>OY720418.1:54475444-59275444 GCA_963082815.1 Melanotus villosus | reverse complement strand
CTTGATGTCAATATCTCAAGAAATTATTATTTATTAAAACCTCCTTCATATTTTCATTAGTATTGTAATTGTGATTATTTTTGTGTTTCTACTAATATAATATACATTACGCCCCTGCAATTCTTGTTTTCGTGCTGCATATACCTGAAGATAAAATTAATTAGGTGAATATTACACTTGATTGCTTTTCTCTTGTTTTGTTGTATCCTGCCAATATGAAATATCTCGAAGATTGTATTTTTATTAGTCAACTATATTTGGTTACACCAATTATATATTCTAAACTGAACTATTTATTTTACTCATTTATTTCTATAATAGTTTGAATCAAAATTCGGTTTCGTTTTGGTTAGTCTCAGTCTTATTGGATTTTTTTATTTATAGGAAAAGAATTAAACAACAATTATAACAGTGATGGATCTAAATTAGTCCAGCGTATTTGTGAAAGGACTAAAAACAACCCCTATCAACAGTATTCATCTCTGAAACGTTTTACATTGATATCACACAAACTTTTGTTTGTACTTTAGGTAATTAATCTCTGTTATAAAGGATTATTTGTAGGTAATTAGTTACTTGTTTAACTTAACTGACCTTAATTGCGCTCCCCTAATCTCGTTTCTACATTTACTGCATTAATTAGTTCTGTTGCTTGTGCAACTATCTGTTTTATTCGGCAAACCGAATAAACAACATGCATTGCAATTAAATAAATCTGAAATGTGAAAACTGACAACCGTATGTCGATAAACAGTTTACAATTTAGTAAACAGTACTCAGTTGTTTAAATAGACTAGCTGTATTGATTTATATTCGGTATTCGGTGCTTTAAACTCGCCATAAAAAAGCTGTGCCCTTAAATTTGAAATGCATATACAATATTATAATTTGTTAAGTAGATTCATCGGAAACATTACATGGTTTTCAATATCGGTTTACCTTTATATTTTCAATAACTGCTAAAGGAATTTACCCACAAAAAGAAATTCAAAACCTTAGGATATTCTAATGTTTTCATTTGTAATGAAATCAGCTAAGTTTGAAGAAGATCCAGGGCCGTATTAGTAATAAAGTAGAAGATCGCTTCTTCTGCTTTTGCAAACGGCAAAATTTGGGTAAAAAGAAACAAAAATTTCCACAGAACAACTTACATTATTTCACAGCGTCAGAAAGAGATTCACAATTTGAGTAATCATTAGAAAATTGGAACGACAAAAAAGTGTCCCGAGAAAGTCAATAGCTAATATCGTAATATCTAATACATTTTGCCAATAAAAATACATTTATGCATTTTTATATACAGGTGTGGACATATCTTTAGGGTTTGATTAGTTATACAATTTATAGTAAAAAATAATAACATACCTATATTTCTCTACACTTAAAAGTAGAAGAGGGATAGATTATATATATATATATATATATTTCCAATTCTCAATGGTTACTGAGATAATGAGGAAAAACTAATTTAATTAGAATACAAATTCATTGCACTAATTAACAGTAGAAACAATAAAAACGCAAACAGAATTTACAAAAATTGTTCAAAATGGTTTCCATCACGTTGAATACAAGCTTCACATCGACGAACAATTGAATTATTTGCATTACGCGGCTGTTCGGGATTCTGACGAATTTTTTCAGAAGTTTGTTAAATCCGATGTATAAGGTTTTCCCAACTTTCTATAGCGAAAGCATACACATTTTCTTTTAAATAAGTCCATAAATAAAAATCTAGTACGGTTAGGCCAAGTGAAGGAGGCGAAAAACCAACTGGATCTCCACGTCCAATCCACCGTTGAGGGAATTGGTTATTTAACCAAGCTGTTACCTGACCTGCAGTGTGAATCGGAGCCCCATCATGTTGAAACCACATGACTCTTCGCAATGCCAGAGGTACATCTTCTAACAGAATAGGCAACGTCTCTTGGAGAAACTCTAAATAATTTGCGGTATTAAAACGATCGTGTATGATAAAAGGTCCAATTAAGTGTACAACAATGATGCCAGCCCATACATTGACACTAAAGCGATGTTGGAATCTGGTTTCACAAATTTCATGTGGATTTTTGAATGCCCATGTATGCAGATTATGGCAGTTACTCACTCCATTTCGAGTAAACTGGGCCTGTCGGAAGAAATCTGGAGTGTCACGCATTTAACAACCAACGACAAAAATTTAAACCAGCAACACTGTCTCCTTCGCATAGATTTTGTACAGCTGCTAAATGAAATGGATAATAGCCTTCTGCGTGTAGTGTACGCCGTACTAAATTTTGTGACAAACCTAATTGGTTAGCAATTCTGCGGGTACTTATCATAGGGTCAGCAGTTATTGCGTCGATGTAGTCATCTTGATTCGCAACATTTCTGATTGGACCAACATGATGATTATTAGTGAAAGTCACTAAGATTATTGTGAATTCTTATTAATGCGCGATGATCCGGATGCCTGCGATTTCAATATCGCTGACGATATTCTTCAGCTGCAGCTGCTGCATTTCCATTGCACAATCCGTAAATAAAATGCATATCAGCATATTCGCGATTGGTGTATTCCATTATTAACTCTTATAATTATAAGAATTGAACCAACTTACTCACAAATTGTTTGATAGAAACCATTTGTTTTGTTTTATTATTTTTTTAATGGTAATTAGATCTAATAGTCAATTTTATAAATACAGGTGTTCTTCCTCATAATCTCAGTAGCCATTGAGAATTTGAAATAGGTATATTACTTCTATTATTTTTTACTCCAAATTGTATAACCAATCAAACCCTAAAGTTATGTCCACACCTTTTAAATCACCCTGTGTGTTGTTTTCATAAAGATTAATTTTGCTGCAAGAATACACGTACCTACCTCAACTAATTTTTACAATACATTTCCAGTTCTTTAAATAAGTTTCTCTATGCTAACTAAAATTGTAAACGTTGTTATTAATAATTTTAATTTATTTACGTAAATAAACTATAAAATAATCTTCACTTAAACATACTTATCTGCTATTAATGTAGGCATGCATGAAGTCTACATACGATAAGTTTTTACTGTTATTAAGGTGAAAGTTATCTTCTTTCAAGGTACCGTCCTGCATGTGTTTATCTTGTCAGACTCGAATCAAATAAACAAGTGGGGCTGTACCTTTACTAAACTGGTTCTTCATTTTGTGGTTGTAAGCTAGTTTAACTAAGTTTTAGTGATGTTTATCATAATTGTGCTGGTTGTTATTGTTGATTTCATGTTGTAAAATGGTATGTAAAATTTAAAATATCACTAGACAGGGTGTAAATTAATGTCATGCAGATATTTCAGGAGGTGATAGTACCCGGCAAAATAAGAAAAAAATGTTAATATACACATGATCAAAAACGCGCCATTTTCGATATACAGGATTGCGAAGTTTCAAAATTTTTTTCGTATTTATAAACGCAAAATATTTACAAGAAAAATTGAAACTTCGCCACCCTGTATATCGAAAATGGCTCGTTTTTGATCATGTGTATATAAACATTTTTTTCTTATTTTGTTGAGTACTATCACCCCCTGAAATATCTGCATGACATTAAATAACACCCTGTATATCTAATATCTAACCAACATCCCTGTTCGTTCACAATAATTTGTACTTTTATACACATACAGAAAAAATTAACTTACTTTGGATATTAGGATTGTATGGGTAGATGATATTAATAGTAGGGGAGATCCTTGTACTTCGGGACAGCATGTACTTTAGGACACCTAAATTTTTCTAATTTAAAATTCGAATTGAGCGCTCAAAGTCCTACAGTTTCACAACTTGTCTGTTAGATGGCATTAAACCATGTAATTGCGTGATTAACTTCATTCGGTTTGCAGTAGTCATTGTTTTATGATATATTACAAGTGCCTGTAAAAATTCATCTGGTAGCATCGAGTTGCATATAAGGTAAGTTATGTTAGATTAATATTTTATAGATGATGTACAACATAATATATATAATCAGCGATATATTTTACACGTTGAAATTATTTTTTAACCTCTAAACTTCAAAAAAATCAGGAATTAATCACATGGTTGGCTGTCATGTACTTCTGGACATTACGCGGCTTGTACTTTGGGACTGTCCCAAAGCAGGGGCGGCGGGTTTTGGATTTCTAATCGGGTGCAAAAAATTATCATTTTGGTTAAAAGTGAGCATGGCCTATTTAAACGCATTTTAAGGAACCGTGGAACGTGGAAGTCTTCGAATTCATTAAAATTTAAATGTTTTTCTAAACAGTCAAAACATAGCTCCTGGCTCCAGTTCTAGCAATTCCAGCAGTAGTTATTAGTAAACCAAAGTAATTTCAAAAGTAGGTAATACCTTCCCTTCCCGTTGCCGGTGCTGATACTAAAAATAGAATCTCGGGCCGCTTTACTAGCTTCACAAATATTTGTCGAAGTAGGCAAGGCAGTAACAGAACTATTTTCTAATTTTAATTTTTTAGTACATGAGCCACTGTTTCCATCCGTAGCGGTAGTTTCTTGTGTCTTGCCCAGTTTTATAACAAATGTATCCATTTTCACAAATAGAAAATTAAACACGTTATCACATATTAAGTAACACTTAGCACAACACACATTCCGTTTACTTTTTGTTCCTTAAATGTGAATGCTTCTTGAAATCTTGAATTAGTTGAATGTTGAATAGTTCAATTATTGCAATAACTTTCACATGTTTCGTCTAAAAGACGTTTGATTGAACACGCGACACCAACATAGAATAATATTTAACTATACTGGGAGGTGGTATCCAATTATTCTTTGCACTTAACTTGACCATCGCGATTGTCTAGAAGCCGACAAGAGAGAACTTTCGCTTCAGTTTAGCAAGCGAGTGTAATAGAGCGAGCTAGCGCAATAGAGCGCGAGCGAGAGCAAAAGCTAGAGCGCATTTCAAACGAAAGTTTTCGTTTGTCGGCGGTCGGTCTGTCTGTACTCACCTGCAGTTTACTCTGCGGCTCGCTTTGGATGCTCAGGTACAGCTGGCAGGTGTTTGTTATGACTCGCAATCGTTGATAACCGTTCCGCTTGCGATTTTTTTACGTAAACATTTTCGGTGATTTACTAGGCAAAAATGCAACAAATATATGCTTATATATTATATCATGAGAAGTTTTAATCGGGTGCTACGCACCCGATTACATCTCCGACCGGGTGCAACCGACCCCGCGCACCCATGTACTCGCCGCCCCTGTCCCAAAGTACAAGCCTATAAGACAAAATGTTGTTATAACTTCTAATATGCAGTATTTCACCTTAGATGCCAAGAAGCAAGACAAATATCAAGAGAAAAAAGCCTGTGGGCGAACATGTAGTAGCTGCAGCTCAACTAGTTTTGGAAAATGCGTGTAGCCTTAGACAGGCTGCTGCTCAATTCGAAATTTCAAAGTCAACTCTTTCTAAACACATTATAAAGCACAAACAATCTCCTAATGAAGTGTTTGAGTATAATACCGCCCAGGACGTTAAGAAGGTGTTTACCGAAGAACAAGAGAACCAGTTGATTGCCTACTTAACAGAGTGTTCACAAATGCACTATGGATTGTCCACTATGGAAGTAAAGAAATTAGCATATAACTATGCCTGTGCAAATAATTTAGTTCACCCTAATTCCTGGGACACCAACAAGAAAGCCGGCAAAGAATGGTTTCGGTACTTTTTAAAGAGACATCCTAATATGTCACTGAGAAAACCACAAGCTACTAGTCTATCGAGGGCTACTTCTTGCAATAAAACCAATGTTAATACCTTCTTCGACAAATTGGAAGAAGTAATGCAGAGGTACAAATTTCCACCTGAAAGAATTTTTAATTTAGATGAAACGGGCATGTCTACAGTACACACTCCTGTTCGAATTGTAGCAACGAAAGGCGCTAAACAAGTTGGTAGCATGACGTCAGCAGAGCGAGGTGCAAATGTTACAGTAATTTCAAGCATAAATGCAATAGGCAACTCTGTGCCTCCATTATTCGTATTTCCACGTGTATTCTTTAAAGACCATATGTTAAAAGGAGCCCCTGTTGGAAGTATAGGCAGTACTAACCCCACTATTGATTGTAGACAATCATGAGAGTCATATCTCGGTGGAGGCTCTCAATTTAGCAAAATCGTCAGGAATAACAATGTTAACATTTCCCCCGCACACCAGCCACAAATTACAGCCTCTAGACCGGACTGTATTTGGGCCTCTAAAAAAGTATTACAATACCAGCTGTAACGAATGGCTTTTGACGAACTGCGGGACTCCCATGACCATTTATGACGTGGCAGAGTGCGTGGGAAAAGCCTATCCTCTAGCATTTACCGCGAAAAACATTACATCTGGTTTTGCAGTATCAGGAATTTTCCCCATTAATAGAAATATCTTTGGAGAAGATGAGTTTCTGAGCTCATATGTGACTGATCGCCCTTTTGTTGAAAACCAGGTCGAGTTGCCAGATGCGAATCAACCACGTCCACCACATGTTTCGCCAGAACAGGTACGCCCCTTCCCTAAAGCCAAGGAAGAATGAACGCAAAGGAGGCAGAAAACCAGGACGATGTAGAATTGTCACAGACACACCAGAAAAAGCCGAATTGGAAAGGCAATTAGAAATGAGAGTTAAAAAGAAAAATAATGTTCAATCTCAAAAAAAGAAAAGAGTTAAAAAAGTCTTGTTAGAAAGCAGTTCCGAAGAAGAGGAAGAAGAGAACATCGATGATTATGAGGACTTATCCGATGACTCCCTCGAGAATGTTGAATTTGGAGTTGCAGAAATAGAAAATGATATATGTGGAACAGAAGAACTTAATGAAGGAGATTATGATGTTGTTAAAATTGAAACAAAAAAACTGAGAAAGTTTTACGTTGCCATCGTCGTTGAATTAGGTGACGATAACCTAAACATCAAATATTTAACAAAAAATAAATTTTCTAACACATTTTTACTCAATAATGACACAATTTACGAATTACCCCTTAATGATGTGGTAATGAAATTAGACGCCCCACAGATGGTCGGCGGCACCGCAAGACAATGCCAACAATTGAAGTTTTCTGTTGATTTATCCGGTTACAGTATTGAATAATCCACTGTCCCTAAGTACAGACTAAGACGTCCCAAAGTACAGGCCTAACCTTGTACTTATGGACATTTGCATTGTTGCACATAATAATTTTTTACCACTTTATAAATGTTAATTCTAAGATTTCAATATAGTTAACTAGTAGCTAAAATACATTTGTTTATGAACATGTTTTTATTTTTTGAATAATAAAATTACAATTTTTTGAAAAAAATATTTTTTAAATTTTGTCCCGAAGTACAAGGATCTCCCCTACTCATTAGCTTCCTTTAACTAAAATTTGAATTTAAATTAATTATTAAAGAACTAATAATTATCAGATTTATGCTAGTGTTGATGTAAAATCCTGTTAAAATCAAGCGTTCTAAAATTCATCTAAAAATAATTTTGATACATATCATTTAACCAGAACATTTTCGCCGTCCATTTTAATTTTTTAGTTTCTTCGGCGTTCATTATTTATAAGTATTAAATAATTGAAGCTAAGTATTCGGCATTAGTCTACAAAATATTTTAGTATTGATACGTAAATATACATTTTTTATTAGGTGTCCATTAGGAGTTTTCTCTGCTATATTTTACCGAGTGAATGAAAAGGTTGATTCAAATCTGCTTGTAGCCTTGCATGTGATGACATATCAACATGTGAATGGGTGACAGTTATTGTTATTTTAAATGTTACCGAGATAAATATAATGACAGATAACGTATCACATCATAAATACTGAAAAAGTCGATTTTTCAAGCTTTTTGGGGTTTTACAGCGACCAACAAAAACCTTCCATCCTGAAATGTGTTTAATCCTGTAAAGTAAAATGATTCGTAATATAAATAATTTAATTATAAACAACATTATTACGTATATTTGATATATGTTTGGCAACAACATTGACAAAAGCAAAAAGTACAAATAGCAAATATTGAAGAAGTTAGCTTTCAGGGCCACGTAGCTAAAATATTTGACTTTGCTTTCTAGTTTGCTGATTGAAAAGAAGTGGGCATCGGAATATCTCCGAAAAATCCTTCGATATGATGCCGTTCGATGTGTAATAACATTACGTATATATATTTTGCTAAAATTTTACTCTCCGAAATATCCGAAAAACGGTATCAGCAGGGTGACAGAACGTGCGTACGATGAGACGAAAATAACTTTATAGGATTAGCTTTCCTTTCAACATATAAACCTTGGTTTAAATCTTTCCGAGCGAAATAAGAAATACGAAAACCGTGCTTCATGCTTCAAGTAAAGCAATTCTAATGTAGCTTGGCTAATGTTAAGTGTTTCCTGCAGAATACTTAATGAGAATTAATTTTTTATTTGAATATTAAAAATGACCGCAATATCTCTCTCACACGGGCACAACAGTTAACTCAGTTATTGATTAGAAAATGGGATTACTACATTCGTTCAGTATATTAGAAAGGAAGCATGTTTACAAGGCATCCAATAGTATTCCCAGAGAAGTTTACATTTGTCATTATCAGAAAATTGAACTGTTAGAACAAAATTGTTATATTATCAGATTAAACTGAATGGCTAAGTTTCAGCTGACATTTTATTATTCATTACAAATACGTTTAGTTTTTCAGTAATGTTTTTTGCCGGCACTTTTGAACCGGATTAATTTAACTTGTTAAATAATTTTTGTATAAATTTTATAGAAGATCTATGAATTCCAATAACATAAATACGAATGACTTAAAACAAAAAGAAAATAGACAAAGTAAACAAAATTTGGTAAATTCTCAAAAATGTTTTGACATATTTCTAATAACTGTTTAATTACTAAAGACCCTAGATTAACAGTAACGCGAAAAATTCCTACCCGTAACCTCTTGATATTTAACAATTTCTTCCTAATGTTCTTTCAATGAACAAGTACTAAGTATAATTATATTACCTCGTCTATGCTAGGTATAATAAATAGTAATAAATTTATTTTACGGAATCACCATTTTACAAAAATAAATATTGTGTTGAGTGTCATTACAAAACAAATTACATTCCAAAATACCTCTTAACATTACGAACAAAGTATGGAAAAGTAACTGAAAATAAAATCTATATCGGGCAACTGAAACTATTTTAGTGATACGATTTGCTGGGCTATTAGTTCCATATACAGTTCTATGCTGACTTTGTCTTAATAAGTAGGAGTTTCGAATATTAAATTGTGGCACATAAAAGCTAAACAATGAAAGAATTTCAGAACAGGGCGTGAAGCCAAACATTTATTTGCAAAACATAATTCAAAATAGTTTCTTCGAATGTGCATTGGATGCAAGCCAAAATATTGCAACAACTGAATACAATTTTCATCAGCAAAGGTAAATAAACATTTGTAACAAAGCGTTTTGACCATTTTTCTTTGAACATTTTCAATTTTATTCACATGTACTTTGAATGCAGGTAGGTGACCATATAACACAATAAATTATAATCAAGAACTGAGCAAACGTAAGCTATACGATACAGTATCTTAGACATCTTATATCAAAAAATTCTGAACTAACCCTCTTAATAAAGCCAGACATTCTTAGTGCTTTAGCTATCTAGTAATATTCCGAGGTCGTGAATAATAGACACATTTTCAAGTTTTTTGCTGTCAATTTAATAATTACTTATTTACAATAATAATTCTTTTTCTACTAAACCTGATATTTTGCATTTCTCAATATTTAAATCCATATCATTTTTTCATTTAAACACCAATCATGTAAAGCACGTAAATCATTTTGTAAAATCAAATAATCATTGTCATTCTATTTTTCGATTTTTTTTTTAAATCGTCAGCAAAGAAAAGAACATGAACAATATGAACATCTTTACCTTCTTCGGTAGCTAGATCCTATAGTCTATTCCAACTTCATTCTCTATCTTATTAATGGTCCTCCAAGATCCCGTTTTCCTGTAGTATGTTTTGTACCGTATCAGTTGGTTCTGAAGTATGTCTTCTTCATCTGTGTTAAATGCCCTTTCTATAGATTTTAATTTTTTTGTGCATTTCGATCGCATTTAATTTCTTTCTTATTATGTCATTGTGAACTCTAACAGCCCTAGTTCAACATTTTACTAACCGTACATATCTAATTTTAAAAATCTGGCTCTGTTAGCGACTTTTGATTGTGAGAGTTTACATTTAACTTCTGTACATTGGTAATCGTACAGTCATAATTAAATACATATACAGTCTGTCTGAAACCACTAGCCACATAGGTACTGATCCTGTTCCATATATCCAAGACAACTAGAAAATTTCTATTATTTTCATTCATTGTTGCTAGTGATGTATGCATAAAAATATAATAGCCTATGTGGCTAGTGAATCCAGACAAAGTGTATATTTGTGCGTCTTTCGTACTCTACTCCATATAGATATTTGTTTTACTGCACACATTAACTTAAAACGATTAATTTTGTTTTTCAATATACGAGTACTATTGCGTTTATAAGACACATCACAACTCAAATATTTGAAAGGCAAGATTTGTTCAATTGGCGATTTTTCCTTTTTTGGTGACCGTTTATTTTTCCGATATCAGACGAATTTTATAAATAGGATTCTTTACTGTTCGTTATCGGTATTGGGGGAAATACTCTGGTCATCAACATAAAATAACGTATTTAAGATATACTCGTATTATTATTATTATTAGTTATGGTTGGCATATATTGAATCGGCGTTTTCTCCATTCAAATATCATTTCATCTGGCTATATAAATTAACAAAAAGCATCGGTGACATTCCGAATCTCTATTTTACACCTTACTTAATGTTTATAATGTTGGCTTTGGTATAAATACAAGCGACAATAATTATTCTTAGGGTTGTATACAAACTTTTATAATATTGTCTGCGGCTCATGTTTTCTTTTTTTATGTGTTAGGACCACGATTTGATGTCATTTATGTTTGGTTATATAATTTAGTTTAGGTGTATCATTGCTGTTGTGAGTGTACCACACATGTTTGTAAAATCCTTCCTGTGTTCCCGTTTCAGTTACTTGTAGTTTTACGTAGTTGTTCTTGCTTTTGTTCAGATATTACTTAACTTTAATGGAAAATTCACAATTAAATATTAACGTGGTCACAATTTTGTCAGAATGTAAGATGTTAATGTTAGCAGCTTCAAAATACATAGAAATACATACATACATACATATTTTAGCGCACTTTTATTTTATAACTAATGGAAACCCATATTAGTTTTATGTCGTCCTTTTTGATATTACTAGCGTTTGCTTTAGATTAATGTTGTATGATGTGCTTTCATTAAAACTCATTACAGCTTTCCATGTATATCTTTTACCAAGCTTTTCAGAAATATGTAGTTAGAATTATTTAATTTTCCACGTTATTTTTTGTATTTTTCATTTCAAGATTTCAAGATACTAATTTCTAAAATTTTACTAACAAAATCAGCTCGCTAGAAATTTTTAAGCCACCGTCGAAAGATGAATTATCAAAATAAATTGTTAACAATTAGTAATTCTTTTACACCATTTTGGTTCCCCATTTCAAAAGTTTAGTAACTGTAATGGAATACTTAGGAGTATCATTTCCATTAGATGTTGGTGCTATTCAATTTTATACGAACTGGTTAGCAAGTACTACAGTCTGTTTTTAAGCAAGGAGGGCATTTCAAACTTGTATCGCTAAAATGCCTTTCCGGCATTAGTTAGATGTTGGAAATCTAAATTAATTTTACATCTTTTTCCACAATAATTTTAGAACTTCTTGAGGAGATATATACCTACGAGTACATAAAAAATAATACTAAATTAATTAAATATGAAATTTATATTTACCGCCGAAAGCGTTTTAGTGTAGTTTCTGGCTACTTTTTGTATGTGATTGTGACTTTTGAAGTTTGGTTCAATAACAAACTATAACTGGAAATTGGGATTAGTGGTAACACCCAGAAGTAGGTAGGTTCAACGGAAGTATAGACGCCTTAAGTTCTTAGCTTCTCCCTAATCTCCCTGATCAACACCATTGTACGTGGTGAAGAACCACATCATAAGCCCTGTTATCGCAGAACATAACGGATCTAGACCAGAGAAGCAAGACTAGCACCCGCCAAAGAATGGTTGAATATTAATATGCTCATAGAAATGGTAATAGCTCGAATTGCAGGACGGATATAACAAAGACGACCACTACGTGAAATAAGGATAAAAAAAAACAGAATATAATAAGATTAGCATGTTGGAATATCATGACGTGGAACAGGAAATCAATCAGAAACGAACATCCAGAAAATCGACATATGTGCACTTTTTGAAACAAACAAGAAGGGTAAAGGGTCATCTAAATATCAAAATTACGTCTTAATTTGCAGCGGGAAAAGGAAAGAAGATCGAGCACAGTCAGGTGTAGGAATATTAATACATGAGAAATTCGAACAGAACATCAATTACGTAAACGACAGAATAATAAATATGTCACTGAATTTCGAAAACAAATTGCTTCACATCGTGTCCATATGTATATGCACCAGATGTTAACAAACTGGACCACGAAGTATCAGACTTCTACAAGTTACTTCAAGATGAAGTATAATATATAATATCTCACATTCTGAAAATTTAACAATAATAGGTGACATGAATGCTAGAATAGGAAACAGCATTGTAGACTATGTCATGCAGAGATTTAATGAAGACGTAATCAATGCACTATGAATACCGTATTAACAACACCTTTTTCGCGTACAAAGAACAACACAAAAATACGTGGCACAATACAAGAGAATAAAGATCTACAATCTATTACATAATAATAAACAAGATCATACATCCCAACAAAATTCTACATGTTCGCTGCCTTACATCAGCCAACGTACGTTCAGATCATAAGCTAGTACTATGCAAAATGCGATTGACTGCCATTCCTCGAAAAAAGAAACCTCCAGAATGGAAGACAAAACTAAATATAGAAAGCATCATGAATACAAGCATCGAACTATTATACGAGAATGACTATTACAGAAGATAACAAACAACACAATAACAGAATACGATGACGTAGAAAGCAGCTAGGAGGAAATAGCAACTAATCTTAACAGTGCCGCTATGGAAGCCATCGGAATGCGTAAGGTAAATACCATGAGTTCAAAAAGAAATTACATAAGGCTTGGCCATGGAAAAATAAAATAATGTCTACTTCAAGCGTAGAATTTATTAACTGTCATTATTTTATTTTTCCATGGCCAAGCCTTATGTAATTTCTTTTTGAACTCATGGTATAAATGCCAAACCCAATAACAAATCATGGTTCACTACAGAGATAAAAAAATTAGCAAACGAGAAACGCACAGCTTACCTGATATATCGAAGTAAAAAAACTGACCAAGAATACAGAGAATATAAGGAGGCAATAAATGGAGTTAACCAGAGAATACAATAAATATAGAGAGAATTCTGGCAAAAATTTACGAGCGACAAGGAATAAGACTTGAATGCTGGACAGAAAAGAGTGTGGAAGATGTTAACACCTCGGAAAGAAACTGTGAATACATTGAAAAAAATAATATTACAAAAGATGAATGGAGCTCCTATATATCAACATCGAAGAGCAGACGATAATGAAGCTAGCGGAAACAGAAGAGTAGTAATCAGCAAGGAACATACAGTGAGCACGTAAAGGTTGGAATAAATTCGTTAAAATCTTTATTGGGCAAGTAAGGAAATAATGCTCGGACACGTCGATTTTCTTTTTTAGATGCGCATTTTATGGTATACGTATATTTTTTATTACCTCATCCCTGTTCGAGTTATGACGTCATCATCAGTTTTTTTAAATGGTAACATCCTCTTTTGATAGTACCATTTAAAAGAGTACATTTTTTTGCGTATAGACGCCAAATTTTATGGTATGTTACGTAACAATATTTTCGAGAAATTAGTACCACAATTGTTGCACCATTTGGTATTGACGGCGCATTAAATGCTGAAAAATATTTGAATTTGCTACAAAAACAGATAATTCCCGCACTTCTAGCACTATATTCAAATAATCAAAATCCCCAAATGCCGGACGAACCAATATTGTACCAACAAGATGGCGCGCCACTATATTACTCACGGATTGTGCGTGATTATCTAAACACCGTTTTGGCCAACAGATGGATAATGTCAAGAGGTGAAGGACATGTAATTTTAACATTTAATTTAATGGGTTTTAGTTGTATTTATTATTTCTTCTATTGTTATTTCATTACATTGTTATGAATTCTAAAACTTTTTTTTCTAAAATATTGTTATGTAACATACCACAAAACTTGGCGTCTATACCCAGAAAAATGTGCTCTTTTAAATTGTACTATTAAAAGAGGGCGTTGCCATTTAAAAAAACTGATGATGACGTCACAATTCGAACAGGGATGACGTAATAAAAAATATACGTATACCAAATAATGCGCATCTAAAAAAGAAAATCGATCGAATTTATTCCAACCTTTACGTGCTCACTATATAGTAATGTGGAGCTATCAAAAAGCTAAAAGACAGAAAAACGCCCAACGAAAAAATGGAATTCATAATAAACTCTAAAAGAATGGTACTGAAACACTAGCAAAAGAATTATTTAACTTATTCTAAATAATTGCAGACAGAAGAAATGTACCTGCAGCCCGGAATAAGAGGTAACCATGACCCTACAAACTACAGGGGCATAATGCTGTTAAGCTCTATAGTGAAGTTATTTAGCAGCATACTCGTACAACACATGAACACAAATATAGCAATAAGGGAGGAGCAACAAGAACCCAGAAAAACCGATCCACCACTGCCGCCATCTTCATCGTCCGGCAACTGACCGAAAAGGCAATAGAATACAACAACCCAATGTTTGCTTTGTAGACTTCACAAAAGCTTTTAACAGAGTTCAACATAAAGATATCATTCGCTTGCTGCAAGAAAAAGAAGTATCTCAAAAATAATAAATATCGTAAGTGGAGTAAGACAAGGGCATTGGTCGGCTTTTATTTAATTTCATTATGAATAGACCAATTGACCAAGTGAAAAAGACACACAATGGATATAGACTGGGAGAAACAGAAATCAACATCGTTTGTTGTACGGATGACGCAGTTCTCATATCAGAGTCGGAAGATGGTTTACAACGCTTGTTTCACCAATTGAAAATAGAAACCAGAAAGCATAATAGGGTGATATCTAAAAACAAAACTAGATGTAAATTAGTAATCGACAAGCACCTAGTAGAACAAGTCATGTCCTTCAACCACCTAGGTACGCTAATAACGAACAGTGTAGATCTCTGTGCAGCAGTATCAGAACAAATCAGGAAAGTAACATCCATATCAGGAAGCCTAGAAGATATCGCATGGAAAAACAAGGATATGAATATCAAAAGTAAGACACGCATTTACAAGACATGCGTAATACCAGTGTTACAGTGTTACATACTCGGCCGAAATACGCCCAGACACATCTAAAATGAAACAGATGATGCATACAACCGAAATGAGAATACTGAGAAGTATAGTGGGAAAAACACTACGCGACAGAATAAGAAGCTCAGAAATAAGTGAAATGTGTGGGACCGAAGACGTAGTAAGATAGGTCAGATCAAAACGAAGAACCTGGAACAAGCACGTAACGAGGAAGACCCATTAAAACAAAACCCCCTGGTAGACCTTCGAAACGACAGAGCATACTAAACGAAAACAGGCCTTAAACCTAATTTAAGTGAATGAAGAAGAAGAGGAAGAAGAACTGGGAATTATAATCGGAATAATTCGATTAATTTCGCATACCACTATGATTGTTAAGGCTGTAGGATAGAAATAATTGAGAAGATTGGAGATTCTTTGATCTATAGGTTACGTTGAATTATTTTTTATAACAACAACGTACCACGAAAACTTTTATTCGCTTCTTATTAATTCTTACTATTTCAAATTTTCTAAACTAAAAAGTTTCAATTGACCTAATAGGTACTAATTAAAAAATGAATTTTAGACAATTTCGTGGTAAATGTACATGTAAATGGTGCTGTAAATTGTACAAGAAGTTTTTTTACTAGATTGTTAAGGTACGAATGTAACCTCACTTCGATGCGTCCTGAATTAGAATTTACCACCCTCTTAAAAGACATTTAGATTTTAATCAAGCATCCTAAATGTATTGAAGGAAGCTCGATTTTCAATATTGTCCTAGCAATCCGCCGTAGCTTTAAATATTATAAAGTTGAAGCTTTTTAAAGATATTCGACTAATCGAGGATGGATTGCTAGTATTTGCCATACCAAAACGATTAGTTTCACCAATTTTCTTATTAATATTTCGGCAACTTTTAAAATTACAGAAGAAACTTAAAATGTTGACTTTTACACCTTATACTTATTTCTTTTATTTATTAACTTTTCGACTAAAATAACCCTAGGTAAATAATAATAATTTGACCACACAAATCTACTGTCGGTCTGTGTTCTATTACTTAAGGACCACCTTATATATGGAATACAATTTATGATTAAGGGTTTAATAGTCAATATACGTATGTACCTTTTTACAGCATTGTTCAAGTTAAATTTTCTAACACGATTATTTTAAGAAATAAAAAGGACTAAAAGACTATTGTCAGTATCGCTAGATTAGATTACAATCAACGACTAACATAAATATTGTAATGTATCATTTTAAAAATTTTGAAATGTTATTACTTTTATTGTGTTATTTTTAAATGATGTTATTTTGAATTAATATTAATTTTGAATATAAAAAAAATAAAGATTGCTCTAAATTAGGATGCAAATTTAATTAAAGTTAGATTTTAAGTGTTGTTTTTCGTAATTTGATTATTATTTTAAGATTGCTATATTGTACCATTATTGTATTTAGCTAGATATCGTTGTT
This sequence comes from Melanotus villosus, assembly GCA_963082815.1. Lineage (NCBI taxonomy): Eukaryota > Metazoa > Arthropoda > Insecta > Coleoptera > Elateridae > Melanotus > Melanotus villosus. Next base: position 59,258,463 of record OY720418.1, on the reverse strand, counting down.
AGGGTGTTTGATGATTGAATGAATGTGTTTTACCATGGGTAAACAGATTTAAAAAGGACCTGGGATACGAAAAACAAGAAAAACAAAATTTGTAAAAGGAGAATGTTTATTTTGAATTACCTAATAGTGAGAGGACGTGAAATTAGTTGCTCCTCTAAATTATGTTAAGAAAATTAATTCAAATTAAAATTTAAATAATCAAAACCAACTTCTAAAAGTGTTAATTAAAAGAATATTGAATTTAAAGAAGAATAAATTATAAAGAAATATAATTACAAGTTAATTGGAAAGTGTAACTGGAATAGAATTACAAATGGCATTAAAACCAAAAGCAAATTAAAATACAACTGGAAACTGGACTGAAAATAAAGTGAATAATAAGTGGAGATAACTGAGATCGAAGCTTTATTCAACCATAATACAAATAGTGAGAGTGAATGAGGTTAGTTAATTTTAAATAAGTTAGGGTAATTTAGGGAATCATCATTGTAATAAATTTGTATCTTGATACATTTATGAGCAATTTTTATTTTATTTTATTTTATTGAAATTGATTTAACGAATCCTGAGAACGACCTGGGATAAGAGTAACTCATTTAAAAAGAAAGCTAAATTTAAATTTAAATACAAATCACGAAAACTGGGGCACATTTGAATATAATTTAAGGTAATTTGAAATTGTTGGGAGCCATTGCAAATTCTGTGGGTACATAATAATTTATTTTTAGTGGCCCAACGTAAGGCTAAACAACATTCATATCAATATATTAAATTAGAAAAAGGCACATGAAATACTTAAAAATAGCAGAAAATAAGAAAATCGGAGATAAACAGGCGAACTACAAAAGTCACGATCTCTTATTTTAGATAATTAATGAGAAGAATCGTGGTGTTTCTGCAACTTAAAGATGCTAATTAGGTGTTTATTTTGACAAAAATTTGAATGCCATTTAGTGTGTTTGTAAATGGCAATTAACAGATGTGGAGCTAAAAATACACGTTGGAACCTTTTAGTTTTACTGATAACCACTTAATCATTAATAATAAAATATTAAGCATTAACTACATACTTCATTATGTGACCAGACTCTAAAACTTTACCTAAACTTAACTATCCATCTTCACAATTCAGCAGCTCGTGAAAAAGTTCTTCATGCCACTGATGAGATTTGAAACAGACTCTATCCCTTTATGTGCTCCCTAAACTCTTTGAATAATAAAGTTCAAAACATCTTAATTTCTGTTTAAGTTCAGCAGTAATATTTAGTTCATTAAAACAACCTACACATTGCATTTAACGAAATAATATATTCAGTTATTACAGAAATTATTCTAACATTTCAGTATTAACATTAATTTTCAGCTTAGAGTTCGTCTTTACACGTAAATTTACGCAAGGTGACACATTTGCTTTCCGCTGCATCGTCCTGGGTGGACGTAAACTGATGATTCTAGACAATGCAATTTGCATTTTAGATAGAGTGAACACAGAAGTAATTAATGGTACTGTATACTATTTTGTTAATGGTAAATTTTTAATTTAAAAATACACCCTAAGAGATAACGCACCGCAATCTTTATAAACCACCATCTGTCACGCGAACATAAAACTCCTTAAAGAAAATAACACCATTTGGGAGTTATAAAATATTCGTGTTGGTCATAATACAGGGTGAATATAATCAAAATTTTCTTGAGAAATTTAATAGGAGTAAGGTTGTTTAAGCTGAAACCTGACTTGTGAGTTCAGAAACTTAAGAAATAATTTAAAAACTTGAAATATTTATGTGTTTTATACAAAATTTACAAATATCATTATTATTGCTTCAATTAAACCGTACAATTTATATTAAGGAAAAGCTAGGTTAAATAAAGACTAACTATCTAACTAATAAAACAACATTCTTTAGTAACGATTGTTAGATTTAAGTTTCAAATTCTTGAATTGGAGTATTAATGTGTTTATAACTAGAATGAACAATAAACAAACTAAAGTTGTTTCTTTGTTCTTATAATCACTATTAATTAGAAAGGCAAAGTGTGCTCTACCTATAAAACATTTTATTTTTTTGCAAGGCAAAAGTATAGGTAGTTCAGTATATTATTTTAAATCGTTCTAACATATTAATACCCCATTTATTGTAACTATACCACCACGGACAAATTTTCTCTGTAAAAAAATTTACTTTGATTACCTTGGAGATGGGTGGTAGAACTTAACGCCCAAGCATTTCCGTTGGTAGAATGTCTACACCTATACGTTATCCCTTTTCCTAGGTTTAAATTTGTTTCTGGGTTCTTTCAAGTTGTTGCATCGTAATGTTGAGTGATTTCGAGCATGTATTAAATCGCTAAATGCGGAAACAATCGACAATGGAGACGGTGATTGGGGGTTATTGATAGTTCCTGGGCAAAACCAACCAATGACAATTATGCTTCTTCGTTGTATGTAAGTTCAAGCACACAAACAATATTTAATCTTTAAGTTCAGTAGGTTTGTATTTGGTTCAGAGAAATTGTTTGATAATGAGGAAAAATACAAACGTATCTTGTATTTTCACCACACACTCGTCTTCAGAGGATCCTGATGGTCGTCAATACCGTAAATATGTCTGATAATAAACTATTCTCAGAGCTTTATTGTGCTTCTGATTCTATAAGGACACTTGGAATTGATGTTACACGCTCTACATGGGGTGAAAAGTTTCTTCTCAGAAAAAATTGTAAGGTACATTCATGATGGTATACTAACATAAATCCTATAATCTTAGACTTTTGACTGACTTTGGAAAGGCGAAGGTAAATTCTCGAAAGAAAAACGCTGTAGTTTTTTGTATCTCTAGGGTCAATTTAAAAGAGAAAGGTTGCAGTTATCATCTCCAGTTGGGATATAATCAATTTCAGGAGCAACTTGCGATTCTTAACACATAGTTCCATAAACTACACAATTATATGAACACCCCAGACTTTTGAAAAATCGTATCTCGGTGATGACCTTGATGCACTGAATAAAGGATTTTGGGTGTAAAGTGCGGTTAATATTTATGATGTGGTCTGATCGGCGATCATTTCATCATACCGAAGATACGTGAAAATCGAAACACTAAACAATAGTCCTTGCATAACAGTTGAAAAATGGAAATCTGCCGGGACGTATCTTAAACTAACTGTGAAGCTGCTTTATGTCTACGAACTATACTAACTTTTCCCCATCTAGATGTTTCATAATCTAGAACAAATTAAATATCTTCAACTTAATTCGATGGTCAACCTAGTTTTAAGGACAATGCGCAAAGTCTAAACCCACGCCATCGTCGTAGTACTGTAAATCCGGCATCTAGCGTGTTAAGTTATTCATATTCAGGGTGATAATTAAATAATTTGGCCCAACGCAACACTACACTCATTATTTTAATTAGCTTTGCCATAAATTTAAGTATAAAAAGGTCTAAGCTAGGTATTTTAAGCATAGCGCTAGTAATGCTGCTTTAGGAGTTAGGTTAATATCGAGGAGGAGTTATTGAAATTAAAATCAAAATTTTGTCTTTGCCACCCAGTGAGTATCTGTTTTATTACTAACTTGGTACTAAGGTAATCAATCCTAGGTAAATCTACTTTTTCTCTGTGCCCCACCTTACATAAAAGACGAGTGATTTTATGCTGCTGTCTATTTTGTAACTCGGTCATATCCTAATGGCCCTTTCTGATTTCAGAAAAACGAACACTAGCCAGCTACAAAAGACAAGGCCAAGGAATTCTATTGAATTACACTACGTTGGATTTCGAGCCACGCTTTAACAGGTTACATTTGTACAAGACTGTATCTTTAATAAATTGTCTTTACAATCTATGATAGCTGACTTAATTTCAACCCTCATTGCTTGAAAATGTTTTTCCATAAGTAAGATTAAAATAAAATGACGCTTTAAATTATAAGTTTAAGGAGAACCTAATTTCTACGACAGAAGTCTATAATAGTAACTTGAAAGCTCAAGAATTGGTGGCGCTCAGTTTGTCACCCTTTTCGAACACTGAAAATACAATAGACCTTTCCATAGCTTGCGGCACTACGCCTTGATTAAGCAATAGCTGCATCAAAATTTGCTAACCGTTAGGACAAAGGTTGCTGCACAATTTGTTGCAAATTAGGAGATACGAATAGATTGTCTGACCCGGAGTTTCAACCCGGTTGGAGCGCAGTTACATATTTTATAACAGTTACATGTCAAGAAAGTTTGTTTAAGAATATACTTACGTTTACAAACAAAACGAGAAACTCAATTATTGAGCAAAAATTAACATATTAGTATCAAGGTGAAAATATACAATGTCAACGATTTATAGACCCAAGGTTCATAAATACCTGCTTTGTATACTTACAAATTTTTAATTCGTGTTCGGTATGTGATTTTCAAAATTTTCTAGTAACATAATTTGCACAAACTTGATAAAAATGTTGAATTCACTTTTAAGTGATCCAGTGACTATATTTACCTGTAGCTGGTCTTTGGTTGGAACATCAGGTATAGATTCAGATTTCTTTTTAATTAACTGTGTACTAATTTACCTCTTTACCTTTACCTCCAAGACATTAACACGATAGAGCGTGAGATTTATTCATAGAGCATTAAACCTTACAGGATAAAAAGAACCCTGAATACTTAATTTTAGAAATCTGAGAAAAGCCATCTCTTGGTTTAGGTGCAATTGAAAAGTGAATAGCTGGTGGTATATTAGAATTGAATTTTTGTATGTACATTTTGAGGTTACTTTTGTTAATCGAAATTGGTTAATCAAAATTATTTAATTATAAAATTATTAGAAAAATACTATCAACATACCTTTTTAGTTTTTTTATTTCATATAACCTTTTGTACACAAAAAAAGCAAATATAGTATCTAAATTTAAGGTTTAAAAACTAAAATTATTGTTTTACACACACGCAGGAAATTAAGTTCACAATATCAGTTTTTTTAGATAATTTATAAAACTAGTATAGTAAATACATTGCCTCTTAGGATAACGAACGAGTAATAAAATTAAATAAATGAAACTTAATTTATATGAATAACTGTATTAATGTAGTTTGAACTTGAATGAAACTGAACCCCGATTATTAGTCTAATTATCAGATATAACATAACCACAGGTCAAACTGCTGTAACGCCAAAATAAACTGCGTTAACAAATTTTAACTTTTCATCGAGGAATTACGTACTATTCATTTTCTTTAAAATTAATAACGTCCATTTTATCATATTCAACATAAAGCTTTGAATATTGAGAAATGGTTTAGCAACATGACTGTATCCTTGGGGATGAAAGAAATATTTTAAATATGTTGAAATTCATTGCGGGAACGGGGAATCGATGTTTAGAACATTTATTTTTGAATTAATCACCCCAAGGAGGGCTTCTACGTGTACCATAAGGTATGTCCACTAAAAATTTGGACTAACTAAACTAGAATCAAGCAGACAAATTTCAAATTAATTCCCAAACAAAAGAGTGTAGTTTGATAATAGGCTTCGGCGAGTTTGTTTACAGGCAGTGTGAAGTAATATGTAAACTAAAAGTGTGAAAAATTATACCTAATCAATTACAGATACGAAATCAGGTGTACAAGTTCCACGAAAATAACCGAAAAGTGGAAAATCGTTTACTATAAGTAATTTTAAGCAAGCCAATATACCAAACAAAAAGCACTCTTTATAATATTCTCCAATGTTATAGGTATAATACTGAAGATGAACGACGAGTCAGTTCGGGCAGAAAAGCTAAAAAATTGACAAAATTGATGCTTTAAAACAGCATTTTGAAAACAGTGATTCTACTTCGATTCGACTAGCGACCAGAAAATTCGGTAAATCCACGTTCACAAGGCGTTGAAGGAGAAGATAAACATATAGTACAGAAAGAAGATGATGATTTCAAAGGATACAGAACAACAAGCACTGCTGCAGAAACGAAATGTAATAGAGTTTACCGAAAATCCTTAAAACATTCATTTTTATTAGATAATGAATCATAGGTACTTTACGTTTAGACATTCAACAATTGAGGGTAATGATAAATATTACACTATCCATCCATCTACAACCTCAACTGAAAATAAACTTTAAAAAAAAGCTAAGTTTGAAGGAAAAGTATTGGTTTGGATTGCTATGAGCTCAAGAGGACTGAGAAAGTCTGGTTTTGCTATAAATGCACAAACATACCAAAAATACTGTATTCAATCCCGATTACTTCCTTTTATTCGTAAATGCCATAGCAACGATAGTTATGTCTTTTGGCAAGACTTAGTCAGCTTTCATTATGCACGATCTGTAGTTGAATGCTTACAGAGTGAAATTGCTAATTTTGTTGAGAAAGGTCTAATGTACTCGAAGTACGATGTATTGAAGAATTTTGAGCCATTTTAAAAGGGATGGTCTTTACTCAAAACTGGAGAGCTAGTAACACCAACCAGTTAATTTCAGGAATCAAGTACTGTTTCAAAAAGGTAGATCTAGGTGTTGTACAAAGATTGACAGATAGCACTAAACGTCGACTAGATTTTATTCATCGCCATGGAGTGATCGAATCCAGATAATTTTCTTTTTCAAACGTTTTGTGTTTCTAATTTATTTTGTAGTTCTTGTAATTAATTGAAATTTAATTAATATGTTCTAATCTTGAAATTAAAATTTTTAAACGTATATGCCATTTGAAATTTAGGTATGCAAATTTCAAACTGATTATAACATACCTATGAAGCTATCTTAAAAAGAGCAAAAAGGAAATCTAACAATAAAGTAAATATAAAATTTTTCACGTTTAACCCAAAAACTTACTAACTACCCTGCACTGTAGAAGCGGTGTCCTGCGGCCGACGTCATAGGCATGTTAACGTTAACCAAAAACATTTAAAGTTTCATATATTAACAGCAATTCATGTTCAAATTCAAAGTGGCATTTAACGTGTATAAACATTAGTTTATTTTTGCTTACTTTAGCGTACTAGTCTTCTCTGTCTTACATAAAGAAAACATACATTTGCGAATTAGTGGCGTAAGATTCATATAAATATAACCTGATATAGTATAATGAAAGAGCTATTCTGGTGGTTTGGGGTTAAGTTTACGTGGTTACATTTTACCAAGGACAGTACCACCTTTATCCTGTAAGGTTTAATATTTTATGGTCTTATTGAATACAGGGAAAAACAAACAAATGCTTTACTGTATTCGTTGATATTCAGAATAAACTCGAACGAAGGTTAAGCTAACTAGCAGACCGACAAAATAAAAACATGCTGCTTATTAAATGTCAATTAATTAGTAGTGTTTATGAGTACTTTCTGAAAACAAAATGCCAATGTTAATTTACAAGAGAAAATAGATTTCTAATTCTGGATGATAATTATATGACCTACAGAGAAGCAGTAATGATATTTAATGAAATACATCATTTCGAAGTTTTTTTCTGATTTAACTGTATGAAATGCAATATTGCTTAATTCACATTATTAAAACTGCTGATAATCAGTTAAAAAGCATACGAACCAAGAACTAATAATGAAGAAAATTTATTATTAATTACTAGTAGAACAAGAAAGAATAATTTTCCAATGTTGCTCTAAGAAAGTATTTATAGTTTTTTGATACATCAATTAAAGGCGTGGATTTTTCCGGTTCTTTTTTGCAATAACTCATAAACAGTTATAGTTTATGTTGTACCGCATTACATTAAGCACAAAATTCTGCAACATTTAATAAAAGAAAAAATCAATTTGTTAACTTCCGTTTGTTGCTGTACTTTCGGCGGTGTATGCTGGACTTAAACTAATAAAGGTTATAAGTTATAACACTTAAAGGATAAAAATAATAATTTTTATTTCCACTAAGATTTGCTTAACAAATGTTGGAAATTGTCACAGGAAAATAATAAAATATGATTATAACAATAACTAGTAGCTAGATGCTGGTATACCAATCAAAACCTTTCGTTAAAGAAATTACATAAATTGTAGCAACATTTAACGATTAAAACTGCCTTTAGTTCTACTTTAAATCGTTTGAAGTTCAGGATATTCTTAAATTTTAATGCAGATGATTGTAAATTTTAGCTGAAGTAATCATACAGCCTTTTGCAGCTTTTGCTAGTCTATGAGCAGGAATATATAATTTATTTGAGTAACCTAATTGTTAATTTGACCACAGGTTCCGAATAGATTCAAATAAGGTTTTCGCATATAACATACCGAATTTAAGGTAAGTAATGAGTAAACAGTCAGAATACCATGATGTTTAAAATAATAAACATTGGAACCACTAGGGCGAAGACGAAACATGTCCTGATAATTTACTTTTGCGCAACAAGGACACGATGAATGTCTGAACAATTTCCCCAACAAAGCAAACCATAACATAGCATGGAATTAATACATGCATAGTAAAAGGTTTTAAGAGAGTCTACACCAACGCTATTTCGTAACGGAAGTAAGACAAAGTTTGTAGAAGCAATCTTTTTACAGATTTCGCTTATATGAGCTTCCCAGGATAATTTTAAGTCGATAGTGACTCCTAGCAATTTTACATACTTACTTTGAACTAAAGAATGACCGTTTCCTTTAACTAGTAAGCTGTATCCACCCGAATCTTTAGAATTGTCAAAAAGAAGTAACTCGGCTTTCCGTTCATTTAAAGCAAGGCCATTTTGGAGACAACACTGAGACATATCGTAGAAGCATGAAGATGCCTTTTTGCTGAACATACTTAAAGTTGGTTCGTTCACAACGTGGACGTGTCATCACGTCATCAGCAAATAACGTAGTAAAATAATTTTCACTATATCGTTGATGAAAATTAAGAAAAGGATAGGGCCAAGTATACTACCCTGAGGTACGCCAGTTTTTACAATAAGCGAATCAGAAAGATATGTACGACCGTCTTTACCCAGTTTTACGAGTTGAGTCTTACCGTCCAGATATGATTTTTTAACCATATATTTCTAATTTCGTCAGTAATAAATTATGGTTTATGGTATCGAAAGCAGGACTGAGATCAAAGAAGATACTAACATATTTCAATTCATTTCCGAGGTTACTGAAGACTTTATTATAAAAAGAAAGGAGAGCGTCTTCAGTATTTCTGTTTTCACAAAAACCATACTGTCTGTCTGTTAAAATATCACACTTATTGAGAAAGGACCATAATCTAGACCTAAATGCCTTTTGGGAAACCTGACAAAAGAGCAATAGGTTGATAATTTTCCATTCTCGAATAATCACCCTTCTTATAAACTGGTACCACGGCTGCAGATTTCAGAATGATTGATTGAATTTTGTGCACTATTTTGACTTTTATAACTATTATTATTATTAAATATTTATTACCTAAATATGTAAGTCAATAAAAGACAACCATTTTAATTGTCGAATTTGAAAAGTAACTGATGTAAATGGTACAAAACAATCAATTATAAAGATTCGCATTTGTCTGATTTGATCAGCTTTATTAGATACATAAAGGCCAGGATTTAAAATTCCCGAAGGGTTAATAATTTTTACAATAAAGATTAATGCAATAAATTTTATAACAAATTACTGCCAAACTCATACTGTTTGACAATTTTGGTAGATTAAGCTTATCAAAAGAAAAAAGAAAAAATAAGGTACCTACTTCATCAAACAACCAAAGAAAAATTATTTACCTAACTTCCAAGACTTTAATTGAAATAAAAATTGAAGAATTCTGCTTTAGTCATTGTTTTCGTATTTTATCGATGTATGTTGAGTTAAAGTTTGTTTGATTGTAATTTCATTCACAAACTTCAGCTACAAAAGACAAGCGTGGATTTTCAAGATTTTTTAGGATTGGTGAATTTGAAATTATTCGAATAACTGTGTGGACAAGTATTCAATTTGAAAAAATTTAGTTATACCCAAGCAATCCTCGAACACCTGTATGTACTTAATACCCTACAAAGGCTACAAAAACATATTTCTTATTACTACATGATGTACATAAGAAAACCGAATTGCGACATTTATTAAAAATTAAAATTTAGCAAAAAGGTTAATCTAAGAATCCGAGAATTCACGTCCTCGGATAAATAATTTTCTCGGAATTCTAAATATGAAAAATATAGAGGGCATTTCATTTAAAAATGTAAAGTTGAGGTTATTTCCTAGAATCATGGAAGCGCTACAAAATCCTTCTGCAGCTTCAAAAATTCAATGTTAGCCTTATATTCAACCCCGTAAATTTCAGGTTTTAGCTTCAAATTACAATTATATAAAAAGAGAGATCTTGTTTCTATCACCATACTATGAAACAAAACAAATAATATTATTGAAAATAGAATATGAGCTTAATTAACGATGTCTAAGAAGTTATTTAAATCAATTTAAAGGGAAAGGTTAGTTTATATTACGCGTTAACATATTGTTAACAAACACAAAATTTAAGCATTCTGAAAACAACAGTTTTCACCTAATCCGGCTTGATTACATGGTTATGTCTGATGGTGAAGCAAACACCCCTAAACCATGGTTTATGCTGTTGAATGAGGCTATGCAATGGTGTAGCAAAGATCATTTCTGAGATCATTTTGATATTAGTATTACTAAATATTGTCGATATTTAAACAAAAATACTATACTCTTATGATTTCTTCTTCCTCAATAGTATACACACCAAAAATATAATTGCAATTTTCTTCAATTAATGTGTCTGAAGCTTATAATTTATTCAAATGTTCTCTGAATAAAAAAGAATTTCATAGATGTAACAGAAGTTCAGGTAATTGACCATAATACATATTACCAACAAAAATAAACGCATTAAATATAAATGAGGAATACATCAATACATAAACAGTAAGCATACAAACCTTATAAGCACCCAAGTCTTCAACGACGCAAGTGAAAATGGCCTCCCTTCCAACGGGTACGGTTACATTTTTGATAGGTTCACTGAATTTAGGATTTTCTGAAATAAGAGGTGTCACTGATTAAATCCTGAATTTAAATTACTCGCTTATGTTTTTCTATTACAATTTGCTGAAACTTCATTTTCTTTAATAATGGAGTAAATTTCGTAGCTAAATTAACTTTGAATATAAATATGAATATCTGCGAGCATTAGAGAACGCTATTATTTAAAGCAGTATCTGCTTGAGCAGTTCATTCGGATTAGCTCTCGATTGCGAGAATGGGAACTCGAGCTGACTGCGACACCCCGTCCTAATCAGCTTAACGAATTTATTGTTTCCCACGAAATAATTTACCTATATTTGAGAGAAAAGGGGAAATTTTATTCGGTTTTAAGGCAAATCTTTTTAATACACAGTTCGGACCAACTTGGGGACGAAATAATTAAATCCTTAAAAAGCACAACGAATCGAATCATTCTGTACACTTCAGTTTTTGATTGTCATTACTGAACAAAACAATTACTTTTTTCTATTATGAACCTGTTCTAAAGTAACAAAGCCGTTAGCGGTGCTTTAATATCGATCCCGACCTGAACAAACATTAATAATGGTAAACATGTCATAGATGTAATCTGATTTGATCGGGTGGTCTGCCTGCCATTCTGTTAGTTTGTTGAGCTCGCCTTCCCTCTCCACCCCAAACTGACAGGTTGGGGGTTAATAGCTTTCAATAGTTTCGTCGTTACTTAATACCTTGATAAATAATCATATTATATAAAAGAACGAGGTTCTTTGTCAAAATTTATAAAACTGTCTGAATTGAACCCAATAGACCATTGTTTGGTTGAATATACTTGATATGAAGTGCCTAAATAACACAAGATATAAAAGAGCTAAAAGTGCATACCTATCCTAAAATGATTGATTCATGTTATTCAATAACATTCTAACTTTATCACCGGTCTCCTTATGTCTTAATTACAATATCTTATATTAATATGACTAATCGTTTTCATATTATGATTCAGCATTTTTTACGCTTATTTTGAAACTACCACTCAGAAAATCTTTCCTAACTTAAATTAAGATATTTAGTTTGAGTTTTTAATTGTTTCAACAAATCAACAAAGATAGTTTGTTGTCACCATTTTAACTGATTAATTTTTCGATATTATATAGCACTGAAAACCAGAAAACAATTGTGCTTTAGTTTTTTTAAGTATTCCACAAATGAGCAATTTATATCTGTATATTTTTGCTTAATCTGCGTTACAATTACAATCCAAACATAACGTTTTATACAGGGTGTACATAAACTGTGTAGCCAAACTCAAATTACATAATTATTCAGGCAAAAATATGAGTTCTTATGTCTCAAACATTACACAGTTTCAACCCGGAAGTCGTTCTGTTAACAAAAATGTGACGTTTTCACTCAGCTTACCTATATACAAATGTGTGTCTTTGAATTGCTTCTAACAATTTGGATAATATTTGGCATGCCATACGAGGATCGTCCGATAACTACGTGACCTAACAAAGAAAACGCAAGTTCTTTGGACAAAAAAATATTTTAAATTTTAATATAGTCTCCTGCTCGCTCAACACACTTATTCTGGCGATACTCCAAATTAGCAATGCCTTCATTACAGGTCGATGAATCCAAGTCCTCGTACCTTATAAATAAAAGTTCTTCTTTGGCATGGTATTTGTCATCTTCGTCACAGTATAAATGGCCGAGGCAAGAGTGTCACAACTCTTTTAATGGTATGAGCAATTACTTCAACTGTTTTCTTTTTATTTAAAAAGAAACAGTTAACATGTTATGTCTCTTGCAAAATCGGGTGTTCTCTAACGGCTTCGGCTTTGATCATATTGTGTAATGGTTATGTATATTTTACTTGGAAGTAACAAACATACTTTTTTAAGAATATTGAAACAACACAAATTTGTATACCGGGTGTAACAAGATCATGGTACTCCCACCTTTTTTCCTTTAGTTTTCAAGATAAATGGTTGAAATTTGGAACATCCTATATACTTATTAAACTTCACTTTTTGACATACTAAATGATTTTTCACCGGAAGTGACTCTAACTTTTTATTTTCACATAGAACACCCTATATGTTAATGTATTTTTGAATTCTGCATAATTTTCTGAATCCATTGGTATCACATAAGTGACATTTCAGTCTTAAATATTTATTTTAATTTAATTCTTAGTTTTCTATTTAAGTGTTCCGTGACTGTTCCGATTGATTCTAATTGAGCCGTATAATACTAGAAAAATCGAAATCTCGTTGAAACTAGTAAATTATGTGATTTATGGGCAAATAAAGTTTATCAAAATGGTGTTTGGGACAAAACACGATCTTTTCAAATGTAACCATATTGGTACCGTGGTACCATTTATTGCTAGCATTAATAAGGAATTTATTCATGTGTCTTATTAAAATCTACTATAAATGCAATCAAAATTACAGCTAAGAGGAAATAAGAAAATACAATTTTGTTCCAATTGTAAGGTAAGAAGTAAATAAGGTGGCTTTGAAAACAATGAAATATTTAGCTTGTCAAACATTTCTTGATTTACCAGTGTTTTTATTGTTTTCGTTGTTTTCAAATCCACCTTATTTAGTCCTTACCTTATAATTGGAACAAAATTGTATTTTCTTATTTCCTCTTAGCTGTAATTTCGATTGCATTTATCGCAGATTTTAATAAGGCACATGAATAAATTCCTTACTAATGCTAGCAATAAATGGTACCACGGTACCAATATGGTTACATTTGAAAAGATCGTGTTTTGTCCCAAAAACCATTTTGATAAACTTTATTTGCTCATAAATCACATAATTTACTAGTTTCGACGGAATTTCGACAGTCATGGCACACTTCCATAGAAAACTAAAAATTAAAGTAAAATAAATATTGTAGACTGAAATGTCACTTATGTGGTATCATTGGATTCAGAAAATTATGCAGAATTCAAAAATGCATTAATATGTAGGGTGTTCCATTTGAAAATTAAAAGTTAGCATCATTTAATATGTCAAAAAGTGACGTTTAATAAGTATATAGGATGCTCCAAATTTCAAGCATTTATCTTGAAAACTAAAGGAAAAAAGGGGGGTGTACCATGATCGTGTTACACCCGGTATATCGTCGCTTGGCGGGCAAAACCTCCTATGTGTCATTTTGTTCTGAAACGGGTTTTTTGTATATTTCGTTTATTATGGCCTTTCTGCAGTATTTGGCAGAACCCCCTACATGCTGAATGGTGTATAAAAATTATTAGAAATAATTTTCAAAATAATATTACAATAAAGTTATGAGGATTACAAATAGCCGAGTCAATGAAGGTTCTTACTTCTAAACCCACTAAAACGGAACCGATTTTGATGATTTTTTTTTTAATTGTTTGTTATATTAAATTATTCAAAATCAGAAACATTTCAGCTGGCGCTATTAAGTATTTATATTGTTTAAACAATTAAAAAATTTTTTTCTTCGATGGAATTTTAACTAGAAGTGACTAATTTTGAAAATTTAGTATAATAAATAATTTTTGAATAAAAAAGTTTCAAAATTTCCATTTGAAAATGTTAATATTCAATCAGTCGGATGCAAGAAGATAATATACAAATATATAGACATATGTATATTGTCAACTGAAAAAATCAATACTTTTATAAGAATATCTAAACACGCACAAGAAATCTACCTTTTGTATAACAGGTAGAGGAATTCAAAGTCAAACTCCTGATTTTTCACCATGATTATCGGAGTGAACGCGTGTGTTTTGAGGTTATTAATCTATTAAAATAAGTTTTTAACACTAAATATTGAAAATATTAGTGAAAATTGTTGAAGAGAACTTAATTATTGATAACAATTTAGAAAAAAGTGCAAAGACACAAGTAAAAATACGATGGAAAAAGTAATTATATGTCATTTATTCTTGGTTTGTATTAAAAATAATTGGATTATATTTGCTTTTAAGTTTGTTTATGGATTTTGAAGAATCGAGTTATTATTCTTATTATTATGTTACATTTATATTACATTATTACAGTTATTATGATACTTGTATATGCTGTAAAATCACATTTTTTTGTAATTTTGATCATTACAGCAAAATCGCTTGCGTTGCATATAAGTTAAAAAATGTTTCCCGTTTGCTAAATAATTACTCAATCTTAACTAAATTTTGTCTGCTTATTTGGGACGTATTGATTTAACGATTCTAAAAATTTTAGCCCTTTAAGTGTAATATTTTTAATTCTACAGTACTTTTTTCACTGAATTTTCCGCGCGTCATGCTCGTCGTTAAGATTATTTGCAAAAACAATTTGTGTTAAATTATTCTTTGGATGTAATGAAATCTTTTTAAATTATTAGAAATAAATTTCCTGTCTTACAGCTATTTCCCTTTGAATTTGATCCTCATATTTAAAATCATACGTGTTAAAAACATTTTCCAACATTCTTTTATATGTTACAGGAACAGCAACAAGATACTGTAGACTCTACAGTTAATTGTTGTTGCATTTGCAAAGAACAGGAGAGTGCAGATACATAAATTACACAAAGTTTTTTCAACAATTTCAAATTTGAAATTCAATTCTTGCATCCGAATGATTGAATAATTAACATTTTTCAATGGAAATTTTGAAATTTTTTAATTCAAAAATTATTTTTTAAACTAAATTTTCAAAATTAGTCACTTATACTTTGTTAAAATTTCATCGTAAAAAAAATTGTCAATTTTTTTTTAAATTATTTAAACAATGTAAATAATTGATAGCGCCAGCTGAAATGTTTCTGATTTTGAATAATTTAGTATAACAAACATTTAAAAAAAAAATTCATCAAAATCGGTTCTGTTTTTGCGGGTTTAGAAGTTTTGACGATTTTTCCGCTTTATTGACTGGACTAAAAGCGTTCTTTGCTCCTCCTTGAAAATTTTGTTTTTGACACATAGAAGGTTTTGCCCGCCAAGTGACGATATATTATGTTGGATTAAATCGTCATATTGTTTCATGAAGAATGTGTGGTTTCAGTTTGGCTACACACCCTGTAAACACCACTATACTAAACTTAGAAATAAGAAAGTTCTAGCTCATATTCGAGTATTTATTTAAAAACACCAGTTGCCTTCGAAATTGAATAATAGAAATGATGCTTCTATGCCCATCAATATTAAATTCTCTTATTATACATAGATATCACATTATTAGGAGAGTTAAACAACTGCTAACTTCAGCCAATATTGTGCTACATTGCCCATCAGATAAGTATCAATGTAACAAATCAGAGTATTAGGTATATTCTAATCCATATTATACCTAATAATTATTTAAAATATGTAGCATACGCTTTGCAAACGCTATATCTTTTACAAAAACGGAATATTTCCAAATCAAAAAGGAAGATCGATAAGTTTCAGTTTATACAAATATAATCAGTACGTATAGATGTAAGTTTACATTGATTGTGAATTTTAAGTTCTTACTTAAGTTCATCCACATAAAGAATTCCACATATTTTAAATTGATAGATAACGCCAAGAAAAACTGAAGACAGTTGAAAAGTGCGAAAACTGCATTTTACATTTAAAAAAAATCGTAAAATAAATTATTTCGGGAAATTGATTTTGACGTGTAGAAGGTGGTCACGTTTACATTTGGATTTCGTCAATTTACATTTAATCAAAATTATTTTACATGCACATTAAATTGAGAAAAATTCGATTAACGTCACAGATAACAAATATAGTCCGGAATACATCATTGCGTACTACATTTACTCGGTGTTTTGGTACGGCAAATTGTTACCAGTGATATTGCGCGATTTTATCAGGAGAATTTCAAAAGAATAATATTAATATTGATATACCGATGGTAACCGCATTATAAGCTAAAGTATAAGTAAAAGTTGGCAGTTGAGACCTGAGACACTTTTCGTAAAGCATTTTAAAGCAGCACAACAAAACCCAAAATTTACCTGGGAACACAGATGGTTACAAAGAACCAACGACTATAGCAGCGGAAAAGGACTTTAAGAAGAGGAGCATGGAAGGGTGAGGCTTTGTCAGAAACAATGGTAGAGGAGAGGAAAATTTTGAAGACTACAGTCATACATAAATAGCGGAGTACCAAAGCATAACAAAGCAAAATACAAGGTCTCTATCTTAATAAAATATAAGTAAACAAAATGCATAACAGTAAACGAACAAGTAAATTAAAGATTAATAAAACTCTCAGTAAATATTTACGAACAACAGGCAACCATAATTGGTGTATATGCAGTTAACGATAACGATACCCGGGAAACGACACATTTTATTAGGCGACATGTTAAAAAGTAAAAAAATAAATAGTAGGATAGGGAAAATAGATCAGGACGTGGTAGATTGTTTTGGAGAAAACACAATCAGCAATAATAGAAAAATGTTAATAGATTTATGCAGAGGTCATGGTAGCTTTGTCCTCACAAAGACATTCATAAATACATATGGGAGAATCCCATCAGAGCTCTGAAATCTGTTGTAGATCTAATAATTGTCAAAAAGAATATACGTATAAATATACAAGATATAAGAGTACATAGGCAGCCTGAATGTGGAACAAATCATCACATGGCAGTAGGCAAATTTGTGTGGCATATAAAAACTAAGGGAAAAGGAAACACGAGTTGTTCAGAAGGCAAGAACAAACAGAAACAACTTCAAAATAAATCTACTGGAAGAATACAGTGTAACAGTTTTATATGAAAACGTATTGGTAAATAAATTGGACGAAGATAGAGAAAGAACTCCCAGAGGAAAAGAATACAAATACATGACAAAATTTATATTTGAAGCGGGAGAAGAGGCATTAGGCGTCGAAGAAGAAAACAAATATAAAGATAAATATGGTGAAGACCTAGAGGAAGTGATTTATGGAAAAGGGAAAGCATGCCATAAATGATTATCAAATAAATGACGATAATCTGGGGAAAAATATGTATATTGGACACAGAGAGTTAAATTAAAAATTAAAGAAGAAATGAATTAACACTGGGAAAACTATGTTGAGATATAGACAGGACAAATGGTGCCAAGCTTCTACAAGAAATCGGGCCGGAATAATATCTAGAAAAAGAACAACTCATTAATCGTTTGATATGGAACAACAGTATTACACAGGAAAACAAAAGCCGAATATACCGTAGTATAGTTCTATTCTACTGTATGTTTCAGAAATGTGGCCGTTAATCAACAGATCCAGAGATACGATTCGTGCTATAGAATTAGGCTTCATTAGAAAATGCCTGAAACTCACTCGGGAAGACAAAATGTGAAATGAAGCTGTGGGAGAGCAAATGGGTATTTAAAAAAATGTCATCAGAACTTTCGAAAAATAGATCATTAGATACAGTCAAATACAAAAGATGCAGAAAAACAAATAGCAAAAGAAAATACTACATCGGACTTCAATAGGGCAAAGGAAAAGACGTAGACCTGCAATAACATGGCACAGTTATGGCACAGTTATATGGAAGAAAAATTATGTTGAGTAAAGTAAAGTTCGTTGTATTACAAAGTAAAACCTAAAAGTGTGCTGTTTTTCGCATACAATATAAATGAGTAAGAATCCGTTTCTATGCTGTTTGGTCTGATAAACATCCATGGTGTGGACGAAGGAAATTTTTTATTGAGTAGTACTAATAACCATAATGGAACACTTAGCACCCACAAGTCTAGATATCATCCGATAAAATAAACAAAAGAAAGCATTGTAAATTGTTAAGAATTGGTTATTTCAAAACCATAACCGCAGCTCATGTGAATAAATAATAGGGGGAAATTATTGCTCATTTAAAAATTAATAAGCATCATCCTAGTTTACTATATATTATTATTCGTACAGCAATATAAGTTAAATACTACAATCTCCCTTATCAAACCTTTATCTAATAACTAAAGATATGTAAATAGCGTAAATATAGGTAATAATATAACAATACAAGCGATTTCGTATATCCGGCGATTTATCAATTGACGCAAAATAGGAACGAATAGAAAAAGACTTACGATGACACAATAAACGAAGTAATTTTGCTCTTTTCGTATATAATACAAATCTATTTTACGTTTCTCACTTCGATGTCATACCCGAAATGTATAATACCGAATTCGAGCGCTCAAATCTAATTTGAGGATTTGACGCGTATTCTTCGTTAACGGTATATTAAAACGGCTAAATTAGTTTAACTCGCTCTTAGAAAAGGGGTAAGAAATAAAACCGTGCCTGCTGTAAAAATCTTGGAAATAAAACGGACATGTATTTTATACCTCACTTTTATAACCACTTTACTACAAACAACCACACCATTAGAAACATCTATTACGTTTTACAGAAATGGATTTAGACTTAATTGTAGCAACGGAAACAATGCTAGAGAGCCTAAACGTAGCACCAAAGTATCTCCAATTACTACATATTCCCTGTTATTAGCCTCTTTGCATTGCTAATGAACCTCTCGGGGAACCAGAATTGCAGCTGAGATTAAAAACTCTCTGTGGTTTAGATTTTGCCTTTAATTTACATGGAACAATGGTGTTCCTTTTGACGTATTCAAACTAAGATTCCGTAAAATCAAAGCAGTTTTCAAGTAACTTCGCTTTTGTGCAAATTATCTTATCTGTAATTAGGTCTCGTCGTATTCGTTATTTCGAACAAAATTTGTTCCTGTATTTAATTAATAAAATAATATTATATAAAATAAAACAAAATACTCTATATGTAACATAGATACAACTGCATACATCGTATATAATGTATATGTATTGTATATGTAGTTACCCTGCTTTTAAAATATTGCGCTTTCTCATTAGTATACTCAAATGGTATACTTCGTAGCGTGAAACACGTAAATTTTCAGTTTTTCGGTACAATTATATTTGTCGATTAGCTAGCGCCGTATGTTAATTATACGCCTGCATCGTTTAATTAAAAATTTATTAGGTACTATCTAATAGCTAATTTTGGAACGATGTATTAAATTAAAGGACATTCACAGTGGTAGAGGGTTAAATTTAAATATAAAATGTTGAATCTGATTATTTAATTAATTACTCAATGCTTAATAAATATTTGTATCTACTAGAGAAATAGATATTTAATACTTATTGATGTGGTAGTTTAAGAGCTAAAATTGAAAATTTTAAAACTGGCGCAGTTATATTTACGTCAGATTCATTTAAAATTTTCTCATTTCAGAACTTTTTCACAATTTTCCTGGTAGTTCGGTTTTAAAATTTACGTTCATTCAAGGATTTTCATAGGAATAAGAGATTTAATAATAGTGGTTAAATGTTTTCTGAATAATTTTGTAATTACATAATATAACTGTTATACTAAACATACAGTGCAAATTTATGAACTGCGAACATAGGCAAATCAAGGGCCAATCAAATTTATGAAATACGAACATAGGCCAATTTACGTATACCCAAAAAGACGACAAGTCCGACGTAATTTTGTAAATTAATATTTGTTAAGAAAAATAAATTCGTTGACTGTCAACGTCAAATTTTCGGCATTTGTAAATTGGTCATATCGTCTGATATGTTCGTAGTAACAAAATTTGCACTGTATATTTATGTCAATTCTTTAAACACTAATGCTAATAAGATATCAAAAAATTGGCAATAATATGTTTTTTACAAAGTTTATCTTTCAGCGAACGATTTTCAGCTTTTAATAATTGGCAGCATCGTCTTCTTAATTAAAAAAAATTAATGAGTTCAGTTACTAAACGGTATTGATTTCGTTTTTATATTGAGATGAACACCATATAATCTGAATTTGGTCCTGATTAATTTTCAAGTGAAGCCAACAGTTATTTGTTGCATTTTTAGAATATGCCGGTAAAAAGTTACTGGGACGTTTTTAACAAATTATATTGCAATTAATTAATGGTTATATAAACATATAAATTCAAATTGAAAGGTACCTACACAGGAAAACCGGCTAAGTTAAATTTTGCAAAAAATAAGGCTAGTGTGCCACTATACAGGGTGTCTCTAAAAGGTCTGTACAAAACGCTAACACAGATTTCCGAGGCTAAAATATGATGATCTAGCTCAATTTACCTTAGTCCAAAAGTTGATAGTTTCCGAAATACAGGGTGTCAAAGTTATTATTTTTTTTAACTTTTTTGTAAATATTTATTTTAATAATAGCATGATTTGCACGAAATTTGGTACTTGGGGTTTTTTTAGGATGAGAAATCGAAATCTGATCACAGTTTCGATGCACATTGCAGAGGGCGCCACCAGCAGCACTTCGCCTACATCTAAAGCAGTATTATGGGCGAGGAATGCAACTGCAAGCGTTTAAATTGCTCAGTACAAATTCCAGTAGAGGTTAAACAAAAAATCTTTGGGGATTTTAATAATCTAACTTCTACTAATGAGCAAAATTTGCACTTCTGTGGCCTAATAAATGTTATACCAGTGCAACAAAGACGCCCTAGGAAAGATGAGGATGAGGCGTCTCTTAGAGACTGTGCACTTGCAGTTGTTTACAAGGTAAGATATTCTAGTAATGTAGGCATCACTGAAATTAATGTTTGTCGCAAAGAATTCATTGCCTTACACGGTATTACA
Organism: Melanotus villosus; assembly: GCA_963082815.1. NCBI lineage: Eukaryota > Metazoa > Arthropoda > Insecta > Coleoptera > Elateridae > Melanotus > Melanotus villosus. The sequence continues at coordinate 59,236,887 of OY720418.1, read as the reverse complement.
TAAGCGAAAATGGAATATACCCTGTAAAATCTCTGAAAGAGAGCGGCAGTGCTTCAAAAGACAAAAGAGGACATCATGAAAACCGCCAGAAAAACATTAACATTAACTACAATAATTGAGACAATTAAAACCCATATAGCATCATTTAAAGGGCGCTCTAGTCATTACAGTATTAAAGACTCTAAGAAAACATACTTTCCCGAGGAATTAAATTTAAAGAAGATGTTTCTCTGTTGTTTCAAGAACTGCGCAGTGTCATACGAATCTTACAGAAAAATTTTTACAACGAACTTCAACACATCGTTTGGATATCCAAGAACGGTTACATGCAGCATCCGCGACACATATCTAGCAACTGTCAAATATTTAGAAAAAGGTATTGGCAACAAGACTAATGAAAATGAAGTCTGCTGTTTCAAGAACTTCATCCAAACTGCGCAGTGTCATACGAATCTTACAGAAATTTTTTTACAACGAACTTCAACACATCGTTTTGATATACAAGAACGGATACATGCAGCATCTGCGACACCTATCTAGCAACTGCCAAATATTTAGAAAAAGGTATTGGCAACAAGACTAATGAAAATGAAGAACGACCATTAGAAGTTGAAATACAAAAATCACGCTCAGCCAATAAATTACACAAACTTAAAACACCAACAATTTTATTCAAGAAAGCGAAAATGTAAGATCGTAAGGTTGTAACAAACAAATCCATTTGTCTGGACTATGGAAAGAATTCGCCCGTGCCAAATATTACGACAAATGACGTTTACTATAACAGGCAACTCTCCATGTATTTATTTAACAACATACACATACTCTCTACAGGAGAAAGTTATTTCTACGTTTATCCAGTAAATATTGGCAAAAAGGCGAGCGATGACATATCATCTTTATTGAGTCATTTCCTCTATAATAATTTAGATCCCCAAGTACGCAAGTTAGACATTTTTGTGACTCCTGTCCAAGACAAAACAAGAACTTCACCCTTTTTCGATTTCTGCTTCATGTTGTTCACGAGCAAAAAAGCCTGGACTACATAAAGGTAACTTTTTCAATAAGAAGTCATTCTTACATGGAGACGGACAAAAATATGGGCATTCTTATCCATAGGGCTAGATTTGAGACACCAAATGAATTATGTAAATTAATAAGTAGTGCAAGACCTAAGCCATCCCCATTTAATGTGATGCGAATTGATGAAGAAGATTAGCACATATTTCGTCAGTGGACAGTTAAATCAGTACTACAAAAAAAAATGTCAATTTCCGATTCGCCCAATCAAGGAGCTATAAATAATAAAGGAACATCCACGGATGATGAGATATAGGCACACTTATAAGTTATAATGGATGGTGGGTTACCGCAGTGGTAAAGGAAAAGAAGCCAAAGAAGTCTAAAAGGGTTAACCATTTAAGGGAAAATGAATTTCTTCTTCCTGATCATAGTTATCAAGGTAAGAAAAGTATATTAGTTCTATTGCCTTCTATTTATTGTGATTAACTATATAGGGCTGAGGTAACTATCCAAAAAAATTTGCAAATCTGCAATGCCAGAAAAAGTTTTGTGGTCCGAACGTACAGGTATACTTTTCTGGACTTATCTACTTATCTATTTAAAATAAGTATTGTTTATTATAATAGCTATAACATTATTATTATTAAACCTTTTCTGTCGAAATAAAAATTTACAAAAATGGAATTTACTTCTTTTCAAGCTAAAAACAGGCTGGCTTTAATAATTTTTCAACAGTTTTTAAAATTCGCTTTACCAATAGACCTGAAACTTTCACACATGATAACACAGACTTTATGCCAAGACTACAAAATGTAATTGCATCTAAAAATTATTTTTATAGCATATTACTACAGATTATAGCTTTAAATTTAGTCTAAGGCAAAAACAGATTGTTCTGACTTGGTCTACCTTTCCCGTGTACCTTTCAAATGTAACAAAATGTTATAATTCTTTTATACTTCAGTTAAAAAAATATGTTAGTCGGTTTACTAGATGGAACTAAGTAAAATGCCAAAACACGTATGACTTAAAGGGTACCTAATTATTATGTTCGTTAAATTTAGGTAAAAATTCACAGATTTCGCAATCCTTGCAACCATCGGATACATTGGAAATGATAATGCCATATGTAATACATAAAACGTATAAACTTACCTCAGTTACGACTTCGAAATTGTGGAACTATCACACCTCTGAGAGTACATTAAAAAGTGGCATTTTAATGTGTCAAATCTAGTTATCAAAGCAACATTTTAACGTGAAGGGTGGATAAAGTGTTGCTATAAACATTTTATCCACACTTTCCTTGACGACACTGTTTCTATAAACATTTTATTCACACTTTCCTTGACGACGTGAATTGTAGAATGAAAATCATGGTACTTTTAAATTAGGTTGCTAGCTATTGTTTCATAAAGAGATTTTATCCGCTCAGAAGGCGTTGTGTTAACCGCATCACTGGGCCACTTAATGACAATTAATATTATACATATAGTCTGTCTGAAACTAAAACACTAAAACTGCTAGCCACATAGGTACTGGTCCTGTTCCATATATCCAAGACAACTAGAAAATTTCTACTTACAAAATATACAACAAACAAACAAACAAACAAACAATATATTATTTCTTAACGAACCTATCACAACGAAAAAGGAATGCATAACTTTGCTTAACTTCTATTGCACAAATAGTAAAATATTGTCGACATATCAATTGACATTCGACATAATAAAGTTAAATCTGTTAACCCTGGAGCAGCCTTGACCGTCTTCGCAGTGATGATGCAAGGAAATATGAACTATTTAATGTTCCTGTTTATATTACACATATATTGTGCGTGCCTGCGCGGTGTTTATGTTGGCCAAGGCGGCCTTGTGAGGACAAATCTTTTATACTAACGTTGCGTATCTGCCTATTTTATAATTACTCGTGAATTCCGTTATCAACGCGGTGCGTATTTAGCCTCAACAAAACGTGCTTTTCAAACACATTAAGACCGCTTACTGTTTGTTTTTATGAGATCATCGGGTTCGCTTTGATGTGCCGATGTCGCAAAAGCTACTGAAAATCTTGTAACTTTGTTCAATACGCGAGCGCATAAACATTTCCAATGTTAAAAGATTTCGGTTGATGGAATACACATCTAGTGTGTGTAAAACACTGGTTGGATCCCACAAAACTTAATGAAAAAGAAGTTGAATCTCCTTATTTATTACTCTGCGCCTAAGAGAAGAATTGACGAGCTCTCAGTTCTTCTACAGTTAAAGCAACATATTCTCGAAGGAAATTTTGAATGTTTATACAAGACAGCCATGGAGTTATTTGTATTAGCACTACAGCCTGAACTTGATAATTACCACGAAACTCAATACACAGCAAAGACTACCTTTAGAACTTAGAACTAACGAAATCGTAACTGTCGCTTATACTTATTATTTATATCGAAATAATTTGAATACATTGGAATTTTAAATAATTACCTGCAATACTGAGTTAATGATGTTATTACAAGGTACCCAACTACTAACACATTATATTATGTTTACTCTGTATCAAAATTTCTACTAAGATAATTACATTCAAGAGTAGAAAGACATTGACCTTTAAAATAAAATGTAAATATATTAACCTTTGTGGTGGTGCTGACATTTACGATACAATCTATAGATACATACGATTACTATTGCAATATTAGCTTGGGCTGACTTTATGTACATGTACATATGTACAATAAGTAAAATGTTTTAGTTAAGTTGACCGCCAGCTGAATTTAAAAATTCACTTTTTTCAGCAAATGCAGGTTTAAATACATATGTGCTATTGGTTTTCACATATCCTGATGAGTTATTTACTAGTGTAATTACGTTACTACTAAGTTACATACAATATTATATTTTTTGACGTCAGGGTGGCGCAGTGGAGGGCATCAGGCTAGCGTTGCGCTAGTGCTTAGTTCGAATCTTACAGTCGGCAGGATTTTCCTGCAGTTTGAAGGTCGGTATCGAGCCCTGATGACCATTCGTCGTTGAGCACCTAATTAACGACGCTCTCCTCCGAATACAGCCTAAGAGACAGAGTAACAAGGTCCAACACGTACACACGATGCAGTATGAAGGCTCAAACGGCGCGGCGTATCAATCTTGTATCCCGCAGAGTCGGTCCAAGTTGTGCATTGCACGCGTAAAACCTCATACGTTAACGCACCGGCCTCGACACCGAAAATTATAAGAGGTTAACGATAACAAACAAACATATATTTTAACTGTTACTGCATCCAACTTTGATACTTTACTTTGAGGAGAGCTTTTAGTCATAAAAGTTGTCGTATAATAAATAATATGTACTTCTTTAATTTATAGTTTCTTTATTTTAAAAATATTTATACTTGTTAGTGAAACACCCATTGATGAATAAAATAATAAATAATTTACCAAAGATTCTCATAAGGATTTTATAGATTCATTGTATTGTAACTTGTAACTTAACTGTAGTGAAAACTAAATAAATAATTTTTTAAGTTTTTCACACAGAATTAATTTTTCCAGAAATATTTACATTAAATTTAGATGATTATCTATACTAACCAATTTCATTTCGTTTTCGTTAATATCTATAACTTTGAATAAATGTAAGATCATCAAGTAATTAACTTCGGATTTTTGTATTTAATTTTTCAGCTTCTATATTTATTTAACTTAAAGTTTCCTTTACTTACATATTTTGTATTGCCGAAATTGGTTCGGTTATGATGATGAATGTAGAAACAAAATGTAGTGAGACAATACTTTGGACCTTTACCATATCAACAAATACCAAAATGCAAGCCTGGCTAATAAACTTTTTATTGTTATATATGTTAGAGTAATTCTACTTTTGCTTTTGACAAATAAATGCTCCTCATAGGGTTTGCTAGATGGAAACGAATAGCTACCTCTACCGGAAATTTATAGTTGTATCTCTGATATGATGACAGCCCCTACAAATTTATCTATTACTTTGAAAATTAATTTTGATTCTCTCTGCACGTTCACCTCAGAGATCTTAATAAATTAGTTCTATATGTACCGAGATATAGGGAAGACATGTTTTGGATTTCCAATTCACTGCACGGTTAACTTAAATGAAAAGGGATTCTGTATAAGAGATCTGAAAAAGAAAAATAACGAAATATAATAATGTGAAAGTACAAGAAACCTCGAGTTTTCCTTTCTTAAAGATAAAACATATTCTCCAATTTCTGTTCTCTTATAAGGGCAAACTGCAGATGCTGACCGCAGAAGTGGTATCCAAGCCCGCGGCAATGCGACGTTCTAATTTACGAGATATACCTCAACGCCTTCTGTCTGTGAACTAGATTTAATTATAATGTATAGTTTTAATAAGATCACACGTTGTCTGTATACTTTGGCATCTGCTAAATCATTACTCTTGTTACTAGATTTATGCAATGTTCTGAACTAATTAATTTTGTAGTAGGTTTGTAAATTTAGATGTATTACTACCTAAAAGCTAGTCCACAAGCCAATAGTCATATGTAACTTTATAGTAGTTACATCTGAAATTTGAAGGTGTCTGAGAAATTAAACGCCATAATAGTGTTTTTATTTTTTCTAAGCGAAAAACCGAATGCAGTAAAAAGGAAACTTAGCATGCAAGCCATCTATTAAATTTCCATATACCATTTTAAATTACAACGAGTGTTGGAAACCAATTTTCCGACAAACGTTTAAAAATGTCACTTTCCCGCACTCATTTTGCGTGCTGGAAAGTGTAAAATCAGAAAATCACATATCAACCATCCTTACTGGATTATTACTTTAAAAGGAAATGTCAAATTTGACAACTTGAAAACTTACAAAATGATAGTTTAAGTTGATTCCTAAACGTTTGTAGGAAAAACGTTGTACATAACACGTGCGGGAAGAGCGATTCCGAAACTCATGTAGGTACAGAAACTCGCTTCGCTCGTTTCTGTAACGTCCTGCATTCGTTTCGGAATCGCTAACTTCCCGCACTTGTTATGAAAATAACTATTCTGTTTTAAATAGGGGTATATTTTCTAACGACTGCTTTATTTTCATATATGATCGATTTCTAATGAAAATTAATTTGAATGATAGATGCGCAACGCTACAGTTACAAGTTAAAAATTTCGTTGATCTGTACACTAGCAATTACACAATCTTCAAATTTACAGGTTGCCCTTTTTATGTTTAATTTTCACGCCAAAAATAATATATCAACATACCCGTTATCTAATAAAACAAATTCTGTTAAGTTCACAAACGAGTGCTACTTATAGCGGAATATGTTGCAAATTCAAGTCAATCCGCACTAAATCTTTTGTGTTTTCAGAAAAAGCATTAACAAATTTTAAATGTCAATCTATACCTAGTCTTTGGCTATAGTTGGAGTGTGTACCTCTATGGAGTTAACAGTCTGAACTGGCGACCGATTTTAAGAAGTATGCCGAATACGACAGATATACAAAAACCTGTAGAATACCCATTACTACGAGGGTTATTTTTTAAGTAAGGTCTGTAGCTATGTAAATTTCGTGCGTTTGTAGAAACGCTCATACGCGCCGGCTCCCGACCTGCCTTGCGCAAAAGCAGACGACATTTGCAGCAGTAGCGTCACTTTGTACGATTTATACTGTGAGGTTAAAATGTTTAAGACAATTGAGCGGCCCGCCGACTGTGAAATACGGTCTGTGATTCGGTTTTGACAGCAAGGAACGTGTCAGCAGCGGACATTCATCACCAGATATGTGAGGTATACGGCCGCTACGACCCCAATGCGATTAATGACAGCAAAGTGCGTAAATCAGTGAGATCATTCAAGGACGGGCGGGACAATGTCCATGATGAACCGACCTCATTCTCCTGCTCAAACTCAAGAGTTAATCAGATCTTTTTTTTTGATGGGAGCAAATGGACCACCCACCGTACAGCCTGGACCTTACGCCGAGCGATTACTACCTGTTCCGCTACCTGAAAGAGTTTCTCGGCGGTCAGCGGTTTGACACCGATGAAGAAGTGAAAACAACGGTTGAAGATTGGTTGTCTTCACAGGCGACTGATTTCTAAGACGTAGGCAAAAAAAATTAGTTGAACGCTATGATAAGTGTTTTAACAAACAAGGAAATTGTGTAGAAAAATAGCTTAAGGTGTAAGGAGTGAAATAAAAAAAGTTTTTAACAATATCTTTACTAGTTTTGTTTTTATTGAAAAACGGACCTTACTTAAAAAATAACCCTCGTATAATATATATAACAACACGGTCTCATTATAATCCCCTGCATATTCAATATGTAGACCTTTTTTCTCTTAATGAGTTAGAATAACATTTCACAAAACGAGAAAAATGACCTTTTAACAACAAGTGAGCCCCCGACGAATAAAGTCTGCATTTCGGCCCATGCAACGTTCTCCATCTTTAGACCGACGCAGGAATATTGGTTGTTTCTAAATATTTTTGATTAAGTAGACATAAAACAGGACTAGTAAAGTTGCTAGGTTTGTTTTATAATGACCAGAGTTGAAATACTTAGTAATTTCCCTTAATAACAAATAAACAATAGTAATTTGTAATACAAGTGTTGAAAGCTTGCGTTTGCCACACGAATGTGAAGTTTGCAGCACGAACGATAGTGAGTGCTGCAGTCACATGAGAGTGGCAAATACAAGCTTTCAACACATGTATTACACACTATTTTTTCTACAACCACATTTCCATAAAAAAATTTAAATATTTCTGCAAAATCAAATCTGACATTCATCAAATGTCATTATGACATTTTGATTTCGGTGCGGCAAAATTATACTTTGCCGCACCGAAAAGCATGCATGTGCGTGCGGAAAGTAAATTTTCCCACGACCATATAAGAAAGTCGCTCCTAACGCACAACAAACTAGGCGCGAAAGTTGACAATATCACCCGTGCGATTGACTTTCGCAAAACAAATGAACAACGTGTGCGATATGAACACGTATAGAGATATATCGCACAGTTTGCGCAATAATAGGAAGCTGCGGCCGCTTCAAAACAAAAAATGACGGTCGTTTTACCTGAACTGTCAGTGTTACTTTTTGACATGCTCATTTTTGGTCGTGGGAAAAATAGTGTTCGTAACTCGTTCGAAAGGCAAATATCTCCGCTCGTGTTTATAAATATTTCTACTCGTGCTCCGCTACGCTCCGCACTCGTATATCTATTTATAAACACTCGCTTGATATTTGCTACTTTCGACACTTGATACGAAAATAACTATTTCCGCACGCTAATTTCACTTGTTCGGCAAACACTCATTTTCAATACTCGTATCTATGGAGACGAAGTCTGAAAATCCCACTTTCCATGGTGGGAGTAGAAAAACAAATAACGAGACAGCCACTAGAATAAACTTTCAGGATCGCTGAGATTTCAGCAACCATCCGACTCAAGTGCTAGACGCGATATGTAAACCTCAAAATGCTTATAGTGTAGTATAGACAGAAATACCTCAGTGGTTTTCCATTGCTTTCCAAGCGACCTTGGGGATCGAACACGGGCCATTCTTAATCTCAGTGGCCAGATGCACGTAAAGCATAACCATTGGCACCGACGTTTACGCAAACTCAGTTTCATTTGATTTATAACATATCGATTTTATCAAACCTTTAAATACGCGAAGAACGGAGTTGTTATTTTTCTTTTTTTTATAACTGTTCACCATCGATATTAAAAAATAATTGAAAACAAGAATATAATTTCTTAACACTGGAAAGAAATATCATTTTTGAAGAGCGAATATATCAATACTTGAGCAAATAATTTCCTGGCTTAAGGATTCCCTTAGTAAGAGACTATTCCTTAGGCCGTCTTGGGTTATGTATTTGCATAATTTAAGTTTAAGCATAAATAAATTTCATATATTATGTACAACAGACCTACTAGTACGTCCTGTTCTCAAATCTTGTGGTAAAGTCTGCAAACACACCAACAATACTGTTACTGAATACATTTGCTTAATAACCAACTTTGCATGAAAATACAGTTTGTGGGAGCAAGCGGTAGAACTTTATCGATCTTCGACTTCTTTGCTAATTAACTATTTATTTTGAATGCTAGGAAGAAGCTCTGAAAGTGTAATGGCAATGTAAAACTTCAGAATTTAATACAAGCACGAGCCAGAAAATCTTTCAATATTGGCTTACAAATTTTGAAATAATTTCAGTTTCAGCGTGGATATCTAGCAAAATCTGAAATGCTGCTTTCTGTCTTTGAGGGTTTCCGCTTTGTCTGCTTTTATTAGTAATTAGGAAAATCCTATTTTTCTGTATTTTATTCTGCAGGTCTGAAATTTCTTGCATGCAAAAATGTATATTTTATTAAGTTATTGGATCCTGCAAATGATTTTAGGCTATCTATAAGCCTACTTACATAAATATTATAATATATATTTTTTCTTTTTCGGCCTTTAACCGACAACAAAAAACATTGCTGTAAATAATGTCAGAAAACGATCACAATTTTGTGTGAAAACCTATTTCACTTTACAATACACTGCGTATTAAATGCCACTGACAATATGACTATGAATATTTACGCACCCAAAAAATATTGGTCCACCTATCAATGAATACCATGGTTTGCTTGATATTAAAAAAAACCTGGTCCTCTGCATACAGTAGTATTGATTTTAGAAAGTAGTATATTATATAAAAAAAAGCTCAACTCTTAAGTTTATGATATACAGAAACTCCAACTTATCAGACATATTCATAGGTGTTAAGGTTTATAATATAAGGGATCAATTTACTTGTTTCCCTTTCCATCTCCGAAAATTAAAGAGAACAAAAACCCAAGCAAGCTAACCGTCAGTAGCTGTCAGAAGCTGTCAGAGCAGCAGTGCATTTTTGCCAGTGCCGTTATAAATTCAATTCAATGTTAAAATAAAACTAATAAATGTATAAAAGTGATTTTTCATTCCTAAACATGGTCCTTCGTACCGCATTAAAAGCCAGATAAATAAATTGAAGAGTTTTTGGAGAGAAACGGCACTGCAGATTTTTGGAGAGACACTGCAGATTTTTTAAGAGAGTGAGTTAATTTCCGGTAGTCAAACAATTCTACCGTCGAAATAACAAAACAGCACTTCAGATTTTTGGAGAGAGAGTGAGTCAATTTCCGGTAGTCAAACAATTCTACCGTCGAAATAACGGAGCAGCACGGCAGATTTTTGGAGAGAGAGTAAGTTAATTTCCGGTAGTCAAATAATTCTACTGTCGAAATAACGACCCAGCACATCAGATTTTTGACCAGTAATAAGTGAATTTCCGGTAGTCAAAATTAATTCTACCGTCGAAATAACATTATACGGTATACGAAGTGGAAAATCCGTGGCCTGCCTACCACAACAGCACGTCGATTTTCTTCAGAAAATACAGGAAAGCTTAGAAGAAGGTGAAAATATTGAGAAGTATTGAGTAGAATTTGCCAAGATCGTCACCACTATTCTGTTGAATTTGCCTGAAAGGATTCCCGAACAAGGTTTGGTGCATCGTTGAAAAAGCGTCTTTCTGAGAAAGTAAGTGGGCTATCTCTTGTACTGGTACCTGCCTCTCTTTGTTTTTTGAAACTCTTTGCGTTTGCATTATTTGTTTCCTTTGTTAAGTCAAAACGATGGAAAACTTAAGTAATTTGGTTAAAAAACGTGGCATTATCAAAGGGCAATTAACTCGATTTCAAAATTATTTAGATTCGATATCGAATTTATCGAATCCTGACAGTGCTGTACTGTCGCAGTTAGAAATTCGTGTGTCCGCAGTTCAACCTTTGTTAGAGGAATTCAATGTAATTCAATATGAAATCGACTCTACCGAATCAAGAGCCGATGAAATAGCTGGAAATTTAAAGGAAAGAGAAAATTTCGAAACTTTGTATTTTCAGAATTTAGGAGCAGCGCGAACTATTATTAAAAAAACCGGTTCTGCTCAAGCAAACTCTGCACAGATTTGTAACAGCAGTTTCGAATCTTCTGTTCAACAAAACAAAATAAAATTACCAACCATTAACCTGCCCACGTTTTCGGGAAATGTTGAGAATTGGCTGGAATTTAGAGATATTTTTAATACGTTGATCGACAATAATCAAGCCATTGGAGATGTACAAAAATTTCATTATTTAAGGGCTTCATTGAAAGGTGAAGCAGGTCAGATAATTCAATCCCTGGAAATATGTGACAGTAATTATGCGGTTGCTTGGAACTCATTACTTGAACGGTATAACAATAAGAGATTAATTGTACATAGCCATATAAAATCTTTGTTTAATTTACCTTCCCTAACAAAGGAATCGTGTATCTTGTTAAGACAACTACATGATGATTTTTTTAAACACGTGCGATCCCTGAAAACATTAGGCCAACCGGTAGAACATTGGGACACCCTCCTAATTTATTTAGTAACAAATAAATTTGATCCCCTAAGTAAAAGAGAATGGGAGTCATATATAGGTAAAATAGAGGAGGAATTTCCTACCATGGAAACCTTAAAGGTATTTTTAAAGGGTAAATGTGAAATGCTTGAAACTCTGAATGTTTACAATTCAGAAACAAAGAATAAACAAAATACTCAAAAACCACAAGGTTGCTTTTCAAATTCTTTAGTATCAACCAACCTTGATAGTCGTAAGCAACTATCATGCGCATTTTGTAGGAAAGGGCATAGTATTTACCAATGCGAGGAATTTAAAGCACTTTCGGTAGCTTCACGAATCAGTGAGGTTAAAGGCAAAAAACTTTGTTTCAATTGTTTGAGATACTCTCATCAAGTTAGGGATTGTAAGTCGCACAACTGCAAGATCTGCAAAAGAAAGCACAACATATTATTACATATGAACGGTTCAGGTAGCCAAAGCTCTTCAGAACAAAATACCACTGAAAATGTGACAAGTAGCATTCAAGTTTTAGAGCCTACTTCAGAGGAACCAATCGCTACATCTATCGTTTCCAATCATATAATCAACCACTATTCACAAATATTATTATCAACAGCAATTGTAAAAGTAAGGGGCGAAGGGAAAGATTTTCATCAATGTAGGGCATTGCTTGATTGCGGAAGTCAATCAAATTTTATAACTGAGGAATTGGTTGATAAGCTGAAATTATATAAAAACAAAATTAATCTGAATGTTATTGGCATAAATCATATTGCCACAAATATGTCACACAGTGTGGAAATAGAGTTCCATTCTTTATTCAAAAATTGTCAGTACAAAGTTTCTTGCATTGTAGTCCCCCAAATAACTGGAAATATTCCGAATTCATCATTTGAGCTCGCCAAATTAAATATTCCATCAAATATACAGCTAGCCGATAAGACATTGAACAAAGCAGAAAAGATTGACTTGTTGGTAGGAGCTGAACTTTTTTATAGTTTGTTATGTATTGGCCAAATAAATTTGAATAAAAGTAACCTCGTACTTCAAAAAACTACATTAGGGTGGGTATTAGGCGGACCGCTTCATCCTACCGTTCAGGGAAATAATAAAGTAGTTTGTAATCTTACTAAAACGTCCTACTATGATCAAGAATTACATAATCAATTTATTGCCTTTTGGAATTTAGAGGAATGTCCCAAGGGAAGGGTATTTTCGCAGGAAGAAAAGTTGTGCGAACAACATTTTAAACAGTATACCACTCGACAAGCAGATGGTCGGTTTGTAGTCGTGATTCCGTTAAAGGAGGCTACCGCAAAATTAGGGAGCTCGTCTGATTCTACAATAAAGCGATTTTATTCGTTAGAGCGCAGATTAGTTAAAAATCAAAATTTAATGCAGCAATACAAACTATCGTGGAATGAGTCAATATCCGCAAGGCTTCACACGCAGTGGTATCAATTATTTCAGAATGAGTTAAATGCTTTGAGACTTAGTAAACTTCAGAGATGTGTAGCTTACTGTCTGAGATTTAAGTATAACGCATCTTGTCCAAAACGTGACAGAAGGTTGGTTAACTTATCCACAGAAGAATTACAAAATTCATTAGAAACTTCAGTTAAAGTAGCACAATCCGAAACATTTGCTAGGGAAATTAGCGATTTAAATAAAAACAAGAGGGTTAATTCTAAGAGTAGATTATTAGCATTAGACCCATTTTTAGACAATAAGGGAATAATCAGGGTAGGCGGAAGACTGAGCAATTCAGAGTTCTCCCAGAACAAACGACATCCGTATTTGTTACCTCCGAAACACGAGCTAACAAAACTAATAGTACAATATGAACATGTAAGAATGTTACATTCAGGGCCTCAAGCATTATTAGCGGGAATTAGGGAAATGTATTGGCCTATTTCAGGGCGTAACGTAGTTAAGTCAGTTGTGCGTAACTGTGTGACATGTTTTCGCGCAAAACCACGGTGTACCGAGCAATTAATGGGTTCCTTACCAAAGGACCGCGTTACTCCCACTTTTCCTTTCAGCGTATGTGGCGTTGATTATTGTGGCCCTGTTACTATAAAGAGTCGCAAGGGTCGAGGCTGCAAATCCGTGAAGGCTTACATATGTATCTTTATTTGCTTTGCGGTCAAAGCAATTCACATAGAACTAGTTTCGGATTTAACTACAGAAGCCTTCATAGCTGCTATGAGGCGTTTTGTAGCTAGAAGGGGAAAACCTGCAAAAATATTTTCAGATAATGCGAAAAACTTCGTAGGCGCCGATGCAGAATTTAAAAGGTTTATTCGCAGTTTGGCTGTAGCATCAAAGAAAGATGTTGGTGCTACACTAGAGTCGGAAGGTATTTCATGGTCTTTCATTCCACCGTGCTCTCCCCATTTTGGTGGGCTCTGGGAAGCCGGTGTAAAAACCGTAAAGTTTCATTTGAAGCGAGTTATTGGTAATGCCATGCTAACTTTTGAAGAATTAAATAGTGTTTTAACTCAAACAGAGGCAGTAGTAAATTCTCGCCCGCTTACTCCGCTATCCTCAGATCCAAATGACTTGAATCCACTTACCCGTGCTCACTTCTTAATTGGAAGGAGCTTTCTTAACTTACCGGATCAAGATTTGACGATCATAAAGGAGTCCAGACTATCCCGCTTTCAGCACTGCCAACGATTAGTTCAACATTTATGGAATCGTTGGTCAAAGGAATATATAGGCGAACTACAAAAGCGAACAAAGTGGAAAAACAACGATCAACCAGCAATCACTGAAGGGACAATGGTCCTAATTAGTGAGGAGGGAGTTCCTCCCTTAAAATGGAAGCTGGGACGTGTTATTAAAACTTATCCCGGAGGAGACAGTGTAGTTCGCGTTGTTAGTGTGAAAACGGGCACTGGGACCTATAAAAGGGCAGTGGCGAAATTATGTGCATTACCAGTAGAATAAATGTTTAATGCATAGACTCTTTTGACATTTAGTTTTAATATCTTTCTTGTGTTAGTATTAATAATTTTGTAGTTCACTTAGTTCATTTGTTGAAAGTGGAGCATTTCAAGGCGGGGGAAAATGTTAAGGTTTATAATATAAGGGATCAATTTACTTGTTTCCCTTTCCATCTCCGAAAATTAAAGAGAACAAAAACCCAAGCAAGCTAACCGTCAGTAGCTGTCAGAAGCTGTCAGAGCAGCAGTGCATTTTTGCCAGTGCCGTTATAAATTCAATTCAATGTTAAAATAAAACTAATAAATGTATAAAAGTGATTTTTCATTCCTAAACAATAGGAAATAGGTTAATTTTATAATTTGTTCTGTGGGTGTTACCTTACACGGTGAACTAATTTCCTAACGCATTAACAACTACTATTTCTTAGCCTAAGCATAGGTAATTATTAGGTTTGTTTATAACAAATTTGTTTATTTATATACAAGGCGAGATATAGGCTTCCGGATGCCAGTTATTAAAACACGCATCGATTGTTATGGTTTATGGTCATTACTACTACCCAAAAAACTTCCACCCCTTGAATAGAAATAGTGGTTTAATTGAGCCCTATAGATTTCCGTTTTCCAGATATCTCACAATATTTAGATTTTTAAGAAGTAAATTTGTACTACAGCATAAAATATTTAGGTATTTTGTTAGAGCTTAACCACACAAAATATGTAACATAAGTTAGTCTTTTACTCGCTGTCGATGGTTAGTAAACTTGTCTTGTAAATTAGAGATCTCGGATTTGATTTCTGACCCAGGTCGGTGAAATATTTATTACCTAAATATCTGAAAGGGCTATTACGATATTCGAGGATAAAATTCCCTTTTAGGGGTAGAAGTTCCTTGTGTTCGCCAAAATTTTAATCGGGTAATGATAATGACCAATGCAGCCCATGAGCACTTAGATCCTTAGCATCCCAAGCCTAATTATTGCCCAAATAAACAACAAAAATAAAAATAATAATTTCTGAAACATTGTAATACACATCGAGCGCTCTGCTACGTATTTGTAATATAAATAGATCGTAACAGTCGTTCAAAATTTCTTTGTGTGTCATGTTACCAATTTGCTCATTTGCCATGTCAGCTTTAGTATAAATATGTTAAAAACGTATTTATTACAAATTAATATTAGCTAAATATTAACTTTTATAAAGTTTGTGATTTTTATGATACTTCGAAAAATTGAAATGTTCTATTATCGGAACATAATTCTTATTAATTTATAAATTGACCTACTCTCCTGTTTTAATGAATATTATAGTATTTTCTGCCTTAACTAAAGAAAGCCACCTTATTTTAGTGGTAGCAAGTAGTGGAGCAGGGAACGTAGGCAGTTGTCGAAGGCGTGGTGCTTACCGCAAAGCGTCCCAGACAACCGAGGTATGAAAGCGACTTAGAAGGCCTTAACCGTCCATGTTGCCGGCCATATTCCCTCGCGGAGTGTATGTAAGTGCCGCTACCTTTACCTTACATACATAGTTACAAGTATGGGAATAAGCCAAAAATAGGAGGACACTGTTGTTTTACACCGTACTATTTTATTAGGTCTTTATTAAGTCCTTCGCTCTTCTACTGGACAGTAAAACAGTTGGCTATGTATGCTTGATTATCAGTAAACCACTAGGAAACCATGGTAGTGATATCCGCGGTCTTTCCCGGCTTATTTTTGGATAATAATTTGGGCTACTTTCAAGAAATGTTTATATTTCTAGCAATTATAATTTTCTGTAAAATATGGCAATAAATTTAACATCTAAAGCATTATATCTATTCAACCTTTTATTATTATTTTTAATTTACATTTGTAGCGACTCTAATAACTTTTCTATTTTCCAGGTATATTATTATTCACCACATACAAAAAACAGCTGTCAATTTCAAGTAAATGAGAAAAATTGATCGGCGAAATAAAAAAGAATACTTTGAAGGTAAGTTTTATATTATATTTCATTTAATACTACATTTATTAAAGGTTTCGTATAAGACATTTATTATCCTCATTCGAACACTGATTATGTACAATTACAAAGTCAAAACGTTACACATGTTCTCAAAAACAAGAAATAGATAAAAAAAAATTCACGATACTGCAACTTATTTGAGCGAAATTCGTGGAAAATGTAGAGCAGAACAACTCTTTACTTTTGAATACTTATATACGGGTAATTAAAGAGTTTCAGAAACTAATTTATAATTCATATATGTATATCGCCAATATAATATAGAATAAGGGTGAAGTGATCTAATTAAGAAGTCGCTTCTCATAAATTTTGTAATTTAGGCTATAAACTCTGCTGTACAACGTTGTTTAATCCGATTTTATGGGAAGGTGATGTAATAACAAGAACAGAAAAATATATTTGTATCCTGTATAAATAGAAGGTGTTGTTTATGCCCGTTAAAACGCAGTTTGATTTAGTAATACAACAAATTGGGGTTACAATCCATTTTCACTTTAATGTACTGTCTGGTTACCCGGAAAATAAATTATTGGGCTTTAACTGAACAAAACTTGTTGGACCTTCCAATTCGAATTTATTATGCTCCTAATTGAGTTATTTAGCTTTTCATTCATCGTGTTACAACAGCACTTCGATGTTCAAGCCCCACACAGCCCTATTAATTAAAACACTCTTCTATCCAATATTCGCATAAATGAGAGAACGGAAAACTAGAACATTATTAATTCTGTTCTAATGAACAATATTTAGTTCTATGGTCTCTGACCATCTTTTGACATAGACGATTTGAAAAAACAAAATAAGTATCTATTTAAACGAACGCTGTCTATTAAATAATATCCTTGCAGCAAAAAAAATTAAATGCTAACATTTTGCTTTAAATCGAGAAACTAACAATGTTAACTGTATTATAACAATTCTATTTAAAACAAAGTGGACCAACAGACACAGTAAGTTGCTTCTTTATGTGAAAGTAAGGCTAATTTCAGAATGCATGGTGTATTATAAAATACATTATTAAAACTAAGGACAAGATTTTCTACCTCATTTAAAGTTTGGTATAAAACAGATATTAAAATACTAGTGCTGGGATATAATTTATTTAAAGTATATTAATGTTATTCAACTTTGCAGATCATTTAAATTACTTTAAAATTTTCGTTTTTTCTTCTTAGAAAAACCAATTACAGTACATACATGGTAGTGTAAAATAGGATTTTGGGTGCTGCCCAAATCTG
Organism: Melanotus villosus; assembly: GCA_963082815.1. Lineage (NCBI taxonomy): Eukaryota > Metazoa > Arthropoda > Insecta > Coleoptera > Elateridae > Melanotus > Melanotus villosus. The sequence goes on along the minus strand of OY720418.1, from coordinate 59,219,240 downwards.
TCAAACTGCCGATATTTTTTGTTCTATGACACCATTTGTTTAAGGTGAGGAGAAAATGTTTGTATTTAAGAATAAGAGTATATTTTTATATGTGTAACATCTCTCGTTAAAGAAAGTTGGCATTATTTTATCTATACTGCTGTACTAAGCCCACAAGCGATAACTGATATGGTTCGAAAGTAGAATAGTAAAAAGTTTACCCATATTTTGCAAACTTTTTGTTGGTCACTGTATATTGACCGATATTAGTAGTGATAGCTAAAAACGTTTTGTCCAAATATAGCCGTAAAATTCGAGTTATATTTATATGCATTTGATGTCGCAGTTTCACCTAAGGAATACGCGTGCACCAATTTTCTCAAAAATGTAGTTACCGCTTTTGGGCTTAGCAGGACAGAATATTTAAACATTATCTAAAAGTTTATTGTGGTGAGTTTGAAATTTTATTATTTCTTAGTTAGGTTTTTAGCCGCCAGTTCCTAAAATAGAATTAAATTAATTAACTAGTAACAGTAATACCTAACTCACTGAACGTAACATCTCCTATTTCAAACAAATCCAAAAGCTTTAAAGACGAGCAAAGTTTGTAATTTTATATGACATACAAAACTATAAACATGTGTTTCTATGTGAGGTGATTGGAGAAACCTGTTAAGAAACGAATTACATTGTTATGTCTACGTATATATAGGTATAATGATTTACTATGTTTAAAATTTCATCTTTGAGAACCTGTAACCAAACATTATTTAAATCTACTGAATGAGATGCTTTTGCTTAATAATATACATGTATAAGCTGTTTCTTTAATTTTTCTTTTACTTTGTACATGTATTTTAGATACAGTTTTCGAGTTGTCCCAGTGAATTTTGTGGTTATTATTCCAGACATGATTAGCAACTTTGAATATTTCAATTTTGTAGTTTGCACTACTTTCGTTGATGCTGCTGCTTATTTGTTTGTTCAATGCTCAAATACTCTTAATAGAAAAATTGTAATGGACAAAAGGCTTTATTATTCACTTTTGCCTAGAATTAAAGGTATCGCTACCAGTAACAATTTTCCAGAATACATTATATTAATAAGGCGAGTCTAAAAGTCCGCTTTTTTACGAGTTACATACATAATTTTATGTTCGACTGCCCTGAAATGATATTTCCTTCTTAAAATAATGACGTTTAATTTAATATATGACAGTTTGATATGACTTTGTTACTATGACTACCTACCTAAAAAGTTAAAAGGTACTAGTCCAAAGAAGTGGGTCTATTTGGACACTGAACACTGTCAAAAATGACGTATTTTTAAAACAGTCGAACATAAAAAATAGTAGATTACGTGTCAAGTGCCGAAAAGTGGATTTTTACTAGACGAGTATGGCCGTACGAGTCTAGTTAAATCGCTTTTCGGACGCGGCGCGTACACTATTTTTTCGCATTTTATATTCTCACATAAAAAGTTATCTAAATTTATTGAGATACATTCTGAATAAAATTAATAAAAACACTGAAAAAAGTAGGCAGATTCTCGATCTGACAGGAACTGTTTTTGACATAACAGAATTCAATTCAAACAAATAAATACATTTATTTTTGGAAATCTAATTCCGAAATGGACTTGAGTGACGAAAATAACTTGTAAAACCATTCAGAAGATATTTTAAATGCTGCCCGAGAAGCTATCAAATTGCATTTTAATGACCTGACGTTGCTATGCTGTAATGGTTGCTATGCTGTAAAGTGGCCCATTACAGTACGATTTTGAGTCCCGTAAAGTAATACATTACAGTACGAACTGCGAAAAAGAGTTTTTATTTATTTATACATAATATTATCCAATTTATTTATCTAGCCATGAAATTGCTTGCTGACAGAGAAGCAGTGTTCACTGTTCAGTTCATTTAAGCCTCCTAGGAACTTCCTTAAAGAGCATTCGTTCAAGATGTGGTTCGTTGTTTGTCGTGAGACTCCGCGGTCAGAATCTGGAGAGTCTGTGAGTTTCCATTGAAACATCATATTGTTACAGCGGCCGTGACTGGTTCTGAATCTATTTAGTCGGCTCCAAATATTTCTGGGCAAGGTACTTCCAGATACTGTTTTAATTGCTTCAGTATCTAAACCTGCTGCTGTGATATATGAAGATTCATTGATTATTGAGTTCCAATTTTCAATGATATCAAAGTTGTCTTTCAGTTCGTTGTCTAACCACATCTTGATTTAAGGCGGATTCTTGGTAACTGCCTGACGTCTTCATTTATACGACGATTTTCTTTCGTCATTGCCTTATCCCACTCTCTCTTAGCTACAAATAGTCTACGTAATTCTGAAGGAGGAATGTTTTACAGGACTGGAAGCCATTCTGTAGGTGTAGACTTCAGCGTACCAGAAACAATTCTCGTGCTTTGGTTTAGCTGAGTGTCTGCTTTGTTAGTATGCCGAATTTGATACCACACAGGAGCGCAATAGTCGGCAGCAGAATAGGTTAATGCTAACGCAGATGTACGTAGGGTAGTAGCGTTGGCTCCCCAAGAAGTACCATCAGTTGACTTGTGGATAATGTTACTTCTGATTTTCACCTTTTGTGCCACTTTTGTTAGGTGTTCCTGGTACGTAAGCGATCGATCCAATATTACTACCAAGTAACTTGGGTAGGGATTGTGGTTGAGTTTTTCTTCTCCAAATGTCAATTGTAGGTAATTTACCGTGTGCTTGCTTGGTGTTCAGGTGAAATGCATAAACTTCTTATTTTGAAGGTTAGGCTGAAGTCTCCACTTTTGACAGTAACTGTGGAGGGTAGCTAGGTTGTATGTCAACTGTCTACCGCCCTCTTGTAACGTTTGATGTTGGGTTGTCAGCGCCAAGTCATCTACATAGATAAACTTACGTGATCTAGTTAAGGGCAGATCATTTATATAAATATTGAAAAGCAAATGAGCTAAGTTAGAACCCTGAGGTAGGCCGTTCTTCAGCGTACGTTCCTTGCTATTATTTCCATTTATGGTAACAAAAACCCTGCGATTACTCAGCATGCTTTGTATAAGAATTTATAATTTTGTACATGGTACAGCTGTCTGCAGTTTATGTATCATGCCTTTTTTCCATACAGTATCGTAGGCCGAAGAGAGGTCTATAAATTCTGTAGAAATTTTTAAACCGCGCTGGAACCCAGATTCGATATAAGTACTAAGAGCCAAGACTTAATCGCAAAGCTCCTTTCAGGTCAAAAGCCAGTTTGTTCCTTATTAAGTAAAGCGTCGACACTAGGGGAAATTCTATTATATATGAGTCGTTCCAGTAATTTATAGGTCATACTTAACAGTCCAATTGGGCGATAGCCAGAGGGGCAATCTGCAGGTTTTCCTGGTTTTAAAATGGCAAGAATTTTTGATTTCCTAGATTCGTTTGGTATTTTCACCCCTACTTCTAAGATGTTAGAGAAAAAGCGTGTTAGCTACGCTCTAGCTCCGCTACCAAGATTTCTTAAGAACTCTGGGAAAATATCGGTAGGTCCTGGTGTTTTCTGCAGTTAAATTTGTTGTATAACATTTTACAGTTCTTTAGTAGTAAATGGTTGAGACACACAATGGTCTCAACCATTTACTACTAAAGAACTGGACCACGCTTAGAAAGGCATGCAAAGTTATTTTTAACTGTCAATTTGATATGCCTGTTAAAATTTTTGTCTAGAGGAAGGGTATTAGATATTCCTTGTATTTTATCTGCAATTACCTTAGGATTTATCTTAATAGTCTTTTCTGGTGGAGGCGCTACTGCACCTAGTCGTCTTAGGATGCTCCATCCCTGTCGACTCGAATGTGTAGAATCTATGTTGTTGGCTGTCTCTTCCCATGTTTGTTTTCGTGCTTGATTTAATTTTTATAAAATGTCGTTAGCTAGGGGATTGTCGCCAGTTTCATTGTAAGGTATCGCCTATAGATTTTCTCTATTTCCTTGGACCAGCGTGGAATATATTCTTTATGGAAACCTCGCTGTAACTATACTATTCTTTGCAGCTTTTTTGAAAATCTGAATAAACTGTATGTAGTTCTTTGCTAATGGATCTATGTTTCGTATCAGGGTGTCGACTTCAGTACTGAGTTTTTTCCAGTTAGACTTCTTAAAATTCCATCTGGGTAATTTTGCTGTTTGGATAATTGGAACTTGTATTCCTATGGTTACTATGGCAGGTTTGTACTGACTGTGTATGGAAAATTGTTAAGAATTTTAAAGCAAAAGTCAGGGTTAGAATCAGATACCCAGCGTGCACAATGAAATGTTCTATTGGCATCGTAAAGAAGGTGCAAATTGTTGTGTTCTGGCCATTGTAATAACATTTCTCCATCAACATTGTTCGTAGCATATCCCCAAAGATTATGGTGACTGTTGAAGTCTCCGATGTACACTGTAGGGTAGGAGCGAGCTGGGAAAATGTTTGTAGGCCACTGTAAGTTTGGATATTTATAGACGGATATAATAATTGTTATTCCCCCAATTTCAAGTTTTATGATTTCTAATTCGTGATTAGTAGTTTCGAGAGGTTCCGCTGAATAATAGTTCGCACAGGAGTCTTTTACATATATGTATAGCTGAGCCATGTATTCTTGAGGGTATGTGGGCTACTATTTTGTATCCTTGAATTTTCGCTATAGACTGTAGTCGTCTTATTCTTCTATGTGAATTTCCTGGAGGCAAATTACACCGATGGCAGCCTCTTTTGCTAATTTAACGATATATTCACTTTTTGGTCGAGAGATACCTTTATAGTTTAATTGCATAATGCGGACTGATGGTCCTATTATTTTAGTCATTTGGTCCTGAGGAGGGCCATTGGTTCTTGTAGGCATGTTATCACAGCTTGCCATGTATTATTACTTTACTAGTCGTATCTCTTAATCGCTTTTCTATATGTGTGGACTTTTAGCCGGCTTTCGCACGTTGCCCAGGGTGTACCACTAGGAGGTAATCCACACTTACACCCCAAAGGGTTGTATCTACGTAGAAGAGAATTAGATTTATTAGATATACCGTGTGGGTCAAGTTACCATGATCGATTAAAACTTTATGAATTTCAACGTAATTTTTGATTAAGCCCTGCTTTATTAGAAACTGATTTTAAGAATGACAGCAAATGAAAAGTTATTTATGTCGTCGGGTAAGATACCCTATTCATTCGTAATATTTGTCAGATATCATTAAGGGAAACCTTGTCTTTCTTTCAAAATAAAACAATATCCTTTCACATTATTGTGATCTAAATTAGAATGTAAAAACTGTAATTATATGGATGTGGCTTAACATTCAGGATAAATTAACTTATTTACAATAATTGTTAAATATGCCTAACCAAAAATTCTTACGCTTTTAATAAATTATATTTCGGTCATTAAACTACACTAAACTAAATTGTCAATATTCGCATTCTGTAACTATGTTATAGCTATTAAGACAACAAGTGTTTTATAGCAGGTTTAAAAATCAAGGTCGTAGTTCAAATCCGAGCGAACGAAGTGAGCCGAGGATTTGATAGACCGAGATTTTTAAACCATAAAACACGAGTTGTCTTCAAGATTTTTTCTAACACATATATCAGACATTTTCTTTCACTAATATATTATTAGAAATTTTAATAAATTATTATTTCAGACGCATCATAATACGCAAAATGCGAAGATTGCTAGGCAACGACGTATTTAAAGGTCTATAAAATACGTTGTCATTGACGACGTATTTTATAGAGAAAGCGTATTTTAAAGGAAACATAACAAGTGAGCTCTTATGCACTATAGAAACAGTATAAGATATTAGTGTTTGAAAAAACAAATAATTGTAGCACTATGATTAATACCCCATTTTCAAAATAACGAACAGGGTAAATAAATGCATTAAAAGGTTTTCATTAATAACGTACGAATGATAACATTCTAGTTTAAACATATATGTACATGGACACTTTTGCACTTTTAAATATTTACAGTTACATTTTGTTTGTTGTTGTCTTGTACAGGAAAACATTTATATAATCGTGCACATGTAGTATGAGCTAATAATTTAATTCTCATACGGTGTAAACGTACAAACATTAACTCCAATTGTTAGCAATTAATAAAAATTTAGTAATAGTATTTAAATACGTAAAACTGCTAAACAAATTAAATACAGAGTTAGTAAAATTCCTTTTCATGCGTTTATATTATTGTGAAATAAAAATAACACATTGGATACAGTGCATTCATATACAGTGAGCACGTAAAGGTTGGAATAAATTCGATAAAATATTTATTGGGCAAGTAAGAAAATAATGCTCGGACACGTCGATTTTCTTTTTTAGATGCGCATTTTGTAGTATGCGCATATTTTTTATTACGTCATCCCTGTTCGAGTTATGACGTCATCATCAGTTTTTTTAAATGGCAATACCCTCTTTTGATAGTACCATTTAAAAGAGCGCATTTTTCTGCGTATAGACGCCAAATTTTATGGTATGTTACATAACAATATTTTCGAGAAATTAGTACCACAATTGTTGCACCATTTTTTATTGACGGCGCATTAAATGCTGAAAAATATTTGAATTTTTTGCAACAACAGTTAATTCCCGCGCTTGTAGTACTATATCCAAATAATCAAAATCCCCAAATGCCGGACGAATCAATATGGTACCAACAAGATGGCGCGTCACCACATCATTCACAGATTGTTCGTAATTATCTGAATCGCCAATAGATGGATATTGTCAAGAGATGAATGATATGCAATTTCAACGTTTAATTTAATGGGTTTTAGTTGTATTTATTATTTCTTCTATTGTTATTTCGTTACATTGTTATGAATTCTAAAACGTTTTTTTTCGAAAATATTGTTATGTAACATACCACAAAATTTGGCGTCTATACCCAGAAAAATGTGCTCTTTTAAATGGTATTATCAAAAGAGGGTGTTGCTATTTAAAAAAACTGATGATGACGTCATAACTCGAAGAGGGATGACGTAATAAAAAATATACGTATACTAAAAAATGCGCATCTAAAAAAGAAAATCGACGTGTCCGAGCATTATTTTCTTACTTTCCCAATAAAGATTTTATCGAATTTATTCCAACCTTTACGTGCTCACTGTATAAGTTCTATGTAGTTGATTCAATAAAATATTAATGAAGCCTGACAATGCAAAAGCGGGAGATTATACGAGAAAAAACTTCAGATATACTGTTTAATTAACACAATATTTGCATTTCTATTTTATCTTAGGATGGCATAGTTTTAATTATCGACGTCAATAATATAGAAAATTAGCGACTTTAACATTCGAACCTTTTGCAATTTTAGCTTCAATGCAGAGTAGAAAAACGAGGAGCTGTATATTACAGTCTTCTAGATATTGATTACGATATGAATTAAATAACCGACAAAATAACGTTTGTCCATAAACTGTCGACATCTCGGTTGCTTTGAAAAACAAATTACAAGTCTTAGATTATCTCATTTTACAAATCTTGACATTTGGTTTTGTGATCTGAATCAAATTACGAAATATGTTTCTGAAATCACAACCTACTGGGATGTTGACAGTTTATGGACACCCGTTAGATAACCAGCTTTTAAAATGAATTTGTAGCAAGTTTTTTTCATGCAAAGTGAATTACGCCTTACTTAAAGATGTATAAATAATTAAAAGTACCTATACTTACGAGGTTCTATGACTAATTAATAACATGATTAGTAAGATAGAATGATTAATTACTATGTTCGTTATTTCATTCATCTTTTCATACCAACTCCATTTAAATTTGTATCGCTTAAAAAATTTAAGCATTTGTAGGAACTATAATGAATATTTAAATAGTCGCAATGTAGGTAACGATAGAAAACAACACAAAAAAATAGAACAATCAATAATGCTACCAGAATCGCATAATGTATAAAATTTCTATCCAAAAATTATTTCATTCCAGAAAACAAAAATACTAGATAAATATTTCAGTTGTACAATACAATACACGTAACTCTGCCTAATTATTAAAGGAAACATAATCTGATTATTTAGCAATTGGTAGATTGGTCAAGTCATGTTGTGCTGCAATGTAATATAATAAAATCCAGATTTTAATATTTATGGTCAATAATGAGCAAAATTAAGATTTCTTTTTGATGGGCATGTTATATACATAGTTAGGCGGTTATAATACTTAATTAGGTGGCCTGGAGCTGTAATTTTTAATTTCAAACCAAATAAACACATTATAAGTGGCACAAGTTTGGGCAAGTGGTTATCTTTGAATCAGACATCAAACATTATGTTATTTTGTTACTTGCTTGTACTACCGACAACACATGGATATAATATCAAAGTAAACCTATAAAGTGTTTATTCCTTAATATAATATTTCAACTTAGTATGATTTTACAGTTAAAATACTAAGGTTATTTTTAAATATGGGGGTATATTAAAAACATAGGATTTCAAATATATACTGTGAAGATTTATAACATTATAACACCAACATTCGGTATTTAAACATGACCGTTTTCGATAACATACTTAAACGTTTGTATTGACCAATCCTAATTAAGATTGACGAGACCAAGACAATATTCAAAATGGAAATCGACGTGTGGGTACATGTCAAAGATAATAAACATAAGATAATTTTTTATGACCCGTGTATTACCGATGTTATCACATTTACCACAAACTTGTTTTTTGTATAAAAACGTACGTAACACCTATGTTATTATTTATTCAAAAAGGACTGTGAAAGCCAAGAATGTGTTATTTATATTTTTATAGTGTTGCGCGTTACCTAACTAAATAACATACCACGTAACTGAAAAGATACTAGTATTTATTAACGAGTTCTTTTGTTAAGTAATGTTTTTCATAATGTAACTAACGTTATTTAGATCATTCTTTTAACATATACGAAAATGAAAATAATGTAATAAATTTACATTTGCAAAATATTCTAAATCTGATTCTTTTGTGAATGAGAAATAATGTAAATATCTAATATTTTATATTGAGATCTTTATCCTAAAAATGTATGTGACGCATTCTTTTTTTTATTTCATCGTTTTATCAATACAAGAATGCTGTGAGTAGGTAAAATTAAAGTTAACCTTCTTAAAGGAATTTTCATATGTGTATCAAGTCAAACGCTGACGATTCTTTTTGTGTTAGAAAAATAGCATCTTTTGTGATTCATTCATTGTCTTTATTAAAGTTTTAAAGATACAACTGAAAACATTTAAAAAAATCATAACACGGAAGAATTCCTTGTACTAAAAATATGTTTTAGTGATTTTTAACCAGGATAATACGAGGGCTGTTCTCTTTCTGCTGAGCCTATCTAGCAGGCCATTAAAATTTGCAACAAATTTTGTTTGACAGTGGAACATAGTTATTTATAAGTTTAATGACAGTGACGATTGACAAATATACTTGAATATTTTAAAATACATAAGCTTAAAGTAATCCTCTTCGCAAGAAATCATGGAGTTAAACAAAGAACATTATCGAGCTGTGATTTTGACAATTTCAAACGTGGCTTAAGCCGTAAACAATGTTTTGAGGAAATCAATGGAGTATTTGGTGACAAGTCGTGTTCTTTAGCTACCATAAAGCGGTGGTACAATGAATTTCAACGTGGTCAATTTTTCTTAAATCCAGTTTTCGGGCTCCTAAGCCAAAAACAACCGCTACCGAAAAGAATATTGGTCTTGTTCGGAACATGAATGAAGAGGACCGGCATGTTACTATAAGGAGTATTCGAGTAACTCTAAAGATTGGTGTGAAAACAATTAGCACCATTTTACACAAACATTTAGAGGTAAGTACATAGGTAAGTTTTATTCCCGTTGGATTTCCCACAGTTTGACTCCAGTTCAAAAAGAAAACCGTGTGAGGTGATGCAGATCTACACTGGATCGCTTTGACAATGGAGAGTCCAATCTGGTGTACAATATCATTACAGGTGATGAAATTTGGGTGCACTGCTATGATCCAGAAAAAAGCAACCATGGACAGTTTGGGTCTTTAAGAATGAGTCGGCTCAACCAAGACCAGCTAAATTAAATATTATATATTTTAAGGCCTTGCCACTTTATTTAGCCAAGACACAATTAGAAACAATAGTGGCGCCACTTGAGGTGAACTCCCTTAGAACTAAAGGGAAAATGTATAGTTCACCTCAAATGACGCCACCGTTGTTTCTAATTGCGTCTTGGCTAAATAAAGTGGCAAGGCCTTAATATGTAATATTTAATTTAGCTGGCCTTGCACCAACAAAGGTTGTTCGTGAAAAAATCAGAAACAAAAAGATGGTCGCCACATTTTTTGGAATTACTGGACATGTTTCTACTGTAGCTCTAGAAGATCGTCGTACTGTTAATGCCGAATGATACACTACAGTTTGTTTGCCTCAAGTTCTCCAAAATGTTCGCGAAAAGCGTCCAAGAGGAAGGATCATTTTGCATCAAGATAATTCTCGACCACACACGACTGCTCGAACGATTGAGTATTTGAATGCCCAGAACATTGAAATAATGGCTCATTCACCGTATAGTCCAGACCTGGAACCTAATGATTTCTTTTTATTTCCACGTGTAAAGGATAAGTTACGGGGTTTACGTTTAACATCGGCCGAAGAAGTGGTTGACGCATTTAAAAATGAAATAAAGAACCTAACGCGGGAAGATTGGAGAAAATCTTTTAAAGATTGGTTTTCACGGATGCAAAAATGCATTGACTGTGGAGGGGAATACTTTAAAAATTATAAATAAATGTTTTTATCAATAAATTGCATATTACTTTACTAGGCTCCGCGGAAAGCGAAATATTCTCAGGTAAATTAAGATAGAACTTATGTATTCATCCCATGTCATATTTTTAATAATTCTTACATTCATTTAACCTCCTTGTTAATGTCTTTTATTTGTGTATTGTGTTTATTTTAATAATTGTGTATAGCATTGTGAGCCTGCCTACCAGTAGCAGTATTTTTCTCAGTAAGAAAGGGTAAGTAGCATTGCGATACGTTCCCCGTGACCATCCTGGGTGGCCTCCGCAGTGGCGCCTATTTTCCTCTTGATTATGACCCCCCGTCTAAAGGGTTAAGCGTTTCGACCACCCCTTCTCCCCACTGCTTGCCAGCCGCGAGCCACCCGACTTCGACGTCGGCCTATAGGTTGTCTTAGTGCGGAATTAGCACGTGACAGTATATTAAACTGTTTGAATTATCATTATGTTAAATACGTTTAATTTACATTCATATCTTATTTCGTTCAGTAATTCTTCAGTTATGAAATAAATGATAAATCCTTTAATAGTGATTTATTGCGAATAGAATGCTAAGTGTTTAGTTTATGTAAAATCTGCTAAGCCAAATTAATAACCTGTATTGGCTATAAATAATATTTAGAATTATGTAGGTACTATAGCAAATTTAGTTCATTCTTCATTAGTTGGGTTTTGTCGAAAAATCTACATAGCTTGATTTTTCTGTTTTTATAAACCATCACATACAACGTTTCAGGGGTTCCTTGTTGGATAATAAATATTCGCATTTCATTTTATTTTGTAAACGCTAATCGAATATAAATAACATGAATTTTTCCACTAAAAACTGAAAAAGTAAATTGTTTTATGTTGAGACGTTATGTCCTATACTATTTGACTGATTATTATTGCTCTAACTCATTTTATATTGAGTCGGTACATTTCCGTTGCATTTCCTGGTGATATATTAGTTCATTTCCTGACAGTTCAAACATTTACTACAAATAAAGTAGGTACAAACAAATATATTCATTATATTCCCTGTTCGGTTCATTACACACCGCCAGTATTACAGAACTTTAGGATAAATGTGAAGATTCAAAAAGTGCGTTGAAAATTTTATATATTACCGGAAATTTAAAATAAGCATTTCGACACCATTTACCTTTATCAAAAAACATGTCCGTCATAGTTAAACGACTCAGAATTACAAAATCTATTTTTCTTAGTAAACTACCAAAATGTCACTGCACTGAACACGTTCCACGAACGTTATTACTAAAGTTGTTTTCGTAATCATTACCTTACCAGTTATAGCTTCTAAATCGTTTCAAGTTCGTTTTTCTGTTTTCTGAAATGATAGAAAACCGCACAAATGTACAAAAATATGATAAAATTTATTTTGATTATTCATTGGACTACGTTAAGCATTTTTCCTTTGTAAAAGTCTTTTGGATACCCTTTAAACAAACCAGAAAATCACATAGTTACAAAAATTTTCTGTACCACGGATTTGAAAATATAAAAACTTTTACATCAAACATTTGTAGTAAATTTGAACGATCTGCCTCCAAGAATTGACCAAAAGTGCTTGGAAATTAACAAGAATCCGACAATGTGGGGAAATGTAATTAGAAATATTTAACAGAAAGCACACTATATCGGTGAAGGTGAACAATATTTTCAACATCTGCTGTAATGAACCACAAAAAGTAAGGTTATGTTATTAAGTAGAGGTGGAAAGATAGACAAACTACGTTGGGCCGTATTCTGATCTTATGTTTAAAGTTGTCTTTAACTAAAGTCGTGTTTAGCGTAAACATAAAACGATATAGCTTTATATAATTTTATATGTGTATAACAGAGATATTGCCATGGTAATTAAACATGACGTTAACTTTAAATATATGATCAGAATACCGACCGTTATCTTTAAGTTTAGTGATGGAAGCCCATCAAATTTTTATGTCGATGTTCACTTCAGTATATTTCGTGACAATAACTACCACCATTACAATATTCTACATTTTTGGTGACGGTTAAGATCTTTCAATAATTGTTACGTTATCCCTGTTTTAAACTATAGTGCAATAAACAAAAAAATAGTTGCCTTAAAATGTAACAACACCAAAGAATTGATTTTAAATTTCCCGCTATAACTCGAAAACAAAAGAAGATCACCCATTTTTGCTTTCGCTATTGAATTAGTATCAAAAAGTTACCCATTCATCCATACATCCGCAAATTTAAGACACACTGTACATAGTGTACATTGACATTTTTAACTCCAAACAGTAAAGAATTGACATTGGTCCTTCATGCACAGAATTTAGAGGGTATTTAGTTTATAAATATTGGGATTATTGCATTGTTAAGTTAAATTAACCTGTAACTACCTAAGTCTAAAACTAAAACCTTAATTGTAACAATCAGACACCAAAACTCCGTATGGAAAAATAAAAGCCACTGAAGTTTGAAGTAATAGTAATAAGATTTAGCTACTCAAAAGTACACAAAATTGCTGAAATGCGGCCAGATGCAATATACAAAATCTTGACCAAATGCTAGATAAAAATTGTAAATGGATAATAACATCAAATGCATATGAAAATAATATTAAAATAGGTTCATCGCCTTTGTTTAGGTAAAATAGTGTGACAATAAAGTTATTTATATCATATGTTATTACGACATCATATTCAAGAATTTGAAGTACATATTAAGCTATAAAAATATAATAAATACATAAAACAAAGGATTTTACTTTAACAGTAATCTCCAAGATAGAGGAAAACTATAATTATATGATATCAGGATGTTTGAAACATATACAATTTGCATACCACATTTTACTTGGAATTTTTGTTAAGGTTCATACAACACAACAATGAATGTGATGTTACTTAATTAAAATAAACCCCGGAATTTATTTGTTGTAAATAGCCTATTTATGCAGGCTTATACATACAGTATAAAACGGCTACATTAAAAAAATTTAACTTTAACCATTCTCGCAATTTTTGTCCACTCCTTGAAATCGTTGCATTTTAGCAGTAATAGTCTCCGAGATAAAATTCCAAAAACGTTTCTAACTACTAATTCCAGGAAATGAGAATAAAATCATTATTTACGTAGTTTACGCCATCTAGTGGCTTATGGAGTGTTAACGTTAGCATTACTGGAATTTTGATAGTGCAATATAAAAAGGGCAACCCATCACTGTAGCAAACCAACGTTTTATTGGATCTAGCTTTAATGTTTTAGTTATACAATGGATTTACTTTTAAATGCTGCATGGTCTGCTCGCTTGCATAGTAATTTTGACAATTTAAAACATGTTAATAAATAATGCAGTATAGGAACACAAACTTTTTCGAAAAGTAAGGTATAAAAGTAATAATGATAGGTACAAATATAATTATAAAAAGATTCATCTTTAACGATTTGGTTTTTAAATATAAACAATGAAAATAATTATTTACCCATGTGATCAGCTTACATGAGGTTCCGATCTCGTCAGTGAGGAGTAAGATTTTCATCGAAAAATAGTAAATGGATTAGCTTAAATTATGCAGGTGAATCTAAAGACGAAAACATAACTTGGTAACGAGCATACCTTAGTCAAAGGAGATACCTACATGCGAATATTAAACTTGGCATAGAACTGTTATATTTTGTAGAGACCTACATACATGTAACATGTATCGTATACAGAATAAATAATATTCTGTAGTACTATTGTTTAAATCCGCCTGATAGAAACATTGTAATAGATAAGTGATTTTTTTATACAGGGTGTCCCAAAATTAGACCGACAAATTTTGGATGGTTATAAGGGACACCAAAACAAGCAATTTTTGTTGATAAGTCCACGTCCGCAGTTAAGCCGTTTTGGTACTAGAGTGAATCAAAAGCAGTTGATACGTACAATATTTACCTGATCCTGGTGTTTGTCGCTATCTCCAAATAAAAAGCAGGGTCATCATATCAAGCAAGCAGGTACATGATATCAGCAATTTTGTTTCCTGAGCCAGGACTTCGTCACTTTGGCAGTTGTTGGGAATTTGTAAGCAAATCGAATAGTTATTGTTCATTATTGACTCACGAGCTCAATATCACAGCGTTTCTTCATTGTGTATCCGCTATTTGTTTTCAACATGGAAAAGTTTTCTTTTGTGAAACTGGCCGATATGCATCTTATTTATAGGGAAACTAGATGTAATGGAAGAGAAGCTGCACGCTTGTATGAAGCGAGATATCCGCATCGTCGTCACCCTCATCATACAACCTTTGCTTCCGTTCATCGTCACTGTCGAGAAACTGGCAACCTAAACCGCTGTGCTGGTGCTGGTCGTCTAACAATAGCATGAACTGCAGTGTTTGAAGAAGAAATCCTGGACCTTGTAGTGCAAGATCCTTCCACAAGTGTGGGTGCAAGTGCACACCACATGGAGGCTGCCAAGTCGACGGTATAGCGTGTTCTCCATGACCAACTGCTTTACCCTTAGACCCTTACCACATCCAGAGAGTGTAAGCGATGGGTCCTGCAGACTATCATCCGAGACTCGTTGTCTGCGGTTGGTTTTTGGATCGCCAGTTGGTACAGCCTGACTTCCACAGAAACGTGTTGTTCACGGATGAGACGTGTTTCACTCGGGATGATTTCTTCAACAGTCGCAACAGCCACATATGGGACGAAGAAAATCCTCATATTACGGCCCATAGAAGAGATCAACACCAGTTTGGAATCAACATTTAAACCGGTATTGTAGATGTAGAGGATAATGTGATTAGTCCGTACGCGCTACCACCTCGTTTGAATGGCGACATTTATCTGCAGTTCCTGCAACATGTTCTACCAAAACTGTTAGATGAGGTTCCTTTGAATATGTGACGAGCCATGTGGATTCAACATGACGGGGCACTGGCACAGTTCAGTGTACACGTGCGCAAATATCTGAATCAGAATTTTCCGAACCGGTGGATTGGAAGAGGCGGTCCTGTAACTTGGCCTGGGCGATCTCCTGATCTTACCACCCTTCACTTTTTCCTTTGGGATTCTGTGAAATCTCTGGTATACGTGACTCTTGTACTTGGAGAGGAGGATTTGTTGGCAAGAGTAATGGCCGCTTGCACGCATGTGCAAGCTACCCCGGGAAATATTCCATAGAGGCCGTGAATCCATGAATCAACGATGTAATTTCTACATTGAAAAAAATGACCAACACTTCGAACAACTTCTGTAAATTGCGTAAATAATAATGTAATAGCTGTCTTTGATTCACTCTAGTGCCAAAACGACTCATTTGCGGACATGGGCTTACTTAATCGATTATATGCCACACAAAACCACAATTAATGCAGAATATAATGCACAACTTTTAAAAAAGTTGCGCAGCGTAATTAAAGAAAAGAGACGTGGAAAACTGTCCAAGGGTGTTCGAACAACTTAACCATCCACCTTACAGCCCGGACCTGGATCCTAGCGACTTTTACTTATTCCAAAACCTCAGGAAATATCTTCAGGAGCGCTGGTTTTCGGACGACGAAAGTCTTAAAGAGAGACGGAAGCGTGGTTTGCAGGACAAGAGGAAACTTTCTTTTTTCGCGGGATTGCGTCGCTGAAGGAGAAGTGGGGCAAATGAATTGAACTTAGGGGGGACTACATTTAGAAATAATAAATGAATTTAATTGCTATTAGTTGTTTCAATGCCCGAATTGCAATACACTTTGAACGCCCCTCGTACATAATGTAATTTTTTTAAATTCGGATTATCATGGCGTTACTGAACTAGAACCGTAATATTATAGTACAAGAGCAACTATCTAAGCTATGTGAGAAGGTACAAATCTACTGCCTTAAATAACGATTGAATTAGCTTAAACTAGTACGCAAAGCAAAATAATGAGAAGAAAACTAGACAATTTTTAAATAATTCTTAAAAAAATGTAATGCCTAGATCTCTAGGGGAAATGAAGGGAGTTGTTTTATTTAAACCTTTTACAAAATACTTTTCCAAAAGTGCGTATTAAAATGCAATTTTGAGAATCTCTCTAGAAGAGTTATCTAGCTCCTAGGATATGTTCTTCGAAAAAGCTAGAATAATTTATCTATCTACTCTATCTCCATTTAAACATAATATAATTTCAGACAATATTTATATTCAGCAAGCCATTTATATACAAAATTAAATAAAAATAAAACAGTTTTATGAAATGTTTGTTTGTTTGTTATCGTTAACCTCTTTATACCTTTCGGTGTCGAGGTCGGTGCGTTAGCGTATATGTGGTCTTACGCGTGTAATACACAACCCGGCCACACTCTGCGGGTTACGTGATTATACGCCGTTTTATGCCTACATACTGCACCATCTGTATAGTGTATGTGTGTGTACGTATAGAATCTTGTTACTCTACCCCATAGGCCTGTATTCGGAGAAGAGCGTCATTAATTAGGTGCCCAACGACGAATGGTCACCAGAACTCGATACCGTCCTCCACACTGCAGAAAAATCCTACACCTAGGGAGATTCGAACCGAGGACTAGAAATAATGTTAAATTACATAAACGTTTTTTGCTTCAGTTTTTACGTTTGAGTTCTATAATAAATTAAATAATTATAAAAGTAAATTGTAGATTGTAAAATTAATTTGTTCTACGAGTGAGAACGAGTAAAGAGAAAAACAATTATAAATGTAAGTCTTACACTAATTTACATTAACAACAGGAGAGCTGAAAATCTGATATTTAAGTACATGGTGCTAAAGTCAAATAAAAATATTTGTCCCCAGGAATGGGTTACTTTTGCGTACTCTACAGTAGACAGAAATTGAATTCGGAATTTTTTTAATTTATAGTAGCAAAGCATAGGCTGGCGCAGACGCGCAGAGGTAGAGCATCAGGCTAGCGTTACGTTAGTCCTTGGTTTGAATCTCCCGATGGGCAGGATTTTCCTGCAGTCTGGAGGTCGATATCGAGCTCCGGTGACGATTCGTCGTTGGACACCAAATTGGCGACGCTCTCCTCCGAATACAGGCTGCTTAAGAGGTAGAGTAAAAAGGTTCTACACATAGAATATACATACACACACTTATACTACACATATAGTGCAGTTTGCAGTATGTAGGTCAGGGGTCGCCAAAGTAGTCGATATAACATTGTTAGGGGTCGATTCGAGCCCAGAGGTCGATTGGGGGTCCCTAGAAAAATATAATACATTATTGTGCGAGTAATATTTAATTCGGTTAGCTTGGGTTACCTCCATCCTGAATGACAAATTTTATATTTTATGTATTATCTATCCTTCCTATCAAATATGTAATGCTAAGAAGGATGTCAAAAACAAAAACGTATATCCCTTTGACGTTAAGCTAATATAATAATATATGTATACTACTTTATACGTACAATAAACACTGTAACGGTAAAATAAACAATCTAAAATTTCACATAAGCGTTTTTTTTGCTTCTCCTATTATAATTACGTAATAGTAAAATAGAGAGGGTCGATAAAAAGTCAAGAAACTCTTGAAGGGGTCGACGGTCAAAGAAGTTTGGCGACTCCTGATTATGAGGTATTAAACGGAGCACCAATCACGTAACCTGCAGATCAACTCTTTCTGCGGCTGACACTCGACTCGCGTGACACGCCCAACTGTGTTGTCATATTGTTCCATACAGAGTTCTATTATTTATCAAATTTGAGTCTAATCTATTTGTTTAATAGGTGTAGAAAAAGCATTGTATTACATTCGCGATTATGGCCATTATTCGTTCTGATGATTTGAGCCACTCGCCTGCGGCTCGTGGGCTCAAACGTCATCTGCGTGAATAATGGCTGTCATAATCGCTCATATAATAATATACTATTAATATTTAGATAATAATCTGAACACTTTAGTATTTAGTCCAACTGCAGTTGTCTATGGGGGGAATTAACAACAACATGAAAACTCAATAAATAGTTAGGCACCTTTTTTGTCCCGCTCGAAATCGGTTCTGTGCAAAAATTATATACGTTTGCACAAAAATAACTATTGTGTCCCCAAAATTACCGATTTGTCACTAAATAAAATATTCTCAGAGCCTGATTACGATCTATATTTTATTCTGTTGCCGTCACCATTACAGTAGCAGCAATTAATTTACTTAGTTATCAAAAAATAGGGAGTGTTGGTAATTTTATACTTTTGATTCGCAAATATAATAAAAGATGCACTAGAGAACGGGTGGAGATAACACCGACCCGTGCGTAGAACTTTAGTCTTAAATTGACACGCATTTGCAGCTGATTTGAGCTGCAATATTGTTACGAATTCTGCGTTTGTTTTGTTGTTTCTGTTATCTCGGACTGTTTCTATTAAAAAATGGATATGAATTGACCAAGCACCTAATTATTCTCTTTTTAATTGCTAAATAAATTAATTTAATAGAAAATATGGAATCAAGCAATTGTGTAGGGGTCGCAATTCCATCGACAAGTTTAGCAGCCGTGCCTTTGCTTTGTTCGGAAGAAAACGACTCGTCGGAGTATGAGGAGGTTGTGCAACTAAAGAAAAACGGTCAGAAAACAAAGTGTGGATATTTGTGAAAAAGTTTGAGAGTATAAAAGATGCTGAAGGAGCCATTAAAACAGAAAGTACTTGGTCTTCTTTACGTACGCATAAAGTAGAAGAAGGCATGAAAAAATATTATAGGTGTAACAAAGTTAAACGTAAAGGACCTCAATGTGCCGCGCAGATTTACTTGCTTTTTGACGCAGCTCCGGATGCAGTTTTAATGTACCGTACAGATGCTGATCACGATCACAAATCAAAAACTCACTCTAATTATGGGCTGGGTCCTAGAGTCAAAGAAGAAATAAACAAATTATTTGACTTACACCGCAAACCAAAAGCCATAATGAGTAACTTAGCTAAAATTGAAGGCATTAAATTGCCAAAAATGTCACAATTAATAAATTACTTATATAACCAACGTCGTTCTAAATATGGGAGACCAAAAATTAGTCTCGATGAACTAGAGGCTTGGTTATCGTCCCATTCTACGGTTCCCGAAGATGTAAATGAAGTGTATGTACTTGGATATGAGATACTTGAAGAAAATAATTCACCTAAGTTCCGATTTGTGCTGTCAACAAAATTCTTGCTACAATTAGCTCGTGATGTGAAAGTAATTCATGCGGATGCCACATATAAGTTGGTGTGACAGGGATTTCCAGTGTTAGTCGTTGGAAGTACAGATAAAGATAAAAAATTCCACCCGATTTGCTTAGGGGTGGCAACTTCTTAGGAAAAAGACGACTTCAAATGTTATTTGACACAATAAAAAATAATATTTCGACTATATTCTCATGATGTCTACAACCAGATGTGTCGGTATGTGATGCGTCCAAAGCTATCCAGAATGCCTTTATAGAAATTTTTGGTGCGGAACTCACGGTGAGGATGTGCTGGGCACACGCCAAACGAAAGATCCAAGCCCGTGTGGAACAAGTTACAGGAAAGGAGGTTCAGCAAAAAAATATTGGGCCATGTAAATTCTTTGAAAGCAGCTACCTACTGATCCCGAAACATTCAGCTTGGCGGCAGAAGCATTTCTGCTGAAATGGCAGAGTGAGATAGATTTCATTCGATATTTTCAAGAACAGTGGCTGATTCAAAGCCGTAATTGGTATCTGGGTGCTAATCTAGGATCACCAGCAACGAACAATGCTCTAGAATCGTTCAATAGGGACATAAAAAACAAACACATGCTTCGTGAACGTTTTCCAATATCACGTTTTTTGGTCGTTGCTACCGAGATGGTAAACCATTGGTCTACGCAATATTCGAGTACCTCCCAGAATAGAGTGTTCGCAACAACACCAACCTTAACCCTAAGAGAGTGGACTCGGTCATACCAATCGGCTAAATTGCCAAAAAAAGTTGTATTGACCCGCAGCGATGATACTTTTAAGTATGTAGTATGACGTATCTGGTGGTAAAGCTGAAACAATCGAAAAATTTGAAAACAAATGAACAATCTTCAACGAGTTCAAGAAACAATTCTTCGGCAAGTGGGAAGTGGCTTTGCCCCTAAATAGGGACTGGATACATGGAAAATGTGACTGCCCAATGTTTTATAAACAATAAATGTGCAAACATGTTATGGGGTTAGCCAGCCGCCTTAAGCTTGCAAGTCCGCCACTTGAGGCCAAAAATGTGCCCATTGGTCAAAAAAGAAAGAGGGGACGCCCTACCAAATCTAAGCCGGCACTCATTATACAGTAATTATTATTGTTTTTATTTCTTAAACATTTAAACATGATGTTCAAGTAAATAAATTATTTTCATATAGGTACATATTTCAGAATGAATATTTATTAGGTATTAGCATAGTATAGAAAACTAATAGTAGCGACAGTTTACGAATAAGCAGGGCCGATTCTAGCGCATGACGTATGACCGCAGATTTCGGCTAGGAACGTGGCGGCTAGTGCTCAGCCTATCTTGGCTTTGCTCAGCTGTAATTTTAGCGCCAATTTTCGGCTGGCGTCATGGCAGCCACTGTCGAGGTCCCTCGCTTAGCCTGTAAAAACTTCAAAAGAACCGCTTGCAGTGTCGCTACTATTAGTTTTCTATACTATGGTATTAGTACCTATATGTATAGTCCATTATTTTATAATTTTTTAATTAGTATTTTTTGGTTCCACACTAATTTAATTATAACCTAGATTCGATGCTTGAAACTATTTTTTGATGTTTGATTACTTTTTCTGATGATAGAAATAGATACATAAACCGAGGTTCGTGTTCAAATAGTTTGATGTTCACAATTTAGTGATAAATTAGATATTCTAATGGAAAGTTTGATTATTTAGTAACTCATCAAATTTACTGGTAACTGTAAATGAATAATCAAATATTCTTATTGGAATAGTTTGGTGATCACAATTTGGCGACAAATTAGTTATTCTGCAAGCAAATTAAATTATTTTGCAACTAAAAAGAGAATAATTAGGTGCTTGCTTAATTCATACTCGTTGTCTATTAATACTCCGGCGTTTGATAAGCTATGGATAAAGGGTCTCCTTTTCAAACTGTCACAAGCTAAATTACCTGACTACATCTAACTACTTATAAGATCATTCTTATTGGACAGAACATTTGCAGTTCGCATTAACGCTTGTTACTCACAAAACCCTAACATAGAAGCTGGGGTCCCTCAAGGTTCCATCTTAGGCTATATCTTGTTTAATTTATATGTGAACGACATACCCTCTCCACCCAATACCATTCTTGCAATGTTCGCGGACGATACGGCTCTAGTAGTCCAAGATTGGTGCATAAATAAGGCTGCCCAAACTCTTCAAGAAATTGTGAACATCGTTTCCAGCTGGTGTGTTAAAAGGAATATTCAATTAAACCCTAACAAATGCGAAACTAAAATTTTTACGCTCAGAAGACCTACTAAATCCTACGAATATCCAAATTAACAATGCTGATATTGAATGGAATCCAGGACACTCATCGGTTAAATATTTAGAAATCTATCTCGACAAGAAGCTAAACTGGAATTTCCATATCAATAAGAAATTGAATGAGGCTCATGTTAAATTAGTAAATCTTTATCCTTTGATCAACAGAAGATCCCAACTACGGCACCAAACATCAGTATTGCTATTCAAATCTGTTTTACGTCCAACAATTACATACGGTTGTCAAATGGCTCAACTTTAAAAACGAGCTTAAAAAAATTACAAAGTTTTCAAAGTAAAATTCTTAGAGTTGCCATTAGCTCTCCATGGTTTGTCAGAAACAGACATATACATGACGAACTAGGAGTGCCCTACATCGAAGACTTCATCCGTTCTGTTACGAAGAAGTTTTTTGAAAGACTTCACACTTGTCCAGCAGCCGCTCACTATTCACTGGGAACAAGGAACATTCATACGCGATTAAAAAGGAAGTTAACCCAAGACGTATTCTGCACAAGTGATTACTGATTATCGGTTAATTAATTAATTAATTATAGTTTCGTGACAGGGAACCCTCTAGGGCGACCTGAAACGAATTATTATAACCGTAAATATGTATGTATATAAATGAAATCAGTTATGTATAGCACCCAGGGTGCTGATCTGACTTATATAATATTAAATAAAAAGAACTGATCAAATCTTTCGGTTTCTTACAAACATTCTCAATTGGAATCATAATTGGGGTATTACCCGGCCAATCGGAAAGCTGAATTTTTTGTTCAGCAAGATATTTTGTGGCAAGGGACCCCATCTTGCATAAAAATACCAACATTATTATGAAACTCTCTTTCACTTGAGGTATTAGTTTATCATTTATCACATCCAAATATTGTTCTTTACGCATAATGCCTTGAACAAAATTCCTAATTTAATTATCATTCCCTGTATATACCTTGCAGCATTGTAGTAATGATTTTCGATGTGTTTTCTCATTCTCGTTTTAAGGGGTATGCGAATTCTCTTCTTTAAATTACGCTTTTAAATGTACAACTGTTGTTTTCCTACTAGTACGTAAATAATTCGAAAAGCCCGTTTTATCCTTAAAAAAAGTGCCGACCCTTATGAAGCAGGTTTAACTTCGTTCGATTTGTGAGCTTTGCTTTAACAAAACAGCGTTATCAGTTTTATTATGTGCACAATAATTAAGCGTTGCATTTTAGTGGTCCGCAAGTAGGTACTGCTGGCTGCAATAAGGCAACGTTGTTCTCAACGAGCCCTGATTGAGATGGGCTATAGACGTTTAAAAATTTCCCTCATCTTTCTGTAAACAGTCAATAACTACACAACTAATATTGGCTAGTCATTTCAAGATATTGTGATGTACCAACTAAATGTTAAAGTTGCTACTACATAAATTTCCAACAATATGGAAAAGAAATCCGTCGTTCCCATCAAAGTGCATTCAATAATATGTGCTTTTCAATTTTCAGTTGAAACGAAGCCTTAGAAATTCCTATTGTCAATTCAGTTTCTTTTCTTTGACGTCTGGGAATACTATAACGGGTGCATATCATGGATCTGCTGAATCATTCTAAAATGAAGCACAACAACAGAATCAATTTGTTCAGGGAACCTTGTCATACTTCTATACCTAATATTTACAAAGGCAACTAGATTGCTCCGTAATCATATTTTCAATAACACCACCTTTCTTATACAAAAAAACGCCATTTTGTAGATACTGAACTCTCATGTAATGAATAAATAAGTTTGCATTTGTTTCCACAAGACAGTGATGCTCAGAACATAGGTTCAAAGAGCTATGATCTCCCTTCTCGAGCTTTTCCCTATTTTGCCGGCGTAAGCTAATTATTAGGACTTTTAGGTAAAATTCGTGTCGGTTTCCTTCACTAAATAAAGATTTATGAAAATATATAGCTGTAAATATTAAACAAATTACAGGACAAAGTTCTAAATAACACCGCAATTTAATAAAATTTTAAACCCTCCAGGAAAGTTATATAAAGATCGAATACGTGATCAGCTTAAGTTACAATCGACTTCTCACTTGCCTTAGAGAAAAAGTACTAAAAAACTCTATATTCCATAAAAACTTCACGTTCTTAAAAGTAACTCCTAAATACATATATTATTTAATATTAGTTCGGTGTATTGATTAGCCGCTTCGTAACATATGCGTAACTTAAAACTAAACTAAAGTATGTCAGCTTATTTATTTAAGTAATTATGTGTTTTTTTTTTCCTAAAGATAGTGGTAAATGTGTTACTCCTTTTATAAAGACATTACGCTCAGCATATGATAGGAGTTTCACAACACAACACACTCGAATAATAACCGAGGATATACAAGAGTTTCTTGTTATCTGAGAACCATCTATGAAAACACGAAACTTTTAAATATATGAGTATTTACAATGTATGAACTATAAAATTATCTTACTGCATGCATATTTGAATGCTTACACAGGTTTAAAAACAAAGATAAAACGTAGTTGCTCTATATTTGATTTATCTTTGGCAATTTTCAAATATTGGTAACAGAATCACAAAATAGATAGCTACATAAATTCGTTTTAGTTATTTACATTTCGTAAATGAAGGAAATTGCAGCAGCAAATAAATATGAACATCCGTCAAAATTTAATTCAATATGCATCAAACATCGCTTGCGAAAATTAGCATATCTCATTTTGATATTACTAAATCGTGAACCCTACAACACAATTTCAAAAAAGTATGTTTATGTTAGGAACTTTCGGGGAAAATTGATGGTATTGTTGAGTGGATAAATATGTTATGTGTAGATATAACTATGTAAGGTTGATTACTGTTTATCAAATCAATATGTAGTTTTAGATAACCCGCTTCTTCGAAATGTTTAAAACAAGAAAATTAACTTCTATATGTTGATTATTCAAACATCTCATTTTAAATTTGGGTATTAAATCCTTGATTGCAATATTTTAGAAAGTTTAGCTTTTTATATGAAATATACGAAAAACTAATTCTACTTCGATTTTTCTTCAAAACATATATCAGACTTTCATTTATGAAAACTTCTCTAACAAGACATTTTTTAACAAATTTCCTTATATTAATAAAATGAAATACAAATTGTACCTAGTAAACTGGTAGTTGTAGATATCAGTAAGGTAAACACTGCTGCGATAACTTCGCACATGAAACGCGCCCGCTGAAATTCCATTGCTGAAGCTACCGGCTGCGTGCCGCATGTCGACTGAAGCTTTCGTCGCGACGCTGACATAATAGGTAAAATACACGCTTGCGCAATAATTTTGATCCATTCTTACATGCAACGTATTGTTTCCGGAAGTTCGTATTCAAAATGCATTGCCGATATTTATTTATGGCCGCCCGTTAACCCGCAAGAAGATAATTAAAGGGCGGAATATAAGTAGTTTCTCCTTCGAAAACGAATTCTTAACACCGTTGACTCATAAATAAGAACTTTCTAACGTAACGAATAGGAAAGGTGTTATAAAACCAAGAGGTTTGTTTCAGAATCATCAAAGTTTTTCTTTTGTTACGGTAATTTCGGACTAACTAGGTTTTTCCCTTCCTTGCCCCGACGTTAATAATTAATGCGTGGTAATGAAATGTTTCGAGCAACTGATGACTGAAACTTTTACTATATTACTTTAATTTGCTAGTTTTTGCTTTAAAAATGATAACATAAGAAACAAAGTATCGAAATTAATTCTAGCTATCCGATATTGGTGGCTGTACACACTTTTATCAAATAAGTAAATTTTAATCTAATTTCTTGGTAGGTAATAAGACTTTCTCGATCGACACCTGACAGTAATAAATAAAAGCAAACCTTTGTGACAACCCGATGAACGGCATAATAAATCATTTAAGTAATTAACAAAATTAGAAAAAGCTTTAGTGGATTAACTGAAACTTTCATCTAAACGTCAACTGCTGAAAATTAAATTCAAAACAACCCTGAGATTATTATTAATATTGATAAATATAGATAACGTCTTTTAATGTTATATCTTGTGGTAGTAAACACCATTAAGTTTTCTGGGCGCAAACTATTTAAATTTTAATATGCTATATAATTATTGACTGGCTGAGGTTCTGTTATTAATAATAAAGCGTGACACAGACCTACATCGATGTACATTATAAAATAATATTACCCCAGATAAATCAATAAAATCTTTTTAGACAAAATTATCACTGCGTTTGAATATTTAACTAACCAGTTACTGTAGACTGTAGAGTATTTTTAATAGGTAAAATCTCATTAGACATTTATTACGCCCGCTTACCAGCCATTCTCCTACAAATGTCTATAAAGTTGAGAACATATAAATAAGCTCTTGCAAGTTATCTATTTTCCCCTTACACTACAATTTTTGCAGCTGATGCGCATGGAAAGTATTTTACCTTTTTTTATCTATTTGTCATTTCTTGTAGCAATTGCATTAAAATTTCAAACCCTTTCTACTAGAAAAAACATCGTGCTGTAGCTAATAATATTAATTAGTATTGTTGCTACTAAATGTTAATTATTCTTATCACAACACACGGTAGTTTGGTTCCAGTTATAATGTCTAACCATTGCAGCGATACTGTTTTAACTAACCATAATCAAAAAACTTATTAACAAGCTAGGTACTGAAAATATTTCAGTACATGCATATCTTATCGCTTTTATTAATAACTTCTACTTTCATTCCTTTTTCGAATCATATAGCATTAATAATTTAAACGAAAAAGCAGTGATTTAAAATCTACTTTATAGTTAAAAGTGTATTTCCAAAATTAAAATAAACAAGAACAATCTTATGTTCGCACTTCAAATAATCCTTATTCATTGCTAAATAATTAATTGAGGCAGTTATTAAAAAATTTAGGGCGTCAAATGTCCTACTCACCCACATACCTCTTCTTTACACGTCTACATTTGAAATTATTCAGCAATTCGTTGTCCTTTCCGACAGGTGTACCTTAAAAATGTGCAAAGCATTTAATCAATCGGAACAACTAATTCGGTATTAAAGAGGATAAGTAAGTATCTGATTCTGCTTTAAAGTTTTTGCAATTCTCAGTTGGCTACCCTACATTACCTGAAAATTTTCTAACATTTTAACTACATGAATTTATAACTGGAATACTTAATATAGGTACTAAGACATTAATATAAGTTTCAAAGGTTTGCTAATTAAGTATTTTAGGTTAAACTAATTATAGGGTAATACTAAACCCAATGGCGCACATTTGTTCGATCTGTGCGGTTTTTATTACAGTTTGGAGCATGTTCAGAGTTCCATGGCCAACTCAAAATTTTCATTCGGGTTACTGTTTTTAAACTGAAACTATACTAAATATTAATTTTAGCTTAGGCAATGCTTTTAACATTGAAAATGGATTTAATTCCGCATAAAGCAGTATCAAAACATATAGAATGGTCCATTTAAAATAACAAAGTTATAGCTCCCTCTATTTCGCAAAATGTGACCCGGCGAACTCAGTACAAAGTTTTTTCAGTAAAAAATATGAATAAAGGTTTCCTACTACGAGCTATTCTAGACTGCCAAATTTAAATTTCTTTTCGGTTAGTGAATAACTTCAGTTTTTACGAACATCTGAATCTGAGAAAATTTTTACAAAATTTCCAATATCTCCAAAATTGTTGATTTTAGATACCAAGTACGTATATCATATCTCTTCGGTTTAAAATTGTAAGTTCTGTCTAAAAATGTAACAAAAAAATAGTATAGTTCATTGTTTCATATAAGAAAGTTATGTATTGCGGCTTGAAAACAGAACACCCTGTAGAATTCAACATTTTTTTTTTAAATTGCAGAGCACATAACTACAAACAAATTTTTCCATGGAACGTTTTCCTTTAAATTGTGTAACAAAGACGCTATCGAAAATCACGAAGTTGCACTACTTTAAAGTTTTAAGTAATGTAACATGTATTTATATTTTGTACCACCTTACTATTTACTGTAGATAGACTAGGTACTGATTGCAGAGTGCTAAATATTGAAGTTACCTATGTCAGGTACTTCTATGTTATAACCTTATAACTGCATAGCTGCAGATATTATTCATGCAAATCAATCATTCTCTAATCGAATGCTAGAAGAAAGATCTTTGCAGAAAGATCTCTACTTAAAAATTTCATATTATATGCTAAATACTAGTGCCTTTTTTATGTTATCTACCTATCAATGAAACAAACGATGTTAAACCAATTTATTAAAAAATATCTGTTACATTTAGAAGGATATCTACTAAGTTGTATTTAGTTTGTGCTCTCCACCATCAACAAAAGCCAAAACATAATTTTGTGGAAAAAAACTGATGGTAACAGTTTTCTGGGAAGCTGAAGGAGTCTTGCTTATTGAATATAAATATGCCGAGGGGGTCTACCATAAATCCAGAGGCTTATTTATGTAAACATATTCAAAATTTAGAAACTGATCTGGAGGAAAAAGAAAAAGTTGTTGCTGCACGACAATTGTCGGGCTCATAAGTCAAACAAAGTTCAGTAGATAAACAATGACTGTGGGTTCATAGAGTTAAGGCATCCACCTTATAGCCTTGTCGGAGACGTCTTTCTATTCAAAAACTTACAAAAGCATCTCAGGGGAAAGCGTTTTGCATCTGATAAATCACTCAAAGAAGCTGTTGAACAATATTTTGCAAAGTTGCCGAAGGAATTTTTTTCTGGGGAATGAAGGAATAATTGGAAAAAAAGACGGAATAAGTGTCTAAGTGTTGAAGGGAGTTACGTAGAAAAGTAAAGGGTTGTTAATGTGATATCTGTTTTCTTCATGGCTTCTATAATTTGTTTGTATTTTACCTGGATGATTCTTTCAATTTGTATATAACTTGTAGTACAGTCTAACAGTCTAATAATTGTTAACAAGTAAATTAAACATAATTTAATTTGCACCATGGCTTTATAATGTTCAAATGAGGCACTTCCAAGAAGTATGATTTGAGTTATATTTATGACAAGCAATTGGAAGTTTATATGTGTTATTTAATCTCCAAATGATTAAAACATTTATAAGTAAATTAATTAAATCTGTGGAGAAGACTTCATTCGTTTTATTCAATTAAATCGTTACTCCACTATAAATATGGATTTCAACATTATTTATAAGTAAAACTTTAAAAATGCTAAAATGGTTTGTGAAACTTTAACTGCAATTAAAATCATTTTTAAATTGGTTAATACCATTCTAACGGCGACGTCATACAGGGTGAGTTTTTTTCGATTTTTACTATGGGGATCTCTGAAAGTATGGCAGATAGAATAACGTTCAAATAGGGAAAGTAGTGCAGAATTATTAGCCGAACTAACTGACGTTTTCAAAATTTGGAAAAAAGTCAAGGCCTACTAGAAATTTTGAAAAATGTAGTTTTGGTCATTTTCTTCAAACAGATTTTTCTCAATTGTTATAAATGATAGAAAAAAACTTTAAATAGGAAAGTTTTAGATAACTTCAAGCTAAATAAGCAGAATCAAGCTTATTTTATGTAGCGACTTTCGTTTCTGAGATATAACACAAACCTACTCTTTTTAAATAGGAACCGTGGTTGGCTGTGACTTCATGAAATAGCTTATTTGTTTCTGTTTTCAATGATATACGGGTCAATATAGTTATTTTTATAAATAACTGAGTTACACGAGTTTAACTTTTAATAGAAGTAAAAACATGAATGCCATGAATTAAAGAAAGCACATCCTTACAATTGAATAATAATGCAACAAACTGCTAAGACAGGTATTTATCAAAAAAACTTATACAAAAAATAATTAAAATAGTAATACATATTAATTTTATCTTAGATATTCAAAATGCCCCCCATCACTTCGAACACACATTTCGCATCGCTTTAGAACGTCATGATCTTCTCAGTGTGCGTCGGTCGATGTTACTGCATGCATTTAAAACCACCTCTCCCAATTCTTCGATTAAATCATAAATTTTTGAATACACTCTATTCTTAAGCGTTCCCAACAAGAAGCAATCCAGAGGTGTGATATCTGGAGAGCGCCTCGGCCATGCAATCGGACCATTTCGTCCTATCCACTTGTCTGGATAAACTTGCTGCAAGTAATTGCTGACGCCT
Organism: Melanotus villosus; assembly: GCA_963082815.1. Lineage (NCBI taxonomy): Eukaryota > Metazoa > Arthropoda > Insecta > Coleoptera > Elateridae > Melanotus > Melanotus villosus. Next base: position 59,188,855 of record OY720418.1, on the reverse strand, counting down.
AAAAGATTATGTGGTGGCACACCATCATGTTGAAATCATAATAAATTTCTTGTCGTCGCCAAATCCAACTCATCTAGCATACTTTCGAGTTCATTCTACAAAAAGTTTAAATATCGAATGTCGGTTAGTGATCTGTCAAAAAGATACGGGCCGGGCCGATGAGCTTGGTTCCCAAAATTCCATACCATACGTTGAAGCCAAACCTAATTTGAGGTCTTCCAAACGATGTGGATTTTCTAGATCCCACCAATGTTTATTATGTCTATTAAACATACCACAGTTTGTGAAACGACGCTCATTAGTCCATAAAATTTTAAAAGCAACAGAATTATCTAAATTATTTTGTTCTCTGAACCAATTACAAAAAGTAATCATTTTCTGGTGATCTCCAACATACAACGTTTGTCCAACAGAAAATTTGTACCTAAGGATGAAATTTCTATTTTTTGAGCATACGAACATTTCTCTGAGAAACGCCAATTTGTGAAGAAATTTGTCTTGCGGAAGTCTCCGGTTCTTGATTAACACAAGCCAAGACATTTATTTCTGTAGATTCAGCTATAATACCACGCTCATTTTTGTGCGCGACAAAAGAACCAAACTCTTGAAGATTTAGATGCAGATTTCCAAAAGTTGGTAAGGACAGTTGACGTCGATTAATATAAAGATTAAAATATTCCTCAGCAGCCCTTGCACTATTTCTGTTACATCTAATGTAACAGGATATCATATCAAGTTTTTCGTTGTTTGAATAAACCATAATATTTGTTAACAACAATAAAAACACAAACTTATGAACGAATGGCTATTTAAGCAAGTAAGAAACGAAAACAGGAATAACGTAATGCATGTAATTTAAACTGTCATATTATATCGATGACATTTCTCGATTGTAAGATTCATGGCCCACTCTAATATGCCTTTTCTTAATAAAATAAAAGTTAAACTCGTGTAACTTAGTTGTTTATAAAAATAACTATGTCTACCCGTATATCATTGAAAAGAGAAAAAAATAAGCTATTTAAAAAAATCACAGCCAACTAAGGTTCCTATTTAAAAAAAAGTATGTTTGTACTATATCTCAGAAACTAAAGTCGCTAGATAAAATATGCTTGATTTTGCTTATTCAGCTTGAAATTATCAAAAACTTTCCTATTTAAAGCTTTTTTCTATCATTTATAACAACTAAGAAAAATCGGTTTGAAGAAAATGCCCAAAACTAAATTTTTTAAAATATCTAGTAGGCCTTGACTTTTTTCCAAATTTTGAAAACGTCATTTAGTTCGGCTAATAATTCTGCACTACTTTCCCTATTTGACCGTTTTTCTATCTGCCATACTTTCCGAGATCCCCAGTGTAAAAATCTCACCCTGTATATGACATTGGACCAAATGGTACATCTGTTTCACGAATAGGCGTACACCATTTATTTAGACCCATGCAAGATGGGTACAAAATTTTGGCGCAACTAGCGTTAGTCAGACTAACGTTGTGCCCTTTAGATGGATCGGCATATTAGAATAACAAAAAGAAATTATTCCTATTTGTGTTTTACTTACTATCCCACTGAACAGAACATTTTAAAAGGAATTTGTTTTTGCAAACATTATAAGTTACAGTAAAATACAGGAAAATGATATACCTGGCACACGTGCTATGAGGGGAAAATACCAACGACTACAGCTGATACTAAAAGGCAAAATGAAGAAAGACGCGGAATTGGGTAAAAACAAATGTCGTGGCTAAATAATATAGGTGAATGGTCATTAGGAACACCGGCAAGTTATTTCGACTTGCAGAAGACAGAGAGGCCTTTGCCACAGTGGTCACCAATGTATAAGGTACCGGGCAAAACACATAAACAAGAAGAACATTATTAAGGTTGTTCTGACACTGGTGTAACTTGATCGATAATTGTTACGTGATAGCTCACTAAATTCAATTCGTAGCACTTGAGAATTGTAAAAATGCAAGTAAAACACTAGATTATATTTTAATCACTTTAATTGCACAAAATATATATTGAGAACAAACAGCCTAGGCAGACACACTTATTGTTAGAAATTCTGCTGTGTTCTGTCCTAAAATTGTGGGTGACCGCCACAGGCAAACCCGTAGGCAGAAGGGGCTTAGGGTGAAAGTACTGAACATGAACAATAATAGTGCGATTCAATAATCACGTACCAACTAATATCTTCGTTATTAGAAGAAAAGTAAAATTTATGAAGCTAAGTTACCTAGTTTTTCGTATTTAATAATATAACGTATAAGAGTTCCAAAATTATAACAGTCGGTAGTAGAAAACAAGGATTACTCCCAAAATATCAAATGATCCAATTTAAAGTTATCATCAGAAGGCCATGAAATTAAAAGTCATGTCGTCCCTAGATTTAAGAAACATTACATACCTTTGTTTTGTCAGGTATTTCAAATAAAAATGTTTGTCCACGACTAGTCAATAATCTGCCAATTATTCATGTGTTTGGTCAAACATAATGCTATCCATTATACACTGCCAGCAGTGAATAATCATTGTTCACGGTGCCATGGTAACATCATTGTCTATGGTGTTTAATGAAGGAAATAGATTATGTTTCTAATCCTACCACTTCGTTTAACATAGTCCTACCACATGGTTTTAGTAGCGTTGTTATTCAAATTTTAATTAAAAACTCATCGTATTTGTGTTCGCGGACAAAGTATAGATAGTATACGACTCGCTATAATGGCTACTATTACCTCGGATAATTGCAAAACTCGCTCGCTCGTGTTGCAAACATTATCCTCGGTAATAATAGCATTCATTATAGCATCGTGTATAATATACAATTAAATCTGAGGAAGTTTTGGCAGAAGCTTCATCATCATCTTGCTCACTGTCTCGTACTCCATCTTTGGATATACACCTCCCCAAGTTGTTTCAATACATTTCTGCCTGCTGTTCAATTCATCCACTGCATTCCTGTTACTCTCTGCACATCATCTCTCCATCTCGATACGGGTCTTCCTCGTTCCCGCTTGTCTAGTGTTGGTTTCCACTCGGTCACTTTCCCGGTCCATCGGTTGTCTTGATTTCTCATGGGGTGGCTTGCCTTTGTTTTATCCACTGCTTGATATTTCAGTCTTGTAATCTAATGCCCAACATGAATTTTTCTATTTTCCTTTGTACCATCTCATTCTGTGAGCGTCTAGCTTTCGGCAACATACCTCATAATTGGCAGGACGCATTTATTTTACATTCTAGCTTTAAGGTCTTGTGGGAGTTTGAATTTGAGTACATATCTGAAATTTCCATATGCATCCTAATTGCATCCTTCTATCTATTTCTTCTAGTGTGCTCTTTTTCGAGAAGGATATTCTTTGCCATAAATACATACAATGTGATTTTTTAAAAACTCAATTGCAGCAGGCCGTATTCTGCCTTAATACAGACAGTTCTAAGGTTATTAAGACAGAATTCTGCCTGCTGCAATTGAGTTTTTAAAAAATCACATTGTATGCATAATGAATTTATCAACAACTTCGATTTCTTGTCCGGTGTCTATTTGTATTGGCGTGACTTCATTTGAGTTGCTCATAATTTTTGCTTTGCTGATATTAATATTTAATCCACTCTGCTTTGCTGTTGTTTTTAGTTTTTGCGTAGATCTTCTATGCTCTCAGAAATATCATCGAGGAAGTGTAAATTCTTTAGTGGCGCACAATGTAAATTCATACGAATCTGCTGCCATTCCATGGTTTTGAATATACAGGGTGTTTAATAAAAGTCGGATATTTTATCCACATATAGCACTCATCGATAGAAACAAAAAAGTCTTAATGAACACAGGTCACTAAATTAAGTGTTTCAGAAATAGAGTTGATTTTGTATTGTCGTCAACAAATTACATTATTATGAAGAAACGAGCAGGAAACAAAGGTGTTATTATCTAAAACATACAACGAAAAATACTTAAAGAAGATGTTCTACATGTCCACCTTCCATTTGGACACAGGCATCACATCTTCGTCGAAAGAAAGCTCTTATTCTTTCGAATATTCCTGAATTCTGACGAATAGTTTGGCAGTCATTTTCTATTCGCTGCTGCAGCTCACCTAAATGATTAATGGGCCTTGAATATGCCAGTCATTTTAAATATCCCCAAATACAGAAGTCAAGCGGGTTAAATCAGGGAATCTTGGTGGCCATGGCACTGGACCTCCTCGTCCTATACAGTTATTATTGTACGTTGCATTTAAAAAATTTCTTACGACAATAGCGAAATGCGGAGGAGCCCCGTCGTGTAAAAACCAAATGTTAACTCTATCAATTAGGGGAACATCATCCAATAGTGGGGGTAAAATGTTATTCAAAAAGTCAAGATAAACTTCTCCATTTAACCGATTTGGTAAAAACACTGGTCCAATCAAACGGTCTCGCAAAATGCCCAGCCAAATGTTCAAGGAAAACCGATGTTGATGTCTTGTCTCCGTAATAATAGCATGGGGGTTTTCATGTGGCCAAACATGATTATTGTGGAAATCGATGATCCCGTTGTTTGCAAAAATAGCCTCGTCAGTAATTAAAATATTAGCAGCAGAGTTTAGATTTTCTGCAACTTTTCTTAGTATGAATCTACATAAAGCTAATCTGGAATGATAATCGGGGGTTGAAAGAGCTTGCACCCGTTGAATATGAAATTGCTCTCACGGTTTCTTAATTTGTTTCCATGTTCCTCTATAAGTACAAAAATGTCCTCCCTTGAGCCAATCTCTTTTTGAACACTTTATGTACCTTATTTTTTGTTATGGCCTGTCTCTCTATGTTTTCATTATATTGTGCCATGTTTCTCCTTACCGTTCTTCTTACTTCTTTGTTTCTTTCTTTTAATTCGTATGTCAATATCTTGTGTTTCTCTTAGTTTCTGTTTTTTCATCATCTTTTTAGAATCTTCTGATATCTTACTCTTTTCAATAAATATTGCATGCACAGTCCTTTTTCTATTATCGACAATATAATCATTTAGTTCGTCTTTGTCTCCCGTATTTCTTTCCTCCTTTTGTATCGTTTCATCTAGGGTTTTTTTGAAAGTATCTTTAACCCTCTGTAGATGAGTGATGTCTATTTTCCTCCTGTATTCCTTCGTTCAGTTTTGATATTGATATTTACTCGTGTTCTTACTGGTCTATGGTCACTCATATGTAAACAGTTGAGAACTATAATCTCGGATATTATATTCTTCTTATCCCTAGATATAAAATCTAGTGCGTTTTTCACGGTTCCGCCTTCAATTGTTGTTCTTCCATAAATTTAATTATCATTTGTCCTCTATAGTTACGAGTTCTATACAGGTTGCGCCCAATTTTTATTTGCCTACTTATCATTATAGTCCCCCATTATTATTGTATTGTGTTGTATTCTGCTCTATACATACCTTTTCTTATGTCTTCATAGGATTCTTCTGTTTTGTCATCTGTGTGTGTACTGGTCGGAGCGTACATCTGTACCAGTTTAATTTTATATTTTTGGGAGGCTTTAAGGATAAAGTAAGCAACTCTAGGTGACACTGAAACAGTGGCAGAAATGTGTTAATCCACTTCCGATTTATCAAAAAGCCCACTCCACCGTAAATAATGTCAGCTTCTCCCGAACATGCCTCCTGAAGCCGCTAAGTACCTTTTTTACTTTATTGTATAAAATCAGAAGAAATAATTAAAGATTTTGAAATATGTTTAAATTTTAAGTAATTAATCCGGAAATAAAACATTTATGAAAATGACGAATGAAATTTCTAACTTATAAATTAAATGCTAATTGTTTCAAGGCAATGATTTCGGCTTTATGTAGTATTAAATTCGTCAGTTATCTTTTTTGGGATGTTTATTATACATTGAAAAAGTAGTTTTGAAACTGAGGTTTGAAAAACGATTATAAACTGATTTTATGTAATAAAAAAGGAGCTTCTGCATTTAAAGCATATAAACACTTGCGAGAAAAATAAAAAGGGATAATAAAGTGGGGTCTAATATTATTACATAGGATTAAAGGAAATATATATGTAACATAAATCGTTTATTCTCGGTTTACATAAAGTGAAAAAATAAAGTGGACATACCTAAAGAGTACAAAGTATAAAATTTCTGCATATGTGTATGATTACTTTGTTTGCACAAGCGATGTTAAAGAGCCCTGATTACCGGTAGATACAAAAGTAAAATAAAACAAAACAAATGTGCCTGCAGCTGTATATTCCCGAGTTATAATTATAAAGCTGTGCGTGGCTTTGAGTTTCAAAGGAAAAATGGTCGTTGAATGAAGTAACAGTAAATTACATATTGTATATCAGTGCTGTGAAAATTATATCTTCATACACTATTCCATGCTCTTAGCGTATTTATGTTCAAACTGACTGAAACTCAGATAGAAAGAATTAATTAGTTTTACTATTGCCTCATATCATACAATTCTGTGCTTTTTCTTTCCTAAAAGCATTTCTACTACACTCAACAATTTCGATTTTGGTATAATCCGAAATCCGATATAATAGATATTATTATAATTTCTTTTAAACCTACATATTATTTAAGTTAATCATTCTATAAACTTTATAGAAAAACCATTACTCTAAAAGCTAATAGTCTACAATGTTCTTACTTCTCTAATGCATTATTTTCCTTTACGCAAATATGAGATATGTCTGTAATAATTACTATATCCTTATTCTGCGGTGCTAATAACTTTTATAATGCTTTAAATATGATATTTAGTCAGTAAGAAAGAGTTCATAAGCAATATTTTACTTTAACGTACGACTAAGATAAATATTTAGAGTATCCCAAATTAACGCCTTAATATGAAAAAGTCATTTTCCTTTACTTGTATACAGGGTGTCTGCTAACATGTGTCTTAAAATTTGGAGTGTGGTTCTACCCTTCAAAGCAAATAAGAAACGCTTAATAAACTATGTCCGCAAACCAACGCCGCCCAAGATGTAGCACTTTTTTTTAAAGATAGGTTCAATTATTACAATTTACTTAAATCTAGTATGTGCATGTCAGTCCTATGTGTCGCATTAAATTAGGTTTGCTCTTGTTGAAATGGCTGAAGATTACACGTATGCGGAGATGGCTGACATGCATTTGTGTTACGGCCGTGCTTATGGTAGTGCGCGACGAGCACGTCGTATCTACCATGAAAGGTTTCCTAATCGTCGGGAGTCAGTAAATGCACTGTTTGGAACGTATTACATGATCAGATGCTTTATCCGTATCATATACAACGTGCGTACTGTGTAAGGTCTGCAACCGACAGATTATCAACCAAGAAGAAAATTTTTTCAATGGTTCTTGAGGATGGATGCTGAAAATCCACAATTTCTCTCTCGTGTACTATTCACAGACGAAGCGGTATTCATCAAAGATGGAATATTTAATTTCCACAATACACATGTCTGGGCCGATGAGAATCCCCATTCCACAATGGAATCTAGACATAAGCACAAGTTCCCCATAAATGTTTGTGCGACATCATCGGTGATTTTCTGATAGGTCCTTTCTTTTTGCCTAACAGACTGACGGGACCTCTTCCAGAATTACTAGAAGATGTTCTCTTAGAGACAATAAGGCACATATGGTTCAGGTATGACGGCGCTCCACCGCATTTCAGCATTACAGCTCGCCAGTTCATTAACGAGCAATTCCCTGCAAGATGGATAGGTCAAGGTGGACCGATCCCATGGCCTGCCCGCTTTCCTGATGCCAACCCCTTGGATTTCTTTTTATGGGGATATCTAAAACAATTGGTTTATGCCTCTCCTGTAACTAATGTTCAAGAATTGCGAGAAAGAGTTCAAAATGCTTGTCAAACAATACGAAACAATGCAGGTATCTTTAAACTGGTAAGATAATCAATGATGCGTCGTGCTAATTTTCTGATCATTTGGTCAAAGTTAACACCTAAGCGACTTGTGAAAACTTTTCACAATAATTACAAGGATTTTATCATCTACATATACAATTTCAGTAATTTGCATAATACGAATGAAGATCAAAACCTTTAAAAGTTTATTTGATCAGTTTACTACAATAAAAAATGCTTATTAGTTTATACTTGACAGGTCGACGAAAATACATACCTAGAGCAAAGAGCAGCCTAGAGTAAGTTTATGTGCACTCCCTGACAGTGGAAGGCCTTCTCCGACGGATTAGCCTAGACCTAGATGAAAAAAATATCGTTTCACTGGTTGCTTCAGCGTTTGAGTTGACGTTATACGTATGATTTATAATGGGATTAGGAAAATTGTGAAGTTATTGATATTGTCGCACCAACCACTTCGGATTAGCAACGATTGGAGATGCTGCTAAATATAAAATTAAATACACACTAAACGGCTATGGTCGCTGGGGCAACCACATTAAACACAACAAACAAAACGATAATCCAAGCGGTGCCAACCGCGATGTAATTGGCGACACGCTTTAAAATTAATAAAACTACATCTCACAATCTGTATGCGCTTCGTAAAAGTACAATGGACCTGAAGTTTGAAAAATTGACCACCTACTCGCTTTACACGTCTATTCATCTATTTGCTAAACTAAATTTTTAAAAATACGTTCAAAAAATAACAAAAAGTTAGTAGTGTGCTTCTCAGTTTTGTTGTTTTTTTATTTATGAAAAATATTTGTTTATTTATTGAGCGAAAACTAGGCTCGCGAGTGCCAGGAATTTACAAACGCCTCAACTACTATGAACATTAGCATTGCTCAACTAGAATTTTGCCGAACCAAAGCGATTTCCACCCTACATTTCTCATGCCAAACATCGAATTGGCACAGCACATACGGCTTTTTCGTCGTATCCGAAGGAGGGCATATTGTCAGATATCTTTTCGCATTAAAAATCGCAACGACCAGCAACAGAAATTGAACCCGAGATCTCTGATTTACAAAGCGGGTACGCTAAGGCCATCCAGACTACCTATTTTGCAAAAATAATTTATATTTCTAGGAATTGCAGTGTATAGTGTAACTTGTAAAGATTATGGTGCTAGTTATCTGTTTTGAGTGATTGTTAAAGACCGGTTGCTTCTCACTATGAGACTGTTAGCTAATTATTAACGCTTTTAGTCTTCTGCTACAATGTTCTGCTCAACACTAATTACTAATCAGTTAGCTACTTATACTTGAAGAGCGGCAAAAAAGAAACTGTGAAACAACTGTTGTATATTGCAGACTGACGCTGTTCAGTAAACCTAACAAAATTAATTGTCGAAAGTTTTCCTTTCTCATTTTCGGATTAATACTCTTTCACATTATGATTCTGTAAATTTTTTTAAATTGTTGTTAAGGTGCGTGTCCACTAGCAAGGAACTTGCGAAATTTCTTGCGAGAGCGACTCTCGCGACCTGTGTGGACATGTCCGAGATTGCAGCTGGCAAGCAGAATTCACTTGCAACAGTTGCTCTCAGAGAGTGATACGATCTGCAGTGTAAACAGGTATTGCGTGAGTGTCCGACAGTAATTTTCGGTTTCCAAACGTGTCAAAAAGTCTTTCCACTGAATTCAACACTAACGACAACTAGATTAGCCGTAAATTGCATAAGTTTATTAACTTTTGCTATTTTTTAAATTCTTGAAAGTAAACCGTCTGTAATACGAACTTCTACATGTGCTTTTTAAACAGAAAACAACCTATCTACAAGCGTAAAACGAGTTTAAGACGCTTTTATTAACCTTCCCGTACCCGTGGTCCAAATCTTCCTTTAGAACCGATGCGGGGTATTTCAGATACCCCAGTGTTTTTTCGTTCCTATGACTTATTTTGGCTTTGTTATTGCCTTTTATCATAAAATTAGTATAATTTAGTTCTTGTAACACAAAAGTTTATTGAAAAATACAAATTAAAATTAAAATTAATGAGGTAATTGTGCGCTTTTACACGACTCAACTTGTGCGCAGCTGCACGAACTAGTTTCATCCGGATTTTGTCATAAACGGGTAAAATATTTCAAAAAATAATTATTATACAGACAAAAATTAATTGTTTTAACACCCTAACAATTAATTTTTTTAAATCAAATTTTAGAATTATAAAGATATTTTATATCGCGGGGAATACCTAGAATTTGAAGATGATTTTTGTATTCTTTGCTAACATAATATTTTATTTTGACTGATATTTTACCATTCAGATGAACATTTATCTACCGAGGAATACATAAAGGCTCAATTCGATTAACAAAGTTATTAAAAAGTTATAGTAAAAAAACTGCACTGGGGTATGTAAAATACCCCGCACGGGTACGGAAAGGTTAAACTCTTGATATTTTTAAAATTCCTGAAACTAAACCGTCTGTAATACGAACTTCTAAAAGTGATTTTTAGACAGAAAATAACCTATCTACAAGCGTAAAACGAGTTTAAAATGCATTTATTAACTTTGGCTATTTTTAAAATTCTTGATTTTTAAAATTCGGGTCCTGCAAGTTCTAAAAGGTAATCAAAATCACTCATACGTAGAAAATTATCGAGTTCTGTAGGATCCTCGACTCTCAATTCAGATTATAGTATTTCATAAACATCGAGCTCACATCTTCTTAGTATCCAATTTCTCACCCAGACTTTTCTGTTCTTTCTGTTCTTTCTTAAAATAATTGCTATACATGCAACAGCACATTTAACCTGCTGAGCTGCCATTTCTGTAGACAGAAATGACATTACCAAAACTCTATAATTATTTCTTGTAACAATTTGCACTCTGAATAACGTAAACAGCACCGACATTTATTGAGCAAAAATTTCAGAGACCACTCTCACAAATTATTGCAGAGAGTGAGTGCATCAATATTTGCAGGCACACTTCTGCAGGTCGCTCTCGAAAGAAATGTCGCAAGTTACTTGCTAGTGGACACGCACCTTTTTTACGATTATGAAGCCGCTGTTACTTCATACACCGACAAGGTTCATATAAATCTACACATGGTTTCTATAGCAATTTCAATACCACTGAATTCTGAACTACAAAGTCTGCTATTAAGAACATAAAACCAGAAGCCGACAATTTGGCAGATTTATACAAGTAGTATATCTGGGCGCTTTCTATGGCAGTGGATGGCATGTCCAGCCGAAGCATGACGGAAGACGCCCTCTTCGTCCTCAAAGGTCACGAAGAAGTAATTCTTGTATATCAAGAATGACCAGAAAGCATTTTTTATCGACAATGACCAGAAGGTCTTTGTTTTGTCAACAATAATGACCAGAAGGTCATCTTTGTTAACAATGACCAAAAGGGTGGTGTGTGTATGTAAAGGAAAAAGGATATCAAAGGGGTGATTTCGAGCTCATTTAAAAAAAAAAGTTCTTGTGATGGCGGTGGTGATATTGTCGACAATAACCAGAAAGCGATTCCAAAAATGTATAAATATACAGGGTATTCCATTTAAAATAACAAAGTTGGTATTAATTCCGGCGAAACCGGAAGTGACGAAAGCTATGTCAAGAAAAGTTTCAAGAGCATTTTAACTATATATACGAGGTGTGTCTAAAAAGTTCGGTGAATGGTATCAAAGAACAAAGAAAACAAAAAATTTAAAGAACTTGCCTTTATTGACCTTCAAAATAATCGCCTTGCAACACAACACACTTTTGACAACGTTCATAAAGTTTCTGGGAACTGGATGGCCAACACGTCCTCAAAACGCGCACCTTTGATGACCGTCTTGACACGGGGAAACAGAAAGTAGACCGTACTCCCTTGATCTGGAGTCAAGGGAGTACGGTGGATCTTTGAGAACAGTTACGCCATGCTGAGCTAAGAATTGCCGTACTCGAATCGCTCAATGTGCAGGCCCATTGTCCTGCAGCAACTTCCACTGTCGAGTCTTGTGCAACTAAGACCGAACACGCCGGATGCGTGCGAGCAACCGTTTCAAAACTTCCTCGTAGAATTCGGCGTTTACAGTTTGACCTTCAGGAATGAATTCACGATGGATGATGCCATCTTTGTCGAAGAAGGCGATTAACATTCTCTTGACTTTGGACTTCTGAAGGCGACTCTTTTTGGGTCGGCGCACGTCTGGCCCATTTCCCTTGAGATATCGGAGCATTCGTCGAACTTTTTGGACACATCAAATTTCATTTTGTAATTTTAAAAATAGGATTGTCGCAGGTTTCATTGACACCCGGTATATTTAGTTGAACAAGTGTTAAAGTGAAATAAAAATAAAGTATATTATGTGAAATGGTTGGGAGTTAGCAATAAACACAATAGTTGGATAGACAGTGATAACATTGCCTAATTATCTATTTATAGTTACTATTTATTAGTGTTGTAAAAATAATTATCTTAAAGGCATTGTCAACGTATGCAACAGATTTAGTAAATATCAAAATACGTTAGTTAAAATACTCGTAAAAGTACCGGCATTAGTAGAATTTCAATATCTTTCATAATAACCACAATAAAACCAAAATAAAATTCAGATCCTACGTACGTGACGTCACGAGTGTCGACACCATAACCTAAATTTAGCGTTGTACTTGTAGCTATGCTAGATATTAATTGTATTAAATGTCTGTGTTTGCCTGTTTAGACAATGTTTGCTTGTTTAATTGCATTTGCTTCTTTAAAGAGGCATCGCACGTTTTAGAGCTCTTACCGTCGACCGACGTAGTTGACGTCATAGCTTAAACTTTTAGCTCCCATAACACGGTAACGAATTAAAATTCGGCCAAAAAATTTTGCAAAGGTGCAATACTCAGTTTACTCGATCAAATTACAAAATACAAAAAAAATCGACTTTTCATAAGTTGGCAATGCCTTTAATGTAAAATTGTATATAAAAATAAATATTTTGAATTAATCTCTTATATTTAATTTCATAAATAACATTTTGTAAAGAATTTGTTGATAACCTCTGACCTTTCTTCTAAATTTATAGCAATCGATATGGATAAGCGTAATATTTTAATAATACAAAACATGTACAGTCACTATCATAATTGTTATAAATATTTATTAATATCAAACCTAGGTCAAAAAAGCCTTAATTCATTAAAAGCATCTAAGCTAAGCCAACCTAACCTAACCGCATATTTTTTATTTTCATTTCTTCTGGTAACTGTCGACAATACCACCACCGCCATCACAAGAACTGCTTCTTCTTTAAAAGACTTTGAAATCACCCGTTTGTACTTCTTTTTCTTTTACATACACACACCACCCTTTTGGTCATTGTTAACAAAGATGACCTTCTGGTCATTGTTGTTGACAAAACAAATACTCTCTGGCCATTGTCAACAAAAAATACCTTCTAGTCATTGTTGATCTATACGAATTACTTATTCGTGACCTTCAAGGGCGAAGAGAACGTCTTACGTCATACTTCAGACGGACATAATTTAACAATTTTTATTTTATTTTAAATTTTATACTTTAATACCTAAATAATAACTAGCAATCATAATAGTTGCTCAAAATTTTCTCCGTTAACTCTAACACAAGCATCCGCACGTCTTAACATTGATGAACGAACGCGTTCGAATATACCAGCAGTACCTCGAATGGTTGTGCAACTTTGATCAATTCATTTGTTTTTTATCATGGTGCATTTGTTAGTTATTATTTAAGTATCAAAGTATAAAATTTAAAATAAAATAAAAATTGTTAAATTATTTCAACTAATAAAGCATTTTGAAACTGTCTTTGTAAATAACTTTTTCTTATGGGGCATTTTCGAAAAAAATTTATACAAATTTTTTTCTTATTTTGGACTGTAGAATATACCCCTAAAAGGATGACATTACTTCATGTTACACCCTGTATAATCTTTACAGAAAAAGATTAGCTTATCATTTATAATGCTTTAACGCCATTCAGAAATACAAACCGATTCGTTTGATTGGGAGTAATTTAAAAAGCCTGTAGCTCAAAATTTTAAAGGTAATATAGCTTAATGGTAATATAATATATCCACGGAAGACAGGGATTTTGCGTTATAAGTAATTGGGTATTTTCCATTTCTTTCAATTTTCGTTATATTTATGTTTCTACGCACTAACGGCCTAAACATATTAAAAACATGTTTATTGAGTTTTTTTTGGCAAAAATCGCTTTAGAAAATTCCTTAAAATTGGCTATTTCAAACCCGCTTCCGAAACGCTTCTCATTGGCTATGACTGTCGTGACGTCACTGGCCATATAAATGGCGTCTGCTACCTTGTTTTAAAGTGGTTTCAATGTAAGGAAGATCGTCTCCGTGTCTTATTTCGGTGTTTGCGAATTTTTTGAGTAAAAAATGGCATCAGTTGGTTTTGTGAAAGCCTCATCCAACAATTTACCATCTGTAGATATGTTTATGATGATGGAATTCATGAAAAACGATGAGGGGTTCAATGCAGCAGAACTAAGGGGAGCAAATGCTACTGCGTAAGTATTTTATGTTACTGTTGGAATATACATAATGTAATTATTAAAGTTACTATTATTTAACGGTATTTATTCGGAAATAAACAAAAGAAGTTGTTACTGGTTTGGTAGGTATATTACCTATAAGTTAGTTAGGCTATGCAGGAGTACCTAATTCTTGTTTTAGTATTTTGTTTACTTATAACATATGGAAATCGTCACTAATTGTTGGAAAACTGAAGGAATACGTGAAAAGTTACTGAAAAAAGTTAATTTTTTTGAATTTGAGCCTATATTTAGCTTTAAATCGGGAGATTTTGATTTGGTGTCCACTTATATTAACTAAATTCGAGGGATTTTCGGGGCTTTACAGGTAATAGGCACCTGAATATTATCTTCGGTAAAAAATAAACAAATAAGGATTTCTGTTTTTAACTAAAATAATCGGGCGGTTACAGAGGGATTATTAAATAATATTAATAATTTTTTTTATACAATATGAGCCCCACAAAATTAAAATTTATTAAACCTACTGCTTCGAAGGAGTTCCATAAACAATTGAAAGAGACGCAATTGCCTAATTTAGTTTTAACTCCAGACTAATTTACCTTTACTTATTTAACGCTTTTACATCCACTGGCAATATTTAAGTTCGGTGAATGTTTGGTGATTTGCAGGTAAATGGGTGCCTTACTATTATTTTCAGTAAAATATGAACAAATACGGTTCAGTTGTTTTTCAGCTTAAAAGGCGCGCCCTTGATTCAATTTTTACTTCTTTTGAGGACATCTTATCATTCCCCCGCAGTATTAATTTCTTCCAATCTTTGCTGCTATACATTGAAATGGTCTTGGCAACAATAAAATGTGGATTTTGATTTTGGAAAATCACGTCTCACAGCTTTAAACCACATTTTTCTGCGTGCGTAATCCTTTGGCACCGTCACAAATTTTTTTCCTGGTGTACTCACAGAAGTACTTGTGCAAGCTGGCACAAAGCACCACTTATTTTGCTTACTCTCCATTTGTGTTGAATGTAAATAAAAACGACTGAATTATTTTACAAAAATGCGAACAAATACCACAGGAAACACGAAATAAACCATACGAACTGTGGGACAGCTGTGTAAAGATATGACCGTTGACGTCATGTCCAACGTCACGTTGATCGCGCTGTCAGGCGTTTACGCGGGAAGTTTTTAGTTTTGAACTTAAATAATTTTTTTCTTCAAAAACTCAAGCTGCATTGTTTTTTAATTAGGTTTTGGTGATATGCTACCAATAACCTAACGTTTGAAACACAATTTGAAAAATAAGAAAATACCCAATTGGTAAATGTTAGATTTCGTTGTTCAGCAGCGTGTGTAATGCGTTTTGTAGTACGAATAATTTCAAGGTGTTACGCTTGTTTAGAGAGTTTAGAAGTATGTATAACATCAGGGCAGCTCTTATAATATGTACGAGGATGTATTGATATCTAGTTAGCCTAGACCGCTTCCATGGATAAACAAAATACTGCGATACCATAGCAACGAACAGTAACTTATTAGAAGTGTCAGTGTAAAGTTTCATGTCAAAAAGTCAAACCAGTTTTGCGCAATAAAATTTCAAAAAAAGGATGTCGACCGAAAATGTGAAAATCGAAAAATTGGAGTATCGAGCCATCATCAAATACCTGTATTTGAAGGGGTTAAGAGGTAAGCAGATTTACGAAGATATGCTTAATACCCTTGGCGATCAATGTCCTTCGTATGCGACCGTAAAAAAAATGGATTGCAAGCTTCAAAAGAGGTAAATTTTCCATTGAAGATGGAAAAGTTCTTGCTTCAGTTTTTTGGGATTGCCATGGAGTAATCATGATTGATTATCTGGATAAGGGTAGAACAATAACTGGGGATTACTATTCGACGTTACTGACCACTCTACGAGAAAAAATTAAGGAGAAAAGACGCGGAAAGTTGTCCAAAAGTGTTTTGTTTTTGCAGGACAATGCCTCTGCACACAAATCGCATGTTGCCATGCAAACAATTCGTGATTTGGGGTTCAAATTACTGGAACACCCCCCTTATTCACCAGATCTGGCTCCGTCCGACTATTATCTCTTTCCTCAACTGAAAAAAAGTTTAAAAGGTCGTAAATTTTCTTCCAACGAAGAGGTTATAGAAGCTGTGGAGGCTTGGTTTGCAGAGCAAGATAAAACTTTTTTTTTGAAAGGTCTAGAGGCGTTGCAGGTTCGGTGTAATAAATGTATTAAATGAAGAGGAGAATATGTCGAATAATAAAATATTTTGACTTTCAAATTTTGTTTGCTTCTATAGTAGGCTAAGAATTTTTCAATACGTCCTCGTATAATGATAATGACAATGTATGCTTTTACAGCTTTTTAAGAAAAATGCTTCCGTATTAAACAACACTCTGGTGGCCGTTCACGTAATTCAGCCAGCAAGAACGAATAGTGTGTAGCGTTGGAGATGCTCCAATTCTTAAATACGAAGTTTGATGACAATAATAGGCCTATTCCTTGGCCCCCGAATTCACCGGACTTAACTCTCTTCGGACTTTTTTATGGGGGTTTGTAAAAACACAGTTTATGCACAACGTTCTCAAAACGTAGATGGCCGAATAAGAAAAATAACAATAATATCTAGATTTGTTTTAGAAATACCGGAATACACGTAACAGGAGTTAGCTGCTCGATACAAACGTGTCTTCTGTATAACCGCGGTCATATTGAGTGGTAAATTAACTCCCATCTTTGTAGATTGTAAATTTTGCGTGCTTTGCTTAATTAAACAGTTATCAACTACACAACAAAGGTTTTAAATTATCCCTAATCAAACAGATCACCCGGTATTTTCCGAGCGTCCATTACCTACATGCCTACTCACTACATATTAATTTAAATACATACTTTTCAGATACTTACACGTAGTCGCTCTAGTTTCCTAATGTTCATAATCATTGTGGAAAGTGAAATTATACATTTAGAAATATTCTTGTTTTTGGTTAGATTTCATGATTTTAAGAACTGTATTTCACTGCTAATTTTTATTTGTATTTACGACAGTAATCTTAATTGTAATTTGGATTATACAGTTCCTTAATCAGAATAACAATGTAGACGAAAATTAATTTTATTTAAATATCTTAAGAACATAACTACGTTGTTCTTATTTACTAATTTGTACCGTTGCAGATATAAAATTTAAAGGAGTTAGGTTACGCATTTAAAATTAAAATTAATTGAGAATTGCTTTTGATTGTGTGCGTAGGCGTTTAACTGTATAAGTTTAGTAGGTATTTAAGAAAATGTAATTTAGTCGTTAAACGAATTTAAAAATTGTCGTTTGCAATTAGCTCATATTTCGAAATATCTACTACAGAATGGATTTCCCTTAAATTGGTTCTTACCAATTTTGTTAAACGAAGTTAAATAGAAGAGCATCTGTTTTTGGAGTAGCTGATGTTTACTACATCTGTTTTATTAGAAATCATTAATCTTGGTATACTTCAGGATATATGATTTCATACACGGTTTAACGCGGTAGGTATACTAAGATTAATAATACAGTATTGAGCGACAAAATTTCTTAAGTGTTGGCTAAAAACACGTCCTGTAGCAGAAAACATTAGGTCTTCTTTGTTGCTTGTTATTTCTATGATTCAACGGACTATTTAACTAGATGTTTATTCCAGATACATACCAGAATGTAAGTACAGGCCCTAAATCATAGTTTATACCTGATCGGAATATACATAAATTTGGCGGCGTTTTGTAGGTACATTTTAGCAATAATTTTTTGATAACTCTTTTAACCTGTACATGGACGATTTATAGGACTACAATCAAAACCACAACGTTGTCTGAAATTTATTAACCGCCAAACAGTAGATATCTGTAAAAAAGTGTAGCATATTCGGTCTACAACTGGATAATAATGGAAGCCTGCTGAAACGTAGTATGAAACTTTTCGAGAAAATATTTAAACAGAACGTGGTATGGCAACTAAAATACTTATTACGTTATTTTATCAACACTTCCTTTAATAACAAAAGATATGAGAGCATGGCAATTTTCAAAGTTTTAACTAATTATTTAAATAAACAGTTACACTGACAATTAAATGCTTTTTATTAACTAATTTTATTTCGCTTTACTTAAACAAGCACTCTTCAAATTATAATTAAATAAAGGCATTTACATCATTTCCAAAATAAAGGTTTTATTGAGGTGCGACTTTTTAAAATGAAACGGCCTTAGTCAACACAAAACGCTCTTGTAATTATTTAAATAAATGAAGCATAAAACCGAAACGTACTGAAATAAGTATCCAAATAATAATTAAATTTATGTATCTCCCTTAATTAAAATGAGGTGTTAATAAAAATTCATGCAAAAATAATGTCTTGTCATTAATTGATTAGGTATCAAGTGTAGAATTTTTCAAATTTAAAATAATTAAACAAACCATTTTGAAGAAATGAACTTCATTGATTAGTTTTAGAAAATATGTCATAATATCGATTGCAAATAAAAGTCAGTTGGACTCTTTAAGGTATCTACATACTTATAAGTTATAAGGAATTAAGGAATAATAGGTTAAATAGAAGAGGGGCCAGTACTGATCCCTGTGGCAGTCCGTTTTTAATGGTATATGATTTGCTTGTTGTTTGGCCGATTGTAACTTTAAAATATCGGGTTCTTAGCATATTCTCCAGGAGTTTAGTTAATTTGGAGCAGGG
Source organism: Melanotus villosus (assembly GCA_963082815.1). Classification (NCBI taxonomy): domain Eukaryota; kingdom Metazoa; phylum Arthropoda; class Insecta; order Coleoptera; family Elateridae; genus Melanotus; species Melanotus villosus. The sequence continues at coordinate 59,169,727 of OY720418.1, read as the reverse complement.
AATTGTCTGTTTCAGTTTTAATATAAGCCCGTCTAGCCATACTGTGTCGTATGCAGCAGTTAGGTCGATGAATGCCACTGATGTTTTTAGTCCCTTCTGGTAGCCCGATTCAATGTACGATGTTAGGGCCAATACTTGTTCACAACAGCTTCGCTTTGACCTAAAGCCCGCCTGTTCGGGGGGGATTACGTTGTCTATTGTTGTATATATTCTGTTATAGATTAACTTTTCTAGCAGTTTGTAGCAAACGCTAAGCAGTGCGATAGGGCGATAGTTTGCTGCGTCATTGCCAGGTTTTCCTGGTTTAAGAATAGCGAGGGTTTGGGCTATTTTGAACTGTTGGGGTACGAGTCCTGTGTTTAAAATGTCCGTAAGGAAATATCGTAGCCATTTTTTTCCAAATGTCCCTAAGTATCTTATAAATTCTGGGAATATACCGTCCAGTCCGGCTGCTTTTTTCAGTTTCAGAGTTTTTATGCACTTGTTTATTTCAGATTTTGTGAAGGCAGAGGAAAAGCGTGAATTTTCGTCAAGGCGACCATCTATTGTTTTAGTTTCTCTTCTGACTTCTTTTTCTTTGTGTTGGTCGGCTGGGACTTTATCTGCTCGTTGTTTAATATGCATTGCAACTTGAGAAGGAGTAACCTCAGGATTTTGCATAGTTACAGGGGTTGCGGCTCCAAGTCGTCGTAATAGTGACCACCCTTTTCTACTAGAGTGGGTAAAGTTTATGTTTTCTGTCGTAGTTTTCCATCTTTCTCTTCTTTCATTATTAAGTGATTCTAGAATTTGGTTACCTAGGTCAGGATTTCCAGTTGCTTTATATTCTTTGTAGAGTTCTTCCGTTTCTTCATTCCAGCACGGTATATATTCTTTCCTGAACCCACGTGGTATGTTTCGTTTTGCTGCTCCGATCAGGACGCCATAGAAGCGTTTATAATTTGTAGCTTTTGGTGGGACCCATCGCAGGTGTGATTCAACTTCTTTGGTGTATGATGTCCAATCTGCCTTACTGAAATTCCATCTCGGTTTTTGGATAGACTTTATTATAGGTAGTTGTATTCCAATGTTAACTATGATTGGTCGATGCTGACTTCGTGGGAAGTTTGGCAATACTTTTCTCATGTGAGGTAAGGGAGCCTGCGATGTGTCCGTAGTAACGAGGCATATGTCTGGGTTTGTATCCGTCTGCCATCTGGCTGATCGGTAAGATTTTAGGTCTTTAGCATCGTAAATCAGGTAGAGATTATGTTCGTCACTCCAATTTACAATAGTCTCTCCATTTTGGTCGTTTTTTGAATATCCCCAGTTGACATGATGTGAATTGAAGTCTCCTATATAGACTCCTGGGTAGTTTATAGATGGGAGTGGGGGATTTGGCCATTTGTCTTTAGGAGGCTTGTATACTGCAGTAATTGTCGTTCCTGCTACTTCGATAGTTATAATTTCTATATTAAGTTCTTGACTACTGTTGATTACCTTGAAATTGGTGATGTTGTTTCGGATGTACATTGCGGAACCATAGTTTTCGGAGGTAATATTTGCTATCATCTTGTATCCTGGTACTTTTGCTCTATATGGCATTTGTGTTTCATCAGCCAGGTGCGTCTCCTGCAGAGCTATAATGTCTATGTCGTTTTCTCTGGCTATTTTACTCAGATGTTCGCATTTATCTCTTGATATGCCCTCTATATTTAGTTGCAAAATGTGGACACAAAGTCCAATATTTTTTGTCTGCTGGCGCTTAGAAGTGCCTTTGGTATTTCGCTGATGTAGATCATCGGAGTGACCATGAGAGACATTTAGTCTAGTTTGGTCGCCTCTTCTATTTAACCTATATACGAGTGATATGCCAGAAACTAACTCTCAAAAATTCTGCTATGCTGATGATATAGCCATAGCTACACAAACCAGACGTAAGGAGGAAGGTGAAGAAATCTTAATAACAGACCTAGAAACGCTTAACCAATATTATAAAAAATGGCGTCTATGCCCAAACCCAACTAAAACTGAAGTAAGCGCCTTCCACCTTAATAATCGATTGGCTAAAACTGAGCTTAACGTAACATTCTGCGGTAAAAGGCTGAAACATAACCCCAACCCTAAATACCTAGGAATCACACTAGACCGCTCCTTAACTTACAAAAAACACCTGGACAAGACTGCCCAAAAGCTAAAGACCAGAAACAACATGATCAGAAAACTGGCGGGGACTACCTGGGGGGCACGAGCAGACACATTACGGATAGCAGCACAAGCATTAGTGTTCTCCACAGCAGAATACTGCGCACCAGTATGGTATAGAAGTGTCCACGTAAACAAGGTTGACGTACACCTTAACGACACTCTGAGAATAGTGTCAGGAACCCTAAAATCCACTCCTATCCCCTGGCTCCACGCCTTAACCAATATTGCTCCACCAGATCTTAGGAGACAACAAGCTACTGCCAACGAAATAAATAAAATAAACAATACTGACCTCCTTAGAACGCTCCCAATCCATAAAACGCTGGATAATCCTCCTCGCACCCGCCTAAAGTCCCGAAACCCAATATGGACGGACGAAACATTATTACAACGTGAAGAATACGACCTAAAGGGAGCATGGAAAACAAAATGGACGTTAAATAACAACCTCAACCAAAATGGGCTTCAAGATCCAACCACCGCTCTACCAGGAATGCAGCTACCCAGAAAAATATGGTGTCGCCTAAATCGCATTAGAACTGGCCACGGTAGATGCAACTCGATGCTCCATAAATGGCAAATATCCGACTCCCCCAACTGTGACTGCGGAGCGCCAGAACAAACGGTAGCCCACATAGTACAAGACTGCCCCCTCCGAAAATACCAAGGGAACTGGGACGGAATTATAAAGGCAACTCCTGAGGCTATCAAATGGTTGACCGACCTGGACATAGACCTATAGATATGGAATGACAATAAGAACCATAATAATACTTTTTTAATTTTAATAGTTTTAATATTTTAATAAATTTTAATCATTAAAATAGTTTTAACATGTTGACAGTTTGTTATACACACATATATATATAATATTTTTATAATTAGTTATTAAGGGCTCTGTAGATCGCCATACGATATAATAAAAAAAAAAAAAGGAATAATAATTGCCAGTAAAAGATTAGTGTATTATACGAAAAATAAACAAAACGTTTTTAAAGTTTTTTACTCGTAAAACTATCTGGTTATATAAGTTAAATAAATGAATTGAAGAAATCCATTATTCTACATACAGGGTGAATAACAAATAAGGAACTTCGATGCTGGAGCCTTTATTATTAGATTTAGAAAAAAAAGTTTTCGACAAAAGTTTTATTTTTATTTATTTTTTTTAATTACATTTATTGAAAATTTACAATCTACTTCACTAGGAGTATTAAGATCAATGTCTTGGAAGGGAAAATGTCCACTGACATCTCTCCTTACGTTTCACTATCACTTAGTGTTGTTGAATTAGGTCTGCAGGCCAGGTTTTGTTTAGTCTTCTATTGAGCGGTCCATCCCTGTATAGGTTGTCGATTAGAACGTTTGGATTTCCTGCAAGTCGGTGCCGATAGTTGGTGGAGACGGTATTGATTTCTTCCGTAGTGACGGGAAAAAATATCGATATATCGATATATATCGATACTTATCGATATATCGAATAACGATATCGGAATGATAAAATATCGATATATCGATACATCGATACATATCGATACATATCGATATATCGATATATATCGATACTTATCGATATTTATCGATATATCGGTTTTATCGCAATTATTTGATATCGCCCAGCCCTAGTTGCGAGTAGTGCCGGGAAAAAATATCGATATATATCGATACTTATCGATATATCGAATAACGATAATGATAAAATATCGATACTTATCGATATATCGAATAACGATAATGATAAAATATCGATATTTATCGATATATCGAATAACGATAATGATAAAATATCGATACTTATCGATATATCGAATAACGATAATGATAAAATATCGATACTTATCGATATATCGATACTTATCGATACTTATCGATATATCGATACATCGATACATATCGATACATATCGATATATCGATATACAGGGTGACAATAATCTACCTGTGTTGTATGGGTAACTTTGTTATTATAGAAGTTAGAGAGTCGGCTAAATTAGCAAAGTTGGGCAGAATTTCAAGACAAATTAGATGCCAGTTTGACATTTGACATACACTTTCAACTTTTTCAAATATTTCGAAAAAACTGAAAACATGCGATTTTTTAAATGTTTTATAATTCCATAACCACCTATTCTAAAACCAAAGTGAAATATGTTTCTTGTAGATAGTTTTACGTAGAATTATAAAAAAATATCTACAAAGTCATAGCACTCTCGATTTTTGAGATATAAGCCAAACTTACGTTTTTTTAAATGGCAACCATAGTAGGCGATGGATTCATTAAAGAGCTTATTTTTTGCTGATTTCAAAAATGTATAGGTTGTCATATCTGTTTCCGTTAATGTTCTCAGAATTTGCAAAAAACTGAAGTTAATGATCATAATTAATAATTAGCTGCATAGTATAACAAGAGTGCCTTGGAATTGGAAAATAACAAAACAAATTTAATTGTCAAAGTTAGTCCTGTTTTACTGATAATTACGGATGTGAATGTGTTAAGTAAGTAGTTCTGTTAAAGTTACTAAAAAAATGGCTTACTCGTGGGAAGAAAGAAATTAATGATATGTTATTTTGCTATTACAATTGTAATCGTGATGCGAATGCAGCTTCTGAATTGTATCTGCAAACATACATGGAAAGAAGGCAGCCAGATAAAAGGATTTTTGCAAAACTTCTATTTACGGATGAAGCCAAATTTACAAATAATGGTTTATTTAATAGAAAAAATCATATTTACTGGGTAAGGGAAAATCCACACTTAACGGTTGAAAGGCGAGAACAATACGTTTTTTCTATTAACGTTTGGTGCGGCATTCTTGGAACAAAACTTCTCGGTCCTTATTTATCTGAGGAAAATCTAAATTCAGAGAGGTATTTGCTATTTTTACGTAATCAATTGAAGAAATGTTGGACGATCTTACATTAAATTTTATACAAAATTTGAATTACTTCCAACACGATGGAGCACCTGCTCACAATGCTCACATTGTGTCACACTATTTATTGGAAAGATTTCCTAATTGGATAGGTACCAGAGGTCCTATTGCGTGGCCTCCCAGGTCTCCGGACTTAACTCCCCTAGATTTTTGTTATGGGGAGCTATTAAAGACAAAGTGTACAAAGAAAACCTCATAACATTGATGACCTGAAAATAAAAATAAGAAGAGCTGTAGCCGAAATTAGACATAATACATTAAATAAATTGCAACGTGAAATATTAAAACGATGTCAGTTATGTGTTCAAGAAAATGGTGGTCACTTTGAAGTATTATTATAATCATTAATTTATTTTTATAGTTACATACATTTATTATTTAGTTCTGTTATCCATACTGATAGTTACTGGTAAGTACCTATTTTATTTGTTATTTGTTTAATTAAAAAAATTTGATAATTTCAATTATTTTTGATTATGAGTTACTAAACAAGAGACTATGACAAAATTCCAAGGCATCCTTAGTTCATGGTTATTATTTATCATCATTAATTTCAGTTTTTTGCAAATTCTGAGAAAATTAACGGAAACAGATATGACAACCTATACATTTTTGAAATCAGCAAAAAATAACCTCTTTAATGAATCCATAGCCTACTATGTTTGCCATTTAAAAAAACGTAAGTTTGGCTTATATCTCAAAAATCGAGAGTGCTATGACTTTGTAGATATTTTTTTATAATTCTACGTAAAAATATCTACAAGAAACATATTTCACTTTGGTTTTAGAATAGGTGGTTATGGAATTATAAAACATTTAAAAAATCGCATGTTTTTAGTTTTTTCGAAATATTTGAAAAAGTTGAAAGTGTATGTCAAATGTCAAACTGGCATCTAATTTGTCTTGAAATTCTGCCCAACTTTGCTAATTTAGCCGACTCTCTAACTTCTATAATAACAAAGTTACCCATACAACACAGGTAGATTATTGTCACCCTGTATATATCGATACTTATCGATATTTATCGATATATCGATATATCGGTTTTACGATATTTTTTTGATATCGATATTTTCGATAACTTTTTTAATATCGCCCAGCCCTATTCTTCCGTGATGTATGGAATATTTAGGTCTTGGTGTAGCATTAGATTGCTGATATACCATGGCGCATTAACAATCGCACGTAGTGTTTTGTTTTGGAAAGTTTGAATTGTTTTTAACCGAGTAGGCTTGGCACATCCCCAGAGCTGTACGCCATAAAACCAAATGGGTTTTTATCATAGTCTTGTATAGTAAGATTTTGTTCTGGGTGGAGAGTTTTGATTTACGGCCCATGCGCCAATACATCTGTTTGAGTTTGAGATCAATCTGTCTTCGTTTCGTCTGTATGTGTTTCTGCCACGTTAAGCGTTGGTCTAGATGTAATCCTAGGTATTTTACATCTGTTTTGGCAGGTATCGGAACTCCGTTAACTGTAACAGAAGGATAGATTTCGGTACGAGTAGTAAAGGTAACTTGAACAGATTTGGATTGGTTTATCTTGATTCGCCACTTGTTGTACCATTCACTAAGCTGATTCAGGTGAGTTTGCATGTTTTGAGAAGATGTTGCAGGATCGTTATCGTTATCTGAGGAAAGGATAGCAACGTCTTCCGCAAATGCAGCAATGATAGTGTTTTCCGTTTCAGGTAAGTCAGAAGTATATTGGTACGATCTTTCCTTTAACTTAATTGCATACAATTTAAAATTTTCCAACTAGCTCAATTTTTAATTATAATTTAGTTAAATTTTTAGAAACTCTCAATCTAAGGTCGCCAAAGGGATCGCCTTGATGAACTTTTAAAACTTCACCAAGTTGAAATTCAAATACCTTTCAAAATTATGCAAATTTTTACAAACAAATAACAATAACAAATTTTAAAAATTAACAAATTTACAGAAATACCTTTTATAATAACACAAACGAACACACTTCCTGCTTCAATTCCAATTTATCCAAATCCTGGCTTATTTTCTATTCATCAATACGATTTTCCCCTTTATCAATCAAACACTTCACCTTTCAACTCCAATTGACCAAATCTTGCCGCACTTTCCATCCAGCAAACACACCCTTTTCCTTTATTAGTCCAACATCTCACCTTTATATCCAAATTTACAATTGCTTTCTCAATAATAATTTTTTTATTTTATAAAAATTATTGAAATTATATTTTTATACGACAATAAGAATCTTCATGCAGTTTTAACCAATTATGACTTTAATACGTTTTATAATTGCAATATTATAATAAGAAATCAAGTTTTAGTTTCCCAATTTTAAAAAAACTCAACTTTCTGATATTATTTTTAATATTCAACTATTTTATTTACATTAAAATTACCTTAGTTTCTAAATATAAACATACTATGACTATTTTTTTTTTAACATATTTACAGCTTAACTAACTAGATATTTTACCCTAACTATTTACAATACTAAATTCTAACTTATAATTATTTACATTTTATCAACAATAAATTTCCATAATTTCAAAAGGCGTCCATATCCCACTCTATTGAAATTCCAAAACCCCATCAAAACGATATCATCTCAATATATAAGATATAGAAGCGGGTCGAGCACGCACCCCTGTGGGACACCTAATTGTATGGGATAGTAGGGAGAGACTGCGTCGTTGTCGTTGTGTTTTACGGAGAAATTCCTGTCGGCGAGGTAAGATTTCAGTAGGAGGTAGTAATTGTTATTAACCATATTTTTGAGTTTGTAGAGGAGGCCTTTATGCCACACTTTGTCAAACGCTTGGGACGTGTCCAAAAATACCGCCTTGCAGTATTTCTTTTCCTCGATACTCTTAGATATCTGGTTGACTATTCTGTGGGCTTAGTGTATCGTTGACATATTTACGCGAAAACCAAACTGATAGTTAGGCAGCAAATCTGTTAGTGGATGGTCTTCTTGGATTCGTTTGAGTAGCAGCCTCTCAAATATTTTAGAAAGGATGGGCAGTAAACTTATGGGCCTGTATGAAGATGTTTCTTGAGGGAGTTTGCCATTTTTATGTATCATTATTATTTCCGCATATTTCCATATGATAGGAAAGTAGCAGAGGCTTAGCATGCTGTTATAAATTGTTGTGAGGAGGACGACAGCTTTGCGAGGTAGCATTTTTAGAATTTGTCTGGTTATTAAGTCATACCCCGGAGCTTTGTGTTGGTTGTGGAAAGTAATTTGTTATAAAACTTTTGTCTAAAACTTTTTTTTCTAAAACTAATAATAAAGGCTCCAGCATCGAGCTTCCTTACTTTTTTTTACCCTGTAGGTATAATTAGGTTAATGACAAATCAAGTAATTAATTATTAATTTACTAATAATCCATAAATGTCTAAATGTTGTGGTTGAAACAAGTTACATAGATTAATATGGTTATTAGAATAACAATTACAGTTTAAAAAGCTACCGATTTTAGCATGCTTATATTAATTTAACTTGCGTCCGATTTAATTTACAAAGCTTTAATTTAAGAGACTAATAGAGCTATAATTGTTTAAACTTGGTCGTTATAAAAATAATAAATTTAATATGATTTTCAAATTTTCTTCATGAACAAATTTGACAAGGTAGAAAGTTCTGAATTATTTATATCCAAAAAAATGAATAAAATTGTAATTAAAGTTTACCAGTAACTTTTATTAACCAATAGTTAGGGATTTACCTTAGTCAGGGTTTTAATGTTTCCTAAACTATTGGAGTAATTAACAGAGTAACCACATAGTAACTGCTTAAGACGTACTACTGAATACAAGCGATGGAGTTTAGTTTGTGTTGAACTACAACCTTAATTCTCAATTTTAAGATTACCTTTACCAGATTACGGATCAATGTACCACCTTACTGCTTATCATTTATCAATAGCTGGTTTTAATTTCAAATATTGGCGAGGCCACGAAGTAAAATCAACACGAAAGATTTTTTTAACTATTCACGATGTATCAAAAAGGGCAACTTGTATAAATAAACCTCAAGCTGAAACCCAAATTTAAAATCAAAATTACAAATAACAAACGAAGTCCCAAAAAACGAATTAAAATACGCAACCTGTCGTCCGAACTTAAAGGCTGCTATAGCGAATATTTGAATGTAGAAGACGATTGATAATTACAGTTGTTGATAGACATTTTTACCTGAAGTGGTTCTTCGTTCTTAATAAAAGCGTAACGATAAATTAATGCAAAATAAACGAATTATACACACCGACTTCAAACCATAAATCATGTTACCAAAATTACATCTTTGCCACACAAGATTTTTAATATGGTTTTTTTATCAAATATAAGTCAATGTGACAATTAGTTTGTTTTTCCTTCATGTAACAGTATCAAGTAATTTTACCAACACTGTCAAATATGATAAAATAACTAATCTACAAAAATGTTTGCCGCGGTCGTGACTCAGGTGGTTTAGCGTGTGTCTGAGTCTGACTACTGAGATTAAAAAGCCCGATACATACATACCATTTTACCGTACGTCTTGCCCGTCAGTTGAAAGGGTCAGATAAGACGGTCTGAATAAGTAGCGTACACACTAGAGAAGCTGAACAGTGTTTAAAAGATCAGTTTTAATGGTTGTTTGTTTTTTTAGTTACAGTATCCTTCGTCGCCGTCGGATCCAGCTCCTGGCCTTTTTTTTTAACAAAACGGCATATGCTTGATTGCTTTTCTCTCTGTCACTATAATCGCTTGACTTAACTTGCCATAGACAAGGATAACTTCGGTATAAGTCAATAAATTCAGTAAAAAAGTCATGATACCACTGTCGTAAGCCCGACATGTTAAAACCAAATTGCGAATCGTATTAATTTGCAATCTATTTATGAACAACTCCTCCACGGAGGCTCGCAACAGGTGGAATTGAGCTATACTAACATCAGTTAAAACGGACGAGCGTCTACATGCTGCACATGTACCGTAAAACGATCGCTTTATCGGCCAAAAAATGCCCCAGCCCTGTCACCAGACGGCTTGAAGGCGTCAAGACGGCGTCTGTGGCGACTCGCAAAGATGGACGCTCAAACTGGTTTAAGGTTATTATTTACACATACAGTAGACACACAATAGACACGCAATATACAGGGTGTCTGATTTTTCATTGACCAGCTTATATCTCGTTTATTATTAGAAATGCAAGAAAAAGTCAGAGGAAATAGTTTTTTTGTAGTAATTCTTCTATAAAATGGCTTTGGTTTTTTAAAGAGAACCCCCTGGATATTTAAACGCTAATGAATCTATTTTCAAAAATGTATCACGTGATATTTTAGGTTTTATTTGGAGGAAAAAACTCAAATAATAGAATTGTACTAGTTGGCTATGCCTGCTGTTTATTTTACATACAATTGATAGTACCAAGTAACAATGCTGTAAAAAATTAATAAGCAACAAAATAAAACAAATAATTACTTATTTTAATAAAGTACAAAAGACTGCCAAAAACAAAAATTGCGCATAGGTAACTAGAATGATTTCATTGAGTTTTTTTTTTATTGACATTTAAAATATCACATGTGATACATTTTTGAAATAAGAATTTAACCCTCGCTCGATACATTAGCTAATAAATATACACGGTGTTCCACTTAAAAAACCAAAGTTATACATTTTTCCTGAAAAACAGTAGGCCAAGGAAAATAATTGATTATGCCATTTTATAGAAGAATTACTACTAAAAAACTATTTCCTCTGACTTTTTCTTGTATTTCTAATAATAAACGAGATATAAACTGGTCAATGAAAAATCAGACACCCTGTATATACACAAATGAAGGATAAAATGGTTATAAGCGGGTAAAGAAAATGTACATAGGGAAATAAGTTATTGTTCGATTAGGAATTCACACTCTGTTCGTAAAGCACTGGTTCCGACGGTCGATGACGAGGATCTGACGGTTCCCGGTGTGGCTGGTGACGTAGGGTCCCATCATGTCCACGGATACGACCTCCCAGGGCATGGTCGGGTGGTGCGGTCTCATGGGTGCCTGATGCTGGTGGGGCCCACGTTTCGTTGCTGCGCAGGTCCAACAGGAACGCACGTAGTCTCGACAGTCACGGTCCATTTTGGGCCACCAATAGTGGCGGAAGATAGCCCGTGTGGTCTCCTCCATGCCTGGGTGGTTGGCGGTGGAGACGTCTTGGTATGCGTACAACAATCGGGGCTGCATGTCGGCGGGAACCACTAGCTTGTACCCGTCCGGGTGACGTCGATACAGTAGCCCATCCTGGGCGGTGTAAGGGTCCAGAATCTCCTGATGTCTGGCGTCCTGGGCGCCGGCTTGTTGTAGGTCGGCGAGGGTGTCTAAGAGAGCCGCTGCGTGCTCGTTGGCCCGTTGTGCCGTTTTTAGCTAGGTTGGCGGTGGCGAGGCAGGAGATAGTAGGGGCACCTCGCTGGTATCTGAGCTGTGTGGTAGCAATCTCTCGATGTTCGTGGCTTCAGGAGACACCGGGCGTTCGTTGGGGTGCCTGGATAGATGGTCCGGTAGCTCGTTGTCCCGGCCAGGGCAGTGGACGACGTCGAAACTGAACTCCAGGAGCAGCAGGGCCCAGCAGGTGAGCTTGGACCGGTGGTCCTTGGTCCTGTGCAACCACAGCAGAGCACGGCTGTCTGTCTTCAAGGTAAAGCGCCGGTCCTTCAGGTACGGCCGGTACTTCTTGACGCCCCAGATCACCTCTAAAATTTCCTGTTCGTTCACGTGGAATCGGCTTTCAGCGGGTGTGAGCTTCGCGCTAGCGTAGCTGACGATCCGCTTCTCATCGTCGATCACTTGGTACAGTACCGCTGCGATACCGGTTGCACTGGCGTCGGTCTGGAGCGTGAATGGATGCGCGAAGTCCGGTCGGTGGAGAGGAGGGGGTTGTTGGAGGGTCTCCTTCAGTTCGTAGAAGGCTTACGCGGCGGCCGGTGTCCACACGAAGCGGTGCTTACCCTTCAGGAGCTCGGTTAGTGGGGCGGTGATGTCGGCGACTCGTGGGATGTAATCCCGGATCCAGTTACCGAGGCCTAACAGGCTGTGGAGTTGTTTTCAGTTCTGTGGGGCCTCGGAGGCTCACAGTGCTTCGACGTGGTCGGGAAGTGGTTGATTCCCATCGGCGGAGATCAGGTGGCCCAGGTAGTTCATGCTCTGCATCCCGAAGCGGCATTTGCTTGGGGAGAGCTTCAGCTGGTGGGCTTGCAGACGCCGAACACCAGTCGTAAGTGGCTGAGGTGTTCCCGCCACGTGTTGGTAAACACGATGATATCGTCCAGGTACACTAGGGCGAACTTGTGCAAGTAACCTGGTAGCACTTCTTGCGTCATCATCTTCTGGAACAAGGCGGGGGCGTTTGGCATGACTCGGAACTGGTATGTGGCTCCGTCGGGGGTGGCGAAGGTAGTGAGGGCCTTGCTGTCCTTCTTCATCGGGATCTGCCAGTAGCCGGACTTCAGGTCCAGTGTTAAGAAGACCCTGGCGGTACCCAGGTCGCGGATGGTCTGCTGGATGATCGGAAGGCTCGAAATTTCGTCCTGGGTCAGGTTGTTCAGCTTCCGGTAGTCTACGTAGAACCGGGGCGTGTCGCCCTTCTTCCCGAAAATCACCAGCAGTAGCTGGAGGTGCTGGGTTCAATGACGCGGTCGGCCAACATGGCCTTTACCTGCTACATGATGAGTTGTTCCTTCTCCGCGGAGTACCGGTAAGGCGCGGTACGGAACGGCCGGTCTTCGCGCAGGCGGATCTTGTGGGTCATGGTCGTAGTGGTCGATGGGGTCCCGGAGTCGGCGATGGTGGTTCGGAACTCGAAGAAGATTTTCATGAATTCGGGCGTCAGGTCCTCCAGGAACCCGTGGTTGGCGGTCTCCGTGGGCGATTGGGAAATAACCAGCGTAATTATTGTGCCGGCCCAACAGCTGGATCGAGGTCGATCGTGGCTGCGCTGCCGGCTGGCATGGCGTTTTCCGACTGGCTCTGCTGATATACCGGGCAGTGTCGGTGGTAATGGTTTTCCGGGCAATAATGGCACTTGGGCGGTCTTCGGTCCGGGCCCACCTCGGTTCGGGGTCTCGTGACCTCTGGCTTGGGTCGTGCTGGTTCGGTCGGGTTTCTCACGGTGTTGGCCTCTCGCAGGTCTCGTTCGACGAGGATGGTGTCCTCCATCAGGGCCAACAGTGTTGAGGGTCTGAGGGGCCGCAAGGCCAGTCTCACCTCAGGTCGCATCATCTCGACGTACTGCTGGGCGTGGGAGCGGGTGTCCAGTTTGAGTCGGGAGGCGAGGTCGAGCTTTCTCTGGAAGAACTCGGTGGCAGCTTCGCGGTTCCCTTGTTTCAGGCCGTAGTACTGGGCACTGATCTCAGCGCGGACCTCCTCGCTGTCGAACCTTCTGCGTAAGAGGGCCGTGAATTCCTCATAGGTTGGTTGGCACTTGTGGAACGGAGCCCACCAGGTTGCGGCGGCTCCCCGTAGTGCGGCGGCGGCTACCGTGGTCTTGGTCGCGTAGTCGCTTCCTTCGGCCTCGAAGAAGGCTTCTAGGGCGGTGAGAAACAGCTCGGGTTCTTCCAGCGTGTCCCCGGAGAAGGTCTGGGTGAAGTGGTTGGCCTTAGGGCTTAGGGCCGGCGATGGCCTGCAAGGCCAAGGTCAGTTTCAGCATGGCGTCGGTAGGTTTCTCGTTCACCATGTCGGTGGAGGGTTGGGCGCCACCGGATGTTTCGAGTTCCGGAACTGGATGTGGAGGTTGTTCGGTGTCCCTCCTGGCTAGCTTCTGGGAGCGGGTCGTGGGTCGGAAACTACCTGACTCCTCGAGTGTTGTTATCAAAGCCCCACGTTGGGAGCCAAATTGTCACCAGACGGCTTGAAGGCGTCAAGACGGCGTCTGTGGCGACTCGCAAAGATGGACACTCCAGCTGGTTTAAGGTTAGTATTTACACACAGAGGTTATATACACAAAGACGAGACAATAAACACACAATATATAGACACAAATGAAGGATAAAATGGTTATAAGCGGGTAAAGAAAATGTACACAGGGAAATAAGTTATTGTTCGATTAGGAATTCATACTATGTTCGTAAAGCACTGGTTCCAGCGGTCGTGGTACGTCCACGAGTGAGTGTCAGCGACGGCGGTCCTCGGTGGATGGCAGCGGTGTGAACGGTCGAGTGGATGTCAGCAGCGTGACGGCCCTCGATGGAAGTCAGCGGCGTGACGGTCCTCGATTGGCAACGTGACGTCCACGGCGGGATGTCAGCCACTATTGTCAAGTCGTCCGCGTACGCTATTATTTGGATGTCGTCTGTGATAATATTTTCTTTGTCTAGCTTCACGTTCCTTATGTTACTACCCGGTTTTATCATACCGGTTGGACAAAATCGGGTAGTTTGCAATTTTTTAAGCAAAATATTGTTTTGATTAATTATAGGAATATTAATAAAAATTGACACTGGTAGATTAAACTTAAGTAATTTTGGAATATTTCAAAAGTGGCACTGAATACAGTCAGTTTTTGGTCTGATACCCGGTTTTGTCCGACTCTCCCATACTGCCAAAAAAATCAACAATTACAATTCCAGTTATTATAATACCTCGACACGCAGAAATTTAGACCTTAGGTTATAATAATATTGGAGAGACACATGACAGTAGTCGACGTTCAAATATAGGTACCTTTATCAAATATTCTCTTCACTTCTACTGGTAATTCATAGCACAATTAAAAGCAGCAGGGATTTAGAGGAATACTTGTTGAACATTTTCCTACAATATATTAGAAAAATTAACTTTGATTTTAGGTAGTATGGTAATGTGTTTATATATTTCTATTTTCATTATTTTCTCTGACGGAATATAATATGTACGTCGTATGTACCTGCATTTTTGCATATTCGTCAAACCTTCTTTTTGTTGTTAACATGAAATTGATTTCTAAGGAAGTTTTGGCAAGGGGGTTCAAATCCACATATTTAAACGCTTTGGCGTCGTGGCTTTGCTATATACCCTCCTCTTATAATAGGCAAATGTGTTATTTGCAGCGAGCTTCTTCAAACGTCGTTTAACATGGGAAATTAGATTTTGTTATACATATAAATGATGGTCGCCTAGTTCGGACGTTGTTATTTTTACTTGTTAATGTTTAAGTCTAAAATTACTTTTTCCGTATACTGTCGATCATTGAAGTTATATAAGTTACAACACATTAATACTTTCTAAGTTTTATAAAACCTACAGCACTTGAGGGCAGTTTCCTCCCTTTTCAGTTCGATGAGTTGAGCATCCGTTTACTATTTAGCTTTAGCATTCCTCTTTCCAGTTTGTTAATTTAATTGTGTTAACTTGCCAACTTATCAGTAAACATGATTAAAATATGTATAAACTAAATGCAAGGGCCGTTTACCTAATAGGTATTATAATTAGTTAGCAAGTGGTAACCAAATTCCATAATTTTTGTAAACTAAAACACCATAAACACTATAAAGCCTGATCTAGGAATAACTAGGCTTATCTTAAATAAAAGATTTTTTAGGGTTATTGACGACGATATTCAGCGATGTACTCTGAAGTCTGTTATTAAAAGCATCGATTACAAAACACGGATTTGGCACGTCATCCCAATGAAATAGCATTATTGAGACTGTATCAAGTTATTTACATAAGAGGTCTAACGAGAAATGACACGCGTAAAGTGTAAGGCGGATATAGGGGGTACTCAAATAAAAATCCTTCCCTGTTACGGGAGATTTTATAATCACCCAGCGAGTTTACATTCTCAACTATTCTTCGTTTCATACTTAAAGTTCAGTACGGGAGAGATACAGTAATGTTATTTTTATGGGAGTTTTGTGGTCAATGTTGCCACTTCTCGGCAGAGGCCAGCAGCCTAAGCAATAAATTAGAAAGGGATTAGCAGTTGGTAGGCAAAGTCTATTATATATGATATACAGACTTTGGTTGTTAGGTGCCTTGAAATACAATAGCCGGATTTATTTATGGTTGACAGGTGTATCTGTATAATTCACTGGTGATCAAATCATCAAATCTGGCTACGACGCTTTCCATAACACACCGTACTGAACTTTAAGTATGAAACGAAGTATAGAAAAACCTCAATAAATCTATCTTCATTAAATAAAACACTAATATGACTTGTATATATGCTAGGTCCTTATGGTAATATTAAACAGGGGGGTTAAAAAATATAGTGGCTGTGCATTTTCCATATAAAACCATTCTTATTCGAAGTAAGTACGAGGAGCGTTCAAATTTAAACAGGAATTTATTTATAAAAAAAGTTATTACAATATTACAACGATGAAAACTATATTACTTTTCGACGTAATCTCCCTGCCTAGCGATGCACTTGCGCCAACGATCTGGAAGCTTTTTAATACCTTGCCGGAAGAAGTCTTTGGGTTGCATACGTATCCACTCCTCAACAGCTTCGATAAAGTCATTATTTGACTGAAATATTTTCCCGGCTAAAAATTCTTTTAATGGGCTAAACAAATAAAAATCAGAGGGGGCAAGATCAGGCCTGTATGCTGGATGCGGAGGAAGGTCCCAGAAGCGATTTGCAACCGATTCAACTTGTGTTCTTCAGTCAACAAGCGCGAAATCCACCTGGCACTCACCTTACGATACTTTAGCTTGTTTTTTATGATCTCTTCAACACTTCCGACACTAATTTGTAAATTTTGAGAAATTTGACGAACTGTTACCCGTCTGTTTTCCTGAATAAGGGCATTAAACTTTTTCTTCATTTTCACGATTAACCGAAGTTGCAGCTCGCCGTACATGAGGCTCATTTGCTACATGCGTTCTTCCGTCTCCAAAGGATTTTGACCACTCAAACACTCGACCTTTTGAAAGACATTGATCGCCATATTGTGCTCGCAGTCTTGTAAAAATTTCAGTCGAATTTACGTCTTCATTCGTAAGAAATTTGATTATTATACGCTGTTCCACGCTACAATGAACAGAACTTTCAGACATTGTAACTGTAACTGTCAAAATAATATTATATCGAAACAATTTCCGTGGATATGTTAACAAGAGTCACGGCTAACCTTTAAATAATTTAATTTTTAGAATTGTCTTCAGATGGGATTTTAATTTAAACATTCCTGTTTAAATTTGAACACTCCTCGTAGTTTGCTTAACAAAAATTGACATTTAAGTAGTAACAGCTCTAGCTAATTGGAGATCAGTAAAAACATAGCGGCACGTAAATATTTCTATTCGAACAAATTTCAGTTCCAACTAGATACAGCTCTTTTTTAGCCACCCTGTTCATCAGTTGAACGTTTCAATCTCTAGCTCTAACTTTTTTTGTTGAATAAAAACGCCAGTTGCCATTTATGCAGTTTTAGAAATTTCTCTATCTAATAAATGTATATGCTTTAAATAAAATATCGCATAATTTTAATAGAAATGTGGCTTTTATAAAACAATGCCTTGATGGAATAGTTGTTGATTATCTACCTTTCGTAGTTAAGTGATCACTTCCTAAATCGACGTAAAAGAAGTAAAAAAAATGACAACAAATTTGATTTTCCATTAAAATATAACGAAAACCAGGTAATTAATAATAGTACCTTTTAACAGAAACAGGCGTTTGAAACTTAAACAGTTACAAGAGAGCATTAGATAATATTAGTTTTTCGATTGTCATCGTGGTATTACAAAAAGATGATTGAATTTGCCATATGAAATTATATTTATCCAATTTAGTTACGAAATGTCAACATTTCGACATTGATTTTAGTTGTGAAAAGTGGTTCATTTTGTAACTAGTTACAAAATATGCTCCCATTTCATCACTCCCATTTTATCACGATGACCCAACTCCTTTTTTAAGAAGATGTGGCATTTACATTTTGTTATCTGAATTGGATAAAATCTTGTATGAAACACGTTGCAAAACATGTCTTTTTATCACATGGCGTGTTGTTCATCTCGGCTTCGCCTCGACGAACAATTTCACGCCTGGTGATAAAAAGTCCATAATTTTGCAACTCGTTGCATAAATAGCTATTTTACGTCGTGTTACGCTGGAAACCATTACTATTAAAATTAATTATGATTCTGAAATCAGTAGGCCAGTATGTTAACAACAAATGTATAAGTATGTAAATACTCGCAAAATAACATTTTTAGAAATAAATCGCCATAAGGTTAAACTGTTAAACAACATAAGTTGCACAAGCTAGTTGTCGCTAATGTTAACGCTGAATAGGTAAATTAATAATAATTTAATAGTATTGCCCTTGTTTATCAAAAAAAAAAATTAATGCAATCAACTAGTTTAAACTATTTTCTGGTCCATTATGCTTAGTACTTGATAACGAGCACACAACTGTTATAAATCTATTTCAGGATTAAATTTATTCTCTAGACTAAACTATTCATCAAACTAGTGAGATACCTGCTGATGCTTTATGCAGACCTGATAGACGAAACTATCATTTTAGTTCTCTGTTTCTATCTTTAGTTAATATGTGGGTGGCTGTTTCTAGTAATACTTTAAATTGGTTTGAAGTTTCTGTCCGACTAGAGAAATACGCTATGTGTGATCCACCCACAGATTAGGCGTAGTCCTTCGCTTGTTGCTACTTAGCCTGTCCAAATGATATAGTGTGATCCTGAATAATTAAATCCGGGACAATAGGACATCATCCTAGCGTCTCGCAAGCACAAATATTTGCAAACAATGACATAAGATCACGAAGACGCTAAATTCGAGGGTCACCCCAGAGAGGATAATATATACAACAAAGACTTTACGAATCTAATCGTTCTTGTGTTTAGTTTAATTTGTAGAGACAAAAGGAAATGCTTGTGAATTAAATGTAAATTATTTCTCTCATTATTTTAACAAGAAGAAAGAATCAAAATAATTCCAAAAATCGTCTTTTATTTAATCAAGAATACAAGCAACTAAAAATACGCATTATAAGTCCGTCCCTGAAAATTAGGAAATCAGGAAAATCTGTGTAAAGTATATTAGCCGGAATATTCAGATAAGCTCGACGAAAACACATTTGAAGCTTCCCAGTTGTATTTGTTGTACGAAATTATTTAGATGTTGAACAAGAGATGGCGCTTAGGTTAAGTACGTTTTCGTTAATATTATCTGTGGCTGCTCTTTTGAAATATACTGTATGACGATAAAGCACAACAATGCAAACATTTATTACTTAATGTATTTTTAGAAGGTCTTCAATAATATCAATTATATTTTTTAGAAAGACCATTACCTGACTAATAAATTTGTTTTATATTGGCATTTGCTTCAATGTTATTAGGACGTTACTGTTAATTGTTCTTTTAATGGAAAGCGCAGCTATTTAAATGATGATGTAAAAAATATATTTCGGATAAATATTTGGGAAAAATATATATGAACGATACAAATTTCACTGTTTAATGGATCACCTTGAATTTGAATAAGTGCAGTATTTAATACATTATATTAGTTAATAAAATCTAATCAAATTGTCTCCCTATTAACCAGTTGATATACTAAATTATTAAAAAATCTTTCGGGTTTCTAGCTTAGAGTTACCCTATTTTATATTTTGCAAACCGAGAAACTTATGCAAGGAGCACAAAAAGTAATTATTGGAGTTTGCCTGAAAAGAACATTTTATTTTGCAATCAATAAAAAGAAACACAAATAACGAATTTATTTTAAACAAAAAAAAATAAAGCACATTTCCGACATTCTCAATCACTTTAACTTTGCTCAACAGTTATTTATTTTTTGAAGTTAATTCGTAGAATTCAAGATTCAAGACCTATTCATCAGAGAAAGTATACTTTATTACAATTATGTGACAGAATCGCTAACAAATATTAACAAAGTTTGAATTCTGCACATTGCATATTAATAAGCTAGCACTATTAACAGAACGTCTTCCCGGGTTGGAACCGTGTCATTGTTGACACAGAAGAACTCAACGTTTCGCCCGCTTTTTTAAGGGTCTTCTTCAGGAGGAAAAGAGGGCATTAAAAGAGCACGGTAAATCAACTTCTCAACCACGCCAGAGGCGAAACTCCTTTAGCAAGAGAAGCTTTTTCGGTGCCGTCATTTCCTTCTGAAGAAGCCCCTTAAAAATGCGGGCGAAACGTTGACAATGACACGGTTCCAACCCGGAAAACGTTCTGTTAATACTGACACTGACCGTGGAAGTCTTCGAATTCATAATAAACTGGGACTTTTGAAAAATGAATGCCCACTTTTCGCAGCACTGCCGATTCTATTTAATTATAAAGTCCTTACTGTAATTTTAAAACCGGAACAATTCCGGAAAACCGGGACGTTTGATTATTATAGGTCAAAATAATAGATATCCATCATGTTAAAACTAAGACCTATGGTCACGCATACCACCATCTGGATCTGGATTGTTTGACTGAAAAATCATTGCTAGAATTAAAACTAACGAGGGAGGGGGAGCGCCGGAATACCAACGAAACGACTTCTTGTTAGTACCTAGGGATGAAGATGAAGGGTTGATGTTAAAGTACTGTGTTGAGAATGTGATTTAATATTGGCTTATAGTAGATTTTTATTGTTTGTGCTGCTGCAGTTTGCAGTTTTAATTGTAATAAAATAAATGAGTATATGAATTATTATAAAGTATGTACAAGGTCCCGAGTTGCGGTAGCTATGTATCCCTCCCCACCCAGTCCAATACGATCAGGAAAGTTAAACATTGTTGTCTCCGGTCAGTACTAGAATGGATACCCAGATTGGCTCCGTTAACGCGGCACCTCTCTCCCACGAGGACTGGTCACTATGGGAGAGTAACCACCTCACTAATAAGTGAGCAGATTAAAAAAAAATGTGCGTAGAAAAAAGAAACGAGGGGGGCCTTTAGCCTATATAGGGATTTGTACAGGCGAATAATAAATAAACAAATAAATAATAAATGTGTGTGTACACTAACAATAAAACAAAAATACAATGCAAAGTGCTTGGGAGAAATGACTGCCAGATAACACAAAAATTAAATTCTGCATTGGAAACATTTCATTATTATAGATATTTAACCAGTGGCGGCTCGTGAGTTTGTAGGGGTACGGGCTGCAGAAAAATTAACTCTAAATTAATGAGAAAATCTTACTTTAATTTTTTGCATTTTGACAAAAAAAGTGGACTTTTTTTATTAAAAAATCATAAAGAAAGCAACACTTTTTTTAACTATTTAATTTTACATTTTGCATTAAGTAAGTATGCTTTAAATAAAATATTGTAAATTGTCAGTTTGACAACTGTCAATTCTCAAGTCCTTTTTATCCTGTTTTGAGGGATTTAAAATGTAAAAATGCAAAAAAATATTGTGTACAACTCGTATGAAAGCATCTTTTTTTCACTCGTTTGATTGATGCACTCCGGCTTCGCCGTCTTGCATCAAACTTCAAACTCACGAAAAAAAGTATTGCTTTCATTACTAGTTGTACAAATAACTTTTTCTTAATGGCAGAAAATAAGGCCCATACAACGGTTTTTGTAATTTTCAAACTTGTCTATAACTTTAGAATTAAAGTTTTTAATATTTTGAACCAAATCCTTTTCTATTGATAACATAGCTAAAGCATTTAACCGTTCCTGCGACATAGTGTATAAAATCTAACAAAAGCAACGCACCATCAATTTTCCGTAGATCGTGTCTGTCGTATAATACTGTCAGTTTAGTTTTTAATCTGTTTTTGTTTAATACAGGATGTGTTTCTATCGCAATGTTTAAATTATTTTCGGGAACTATTTTCGAATTTGCACTAACAACAGTTTTTAAACTGCTCAACAATTGAAGTGACCCACTAACAAAACTGCTGCAAAAAAAATGAATATAATGCTAACAAACTTCTTAAAAAGTGAAAATAAACCTGATTTCGTTACTGGTAAGTTACACTAAAATAGAGCTTAATTGCCATTTTCTTTAATTAACTTACAATGTACGGTTTTTATTATTAATCTCAATACCAAACATAATGCCTGGAAAACGTTTAAGTGAAGATATTCTCGATCGAACTGCACAGTTAGTTAGTTCGGCAAGGTGCTGGGCAAAGACAGGTCGGTCGAATGTTAAATATTTTCACATAGAGTCATATGAAGAGCTTTAAACCGGTTTGATTTAACTAGTACTGTGGCATTTCGGCATGGGGGAGGTCGAAGACGATCTACAACTCAAGCTCAGGATCAATATCTAAGACTGTTGGCAAGAAAAAATCCCAGAAATAATGCTTCAATATTAAATAATGCCTTACATGCCGCTGCTGGAGTAACAATATCGACTCAAACTGTAAGGAGAAGGTTGGACGAGTACAACCTTAGAACTAGACGACCACCAACTTGTCTGCATTTAAATGCACAACAACGTGAAGCAAGGAGAAATTGGATTTACACTGGAACCTTCATGAATGGGGATCGTGCATGTTCTCAGATGAATCAAGATTTACTTTAAACCGTTCAGACGGACGAACTTTAGTGTGGCGAAGGCCTGGTGAAAGATATCGCGAAGATTTGATGTCTCAAAGAACAGCTTTTGGAGGTGGCGGTGTTACGGTATGGGGAGGCATTATTTTAAATAGCCGCACAGAACTCGTTGTTTTTTGAAATAAAACTGTTGATGCACACGCTTAAATTTATACGATCTAGATTGATTAACTCGAGTTTAAAAATTCCTAGTCCAAAAAACTTTTATTTATTAAACTTCTACATAAGCATAAATAAAAAAATATGAAAACTTCTTAGAAATTTAATGGAACTTAAAAGTTACGGTGGGTGCATTAGAAATGAGGGATTAGAGAATACATAACTGAAAAGAATGCCACTTACATAACGGGAATTTTAATATTATTTGAGATTCGGCGCTCTATTGTTTTATCTTCAAGCTGCAGCCTTTCACGTCGACGATTGCGTTAAAAATCTGAATGAAAAAGAAATTCCAGAGTTTTAGCGAAATTATTTCTCTGAGCCACCATTTCAGAACTTGGGAAGTAAATTCTTAGCTGTTGGAAAAGTGAAAATTCTTATATATTTATCATATGTTATTATTACTTAGAGCAATGAATGTAGGAAATTCAGATAGATATAAATTAGCAAGACCTGAAAGCTTACCTTTACTGTTGTGAAATTTTCAATGCCTTTTTAAATCTGCATAAGTCTTTCTATAAATCTGTTTCCTTTGAAACCTACTAGTTAAGAGCTAGTAATTTTTGTTCATAAAATTTCTGATATTAAATATAGTTGCTTTAGTAAAAAGTACAGAATCAGAAGATGATCTTCATGACATCAATATGTTCTGTTAACAAATTCTTTGTAATTTATTGAGCAACTATTCGATTACCTACTATAACTCTATAACATAAGCAAATTAGTCAATAATTAAAGAGAAGTTCTTTATAACCGATAGTTGATAGTTATTCTGGTAGAAATCTCTTCTCAAAATCGCTTTAAGACAGAAAATACAGAAGTTCTAATAAAGAAGCTATGGTGTTTCTAATACGAGTATAACTAAACAAGATTTAAGCAAATTATTATACGCATTACGACGAACCATTTCAGAGTAAATTTGAAATTACTAAAATAGGCTAGAGGTAAACTATGCTTATTTTAAGGAATTCTAGGAAATTTTATTTCGAAAAAGCATTAACAATTAAAACGTAAGCCGAATATGAAACGAGCCAGCTTCGATGGCGTCAAAGTTAGCACAGTTTGGATTCGATTTCCACTCAGGTTGGCGAGATTTTTAATGTGGAGAAATATTTTAAACTATTTCCTATTTTAGAAGCGAGGTAAAACCGTATGTCCCATACCAATACGATGTTTGGCACGATAAAAATCTCTGCCAGGGGTAGAAATCCCTTGGATTCGGAAAAATTATAGTCGAACTGGCCCAGTAGTCGACGCGTGTTTGAAGTCTTTGGCATCAGTAAGCCTACATTTATCTTAATTAGTACACAAGCAAACAATTTGAAACTTTTCTATTTTCGATTGTTTCACAGTTTTCTCTTTGACTACGCCAATTCTGTTTTTATTAGAGGAAACTATTTCAGTTACACATACTAAAATAAAAATTTGCTGTTTGCAGATACAGTTTTGTACCTTAAAGAAATAAAAATAAAGAAAAGAAAAAAATGAAAGACGACGGTTTACGAGTATTTCTAACTTGAGAGGTGTTCATTTAAATTTGTAATCAGGTCCTGCATTAAATCATATGGCCGAACACTTAATTTCACGATCAATATTTTTAATTTGACATTTGCTTCAAGTAATACACAAATTATTGATAATGCAAGGTCAGTAGTCTTATCTTCTTCTTTTTGTATTTATGTATATCTATGTATTGTCTGTAACCTCTTATACCTTTCGGTGTCGAGGCTGGTGCGTTAATGTGTAATATTCTTTTTAAGGATGCTAACGAGGGGGTCAAAGCCACATTTTTAAACAACTTGGCTCCGTAAACTTTGTTATATCTCTCTTATACTAGGAAATGTGTTCTCTGCAGTAGTTTTCAAACGATTAAATTGGCTTCACTCGCTCAAGTACCGACCTCGCACAGTGGGGAATTCTTAGTAAAAATCCTTCCTACGGCGGGAAATTCGAACCCAAGATTCCTAGTTAGGAGCCCAGCGCTCTTGCCACTGCGCCAAGGAGAGCTTGTTATCTAATACTGAAATAAATTTAAAAAATAAAAGTTAGAATTACGAAAACGTTATTTAATAAAAGTTATTAAAGCAATGTGATTTTTCGATGTAGTCTCCATTGCGTGCTATGCACGCCCTCTATCGTGTTGAGAGTGCTTGAATATCAGAAGAAAATATTATATGCCAAGTTCAGAAAAGTGGATTTTTACTAGACGAGTATGGCAAGTTTGAGTACGAGCAACAGCGAGTATTTAAATGCCACTTTTCTGGCGTATACTATTTTTTCGCATTTAAAAAAAAAATAAAAAAGAAGCTATTTGTATTACAAGTGAGGAAAGTATAAGATCGCCTCCCGCAGAGCACGAGCGAGCGTTGCTATGTAGTAAAGTGTTGCTATGTAGTAAAATGCCACTTTAATAGATGATTTTTGTCGTTGCTATGTAGTAAAGTGTTGCTATGTCGTAAAATGCCACTTTAATAGATGATTTTAAATGCATTAATATGGCATATTACTGTATAAAATGCGAAAAAGAATATTTTGGTCGCATGCATAATCACTAATGCAAAGCCTGAAGCACTTCATCATTCGTAAGAAATTTCTTCCCACCCAGTGCCTCTTTAAGCGATGGAAGCACCGCTTCCCTTGCCTTCATTCATATGGCAAAACAATATAATTTATTAATTTTATTTTTGTTTCAGCAGTATCTATGTTAAAATTAATAAATCACGGTTTGCTTGACCAGGCCGGGGAGCATCAGCTACGGAAATCACCCCGTTTTTGAACTTGTTGCTCCATTCATACACTTGCTGGAGTGACAGACATAAATTTCAATATTGCAGTTTCATTCGACGACGAATATGTTGGGTTTCACCACTTCACTGTGCAAGAAACGAATAACAGAACGCTGTTCTTCTGTGGTGCACTGCTGTAGTGGAGTTGCCATTTTTAAACTTTGTTTCTTTCTTTTTGTGTGTGTTTTGTATGCGTGTAGCTATAGCCAATCTGTTCGGAGCCGCCTTTAGGCATTACTTCAAGTGAGACGGCTTTGTCATGTGTATGCCTACGTGTGTAGTGGTCTTGTTATTCTATCTCATAGACCAGTCCTCCGAGTAGAGCACAGTTAATTAAGCCCAACTGTGAATGGTCTCACCAGGCCTAGTACCGATCCCAGAGGCCTAAGAAAAGGTCTCCACCAACGTATGGATTCGAACCCGGGACTTGCAACATGCAAACCTAGCCCTCTTATAACTGAGCTACCTGGCTTCCCCTGCCATTTTTAAACTGTCACTGTAGCAACACTTTCACATCATAAACAAGGCTTTCTACATTTCAAAAATAATATATCTGCCAACTTATAAGACAGGATTCTCTTCGTTTCATTTTTTATGGCACTTTTAAGGTTTTCATTTGGCTCTGCCTCGTATTATAAGAAGAATAACTTTCCATTATCAATAACTTGGAGCATATGTCAAATTAAAAATATTAAATGTGAGGTAAAGTTAGGTCATCGTTTAATCCACGTCATAACTTGAATTCCAAATTCAACTAAACGCGCATTACTATACAGGGTTACTGGTAATTCGATACATTCCTTTGGAGATGTAATGGGACAGGAGCTAAGAAACAAATTAAACCTAACATACATTATGCAAAAATAAAAAAATAATTTCTGAGAAAAACGAATAGGTAATTTTAGTAGCTGATTTTTAAAAATTATTTTTAATAAGTTTTTATTTAAAATTTTCACATGATCGAAATGTTTCCGGATATTTTCCATTCGAAACGAATGACCATAGAGTGGGACAAGTAACCCAGTCAAAAAGTTCAGAAAATGTCAAGTAGATTTTTTTTAAATTAACTTTAAAGACATGAAGATCTACTTTTTTGAGAAAAACACAAAAATTGAAATATCTCAAAAACTATTGAGTTTTGCATAATGTATGTTAGGGTTAAATTTGCTTCTTAGCTCCTGTCCCATCACATCTCCAAAGGAATGTATCGAATTACCAATAACCCTGTATAGAGTGCCCTATTTCTTGAACGTTATATTGATAACTTTTTTATTTATAAAGATGTAGAAACGACTAAATTGGGAACGCAGTGAAATTTTATACGAGAAATGATGAATAATGTAAACAAACATTACACCGGGTGTCAATGAAACTTGGGGTACCCTTATTTTTTAAATTATATTTTAAGATATCAAAATGAAATTTGGCATATGTAATTATACTCTTTGGCTGGCATTTTTTGACATAGAACATACGTTTCTGTCACTTCCTGTTTCGACGGAATTAACATCAACTTTGTTATTTTAAATGGAACACCCTGTATATTTATACATTTTTGGAATTTCCATTTCATTCTACGTATGTTATATCAAGTTTGAAACACTTTGATGACAACGTAAATACTGGTAGAAGAGTTTATTTATTAATCTAGGATGCCACGACCTGCGTAAAATGGAAGTCAGGGTACTACGACGCTCAAAACAAATTATTTTAGTACTTCAATTGTAGCAAGTCTGTCACTTTTTTGTGGATTTCATTTGTTTCACTTGTTTTGAAACCCAGTGTCTAGATTTAAATGCCCAAAATACGGTTTTTTTGAACGGAGAGTGTTATTCCGAATTAAATGTTCATATTAATCCCGCGTTATTGGTATCAATAAAATCCTTGAAAAACTATCGTTTTTAATATCCTAGTGTCCCACCCTAGTGCCATTTGAAAAAATAGAGTTATTCTCGAAAAAGCATTTTTTCCAACTTTAGGCCATTCTAATACAGCAACTGAAATAGTTAAAGTTCTAAAACAATTTGTCTCGAGTGTTGGAGTACCTTGACTTTCATTTTGCGTAAGTCATGGCACTCTAGATTAATTTCTGTAAAAGTTTACGTTGTCATCAAAATGTTTCGAACTTGATACTACCATATGTAGAACTGAATGGAGATTCCCAAAATGTATAAAGATACAGGATGTTCCATTTAAAAGAACAAAGTTGATGTCAATTCCGGAGCCAAGGAAGTGACAGAAACTTGTTTCCTATGTCAACAAATTCCATCTAAAGAGTATATTACATATACCAAATTTTATTTTGATATCTTAAAAAATAAAAAATTTATGGGGGTGCCCCATGATTCGTTGACACCCGGTATACGAAGTGCAGTTAAAAACGAAAAAATTATTTCTTCTATTTCCACGCAGTTAATTTATTTTTAGAAATAGAACAATATGCTCCGAATACTTTTGGAACAACTCTTTACGTACAATAATTAATGTAGGCTTCATGATTCTTTGATAACTGTTATCATTTTCTAGTAGGCATTTATATTTTTTTAATAAAAACCACAGTTGGCAGTGACCTAATGGAGACGCATATGTTTAATTTAATTAATTAAATAAAAAACAATTGAGAAATAACTATTTTTAGGTTTTTTATTTCCAAATCAAGATAGCCAAGAAACTAAACATATATCATATATCACAAATATGGCAGGAATTTACAAAGTAAACAATAGCAAACAATACTAGCATAAGACAGAACATTTTCTACTACTTCCGTATATAAAAAAAGGTTTTTTACTTTCAAGGACCAACGTTTAAGGGAACTCTTTCATCCTGATGACAAGCCTAATTCAATTTCTAATTTCAACTGTTTCAGGACCACCCTGTGTACCATTTGGTATAAAATAAGTTTCCAAAACGAAAACACAATTGAACGAACACTTGCTAAATTGTAAAAATGTGCCAAAATTTCATTAGAGAAATCTTCACTATAATTATCGGGTATATAGAATAACAATACTAAAATATGTTTGATGGATACTGATAGTGGGGGAGGTTAATTGAATAATAATAAAATATTCCTGTTTGCCGTTTGATTTGATAGGATTAATAATAGTATCAATCGAAAGACAAAAGAAAGTCGATTAATTTGAAGACTACTTTACTTGAATTTATTGCTTGTTTAAGAAAGAAATAGCTTAAAGACTGTGATAAATAATTTGCATTTTATTCACAAAAAGCAGACCAGCCATGATCAAATTTGAAGTTTGTTTATGCCAAAATAAATTTTATTTTCTTTCAGTTATCAATTCACGTATCTGCCTAATAATTACTATGAATAATAATGTTGAATATTTTAATGAGGAGAGGGTATTTACTGTCAAAACATTTTATACTGGCGTCAGTTTTCGCACAATTCATGATTTAAAAATCTTTGTCTACGACTAGTCAATAATCTGTCAATGTTTCATGTGTTTGGTCATCAAACATAATGCTATCCATCATACACTGCCAGCAGTGAATAATCATTATTTACGGTGTCATGGTAACATCATTGTCTATGGTGTATAATGCAGGAAATAGGTTATGTTTCTAATCCTACCACTTCGTTTAGCATAGTCCTACCACGTGGTTTTAGTAGCGTTGTTATTTAAATTTTAATTGAAAATTCTTCGTATTTGTGTTCGTGGACAAAGTATAGTATACGACTCGCTATAATGCCTACTATTACCTCGGATAATTGCAAATCTCGCTCGCTCGCTCGCTCGTGTTGCAAACATTATCCTCGGCAATAATAGCATTCATTATAGCGTCGTGTATAATATACTATTAAATTTGATCATGGCTGGTTTGCTTGTTGCGAATAAAATGAAAATTATTCAGTGCAGCTTTTAAAACTATTTCTTTCTTAAACAAGCAACAAATTCAATTAAAGTAGTATCAAATTAAGCGCATTTTTTTGTCTTTCGATTGATATCACTATCAATCCTATTAACTCAAACCGCAAGCAGGAATCTACATATACCGGGTGTCTACTCTCAAAGTCGAACATAAGCAATTAACATGCAGACATATATTCAATTCTTAGGTTTTTGGCATTATTTCTATAATAAAACAGTAAATAAGAAGGTATCAAGTAATAAAGGCTTCAAATAATGTTTATTAAAAACTCAGAGAGAAACAGTAGTAAGGAAAAATAAATTGTAATAAATATTAAAATAATCCCCCGTTTTGAGCTAAGCAATACCCTAGTCTAGTCTGTTGTAGAAACTATTTCTTACGTTAGCCTACTGCCTGTCAGTAATTGACAAGCATTCAGCAACTATTAATTCTAGTAAAGAATTAATATCTGGCGTCTTTTGTAAATTTAACTTTTAAGGTGTCCGCACAAGAAGAAGTCGCAAGGTACTAAATCAGAAGATCTTGCTGGCCAATTTATAGCACCACCTCTACCAATCCAATGATCTGGAAATGAATCATTTAAAAAAATGTTAATTTCTTGATGGCATTGTATTGTAGTATAGGTCTTGTATTACATTTAATGGCAAACAAATCTACAACTCTTCGCAAACTAACGCCATTATAAAAGGTTTTCACCATAAAAACCCTTTCTTCGGTGGTATTCATTGTTCCGTAAATAAACCTTAACACACGCCTAAACGTGGAATACTTATTTCTTAACAAACAAACAAACAGTAGAACAGAAATTTGCTGATTTAAGCCAACTAATTATAAAATTGTTTGACAAATGCTGCCGAACTTTAAAATCAAGACTAATCATATTTAAAAACTGTCAAATTTTAAATTAGTATTTT
The DNA here is from genome assembly GCA_963082815.1 of Melanotus villosus. Lineage (NCBI taxonomy): Eukaryota > Metazoa > Arthropoda > Insecta > Coleoptera > Elateridae > Melanotus > Melanotus villosus. The sequence continues at coordinate 59,139,336 of OY720418.1, read as the reverse complement.
AAAACAGAAACGAAACTGTTAGTCTTGTTAGTATCTACTATCTATTATCATTTTAATCACAATAATTTTCTTTTTCTATTGATACCATTACCTTTCCTGTAAGTTAAATTGGCGAGCAACAATCAGAAAAACCGTTTGATACCATGTTAGATTACTACTATTTTCAAGAATTCAAATATTTACGATACCAAATTTTATTATTAAAAATAAAATATATTGAATATTCAATAATAGAAAAGTTTCATATTTCTTACAAACTTTCTGAACCCTGTATGTGTATATCATATCAATGTAATTTTAGTAGGTAACAGAAACAATCTGAAAATTAATTAAAAAATGAAAGTAAGTATAATAACCATCAAAACATTATTTAACAAAATAAAGAATAGTATATTATTAATGAGTGGCTTAAAGAAATGTATAATCTAATTTAAAAACTGGCAAAAATTGTTTATTTTGGCGTGGCAATAAATAAATACAATCAGGCACACATTTCTGAATTCAGGGTAAAAACAGCTTATTTTATATTCATCATTGACAAATTGAATTATGTATTTATTACAACAATGTATGACCAAAAGGTTTCGATAATAATTATTACGAGTATAATAATTGCGTATTACAAAAGTCATGACTCGCAACTCATACATTTTATACCTTACATCTGATCGTGCTACCTAAACAAGGGAAGTTTAAAATACACAAAAACCAAATGATGGACAGAACTAAAAATATCCGGATTTGTAAATATTTCAGTGGGTAGAAATTTGCATCGATACTGAAAAGTGTATTGATGCAATCGTGTCAAATTAAGTATGTTTTGTGCTTAACGTTGAAGTAATTGAATTGATTACAAAAAGTAGGAATAAATTCAGTAACGTCATTTATTATTAGCTTAATTTGTTTATAACAATATATGAGAAAATTCAGATGCTCTGGACTGAAGTACTTAAATACTAATAATTTAGTCCGATGAAGGATTGCTTACTTCTTTCCAGAATTTCAAGTTAGTTGTGTCTTAACAGGTATTGCCAAACGTCTATATTTTGTATTCAAAAATATACAACACTCAATTACAAATATATTACTTAATACATATAGTTTTTTGTTTTTTCTGGCAACTAATAAATTCATAATAGTTCTTACAAGTACATTTTCGAATTCAATCAATTCTAGAGGCTTGTTTAACAGTTCGTTATTAACACCTTCTTAAAAATTGCTTAAAATTTTCTCCAAGAAAATCTATTATACTACTTTAAAACACAGTTAGGTTTACATTCATATCAACATAACTATCTCATTTATTTGTGGCAAAGTAGAATAATTTCTCGAAAATTAATCTTATTCTTTAGACAGTGAAGTCAGCTAAAAAAGAGAATACATCAGTCTTGAATATCTCCCTAAAATTTTAATTCACTCTCTAAATATTGATTCATTACATTACGTAATTAAATTCAGAAGCATAAGTTTCAGGCAGATTAACTTTCCTTTTAGCATTAATCCGGATTATTCTTCTGGGATCACGGAACCTTCACTTAATTGACTTTTGTGATTTCAAAAGTATACAGTTCTATACATCTTCCCTCTGCAGCGTTCTTAGTACATTATTTTCAGCTTTTACTTGTTTTGCAAAAAGGATAAACATCAAAAGCTTCTGTTATTTCTACTGGAGCTTGATTTTACTGTTGCTATGTAATCTCTTTATCGAATAAAAGCTTTTGAGGTTCCTCTATCTGAACCTACCTGAATGTTCGATTTAAGCCATTGGTAAACATATTACTATAATATATATTATTTTGGCATTAGAAGCGATTACACAAAACGTAAGTTGCTTATATTCATGTTATATATAATTCCTCTTCTTGGTATTATTATTTATTGCTATAAGATTATCGAAGTTATAGAGATGTTGTAAAAACGAATTAATTTTTAAAAGCATATTCGTAAAATAACGTTAAGATTACCTATGTCGATTTAGAATCCAGTGCCCTAAAGGTAAGCGTGCACTTGTCCGCATTGTATGAACCGAAATTAAATACCGCTCCTAGGGCCGGTTGCACAAAGCTTTTATTAAATTAACAAATGATCAAAGTTTACAAAAGAGCATCATTTTTTGATTGCTAATATATTATATATAGTCCAATTGGCGATCCAGGTAATGCGCGTCACCAATCACATGATCAACGGTCCAATAATGCGCGATAAAAAAATACAAAATGTAATTGCTAAATATAAATTATTTTTGTAGTTTTCTAATATTAGGCAGCCGTGTTTAATCAAAAGGTCTATACATTTTTGAAAATAAGAGAGAAATCGAGTTTTTATTTTCTAATTTAGCTCATATTTATTTTTTGTAAAGTTAGTATTATTTTTGGCATGTTTATATTTCCAATTTCCAATTTTACTTGCAAATTTTTGACAGATCGTGTTGTGTATCATTAACGTTTGTTTGACATTTGACATTTTTTAGGTTATAAAATTTGTAAATCGTTTGGAACTTCATGTAGACATACCAAGTTATGATGTCATAAAATTTATTGATGACGTGCATTACCTTGCTCGAAAATTCGACCATACTTGCCATATCCATTCGAATTTTGATTCGATTTTGTTCACTTTGACAAATGGTTAATTTGACGAATCTGTTTAAATCATGTTTGTGCAACCCGCCCTTAGTAAATCCGTCAAGGATTCTCGGGAGAACAACTTTTCTCATTCGTACGTTCCGTGTTGGTGACGTCACAGGAAATTTCCTTAAGTTTGACGTAAACAGTGGCGAGTCGTCTAATGACGCAGGTGAAGCGCTGCTTCAGCTGTATTTTTCGATTAAACTTTTTTTTTAATTCAAAATCCGAAATCATTTTAATTTTTTTCATTTTTTTAATTCAGTTGATATAACCAGAAAAGAATGAAATAATTACTTCTATTCCCAATAATTATTAGTAGCTATTTATAGGTATTTCGCACACAGCAAGCCTTTGCAGGTTATACCACCCCGCGGTACACACGTGTTCTGTGATATATACTAGAAGCTACATGCGTTCAACTGAAGCAGGTTCTCTTATACAGGAATCCTGCTTCAATTTTCATATGTTTGCATACGAGCAAGCTTGCATATTAATTTGTACGGAGCAGTGAAGCAGATTCAAGACCTGCTTCAGTCGCAATCTGCCTTCTGGTTGCGGTGTTACAAACCATGGTTCCAATTTGTATTCGTACAGCGCCGCGCGTTTGTTTCAAATTTAAATTCAAATACGTGGGTAAACGAAATTCAACAATTTTTTGTCATTCCCATTACTTTTTATAAATCATTTATTTAACAATTATCAATAGTAGTACAAAGATTACTTCTACTCTAAACAATAAAATACTGGAAAGACGGTGAAAACTGCTGACACTCTCGTATTCGTACAGTTTAATAATCGACAGCTTGCTGTATAGCAAAACAATTTAATACGTTTATCCTAATATCTGGTTGATTGCCTTTGTTATCTATGACGTCCCGGAGTCGCTTTTGCATCGATTGCACCAATTTTTCCGTTTTTCCAAAATATATTTTTTTAGTTTTACATTAAGCGAACCCGGGTTCCATCAAAATTTCAAGTTGTAAAATAATGAATAACCTTGAACTTTAAAAACCGGTGGGCTGACCCTGCTGCTCGACCCCAAAGGGCCCTAATAATCTGCTTCACTCAGTCACGAGCCGCCACTGGCTGTAGATGCACAAATCACAGGCAACAGTAATTTCTAAGCATAAATTAGCGTCAAAATTAAATCAATAAACATGTCAAATTGCCGATCGTGCAAAACTACCTTCACGGTTCGAACTGATGGTAAAATATTCAGGCGGCAGTCCCACTGAGGCATCATCACCCACCGCCACCAACTGAAATTACATGCTGCAGTTTCATTGCACCACCGCTGATCGCCAAAAACTTAAATTTCCCGCTTGCCTGTTAGGGATTTTTTGACTTAAAATCGATATATTGGTAGTAACTTTGGTGTTGAAGGTTGTAATTATATTATCACGTGTCTTTGTGTTGGTTATGTTTATGTTATTCGCGTGCGAAGTGTGAATCTGTATTTTTTTTATAATAATAAAGTAACTTCAAGGAGATTATTTTAGGTCAGAATACCCACAAATGGAATAACCTGCCCAAGTATTATATTTTCTGCCTTTCGTGGTCGTAATTCAACTGACGCTACACGCCTTGGCGCACGCGCAGTGTCAACAACCAACGTCCACCGTCCACCAAAATTCAAACAAGTTGAAAATTTCAACCCGGTTGTCACGTGCCAAAGCTGCACTAAGACATTAAATGGGAGATGGTAAATCCCTTATGCGCGCGACTAGCCAAAACAGTGGAGATGGGCGAGTTCGGGTCGCTAAATTCTTTCGAAATAATAGGGGTGGTCTTAATCGGGTTAAAATAGGGCGCCACCACGGGGTTGGCCGAAGATGGTACCGAAGAGCACGCCGTGGATAGCTCTTCGAGACTCGAGAGGTTTAGGGGTGACTGCACCCTTGCTGGTGGAGGTACTTACCCTGATAAATGAAAAACGCAGGCTGCAGCTGCTGGTGGTTAGGCTCACACTTTGTACATAAATGCTTAACAAAACACAAATAAAGAGGCAATATGTAAAGGCAAAAGGTGTTTAATGAAAAGTAAAATATTAAGCAAACATTTGAAACAAAAAGGGGGGTTTATAATCAATGTCTTAGATTATGTGAAATAGGCGACCAAGGGAGACTACATTTACTTGTAATAAAATAGTATAATTAAACCCTTAGCTAGGCTCCCTTGATTGCAATTGACGGATGGTGAAAACAAGAGTTAAACTAAAAACACAAATATAAATGGTTGTACACATGCAACATATAAATCAAGAAAAATAGATAGATATTGCGGTAAGTCGCACTGTTTCTGTAAATGTTCACATTAAAACAAAAGGTGACACGCACAATAGGCCGGGCCGAAAAAATTATTTTTGGAAATCTCGATTGGCATAGTAAAAAAAAGTTGTAAGATGGGTAGACAACTAAGCTGATTTTTTTTCAAAATGAAAAAAAAATTTTTAGCCGCGCCCCAGGGGAGTTAAAAAAAAGTTTTTTCAATGTCACATTTTGGATCTGGCATAGCAAAAAACTAATGGATATCTGCTCACTTATTACAAAAAAAAAAATTGGTTAATATATTTTAATGTTTAGCCGCGCCCCAGGGCAATTAAGGTCCAAATATGCAGCTCTTCGCTTGAAAAAATTGTGATTTATTTAAATCGCGCACCAAAAATATATTTCTTATCATCATTTAGTCAGCCCACAACTCACTACGGGGAGGTGGCTGCATGTCAAGTTGCACCCTCCCTCCCTCCCTTAAATGTTATCAATAATTGGATGTCTTCACTTTTTTATCATTGTTGTACAATTTTTTATTTTCAGACGAAGGTAAATTTTGTCTTACCTCTACCAGAGAGCAGATTAATATGCTCTGTGCCTCTACTCTAATTCTTATAAAACCGTCTCTTGAAGAGTGACCACAAACTTTGCTGGACGCTTCTGTTATAATCTTTACACATCGTTCAACAGCTTGGGTGTGACATGGTAATTTTCTAATATTAACAAAGGATTTATTTTCAATAGCTGACAACAAATGTTCACTTTCGATATTTATTGTTAGTGGGGGCTCTGTGATATAGCATTCGCTCCAATCTATAATTCGGTATAATCTTTGGCATTCCAATTTATAGCGGGTATTTTAAATATTCGTAGTTTTGCTGGTGGTTGATTTCTATGAGTCCAAAAACGCAATCTTCAATTGAACATGGCTCTGTACATTTATGGAAAACCAATAGTGAGTCAAAAGACCTTCCCAAAGAAGTAAGAACAATTATCGATAAAGTAATTACAACTAACGCATATTTTGCCCACCCGGAAAATATTTTGGTAGCTATGATTGCCGATGAGAGAAGTCATATTAGGGAACTTGGCTTAAGACGCATATTAAAGGCTAGAAATCAACCACCAGCAAAACTACGAATATTTAAAATACCCGCTATAAATAATTGGAATGCCAAAGATTATACCGAATTAATAGATTGGAGCGAATGCTATATTACAGAGCCCCACTAACAATGAATATCATCAAAAGTGAACATTTGTTGTCAGTTACTGAAAATAAATCCTTTATTAATATTAGAAAATTACCATGTCACACCCAAGCTGTTGAACGATGTGTAAAGATTATAACAGAAGCGTCCAGCAAAGTTTGTGGTCACTCTTGAAGAGACGGTTTCATAAGAATTAGAGCAGAGGCAAGACAAAATTTACCTTCGTTTGAAAATAGAAAACAGTAGGTACAACAATCATAAAAAAGTGAAGACATCTAATAATTGATAACATTTAAGGGAGGGAGGGAGGGTGCAACTCGACATGCAGCCATCTCACCGTGGTGAGTTGTGGGTTGACTAAATGATGATAAGAAATATATTTTTGGTGCGCGATTTAAATAAATCACAATTTTTTCAAGCGAAGAGCTGCATATTTGGATTATTTGGACCTTAATTGCCCTGGGGCGCGGCTAAACATTAAAATATATTAACCAATTTTTTTTTTTTGTAATAAGTGAGCAGATATCCATTAGTTTTTTGCTATGCCAGATCCAAAATGTGACATTGAAAAAAATTTTTTTTTAACTCCCCTGGGGCGAGGCTAAAAATTTTTTTTTTATTTTGAAAAAAAATCAGCTTAGTTGTCTACCCTTCTTACAACTTTTTTTTACTATGCCAACCGCGATTTCCAAAAATAATTTTTTTTTGCCTTTTTCGGCCCGGCCTAACGCACAAGTTACTATGTTTTGAATCACTGAATAGATCAAAAAAAGGGGGGAAATGCGTGATTATATGTATTACAAACGGCGATTACAGGTGCCTTTCCACGTGCAGAAGCTCAGGATGGTAGTATTGAATTGAGGTTTACATTTGTACTCAGCTAACAGTAACGGGGCAGTCTAAAGTCTTTTACCTTGGAGGGCTTGGTTAGCAGGGCCCCCTTTAAAGCATGGAGGCTTTATATCCTAACGAGAACTAGTAGTAGCGATCGACGAGAAGGTGATGGAAGATGATGTCCTTCTTTTTGGTTATCTGGAGAACGGTTGCAAGACGACGAAGAATAATCCTTTAAAAATGGGTTTGCGGAATCCCTCTGAGAGGTACTGCGTAGAACTAACTCAACCACTAACACTTTAAAACTTCTAACGCAAGTCTATTTCTTTCCGGACTTTTTATTGGTTTCTTTTTGTGAATCCGACAAAGTCGATTAAATATATCTTTCCATGAAAGATATCGAAAGTAGAAAACCAATCCGGTAATTGTGTGAACCCACGTTTGGTATGGTTATCAAAACACAACCGTTTCTCAGCAAAGCCAACCAGGAACGGTTCGCTCTTTCTAAAATTCGTGAGGCGAAAGCCTCGCGCGCGTAGCTCGCCAGATTGCATCATCGGTGGTTCCCCGAAGTAATAGAGACGAAATCGAACCAACCAAGGAAACATTGCCTTATTTGGGCATGAATTCTTCGAAATCTTAGCACGGGATATGCTGAACCAACAAATTGCGTCATCATGTTTGGTCTTTACGCTTGAAAATTCCACGAAATAAACTGCGTGGCAACGAAGATATGTCGAACAAGCACTATGGTTGCAGATTTTCACAACTACAGGGCCGGCTCGAATTGACGAAAAACAGGGCCGTAACATAATAATTCACGAACAAATCAAAAGACCGTGACACGGTGACCACCATCTGTTGACGGTGGGTGGATGTCGGTGGTTCAGTGAGACTAACAACATGTGATTGCATATGCTGAAATTATCGTTGACAGCGGTTGGTGGCTCAATGAAACTGCCGCCTTAGTGTGGGCACTACCGTTGAAAAATCTGATCCGTCCGATGCGTGTGATCCGTACGATGCACCACTGGACGTTTACCTTAAAAAATAAATCGAATATGTTAAAAGTGATAAATACAAAATTACAAATGATTTGTGGTGTAAAACATGTCCTAGTAACGCACCTAGCTAGACATGAGTAAATATTTTAAGCTAGATTTTAGGTACGCGGGTCGCTTGAAAACTGAGTAAATGGCGCAGAGATCTCAGCACCTTGATCAAAATCGATCCACCGCCGATAAGTTTCATCCTTTAAACGAGCCATTGCCGAGTTTCAGCTCAATATATTGTGAGGTTATTGTTTGGTGACGCGAAGTAGACGAACGTACAAGCATTTTCAAAAATGATGGACAAAAAGGAGATTCGTGCCGTTATAAAATTTTATTTTCTGAAAGAGAAAACGGGGTCAAAAATAAAAAGTAAGCTAGAAGTGTCTTTGGCGAGTCTTACCTTCATTTTACCTTTGTGGATGCTGACTTTAAACGTGACTGAACGAGTATCGAAAATGAACCATGCAGTGGACACCCAAGTGATGTAACAACTTCGGATATAGTGACTAAGATGCACAAAATAGTTTTGAGTGATCAAAGATTAAAGGTCGGGAAGATATCAGACATGGTAAGGATCTCAACCGAACGAGGTCATAATACCATGAGATCGAAAAAAAGATGATTCTGAGCAGGCCTTGACTAGTACAACACGATTGGCAAGACTGATTTCAAAATGTGGCAGTAAGTTAGAGGTTAATAAATGTCAAATAAATTAAAACACAAAACAGTATTTATTTAGGGAACAAACTGAAAACTAAGATGAATACATGTTAGAGTAGGTGTTCAAAATGTGATCCTTCACTAGTATTACAACGATAAACTTAAATAATTCTGGAAACAAGATTGCAAAACTGACTTACATTTGAAATGTCACATTATAATTCATAGGCATTCTAGAACCAGTGTAACCAACCGTGTTGTACTAGTCAAGGCCTGCTCAGAATCATCTTTTTTTCGATCTCATGGTATTTTATATGAACATTTGGACATGCAAAAGCTTTGTGCGCGATGGGTGGCGCGTTTGCTGACTTTAGACCAAAAACGTGTTCGGATGGACATTTCGTCTGCGTTCCTGGAGCATTTCAAGCTTAACTCCAATAACTTTTTACACCGGTTCGTGACCGTCAATGAAACATGGGCCCACTACTACATGCCAGAGTCGAAAGAACAATCAAACCAAGGGGGAACTTGTTCCAAAGAAGGCGCAACCAATAACGTCTGCCGGCTAGGTCATAGCATCGGTTTTCAGGGATTCACAGGGTAAGATCTTTATTGGCTACCTAGTAAAAAGAAGAACAATCACTGGAGAGTACTACGCAGGTTTGCTGCAAGGTTTGAATGAAGAAATCAAGAGAAATCGACCGCGCAGTGCCAAAACAACTCTCTTTCATCAGCACAATGCACCTGTTCACACATCAGCGGTTTTCATGGCTAAAATCCATGATCTCAGGCTTGAATTGTTGGATCCTCCGCCCTACTCACCGATTTAGCTCCGTCTGACTTCCATTTGTTCCCAAAAGATAGCTCGGAGTACAAAAATACTAAGAGAATATTAAAAATTGATTACAGCAAATTAAAAACCGTTGACTGCTGAATTTAATAAATTCTGAAGGAAAACATAATTATTAGTATTCCATTATTAATTTAATGAAATATCTCTTATCAAATATATACACATATAAAATCCGGTTCCACTTAAAACAGTTCTCAAGATTTTATAATTACATTAATTCTACCGGGTGTTTTAAAAATAAATCTAGTTACCTCTGAAATTTCTTTGCATGCAAACTTTTGTGTGTCACTATATTGTTATTGGTATGGCATTAGCCAGAGCTGTCATTATTTATTTATAAAATTAAAAAGTAAACTGATTCACTTTAAATACCTTTAATTAAATTTGCTAATACAACACAAAATGTACGCTGTGCAAAAAAACATTTTTATTATTGAGGCATATTTTCGATCAGAATAGTTAATACTTCCGTCTACTAGCATAAAAGCATTGTGCGAGAACGGCACATTTTATTTTACATGGGAAGTTCAAAGCATGCTAAATGTATTTCATTTTAAGACACTCGGTATATTATTGATTTTTTGAAAGGTGATCAACAACTGGAAAGATAAAGCGTATGTATAGAATGGTCGATATAAAAGAGTTGTCCTTTATTGTAAATAAAAATTAGGACATTAAAGTATTTGTTTATCACTTTATCAGTATCGGATGGAAGCTCGTTGCTAATGACATTTGAAAAAATTAAGTCATTATTGTGGTAAATAATTCTACTAATTAAAAATTCTTTAATGCCAAGTAAACTGTAGTGTGGTATGTCAAACAATATAACATTTTATAAATATTTTTAGCAATGTCTCAGTTAAAATTAAAAATTATGTTTTATAACATGTAACCCCAATAAATTGAATTTATATCCCTACGACAGTTTCTATTCATCTGTTTGACATACAATATAAATTAACTGGTCTATAAATCTCAAACTAAAATTTTATAAATGTAGCACTAGCTGCGAATGAAAACAGCAAAAACTGATTTTTTTAAATAGCTTATGATAAAGTTTTTAAAAACTCTTCTATTGCCTTAATAATTCCTATAGAAGTTCCAAATCATTATTAGTATATTCTAACGAAGAATGTAAATTTATATACAGGGTGATTCATAATGCGTGTAACAAACTTGGGCATTTTATTGGGGGAGGTCATTTTAGGCAAAAAATGTCATATGAACATAGGTCGTATCCCAATTAGTTACTGAATTACAACAGATCAAAGTTTCATTAGTGTAATTGCAAATAGGTAAACAAAGCATATAATTAAACGATATTAAAGACATACGTCGAATATTATTTAATTAACCTTCCTCCACTTATGGATATGGATTTCAATCACCAAGCATATAATGTTAAGAACTTATAATGAACATTTAATTTAAAAACAAAAGCGAGCGTACGATTTATAACAAGTGCTCAAAATGCGCCCCTTAAGCCTGAATACAAGCACGACACCTACTAATCGTCGAATCATAAACACGAACTCCGAAATCGTTATTGTTTCATTGGCCGCCATCAATTATCCTTTGGAGTAACTGTTCACGAGTATTGATTTCAACACTGTAGACTAGCTATTTTAGGTGACCCCAAAGGATTTTACTAAATCTAATCTAATCTAATCTAAATCTAAAGGATTTAGGTCAGGGAACCTCGGAGGCCAAGCGATGGGACCTCCACGACCAATCCATCTGTTGGGAGAATGCATGCTTAGCCATTCGGTTATTTGTTTTCCATAGTGGGCTGGGGCACCATGATGCTGGTAGCACATTTGTTGCCGAATGTAAAATGGAGTGTATTCCAGCATCTCATAAAGTCTTCCATCTAGAAAAGTAGCGTATCGTTCTGCATTTAAGCGATTATCATGAACTTTGATATCAAGCAACCGGCTGTTAGAAATGCCAGTCCACGTAACACTAAAGCAATGTTAAAATCTTATCTGTACGATGGCATGGGGATTCTGGAGAGACCATAGATGGTAGTTGTTGGTGGTATTAAGACCATTCCTCGTAAATTGAGCCTCATCAGTCGACAGTATTCTACCTAAAAAATGTGATCTTTGGTAATTTTAAACTTAAGACGACCTTCCCAATAAAATGCCGAAGTTTGTTACACTCAGTATGAATCGCCCTATATAAAAATATTCCTTAAGTGCACCTTACTTATGAGCTCATCTTAAAAAATTATAAATAATTGAATCAACAAATAATTACATTTGAACGTTTAAAAAACGTTTTTAAATTCTGTTTAAAACTAAATTATAGAAAAAGTTGCAATTTAAAAAAGTAATAATCTTACTAAGTAATCTTTTCATATGAATGGATATGACCTCCAAATAAATATAAAATACCCACTTGCAAATAAAAAAGTACATACATTAACCTTATTAAACAATATTTAGAAGATGTGACTTACCAACCGATTAATACTTCAACTTCGATTTGAGAGGAATTTTAAATGCAATATATAAATTGAGAATCGTCGATTATATCAAACCGCATTTTTCAATGCACCTTGATGACAATTTTATTTTTTACCTGTGCAGACATGGGGTCATTACGTATAAAAATTAGTATACAGGGTATGTAAAAACTCGTGTACAAGCTCTCCGTAACTTTATTCCTTGAACAATAATCAGGCGAAATTTTTATACGTAGTAGGCGTAAACATATTTTTGATACAAGCAAACACATCTGGATGAATTCTGTGAATTGAAATTATGAAAACTAGTATTTTTTTGGTACTTTTAAACGATAAACGATACTAAATTGTTGCCGTTATTACTTAATCTATGCATAAAGTAACAGAATTTTGCAAAAGCGGCTTCCTTTTCCCGTTGCCAATTTTGAACTTTGAAGGCTTCGCAAGAGTTGCGGAAGCATCTGGTGGCTTTTTAGGTATAAGAATTTCGCCTTATTATTATCCAAGGAACTAAGTTGCGGAGAGCTTGTACGCGAGTTTTTACACATCCTGTATAGTATAACTGTATTATAGAGTAACTGACCTAGATCGCTGCGTAAAATTATTAGTAATTAATTAATTAGACTTAATTGATAATTTCCTGTTTCATAATTTACATAGAACAGCAGATGCAAAAACCCTACAGTTTTTTCAAGACAAGTTTGGACACTTTTTTTAATTCGAAAAGGACAGCTACTTACAAAAACATCAGCTATCATGTACATCAATTAAGACATGCAAAACAGAAATAATACTCATTAATATAAAATTTACAAACACGCAAATCTTCTTTTTTAAGTGGCGTACCATTTACGGGGCGTGTCCCGTCTTCTTTCTATACGTCTATGGCGTGCGTGTCCTACAGACATAGGGAAACTACAGCCTTACGTGGACTCCGAACCATGGAAATAATCCACCCCAGAGGAAACGTACTAGGCATAATACCTTGGTGGTTTGCCATTTGCCATTGCTTTCCGAGGAAAGAGGTCGGGTGTTTTCGGTGTTTGTGTGGCCCTGGGAATCGTACCCTAACCCAGTATTAATCTTAGTGTAATTAATAAGACCAAATTTTAAGACCAAAGAATTAATTATCGAAGTTCTGAGCTTAAAGAAATTTTAAAATCTGTTTCTACTTGAACCTAGGGTAATATTTTTAGTTTTGCCGAAATAATAATTAATGAATATCTTGGGATAATTATTTATATAGTATCCAAAATATTTTATAGCAACTTATATTCGTTGTACGCGCTCTTCAAAACAGTTACTTTGGAAACCGTTTGGAGGGTATGAAAAATGCTTCTTTAATGGTCCAATATTTTATTTAAAGGTGCCACAGCAATACTTGAGATAAACCGAATGTTATTTATTCATTATTTATTTTTATTAAGCTTTCGGTTGCCAGGGATTCCAACTCGCGTGTACTACTATGATCATTGGCACTACACGACTATGGTTTTTCCGAACCCAAGGAATTTCCATCTTAATCGTGACAAACATTGTATTGAAACGGGACATACGGTTTTTCTCGTATTCGAAAGGGGGCATACTTTAAAATTTTTTTCGCATTTTATTTTCGGTAAGATCGGGACCGAAAATCAAACCTGTGATCTTTGGTTTACAAAGCAAGCATGCTAATCTCTCCGCTATCCAGGCCGGCTAACTGAATGTTTTTATGTATTTAATCTATTTCATCTATTATGACACATGGAAAGAATAACAATCACGAGATCACGACCTACGTAGTTGTTACATAAATAACTATTTGAGAGAGCAATTGAAAAATATAATTAAAGGATTTTATTATGCTATTTCAATGAAAACAACTTATTTCGAATACTTAACAAACACAATCCGAACAACTAATTAAAGGCTGTTTTCTTTTCAATCAAAACAATCAGCACAGCTAATTTAGAGGCAGATGTAAATAAGTACATGCAGGCATGCACAAAAGAAACAGTACTGATTGGCAAAACTGAAGTTAAAAGCTTCATTAAAATAAATATTTATTTTAATTTATTCATTTATATTTCACTTTGAAGTTATTGTTTTGCATCATTACTAATTATTATACTTAGGTAGGAGGGAGGGCACGCCGCTAAATTTTATTAAAAAATTTTTACGCAATTTAACATTAAATATTTGTAACAAACGTTACTGTGGTTTTGCTAAATACTGGAATACTGTTATTAATTTCGGAAATTACTTTATATTTTTGATCACTGCTAACAACTTTTGTAAAATTTAGGTCAGATCTGCTGCCCGGCACCCGTTATATACCAGCCGCCACTGATTAACATAAGGTTCTCATATTTTCTTTCGTCGACCTGTTAAATACATGTTACTAGTCATCAAGATACAATCACATATGTGTATAAAGCTCTGTATGCATAAACTAGTTAGTAGTAATTAACCCAGTTAGGGAAGCATTTCGTTTGGCACCATAGAATACTTCTCCACGTCATATAAACTAAACTAGTATTATTACCGTACTATAACAACTTGTGCTAGTGTCCTATTGTTTAAATATTATTCGCATGTACAAATTTCGGGATTACTATTTTCTAAATTTGATACTATGTGAAGCTTATATGGTTTGATTTAATTAACCAACTTAGAGTAAAGCCCTTAGTTACAATACGACAACACTTAATTATCTCCATAGAGTTTGAAGACGGCTTCTCTTCAAACATTGATATTAGGCAAACACCTAAATCCTCGTATGAGTAATAAGATTCCCTGACACCGCTCTTGTTCTTGTTTATATTGTTTCGAAGTTTATTATAATAAGCACATATTCGATATTATTCTTGAATGTTAAACTTCTTTGATGCGTTATGAAATTAGATCGAAATATTTATATTCTTTGTTGTATATATTTTTTGTAGTATGTGCACGTTAACCAAATTCATTCAAAATAGTTTTATCAGTTAACATTTAACAATTTAATTTTCGATTCTTCGCACATACAATGTATGTATACTTATAGTAAGAATTTTAAACACCTAATTATTTTGTCTGACTCCTCGAGGAACATAGAACATCTAGAAGGTTTCTGTGACATTCAGTCGAGTTATTAGATGGCCAGCGTCACACATTAAGAACACAAAATTATTAAACATTCATTTTCATAAATACTAACCTATAATTTTTTTAGGTCATAACAGGATTTGTGACTTAGTAATGCTATATGTATATTTATTTATGTACTTAGTTATCGACGAATCGAATTTGCCATTGATGTAGAGGTGATAATAATTCAATTCTCTCACATCTCTCTTTACTTGAATCCAGCCTTTTTCCTGTTGCTTCATATCATTTTTGATTCTTTTCTCCTCCTTTCATTTTTTAAAACCGTTTCCCAAATAATGTTCACTATTATCTTCCATTCATTGTTCAAATCTGTCCAAGTGTGTCCAAATCAGTTTGATTTTTGTATTTCAATTTTTTGCAATTTCTTTTATTTTCGGTGTTCTTCTGACTTCCCTTTTTATAATTTTGGATATATGTATATTATTATTATGATTACTCCTTTTATTCTTCTTAATATCATGATTTTACATGCTTGAATCTTTTGTTTCTCCGATATGACCTCTAACTCGTTCCATACGATAGTATAATAATAATAATAATAATATAATAATTTATTGAATTAATTATACAAATTTTAAGCAAAATCAATAAATTGTTAAAAGTCTTGCACGTGGGCAGTATGGGCTACAAGAAGCATCATTGTATTGTTGATTCTGCTATTGATTTCTCCGCATATACTACTTTTTTTGTCCACCGTGTTTTATATGCCTTTTTGCAATTTGTATCTCATCAGTTCTATTGGTATGTATTCTGGCTGATGAACTATGTTGACTATGTTCACGATTTCCACTCAGTATTTCAGTTCTTTGGTTTTGTGTTCTATTTCTGTTTTAGTTTTCGTAAATATCCCAATTTAAAGTCATCCTCGGTGACCTATGAAATTCAAAGTTGTGTTTTAGCTGGTTTAGAAAATGCAGGTAAAATACAAAACAAGTGATAATCACATAAATCTTCCTCTTCTTGCCCCTATGGCTGAGGCCTTGGCGACGGTTGTCAGTAACTCATTATTACGAGTACTATGAACCCTCTCTGCACGTATACTGTACACTGTACAGGATATAAGCATAAGCAATGGAAGGAAACGCGAAATCAAGTACACTGCCCGCTATGGAATTCAAAATAGCAGATTACGGAAGCCGCCCACTTACAGCACTGACGGATCAATTAACAGAAGGTAGAAGAAACAAAGAAGAACACAAGGCCCTGGACTTAAGAAGGGAAATCGCAAATATGTGAGGGAAAAAAAGAAAGGCAACTGTAGCTGGAAGAAAATAACACATGCTTAGCCCCCAAATACGATCATCTGGATCACAGCTTCGACCCGCTCTGGGGGGAAAACAGTCCTGAAACAAGATATAGAGCGATATCGGGTATACCACAACAAACCTGGGATGAATAGGCAAGAAACAAAATTATGATGAGGAAGGAAATAAACTCAAGAGAAGAATTAGACAACGAGGAAATAGAAGTAGAGGAAGAAGATGTAAATATGGAAAAATAATGTAGAATAACGGCGAAGGACGATATACCATAACAACAATGACAATAAAAAATAAGGAAACAAGGAGTACGTATACCTGTTAAACCCAATTAAAAACAATATTTTTAATAATGCTCATAATAATGGTTAGTCTAAACTAGCATAAAGTAACATGCAGTAGGGTAGGTCTGCGCTAAGGTATTTCATATCATAGACTTAAAAAATTAGCGGTTATACCAGAAATAATGTTAATATAAGATGGTAAAGCATGTTTAACCATCTCGGTCATATATTCAACTCCCATTGAATACCTACGTGATCTAACTACCTTGCACTATTTATAGAAGCGGTGTCTAGCGGCTGGCGTCACAGGCATGTTAACGTTATACAGTGCTCCCAATCCCCACCTATCATAACAAATCCCTTCACACCTTATTGGCATGGGGTGCACCTGGGGTAAACCAGGATTGATCCACGGGGATCTGCTCCATGTCAATTGATGATGATGATGAACATTAAAAATAGCATTAATATTTTGTGAAGTATCCCTTGGCAGACTTTAGAGCTAGAATTCTTCTAGGTATGCTGTTAACGACATTGACAGCATGCTGAAGTAATTTCTTATCAATGACTTTTTGGTCGCACATCCCGTATTTTTTTTTCAAGAATTCACCAAATATTTTCAATTGAATTCATATCCGGACTATTTTCGGACAATTCAAGTAAATCAATTTATTTCTGTATAATCTTTTACTGTTTGTGACATGATGTGACATGATGTGCCATCTTGCATGGACACTCTATCTTCTATAAACCATTATTTCATTTTCGGTATAAGGAAACTGTCTAGGTACTTTTGTAACTAATCACTTTTGTAGGAAACTTTACATTTTGTTTGCCCAAGTTTTAATTTCAGTTTGTAATAATGCGGTACAGCTTCCGATTTTGATATAAACATTTAAGAAATCTTTAGGGAATATATTTTTTATAAATCTTCAAACCAGAAACCCTTTAACAATCTTCAGCAAAGGAACCAGTTAAGAATCTATGAAGGAAACACTTTTTATAAATTCTTTTGGAGGAGAATATTTATTACAATTTTGAAACCAGAAACTCCTTAGCAATCTCCAGCAAGGAGACCCTTAAGAAAATTTTAAGGAAAAAGTTGTTAAAAGTCTTCAAATGAGAATTTCTTTTGAAACCTTCAGGGAAGAAACCATTTATTACAAAAATGAAATTCCGGCGGATATAAACACAACATTATAAGCTGTAGGTCCCCTATGTCTGTAGGCTACTTAACACGCACACCACAGAGGAGAGAAGATCGGCAACGTCCTGTAAAGGGTACGCCACTTCTAGGAGAGGTGAGGATTTGCAGATTATTTTGACAGATATGCTAGTCATATTTTTCTTGATTATCGCGGATACGCGGATTTAAGATGTAGATTTGATACATAACTATAATTAATGACTGTGATGGGGAAGAACACCTAAAGTCAATGACTCTTTCCTTAGATTCAAGAAGTGATCAAACTTGCAGAGATTTGGGAAAAAATGAAATATCAGAGATAGGAGTCGACAAAAAAAAATGTGAGGAACAGAGCTACGACAAATATATGAAAAACAACAACATATAATATTATCAGGCTAGCAATATCTATTTATATATTTATTTATTTTTATGAAGAGCCCGTAGTATATATTCTTTAGGGGGCCCCTGGAGTCTTCTGCTAATTGGTTTTTGTTTCATAGCTAGGTAGATAACATAAAAATACGCCCTCGTATATTTTTTAACCACTACTCCGAAAGAAATTGTACAAAAATATAGAACTTAAAAACAAAAGCAACAATGTGTGCATTTGGCATACATTCAAAATTGTTAAATGATAGAATAGAATATATAAAACACCTGATCTGTGATATAAATAATTGTCTTATTAACGCCATATTTCCAGAAAAAATGAAAATTCAAAAGTATCGACGCATCTCAATATTTAAAAACTGTGCTTGCCATAAGAGTTACAAAGTATTTATTTGTCATAACTTCCTAACGCCCAAAGAATTTGGTTTTAGGAAAATGTACACACATAACTACAGAATTTTTCCGACGACCACTATGAAAAATGACTCATTTCACACGGTTTACTAGTATTGAAAATAACAAATTTCGCACAGCAACGAAACTGTGTGAAATGCCCGTGTGCAAAACTTTGCACACGCTAAACCACACAAAGCAGTCGGCGGGCGACGTCAAAAGTCGTCATTTGTTAAAAAATAAATATTTAAAACGTCAAAGTGTTGCAAGTGTGGTGCTGGTTCAAATTTTTTTAATGAAAAATTGGAAAAATGGTCGTCGGAAAAGTATAGTGTAAAACACGTGCTGAAAGGATATTTCACACTCGTGTGATTAAGCCACTCGCCAGAGGCTCGTGGCTCAACTTTCACACTCGTGTGAAATATTCAACTTTCAGCACTAGTTATACAATATACTATTAAAATTACTAGAATTTCATTACGAGGTACTGGAGAATCGAGAATGTTGCAGCATGATAATGTGTGATATAAGCAAGGCATTTGATTCTATGGATCACCAAAATATTTGTGGTTAAGCTGCATCATTGCGGAATGAGAGGAATAATTTCGTCATATCTATCATGGTGGAAACAGTTTGTAAGTTGGGTAGAAATAAATCAAATTACAAAATTACAACTGGTATTCCCCAATAAAGTATTTGGGCCCTTTATTTTTTATAGTTTCACAGACGACCTACCGATATAATGTAAATGATCTGAAGACAAACACGGGTGTAACTTTTAAAATGGAAACAAACTGGTTTGAGCCAAGCCAAGCTTTTGTTAAACCAAAAAGAAACTATAAAATTTTTATTTAGTACTAATTGTGGACATATAGGTGATCAGAAAAAAAAAGAAGTATCTTGGAATAACTGCCGCATTGTGACCAGCTCTGAACTCAGCTAAGCAAAAGTGGGCAAAAATGCAACTAGAAATGCACATTTCGCCTTTTTTCATTCTGTGATTACGTATAGTGTAGAGATCTCGGATTATTCCATGCATGTAAGTCGGTGTTTATTTACCAGAAAAAGCTCTTGCTGGTGTGATTCAAACAACTCACTGTGTACCCCTATTTGTAAAATACAACATTTTAATTTTGCCCTTTTTTATTTATTTTTGTTTATCATTTCGTGCAATACTTATTTAATTTTAAGTGTATGTTTGTTTTACAAAAAGATAAGATTATGCATTAATTTTAAACAATAATTACATAATCTTTTATAAAAGTTTTAAGCATCATTTGATGAAGCAGATCGAAGTTACATATCACAATTATTCGACTTCTATTTCTGGTTGGTATAATTTATAATGTAATACGTTTAATCTTTATTATTTTCATAAATACCGTAAATAAATTGCTTCATTTTGGGGTTTTGCGTAACGTTAACCGGGTGTGCTTTTAATTTTATAATTAGTTCTTTAATAAAATACTTCTTGCTTTAAAACTACACATAATTTGCTAGAGTACTAGACACGTCTTTTCAATTGCAGCCCTATAAATCAAATTTCCCGAATGGATGCTTGTATTTTTATACGTAGTATAATTAATCTATAAACATTACTTTACAAAAGAAACACAAATACCTATATTACTCAAAAATACAAAATAATTTTTGTTTTATTAATTTCATGTGCGTTTCTAATATGCTCCCTGTACTTCTGAGGTACCGCTGATCGCCTGACCCGAATTCAGGTGACAAACTTCGGGACGGGTTTGGTCGGGAAGTGCACTCTCCTGTATTTTACTCCGTGGTATTAACTAACATCGTGACGAGATTCTCCACCATTTTGAGACCCGCTCTATCTCTCTCTAAATATGTTTTCTCATTTAATAGTCAAAATTACAATTTGTTTTTTGCTTTTCTCAAATTCTATGCATTTTTGACATAGATTTTATACCAAAACGTACAGAATTGTTATCTTCAAGCTATGAAACATTTTCAAGTCTTTATGTAGAGGTATTCATTACACTATTAAACTGTCTCCTACCCTGGACCCACCTTCAAAGAATCGATATGCCAAATTTAACAGAGATAGAATATTACTTCTGTCTCAAGAAAATTAAAAACATTTTCTGAATCAAAGGCCCCAAAAATTTTTTTTTCATAATGAATGTAAAATTATATAAAAATAGGTCGTCAGTCTGTAAAACAAAATTCAGCTTTCGGACCATCTCTTTTATGGTATACCTTCTTTTGCCAAGTGGTTTCTGATCTCGTACTATTTTAATGAGTATGTTGTCATTAGCTCTGCTTACTTCTTTTTTTTACGAATCGGGTTATGTCCATGGTTACGCTCGTCCTTTATTTCTTTGTTTCTCACTTTGTCTTACCGCGTTTTTACCACAATTGCTCTTAAAATATTCATTTCAGCGGCGCGTAACAACTGCTTGGTTTTGCTAGTACCAGCGCGGGTTTCTGCTCCATAAGTCGTAATTGGTCTAACCACGGTCTTATAGACTTTTACCTTATTGTCAATATTCAAAAACTTGTTCTTTCTAGTTACATCTCCTAGTTAACCAGAGATTCGTGCACCTTTCATATTTTACTGTTTTCCCTCATTGTATAAGTTGCGATCGCTGGATGCATATACCTCCAAATACTGGAATTTCATGACCTATATTCTATCATTTTCCGTTCTATTTTGAGCTTGCATCGATCGATTGAATGATCGCATTTTTCTAAGGACGAACTCTATGTAAACGTGCACGCAATTACGGGACGCTGTTTTAACCGTACAACGTCCATACGTCCATGTAGGTTGACATGTTGCAAGCGACTGCTTCAACGTCGGTGACTCCACGTGAAAAATGCATACATAATCTGAAAACGGGAACTTCAAACTCTTTGAATGTAACATATTTCACTTTCATCCATTGGTAGGCAGCCCGGGAGGCAGAAAAACCTACGTAATATTTTTCTAAATTTTCATACACTAACATTATGAGTATAAAGCAGTTACAGTCAACAATTACTTTTACATGCATTTAAAAGCCAACCAAATACTGTTGAATTTGGTAGGTAACTAATTCATCCACCTATATATTTTTTTGCCGTGGGTTGGTTGCTTGGTACTTGTAATTCAGTGCTAACATTCTTAAATATTGGGACATTAATTGAAATTCAATTTATTATTTAAAATAAGTATATTAAACCATATGTTTTTGAAAACGTCGGAAAGCTACCTAAGAAAAACACAAGTTGATGAAATAAGGCAAAACTTAATAAAAAAATCGGCAAAGGTGGTTCCGGCTCGTTCAGACTGGCCGGCGGCGGGGGCGGGGCGTCCGGGAAGCCAGAGAGGGCCTCCAAGAACTCGCCGAAGAAAGCGTCCAAGTCCGCGAAAAGGAGCGCCACCGGAAGACCGAAAGGAAGGTACGTCCGTTGCCAAAAAAACCGAAGGCGAAAAAGCCCGCGGCAGTCGGCGGCGAGAAGACAGCCGCCACGGGAAGCGGAAGGAAACCGGCGTCCGCCAGATCGGCAAGTCCCGAGCAGAGAGCCACGAAACCGAAGACCCCCTCCAAAGCGAAGAAGGGCACCAAAGTCCCTATGAAAGAGCCAAAAGCACCCAAACCGAAGAAGGCAAATTGCACCACTAAATTATACACGAAAAAGTATCATAAAATATATAGTTTCTTCTTTTCGTTCTTGCCTCCACAAACAAACGAGTTACAACTCCGGAAAGAATTTTCGAAAAATTCGCTTTTCGCTTGTAGCTCGTAAACAAAAGACGATTTAAATTCCGGTTTGCACCATTAAATTTGGACCGAGAGCTCTTAATTGCCTTTTGCGTAATTGTAATAGTTAAAGAGCCTAGAGTCCCTTCGAAAATTGTTCGCCCTGTAGAGGTACATTTTCTTGTACCCAAAATGTAGGTATTACTTCATTGCATTACGAAGCTATGAGATGCGTTTTACACATGCGACAGATAAAGGTGATACCATATTGTCGCAATAGCAATAAACCATTAATCCATACAATCTCATATTGAGACCGCATATTATGTAGTGTGTGCAAAAAACTTCACACCATATGACATACTTTTTTATTATTTAACTTAATAAAACTTGAAGCAGTCGTTTGGGCT
Organism: Melanotus villosus; assembly: GCA_963082815.1. Taxonomy (NCBI): domain Eukaryota; kingdom Metazoa; phylum Arthropoda; class Insecta; order Coleoptera; family Elateridae; genus Melanotus; species Melanotus villosus. The sequence continues at coordinate 59,116,595 of OY720418.1, read as the reverse complement.
TGTCTAAAAATTTAAAAATTAAAAAAGGCCATTCGAATTTTATGAAGTGACTTCCGGTATACTAAAAATTCAACAAAAAATTTCCGAAAACAAGTTTGCTAAAATTCAAAACAATCTTACTAAAAAGGCTATTTAGAAATTATATTAAATTCATATGAAAATTTTCACGACAACAATAAAAAAAAATCAAATGACGCTTAACGTGCTATTATTTGTTGCTAAAATTCAATACTATTGATTTCAGGTATTTAGACTTTAGTTTATGTACAGTAGTTATTTGGTAAAAATTAATTCGTAGAGTAGTTTTTAAGAGGAAAAATAGAGCTGTTTCTGAATTTCGTTTTAAATGACACCCCAACCTATTAATATATCAGTTACTATGTCTAAAATAACGCATTAAGCAGTCATTTTCCCATTTTTCTTCGAAAGAGGATTACTTACTTTTGGCTGATACGGTGCAAGGTAATAAATTAGTTTGAACGCATACGTAATAGAACTGAAGGATCCTAAATAGGAGTCCCGTAAAGACAAATGTTAATGGTTAAAGTTGGGCTATCAGCCATTTTCAAGTTATTATCAAGGATAGTCTACAGCTCGATGTTAAGTGTGGCCGAAATTCGAATAGATGCAACTAGCAGAAAGGCTCAATACAGGGTGTCCACAAACTCACTTCACAAAAGAAAACTGCAAATTCTAGAGCTCATTTTATGTCGATTTGACGTAAATCACCTTATCCAAAAATGCTTGCTAAGGGAGCTAGAGCTCTTTGAACATGAAAAGTTCAAATCGATTTTTTTCGAAAACGGTGCGTCATAGCGACTTCAGATAAGAGCATCATTTTTTTTATAAAAAATCGAAATTTGTTAAATGTTATGTCAAAATGGCGAAATTTTCAAAGAAAAAAAGTTATGAATAAAAATGTCCAATACCCCTCCCAAACGAGCCGCTTATGACTACAATTAAAAAAATCGTATTTATGCCATACGATTGAGCATATTCCAGGAAATAAATGTACAGAATGTTATCACTTAAAAGGAAACCGTTTTGAAGATATTTGAATTAAACCGATGTAAGGGCGCCATCTTTAAAGAGCTCTAGCTCCCTTAGCAAGCATTTTTGGATAAAGTGATTTACGTTAAATCGGCATAAAATGAGCTCTAGAATTTGCAGTTTTCTTTTGTGAAGTGAGTTTGTGGACACCCTGTATAATAAAAAATCAGTTAAGAAGCAGATCTTACTGGTGAACAACATGTCTTTAACAAATATGTTAAAATTTTCACAATTTTTTACATAACTATATTCACTCTTTAGATCTATATTTAATTAGGAGAAAAAGAAAAACTTTCAAAACATTTTTGAAAAAAGAAGCATCCATGTAATTGAAATAATTTTTTTAATTAATAGGCCTATACACGCAAAAAGTTCAATGTAATAAATACTTGCATAACAGTTAACTAAAGTAACAAATTTAACATCCACAGTTAATTGAAATATCTTTCAGGTATATGGAAAATTGTATAAACATATTTTTGTGCTACATGCTGCAATATCCTGTAACATTCAAAAGGTCACAGAAACGAAATTTAAAAAGAATGTTGTAGGGCTTAGACTGGAAAGTTTCAAAACGATTCCGTTTTGAGCCTCCTTCTTAAAGGTTTCACAAGGGAATTCGCACTTCACAATTTATTAAGTTTCGATCTTTCAGGTGACGTTTTGAGGGATTGTCAAGTAAAGGTTCATATCTTTTGTATAAAGTCTCTAAGCTTATATGATACGCTTAAGGAGTAACTCTACAGAATGGCTTACACAGCTTATCACAGCATTCACAGCTTTCCCGCTTCAACGGTGAGACATTCGCGGAATGAGGCACTCGTTATTCCATTATGATTCAAATTCACCGGAGTTTAAATACACTGAAGTCGGCTTAGTCTTTGAAAGAGGAGCTTTTAAGGAAGCCCGAAACGTAAAATGTATATTAGAAGTTATTATTAATGAAGAGCGGATTTCTACTTCAGAAAGTTTTCAAAACAGCACTTTGATTTATGCAGATACCGAAACGCTACCTTATCATATAAATTCAGTATAAAGGTAACAGAAATAAACAGTCGTGAATAGACAAATGCCCAGCAAATAAATACCAAATTGAAAGGAAAGCTATGGTATTCTAAAAAATAAACTCAAACTTATATTTACACGTCAAAATTCACATTAAGAATACTGAAATTGCCACATATTAAATGTATTTAAATATATAAATAAAAAAACAGTCTATCATTTCAAAAAGAGAAGTAAAATTTCTTAGGTTGAGAGAAAAACAAAAATACAAAAATTAAGCAAAGTCACACAAAATTTAAAGGCAACTTGAAGCAAACATGAGTTATTAAGAGTATTCTTAACTTATATTATACTTATACATATAAAATACAAGTACAAATATTATACTCCCTTACTGCCAAATTCTGAACTAAATAACTCTAGAAATACCTGTGTCTCCCCTACCTAAGAGTTTTAGTCTTTACTAAATTATGAATTCTTGTCAACTTTTGCTTTTCTTCTGTTATCTGGTATAGTTGATTTGAACTTGAAAACAATCCAGTATTTGTCTGAAAATTAAAATTTTCAAAAAAAACTCAGTTTCAATGTAGGCGAAAAAAACAAATAGTGGGTTACTTTATTATAATGGTGTATCCAATGAGAGCTTCAATTTATTAATTCTAAATAACTGACGAGTTTTATTTGGTTTGGCATTCTCTCCTAAGCCACAGTTATGAATAAATAAACAATTAACGAAAATAATAAGACATGGAAGTATACAATAATATTTCATTCTTCATAAAATATTAGTTCTAAAAATACTTAAAGAGGTATCAGCGCGAGAGGACGGCAACATAGGGGACTAAGATTTCCTAAGTCGCTGTTATATTTTCTATGTATCGTGTTCGACAACAGCCAGTCTTCGCTCAATCATTTTCAGCGACTGGGTAGATCATCCGTTGAGTTTTAGAACGAGATTCGAACCCTAGACCGCCCTATATTGTAGTCTACAAGTTTGTTATGATGGTAATTACTCTGCCAGGCCAACAGTGCTTCGCTCGTATCGTAATTCGCCGGAATTAGTAATAGTTATTCCACGCAAGTTGAATACAATATCTTGTCTATGACTACCGTATTACTTTAATTATAAGACGCCGCCGATTATAAGACGCACCCTTACTTTTCTAAACTAAAACATAACCTTTACCCTGGTATGACGCCATCGACTATAAGACGCACCATGAATACAGAGGCGCCAAAAAACGAAAAAAACATGCGTCTTATAATTGAAGTAATACTTTACTTTTTGGTGCAAGTTATAAATGTATAATATCGCGAATTTATGAGAGTTATTAACTATTTTTACGACTACATAGCGATGTAACTGTGAAATAAAGGATTTGCAACTTAGCGATTGGCAGAAAGCTGTGAGTAATGAAATGCGGTGTAATTTATAAGTCATTATTCAACGGTGTGAATGATATAGGCCATTATTTAATAGAAAACGCTTATGTAATAAACGTATTATTTACTAGTAAGTCATTGAAAAACATGTTTAACTTAAGGTGTTTAACACCAACCAATATCATCTTGCAAATTGAATTTGCTGTTATAATAAATTAATGTTAAACGTACCCCGACCTACAGTAGGACTGTAAATAAATAGGTCAAACAACAAAACAACCGAAACGATAATAAATTAGGAAAAAATTTAATTGTGGGAAGTAAATCTCTTCTACGCGTTTACAGAAAAGTTGCTCTCACATACATACGTACACTACCATGTTCTACGTTGTAACTTCGCACATTATCTGCTATTATATAATCTCTTTTAAATAATATTTTTAAATAAAAATGTTTGTTTAAAGATTATTGCTCTAACTTTGTTTTAACAATTCCCTTATGTTTAGATTTTAATTCTTATTATTCTTTGATATTTTCTAAATAAATCTTAAAAATGTTAGCTTCTTTTTATCAGAATTTGTTAAGGCATAGCAAATCTAGTAATGTATCTTATGCGTAAGGTATATGCTTCCACTAGAAGCACTGAAAATGTAGAGTAATTGATCACAGTCGAAGATTTTTTGGCAAACAATAACGCAGTACTGGTCAACTTGAACGGGTCTATACATCTCCGAGAAGTAGAGCGGTTGATCGGGTTTACTCTAGGGAATACAGCACTTTGTGGCCAAACAAAACCCTGGAGGAGGTAGGAGGAGTGATAATATATGCCACATGGTATATTGATTTCGTCTACTTTAAATGTCCTGTGGCTTCGAATCAGACCTGCCCTTTTTCATGCCTTGTAGGAAATAACAAACACCTTTTAAGCGCAAATAAGTAAATTTATCACTTCCACTTCTATTCCCGGCGAAATCTAACCGGTTATCGCCAAGAACTTTTTTAAATTTCATTGTTTCTCATCCCACAATTTCAATAAATCATTATTTTAAAATAATAAGTTCGTTCCATTTCATTTTTCACTTACTTGGGGCTTTTATGATTAGAATTTTAATTGGAAATGGAATGGAATCAAATTTTTAAGTGCTTTTTGATCTCCTTTCACGATTTCTTTTATATTTAGTATTCACTTACTGGGGATGGAAATCTCGGTGCTTTTTAACACGTTGCCAATACAGTTTCAAATCCTTTTGCTAATAATACCGTTTACTTGGCGACAATTTAAAATTCACTTTGGAAGTGTTAAATAGAGTTTCGTTTTAACAAGTCGATTTTTCGATTATTAAATACTTTAATAGGGCCTTTTTGGTAGAATTATAGGATAAAGGGAATTTTAGTTGGAACTCGAATTCGTAACTTAGGAAACAGTTCAGAGGGCACGTGCTTGGGTTATTTTTTATAAGTAATCTACAAAAAATAATTCAATTATCCTAGAAACTGATACTGAGGAAAGCATACAAATATTTTGTAAACACTTCCAACCACTTTTGATTTTGCCTCAGTTGCTTTTAAAATCACTCAGGCTATCGTATTTTTAATGAGTAATTATTTGTACCACACTAGAAAAATGTCAAAGCAGCTGTAGCATCGTATCGAAGGACGTTCAAGATTGACATACAAATTTATTAATTAAATTGTATGAATCTTGATTTCATATAGGTTGATGAACTACTTTTGTAATTTAAAACATTTCAAATTACCATTTTAAAAGGTTTTATTTTTGTTACCAGCGCAATTGATTGGAAGAAATTTCCTATCAAAATGCAGCTGTGATACATTATAATAATGCAGCCATTTCTCCAGAGTAATATCGCTGAAAAAAGAAAAATGACGACTGTAGCCTGAAACGCTGCTGTAACTGAGGAAACATATATTTCTTAATATTCGCCAGTTGTCGTAAAATGGAAAGTTTTATAAGATACGTATTATTTAGTACCTCCATTGGAGTATTTCTTGTGTAGTAATTGAATTCAGATTTCAGGAAAGCGGTCGAAATATTTTATTGAAATGATGTCGCAGGTGGCTCCATTCGATTTCACAAAAGTTATAAGGTCGGTAATAAGTCACAATGATAACGTAATGGCTGTTATGAGGTTCGCGCTCGATAGAACAAAAGCGAGCAAACGCCACGTTTTTCAAACGAAGTGTCTGTTTACAAGCACTGATTTACTACCGCTTACTAAAACCATTTCACTCGCTTACCGAGAACATCGTTACGGATTTGTAATCTAAATTTTGGCGGTGTTTTCTTCCAGATTTCTTTTTCATGTGGATTTTTAATTGCGTTTGTTTGCATAGCCATCCAGTTTTCAAACACAGAAGTACATATAGTGTTCTGAAATCAAGAACATTAAAAAATATGCGAGACTTGGAAGCGCCGAGGCGTTTAAAATATCAAAGAATTTTTTTTATAATTTGTTCTTCGAATCACAACTTTTTTTACAGTGTATACCTTTACCTTTACTCAGAAGAAAAATGTTAAGTTAAAAGCTTGTCAACTGACCTTTACGCAACAAAATAGCTGCATTGTTTGTTTATTTACTGAACGATATGTAGGTTTGTCAGTACCACGGATTAAAACACGGGCCGACTGTGATGCTCATTGGTATTACTTTAATTCGTTAGCATAATCCAACTAAAATTCGTTGGACCTTTGAAAGCGATGTTAATACTTTGATATTTTTACAGCAATAAATATCTCACAAACTTGAACTGGAAGTCTAAGTTGAGACCTTTGGTTTACTTTGGTGCTTGTTTACTTTGGTGCTTGTTTACTTTGGTGCTTGTTTACTTTGGTGCTTGTTTACTTTTGTGCTTCTTTACTTTGGTGCTTGCTTACTTTAACGCCATAAAAGTTGGTAAAGTGATTTAAGCACTTTTATAGTGGAGCTTTTTACAGGCTGCAGGCAATATTACGGAACTTGAAGAAACTTCATCTAAACAAATTAACTATACTCTTAATCATAATACAACAGTGTAATTTAGCTATACCGTTTATAGGCTGTATATCTTCGCCAAAGAGTTTTCACATATTGTACCTTTGCAGTAAAATTATTTTCCCAAATTACTAAATGTAGGGTCAATCGGGGTAATGGGAAACGATTTTTGCAAAGTTAATTTTGAGTTTACGTAGCAGGACTATTAAAAGGAAATAAAAATTGATTGTTGGTATATGTTCACCTCTGTCCCTGACCTGCTAAAATAAACTGTAAAAAGTGATGCCCCCCGAAAAGGTTATTAAAGAAAATTTTTTTTTCGTCGTTTCCAATTAACCCAGACGCGTTTCCATTTCCCCTAGATTTTTGGGGGAAATGAAAACGATTCGTCACTTCATACTTAATATGTATTCATACGGAGATGGGGTTAAAGAAAACGTTCTGCTGCATTTTGTGAACACAAAGCTTCTTTCCGTTTTATTTTATTTTTACTAATAAGCGAATAGAAACATTTTGCAGCAGAAGGTTCGATTTGTCAGGGTTAGGATAGTCACCAAATGGATTAAAATTCAACAAAAAGTTTATTTAAAGAAAATAGGAAACATATAGAAACGGCATTTTAATGACAGACTAAGCTTAGTTAAACATCTTAAAATAAAAAGAAGCAGGTTATTAAATATAAAAGAACTGAAAACATATTCTTAATAACCATTACGTACTAATCACTTCTAACAAATTAAGATTTCTTTAAACCTGTTAAAATTTAACAGTTTTCGACAAATGAAAAAATGAGTATATATATAATATTTCATCCGAAGAACTTGATAATCTCTTCTTCTTTGGTTTCTTTTTTAATGGCTTTTCATTAACAATTTTGGTTTACTTCTTGACTATCTTCTTTGGTTGTTTCATCTTCTTTTCCTCATCTTCCCTTAGGCGTGCAATTACTTCCTCAGTTGTTAAGACTTCTCCGTATTGGAGCTGCATTAGAGGAGGTGTTGGTTTCTTCAGGAAACGCGTTTTCAATTGCCCCAGATTTGCGTTTTCATTTGCCCCAAGCAAACGTTTTTATTGGGGCAAATGAAAACAGCCAACTATCCCCGCCACATTCATTTGAGCGACCTAACTAACTAGCACCATGCAATTACAACATTTGTTCATCAGAATGTGGGTTCCGCTATGGCAAAAAATAAATTTGGACAGGCAAACAAAATATCTCCCTAGGAATATCGGAAATGGCTGTTAAATAATTCTGAGGTGAAAAATGTAATTAAACTTACCTTGATATCAAGCGTGCGTTTACACTTTATAAATGCGTTGGAGTAACTAACGTATCACTAAATATGCATACTGCTAACTACAAGGGAAAAAGCGCAGTTTTTTAAATATATTCGGATCATGTTTTCATTTACCCCTAGTTTCCCATTACCCTGATTGACCCTAATATTGTAATTCTAACTCTACACACTTTTGCTATCTCTTTGGAAGCTTCATAATCCCTTCTTTACAGAAGTCTTTTGACTGAGCGGCAAGCCAGTTTCGTACAACATTTTTGATCTCATCATGCTCTTCAAATCGAATACCACCCATTGCTTCCTTGGGTGGTCCAAACAAATGAAAGTCACAAAGAGACAAATCCAGACTGTAAGGAGGATATGGAAGTAAGTTTTGTGTCTCACTCCAAGCTTTATATTTATGATTCTTGGATAAAATGGTGTACTCAGGTTTCGTCACAGATCAGCATTCAGTTTACAAAAGCTTACATTAGTGAGAAATTTAAGGATATTTTTATCATGTTTCTTGATGTTCAACTTGCCTAGGTGTGCATAAACCAAGTCCATACAATTCCATTTCCTGTTAAGAAAACCTATGTCAATATTACAAGGGTGCAAGATGACTGCTTCTTGTATATGGGCGTGTATGTTGGTTGGAACTTGGTTTAGGTTTGTTGAGTGTGTGCGGAATGATACATGTGACTGACAATGTTCCGTAGTGTTACCACCAAATGCAACGTAGTAATTAATAAAATTAAAAATAAAAGACAAATATGGTGGTATATTTAACCAGCTACGCCACGTGGAGGTTTTCTGCAAAATGTTTTATAACAAAAACGTTGCTTCAACTAACATAAGATATATTAACACACTTTGGTTAGGTCTATAAAACGGTTTATAGCAAATAAGCAAAGTTAATAAAAAAAAAATCTCTAAATAAAATGTAATTAATCTTCAAACAAATAAAATATTAATATGAAAGTAATATAAATTGAAATCATTTACAAGGCTCAAGAATAATCAAACTAAATAAAATTCAGAAAATGTATCTTACATTAATCGTAGCGCACATCTCTAATAGCCCGAAGGGCTTAACTTCTTAGGGACATAATTCTTGGACGACCACACTAACCATTATCAGCGCTTGCTGACCGTATACTTTTATTTAAAAAGTCAGTTCCCCCGCAACCATGTTCTGGAACAAAGACATTTAATCTGCTGTGTTGTATACCGTGCGGAATAACATTGCAGCATTCCATTGGACTCCACACTCCACAGTTCGCCGTACGTAATCGTTTCCGTGGTTACGAAGATCATTCAGGTACATCTCGCATATTTGTATGCCTCTATTCCAAGAATTCCCAATCTAGTCTAATAGCCCTCAATAGCACACCATATTAACGCCAGATGTTATTTTGTGTAAGTTTTACTTCAGTACAATATTATTAACGGTGTAATATGCACTTCAACAAATAAAATGGAAGTATTGTTGTATTCAGAAGATAACTGTATTTCTTAAAAAAAAAATGCTGACATAGTTTGCATAAAATTAGAAAACGGAAATAAATTAGTAAGAATGAATTAATGTATTTAATGTTTAATAAATAGTGGAAATCAGTTATTATTATTATTTGCTAACATTTGTGGAGTAATTGTGGACAAAGCTTCTATAATTTTAGTTTTTAGCTCGTCTAAAGTGTGAGACTGTACATCTTCTTGCCGATAGATATAACTTTTAATGTAACCCCAAATAAAATAATCGATCATAGATAGGTCGGGAGATCTTGGGGGCCATGGAATATCTCCCCTGCGACTAATTAAACGTCCCATAAATGTGTTGTGTAAAAATTCATGCACAACTACACTTCCGTGAGCTGGACAGCCATCTTGTTGCAGCTAAACATCTTCTATTCTAATATTTTGCTCCTGCAGGGCAGGAATTATGTGGTTCTCCAATAGATCTAAATATTTGTTTCCATTTAATGTGTCATCAATAAAAGAGGGACAAATGACAGTGTTTTCTATAACTCCAGCCCACACATTTAGCTCTTCACGGTATTGAGTGAGGTAGCTACAACGTTGATGTAGATTTTCTTTGGACCAATATCGTACTACAGATGCATTATGATGGCCATGAATGGGAAAAGTACTTTCGTCAGTGAACAAAATGTTATTAATAAAATTTGTATTTTGATTGCATCGTTCCATAATGGTTTCGCAAAATTGCATCCTTGAAAAGCGGTTTTGGGGAAATATTTCCTGAGTATTTTTAATTTTAAAACATTTATATCCATTGTCTTTCAATATTTTACGAACTGTGTTTTTTCCTACTCTTAGTTCAGTACTAACCCGCCTGAGAGATCTGTAAGGATTTTCTTCCAGTGCAGCGCATACAGTTATTTCTTTATTGACGTCTTCTACAGTTTTTTCAACAACGGTTTTATGGCTTTTCGGATTAACACAACCAAATCGTTCCAAGTTATTAGCTATTCTTCTGATAGTAGTTACAGAAGGCGAAGATCGATTTTCAAAAAAAACCACAAACATACCTGCAATTTGTCACAATAAATGTCCTAATATGTGCCATTTAACAATTTGGACTTTTTCGTCGGCGGAATAAACATTCATATTAAACAACAGCCCTTATAAAAAAACAAATTAGGTAAACAGAGTATTGAAATACAAGATTATACTTCCTTCTATTTGAAATTATGTACCACTTCAAAAAGACATTTACAATAATACTTTAATCTCAAGAGTGTGTTGCTTAACAACCACTTAAAATTTTAAACCGTCTCTGTATCTATTTGGAAAATAAAAAAGAAGCAGGCGCAATATGAGAAATACATACCTACGTCGACATGACGTCATGCGCATAATACCAAACCCCGTTAAAACGCCTAGGCGCGATGGTGTGAGAGGTCATTTACCGCGTGACGTAGGTATGTATTTCCCATATTGCGTCTGCCGTACCGTGTGTACCTAGTACCGTCAGACTATCTGCATATCTGAGAACGCTACAGAACGGCGACACCGTTTATAGTTGGCCTTAACTTACTTTTTAAAGGGATTGTTCTTAATAAGGTATGTCCATTAAAAAAAATTCACAGATTTCGCAATCCTTGCAACCATCGGATACATTGGAAATTATAATGCCATATATAATATATAAAACATATAAACTGACCTCACTTACGACTTCGAAATTGTGGAAATATCACACTTCTGAGAGTAAATTGTTTTTCCAATTCTTACACATAAAGTGGCATGTTAATGTGCCAAATCTAATTATCAAAGCAACATTTTAACGTGAAGGGTGGATAAAGTGTTGCTATAAACATTTTATCCACACTTTCCTTGTCGACACTGCTGCTAACGCGAAGGGTGGATAAAGTGTTGCTAGAAACATTGTATCCACACTTTCCTAGACGCTACTGTTGCTATAAACATTATATCCACACTTTCCTTGACGACGTGAATTTTAGAAATACAATCATTAGCTCACTCGGCTGCGCCTCGTGAGCTAAACTTTTCCTTTCATGGATACAATGTCTCTTTATTGACTTGTACCATAAATACATATTTAATTAGTTTGTATCTATTTGTAATACGACTATGAGTTTCTTGTAAAATTTTCGTACCCTCTAATTGCTTAAATACTTTTTTGTTTCGACGGTCAAATGTAGTTATCAAAGCAACATTTTAACGTGAAGAGTGGACAAAGTGTTGCTATAAACATTTTATCAACACTTTTCGTGACGACATTTTATCCACAGTTTCCTTGACGACGTGAATTTTAGAATGAAAATCATGGTGACTTTAAATGTAGGTTGCTAGGTATTTTTCAATAAAGAGATTTTATCCACTCAAACTGTAACAGACCTTGTCTATTCTTCTTACGCACTTTTAAACGAATAATTTAAATGTTTACTATTAATGAGATCATCGAGTTGTAGTCGAACGAAGTCCGAACGAGGGCATTCAATATTTAACATTCGAACTGGTATTATGTTTATAGTGTGTTGTTGTACGTATTTTATCGAATTAAACTTTGTTCTCATTTGATTATTATCTTAATTCACATCCTAACAAAGTCACCGCCCTGATAAATAACGTGTGTGGCCGCTTTAATTTTCTATACAAAGAAATATTACACTGTTATGACCTAAAATAGTCGTACTTGTGTTATAATTCTGTGGGCAATACAATTCTAATGTCTAATAAAAACGTTTAATTATGAAAACACAAATACAATAATTAGAATAAAAGGTAAGTGAACGTCTTGTCAGTACAAAGCCCGTATGAGAGAGCCGGGCGCGCGAAAATGTGGTTTTAGGCGGTTTTAAAAACAATCGCTGACTACATACTATAACCCGCACATGAACAATTATGATTCTAAAAACTTTCTTCATGTACTGGCTTCATTTTGCTCGCAGCATGTATATACAAATTTTCATAAATAAACGTTTTTCTCGATTGCTGAAAAATATATTCACGAAAATAACAAGTTTAAGTTTGCTATTATTGTAACAAATTAAATAAATATGTTTTATACTGACGTGGTACGTGGTTATAAGCGCTAATGTGTCTACTTTAATTTAAAAAAAAAATCAGCTCGATAGCACAATTATTTTTAGAGATATAACGATGGAGACGTTAAAAAACATGTTTCACAAACAAATCGATTTTTTAAAGTTTTTTCGAAATACAATAGTCTTTGACCACCAAAAAATTCCGTAAAAAGTGGTTTCGTGTGCACGATCACCTAATTAAAGAATTGCATCAAGTCTGGTTGGGTTCTACGCCAATTGTTTTTTTCTCACAACTAAGCGACTTAAGCTTCTCAATTGTAGTCCTCTAGTACGGTATCTGCCTATTTTAATTACTCGTGAATTCGTCATCAACAAGGCGCTGCGTATTTAGACTCAACAAAACGTGCTTTTCTCAGAAACTCAATTGTTACATATTTGGTTATTCAAAACACATTCAATTGTTACATAAATTCTTACACTTGTCTCAAAAGTTAATTTTATCCAACACCTACCTACTATTTGAAACAATAGACGAAAGAACGAGCTACGGAAATTATTGATTTACTGACACTTTGGTGGAATTTACCGACACTTTTGCTGTCGCAACAAACTACTCAAATTCTTGTAACTCTGTCCAATATACGAGCGCATAAACATTTCCAATGTTAAAAAAAAAACTCTAGAGTGCTTTGAAGATTTGTTTTAAGTATATTTAAGTATTTTATTATAGGATGATATAAGCCGTGTTACGACACAAGTAACGTTATTTGCTGGTTACATTACTCTCGTAATGTAAAATACTTCATAACGTTACTAGTATCGTAAATTACTATTATGATATGTTTTTAAATGTCAAAATAAAGGATGTTAACAGTCAGACTTGAAGTCTACTGAGTATATCGAAAACTACTGAGTAATTCCTGATGATGCATTGCCTTATATTAAACAGCAATTACCTACTCCAAAAGATTATTTAAATATTCAAAAAAATTTAATGGCCAATTTTACTAAAGCTACAATTTCATGTTGTTCAAGTGGTTAAAAGTCGTTCACTTAATTTGCACCTTAATAGAGTAAATCATTTTACAGATACATATCTACACTTAAAACGTTAAATTTAGTTTTCTTACATGCAAAGTTTTATTTTCAGCTAATGTCTTGTAAAAAAAGAAATCTGCATTCCATGTTCAGCGAAAAAATGAAATCGTTATGTAATGGTTACACTTTTGGAACGCAAAGGGTTAAATATAAAATAATCAACAAGGTAAAATATGAAAAACCGCTGTATTTCATAGCTATAACAGCTAAAACTGTTTACTTGCAAAACAATTAATGATGTAAAAGTTGCATAAAATAAAGGGTGTCCCAAATTGAACGCCGGATTTAATTTTGAAATAAAACAACACTTTTGCATTTATATCAAATAATTTTTATTTACTGTTAAAGTAGACATTATGTCGTTAAATATGGAAAATTATGTCGTTTAAATGACCACGCATACTACGTCTGCAGCATCTGGTTCTTTTGACAAACTTCTCAATGACGTGTTTGCAGATAGTCTGTTCAATTTGACCGATGACGCGCCGGATTTCCTTTTTCAGTTCAGTAGTTGTATTCGGCTTGTTGACGTGTACCTTGGATTTAAGATATCCCCACAAAATGCCTTAATTCGCAAGATCTGGCCGGCCAATTGACCTTCGACCGTCTGGAGATTAAACGCTCTGGAAACTTCTCTGTCAGTAAAGTCATTGTTTCAGCGGCTGGATGACGTGTGACACCGTCCTATTGGAACCACATTTGGTCGAGGTCCATACCTTCCAATTGGTGCCAAGTGCCAATAAAACTCCTGTAGCATGTTTCGATACCTGGCACCATTGACTGTAACCGCATCTCCCGTTTTTGGTGACGTTTGCCTCCACCCTGGCGATATTTTTGGCTGACCTTACACTACATTGATAAAAATGAGGAGTTGCATCCATCGCCGAACTGGTTTCCTCAAATTTCTTGATTAAACGCCGAACAGAGGACTCGTTTGGTACACTTCGCCGACCGAAAATTGGACCGAGTTTGCAAACTGTCTCAGCAAAACTTTCACTATTTTTGTAATAAGTTTTAACAATAATAATGCGTTGTTCTTTTGTGTAGCGTTCCATATTGGCCAATTGCAATTGTCATATATAACATCTGTAAAAAAAAACAGGGCTACCAACCTCAAAACAAAGAAATGCTGGGAAATTTAAATCCGGCGTACAATCTGAGACGCCTTTTACTTTAAGACCATATTTTTAAAGTAACAAGTTATGATAAAATATAAGAAAAAATTCGAAAATGCCTAATTTTTATGGGGGAAATATCAGAAAGACCTCGAAAATTGCTTAAATTAGATTTGAGTTAGAAACAAATTGAATAAATATTTTTACAAAAGAAACAAGAATTCGGTTCCAAACTAGTCTATAGATCTAAAGTACTACGATAATTTTCTGTCCAATGACAAGCCGCACTTCACCTCACAATAATAACTGTTTGCTACTACGTGTAATTACAAAAGACATTTTAAATCTGTATAATGAAATTCACTGAAATTACGGCATACAACACATTATAAAAATACAAGAAAGAAAATCATAATAAAGGGGGCTATTATAGCGGTGAGTAAAATAATTAATGTAACCATCCGTGAATGTAAATAAACCAAATCATACCAAGTATTATACATAATATATAAGCTTATTATGACGTATATATTTATTAATTGCTAAGAAACCCCTTTACAAAAATAACCAGCTTCTTTTTTTACGCAAAATTCGGATCATTAACATTTGATACAGGAAAGGGCCCCGAAACCCAAATTCAATTAATTTATGATTGTTTAAATTAATAGTACAAAAAAGAGGTTACGTCCAAAATCTTTTTAAATTTGGATCTGGGAATTCTTTTTTTGTTTGGAAAAATCTAAAAATTGAGCGTTACGTCAGGAGCTCAGCTAGTATAAATAAAAATAAAAGTTTTACTTTGTTGCAAAACATTAGCGACAAGAATATTTTTTACATTCCTGGAATTAATTGCTTCCTGATTACGCCTTAACTTAATTTTAAAAGAAAAGCCGTTATCGATTTTCCTGCTAAATGATTGTCCGCCACAAATTAAACGTTCTTTAATTTCTAAGCTGGAAACTGTCAGACTACAAAATTTATATGCTGCTTTGGATTTATTGAATGCCCCAAATGTTATCAACTTACCATAAATTTAGCATCAACAGGTAAAAGTGTCCTTCGAGTAATAATAATAATCCGTGGACTGCGTGTGATCCACAGGTCATTTCGCACCATCTTGAACAAGTGGAAAGGATATCTAAAATCGATCTTTACCGTTGCCGTGAATACACCGGTCCCTTTATACCAGCTAACCGGCATTAAATTAATCTTTCATTTTTATAGCTACCCTTTTGCAATCACTGATAATGAGTCAGCCATTTTTGTTTTAATATTACACGCAACTGCAAGGAAAGAATAATCTATTGCTTTTCATCGTGCATTTAACCACAGTAAAAGATTCATTTATATACGGCATTCACGATATTAATAAATTTCAAGGTCCCAAATGTGGAATTTGTTAAAGCAAAATAAATGGCACAAATGTGCAGCAAAATCTTTGGTGTTAAGTCAAGTAAAGATATTTCTATATAAAGAACATAGTATTAACAACTTCCTAAATTAATCGCTACTGCAAATAATATCATCCACCTGGCCTTGCTTCCAATACTCTTCTCGTGTCTCTTCTGTTTCCCATCCTCATAACATGCCCGTATCATTTTAACTGCCTTCTCTCTGCTTCTTCCATTAATGGTTCTGTTCTTAGGTCTTCTTTAATCGCTAATGTTTCTTATTCTATCTCGTTTCGTTCTTCAAACCATTCTTCTTAAGTATTTCATCTCCCCTGCTGTTATTTTCCCCTTCGTCTTGTCTTGCATGATCCTGCTTTCCGATGCGTATGTTAGGGTAGACACATTGACACATACATATACACGGTGTTTCAAAAAAACATGGCATGAATGATACGGCTGATAGAACTCTGAAAAATAAGTGCGGTTTGCTTAATAAACATATGTCCTAAGACATTCCATTTTTGTGTTATCTACAGGGCGTCAAAATACAAAATTAAAAAATGATTATTGCCCATAACTTTGACGGTAGTACACATTTTTTTACTAAACTTGGCAGACAGTTTTACTGATATAAAAGACACATAACTGCAAAAAGTCCGTTTACTCACTTTTGCCAGTGGCGTACAGTAGCAGTACGGGACCCTTTAACTCCCCCTACTTTGTACGACACCGCTTAAATTTTAATTTTGGTTGCATTTTTGAATTTGACAATGCTTTTTACGTAACTAAAGTATTCTCGTTTCACTTCTTTAAAGTGGATATTTTTCGAGATATTCGTACATAAAGAATGGGATTTACGCTAATGCTTATTGGTGTTTTCAAAAAAAATAAAAATTAAACTCGACATATCAATATGTTTCAGTCCCATTCTAATTTCTATTCACCTATTACTTCTGAAATCTAAAGGGTGTTTAAATAATTCTCTATGGTACTTAGGTATACTTAATAAACCTCTGTGCCTCAGATTTAAATTATGTATGTCAGTTCTGAATTTCATTTTATAATAAAGATATGGTGAAGTTTTATGAACTCAAATTTTATGATAGAATACGGCAGCATGTAGAATACGACGATTTTTCATACAAAGCCATTTAGTTTATTTTATTTTATGTGAAATGTGTTGATGCTTTCTTATTCCATGTATGAATCTTAGGCATGCATTTTGAACTAACTGAATTTTTCTTTTGGTTAAACTATCAATATACATGGACCATAAAGAAGATCACAATAATTGAACTCTGATAACACTAGTGAATCACATAGCAACGTTTTGATATTTCTGCTTACAGTGTGTCTGTTGTTATAGAACAGTTTAAGATTGCAATAAGCTCTTCGTACACAGCCATTAATATTTTCTCTAAATCTTAGATGCTGATCAAAGATTACGCCCAAGTTACGTGCAGAAGACGAACACCCTATCGGAATATTCTATATTTTAATTTTAATATCAGGTGACTATGTACTTCTATTATTGTCATTTCCAAATTCAATAACAACATTTTTAGATGGGTTAATGTTAAGAGAATGCAGCTCAGCAAATTTCATGAGTTCGTTCAAGTCATCATTAATGAGACTGCATGCAAGATTAGTATTCTATTATGGCTTGAACGAATAATAAACTTGAGTGTCGTCAGCATACTGATGGTAAGAACAGTGTTTTAAAGTTGAATTACATAAGCTTGTGGAGTATATCATATAAAGTAACGGTCCTAAAATTGAACCTTGGGGAACGCCATGGTTAATACCACGGGGAATAGATTTGTTATTATCCATAATAACACACTGAGAAGACTAAGAACACTCTCATTGATCATCCATAACTTTTGGCAGTACCGGACAGTACCGGAAATATGCTAATAGGCGTCAAGTCTTTATATTCTTTAGGAAGATTAATTTTAGAAATGGGACGGACATTTGCCATTTTCCATTGTAATGGGAAGTCACCTTCCAGTAAGCTGGTGTTAATTAGATTGGTAATGTGCGGCAGTAAAAAGGGACAGCACATCTGTAACATCAGTATGCTCACTCCGTCATCACCAACAGCTTTAGGTTGGATAGAATTTATAGTATATTTACTGACAACATGCTGCTTAACATCTTCGTACAGTTGGGTCTGGGTCGTTATTACCACTAACTGAATCAATAAAAAAAATCATTAATGAGTAAATCGGTAGTTAAAATATGATTTTTTTCCATTTTGGATAGAAAAAGTAACAAGGTTACGTAAACTTTTATACGAGTAATAGTTCCAATGTTCAGTGCAATGGGATTTTTTAAATCGTCTGAATGCTGCAACTCATTAACTGATAGATTAGTTATAGGAGAAGTTGGACGACAAGACGTAATAATGTGAATACCCCACAAGTCGTACATCTTGTTGAACAATTTGCATAACCGTTTTATCGTATGATAAGTCGTTGTGTGTGGACGGGCCTTAAAACGCGGCACTCGTCATGGAGGAAGAACTTCTGTATCTACCTCTTTATATTTTACTAAATATTAGAACTTCGTATGCCTGACCCTTCTTATTTCGATCACTATAGCCACAAGCAAGGAAAACTGCGGTATAGCTCTATAAATTCGCACAAAAAATTCTTGAGAACATCGACGAAGATCAGAAATATTTCAATATGTATGAATACGTGAATTGAACTACAAATACTCCGAGCACTAATAAGGAGAACTGGACGAGCTTGAACGATAAGACGGAAAGTGTGTCCACACGTTGCTTCTTGTCGGATCAATTCTTGGAAAATGATGCTCCCGCGTTCAGTCTTTTGACCTGTCGTCCAACTTCATTCAGTTCATGCAAGACGTACAATTTGATGTCCACACCCTTCGTCTTATTTGATACGATTTGTCTTAACCACAAGATGTACGATAAATCGTTGTGTGTGGACGGTCAGTTAATCCATAGTAAATCTTATGTTGCACCGTTAACAGCGGAGCTTTAGGTTTACTAATGATAGAAGTGAATTCGAAGACTTCCACTGTCAGTGTCAGTATTAACAAAACGTCTTCCGGATTGGGACCGTGTCATTTTGAGACAGAAAGGCCCACTTTTTTAAGGGGCTTCTCCAGGGGGAAGGGAGCACTACAAGAGCATGGTAACTCAACGTGTCAACCACACCACAGGTGAAACTCTTGTAGTAAGAGGCAGAAGGGTAACGGTAACGGTCTCAAAATGACACGGTCCCAATCCGGAAGACGTTTTGTTAATAATAGAAGTTTTCGGTGGAGCAAAAATATCAAAAATGGCCACAAGATTGTCATTAACATATTTAACTTTATTATTAACCTTGCCAATTTAAAAATTCCATTCTATTAATTCTAAACAGTATTGGAAGTCATTGATATTTAATCGAGTAAAATCTCTAAAGGTGTGAATTTTAGGTTGAAGCTTTTTCTAATTTGGAACTGATATTACAGTAAATAAAGTGACGATCTGAAAAGGTATGCAAATTTCGAGTACCCGAGTTTATGACCTTATCTGGATTATTCACGGAGCTGAGGTCAATTAAAGTAGCCGATTTTAAGGTAATTCTTGTAGGCCCGTTTATCAATTTTTTAAGGCCAAAGCTATCAAGCATTAACATATAATGCATAGATTCCATTTCATATTGTGAACTTTGATTTTACTATTAACCGTCAAAAGCGGAAGTATCCTATTACTGCGCGAAAATTTTATATTGTGGAAGAAGAGGAAGATGAGGATGAAGAAGCTTAATGTAACTCTATTTTGACTTTTTTTTTATTAATACCACGTAAAAAAAACGCGCCTCGTACTCAACCTCAAAGGTGGTGTGGAATGGGGTACTTCGTTAACCTTGACTTAGACGTTTAACATCACATTACGCGAAAACGGTTGGTCCCACGAAAAAATTACGAGAGTACTTCTTTGTACAAAATTTTATTTCCTTCAATTTCTCTGTAGGCTATTCTATACCTAAAGTCAATAGAAAAGAAGATATAAGCGAACAACCAATTTTTCGCACCTCTTAAGCCCAATAACTCAAGAAGCTCAAGGTCAAATCAAGGGTACTTTTGATATGTTGTTTAGAAACACTAAATAAAGGTGTACACAAAAATTCAGCTCACTTTGAATTTTTCCGAAGTTTTGCCACAAAATTGTCTAATTTGACTGGACTATTAGTCATATCTTCCTTGATAACAATTCCAAAATCTTTCAGTTTTTTTCTTTTCTCTAAATATTCTGGGACGATAACAATAACTGGAAAATTTCACGATGATAGACCTGGGCTTCTGAGATCCTGCCTGGGGCACACCTACACGTGCCTTCACGATGACAACGATCTATATTATCTACAGTTAGGTCTACAGCCAACTTTTCATCAAAAACTGTAACGACAATTTGGTCAACATTTTCGTTTCTTTCTTGCTTCAAACCGAAGATACGCAAATTATTCCTTCTTGTATATTTATACATTGCTGCAATTCACCTAATGCAGTTTTCTTCATTTTTTTCTTTTATCTGGGCATTACTTTTATCCGCCATTTCACACTTATCGAGAAGTTTTGCAGTTAATCTTCCATCTTTGCCATAACTATATTAGAAAGTTTTGTAGCAAGTAAGTCCAAAAACTTATAGTCATCCCAGTTATCACTAAGGGCTTTTTTGCTAGATCTTTAATGTTGTTTTGTTGAGCTTTCGTGAAAACCATGTTTATTACTTATTAATTAGTGGAACACACTTGATTTATAAATTCTTAATTGCTTGTTGAAGTTTGTTTGTTACTTCCAGTAGTCTCAGTGCTTTCCATATGCATTATCGTGGAATCAAAAGCAGATTAGATGTCTATGAAGGCCAACTACAATGCATTTCCTCTCCCTAATTGTTTTTCCATTGCTATTCGCAGTGTGAATGTTTAGTCTTGCGTCTGCCTTTGGGGTATGAACGCTGCTTGTTCTTTTACCAGGCTCTCTTCGGTTTCTTGCCATGTTTTCTCCAAAATTCTAGAATATATTTTCATTATAACTGAGGAGAGGCATATCTCTTAGTAATAAATTGTTATAGTCGTTTGAACTAACCTTCTTGCATATAGGCACTTCCGATGCTTTTTGACCATCTCACGCCAGTTGACATAATCTTTAATCCATTGTTTAACTTTCTCTCTCCCGTATTTCACCATTTCAGGAGTTACTTGATCTCTTCCTGACGCCTTTCCAAGTTCAATCTGTTTTATTGCTTCTTCCACTTCTTAAATTTCAATATTTCTTGTTTCTTCCTGGTTTTCTTCTGATTCCAAATTACTTCTCCTTTCCGGTCTTGTTCTGTTGTTGTCTTTAAATTTTTACTCAAAATATTTCCTTCCATAGTTCTTGTCTAAGTTACAAAAAACTACCTAACAGAAGTGCCAATATAATAATATTTAAATGATTGTTAAAAACTTCAGCTATGTAGTATTCATATTTAATGTACCTACTAATGATGATGCTATCAAAAAAGATTTTGATTGTTTGTTTACATTTACACAATAGAGAAATTAAATATCTTAAATACTACAAATGCATGT
The DNA here is from genome assembly GCA_963082815.1 of Melanotus villosus. NCBI lineage: Eukaryota > Metazoa > Arthropoda > Insecta > Coleoptera > Elateridae > Melanotus > Melanotus villosus. The sequence continues at coordinate 59,095,160 of OY720418.1, read as the reverse complement.
CGGCCTTGTTATCTTGTAGAAGAATAGCAAGATTACATTGTAAACCAAAGAAGAGTTAAAAGAAGCACCATAATGCGCGACGATTGGATATTACATTAAAATACTGTCGAAATAAAGCGTTAGGCCAGTTAAAAACTGAATGCGAAGGACTAAGCTAAACAAAAATACATTTCGTCGAATTTAGTTCTACTAAGTAAAATTATATTTAATTGTATTTACGCTGCTATAAATTGTAATATTCATAGTTCATTTACTGGTCATTTATTCAATAAATATTCAAAGATAAAAACTTACGTATGTTTCTTATACCATCGTTTCCTTTCTGTGATCCAAACTACTAAGCACATCCGGCATCCACTATCACCTGAAATATATGATTAGTGTTGAAAAGTACAATTTTTATTAATATACAATATAATTCGATCACCTTTTTTATTCATTCTTGGTGAAACAGAATAAACTGTGATTTAATTAACCTTTGTAATATTGATACTGACAGTAGTTCCAACAAAAGTAGAATGCTTGGCGAGACGTAAAAAATCATATGGAACGGTACGCTATTCACTGTTAGTGAGTTGGTTGAGATAATTCGGTAGATTCAGTTAATTATCAGTCTCACGTGTAAAAAACCATGGCTAAAAACATTGCCTTCAGTAATTTTTACCCATAAGAAATTTTAACAATTATTATAATATCGCTTGCTCGATTAATATAATGTAGACCACATTTACTGATATAGTTATAGTAGTATAGTATAGCTATTTCGTAAAATAATGCTATTAAAAGATTGCCGCTGCAGATGACAAATACATATGATTAAGTTACAAGACTTAGATAAAACAATAATTTCGAAGCTTTTGTTTTTACTGTAGATACATACAATTTATATTGAAAGTTTAGCTTAAAATAAACTGAATTCGTCACGATTTAGAAAATGTGCACACAGTTACATGACGCAATCCAGTAAATCTAACGAACTAAATTCGCATTGACTGTACTCATTGATTCTTGATTTGTAGAACTTATTTTTCTGACACTCAGAAGGTTTGAAACAATTGAAGAAAAGTTGAATTTGGTTTTCAGCTGACACGTAACTAGACTTAATTGGATGGATACAAAGTCGGACCAGATAGTGTTATGGTTGGCCGGTGGATATGATTTACTAATAATTACACACAATCTAATAAGCGAACCTTTACGATATTGTTAGACTAAAGCAGAGCATAATTTCAATTTATGTTATCCTGACTCACCCAGGTGCACCTTGGTTACCTACATTGCTATTAAAAGAATGACAAATGACAGCTTTGCCCAGAATTGGTTTGGTAATCGATTTTAAACTTATAATTGTTTACACTTACTACCAAGACAAAAAGTTTATTTAATTTTCATACTCGCACTGATAAATAACTAGTCCATTAAATTCCTTTCACACCTTTGTTTACTTATTAGATGCTATGTAATGTAATCGTTTATGTATATAAATAGTTGATTTAATTTCAAGTAGGTACTGCAGTGAAATGCTTCATATTAATGGTTAGCCTGCATCTCTCTAATTGAACCTGTAAAAAATTTACAGCTATTGATTGGCAACACATACAACGTTACTGTTTCTGCATGCATATTTACTAGATCAGGGATTACATCTAGCATTTAACATCAGGTTCTAAAATTAATTTCATAGCTGGTTACCAATAATTGTCAGAATAATAGTAAATTATTAGTCACAATCGCGATGAAGCCAAACAATACAACGCGAAACCAATTAGTGCCACTAAAAGCTGCATAGGTTTTCAAGTTTTGTTACGAAACAAAACTATAAAAGATTTCTAGAGCACTAATTTTATTTAATATTTGATTTACTCAATTTAAGTTTTTTAAATATAGTAACATTGGCTACACCTAATTGCATGCATGGTATTTTTAAAATATGATCAGGACAGATGGACAGATAAAGAAGTTTTACATCAAAATTTAGAAGGTCGTGCTTTCTGAACATAAACTTATTTTTATTTATGTATTATTCCTAATTCGCTGCTTTAGGGGCATCGGGCGCATTTAGCGATTCAATAGCATTTTTAATATACTCAGGAATGCTAATCCTGCGCTCGTTTTGGTTCATTTTTTTGTCACAGTTTCCATTTTTCGCCTTTGGTGTTATTGATGTTACGATTTTCATTTAAAGTTCATTTATAGCACATAATTCGGGCAGCGCCTTTAAATTTTCTAATATTTATCTTTAGGTCTTCTAACGTCTCGAGGCGATTTCTGTATGCTTTTCCATTAACATTAACATACCTCTAAAGGGAATAGTCTACTGGGAACAAATCAGGAGAATGGGCAGGCTAAATGTGATTTCCCCGTTGGACAATAGTGTTTTCAACATATCAGGTTTGGCAGAAAAACAATGAGACTGGCAACACTATGCGCGAACCAATAATTCTGCTGCACCCCCCTTCACACAACAGTTAGAATAACCCCTGCCATAGACTCAGTACAATTTTAAACTCGTTATAGTTGCTACACGATTGTTGAGAGCGTCTGAAGTGAAGTACTTGTGAGTTGCGTTACGAAAATGGACTGGCAAAAGTTTGAACAACGCAACGCTTGGCGAATGCGCTACTGTAACTTATGAAAAGTTACAAAGGGCTGATGGAGAGTATTTTCTATCTAGGACACAAGTGTTTAGATGGTACAAGGGCTTTTTACCGGGCCGTGAAAAAGTGAAAAACGAACTTCATGCACGAAGACCTTCAACCTCAAAAACGGACGACAAGGTGGAAAGAATGAGCACTCATGTGATGTCAGATCGTTGATTTACGTTGAGAATAATCAGTAGTGAGTTAAATTTGAACTGGTTTACCGTCCACCAAATTTTAACACATAGTTTGGGCATTGTACGCACTTGGATGCTGCACCAGGACAACGACCTATGGCACACAGCAGTCTCCATCAACGAATTTTTGGCCTAAAAAAGCATTCCTGTGGCTTCTTTTTATTCCCCAGGTAAAAAAATGTTTGAAAGGTGGCCATTTTGGTACTTTGGACAATATCCAGAAGAGCGTAACCAACAAATTGAAGGGCATTCCAGCAGAAGCTGTCCAGGGCTGTTACGAACAATGAAAAATACGCCTCCGTCGGTATGTAGCTGCCCAAGGGAACTAATTTGAAGGGTATGACCTTGTTTCGTAAAAAGAACAAAATTCATGGTTAAAAGAAAATCACTCTCATTATTTTTCTGCCAAACCTCGTATGTGATCTGGTTCCGGCCTATGATAACACACTGCATCTACTGGTAACTCTTTTTCATTAATTTCATTTAATAAATAAGTTTCCGGTATCTTCAAGTAACGTTCAGTGTTAACAGTAGTTCCATCCTCATATTGGAAGCAATACGGTCCAACGCCACACAGTCACCTTACGAGAATGGAATGGTTTCTCACGTATACTGAAAATGCAGCAAGTTTAGTTGCACGTCATCAATAGACATTTTTAATATCAAACTCAAAAAATAAAAATCACTATTTTATAAAGGTAAAATTAAGCATTGTTTATAATTCCTTCCAGGTAAATATTCTGTATGAAACGATTAATATTTTGAAGTTTTGTGTATTAATATAGGAGAAATTCTATTTCTTCAAATTTCGTTGGTGGCGCTGTTGAAGCAATTCTAACCTCGCTTTTTGTAAGTTGTGACAAGTGTTGTTAGTATATATTTGTTTGTGTTATCGCTAGAAAAACAGTTCTTTTCAGAACTTATTATTGTCGTGTGCAGCGTTCTTGTCATCATGCCGAAAGCTCTGTGTAGACAATCGAAGGAACTTGTGGAGTTATTAATATAGGGTGACCAGACGTCCCGGTTTTCCGGGATTGTCCCGGTTTTCACTCAACAATCCTGGTGTCCCGAAAACATTCTTCGGGACACTTATATGTCCCGGTTTTTAAATTATAATAAGAATTTCGTAATTAAATAGAATCAGCAGTGCTAGAAAAAGTGATATTTATTTCCAAAAGTGCTGGTATTTTGACCAATATTCAAAATGTCTCAATCTTTGTCAATATTTGTTCGCGTTTCTGTGGTATAAGGTAGGTATAATGCCAATAAAGAATATTTTTCTCTGGTGAATGTTCAATAGATAGAAGAAAGGAACAAGACGGAAATATAGTTGTTGAAAGCCATTCTACAAACGTTTTACAATTACTATATAGGGTGTCAACGAAACCTGCGGCACCCCTATAAATTCTTTAGTTTTTAAGATATGAAAATAAAATTTGGTATATGTAATATACTCTTTACATGGCATTTTTTGACATACGCACAACACAAGTTTCTGTCACTTCCAGTTTCGCCGGAATTAAGATCAACTTTGTTATTTTAAATAGAACACCTTGTATATTTATACATTTTTGGATTCTCCATTTAATTTTATGTATGCTAGTATTAAGTTCGAAACCTTTTGATGGCAAAATAAATTTTTGCAGCAATTAATCTAGAGTGCCATGACTTACGCAAAATGAAATTCAAGATGCCCCAACACTCGAGACAAATTTTTTTAGAACTTCAACTACTTTCGTTGCTGTATTAGAATGACCTAAACTTGGCAAAAATGCTTTTTCGAGAATAACTATTATTTTTTCAAATGGCACTAGGGTGGGACACTAGGATATTAAAAACGAGCCTTTTTCTAGGATTTCATTGATACTAATAACGCGGGATTAATCTGAAAACGTAATTCTGAATAACAAAAAAACAGTATTTTGGACATTTAAATCTAGGCACCGGGTTTCAAAACAACTGAAACAAATGAAATGCAGAAAACAAGTGACAGGCCTGCTACAACGGAAGTTCTAAATCAATTTGTTTTGAGTGTCGGAGCACCCTGGTCATGGCATCCTAGATTAATAAATAAACTCTTCTGCAAGTATTTACTTTGCCATCAAAATGTTTCAAACTTGATACTAACATACATAGAATTTAATGTAAATTCCAAAAATTTGTAAATATACAGGGTATTCCATTTAAAATAACAAAATTAAGGGTATTTCCGGCGAAACCGGAAGTGACAGAAACTTGTGTTCTATGTCAAAAAATGCAATTTAAAGAGAATATTACATATACCAAATTTCATTTTGGTATCTTAAAATATAATTTACGAAATAGGGGTGTCCCAGGTTTCATTGACCCCCGGTATAGATTGTCTTGAATTCTATGAATTAATTCCAACAAATAAATAACTGCTGAGAAAAATTAAAACAATTGACGATATCAGAATCTTATTTTTATTATTTTTGTTTCACATAAATTCGTTATTTGTGTTCCTTTTCATTGATTGCAAAATAAACAATTAATCAAACATCAACAATTAATTTTTGTGCTTTTTGGATAAGTGTCCCGGTTTGCAAAATATAAAATATGGTCACCCTATATTAATAAGATATTTCGAAAGTGACCGGGACAATGGTGGACCGCTTATTCCGTTGAATGCTGTGAGAGAGGTACAATTTAGTTTTATAATTTGCTTTTATATGTAGTTTGTAAAACCATCACATTTCAGAGGGTTGCAAATGCTTTGAACTTAAGTATCGGCACTGTTGGCGCCATTTCTACAACAACAAAAAATAACGTACTTCAACGTACTGTAAAACGAAAAAGAGCCTGCAACAAGCCAATTCGTGAAATTGGTGATTTCACCCAATGCGCAGTTCGTAATGTTGTTTATGAAATGTATCAACAAAGTAAGTCAAGAATATAATTTTTGCTGCATTAAACTAATGTACCCACACCTTTCCAGAACAGCATATAACTCAAAAATCGCTCTTAAGTATGCTAAAAGAAAGAGATATTTATAATGGACGTATCTCTACATTGGGAAAAATATTGAAAGACATTGGTTTTCGATGAAGAAAAGATGATCCCCGAAGAGGCCTCATGGAATTTCAAAGTGTAGCGCTACGTAGAGTTGAGTTTTTACAAAAATACGCGAAAAATGTACACTCAATTAATCCATCGCAATTTGTGTACCTAGAGGAAACGTGGATTTTTGAAAACGGTTCTATTGGTACATCGTGGCAAGACAGGGTAACGCCACAGTCATCTTGGGCAAAACTCAATATGTGACAAAAGTGGATGATCTTCTTCAAGACGATGCATATACCCCTATTTCTCGCGACCCCACTTCCAAAATTGAACGCGAAGTTTCCACACTCATCAAATCTACCACAGGATATTCAACGCCGTTTAATCCCTCGTGAATCCAAACCGCCGAGGTTGTATGGTCTTCCAAAAATCCCTTGCCGTCCCATTGTAAATACCATAAATTCTCCCACGTACAACTTGGCCAAGTATCTCGCAGACATTCTTAAGGCATATACAGGAAAATCTTCTTCACATATTTTAAATTCTTCCCACTTTGTAAACCTCATCGACAATCTCACCGTAGACCCAAATGACCTGCTTGTCAGCTTTGACGTTACGCCTCTGTTCACTAAGGTCCCCATCCCTGACTCAGTAGTTATCATCAAACAGTTACTAGTTCAAGACGACAAACCTGCAAGTTTAGCTGTTCTCGTTGAAAAGTGCCTTTCCTCCATATGCTTTCTGTTTAACAACCGATTCTATAAGAAAGTAACAGGCGCTGCTATGGGTTCTCCCTTCTCTCCGGTGGTTGCAAACATCTTTATGGAATCTTTTGAGTCAATAGCTTTGGAATCCTTTGATTTAAAACCCAAGGTCTGGTTCCGTTACGTAGATGACACTTTTATTATCTGGCCTCATGAAAGACATAACCTTGCTTCCTTCCTAGAACATCTTAATAATCAGCACCCTGATATCAAGTTCACCATGGAAATAGAATCGAACGGTTCTCTCCCTTTCCTCGACGTCCTGGTGACCCGTAAACCGAGTGGTCATCTTGCACACTCAGTTTATCGTAAACCCACACACACAGATAGGTATCTTCATGCCAATTGACATCATCACCCGGCACAAAAAATCTCCGTAATCAATTCCCTCGTTCATCGTGCAATCACAGTGTCTCAGCCCGACAGTCTCCAAGTCGAGTTAACTCATCTCCAAGACAGTCTGGTCAAGAATGGATATAACAAAAAGGAGGTTAGGAAAGTCATCGACAAGTTGAGTTACCGTTCCCTTCTTTCTCTTGCTACAAGGGTTTCGTCTCTGGCGTGGTTGACGCGTTGAGTTACCGTACTCTTTTAGTGCCCCCCTCTCATGAAGAAGCCCCTTAAGAAAGTGGGCGAAATGTTGAGTACTTTTATCTCAAATATGTTACGGTTTCAACCCGGAAGTCGTTCTGTTAACAAAAATAAATTTAAGTAGATTATTAAACATAGCAGTTCTGATAGACATTGGACATTACAACATGCTGTTTATGTGAGAAGAAAATTAACTCAAGCCAAGTTATACTAGTTATTTTAAAACTAGCCAAAGTTCAGTATTGTTTCTAATTTCTTATAAAATATCACAGTATACAGGGACTTTCCTGATGTCAACCGTGTGACCTCTGGAGATGATTTATTATGAAAAATGCAATAAAATGTTAAATATTTTCTTGTCATAGATGCCTAATTTTCACAAAAACAGTGGTCACCCAGGATACCTAGGCACCTACCCATACGATGTTGAAAATTCTGTTGACGTACAGCATGAAACGGAGATGGATTGGGCACATATAAAGGACGAAAGAAAGCAGACAAGTAAAATGTGTATGTAAAACAAACGCTTGGGGAAGAAATATGTCAAAACTTTCATGTGAGAAAAATGTAGGGGAACTGCTTAGAGAACGAGGAAAGTACTGTAAGCAAGGAAGTTATTAACTGAAGACAGGGAAAGAATGGCGAAAATTTATTAGAACCATCAACGAAGAGTAAAACAACGCAGAAATGTAGTTTAATATTCGTTTAGATTTTAGATGATGCCGACAAATCTGAAGAGAATAGTTCAAACTATTTCTTCTATTCAAATTCTGATTTTTAAACTTATTTTTTTCTGAATTTTTAGGTACCTACCTGAATCTAAAATATCGGCATATGAATTTTCATCGAAGTATCGATATTGGTACCTAAAATTATAGTGTTATAGATCCACTTCTATTATTAAGTATTCAAGCAAATTTGCTTGCTAAATAATAGCTTAATCGGTTATGAAACTTGATGATGTTTCTACTTAACAAATGTGCCACATTAGGTATTTTAATGTCCATTTAATAAACAATTGTAATTGTATCCTTAGAGACATTCAAACACTGCCAGTTTTTAGATAGGTACCGTGTATGAAAGTTATATAAATTTAGAGGATTTCAGTATTCCAATAGTCACAATTTTGGGTGTTATGTTTTTCTGTATAAAGGAAAAGTACAATGTGATTTTTTAAAAACACTATTGCAGCAGGCCGTATTCTGACAGTTCTAAGGTTATTAAGACAGAATACGGCCTGCTGCAATTGAGTTTTTAAAAAATCACATTGTATATTAATCTGTAAATCACTTGCACTTAAAAAAATTTGTTCGGGATTGCACGTTTCGAATATTGTTTTGACGCAACATGGAATTGACGGAGTCATTTGCTTATCCAGTAAACGTTTCTTTCCTAGTTATAGAAACTCTAATTCGAGTGTAATAACTAATTGCTTATTTATTATAGTATAAAGAAGAGTAGTAGGACATTTGATTATGATGATGATGTTAAATGTATAACACATGAAATACATAGAGCTACACCGTAATATTTTGGTTTCAAATTTTGTATTCTTTTGCATTTTTTTTTGTTAGGAGCTGTACTTGAATCATTTGAATATAGTTATTTTCATAACAAGTGCGGGAAGTTAGCGATTCCGAAACGAATGCAGGACGTTACAGAAACGAGCGCAGCGAGTTTCTGTACCTGCATGAGTTTCGGAATCGCTCTTCCCGCACGTGTTATGAACAACGTTTTTCGTACAAACGTTTAGGAATCGTTCAAAACTATCATTTTGTAAGTTTTCAAGTTGTCAAATTTGACATTTCCTTTTAAAGTAATAATCTAGTAAGGATGGTTGCTATGCGATTTTCTGATTTTTCAGAAATTGTTGTCACTTTCCTTAACTCCCTGCGGGAAAGTTACTATCCCGCACTCCGTGCGGGAAACTGGACTTTCCCGCACGCAAAATGAGTGTGGGAGAGTAACATTCCTAAACGTTTGTCGGAAAATATCTGTTATTACCAAAAGTTTTCAAATTACTCAGAGTGAAATAGAATTCATGATTCAATACAACCATATGGTTGAAGAATAAGTTTCTGTAAAAACGTCCACATTTTTCCACAGTACAGTGATTTGTTGTTCAATGCGTTTTCGGATAGTTTTCTTTTTTCGACATTTTATGCTTGTCTTTTGATACAACGTTTTATGTACACAACTTTTAGATATACCGCACCGCCAAACGTGTAAAAGTTGAATTACTGTTTCCAACGTACTGTTAGAACGTGTTCAAACGCGGTTTAATTACTTTCATAGCTTTTTTTCCAGAATCTTTTTCGTTCTGCAGTAATGTTATTCTCAAAACGTAGGAGAATATTATACAAAGTTCCATAAAGTGCCGTAAACGTATACACTTAATATCTCAGTTTCTAATTCTTTATGCACCATTTTGGATGGCGGCCAAATGGAGGGGGCTACCACCCCGAAAACTCTGATTTAGATTCACCACTGACCTCTCTACACACCGATAAAAAAAATCGCTGCCTACCCAAAATGCAAAGCTAAATTACCATTTGACTGGACTATTGTGGAAAAATTTGAAACCAGTTTTACTCTACATGACATAAAGCCACCAATTCGTGAAAGATGTGCACGTCTGGAAGAAAATATTGCAGCTGTAAGATCCATAGTGTGAGCGAACAATCGAATTTGTCTGTTTTTCGACGATCTCAAGAATTTGGGTCTCTCTACGACGACCACATTTTGCAGAAAGACTTGGGTTTACATCCCTATAAAGTTGTGTTGACTCAACAACTGAAGCCAGCTGAGAGCTGACCATAGATTGCATCGTGAGTTCAGTGATTGGGCAATTTCGAAGCTGTAAAATAATGCTGAATTTCATAAGGAAGTCATTTTCAGCGATCAATGGCTTCGTTAATAAACAAAATATACGATATTGAAGTGAAAGTAATCCACAGGTTATTGAAAAAAAGGCTTTGCATCTACAAAAGGTGACAGTGGGGTGTGGATTATGGCATGGTGGCATCATCGGACCTTATTTTTTCAAAATGAGGAAGGAAACGCTGTTACGGTCAATGGAGAGCGTTATCGAAAAATCATGACCGACTTTTTGTGGCCAAAATTAGATTAAATCGATCTGGACGGGATCTGGTTTCAGCAGAATGACGCAACGTGCCATACAAGCCGCGCAACAATTGACTTATTGAACGAGAAGTTCGAAGACACCATTATTTCAAGAAATGCAGTTGTCTAGTGGCCGCCACGTTCGTGTTAGATTACTTTCTTTGGGGTTATGTTAAAGCCAATGTTTACAGTACCAAACCACGAAGCATTGATGAATTGAAAAGCAACATCGAACGTTTTATTGCTGAGATTCGACTAAATATCATCGAAAAAGTGCTCGAAAATTGGGTTCATCGTATTCGTGCCTGCAAGCGCAGCCGAGGAGGCCATTTAAATGATATCCTATTCAAAACATAATGGCGTAAGATACAGTGTGTCCCAGATCGAGTGGGATTGCATGGGTAACTTTCTTATTATTGAAGATGGAGATTTGGTTAAATTGGCAATGTTTTGCAGTTTTATATGCTGATTTAAAATCTGTTTGAAAAAGTTCAAAATGTCGATCCCGTCAGAAGTTATTTAAAGAAAACTAAAAACTGTCATTTTCTTGTATGTCAAATATCTTCGTAAGTATAAGAGGTACGAAAAAAAGTTTCATATGAAAGTCACTGTTTTCGATAAAACCAATTTAAAATTGATGTCGAACAAAAATTAAAGATGGCTGCTTTTGAAGTACTCGTATCAACTTCCTTAAGTTAAATGAACGCCATATTGGATTTTTTGGTTACTGATTAGAATTTTTTATTCTCTTTTCAACGATGTAAGATAACGTATGATTGAATAAAAAATACTAGTAAAATTAATTGTTTTTACATTTTAATCAAGTAGGCTTACATGGATCCAAACAAAATTAGGTGAAATTTATTTTAGAAAACATTTGTATGTAATTCCTATAATACTTACTAACATGTTAATTCAGTATTAAGTACTAGGTACTTGAACCACAAAAAACATCGTGGCATTACTTTTTGAATGTACAGACAGATCAATAAAAAAACCAATTAGGGTAGGCTGTGAAATTGAATTATTTTGAATTGGTACTTTAGCCACATCCACAGAATGACATTTCTGACATGAATTTAAGGTTATAAACTTTGTTTACGAGAAAAATGTCAAATTACAAACGTTATAAAATGTCATTCTGTGGTTGTGGCTAAAGTACCAATTCAAAATAATTCAATTTCACAGCCTACCCTAATTGGTTTTTTTATTGATCTGTCTGTATAATCAAGTAGGTAAGTAGCTATGATGAAAACAATAACAAAGTTTATCACAATCTGTCAAAAAGCAGGTACTTAAGCTAATTTTGTTTGGATCCATGTAAGCCTACTTGATTAAAATGTAAAAACAATTAATTTTACTGATATTTTTGATTCAATCATAAGTTATCTTACATCGTTAAAAAGAGAATAAAAAATTCTATTCAGTAACCAAAAAATCCAATATGGCGTCCATTTAACTTAAGGAAGTTAATACGAGTACCTCAAAAGCAGCCATCTTGAATTTTTGTTCGACATCAGTTTTAAATTGGTCTTATCGAAAACAGTGACTTTCATATGGAACTTTTTTTCGTATCTCTTATACTTACGAAAATATTTGACATACAAGAAAATGACAGTTTTTAGTTTTTTTTAAATAACTTCTGGCGGGATCGACATTTTGAACTTTTTCAAACAGATTTTAAATCAGCATATAAAACTGCAAGACATTGCCAATTTAACCAAATCTCCATCTTCAATAATAAGAAAGTTACTCATGCAATCCCACTCGATCTGGGACACCCTGTATACTTTCATGCAATAAAAAAGTTTCGTTAAAAAATCAAACCATCTTTGTTTAATTTAATTTTCAAATCCGGGCGTTCTTATTCGTAGACCCTTTAGAATGCTTAAAGAATGAACAAAATGAATAAGATGTTGCATTACTTACTTCAATAGCAAATACTTTGGAAACGGTTAACTTTAGCGACATTTAAATAGTATACCTTATTTGCATAACAGAGATGAGGCAATTGTTGTTTTCAATCTGCCATAACTTTAAGTATAAAAAAGTTGAAGTATTTTTAAGATATTGGGTTTGGCAAAAATAAGGTTCTTTTAGGAGCTACATTAAAATTGGGGATGGATTATTGTTTGCCATCCCAAAAAAGGTTGTTTCTCCAATTTTCATGTCAATATTTATAAAACTTTTGACATTACATAAGAAAAATAAAATTAAAATTTTAACTTTGACACCATGTATCTCTCTAAATATTAACTTTTGGACTAAAGGTAATTTTAGGTAAATCGTAATATTTTATTCTATACACGGTGTTTCATTAATAATTGTACATACGCTAACTGGAGAATCCCTGGCCCAAATATGAAGATTTAACCTGTAACACTTAGATAAAATGTGCCTCCTTACTGAAATACAGGGTGTTTTATTTCAAATTTTTAAAGTAATTTTTGGCCATTATTTTGACACTGTTTAATATTTCTTTATCATATTTGGCAAGTTTAGGTACTTCAGGAAACATTAAACCAAGGTAAAAGATAGTTTCTCGCTATTACCAGAGGCCCACGGCTGTATTAGAGGAATAATTTCCGCCCTCTAAATTCTACACCACTGGTGTAATCGTCATTTTAGTATGATTCTTGAATTTTTGATAATTTTTTATGAAAATAATGCACTTTTACTCCATAACGATAAAGTAATTACTTTTCGAGATAATTAAAGACAAAGATACGGCTGCACAATATTCTGATTTGAATGTTTAATTTATTGTTCATATTCGTATTGATCATTTCGGCATTTTTACTCATAAAATTGCATGGGTTACGTGAAATAAATTTTACAGTTAACTTTTTGTAGAAGATCTGATAAATTCAACGACATTCTTGATATGTAATACAATAATTTTGAAAAGGAAAATAAATTCGTTGTTTGTGCTGAAATAATCATTTCGATCTAGTACGGTTGTGTCATTTTTGTCAATTTTTGATATTACTGTAACTCATTATTTTCCTTGTTGTTTAAAAATTTAAAAAGCTTATCTACAGTATTTTTCACCTAGGATTTGGGTTGTGACGTCAACGCGCTGTTGATAAATTCACAATCCAACTTTACTTCATTTCATTCTAAACTAGGTTTTCATTACCTACTGCGCACGAACGCGTGTCTAAACAGACAGTTATTGGGCGGGGCAACCCAAATACTAGATGAAAAATACTTTAGTGAAAATGCCACGCCATAATAATTTTTCAAATCTTGAAATGCGGGATATGATCTGTGTTTATATACAAGAAAACTATTCCTGTCGTGCGGCTACTCGAAGATAGCCCTAAATGTATCCGAACAGAGTCCAACCCAATCACCAGACCTTCAAAAATATTTTTAATCGATTAGGAGAAACTGGACAATTCAAGCCCAAACGTGATATGGGACGGCCAAAAAATATTTCTGTTGATCAAGAGGACGACATTTTAGTGGGAATTGCTGATAATCCCCAACTAAGCACTCGACGTTTATCAGCAATTACTGGGGTAAGCAATGCTTCAGTATTTAGAATACTTAAAAAATAAGTTCTGCAACCTTACCATTTTACACCAGTACAAAACTTATTGCCAAGGGATCTTCCTGTACGAGTGGAATTTGCACAGTTTATAAGAGATAGAAAAAATGGAAATCCTAATTTTGTTAAGAATATTCTCTTCACCGATGAAGCCACTTTTACTCGTAGAGGAGTTTTTAACTGGGGGAATAGCCACAGTTGGGATACCGAAAATCCTCATGCACGTAACCCATGCAATTTTATGAGTAAAAATGCCGAAATGATCAAACCGAATATGAACAATATAGTCGAATTGGCGATTCAGGTAATGCGCGTCATCAATCACATGATCAACGGTCGGCGTTACCAATAATGCGCGAGAAAAAAATACAAAATGTAATTGCTAAATATAAATTATATTTCTGGTTTTCTAAGATTGGGCAGCCGTATTTAATCACAAGGTCTATAAATTTTTGAAAATAAGAAAAAATTCGGGTTGTATGTTATTGTCATTGTCATTGCGATAGAATAGGAAAATATCAATAGAAAATTTAGGTTATAAAATTTGTAAATAGTTTGAAACTTCATATAGACGTACCAAGTTATGATGTCATAAAATTTATTGATGACGTGCATTTCCTGGCTCGAAAATTGGACCATAAATTAAACATTCAAATCAGAATATTAAGTATCTCGAAAAGTAATTACTTTATCGTTATGGAGTAAGAGTACATTATTTTCATAAAAATTGATCAAAAATTCAAGAATCGTGCTAAAATGACGATTACACCAGTGGCGTAGAATTTAGAGGGGGGAAATTATTCCTCTAACCCAGCCGTACGCCTCTGGTAATAGCGAGAAACTATCTTTTACCTTAGTTTAATGTTTCCTAAAGTACCTAAACTTTCTGCCAAATATGATAAAGAAATATTAAACAGTACCAAAATAATGGCCAAAAATTACTTTAAAAATTTGAAATAAAACACCCTGTATCTCAGTAAGAAGACACATTTTATGTAAGTGTTAGAGGTTAAATCTTCATATTTTGGGCCAGAGATTCTCCAGTTAGCGTATGTACAATTATTAATGAAACACCCTGTATAACAAAATGCTGAAGTTTGTTACACTTATTATGAATCACCCTGTATAATAAATGAAAGTGTTAAGCTTAAACAAATGCTTCACAAATGTTATTACGAAATAATCCCAACAAAATTTTCTACCAAGTAACGAATATTTATTGTGGAGTATATTATAAAAATCAATTATTCCGCTATGATTGTAGTTTGCCATTTCCGAAAAAGAATTCAATCAATACCATCACCCCAAAAATAAAAGATGCATCTAAATGCGAATGTCCGCAGTCAGTAAAAAGCGAAGGAAACATAGAACGTGTCAGAGAGCGTTATTCTTTTAGGAAGCCCTAAATTCTCCGGAATTAAATATTTCTGGAATCTCAATTTAATGAATACAAACAACTATTTAAAGCTATTTCATTGCAAATTCAGCACTCAATCACACAACAACAATCCATTAACCAAAAAGACTAAATCAGGCAGACATTCCCAAAAAGGCTCGTTTCAAAAAGCGTAACTTGTTATGGCCCCCAAGGTCACCTGATATTACACTACCTGACTTTTTGGAGAGTTATGTTAACGACCATGTTTTCCACAAAAGGTTTGAAAACCAAAATTCAACGTGCTTTAAAGAACATTTCTCAAGAAATGCTGGTAAAAGTCTGAGCAATAACTTCGCAACTAAATGGTGATTATTTAGAACATATGATATTTTAGTGAATATATCTTCTAATATATTTATTCTTAAAATGAATATTTGCTATTGTTGAAATTCTGAGATTTATTGTTCTCTAGAACCTTTCTGAGTTGTTGACAAAGTACAGTTTTGTACAAATTTGTTTGATTCAGTCAATGCTATTTCATTTATAAATAAAACTGTTAACTGGTTGCAAGTTATCAAGTGTTACTGCGAGCGCTTATAAATAATATTTCTCTGTTTCGGCATTAGAATGACATTATTCTAGCACGCATTTTGATGGTACAATGAGCTTCATTATTAAACGATTTTTGGTGATATTTTGTTTTTAGAAATTGGTGATACTGTATCAAAATAATACACAAAATACCTAAGCAACCATTCATTGCTAGGCAACAAAAACGTCAAATGTCAAACCTCTGTCAATTGTCAAGCAAAAACCGCTATTACCAACCTACTATTTTACCAAAATTTCTCCAGCTGGAAATTGTCAAATATTTTTATAAAAATAAACATAAATAAATAATGGAGATGGAAGCCGAAACAGATAAAATAGTATAAAATACTCATTACAGAAGGCATGCGGCTCGTGTCTAAATTTCGGAATCGTGCACGAATAGGTTGCCTTCTGTAACGTTTGTTTTAATAAACTATTATGTGTAAAATACAGTTAGAAACGCTGCTTATTCTTAGGAAAATGAAATTTCCGATTTCCTAATACAAATTATAAAAGACTATTTCCTAAATAAAAATAACTTAAAAGGTGAACGACCTAATATAACAACGTGAATTATTATGAAATATAACAGGCTGAAATTTGAGTTCAGGTATATTGAAATTTGAAGATTAAGGGTCAAATTTATTTTCCGTTGTTGTCCCAACCAGGACAGCATGTTTCCCTAATGTTTTTAAATTATGAGTATTATCTATTTAAGTGACTTACAAACTGATGATGGTAAACGACTAATATGTGAAGGGATGCCATAAGTTTTGTAGATCTTTATTAGTAAATTAAACACAGTTCTGCTTACTTGCATGGCACTTTTTCATTTAATACACCTCTAGATTTTTAGTAACAAATTATGTTATTGAAAACAATAGCTGTTAGGCTTGCCCATTTCCAGTTAATAATTTACGCGCCAACTTTATAACTAAACATCCTCTAGTGTTCTGAACACTTTGAGGTGTTCCACTTCGATGCTAGGACCAACACAGGACTAATAGCACTAACGTGTTTCACATTTAGTATATCCTGTCCTGAAACGTTTCATGTTGTTTGAAATATTTCTCACGTTTGTGTTAACAATTCTCTAATGTAAACTGGTTATTAACATTTTAAGAAGTGGAGAACGAACAATTGTACAATCGTTTTGCCTTCGCAATTCACAGTGTTTGGTTATTTCACGGCAATTTAGGTGAGACCGAGGATATAATTTTAATTTTGTTTTAGTTTACGAAAATACTTTAAATAACAGGCTGCCCGATTTCTTAGGCATTTTACAACTGGGGACACTTTTATCGCCTTGCCAACACAAACCCTGAATTAACTTTAACAAAACAAACAGCGACCTACAGTTATCTAAAGTACAGAATTTTTAACACATAATCCCTATCCAAATCCCTTTGTGCCCTGTTGTTTCAAGAAAATCTCTATGAGTATCCGACCATATTCACGAATCGCATTCATGACCATATTATGTATATGATGTTGTGTAACCATTATACGAAATCTCTTTCATTTTATTCTTGTTTTAAGCATGCTCGTATGCTTGTGTACTATTCCTCTGTTATGTTGTGCAGGTCAGGGCAGCCACAAACGCAGGCGCATTGTTTTTCTTTACTGTGGAAAGCGTCGCGATGGAGGCGTCAGTCGGCATGCGGCACGCGGCCAGAATTCACTCCCATGGCCGATAGACGCGCGCACTTTATGATCGTACTTTTCGCAGCTTTCTTACCAACGCTCTTCGCTGCTATGGACCTGATCAGCGGTAAGTTTCTGATTTATTGCTTACTTGTAATTTCTAATCAATATTAACAAAACTATATGTATACTTTTGCCATCGAAATCGGCCAAACATTGCTTGTAAAACCCAACTAGGTATATCAAATTTTTAATATTTGCCTTAACTACCAGTTACATTCGAAACTTGCTTTTTAACTATCTTTTTTATGTAATTTTTACAAAATTTGTGCTTTAAAATACCAAACTGCATGATTATTTTTTACCATATTACAGAATTAATACTTTTTCATAATTTCCAAAAATCAAACCATTTTAGAACTATTAAATAGAGACTTAGCTTTAGCTTTAGCTATAAATATGTATATAAAATTCAGTACTTTTTTCGTTAAAACTTTTCTTCCTAAGAAAGCACATTAGAAAATTCTTAAAATGCTGGATATTTTATCAACATCAAAAGATGCAACAGCTTGCTTAACACGCGTTATACGTGTCTCTTTTTCACAAATCATCAAACTGGGGAAATCTATCAAATTACGCTAGTAATCTTATTAACCAAGAATAAAGAGAATAGATTTTATGACAGAAGATAACACTTAAAAATGTCAATGTTTTAGATTTGGCTTTTTACTAACGTGAAGTGAGGTTTTTGAAAAGTAATCCTGTACATTCCTACACATGCAATGTTCGAGTTTTTACATAGTTTGAAACTGTTTGAAATTCCATTTCACATTGTATATAAAAAAATCTAAATGTTTGCAAGAGAAAAATGAAATTAGATAAAGCTAGTAATCGCGAAACAAATTAAGGTGTTTTGTTTTACGTTACACTGGTTGGCGCTTAGGGAAACTGCCTTTAAAAATTTATAATCCCGTTAACGGCAAATTTTACTTTCAAAATTACAAAAGTGCTATTTTTAACTTAATAAACGAGAAATTTTTACGCACACTTTATGAAATTTAAAACTGTCTTTGCCTGAAAATAATTAATTTAGAGTTTAATAGTGGAGAGTGTATTTGATTATGAGATATTAAGATGGTTTTTATTACAAAGATGAAGGAAAAATGGTAAATAATTCCCAAATAACGATTGCTTGAGGGCGTGGGAATACATGCAGCAGTTTTTCTACCCACACGGATTTGTTGTGTACAAAAATTTTGAAAACTTTAAAATTATGTAGTTTTCTCGAAGTAAGTAACAAAAATTTAATAATTCTCATTATCATTTGGCAATAAGGAGAGCAAGGCTGTGTCTATTTGAGAATAATATTACAAATATATAAAATGCCCTTTACACATCAAGATATTATTATTATATGATTATTACATTAATAAAGAATTTTGTTTAAACGTTCGGCAGTATTCAAAATAAACTACTCAAGCATGACGAAAAAAAAATTTTTTAATAATTTGTTAGTACTTTTTTTAAATTACTATTTAAAAACGGCAAAGCAATCATCCTTTCGCAACGTATCGGGAGTCCAAGAAATTTGAAATATTTTAAAATTAAATTTATTTGACTGATCAGATATTATTAAAATAAAAAAATACAGTTCAGCGGTTATCTATTTTGTTGTATGAATTTACAAATTGCGAATTATCTTACGGGTCTTTTAAAAGCTTTTCACATGTTTGATTACTTGTATGAGCGTCAAATTTATATCAACAAAATTTCATTGGAGTGAGTGGTCATATGTATAGAAATAAAAACACTTCTTCATTTAGTGTCCATTAGGGTATTACCATGAATTAATCTTTTAAAATCTGCTTTCGTTTTTGTTTCTGCGTCAATGCGTTAATTTTAAGCTGGGCTTTTATTAAAAATATTCGTGAATATAACTCTTTCTTTGATAAGATAATTAAAAATATGTTATATACATAGGTATTATACAGGGTTTTTCAACGAAAAGTAGCCACCCTCAGTATCTTCCAAAACCATTTTTTGCTTGAAAATCGCCAAGACATGTCAACAAAGACAGCAAGGGGGACATCTTTTTACATAAAAGCCGGACATCTGTCATCAAGCCCTTAGCCGTCACAGCCACCCCCTCTAAAATTTTAAATGGCACCATACCATGCGTGGCACATCGTTGGAAAGGTAATTTCATAAGGAATTCATTCTACTATTTATTTTTTTTATTTGCTTCAAATTGAGACATAAAAAAATTAAAAAGTATATTTTGTTCATTCCGGTTAAGCTACTGAATATAGCAGTAGATACCTAGATCCTCTTTTTTATCTTTTGTTTTTTCATCTGTCAGTCAGCATTCAGTTTATTTTGAATATTAT
This sequence comes from Melanotus villosus, assembly GCA_963082815.1. NCBI lineage: Eukaryota > Metazoa > Arthropoda > Insecta > Coleoptera > Elateridae > Melanotus > Melanotus villosus. The sequence continues at coordinate 59,075,272 of OY720418.1, read as the reverse complement.
AAAAGTGTCAACATGGTTTACACCACTGCCGAAAGATTGTGCGTTTTTATTATTATTTCGGCAGTGGTGTAAACCATGTTGACACTTTTATAATATTCAAAATAAACTGAATGCTGACTGATAGATGAAAAAACAAAAGATAAAAAAGAGGATCTAGGTATCTACTGCTATATTCAACAGCTTAATCGGAATAAACAAAATATAGTTTTTAATTTTTTTATGGCTCAATTTGAAGCGAATAAAAAAAATAAATAGTAGAATGAATTCCTTATGAAATTACCTTTCCAACGATGTGCCACACATGGTATGGTACAATTTGAAATTTTAGAGGGGGTAGCTGTGACGGCTAAGGGGTTGATGACAGACGTCCGGATTTTACGTAAAAAGATGTCCCCCTTGCTGTCTTTGTTGACATGTCTTGGCGATTTTCAAGAAAAAAATAGTTTTATAAGATACTGAGGGTGGCTACTTTTCGTTGAAAAACCCTGTATGAATTGTAATGGCAAAATATAGATTTTAAATTTCAAAAAGCTTACATAAGATTATATAGGATTTAGGTGGCATGTTGGGGAATAAGTTATATGTAGTAAATATTAATTAGTTCTAAACTTAGTTTAACTTAAAGCATGTTTACGTATTAAACAGAAAGGGTTGACCCTTGAGCTTGTGGCGGCAAAATGTCTTAGTTCTAATATTAGAATATCTTTAAAGTTTGTTACAAATGACGTTCAACTAATTTTATGTGCTTAATGGTACCTACCTTTGCATCAATGTGGATAATATTAAAGATATTTCCTATAATGTTTTATTAGGTTATTAATAATTATAACGGAAATTACAAAGTTATCGGCATTTCCTTTAAGCTTGTTTGTTAAAAGCATTTCTATATTACTTTAAAAAGAAAAATCAATACGAATTTTGCTTATAATCGTGATTTATTGATTTATGTAAAAGTTCCGTTTTCCATTGAAAACTAAAATGAAGCTCCACAGGGCTGAAACTGATGGATAAAATATTAAAATTAGTGAAAAGTAGATAGATCGTGTTACCTGCCTATATTTGCTCAAGTGTAACTAAGTTTAAATCTTCGTAATTGAATCTCTGACTAATTTCATGTAACCAAGAATATTGCCCAGCAATTTGATCTACCCTTATTAAATTTATTTTAATTTGCCAAATATTTTTTAGTGTAAATTCTATTAACGATTTCATTTATAAAACCAAACTCGCTAATACATATCATATGGAATATCGAATTTATTGACATCATATATACAATTTTATGTTCTAAAAACTGTTAGTGAAAAGGATTTGTATTTTTTTAAAGCGTTATACATAACACGCAAGTAATAGCATAAATATACGCTATATTTGAAAAGTAAGACATTAATTGCTTTAGCTTAACTTTTTCTAATATTTAAGATTATATTTGTACGTGTCTGTATTCTGTAATTTTCTATTTTATGGCCTTTTTTTCCCGCCTTTTGTGTGTACGAAACACAACAGATGTTTTTAATACCTTGCGTGAAAGATACTTTGTTGAACCTACTGATAAGCTAAGAACCGACGATATTTTTATTTCATTTAATTTCTTTAATAAACTCCGAATTGTATTGCTACGTTGAGAAGCTTTATGTTCGGTCGGTGATGCCAATATTACCTCGTATTTTGATCAATAGCAATAGTTAGATCAAAGCATTCTGTCTGTAGTTTTAACCCACAGCGTATAAACTTCAAATAGGTATCTAGTAATTTTCGTTGAGTTTGCAGTTACTAACAGTTTATTCATTGATCCATACGATAATATATTTGTTACTACAGCTACTCCTTTAAATGCTAGGTTCATAAATGAAAATTTTTAAAACTTCACAAATTTCTTCGTTTTAAAAATTCCACTTACTTTATATATAAAATCTTCATATTGTCGCATTATCTTAAAATATCTTATTTTAAACTTCAATAAAATTATTTTAAAAATATGCTAATTAAAAGACGTGCTTCATATTTGTTAACTTACAAACAATATAAAGGTGCAGCTGTTGTATCGATGATTCTAGCCCAGAATCCAAAACATTGTGTTTCTGTGATAAAATAGGAAATATATGAGTCGGTTAAGCTCTGTATCTGGATGTTTATTGTCTTATATGATAGTAACTGAAGAAGGTAAGTGTATTGTAATCTACGAAAGTGTATGTACCATTTACAGAATTTATTTATGATCTAATATTATGGGTTGTTTTATTATGAGGTACTTTTACTACAATTCCTTCAGAAAACCATCTTTGAACGTGGTTAAAATACCAATATGTTACAAATGCTGTTCTCTTGGAAATTCGACAAATTGCCTTACTAGAAAAATCAGAAAAACATTTTGTTATAAACTGAAAAGATCTTAATACTTTTATATAATCTAGTTCTAGTTGTAAATCTATAAAAACGCTTTTATTCTAAATTACTTATAATGCGTGATAATACTGTTGCAGTGTTTCGCTTTTTAGTCTATACTAAAACTAAAGTGTTACTGTTACGTAAGAATCAAATAAAATAGAAAGGAATTATTCGTAAAACTAACTATTTTAAAAATACACGATAAAGGTCTTGCTGATATACAAACTTTGTAGTTATAACAAATGGTTTTTATTTCGTATTTGGGAGGTAATAATGAGTCAGTATTTGCTAATTTGTTATTCCTATTTTCGTGTATTTTACTTTTATAGAGTCATACTTTACTTAGAAATCTTTAGCTCTGGAATACCCTGCAAATAACAAAATACGTACTTACTAAATTCAGCTTTAAGTATCTATTATCAACAACCCCTCCCCCCTGTTATAGCTTAAAAGAAAATTTAAATAGTTATATCTGTAGGCAGGGGCGGATGGGCTACTGTAAATCAGCCCGGGAGATATAGGCAACCACCGGCCTTTTATCACAATAACATTAAATAGTACAGGGTTTGTCCTGAAAGTAACCGGATTGATACTGACATACTCAATTTATTGAAGATATTATCAAATACATTCAATAATCTTCGAAATAGGGCCCTTGTGCAGCCACACAGCGCTTCCAGCGACGTTTCCATTGTTGGTACGCCTCCATGAATTCCTTTTTTGGGATGCTGCTGAGATGCCTTATCATGTCCCTCTTCAGCCGGGGGAACAGAAAAAAGTCGCAGGGAGGCAGGTCGGGACTGTAGGGAGGCTGACACATTTTTTTTGGTCAGAAACTCCCTCGTGATCAACGCCGTGTGGCTCGAGGCATTGTCCTGGTGGAGGATCCAGATGTCAGCCATCTCCGGACGGACGCAAACGATGCGTTTTTTAAGTCTTTCCAGAACTTGTACGTAAAAAGCTTGCTTTGTGGACGAACCCTTTCGAATCGTGGAACACAATGAGCCAGTCCGGTTACTTTCAGGACAAACCGTGTATTATGTACTTTCAGTTATAAACATTTATTAAAATTATGTACTGTGTTTGGATATAAAAACTAATTCGAACATTTAAAAACAATAATACTTGAAGCAATGCTCTTCACATTGCTCGCTGTTTGATTATGGTTGTATAATACAAAAAGAGTGACAGTGAAATACCTATTTATGAGTTCTTGTTTATCAATGAAGCTTTTTTAACGTCTTTTTTAGCAATCATGTTTAACATGTTCTTTTAAATAATCTTTTACATAAAAGATTCTAAGTGTTTTTTTAAATGCGATTTTACGTATTTTAGGGAAGAAAACGAACTTTCACATGCTACTTGGAAAATTGATAAGCCTCTTGAGATAGATTATATTCTAAAATTACCATGTACCAACAAACTGCACAATTTTTACAACTCTAGCAAATATTAGTGGATCTTCTAGGGTTTTCATAGTATTCGGATTCTACCTCGGTTTTGTTGTCAATTGTTAATTTTAATCAATTCCAGTTTAAGATAAAGCTTGATACCACGTTTTTAAAGATATTTCTAATGAATGATATTTCATCATCATCTTCACGGATTAGGCCCTTCTGGCCTGTTCCGACTCAATGGTCCATCGTCTCCGCGGTCGTCCTATATCCCTCTTTCCTCTCGGTCTATACTCAATTGCCATTCTTGGAAGGCAATCTTCGTCCATATTTAATTATTTTATTAGAAATACCGAATCTTCATGCCGTTTCCTGGCAAGATCTTATTTATTTCTTCAAAACTGTTCGTGTCCAATAAAGCTAAACATTTTTTGAAAATCTCCTTTTAAGCAATTATATCTAGTGTCCAATATTCAGTTTTGTATCTGCAAATTTCATACTCTTTTCAGCAAACATCTTGTTAATCCATGTCTCTTTTTAACTAACTCTAACTCTTCCTCAATATCGATAGCTATATTTTCAGTGTTATCTATTTTCACATATGCCCAATTTTTAAACTAGTCTGTTACACTGTTAACGCCATCAAAGTCTCTTTGAAATTTACTGAATTGCTCAATTGGAGATTGTACCTTTACGCTACCTCCAATAAGGTCCAAGCCATGCATATTATGTCTTAACAGTGGTGGGTGGACTCCTAATACTAAATATTTTGAAACAAGTAAATATGTTCCTTCAATATTATTTCGTATATCACCATTGAGTCTTTAGACGTTTTAACTGATTACAAATTTTTAGAATTTTCATCTAGGTACATATAATGCTAAACATGGCTCCTTATTGGACCCGAAAATTTTTGTTAGTCCAACTTTCGTTGCACACCAACATGTTTCACCGATTATCTGTAATCCTTTTTTTACAATCATCGCGAATTTCATTCCAGATGTCAATTTTTTGAAGAAATCAACTTTTTGGTCATATTTATAATTATAGTTAAAATAGGATTTATAAGTGTTTTTAACAAATATGTAACGAAATTGCCCACTCTTTTGTTGTTGTTTTGGTTCTTCTAACATACATTGCAGCACCATCTGTCTGTCTTTTTTGTAGCACTTTGTCTTATTCAATTATTCGGCCCCAAACAGGACCTGCCGTTCGGGAAATTTCCCGTCTTCCCGGCCGCCGCCCCTGTCTGTAGGATAACAAATATTAATTTCTTAAATATTTATATAATAATCTACAAGTAACACTATATACTTCTTGCTTTTTATTTGTTCGTTTTCAATTCCTTGATCTTTATTTCAAACAAAAAGGTAAGGTCAGAAATCATAGAAAGGATAACTGAAAGCTCTGTATTTACTAATTAATTTCAGTCGTTCTCGGCACTTGTTGAGTTGCAGCAGATTCTAGTCTGAGAAAATATTCAGTAACGTTAAATTGTTATATAAATTGCAACAGTAAAAGAATGTGTTTAGTTAGGTAGTGAAAATGGTTCAAGTAACGCGCAATCGTTTAAGATTATTGCTTTAGCTTTTTCTGAACCCGAAACGATAACAGTTGGAAACAACAGAAAACAAAGGCTGAATAAATTATCACCCGATTAGGGTATTAAGCCGACAGCATCTGATTGTCCTCTTTGGGAAAAATCTAATTTCACTTTCTTTTTTAGAACAGTGTTTTCTAAATGTAAATGCCAATAATGTACTACAAAATGATTCTCTAGCTAATTTAATTTGCTGTCATTATTATATTCTATTTAAGGTATATCGTTTTTTGCCATACCCAAACATCCTTTGACTGCCTTTTAGATTATTATATCAAACCTTTGTCACTTGATGTAGAGGCCTTCCACCGGTGCCAGGGATCATTTACATGCAATAATGACGCGGAACCTACTGCTTTACTTTAAATCCAAACGTGGGTGTAGTTTCAATTTTTTTCACACGAAAGATCGCACCAATTTCGACTACAAATCGAACCTGAACCCGAGAAATTTGGTTTGCGCAGCAATCATATTAATCACCGCATTGTCGTTGATGAAGTTTTCGTTAGACCCTTTAACGATCTATTTGTTGAAATAATTATTTTTGGCATTTTTAAAGTTGTATTTAAAAATATATTAAGTTCTTAATTCTCATTTTAAGATAAATGTCTTAAATATTACAATATAATGAGTTTAACTACCTATATTAGAACATTTACTTAATTCGGTTTCGACAGAGGATGTAAACCGCAAGGACCTAATTTTGTCACTTCTGCCACTACTGCTTACTAATGATGATGCTGTTCATCTTGTCAGATTACATGATACATCCTTTCAATTAAATGCCAAAATTAATGTTAACTTGTCAGTTTAGCATCTACGATAACATTTAAAATAAATTTGTAAAATATACGTTTTATTTTTTATTTATTTGTCGTAGACAGTATAAGAAGTAACATTTATTAAACATTAATTTAGGTAAAGTTTAAATAATTTCACAAGTGCGCATTTGCCATAATTTCTAAATTTTGTTAGCTTTATTTTTGTTATCTTGTTTCGGTAAGAATTGGTAGAAGCGTTTCGTGCTTTTGAAAAATTTGATGAAACATAAATTAATTCGTGGCATATAATTGTAAATATTGAGAACATGCTTTTGCTATAAACAACAGAAAATTATACCACTCCACGTATATATCTATATTTTACATTACAGAAGATCACTTAGCAGTGACCTAATTTTGCCTTTGGAAATATTCCAAAGATGTGCAGTTTAAAAAGGGAGAAATTCCTAACATACTGTGATATTTAGACATCTTCCTAAAAATGTTACTGTAAAATTTTATTAATACAGTTACAGGTTCGCTTTATTAATTAAGAACGTATTTAGTTTCGTGAGTAAAAACTTGACCTATTAGCCATTTGTAAAAATCAAATACTCCAATCTAGGGTTTCGTTTTTTATTTTAAAAATGTGAATTATATTCCATATTCAACTTGATGCAATAGTCAAATACTAACTCTTTTTACTCGCACATAAAATTTATATTCAATTCAGCCCTGAGCTTCAGCTAAAAAACGTACCAACCTTTACGAAGGGTTTGCTTTTATCCTGGTGTTTATCGTAGCTTTTTAGTGATTTTAGCCGGTATCGTAATAGTTCAGGTACAATTCAAACGGAGATTAATTAAGGATAATTAAAACGGAGTCATTGAAATCAAATCAGCAATAAAATAATTATTTGTCGTGATATTACCGGATAGGAAAGTAATTCATAGTGCTGCTGGAACTGATATTCTAAATTGAAAACTTTAATTGGTATTCATTATTATATTCTTCCTTTAAATTATGTGTCGTAAGAAAATGTTATTTTCCGTTAAGTAATTAAACTTTGTAAGCGAACGTTTGGCTTTAATCCTTCAGCCGTCAGCAACAAACTGCATCGTATCAGATAGTTCGAGACGAATTCTACTTTATACGTACATCAAACGAAAATTCAGTCACTTAAAATTTTTTTAATCCCTTTGTGTGAATTATAATTATTATACCAAAATATTTTTCTCGTTAAAAAGTTAATTAAGGTCACTTTTTATAAATATTTTGTAAAGCCCGGTTTGGTATTGTGTTCCATTAAAATTATAATATCAAATAAAATTAACAGAAAACATTTTAACAGTATTCATAGCCAGACCTAGTACCTAATTAATTTTTTGATTGCGTGGTGTTTGCATCATAGGGGGTTGGTAAAATTATGTTGCAGAAGTGCATCGTTGCTTTACATAAAAGAAGAAAATGAAATATTAAATAGATTGTTTTATGGTAAGAACAACAATTATTGTATGTTTTACTCATGATTTAAGTGTGTATGCTGCCAAAACTGCTGAATTATATTTGCCGACGGAGCGATTTTTTATAGCATTTCAATTATGACTTGATAAATGTAGTTTTACTTAATTTTTCAACAAAAAATGTTCTAAATTAGTTTAATTTTAATCATAACATTCATATACTGAAGACTTAACAGCAATACATTCTGTATCTACACTGAACATGTCGGAAGAACATGGATTGTTATAGATAATTATGGGTATTCCACATATTAGACAGGACTTCTAATGCTAAATTAAAAATTGCATCGTCTCTCAAAGATTATACTAACTAACTTAAATATTCAAATAATAAAACATGCTGCTAATAAAAACTTGGCGGCATTATAAACTATTCATAATGCATTTTATTTATAAATAATGAAAATAGATAATCGCCAAGCTTGTTGAAGCATTCATTAGATTTTATAAAAGCACCGTAGCATGTACTGGTTTTTCGAAGAATAACTTTAATAACTGATTAAGTAAAATAGATACTTTATAAATTTCCGCTAGTATTAAGAACAACTAAAAATCTAAGAGAATGGATTTACTGAATTTTTAATTATTATGCAGAAAGTATGTAAACAGCAGCAAATGTTGAAATTGAATATTTTGTATCTAAAACTAAAATTAAAATTATTGTTCCCGTTTAATTTTAAGGTGAACGAAATTTAAATTTCTTAGTAGACCGAGTGTTCAGCTATCATTGTTTTTTAAAATTTCATTATTGTTACATACAACTAAATAGTATTAATTACTGTCTTAAACAAATAAGTATGTCCATATAAAAACTCGCAGCAGCCCATGGAAAATTAATGCACTTATTTACGACTAAAATGCACTTTCGAAAAGTGAAATTCCGAAACACAATAGTTACCATGGCAATATCGTGTGTCTCTGTTATACACATAGAGAATTATATAAAGGTATATTTCTTTAGGTTTACTTTAAACACGATTTTAGTTAGAAAATAAACTTTAAACATAAGGTGAGAAATGTGAGAATACGGGCCACTGTGTTTACATGGTTCATAACCTCCAACAAGATCCAGTTTGATATTTAAATTATGAATGTCAATTTCTCGATTTAAATATATGCTCTATGAAATACTTTCATAAAAATTGTAAAGCCAACTTGGGCTTTTTTAATGGATATATTTTATGTAAAAAATTATGTTGCAAGGAATTGTGAAAATCAAAATGTTGAAAATATTTTAACCATCCGCATCAAAGTTAGTATACTACCAGAGATCTCGGGTTCAATACCCGAAGGAAGTCGATATGATTTCATGATTTTTTAAGTTGCTCTCTTTCGGATACGAGCGAAAACCGTCCGGTAGAGCGCCATTGACCACAGCGGTCATTACGCGTTGAGATATCATATCCTTAGATGTTACCCATTAAATAAGTGTCTTGTTTTGTTCAAAATATTATATTTGGGTAATCCATTATTGTCTGATTTTATCTGTCGAAAATGAGAGAGAAGCTAGGCATAATTTATATAAAGTTTGAATTCATCCTCACCTGCATGATAAATTGGTTAATTTCTGATTTGTAAATAATAGTAACTTTACATAAATTATGACACTAAATCAGAGCTACTTTAGAGCAACAAGTTTGGATTTAAATAATCAGAAGTTAGACTAAAACCGATTCTCATTCCCAGAATTCGATATTTATACAGTCAATTCACATCACGCAGTACACTTATTTGAAAAATAAGCTATTAACTATTTTATCGGGAATATTTCCAAATTAAATTATAATAAATTGTGAAATTTTTATGCAGAACCATTGTTGGGTTACGATGGGCATGTAGGTGCAGCCATTGAATAAGGATATGTGCACTATGTGCAACTCATATATTTACTTTTTATAATTCCAAGAATTCTTACGATAGTAGGCATTATTAAATTACATTTCATATTATCCCTCGTTTTAATTGTATACAATATTCTGTGTACCTCATTGAAATATTTACTAATTAAAATCAAATGAAATGGTTTTAATTGCGAAAATTCCATATAGTTCTTTCCCAGCTGTTCAAAACATATACAATTCATTTACTCTCATATTAATTTAAATCTAGTTAACTGCTTTTGAAAAGCTATAAACTAAATTAATATTACCGACAGTATTAAATTGCTAAGTTTATTACAATCACAAAACTTTGTTGTCAGACTATCAAAGGAAGCAGCAGTGCACTTGTTATACTATTACAAATTCTATTTGTTCACGGCCACCAGGTTGAGACAAATAAAAGACCCTGACAGGATGTTTCATAATGTTATAAGTTTTAACTTAGTTAAATGTACATAGATAAATTATTTGAGGGTCGTAAAATCACAAATAATATTAAAACCGACAGCATTTCGTTATTAATTGATGCACTTAATTGAATCAGTATTTTAAATAATTTTTAATTTGTGAACAAGAATAATAGTAGATTATTCTACAAGTAAAGAAAAGTGGCAGTTTTCTAGCGAGTGGAAAATGTTTGATTCACGAGCGTTAGCGAGTGAATTACAATTTCACGAGCTAGAAAACCACTTTTCTTACGCGTTGAATACGCTATTTTTTGTGTAAGTACTAAAAGTTCGAATTTTCTAGACAAATTTGTTAAATTTACCAAGGTTATGTTTGTACGGAAACATAGCAACTACAACACGTACATAGTAACAAGTAAACAAACAGACTGTGTTGCTAGGAATAAAGTGTTGGTTGCTAATGACTCAAGCGTTGTAATGAGGAAAAGGTTGCTAACGAGAAAAATGCCACTTTTCTTTACTATTTTCTACATAGTAAAATGGCCGTTTACCATTGACTATACAAAAAAAATAATTACCTTAATGTAAAATTGTATATAAAAATAAATATTTTGAATTAATCTCTTATATTTAATTTCATAAATAACATTTTGTAAAGAATACGTCATTTGTTGATAACCTCTGACCTTTCTTCTAAATTTATAGCAATCAATATAGATAAGCTTAATATTTTAATAATATAAAACATGTACAGTTGTGGACAGAAAAAAATAGGACAGTGTTTTTTTTCTAGTTTTGATGGCCCCTGTGTTGTAATTTGATTGCAAGTCAATGTGACAAATTAATGTCATAATTATAATAAAAGCCAAAATCAAGTTACTAAATTTTATAGGATAAAGTTTACTTGATTTTTCGACTTGTCCTATTTTTTTCTGTCCACAACTGTACTTCTTATTCTTTTACATATGCACACCACCCTTTTGGTCATTGTTAACAAAGATGACTTTCTGGTCATTGTTGTTGACAAAACAAAGACTTTCTGGTCATTGTTGTTGACAAAACAAAGACGTTCTGGCCATTGTCAACAAAAAATACCTTCTAGTCATTGTTGATCTACACGAACTACTTATTCGTGACCTTCAAGGGCGAAGAGAACGTCTTACGTCATACTTCAGACGGACATAATTTAACAATTTTTATTTTATTTTAAATTTTATACTTTAACACTTAAGTAATAACTAACAATTATAATAGTTGCTCAAAATTTCCTCCGTTAACTCTAACACAAGCATCCGCACGTCTTAACATTGATGAACGAACGCATTCGAATATACCAGCAGTGCCTCGAATGGTTGCGCAACTTTGTTCAATTCATTTGTTTTTTATCATGAAGTATTTGTTAGTTATTATTTAAGTATCAAAGTATAAAATTTAAAATAAAATAAAAATTGTTCAATTATTTCAACTAATAAAGGATTTTGAAACTGTCTTTGTCAATAACTCTCGTATGGGGCATTTTCGAAAAAAAATTTATATGAATTTTTTTCTTATTTTGGGCTGTAGAATATACCCCTTAAAGGATGACATTACTTCATGTTACACCCTGTATAATCTTTGCAGAAAAAGATTGGCTTATCATTTATGATGCTTTAACGCCATTCAGAAATACAAACCGATTCGTTTGATTGGGAGTAATTTAAAAAGCCTATAGCTCAAAATTTTAAAGGTAATATAGCTTAATGGTAATATAATATATCCACGGAAGACAGGGATTTTACATTATTATAAGTAATTGGTAAATGTTAGATTTCGCTGTTCAGCAGCGTGTGTAATGCGTTTTGTAGTACGAATAATTTCAAGGTGTTACGCTTGTTTAGAGAGTTTAGAAGTATGTATAACATCAGGGCAGCTCTTATAATATGTATAATGATAATGACAATGTATGCTTTTACAGCTTTTTAAGAAAAATGGTTCCGTATTAAACAACACTCTGGTGGCCGTTCACGTAATCCAGCCAGCAAGGACGAATAGTTTGTAGCGTTGGAGGTACGCCAATTCTTAAATACGAAGTTTGATAACAATAATAGGCCTATTCCTTGGCCCCCGAATTCACCGGACTTAACTCTCTTCAGACTTTTTTATGGGGGTTTGTAAAAAACACAGTTTATGCACAACGTTCTCAAAACGTAGATGGCCGAATAAGAAAAATAACAATAATATCAGGATTTTTTTTAGAAATACCGGAATACACGTAACAGGAGTTAGCTGCTCGATACAAACGTGTCTTCTGTATAACCGCGGTCATATTGAGTGGTAAATTAACTCCCATTTTTTTGTATACTCAATGGTAAACGGCCATTTTACTATGTAGAAAATAGTAAAGAAAAGTGGCATTTTTCTCGTTAGCAACCTTTTCCTCATTACAACGCTTGAGTCATTAGTAACCAACACTTTATTCCTAGCAACAGAGTCTGTTTGTTTACTTGTTACTATGTACGTGTTGTAGTTGCTATGTTTCCGTACAAACATAACCTTGATAAATTTAACAAATTTGTCTAGAAAATTCGAACTTTTAGTACTTACACAAAAAAATAGCGTATTCAACGCGTAAGAAAAGTGGTTTTCTAGCTCGTGAAATTGTAATTTACTCGCTAACGCTCGTGAATCAAACATTTTCCACTCGCTAGAAAACTGCCACTTTTCTTTACTTGTAGAATAATCTACTATTAGTTAACTCTACAACTTTTGTTCAGACAACGCAGAAAAGCACTGCACATATATTATGGTGCCTAAGCAATGGGACATAGAACAACAATAGGCTGGTGTGGTTCAAATATTTCGAACTACTTGGAATTATCTTAGTCCAAAAGTTAATATTAAAAGAGGTCCATATTCAAAGGAAAATTGGTGTAATAACTAACTTTTTTGGGGGCGAGAAACAATACTCCGTCTTCTTCTTTCAATGTAGCTGCTAAAAGAGCGTTATTTGCGCTCCCCTTAATATATTAACGAAAGTTTAAACTCTTTGTACTTAAGGTTACAGCAGATTTAATTAAAAAAAAAGGAGTTACGTTACTTGTTTATACAAAAAAGGTACACTGTTTCAATATCGCTAAAGTTAACCGTTTCCGCGGTATACTCGCATTGGCGACTGGTGCTAAAGGGCACAAGAGCACGTGCCCTCCCTACACTCGAGAGAAAGAAAGCTTTGTTAATAACACTTCTCACTTCCAACTTTTATTTTTTTTAACACAAGTAACACAACAATTTATTATTATACCTATAATATCAATATTATAGTCCATTGACGCGTCGCCTGCCGAAACGAAGAGTTATCAAAACTTTCTTCCGGGGACAAGATGAAATGATACCTATTTTTGGTGACGATTGCGCAACCGCGGTGGGATACTGCAGCTGCGGACTTTGGGGCACATTAAATCCTGACCCGTGACAGATTCAATTTAGTTTAACATGAGGGTTTATTTTCTGTGGTTAAACAGTTGAACTCGCGTAAGAACTGTTTATGTAATTGTGTTTGAGGTTACGCACATTTATTAGTAGAAATCGCGTTCTATTTGATTTGTGGGTTTAATTTGTTGTTTTTATTTTGATTTCGTGGTTTGTTCGTTGTTACTGTTTGTTCGTTATTGCTTATTGTTGTTTATTTGTTGTCTATTGCTGTTCACTCTTTATAAACATGGATACCGAAGTAAAAAAACTGAACTTAGAGCAATTTATGGATGAGGCGATATGTGTAGCGTAGTAATAAACTAGTTGACATTATGTTTGTACAACACCGATGTCTACGACTGAATGTGAAAGATGTTTTTCCACTTTAAAGCGCATAAAAACATTTTTGAGAGGCACCATGTCTGAGGACAGGCTCAACGCATTGGCAGTGTTGTCGATTGAAAAAAAGTTTATACAATCGATCCCCAATTTTGACAATCAAATTATTGGTGTATTCAGCAGTAAGAAGAATAGAAGGATAGACTTTCTATTTAAGTAGGGAGGTAAGTGTTTTTAGATAATGTTTTCAGCTCCAGGTTTTTGATTGAAACCTTTGTAGTATCTTTACGTTCGAGTTACTCGTGGTTTCCCATAGTTGTAACCTACATGTCCATTGTCCATATAGGTTTTAATATGGTTTTGTACACTAAGACCTTCTTGCTCAGGGTTAGTTTGGATTTGCGCCCTAATAGCCAGTTTAACTTGGAAAACTTTAAACCCAGTTGTTTACGTTTATTAAAGATATGTTTTTTCCAAGTTAACTGTCGATCGAGGTTCATTCCAAGGTATCTGACATCCTCTGCTTGGGGAAGTGGTGTATTGTTCAAAGTTACTGGTGGGCACGTTTCCCTTCGGAGTGTGAAAGTGACGTGTGTGGGACTTGGTTTCGTTTGCTTTGATGCGCCAGATCCGCATCCAATCCTGCACATGATTGAAAGAAATTTGCAGGTTTCTTGAGAAAATGTCTGGATTATCATTGTGTGATTTGTAATAGGCATGTCTGCTGTAAATAGTAGGTAGAGGAAAGGTCCCAATACGCTTCCCTGCGGTACTCCAGACTTTATGGGGTCTAGATCTGTGAGTGCATCTTGAAATTTGACCTGGAAAAGTCTGTCAGTTAGGTAAGACTTCATTAGTTGGTAGTAGGTGTGAAGAAGGTTTTTCTTGATTTTATACAATAGCCCCACGTGCCAGACTTTGTCGAATGCTTGGGTTATGTGAGTTATGTCTAAGAATGTAGCGGTTTTTCCTCCCTTCCAATGCCTGGTTAATTTCACTTTCTACCCTATGAACCAGCTCGACGGTGGAATGTTCTTCTCTAAACCCAAATTGGTATTCTGGTATAAGAATATATTCCTCTAAAATTGTTTGATTCTTTTGAGAAGTAACTTTTTAAACACTTTAGATGTTAGTGATTACAAGCTAATCGGGCGGTAGGAAGATATCCTCTGGTGATTTCCCTGGTTTAGGTATAAGTATTATCTGGGCCACCTTCCAATGGGCTGGGAAAGAGCTCAACCTTAAAATGGCGTAAAATATGGCAGTTATCAGTTTTAGTCCTTCCTATGGCAGTTATTCTAAGATTTCCCCTGTAATCAAGTCATAACCTGGTGCTTTCTTAGGGTTTATTTCAGTTTTAATTGTGGAATTCGTTATTTGAGGAATATTTAACATTTTAATTGAAAACAACAATACTGACACATTCTTGTTAAAAACAAGTACTGGGACATCGATCAAAAATGGATCAGTGGGGGTATTCTTATTTTACATTCAAGCCTACTGTGTTAAAGATTACTCACATAATAAATACATGATTTCATCGTTTCAGTAGTAAATATCTTGGAAACTGTTAACATTAGCGACAATTAAACAGTTTATATTTTTTGCTTAAAAAGGATGAATCAGTTTTTTTTTAGTAAATTTGCCATGTTTAAACATAAAATCATTGGAGGTTTTTTAAGGTATTAAGTGTAGCTCTTTCAGGAGTTACATTAAAATCGAGGATGGAGTATTGCTTCTCGTTCCAAAAGAGTTAATTTCACCAATTTTTTTTTTAATATTTCGAAAACTCTATATGAACACTAAAAGTTATTTATTGATAATAATAGCATCCTTTTTGTCAGATAAAATAGCTTCCTTAACAAGAAAAGATTTTTTTACTCACGATGATTATACCCCTCTAAACATTTAAGGTTTTTTTTCTAAAGGGTAATTAGTACTGAAATGATCTGTGCAGCACAAAATGAAATTAAATAAAGATCTGTATTTCAGAGAACACTAATTTCATATATGCCTATTTAAAAAGTTGAATTATTCACCTTTTAATAAATATTTTTTTAAATTTCTAAGTCAAATGTATGTACATTTTGCTGTAATTTTCTGGTTAGGCAAACTAGGGTTCAGAGATAAGCAAAATAATTCCTGCATTTAAAGCATGTAATGCAATGTCATCCAGAGCTGTTGCTGGGGAACAAATATTAACGAAAAATAGGGGCATCAAATAAATCTGCTTCAAGCAAGTGTGTGTTGTGTATATGAAATATAAGTGACAGGTAAAGTGGAGGTAGCGTGCACAGATATCAATACGCGTCACGTCACGTGGTTGTACTCAAAGCTCTCAGATATCAGACGCCGTATAAATACTATTATCCTGCTAATGGGGGCCGCTGTCTTCACATAAAACGTAATTGTGCTCTCGCTATCAAAGAAACGTGCTACTGCTATCAAAAGAGCACGCAAAGTTCAACATTTTGCCAAGCTACTCACATTTATTCTCTGATTTATGAAATTTTGACGTAATGCGGTAACCGTTTAGCATTTTTTTTTTTTTTTTTTTTGAAAAGTAAATGTGGCCATATGATCAAAGCAGCTTTGTTTTATGGAGTAACATTAAAGCGTAACTTATTTCTTTACACGGAAATTTTAATTACGAATGCCAGGTAAAATAAAATACGAACAGGAAACCACAATAAATGCGTATAAATGCGATATATATACGAATACTTGCAGTATTCTTACTCTACTTTCTAATAATACGTACCAATGCTATTAACTAATTTATTGTAGCTCATGCTTACAGTTGTATCCCTCTAAACCTGTGTGTTTAAAGTAAACATAAAATGATATGGGATATAGATTGGGATTATGCAAGGTGATTCGAAATTAAATAGAATAATGTAATGAAATCAAGAAAATTTGAATCCGGTGAGCAAGCGGGCCACTGGCTGGTTGCTTCTACACCTCTATTACCCACTTGCTAACAGTTCTGGTAAAACAGGGTGAAGTTTCAATATGCATGAATATCGTGTCACTGCATCTTTCTAGTGAAACATCTTCTAAAATTAAAAAGGTGCAACCCGCTTTTAATATCCTCCTGTTTGAGGGACCATCTCTTCCTTATTTCGAAGTTGCGGACACTAGTTTATCTATTAAACCCACTATAATTCCATAACAAAGTTCTATCGCCCCCTAAAATATATGTATTCCATTTTGAATCACCTTACATATACAACAGAATAGCTATAGAATATTTCTATAGCAATTTTAAGCATAAGCCATAAGGTGAAAATATGGATCAATGATATCATAATTTAGTTCTCAGTTTTGTGTATAAGAAGTATTTAGCTAATAATCAATGCGTTGTCATTTTATAGTTTGTTAACTTATGTATAGCAAATTCCATTATTTGCACTGTATTCAGAATTTATTATAGATACAATCTGCACTAATGTTGTAACTGCAACTAATTAGTAATGTAAAACTAAATGCAACGGAATTTTTAGAACTTTTTAATCTGTTTTTGTGGTTAAAATGCAAAAGGACTGCCAAAATTTGTTAATGAAGTTTCAATATTTATTAGTAAAAAGAATGTGTGAAAAAGAATGGGGGAAAGAGGGGGAGGCCTTTGCCCTACATAGGGATGTTGCAGGCTGATAATAATAATTAATAAAACAATAGCAAATGGCACTTCTAAGTACGAGCACCTACCTAACTTGTTCCTTATATTTTTTACGTTAGTTTTTACTCTTTAGGAATATAAAGCTTGTACTAAAGATTGCTGAATTCCTCAATGATCCATAAAATTAAAGGTTGTGTTTTATCTTAGTTCGGGAAATGTTGATAAAATACAAAATAGTTAATTATCACATAAATCTCCATACCTTGTTATTAGTTAAAACTTGAAGGGTCACGACTTTGAATTGAATCGCTTGATTTAAATAATGATTTTATGCTAATTCTGAAAATGATAGTTTTTATACAAAATGAATAGAAAACGACCACCATTTGCAAAATGTAAAACCCGAAAGTTATAATATAGACACCCACGAATGAATTCTTACAAATAACTACGTTTTCATAAATTAAACCGGAGAATAGGGTGCTTATATTTGACTACATCACATTAAGTTGACCCAGTAGTTAAATAAAGATAAACATGCATTAATCTTAATTTTTTTTTCAAAATTATCATTTAAAACCCATGTGTTTTGTCCATTTTAACAATTTCAGGCTAAAAGTTGCAAATTAAAGTTAAATAACGTAACTCATACAATAAATTGCCTTTGGCAATATTAATCTTTATATATCTGTGCGAAAATTTATTTTAGAATATTAATTAGATGATATGCATTAAGTAAAATCATAGTAAAATGGAATTTGGGATTAGCCTTGTCTAGACATTACAATTGTGTGGTTTTATTAAGTACATTGCAGCTTATATTATAAAATACTTCTTATCTGTAAAACAAAAGGGTGCAATTTCTCCTCTGTAGAGTAGTTGAAAAATATTTACAATTATTATAATGCAACTCGACGGAGAAAATTAAATGAACCGAGCAGAGACAGCAAAAATGAAACTTCCTTTTCTTTGGTATTATCTTAAAGAATAAATAATACAAGATAGTAAAATAATACCACATCATTAAAACCTAATCAATAAGAAGGATGTAATCGGTGATTAATATCAGTTAATATCTCAATAGTACAGAAGTCCTTTATAATGAACACCAAAAACTCATCTTCAATAATAATAATTTTTATAAGTACTATTTGAAAAAATGTGTTCTTTTAGATTTTTCTTTCAAAATAGCCACGAAAATATTTTCCATTAAACTTAAGCAAATCATATGATACATCTGGAGACATACAGTCCCTGATCAAACTATTATTAGCGCAGCATTTAATGTTTTGTATTATACAAGTCTTTCTGTTGCTTACTGTTGGGGTTAAATCGGGTACCGTAAAGAAATATAAAGCAAAAACAATATGTGCAATATATTAATGAACATAAAATAATGGTCAATAAATCGTAAGTCAATATTTGATCTGGCTTCCCTTATTTTTTAGTGAAGTCTGCAATCTCCGTGACATACTCGTACTACTAATACAAATTAAAGCCATTTCTTTCAGACGTTGGTTGTAATTCTAGTTCCAACGGACTCTTTCTTTTAGTTGACCTTTATTTGCAAAATTTAGCTTCGCTATTTCTCTTTTAAACAATTCCCACACATTTTCAGTAAGGCTTCGCGGGCGAGATGCCTAGCAAGTTTAGAGCAGATATTCCATTATGTAACAGAAACGTTGTTACTGATTTGGTAGTATGACAAGGAGCATATTCTTGCAGAAAAACTACATTTTCATTGTTATCAAGCCATTGTCCAACCTCTTGGTTTGCAGTGATTTTTTAGTTTTTTTGTTAAAACGCTGAAGCGGGCTAATAATTTAATCAGAGATTGAACTTTACTTTTGTCATTAGAATAACAAAAACAATAAAGGTTTACGTTAAGCATTCTTATGCCCAGCCTCGGCGATGCAGACGATTAAAACAGTTGTCATGTAAACCACAGGTTTGAGATGTAGAGAGTGTTGCAGTGTGATATTTTCTGCTCCTGTATAAAATAAAGTACCTACATTAAAATTACTACTAGCGTTGGTATCAATATGGGAAATAGAAGTAAAGCACAACTACATAGGTATTACAGTTTTTCTAATAGTAACTTTAACAACGCCGACTTACATTAGGCAACTAGAATGATTTGAGTTACTAGTAAAAGAACATCTAATGTACAAACTAAATCAAAGTTTACGTTGGTTGAAACAATCTACTAAATGCTACAATAATAATAGTATATTACGTAACAAGTATGAAAAGTGTCTGATTATGAAACGAGCAAGTGAATTTCAGAATGGGCCGTAGGCGAAATTCATATAATTCATAATATGTACGTGATGCGTATACTGTTTTTTATACGACCGTTCCAAAAGGGGAAATTGATCCATGCTTTGGGTGTAAGGGAGAGATTTTATTTACCTCAGCATATACTGGAGGTATTATAATTATAAGTAAAACCTGAGATAATATAAATAAACGGATGTTATTCTATATATTTGAATATAAAGATTTGTAGGTGCTACAACAACTCCTTTACGAGTACTAATCTTGAGGGATTATTTATTACAAGTACGTAATGCTTGATTGACAAATCACTTCTAGGTTTTACACAGGGTAATACAATTCATATATATTGGAAAATATATAGCAGATTAAATAAGTTGTTAGAAAGATGTGAATATAATTTTGAAAAAAGGACTCACGATTATACAATTCTGGTATCTATTTATTAAACCTAATCATCATTGTATCGGCTCGAAGTAATCTGTTCATATTAAAACTAGTTTCTCAAAAGATTTTTTCAACAAAAAAGATAAAGCAAGTAGAAAAGAAACAGCTTTTATTGTCGCACCAATTTACAAAGGTATATAAAATAATGAACGCCATCATTTTTCTACGAGTTATCAATCATATAAAGCCGGTTAATAGTAATAATATTTAAAAAATTTGCCTTTACACTATAATAACAGTAATACTATACCTAATAATAAAATTTAATGATGTTAATTAACCTATTTTTTAAGTAAGTTTAACGAGGTTAGAGCAATTATGAATAGTAAAATTCGTTTAATTTCTTTGTGATTTAGATTGTGATTTTTCTTGGTTCAATTTAGTTGCAGTAACAGAGTATATTACTTAAATGTGTGAAGTTATTGTTACGGAAAAAGTAAGCGAAAGCTGCCGATGAAAAGTTTTCAATATTATTTAAATATAAGTTAAATTTTCAAAATCAAGTTATTCGTTCTTGTTTCTTCGCCGTGTTTACCATAGAAATGGAGGCAACAGTGTGAAAAATACTTTCTGTTATTTACTTTACGCACTGAGTTTCCATCGTCGCACTACTGCACAACCTATTTTGAAGGTGATAAAAAAGTTATTAGGTATATCTAACTACGGCAGTGATAATTTAATAAATTAAATCTATAAAACTAGCAAAACGCTTCTTGCTTATTAGCTACTCATTTTTATAATTAAATGTAATTTTAGATTTAATTTCTGTAATTTCCTTATGCGTTTTTCTATTGGGCACAACTGCTACAGTTTGCAATTAAGAAATTACATAAAACTGGTAATAGAGTACTTCCTATTGATGATATTTGAAGATTTAAATTTAATGTATGTATGTATACAAAAACATGGCACACAATTCGAGGAATTCCTTCAAATTTAGTCTTTTTTCAAAAACCATTGTTTTGCCTACCTGAATCTTTGGCATTCATCTCATAATTTACTAAGTAATTTTCTGTTAAATTAACTAACACATCTACTTAGCAAGTTAACACCAATCAATCCACAAAAAAAGTCATCATAGTTTTATTGTCAACTTAACCAGAATTTCTAGATCACGCTGTATTTCAGAAGTTAGTGGCTTTTAATTTTAAAATTACAAGATTAAAAAACATCATTTGAAAAGCCATTTTGCACACGTAGAAACGGATGATACATATTATAAGTAGCTTACGAAAACCACGTTTGTTTGACAGAAAATCCGCTAAAATGTAGTCAGTCCGTTTGAAGTACAAAGTCCTTTAATGATGGAACTACCGAATTATTTATATCTACAAAATTTAGACTAATTGAACACTGAAATATGCATTGCGGTAATGTGAGATATGTACTATACTGATATATATTTACTATCAACATAATATCCATCAATACCACAAATTAATTTATACAGATTAATCTGCCTCTAATAATTACTGTTATTTAATATTTATAATAAAGAAATTTAGCTGATAATTTCAACTGAATATAATTTGTAAAAGTAGCAGTGGTTTATTTACACAGGTGGTTAAAATAAGTTCAAATAAAAATGAAAAATAACAATGAAATTCAATATAACTATTTATTTTAAACGCAAAAACAAAATTAAACAAACTGGACTGTTTAAGACACATAATAGAAAATATGTATTTCAAATGGATTTGCAAAATACAAAATAAGTTTTATCCATTGCAAAATGCCACGCCTCAACTGAAAAAAGAAGTAGATATGTATATAAACTTTTAAATTCAAAATTAATGTGTATTTGTTAATTTGACTTTACAATTTTCATTGATATTTATTGTTATAGCATAATTTCAAACTAGCAACGATTTATGGGTGTTTAAAAGACATATTATAAATTTATTCCAAATTCTTACCCACCTCTGTTTAATTAAATTTTATTTTTATATCACATTTAAATAATTAATGAATACCTTGCTTTATATTTACAAAGTGTGTATTACTTTGTGATGACTGATGACAATTATTTTATAAATTCGAAACGATAATACATACCAATCAAAGTCATTAGAAGATGAAAAGTATGTTTTGCTTACCTGAATAATAATAATAATGCTGTTATCAAATAACTAATAAGGTAAAAAATACTACAAAGACGCATACCTGAATTTAAATATTAAACATTGAAAATCGCTACTAAGAGAATAAAACCATTAAAATCCATTTGAGCGTAACTAGCTGAAATGCATTCATTAGTCTTTGTTGGGACGAAGACAAATTCTAGTCAACCTAATCGATAGAAAGTAAACGGGTTTCTGTTTAATATTCCGGCCCATTGTCGATTTAATAGTCATGTACCAATATTGATAATAATGAATAGGTATGTGTTTATAAACAGGTACATCTAGGGATTAAAATAACAATTTCATTCAAAGCTCAAAAAACCTTATGCAAAGGAATAAAAATAAGGTTTGAATTATTATTTAAATTTATTTGTTTATTGCATATTGCCTTACACTCACTTTACTTAACTTTTGTTGCTTCTAAAATTCGCTAGAAGCTAGAAGATCGCAATCGTATTTACTTTAAAAAATAAATCTCAAGGTTATACATTTAAATTTAACTATAGAACGCAAAACTGCTCTGCTTTTACAATCATTAATTAAACATTTCCAACTGTTCATTATTAGCACAACAACATTTTAACAAGCAACTACTTCTATATAAAGACAGTTTCTTTTATTGATTTCTGCTGTCACCTGGATTTGTGAAATTATGGTTGTTAATGAATTGATCAAATCGTAACGAATTTAGAGAGCAATCCATATACAGGAACGTACCCGTAACGCATTAATTTCAACCTAAATTGCTTTTCTGTCGATTCTACCTTCGTGTCCCCTACAACTTATCCAGATACAGTTAGAAACGACAATAATTTCCCCTTAAAAAATACGTAAATGGAAACAGTTTCAGCAATAATTGAATGTGTTGAATATATTTGTATTTCTCCGCTTTCTGAAAAAAAAAATCAATGTAAAAAATGCAAACATTTTGTAAGTGACTATAAAATTTCTAAAATACCTTAAATAATTGTGATCTCTTAAATACCATGAGATCGAAAAAAAGATGATTCGGAGCAGGCCTTGACTAGTACAACACGATTGGTAAGACTGATTTCAAAATGTGGCAGTAGGTTAGAGGTTAATAAATGTCAAATAAATTAAAACACAAAACAGTATTTATTTGGGGAACAAACTGAAAACTAAGATGAATACGTGTTAGAGTAGGTGTTCAAAATGTGATCCTTCACTAGTATTACAACGATAAACTTAAATAATTCTGGAAACAAGATTGCAAAACTGACTTACATTTGAAATGTCACTGTCACATTATAATTCATAGGCATTCTAGAACCAGTGTAGCCAACCGTGTTGTACTAGTCAAGGCCTGCTCAGAATCATTTTTTTTTTCGATCTCATGGTATTACGTATCAACATAGTTTTTAGTTTGACATGAAAAAGTAAAGGGATAGCTTTAGCTTTACCTAATTAAAGACTATTGACGCCAGTGGTGAATTGTTGGTAGGTACCTATAAGTGTTACTCGTCACCAGCCCCAAACGTGTCCCATTACAAACTTCAGGTTAGGAGGTTAGGATAGTATAACCAAAATAAATTTAACTAAATACTGCATTTTTTTGTTCCAAAGTTTGCTTTGTGTTCAGAAACAATTTTTTACTAGTCTTAGGTAAACACTGCGATAGTAAATGAATTTTTCCGACAAACGTTTAGGAATGTTACTTTCCCACACTCACGGAGTGCCGGAAAGTGACAGCGATTTCTGAAAAATCAGAAAATCGCATAGCAACCATCCTTACTAGATTATTACTTTAAAATGAAATGTCAAATTTGACAACTTGAAAACTTACAAAATGATAGTTTAGGACGATTCCTAAACCTTTGTAGGAAAAACGTTGTTCATAACACGTGCGGGAAGAGCGATTCCGAAACTTATGCAGGTACAGAAACTCGCTGCGCTCGTTTCTGTAACGTCCTGCATTCGTTTCGGAATCGCTAACTTCCCGCACTTGTTATGAAAATAACTATTACTTTGGCATTTTTCAGCTCTGAATTGCAGTTTAATGCAAGTAGTAGGAAAGTTAGCAGTAGACGTTCACATCTAATACAGATAGTATTTGCTTTAATTACAATTTATAATCATTTTTTTAACTCCCCATGGCTAACAAACCCCCATGGCCAAAAAACATATTGTAATGTAAACTTCTGGACAAAATTATCGCATCACAAAAACAAAAAGTTCTTAAAGGTCTCTAATCTTTTCAGAACAGATGCATTTATTTCGATTTGTTATTGCAAAGTGTAGTTGGCCCTTCCTAGCAACCAAACAACACCAAACCGAAACAATTGCACCGAGTGCAGGGAAAAATCGAAATAATGTCAAATTGCCCCCATGTGTCAGTCTGACTTTATATCCTGCAGAAATGAAATTTAACGCTGGTATTCCGTTTTTTTTTTTTTGCAAAATTGGAGAAAACATAATCAACATGAACGAACAACGTTATGTTTCGGAAGTTAATGCAAGCAGAGCCATCGTGTATGCTGAGTTAGGGTTAAGCCAGCGAAATGTTACAGATCGCCTCTGTGTGAACCAATCTACTATCTCCCGAATATTGAAACGATTCAGAGAGGCTGGAAATAACAAAAGAAGAAGAGGGCAAGGACATCCAAGATGTACCCAAGAAAGGGACGACCGTTTCATCCGCTTGGGTGTGTCTAGAGATCGTTTTCAAACCAGCAATGAGCTTAGGGATGAGCTACAAAGGGCACGGAATGCAGCATTATCGTCACGAACTAACAGAAGAAGGCTAAAGGAAGGTAACATGGCTGCCAGACGACCTGCCACAGGACCTCTTCTCAACGGGGCTCACAAAGCTGCCAGATTAAGATTTGTCAGAGAACATGCCTAATGCATAATGGTGTGGGGAGGCAGCGCCGTAGCTAGGGCCTGGCAACAGGGGCACGCGCCAGGGGCGCAAGCCTCGGAGGGCGCAATCAGCGAAGCAGTTATTATTATTAGTATTGAATAAATAATTTTATTATTAAATAATTAAAAGCGTTAGTTTATATTTGCCGCTTGCAGCGAGAGCGCGCTGAATGTTAAAGCAAGGCCAGCTAAATTAAATATTACATATTAAGGCCTTACCACTTTATTTAGCCAAGACGCAATTAGAAACAACTTAAAAAATGTATAGTTCACCGCAAATGGCGCCACCGTTGTTTCTAATTGCGTCTTGGCCAAATAAAGTGGTAAGGGCTTAATTTGTAATTTTTAAATTAGCTGGGCGCTGTTGCCAACCGGCGGGCAGCGCCACAGTAGCGCACGGATCCGCTGGCTCTATCTTGTGTGAGAAAATTGAACCTTAACTATCGACGACGCGGGGAATCCCCTAAAATTTCCCCTTTCATTACTGCCAGATTTAAAAAGTTCAGATTGTCAGATGTTAACTGTTATGAAGAATACGGGTTGGGGGTTGGCGTCAAGTTATCCAAATATAGGAATATCTTTCCGTTTGGCGCTGACGTTGCCCATTACTTCCGCAAGTTGTGAACGATCATTTAGCAAATTAATTAGTAAAGAATTATTTGCGCTCACAAATTGACCAGGAGCGTCTAACTAATCTAGCTATATTATCGGGGGTAATATCACAAGACCTCCTGATCTTATCGATAAATTTTTATTTTGCACGAATTGTTTTTGCTTAGCAACAAGCACGAAAGCAAATTGCATGGTAAATCCCGGCTCCAAAGGAGGAGGGGTTTTACCTAATGTCAGTTTGCTTGAGTGATTTTGCTTAAAAGCAAAAATAATGAGTGCTTAAAAATAAAAGTTTATCTGAGAAAATCAGAGAGGTCGTGTGGTATTTGACAAGATAAATTCCAAAGACAACGCATAAGTAAACAATAACGACTGTTTATCTACGTGGTAACGGGGTTTTATCGGGGTAACGGGATTTTATCAGTATAATACTGTTCCCATTGGTTGAATTTTCAAGTGTTTTGCATCGTGATTGGTTAAAAACTTGTCGTAGGAATTTATCTATATAATACTACATCGTTGAGATTATTAATTTTGACTCAAATAATAGATAAAATGGCTAGTGAAAAATCTAGAAAATTAATGCTGCAATAATTTTTTTTTGTTTATTATAATTTTATTAATTAATATATTAATTTTTTTTTTGTAATTATTATAGTCGAAATATATGGTTTTTTATTCTTCCTAAAGCTTTTGCTTAGGGACTTACATAGTTTATAAAATAACCTATTTCATAATAAATTTAATGATTTTTATTGTTTTATTGGAATATACTCAGTAGAAAATTTTTAAGGGCGCAACATCGAAATCTTGCCCTGGGCGCCAATGACTCTGGCTACGGCACTGTGGGGAGGCATATCATTAATGACACGTACCGAGCTGCACATCATTGCCAGGGGAACATTGAATGCTGAGAGGTATGTGGAGGACATTTTAGAACAATACGTGGTACCATGCGCGTCATTTGTTGGGGAAGAGTTTCTCCTTTTACAAGATAATGCCAGGCCTCACGTTGCTGGCGTCGCCGAAGAGTACCTTGCAGAAGTTGCCATTAATGTTTTGGCTATGCCAGCTAGAAGCCCTGATATTAATGCTATCGAACATGTATGGGACATGCTAAAAAGACGTCTCCAAGCTCGGGTGCATTGTCCCACAACTTTAAGAGAGCTGGAAATGTCTCTCCAAGAAGAATGGGAAAGCATTCCTCAGGAATATATCGCCCGTGTGATTCGCGCAATGCCTAGAAGACTCAATGAAATAGTGAGAGCAAGAGGAGGTGGACACAAGGGCGAATCCAGGATTTTTATGAGGGGGGGGCGGACCGGGGGGTCTGGGGGTATACCCCCTAGGTAAAGGGTGATTCGGGAAATTCCCCCCCGGAAAATTTTAACAGCGATATCTTCATTTTTATACCACTTCTGGCCTAAAATAAAAAAAAGTTGTGATACGTTTTTAAAAGAAACAACAATATAGAAATATCGTTCATGTTTTTTTATTTCAGAATTAACTACAAAAGGCAATAGGCCTACAGATTTCTTCATTTTTCAAATTTTTTCACCTGAGGGGGGGGGGCCGGTGCGCCCCTTCGCTGGATCCGCCCTTGGTGTGACACGCTATTAAAATCATGTTTGTACAGTTTTCTTTGGGTTTTTTGTTTCAAGTTTGTTGTTTATTATTGTTCAGATTTTACGATAGTTGTAAAGATTTCCCGTTTTTCTTCAAATACGCAATAAATTTCCACTAATCCTTTATAATAGTCCTCATTACTATTGCAAAGCCCTAACACTTATAATATCTATGAAACATTTTGTTTTCAGAACATTTTTTTTGTGAAGCGATACTTTTGTCCAGCAGTTTAGTATGCTTATTTATAATTTGCTTTGCATACAAGGGTTATTATACATATTTCGTTAATGGATATTGTTTATTCTTACTAACAAGATAAAAGCTACTGTAGAGGAAATTGTATACAACATCCTTTGTTATACTGAAATACACGCTACAAGCAATAATATATTACTTTTTTTGTACTGGAAAATCAAATTTTGAAAGCTACTATTTCTACAGTTTGTTTATTTCAAACAGTAGCTGAAATACTAAAAGGGTTATTTTCGATCAATCAAAGTCAGTTGGTTTCTAGAAAGTATCGATAGTTGAAGTACTATGTTGAACTTACGTGACGGTAAGAAATACATGCTGTAATGAAGAATAAATACATAGGGTTCGCACAGAATTCCTAATTTTAAGTTATTTTTAGAATACTTCATAATGAATGTTGTTTTTTTAGGACGTTTAAATATAAGCCAGCAAAATTTACGTCGAGTATATTATATACGTCCATGTCATTTTTTAAGGTTCTCTGGTAATTACAAAATATACAGCGGATGTTGATAGTAATAATAATTTTGTACTTTCGTGTTGAATAATGACTAAAAAGCAAACTGTTTCTGTGTGTTTATATTATATGAAAGAATAATAAAAATATTTATCAACCGTAATGTTACTAAAATTCATTTAATATTAAACTCAAAATACATTCTTAATACATTTAAACGTAGAGTTATAAAAAAAATTTGTTTTATTAAATTCTAATTTACATTTTCTGATAAAATTTTATAACTTTGAGCGAGTAATGCGAATTTTCAATTTTTAAGTATGGAAGATAGCTCCTATTGGTGGTTAAGAATATGCTATTATTACCATAAATTTTAAAAATTATGCAAGGCGATCCTAAAACGGATGGCCAAAGCTAGTATTCGATTAAAGTTATTGCAGGAATGCAACAAGTTTCTACAAGTATGTGTTAGAAAACGGATCTCCGGTAAAATGCAGTTCATTTAATTCTTAATATTTAGGAATAGACACGTATAAATTGTAACCAAAAGGAAGGAGAGTCTTTCCCACTTGATATATTTTAAAAATTTACAGTAGCAAACCAGGTTTCATCTCATAGAGACATTATCAATGCATAGCAAAAAATCAAACAGGTAAAACATAGCAAGTTCCTTGTAAATGTCAGCCGTGAATTCACGTGATGCTTTAGTTTATAACTAATATGTGTGTTTTCACACTATTAACCTTTATTGTAATTTAATATTTTAATATAACATTTTTCTTTCCTACTTCAAGTATGGTATCCATTTTGTAATTTTCCGAAATTTTCCACGTCTTTGCTTTGTGAAGGTTCCAGATGTCTGGACCTCTTATCCCATAGCGGGATCAGGCAATTTTAATATCGTTTTCTTCGTTTTCTATAAGAACTCGGTACATTAATTGGCTAATTGTCTGAACCTGCTATGTTTTACCTGTTTGATTTTTTGCTATGCATTGATAATGTCTCTATGAGATGAAACCTGGTTTGCTACTGTAAATTTTTAAAATATATCAAGTGGGAAAGACTTCTAGTTTCGCTCAACTTTATTCATTTGTAGATTGTATTTGTCATTTGATTTGTACTATATTTTCGATTAATAAGTCGCTGCTTTAACTCCGAATGATCAATTACGAGTATTATTTACCTTAATTAAGTATTGCTTCCTGTATAGGTTAGCTAACATGTAGGTATAAGCATACAAAGGGAAACTATTTTAGTTCATCTCTTATGTTTATCCTTACCAGTGTCTGTATTGACAGATCAAAAATTAAATAAGCTTTGACTTAGGAAGGATGCGTTTTTGAACAAATTTTATTTATTTATAAATAAAAACCTCTTTATACAAGACTTTAGAGACTACTTTAGGCCCTCCTTACTTAAGAGCAATATTAAATATGGCTAAAAGTAAACTCTGTGATGTTTTAGAGCTAAGTTAGTTTTTAAAATGAGAACAAAAATTGTTAAACTAATAAATTTGAAGGCAGAAATTTAATGAAGGTAGCCTATATTTCCAAAAATCAAAAATTAAGTGCGTTTTGCATCAATGTACCGTGAAGCATTAACTTTGACTAGACTTTTCAAATTTGTTAATTACACATTCATAATGAATTATCCTAGTACGATGTTGACCTTCAAATTATTCATTCCTAAATATAACTACAATATAATTCAGATTAGAATTCTGTAGTTGTTTAAAGGATACTGATGCATACACAAAAATATAATTGCATATTATTCTTTAATAATCGACTAATGTAAGTTGCTTTACTATGATTTTATTAAAAAAATTTCTTTTCAGTTGACAGTCTAATATTATAGTCAAATCAAATCAATTTAGTAACAGTGTGTAACATCATTAAAGAATCTAAACAGTACTTGCATATTTGTAAAATCTGCCATAATTTTTGGGCGCTTTTAGTTTTATAAAGCATTTTAGCATTTATGAAAATAGACTTATACCTTGTAAACTGTGTACAACTACCGAAAAGTTTTGTCATTTGCTTTAAAATAACATTTTTAACAACTGACACTGTCATAACAGTATTTTAGCGTAGAGGCGATGACAAAATCCGGATTTTGATATTTACTAAAGGTTTATTTCGTCGATTAAATATCATCTTGGCTCACAATTCTTTTACTGTACCTACATATATGAGATTCTTGGGCCTTTTGCTTTTACAGTTTTAAATTTTTACACGATTTTTAACTCGTTCCTTGCTTTCGTAGGTAAATATACGTCTCATAATTATTTCTGTAGCATGGATGTAAACTTTTCAATGTATATTTTCTCTACCATAAGATTTAAACATTAGGGGAAATTAAAACTTTAAACATAAACCTTTTTATTAAATTGCCATAAAACAGTAAAACAACTTTTTAAATCGGTTTTAAATAACCATTTTGTAATTTTCGGTAATATTACGACCTTTAAACGTTACATTATTCGTACAATAGTTGGCCCGAATTCAGAACCAACTTTTATTAATGGCAAAGAAAAATAAACTTCGCCATTGAAAGGGCTCATTTATTATTATACCTGAAGAATCATGAAAGTACAATAATTTATCTCGTTCTCCTACAAGTGACCGCATGCTGACTACAATACCAGCAAAGTTGAGTCGAGTTGAAGAAACGGTAGAAGTTAGACGGTTTTTCAAGTACCTCCGTATAAGCTATTCAATTACACGGCCCGATATATTTTATTTGGCTTCAGAGCGCAGTAAAAATGATCCACTTAGTTGATTCAGAGGAGTTTCTCGCTATGCCTACCTACTACTTCACAAGCCGGAAGATTTTTGACAAATGGTCGTATTCACGTATTCCAATCTCATCACTCATGACTTTTGAAGTAGCTGATTCTAATACCAAAACATGTTATTGATATTCCTCGTCCGAAAACTCTGGGTGTTATATATCTTACGGGTGTACTTCTAACTAAACCTCAACTTTATCACTGTACCTATGGATTTGTGTTAGTAATTTTTTACGTGAGTATATAAGACCCCGTGGAATATTAAGCAGTTTCAAACCATTTCGATACGATTTGAAAATCACAATTGCAAAGGCGAACAACTGCATTATACAAGGTGTCTCTAAATTATAAAAACATAGAACATTTTAACCTAATTTACCTACTATACTAAAATACACCCTTGCGGAGATACGCCCAATCAAAGTTTGCTCTAAAATTTCAAAAACAAGGTTGCTAGTTGCAGCAGTTAATGTAAAATTAAACGTTTCTGATGTAGTTATGTTTTGTTACAAATAAAACTGAGGTTTGTTTATTTATTAACAGTAAATATTGGCACGTGGAAACTTGATTATTTTTTTTTTATTGGCAGTACTCTTCTCTCTCTACCATTTATTTCATGCTTATTTATTGGAATACCGTTGGCTTTAACAAAACATGGCAAGAAACAAAAACGTTTATTTTATTTACAATTTTAACATAAACGGATGTAGTAAAATTTTGAATCATTCTTACACACAAAGATTTTCCAGGGCGTTAATTTTACTCTCCCAAAAACGCCCTTTCAGTCGAGCGATGTTTTTAGTCTTTTGTCGAAATCGCCCTTTTGATAAATTACTAAAGTATGGCAAATGCTTTCTTCATAGCCTTTATACTTTTAGAGATAATAAATTATAGAGCCGTATCTTAGCAGAGGTACATTTTTGGATATAAGTGTATTAGATCAACATGTTTTAATTTTAGCTGAAAATGCCCTGTAAAATTTTGTCAGTATGATTCAGTAATGCCCTGTAGAACTTTAAAACATAACACTGAGGAAGAATTATTAAATTTGTAACCATAAAGTAAATGCGTCGATACAGTATATTTTCGGAGTAGAAAATATTTATTAAGAATTAACTTACCGTATGAGAAGGTAGTTTTTCGAATTACTCGATTTTGGTAAACAGCGTACAGTTTAATTTAGACACAAAGTCATGCCTGCTAGCTATATCAAAATACGTTTAAGCTTTCTTCATAGAATTCGGTAAACATTTTTCTTTTTAACGAAAGCCGATTGCTTCCAGCTGTTGACAAAAACAGCAATATATCAGGTATTTGTATTTTTTCCCTTAAAATTCTATCTTCCTCTGCTTTTGTAACACGTGATAAAGTTTGTGTTTAAAATAATTTATTTGCTAATGTACACGCCACGAATAGTGTTGATAGCCCAGCGTTAGTCAGATGCTTACACTTCGTTTACTATGTATCTCTTAAAAGTACTTTAACAAAAGACGTTACCGCATATAATTTATTGTTTAGTACCGTAAACAGATTCTGTTACTCCGACTGGTTCACTTCGTCTTTATGAAATACATTAGAGCGCAGAGCAGTTTGTAGAACCACTACTAAGAATTTCCAAACAAAACATGCGCTAAACACAGAATGGAATAACTTTAAATTGTTATTTCTTTGTTACACTTAAATGTTTGTTTTTATTTTAAGTTTAACAAGTTCAACTAACAGCTGCTTCGTTTAAATTTTCCCAGATAAAATATTATCTTTGAGTATTTAGGAAATGTTTTATATTAAATAGTTTTATGTAATTCTACCATAATCCAAAAAATCCGTTTAAATATAGTAATTTTACCACAAATATCATTCATTTATTTTGCATTTGTCTACATTAACCATGTTTATATTCTAGATTTATATGATAGTTAGACGCTTCTAAAAAATGTGTTCACATATAAAAGTTTAATGTAATAATATTATTAACCTTAAGATTAGTAGTTAACTTCCAACATTTATTAAAATCTTAAGAGCGATTCAACGAACAAAACTATAAATTCAATTACAAATCGGGACATTTGCCCATAATTATTTATATTTACCAGTGTATTATTCCCTGTTTGATAGACCATTAGTTGTTGAAAATTCAATTCTCAGCGTAGAATTAAACTTTATACGGAAGCTTATTGTTAATTTTAAAATACTAAATTTACATTACCTAATGATTTGCAGAAATCTTCAATTTACAATAAATCTGAAATATTATAACTATAACCATTGAGAATTAAAGTTAAAATTAAAATCATTTTAAATTAGTCTTCCAACCATAGCTGTACCATTAACAAACTCTTTGTTATTATTTCAGTAATCCAATTTATTTCATTGTAAAAGGTTTATCTGCTACAACTCAGAAAATCCTCTATTAAAAGTTTTTTTTTTTTTAATAAAATGCGAATTTATATATGTGTATCTTCGGTGGCCATCCTAAAGTACTTAGGTGTCAAGCTAAAATAAAACAGAGTTTCTACACATTTCTTTGCAATCAATAACAAACGGCAGCACTTAATACATTCCACAAAGAGCTGGAAACTTTCTTAAACTGCTGCCTAAACTTCTTATATAAAATACGAAAAATTCAGTTCTTTATTTCTTTGTAGAGGATGTAGGCTGAGAATTAAATTTAACAATAAAATAAAAATTTCACATCCTAAATGCCTGTATTTCAATTATAATCGAAGTCGTCAAATGTATAATATTCAAAGCAAAAATACAATAACCGAATTTCATATTCTTTATCTTATTATCTTAACTGATACTGATAGGTCCTAACAGAAGGTTGGCACTAAATAATTAATTTAATGTTCTGTTTTCAATGAAGGCTTTTCTTATTAATGTGTCTTGAAAAATATTTTCTTTCAAAGTTTTCCTGTGTTTAGTAAGGCAGTGAGATATTTCGGTTGCTGGCAACCTGTATATTTACCTTTTACTTCAAACAAAGTGGAGCCCTATTGCGTGAAAAGCTTCAAAATTATTAAACTTATCTGATCTTGCAGAAACATAAAACAACGAAAACAAAATGCGATAAGTAACAACGAGATTCGGAGGGAGTTTAAATTTATATGAAGACTCAAGTATTGAAGTTCTGAAGAGCTTACATACGTATACACAAAAATTACAATTAACAATGTATTAAAAAAACTATTTTAGAAAACTTACATGAAGGTAGTTTAACAAAAACATTGCTTCTTACGGAATAGTATGGCCAGATTCTAAAATTTGTTGAAGAGGTAACATTCACATAGTTTAATACATATTTTATTATAACTAATTTATATCACTGTTATCGCACCTTAAACATTTCTGTTCTTATGGCGGAAAAAGAAGCCTTACTATACACTTTTGCGATAACCGAAGCCGCATTATCAAGCACAGTGCTGTTTGATTTGGCCAATTACAAGTTTGCTGAGGTGACTAACTTTTTATTACGCCAAATGGAGTCGAAACTTTATAAACTCAACTCACTTAAAATTGTCTGAATAGTTTGCATTGCTGTTTTTATAATTTAAATGCTGCAAACCGTCCTCAAAGTTTAAGCTAGCACTTGTAAATCTATTCTTCCAATTTCAAATGTAATATAAATACAGTTTGATTCGTTTATATGGCGTACATAAAAAATATGACTAAAATTTAAAATTTGTTTGTAAAAACCCCAAATGTTAGGGTTAAAATCTACTTATTAATTTAATAAATTTAAAAATGTTATATGGTTAAAAATTTGTGAATTCTTAAAAGTGATTATTAAAAGTAAATCGAAGCGTAATTTTTCGTTAATCCCTACCGTAAAATCAACCTTAGGGGTGTGATAAATGGTCACCAGGACTCAATACCGATCTCCAGGCTGCAGGAAAAAATCCTGCCCATCTGGATGTTCGAACCAAGAACTAACGTAACACTAACCTAACGCTCTACCACTGCGCCACCCTGGTATCACCGACAGATATCATGAAGGCACATATGGAAATATTTGTAAACATCACAATTGCATATAATTATAGATTTTAATAAATACAGGAGCCGTACTTCAAATGCACAATGAATCAACAATAAGCGTTAACCAAAGTCAAAATTTACAGATTTCGCAATCCTTGCAACCATCGGATACATTGGAAATGATAATGCCATATATAATACATAAAACATATAAACTTACCTCAGTTACGAAATTGTGGATCTATGTATCACACCTCTGAGAATAAATTAATATTTTTTTCAATTGCTACACATAAAGTGGCATTTTAATGTGTCAAATCTAGTTATCAAAGCAACATTTTAACGTGGAGGGTGGATAAAGTGTTGCTATAAACATTTTATCCACACTTTCCTTGGCGACACTGTTTCTATAAACATTTTATCCACACTTTCCTTGGCGACACTGTTTCTATAAACATTTTATTCACACTTTTCTTGACGACGTGAATTTTAGAATGAAAATCATGGTGCTTTTAAATTAGGTTGCTAGCTATTGTTTCATAAAGAGATTTTATCCACTCAAGGACATTAGCTCACTCGGCTGCGCCTCGTGAGCTAAACTTTTCCTTTCCTGGATAACATTGTTCTTTATTCACTCACGGAACGCCGAGTGAGCTATATTCTTAAATAGTGGCGGTGTGGCCTCTTTATTTACTATAGAAAGAAATATTACACTTTTATGACCTAAAATGTCCTAAGGCGCCTTCAAGACATATTGCTCCCTCCGCCTCCCAAAGATAGGTACGCCACTGGTACCATAAATAGCTATTAAACTAAATAAATAAAAGACAATACATATTCAATCAGTTTGTACCTGTGATGTCATCGGCGTCTGACGTCGACACGAACGATCTTTTATACTAACGTTGATTTGTTTTTTGTGATTTAAAGACTTTATATAATTTTATTCTTTTGGTTTCCTTTAAGTTATTAGTCTGCTACCTACTATTTGAAAACATAGACAAAAGAACGCGCTACGAAATTACTGTTTTCTTAAATCTTAAATACTTTACAAGTTAATGCGGCCACGGTCACGTTCGAATGTACCCAACCGCGACATTGAAACTGGTCTTATGTTAATATTTTGCTATTGTACGTATTTTACTTTAATTTTCTATACAAAGAAATATTACACTACAAAGCCCGTACGGTATCTGCCTATTTGAATTACGCTAATAAATAGTATATTTTACAACAAGACATGAAAATGACGTTTTTTTCGTGAGATGAGAAGTTGACCACGAGCTGCGTTAGCAGCGAGTAGGGCAATCACGAACGAAAAAAACGTATTTCATGTCGAGTAGTAAATGCTATTTTTTCTACGACATTTTAATTATCTGTTTGAAATAAGTTTTAATTCGACTTAATTCAAACCGAATTGTGTCAATGCAAATTATTAATTGTTTGTTTAATCGGTTCCATAGTAACACACGCATTTTTTTATTTTGTTGCCATAGATTTGGAATTCTTGTTTTCATCTCTAGAAGTGAATATGTTTTCATCTCTAGATAGAAAATGCAGCTTTTTCGCATAGGGTTTATCGTGAAGAAAATACTTGTTTTCGTATCATGTGTAGAAAAAATTATTAACAACATGCCCAGCTGGAGAATGATGTCATCGGCGTGACGCCGACACATTTGCTGTCTCCTCAAACCGTTGAAAATCTTGTAACTCTGTCCCATACACGAGCGCATAAACATTTTCAATGTTAAAAACCAGCTTTATAGATATTAATTAATTCAACATTCATTTAACACTAGAAGCACCGCACTTTTGCAACACCTAAAAGACCCGTTGCGATCAATTTGACTGCTTATGTTTTTGGGTTACTAGTAATAACTATAATAAAATAAATGCTAGATTTTTATTAAGATAAACACAAATGGCATGTTAATAGTTATGACGTTATGACAAAATGTAAAAAATAAAAAATTTGATATTGCTTAGTTGTTTAAAATTAAGTTTGGTTATTCTTTACAATTTTTACAAATACATAGTCTTTGAATTTCTTGAGTGCAGGAACCACACACAGCCTTTTTACATCGTATGCAGTAATCTGCTGTTTTGTTCTTTGAACAATTTCCAATTTGACACTGTCGCCGTTTTTTACTTCTTTTAGGTGCAGACTTATCATGAAATCCGATTATCCGCATTAGCAATCAAAGTGACCGCATCGCGCTTATAGGTATTTCTTACACAAACTTTGGAATCTTATTAGTTAGCATTCTCAAATTTTGCAAGTATTCTTATCTCATACATCTAGAAAAAGTCATAAAACTACATGGAAAAATATTAACAACATATAAAGTTATTAAGCACCAAAGTTAAAGAACGGTCAAAATGACCGCACGGTGCTTCTAGTGTTAACCCACAACAGAGCCACATAGAATAATAGTAGTAAGTTTATTTGCTAACGTAATAAATTAGTTATTCTGAAGTTCAACCTCTTGTCAAAGATTAAAAAGTTACCCATTGATTTTAATCTTTACTCGTGAAGTAGAGTGTGTGAAGTTTTCAACTTACAAAATATACATATACATTTTTAAGGTTAATTTTACTCTATAGCATAGGCGCCGACTCCATGGGTCCCCATGCGCTCATAATGAAATGTTAGGAGCGCAGTGTCCCATAAAGAACAGAAAAAATTAACTAAAAATTGAAGCAGAAGTCGTTACATAATTACTATTTTGCATATTAAGATTACTGTTTTGCGTGACTAATAATGTTCCAGTTTAAGAGAAAGAATCTTATTTAGCTATGCCCTCATGAGCATCCTGAAAACTCGGCGTCTATGCTTTATAGTCAGGAATCAGGGGCCGTAAATTCAATCAAAGGGTGTGCACTCGAAGGTATAGTTTTTAAAAAATATGTACATTATGTGGAATGGAACCTAAATGTAGCAGAGGGCGCTATTCTGTCTGCGATTGCAAAAAATGCATAAAAAAGTTTTCTGGCAATGTTTAATCCGAAAAATTGATTAATTTTATGTTTACGTCGCATTTATCAGCATACTTTTTTTATATCTCAATAGTTTTAAAACTATTGGAAAGCTTATTCTTTCTAGATTCACATTCTGCCAAATTCATCTCGAAATTATTGCTAACAAATGCTACATAAATTGTTTAAACAAAGAGTACGCAAAATGTGCGATAGAAATTTCAGCAACGAGGTATTTTCAAAACTATTTCACTCATATGCCCACTTCTATCGTATGAAATATGCAGAAAAGAATGAAGAAATTTTTAGTGAAAGCAGCTTTATTGTTCTAAAAATTATGATTTATTTTCGTGTTTAATTCCGTTGCGTATTTACACGCGTCTCTCGCCTCGCCGATCACCGATGCATCGTAGTACGAGCCGAGTATACTATCATTACAAAACCATATCTTCGAGTGATGGGTTCTACATTTTAGAAGCGTCTATTGATGAACTAGATTCCTGACTACTAACTGTGGATGGCCGTTATGTCATATTCTATGATATACTTATGCTATTTTGTAGTCAAAAATACAAAACTATGAAGTGTAAATATCAAAAGAAAGGAAAGTTTTGTAATTCAAATATCACAATTGTCTCCCTTGTTTTAATAAATAAGAAGGAAATCTTATATGCAACACATAAGTAGAGTGCACTTTACTCGCTTGTTGCATAATGCTTTATGCACATTGACAGAGAAACGTCGGTGTAATGAACATTATGAAAACTGATAGGCATTATGTATATAAACAAAATTTTAGCTTACATTTTAAGCTTTAAAATGATATTGATCCTAAAAGATACAACTGGATAAAAATGGCCACTAACAAAAATCTTTAGCAACAATTCGTGCTATAACTTCCTGTCATCAAAATTTGGAATTGATACGAAAGTTTTTCCCCAAACGATGCTTAAGAACCAAAATATTCTTCCAAGCCTTATTTAAGTATTGTTATAAATTGGGGGAAGAAAGATTACCAAAGGCGACATGGAAATGGAGACCCCCCGAAAAACGAAAACGCGGAAGACCCTCAACAACTTGGGAAGGCAGTATTAAGAAAGCAATGAGTGCTCGAAACTTGCAAGAAGAACAGTGTCAGGATAGAGCAAAATGGAGGAAGAGTCTGCAGATCGGACAACGTCGGCAGACGTTATGAAACCGATATATATATATATATAAATTGCTACTCAGCTGCTCGCACCATCATTTCCCCATTGGGTGGTTCCTTTGAAGAGCTAAAAGTTTAACGTCCTGTTTCAAAAGTCTCCCAAAGGTTTACCATTTTTGACCATAGAAGTAGAGCGTTGTGTATAAGAATATACTATAAAAGGAACCTCTTTAGACGTTCCCCATCCCTGAAATCGACGTACATATTTTTCGAAAAACCGAGTATCGGTAGGATATTTATTATCCTTTAGCAAAAATATAAGGCCAATCCACATTAGGTACCACACGTTTATATACATTTATACCTTATGCCAATTTTTTGGCTTTATTGACCAATTTTGAAACTACTTCAGCCCTCCTACCCTTTTTTAATTGTCTTTTACCATAGGAATGGGCATGTTAAACTTCATGCAAATCGATCGAAGTGTAAGTTTGTGTCTAAATTAAATATTGTCGAATAGGCCATAATCAAGGCCAACTAATGTTCGGCAAAGTACCGACCCTCGGCAAAAACTACTTGACCATGATCAGAGTACGCCTTATTAAAATTTCCTAGTAGGTATTGGTTTAAAAGAACATCTGCTGACCACTTCTTGACCAGTGAACATCAGAACATTAAAGAATATGCATTTAGCAAATAAAGTTAAAATTATGAATGAAAATATTGAATCTATTGTGTACATTAACTGGCTTTGGCGGTAATATAAAAAAAATCACTATCTATTTGTTCGATTACAACAAATATATAACTTATACAAAAATATAGTTGGTAATAAAGGAACTAAGAGTGCTCCAAAATTAATAAATAATGTAAAATCTGTCTTTTACAAGAATCCATCCTTATCTCTTCGTGTTGTTGCTAACATGTTGAAAATATCTAGGTCTACTAATTAGTGACATTAAAGTACATAAGATAGGCAATAAAGTTTATGCAAAGCTTTCTGCCCCAAAATGTATTCATGGCGAGGAAGAATATTGCAAAAACTGATTGTAGGTAGAACTAAAAAAAACAAGTAAAAGGAATGTCATTGATGACAGGAAATAAAACCTATCTGCCTTTTGATACTGCAGATATTCCTGGAAAGAAATATTTTCAGGCCAACAATTCAAAACAAGTTCCTTATGTAGAGGAAATTATCTCTAAATCAAAATTTACACAAAAGTATTTGATATGGCAAACTTTGGATAAAAATAAAGAATCTTAAGGTATTATGAAAAAGTTGATACCGTTTATGAAAAGGTATCATAATTTTAACAATATTTTATCACACCATTAAGAAATCATTTCCATTTTTAAAATAGGGTCAAATCAATTGAAGTAACAAATTGACTAGGGCATTTCCAGTGTAGTATCTATCAGTTAGAAGATATCTGAAACATCACAAATTTAAACAGAAATTCTTATAAACTTATCCAAATGAAACTGATAGTAAAATATCTCTAAAGGTATTTTTTCTTTACTTTAGAGCAATAACGAAAATGTTCTTGTACAAAAGCACGGAAACCTTTTAACGTTGTTTGACGTTATTTCTTTTACAGATTCCATTCAATAACGTTTCGTTTGGGTTCAGTAGTCTGCTGTTAAAAATAAAAACACTGTGTCGATATCATTTCGTACTTTTAATTTTTACATAAAAGATAAAAGTGTTTAAAGAAAAAAATCCAATTAGCCTTTATTGACATTGCACGGAGAAATTAGTTATTTCTGATCGGTCTGTTTATCTGGGAGTCATTTTCCTGAAATCTCTATAATTGTTTCCCACAGTTTAAGCCATTTCGTTTGTTGCATGTCGTTTGAATTAGTACCCAGTTAATTAACTGCTGCTAAATTATCTACTTTGGAGATAGCGTACACACGGCTTTGACACAAGCGTTTCGGCGTTTTAATTCATTTAATTTTCATAAAGCCCCTTTTAAAAATTTAAATTAACATTTCTCTTTAAGCTTAGTGAAATGGCAGTCCTGATTTTATACCCATTCATTTCTCATTCCTAACAAACTTTTTTCGTTTAAAATTTATTTGAAAGAAATCCTTATATAAATCCGCTAAACGGGTAAAGAGTTTTAGTAGGTAACTAAAACATTGCATTTCTTATTTAATGTAAATAGACTTTAGTAATTCTACATTGCATAACGAAACTGTAAAATAACTCCATTCTGTTAAATTAACTTTGCTATATTATTCGTAC
This sequence comes from Melanotus villosus, assembly GCA_963082815.1. Taxonomy (NCBI): domain Eukaryota; kingdom Metazoa; phylum Arthropoda; class Insecta; order Coleoptera; family Elateridae; genus Melanotus; species Melanotus villosus. Next base: position 59,034,097 of record OY720418.1, on the reverse strand, counting down.
ACAATAATTGATTCGCATATGTTTCATTGTTGTATGCACAATTGTGCTATCGACACTAATTTTCCCAGCAGTGACCTTTTTCGAGCGTTTGCTAATATAATAATTATTATCATAATAGTGTATCTCAATAAAACTTTTAGTATGAATTTAAACATCGCGATAATTAAGGAGTATAAATAAAGCAAATGTGTTGTTTACTAGGCAAATAAAATTCCCTAAATAGAAAAAAACAGTTTTGAGTTACTAAAACCAAATTGTTTTTATTTTTCAACATATTCGTGTGTTTTAACCTTTTAACGTAAGCAAAAAAACAATTTAACGGACTAAAGTACATAGCATATGACAATAATTGAATATTTGAATATTTACTGATTTAGGAACACTAATGTTTTTTTATTTATTAAAGTTAAGCCAGATCAACATACAAAATGTTATACATGACTGAGTTAAGATAAATTATATTTCATGTTTTAGTATTTCGGATTGGACTCCCTCGAGAGATGCACTGCCTGTCTCGGTATTAATCTTCGTGGTGGATGACAAACACTTAAAACCGGCTCATTTATTTGTTATTTAATTGAAGATTTTTTTTTCAAAGACTATGCATACGCAGGTTCACCTCCAGCCTCCAGTCTTAAAAATTTCAATTTAGTTTTTGCATAATTTAGATGTTAGTGCCATCACATTTGTTTATTAAAACAATAGTAGGTACCTCTATCGCCTTCAGCTAGTGATTTTCAATTTTTGCCAAATTTGTACACAAACCTATTTTTTTTCTTGCACGTAATGACTTTGATAATTACATCAACTAGCAGTTTTGTTTCAGATTCTCTAAAGTTTTTGGCCATTTTCGATTTGACGTTGAAACCTTGTTTATTGAAAGATTTACAACAATTATTATTTTTTATATTAATAAATAATTAGTTGTTGTATTTAAAGTTAGTACGTACCTTTACATCTTCATTTAACGACGCGAATTAAAGTGATGCACTTAAATGCACGTCACGTCGAGAAAAAAGGTGAGATTAGATTACTTTTTTATCGAAATTGTTTCTTTTTTACATTCTCTCTAATTCATACAATGAAGTTAGTTAGTTAAAGTAACTGTGAACAATCTATTTTTTGTAATCCTGTACACATTAATCTGTCTATTTGTTAATGATCACACCGAAACTGTTGAAAAGAGGCTTTCAATCAATTAACGCTGAAATTTAAGTAAAAATTTTATTAAATCATACCTTTACAGAAAGTTCAAAGTTTATTTACACTAACTAAATGCTTGTTAATATCACTGGCATTTATTTTAAACCATAAGCGTCCCGTGGTATGCGATGTTCACGCCGAAACCCATCTTTATACATACGACTGTCGCTTTATTCTCGAGTATGCTAGAAACTTCCAAAGTGTTCATGGTGGTCCCATTTGTAACACGCATATTTTGGTTAGTATAAGAACTTTCTGATACATTTAGAATACGGAAAGAAGAATGAAAACGTAAAACTTTCTTCATAAAAAAGCCTGCTTTGTAGTCTACTCTATGCTGATCATTGTTAACGTTTTTAAGAAATTTCTTTGTTTGGAAATATAAAACGCATCACATTCTTTAAAACTTAAGTTCAGAAATATGTATTAACAATTGTTTAAATTGGTATAATGTTGAAACCACCAATATCTTTCTGATACTACTAAAGGAAGATAAAGATCTGTAAAACTTAGAAAAATATTAACTAATAATTCAAATTTTACCCCACAAACCTTTTTTCAATTTAGAACCTTTTTCCGTTATTCTAAGCACTGTTATCATCATCATCATCATCATCGACAGCGTTAATTGGTCCATTTCTGGATGTACGCCTCCCCAAGCTTTCCCCACTCTATACGATCAATTGTTACTCTAATTCACTGTCGGCTGTCTTGATAATATCATCTCTCCATCTAGTTTTAGTGCAACCGCGATCTCTTCCTCCCTTTCTTGGCCTCCACTGTGTCACTTTTATACTCCATCTGCTGTCATTTCTTCTCATCTGGTGTCCTACCCATTTCCACTTTAAAGTGGTGGCTATATCTTTTACTCTGATTTTATTTCTAATCCAATCAATAGACTTTCTATTCAGTAACTGTATTCCCAACATGTCGATGTCCATTGCTCTTTGCGTTACCTCTCCGTAAGACGTCTCCGAAGCGTATGTGAGCAGTGGGGGATAGATTAGTTGAACGCTTTAGTTTAGAGCCTTTGAGCATACGTTTTTGGACTTAAAAACGTTTCTCAATTTGCCATAAGTCGCCCATCCAAGTCTTTTCTTCCGTCGTTTGGGTTGGCTATGTGTTTGAAAGGTTAATCTTTGCCGTAAGTATACATATTCCTCTATTCCTATTCCTTATATTAAATTGTCTTGTATTCTAAGAGGTGTTACCCCGTCTGTGTTGGTCAGTATTGTTGTTTTTAATATATTTATTTGGAGGCCCACTGTTTTTGCGACCCTTTCAACGTCTTTTATCATTATTTCTTAATTTTCTTTATTGTCCGATAGCAGGACGATGTCATCAACAAATAAGAGGTTGCTGAGGTATTCTTTATTGATACTGATGCTCTTTTCTTCCCATTCTAAAGTTTTAAACACGTCTTCCAGCAGGTTTGTAAACAATTTCGGCGAAAGCGTGTCATCTTGTCTGACGCTTCGTGTTACATTCTCCGGCTTCGTTTTGTCAAAAGTCTGTGTATGGTCATCGTCGCATTTTCATAAACATAATGTATGTATGTTTTGAACTAGTTGTATGTATCTAAATTTATTCTGCACCTCTTCATAGCGTTAATAAGTGTGCATTTCTCTACGGTATTAAATGCCCTTTCGAAGTCAATAAAGGCTGGGTATAGCAGCTGATTATTATATGTATGTGATTTTTCCATCACTTGTCGCATGGTGAGTATAATATGGTCTATTGTGCTATACCCCTGTCTAAATCCTGCTTGCTCAAACGTTTGAAAAGCATCTAAGTGGTGTGTGCGCCAGTTTGTTATTATTTTTGTTAGTAATTTATACACATGCGAAAGAAGCGAAATTGGACGGTAATTTTTAAGGTCTCTTTTGTTTCCTTTTTTGTGTATTAGTGCCGCATTGGCATTTTTCTAGAATTAAGGTACTGTTCCTGTATGTATGCATTTATTGCATTCCTAGGTGGTGTAATAACGTTTTCCCTTCCGTTTTTATGAGTTCCATCACTACTCCATGTGGGCCAGCTGTCTCTCTAATCTTGATTTGTTTTAGGCCTATTTTTATTTCATACTTGCTTATAGGGGTATGTACTCGGTGTAATGTTTAGTTAATCATTTGGACTGCGAGGTGGTTCTTTCGTCTTCATAAAACTTTTCAATATATTTAAGAATATCTTAGCGACTATGTATTGATATCGCTTCCTCACTTATAATGCTGGTGATTTCTCTTTTTCCTTTTGCAATATTTTTTGCCTGAATACTTTAGGTCCTTCATTTCCTTCAATATCTTCTTTTATAATATGTTCGTTATATTTTGCTATATCAGCTCTTACTTTTCGTCTGATAGAATTATCCTTTCCTTTTAGCTCTTCTACTGTCATATTTTGTCTTTGCTTATTTCTTTCAGCTGTTAGTTATGTAGTAACTTCCTAAGTTTTGTTGTTTGATTCTTCTTAGATGCCTCAAATGCCTTCTTTGACTGGCTGGTGATATTATTGATGATATACTTATAGGTGCTCTACATCTATCGTATCGCTAATTTGGTTTTTGCACCTACTTCTACTACGAACTTCTTCCTATCTCTTCTTATGCTTAATACTATTCGGGCTGTTACCAACCTGAATCACTAATATTAATACGGTTAAGAACTGTTACATCTACTATTGTGTTTCTTTGATCATGAATTACAAAGTCTATCTCAATCTTTGTGTTTCCATCAAGGCACTAAGCACTGTACACTGTTAAAATTTACAAATAGTTTAAAAAACTATTTTGCCTTTAGTTTTAAAGAGGTATATTAAAAGTTATTAAAAAAGGGTCGTAATATATTCACTATTTTTCCGTTGTAGTTATAGTTTCACTATCATACCATATGAGAATTTCTCTTTTCGTAAAAACCTACTTTACATTCGCAATCCGCAAAATATCGATTTAACAGTAATCAAAAACAAAATCGTAAACCTACTTCGTCCAATTTCAGTAGGAATTTATTGAAGTTTGCCCTTGTAAATACCTCAGCTATCGATCTCAATCTAATGTATGTTTAATACACGCATTGCAGATAGCCGTTTTAAACGCGGAAAGCATTCATTTTCGTTTTAATTTGGGATTGATCACGAAAGGGATGTGCGTAATTATTTTTTATCCCTTTGAAAACGCGACTTGGAATTCGGTGGTATTTATTTACTTTAACCTTTCCAACCTATAATTAAATTTAACTAGTAATGTTTCCGGAAATTTATTGTTGCCTTTACGTGCGGTTGAATTACAAAACAAATGCATTTAATGGTATTACGGTTTTAACAAATCACATTTTATGATACAGTCATGTACCGTACGTACATTTTTAAATCCACATAGTTTAAAATCCTTGTAGCTATAAACCGCAATACGTACATCGGTTATAGTTTTTTCGTTTTAAATAGTAGTTAGCGTCAGTTGGTTACATGGAATTTTCTACACATGCCAGTAATAAAACGACCACATAAATAAACCAAGGTAAATTAAAATTTTATTAAACTTTTTATGTTATTACTAAAATTTGTTTTACCTGTATAAATCTATAAAACTTGTTGGTTGTATAAAAGATGCCTTTAGATACACGTGTTCTCTGTAAGATGGTATTTTACATTCCTCAAATTCTAATCATATTGCAAACGCAATCCTGAAGTGAATCCGCTTATGACAATTTGAATCACATCAAGCGTGAAAATTCTTAAAACGCATGCTTTGATTTCTTGGCGTTCACTATATAAAAGGATGCTATTTCAAACACCTTTTGCAAAATGTTTTCACACATTCATTAGTTTTATTCTTCTTTCGCAAACAAAGAAAAATTATATATTCACGTGCAAATAAAAAAGTAGTTAGAAATGTTATTGTTTTAATTGTATATTGATAATGGGTGCTTAACTGCAAATTTTCATTAATAAATAAAATGACAAATAAATAAAACAAATATGCACACACCCATACAAAATTTTTATGATAAAGAAAAATATCTAATTTACAAAAAAAGCAATTGCCAAAATGTCAGTTTATGTTGATAACAAATTAAATTCCCACACACAATACACTTTTTTTTTGTTTGTACTCCAAATTGTTTAGGAATTCTTTTAAGTGTATTATTTGTTTTATTTTGCAACCGATTTGAAAGGTAATTTTATACAACGAAAGTATATACTAAAAACGATTCGAACGAAAAATCTAAAAACAAAGCACTTGCGTAGAAGTGATTCAAAAAATTTACTCAATTTCAAAACACTTGTGAGTAATTGTGAAATTTAATACCAACTCATGCTTTTATGTTTTTTATCATCTGCTTCGCATTTTAGTATGTGTAAAGTACTAAATATATTTAAAGGTATAAGGTATGTGTTTTACCTGTAGCTGCTGATGTTTTACAAAGTTATAATTAGAAGTTTTGCTAATAACGCTGCTGCAGTTAGCACCTATATTAATTATTGTTTATTGTACTTTTTGGAAAACCCTTATTAAGATTGCTTGTTAAGGAGTTAGAAACTTCTCGATAATGTGTTAAGGAACAATGAAACTTACAATGTTTGAAACTCTGTATAGTTATCAGTTAGAAGCTGAACTGAAAGGAAATAATGATAATATCTACATATTAACAGTCAAACCCACCACAAAAATTATGTAAATAAGTAAATGATGAAGCATTATAATTTGATTATTAATTAGGCACATCACTGTTTTGTAGTATTTTAAAGTGCTAACTTATTTCTGCAATAATTTTTGCTTTATTGCTTGTTTCTATTCCATCTGAAAATTCAATACACGATAAAATATTTAAAATTCATTCCTAATTATTAATTCATATTTTGTCTAACCTCTGCTTTGCCATGATCATTTACTATTTTCCTATTGTAAGTTCGTCTCATAAAACTTCCTTTCCCGAAATTGTAAAATCTGATATTTTTGGGGTATAATCTTTAATACATTAGTGTTTTCTGCAGCTTAACCTTTATATTTTACGTTTAACATAAATTTTTAATTTTTTATGGCTAAAAGAAACTTTCTAATTGTAACTATTTTACAATAATTATCGTATTATAATTAGCATGCATTTTTAACAGAAACACCCTAAGTAAAATCTGAGACAGTTAAATACACATTTATAATAAAATTTAGCAATAAATGCCATCACTGTAACTTATTTTAATATGAAAATCCTACTACTTACTTACTAAAACTAAGTTAATACCTACCGACCTAATAACAAAAGTTTTTTTAATACAATCTACCTTACTTTGAGCTAAACTATATAGTCCAGTCAATAAAGCGGAAAAATCGTCAAAACTTCTAAACCCGCAAAAACAGAACCGATTTTGATGAATTTTTTTTTTAAATGTTTGTTATACTAAATTATTCAAAATCAGAAACATTTCAGCTGGCGCTATCAATTATTTATATTGTTTAAATAATTTAAAAACAAAATTTGACAATTTTTTTTTTCGATGAAATTTTAACAAAGTATAAGTGACTAATTTTGAAAATTTAGTTTAAAATAGTAATTTGTATAACAAGTGTTGAAAGTACAGGTTTGGAGAACGAAAATGAAGGTTGCAGCCTGAGACGAAGTCGAAGGCTGCATTCATTTGAGTTTTGCAAAACACTTTCAACAAGTGTTATTACACACTATTTTTTCTACTCCTACAGAAGAAAGACATTTAATTCACTATTTAATATTTTAAAGCAAATTTTATAATTTTTTGTGGAATAGTAAGTATGCTCATGGAAACTATGGTCACTATGGAAATAAGTCCGTTGCTATGAAAATAAACATAAAGTGTGTTGCAAGGTACTTTGCAACACACTTTTGGATTTTGTAGCACGGTTTCGACAAACAATTGCTTTCAGCATTAAAAATCATGTGGAAAGATCAACTTTCAATAGTAGGAGTAGAAAAACTAATTTTCGAATTAAAAAGTTTCAAAATTTCCATTGAAAAATGTTAATTATTCAATCACTCGGATGCAAGAATTGAATTCCAAATTTGAAATTTTTGAAAAAACTTTGTATAATTTGTGTATCTGCACTCTCTTGTTCTTTGCAAATGCAACAACAATTAACTGTAGAGTCTACAGTATCTTGTTGCTGATCCTGTAACATATAAAAGAATGTTGGAAAATGTTTGTAACACGTATGATTTTAAATATGAGGATCAAATTCGAAGGGAAATAGCTGTAAGACAGGAAATATATTTCTAATAATTTAAAAAGATTTCATTACATCCAAAGAATAATTTAACACAAATTGTTTTTGCAAATAATCTTACCGACGAGCATGACGTGCGGAAAATTTAGTGAAAAAAGTACTGTAGAATTAAAACTATTACACGTAGAGGGGTAAAATTTTTAGAATCGTTAAATCAATACGTCCCAAATAAGCAAACAAAATTTAGTTAAGATTGAGTAATTATTTATTAAACGGGAAACATTTTTTAACTTATATGCAACGCAAGCGATTTTGCTGTAATGATCAAAATTACAAAAAAATGTGATTTTACAGCATATAAATGTATCATAATAACTGTAATAATGTAATATAAATGTAACATAATAATAAGAATAATAACTCGATTCTTCAAAATGCATAAACAAACTTAAAAGCAAATATAATCCAATTATTTTCAATACAAACCAAGAATAAATGACATATAATTACTTTTTCCATCGCATTTTACTTGTCTCTTGCACTTTTTTCTAAATTTTAATCAATAATTAAGTTCTCTTCAACAATTTTCACTAATATTTTCAATATTTAGTGTTAAAAACTTATTTTAACAGATTAATAACCTCAAAACACACGCGTTCACTCCGAAAATCATGGTGAAACATCAGGAGTTTGACTTTGAATTCCTCTACCTGCGATACAAAAGGTCGATTTCTTGTGCGTGTTTAGATATTCTTATAAAAGTATTGATTTTTTCAGTTGACAATATACATATGTCTATATATTTGTATATTATCTTCTTGCATCCGACTGATTGAATATTAACATTTTTAAATGGAAATTTTGAAACTTTTTTATTCAAATATTATTTATTATACTAAATCTTCAAAATTAGTCACTTCTAGTTAAAATTCCATTGAAGAAAAAAATTTTTTAATAATTTTTTTTTAAATTGTTTAAACAATATAAATACTTGATAGCGCCAGCTGAAATGTTTCTGATTTTGAATAATTTAATATAACGAACAATTTAAAAAAAAATCATCAAAATCGGTTCTGTTTTAGTGGGTTTAGAAGTAAAAACCTTCATTGACTCGACTAATAAGTTGGTGTACTAATTATTTTCAGGCGATTCTTTACATTTATAGTTAGAGTTACTATGGTTGGTGTTAATCAAGTCTTCGGCAATTTTGATGTGTGTGTAACGAACTGTAATTCAATTAAATTGATGAGACAAATGTCAAATATTGAAATTACCAAAGATGCAACTAGCACCAACCGCAACCAATGCTAATCATAAATTTACTGAATTTCTTGACTGTATCTGTATCCGTAACATTTTATCTTTCGGTGTCGAGACTGACACGTTAATGTACGCGGCTTATACTGGTCTAAATGCATAAACCGGCTCATCTCTGGGAGGTACGTGATTGGTGCGCCGTTTGATGTCTTGATATAGTTCTAAAAAATACCTGAATTAATACAAATGACCGCAACACCCACGTCAAGTGGTCGAAAAATCGCGAATAAATCGGCGGAAACTAATATTTTGGATTTTTGCACCTAAGTTCTCTTTTGGGAGTCTCATAAAATTTGAAAATGCTAATCTCAAATAGAATTAAATGTCCTGTAAAATAGGTATTTTGTTAACATTATTTAATCTGAATTACACTAATGTTAACAACAATAATTTATTTTAATCTGTTCAGGATGTCCCACATTTAAAACTCACAACTGAAATCTCGTTTATTGTAAAAGATTAAGGGTACGTTTAAATTAAGCATGTTTGCCTTTTTTCGAGGATTCCAGAAAAAATGATAATCACTTTCAAACAAAATCTAAACGCTGAATATAGTTTGTACCTATTTTTGATTACCATATGAAAAAACAACCAAACGAAAATTGCAAGAAATTACCTATTATTTACAAAAAAAAAAATCCTTTTTTCGTTTTCCAAAGTATTCAAAATGGGCGAGGCATAAACACAATACGAAATTGGAAAATTTCAGTTTTTAAAGATTTTCTCGTAGTCAGTTTCAGCTAATTGGAATTTGTTTTTATAGTTTGTCTTAAACAGGCTAAATTTAAGCCTACCCTCTATCTTCTATAATAAACAATATACCGTTGATGTATTTCATCTACATCAGTTTGGTGAAAAATATACCCAACATTATTTAGTATTATTGTAGCCATGTTGTTAATATAAAGAAATATGTTTAAATACACATACAGAACATGTGCTTTTTGTGAAGATTTTCTATTTGTTTAATATAGCAGAAGATGGAAAAATACACTCCTGTGAGTTATATTAATATCGTTAGATAAACATATAATAACGTTACAGTTTATTTATTTAGATAACAGAGATTTATTTAATTACAGAATACTGGAAGCATCCACTACAAATTTTGCTTGCTTGTTCACTAGTACACTTTAATCAAATATATAGGCTGACATTCACAATATCAACCAAGTTTGATTAAGAATAGAGTAAACATGAAATGATGATACATTTTAACATTATTGCTAAATAATAAAACAATTTCATTTAAAAATCTACGCTTTGAAATTTGCCATAACTTTTACAAGTTCAGTTTTGCTATCTTTAAATCACGAATAAAGATAAGTGTTCACAATACCTATGCATATACGTAACTGCGTTTACAGTGGAGCGTCGCGTCGATTACCCGAATGTTGCTATGGAGACGACCAGTTATTCAGGTCATGTGGTCACTCAAAAATATAGAAAACTCGGAAAAATTTGACTGAATAATTTGAATGCTTATTCAGTTACCTTACTTTTATATTAAAAATTCATAAAGTCTTCCACGACAGTACAAAATTAGATACACAGTCATTGAACATGTACACTATACAGTGACCGGCAAAAGTTCGCAGCATATGGGGAAAATTTGTATTATCAGAGTATCGAAAGCTTTTCTGGGGGATCGATTCTAAATACCCGATAACCTAAATAATCAAATATAATACAAGTCACGTGACCACTGGTTTGGCAGCAACTTTAAAAAAATCACTATGAAGTCGCAGAAAGGGGGATTAGATGAAAAGATGTCGAAGAAAATTATTACTTCTATAAAAAAGCATTTATTTGAACAAATTGAAAATCGCAATTTTTCTTGAATATTTTTTACTAATTTACAAATACTCAATTTTTGTTTTAAATGGCTTGATTGAAATAAAACCTATTACAAAGGCTGTTGAAGAGTGTTCTCGTTTTTTCCACAATTGACAAGACTAGATCTAACAGCTGTATTAATATTAAATCGTTTAACTTTAATAAAGGTTTTAGAAATACTGTCCATTCTTTTTCTAGCCGCAATCTTTTTGTATAGGTTTATTAGTACATATCGGCAGTGTCATTGCTACTGTGTAAAACAAAAACTTCTATCAAATCATACGTTTCATGTTTTGAGTAATATACACATACCCAACTAAAGAAGTATTTTAAAAACTGACGTAAAGACGTAATTATTTATTTATCTGTTATTGCCATGCATCCTTTACGACAAAGGCAGGATCATAATTACAAATATAAAATATAAAATATTTATAAATAAAAACATACAGGGTGATTCAAAAGGTATGGTCCAAACTTGAGGGTGTGATTGGTGATGTTAAAATAAGTAAAAAATGCCAATAAACTCATGTCCGATTCACAATTGTTTTCTAGTTATAACAACATTTAGGATAATTTATTATTAATAAAGAGCATATACAATTATAAGAAAAATTAAAAAGTATCACAACAAAAAATTTTCAAAATGTCCACCTAGTACTTGTATACAAAGTTGGCAACGCCGACGCACAGAATCTCGAACATTCCTCAACTGTTGAGGATGTTTTCGAATATCTTCAACAGCTTCATTTATCCCATTAACTAAATGGCCCCTGTCCTGAATTTCCGTTGCATAAACTTTTTCTTTTAATGCACCCCACAAGTAAAAATCTAGTGGATGTGAATTGTGCAACGGTGCCCCGTCATGCTGATACCACATGGATCTTCGCACATCAAGATGCAGATCTTCTAATAATTCCGACAAGGCAATATCTAAAAGGTCTAAATACATGTTCGGTGGTCAGACTGTCTCCGGTGAGGATACCTTCTCCCATATTCTACCACAGGTGCGCGGGCATTTCCGCTGCAATAACCATACACAAAATGCATTTCTGCACACAGAAAATGGCTCCATCATTAACACATTTATTGAAAACTACGCCAATTCAAGCTTGAAACGTCTTCTGCCATAAGGAATTAACATCTGTTTTACTTAGTTCCTTAATAACGTGATTTGGCAAAACACAGATAAAAACAAAGAAAACCCCTGTAACTAGATACCGGTTGGAAATAAGACATGTGTTTATTGGCATTTTTTGCTTATTTTAACAACACCAATCACACCCTTAAGTTTGGACCATACCTTTTGAATCACCCTGTATGTATAAATAATAGACAATACAATATACACAGCATGCAACAATTACTTACACATAGTAACATGTATTCTCAAACGTAACATTAATCATTCGCCAAGTTACGGATTGCATAGGTAGGATTCTCAAAAAACATAACATCAAAACCATCTTCAAACCCCCTCCAAAAGGGTCACAGATACTCCCTTCAGTAAAAGATAAACCTCGACCCTTGTCATCAAGAGACATCTATAGCATCCTCTGTTCTTGTGATTTAGTGTACATTGGAGAAACTGGTCGCTCCGTACGCACACGTACACGGCCATAAAATACTGTTTGAAAAATCTTCGATCATTGGCAATGCCCCTTATTTTTTCAATAGGTAAATCCGTGAGGCCACTGAAATCATCAAGACCCCTAATAACTTGAGTCGTGACACTGGTTATTATCTATCCGATATTTGGAAGTCCGCTATCATTACTGGTTCCGCTCCCTCCACCCCTGACCAATCGTCGTCACAGTCAGATATGCTTGACCGGATACAGCCGGTATAAAGCCGCTGCCTTTTCTGTTTCTCTTTACAAAGGTTTCGCCTCTGGCTTGGTTGACACATTGAGTTACCGTGCTCTTTTAGTGCTCCCTTTCCTCCTGAAGAAGAACCTTAAAAAGTGGGCGAAACGTTGAGTTATTCTGTCTCAACAATGACGCGGTCCCAATCCGGAAAACGTTTTGTTAATTAGTCCGGTCAAAATAGAGGCAAAAATGCCCAAAGTTCGGAATAATTCGCATGGAGCTGAATTTTTGTGGGAACTTCATATTATAGTTCTAAATGAAATTTCAAAAGTCCCCATCGATCCGAGTGCTGCTAAAAATTTTACGCGGGGTCAAACGTCATAAAGAACGGTATTTTGGGAATATCTCGTTAACAGTTAGTTTCATTGTAAAAATACTTATTAGAGAATTGATAGATCATACAATTTTCCACAAAAAATCTTCAATTACTTTTTTTCATGAGAGTGACCATTATCGAGATATTACGATATCAAGAATTGAAACTGTCATCTTTTTGAAGAAATGCATTCCTTTCCACACCACCTTCGAGGTAGAGTACTCGGCGCGTTCTTTTTTATAATGTGGTATCCCCAGTTGGCCTAATCCACAATTTTCTTAAGAAAACAAAAAATTAGTCATGTTCATACTCCATTTCTAAAGTTACATGTTTTTATTCTTCTTCTTCCCCTAGCTGCTGTATTTCCACAGGCTGCGCCAATAAACGCGATGGATTATATCTTCATTGATGTCGCACACATCGTCGTCCTTTAGTTGTCACATATTGCTGAACAATGTAAACCTACTTTTCTGCGACCATAATTATAATTACAGCCCTTGCTGCAATTGCAAAAAATAGTGTTCAGCGGTATGTCTGGAGCAGGTGGGAGCAGAGTTTGAATTGGCTCCAAAACGTTGTTTTTCCATGCCCATCCCCAATCTTCAACAAGAATCGATTTATTTCAATGTTGTGCGAAAAATTCATAGCTGATAATATCTGTGTAACACGAGCAAAAAATGGCGCTGTTGTTATAATAATCGATGCCGCCATAGAGCAGTCTCATGCAAGAACAAGTATTGTTGAAGATGTATTTGATCCATCCTGTTGTTTGGCGCATCCTGTGGAAATACGAAGTATGAACAAGACTTATTTCTTGTTTTATTAGAAAAATCGTGGATTAGGCCTACTAGGGATACCACATTACAAAAAAAATGCGCCGAGTACTGTACCTCGAAGGTGGTGTGGAAAGGAATGCATTTCTTCAAAAAGGTAACAGTTTCAATTCTTGATATCGCAATATCTCGATAATAGTCACTCTCATGAAAAAAAGTAATTAAACATTTTTTGTGAAAAATTGTGTGATCTATCAATTCGCTAATAAGTATTTTTACAATAAAACTAAGAGTTAACGAGATATTCCCAAAATACCGTTTTTTATGACGTTTGACCCCGCGTAAAATGTTTAGCAGCACTCGGATCGATGGGGACTTTTGACATTTCATTTAGAACTATTACATGAAGGATCATACAAAAATTCAGCTCCATGCGAATTATTCCGAACTGTTATGTCTATTTTGACCTGACTAAATACCTATATCGTTATTGATTAAAATACAGGAAATATCGTCCGCAAACTGACATAAGTCGACTTTTTAAGTACAACTGTTTGATTTTTCTTATTAGATTTTGCATGTAAGGCTTTTTTAACCATTACAAAGTATGTGATTTAATAGTATCATGTCCAACTACGATTTATATTTAAACAATGTCAACTTTACGTCATAATTTTTAGAATATGTAAGGGATATGCGGATTTACCATCGTATTCTAAATTCTAAATAGTGCCTCGAAAATGTTTTTACCATTTTTTGATATCTTCAAAAACAAAGGAGGTAGGTATTTGAAGTTTGAAAAACTGAAAAATTTTGAATTTTGACCTATAGGCAACTAAAAAATCGTGTCAAAGGCCTTGATCTCTCACGTATATATTACGGGTTCTATTCCCGAAACCTACGATATCCCCGCCGGAATTTTAGACGCCGTACGCTTCTCCGTGCTTCGGAGGGCACGTTAAACCGGGGAAGCACCTTTAACCATTAATCTCACAACACTGCGGGTCGATCTTCTTTACATCTTTCGACGGGTAAGGTTAGCCTCCTGTCCGGCATACGTCTAAAGAGGGCTCAGAGAACTCATAGTTATGAGTTAATAATAGACCATTGGCCTAGGCTACAGCCATAAGAGGAAGAACTAAAAAATGACTTGCTTTCGGTACTTGAATTGATATCAAAAAAGGACCCTGGACTCCGACATCAGTTTTTGTCTATCTCCGACAATAAGAGTAAAATTGCCATTAAAAAAATTCAACTTAATGTCATACCCCCAAAACAAGTGAATAAACATTTTTTTACTTACTTATGTTTACAAAATTTCCTTCTAACTGTTATAAAAATAATTCCTCAGACATTATTGCCTATTTCTTCAGTTATTTTGATTTTCTAAAATTACCAAAAAAAAAAAAATTTCTTTTTGTAACAAAAATAGTAAACGATCCCAAATTTTTAATTTGAGAAACGTAATCACCTCAAGGGTGTTTACTTAAAATTTTGAAATAAAAAAAAAACTTATTGGTGTTTCAATCAGCTCCTTTTATTCTTAATATGAGGTGGTCCTTAATCTTAATTAAACCGGATAATCCGTCCTTATACCATACAGGGTGGTGAAGTGCTTTACGCACCATAGGAATTCTAATACTAAATTTTTAACATGTAAATACCTGCTTCCCTAATCATTTTAGATCCAAGATGCAACTAAACTTTTTGTACAGAAAGCAATGCCGCTACAGTTGTGTACTATTTTGTCTATTTTTGATTTTCCTGTAATACTGTGGAAATTAATTTCTTTACTTTGACAAAAATGTGATGCCTCGGAATTACTAAAATAAAAAGCAATTGTTCTTTGGTTGTAGCTTGTAAAAATTGTTACTTAAAATAATTTTACTTCCCGTTGAATTTGTTTCAAAAAACAGTTTTCGTTCCTGTTGAACACTTTGAATAAAATTATACTCTTTCCTATTGAATTTGTTGAATAGCAGTCATTTGTGTACCAAGATCAAAAAGTGATATTCTTGCAAAGGTCGGCGGATAATTTATTTTTCATTGTTTTGCTATCTAATTCGTTTTTAGCAAATAATCGCAAATATTCAATAAAACTAATTTCAATCTGTCTTAGCTACCATCTTTTGGTTTCACAAATTCCATGGCATCTATGATTTTTCTTAAAGTAAGATTTAATTTCCACGGATTTTTAGTTACATGAAAAGCGAAAATTATGTTAAATTATATGTTTATTTGCAGGTTAAAAATTTACCGCTGAAATGGTGTGTGAAGCAATTCACCACCCTGCATAAAATCTCTTGTAGATGATATTTCAAATAATACTTAGGTTCTTTTATTCTTAATAAATGTCAAAAGTCTTTAGTAAGTCTCCTTTACTAATAAAATCCCTATTTTTATTGTTACTTCGTATGTCTTTAAGTCAGTGGCGGTTGCTCCATAAGGCCGCGCGGCCGCGCGCCCCTCCTAAGAAATGCTAAGGAACACACAATTTTTTTCTAAATTATTAATATTTATTTTACATACATTCTATGACTAAGTTCAAATTTCAACAAAAAATTCAACTCTATCCAAACATCCGCTCCCATCTCTAATTGTCCGTCCTCGTTGAGATCTCTAATTATCCGCGTCCTCAACCAACGGCCGCGGAAAATCTGCGGCCTTTAACAAACATTATACATTGCCGCCGAACGACTCCGGAGACTAGCCGATAATAGCCGATTATATAAGTTACAGCAGGCCGCGATTTTAACGCGGCCTGCTGTAACTTATTGTTGGAGCAATGAACCTTCTTTCATTTAATCGGAGCATCGCAAAGATTCGTACTCGTCTACTCGTAGCTATTCAAATCCTGTTATTTTATTAAGAAACGTTTTACAGAATTATTTCATAATAAATGCAATTAGTAGATATACTTTTTACTGCAAGAAATAAAAAATAACTAGTGAGCCTTTTAGAACTTTAAATTTGTAACAAAAAGATGGTTTTCTTTCAGTTACATGAAATTGTTTGTTTCAATTTGTATATCATTACAATATTCGGTGTTCAAGAACATTTAAAGAAAAATATCATATTATGAAAATATAGGTATTTTAAAAAAAAACAAACTAAAATATGTACGATTGCTTAGATAACTAAAAATATTTACAATTTTATTTACAGTCGATTTAAAATATCTAAAAAAGTGGGTAAAGAAGGATATATTCAAATCTAAATATTGTTTGGGTTTCAGCTTCGATAGCTTCAAATTACCATCAAATTTATTTACGCAGTTAGTAGGTGTATACTTCATAAATTACGCAATAACCGTCATGCAGTCTAATATTTGTTATGACTGAGAATGCAGTAATCGATACCTAATTATTTTGAATGCAATTATTAGAACTCGTGAAAGGCCGAGTAAAACTACCTAGAATGATAATAGTAACTAATCACTAGAAGTACCGAATACATTTATTTGCGGTTATAATATTTACTTAAATGTACCAATTTTCAGATTTGTATTTATGTAAATTGGTTCGGAAAATAAAGAGACAAATTTTCCCATAACTTTTGGTAGGTTATTTTGTGTTTGACTTCTGGTGCGCCCCTCCAAACTCAAACCCCACGACACGCCACTGCTTTAAGTAGAAATCTTCGTGTGTACTCTTTAATGTAATATGGCATTATATGCAGCTCTTACTACTTCTAGTACTCCGTTAAGTAAGTCCTGACGACTTTAACATTTTATTTGTGCAGTTTTCTACATAAAATGTACATTTCGAGTAAAATCTTCTTAAATAAGTGTTGTTACTTCAGTTTAGCAAAACGTTTTTCTTGTTTTCAAATACATTTAACATTTTTAAGTACCTTGGATATTCAGCACGATTTTTTTACGTAATGCATTTTGTATTTTCTACAAATATATAAAATAAAGCTGTTAGATGAGGCAATTACAAATTATATACTAAGTAACTAAACACTTTTTTTTTATTAATTCGTGGATCGATTTTAAAACAAAGTGCGTGTTCGTTTCTAATGAGTATCAAGTCTGTTACAATCGACCTAGCTGATGTTGAATACATTACAATGGTTTTGGTGATAAAATAGTAGGAAACTACGGCATAAAACTTTATTGCCAATTACTTTTTCACGCTAACGTGTATCTTCCCGTTTAACTTTTATTTAAATTAAAGACTGTATTTAGCTTAAATTGAGTACTGTGAACTTTCTAAACGCAAATAAACTCTGTATTAAACAACTAAACGTTTGTTTTTACATTTACCTTTCAAAAAGGCTACAAATTTATTGCGCAATGAAGTTCTATGTGCTGCTATATGTTAAAATTGGCAATTGGTCACCTGTATCAAGTAAATTACAGAAACATAACGTACATTTAAAAAGTACAAATATGAACATGAAACCCCTAGCATGAGGCAATTAAAAGTTTAAAAACAACATAGTCAATTGACGTTTCCCAAATGCCTGTTATTTTCTTTTTTAAACCACAATTCATAGAATATTTAAAATGCTTTTATTAAACAATATCTTTCTATTCTAGTAAAAATAATATAGAACTTTCGTCATGGTTAGAAAAATTCAAACTCAAAACTCGATATAGAAACAGCGTCATAAATCATATGTGCCTTGTTCTTGTTGAACATAATTATATATTTTCGATTACATGAAGTACCTACTCTGTATACGTTTCTCATTTATTTTAATTGCTTAATAACATCTCACCTTTATTTTTTTTATCAATTTCCTTTTCTACCGCAACGCAGTGTCGAGGCGCATTCACACTTGCTGGTGTGCAGTGGAGGTGATGGCTCCATTTTGAACTTGCATCACGCTCCAACCAGCTTTCATCCACAACACATTCATACACCTTAAACCTAAGCCTTAACTAACGAACTCGACCCAAATCGGCTCCATAATAATATGGCCACCGCTGGAATCGAACCCGTGTCAGTCGGCTAGCTAGCAGGCACTTACCTGAGCTACCCAGGCTAAAGTCTATAATTATTATATCATTTTGCTAATATTACTTTCCCTGTCTAAACTGAGGTTTTTGACACCTGAAAACAACGGCCAGTGGTTACAACGACCAACTCAAAATTTGATAGTAATGCCCATGGCCACATTTGCAACCTTACACGTACACGCAACGGACGCCAGTAATTTTTCGATATAACGGCCACCGTGGACTATACGGTCAACGTTCATTTTGTGACAACGGCCAATTTGGTCATAATCGCCAACTCTAATGGTTGGTCTTAACGGTAACCATGGACGCAACGGTCTCCAACGCCTTAAAGGATACAGAATGCTTTTTTTTCTGAGATAGTGAGCACCCGTCTGATAGGTTAACTCAGCAATTGCCCAGGAGGAGCCTCCCTTCCTCGGAACCGCCTAGCATAACTTCGAGGCAAGGCTGTCGTTTTTCTTCGGTTCCTTCCTTACTCTTACAATAATTCTTCGATTATGTCTTCCTCAAGGAGAGAGACGCTGGTTCTGTCTGCTCCTGTCCTCAGTTTCTTTAATTTTCATAATTTGTGTTAGTTTTTTACTAATGCCTTCCCACTTCTCGCTTGTCTGCAGCATATGTATAATCAGGTTGTGTTTTGTTACATCTTCTCCCGCTATTATGTTTATCCCTATTCTGAGCCTGACCCATCTAAGGCAGTTGAGAACGCGCTACTGACAATATACACATTGGTCCTGGTTATAGATCTTCATTCTGTGTAAATATGAGGCAAAACATCCATGCCCTGTGAGTATTTGGGTTAAGTGGTAGCCCACGCTTCCACGTTTCCTCGTGATCCATGCCTTGAGGCCAGGAATAAGTTCTTTGGTCCACGCAGCTTTGTCGCGTAGTCCATTCCATTTCGTCTACCATTTAAGTAATGTTTCTATCTTAGCTTGTTTTCTGGGGATATCCATGTTCGTGTACATAATTTTTCTTTCTTCCGCCCATCTAGGGCTTCCGCAGAAACAGTCCTATATGCCGAGCATATTCTGAGATTCGCTTTCCTTTGTGCCTTCTTCAATAACTGGCCGTAGTACTTCTTCCTAAGTACATGAGTCCATATGGGTGCTACATATAGGATTATGGAATTATCCACAGCGGCCATAACCCGCCTCTTGTTATTGTATTGTCATAAGTATTCCTTAATATCTTAGACAATGCGCACGCTGCAGCCTCAGCCTTCTTTACTGCCTTCTTTATATGGGCCGTCATGGTCATGTTATTGTTAAATTCCACCCCCAGGTATTACAAGGAATCTGTCTGCTTTATTCTAATGCCCTCTAGTTCCAGTGTAATTTCTTTGTATGTACAAAGATCACTGCTTCAGTTTTTTCAGGTGCAAGCTCCAGTCTCATATCCTTCATTGTACTGCTTGTGTCTCACAACGCAGTTGTCATCTTAATTTCTAGTTCGGGACCCTGCCTGGCCACTCCTACCACAGCTAGGTCGTTAGGATATGCTATCAACGTAACTCCGTCTGGTATATTCACCTGTAGTATCTGCTCGTAAAATATGTTCCCCATGTCAACTTCATATTGTTGCTGTTACTAGGAGAACTCTGTCTTTTAAGTAATTTTTTATTATCTTAATGATATATGGGTTGATTTGTTTCCTCTCCATTTCTTTCACAATTCCCTTACACCTCGCCGCGCCAAATGCATTTTTAATGTCTAGTGACACCATGGCACAAGACTTTTTGGTTTTGAATGTACCAGTATTAGCAGCCTCTGCTGTATCCTTTATTTTACTCATGGCGTCTAATGTACTCCTACCCCCACGGAACCCATACTGATGTTCATTCAGTCCATTATTCCCTGCCAACTCTTCTATAATTCTAGTGTTTAGCATCTTTTCTAGTACTTTTGCCATAGTGTTTATTAAAGATAATGGCCTGTATCTGGTCGGGTCATCCTCTTTTTCCTTTGGTTTTGGTATCAACACTAACCTTGATTTCTTCCAGTCTTCCGGAAATTTTGACTTCGAAAGCAAATTATGATATGCTCTTAAACAGTATCTGGGGTATTCCTGTATTACGGTTTTTAGTACATCGGTGGTAATACCATCCGAACCTGGCGCAGCATCTGTATTAATATCTGTGATTGCCGTCATCATCTCATCTTCTGTGAAGTATGATATGGAATTAATTTCATCTTCTGTAAGTGTGTCGTTTATGATATGCTCTTAAACAGTATCTGGGGTATTCCTGTATTACGGTTTTTAGTACATCGGTGATAATACCATCCGAACCTGGCGCAGCATCTGTATTAATATCTGTGATTGCCGTCATCATCTCATCTTCTGTGAAGTATGATATGGAATTAATTTCATCTTCTGTAAGTGTGTCGTTTCGCCATACAGTCTCTTTCACCTTTGGGAAGAGTCTCTCCGCTTCTCCAATTTTCTCCCCATCTGTTAATTCTATTTTTTGTTTGACATACATACGCTACAGATACAGATACAGAATTTGTCGACGCCGGTTACAACGGCCAACTTTAATTTTTGTCACAACTCACAACTGCCACCATGGATACAGCGGCCGCTGATACTCGCTAGACACAACAATTAAAAGTTTAACTGCAACAGATAAATTTTATTAAAAGACACATTTATTATTAAAATAAATTACTACCAAAGTAAAATAAAAAAATGTTTGGGTAATTCTTCGATTTTTAGAAAAAGATTTACACCAAGCCTAGAACTAGGAAATACGGAAATTCATAAATATGTAATAAAGAATTTAAATTTTTCAAATGTTAGGGTTTTTATTTATAATATTTCACAACTGAGCATATTGTATTAAATAGCACCTACGCAGTTTGAAGCACGCCCTTTTAACTGCCAGGAAATCCATATTTTCGTATTTAATCGTATAAATAAACTGATCCCGCAAATAAAAGTTTTAACTATAAAAGTATAAATAGTTAAATCAAAAAATAAAGAAAACCTAAACTGCTACTAAGTCAGTAACTACATAGTACATAATATTAGTTCCTTTGATAAATTCAATAATCCGCTATAACGTACGTTGAGACATATTCTAACGCTATTTTTTTAAGTAGGTATTCGTTGTTAGTAAAACTGAAAAACCGACCAGTATTAAAGGTCTTTCTATTAAAAAAGTAGTTTATATTTTCTTTTTTTCTTTTTACTTCAGCTACAATTTCGTTTTAGGAGAAATTTAAATGACAAAAGAGGTCCAAACTGTTCTTAGGCTTCTTTAGAAATTCTTGGCCCTTAAAATAGCTAAAAATTTAATTTCTAAAGAAATTGCCAGTTAAGAATTACGTTGATCAAGGGGCAAAAAATGTATTTATACACTTTTTTAACTCTTTAATAAGTTTGAGGTATTTAAAAGAAACCATTTGCTTTTCTTACTTATTTCACTGAAGTATGACAAAATCGTGGGAGGCATACAATATTTTACTACCTATCTTCTGAAGAATGTCTAAATTTGAATATTTTTATATTGTACATACCAGAAACGGAGCCCTCAAAATCACAACTCAAACTGGTCTTTAAAATATTGCAAGGCGCTTTGTAGTAAAATACTTATATTATTTACAACTTTGAATTATTCCAAAAGAAGCTAATGCTGCTCTGTATGTTGTGACTGTAACAATAGGACAGTTAAGTTTTGTTACTTTAGAAAGCAGTGATAAAAGGTTTTTAAAATAAATAGATTTACAAAAACATCTTATGGAAGTTTCCTACTATTTGTCATTATTCGATATTTGAACGTGAAAACAAATTTTCAGCAATTGTACAGCAATTTATTTGGCCCCTATGGACCCGGTATACTTTCACTTTATTTATTGTCAATATTATTATTATTACCACATACTAAAACAAATATGTTTTTCTAAAATGAAGGTAGTCGAATTCTAGAACAGATATAAAACATTCTTTTTAGTTTCGTAATCCTCTCAACTCATCATAACACATAATTTTTTCTTGAATTCTTTAGTAGCGGCAGTTTGCTTCTTAAACCTTACCAAGTTCTTTATAAACAGTATTAGACCTGTATCTAACAACAATATTTCGTCAAAGAAATGCCAAAAACTTAGGAAAGAAAAGTAGTTTAGAATTATGCTGTTTTTTTATTTTTTAACAAAAAGTACGGGATGTATTGCGGTTATGTCCAGATACACTTGAAAAAGTATAATTGGTCAAAAAATGGAAAATTTTAATTTTTTTCCACTAAATTTAAAGTTTAGTTTCAAACAACCTTTCCTTAGTAAGTTTTCCAAATTTTTAACTCTGTTTACAGTTTTTGAACAATGTTTATTAAAGTTTTTAAATTGGTATTTGGCACAGGGATTATATCAAAGTAATTGTTACGAAAGTTGTGTTCAACATTGAACATTTTTGTAATTTTTTAATTTAGTTGTTAGTACCTGACTCAGTTGTCACTAAAAACATATCATCTTTTCAAGATTTTTAAAGTTTCAAAACGAAAGTCATAGTTTTGAAAAAATACTTATCGTTTTAATTTAATTCTGATTAATAATAATTATGAATGATAGCAATAACACTAATATTTACCTTAGTACTAAAAATAGCTTTTAATAAGGTTCATATGAAACATTGTTGTAAGCTGATCAGTCATTTAAAACGTAAATTTTATTAAAATATCAAAAACTTTGTAATATACTTTTAAAAAAGTTATATATTGTGGGCATAGAAAAGTATTATTAACTACTTTTGTGTAACATAACACAGCTTTCACTTTCATACTGAAAAAAATTTAAATGTTTAATTAGCGGTTTCCATAATTATTAAATAATAACGATTCAAGATATTTTCTGTTTTATTGTACTGAAATAGTCATTAATTCCACCATTGTTTACTTTTAAATTAAAATGTTGTACATTTATTTAATTCAATATCAAGGGTTTTATTTTAAAAATAATCTATTCGTTTATTGTTATTGTCAAAAGCGAGGTTCTGAATTTTTTTTTAAATCCAAGTGTTAACTAAACTAATGATGGATATCTAAAAATAAAGTGTAATGAAATTTCAGCATTTAATTTTGCGATGATAAGATGTTTGTTTCAAACTTGATATGATTTACCGATTTGTCTATTTTATAACACATTCAGTGAAAAGTGTTTTCTGTAGTAATCATTTATTTGGAATAATATTTCACATTACTAATTCATTCAGCTCCTCTCTCTTAAGTTTTAATATATCGCTATCTCCTGAGTTGGTTTTAATATACTCGAAAGCAACAACGTACTCGTATTTTCAGTTTTTTTAGTTGTTAGAAATGCATGGTTTGCGAGTACAGATAAAACCAGGTTTTAACCTATAAATAAATTAGGAAAGCCAGAAACATTTATTATTAATTTTAAACTGCGAACGTGCTTGCAATTATCACCTGCTTGAGAATTACTTTAAGCTTGAAAATTAAATGCATGCACGTTCAGTCAATTCTAACAAATTTACTGGAATACTGTGCATAATTTATGTAGCGTTTACACGCTCATCATTTATCCTGCAAAGTATTAATAGTTTTAAAAGGTTATTTATGTTAGGTTCAAACAGCACATTTATATTGTGCAGTTGAATGGCAAAACAAATACGGTTTGAACTAAATAGAATTTAAAAAACCATAACATATTTACAGCACATTTACCGAATTGCAATACAATCATAATATACGATTTGTACTTTGTAACGAGAGAGATAACACCATTTATGATTTGGTCGATCTTTAGTTCTAATTACTGAATAACGAGTAAGCAAGTAAGTATTGTCAATTATTACATAAATCCTTTGTAAGTGGGTAGCGGGTAGAAACTTCTTGCGAATAGTCCTATTCAGGCAAATAAATCGACCCTGTCCACCGCGGATTTCAGGAGCGTTCTAACCCGGAAAGCTAGTTCCTGTTAAGGGTCTCTTTCCCAGGGTTACAGATGAAGACCATAATGACATCGACAGTGGCAACCCAGCTTTTAGGGGTAATATAAAAGCGTAGACTGATGAAAGGCAGCAGTTTTAACAGTACCATGCTGTGGCGTAAGAGCAATGATCCAGGGTTACAGATGAAGACCATAATGACATCGACAGTGACAACCCAGCTTTCAGCGGTAATATAAAAGCGTAGACTGATGAAAGGCAGCAGTTTTATCAGTACCATGCTGTGGCGTAAGAGCAATGATCTCAAAATGGTACAGTACTGGATAGCGGGAAGCGTGGCTGAAGCAGCTTTTACGGCTCCTGTACTGCGGTACAGAAAGCAAACGGAAAACTACTGTACTACATTTCCAAATAATCTCTATGGCTGACGAAAATCAAAATTTAATGGTCCTCAATCCGGGGCATCTCTTAAATGAGGAGAGGGTGCTAAGAATCCCCCCTTTGTCTACTATAGAAAATGAGTATTCTAAGAAAAAGACTCAGGTGTACAGCAGACTAATTCGCATTGCCACATGGAATATTAAAACACTTTACATGATTGGAAAACTTGCAAATGTTAAAAAAGAAATGCACCGAATGAAAATTGATATTCTTGGCTTAAGTGAAGTTAGGTGGACTGATTCCGGACAATAAAGAATTAAGTATGGGCTCATATATCATTCGGGAGGTTCCCAACATCAGTATGAAGTAGCTGTTATATGATCACCAAAAATTAGTAAATCAGTAAAAAAAATTGTGCCATATAACGATAAAATAATGTTTGTAATACAACTACAAACGACGTACAGAACAATGAACATCATACAAGTCTATGCTCCAACAGGCGATAGATCAGATGAAGAGGTGGAACAGTTTTATAGTGAGCTAGAAGAAGTTATAAAACTTGGGGAAAAGGGTGAGATGGGAGATTTTTGACTCAAAGGTGGGCTCAGGAACAGATGGTGAAGTAGTTGGACAATGTGGATTAGGTGTGAGGAATGGTCGAAGCGATAGGGTTGTCCAATTTTGTGTAGAACATAATCTTTTAGTTGGCAACACATTCTTCAAGCTCCCACCCAGAAGGTTATATACTTGGAGGTCACCTGGGGACGTAGCCAGAAACCAGATAGACTTTATTATTGTTAAGCAGGATATGAAGAAGTGTGTAAAATCTATAAAGACCTATCCCGGAGCCGACGAAAACTCCGATCGCAACCCTGTAGCCATTGAGTTTAAAATGCGCAAATTTAAAAGAGTTAACAAAAAGCAGAAAACAAATTATATAAATTCGGAGAAACTTCACAATCCCGAAATTAAAATACGAATATCACGTCGTATTGAAGAAGAATTTAAAGAACGAACAAGAATACAAAATGACGTCGAGACAGATTGGTCAAGGATTAAAAACTGTGAAGAACAGATAGACAGAACACAATCTGGATTCCGAAATGACATGGACACACGTGAAGCCCTATTCACATTAAATGTTTTGGTACAGCGATGTAAAGACATGCACGTGGACATTTATGCATGCTTCATAGATTATAAAAAGACCTTCGACTGTGTAAAACACCAAAAAATGATAGATTCTAGAAGCAATAGATATTGATAACTGGGGCCTTAATATTATTAAAAACTTATACTGGAAGCAGTCAGCCGAGGCCAGGATCAGTTTGGAAAAGTCGGGAGCCATTAAAATAGCACAGGGTGTTCGGCAGGGGTGAATCCTCTCACCGCTGTTGTTTAATCTCTATTTAGACAATAAGGAGGCTATCGCTGAATCAATTGGTGGAATAATAGTAAGTGGAGTTGTAGTCAACATATACGGTATGCTGATAATACTGTTATACTAGCAAGTGACATCAGAGATCTTCAACAATTAACCGACAGAGTTGTATTTACCAGTAAGAAATATGACTTAACTATGAATGTAAGAAGAACTAAATAAATGGTGATAACAAAGAAAAACCGAAAACCAGAAATACTTACAATTAATAACAATATCGAAGAGCAAGTTTAATAAATACCTATAACTAAGCGTAAATGATAATTGGGACTCAAGAAGAAAAATACGCAGTAGAATTGAGCAAGCCCGAGAAACCTACTTAACCATGAAAAACATTTTCCATAGAACAAATCTCTGTATCGAACTTAAAATGAGAATGGTGAGAGCTTATGTATTATCTGTTTTACTAAATGGTTGTGTGTTGGACCCTCGACCCCCACACTGAAAAACGACTCGAAGCCCTTGAAATGTATCGTAGCGTCTTCTTCGCATTACCTGGGTACAGGGAGTAACAAATACGGAAGTATTAGCACATATGAACAAACCAAAAAAACTGCTTACAACAGTAAAAAAAAGAAAAACGTAGTACTTCGGTCACATAATGAGGGGACCAAAATATGAGGTATTGCGACTAGCAAGAGGTCAATCGGAAGACGTCAAAATCCATGGTTGAAAGACATGCGTAGATGGTTTGGAGTTTGGATGTACATCAATGGATATTTTTCGAACAGCAGTTTCTAAAATTCGTTTAGCTGTATGGATCGCCAACTTTCATAAGGAGACGGCACAGTAAGAAGAAGAAGTGCATGTACTATAAGTATACCACATAGGATAAAATTATTAAAGAATTTATTTCCTTCGTTGACAAAAGAAAGGTTTTATTGTATCATTTATTTATTTATGTTTATTGTATACAGTTTATTCATTATCGTATTTGAATTTCTATATTTTAGCAAAATAGAAAATATTTTCAATTTTCCTCATTCATTAGCAGCATCAGCGTATTTACTAATTATGCTAAAATTACATGCCAGCAAATTGTATTGAGTAACCTTCCACTCACCTCATAATCATCAAGTAACTTATAAAGAGTTAAAGAAATTATTGTGTACCTACAATAAATTTGGCTATTAAATTAATCCGAAGATTGAAAGGAAATTTTTCAATTAACTTAGTTAAAATAGAAATTTCTTGGTCAAGATAATTTTGTAATATACAATTTTCTATGTTGTATTTTGAAAATTAATCCTCAAGAATAGTTCCGAAATAAGGATAAAGTCGTTAAAGAGACAATTGCCCAATTTAATATTTTCCTATTTGTTGCCTTTTCTGGTACGTTTAATAGTGATTACATGGCGGTTTATGTAAATGTTTCTATTTTTGCGAACTTATTATTTAGCCCTAAGTATTTTTCCTGAACACTCATTTCTCATTTCTAAAATTTTATAGCATTTGACAATTTACTTTACACGAAACATCATCTGAATCAATCACAACATAGTGTAATTAATTACAGTGCAATAACAAGTATAACACTGAACTTCACTACAACCACACTGTACGTTATAAGTTTGTAACTAAAATTTGTTCTTAATTCAATGTCTTTTTTAGCGCGATGTACCATCAAACATCAGACATCAGATACAGTTGTCTGTTCTGTTCCGTTGACAAATTATATTTGTTCTTGTGCCGGTAATGCGTATTATTATTATTTGCAAAGTCATCCCAAGTCTGCAAAAGTTTACAAGATTTCATATCAGCAGTGGATAAAATAAGAAATGCCTTCTGCATACTCAGGAATATTCCTTATGTAAAGAATTCCGCAGGTGGATTTAAGTGAATACTTCTTGAAATTCAGCCAGTTCCTGCAACACTTGTGTGTTAGGAAAGCTTCGAATTTAATTTTCAAAAAATATGTTTACGAATTTCAAGTGCTTACGGGTTGTGTTTATGACAGTTCCTGAACGTCGCTTAGTTATGCTTCTAAATAAAACAGGTAGAAGCCGAAGCAAAAACAAATTAAAATCGCATACATTTCAATTTCTAAGTTATGTAGCAACATTTGCATGAAATTACTTTTTCTTGTTGTTTTTGCACTAAAAGCTTTAACCTCAAACAGAAAGCACGCACGCCAACAGATGTTACAGTTCTAGACCTATATCGAATGCCTGTTTCAAAGTAAGAGCCGTGTTACAGTAATCAAAACGCTACTGAAAGCATTTTGTAAATATAAATACCTACATTTAGAAAGCGCCGTAAGCACACAGCGAAAGCAACCTACCCATGTTATTACATAGTACACAGACGACGTGTCTACGTAACTAGAAGCAGCCCCTTTCCGGTTTTAATCCTAGTCTGAGGGTGGGTATCACCCGCGCAAAGTGTGTTTGCGGGTGATAATGCGAGATAGGTTTCACACTTGCAGATTATTATTGCCAGATATATTCACTTTGTACGGTTTTGCGGACTAGACTTGGATATTTATAGCGTAATCTGGAATCGGTGGTTGGTTCTTGCAGTTCCCCGTGAGATTGGTCCAGGATATGCGTTAAACTGGTGTTTTGTGGTTCTAATTCAATTGGCAGAAGTTGGGCGTGCTACGAATATACATACGTACCACTTGTATAATAATGTGTTCTTCAGAGCTGAATGGTACCCTAGAGACCCGCAGTTTTTATTACAGCTGCATTGTTCTCTTTTCGCATTATGCACTTTATATGAATAATAATTTCTGCAGATGATGCTCAAAGTTCATTAAGTTTAAACGGTGTGCGCTCATGTAATTCGTTTACACTTTTGAAATATTGTTTATTACAGCTGCAGTTATGTCTATTATCCACTCTGTAATTGTAGAAGGTTTGGTATTTTTTAAATATTTTTCAGTCTATATTTTGCGCTTATATCAACTTTTATATTTGACTCGCTTTTATCTGGTATAAACGACTTTAAAAGTAAGGTATTTATCGGATAATAACTGGAAAGTTTTTAGGTATATTTTTTAACATTAAAACTAAAGTTACTTTACTTTTTTCAGCGGGAGATTGGAGCAATATATAACTATAAACTTTTAATGTCTGTTTTTTGTGTATTATATGTACAGGATGTTAGTAAATGAAGTAGCATAAATTATATAAGTAGATAGATATGAAAACATGCATTAGTCAAAAGTTACACGATACTACGATACAGTCCTATAATGCAGATATATGTATGTACATATTTATGTACAAATATTAATTTTTAGTATTAATTAATCAAGACTATAGGGCAAAACCAACCCTCCTTCACTTTTTAGTGAGATTTTTGGGCTACTCTCCTATAGTGACCGGTCCTCGTGGAAGAGGGATGCCGCGATAACAGAACAATCGCGCCACTCATTCCAGCACTGACCGGAGACAACGATGCTTAACTCTTCTGATCGTGCTGGCTTGGGGGTACCTAACTACCACCACTCAGGACTTGTATAAGATTTAGGAATGGTTAAATTAGTGGTTTCCGTCTTAAAACAATCCAACATCAAAGACAAAATTCTTCTCAGATATGCCGCAAATCTTCGTAATTATTGTATAATAATACTTATATTGTTTAGAAATTTCTATGTAAACATGATAAACCTTTTGTAGTAATATTGTCTAAATCCGTCAGGTAGAAGTGTTGTAACAGATAATAAACCTCAACATGATTTTTGTCATAAAATATCTTTTACACATACCATAATTATTTATTAGTTTTCTGGAAAAACAATAGTTTATCAAAAAAGGACGAGAGTTGTGAAAACTGTTCATCTCTATCTAATAATTTTAGTATTAATTTGTGTACATACAAGCTAATTCCTTTTCTTTACTAGGTTCTACAAATTTTTAACCAAGTTCACAATCTTTTGGTAATGTGCCTTTAAATTGGTATTTAACACAGGAATTTAGTTGACACAGTTAAACTACCTGTCTCAGTTCTCAATAAAATCATATAAGTTCTTTAAAGCTTGAAAAGTTAAGCTACCGTTTTAATTGAATACATGGTGATTCAAAAGTATTGCCATTAATTTTAAGGGTAGGTAGAGCATATCAAATAGAACAACTTTTCTCAATAAACCATGTGTCGCAAGTAAACGGTAAGGGCGGAAAAAATTGAAAAAATCAATACAAAAATTGTTTTGGGGTCACTGGAATAGCGGAACAGGTCAGTTCTGTTTACATTTAAAATTTAAATTTATTAATCGTCTTTCTTGTCCGTACTGATAAGAGCCCAGGTATGATGTGACGTAGCTTAGCTAGTTTATTCTTCACTGTAAAACTGCACTGTTCGAACGCTTTAATGGAAGGTCATCCTAACCGTATGACCGAATTAATTAATAATTGACATTTTAATTTACGGGAAAGCTCTTCAAAATGCTGCAGCGGCTC
The DNA here is from genome assembly GCA_963082815.1 of Melanotus villosus. Classification (NCBI taxonomy): domain Eukaryota; kingdom Metazoa; phylum Arthropoda; class Insecta; order Coleoptera; family Elateridae; genus Melanotus; species Melanotus villosus. The sequence goes on along the minus strand of OY720418.1, from coordinate 59,003,499 downwards.
TGAATGACAGTTTTTTGTTTGTGTTTTCTGTGTTTGTTGGGGGAAAATTTTCTGTAAGTCCAATTTCTCTTTATTAACAACATTTTTTTCTAATATCACTTTTTAAACATGCCACTATTGTTTACTGTCATCAGTCTTAAGCCTGGAAAAATTTCAGAGGAAAGTAAATTACATAATTGTGTAATGTTTCATTTATTTTTGCAGGCTCAAATTTCTATTGCGGGCTTTTCTAAATATATAATAGCCAGCAGTTCTCAAAATATGTAACGAAATTTAAAATAAACAAAAATCGCGATAAGCTTTAAATTTTTGCTGTATTTAATGTACTTCTATTAAGGTCAGCATATACCCATTTAATTTAATGCCAATGCTTTTGAATCATCTCCCCTGTATAATTGAAAGTAATTCTGAATGGTAATAATAACACTAATCATCATCATCATTAATTGACATGGAGCAGATCCCCTGGATCAATCCTATTTACTTTAATACTAAATATGGTTTTGAATAATGTTCCTATGTTTCACATAAACATTTTAAAAAAATGTTATAAATTCATCTTTAAACTGAAACTTACAGTTATTTCAAACAAAAATTTCATTATAAAATCTCCAAGTAAAAAAATGAGAATTGTAAAAATTGTTCAAGTCTATCTAATCGTTTTAAAATTAATTTGATGTGCATATAAACTAATGCTTGAATTGTGTTGCTTGCAAACCCTGTCCGATTAAACTATAGCGCTGTAAAATATATTGTATCCATAAAGGTCTGTGCCAAATAAAAACGTTGTATGCCAAAATCACATTGATTTATTTTGGAAAATGCAGATTTGTCCCTTAGACTTTAGATGGCTATTTCTCAGTAAGCGGTAACTTTGGCTCAAACGTCATGTTTTGATAAATTATTATTAAGGTATGTTTTACTTCTTCTTCCTTGGGTTATTGTTATTAATAATACATATTTAACATTTTCGCCAATGAAAATATATTCTTGATTTAACTTGAGGACTACACAAAATAGTAACTACTAATGAAATAGTGTAATTGAATACTTTATATCAAGTGATACGATTAAAAGTCTTTCTCGGAAGACTATAGAATTAAAACTTATGTCTTAGTTAGAATCACCAAATGTAACGTTGATAAGACACAAAATCTGCGTTCATTCGGGTATGCCGGCGTCGGGGTTAGTACGCACTCCTGAACATCGCTTAAAGATTATCTGCTAAATCAAGTTCAATATTTTGAATTTACTAACTTCTGACAAAACCTCCTCAACTTTAAACAATTTTATTTGGAATACCTGTGCAAACAAATGGATATAATAGTTCTTGAATCTAGGTACGACATGACTTATGATTCCATCGCCTTCTGAGGATGACTTTAAATTGGATTACTTGATACATATACGAATTCGCATGTTAATATACTATTTACCGCAAATGCCAAATCTAAACAATAAATGTTTGTAAAAAACCTATCATATTTTAGAATTTGCTAAAACTACAAGAATGATCAATATTCTTTCAGTAGTGATTTGTTTTATAATTTATTTAAATGGCCTCTCAATACCGCTACATGGCAGCAGCGGAGCTGAAAATAACTATTGCTAAAACTTCAGAGAAAAGTTTAACGAAGGGGTAAGTTGTTAGTTGAAAGCACATGAGTGTAACGAAACAACCTGTTGTGTATTAAGCTCTCGCATGTAGTGTAGACTTGTAACACGGTATAACATCTTCTTAAAGAGATCTGTAACAACCTGGAAGCAGGAATTAAGTAATCGCTATTGGTTAACATACAGTGTAAGCTAAATTTATCTGAGAGCTAGATATAATTTTGTAAAAGGAAATCTAGTTACGGCAGAAATTAATACCTTTACAACGTTGTACTTACTTGCATTTTGTGTAGGTAACAAAATTGACTGTTTATATATTTAGTATAAAGTGTTCTCGTATTTGGAATTTATATATTTAAGTTCCAAAATAATACAACCAGTGGAAAATGGTCGTATTATCCAATGACAACAGCTTCCTAGTTTTGATTTACCTCGTGTTAAAAAGTATACAGGGTGTAAATTAATGACGTGTAGATATTTCAGGGGGTGATAGTATTCGGCAAAATAAGAAAAAAATGTTAACATACACATGATCAAAAACGCGCCATTTTCGATATACAGGGCGGCGAAGTTTCAAGTTTTTTTTCGTATTTTGCGTTTTTCTCCCGTATGTTTTGATATAATTATTTTAAATTTAGTACAGCTACTATCTTTTAGAATCTCTACAATAAAATGTCCAAATCATCAGTTGCCGTATACAGGGTGTTACATTTCTTTGGGTTACCGACCATTTTACCTTCCGGAACTTTTTTTTTGGAGCGCCCTGTATAAATTTTTATATCTTAATTGAATTCCCTGTTCTTTTCTCCAGCTTTTTGTTTTTTCCCATTATTCCCGTATCTGTCACCGTTTTCGAGTTATTTGAAAAAATAGCGATCAATACAAAAGTGCAGTCAAAATAATTTTTTTTTTTTTTTAGCACTCTGTATACTGCAACTGATGATTTTGATATTTTATTGTAGAGATTCTAAAAGATAGTAGCTATACTAAAATTCAAATAATTATCTCAAAACGCAAAATATAAAAAAAAATTGAAACTTCGCCACCCTGTATATCGAAAATGGCGCGTTTTTGATCATGTGTATATTAACATTTTCTTCTTATTTGGCCGAGTACTATCACCCCCTGAAATATCTGCACGTCATTAATTTACACCCTGTATAGCTAACTAAATAAGTAAGTGTTAGGTATGTTATAATAGACAAAAATATAGCAAATTTGTGTCGAGACAATATGTTTTGTAACTATTGGTTAGCACAGTTGTTTATGGAAAGAAATTTTGAATCAAACAACTAACAGTCGGTTTTTTCAGATCAAGCATTAGCCTGTATAAGTACTTTGTTCTTTATACTTTTAATATGTTTTCTGATGTCAAAATCCGAATAATTCTAATTCCGTCTGTTAAATTACTGCATTATTACTTAATACGTCTTGGTAGATTGAAAAGTTATCACTATTCGTAAAGAAAACTACTACATTTTCTCTTGATAGTCAAATTGCTCATTACCTTTAATGTAAGTTTATCGATAACAAAATGAGCACTTAAATTAAATATAGTGGAGTTATAAGAATAATATCGAGTTTTGACGTCGACCACTGCGTTTTCTATGGAGTTTAAGGTGCAATCTAACAGTGCACAATCTGTAGCCAGGCATGCACCTTAAAAATGTTAAACTTTGAACAATCATAGTTACTGTTATTATTGTAGGATAAAATAATTTATTAAAATCCTTATCTTACTAAGTTGTGAGCTAATATATTAAAAAGACGTTAATTTGGTACCCAACGACGAACAGTCAGCAGGACTCGATAACGACCTCCAGACTACAGGCAACTCCTGTCCACCTACAGATTAGACCCAAGGACTAACGTAACGCTAGCTTGACGCTCTTACCACTACCCTGGCATTGAATTCAAAACGTATTAAGTAGAAAATAACCTACGATTATTTGAGTTAATCACTGAAATATTAATTTAAGAACTTGTGGCAACATCGAATAACACTGAGATTATTGCCTTCGCATAAGTATGTGAATTAATCAAAAGCACGAGTTTTGGCAATACGGCTAAGAGCTTACACAGGGCTCCACACACCATATTAATTTTTAACATGTAATAATTTGCTTTCCAATTATTTTACATTAAAACCGTAAATTTATTTTTTGTAAAGTCAAAAATACTGCATCCATTGGTGCTATTTGGCAGTATTTTCGACTTTTTTGTAACGGAAAAACTGTGGAAATTAATTCTTGCACTTTAACAAAAATCAGTGATGCAATGTAATTACCGAAACAAAAAGTTATTGCACCGTATTGCCACCTCATGTTTAAAGTTATCTCTAACTAAAGTCGTGTTTAACGTAAACATAACACGATATATTTAGCTTTGTATAACTTTATATGTGTATAACAAACATACACGATATAGCCATGGTAATTAAACATGATGCTAAATTTAAATATAAAGTCAGAATATCGACCACTGTGTTTTGGCTGTCAGTCTAACTTTACAGTTAATTACACTAACTTGTAATAGTTATTTACGATATGAGTATCGTAACAACTCGTATTACGATGCGAGATGGAAAGTTTGTCAAACGAGACCGCAGGTCGAGTTTGACAAATCCATTGAGGATCGTAATACGAGGTTACGATATGAATATCGTACAAAGCTTTATCTACTTTCATAAAATTAGCAAAAAAATTAAATATTTATCAATAATTGCCTGATGCAAAAGTTGACTGTTCCAATTTTCATTGAAATCTAATACGTTAAGGCTTGATTTTTTGTTTATTTGGTGTTGGTTGCTGTCAGTTTGAATGAAAATTGGAACAGTCAACTTTTGCATAAGGTAATTAATTATTGGCAAATATTTCATATTTTTTGATAATTTCATGCAAGTAGATAAAGCTTTGTACTATATTCATATCGTAAAAATCGTAAAAAGTGCATAATAAATGTTTATAACAAGTAAAATAACTATGAATTCTCTTGTCAATCTGTCATTTTTATGTCAAAAGTTATTACGATACTAGTGCGGTAATATAGTTCATTACAACACGATTTTTCGTTTCGAAATATTGATATTACGAAATGAAAGTAGATAAAAATTGTTACTTATTTAAAATAATTTTATTTCCAATTAAGTTGGTTCGTTTTTTGCAAAGGCCGACAGATAATTTATGTTGCACCGTTTTACTGCCTAGTTTTTTTTTTAAACAAATAATATTAAATATTTAATAAAAATATTTTCAACCTGTCACAGCTACCATCTTTTTGTTTCACATATTCCATGGCATCATTTTTGTTAAAGTGTAAGATTTAATTTTCACGGTTCTTTAGTTACACAAAAATCGAAAATTATGTAAAATTGCAGGAATGGATCCTGTATTTATTTCTCCATAAAATAGTTATTTTTGTAACAAGTACCTAAAATCAAGTTTTTTGGGACGAATCGTTGCTGTTTCCGGACGAGGCGAAGCCGAGTGTGGAATAGCAGATGATTCCCAAAAAACGATTTAGGTACGTGTTACAAACAAATTTTTTTTGTTAAAACTCCCAACAGATTCACACCTCTTATTATGTATGATTAATGTGATCAGAGCACGTATCACTATAAATCGTAGTACGCAAAAGGTTGCTATGACAACTTTTAGGGACTATTAGGCCGAAAATATAGCATTTTACCGACTTAAATGAGTGTCACTGTAGTAACCAGACTTTTTGGGATTGAGTCCGGCTTTTACGGACTTAAATGAGTGTTGGTGTGTTTGTAAATGCAAGGTTGTCAAATTTAAATTTCTTAAATTGTTATTCTCGGGATAACTCAGGGTCTACGAACATTTTTCCGATAGGATTTTTTTCTTATTTTTGTCCAAGGAATAAAGTTGCGGAGAGCTTCTACGCGAGCTTTTACACACCCTGTATATGCTGTGTAATTTTATAATGTTTAATTAAGAAATTGTAGTCTAAGTCTGTCAGCACTAACAGCAGAAGAGTATTTAAAAATTACTGCTTAGGTATTAGGGAATATGACCAGATAGTTGATGTCATAGTTTGTAAAACAAAAACTTATTTATTTTCTATAAGACCATATTTAATTCACTCTGTACTCTGTATGTATGTACCTATGTACAATTTAGAGCTAAACATGTTTTATCTATTCTTAATTTTTGCTGGCATATATGTTTAACTAATGTAATTACTGTTTCTTTTTCTTTGCTATTTGTAGTTTATTGACCACGCGTCGTTAGCAGTTTTGTGTGTGTTACACCTTAATTATTTCAACAACTACCTGTTTTAAATCATCTTTGGTTTTTCGTTATAAACATATACATATTTGCCATTCTTACAATGCATTTAAAATGTGTATATTTATCCAGTGAACAGTGAAGGCTGGTGTATAAGGGCTGCTGGGCTGCAGCTCTGACCTAAAGTTTACAAAAGTTATTAGCAGTAATCAAAACTAAAAAATAATTTCCGAGATTACTTTTAATTTACATAAATGAAATTAAATTTCACTTATTTATTAATGAAAACAGCAATACATTATATTTTCAATATAGACATTAATTAAATCGCTTCCGAAAAGACCCTGTACATCATAATACATAAATTCAAAGCCTTCGGGCGGAAAAATTTGTAGCATTACCGAAGAACGTTCCCAAATCGGGTAGGTTATAGTTAAAAGCGTACAGTTTTATTTTTGAATGGGAGCAGCCGAAAACTGACGCTCAATTAGGCATGCACTGCTGCTTACAGAGAACGGTTTGTTTGTTAAGCATTATATGCTTACATAGTGGTAATAACAATAATATACCCCCTTATTCAGCAACCGAGTTGCTATTCAATTACAGAGTTACTTCATAATTACGTAAATATACTTTATAATCTGAATCGTTGAAGAACTTTTAAAAATCCCTTATTGAAGAAAAAGTTGAAATTAAATCATTGAGACGGCCTACGCCTAAATTAACTTTAAATCAAAGGGGATAAAGCAATAAGGGTTCTGATTAAAGACAATTTATTATTGATTGTCGTTGAACTATCCTGGAATTAAATCCTACATTAAAAAGAATAAAAACATTAAGAAACATTATATTGCAAGAACGGTTAAATGCTTTAGCTACTTCTGTTATCAATAGAAAAGGATTTGGTCCAAAATATTAAAAACTTCTAAAGTTATAGACAAGTTTGTAAATTACAAAAACCGTCGCATGAACTTAATTTTCCGCCATTAATAGATAAATAAAAATAAGATTTTCTCATTAACTTAGAGTTATTTTTTCTGCAGCCCTTACCCCTAGAAACGCACCAGCCGCCACTGTATTTATCTATTAATTTGTTTATGGCTCACCATTTTAAATCTTACGTAATTATTTAAATGAATCCATTTGTTATCATGTCATATTTTCTTAAATAGTTGTAGCGAATTTCAGAAACAGAGATTTATGTCCAAGTTACAAGATATATATAATTCTGATCATTCCGAATAGAATTAGTTTGATTTAGAACCAAACTTAATTATTCTGTAGAGATGGCTCGCTTCAATTATTGAACTTACATTGTTTTCCAATTTGCAACAATTCATGCTGCAAACTAAGTTGTGACTTTAAATTTCAGATAAAACAGAAAATGCGACTTCTTATTTAATTAAAATTCGATCATTTTTATTACAGTAACTTAGTTACACAAGCATTTCCTTTTAAATTTAAATACAGCTTTTATAAAGCTGAAGAATTCCTTGAATGACTTTTGTGTTTGTTTTCCCTTTATATTGAGATGTAATTTCTACAGATTGGAGTAACGTAAAAACAAAATTAGGTTGCGTTTGTTACAAAAATGGCCTCCCACAATGTAATCGACAAATGATCTAGAATTTGTATTCATGAAACGGAATCACGCAGGAAACAGAGGTAGAAACTGTAGAATAATTTTATGGAAGACCCAACAATCTAGACTAGATAAACACGTAAGTGTAGGTAGATTGATATGTTTCTACAATAATGATAAATCACTGTAATTACATTTCCTTTTTAACAACGCAGTTTCTGAATCATTTATCAATCAATATACGAATTCTGTTTTGAATTGTATACGTGGTTACCAGTGTTTTACTATATTTTTCCAAGATATTTGGTTAAAATTTCTTTCTATTAATATTGTACGTACAACATCGAAAATAACATCGTTTGATAGTGTTTCTCTAAAGCAGTGATTTGTAACAGCGAAGCTTTAACAACATTGGATTAATTATGCATAGAATGAAGCAATTAGTGTGCATGTTGAGTGATAGCGTGACCCTCCCAAGCCTTTCACCCTCGAAATAGGGCGGTAACTAAAGTACACATGTCACAAACTTAAATGAGCTTCATGACAACTCAATGCTCGCATAGTTGGCAAACATTAATCGTTACCTCCTATTGCGACACTCCTTTTTTCAGTGGATCGTTTTACTGATTTTATGTAGGGGTACAATTATTATGTTCCCCTGAAATCGAATATACGTGATCATTTGCTCTTTTTGTCATCGCATCTAATTCTGAATAGGTTTCTGTTGATCATGATAAAAACATTATCTTTCAGATTAATAACAGTATTAAAAACTCTTTAATTATTTATTTCGGTAACATTTCTAAACGTATTGGGATAAATATGGTTTAAGTACTTCTTAAATCACTGATCTTATTTTTTATTTTATATTTCTTAGTTTGATTTTTCGCCAGCAGTTGCTAAAATAGAATTAAATTAATGAATAAAATGTCAAAATCGCCACAACAAACCTTAAAAAAATATTTATTTTTTATAGCATCTATTATTGTGTATATTTACTTAACATTTGCCCTTTCTCTTAATCATTCATTGTCAGTATAAATAAACTTACTTTCTAGTCCATAAACACAGAGTTCATCTGAATTCTACCCACCGAGTTTTAGGGGTAATAAAGATTACTAAGGGGAGTAACTTCTGTAAATAAACTTCATGTTGAAAACATAAGATAACGATAGGCAGTCGAAAGATACTAGATTCCGTTATCCATATACATGGTGTTAAAAAATAAAAACGTGACAAAATTTGAGAGCAGGTAGTATGATCAAAAAATAAAAATAAACGTCGTGACACATGGGTCCGCAAACGACTCATATAAAATACTGCCAAATAACAGTATTTTTGTCTCTACAAAAAATAAATTTACGGTTTTGATGTAAAATAATTAGGGAAGCAAATATTTACATGTTAAAAATTTACCATTGGGATTCCTATCGCGCGTAAAGCAATTCACCACTCTGTAGAAATTCTTATCTGTATTGCCAAAGTTCGTGCTTTTGATTAGTTCACATACTTATGTAAATACAATAATCACTGTTATTTGACGCTGCCACAAGTTCTTAAATTAATATTTTAGTGATTAAATTAAATAAAAACCATCTTAGCAATTTTGTATGTAGGTAGTGTTTGCTTTAGCTTGACTGACTGGATACATGATTTTGGCCAATAGTCAAAGATATCTAAACTTTTTAACAAACACGTTTCCTCCACCGCTAGAAAATGTACCACTGAACATCAGACGTGGATTAAGGTTTTTGCATTTCTTAGTAGCAGTTAAAATATTTTAACAAATACTTAGTACATAGAAAGTTGGATAGGCCGCGAGGGCCGTCCGCATGGCTTCTAGATTACCCGATCGGAACACACTGGATTTCTTCATATGAGGTTATGTAAAAAGCCTAATGTAAGCAGAACCAGTAACTACTATACATCTCCAAGGTATCGAACAAGCCTACTTTAAGGTTGGGCCCCAACCCAGTGATTTTAAACGAGCACGTAGATCTTTGCGACGCAAATGCCGATCGTGTATCGAACAGAAGGGGAAACAATTTGAACAGCTTCTGATGACGCCGCTTTGTTTCTTCTGACTGCAAAAATTGCTAATATCTTCAAAATAAGTCGTTTGCTAACCTATGTGCTAAATTACAAATGGGACTTTTCCAGTTCTTTTGTTGAACTATTACCTACCCTCGAAATTGGTTACCCTTTTTTTAACATCCTGTACATAGCGGCCCTATAATATGAATGACAAATTTTTAGGGACTTCTTTTGTTGCCTCTAATAACATTTAACGTATGTTTCGACCAGACTTTGTTTACAGAGATGCTCCCCTTAGTAACTTCTAATGCCACTAAAACTTTGTAAATGGAATTTGGACGTACCCTATACCGTGCGTCCACGAGACTACGCACCATGGCTGCTGGATGCTAGTTTATTTTAAAGATCTACTCTTCCGGTGGCAATTGATAGTCAAACGGTTGCAAGTAACAAATAATACACAAAAATCAAAAACAACAATTTAATTTAATTTAATCAATTTCGCAGCCAAACAAATTACAACTGGAGTATTCAAATTAAATGTTCAACTAAGTTTCCATTTACTGCCATACAGTATCCTAACCTATCATAAAGATTACGTCTAACATTATCTAACAATCGGGGACTAATATTAAAACACACTTCGGTAATTTTATCTTTAAAAGAATATAAATTAGGATGAACTCGGAAAGAGTAAACTTTAGATTTTAAGTAAGGCCATCAGAAAAAATCGTTCGGGGCCAAATCAGGGAACCGAGCGGGCCAACCAATTGCAGCTGCACGTCCAATCCAGGTTTCTTGAAAGGTATTGTTTAGGAATTCTTTAACTACTGCTGAATTGTGAGCGGGACAGCCATCGTGTTGGTATCATATCGGTCGCTCATCTCCAAGCATTGTATGTTCAATTGCAGGACAAATAGTTTCAGTTAAAAGCTCTAAATAAGTCTCTCCGATCAACGTTCCGTTAATAAAAGAAGGTCCAATTACAACGTTATTTAATATTCCACACCAAGCATTAACCTTCTGTGGATATTGTGCGTGTGTTTTTACAATTCAATGAGAATTGTCGGTACTCCAAGATCGATAATTTTGAGAATGTGGTTGATTATTTAAAGTAAACGTACATTCGTCAGTAAGGCACACTCTTTCTAGAAAATCAGGTTCATTGTTGCATGTATCCATCATAATTTGACAAAATGCAGATTTGTTTTCGGAATCTCCCTCCCGCACTTCTTGATGAGGCTGATATTTATACCTACGATTTAAATGTATGTTTCTTTAATATTTTATGTACGTAACTTTTACTTAACCAATTTTCTGCACTTAATTGCCGCACTGATATGTTATTATTAGCACGAACAGCTGTCATTATATGAATTTCACGATCATGAACCGCAGGATTAATGATGTCAGGTGCTACAAATCTTGAGCAAACATTACCAGTATTTTCAAATCTGCTTATAATTCTTCCAGCAGTAGTGTGTGCAGGACGAGGTCTGTTGGGATATGTCGTTGCAAATGTTCTACACGTTTTCCTGCATTAACTGTTTCCTGTGTAGACCCATTTCACTATATGACTATATGAACTTTTTCTTCCACAGTGTAAATATTCATGACGATTTTAGTATAAATTCAAATAGGACTTGATTTGTTTCAAACCATACGTCAAGTTGAATGCCACATAATCGTTTATTGCCATAGAAAAATAAATATAATAGGGTTTGTTGTTAAGCTGTTTTCGTAAAAGCAAGAGCTGATTTTTGGGATAAATGAACGTTGCTCCGATTCCATAGTGCGAAACCCTGTGGGCACGGGGTATTTGGAAAATAATTAATATCTTGTAAAGTATGTTAAAAAAATAATTTTGAACTATTTACATCAGGTCCATCATTAGAGCACGTTCCTTTCGTAAGGTTTAATTAAACCGAAACGTATGAACGTTATAAGAACACTTCCTGTTAGATTACACAATTTGATGGTTTCAGGCTCATTTACCGAAAATCTGAAAAATTGCTAGGTACGCATATTGTATATATTTTATTTGTTCTAATCAATTTAATTGGGAATTCTCTATTATTGATGTATAACATATTTGTCTAAATTTACTATTCAATGTAAACAGTATTGCTTCTAATTAATAAATGTATGTTCTTAAATTTTATTATAGGAATATACTATGTTATTGCAAACTACTAATTATTAAATTAAGCCCCCCCATGTACATATAATTAATATCGTTTACAAACCAAAAATAATATTATCGTAAATTTTGAACTTCTAAATAGTTAATACATTCTAAATAAGGAAATTTAAACAATGAAAATTCTTCTAATTTTTTGTTTTAGCCTCTATAAAGTATGCACCACCGTGTTGGGTAGTGCGGTGTACTCTCTCTCTCTCTCTCTCTCTCTCTCTCTCGATATAATAGAACTTTGTGACATGCATCCGCAGAATTTTGTAAGGAATGAGTAAATTAACACCTCAACATTTAAGGCGAACATGAAAATGCTGTACGGTGAAGGGTTTATAATGGATTGTAAGACTAGTATACAGGGTTAGGCAGAAAGGGCGGACGTTTTTTAAAACGTCACAAAATTGATACTTTTTGCTTAAGAAAATATTTATTGACAGATTTGAGTTCGTAATAACATATAGCATTTGACAAAATCAAGTGTGGAAAACAACATCTTGTATGTGGTGTCCGTTATCATTAATGCATTTCTGGATGCGTTCTACGAAGTTTCCAACATCGCTCTGTCAATTTGGGCGACTTCTACGCGAATAGCTTCTCTCAGTTCTTCCAATGTGCGGGGGAAAAAATACGGGTCGATTACGATAGTTTTGCTCACAGCGCACCAAACTGTTACTTTGGGGCTGTGCAGCGGTCTTTCGTGCAGATCTCTCGGATTTTCAGAAGCCCAAGCTCGATCGTCCACGACACCATGGCCTCAACTGACAGTTGTTTACTCACTCCACGTAGTGCTCAGTACTAGCCTTTTCAAAAACGCCCGTCCTCTCTGCCTCACCCTGTATACATATTTAATTTGTAAATTGGTTTACCTGTTAAACTTTTTTCAGTTTTTGTAAATTTCTAATAGAAAAAATTTATTAGGCTACAATCTAAACATTTTATTTTGTTTCCTAAATAGTGTTGTTTAAAATAACAATAATAGAGAGTTTTTGCATATCGTACGATAAGTATCCGTTAACGCTAACGTTTACGTCTTTATAGCTGTAAAATACGACGTTGCTAAGCAACTCCGACGTTAGCGTATACGTCTTGTAAAAAAACGCTATGCAAAAACTCCCTAATATATAATTATCTTTATTTATCCTACATCGGACATACGACAAGTCAAAATGTATGATACATAACATAAAGTAAATAAATTCACGAACACTACAATTATTATAAACTGTGGGACAAATTTTCTTTTTAACATAAATTTCAAATTTATTGGTCCAGCCAGCGTGTATTTTAATATATTTAGGCAATTTATTGGACACTCATACAGCAAGAGATAAACTTATGCAATTCTGTTGTTATGACTGTTATGAGTATCATAAATATGATTAAAATTTTTAAAACGACACTTATTTAAGTTGATTTTCGGACATAGTTTTTTTCTAGTTTAAGTGAGTGGAACACGTCCCTTTAATTACTCGACATTTGTTTTATTATCCTGTATAGTAATTGAATCAGCGTTTTGTTAAGTTGAGAACTCATGTTCTTCTTGTTTGTATCTAATGACATTGACACAGCAGTAAAATTATATCATCAGTAAATTCATAGAGATACATACTTATGTATTTATAAATATCGTTACAATAAATTAGGAATAAGAGGAACCCAGAGACCCTACCTTGAGGTACATCCATGTCTACTGATAAAGTAATAGAATTTTAATTTAGGTATTCTACAAACTGTTTCCTTTTATGTAGGTAAGTTTTAATTAAGCTATAGCGCTGCTCACGCAGGTCACAACGTTCAATCTCAATCAATAAAACTTTATGATCTATGTAGTAAAAGCCGATAAAGTAATAAATAATATCATAACTCTACTGTCATTATCGACGTTTTTATACGAGGATAGCACCCATAATTTCTGCAAACTAATAGATCAAGTACATCAAGGAGATCAAGCGTGCCATGAAACAATTGTTTATTGTTTTGTAGTTTCACAGTTCCAATTTAGTTTAAATAATTGCAATAGTTATTTTACAAACCAGTTTTAAATTAAGTGTTGTGCAACAAAAATGAATTTAACGAGAGAAAATTTTAAAGCCATGATTTATTATGACTTTAGAAGTTCTCTGTCTCTGCAAGAAAGCTTTGCACGACTTGGTGCTGCATTTGGTGACCAAGCGCCTTCGCAGTGGACTATTTACAGCTGGCATAACGAATTTCAATTTAAGAGGGTTTCACTCAGCGATGATTTTCCCGAAGGGAGACCAATTTCAGCAGTTAGTAAAGCAAACAAGCGCAGAAACAACAGCGTGTGGAATGGTGTAAAAAAGCTCTTAAAAAATATGAAGATAGGTCTAAAGCAGTTTACAACATCAATAGATGGATATACGTATTTAAACCTGAATCGAAGTGGCAATCTGCACAATGGGCATTTCCAACAGATCCTAATCCAGTTAAAGTGAAGCAATTATTGCAAAGTGTTGATAAGAAAATGATAGCCTGCTTCTTTTCAAAATCAGACCCTATCATAACTACTGTCGTGCTTGAAAATAAACATTGTTACTGCAGAATGGTACACAACAGTATGCCTGCTAGATATTATTCAAAAAAGCTCGTTTACGACGTGCAAGAAGTGATATCGTTCTGCACCACGACAATGCACCGCACATCAAACAAAAGTATTTTTAGAAGTTTCCGGGCTAAAATTGCTAAATCATCCGCCATACAGTCTTGACTTGGCACCCTCCGATTACTAAACTTTTTCTTTCCTCGGCTAAATGATAAAATGCGCGGTGTACGATTTGCAACTCCCAAAGAAGCTGTGGAAAGCTTCAAAACCTGGTGTCTCAAGTGGCTCAAGAACAGTAGAAGTTATGTTTTGAAAATTAGTTTTATCGAATGCGTAAATATATTAAGTTTAAGGGTGAATATTTTGAAAAGCAATAATAAAAGTAATTTTCGCTTACAAAACTTTTATTAGTTTGCAGAAAATTACGGTGCTACCCTCGTATGAGTATCTACTAAGACACTCAATGCTAGTGTTGTAGATTTATTTCTGCGAAATCCAAATTAATTCTTAGATAGGTCATTATATGTTTCAACGAGCGCTATAATTCTAACTGCGATGAGTTTTTCATTAGTTTTTGAGAAAACGTACAGTGACGAGATAACAGGGACGTGGCCGTCTTTAAGAGCTGCAGAACCACCAAAAATAAGATTAATTAAACAATACAAAAATTAAAACGATACAATATGATATACAGGGTACACTCAGATTTTAAATTTTTGTGATTAAACCGTAACAGATATCACAAATTAGAAAGAGACAAAAAAGTTTACTATTGAAAGCTTCTTTCTGAAAAAAATATTATTTTAATTATCAGTCTTCCCATTAAAGAGTTACTGCCTGATATGTGCTGTGACACACATGTTTCATACACTAGTGGTCTATTGATAATAACCATTATCACCTCAAAAGATGTCTTAAGTCCATATGGAGTGACATGCCAAATATCATCCAAATCGATCGAAGCGTCTTGTTGTTATAAGAAAAATTAATTTTTTTTCAAAGAACTTTGAAGCAGAATACTGGCTTAACGAAACGGATTTGGATATAGCTAAGTTGGATTAAATCATCTCATTTTGCGCCCAGGAATCTGTGGTTAAGCCATGTCCACGCATTTTAGAGACACCCTGTATAATATGAATAAAATAATAGCTATTAAGACAACAAGTGTTTTATAGATTGTTAAACTATAAAACATGAGTTGTCTTCAAGATTTTTTCTAACACTAACATCTTTCACTAATATGTTAATAGAAATTTTAATAAATTATTATTTGAGACGCGTCACAATACACAAAATGCGAAGATTGCTAGGCAACGACGTATTTTATAGAGAAAAGCGTATTTTAAAGGCAACATAACAATTGTTTAACAGTATAAGATATTAGTCTTAGAAAAAATAATAAAATGTACAGCCTCTCCGCGTGCCTCATTGTAATGTTACTTTACCTATTAGAAATTGATGAGTCAGTTAACCAACTGAATATTTAATATCAGGCGGGCTATGCAGCGATCACGAAACAGCTGTCTTATTTGGTTGTGCTGCGCTCGAAAATCTGCTTGTTCGGTAGACATCACTGCTGTATGATGGAGCTCGAAGTTGCAAAATTAAAGCTGCATACTATACAACTCCATTTGTTAAAAAGCTGACTTTACCTTTTTTTGTACGACTATGTTTACAAACATTCGTAAAATGCATGATATATTTAAATTTAACCAAAATAAATTCCCTACTTTTAATTATTAAGAGTTATTAATAATAATGGAGCGAGTTCGCCCTACACCGAAATTAAATATCAAAAATGTTAGCAGTAGTCGAGGAAAAGACGCTTTCATAACGATATACATATATTTAAGGAACAATTATTAGATTGGTAGTTATTTTGTCTTATGAATTATTTCGATGCAGAACACTCAAAAATATTGGGAACGAGTCGCCCCTACGAGGCATATAATCACTTATTAAGTAGAATCTCCCTGCTTAAACAAACAAGTAGCATTCAGTATTTTCAGTATATCGGAAAATACACAACACCATTGTCAACACATTGATTAATAATAAAGGATTCACAATTGTAATATACAAGAGGTGCATAAAATAATGAAACAATCTTCATAGCCTATAAAAGCTAAACGAAACATATAAATACTTTTTACATTTGTTGTTTTTACGTCATGAACAGGTTTATAAAGCTACAAAACTACATTAAATTCGTTACACAGACCAGAAGAAATTGTTACGGATTACAACATGCATTTTCCGTCTCAAGCCTTTGTAAGAAAGCGGTATAGAAAATTTGAAGCAGCCTACAGTTTAGGAAGCGACATAGTTGTCCAGCAGTAGGTAAAACTGCTGTTGTTAATTAAAACCTTTGACGATTAACGTAAAAACAAAGAAACATTGCTTGGCAAAAATAGAAGTCTGTAAATGAAATTCTATGAGTTTTTACAACTTATGAATGTTATTTAATTCTTTTATGATCACCCTGTATTTCTAATCCATCGTCGACAAGCGAAAGTTCTGAGCTTAAAAGGCAGAATATGAAAACACATAGGTATATATTTTTTAATTTTAAAAAGTCGAGGCTGAAAGAAAGCTATGACAAACATTCCCAATACTACCAACATAACTAAAATTGTTTTGTGTTCAAAATGTATTTTCTCTATGAGATTGAAGAAGTGTCGACATCCCACTGTGAGTATATTTTCTTAAAGAAAAATTAAATTTCCTTCTGGCATATCAGTAAATGTTCTACAGGGCAAAATATCAATTCGAGAACAGAGTGAATTTCAAAATTAAATAGGGAACTGTGGGTACGAAATATCATTCGTTGTCACTCATTCAGAGAAAGCCTTTAATTTATTTTCTGCTTCTAAAATTGCTTCGTAGATGAAAACTGCCGAGTGCGTTCAGGTTAGGAAAATATTTTTAAGTTATCTACATAAAACTCTACTAAAATCAAATAAAGCCACTACATCATTTGAATTTACAGTAAGCTTAGACTATATAATTATTCTTATTTGATTAATGAAGAGACATTAGTTATTTTATGGCAAATAATTATTCTGTCTAAACAAAACACATTATTATTATTATTATTATTATTATTATGGTTGTTATATTTTTTATTACTTAGGAAAATAAAAAATTGTAAAAATTGACAGAAAAGATTGTTTATGTGTAATGAAAGCTTTATTTTGCAGCACACTTTTTCAAAGCTAACTTAAAAATAAAAAGAATAATATGAAAATTAATATTTCATTTGTTTTTATCTTCAGGTCGATTAAAGTAATATAACTTGCACTAAAAATGTTTTCATTCACGGAAGATACTCAATTCGTGCTTGCACCCTAAAGCTTTCAATGGTAAATTCTTAATATTACATTTTTCCTGTAATTTGCTTTGTAATATACGGAAGATAAAGTCGAGTTTTCCTGAAGAATCAATAGTCATGAAATCTTAAATTATTTATTATATTCCTTTCTCAGTTCGAAAAAAACGGCTAAAAGAAAAATAATGGATGCTAGACAAATTCTAAAGAAATAAAGCTTTGAAATAGCAATTGACTTCAGGCGGAGGAAGGGGTTTTTATTGTTGAGGGTTGAAACACTAGTACTATAATTCATAGTTTAATTTAAAACACGTGGAATAAATTATGGTTTTTAATATAGGATTGCCGACATTGCCGTTTTCTAATACATTTCCTATTAGAAAATGTAGTATTTTGTTAGAAATGAATATTAAGTATACAATACTTGTACAACGTTCTCTTGATCTCTGTGTATTTACGCTAACTCGGCTAACCACATTTATGTCTGGAAACCCTAGCAATTTTCAAAGTCCCTTCGTTTATACAACAACAAGAACTTTGCTTGACAAATATAACTTGCTCATTTAGGATGCTATTTTAGTGGTAAAAATAATTACACTCCTCAAGCGTTCGCATTATGCATTACACATTTTAAATTCTTATTTCTTCCGAACTGTTTATTTAAAGTTGAAACATAAATATTATTCGTTAATAGCAACAAAGAAAACCTATTTGCGGGCAATGTTGAAAAAACATTGCATGGTATTGCAGCAAAACTTCAATAAAATTAATCATGTGAATTGAGACCAAACAACAACTACAAATACTCCTATCTTAAAGTACTGTGAGGATTGTAAATATTTATCTTATAAGTCTCTATATATAAATAACGCAGCTAATGTATTACTACTAAGTTAAAGTATTTTATAGTT
Source organism: Melanotus villosus (assembly GCA_963082815.1). Classification (NCBI taxonomy): domain Eukaryota; kingdom Metazoa; phylum Arthropoda; class Insecta; order Coleoptera; family Elateridae; genus Melanotus; species Melanotus villosus. The sequence continues at coordinate 58,985,023 of OY720418.1, read as the reverse complement.
TAAACTTTTAAAATCAGAAGTATCATTTTAGTCAAAATATGACTTATTTAATTCCTACCCTCCAAGTGTAAAATATGGCTTTGTTATCTTTCAGTTATAAGCGAACTCAACTAAATAATTAAACTAAAAGCAGTAGCCAAGTATTAAGTTAATATCAAAGAGTATTGAGTTTCCAACTATTGTCTGTCCATTGTTATAGAAATCTACACACCTTATATTAATTTTCAATAATGCTAACGGCGGTAATGAGTTCATCCGTAGGTCACTTTCGGAAATTCTCTTCACTGAATTATTGATTGAATAGCCTGAGTAAATGTTTTCATTCATAATCGTTTTCAAAAGCAACCGGATCCACTTGGATGCTCCTATAAACCCTCACCTGCGTCAAATCCTATTTCACTTTAAATATTTCGTTAAAGGTTTTCTATTATTAAACTATTCTTGTTTGCACCCATCATGTTCCTGGAGTTTTAAAAACTATAATCTTATCGGGATTTTTAATAAATAATATGGTTTTCCAAATGTGTTTTCAAATAAATATACCTAAAATAGAGAAAACATAGTAAGATACTTTGTTTTTTATTTTACACATCCAGAAAATAAATATAAAATGTCAAATTCGCCACAACAAACTTTCAGAGAATATTTAAAAACACTTTGTTTTTGATTTTAATATGTAATAAAAGGCTGTGAATATTATATTTGTGTACATACACACATCTCTTAATAGCCAATAGATAATAATCAATGTTCTATTCCAGTACTGTTAGTAATGTTAATCTCTTAAATATACAACTACAATATTATCAAACGCAATAGCATCGGAAAATATTAATAAAATTGAATTGATTTATTTCCTCGACCAAATCATTGTTACAACCAGGATCGGATGGACCGCTGTAAACCACCTCAGGAGTTACAAAAAGCTACCGAGCTTATATCATAATAATGTTAGATAGTATTAAAAGCTTACAACTCTAGTAAAAGATTTGCTAAAGCTATGTATTTTATTTGGATTGAAAAATTAATAGGACTATTTAACTCATATGTCATATGTCAAAAATCGACGAATCAAAATGCAAGATTTGACGTTTTTGAGCCAATCAAAATGAATTGTATCGACAATTTTTACTAAAAATCGATAAAATTTCACTAGTGATACGAAGCGACAATTTTTTGAAAACAGTTTATTGCTAGTTATATCCCACAGAGAACAATTTTCTTGTAAACAGTGTTGAATGTGGCTAATTTATAAAAATGATTCGATGGAAATGGTCTTTTTTCGTTGAATAGTACCTCAAATACCATTCGTGGTCAAAGAATTGTAGATTATTTTTGCTGTAAAATCACCCATGTTCCTTGTGCAAGCACAAGGAACATTCGTGATGTTACAGCAAAAAAATAATCGACAATTCTTTGACCACTTGTGGTATTGTAAGTGACTATTTAACTCATATGTCATCTGTCAAAAATCGACCAATCAAAATGCAATATTTGACGTTTTTGAGCCAATCAAAACGAATTGTATCGACACTTTTCACTAGTGATATGAAGCGTCAATTTTTTGAAAACAGTTTATGGCTAGTAATATCCCGCAGAAAATGATTTTTATATAAACAAGCTTGAATGTGGACTAATTTATGAAAAATGATTCCATGGAAATGATTTTTTTTTCGTTGAATAGTCCCTCAAATACCATTCATGGTCAACGTTAAGTAGATTATTTTTGCCGTAAAATCACTTATGTTCCTTGTGATTGAGAATACCACTCGTGCTGCGTACTCGTGATATTCATATGCAAGCACAAGGAACATTTGTGATGTTACAGCAAAAAAATAATCGACATAACTTTGACCACTTGTGGTATTGTAAGTGAATACTTAGCAAAACAATAATAGATACATCTCTCCCTCACCTGCCTATTTTTCGCAACCTTTAATTGTTTATTAAATAACAATCTGTCTATGCATTTTTCCCTTGTAGCGATGTTTTCTCGTATACTTTATTTCGTTGATAGACATGCTTCCAATCTTTCATAATTCATAACCTTCTATAATATCACTTTTGTCTGAGGAAGAGGAAAATGCTAAACAACTTGAACATCAAAGTGCATGCTTTTCGAACTGTATGTCAGTCATTGCTTTCAAGTTCTACAGCTCTTTCACTTTTGATAGTAATTTGGGGCTTTCGGGGATGATATTGAAAAACATATTTAGTTGGAGCTTTTCCAGGCAAGTTAAGTTCAGTTTTATTTAGGTCTACAGTTTTACTAATTATAACGGGGTTAATAATACAGGTTTGGGATGATTTACTGAACTACTTTTTGCACTTAGTCAATGCTGTTATAGTTTTTTTGGTATCTAAGATAAAAATACAGATGTTCACCTGGATACAGATAAAACTACTTCTTAGCAATATAGATATATTTTACAGGAAGGATATTTTATTATCTGGCTATGCTAAGCTTAAGTGTATGCTGTTCATATCTATTTGGACAGCTCTAATTTTTTTACATTTTGAAGGCGCCATCTGTCAACCTGCATTTTCCGAACAATGTTATAATTATGCTTGTAGAAATATTACGTGGTAAATCGAGGGCTTCGTGGAAGAAAAGCGCATTAGTAATTTACGTTACAAGTCCGGTAAACCAATGTTTACAGTAGCGAGTTGAAATGTTTCGAGACGAGGCGACGGAGGAACCGAGTCTGGAATTTTGAGACGAGTTACTGTAAAAGTTTACCGGCCTTGTAACGTAAAGCTTCAGTTACCGGACTAAAATGAGTCCGGGAAATCAAATAATGTGACACAGTATGTAATAAAAATATTTTTGGGCGTTTTAATTTTTATATTCTCAAAAAAATGTTAATGTCACCTGGAATGAAACCCTCGACATTTTTTTCGAATTTAAAACTGTAGGAAAATCTTTATTAATTTTTACAGTCAAACCATAAAGAATATGTACATAATTAGATACTCAGATGCACCATTAAAAGTATGTATAAAATGTATAAATATAGATACATGTTTTTAAAAGTATCTAGATATAACGTCTCTATATCTTGTGCCTAGATAAAATTAAGGTACTTACGGAGTTAACGAGGGAAATATGGTTATTTTTGATATGAATAGAAGACCTCACAATGTTTTATTATTAACTAAACTACCAAAGAGAACAGATAAAATTATTAAATAAGTCATTAGTCATTATATATAAATATAACACTACCTTGGCTTGTTCTTAATATTCTTTAGGACTTAACTTTTCTTTACTAATTTTATAGAACATCATGTCTAAAGAAATACATTGTTTGCTTCGCTTAACATAAATAAGTACGTCGTTTCGCTTTGGTTCGTTCGTTTTTGACGCCATATTGTTGCATTTCCTAAAATAACGAAAAATAATAAGTTAAAAAAACCTAAAATTACAATTCATAAGATTTTAGGAATGTAAAAGTTTCGACCAATAAAAGTCTAAAAATCTGGAGAAAATGAAAGGAGCATTTCGAAGGAGTATTAAATACAACAGAAAAATATTTATAAAAAAAAACACGAAGGCTTACATACAATTAATTATATAAAAACAAAAACAAGAAGGAAACCTACAATAACTATGGAAGAAATAAAAGCGGAAATTGAAACATTAAAAAACAGGTCATCATAAAAAAGCACCCGAAATGTTTAAAAATATAGGAACGGAAGGAAAAACATTTATTGTTAGAAATGTGTAAAGCAGCACTGACGAAAGGAAGAACATCACAACACTGGCAAGTAGGAATCCTAATCTACAAGAAGGGTATAGACGTAACTGCGATAACTATAGAGAAAAGTAGTAAAGACTAAAAAGTGCTAAAAAACAAATTGCAGACAACAATAGAGCAAAAACTGAAAGACTTGAGAAGGTGTTTTAGGAACACTAGAAATATATTAGACCACTTTATTACCTTAAAACAGATCGTAGAAAGTGTACGAGTGTTCAAATCCAAAGCGTTATTTACATTTATAGACTTGGAAAAGGTCTTTGATTAACTAAAAAGGGAACAAATTCGTAAAATTTTGAAAGAAAGCAGTAGATAACACACTTATTAGCGATAAGAAACTTATACAAAAAGATAATAGAGATGATGTGGTAACGCTGAACATGGACCCAAGAACGTTTAAAACTGAAACATGAGGGAGTAATAAACCAGATTTTGTTCACATAATCAAAACGGGTAAATTGGAAGTAAAGAACCTTAGTTTAGGTTGTTACAATCTGGAGGCAGTTGAACTGTTGCTTTTGCTGATGATGTGGTGAAGCCAAAAAAGGCAATGCAAGAAAATCTAAATGTGTGGAATGAGACTTTGACGAAGTAGAATATGAAGATTTAAAATGAAAAAGACGTAAGTGATGCTGACAACATAAGAACAAGAGAAACTGAATATCCAAATAGAGGAAAAACAAATCAAACAAGTTAAGAATTTTAAATACCTACCTGGAGCGATAGTAAAAAAACGATAGAGGATAAGATCTGGATATTTAATGAAACATAAAAAAGACTAATAAGATATTATGAGATTGAACACAATTTTATTAAGAAAAATAAATATTGAAGGAAGCCAAATTAGCAGTATACAAACTGGTATACATATAAACCAATTTTAGCATAAGGCAGTGAAACCTGAACACTTACAAGAAGGGTGAAAAATAAAGTTAAAGCACTAGAAATGAAACACTTAGGATATGTATGTTAAATGAATACCCTGACTAAATGGAATACGTAATCTGGATGACATTCGGACAAAACTTACACAAAAGACAAAATAATCAAGAAATAAAGGCAAAATAAAAACACAAGATGAAAGAGAATTGAAAAGCTAAAATAGTGGGAAGCACATCCCTTCATCTCACAATAGCAGAGGCAAACTGATAAGTAAATGTTATATAAATATACCTAAAAGTGTAAAACACTATACGTACCGTGCATGTTTGATTCATCGTCAGTAGTTGAAATTATATATGTTATGTAAGCTAATCAGCTTGTCAAATAAAACTTAGTTATTAAACTACGGGTTTATTTTCAATTTATTACATTAGATGTTGAAAATGGCCACGATTATCATGCAAACATAAATTTACACGCCTTTCAATGTTTTCACATTCTTCAACTGTTCGGTTTCGCAACTCAAGAAGTGTGTGAACTGGTGTCTTAAAAATTATGTTTTTCAAATGTAAAAACGAAGTAATTTAGGATAGTCAAATCTGGTGATCTTGGCGGGAATTCAGGTACACAACGTAAACTGATCAGACGATCGCCAAAAAATTGTCGTAAATAAGCGATAGATTGCGGAGTCGTGTGAGAAGTGGCACCATCATTTTGGAAATATCCCTGTTGTAGCTCGTCTTCGTGAAGTTCGTTTATGAAGGGTTCTAAGATGTTGTCTCGGTGTCTTTGGGCATCGATGGTTCCTTCAAAGAATATGGGTATCAATCGTCTGCGAGAAACACCAATCCATACCCCAACTTTCTGGGAATGCAACGGAGACTCACGAAATATGTGAGGGTTTTCAGCACTCCACATCCTCATGGTTTGTGAATTGATATACCATGACAAATGAAACCACGCCTCATCTGTGAAGAATGTCAAATCCAAGAGGTCCTTGTTGTGCAATAAATGTTGGGTGATCCATTGGCAATATAACACGCGCCTGTTATGATCAGGCGGTAACAATTCATGATAAGCCTGCATCTTGTAAGAAAATAAACCAATGTTCTCCTCAAAATTGTTCTGCAGGTACCATAAGATACGGGAGCTTCCTGTGTGAGTCTTCGCAATGATGTTGTTGGTGCTTCATTCATAATCTCTCGAATATTTTCAATAGTCTCCTCGGTACGGACCCTTGGCCTGCCACCACCGTCCTTATGTGTTACGCAATTCCGGACCACATTGAAAAAGTCAGCTTCCAAGAACACAAGAGCAGGAAACTGTTGTCGAAATTCAACCAGGCAAGCTCGAGTACTGTATATCCATTCCCCATTTTCAAGATTTCCATTACGAAAATAAGATTCAATGATGAATCGATTATGTAATTGCGAGAATACCATGATGAATAAAAATTCAAATCGAAACTGACATTTAATTGACATGTAGAACCAACAACAAGCTGAACCTATCAAAGACGGTGATTTTGTTCACCATGGCCATCACTAATCTAAATAATTTCATATGATATCAACGATTATGTTTTCCGACCGTTCGGAAATTTTCCCGTCTGCCTGATCGTCCCATCCGCCCCTGGTTACAACCGTTGGCATTTACCGAGTACGTTTTTGAAAAATTTATTTGAAACATTATTAGAACAGCTAAGTTAAAACGTTTTATTATACACACTTATTTTATATTGCTGAATTTTCAGAAATGCAAAACATTCTTCTGATAATATTCTAAACTTGAAAATCTATAAAAAATAATAAATAAACTTTTATTGTAAACGTCGAATGTACTTTAATAAAACAAAGCTTTACATCTTAAACAGGGAATTTTTCTTTTTAGTATACATATCCCCTATGTATACTTTTACAATAAACGCAATATGTAGGCAACCAACTATACACTATAAACGTCACGTCACGTGGTGCGTAAAGGTTATGTTTCATGTTTGTAAATAAAAATAAATCAAAATTAGTGGAATATCAAAATAATTTTAATTCAATGATTATTCTAAAACATAAAATATCAACAATACGAAACAGAAAGGAAAATAAAAGCAGCAACACTTAAAGACTAATTTTTTGACATTAACTTAATTTGATGATTTTTGCCACAGCATGCTAATTTTTTAAATCATCAAATTAAGTTAATGTCAAAAAGTTAGTCTTTAACTGTTGCTGTTTTTATTTTCCTTTCTGTTTTGTATTGTTGATATTTTATGTTTTAGAATAATCGTTGAATTAAAATTATTTTGATACTCCACTAATTTTGATTTATTTTTTATTTATAAACATGAAACATAACCTTTACGCACCACGTGACGTGACGTTTATAGTGTATAGTTGGTTGCCTACGTATTGCGTTTATTGTAAAAGTATACATAGGGGATGGGATATGTATACTAAAAAGAAAATTTCCCTGTATATTTACATAGCGAGCTCGACTAACCCTACACGTTTTGAGGATGACAGACTATATTAAAATCTCAAAAATTAGATTTGTAAAGATTCATTCCTTTAGGTTCTTTGGTGAAATACCATATGAACAAAAATTATTTAGATAAGGGATGGCCATGGTGAACAAAATCACTGCCTTTGATTGGTTCAGCTTGTTGTTGGTTCTACGTGATAGGTACGTTCAGAATTCCAAAGCCACCCTTTATCTAAATAATTTTGTTCATATGGTACTTTTAATGTATTTTCTTTAATAATTTAAGTGGTAGTATATACTATTCCGATTAAAATAGTAGAATGGATCTGGAGATTTATTGACCTTACGTGATAGTTACATGCCAACATTATTCATACTAGTTTAAACAAAGAGAAAAATATCAAAATTTGTTAACATCTTTACATTTAAGCCAAATTACGGATTTAGTTTTGTGTTTCGAGTTTGAACAGAGTAATTTGTATACTTTACATTATGCAAAGAAATAAAATCATCACTTTCACCTGAATAAATGCCTCGTTGATGGATTTAACATTAACATGAAGTTGATTTTACACTTTAAACTTAATGCCCTTTGTCGTTAAATCTATTTAAGTTAGGCTTTTGAACTTGGACTTTAAAGGAAAATTAGCTTTCGGTATAAATTTTAGATCATTTTCTAGTTTTTGGAAAAGGGCATGCTTAAATTCTTACATTAAAAATGTGGCTTTGACCTCCTTGCCAACGTTCTTAGAAAGAATAAGGCACAAAAAGAAGAAGAAAAGATTATTATCGAAGTATTAATTTATCGAACAATAAAGACCCAATATTTTAAATTAGAAAGTCTAAACACAAACTTCAGCAGCAAAATGTTTGAAAAAGGTTGTCTATTCCTAAACGTTTACTTTTATAGTTCTATGTGAATTCAAACGCGATGTAATTTTGCTTTGCTAAATAGTGCGTGCAACCTTCATGTACCTTTTAAACCTAGCTTTAAAAATAGGTTATTCGTTCCATTTACGATTGTTATTCATTATTACATGCTGAGTCAGGGGCTATTAATATATGTTTTGCATAAGAAAAGCAATCGCAAATCTACGCTGTGTTTTTATTACTAATTTGCACAAGTAGTAATAAGCAAAGAGCAGTAAAGTAACTCTTAATTATTAAAACAATATATATCAACCGTGCTATTTACAGTAAAAACCTTATAGTAAAAATATACTAACACAAAACAGGAAAAATGGACACATTCTGTTAGCGATATAATAGTATTTAAAGCATTGAAAGGATATTGACTCTGTACTACATAATGAAATACAACGGCCACTAATTTAATAACTTTATAAAAGACCTTTTTTGCAATACCGCTATAAAATTAAGTTAGAAATACAGTTATTTTTCAGTAATGAACCTTTTTTTCTTTTAAATTGTTTGTTTCATTAATTAAAAATAATAATTATACCTTTGCTGTGTGTAGCCTACACTTTCATTTTATAACTGTATTGTAGTTTCCACCAGCAAAACTTTTTCCATTGTAGAACAGTTTGGTTGTCACCCTTTCTTGTTTGAGCTTACTAGTTACTGCTTTAAAATTATTATTATTAAAAATAATACACCCATGTTTAACTAATATATTATGTTAAAGATACTTAATTTAAAACTCAAAACCAAATATTTGCCTTTTATTCCAGTCAAATGGTAATTCAACTTAGCATTTTGGGTAGGCTGCGATTCTTTTACGATGTGTAGAGTGGTTAGTGGTCAGTCTAAATCAGGGTTTTCGGGGTGATAACCACCCCCATTTGGCCACCATCTTGAAAAGAAAAGTTAATTCGTTTTTCGGCTATATCTCTGTAGCCGTCAGTCTTACAAACAGTTTGTATAAAGATTTGTAGCGAATCGTATTAGCTACAACTTTCAGTAGTAACCTTTTTACATAACATTAGTAATAAAGAAGTTATGCGTTGGAAAAGCAAAAAATTAAGGGCTTATAACTTTGTTATTATTAATGCCATGTAAAAATAAGTTGCTAATAAAAGTTGTAGATAATATGATTCTCTACAACAAAGCTTTGTACAAACGTTTTGTAAGACTCGCGGTTGCAGAGGTATAGCCGAAAAAAGAATTAGCCCTTCTTTTCAAGATGGCGGTCGAATTGGGAGGTGGGATACCAACCCGAAAACCCTGATTTAGACCCACCACTGATCCTCCTATACATCGCAAAAAGAAAATCGCTGCCTACCATTTCGACCATTTGACTAGATCAAATTAAATTTGCGCTGACATATTTTTATTTCGATGCTATCTAGATGAGGTTTGAAGGTTTGAAAGTTTGAAACTACCTTTTAAAAATATTGTCACATATGCTTGGAATTAAATGTTTTATGTATAACAATCTGCTAGTATACGAGCAGGGCTATGACAAAAGACGAAATTAAATTTGATTACTCATAATATCATAATTCTGATCATAGAACTAACCTATATTTTGTCTAAAACTACTTGATTTCGAAAAGTTAGATCTTTCAACAGTTAAGCGTATATTATTATTTTAAAAATAAGATCCTTATAAAGTTATTGAAATTAATTAGGTATTCCACTTTATTTTCTGAAAATACAAACTTCTAACAGATTCTGCCGATACTCGGCATTAACACTAGAACTTTCTTGGTAACGTACCATCCTGCTTAAACCGTAAACTTAGTTACGATATCAAAGCACGTCTAAGTTTTTCTAAATATTAAACGTGACAGCTTACTCTTCTTCTACTTTTCATTTTCATCAAGCGCGGGTACTCCGAGGTTTTACCAAACCTACAAGTCGGTTTCAACTTTATCATGAATTGATTACAGCTGCAGCTGAACTTCTTTTCAAAAAGAAAAATCGGTAACTATGACTAATTTCTAAACGATATTTAAATATTACTTTACAGTATTATTATATGACAGTTACCTATGTAGCTAAATTTATTAAACTTTTGCATGTTTTATTCTTTGCCGTAACAAAATTTATCTGTAGATGTCAATAAACTTTATAAGGTAACAGAGGTAACCTTCAAAACTGAGTCGAACCATTGATAAAGGTATCTTCATCTCGAACGAGCACACATTTTGTTAAAAAGTAGCTGTTCAATTCTGTTAAATATAAAGAGGCATAATTGGTAGGAAAATCTTTTAATTAATAGTGAAGAAACAGCAGCGATGATGGAATTAATATACCCTGAAACAGTCCCAAAAACTTTTGAAGTAATATACCTACGAAGTTGTAAAACTTAATTAGGAATCTCAGTTTGAAATATTCAAATTTAAACTGTTTGGTGTTGGAAGACAGATTTTGCAATTTTAATTTGTAAACTTTCCCGATGTTGAACTTCCAGGCGCTTCAGTATTAATGAAGCATGATGTTTGTCGCTTCTCGCATTTTCGTTACCACTGTCGTCAACGTTTCGTCTAAATTAAGGAACTCACGTGAGATTACATTTTAGCCGTTCGCCTATCAATTTCGTTAGCAGATGCCAGAAATGACTCCAAATCAATAAGTTGCAGTTTTGCACTCGAGTTTATAATTAAATTCATAAGAATTATTGATTTAGCATAACGAACAGCGTTTGTATAGCGTAATAAAATATTTTTCAAAACTCAATTAATAATAACGAGAGCTCTTAAATGAATTCAGGAAATTAAACGTCTCGAAATCTAAAGCATCAAGTTGTTTACCTTTATTTGCATAATTTAGCATTAAAATAGACTAAAATTCTTCGGCTATTGTACAATAAATCCACACGATTTAATTTAAGAGAACTCTGCATAGCACTTTGAGTTTCATGCAGATTACTTTGTATAAGCACTTATTTCAGCAAAGCTGAAAGTATTGATTTTTCACAAAAAAGAAATTCATACTTGCGCATCTATTAAATGTTTTGCAATTTACAACAACAAGAAAACGAAACTGTATATAAATTCGACGACGCCGTATTGAAATAAATAGTCGGCATATTTTTAAAGCTATAAAAAAACACGTATCAAATTAATCTTTATTTTGCAGTTTAGGTAATGCCCGCAAAGTTTTTTTGAATAAATAAGAATTATCTTTATGCTAGATCCGAGTGGATGCAGTTTTTCTTCATTGGAATAATCCCGTGAGGGGAGAGGGGTTCAAAGTATGTTTAAAATCCTCGCTGGTGATTGTGGTTTCCGCGGGATGGGTCTCGAGAGGCCCGCACGGGTAGCGTCTTGAGCAAGGGACGATAACATTGCGTCTATCCCCAGAGAGTTCCGCCGTTAATCCACCGCTGACCACAGCAAGCTCCTTGAATCACCTATCGCACATAACAATCACGACAGAGGACAATGTGGTCTCTCCAACTGATCGAGTTGGTTTGCATCATACTCTACTTGACAGTTAACCCCAATGATGTCAATTCCGATCAAGCAAAAAGGAAACGGGAAAACCTGATTCGAGCAGCGCCTTTCTTTAACGAAAGAGATCATTATTCAGAGGAGAAAATTTAATATAATGCCGTATTAACCTGTCGCAGCAGTTTTAAATGGATCAACGTGTCATTTTCTCCCAATCAATTTAATATTAAGATTCAATGGAAGTATTTTAAACTTTTTACTATCAACCTTTCCCTTAACACTAAAATTTCATCCATTACCGAACAATACCTTTGAGAAATGCTCTCAAGAAGATTAATTGATCAAAAATATATTTTGTTTTTCTGTGTTAGAAAGAAGTTCGAAATGAAGCTCTTTGTTTTTGTTATTCCTTGAGATGCGGAAACAAAAACAGCCCCGGGGTGTGATATCGGCGAATGTCGCAGCTCTAGCGGATGTCCGAGTAGCGTCTCCAGAGGCGTTCTCCTATCATTCTCATTGACTGGGATCGATGGCTGATAATGCGTTTTAACCCATTCCTTTCCACAATGAAGTGTTTTGTTTCATATCGTCATACAATCAGCATATTTATGGTTTGCAAACAGTTAACTCTGGAAAATGTAACAAAAACGCACAAAATTTGTCCTAGAGACCCTGTATATATTAGGATAAGAGTTGGGAAAATGATACTATTTTGACAGCAATTTTTGATCCAAACACGTGATCAACACAAACGTCATTTTAATTGTCATCACGGTGTCAGTTAACCAGTCAAATATAAAAACCGCAAATATTTTAACACAAGATTTATTTGAACAGATTAACATTATTTTCCTTTATTTCATCTCTATTATTACAATTTCGTGCGCTGCGGCCAGTCATTTTGTCGTATTTGACGCTTTATTAATAAACATCAAAAGTGTCAATTTTAACAGCTTTCAAGTAAATGCATTTTAATTAAGTAGTCCATGCAAAAATTGATCCAAACCAATCAAACTGTATCACGGCATTTTCCCAACTCTTATCTTTATATATACAGGATCTCTAATTTGTCCGTGCCGAAGGCGCCCCGGACGCCTTAAATCTATATTAACTAACGTCCTTCTTTACTCTTTTATCAGATCAATTTTTGGTTACTATTTCCTGTTAGTACTTCATGCAAATCGCGTAACTCTTAATGTACATAACATAATTTGCATATACACACTGTAATAAATCTACACTACAGCTTCGACAGTAAACAATTCCAGTGAATAGGAATTACATCGATTTATCTCATGTAACATCTGTAAAGTAATGAACATGTAAATGAGCTTCTTTGATTCTAGTTCTAAACTTACATAACATGCATTTTTGATTCAAAGAAAGAATTTGCTAATTTAGTCAATTATTTTTATAATTCTTTCAGTTTAGACTTAATTTATTACCAATAAAATGAAATAATAGTAGTATAATTTTTTTTTCGAATTAATTTGAAGTAGAGATTTTGTCACTAACTTAATTGATTTTATGGTGACTGTAGATATTAGTTAAAAGATCAAACTTCGATAACCAATATAAAAAAATATGAGTATATAATTCTCAGGCTCCATTTCCAAAAATAGTATCATTAGAGCTTCTAATTTTTTGTTTTCCATGTAAAGGTGTGTTACAATTTTAATTAACAAACATTTACCGTAAAAAGTACGATATGGTTTTTATAGTTTTATAGATGAAGAAAAGATAATTAATATCAGAAATACCTAAAAATATCATCATCTGGACGTTTTATTGCTTGTGACAAGCGTATCTTTGCATTCGTTCTTTATGAAAAGAATCACTTTCATATTTCCGGTCTATAGGCATTTTCGTACGCTTGTATGAGAATAATGCCAAAAGCCAAAACGTATGTTATTGTTAAAAATGGCAAATTTTAAAACAAAAATAAATATGTCAGCAAACTGGAATTGGAATTTGTTTATAGGAAAAACAGGTTTCAATTTGCTGATTATTATATACAGCTAGGTTCTTTATCATTGCGCCTTTAAAAATGATTTTTGATATACTTCTACTTTACGTCAGTCTTTATCAATTCTCATAATTTTTAAAATGTAAAAAGTAAAAATATTTTAAGTAGAATATAAAATAGCTAGATAAACTGAATTCATCTTTGCAGTTTATAGACTTTGTCTACAGACACCAAAATAATAACAAAAATAATATTTTCACATGTTAAATTCTTAACTTTCTACTTTAAAAGTTTTGCTAATAAGAAACTACTTAATATTTATATTTTTCAGTTTGGCAGTTTTCTTATTTATTTTGCCGTATTTGTCACAGCTTGCTAACTGCAAAATGATTTAAAGTAAGGTGAAATTATTAAGCCATTATTTGAAAAATTGTTCTTTTTTACGTACATAAATCCCTATAATGCAACGACAAAGAAACTCACTATATTGTCATGCTTTTACTTCATTAAAAGTATTGCATACAATTTTTAAAAATTTTAGCTAGCTCAGTCTGTATTAAATTTTAACTCAATTTTAGAAAATCACTTAATCCAGGTCGTTAAAGGGATCGCATTTATAAATTTTAAAATTTAAAAATTCATAAAGTAATTTTAAAAATACAAAAATTAACGCCTTTTAAATTTCGAACAACTTAAAAATTAACAATAATAAATTGTAACAACTAAACAAACAGTTTTCTTTTTTAAAAATTAATAAATTCAGCAACTACCTTTTAACAATCCAACCGAACAATACACCTCCTGCTTCGTATCTAAAATTCACCACCTTCTCACTATATCCACCCGAACAACAATTCAATTCCAATTTTCATTAACGGCTCACCCAACTTCTTTTTAAAATCCAAATTTATAAATGTTTTTCCAAGTAAATATTTTATTTCATAATTATCCAATCTTTTACAATTTCAATTTTCATTTTTAGTTAATATTAACAATCTTCCATTAACATTTTATCAATTTATAGTTTATTTCGTTTTAAAAATTACTTTATCCAATTCAGTTACGAAATGTCAACATTTCGACATTGATTTTAGTTGTGAAAAGTGGTTCATTTTGTAACTAGTTACAAAATATGCTCCCATTTTGTAACTAGTTGCAAAAAGATGATTTGAGTTGCGAAAAGTGGTTCATTTTGTAACTAGTTACAAAATATGCTCCCATTTTATCACTCCCATTTTATCACGATGACCCAACTCCTTTTTTAAGATGTGGCATTTACATTTTGTTATCTGAATTGGATAAAATCTTGTATGCAACACGTTGCAAAACATGTCTTTTTATCGCATGGCGTGTTGTTCATCTCGGCTTCGCCTCGACGAACAATTTCACGCCTGCTGATAAAAAGTCCATCATTTTGCAACTCGTTGCATAAATAGCTATTTATGTGAAAATAAATTACTTTATTCAATTCAGTTACGAAATGTCAACATCTCGACATTGATTTTAGTTGTGAAAAGTGGTTCATTTTGTAACTAGTTACAAAATAGGCTCCCATTTTGTAACTAGTTACAAAAAGATGATTTGAGTTGCGAAAAGTGGTTCATTTTGTAACTAGTTACAAAATATGCTCCCATTTTATCACTCCCATTTTATCACGATGACCCAACTCCTTTTTTAAGAAGATGTGGCATTTACATTTTGTTATCTGAATTGGATAAAATCTTGTATGAAACACGTTGCAAAACATGTCTTTTTATCACATGGCGTGTTGTTCATCTCGGCTTCGCCTCGACGAACAATTTCACGCCTGGTGATAAAAAGTCCATCATTTTGCAACTCGTTGCATAAATAGCTATTTTGGCTTTGATTTTCAAAGCTCAATTTTCTGTAATTTATATCCACCTTCTTCTGTTTATTTAATTTTAACTTCTCACTGCTTATATAATTTTATTTAAACTAACACTCTATAATTTAGTTATAACAAAAAATATTTTTTATTACTATTTTAACACTAAATTTACATTATTTAAAATTAACAACTAACATTTTTACATAATATTTACATCAGCCTATAACGTTATCATGCTAATAACTCCTTAGCAACGAGTTATATTATGATAAACATTTGGCAATACATAATTAATTGCCTGTTGCAAAAGTTATTTTCATTGAAATCTAATACGTTAAGGCTTGATTTTTTTGTTTATTTGGTGTTGGTTGCTGTCAGTTTGAATGAAAATTGGAACAGTCAACTTTTGCATCAGGCAATTAATTATTGGCAAATATTTAATTTTTTTTGCTAATTTCATGAAAGTAGATAAAGCTTTGTACTATATTCATATCGTAAAAAGTGCATAATAAATGTTTATAATAAATAAAATAACTATGAATTCTCTTGTCAACCTGTAATTTTTATGTCAAAAATCATTACGATACTAGTGCTGTAATATAGCGCTCCTTCGTCGCTCGTTCTTTCAAATTTTTCTCTCGTAATGTAAAATGCTTTATAACGTTACTAGTATCGTAAATTACTATTTTCATGAGTACAAATTATATGCTCAGTTTTTTATAGTTTTTGCTAAATTTCCGCGCAGGCTATTCCAAGTTGTTTTACGACAGTGCTAAGTATTGTCAAAAAGCGCTAGGTATTGTAAGATACCTCTAATATTTTTAATTAAACGCTAAGGGCCATATTCATAATAGTTATTTATGTACCAAGGGCGTAAAGATGCTTTTATGGCTTGAGATGTGATTTTGAGCCCGAGACGCTAGTCGAGGGCTAAAGACACGTCGAAGGCCATAAAAGCAAGTTACGTCAGTGGTACATACATAATTTTATGCACGATCGAAGATTTTAAAACTGAAATAAAAGGAATAAATTAATTTTCTACCCACATCGAGTAGTTAGTTGCTCAATTATTTTAATTTTTTACTGACAACTGTCAAATGGTTGAAGCATTTACGCCTAGGAATATTCACATAAATAATTGTGTTAACTGTGTTGTTAATACAAATTACCCTAAATAGAGTTCTAATAAAGAGCATACATTCGATTTTTATTTACAAAAATTCTTTATAAGACTGTTAAACTGTTTATCAATTTTTGACGTTACATTATAGACCGGCGGCCTATAAAGACACCCACGGGCTATAAATAGACGTTTATGCCAAACAAATTCAGACATAATTGACACATTATAATGCGATCGTGCATAAACAGTATTTAAAGTTAGTAGGGGTTTAGTAGCTACTAAACCAATATAATTAATATATGTTGCTATAGCAATTAGTAACATCTAACTTTAAACACTGTGAGCCATATTCATAAACGGTGTTTAAAGTTAGATGTTACTAATTGCTATAGCAACATATATTAATTATATTGGTTTAGTAGCTACTAAACCCCTACTAAGTTTAAATACTGTTTATGAATATGGCACTGTTTGTTTTTAAATGAATGCTAAGTTTGTTTAAACATTGTACTGTTTATTATTATATTACCAAATTTTTAAATAGAAAATGTATGTTTTCTATTGCTGCGCTAAATAGTTAAACTAAATGCAAAGATTCTAATTATTTTTACTTGGTAGAGAATTATTTTGCTCAGTATTTTGATTTTGCATGTACTCCGCTGCGGCAAACTCGACACGTGTTGCGCCCACTTGCGGCTAGTATTTTTGTTGATACATATCTGGCGGGTGTTATTTTAGTCTAACCTCAAAAGTTAAAAATGTGTGATAATAGAAATCATACAGTAGTTCCAAATTATTGTTCAAGCGACGAAGAAGAAGCAGCGGCAAATGAATTAACCGAAGAACAGCAACGACGTTCATATCACATTCGTGAATGGAAAAAGGAAAAAACCTTTGAAAATGTAGACAAATCTTTAATGCTTAGATATTTTCAATTTTAAACTGAGTATTTTTAAATTTAAAACTTAGCAGATTCCATGTTTAAGATTGATATTTTTCATTTTAAAACTCATTTTATATTTTTAAACTTGGCAAAGCATCAACTGGGCATTAAAAAAAATAACTTAACAAAACCTAAAAACAACTTAGCGCTAAAATAACACCCTCTTTTTATTATCCGCAATCTTTAGCTTTACTTCTACAAATAAAGACTTTTATAAAGTGCAGTTGGATTTCTTGGAAATATAACTAATTGCATTTTTCTACATTTCTAATATTATATATTTTTGTGCGGAAATTTTGAATTTATAATGCCATATAACTAACAGATGTTAAATTCCAAGTTTCCTGCTTCAAAATTAGCTTAAATAATACTGTAGGTGCTTTATTACAGAGTCGCAGGGTGTTTTAACAGAAACAAGGCATGCAATTCGTTCAATTTCATTTTAAGTCTATAAACCGAAGCATAATTAGCTATTGTCGAGTTGCGTGACTATTCAATAATCTCTGGAGTTTAACTCTACTGAACAGATCTAATTTGTTCTTCCTTCTGGTTGTCAACAACTATGAATATACCGTATAATGCAAAGACCTTGTAGCCTGGAGATAGGTGTGACGCTTTTCGTTTCTACAACAAATCAAACAAACTTTCATTGTTTTGAGTTTCCTGAAACTTTGTCCATGTAGTGAGAACATTAATTAACAGTGATCAATAGGTGTACTCGGCGTTATCGTGTGTTCCGAGTTTCCTGTTTAGGTTACCAAACTAAAGCTTAAAGACTTTTGTATTATACTCAACTTGGCAATTATAGAAGGTTCATTATAGTTTTTTGTGAGGAGTTTGATTAAATTCAAAGCGAGGTCCTTGTTTAATAATAAATTGCAGCTTATGCCGAGTGTAATTGTTAAATGTCTTCTAACAATTAACTTATTGATTACTAAAACTTCAATCGAATCCTTATTTAAATCGATATTGTATACAATGAATGTCTTTATCGTTGCACCAGAAGCATTAAATGGTACCAACTTCAACTCGCGTTAATGCATTTTCTAGTGCGAACTTCAAAATAAATTTTAGTACACTTTAATTTACATCTTTCTTTATCAGTTCTGGTAGCTTTTAAGATGTAAAAAAGTAAAAAAATTTCAAATAAAAAATGACAGGAAGCTGTGAGTACTTAATGATAGTTTTGTACAACTGGGCATAGCCTGTGAGTTACAACTCATAATTCTTAATTCAACGATGTGAATAATGAAAAGGCATTCTTGTAAAGTGTACATTTGGTGTTTGTATTAATTACCTAACGCTATTATTCGAAGTGAATAGTCAAACATTGAATTTAATTAGTGATAGCTTCGGTTAACGATAAAGATTATACCTAGCAGCACATAAACATTTACTTGCAAACAAATTTCTAAGCCAACTAAATGTAGCTCTTTTTTAACCACCCGGTATATATTATAGACTCTGTGAGTTTCTTAAGTATTATATATTGTTATGACTTTCAATATTAAAATGAATGCATACAATTTTATTATGTTTCCAGCTAGCTCAATTTTGTTAAATAAATTTGAATTAATTTTCAAAAATCTCTTATATCAAGGTCACCAAAGGGATCGCTTTGATGAATTTCAAAATTTTTATAAAAATACACCAAGTTGAATTTTAAACACCTCTCAAAATCTTGAAAATCTTTACAAACAACAATAAATTCTAATAACCAAATAAACAATTTCTAAAATTAAAAATTATAAACTACCTTTTGAAAACACGAACAAAGAAAAACTTCCTGCCTGGTTTTCCAAGTTCCCAAACACTGCACCAACCTTTTCAACTTCAATACACCTTCCCCCTTGACTCCAACTTCACCAAAACCTGTCTTATCCTCCAACCAACAACACACTTTCCTTCTTTTAGCTTTACTTATAAATGACCAATATCCAAATTTACATAAACTTCTTCAAAAATATAACTTTTAGTCCTAAAAATCTTTTATTAAATTAAATTCCAAATTATCTTGATATAATATTACTTCTTTTCAATATTTATTAGCTTACAATTTGTTTTAAGAATATTCTTTTGGTATTTAAATACGATTTTAAAGTTTTCAAAAAAATTCAACTCATGTTTTTCCAAAAAAATATCCAACTGTTTTTATTATTTTTATATCTCCTTAGTTATTTTAAATTTAACACTCTATGAATATTTTATATGACATATTTACAAATTAACTCACTAGATATTCTACCCTAATCATTAATAATATTAAATATCTAACTAACAACTATTTACATTTTATTAACACTAAATTTACATTCTTTTAAAAGGTGTTTATAACTCACTTTATTAAAATTTCATCAAAACGTATCATTTCAATATTTCATAAAGAATCCCTTAATATTTTAATTACATCCGTCTTAAAGTGTGTTTCGAGTTGTGGACTTAAAATAATAAGTAATAACTCAAGATTCAAGTCACACAAATTAATTTATTTTGAAAAGTACTCCTGATATGAAATTTCATTTTTTACACATTTAAGGAAAAAGTCAAGCAAAATCCAAATAATGGGAAAGAGAAAGATGGAGCAATAATTTTCTTTAAAGCCATAAGCAACCAAAGTGGTATCGAAGTGCCGCGTACCACCTTTTTGTTTAATGAAACCCTTGAATAATTTAAAACGCATGCAAATTTAAGAAATCCTTTAGAAACGCTTTGACAACGTTCTAGTCGTGAGTGTGGCTTCACTTTAAGTTATGTATAAACTGTAAAAAATAAAGGTATATAAGTTTCCTGCTAGAGTTCTATCAATGAAGGTTGTATAAAATTAAAATATGTATGACTTTGCTAAACTGCCTAGATTCCCTAGCTCATCTTTTATCACACGGCGTTCAGTGGTATATAGCGATATCCCCAAGGATTAACATTTAGCTCGCGAAGGGCTTTATTTAGTTCAGTGTTTGTCATTATGTCATCGTCTCATATATAGTTCATTTCACTTAGATGTGTTATTTCACCGTCTTGGATTCACTGACAGGTAAAATAAGATTGTGATTGCTTTAAATTTTAAAAAGATTTTCGTTATTTTACTAACACAATTTTTCTGTTTTTCAAATAAGATAAAAGCTGCCAAATGAGTGATATTTCTTATGATATTTAATATTCCCGTATCTTCTTAAAATTTGCTAATACTTTGAGGGTAATTATACATTATGAAGCCAATTTAAAGTGGTACGTTTAATTGTAAATATTACAAAGACTATAAACGAACGCATTTTATACGAAACTATGAAGGTTTAGTACATTGATTGATTTACTTCGATCTTCAAATTATCTTGATACATCAAAGATTTTAGTGAATGTACTGCATGAAAGTAGGATAGTTACTACAATTTAATGATAAAAACATTAGTGATTGCTGGCGCAGTGGTAAGAAGCTGGACGCCTAGCAAAGAGTCTCATGTTAGAATTCTAGAATTTTTACAGAAATTTCCCAATGCCTCATCTCGGTACTTGAGAGAATGAAGTGATTTGATTATTACGATTAACACTTCTGTTTGTGTTACTTGTAAATAATAACAAAGCAAATAAATTATACTGTTAAGGTTTTAAACCCCCTTTTTGCTATTTTTTTTTAATGTAGCGGCAAATACTGCCGAATGGGTATGAAGCCTTAACATTTGTCTTTTTAGGCTCTTAGCTCTTTGCTCTTAAGTCCCTTCTCTTGACTATTCTCAACTAGTAGCTACATTTTCCCATTTGAACTTGGCAGTGAATCTGTAGCCAAACACGTGGTTATTCAATAAGTTCTAGTTCATTGTTTGTTATAAATTTAGTGCTTTATTTACCAGTAAATTATTTGAAACTCAACAGTGAATTTAATAGGCTTCACCAGCACAATTACATTTACAATTTTCGTACAGTCCATTCTATCGAAGATAGCTATTACAACATATACAATTTACACATGGACATAAGCCCTGTAATAGGCAATGGAAAGCTATTACCGGGAATTAATTTCCCCATAGTCCACCTCAGCTTTAAGAATTATTAGACTTATAGAGAACGACGTTTCCATATTGCACCCACTAATACCTGTAGACAGTGTAGATCCCCTAAACACGACGCTTAATAGTGCACATAATACAACTAACAACTCTGTATCGTTAAAGAAGATTGGTATGATTGAGTTGAGAAAACTATCAAACTGAACGAAAATAAACATGCTTCTTAATAGCTCATACTTTTTTCTAAGGTTCAAACGGACTATGGTATAGGTACTTATTATATGTGGATGTGGAGTATAACACAAAATTAACAGCGCCTAAGTGTTTAAAAATGTAGCTTGAACCCCTCATGCCAACGTCCATAGAACGCATACAGAACGTAAAGGCTAAGAAATTAATTCATACAAATTATCCAATTATCCAAAGATATTATGCAAAAAACGACCTTATTAAAGCAATCAAGTGGATGCTTCTAGAAAAACATCAAATATACAACAGGAATCGGCGCCCAACAACATTACACATAACCACAGTTCGACCAGACAGAAAATAGGTACATATTTGCGTAAATATGCATAATGCATAATTAGTTAGTTTTAAACTAGTTCTGTACTTGTCGCAATAAAATAACATAAAAATAAGTTTTTTACTTACTGCTAGGGCCATGTGATATTATCTTACCGGCTATCACTGCGTTCAAAGGGCTTATTCCTTAGGAAGGATTTTTAGTTTGCGTCAAAAGGCCTTCTATTTTATTTCCTACACGAAAGAGGGCATAGTTGTACACTAGACGAAAAACTTCATCCACCGTATTTAACTTGCGAACTTTAGTGTTTGATTTAATCGTGCAAACTTTTAGACCGACCAGATAATCAACGTTTAAAAAGCTAAACGCCTACGTATTTATTTAAATGTAGGTGGTTAACAATGTTAAAACCGTATTAGATGTTTTATTAAATAATGAAATAGAAATAGAATATTACTAAATTTACGTTTATTCGTGCTTAGCTTTTTAGATAAGAGCGTATAAAGGCAACTTTAATAGTAATTATATTGCGGTGTAATACAAATGTGTAAAGTTTTACTTTTGAAATTTTAATACGAGTAATACATGTCATAATTTAGCGTTAATTTCGTTCATTTTACTATTTTTATTAGAGCATAAGTTTGTTATTAATTGTTGGTGGGTTTTTAATTTTTAAGTAGTAAATAATTCGAACAGGCTCATCAAATGACTTTTCAAAATCGTTATATCAAAATGAAACACAAAGTAATCCTTATAAAACCGGCCTCAATGGCGTCAAGGTTAGCATTGTCACTTTGTAAAACAAAGTTGTCGGTTTCGGTTGCCGGTACAGGTTGGTGAAATTTTTAATACATAAGAATATCTGAAGGCCCGTCGATTTCAACAAAATTCTAACTTGTGCTAACAACCGTAGTAGTTTATATGTGCGTTAAGATCTCTGACACAAGCAAGCCTAGATCTGGCCCATTAAACAAATAATTCCTTATAAACATGTTAGAGGTCAGCTAATACAAGACCAAGCGATGAACACCAGGTACCATCAGCAGAGAATTCTAAAGTTACAAGTCGACAGCAAATGCAGAATGTGCCATCAAGCAGGGGATACAGTCGGCCATATATTGTCGGGATGTTCCACTTTAGCGGCAAACGAGTACACCCACAGACATAATAGAGTGGCCAGTTCTGTGCACTGGGAAATATGCAAAGATGTTGGTGTAGAAGTGTCCGATAAATGGTATTCACATGTCCCAGACGCTGTTATCAAGACGCAGGACTAGTTATACCTTCATGTGGGATTGCGATATTCAAACTGACCGTACCATTAGGGCCAATCGTTCAGATATAGTGGTCCACGATAGGAATAACAAGAACTGTCTACTTATAGACGTTGCTGTACTAGATGATCGCAACATCATGATCAAGGAAACCGAAAAGATCTCAAAATACAAAGACCTAAGTAGAAATTGAGATTAAACGGATGTGGAACACCAAGGCTAGAACCGTTGCAGTGATGATAGGTACTGTTGTAGGCATTATCAGAAAGGGAATTCAGAACCAACTTTATTTGATCCCAGGAAAACCGACAGTCTTTGAGGCACAAAAGATCACTTTACTAGGCTCAGCGCACATCCTGCATAAAGTCCTTTAGCAGAGGAAATCCTTAGGACTCTGGCTAAATCCCGAAAATTAAACCGACAAATATACCATGTCATTTTTTTAACCTGGAATTTTTAAATATCTGGAGAAAGAAGCATCCTACGAAAAAACTGTCCGAAATAAAAAGTTAATATTTGCGTGGGGGAAATTCACTAGTGCTAAAATTAGCTCCCCTCCTCTCCTCTTGTGGGTGGGGTGGGGGGTAACTTTGAAATCTTAAATAGGAACCCCCATTTTTTATTGCAGATACGGAGAGCACGTTAACAAATATGAAACTTTTATTCGCTACATTTTTTTCGATTCGTGATATATGGCGCTGTAATCGCCGAAGTTTGATTTTTCCGATTTCTTCAATTGAGAACCAATACCTTTAGAAATCCATATGGCTGGTAAATACTTATTTTATTTATTTGTGTCAACAACTCGTGAGAACATATTTACCCGCCATCTGGATTTCTAAAGGTATTGGTTCTCAATTGAAGAAATCGGAAAAATTAAATTTCGGCGATTATAGCGCCATTTATCACGAATCGAAAACAATGTTACGAACAAAAGTTTCATATTGGTTGACGTGCTATCCGAATCTGCAATAAAAAATGGCGGTTCCTATTTAAAATTTCAAAGTTACTCCACGCCTCACCCACAGGTGGGAGGAGGGGGGGGGCTAATTTTAGGACCAGTGAATTTCCCCCGCGAAAATATTACCTTTTTATTTCGGACAGTTTTTTGTAGGATGCTTCTTTCTCTAGATATTACAAATTCCAGGTTAAAAAAATGACATGGTATAGTCGAGAAATAAGATAGATGATAATAATAATAATAATAATAACCCTTCACCCTTGAATAAGGAGGAACGATAGACCCTTTGGAAGCAGAAGATGCACACAAGTACCTGGGAATGTTGCAAACTCTTAATGTAGGACATAAACTTATAAAAGAAAAAACTACAGCAAAATACACAGAAAGATTAAATAAACTGATAAAAACTAAGCTATCTGGAAAAAAATTAATAAATGCCATTAACATTTGAGCCATACCAACTCTCACTTATACTTTGGGCATAGTGAGGTAGTCCAAAACAGACCTCGGACACTTAGAACGAAAGACACGAACCATAATGACAAAACACGAGTATATCACCCCAATTCTGCAGTTGAGATGGTGCTGCAGGAGGTAAAGATATCGTTAACATTTCCCAGCTTCATAACAGACAAATTGCTAGCCTACGAGAATATTTTATGGACAAAGGAGCCACTTCATCGCGCAATCAATATCGCTGACAATAAATACACATTAGATCTCCAACACAATATACCCGCTCCCGAACATCAATTAAGGAAAGAAAATCTGATGGAACAAGGGAAACGAAAACCTCTTCATGGAAGATACCCTCATGTTCTGAGCCAAGCACATGTAGACAAAGTAGCGTCGAACTATTGGCTCACTCATGGAGATCTGTTTCCCGAAACAGAAGGTTGTCTAACCGCAATTCAAGACCAGGTTATCGCAACAAAAAACTGCATGAAGTACCTATATTGTAAAAAGATGATTTGTCCAGAAGATGCCTTCGAGTTCCTGAAACTATTCAGCATGTTACATCCGCTTGTCAGATGTTTGCTGTCACTGATTATACCCACAGGCACAATCAGGTGGCAAAAACCATACATTCACAACTAGCCCAAACACATAAAATAAATTTTGGTACTATTAGATTTCAGTAAAGCATTTGACACTATTAGTGGTAGCGGTACACTTGAATAATCGAAAATAATCTGCAAATTGTGATACAAGTGTGCCGCTTGGCACAGTTGTTACTTAGGCCCATTAAAGCGATTTGGCCCGAAGCGCCTAAAAAAATTCCCCTTAGGATTCAAAATGGCGGCCATTTTCTCAAAATACCATTTAAATATTTTAAAAATTTGTACCGGGGACTTATGCATGTTATTAGTGTGGTTTTCGTATATTTCGGACCTTCTGAGTTCATTTCCGGCTACAGATTTGCGATTAGATCGGTTATTTAGATCGTAAAGTTCAAATATTCTGAATACTGGGTGAATTTGGAACAAATATCAAAACGGCTATACATAGCGGTGTGGGATGTTGTTTTCGGGTAATTTCAGGTTGCTGAATGCGTTTATTTTATAACATTTAAAATGCCGTAGAATGCACTGGAAAGTACCATGAGATCAAAAAAAAATGATTCTGAGCAGGCCTTGACTAGTAAACACGATTGGCTACACTGGTTCTAGAATGCCTATGAATTATAATGTGACAGTGACATTTCAAATGTAAGTCAGTTTTGCAATCTTGTTTTCCGACGACCACTATGAAAAATGACTCATTTCACACGGTTTACTAGTATTGAAAATAACAAATTTCGCATAGCAACGAAACTGTGTGAAATGCCCGTGTGCAAAACTTTGCACACGCTAAACCACACAAAGCAGTCGGCGGGCGACGTCAAAAGTCGTCATTTGTTAAAAAATAAATATTTAAAACGTCAAAGTGTTGCAAGTGTGGTGCTGGTTCAAATTTTTTTAAATGAAAAATTGGAAAAATGGTCGTCGGAAAAGTATAGTGTAAAACACGTGCTGAAAGGATATTTCACACTCGTGTGAAATATTCAACTTTCAGCACTAGTTATACAATATACTATTCCAGAATTATTTAAGATTATCGTTGTAATAACTACTAGTGTAATTTTTTCAAAATGTTTGCTTTGGAGCACAAAACCTTTATCCTGGAAAGTTATTTCAGAAATGGCGAGAAACTGGCAAACGGACAATGGTCATATTCTGTTGGTCTTTGTGTTGAGGAATTTCGTGAAAGATTTCCGGATTTTGCAGTGAATTATCATAAATTGTTGATACAAATACATAAATGTGTTGATAAGTTCCGTGAAATGGGCAGTGTAACCCGCAAAACCGGTAGTGGCCGTCCAACAAAGCGAACAGCAGAAAACATCCAAGATGTGCAACGAAGAATGGAAGGTTCCCCGAGAAAATCTATTCGTAGGCTTTCACAACAAACACAGTTGTCATATGGTACTTGTCAAACAATTTTAAAGAAAGATTTGCATATGATCGCATACAAGATAACTGCAGTTCAACAACTTGTACCACCAGATTTTCGTAAAAGAACCGAGTACTGTAATGGTTCCTGAATCATTTAAATAATGATGATATCCTGGACAAGTGCTTTTTCTCAGATGAAGCATGGTTCACTCTTTCGGGATATGTTAATAAACAAAATATGCGATTGTGGTCTGCTGAGAATTCCCACGAGTTGGTAGAGAGTCCTTTGCACCCTCAAAAGGTTGGCGATTGGATGGCGATGTCACGAAGACGCTTTATTGGCCCTATCTTTTTTCATGACACAGTTAATGCAGAAAGATATCGCAATAATTTCTTACGACCTTTCATTGAACAACTTGATGACGATGAACTCTTAAACGGATATTTTCAGCAAGATAACGCAACTGCGCACACAAGTCGTGAAACAATAAGGTTCTTGCAGGAATTCTTTGACGACCGAATTGTATCTTTTTCTCCGCGTTCTCCTGATTTAACCATTATGGACTATTACGTTTTCCCTTTTCTTAAAAACACAATTTACATACATGCATTTCATACGATAGAAGAACTTATGGATGCAATTACCAGTGCATGTAATTCAATTACTCCACGATCGTTGGAAAAAGCATTTGATAATATGAAACGAAGAGTTATTTGTTGTATCGAAGCTGAAGGATCACATTTTGAACACCTACTCTAACGTCATGTATTCATCTTAGTTTTCAGTTTGTTCCCTAAATAAATACTGTTTTGTGTTTTAATTTATTTGACATTTCCTTGCATTTCCTGTTTTGAATCAATTACATAACCTCTAACCTACTGCCGCATTTTGAAATCAGTCTTACCAATCGTGTTGTACTAGTCAAGGCCTGCTCAGAATCATTTTTTTACGATCTCATGGTACTTTTGTTACTATTTAGACTCAACCACTTTGACCGTTACGATGAGGTGTTCCCTGGGGCTATGAGTAAAGTGGTATTATCATTGATTATACACTCAATTGCATTATGTGGTACCTTTATTTGAATAAAAATAATATATTTTTTCTTTGAAATAAAATGTTCGTATCTACATATGTCTTCCGTTTCTTCATTTAGCATGAATTTGGAACTGGAAGAGAAGAAATAAGCGTATTATTGTTGGGGCGTTCTATGCGTCTTTATCATTTTCAAACCGAGAAAGCAATTTAAAAATACGTAATATTTGAGCACAGTCCTTTGCAAAATTTGCAGGCGGGTGTACAGGGCAGCATAGCGTTGCCGCCCGAACAGAACTGCGCCTTTTCGCAACCTTTCTTGCAGCCACAGATGTCCAGAGAACGACATGCCTCCCACACGTCCGGTAAGAATGTCCATTTAGGCTGCCAACCAGATGATGTTTGCTGACAACCCCACAAGGACAGGTCAGATACATCAAGACACCGTTTAGTTACCTGGCCCCAGATTTGACCCACCTAGTAGGCTGCCCTTAAGGGATGCTGGTGCAGAACTGCCGATGTTGGAGGTATCAACACTAGCGGTTTGTTCTGTCCGACAAACAAGTCCTTCCCTGCTACATTTTACAGTGGTTGCTGCGCTCTTGGTGTCGTACAAACAGTAGGACGGTAAACCGCTCTAATGACTGCAACGTAGAGGTATTGGGTTATACAGTGCATCCCAATGCAGCGAATGCATCTGTTGTAGAGCTGGGCAATCCGATTCCTTTCGGTGAATCGATTCCATTCCACAACATGAATCGGTTCCTTCGATTTGTTCTCGTTCCTTCGTTCCTATGATTTAAATCGTACTTTTATTAAGTGCCTACCTACCTATGTACCGTACTAGAACGAGTCAAATTGGAACGAAAGCCGAAATTAAGATTCAGAACGTCAAACATAAATAAATTATTTTGTCTACAATAATAAATGCATAACTAGTAAAAGTTTCGAGTTTCATTTCAACAATTAAGCCTGTATTTCATTAACACTGATGTATATCGGTGACTTGAGAATGGAAAGATTCATTCTAAAACCTCAGAGCCTTATAAATCAATAAGGTCTGCTTTTGTTTGTGATAATTGAATTTAAACGATTGATACGCAACATCATTTCTTAATAGCATACTATTAATGTAGCTATTCGTACTTTCGATTCCTGTACTGTATGTATTTGTGGGTTAGGTTAGGGCTCGATTCCTAGGATTTGTACGAATCGTGGCGATTTGTAATGTACTCGCGGCGCGATTCCTTAGGAACGAATTGGATTGAAATAAGTGAATCGATTCCTAAGATTCCATCGGAGGGAGTCGTGACTCGTTCATGAACGACCCACCTCTAATCTGTTGCGTGAGGACAGACGTTCCATACCTTCCAGACAGTTCGTTTCCCTTTCCCTGCGAAATACGAAGTAGTATCACAGCCTGTAAACGCGTGGTACCCCCTAAGCGCCGTTGCTTTAAGTTGTCCAAGTGCGACAGCTATATCGTGTACTGCTATGTACCGTACATTTTTGCCTACTCCGAACAGAATCCACAGATGTTGGAGCCCTTGTGATTGCAACTCAAAAAAATGAGAAGCAGCAATGACCAAAACATCTGTATCAGTACTTCGGATGATGACTGTTTGTGCTCCCTGCTATACCATGTCTAGGGCATGTAAAATCATTCTGCCGTCGGCTTCTTCCATGCAGCTACCACAAGTACTAAATCCTGTGAGTAATGATTGAGCTTCCGCGTTTGACTAGATCGTGCAACCTACATTAGTAACAACATGAAATCCGGTAGTTTTCAGCAGCGATTGAGCTAGAAGGCAGAAGAGTTCTTCTTCTTTTTTGTAAATTCCTTAGTTAATCTGCCCAGTCTTTCGGCACTTCGCCTGTAAAAGGTAGTCATTTAGGTATTATAGCAGTATACGATATAGCGGTCGCACTTGCACAACTTACGGCAACGGCGCTTAGGGGGTTTCACGCGTTTACAGGCTGTGATACTACTTCGTATTTCGCAGGGAAAGGGAAACGAACTGCCTGGAAGGTATGGAACGTCTGTCCTCAGGCAACAGATGCATTCCATTGGGATGCACTGTACATACAACCATATACCTCCACGTTGCAGTCATTAGAGCGGTTTAACGTCCTGCTGTACGACACCAAGAGCGCAGCAACCACTGTAAAATGTAGCTAGTAGGACTTGTTTGTCGGACAGAATAAACCTCTAGTGTTGATACCTCCAACATCTGCAGTTCTGCACCAGCATTCCTTAAGGGTAGTCTACTAGGCAAATCTGGGGCCTGGTAACTAAATGGTGTCCTGATGTATCTGACCTGTTCTTGTGGGGATGGCAGCAAACATCACCTGGTTGGCAGCCTAAATGGACATCCTTACCGGACGTGTGGGAGGCATGTCGTTCTCTGGACATCTGTGGCTGCAAGAAAGGTTGCGAAAAGGCGCAGTTCTATCCAATAGCCAATAGACCGGATATTGTTCTAATAGATAAAGTAAAGAAGTGTACTTACGTGGCTGATGTATCGATACCAAACACCCACAATCTTATACAAGCGTA
Organism: Melanotus villosus; assembly: GCA_963082815.1. Lineage (NCBI taxonomy): Eukaryota > Metazoa > Arthropoda > Insecta > Coleoptera > Elateridae > Melanotus > Melanotus villosus. The sequence goes on along the minus strand of OY720418.1, from coordinate 58,954,876 downwards.
CAACGAAAAGATAAACAAGTACAATGAGTTACCAGAGGAAATAGAGAAAATGTGGCAACAAGACAAATTTTTGTCTGACATGGTTTATATCGTGATCAATTAACGTATTGTGAACAATTCCCTAAGAACGATCGGATCCATCTCAAAGCTAATCCAGTAACACCATACGAAAGCAGTTTATTTAAAAGTAATTCAATATTTACACAATAGAATTTTCATAAGGGTTACGTTGACGATTAAATATTGAGTTTTTGAAAAACGTATTAACGCCAATAATTCGCATCTTTGCAAGCATATTTTAGCATAAAACGTGTTCTAACAATACACCTTGAAAAAATTCCTTATTAGTATAAAACCCTAACATAAATAAATACAACCATACTTCTACAGGCAAAATCTGGTCTGCACAAGTTCTTTATTCACTGATACAATAAATTGGTTTTCCGATAATTATTTTTCACTAAAACTCTCTAATAAAACGGCTAAATACAAACGTCAGTAACAAATATGTGTGGTTTAAATTCTAAATAATTTTAAATTAATTTAGTGACTGCCAAAAATGCCAAAACTCTGAAATAAAAATACGAACTTTAAGTCGTTATTAAAAACACTGGAGTAAGGTCAACAACTTTGACCTCTAAAATCCCATAAACTTTATGTCCTTAATTTTAACGAGGAGGATGAGAATGTACCACAGAAAACCGCCGTTAACTAGCTACGTGAAGTAATAAAACCTCTGTAAACGAATCTACAGATTTTCGGTATCGCTGTGTACATACAAACCATGATTTCTTAGCAAACATTCCAATATTAGCAGTTAGCGCATAACTAGACACGCCATGAAATACATACTATTGAAGATTTTAGTTCACATTGCACAAGGTTTTTATAACTGCATGAAAGTAGGAGATTTATCTATTAAATATCCAGGTTTTAATACTTAATCAAATTATTTAATTTATGCTTTCCAGAATGTACTACTTGAAAGATTACCTCTATTTATTCAACTTCATTGAGAGGTTCTCTGAAAAACGTCACGAATAAGTTTATAAGCTTCTTATGAACAATGCCTTCTACGGTTTTATTTTATATACTTTTTATGGTTTATTGTATATAAAACGGACACACATTGAAATACAAGCGAATTCCGATTTCTAATACAAATAAAGTTACTTACACCTCTTCAAAAACGTTTTTAAAGGCAAATAATAAACAGTTTACTTAATTTCCTTCATCGGTGATATAACTATAAGAAAACAGCATCAACTTTATTATCACAGCAAACTATGTATCCGTAACACTTATTTATAATGTTGAATTGCATTGTTAATTATACTATATCCGAAAAAGGCGGGAACACATAAACTAACTTTAACCAATCTAAATTTTAACAAATTTGTTAAATTAATATATAGCAGTAGAATGTAAATGGGGCTCGAAACAGGGCTGTATAAGAGTCTACTCCAGAGGGAATGTAAAGAGAGCACCCTAGTAATCTGCTAAACTGTTAACCCCTACACTTGAATGCAGTTGATTTCAGGACAACCGGAAAAGCTCCTCTCGAGAGTTACAGAACAGAACTTATTATTACTGTTTAAAGAAGTAGGTATATCTTAGCAGACAACAATAGAATACAAGAAAATTGAATGTTACCTCAAATCAATATTATTAATATGTATCTTAAATTTTACTTAAAATTGCGTCCTTTGGACTTTAATATTACAATTTTTCACTATTCATACTGCTACTAAACTCAACTGAATTATTATTACTGAATTCGGAAAAATAGTCAGTTCTTTCTTATGCTGACTTTAAATTTTTATAAAATGTTAACTGCAATCCTTTTATTTTCAGTTTAGCCTGAAACCACCGATCTTTTTTTTCTAAATAATAAGTAACTGATATATAAACAAACCTAGTTTATAGAAATAATGTATTCATTTTTGGCATACTAATAATTCAACATAAAAATATTCTTATGATTAAAGTTTAAGAACTTTTCTTTTCACATAAAAGCAAGCCTTAAAGGCATTTTTAAAACATACAATAAAATAGAACATTACTGGAAAGCTACTCGTATTTTTTGCATTCTGATGGAACTTTTTTTTTAACTAAATATTAGATTTGTCCTTCTTCATGTCTCAACGTTTTATTACACAAAATGTTTGCAAACATTTTAATTTAGGAAACTAACTGGTAAAACTTTCTTGTAAATAATAAAAACAATCTTTCTCTTCGTTGCCCACTTAGTGCCTATATTTATTTTTTTCGTTTAGTGAAATTCCCATTACGGCTCCTCCATTTCTTTCGTTGGAATAATTTTCTAACTTTAAATACTGCTTTTAATTACATACTGCTTATGAAAGACTGTTCGTTCTGCAACTATTGTATTTCTCCAGGCTGCGATTTCTTATTTATAATACATTATGTATCTTATGACTCTGTTGTATCCCTCAAATGTTTTTAATTGTTAATAAACACGACAATATTAGTAAATCTTGAATAATTCGGGTATCTTTTCTCCCTCCAAAACCAGTGGAATCGTATCACCCTGTCTGGTTCCCCTATTCACGGGGAAAGCACATATTACCTGTTTAAGTGGCGTAGCTAGAATTTATTAAGGGAGAAGGTATTATATTTCAACTTTACCGGAATTGTCATAACAAAACAAAAGTAAAGGAGTTCTCACGTAATAAATCCATTAAAATCTTAACTCCTAACTGCATATTAATTTACGCTTCAATTTAATTTTAACACTATTTCAAACACAATCACAACACTCATCTTCCTCGTTATGGGGGAATCGTTTCTACTCCCTTGGCAATAGGCTTCTTCAATAGAAGTTTTGATGTTGCCTTTGTATAAAAACTTCTCAGTGGATCTTTATATTGATCATTTAATCGAGAATTACTATTTCATATAAGGTCAAGGAATTGTATAGTTCACAAAAACCATATAGAGGGTGGTCCATAAGTAATGGCATTCAGACCAACAGTAGTTTCATGAGGCCGAAATATTACGATTTTCCTAGAATTTTCGTAGTCCAAACGTTAATATTTAAAGAGATACAGGGTGCCAAGTCAAAATTTTAAATTTAATTTTCTTCTGTAATTTCAAAAGTTTTCAAAATATTTGTATAAAAAATGAGGAGACTACGTTTCTTGGAACGGGGAACAATAATTCGTCCGCCATTTTAATATAGCTCCTAAAAAAAACTTACTTTTGTTACGCCTAATATCCTTAAAAGTTTTAACTTTTTTATACTCAAAGTTATGGCAGATTTAATTAAAACAACCAGTTACCTCATCTATGCAAAAACAGATATACTGTTTAAATGTCTCTACGAGGTGCATTCAAGTGCTAGGGTCTCTAATTTATTTTCTTATTTATTTATTAATAAAACAATCCAACAGGATACAAAATCCCAATTACAGCACCATTATACGATATACAACTTAGGAACGAATGTGTTGTAACAGTAAATACAGTAATTAATTGATAAATACATCAGAACTTTAACAAGTAACTTAATCTAAAAAATGTTTTGCTAATATAGTCTTAAATTTATGCAGGGAGTCACCAAATATGTCAATGTCGACATTACATGATAGATTATTATATGCTACACAGAATTGTTTTATTGGAGATTTCAATTCATAATTAGTCCTTGTTGTTTTACAATGAAATGGTATTCTGTTTCTTGAAGCGACACGTGGAACGTTAAATGGTACAAGCTCAAGACTACATGGGTCATCAGTACAATTATTAATAAATTAATTTGTATAAATAGTGGCATAATTGTAAATTTCTTCTACTACTTAATGGCAGCAAGTTCGCTTCAGGCAATAAAACAGAGTAATCATGGATAAAGCCAAGATATTGTCCATGGATTTTAAAGTAACAATATTTGATAAATTTATGTTGGACAAACTCAATCTTAGTTATGTATTTACGATATATTGGATTCCAGACTTGTAGACAATATTCTATAAACTACTTACAACACATAATATATCAAACTTTAGTCACTTCTCAACACAGTCTCCCCCTAGACGTACACATTTTTCGCAACGACGACGCCATGATTGCATGCCGCTACGAATGCTTCTTTAGGTGTCTGTTTAGCCCACTTGAAAATTGCCGATGCGAGAGCAACACGAGGGGAGAATGTGCGGTCCCGGAGACTATCCTTTAGCGTTGGGAAGAACCAAAAATCACTTGGTGCAGATCAGGCGAGTAAGGAGCATGAGGAAGTTCAATGTTTTTGTCACGAAGAAAATTCTGAAGATTTGCTGCCCGATGAGCTGGAGCGTTGTTTTGATGAAAAAGTCCCTCGCTGGCCGTTTTTGTTGCTCCACTCGGGTAATCATGTTCTGAGACCGGCTGATGCGTGCATGAGGCTTCTCCGGTTCACGCTCACATGACTTTCCGCCCTCTGTGAATTTCCGCACCCATGCACGCACGTTTTTCACGTCCATAACACCATCACCACATGTTTCAGTCAATTGCCGATAAATGTCAACTGGTTTGACCCCACGCAAGTTAAGAAAACAGATGACAACACGCTGATCCTTGAATGTAAAATTCTCCATTTTAAGTGTCAAAAACTTATCACCCTGCAACTGTTGTAAATAGATTTGTGTGTAAAGTATGGTTCTGCCATCTCTGCTACACATTCATAAAGAGTGCGTTCAACAATGAACAAAAGCTGTAGATTTGTATCTGCACCCCGCCCCAAGAAAAAAAATGAAGATCTTAGCACTTGAATATATCTCGTAAAACCTGTAATTCTTCATGCATTCTGTAACACGGTAGACTTGCATTTAAACAACAAATTGACACATTCTTGCCTAAAACAAGTAAAAGGACGCAGAGCAATAGTGGTTCAGATGGGTATTTGCCACTAAAGCTTTTAAATGTAACGCAAGTAATGCTATTTGAGGGACTGAAATAGTAATTTGTAATACAAGTGTTGAAAGCTTGCGTTTGCCACACGAATGTGAAGTTTGCAGCACGAACGATAGTGAGTGCTGCAGTCACATGAGAGTGGCAAATACAAGCTTTTAACACATGTATTACACACTATTTTTTCTACAACCACAAAAAATTTAAATATTTCTGCAAAATAATATTTTTTCTACTCCCACCATGGAAAGTGGGATTTTCAGACTTCGTCTCCATAGATACGAGTATTGAAAATGAGTGTTTGCCGAACAAGTGAAATTAGCGTGCGGAAAATTTACTTTCCGCACGCACATGCATGATTTTCGGTGCGGCAAAGTATAATTTTGCCGCACCGAAATCAAAATGTCATAAATGACATTTGATGAATGTCAGATTTGATTTTGCAGAAATATTTAAATTTTTTGTGGTTGTAGAAAAAATAGTGTGTAATACATGTGTTAAAAGCTTGTATTTGCCACTCTCATGTGACTGCAGCACTCACTATCGTTCGTGCTGCAAACTTCACATTCGTGTGGCAAACGCAAACTTTCAACACTTGTATTACAAATTACTATTCTACAACCACCATGGAAAGTGGGATTTTCAGAGTTCGTCTCCATAGATACGAGTATTGAAAATGAGTGTTTGCCGAACAAGTGAAAATTAGCGTGCGGAAAGTTTACTTTCCGCACGCTAATTTGTTTCCTTTCCGCACGCAAATTAAAATGTCATAAATGACATTTGATGAATGTCAGATTTGATTTTGCAGAAATATTTAAATTTTTTGTGGTTGTAGAAAAAATAGTGTGTAATACATGTGTTGAAAGCTTGTATTTGCCACACTCATGTGACTGCAGCACTCACTATCGTTCGTGCTGCAAACTTCACATTCGTGTGGCAAACGCAAGCTTTCAACACTTGTATTACAAATAACTATTTATTGTCTGGGTGTCATGTTGTAGGCAACAAGTTATTTTCTAATACTTTGAAATACGTCTGACAATTTACCACTCCATCAATAAATTCAAGTTGTACTAAATTTTTGGCGAACACACAACCATACCATTATTTCTTTCGGAAATAATTTAATTTCACACTTAATACAATCTGGATAAAATGCTTCATTGTTTAATCTAACAACTTTGTTTGGGCAGTTCCTTTTACACGGATCCATCACTTGCCCTTGTTCTTCACAAGAACATGTCATAGTTGTTATTTTAAATGAAAGCCTAACTGCATCGATGACGGATTATTGTTTCCCGTCTCAAGAGTTAGTTTCCCGAATTTTTTAAAGAATATTTAGAAAACTTGTAAAACTACAGAATAAAATTAAAATTTTGATTCTTAACACTCTGCATCTCCTTTAATACTAACTTATGGACTAAGGTAATCCAAGGTAAAAGGTAATATTTTGACCCTACGAATCTACTGTTGGTTATGTTCCATTACGAATCACAAATGCTATTTCCTTGGATTATCATTACTTTATTGTTCAGTAATTACCTGGAGTGTGTATAATTATATTAAAGAGTCCGTATTTCTGAAGATACGGTGTTGGAGCGTTTGGGCAGCGCAACTTAATTCTAACGCACACTATACATTAGAGTTTAGAAAGTCTATATACAGGGGAAGCCAGGGTGGCGCAATGGTAGAGATTCATGTTAGCGTAATGTTGGTCCTTGGTTCGAATCTCCCGATAGGCAGGATTTTCCTGCAGTCCGGATGTCGGTATTGAGCCCTGGTGACAATTCGTCGTTGGGCACCTCTCTTCCGAATTAAGGTCGATTTACACACACCAGTGACGTGACAGTGCCGTGACCAGCCCGTGATTAAACCGACAAGGATAAAAATATTCTTCTAGGAATTTGAAGGGTCTTGTTCATACTCGCCCGGCGCGTGACCGTGCCAGTGCAAACAGTGCTGCCGCCGTCACCGTACAGTGAACATCAGAATACTTTCGGACGATATTTTTCGGTTCTCACGGCCCTGATTTTTATTTATTAATTGATTTTTGTTTTAGTTGTTTTAAGTTTTCTGAGGTTTCATTTTGTTCTTTCTCTGTTTTATTTATATTGATTTATGAGAAACATGAATTACGAAAAACTGATTGAGTTAGTGCGCAACTATCCCTCGTTGTATGATCTGTCCAATCCAAAATACATTGACACAGAGTTCAAGAATACTATCCATCGTCCATCAATTCATTGTGCAGAGTGGCAAATTCCCCTTCTGTAGCTCTATTTTTCCATGCGTGATAGACCCACATCCGTTTTTTCACTTGCTCTTCCTCTTCTTCATCCAAAACCAGAGCAATCATCAAGAGTTCATCCTCCGAAAACATTGCCATCTTGGGCACTCAAATGCACTGGCAATCGACGGGACAAACACTGTTAATTGTGAATAGAAGTCAATATAAGATCACGGCCGGTGGAATCGCGGGCCGGTCACGGCACTGTCACGTCACTGGTGTGTGTAAATCGACCTTTAGGCCTAAGAAGTCGAGGAACAAGGTCCTACACACAGTTACACTATACACATGATGCAGTATGCAGGGTTAAACGGCGTACTAATAATCCGCATGTCCCAAAAGGGGAACAAGGGGTCCTAATAATAATATACAGGGTGAAAATAAACACACAACAAACCTAAAGTTTAATGTAACTGATTCCCCATCTAATTATAGCTCTCAAAAGTCTTGAATACTGTTTCACAATTTTCCATACTATATCACCATCTTCCCACGTAGCAATCAAAGGTTTCTTAAGAGATTAAATATTTGGATGGAGTATAGTAGGTACAGACTGTCCAAAATACACCATAGTGAATAATCCAATAGATTACGATTTGGCAAATAAGGAGTCATTCTCCTTGCTAATGTATACTGGCAAGTTGTTTCTGCACCACTGCTGGGCAATTCGAGCTCTATTAAAAGGAGCTGAATCTTGTTGAAAGATTCATTTGTCCTCCCCAAAATGCTGGACCATGGAAGCAGAAAACCCTCTAGAATATCACGAAGATCAATTGTAACTTCTCTATCCACAAAAAATAGCAGTGCTTTACCATATTTGATGTTATTTCGGCCCAAACCATAGCAGACATAGGTTATCGCGATTTTAAAACTTTACATATAACTGGGTACATTATGGTACTGCTGTTTTGCATAACCTCTACGCTAAGCTTGATATGATCATCCTAGTCTCTCTTAATATATCTCAATATTAATTCATTTGTATCTTTCATTTTATTTAAGTTATCTGCTATCTATCTATCTATCTCTCTCTCTCTCTCTCTCTCTCTCTCTCTCTCTCTCTCTCTCTCTCTCTCTCTCTCTCTCTCGCTCTCTCTCTCTCTCTCGCTCTCTCTCTTTTCTTTAAGATATTGATGGTGTTTGCCTTTTCCATTTTGGAAAGTTTTGACGGTGCTTCAGATAATATATTTGCTATGTTCTTGGTTTTAAACCGTTCCTTATTTCGTTTTTACTCGTACATACGTTTTTTTACATTTTGGATATTATTCCATTCCAAGCTACTATATTTTAGTAGCTAAATCTTAATCAATTTTGTTTATAATTTACGCTTATTGCGTCAAATATTTTACTATAATCTGTCATTTCAGTAACCTCATTTTAATATATCGTGAAATAATGGTAAATACCATGGCAACTCCTTGTAAATCACGAAATTTATTTAATCATACTTTGTACAGTTCTATTCAATAAAATCTAGTACATCTCTTGGGAATGAGTTTTGGCATTTTTTGCTATTCTGAAGTGGGTTTCTTGGCTACTGTGTTATTATCTCTGAATTTGACTTTTAACTAACAAAACCATAGTTTCTATAGATACCAAAGCCCGATCACTCTGCTCAAAAACAACTGTACTAGATTTTATTGCATAGAACTGTACCTTGCACTCTGATTCCACTAGTCACGAAATTCATGAAGTTCCATTTCAGTATAAAGAAAATTGATAAGTTCATGAACAGTGCAGTACAATCAAACGATTCGGAAAAAAGAAATGGGCCAGAAAAACACTGCAGCACAATCAGTGATGAGACATGCAGTATTAGTATAAACGATGTCCAAAAAGTAATTGACGAATTAAAAACAAAAGAGGTGCTTCAAAACATATTAGAATTAAGGGAAGATGAGCCACTAACTGATATTAAAATAGGTGCCTATAAAAAAGAAACTAAAAGATCTGCATCTTCTAGAATTATCTACGGTAACAACCAAAAGGCTGCAATCACGGGAATTGAAAATCCTTTTTCATTATTTATATCTCGTGTAGACCCAAAGTTTAATCAGGAAGATATTAAATCGTTTCTTACAAAAAATAACATTACTTCGGTTTCGTGTATACCCTTAAAAACAAAATACAATACTTATAACTCGTTTAAGCTCTTAATACGGCAGAAAGATGTTGATATCGTATTAAACAAGGACTTCTGGGGCCCAAACATTTTGATTAAGCCTTTCAAATACAAACCTTTGGATTTTTCTCGCGTAAAGACGAAACAGTCCTAAATAATACGGCTGTTGATAGTTTTATCGGACCTCACCAAAACATTAAAATTATGCATCAAAATATTCAGTCCCTACGTGGGAAAATCGAAGATTTAAACTTAATTTTAGAAGACGAAACTCCTAATTTTCTGTGCTTATCAGAACACTGGCTGAGTGAAGATGAAATTGATAGTACAATGTTAGATAATTATAAACTGCAAAATTATTTTTGTAGGACCACCTTTTCGCATGGCGGTGTCTGCATCTATGCAAGGAATGATCTGGAAGTTAATAATGTGTGCGAGTTACAACGCTGTTGTGTTGACAAAATTTTTGAATGTTGTGCAGTAAAGTGTAATATTTCGGGAGAAGAGTTAACAGTTTGTGTTGTGTACCGTTCACCTAATTCGGATGCAAATGAATTTATCATCAAACTAGAAGAAAGTTTGGCACTACTGATTAACAAAAAAACTAAAAACAGTAAATTGTTGTCTGTGGAGACTTCAATGTAAACTTTCTAGAAAATAGTAACATTAAAGTATCTTTAATTGAACTGTTTATGTCGTATGGTCTACAATCAAAGTTGCAGGCACCAACGAGAATAACGGCAGTGTCTTCAACACAAATTGACAATATATTTGCAAATATTGTTCAAAATAATTCTAAAATTATCGACACAATGTTGTCCGACCACACGGCACAGACATTTGATTTCTCTGTTTATCCGAACGTAAATAATAAGAATAAATGTAAACCATTATTCACTAACAATAACAATAAGGCTGAATATAGAAGATTTTATTCTAAAGATGATAAAAGGATTTTTGTAGAACAGCTGACTTCAGAAAATTGGTCTGATGTGTTTGCAGAAACAAAATGTATAAGTACTTGTTTAGGTATATTTGAAGAAAGGTTAAAATATTATGTTGAAACAAATTTTCCATTAAAATTGTGTTTAAAAAATGTTAACAAACACATTATAGGTAAAAAGTGGATGACAAAAGGACTGCTAATTTCTAGAAATAATTTAAGAAAACTGTATTCCATTAATAAGGTTGTCACATCATTAGTATTTAAAAATTATTATTGTAATTATAAGACAATTTATAAAAAATTAATTAGAATTGCGAAGGCACAATATTATGTAAATTATGTCAATAACAGTCAGAACAAATCAAAAGCTGCTTGGAATGTCATAAATAGTGAGAATAAGTCAAAAACTGAGAATACTTTGATTGATTACGTAATTAAAAATGAAGTTAAAGTCAAAGAACCTAATGATATTGCAGAGTCTTTTAATCAAAATTTTATTAATTTGACATCCGTTAAGAAAAATATCAATTATGTTTGTTCAATGAACAATTACAATTTAAACTCTATATTTTTGGAGCCTACAACTGAAGTGGAAGTATATAATACTATTAAGTCTCTAAAAAATACTTCATCATGTGGTGTAGATGGCATTCCATGCAGTTTAATAAAATTAATTGCCCCTCAAATTGCATCTCCTTTGATGCACATAATAAATTTAAGTTTTTCAAAAGGAATCTTTCCAGATTCTCTTAAGGTAGCAAAAGTTTGTCCGATTTTTAAAAAGGGTAATAAATATCAATGTAACAACTACAGGCCCATATCCCTGCTGAAGGTTTTTTCCAAAATATTAGAAAAAATATTTGCATGCAGATTAATTGCATTTTTAAATAAACATAAAATTATTAGCGACAGCCAACATGGTTTTCGGAAGGGCAGGTCTACAGAGACGGCTTTGTTTACTCTTATTGATGACATTTTATTACGAATCAATAATAACCAAAAAGTAATTGCAACGTTTTGTGATTTGAGCAAAGCATTCGATCTGGTTAATCATAAAATATTACTAAATAAAGTACACGACTATGGGATAAGGGGTGTTGCATATAGCTGGTTGCAATCTTATCTTACTAATAGAACACAATATGTTGAGGTCAGATGTAAAGAGGGAAGTGGAAAATCTCAACCTCAGTTAATAAACACTGGTGTGCCGCAAGGATCAGTGTTAGGTCCAATTCTTTTTAGCTTATACAACAATGATTTATCAGATATTTTACATTCATCGTCAAAAGCAGTCATTTATGCCGATGATACTAGCTTGATCACGTCTGGCAATTATGAAAACTCCCTAATTACGCTGACCTCAAGTGAAGTTGGAAAAATTGAGCAGTGGTGTTCTTTGAATGCGTTACTATTAAACGATACTAAAACCAATGTTATGTACTTTAAAACAAAAAATTGTAACAATTTTAATAATTTAGAAGTAAAGATAAATGACAAAACGTTGCATCGAGCTGATAGTTTAAAGTGCCTAGGCATTTATATTAATGAAAAATTGAGTTGGAATACGCATGTAGCTACATTACATAGTAAAATAAGTAAACAGGAATATATCCTCAGAAGATTGCGTTTTAGTAGTAACTTGACAGTCTGTAAAACATACTACTATGCTATGATATACCCAAATTTTAAATATGCTATATTAGTGTGGGGCTGTTCGGCTCAGCTTCAACCTTTACTTATTCGACAAAAGAACTGCTTGAGAATTATGTACAATTTACCTCAAAGAACTTCCTGCAAAAATATCTTTATAAAAAATAACATTTTAACATTACCATGCATCTATTTATATTATGCTATAATATATATAAGGAAAAACTTAAATTTATTTCATATTTCTGAAGGGGCTCAGAAATACAATTTGAGAAATCCTAAATTGCAATCTATCCCGGCTAGGCTTGAATTGTTTAGAAATAGTCCACTTTCCACGGCAAAAAGAGTATATAATGTTTTACCTAATAAGATTAAAAGTATAGAACCTTTAAAAAAATTTAAATCATCTTTATTATTTTTTTTGCTTGACATGCCTTTTACAGTTTAAATGAATATTTTATTGTTTGTGCTAGTGATATGTGATATTTATATGTATATAAATGTAAGATTGTAACTACTGACAATGGCTGTGACATGTTATATGTACGTGAGGCTAAAATAAATATTATTATTATTATTATAGGAATCCAGATAAGTGCACCAGCATCCAAAACCGTACAAACACGGAATTTGATTGTTTTCCACAATTTAATGAAGAATTAAGCTTAACATTATTATCACATTAAAAATTGCTTGTTTACATATCTAACCACACTAAAGATAGGTAATAAAAATATTTATAGCTAGGCTGGAGTTGAAAGAGGTACATGTTCTGAAGTTTACAAGAAACTGGATCCAGCTAAACAATTTTTATTTCATTGTCGAAAAACACAGGCCCACTAGCTTGTACGCAATCGGAATAAAAATGTTCTACGTAAACAGGAATATAAAATTTAAATTCAATAGAACAATCAATTTATAAATTTTATTTTTAGTGATAATTTTGAAACTAGCCTATTATTTAAAATCTATCGAGAGATATTTTGACATAATTTTTTTCTACTCCCACCATGGAAAGTGGGATTTTCAGACTTCGTCTCCATAGATACGAGTATTGAAAATGAGTGTTTGTCGAACAAGTGAAATTAGCGTGCGGAAAATTTACTTTCCGCACGCACATGCATGATTTTCGGTGCGGCAAAGTATAATTTTGCCGCACCGAAATCAAAATGTCAAATCTGACATTTGATGAATGTCAGATTTGATTTTGCAGATATATTTAAATTTTTAATGGAAATGTGGTTGTAGAAAAAATAGTGTGTAATACATGTGTTAAAAGCTTGTATTTGCCACTCTCATGTGACTGCAGCACTCACTATCGTTCGTGCTGCAAACTTCACATTCGTGTGGCAAACGCAAGCTTTCAACACTTGTATTACAAATTACTATTGCTCACTATATTACTATTATTTTTAATTCTTATGAAATAATTTTTAATATTTTTTAGACGCATATCAATAATTACGAAAATATGTGTTTTGAGGATTGATATAGATATAAATAAAAAGGTAAAGGATTTGGAAGAATTAACGAGAATAGCACAAACGTGTCTTAATAATAATTATACTACTTACGCTACCAACTTCGCCACTGCATATTCATCACGGCGATGAAAAGTCGTCTTTTATTTTTCTTCGATTTTAAGTTTATTATACGAGACAAAATTTGAAATGTTCGCTTCCTCGTTTGTAATCATTCTACTTCATTCAAATTACATATCATACACGTACCTTACTATAAGACTTCTTTTTATATTTCATATAACAATGTAAACACGTTATCACGGTAATTAAAGGAATCACATTCATAAAATACCCAAGCAATTAATATTGAAGTATATAAAAATACCTTGCCCTCGTACAGGGCTTTTAAAGAATTGGTTATTTGATGCGATTTTAGTTCAAATGTAAAAATAAATATCACCGATCTTTAATAGGTATGTTTTAGGTTTGTATTGATTTTCGTTACTACATGATAACTTTTTCCGAAATGAAAAACCAAAATACCTAACTAACAAATATTCCAAACTCACCAGAAAAGAATATTACTGTGTCAGAATAGGAATGCCAGACCTTTATTTGGCAAAGAGGGCGATTTTAAACATGTCTTTCTATTTAATTAGTTATTATATGCAGATTTTACTTTACTTTTAGAAAGAATCATAATAACTAATACTAATTATTATCTTTAGAAGAATATACTTTTCATACTATAAAATCGCCGAAATATGGAAACCAGTATTTAATTTAGTTAATGAGAAAAATGAAATACATGTAACGTGATGGAACAGTAAACGTTTCATCTGGCAGTTTATCAATAAAGTGGTAGGTGTTAATTAAACTACGTAGGTTTTACTAATACTGAATAAACTCGCGTTTTGTGTTATTTGGTTGCTTGCTCTGTGACAGATTTGTTTTTCACATTATAATCATTTAATCAGTTTCATACGGGGATTTAATCATCGCTCTCTTTCATCTTGATAGATGTAATTATCTAAATGGTGCAACGAACAGATTATTTTCATTAATAACTTTTATGGAAGGTTCCACCGAGGACTTTACAGTTTTCTAATGCATTGATTTTACAATTAAGAAACTTTTCTAACTAATACCATAACATCGGTTATACGTATTTGATTAAAGTAATTCAAAACTAAAATTAGCATTTGCAGTATTTCATATTGCTCACACCAAAATTTCGCTGCAAAAAAAGAGATCTAGAAAAGTGCCATTACAAAGCGAAGAATGATTTAGTATATACAGGAAAATATAAAAATAAATCTGAAATCTACAGTACTTACCAGAAAACAGGGAAATAAATATTGATAGTAATCGATTTGTGGAGTCTCGGCTCCGTTTGGCATTAAAATAGTTCCGCAAGTGGAAACTGCGGCTTTAGTTCGACGTTGTTATAGCAATCACTACCAGTGAACACAATGCATTCCCGCACATTTCTCAGGACCAACGCTTTGCTCCCTGGTTCCTTCGATTGCGATACAAATCCTGACTCGATTGCACATATTTTTACCGTTATGTGGTGAACCTATGCAGGCTTTGGCCGGTCCCTGTTGAGCGATAAATTCACCCCGATATCGATTTCACATTCACGGTTGTAGGTTAATTCAGTCTAATAAATTTTCAAAAATTTTGTTAACCCTGACGATCAACTTGTGTGAAGCATTTTAAGTACAAAATTTTGCCTTGAAAAATCTCTCAATACTTTAAGCTTCTTACATTCTAATACCTTTCTAATTAAATATATGAATTCAAAAATCTCTTATATTTTCTACGTTGTAAACAACATAACAAAAAACTTCAATTCTTATAATGTACACGTTTTGTTGCTTACAGTTTTATACGCATATTGTGAAAAATTTATTTTCCAGAAAATTTTAACTAATTCTTGAACCAATTTTATCCAGCTTATTTCGTCTATTTTTTAAGACGCGTGAATAATTAACGCGTTTTATCTTCTCTTTGTTGGTCAACCTTATTCTCGCTTTCTTACTTTTCTGAGTAAATATCTGTACTGAGTTGTTACACATGTGAGTTGATAACGAGCCACTATTTGATGAGCACTTTGAATTCCTACGACTTTACAGCAATAAGTTTGAATTTTTCTTGTTCAAAAACAAAATATGTAATACTTTCTAAAGTCATTTACAATCACCTTAGTGCGCTTTGTTGGCAGTTTAGTTAAATTATTGTTTATCTTGGCACTGCTAAATATTCAGCCAATTCATTTAAATTACTATTGGCCCTATTTATAAATTTTTAATACAATTGGAACAGGTTTTATGTTTAATAAATTATTTTAGCGAATTAATTCTGTTTAAATAAATCTGTTATTTATAATATCCGCACTTAAAGTGTTTAACAAGTAATTAACAGAAAATACAATCAGTTTATCGGTATGTTGTAATCTCACAAATTACCATTAAAAAAAACTGTGAATAATGTTTCGCGTGTTTTCCTAGACAGAATGAGTTTTAATTTACTGCACTCTAGGAACAAATTGTTTTGAGATAAATTGGACACTACCTTCCTTAATAAATTTACTTTGAGCTGCGTTGGTAGCAGACCACCATTACTAGTATGAACTTTAAATTGTAAAATATTGGTTTATTTCCTAATACCAGAATTACATTTATTAAAACGGTACATACTAATTTCGCATTTTAAGTAGAAAATGATCTTGCTTTAATACCTAATCTGTTCTATAATTGATTGAGATGCATTAAATTTATCTTAAACGCTCGTTTTTTATAGTTCTATTATATGTAGAATTTAGCTATAATAAATAAGGAATTTTGAATACTACAAAACTAAAAAAATCCTTTTATACCAAAAAAGAATAAGCTCATTATTAAAAGCTACGTTTTTTATTCTTAAATGTAGGATTTCGTTCTGCACATTGGCATTCTAATTATGTAGCCTTTTTGCTTATTTAAAAAACGTAGCCTTCTTGATATTTGTATTTACAATGTGTTGAAAGCGCACAATTTCAATTTAAAGCTACGGTACGTTCTTGAAAGTTATTTACTTTATAAAAATACCAAAGCTTAATTAAACCCAAAAGGATTTCACTCCGCTTAGTTTAAAACCAAATGAAAGTTATAACTCCAGTTATAAAAAAAATGTAAACGGCAGAATTATTGCAAATTAAGAATGGTAAATTTTCGACGCCAAGGTAACCTTTTTTATATTTAACATCATTTTTATATGCCTTTTTAATTATTTTCTTCCAAAACATCTTTTAGGCCATTCTAGAAAATAAACCGTGTGTATATAAAATTAGCCCATAATTTTTATTAAATTTTTCATTTCTTTATTCAATCAACTATAAAAGGTCGTCTCCTATTCGTAATGATTATTTACAACTTAAAGAAGCTGTAAAACATTCAAACCTTGATGTTTTTAGATTTCTCGTTACCTTTTTGATGGTATATAAATAACGAGTTGTTTAACCTTTGCTTCCAGGATACAATATTTTGTAGAATTAATTAGACTGTGTAACTAAATAGAAAATATCCAGGCCTCGTCAATGTTTACTTTTCATTTGAGTTCCTCTTCTGTATAGAATTTTGCTTATGCTGCATTTCGCAGATATAACAACAATTGATTTTAAATAAATTTTTAAAATTGCTTCAATTTAATTAAAATATACATTTCAAAAAATTCCATGCTAGAGCTGCTTTAAAGCGAAAAATGTGTTTACAAATTAATTTTAACGTATACAATCATTTTAATTCCTCGTAACGAATTCTGATATATTGTGTCCAAGTTATTAGGTACCCTTTTCTTAATTTAAAAATTATATCTATGCATACTACTCGTACGTACAAATATTGACACACTAATATATTCTTTATTCATTATTTCAAAAAATACTTCTCTCAACTTTAAAAGTGCCTACGTCAAATAATTAAATCAGTACTTTAACTGATATTTCTGAATCATAGGTACCTACCTATCTGTTAAAAACTGTAGTTGCACTGCAAATGGAAAATTAACTGTAGCATTACCGTTTCCTGACTGGAATTTATTGTATATCAACAACAAAATCAAAAACATTTCCAAAAAAAAACGAATTACAAATGCTGTATTTTTAAAATAGTTAATAACGTTGTGCTTCAAATAATGGCCTTTTAATTTACCTCGACAGCAGTGAAGAATTTTTCAATTTTTTCTTTATTTTCTCGTTGTTCTGATTCTTACCATGTTGCAAGTTGAAAAGTACTGAACACAAGGTTAGCAACACTAGAGCTTCCCGTTCGCCGACCCTATAGCTCGAAGAGCTCTACAGAAGCCCTCTTTATGACACCTGTTTGCTATCCGTCGCTTCCAATACTATAATACGTTTTACGACTTTGACAAGTTCAGAATACATATAAAATTTTGTTCGTAAAATCGTAACTTTCCAATAAACTGTAACAAATGTTTACGTACAAATTGACGCTGTTCTGCTTGCATCTACAAATACATTGATTTTAATTCTCATTAACTAGATTTAAGGTCGAATCATACAATATTTGCAAACATAAAGCGCAGCAACGAAACCGTTAGGATAACGAAAGAACTCTTAAATTAAAAAAATTATGTAATAAATGGTATTAAAATGAATGTGCGAAGCTGGTACTGCAAAAAAGTCGATTTTAAATTCAGAACGGGAAGAAAGTGGAAAATAACTAACTACTTTTCACGTCAATAACAATTTCTGGGATCCTTGGCTCCTCAGAAATAATTAATTTCTGCGTTTAATTTTGTATTCATTGGCGCAGCAAGCAGCTGCACTTTATGAACGAATTCCCACAAAGATCACCTGCAAGTACTTTAAATTTAAATTAAACGAAATTAAAAGGCTCAGGGAGTATTCTGGGAAATAAGGGACATCGCAGAACGTTCAACTGCAAATTGTTTTCATATGCAACCATAAAATTGGATCATTCGGTTAATATATAGTATGACACAAGGGAGGAATTCGATATCAGTGATTGCTAGCTGTATGTCGAGGGGATGTCACCCTTGCTGTAATGAATCACTACAGGAACCGACCTGCGGCGAGGACGTCACATCCAGAAACGCGTACGTCAAATTATACGGGATCGCGACAGTTCCTTGTTCAAAACAAGATAAAGCAAATTATCACGTTAGCAAGAGGATAAGTGACCTGACTATGAAAGTCATAGCCCAGCTCTTTACATACTAAAATTTACAGTAACAATTTGATTTTTAAATGTTTTCCTTTAACATCTGTTTCTAATTATGTACAATTCACAGCAGGCTACTATAAATATAAAAACTAACGAGAGTTTTCTAAATTAAAATTTAATATTTAATAATAAATTTGTAATTCTTCGCTACAAACACATTGACTGTCTTAAGACTTTTTTAAGTGATGAAATTAACTTCAGTTTTCATAAATATTCTCCAAAAGAAAGAGCTTCGCTTTCTAATACTGCTTACACGTGATCTAATTTTAAGAATAAACTTTGTCTTTAAATTGTATTGGGATTTCATAATCTTATTAGAATGGCTTAAAGTTTTAAAATACTATTGTATGCGAGGTATACATTTATTATTACCTTATTGCAAATACTTTTAATTATTAATACTGCTGGTACTATAAGATAAATCTTTCTTTGACTTGTTAATAAATCATAATCAGTGACATTTGGTTAACAATAACAATATACTCATATAGAAATGATTTGGAATTCGATAAAATAATGTCCTAATATTCGCAATAACAAAATCAATATTAATTTATGCATCAAGAGAAAATGAACTAGCATTTATCAGATGAGAATGGATTTTCCGCCAGAGTGTAACGAGAACTGGGGATGCAGTACCCGAGATATTTACCTCCCAAATTACGTATTAGGTTTTCCACAGCCGATATAAATTGCTGTTAAATAATTTTTTGCATTTTGACAAAAAAAGTGGACTTTTTTTTATTAAAAAACCATAAAGAAAGCAACACTTTTTTTAACTATTTAATTTTACATTTTGCATTAAGTAAGTATGCTTTAAATAAAATTTTTTGCATTATGACAAAAAAAGTGGACTTTTTTTATCAAAAAATCATAAAGAAAGCAACACTTTTTTTATTTACATTTTGCATTAAGTAAGTATGCTTTAAATAAAATATTGTAAATTGTCAGTTTGACAACTTTCAATTCTCAAATCCTTTTTATCCTGTTTTGAGGGATTTAAAATATAAAAATGCAAAAAAATATTGTGTACAACTCGTATGAAAGCATCTTTTTTTCACTCGTTTGATTGATGCACTCCGGCTTCGCCGTCGTGCATCAAACTTCAAACTCATGAAAAAAAGTATTGCTTTCATTACTAGTTGTACAAATAACTAATTGTAAATTGTCAGTTTGACAACTGTAAATTCTCAAATCCTTTTTATCCTGTTTTGAGGGATTTAAGATGTCAAAATGCAAAAAATATTATGTACAACTCGTATGAAAGCATCTTTTTTCACTCGTTTGATTGATGCACTCTGGCTTCGCCGTCGTGCATCAAACTTCAGACTCATGAAAAAAAGTATTGCTTTCATTACTAGTTGTACAAATAACTATTCTGATATTAATTATGAAACATTAATTGTCACTAAGTTACTCACCTCATTTACTTCTCTAAGGAGGGAAATTTACAGTCACTACCCCATTGTCATGGAAACCATTGAACAAATAACAAAAAAGCAGCTTACCTCAATCAAATATGGCATGTAAGTAAAGGGTGTTCAACTGTTCAAATTTGAGTTAAAAATTTTAATTTGTCGTTATTCATATTTTTCATACTAAAGTGCACTGACATGTTTGACAAATGACAAGTAGAGACATTCCGGTTAGTAAATATCAAACGCTATATGATTGAACAACGCGTGTTTATTGTAAAAAATTATTATAAATTTGGTGAAAGTTTTACAGAAGAAAATGCTCCAATAGTCAAAGCCATTCGAGATATTCTACTAAAATTTGACGAAAGTGGTTCAATACAAGATCAAAGAAACAAAACCGACAGTACAGTGGTCGTTCACAAAAAAATATTCAAGCTGTTAGTATTAGTATTGCTGAATTGCAAGCAATGATATAATTTTCTGATGGGATAAATTGGAAAGCATGGACCTAAGAAACATGTGGTATCAATAAGACGGTGATACCTACCTCTGATACAATCAAAGCAACAATTCATCTTTTGCGCGAGAGATTTGGCAACTGAATAATTTCTCGAACAGGCGACATCAGTTGCCACCCAGACCGTGCGATTTAACACCATTGGACTTCTTCTTATAGGGTTTCTTGAAGAGTAAAGTGTATGCAAACAATCCTCAAACGTTTCAGGTTTCAGCAGTTGAGGACAACATAATTGAAGGAATTATTATACTGAAATTGTGTCGCATTTATGCCAAAATGTTATCGAAAATTTTAGTAAAAGATGGTGGCTTGCCGAAGTAGCAGAGGTGGCCACTTGTCTGATATTGTTTTCCATTATTAACCGGAACATGTCTTCTTCCATTTTCAATAAGAATATTTGGACATTTCAAACAATTTATGTGTTTCATTGAAAATTTAAATTTTTACCTCAAATTTGAACACCCTTTATAACATTCTAAATTTGCAGTGGAAAAAATGTTTATTATTATAAGCACGTATAAATTAAATAATATAGGGCCAGAAAATGTTCTTGTCTTGCTCCCGCTATCATAGAGAGCATATTTATGTCAACCCCTCTTACATTTTGTATAGAATTTGCAATATTATTTTAATGATGTTACGATGCACTCACCTCCCTTATACTTATACATTCACGATCATTTTAGATTACTGATGGCTGATGGCCATATTAAGAACATAGTTTCATTGGTTTAAACAAAACATTTTCTCTCGTAAATAGTACGTGTGTTGTCAGCAAGTATAACATTGATTTAATTTTAAAGTTATACAGAGTGGCGATTAACAGTCAAGTCACTGTTTACGAGATTGAACTATATAGGAAAAAAACTTTACTAGCAATAGGTATATTCTTTTGCTATAAGGTACGCATATGTATATTAACATAGGTAATTAAATATATAAACAGAAACAAAATAAAATAGAAAATTTACAAAGGTAAAACACAAATAATAAATAAATATCAATCTAATAGTTATTTATTATACATGCGGATTAAATTAATGTTTAATGAGCGGTACGTTTACACGCGCGAGCGGCGGTAGCCGCAAGCGCGTTAATACCGCGAGTTAATACATTAATTTAATCCGCAAGTGTAATACAACTGTTTATTCAATTTTGACATTTACTTGACATTTTTAAAGCGATTTGACATTTTTAAAGCGCTAGCGGAATAAAAATTTTAAATCGCTAGCGGAATAAAAATTTTAAACGATTGTTTATAAAACATCAACTTTTATGGGCAGGCCAGAAACAAATAAACGTCAGTTTATACGGCAAAATTGAATAAAACTTATTTTAATGACTCATATTTTATGTACATAACTAAAGCCTTTTTTAACAGACGTACAAAAAATATTCCTACCAATTTCAGGAGCGTATGTTTGAAATTCTGCTTCAATCAAGGCCTTCAAAGTTCTTGTGTCCTCAATAATATTATCGACGTAAACCAAATCTCGAACAATTTGTCAAAACACTGAAATGCGTAAGTGATATATCACACGACCTTGTGCCGAAATCAGGGGCATCCCTATTTTTTAAATTATATTTTAAGATATCCAAATAAAATTTGTTATACGTAATATACTGTCAAAACTGCATTATCTGACACAGAACACAAGTTTCTATCACTTCCGGTTTCGCCGGAATAAACATAAATTTGTAATTCTAAATGGAACGGCCTGTATATTTATACATTTTTGGAATCTGCAGTTAATTTTACGTATGTTGATATCAAATTTGAAACATTTTAATTATGTTAATTCCGGCGAAACAGGAAGTGACAGAAACTTGTGTTCTACATAGAATATTCTCTTTCCGCTGAGCTTAGTAAAGTAAGTATTAATACGCAATTTATAGATAAAAAAACATTTATTTATAATTTTTCAAAGTATTCACCTCCACAGCCTTTTTTCATCCGTGAAAAACAATCTTCAAAACATTTTCTCCAATCTTCCCGCATTTATTAGGTTCTTTATTTCATTTTTGAATGCGTCAACCGCTTTTTTGGCCGACGTAAAACATAAACCCCGTAACTTATCCTTTTCACGTGGAAATAAAAAAAAATCATTAGGTGCCAGGTCTGGACTATACGGCGAATGAGCCATTATTTTAATGTTCTGGGCATTCAAATACTCAATCGTTCGAGCAGCCGTGTGTGGCCGAGCAGTAGCTTGATGCAAGATGATCCTTCCTCTTTGACGCTTTTTGCGAACATTTTGGAGAACTTGAGGCAAACAAACTGTAGTGTACCATTCGACATTAACAGTACGGTGATCTTCTAGAGCTACAGTGGAAACATGTCCAGTAATTCCATAAAATGTGGCGACCATCTTTTTGTTTCTGCTTTTTTAATATGAGCAATAGCAGATATCTTCAGTCTGCTGTATTATTTCATAAAATGATCATGAAAAAGCAACCACCTTACTTATATAAAAAGATAAGCTTCCGTACGGATGTGCATCACATAAACCTTCCCCACAGAGGTCTAATATCCATCCCGCAACACAGTACCTCGTTTTTTCAACGTCTATTTAGTTATAATATAGCTAAGATTTATAATAACATCCTTAAAGTTAACAAACAATACTCTGTTCCACGATTCAAAAAATGTTTGCGACAGATTTTGCTACAGTGTAAGTAATTTTAATTTTATTAATTTTATTCATAGTTGGCCATGAAAAATATAAATCGTGTATTTGCCAAAGTCATACAACTTAAGTCATTAGAACTACTTAATCTAAAACCACGCCTAACTGATAAAAATTAGAGCAGATTAAATTATTCTAAAAACTAAAATTAAATACAAATTGAACAGGAAAATGTTATTAACGGAAAATTATTTTAAAGTAGATGAGTTATGTGACCTTCATTTTCTTAGTGGCAGATTTGAATTCTGTGTTTAATAGAATTAGTGACATTTTGAAGAATCCGAGGATCATTGTTAATTTCTTCAAATTTCTGCGAAATTCTTTGTCGAAGGTCAACCATATTTGTATGAGTGTTTTAAAAATAGAATTTTTAATGTAAGGCCATAAGAAAAATCGCACGGAGTTAAATCACAGCTTCTAGGAGGCCATTTTACAGGCATGTTAAAATGCGATCACCGTAGAATTCCATTAAAAAGTTTAAATTTCCTGGTGTTGTGTGAATACGAGCACCATCTTGTTGGTAATATCCTTCATTTAATTCATCATCATGTAAACTCGCTATAAATGGAGTTAATATTTCTTGTCGATACCTTTCAGCATTAAGTATACCTAAGAGTTATTTATGTAATCATACAGTAATCATCTTAGTACCAGGAAATCACTTTACCTTCAAAGAATATGGGCCCTATAAGTCTTCTTGTACTGACTGCCGCCCAAACTCCAATTTTTTGGGGATGGAGGGGAGTTTCAACAAAAAAAATGAGGATTTTCCGAACTCAAAAACCTCATGTTTTGTGAGTTTACGTATCCGGATAAATGGAACCATGCCTCATCCTGTATAGAAACTTTTTTCTAGAACTTCTTGGTTGTTATGAAGATTTTCTAAAAACCAGTTGCAAAATTTGAGATATATTACTTCTACAAACAGATGCCAAAAGATTACGTAGCAAAATTTCCTTGCAAAAACTATATAGAAAGAAAAAAAACTAATTTATAAGAAGTAGGGAGTATAAGTGACATAGAAAAGTTTCTTGCACAAGGGTCTGTTGATCCTTAACTACGCCACTACTTCCATTGGGGGGTTATGAATTTCAGCAGGATTATCGACAGTGACAACATTTTTAGGTCTGTTACTTCTATTTTTTGCCTTTTGAAACGTCTCCATGTAAGTTAAACTTTTGAACAGTTTTTTTGTGATGTTACTGATTGGTGGTCGCTTTTTAATATGTTTCAGCCAACCATACCGTACTCTCATAGTCGCAGTTCTATAAACAACCTACCTTCGCTGAATAATACCATTTTATAATAGATGTTCGTTGTTAGAGATTTGAATTCAACACTCAATTTCGAAAATGACGACGCCAATTGTCTGACCTGCTGACTGTGATATTGCCCATTTATACTTTATATTCCTTAAATTTTATAAAAACGACGATGTCAATATACAGAAAAGTGACTTGTCTATGAATATGTCGCGACAGAACTAAGGTCTTACAAAATTCGAAATAGAATAAATCTAAAAAGCCGTATTTAGAACGCTACATCCTCTACTTAACCTCGGACATCTTATTCAATAATAAACCGTTGAATGATGATGAACTAATAATAAAGTAATAAATCACAATGGTGATTAACTGTGACCTAAAATAAACCCAGATGTTGTAGGATATGCACATCGCTTTTCTATTTCAATCGAACACTTTTTCAAGTCTATAAAGCGTCGAGACGTAGAATTGGCAACTCTACTGCCTTACCTATGACTCCTATGAGTAGATGAAGTAAAATATCGCAGATACTTTACTTTTCTTTAGTAATGATAATCTATACATTTAAAAATAAGCCCATAAAAGTAAATCAACCAGAAAAACTTTTAGGTATTATTCTTATACTACTCCATACTACTCCATGTTGCTGTTTTTCACCTTGTTTAGTTGGTAATTATTTGTGGAAAATAAAATTGATTTTACATATTTTCTTCGTGAAATTGTCTTATGAATACTATTTTTAAATTATAAAATTACCATTTAATTTTAAAAGCTCTTGTTATATTATATATGAAACTAGCTAAAATGTCGAATAGAAAATTGTTTGCTTCTCAACCGTATTCAACACCGATGCATAGTGTAAATTCTCTGCAGCAGGTGCAATCTCTGATCGCATTATGTAGTTGAGCACTTTACTCACGTACGTCATTACATCGATGGAAAATTGTCTTATTAAACAAACATTGTAAATTAACTTTAGTTGCATAGTCAGGGATAGATATATCATCTTATCATCTGCAACTTTAGATTACGCAATACAGGGAAATTTTCTTTTTAGTATACATATCCCCTATGTATACTTTTACAATAAACGTAATATGTAGGCAACCAACTATACACTATAAACGTCACGCCACGTGGTGCGTAAAGGTTATGTTTCATGTTTGTAAATAAAAAATAAATCAAAATTAGTGGAATATCAAAATAATTTTAATTCAACGATTATTCGAAAACATAAAATATCAACAATACAAAACAGAAAGGAAAATAAAAACAGCAACAGTTAAAGACTAACTTTTTGACATTAACTTATTTTGATGATTTAAAAAATTAGCATGCTGTGGCAAAAATCAGCAAATTAAGTTAATGTAAAAAAATTAGTCTTTAAGTGTTGCTGCTTTTATTTTCCTTTCTGTTTCGTATTGTTGATATTTTATGTTTTAGAATAATCGTTGAATTAAAATTATTTTGATATTCCACTAATTTTGATTAATTTTTATTTACAAACATGAAACATAACCTTTACGCACCACGTGACGTGACGTGATGTTTATAGTGTATAGTTGGTTGCCTACATATTGCGTTTATTTTAAAAGTATACATGGGGGATATGTATACTAAAAAGAAAAATTCCCTGTATATCTATATCCAAGATACCTTAGACAGACTTCATATATGTATGAATCTACGTATCTTGCTTATACCAGTTTGAAATCCAAATATTAAAAACTGCTAAGGGGAAGACTAAACAATACAGGATTAAAGATTAATAATTATCGGCACTGTACTTCAGGTTTATACAAGGTGTTTGAGAAACACTTATTGGTAAGACCACACCAGATTCTACTTGTTAGGTATGTTTGTTAGCATTTTTTAACATTCACTTTTTTCAGAATACAGCATGCTCGTGGCCATAATAGCAACATTAAAATATTAGTATTCTATATATCAAACGTATAATCACCTGAGAAATAGTGAAGATGTTGAAGACAGTGTATTCCAAGTTGTTTTAATTGAGTTTTTTTGTTTTTCAGAATATACGTACCTTCGTAAATTATCAAATTACTGATTGCAAAAAATCCTGTGTATGACAATTTTAAATTGTTCATTTTCAAAGGTATTCTAATTCAGTAAATACGGTTGCAATCAGTTGAAATGAAACTACAGTCGCCCGGTAAAATTAAACTGTAACAAAGTAAATCCTATTTAGTTAAATGAAACTTGCTAAATAAAATTCGCTTTGTCAAATAAACAGGTGATAAACGAGGTAACATATCCGAACTTGGATGGATCGCAGCCACAATATGCTTCCAAATAATTTTCAGAGACCGATGGCGCAATCCATCACTTAAGAAGTACGACAATGGGTAGCTGTATTTATTAGATTTTCTTCACCTATTAGCAACATCGAATACATCACTTTGGAGACATTTTCCCCAGCAGTGTTTATAAAGTTTTTCTTGGAACTTCTTAGAATTTCATTATATTTATTATCATTTACGCTTCCATTTTGAATTAATATTTAAGATAATACATATTCTCGGATGCCATCTGCGCTAAAGCTAATTCACTTCAAGTCAAGAAGTAGTAAATACCGCTTTATATTATCTTCAGTCTTGCGTACTATGAATAGAATTAATTCGAAATTTAAAATGCACAAAATACCTTAGATTAACTGCAACAAATAAAATTTCCTTAAAATATCAGTTGAACCGGCAGTGCAGCTGTTAATAAATTTAGATTTTGAATGTAA
Source organism: Melanotus villosus (assembly GCA_963082815.1). Taxonomy (NCBI): domain Eukaryota; kingdom Metazoa; phylum Arthropoda; class Insecta; order Coleoptera; family Elateridae; genus Melanotus; species Melanotus villosus. The sequence goes on along the minus strand of OY720418.1, from coordinate 58,927,615 downwards.
ACCGAACTTATTCAAGTGACCCCAAAGAATTTTTGTATTGATCTTTTTAATTCTTTTGTGAGCTTACCGTTTACTTGCGACACAAGGTTTATTGAAAAAAGTTGTTCTATTTGATTGGCTCTACCTACCCTTAAAATTAATGACAATACTTTTGAATCACCCTGTATAGCAATTGAGTAGAATAGACATCGTTTTTATTGTAGGCTTATTTCCGTAACGGGATTAAAAATGAAAATTATGTGTGGAAGTATTTTTTCAAGCGTGTTGTCAAGAATTTATTGAACAGGTTCCGGAAGAAATCGAGACACCCACTTAAGACTATTAATGAAACTTGTTGATGATGTTCGGAATATTGTTGAGGCTGCCCCTTCAATAAGGAGATTATGTCAGGAAACTAATTTATCTTCCTGTACTTCCCGCAGAGTCTTAAAGAAAGACCTGAATTTGATTCGACATGAAATTCTCATGTATCGTCAAATTTTACCACAATAATATATGTAAATACATAGTAAATATGCGAGTGAATATTCAGAATGTTACACTTTTTACAGACGAAACCTAGTTTTATTTAATCGGATATTTAAATTGACAAAATCAAAACTTTGGTCAGGGGAAATTTCCATGCTTTTTTAGAAGCTCCTCTCCATACCCTCAAAGTCAGATTGTGGGCAATTGTTTCAAGGCGCAGAATGTTATAAAAATTTTGTGAAGAAAATTTTACTGCTAATTTTTATATAAAAAATATATTGGAACCATTCATCAAACTTCATGATTATGAAATTATAAGAGGTTACTTTCAGCAAGACAACGCTAGTGCTCACACTGAGAACATCACGCTGAATTACGTGAATGTTATGACAATCGCTTAATTAATGCCGATTAGTCTACGCAACGTTCCCCCGATATTACCATTAGAAATTTCTTTTTACTTATACAATCAACTTCTTCTAAATAGAAGAACTTAGAAATGCCATTTCTCAGGAATTCGATCTTGCAGTTTTGAATAATATATTTATTTGAAAATTTAAAAAGGAGAATATAATTACGTCTTGCAAATCAAGGACATTTTGAACATGTATTATAGTTTTTTGACATTTCAAGTTTGTTTTATCAATTAGCAGATTACAATTTATCTAAGACATGATTTCAAAAATTCCATGACTTGCACTAGCCCGTTTTATTTACTTGCTGGTAGATTAAAATAGTCATAAAAAATTCCTGGCCTTTCTAATAAATATAATATAATGAATATTAGAGACCCCAATTATAAAAATAAGCATTTTCTTTAATTATCAGAAAAGGAAGAAAAATTACATGGTGCGCTGGTGTTAATAATGTTACAAACAAGATACTAACTTTGACAAAATACAGCTAAATTTGCCAAGCTCATTTTGACAAAAGCACTGAAAGATCCAAGTTTATGTTATGTACCGATACATTTTCAACTACGAGGAGTGTTCAAATTTAAACAGGAATGTTTAAATTAAAACCCCATCTGAAGACAATTCTAAAAATTAAATTATTTAAAGGTTAGCCGTGACTCTTGTTAACATATCCACGGAAATTGTTTCGATATAATATTATTTTGACAGTTACAGTTACAATGTCTGAAAGTTCTGTTCGTTGTAGCGTGGAACAGCGTATAATAATCAAATTTCTTACGAATGAAGACGTAAATTCGACTGAAATTTTTACAAGACTGCGAGCACAATATGGCGATCAATGTCTTTCAAAAGGTCGAGTGTTTGAGTGGTCAAAATCCTTTGGAGACGGGAGAACGCATGTAGCAAATGAGCCTCATGTACGGCGAGCTGCAACTTCGGTTAATCGTGAAAATGAAGAAAAAGTTAATGCCCTTATTCAGGAAAACAGACGGGTAACAGTTCGTCAAATTTCTCAAAATTTACAAATTAGTGTCGGAAGTGTTGAAGAGATCATAAAAAACAAGCTAAAGTATCGTAAGGTGAGTGCCAGGTGGATTTCGCGCTTGTTGACTGAAGAACACAAGTTGAATCGGTTGCAAATCGCTTCTGGGACCTTCCTCCGCATCCAGCATACATGCCTGATCTTGCTCCCTCTGATTTTTATTTGTTTAGCCCATTAAAAGAATTTTTAGCCGGGAAAAGATTTCAGTCAAATAATGACTTTATCGAAGCTGTTCAGGAGTGGATACGCATGCAACCCAAAGACTTCTTCCAGCAAGGTATTAAAAAGCTTCCAGATCGTTGGCGCAAGTGCATCGCTAGGCAGGGAGATTACGTCGAAAAGTAATATAGTTTTCATCGTTGTAATATTGTAATAACTTTTTTTATAAATAAATTCCTGTTTAAATTTGAACGCTCCTCGTAAATAGCTTCAGATATCAGCCGTGACCTTTCTACAAACAGAAAATGTTTTCACATATACAGTGAGCGGTAAAAAGTTCGCAACATATGGGAAAAATTTTTATTATTGGAGTATCGAAAAAACTTTTCTGGGGGTCGGTTCTGCATATCCAGTAACCTAAAAATCGAATTTAAGATATGTCACAGGACCACTGGTATGGCGGCAAATTTAAAAAAATCACCAACAAGTCCCAAGAAGTTGGGTTAGATGACAAAATATCGAAGAAAATTGTTTGAAAAAGTTGTTTAGAATTTAATTCTAGGTCCATATGCAAAATTCCAAGCATTTATTTAAAAAAGTTGAAAATCGCAATTTTTCTTGAATATTTTTTAAAGTCTTTACAAATACCCAATTTTTTTTCTTTTAAATAGCTTGATTGAAGTGGCCTATATATGTATCTGTATAACAGTGAAAAAACTATCTCGTTTTTTCCATAATTGACAGACCTAACTCTAAAAAATAGGTTTTCCCATATGTTACGAACCTTTTGCCGGTCACTGTATAACACTCAATATCTAAGGCACACATTAAACAATATTACAGTGATGTTGAAACTTATGGCTAGCCTTAGAATTGTGATTTAAGCCACTCCGGTATAGTACTGAGTATATTTTGATCTGTACGTCTTGTTCATTTGGAACACACTTAATAAACAAACTGTCAATTCCTGTATTTTCTTCCAAATCAATGTCAACTGACAACATTAGTTCTGCCCGGGGTTCTTAATGGTGAATCGTTTTGCCAATTGCGCTATTCCAACCCACACAGCAAGAATGCTTGTTGCAAGTTTGCACGTTCCTTGATTTTGCCTTGCTATTCTTGCATTGATCTGGCAAGTGACTGACCAGTTTGCAGCAAGCATGCATCTGCAAACTTGCGGGTGCACGCTTGCTGCAACTTCGTCCGAAATTGACTCAGCCAGCTGTATAATACACATGCGCGCGGTATGCAAATAGCCATTGCTAATGCAACTTTACATTGAAAATTTATTTTATAAGTAAAATGACTCTCTAGATTTGCAGAACTATATTTTGAAGCTATATTAGATCACATAAAATAAGCAAACAAAAGATTATAAATCTTTATTCCTTAAATACTGGAAATAAAAAAATTGTCGAGTCTGTTCGTAAACGGTCGGTAATTGTCGATAGGTAGACGATTCAGCCAAACGGCCCAAAGCCCAAACTACTATTTTGCAGTTTACACGTGGTTTACAGCTGTTGTTTAAAGTGTTCAAAGTTTCTGAACATCTTACGTTGCAGAGTTTTTAGTGATTTTTTTCATCTACCTATTATAACAGGTAAGTTAATGTCTTTTGTTAACTTTTAAACATGTTATCATACCTTCGTTAAAAAGCAGCGATGCCATGAAATCAATTTCAGTTAGGTAAATGCCTGTGTAACTTTACATTTGTATTTATGGCCATTATTACTAGCGTTTTTAAATGATGCTTTATTTAAAAATATGATATAATTTACATGTTTGTATTAAGTATTTTACTCAGAAATAACCTTCAGTTAACAAATATTTTCAGTTTTACAAAATCATACGTAGGTATACACAAGCACGTGGCGCCGATTACCTTAACCTAAGATCTGCGTCACGTGATAATGTACTACACGTTACTTTATATTCCACTTATCTTCAAATAATTACTATTGATAGCCAGGAATTATATTTTAAAATGGGCTAATAGAGAAGATTTAACTGGATTTTATTGAATTGTTCAATTTAAAGGTCTTTTTTAAAATTTAAAATAACTGTAATTCTTCTTTGCAGCAACTATACACAACATTTATCGTGATGCCACTGAAGCAAGTCTTAAAGAGGTCATTTCAGAATGGCTTCAGCAAGCAAAAGTGCGGAGGACACGGAAGTATGTAAATACATAAGTACATTAAAACAAAGATAGTAAACTAGTTTATCAGGCTTGTACCATTTCAGTCAATTTACATAAGTATGTTTCATTTCTCACCTTCGCACCCCTGTATTTTCTTTATTTATTTTCTGATCGATTTTAAATTTTGATCAATTATATTGCCCTTTAAAAGGGTTATCCAATTTTAAATAATTTTACTGCAGCCTAGGATTTTCCTACTTTTGCATTTATTTTTGGTGAAATTATTTTAAAATTGTATAACCATTTTAAAGAGTAGGTAGTATAACTGACCAAAATTTGTAGTCGATCAGAAAATAAATAAGGAAGATACAGAGGTGTGTAGATGAGAAGTGAAACACACTATATATACATTATCTTTAATAAAAAATTAAAATAACATTAGAAGTAATAGTATTATACAGAAAAGGCAGAACTGAAATGTTGTGACAGATGTGAACTAAATTACTTATTTTTAATGTAAATGGATATATAGTTACAAAAAAAAATGTATTTGTCTGTTTTTTTAAAATTCACTTAATTACCAAAAAGGTTCTTTTTGTAAGTTATTAATTTCACTTTAAAAATCTTGTTAGTTTTAAATTAATGTTAAAAATAATATTGAATTTAAACCATCACTATATATGACTATGACTAACAGTTTATAATAACAGTGTTTTCTGATTACAGAGAACAGAGAGCTCAGAAGGTAGTAGACGAACCCGAATAATGTATTAGTAAAAACTACATTCGAATGTACATATTATATTATTATATACCTATGCTGTTTTCTAATTAAAGAATATTTATTTTATATGCTTTTTTATTCCTTAATATTTTTGTGAAAGGCAAACTTTTGGAGCATTCCTTTGGTGTAAATTTATAGTGATAAAAAAATAATCGACAATTCTTTGACCACGAATGGTAGTGTAAGTGACAATATACGAACAGGTAACTTGTTTACCTCTATAGGATTTACGTAATAGTGCGCATAATAAGTTAGCGTTACCAACTTGCAGTGTCTAACGTTTAACAAACTTGATACAAGTCTGCAGTGAACCTTAGCTCACAAGCTTAATACAAATTTGTCATATCAGTTTTAACAGCAAACTTGTTTTCCAAGCTTACTGCAAACTTTCCCAGTAAGCTTACTGCAAACTTTTCCAGCAAGCTTACTGTAAACTTTCCCAGCAAACTTACTGCAAACTTTCCCAGCAAGCTTACTGTAAACTTTCACTGCAAGCTTAGTGCAAACTTTCCCAGCAAGCTTACTGTAAACTTTCACTGCAAGCTTACTGCAAACTTGTTGGGTGGAGACTAGTTACCTTGCTGCAAGCTTGCAATAACCTTAAATGTTGTCGTGACAAGGATGCTACAAGCCTTCAATATTGACATGGCAAGCTTTATGAAAGTTTGCTGCAAGGCGTTTATGCTGTGTGGGAAATAACCACTCTCATTTTACTAGTACATGCTCTTTACTTACCTGTTGTAAACCTGATGAGTGTAACCCTACAAAGAGAGGGAGAGAGAGAGAATGAGAGAGAGAGACGGAGCACCCCTTAATTTAACTATCATGGTCAAATTAATATGAAAAAACCTGAAATTCTGTATTACAAATACACTGCTAAAAAAGTTTCTTTATGCATTAGCAGCATTCGACCCTGACCGGAAATAAAACCCGAAACCTTTCTTTACACGGCATGTCAATTTGGCTCCACCAGTGTCGACTTTAACCTATAATATTTGAGGTAATAGCATTAAAGCATCTACCATTAATAGTATATTATACACGACGCTATAATGTATGCTATTATTACCGAGGATAATGTTTGCAACACGAGCGAGCGTGCGAGCGAGTTTTGCAATTATCCGAGGTAGTAGTATCCATTATAGCGAGTAGTATACTATACTTTATCCTCGACTACAAAATACTAAGAACTTTAGAGTAAAATTTAAATAACAACATAACCTATTTCAATGACAACATAACCTATTTCAATGACAACATAACCTATATTTCCTTCATTATACACCATAGACAATGATGTTACCATGACACCGTGCATAATGATTTCAGTGTATAATAGATAGCATTATGAGTGACCAAACACATGAATAATTGACAGATTATTGACTAGTCGTGGATAAAGATATTTTTCTACACCTATTTAATTATATTGCAATTATTAGCATTTTTTGTGAAAAATAGTACCTATAATTCACTGCAGTGAATTATGGATTCATAATTCACTGCAGTGAATTATGATTTCGGCCAATCACAAATACAAATCCAAAAATCAATATTTCGCTAATCCAATCATATTTTAAACCGCCCGCGATCATCTCCTTCTGCGGCTGACAATCGACTCGCGTGACACGCCCAAGTGTGTTGTCATATTGCTTGTTTACAAAGTTATCAAATTTGAGTCTAATATATTTGTTTAATAGGTGTAGAAAAAGTATCGTATTACATTCGCGATTATGACCATTATTCGCTCAGATGATTTGTGCCACTCGCCTGACGGCTCGTGGGCTCAAACGTCATCTTCGTGAATAATGGCAGTCATAATCGCTCATATAATAATATACTATTAATGTATCAACTTCTATGTCATTATCATTATTAACATACAGCAAAGTGCAGTTTGAATCAGTTCAGGCTCGACGTTTTCAAATTAGCACCATGTAGTTATAACTGAATATTAGAGAAAATCACAGAATACAAAAAAATGATTAATTTTAATATACGTTGGAGTGGCCCAAAAAAATAAAACCTCGAGTTGTTTCCATCTTTGTATAAAAATGAACGTCTTTACTTCCTATGCATGAACTATGCGAAACTTGTGTACAAGAGGGACCAATAACTTTTCTTGAGCTTCCAATCGCAGACCGGTTTTTACAGATAATATCTTTCCTTGGATTCTCGCATTCTCAGATTTCAAATTTAAAGATAGTTTTTGATAACATCATCAAGAAAAGTGGCTAAGAAATTAAATCTACATCAATTACTATGCAATAAAATGACGCCAAAGGAATGTCAATACATATGTGGATTACGTTTATATAATTTAATTCCGACTTTATTTTCCTACAGCAGGAAATCAGCGTTTCCGTTACTGATGTTTTAAAGCAACTTCTGTTTAATTAATGGGGATAACCGTTTTATTTTCTAAATTACAGGTTATTGTAAACCATATCATAGATGTTTTAATAGTGCAATGACATGGCTCAAATTGGCAGCTGTTGGGCCTAGTCATGCAAAGTGTTTTGGTGACCCGCGACTCTGTTTGTTCACAAATGATTAAATCTACGCGTTCTCTCTGTATCATGGTTCTGTAGGATCCTACAATTATTACGTTAACACTCAGTGAATATTTTGATTAGTTCTGGAGTTATTTAATTAAATAAAACTTAAATTATGAATTTTCGTTTGAGAGAAAATGGCCTTATATTTAACTATCTTACTTCAGATTTCCATCAGCATAAATGGCAGACCGAATGTGTATGTGTATACTTTTATGCATTAAACGAAGAAACGAATAGGCCGACTTTAAATGAGGGTTGACTAGAACGGTGTGTAATCAGTGTAAAAGCTATGTAATTTAATTGGCTAATGGTTGGCTCTGAGTACCCAGCTGTGATTACAAAATTTACTTACAAATCTTAATTGGAGGCAGAAAGAGGAAGTTAAAACGTAAAGTAAATTCTTTAGCTTCTAGAAATCAACTGGAAAGGTCAAATATAACAACATTCGGTTACTTTTCCAAAAATGTTTAATTTATCAATGAGACATCATCCATGGTTTCCAACTCTTGTTGACCTTAAATTTCTTCTAAAGCAATCCCAAAAAGCAATTCTATCTGCCTTACGAGTTTAACCCAATTTGTTGAAAACGTGGAGTTGGGCCCTTTAATTTTACGTTCAAGTCAAACATCAGTTTGAATTTGCACATCATTTAACTGGAGATACATCTTAAATTTTCTTGGTACAGATCAATCAAGCGTTTACTGCTAATACTATTTGACCATGTAACACAGATTTCCGTACTTGACATACTTTGGTTCAAATATTTCCACCATTGGAACATATAAAAAGTACATACAAAATCAATCACTTGTCATGTATTTTATCACTTACAAAAAGGTTCGCATACTTTTATTTAACATTTAATTATTCAAATGATTGATGTCGGCTGATCTTACTCAGTAGTCAATACGCAATTAAATGTTTTGCTTTCAAATTTAATTTGGAAACTTAAATGCTTAGCTTAGAATATTATTTCAAAATTATTCATTGCTGATAAAAATTTTATTCTACATTGAAAATGTGTTTAATTGGATTTAATTCGACAGCGTAGTATTAATTGCATAAGTACATATTATTAAAACAGAAGCGAAGATTTGCAAATGTCAACAAGCCAGCTGTTGAAAATTGTGTTTCAAAGTTTATTTTATGTGTAGACTCGACACTTTACCAACTCTAACGGTTAAGACAATTAAAGTTTTCGGTGTATTTCGATTCCTATTTACTCTTTCATTAGAAGTAGCCGAGTAATTTCAGTGGAATGTTTCCAGAATTTTTTTGCTTTTACTTAATTTAATTCTTAACAATAAGGATATATAGGGTGGTCGTGAAAGCTGGGGACATATTTTACCAGCATTTACTACAGAAATGGTCATGTTCTTACCGCCGACGTTGAAAAAGAGGTTTTAGTAACTGAATAAAATCCAAAAAGCAGCAGCAGGAGATTAAATTTAATGACTACAATATCATGTCAAAGCGTTTTAAATATTTTTCATGGATAGCAGTTAAAGCCATTCCACGTTCCACCAATACAGCTATAGCGCAGAAACCAAAATTAGATTTTCAACCTGGTTTAATACAAAATGTGCCGAAAATCTTGAATTTCCGAGAAAAGTTTTTGAGTAGATATTTTTGCAAAAAAGAGTATACACAATATCCACAACAAACATCAATGAACCCAGGAAAATACATGCATACATGGAAGTATATTTGCAGAGACTTTATTATATTAAAGTATTGGCAGCAATAGTTGGTGATGAATTAATCGGTCCACTTGAATTACTTAATAGAATAACAGCGGAAGCTTATTATTACTTGCTTCAGTACACCTTATCAAACCTAAGGTGTTCTCTTAAATGTAAGAAGAGGCATGTGGTTTATGCAAGACAGCCCTCCAGCACACAGCGCACAATAAGTTACACCTTTTTTTAATAACACTTTTAACAATTGCTAGATGGAAAAGCTCGATCCAGTTCATTGGGCTGCGAAATCTCCGAATCTCAATCCTATTGATTTTTTTTCATTGGTTCTACATAAAAAATATGGTTTATTAAGAAAGCAGTAACGTTACAGAAAAGTTCTGGCAAAAATTGTTAATGCGTTTCAGTAAAAAATGAAGTAGCAATATTCGAAAGGACCATACAAAACTGGCGCAGACGTACAGAGGCTAGTATAAAAGCGTTTAGCTTTCACTTTCAACTTTTAATGTAGTTTATTAATCGGTATTATAAAATAGGTTTTAAGTAAATTTATTGATTCAACCAGCACCAAACCTTTAATTAATATATTTTGTTTATAAACCTGTTGCCTTAAAGTCTTACTTCTTGTTTAATTAATTTATAACAAAATCGGTAAAAATATTAGCATCGGTAACAAAGCCATCTTACAATATACACGGTACACGAAACAAATAGCAATACCACACTGGAAGAGTTTTAAGTCTTTCTCAAAAATGCCTGTTACGCTAAACATGTTCGTTGACATTTTTTATGTACAATTAATTTTTCTTCGACAATACGACATAATGTGTTTTAAAAACTGTGGCTCTCATATTTATTTAATTAAAAATATCCTTAGACCCCCTAAGTGCGCCACTGGTCAAATTAAAGCTTTCTTATTACTATCAAATAGTAGACCCTAATTTGCCCTTTAAAATTAAAAATAAATCTTCGATAGCTTTTAAGATATTGAAGAAATCAATTTTAATAATTCAATCACTTACAAAATTTTATATCACAGACGGTTTAGCCAGGAGAATTATCAAATTGACTCTTCTAAAAAATATTTCAAGTTTTAAAAACGAATTCTAACGCTTTTACCGTGTTAGATACGTAGGTTTGTGCATCAAAAGCACCCAGAGACTAAGTAACCTGTTAATTTGGCCCTTTAGGAAAAACTTCGATTTGGAAAATCTTCACTACTTTTTATGTAGCTAATGCTAATACAATATGTCCCCAACTTTCACGGCTACCCTGTATATTTTTACTATTCTATTCAAACCTTCGAATATAAAAACTCACCAAGAAGTACTAATATCTAGCGGCTATTTTGAAAACCCACGTTTGACTCATTGTCGAATGTTGTTGTAATTGTTTCCCGCGTGTCATTTGCTGTTCATTTCTGTTAGTTAGGTTAGGTTTTCTCTTTTAAATAAGAAATTACGCTATTTATAGATACTTATGAGAGCTGATAATTATTCTGGTGTATTTATAGTGCGTAAATAAACTATAGTAGATAATAGGCGATGTAAATAGTACGATAGTGTCATAGATTAGGTTAGTTTAGTTAGTGCCACTGGCAACCGGAAACGAAAATACGCGATATGCAAAACCCACCGCGGTCTACAATTTGTCTTGCATATGCTCCTTCCTGGGTTTTTATATTCAAAGATTCAAACGGATTAAAACATAAGCAGAATCATAAGTTTTAATTTTATTCATTCATCCAGTAGTTAATAAAACAAAAATGTGTGATTTGTCAATTTCTAAAACTAATTTCACATCTTCTATTAAATGTGGAGCAATTACGTACATGAAATGTTCAAAATGTTGTTCTATGTTCGCAAGATATAAATTTCCAAAAGCAATACCACTCCTGACAAGTAAAATCTCAGTTAAAGAAGCAGTCTCAACAATATTCCTAACATTATCAACAATCACTTTCCTTATTATTGCTTGCTTGACTAAACCATCATTTTCTGAAGTCACCAGATAGTTTACAGTGTGAACAAACTTAATAGTGATCATAAATAGTCTTTAATACAAAATCATCAATAAATTTGTCGTGACACTCTTGAAGAAATGCTGCTGTTCATCAATTTCATTTTTAATTCTTTTACATCATCCTATAACGTTATCATGCTAATAACTCCTTAGCAACGAGTTATGTTAAGATACCTTTAACAGCACTAGTGTTGTAAAGCTTGATAACAGCACAATATGACAGATTTACATTACACTTTATGAATTGACATTGAATTGTCATTGAACTGTGCTTGAAAACATTTTTTTATTTTTTGAAAAAATTTATTATAGGATGATATAAACCGTGTTACGACACACGTAACGTTATTTGCTGGTTACATTAGTCGAGAATTAAATTTCAAACTTTTCTCTCGTAATGTAAAATGCTTCATAACGTTACTAGTATCGTAAATTACTATTACGTTACGAAAATAAACTTCTACCAAAAACCATTTTTGCTCACTCCTAAGCATTGTGCCATAGTTTGACGTTTCTTTAAAAGATATGTATGTATATAAATAAATTCAGACCTAAAACTCTTATATGTTTGGAAATTTTAGCGCAAACTCTGCCCCGTTCTGATCTGATCTCATGGTTTATTCATTTACTGATATTTTACAGAAACAGTTTGCAAACACTAATGCAGTTACCTATAAATATGTAAAAGAAGTCAAGTTATATGAACAAATTATAAATTTTTATATAAATTAAAGATAATATCTTGTTAATTGCGAAATATCACAGCAAGCTATGTTTTTAAAGCCACCAAATGTGATTTCTGTTTAGGAAACAATCCACCCCATAAAATATAATGGTCGGTATTCTGATCTCATATTTAAATTTAACGTCATGTTTAATTACCATGGCAACATCGCGTATCTTTGTTATACACATATAAATAGTTATTTGCGCTCCAAGTTATGGTAAGTGAACTTTTTTATCCGAGGTGGTAATTTGTGGACCGAAGCGCAGCTGAGGTCCATAAAGCCACCGAGGATAAAAAAGAAACTTACCTACGCGTTGCGCATTACGTTTTTCTCACTACCACAAAATAAAATTCATTAATAATTTAACAAAAATTGTGACGTTTATATTTATGACAGTTTAACGGCGCTGTTGCTATGGTACAAACAAACACATAAACGCAATTTCTGTTTTCAGTAACGAAAAGAATGAAATCAAACATTTTGTAAATACACCTTCATTTAACATTCAACGTTGTTCCAATTGTAAAATTATGTTTAATATTAATAAATAAGCACGTATTCTCCATTATAACTATTTATTTTTTTTATATCCGTTATGGTGGAGCGTTATGGGGTACCATGCGCGGAAAGTGACCTGGCGCGGTAAATCGTCTTTTGTGCCCTTAGATACAGTCTGTTTTTGTTCAACTAAATGTTTTAGTTTCCATTATTGTCGACTTTTTGACAATGAAATGTCAATTTACCAAGGTGGTAGTGAGAAAATTATATAAAGCTATATCGTTTTATGTTTACGCTAAACACGACTTTAGTTAGGGACAACTTTAAACATAAGATCAGAATACGGTCCATAGACTTTAGATATAGCCTAAATACGAGGAGGGTTCAAATTTAATCCGGAATTTTTTTGTAACTTTTTATTTAAACAATATTTTTACAATATGATTTATCCTACATTTTAACAAATTCCCCTTCTAACTCTACACGCTTTTGCCATCTCTTTGGAAGCTTCAGAATCCCTTCATTATAGAAGCTTTTTGGCTGAGAGGCAAGCCGGTTTTGCACAAAATTTTTGACCATCATCTTCAAATAAATCGAATACCACCCATTGCTTCCTTGAGTGGCCCAAACAAATGAAAGTCACAAGGAGGCAAATCCGGATTGTAAGTAGGATGTGGAAGTGTCTCCCAGTATAATTTATCCAAAGTTCCCATAGCCAATGGGCGGTGTGCAGGAGAGCATTGTTGTCGAGGAAAATCACACTCCTAACCGAATGCTTCCACCTTTTCGTCCGAAATGCAGGTTTTACTTTTTCGGCAAGTAGATGAGCGTCATAAGGGCGTATCTTCTGAAAAATCTATAAACAAAACCTCTTCTATGTCCCAAAACACAGTGACCATTACGTTCCCAGCTAAAGAGATAACCTTTGCCCTTTTAGGCTTCGGTGAACTTTTGTGTCTCCATTCTATGCTTTGAGTTTAAGAAAGCTTTCATTAATAAAAAAATTAATGATAATTCACTACGCGACAGGATTATGAACTGGTTGTTCTGTCATGGCTTCAGATAGTAAACAAAAACAATTGTAACCATAACAGCAGCACACACGGCGTCTAGATTGTCCAGTGTATTATCAAGAAAAGCTATTTCGCCTCATACAAATTATTTTGCATATGCCGGAAAAATTCCGGGTTAAATTTGAAACCTCCTCGTATAAATGCCTGTCGGATAATGATCTTTATAAGCACGGAAAATGTAAAACCGCATAACAAATTTGTCTAAATGAACAGTTTATTTAGAGCCACGTACGTTGTTTAATAAAGTTATTTTTTCTTAGCAAGTATACTTTTTATATTTTACAAGCGTTTTCTTTTTATATTAATACTGTTTGCCTAAAGCCAAACAATCAGATAGACATATGGTTTCATTTTCTATACAGCACGCGCACCGCCATATAACATACAATTTCTGTATTAATTGCTTTCAACAAACCTACTTAAGGATGTCAGGATAAAAAGTACTTATGTAACAAAAATATATATACATTGAGATGTTATTAAGTGAGTTATAAGATTATTTTACTGGATTTGAAAGATGATTATTAATTAGTATTTATAAGTTGCTTGTTACTGAGATAAAATTTAATATATTTGATAATGTTGATTTAGTTATTTAAATAAATATGTAATATAAAATAAATAAGATAGCTAGATAGATTGTTAATTTTATTATATAAAAAATTGTAAAAATGATTCTTAATGTAAAAAATATTAGCTAAATAGAGTACTAGATAAGGGTGTTATAAATAAGGTTGTTAGGAATACGAGTATATAGTAATCATTTAATTGGAGGAGAATTTTGAAAAAACCGGGACAACAAAAACAATTCGAATATAATAAACAATTTTTGTGAAAATTAATTTTACGAGTAGGAAGTAAAAAATCTTCCAGCTGGTATAAATACGTGTAACTCTGTTTTTCATGTTAATTGAGATCAGTAATTCTCTAAAATAGAGAAAAGCGGTTAAAGAAGAGAAAATTCTTCTAATTTGAGAAATAAAATACTAAAAGATAATTTAGTTTCGCAACAAGAGAATACAGTCTAAAATTATCGAGATGGAATTGAGCAGAAGAGGGGGTCTGGTCTATATGGTTAAATTGAATATTTGGTTTACTACATAAATTTGGATGCAAGAATATTTTGAATTGGAACAAAATTAAAATTTGGAACACTTTAAATTTGAATTTTATTAATGGCAAATAGATAGCAAATTGGTGAAGATTAAATTAGAAGAATTGGGAACCATAAGAAAGAAGCATTTAAAAACTGTGAGTGTAGATAGGTTTATTTCTAAGTAGGGAAGATAGGAGTTATCCATTTGTAATAAATCCACATTTATTAAAAATTGAGTGAGTTTATTATAATTTGAAGAACTTCAGTAACGACCCTGTTATAAAAGTTTTCATTAAAAGTACTAATTAAAAAATATCATAACAACTAATTTGAAATTTCAATTTACAATTTTATAAAAGCGTAACTAAGTCATAACAACATATTGTCATAACTTCAAAATGTCGCCATTATTTTTTAACCTCCTTTATTACAATTGCCCAACATTATTAATAGCTTTTTAGTTTCTTTATAACTATTCATAATAATAATAATACCAAAAATGGTGGATGAGAAAAATTCCGTTTTAAACATATCCATCATTTAGTGCCAGCTTACATTATTATATTAATTCAAAGGGTGTAAAATACCACTTGCATCTTCAAATACGTACACAATGTTATTATCGTAGAAACCTGATACCTAGGAATGCTTTTTCGCATGTACCTGTCTATAAATTTAATTCCTTGTAAAATTCAATCTTCATGGCTTATTGAAACATCGATGATAAATGAACTATTAAAAGCATTAGGTAATAGGTAGTCTGATGTTCTATTACCACACTTTTCACAATAAGTAGTTAATTTTATACTATTTTTTAAATTAACTTTGTATATGACATGTGCACTTAATTTGAAATATGTCTGCAACATATCATAACACTATATATTTGTTTTATATAAAATGAACTGATTAGCGATTAACTATAAATAAAACGGTCAATAAACAATAACATCATTCGTTGAAACATACCTTGCTCAATTATATAACCTGTAATTGACATTTACAGAACCAACAAATACAAGTGTCATGTTCAGACGAGAAGTTTAATATAAATGTTACGTATAGATATTATTTGAAAAGCATCGTGAAATGTTTTTTGTAATTAATACATGGCACAGCGAAAACACAGGAATTAGAATAACTATTTCGTTTTTAAAATAAAAATATAAAAACTTAAAAGCCTGTTAATAATTTGTTATTAAAATTCCGGTCACTCTTTAGGGATTTTCTTGCTAACCGATTAAGTTGTTTTTAACGAATTTATGCAACTAGTTGTAACAACCGAATTTTTAAATCACATTATGCTCTTATTTAAGTGAATAGAAACTAACTTTTTAAAGGAAATGTTAATCCTTCTAAAATTTAAAAATTAAGTAATTGTTGTATAAATTGTTTCCACGTTGATAATTTTTAAGAACTTCTATGATGTAAAAAAGTAATGAAATTATAGATTTATATTTAAAATTATTTTTTTCGCATTTTGACAAAAAAAGTGGACTTTTTTTATTAAAAAATCGTAAAGAAAGCAACACTTTTTTTAACTATTTAATTTTACATTTTGCATTAAGTAAGTGTGCTTTAAATAAAATATTGTAAATTGTCAGTTTGACAACTGTAAATTCTCAATTCCTTTTTATCCTGTTTAAGATTTAAGATGTCAAAATGCAAAAAAATATTGTGTACAACTCGTATGAAAGCATCTTTCTTTCACTCGTTTGATTGATGCACTCCGGCTTCGCCGTCGTGCATCAAACTTCAAACTCATGAAAAAAAGTATTGCTTTCATTACTAGTTGTACAAATAACTATTTCAGCCCCCCTGTTGTAAAATACTAGTTTATACAAAAACAGACAGAAAATCTAAGATGGTAATTCCACAACTAAATATCCACCGTAAATAAATATATTGTGTTTTGATGTTAAAGTTATAAGCTCAGATTAAACAATTGTTAACATCCAAAACATCTAAGATACCTCAAACCATCACAAATTCATGAACCATAGCAATAGCATCTACATCAACGCTATTCATCGCTGGTTTTAAAGGTTTCTTAATAGCTCAAAAAATGTTGCACATTTTAGCAAAGTAACGAATTTCCCAAAAGTTTTGAAATTTTGAATAGCCGTTTATGTTGAACGTATTGTAACGAGCGGCAGGTGTCAGGTGTGGGGTGAATCATTTCGCGTCTATGCGTCAGATATTCTGAAAGGTAATATGACTAATCGTTTCACAGTAATGTAGAACTTACGAAATTGGAAGCTTGCCTATATAAAAGGCGCATTCTCTTAGCGAACTTTAGTCTACTACCAAATACGTGTGAATATAAATGTACGTGAATATAAATAACTTCATAACTTGTGTAATAAATTACTTAGTTTACTGATATTAATATTAGTGTTGTGTTTTAGTGTTAAGTGTTATTTCGTGTTTCTTCGTTGTTTAATAATTTTAATATTCGTTAATAAATAATTCACACCACGAACCGAAGTTTTAAATAAGCGTTTTAAAACCGTTGCAGTATGATCTTAACTTCACACCACGAACCGAAGTTTTAAATAAACGTTTTAAAACCGTTACAGTATGATCTTAACTTCGATCTTGAACTCAGGAGATTAATTTAAAATAAGTCCAATTTAATTTATAGTAAAACTAGTGTTCTAAAAATATTATTTTTCTTCAAACGTCAGAAAAACACGACATTGTGTCCTTGGATACACAAAGTTAAACAGTCATTTTTTCTCCTAGGAGTAAAAGTAGCTTATTTGTCTGCCTAGGAGTAAAAATTATAAACGAGCCAATGACAATTCGTAATTTTTCTGTTTTTATAACAAAACAGTCCGTAGCAATGACAGCTGGTATGACGCTCATTTTGGACTTTTTTTTAATTTTCTTGCTGAATTGCTTTTAATTTATGCGTTTGAAGAAAACATAAGATGTGCTATTCGGAGAAAAAGTGATTTTACTTTTACTCCTAATAACACAATATATACTATTATTAACAAATTATTTTATCTAGAACTTTCAGTATAATCCTCATATTATATCCGAACATCCGTCCAGCATTTACTAATTTAAAACTAAAAATGCCTTACATACGAGGGCTGTTCTGTAAATTGTTAGTTAGAAGAAAACTACGGAATTTGTAAAGAAAATAATTTTATTGTTTTTCAAAGTATTCCCCCTTAGACATAATACACTTCTTCATTCTTTGAAACCACTTCTCGAAACACGCTGAAAACTCTTTTTTTGGAAGGTCGTCAAGAATTCACTGAAATTCAGCAACAGCCGCATTGGCGTCAGGAAATCTCTTACCACGCATGAGTTTTTTAATCAGCGGAAGCAAAAAGAAATCGTTAGGGGCAAGATCTGGACTGTATGGTGGATGAGTGACCAGTTGGACTCCGGATTCGTGTAAAAAATTTAAAGTTTTTGCGGCCGTATGCGGAGTTGCGTTATCGTGGTGTAACAAAATTGCACGCAAACCAGACCTTGGGCGATCACTACACAATTTCTCGAAGACTTGAGGAAGGCAAACTTCTGTATACCAATCAGCAGTTACAGTTTTACGATCTTCAAGAGGAATTACTGCAACTGGACCACTGTATCTGAAGAAAACGGCAATAATTTTTTTGTTTGCACTTTTACCGCGAATAACTTTTGTTGGCATTTCCTCCTTTTCAAACACCCAAACAGTTGATTGTTGTTTTGTCTCGGGATCATAATTATATATCCACGATTCATCCCCCGTAACGATACTAAATACCTGCTTTGAAGATCCTCCATCGAACTTTTCTAACATAAACCTGCACCAGTCTACCCGTGCTTGTTTTTGTTCGTCGGTTAACAAATGTGGAATCCACCGACTTGCCAGCTTTCTTACACCCAGATGTTTATGTAAAATGATATCTACTGCAGATGATCCAATGCCTAGTTCGTCTTGAATCTCTCTATGAGTGATATTCCGTTTTTCCTTAATCAGCTTTTCGGTTGCAATAATGTTTTCAGCACAAACAGCTACTGCAGGTCGTCCAGGTCTTGGTTCATCTTCTAACGTACTCCTTCCACGTTTAAATTCACGGAACCAGTAACTAATTGTAGATAATGATGGACTATTGTCGCCAAAAGCTGCCATTAAATTTTGGTGACTTTGGTCGTATGTTAAGCCTCGTTTATAATCGTAGAAAATCATAGCCCGAAAAGCATTCCGCGGCACTTCCATAATGCTTAGTAATAATCAAACGAATTATAACAATCAAAAATTAGGATCTCTATATGCTTTAACTTCAACCTTGCAAAATTGCAACTGGAAACTGTCAAAAGAATAAGCTTTCGATTGATTCAAATGTTTTTGTTTTTCTTCGCATCCATGGCCTGCTACTAACAATATACAGAACAGCCCTCGTATTATGAAAGAAAAATTAATTTTACGTAAAAAAGTTCTCTTGGAATTTTTAACTCAACAAATTCGTTTTTGAGATATACGTAAAAATATCTTCCAGTGTGGTGTTGCAAAATTGCTTTTGTGCAACAAATAATAACTTTATCTGAAAAACGACTTTGTTGAGCTAAAAATGCCAACAGAACTTTTTTACGTAAAATTAATTTTTCTTTAATAATGCCACACAGGGTGTTTAAAAAACTTGGCCTTCATGTTTTTTCTTAATTAAAAATATTCTTAATTCCCTCTAACTACGCCACTGAACAAATTATGACTTTGGTAGACTCTAATTTACCCTGCAAAAATTAAAAATAAATCTTCAATAGTTTTCAAGTTATTCAAAAAAAATCGATATTTTTAATTCAAATTTACAGGGCCGCAACTTTTTAATTTAACCCTTTAGGAAAAAAAAATATTTAAAAAATCTTCACTATTTCTCATGTAGTTAATGCAGTTAACGTACTTCCTAAACTTTCACGACCACCCTGTATTGGTAAAGATAGAGAAACTGTTAAAAAGCCTAAGCAGTGCAATCGCTTTTTTTATTATCTCGCATAGTTAATTTGTTTTTAAATTTAGAAAAATATACTCCAAATACTGTTGGAATAATTTTTTATGTAAAATATGATAGGCTACATGATTTTTTGATAATTGTTATTATTTTCGAGTAATTGGCCAAAGTATTTTTTTTAATGGAAACCTTAGTTGAAACCTAGTACCTACGTATCTCTTTTTCTCTTTTCAACCATGCAACATTATTAAAGCTGTCTAAAACTTTAGTCACAAATATTACTGTTTACAATTAGCTCTGGAAATTTAAACATATTTTCAAAGCCAAAACCTGCTTCTGTAGTAGGGTTTATACACAAACCGACTTTTTAGAAAACCTGTTTTCGAATATCAACTTTTCCACGAAACCGGTTTTAGCCGGCTTCGAATTTTCACAAAAAAAATGGAGGTAAGGGATGTTTAGAACTTAATTTAAAACTTTTAAATTTGTTTATCATTTATAAAAATTCAAAAACATAACAAAATGAACAAACTATCATTCAAACGAAACAAAATATAAACAATGTTAGAATCTGCTGCTTTCTAGAGTAAAAAAAGCTACATAAAATTATAAAAAATAAACAAAAATAAACTTACTCCATAGAAACCCATAAAGGAAAGCGAAAGCAATGAATGCTATGCCTATACATTTATATTTTATTTCTTGTTTTGCCTAAAAAAATATGATTTCAAAAAGCACAGAATGTCGATAGATCTATTGCTCAATCGTGTCCTTGTTTTGGACACAAAATTGCAAGAAATAAAAAAATTCGCTCGCTTTATACTGAGCTGGGTTTAAACGTCTTTAAAACATTAAATAATAAATCTAAATTTTTCGTTCTTCTATTTGTAGCCTCTAATACTAAAAACTCATTTTTTAGTGTCTTAGAACCTGGACAAAGTCACTTTATCAGGTTCTTATTATTTGTATTTATTTATCGATATTTCCATTGCATTTTTCAAAACTATGGCTTTATTTTCTTCTTCGCCACTTTTTTAGTCTAGGCTCAAAAACCGGCTTTTTTAGTTAAAAAAACGGGTTTTAAAATATACAGGGTGTATGAAAAAAGCCGACAAATAGTAACATCATGAGAAACTACATCAAAAACCGAACAAGAAGCTTCAAGCATTTTGGCATCAAACTCATAGTTTCCACAATATCTTCGATTAAAGTTTCTTAAATTTGGCAACGTTGCTACAACTTTACTTTTTACCAATGTTACTATTTACAATTAAAAAATAATAAACTAAACTAAAAAACCAAATTTTTTATTCAAAACTAGATAACAATTTATAATAACTGTTCAAAATGACCCCCTCCAACATCTCGACTGTCATTCATGGTCTGTAACATATTATTTTCTCTTATTGTGGCGACTGCTTGCTGCATTCTTTCTATCAGCTGCTCTTCTCTGTTTATTTCTTCTTGGTAGACGAGCTCTTTTAAAGTTTCCCATAAGAAGAAGACAGCTTAAATCCGTACTTCTTGCACACCACTCTGCCGACCCACTTCGTTCATGTTGTTTGAATTCCCCACTGAGCTGGTGCTCCATCCATTTGGAACCACATACTTCCTCTGGTTGCTAAAGGGATGTCTTCTAATAAATCCGGCAAGTTGTTAGTCAGAAACTCCACAAAATTGTTTGCAGTTAAACGTTGGGGTAAAATATTAAATATGTGGTCCTATTAATGTAGTATTGAATAATTCCGGCTCAAACGTTTACACTAAATCGCACCTAATGACGGGTTTGATAAATAGCATGGGGGTTCTCGTCACTCTATTGGTGCCGTTGCGAGTAAAAGTGGGTTCATCTGTCCAAAACACAACAAAATAATGAAACAAACGGACAATTTTCGAAATTATTAAAACAGACAAGCAATTGATGACAAGTCAAAATGACAGGAAAGCAATGTTGATCTAAATAAAAACAATTTCGAATTTTCCAGTAGTTACTTAGAAACAGTGCAGCGTTGCAAAACCTTTTAAAGCTTTCAGAAGCAAAGAATTTGCTTTAATTGAAAACCCATTACAGCCAAACTCCAAGCAAAAAATGCTAAAATACTAACTGGTTGTGTTTCCTGTTGCCTAAACTATGACCAGTCATTGTCATTTAATAATAATTCGCCCTATTAAAAAAATTAGTATCCTACCTAAGACTATCAATTACTCGATAACTAGAGGGTTACCAGCAAAATGGGACTAGAGTTTTTTGTTTACTTCTTAATGCTGCTTCCCATGGTGTGCCTATTTGTCGGCTTTTTCATACACCCTGTATAACTTCCTTAAAAAAACCGACAAGCCCTATTCTGTAGTAACCAAATATATGAAATGGCTGCAGTGCATGGCGAACAACAGATCATTTTTTTTCTGCCTATCGCAAACAGCAAAATAACAACAATCAAAAAGTATTTGACATAAGAATGCACGAGAAAAATATTTTAAAGGTATTGGCCATACTTTGCATGTGGATAATCAACTTTTACCACTTACGTAACAGTACAGATCCGCATCCCGAATTTTAAAAAAATAAAATGTTTTAAAGATCTTTGACATTTGATAGCGCCTTAACGAAACACTTTTGGAGGTAAGCCGTTAAATCTTCCTATTTTGGTTTCAGGAATATATTGCAGCGTTTTATACCACCAATTCTTGCAATATCAGTGAGACTGCGTAACTTTTTTAGTGTTTTAGATTAAAATTTGGTATTACTGCACACTTATGAGTTCCGCAAAGAAGTATGAAAAAATTGAGATTAATTAATTTTATGGCTATCTTTCAGCAAGTTTTCATATTAGGCACTAATGTGTAATATGGACTGCATTAGCATTCTTGAGAGCATGTACTCTGTGGAATTCAGGTTTTTCAAATACAAGATAGACTTTTTAAATTTTAATTGAACCATAATCCAACTACATAAAAACCTCTTACCCTATTTTTTCAATTCTCTGTCTTCAAGTGGTTCATTAGCAATGCAAGTTAGCTAATGGAAAGGGCGGGCATTGAAAGCTCGATGAAAGAAGTTTGGCTTGCATTATAGATTTTTTTCTCGTATAATTGGGAGAGCAGGTAATGAAATTTATTTTTCAGAAGGGTTTTAGATTTTACCGGTTAAATAGAAATACGTAAATTTTATATATTCATACATGTATTGAATGAAGGCAGATTTATAACGGAATACACAATCTAGCAATGTTATTTGCATTTATATGAATATTTATATATCCTAGCGTATAATTTTTTTAGAATTAGGTAATTGAATGTTTTAGCTTGCTCAACTGAGTATTATGGTTTATATAAATGAAAGCTTTTGCTGCTCATTAATTCTGAACAGATCCCTTTAAAGGCATATTCAGTAGCTGTTGCAGGGATGAACAAACATAAAATATAGTCGTTTGTTATACAATGAATTTGAATTACGAAAAGGGGATATACTTCAATGTTTTTCCGTCAGTTGCCTTTTCAAGTGCTGATTTTGTTATAATATCAATTTAAGAGCAATTATGAGTAAAGGTTCTACTCAATTGATTCACATTTTTTAAATCCTTTGATTAGTGGGGGTTTTCCTGATTAAAAACTGAGCATTTAATGGTTCGAAATATAAATTTATGATGTATTCTATGTTTTTAAAAGATTTCGCAACATCAAAAGCACGTAATAATTGTTTGGACATTACAAACAAACTCTTAATTAGTTCAAACTCAACCACCATTAATGCCTACCTACTTTATATTTAATAAATCTTTGTTTCATTTAAGCCTTTCTGTCGAACTTCTTTTCTTAATGCTATGTCAAATATTAGTTCGAGAATTTACTAATTTTATTACTATATTCACAAAGAATTGAGGAAATCGAGATTAATTGATACAGCTCTTTGCATTCTTAGAATTAGTTTAGCTGTGAATTGAGGCAATGTCAATTTCGGCGGTGCAAGCGTTAAAAAGGTTATCTTATAAACTAAAGTTCGAGCGGCCAAGCTCAGCTGAAGTTTTTCATGTAGAAATATTCTGAAACTTTTCCCTCTTTCAGATGCGATGTAAAACCATACGTTCCGAACCAATGCTATGTTCGGAACGATAAAAATCCCTTCCAGGGGTAGAAGTCCCTTGGGTTCGGAAAAATGCTTGTCGGTTGCTTAATGACCTTAAAACAGTCACCACAGGTTGAGGTCCTTGGCATCTTACTCAATAAACAAACAAACAATTACAATTAATTCGCTTCCCAATTTACCACTTGCTCAATCAAAGTACGCAGTTATATGCAATATGACTGACATAAAGCAAAGCTTTTCATAAACTACAACTAACAGGCACTCGAGAACATTTTTATTATCGAACTCTATATAATCACTGCCAATCTAAACAATCTAACGTACTACAAATTTTAGTAATATATAACATTTTCTTTCGCTACAAGTTTATGAAATAGGTGGTGTGTAATATGTTCTTTTTTTACATTATTTTATTCAACTTAATATTGAATGCATTTTGTACCTTAACTATTAACTTCGAAGTTATTATATATTTAATTTATTCAGTCGATTTCTAAAAAAGTTTATTTTTTAAAATAAAGAAATTTGCAATTCAATACGTAGTTAATACCCAACATTGCGCTGGCCTAGTAAGTTACTGAGATTTAGAAAAGGTGGTCTGGTTGGTTTCAAATATTGCTACGATCACGAAAAAAAATATTCAAACTCCAGTCCACTGAAGAAAAATATCGTAGCTTGGCCATTAATAGTGTTATTAAGGTTGATTCAGTATGTTACTATTTGTCTACGGTGTTCATAATTTATAAGCACATGTCCTCTGTAATCATTAAGGAACAAATAGAAAACATACTTAGTGACGATTAGCGGTTTATTTAATATCAGTTCCATCGAAACAAATTAATTTCTCTTAATGGTCTATTTTCATTTATTTCAGTTTGATAAATACCTTATGCGCACTATAATTATCGATACAATACAAACATGTTCTCAAGGCTTTAAAATATATTAAATTAGAAGATGCATTAAACACATTAGCGTATAATTACTTTGTGTTTGTTTACCCATGTTAGAAGGCAAAGTGTGTAAAAAATGCTCTCATTTAAAAATATAAAAATAAAATCAGTACCTACTTTAACTTTATATACAAACCTTCCGGATTATTAAGCAAGGAATAAATTTGACTTTGATCAATGTTTTTGCAAATTTATTTATGGTTCAATAAGATTATTAATTAACTAATTTAACTTTACAGAATTTATTAAATATAAATTCTCCAAAGTTATACTTGAAAGTAGGTCCTGACGTACAAGTTGTAAAAAACCGTTTATGTCTGAGTATAAACACAGTAATCTTTATACACTTGCACAATTACACACAAACAAGTATAAAGGAACACAAAACAGGTGCTGCTTGATTGAAATAAATTAATCAAATGTACGGGGTTTTAATTTAAATGTTCATTTATAAATATTGTTAAGAACAGTTTTGAAACAAACATACTTAAATTCCTCTATATACGAGTAATAATGCTGAAAAATATCAAATTTTGGAATGAGATATAAGTTTCGACAAATCGTTCTTTTCTCGTTGGCGAAAAGTGATATTATTTTATTATTATAAATGATAAATGACACTTAGCGTTAGTAGCATATATAATTTGTAGTGATCACTTACATAAATGAGTAATTTAAATATCAGCATATTTGAAAACGCAGATTGTATTATCAATTTGCCATGGATATGTAAATGCTATTTTCCCTGTAGCTGCTGATACGTGCCATAACAAGGAAAAACTTTTCTTTGTTAATCATTTTACGAAATTAAATATTTGTGCGTTGTCTAAACGTGTTGTTCTATTAATTAAATAAGAACAGTACATATTCACTTAAATTGCTCAGTATATTGTTAGCTTCTATCATCTCCTCCTTCGTATTTTTAAGTTTAACCTTTCTTTTGGTACAGCGTTTTATCCTCGGTTTTATCGAAGAATTCTTCATGTATTATTCCTCATAAATTACTGTCAACATCAAAGACACATTTTGTGATGTCTTTAACTCGTGATATGGGGGCTTTTAACTATGCTTTCAATTATTTATTGGCTGCTCCGCCAAATTTACTTCTTTCTTTGAATTTGGCACCTCCACCAAACACAAAATTCTCTTATTTTATCATAATCAATTTGTTTACACAAAACCTAGGATTGACTAACCAGTGTTCTCAATAAAATTAATTGTATATTTCAATTAAAGTACCTAATAAGTTATAAGTATGAGTTGTGGTAAAATAATTAATTGGCGAAAGTCCACGTTATTAATGTAATTGGTAAATCGTTATAACTGCTGGATTTACAATATACATATTTTTGCAGATAACGATTAGATTAGGTATTCTTTAAAGAATGCTCTTAATTTGTTGTCAACTAATGAATCACGGCATGTCAGATAGGGCGAGTTGACTATAATTAAATTAATGAGAAAATTAAAGCACTTTATCTTCAGCAAATTAATGTTATAACGCCGTCAAAATCCTCGAGTCGATTAATCAATGATGTTAACTTGATATATGATCGCAGTGGGCTAAGAGTTATAGTGCTGAAACCTGGTGGAGTGATTGTTGTTCTCTGGGGTGAGGGGCGGTTGTGACAGGCGGTAGACAGCATGCGGTCACGCGAATTGAGCACGTTAGTCGCTTCGTTCGACCACCAGCCACTCAGCGGGACTTGAAAATAAGCAAGCAATTCGTTCATATACTATCGACCAAGTTATCATCGCTTCTATCCCTTTTGAGATCGGAAAATTTAACCGCAACTTTGATTCACCTTATTCAAATTAAGATTTTCTTATCGATACAAACACTCCACTTTTGAGGCGAGAAAATCCTTAGAGAGAAAATTTGAATTTTAGATCGAATATTGACATTTAAGATTATAGCGGATTACTTACCTTGGGTAAGAATAGCCGTGTTTAATGTAGCGAGAATGACATTATTATTCATGTTTTAAAGGTCTAACTCGGAATAAATGTCATACGTTCCGTATCCGGATAGAGATTGCAAAGACTGCATTACTAAATAATGTAATCTTTTCTATTTAAAACATTTATGATTCGCGCACGAAATTAACTTTCGTAATAAAAGAAACTTTTGATTTATTTTAGTCTTATACTGTTAGCTGCGACTACATTCAATTATTCCTTTTAAAAAGAACGCTGACAAAATTTTTCATCTTGACACTTTTCTATTCTTCAGTTATTATAACAGTAATTAGTTCCTACTGAAAAAGGAAAAGATAAAAGGTAACGGCACTTACACTCCGCGAAGGAGTATGGCCGACAACATAGAGGGTCATAGAGGCCTCCTAAGTTGCTTTCATACCCGATTGTATCGCATGCTTATGCGTACGGGTTGATGTTATAAGCACCACGCTTCGACCACCACCTTTCCCTACTGTGTTTCGGTTCCTAATTATTTTCAGTTGCTGGGTAGGCCACCCGCCACGCATCCAGTTCGGGTTTGACCCCGAGACCGTTCGCGTTGTAGTCGAATGCCTTAACCATTCGGCAATTTCCACATCGTTAATTGGTATAGCGCCTTTTGTTCTATACCTATATTGACTTAAATATCTCTATGTATAATACAATAAGTACAAGTACAAGTAAGAGGTTTAAAATTTTATAGAAAAGGTTTGAAAAGCACGCAAGGAACTAAACAACAAGGTGGTATTTTGCAAACACATAAAAATGTATCTATTTCACGAACCTGCAACCTAGCAAAGCATTAGATTGCATGTCTCGTTTGTATTTCTGGAGAAAATAAACACGCTGCCGTTATAGACGTGTTGTACTAAACCATTTCCAAGCAGGAAAGAAAATCAACATTTTAAGCAATATCGTCTTTAGTACAATAGATGTTCTACATCTGTACATTTTGCAGACTACGATTTATACCGGCTGTTGTTTTACAAGAGAACAAAATTATTACAGCATGTGGTTTAAATAGTTGTGTAATTACTGGTTTTCCGTTTGCAATCACACCTGAATTAAATATGAAATTGTACAAAACAAAATTTGAAATTTTTTTAAATATAAGCAGAAATAAAAATGCTGAAGTGTTTGAGTTTTAACAGAAGTGTATTTGTTTAATCATAATCAAGGCCGTTTTTGCCGTTAGAAAAGATAGCCCATGTCCGACAGGCCAAAGGAAATAACAGGCCAAACATAAGTTATGTTTCTTCTAATTTTCTGTGAAGTACAGTCCAAAGCCAATAATGGTAATGTGTTAACTATAATATAATATTGAAAGAGATTTGTTAGCAACATTCGAATATAAAAATAACCCTTATGACTAGGGCTGGGCAGATATGCTGTAAAGATAGAGCATATATGCTCTAAAATATGCTACAAAAAGGACCTTATATATGCTTTAATATACAGTGAGCACGTAAAGGTTGGAATAAATTCGATAAAATATTTATTGGGCAAGTAAGAAAATAATGCTCGGACACGTCGATTTTCTTTTTTAGATGCGCATTTTTTAGTATACGTATATTTTTTATTACGTCATCCCTGATCGAGTTATGACGTCATCATCAGTTTTTTTAAATAGCAATACCCTCTTTTGATAGTACCATCTAAAAGAGCGCATTTTTCTGCGTATAGACGCCAAATTTTGTGGTATGTTACATAACAATATTTTCGAGAAATTAGTACCACAACTGTTGCACCATTTTTTATTGACGGCGCATTAAATGCTGAAAAACATTTGAATTTTTTACAACAACAGATAATTCCCGCACTTGTAGCACTATATCCAAATAATCAAAATCCCCAAATGCCGGACAAATCAATATGGTACCAACAAGATGGCGCGTCACCACATCATTCACAGATTGTGCGTGATTATCTGAATCGCCAATAGATGGATATTGTCAAGAGGTGAATGATATGCAATTTCAACGTTTAATTTAATGGGTTTTAGTTGTATTTATTATTTCTTCTATTGTTATTTCATTACATTGTTATGCATTCTAAAACGTTTTTTTTTCGAAAGTATTGTTATGTAACATACCACAAAATTTGGCGTCTATACCGAGAAAAATGTGATCTTTTAAATGGTATTATCAAAAGAGGGTGTTGCTATTTAAAAAAACTGATGATGACGTCATAACTCGAAGAGGAATGACGCAATAAGAAATGTACGTATACTAAAAAATGCGCATCTAAAAAATAAAATCGACGTGTCCGAGCATTATTTTCTTACTTGCCCAATAAAGATTTTATCGAATTTATTCCAACCTTTACGTGCTCACTGTATGTTCTAAAAATTTGCATATGTGTTAAAAAATTTCTTATTTCTTTAAGAGATATTCAAATAAAAACAGTGGTTAGTACAACAATCTTTAATAATACAGAACAGAACACAAATACAACATTTTAAACAAACTCTTAATTACAACAAGTAATAAAAATTATAAAAAAACTACTGATTATTACAATAAATAATCATATGCTTTTCTATGTTATCTACTAAAAACTTTGACGATTGTCTTGTAATACATTTTGATACATAGAAAATGTTCTTTCCACATCACAAGAAGTAACAGGACAGTATTTAAGTATAAATGTGATTTTACAATAGTAACATTTTGTTCATTGTGATCAGTGATCAAAATCGGAGAATTCTCCGTTTAAAATATTTTTTACGGATTTAAGGATTAAATAAACCAGAATTTTTCTTAAACAAATCACAAAATTTCATACAAATTTTTTTACATATTTGATTTATTGTTTTCTGAAAGTTTTCTATTAGATCTAAAGATTCCGTTAAAAGTAAATTTTGTGTTTCCAGTTTCTTAATGTTTCAAAATGTTAAATGCATTTGCAAGAATCTTTGTGAAAGATCAAAGGCAGAAAGTAGAATTTCGAAGAAATTTGGTATCTGGTATAATATCATTTATAATAAAACTATTTGGTAAATTTTGTCCTAAATATGCATTTTTATGCTGTCAAAGCTTAATATATGCAGTTACAAATGCCATATGCTGTATATTGACGATATATGCAAAATATGCAAAATAGAATTTGGTTTATTTTAAAGTAAACATTCGAAAACGCAAATAAACGAAAAATTAGCTGATTATGATCACTAGGAAAAATCATGCAAAAATGCATTTACCCAGCCCTACTTATGACAGTTCTTCCTGACATGCCATACAAACTAATGTCCTAAAGGCCAGCAAAAGGTAAAACGCCGCTGTTCATAAATGTATTTTAATGTTTTATCAACGCAAAAATAAGAATTCTATCAAAAAATTCCATATTATCATTAAATACATAAATTTTAAATAAATTATAAAGTGGTAATTTTCAAATACTCATAATTAGGTGCTACATAATTCTGATTAAGAGCTCCTAGACATTACAAGGTAAATTATGTGTCTGAATCTTACCTATCTCTTTTATCTATCATAATAATATACGAAAACTTTGGCAATATTTTTAATTACTTACTAACTAAACAGCAGCATCCTCATTAACTCGACGTAGAAATGAAATTTCCTACCATAATTATGTTATTGCTTGTAGAGGTAGAGCTTGATTATAATTTATTTATACCTGACTAAATTGCAATCAAGATCCATTAATTTGCTTTCACGTGATTTACACAAATTAGTTTTGTATATACTTAATAGGAACTAACTAAATCTTTAAAAGACAAACAGAGGCTTACCGCAAAACTAAAAATATAACTCGATTAATGCATTGTCTAACTTAAACTTAAACTAAATTAAGAATTGCAATTGAACTGAAAGTTAATCCTGTCCCACAAGCTATTATTATTGGTTAGTTCACACTTCACCTACAGCAAGTTGTTGCACAAATGATATTCTTTACGTGTTTCAAAAGAAACAGGTACCTAATCTGTCTGTAGCTCGATACTCAATTGTAAATGCATTTTTGTTCTTTTCAGATAATCCTAAATTTAATGGTCCAATTTTAAATGTGACTGTTCCCGTTGGAAGAGAAGCAGTAGTAGAATGTGGAGTAGATAACTTATCTACGTTTAAGGTATGTACACCTTTAATGCTTGTTTTAAAGTTCATTGTTTATTCACGCTGTGGCCAGGTCTAAAGTATTAAACGCAGAAAGTAACTAATTAAAAAAAGTTCATTTTAGCTTCTACGCTATGTACGCGATTTTATGCTGACAGCAGATCGTACTGTAAATTTGAAAAGTGGAGAAACATTTCCTTAAATTAAACTTATTTACCTGCAGAAAGCGACTCCACCACGTTCGCGTATTTACCCAGAGCGGTGTTAGTCTCGTTTTCTGGAACTTTCAGCGCGTCAACTCAGATTCATTAAAAGAATTCCAGTGAAGAAACGCCTAGCAACAGCCGTTCCTAGAAGACTAATTTCTCCTTAAGCTCCATGGGTTAATAGGCAAAAAATGCCATAAACTTTTTTACCTAAATTAATGTGATGCTTATTAACTTTTTCTGGAAATATTTGTTACCTCCGTGATGCCGCTACCTCTTTAACACTAATTTTATTTTGAATTCGTTTGGTAAATGTCTTGAATCGCAAGGTTTTTCTTTCATAAGGAGTAAATATTTAACTGATGCCAAATCAAAATTAATTACGAAATGCTCCGTTGAAACTGTCATCATATCTCCTCTTCAGTACAAACCATTAAGCTCCCTTCTGAGATTGTTTTTCTATCGAGGGGGAATTTTATATGTTCGCAAGGGAAAGTAAATATCACATCAAATAACATTGCTGAGGATGATACACGACTTCATTTGATTTAAATAGCATTTAATTTTGAACGTCCCTTATGTGGATAAAGCCAAATGAATTTCAAAACTTTAAGTTGTTATTTTCTATGTAGAGTAATTTAGATAAAACATTTTCCTGAAATCCTTTATACTGACTTCCACATTGTTGCACGACAAACGTAAAGTTTGCAACAAAGAAAGTACATCACATACGTTATTTTTATTCCGCATACTTCTCGGGTATAACACTCTATGTGAATCCTGAAAAGGCCCTTTTCGTATTCAGAAAATATTGAACAGTGTTCTTAACGACATATTAGTGATTATCAGCTTTATGTAATTTATTATAGTCTACAAGACGCAGA
The DNA here is from genome assembly GCA_963082815.1 of Melanotus villosus. Taxonomy (NCBI): domain Eukaryota; kingdom Metazoa; phylum Arthropoda; class Insecta; order Coleoptera; family Elateridae; genus Melanotus; species Melanotus villosus. Next base: position 58,895,820 of record OY720418.1, on the reverse strand, counting down.
TCAAAATTGTGTATTTTTATTTCCAGTAGAGACTCAAGGTCATATTCATAAACAGTGTTCAATATTATATGCTACCCATTGTCATGGTTAGATACAATGTGATTTTTTAAAAACTCAATTGCAGCAGGTTGTATTCTGTCTTAATAACCTTAGAACTGTCTGTATTAAGTCAGAATACGGCCTGCTGCATTTGAGTTTTTAAAAAATCACATTGTATGTATGTATATTATTTAAATGGGTTTAATTTAAACCAAAATTTTAATCGTTGTCTATGAATACAATCGTTAATCTTTGTGGTAACAAAATATCGCATATAATTTATGTTTTGTTTTAACACCGGGCCTGGTGGATTTTAACAACAAACAATTAGTGCATGCCGTTAGTTTCAAGTATGCTCCGCATGACGTCACTCACCGCCAGAAATTGTTTCAAATCGGGGTCATACTTGCCAAAATTTATCTTTTTACTTTCAAATTTGTTGTAATTATTTCTCTTTATTGTTATTTTTGTGTTATTGTTTCTGTTATCCAATTGTTTGCTATTCTTTATAATGCGAATTAATGTTTTTGTAGATACATATACCTACTGGGTGATTCACATAAGATGCGCCCCTTGGAATAGGCAACCCAACTTACAAATTCAGGAATAACGCGGATCTATTAATTCTCAATTAAACGTATATAATCAGAGGTGGCTTGCGTCAAAAAGGCAGTACATAATTAAATATCATGTCAAGGTTATGTTCCAAACTGAAAACTTTCATAACCTATAACTAGAAAATTAAGAAACATATTATAAGTAATAAAAAGAAATTTATGTCAATTATTGGTGTAAGAATATACAAAAAATAATAATTTTATATACAAATCACCTTAATGAAAAATGATTTTCTCGACTAGACATTTCTAAAGCTTTGGTTTCCTAGGAAGCGGTGCCGTCATTTAACGGTTGTCAAAATACGGTGGGTGACATCACGAAAAACGGTATCGTGTATTTTAAGCGAAATGTTTTCCAAAAGAGCGGTAGCGCACACCCAATGTAATAGAGCGGTGTCGTCTCATCTGAAGCGCTGAGCCAGTATGGTACGAATCAGTTCAGCAACGTTTTTTGGCGGTGCGTCTTGTCACCCACCGTATTTTTACGGCCGTTAAATGACGGCACCGCTTCCTAGGAAACCAAAGCTTAACTGAGACTTTTGACCAACAATAAGTGTCTGTAGACATATCTATAAAATTTTGTTTTTGAATTTGCAGATATTTCTAGTGGCTTTGGAAACATGTATGTTGGGTTGCATTTGGAGTTTTTAAAGGGCGCGTCTTACGTGAATCCCCCAGTATATTCTGTTTCCATTTACTTATATTTTTTTATAAACAAAAATACCTAATATTCATCATATTGATAGTAGTCAGTTTTTAAATGATTGTTATTAAAAGACTCCTTCAGGGAGAAAGTTATCACGACCAGGTGCATTTCCCATATTGTGTTTAATAATTTCTTATTATTTGAAAGACAATGGCTTCCACAGCAACCTTTATTTTAAACAAATATTCCTTTTCTAAACTTGTTCTAAACCTTCTTGACAAATTGCTAAAACTTCTTCAATAAATATTGGCGAAACGAGAAGTGGTACTGCATTAACTCGATTATTTTATAAACCGTTATCAGGAAAAATACTGTACTATAATTGCAATAATTTCTTTATTTCCCTAGAATTTTAACAGCAGCATTTCCATATACAGTGTGTCCCAAATTCAATCCCCAGCATTAGGATCTCGGAAACTATAAAAGCTACAAAGTTGGTTAAATAGGGAAAGTTTTAGGAATTTTAATGCTCATTTCATATCCGTTGAGAAATCACAGCCAACTTTGACCGTTTTCGAGATATCTTGAAAAAACCGAAATTTGGAGTTTTCTGTTTTCCAAAATATCTCGGAAAGTATTAAGTTATTAGTTTCAGGACTTGTACATTGTGAAGGCACTTTTTTACGGAGAATCGGGTGGTACCATTTGTTTATATTTATGACGCTTTGTTTCTATTCTATGAACAACTACTTTTGATTTTCATATGGACGCCATATTGAATTTTGTCGTAACTAAATTAAGCTCTTTTTTCTCTTTTCAATGATGTGTCACATGTACGGTTTTTTTGAAGAAGAGCGGGAATAAAATACATTTTTTCTTTATTCGCGTAGTAGGCTATGATAAAAAAAAATGTATTTTATTCCCGCTGTTCTTCAAAAACCCTGTACGTGTGACACATCGTTGAAAAGAGAAAAAGGAGCTGAGTTTAGTTACGACAAAATTCAATTTGGCGTCCATATGAAAATCAAAAGTAGTTGTTCATAGAATAGAAACAAAGCGTCGCGTCGTAACTAAACTCAGCTCTTTTTGCTCTTTTCAACGATGTGTCACACGTACGGAGTTTTTGAAGAAGAGCAGGAATAAAATACATTTTTTTTTATCGTAGCCTACTACGCGAATAAAGAAAAAATGTATTTTATTCCCACTCTTCTTCAAAAACTCCGTACGTGTGATACATCGTTGAAAAGAGAAAAAAGAGCTGAGTTTAGTAACGACAAAATTCAATATGGCGTCCATATGAAAATCAAAAGTAGTTGTTCATAGAATAGAAACAAAGCGTCATAAATATAAACAAATGGTACCACCCGATTCTCCGTGAAAAAGTGCCTTCACAATGTACAAGTCTTGAAACTAATAAGTTAATACTTTCCGAGATATTTTGGAAAACAGAAAACTCCAAATTTCGGTTTTTCCAAGATATCTCTAAAACGGTCAAAGTTGGCTGTGATTTCTCAACGGATATGAAATGAGCATTAAAATTCCTAAAACTTTCCCTATTTAACCAACTTTGTAGCTTTTATAGTTTCCGAGATCCTAATGGTGGGGATTGAATTTAGGACACACTGTATAAAAGACTAGTTTGCACATCCGTAGGTCATGATGGGTAGAATACATTTGTCGAAGATTTTTATTTTAAAATGTTGCTGTGCCGTTTAGGAGTTTAGAATAATGCTTAATATTCCAAAGGCTACCCATGCTAAGCGCGATCTTCCTTTTCTTTTTTAGTTGGCTGTCCCTGTCTAGACGCACTGTCTGTCCTAAATACCGGGTGATCCAGAAAAAAAGGAATTAGAGCAGGCCGTGAGCTAGTTACCAAAGTTGGTATCCCGTGATTCGCCTACTGTGAGTGTAAACAGAGACACTATTGACCATTGAAAAGGTTACGTTAGCTGTCAAAATCATGCAACAATATTATTGTCCGTGTTTTAAATAATGCAGTGCTAATAGCGTAATGTTATTGTATCTGTATTGTTACTATTTTTGTAACCTGGTCTTAAATAAATAAATAAATGAATAAATAAATAAATAAATAAATAAATAAATAAATAAATAAATAAATAAATAAATAAATAAATAAATAAATAAATAAATAAATAAAGAAAGAAAGAAATAAATAAATAAATAAATAAATAAATAAATAAATAAATAAATAAATAAATAAATAATAAATTGTCTGGTTGTAAGCAGTCTAAATAAATAAATAAATAATTTTACTTTATTTAATAACCATAAATGTAATTACGTCCACGAATGCTTTTATTTTAGGTTATAAAATGTCAAATTTATTTTTCAAGTAACAATTCAGATTACCATTGATATGAAATTTAAAAAAATGAGAAGCAATGTTACCAACCTTAACAGCTTAATCAGGGCCTGCTCTAATTCCTTTTTTTCTGGGTCACCCGGTATATAATTATATTCGTTGACATTTTCTATATTTACATTATTGATTTTTATAAATCCTTCATCTTCTTCTTCTATTAGTTCATGGTCTTCGTGTTACTCAAGTTTTCATTTGTAAACTGATCTTTGCTGCTTTAATTTTTAGGTCTGCAAGCATGTTGTTCTTTTTATTGTTCGCTATGAGTACAATATAATCAGCATATCTTAGATGGTTTAGATTTGTGCCATAGTTTGTTTAAACAAAAATCCTCTAGTACTAAGATGAAGAGTTTTGAGGAAGGACAGTCACTGTGCAAGATTTCGTATCTAAATGCAGTTTATAGGTTGCTGTAGCTTTGTTGCCGATGTCTTTCTAGGAGGTCGTTGGTCTATTCTACAGTTTTGTAATACTTTCAGTACTGCCCATGTCTCGACTGAGTCGAAAACTTTTTGTCTATGAATGTCAGGTAGAGTGGAATATTATATTCATTTGCTTTTTCGATTAGTAACTTCATTGTAAATAGGCGATATCTAGTACCATACCCTTTCTGAATCCTGCCAGGGCCCTCGCCTTCCTGCAAATCGATTTGTTAACATTTTTGTTAGCAATTTGTAGAAGACTGAGAGTCGACTGATTGGTTTATAGTTATTTTTAATTGTGTATGATTTCCTGTTTTATATAGAAGGATTACAATTGAGCCATTCCAATCCTCTGGCGCTGTTGCTTCACTAATACATTTGTTTAGTAACTGTTTTAATTTTTATTTTAGTTTTTCTCCTCCCAATTCTATTCAACTACAACTCATCTTTATCTATTCTTTGTTTCATACTTAAAGTTTAGTAATGGAGAGATACGGCAATGTTAAACTTTTGGGAGTTTTGTGTCAATGTTGCCACTTCTCGGCAGATGGCAGCGGTCTGAGTTCATTTAAAATAAAACCGCTAACAGAGACATGCAGAATAAGCTATTAGAAAGGGATTAGCAGTTGTTAGGTGCCTTGAAATACAATAGCCCGATTTATTTTATAATTGGCAGGTGTGTATTAACTTCCAAGCAGCTTTGTGGTGAAATCTGGCTACCTTGCTTTCCATAAGACACCGTACTGAACTTTAAGTATGAAAGTAAGAATAGGGCCTTGTTTGTTTTCTTCTGTTTTAAGGCACTTTCTAACTTGGCTTCGTTTATTTCTGGTAGCTCTTTCGAGCCTACATTTAAAATGTTGATATTTCTTTTCTGGCAGTTTTGATTCTCTGGTGCTTACGAGTCGTATAAATGTTTGTGGAAACTATTCTCAGTATCTCATTTCTGTCATTTATTATTTTTTCCTTCTCGTTTTATAAGGCATATATTTTCTCCCTAATTTTGGTTTCAATGCTTTCATTGCTCCATTTTGTTCAATTACCTTATTTATTTTTTCTTCTTATTTTCTGGCCTTATTTTCCTTGATTGTTATTCTGATTTTTTTGACATATTTTGAATACTATACGCAAAATAGGAGATTTATGTAACATTTGCTTTAAATTTAACACCTTCAGTTACATCAATACATTTCTGGGTGTTAGTAATATTAAAATATTAATAGAATATTAATAGAATACTTGCTTTATGGCGTAGTACTTTTAATACTATTCCTGCTTTAACAAAGAACTGAACCCTGACTAATGTTTTTATTCAGAAAGTTTTTTAATCATTCTTAGATAATCAGATTTTAAGAGACTGTATTCTGGGCTTTCGAGAACCATAGAGTTAAAAAATGTATATTAAAAATTTAGTCATATTAAATCACTTCAGATATGCTAAATAGATTATTTATAATTCTTACTGTTTTTCTTTGAAATATACACTGGTTTCTTTTCTTTCGCCACAAACATAATGTATAAACTCAAAAATTTATTTTGTATCCACTTCCACTATATTTAATTCCGTTGTTTCGGTAATTTGCTTTTGGTGGATCGTTTTTATAATCAAACAAATAAGCAAAAGTACTTGATGATTTAATTCCTTTTTGACTTTATTTTTAAAAATCTGAAAAAGCTTAAAATCAAAATCAACAGGGTAAAATTTCAAGTATTGTTGTTTCGTTATCTAATATTAGTAGTGTTTAAAATCAAAATAGAAACAATAAATGTCTGTAAAGTCAACGCCTTGCCAAGAGTTCACTTTTTACGAAAGGAAACAGAATACAAGGTGAATTAATACATAATTTTTGAAGGTATAATACAATATTAAAATGAAAACAGCTTTAAAAGATTAGAAGTGGCACAATCCTCTACTATTCGATTCTAGTATAGAGAAATACGGAATTAAGTTCTGTCTGTATCTGTAACCTCTTTTAATATAAGAAACATACAGAATGTGTCAAAACTATTTGGAACAAATATTGGTAAGAAAAAATAAGGAAAAATAATTGTCAGTTCATGTTAGTATAAAACCTGTTATTTCAAAACTGCCTTTAGGTAAAGACGCCCTTTCAAATTATTATTATTAAAATTATTGTGTTTCTTTTTTGCATATTTTGTGCTTTTATTAGATTTAGATTAGCACTTGTAAGGCTTAATTTGGATATTATAGGTATTATCAAATTCTGTTTTCTTTTTAAAAATTAGTCATATTATTTTGGCTTATTTTCTACGAGGGCCAAGCTGAATTTATTGAGAATAAGAAAATCTAGTAGGCCTTGAAAAACAAAACATACAGTGTTATTTAGAACAACTCTTTATCTGTCATTTGAAGTTTAGTTGTTGAAGTTACGTTCGTGAAAACTCAAGTTACTAATTTTTTAAAATGACATTACAAGTAAAAAAATGGAATTAACCAGAGAACATTTTCGAATCATGATTTATTATGACTTTAAAAAATGTTTAAGCGCTTATGAGTGCAAAGAGAGTTTAGATTCAGCTTTTAGTGAACAAGCACCTTCCTTGGCTACAATTTACCGATGGTATAAGGAATTTGAACGCGAAAGAAATTCTGTTCAGCATCAAAAAGGAGCAGGGCGTCCTCCTACGGCTGTTACCGACAAAAACATTGCTGCTGTTAAAAAAATAATTGAAGTGGACAATAAAGCCACTTATGTGGTAATAGAGCATCAACTCAAGATTGGATCCTCAGCTGTTAAAACAATCATACACGATCACCTGCATTTAAAAAAAGTGGTCAGTCGTTTTGTGCCGCATCACCTTTCTGACTTCCAAAAAGCAGAGCGTGTAAGAATTTGCCATGAAACTTTAAATTTCTTAAATAATGGCGGACACCAAATTTTTTCCAAAATAGTGACAGGTGACGAAACTTATATTCCCTTTTTCGACGTACCTACCCGCCAAGAGAGTCGTATATGGATTCACGAAGATGAGGAAACTCCAACAATGACCAAGAAGCAGCGAGCTATGAAAAAAGTTATGTATGCGGTATTCTTCAGAAGTACGGGCCTAGTAAATGCAATTAAGCTAGATGGACAAAAGACAGTTACAGCTAAATGGTACACTGAAAAATGTTTGCCTGAAGTGTTCAGTAGAGTTCCAGACAAGGGAATTATGCTCCACCATGATAATGCATCATCCCATACGGCAGCTTTAACTCTCCAGTTTTTAGCTGGAAAAAATATAAAAGTAATAGAACATCCGCCGTACTCACCTGATTTAGCAATGTGCGACTTTTGGCTATTTTTTGCGCTTAAAAGGAATTTGCGGGGTAGAAGGTTTTCGTCTGAAGAAGAGATTGATACCGCAGTTCACGCTTATTTTGAAGGTATTCCGAAAGAAGATTGGTTGGGAGCTTTTAAACAGTGGAAAGAAAGAATGGTCAAGTGTATCATTGCTGAAGGGAATTACATTGAGCATATTTAAAATAAAATCCTAGAAAATATTAACCGTGTTTATTATTCTCAATAAATTCAGCTTGACCCTCGTATTCCAGTTGTTAAGACGTTTTTCCTAATTGTAAATTTATCGCCTGAGTTGTTTTACGTAGCAGAAGGTGGTTTTGTTAGTATTTTCTTATGCAACAATACCTTTACACATATTTATGTCGGGCAATTTGCAAGTATCCTGTATATTTACATAATTTCTCTTCTCAAATCAAAAGTACACAACGTTTTAAAAACGTTTGTTTGATGGTTGCATGCATTCAAAGAATTTGTTGTTTAAATACGATGTTACATATAAAGGAAGCGTAAGCGTTTTCCTCTCTAAAAAAGTAACATAGTTGATACGTGTGTATACGCGAAATATCTGTTGATTATGACAGTAGCTGCAATTCTTCCTATTCTAGATATAATTTAATTGCGCTAATATTTATTAATGTACTTCGGTTATAGAGTTAACAACGCACATTAAACCAGCAAAAAATTGTTTCCGGCTAAAAAAAAGTCCTAACAATTTCATTTATTTCAGATTAGTTTACAGTTTAAAATTGAGGGAAAGTTTTACATACTTTGAATATGATTGGAGGTAGATAAAATAACGTCAAGATACATCAGATTTAGGATTAAGTTAGTATGAAACTGTTAACAAAATAATACTCATAGAAAGCAATACGGAGAAAACTGTTATTAAACTTTTTATACCTTTGTTATGAATTTCCATTAATTATTTATCAGTTGATATCTTTTGTAATTGCCACATGCAAAAAATTTTATAATAATATAAGTAAACAGTTGCATTCCGTATGCTATTCTTATAACGTTATATTACAGATGCACTTTATAGCCCTACAGTCGTTTTCTTGATTAAGCAACAATTATCTTTCTTATCAAACATACAAAAGGACACTTCGAAAGTGCTAATGAATTTAGGCTTCTGGACCTCTACGATATCCATCTTGAATTTATTACAGATAACTGCTTCTAACATCAAAGGGTATAAAGGTCCACGCATATACGGGTTGCTTAAAATTTATAAAGCAAATAATCCCTAGAGACCTATAGTCAGCCTAATGAATTCACCATGTTGCAAACTAGCGGAATATATCACCACTACTATAATTCCTGGTTATACCAAAGTCAAAGTCCTACAGTAAATGCTCTTCACAATTTAATAGTAGATCCGAAATCTATAGCCCGTGAAAATTGACCCTTATCTGGATGTTAATTCTAGAAATATGAAGTGATATAATATTTATTACTAGATTCAAAATGTTCTGTTATTTAACAGTCATATACACTATGTAAAAATCTTTGATAAAGATGCACCATTCGGAAGGGCATTTGTGTCTACTTAAACCAAACAATAGGTAAACTTTTACAGTATATCTAACTGATGTCGATGCAAAATTCACTTTCTGTTAAAGCCACTACTATTTATTTCTGAATACAAAGAAATGAGAAAATAGCATTTTAGAGAAGTGTTTTTTGAAGATTATATCACTGGTTTGAATGGCCTAAGTAAAAATATTTGCTTACTTTTCAATTGTACACCTTTATCGCAAATTAAATTAATCATACTGTTTAAATCTGTAATTCATCCAATATGAAGATTGTATCCTGGTTAATCAGACAACTAAACTTCAATCTTTCAATTTCATGAGGCATTAAAACAAATGTATATTTGAAAATTTAATCGTGACACTGTCTTTCGTATGGTATATGTAAATATAAATTTTAAAAATCAGTGCTGTGTATTTTACTGCTGTTAGTTTTTGTTATTAAAATCCCGATCTACAAGCTATGCTTTTATATTTTGTGTTCATTTCATAATTTAATTGACTAACTAATTGAATTAAAAAAAAATAATTTCAGATGATTAAATTCAATTCAGTTTTTGTATAGTAATTCTATTATTATATAAAATATTGTTAACAACTATAATCTGTCAAACACATTAATTAACTATTTCCAAATTCCAAATGAAATTGTTGGAATAAATTTAGTGGCCATATCCAAAACCGTCTTACCGAAATTATTAATTATGAGGTTAAGGGAATCTCTTACTACCAGATTTGTATGCAGCCAGGTACATTGGCAAATAGGTTAACCACACAATATGATTAAAATTAACTTCAGCAGTGTAAAAAGAAATACACACGTAGACAACAAAACAAAATACTAAATAGTTAATTACTACATTTATAATCATAATCATTTCCGTTTATACCGTTATATTTTGTTATGGCTCACCCTCACTTGGTGTTGTGTAATGAAGGTGATGACGTGATGAGTTCCACAAACTTCCATTAGGAATACACATTGCAGTTCAATACAAAATATTTTTTCTTGCGGTAATGGTTAGATACAAAAAGTAGCTACTAATATCACGAATATCAGGACAAATGAAGTTCAAAAATTAATATTTTAGCCTTTTCATATTAAGTATTCTAAAGTCTTATTTTATTATTTTCATTATCTAATTCAAATACATAGTGTACACATCCTTATTTATAGCTTAGTTTTTTTATGAACTAATTTTATCCTACTTTAAGCAACTCACTGATATCTTTTAAAAATGACTTCAAATTTTCTAAACCATGTCGCTTTATAAAGAATCATAATAAAGGCGCTACGGGATAAGCCAGTGTCACTAAAAATGTTAGTTCCTCCTAACAGGTTTTTACTACTCAGAAAAATGAAGTAATTTAATTCACTTCGGATACCTTACTCGCAAAAAAAACTATTAAATATAAGATACTAAGTCAAAACAAAATTTGTTTTTAATTACCTATTTTGAATTAGGTAATTTTGAAAAATCCTATAAAAATTAACCTCTAAAAAAGGAAGTACTTTGGTTTAAACGATTAAATAATGCCTTATTAGTATGTATAAAAACCGCATAAATACGAATTTTTCTTTTTCAGTAAAACGTGAAAACTTAGTTTATTAAACAGAAATATTACTTAAATTCTCATTAACTTTTAAATAATTAAGGTATAGCTAATTAACTGTTTGTCTGAGAAAACCTGAACAACAAAATACCAACTTACACTACAAATTTTATGTAAAACTGTCGTCATAACTCTGGATATTTACCTTAACACTTTTAAGTATAGATTTATATGATTTTTTTTAACAGTTGAACGTTATTCATTTGGTGAAAATTATTCCTCTAGTAAACGAGTATAAACAATAAGAGTAATCTTTAGGGATACAGTAGTCAAAATAGAAATGGAAAAAGAAACCCAAGAAATCAGAAGATTAGGAAGGAAAGAAGAAGTACACCAGAAAAACAGACCAATACTGGTAGAGCTAGTAACATGGAACAAGAAACAGGAGATACTGAAAGGCCGCAGAAAATTTAAAAGCACAGAATATCTGGATTAGCGAAGACTACCCTAAACAAATCCAAGAAGAGGTGAAAATATTAGTACGACATATGAAAAATGCAATGGATGAGGGTTATAAGGCTAAACTTCTATATGACAAACTGTTACTAATTTGTGAAGTTTATACAACGGAACAAGTAGAGAAGATAGAAGAAACAGAGGAAGTAAATAAGGATGAAGAAATAGGAATGCAAAGACAAAAGTCAGAAAGCAAGATCATTAAGTGAAAGATTTTCCCAAAATAAGGAAGATGAAGAAATAAGAAAACAAATGAGACAAGCATATTTACAGGACAAAAACTAGACAAGGAAAGAAGCAGGATGACAAGACATGCTATATCGGATATTGGAACGTTCAAATCATGAGTGAGTTAGTAAAACCGAGCTAGAGAAATGCCAAAGTATACTGTAACAATTTTAGAAATAAGCTAAGCCAAGCGGAACGGAATCGGAAATATAACAGTAACAAATGGGAGCTTACTACTTTATTCTAGACTATCAGCACCGAAAGAAAAAGGAGTAGCAATAATGGTTGACAGAACAATTAAACACAGCTAATGGAGTGGAAGGGAATATGGGAGAGAATAATATGGACAAGGTTTGAAGGAAAATACAAAAACTCAATCATAATAAATTTTATAGCCCTACAAATGCTAAAGATATAAACATAAGATACAAAGGAACCAACCTTGAGATATAAAAATCTTACTAAGGGATCTGAACGTTAAGTTGGAAGTGATAATGCAGGAAAGGAAAATGTGATGGGGAAACATGGATTAGAAGTTATGAACGAAAACGGAGAGAAGCTTGTTGATTTTTGTAAGATAAATGGCCCAGTAATTGGCAGTACATTTTTCAAACAAAAGAAAATTCACAATAAAGCATGGGTATCACCCGATGGACAATATAAGAACCACAAAACGATTGAAGAAATATTGAAAAATTCGTTACGGGTTGAAAGAGCGATGAGGGGTGCCGACATAGCTTTCGACCAAAGAGCAAAAATAAGAATGAGCTTAAAAATAACAAAAACGTATGGCAAAATATAAATTTAAACTCGCAAACCTAAACAGTCAACCTCAAAGGGGCCAAAAAATTCTCACACGAACTGAGAAGGTATATAGGAGAAATCGACCAGCTTAGAAATCTTCCCGTAAAGAATATATGACAAGTGTACAACAAGGCAATTAACAAGACAGCCGTAGAGATCATTGAATATAAAAGCAAAAACCATAAACCTTGGATAACTCCTGTTACAATAAACGCAATCGAAGAAAGGTAAAAATTAAAAATAACGGACGAGGAAACGAAGCAAGAGTTACAGAAAAACTATTAAGACAAAAATAAAGATGTGGAAAAGAAAGCACGGCAAAACAAACGAACTTACATAGAAAATTTAATGGAAGAAGCTGAAAAAGCTGTCCAACAAATTAGTGCAGAAGATAGCAACAGGAACGGACTCAACCCACGATGCGCAGAACTAGCAACTCTGCCATCTATTTTGCTTTTCAAACGCACGCTCGGACACCCTTTGCTTCTTAAGCAGCTACAGGAGTAAGAAGAAGAAGAAAGAGGGGTATAAACAGCTTCAAACTCTAACCTGTAACCAATAAGAAAACAGCATCTTTTCACGTAGACGTTGCTTACCACATGCGTGTCTTTACATCATTGATAAAATTTGCTATACACATATTAGTTAGTGTATCGCTTCAATAATTTTAATTAATTTTTTAATCACAGTTCACAATTTTACTACTGGCTATGTACATAAGCTAATGGCAAATTAAGAAATAACAAAAGGTTGTAATGACAATAATAACAAGATAACGATTATTTGGAAAGAATACAGAATTTAATACAGCTACAGCCGCAGAGTCGGGTACCAGTAGAAGAGGTAGAAAACATAATTGTGGGTCTTACATCTAACGCAGTCGGTTGTGATAATGTTAACCTAAAAATGTTAAAACTGGTACTACCCTACTGCAAAGAGGTGATTACTGATCTAATAAATTTCTCGCTCGATACAGGAATGGTGCCTATAGTGTGGAAGAAAGCACTTATTAATCCACTACCTAAAATTAATATAGCTAGGGAACTGAAAGACATCAGATCTATAAGTGTACTGCCAACCAAGTTAAAAGTGTTGAAAAAAGTGGTTCATCATGTTCAACATAATCATTTACTGTCGAAAACACAATCTGGGTTTCATTCTCAGAAGCAGCACAGCACTGTTACTGCAATGATTAAGATTACAGTGGATATTGCTAAAAGTATAGGTGATTCTAAAGTCACATACCTTGCTTTATTAGACTACAGTAAAGCTGAAGCCGTTATCGATCGAGATTTACCAAATTACATTACTATGGTATTAATGAACACATGCCAAAGTGGTTTAGAAATTATTTATCTAGTAGGTACCAAGCAGTTAAGATTGAAAATGATATATCTAAAGATCTCATGGTTTCTTATGGTGAATGGTGTCTCACAAGGAAGCATTGTCACTAGAAGTAAATGGCATTATTAATGAACTCAACAATAATCTCCAGCGTATCTCAGAGTGGGCAAAAAGTAATGGTCGACGATTAAATCCAAGTAAGATAACCGTAATGTGTATTCGTTCAAAAAGTGCAGTTAACAAAGCGAATATGAAACTTACCCAGCAAATAGTTTTAAATAAATATTCATAATCTCAGAATCATAACTGATAAAAATATAAATTTTGAAAAACATGCAATAAAAAAATGTGATGATGGTATGCGAAATTGAAGTCATTATGGAAGTTTAAAGACATTATTCCCCAGGATATCAAATGAAATCTGACAAGTGCACTAATATTAAGTTGTTTGGATTACAGCAGTAGTGTGTATTATAATTTCTTGTCAAACGAAGTTAAAAACAAATTGCAAATATTACAGAATGGTTGTTTGAGATTCTGATTTTCAATTGTCCGAAGGGATCACATAACACCCTATACAGGGTGCTTAAAAAATGGCGAAACAACGCTATACCAGACTATTCAGGGACACCCCCTGAGTACTAGAAAAATGTTAAAAAAGTTCTATCTCGTGATTCCTTGAAGATATGGCGGTTATAAGATCGGAATTTAACATTTTTATTATTAACCAATTCTGAGTATTTCAACAACTTTTGTAGTGAAAGCCATATTTAAAATAATGTTCAACAATAATATTTATTTAAAATCAATAAATAGTACCTCTACATGAAGTTTTATTTTTTATGATGATTTTTGTGCAAAACATGAAAAATAAAACTTCATATGAAGAAGGTACTATTTATTGATTTTAAATAAATATTATTGTTGAACATTATATTAAATATGTCTTTCACTACAAAAGTTGTTGAAATATTCAGAATTGGTTAATAATAAAAATGTTAAATTCCGATCTTATAACCTCCATGTCTTCAAGGAATCACGAGATAGAATTTTTTTAACATTTTTCCAGTACTCAGGGGGTGTCTCTGAATAGTCTGGTATAGCGTTGTTTCGCCATTTTTTAAGCACCCTGTATAACAGATTCAGCATCCTAAAACTGGAACTTAGATTATACTTTCTGTATAATAAATACTTTGCTGTATAAAAGTATACATAGTCCAGTCAAAATAGACACAATAATGCCCAAAGTTCGGAATAATTCGCATCGAGCTGAATTTTTGTGTGGACCTTCACATAATAGTTCTAAATGAAATGTCAAAAGTCCCCATCGATCTGAGTGCTGCTAAAAATTTTACGCGGGGTCAAACGTCATAAAAAAAGGTATTTTGAGAGTATCTCGTTAACGGTTAGCTTTATTGTAAAAATACTTATTAGCGAATTTGTATCTCATACAATTTTCCACAAGAAATGTTTAATTACTTTTTTTCATAGGAGTGACCATTAGCGAGATATTGTGATATCAAGAATTGAAACTGTCATCTTTTTAACGTTTGTAGGTTAGGTTACGTAGTTGAATTCCTCAATTTTATTAATATAAGCGGTGATACGTAATTTCAAAGGTAAAGTGATGACGGATATTTGTGCCCACAGGATCGGTCCTAGGCGGTATGCAAGGTAGGCGACTGCCTACGGCGGCAAAATTTAGGAGCTTCAAAACCGCCTGAACTAGAACGCAAAAAAAAACACAACTCACAAAAATATATTTCGATTACTTGAATCTAGAAAGTAATGTGTAGTAATAGTTATTTATGTACCAAGAGTCGTAGGTGCAGTTTTTTGGGCGAGAATGCAATTTGCAACGCCAAGGCCCGAAGGGCCGAGGTGTTGCAAGCATTCGAGACCAAAAATTGCACTGTACGACTCGAGGTTCATATGAGATTTTTCGTCAAACCTTATATATTATCATTTTAAAATAAATAAAATTAAGTATTTTTCATTTATTATGCATAGCTGTCATACCATTAATTAAAAAAGGTTGCTGTGATTTAGATTAGGTATCCTTGACAACAAAAGAAAATAAAACATATTTATTTCAAAAATAATTCAAACGCGTGTGTCAGTTGAATTTGTGCACAATTTGTGATTATAAAAACATGTCTCAAGAAATAGAAGAAGCTGCAAATGCAGCATCCCACAATTTATTACCGGTTAAATCGCAACAACGGTATATGGAAACATATAACATTTTCAAAAATTGGTGCCATGAGAAGAAATCAGATGTGATTACAGAAAAAGTGCTGCTGGCGTATTTCTTAAATAGATCTACAAAATTAAAATCTCCAAGTAGTTTATGGAGCGAATACTCAATGTTAAAAAGTACCATTTTTATCAATGACAATGAAGATATTTCCAAATATCCAAAACTAAAAGCGTTTTTAAAGCGTAAAAATGATGGATATAAACCCAAAAAGAGTAGTATATTTAGTCGAGACGATATGAACAAATTCCTTATTGAAGCGCCTGACATTACACATTTGTTAATGAAGGTACAGTAACAGATTATTTCATTTAACTCAGTTATTATTTATTAAGTTATTTATCTGTTCTAGGTCGTTATGATAATGGGAATTTCTGGGGCCTGTAGAAAAGACGAATTATGTAAGATGACAACTGATAATGTTGAAGATAAAAATTCTGTAATAATAGTAACAATATCAGATACTAAAAATGGAGTGCAACGTACTTTTACGATCATTAACCGAGAAGAACAGCGCATAAATTTTGTTGATTTAATTAGGAAATATATAAGTTGCAGGCCAAGAAATAGTGAAAATCGGCGATTTTTTCTGAAATATTGTTCAGGAAAATGTGTGAATCAACCAGTAGGTAAAAACACATTTGCAAAAATTCCTGCTCTAATAGCAGAATTTTTAAAACTGAAAAATCCTGAAACTTATACTGGGCACTCGTTTAGAAGAACGTCGGCAACTTTTTTGGCTGATACGGGAATTGACGTTCTTGGTTTAAAGAGGCACGGTGGATGGAAATCCACAACAGTGGCAGAAAGTTATGTTGCAGATTCAATGACAAATAAATTAGAAATTGCCAGTAGAATTTTATATAATCAGAATAAGTATGAAGAATCTGCATCCACATCTTCAACTTCAGTCATGCAATTCAATAATGAAGACGAAATGAAAGATAGCCGCGTAATTGTTCCTAGCACCAAAGAAAATCAAGAACATATACAAATTGAAAATGTTGATATTACCGAAAATATAAACTTAGATTCAAAAAAGGAACTTAATTCTCTTGTTCAAGTTTCTAACTGTTCTAATTGTTCATTTACATTTAATATAAATAAGTTGTAATTAATGTAACGTAGATAAAATGTTTGTAAATAAAGGTGTTTTGTAGACAATTTACTTTTTTGCCCTAGGAACTTAATGAAGAATATTACAACCCGCTGCCCATGGTAACCAGTAGTTGAATGTAAACTGTCACTTACCGTCAACAAAACAATGACACAATGACATATTTTCGCAGTAGGTTTGACGAAAAATCAAATATTGACCTCAATAAAACAATTTAAGTTTTTATGTTCGATCGTCATTTGGTATAAAATTTTGAATCATATTAATCCGATAAGTAAGTATTAAAGAATTTGAATGAAATAGGTATAGATAGTTTATTTGACCAAGCAAAATATTTGATATGTTAATTAATATGACATTAATTTAATTAACATACTTTAACAACTGAACTTATTAACTACTTGATTGCTTTATATAAAACTTAAGTTTACTAGATTATTGAAATCTTAACACTCTCCCTTAAACTTAACTTTCTGTAAACTAATCAATTACATTTAGTTACATAATATAGTCAGCAAATTTCAATAATCTAGTAAACGTAACTTTTATATAAAGCAATCAAGTAGTTAATAAGTTCAGTTGTTAAAGTATGTTAATTAAATTAATGTCATATTAATTTACATATCAAATATTTTTGCTTGGTCAAATAAACTATCTATACCTATTTCATTCAAATTCTTTAATAGGTTATGCCCTAAAGTTTAGACGAACCGATACAAGATCCAAAACAAAAATATAAAATAGAATTTTATTCTTTACTATAGATCGGGCGATCAATGCATTGGAGCTGAGATTCAACCTACTGAATAGTCATAACGACTCTTTTGAATTTTTATATGATGTTCACAAACTAAATGACATGTGTAAAAATAAATTACTGGCACATTGTAAAGATCTCGAAAACGTCTTGATAGATGGCGATTCCTCCGATCTTAGCGCTTTAGAACTTCCTGACGAAATAGGCTTTGTTTCTTCACTTTTAACAAAGAAAGAAGGTCCAGTTGACGTTCTTAAATTCATTACTTCCCTTAAAATTGGGCCAAATTTGAGCATTGCTTTGAGAATTTTGCTAACGCTGTCCTTAACTGTTGCTACCGGCGAAAGAACCTTTTCTAAATTAAACATAATAAAAAATTATTTAAGAACCATGTCTACACAAAATCGTCTTAATGGGTTAGCAATGTTGGCTACTGAACATGAATTGAGTAATAAATTAGATCTGAAAGAAGTTATTCCCGATTTGGCAGAAAATAAACTTCAAAAGAGATTGTTTTAATTTAGGTTTAGACTTTGTATATCATCTAACTACTTTTGTTTATTGTTTTAAAAGTATATTTAAATTATCTCTGAAAATAGTAGGTACTAGTTTTAGTTTGTAAATTCATTGTCGTTAGCTCGTTAAAAATGTAAATGTTGTTTTTCAATAATAGTTATTTATTATACAAGACGATAAAATTGTATTTTATCTTCGAGGGCGTATTTTAGCGTCGAGACGCCAGTCGAGACGCTAATTACGCTCGAGAAGATAATTAAATTTTATCGTCGTGTATAATACTCTATTTCTTTCTATAGCATTTATTTTAAAGGAAAAAAATTATAAAATAAATTTTATTTGACATTAACTTTTAAAAAATTACAATTCGAGTCACGTTTTAAAATGTCATTAGTATGGGCGTACAGTCGTTAAAGTAGTACTTTATCTACCCTTGCTGTTAAAGTGCTACTTTAACTACTCAAATTAGTAGATAAAATATCACTTTAACAGTTGCTATAGAAAAAAACAATTTTCCGTAAATCTGTATTAGTATTATTGTCTTAAATCAATTATATGTCATTTTTTAAGGGGATATTCGAGACTTTAAAAACAGAGGTTCAGTAAATTCGTTCCTATTTTTAAATCGTTTGATGTATTTTAATGCAATTAGTTTTAGTTTAAAGGCAAAAGTACGCGGAAGTGCGCTATGATGCCTAATTTGCATTTTTACATTAAAGCAACTTTTATATTTGTTATAAACAACCCTATATTGAGTTGTAAGAATACCGCATTGTACACGATTGAACTTAAATTTGAGATCATAGCGCAATAGAACAAAGCTTTAGGAACAAATATACGTTTACAGTAATAATTAATTTCAATTAATAAACCTGTAGTTTGTCAGGGCGTTACTGCAAATTAGAGTAAAATAACGCATTGTGAAGTGGCGCCGCGTAGAATCTGTTGATAGAAATGCTAGTGAACGATGCGATACACTGTAAAAACCTACAAAATGATTATTCTACTCAGTAGCATGGGTGTTTAGTGTTTACTGCTTCATATTTGTTAAATTGTTTGAAATAAATTATTACCTATAGGCTGTTATAAATAATTATACTGTATGGTATTCAAAATATAAAATTCAGTATGTTTTATACTTTTATTAATAATAAATAAAAATATTCATATCGACCTTTTTTGTGTAACGCCTACTGATTACAATAATATTTATTTATTTATTGGGGGATAACTAGGTTTGTGGGTGCTGGGGATCTCACCTTGCGTCGATTGCTATGATTATTAACACTACTATTTATTTAAAAATTAGAAAAATGTTACGCTGTAAATATCGAAACTGAACGACTTGATTGAATATTGAATTGGATATTCATAATATTCAAAATTTCTTTCTGCTACATCAACATATTCTTACCTTAGGTATGTAAATATTTTCGAGTTTTTATGAATTATTTAAAATAGTCTAAATGTTTACTAACAAGGATTCGAAAATTCACTGTCGGTGAAATATCCGGCAAAGACGTTCCCCGAAGCAGGATAATAAAAAATAACAGTAAAATGCGCTTATTTCTTTAGATCGCTTACCGCCTATTGTTAGCCCTATCGGTTTTGTATGTCAAGTAGTTAGTATTTACACCAACTTAGAAATTAGGGACGCAGACCGTATTATATCGTTTGCGCTGAGTGGAACCAGTAATTCCAAAGTTACGGTGTTTGGAACTAGTAGGTATTTTGCAGCATTTTGCACACATCTACAAAACGATTTTAATATAATTCAGGGCTAATTTAACGATTAACCTGCAATTAATTAAAAAGTTTATTTGACAATTCGGAACGTCGCGTCGTACGTTTTTGACTAGTTTATTGTTGACGTTTTTGGTCGCTTTTACAATAATGGGAAAAGCAGAAAAATGTAAAAGAATAAACCCATCTAAGCGCAGAGTCAGTTTTAGAACAAGAAATAGACTTCTCGCAGGCGCTAAGATGGCAGAAGAAGTCTTCTGCTGTAAGGTAAGTAAAGTAATAGATATGTAGCTAAATTTGAAAGATAATGCACAATCATTCATTTTTAACTTCAAAAAATAAAATAGGTGTTAAATAATCTATATTCAGATACAATTTATTTTGTATATATACTTATTATGTTTGTAATTTTGCATTATTATTTTTAACAGCAATACAAAAGTACCACTAGACACTAGTCTAGAAAACTCTTTGTATAATGAACAAGTGGATATATCTATGCTTCATGATAGTGGAACTGGCTTAGTAGCGGTAGCTGTTGATACGTAAGTTCATAATAAGTGTTAGTCAAATAATTGTTTTTATGTAATAGTTTTACTTACTGTTTACTTAGCTGATTCAAATATCTTTGTCGATGAACTATCATGTGGTGTTCCTTACCAATGCAACAAAGGATCAGTTTCCTATGACGAAGCAGTTATCAATGATGAGTAAGTTATGCAGCATATGTACCTATTTATATGTAATACCAAAAATAATCTTTTTATCTGAGATAGTTTTTAAGTATTCATGTTCTTGCCATGAAAAATTAGAATTTTTAGAAAAAATCGAATCGAACATTTTAGAAAAATCGATATATGTTAAGAAATAATTTTCAGTAAAACTAATGGTAACTCGGAATCCCCTTTGCAAAACTTTTTTCTTGCCGGAAGACGAATAGTACATATTGAACATTTATTTAAACAATTATTTTCCCTTGGACAACACCAACCATTTAACTGTACTTTATCAGATATGTACTTTTCAAAAAAAGAAAAAAACATAGGGCTAGCCAATATTTTTACCTTAAAGTGTAAAATGTGTGGTTTGGAAGAGGATATATCGACTGATACTAACGAAGACACAATGGATATAAATTGTGCTGCAGTTTTAGGTGCTATTTCATCAGGAAATGGACATTCGCAATTAGTGGAAGGCCTTTCAATAATGAATATCTCTTCCCTTTGCTATTCGAAATATACTGCATGCCATGAAAAGTTAAATCCCATAATTCACAAAACAGCATGGCTGGTAATGGAAGAAGCGGGAAAGGAAGAATATAAATTAGCCAAAGATACTGGTAGTGTAGACTCTGATGGAAATCCGCTGATAACAGTAATTGCAGATGGTTTGTATGAAGATATCATGTGTGCCATTCATAGGTTAGTTCATAATGCCTCTCTCTAGCTTAATTATGGACATGGACAATAATTCTGCTGAATCTTATAATTCTGTTGTCTGCAAATTTATAGGAGGCAAAAGAATAAACTTTGCCCAAAAAGGTTTTTCAAACAAGATGTGAAGCAGCGGCCGTTTGTTTCAATAGTAAGGGATTGCACCATTCCTTAATCCATAAAGCGTTAACCACAAAGAGCCCTGGAAAATATACCAAAAGATTTTTGGAAAAGTGTTCAAGAAAGAGAACATATGCGGCTAGGAGAAGATTATTTGTAGAAAAAGTCAAACGTCGAAAAATAAATTTACAAGCAGATAGACTATGGTCCCAATGCCGCCGAACAACCTGATCTACCAGAAGAAATTATGGAAGTTAGAACAGCAGAGTTTCTGAAGTCTTTGGAAAAGGACGAAAATGGTAGACTAGAAATCGAAAGAGAAACCCGGGGGCAAAGTGGTAATCCAGTGTGGATCCAAGAAAGGTCATATAGGATTACGGCATCACTTTTCGGAAAAATTTGCAAACTGCGACAGACAACGCCAGTTGGAAACACAATCAAGTGTATTTTATATGCTAATTTTCATGGAAACAGTGCTACACGTTATGGTCAAGAAAATGAACCAAGAGCTAAACGCACTTTCCAAGAAAAGTTTAAACTCCTAGTGGAGGAATGTGGTCTTTTTATAGATGAAGCACATCCTTACTTAGGTATTGTTGACACCGTCTCCTAATATAAATTATAACAAACTTTTTGTAAACATGGGTTAATGATTATTACCCATTTTTTAATATTACCAATTAACTACTTTTAGGTGTCGTATTCTTTATGCAAGTGTATTTATTTTAAGGTGCTAGTCCAGACGGTTTAATCAGCGATGATGCAATTGTTGAAATAAAATGTCCTGCAAGTGCATCAAATATGACGATAGCAGATGCAGTTACTGACAAAAAAGTTAACTATCTCTACATAAATGAAGAAGGTAATTTCGAGCTAAAACGTAATCATAATTATATGTACCAAATTCAGGGCCAACTGAATATAACGAAAAGAAATTATTGTTATTTTGTTATTTGGACTACCAAAGATATGCAAATACAAAAGGTAAAAATACATAATAGTAATTTTATTATTTGGGTCCATTACGTTGGTTACGACAGTTTTACTAGTTATTTAAGTAACAATTATGTTTTCCTTGTAGATCGAACGAAATGAGAATTTTTGGGAGGAAAAAATGTTAGCACATTTAAAAAGTTTTTATTTAAAATGCTTGTTACCCGAAATGATAGATCCCAGAGTTCCACGCATGATGAAAATAAGGGAAACACGATAGAAATAAAGACTCATAACGCGGCCAAGAAAATTATTTACATATATGTATTACCATTATATTGCATAATGCATATGCAAAAAGGCATAGTACATATTTCGGTTCATTTCGGTCAACTTGATGCATATTGTTTTGTACAAATGATTAGGCTGTAACATTCGGCTTCATAAACGGGATAATCCGATTTTTCAAAAATTTTTGAAAACCTGCAAACCTGCTAACCTGCAAAAATATTTGGTTATTTATTCGTAATGTAATTTAATGATTAAATAGTAATTAAGTCTATATTGTACAGTTTTACGTGTTATTTTTATATTATATATGTCTAAAAATTATGTTCGATTTTTGTTTATTATAAAAAAAGATAAATAAACAAATAAGAATTTTAATTTCACATAATAAATAATGTTTTATTTTCATGCCTTACCAAGCAATACTGTTTCATGTATACAGCTAAAATATTCCAGTAAAAATGTATGAACGAGTTAGAATAGTACACCAGCAAAAATCTAAAAGAATGCCCGCTTTTTGTAGATGAAACACGTCGTTACTTTTATTATTGACACCGTCTGCTAATATAAATCACAACAAACTCCTTCCAGTTTATAAAATAAAACGAGCACGTATATTTTTACCTAAAGCTTTGTTATAGGGCGCTACTAGTTCAAATATAAGTTCAATTATATACAATGTGGTATTCTTACAACTCAACGTAGGGTTGTTTATAACATTATAAATTATAACAATTATAAAAGTTGCTATAAGCTAAAAATATAAAATTAGACTTCATCGCGGCCTTCCATGTATTTTTATCTTTAAATTAAAACTAATTTCGATAAAAAAGATTAAACGGTTTTTAAAGTCTCGAATATATTTCTTGAATGCCATCGTACATAAAATATTCTGTGCGGGTACCTCATTCGCATCACGACAAATTCTGACTGTGGTCAAAGACAAGAACAGAACACTGTAGTGTCGAACAGCGTATCATCTTAGCCTATGTGGAAGCCCTTCTCTATCCCACTAGCGATAGTTAACAGGTACACGGCATTAACACGTCAGTCGCATTTGACTCAATACAATTTATCCTCTTTGTTGTTTTGATGGGTCTCACCAACACTTAGGTGAGCAGTTTTGCGAATGTCCCCTTGGTTCTTTTATAATTCTGTTTTTTTTTTAATTTTAAAGTTTTGTTAAAGCTTGGGGGCGGCATTTTTTGGGTTTGCCTACGGCGGCAAAAACGCTAGGGCCGGCCCTGGGCCCACCCGGTATAATATGTCGTAGCATTTTTGTTATTTTAAGTTGCAATGTGTTTTCAGGGGAAAGTGAGAAACGACTTTGCCGAACTTTCTCCTTTGACCATGTATTTCTTTGTTATTAATTATTTCATTTATTTTATTTTATATTTAGTCCTATTATATGTTTCTTTCTTGTATTATGCTCAATAAACATTATTATTACTATTATTATTATTATATGAAAGGTAATTTTACAAATTATTACTTTGCTGGCGAATGTATCGGGGATGTTAAAACTAAGAAAAATGTCAGCTGACGATGATTTACTGCTGTTCAGTAATTTCACATGTCAAGCAATTTCTGTTGACTTCTACAGTCAATACGACGATAACAACTTTCAGTGGAGGATCCTATTGCGTAGGACTATTTAGATGAATTAAGTTGTTAAATTAATATTAAATTAATGTCCCAATACTTGAATATAACGATTGATCCGCTGATCTTAATTTTTCAAACATAATTAAAATCGTGGTAAATCCGAAAATCTGAAAACTTTATCTAATTTGCCTCCTAATTCGGCACAACTATTTAATCTGTTACCTATATTTACAATTAAAAACATTACAAATATAACTTTTAGAAAAAAAATTGACGCTTTTTATACTAAAGAGATGATAGCATGCTAAAAACTCAAAACTTTCTAGCCTTTTATTAACCAAGCACTAAAAAAGAAACCGTTCACTTGGTATTTCTGATTTCAATTACTTTAAATCCATCAACGGTATTTTATACGAACAAGTCTTAACAAAGTTAGAGGATTAAAGAAAATTCAACATAACAGCGAACAAAATTACATTTTATTTTAAAATATTAACGTAAAGAATATAGAAAAATTAGACGTCATATGCCAGAAGTATCAATTTTCAAGTGTTTAGTGCACAAAGCGCCATGCCAGGCTTAAGAATAAATGTGAAAAAATTAAAGCATCAATTCTGAGTGCATAGATAGTATCTAATATAATAAACACCAAAAGGGTAAATTTGAACATGTGAACATTCGGAAAAATTCCTCTTTGAGGTACATGTTCTTATGTAACCTTTTGTGAATTTAAAAAGGATAAAAATCTTTTCCGCCCTTGTGCCTAAAAATAACATTTTTGATTAAAAAACACAATAACCTTTGATATAATCTTATAATGTGTAAAAAACTTGTTGGGCATGTGCCCATAAAAATGATATTTTTCATGTTAAACTGCAAATTGGCATATGTGACCATGGTCGAATGGCGACTATAGTGTCAGTTCTTCTGATAATTTCAGCATTTGACATTTGTAAAGTAAAATTTTTTGAGTGACGGTTCATTTGCAGGAATATCAAAACTATGAAAGACGTAATTTGTACCAACCGCAGTCAAGCCTCATTATAAATTTATAGAATCTCTCGATATACCACTGCTGTGATGACAGTCTGTTTTAGCAGAATATAGAAGATATTTGAGATGAACAATTATTGTGATCTGTGTTGCATGCGCGGTGGAATAGTTTGGAATCGTCAAATTAATCATTCGTCAAAGTGCAGGAAATTAAATCAAAACCCAAATTTATACAACAAATAATACATTAATAAACAAAAAACTATTATTTTTGGATCAACTTTGATCATTCGTTAACCTAATAAAAATTTTGTTCAGCCCACCTATGTAAAGTTTGCAGTTTTATATCAGTTTACCTATTTTTGATAGCTAAGAAACATTTACTGGTAATTTTGTATTCATTTCTAAAATTTTGTTTCTGTTTCCTACGCACGCGGTGACCTAATTAAAACAATTTTACATCATGTTGTGTTAGTGAGAAGGAAAAAACTTTCTGATGGTAGGTATATAGTGTACCTCCCAATTACTGCTTAAAAACTTAATTGGCTGTTGTGAAAAACACTGCACACTAAAAAAATATTTTTAATGTTTAAAATCTGTACAGAAATGTCTTATTACACCATGCAAAGTTTCAATCCTTTATCTTTTAACATTTTAGCAGGAAAGCTTTGATTCCAAACTTTTTTAACAGCGGGCACATTTAAAAAGTTTTATAACAGAAATTTTACACTGGCGGTATAACCATAATCTCCGGCTCCGCCGAAACATATGTGAATGCTACAGATCACCCATCACCAGACGGGGGCGCTATGTACTAATCATTCATAAGCCTTCAATTAGCGATTCCTAAAACCTTTACAACTAGAATCTGGACGGATCCTTCAGATTTTGAAATATACTTACAATGCTACAAACTTCCCGCTTAGCCCAAGTCACAAAAAAAATTAACAAATTACAAACTACAAATTTTTAGTGTCAGCGAAACTCGATGGAACGGCAGTGGTGAATTTGCTACAACTACTGGAGAAACATTAATATATACTCGGGAAACCCAACTAGATTAAAACCATGAAGAAGGGGTAGGCATAATGCTGAGCAAAATAGCAAGGAAAAGTCTGCTAGAATGGAAACCGATAAATAGCAGAATCATCACAGCACAATACCACTCTTATGTAAGGCAAATTACCTTCGTTCAATGCTGCGTCCCAACAGAGGTAGCAAGCGAGGAAGATAAAATTAGCTTCTACGACCAACTTGCAACCACATTAAATTAAATAAAGAAGCAGATATCATTATACTGATAGGTGACTTCAACGTCAAGGTAGGCAGAGACAACATGAATACAGAACAAGTAATGGGAAAGCATGAAATGGGACATACGTGTGAAAATTGTGAATTCTTTGTTGACCTTTGCAGAACTCAAACTTTGGTCATCGGCGGAACACTCTTTCTGCACAAGCAAATACATAAGGCAACATGAATTTCTCCAGACAACTGAACTCCAAACCATATAGATGTATACAGCCGCTGAAGTGCCGACGTTGCCAGCGAACACCGCCTAATAGTTACAGCTATCAGACTAAAGATTGCAAAAATAAAATAATACAATACGTTAAAGCGACTGAATTTAGATAGACTACGCAATAGGGAAACGCTAGCAAACCTCAAAAACAATATTGTAAAAGGAGTCGAATCGATACAACTAAATGGCGAGAACCAAACAGACAAGTGGAAGAAAATTGAGGTAATTATCATAGATACAAATACTAGGAATAAACGATAAAAAGAGAAAGGACTGGATAACACAAGACACCTGGAATAAGATAGAACCAAGACGTCATATCTAGGGACGAATAAACATAAACAAAACTAAGATGGAGGAGGAGAGAAACGAACTAAGAAGGAAGCCAGCAGCCAGCGTTGCGGTCACAAGAAGTGCTGCAACTGGGTAGCAGAGCTAGTTCGAAAACTTCAACCTGAGGCAGAATTAACAAATAACAGAGAACTGTAAAGCCAATATAGCTAACAAGAATTACATACATAATTGCCCAAAGGAGATGGCATGAATATTTTACTATAATGTTAGATGCGCAAGAAATGAATATACAAGAAGCTAAACTGGAACAAGAACGAATACCCCATATAACCCTCAATATAAGTACATATCCGCCTACCAACGTGAGATTAGACAAGCAATAATCAAACGGAATTCACCCTGGCCAGATAACATACCAGCTCAAGTTTTTAAAGCCTGTCCATGATTAATAACAGATATTCTATACCCAATCATATTAGAAGCTTGAAATAATGATAAAATTCCAGGAAGCCGCAAAGAAGGACTTGTAATTAAACTCTCAAAGAAACGGGACCAAACAGACTGTCAAAACTGGAAGGGGATTACACTACCCAATTCCATTAATAAAGTAATGACACAAATCATACTAACGAGAATAACAGGATATAATTATATAGAGGCCAAGCTAAGAAAGGAACAAACTGGCATCAGACCTCACCGATCCTGCGTTGTCTTAATAAAAGAACAATCCCAAGAATGGAGATCACCACTCTACCTGATCTTTATCGATTATGATGGAGCTTTTGATAGCCACCCGTTAATTTGGAAAGCCTTATCAGAAATATGAGTAGCAATAAAAATAATTAATCTAATCAAAGAACTGTATAGGGGTGTCACCTGTCAGGTAACCCACAAAGGTAGAATAAGTGTTAAATCTAATCATATGCTCAGTTCTGGGAAAAACAGACAACATACAGCGAGGTATCGTGTGGGACCTGCAATAAAGACTAGAAAACCTTGATTATGCTGTTGATATGTCTACTGTATAACACACCTTCAACGACATGAGAAATAAATTAAAACAGCTAGAAAAAGAATCAGCAAGAATTGGGCTAAAAATAAACCAATACGCATCAACACCGAATGCGATAACAGACTTCGCTGTCAAAATCAACCAGTTGAAGTGATCGAAAGCTTTATCTATCTCGGAAGTATTATAACCAAAGATCAAAGATCTTCCGCAGATGTACAAAGCAGAATTAAGAAAGCAACAGGAGCGTTCAGTATACTCAATAAGATCTGGAACTCGCCGCAATACTCCACCAACACGAAATTCCGCTTGTTCGATACAAATGTGGGAGATGTGAGACTTAGAAAGTCAAAAGGAATAGCACACCGAATACAAGTCTTCGTAAACAGATGCCTGCGAAAAATATTACATATATGTATACTGGTCAAACACTATCAGCAACGCAGGCCTATAAATAGACAAGGAAAAAAGAAGAAAAAATTGAAATTCAAATCAAACGCAGAAAGTAGAAGTGGGTAGGTTACATTCTACGAACTTCTATAGACAGCATTTCAACTAGAACCCACAAGGAAGTAGATCCGGGGGAAACCCAAGATAACTTGGAAACGATCAATAATACATAAAAGAGCCTCTTGGGGTGAAATAAAAGCACTAACCATCATCAGGATTATTTGGAAACTTTTTGGGGAGCCTTGTTTATACATAACTATACAGGGTGTTTGTAGTCTTCTCTGTATTCTTTTAAGGGACGATAGTACAGACCAAATCGAGTCGATAAACCTTAAAATACCTTAGTAAAAGTTGTCTAATACGCGAGATAATAATTCTTTTAGTTTTTACATTAAACAGTTAATTTGTTTAAAAATCTAGTAATCTACTACTTAATTAGCAGTGTCCAATTGTTATTAAGGTTATTTATTTGATAGGTAAGTTGTTATCAAATTAACCTTTACTATCACCTTTGTTTGTTTGGTCAAGTAGATTACTAGATTTTGAAACAAATTAACCGTTTAATGTACAAACTAAAAGAATTATTATCTCGCTTATTAAACAACTTTTACTAAGGTGTTTTAAGGTTTATTGGCTCCTTTTGACATGTACTATCGCCCCTTAAAAGGACACAGAGAAGACCGTAAACGCCCTTTTTACATGAAAACAAAAAGTTTAGTACACAAATCTATAAATCTTTAAAATGGTCTTGGGCTGGCCACATAGCCAGACTAAGAAATGGTAGATGGGCTAATAGAACCAAATAGAAACCTAAACAAGGAAACAGAAAACGTGGACGGCCAACTTTAAGATGGGAACAAGAAATCATTAGCGAGATGGGGCCTAATTGGTTTCAGCAGGCTCAAGACAACGACAAATGGAAATGCGCAGGAGAGGCCTTCGCCCTGCTTAGGGATTGATGGGCTTGAATAATAATAATATACACCAGTTTAAGCTAAGTCTTCTTAGGTCAGTGGAAACTAATAACTTCTTCTTCTTTTCCATTTCCCTTATGTGCGATTAGGGTGTCGAGTAAACTAATAACTTAAACATTAAATAAAATAAGAGTTTGCATTTAAATTAAAACGCTTGATTCTCCATAAACATTTATATCCGTTGATTAGTATCTTTGGGCCTAATTCCTTTCTTCCGTATTCAATACATAGGGTGCGTCTCAAGTTTATGGGATCTTACTCCTAGGTATTTTAATTTAAAAGTGGCATATTATCTAGCATATTATCATGATTCTGGACTGTTGTTGTATATACCCAAAAGGATAATCAATATTTCTTATTCTGGAAAAGTAGAAAAATACGACGAACTATTGAATACTGTTCAATGTCTTAAATTAAAAATCACATGCATAGACACTATCAATAGCTTCCGGTGAGTGTGATAACTAAGATGTTCTTTTTCTATTCAGTCCTATTTCCTATTTGCCCTCCCGATGTACATATTTATTTTCAAATTTCAAACTTTTTAACCTTAATAGACTGTACACATATAATAATCAGCATTGAAGTCTAATTTGTTGTATTCGAATGAAAATGTTCTAGACTGCACCTATAAATATACCGAAAGTTCCTTAAACTTTAAATATTAGAATACTTTCTCTAGAGATTTCTTGATACCTGTTACGTGAACTTAACCAACTACAGAACTTTATTAAGCTGCCATGCTGATCATGGATTTCTGCACTGTACGCTACATAGAGTTAATCCGTTAAACTTTAAACTAAAATACCAAAGTTAAAGTTCCTACAGTAGTTATACTCGTATATTCCCTAAAATTACAGTTTTACTGAGTTGTTAAGAAACGAAATTTTAAGCTTAACACTACTAAGCACGCAACCAAAACATAATATTATAAAAAAACGCCTAATAAATTATAATGCTGGTACTTTACACAAAAAAGTTTTATCATAAATATTATTAAAACGGAGAAAGTTCAGACGTCCTTTTTAAAACTGTAGCTGAGCGAATTATCTTAGAGTAATATTAATTTTTAATTAAGGCGCTTAAACGGATTATGGAAATTATACCTTCCGACTGTTCTTAATGTACAATGCTGGTCCATTTTGTGCTTATTCGTATGAAAAATATTACGGTGTTACTTGTTTTCCTGAAAATATAAAGATTTTCTTTAAAACTGCTGTTAGTAATGTTCCATTTTCGTGTATTGTTGTACATTAATCATTTCAGAACTATAACTATAAAATATTATTAAATTTCACAGGTAGCCTGGTTACGAGTCGACACACAGACAATTCTAACGATCCACAGTCACGTTATTACGAAGAATCATCGCATTGGTGTGACGCACAGCGAACATCGAACTTGGTACCTGCACATCCGTGATGTTCGAGAATCTGATCGTGGTTGGTATATGTGCCAAATTAACACCGATCCCATGAAGAGTCAAGTAGGATATTTGAATGTTGTTGGTAGGTATAATTCTATTTTTCTTATAAAATAAAATAAAATAACTTACGTTACGCAAGCAATTGTAAAGTAATTTATATGACAAACCACGAAAGATTTAGGAACCGAGTTCAGAAGATGATCTAAGCTTAAATGAGCAAATGTTCATGTAAAAATTAGGTACTGGAGCAGCACTTATTGTGCCTGAACTAAGTTCAAACTAAAAAAAATAATTTGAAGGAATTTCAATTCAATAGTAAAAATACAGTTTACTAGCTTTAGTTATTTTATATCGAACCTAAGCCAATCCCAACAAGTCACTACATCGCCACAACCAAATGACATCAACAAGCTTAAAGGCATAGCGGAAAAACAGAACAAATATGAACTATACTAAACCTTCTAACCACTGGCATTACAAAACTGGCCTAATGACCGAGTTTACTCAAACTAGCAATATGGAACGCCAACGGCTTGTGCCAGCCTGCAAGACTTTCTCGAAATACACGGTATTGACGTAATGTTAGTTTCGGAAACACACTTTACCGATAAAAGTCACATCATAATCCCAAACTTCTCCATTTACAATACCAAATATCCTGGCCGCACATAGTGATTCAACAATAATCATTATAACAAGCATCAAACACTATGAACTAGAAAGCTACATTCATGACTACTTAAAATCCACTAATGTAGCTATCGAAGGCTGCACGGGGACTTTAACGATGCAATATACTGTCCACCCTAACACAACAACAAACAGGAACAATTTGAACGCTTTTTCAATAGAATTGGGACCAGATTTATATCTGGAGGCGACTACAATGCCGAGCTTACACAATTGGGTGCAAGAATAATTACAACAAAAGGAAGAGAACCCCTATCAACAATGAAGAGCAAAAATCTCCAATGCTTATCAACAGGACAACCTACATATTGGCCAACTGATCGTAGAAGAAAACCTGACGTTGTTGATATTTGCATCACCAAAGGCATAAATAGAAAACAGTGTACAATTGACCATAACACAAATTATAGAAACATGTCCAATAATACTTAAGCAAAAAATAGCTAAGAAAAGGAATATACGCAAACAATGGTAACAAACAATCGGAAATCGTCAAAAGAAAATTGAATAAGGCAACTAGAGATCTCAAAGAACTTATGCCCAAAATTAAAAACGAATCTATTCAGGAGTAATCTTTCTGCCACAGCAGATACCGATCACTCGCTCTGGAAAGCCACGAGAAAAATTAAATCACAACAACCAATAACACCCGTTACAGGTGACGCAGGCAAATAAACACGAAATGATAAACAAAAAGCTTGTGTCTTTGTAAGACATCCTGAAAATGTATTTAAGTCATATCCAGCAATGACGACAACCCTGGACTAGCATTCAAATGGACTTTCCCATCACATGTTTCAAACCCAAAGAAATCCAAAAAGTTATATTAACCGAAATTAACCCCAAAAAAGTGTCCGGTTTTGACGTAATCACCGGCAAGGTACTACAAGAAATTATTTATAAATGTCTGAAACCCATAACGTTCATCTTTAACGCCATACTGAAAATCATTTTCCCAGCGAATGGAAGGTAGCTCAAATTATAATTATACCCAAACCAGGAAAAAACGCACACGAATAACGTCGTACAGGCCCATTAGTATCCTTCCATTACTATCCAAGGTATTCGAAAATCTGTTCCTTAAAAGACTTAAACCGGAATTAGATGAAAGTAAATACACATCAAATTATCAATTTGGGTTTCGAAACCAACACGAGGATGGAGCACGTTCATAGAATCGTCAAAGAAATTAGCAACAATTTGGAATGCAAAAGATATTGCTCTGCTGAATTTCTAGATATAAGCCAAATCTTCCATAATGTGGCGCGAAGAGCTACTATACAGGGTGTTTCAAAATTGAACGACACTATTCTGGGGGCGTGTTCTCTAGGCCAAAACAAACAAAAAAGTTGAGATAAACATACAGTGTGTCCCAGGATTGATGTTAGAATAGGTGCGATGGACTAAAAATGTTTGAATTTTATTTTAAGATTGTGGCATTAAAGGGGCGTTCTCACGGTTCGATTTTTGTTGATCAACTTTAGTTGATCAACTAAATTTCTTGTTCACACGTTTCAAGAAAAATCGAATCGACAGTTATAATTAAAATGGCGCAGAATGAAATTTGACTTACTAGCTCTTGCGTTTGATACGCTCCTCAAAAATGCATCGGCTGTTTTATACCAAAACAATTTTGGTACATAAATGTCATCCGTGCCTATTCCACTTTTCTTCGATTTCAGAACCAGTGTTAATTTCTTTTTATACATGGTCCTAATAGTTTTTATTTTATTTTTTATATCGGCTGTAGTAAGGCCAGATAAATCTCTATTTTTGTACAATTCACCTCGATGATTCCAGAGACAGTCATATGTTGGTTATATAATTCCAGAAATTTCATCATCGTATCTTCCGACCATTTATGTGTCATTTTGTCAACAATTTAAATGTTTGCAATTTGCACTACGTACGTACACAACCGTAATTCAAGTAGACTGGAAATGTTCACACGTTTCAACCGTGAGAACGCCCCTTAAGCCCTGCTTGGTCTGAAGAGAATTTTAAGAATATTTTCAGTTTTTGAAAAACAAGTTGGCCTTGACAATGAAGCGAAAACTATTTTCTTTCCAAGTAAAGTGCGCTTTTTGTTCATGATACGGCAAAATTTTACTAATAAAAGTTGTTCAGAATGGGAAATTATGGTCATATACAAAATTTCAGGTAGATCTACCTACTTTGATTAAACCGTCATTTTTTAGATTAAACAAAATAAATTGTATTTATTCAATTTTGCCGTATAAACTGTCGTTTATTTGTTTCTGGCCTGCCCATAAAAGTTGATGTTTTATAAACAATCGTTTAAAATTTTTATTCCGCTAGCGATTTAAAATTTTTATTCCGCTAGCGCTTTAAAAATGTCAAATCGCTTTAAAAATGTCAAATAAATGTCAAAATTGAATAAACAGTTGTATTACACTTGCGGATTAAAATTAATTTATTAACTCGCGGTATCAACGCGCTTGCGGCTACCGCCGCTCGCGCGGTTAAACCTACCGCTCATTAAACATTAATTTAATCCGCATGTATAATAAATAACTATTGTTTAATCCTGCTATAGAAACATTTTGTTTCTTCGTTAGATACCAAGATGGAAACTATTTGTTTTACTCATTCAGCTTGTTTATGTGGTAACGGGTGGGCGAAAATAGTGAGTGAAAGTAAACTTTCGCCCACTCTGTGCCTATAGTCCATTTTTTTAGTAGAAAATAATGAAAACATAGCAACCATTATTGAAATCATTGTTGTAATAATTGTAACTAAGGATTTCATTATTGTCCACTCAAACATCGACTAGCCTACAGAATGAAATACTAATTTTTTAACATTTTAACTTTATCCAAACACTTAATTACCTACATAATTATTTATTAGTAGGTATAGAAATTAACCACTCAATTATTATTAAAAACTGCGTGACTTCCACTAAAAATGCCACAAATGAAACGTATCGGCACCAGCAGCTTTTTTGACATCGTCGGGCACAGCGAATTCCTTACTTTGCTCCATTTTTGCAGCAATTTAAAACAAATTCAGGAAACCAAACCACGCGTAATAATGTAATTGACAACTTAAAAATATTTGTTTTGACAAACCATGGCAACGTCACAACGCAACCAGCCTACGTTATTTTTTTATGGAATAATTATTATTTGTCTTATCAAAATTGCATTTTCAGAATTATTTTAAATATTATAAGCGCATGATTAAACAAAACGCTATACAGGACTAGTGGAGAAACTAATTTGCTCACTTTGTGAGCAAAACTGTTAGTTTCTCCAATCGTACTGTAATATACTATTATTCTATCCTCACTCTTAAATAGCTATTTGCGCTCCAAGTTATGGTAAGTGAACTTTTTTATCCGAGGTGGTAATTTGTGGACCGAAGCGCAGCTGAGGTCCATAAAGCCACCGAGGATAAAAAAGAAACTTACCTACGCGTTGCGCATTACGTTTTTCTCACTAACACAAAATAAAATTCATTAATAATTTAACAAAAATTGTGACGTTTATATTTATGACAGTTTAACGGCGCTGTTGCTATGGTACAACCAAACACATAAACGCAATTTCTGTTTTCAGTAACGAAAAGAATGAAATCAAACATTTTGTAAATA
The DNA here is from genome assembly GCA_963082815.1 of Melanotus villosus. Lineage (NCBI taxonomy): Eukaryota > Metazoa > Arthropoda > Insecta > Coleoptera > Elateridae > Melanotus > Melanotus villosus. The sequence continues at coordinate 58,860,687 of OY720418.1, read as the reverse complement.
CACCTTCATTTAACATTCAACGTTGTTCCAATTGTAAAATTAGTTTTAATATTAATAAATAAGCACGTATTCTCCATTATAACTATTTATTTTTTTAATATCCGTTATGGTGTAGCGTTATGGGGTACCATGCGCGGAAAGTGACCTAGCGCGGTAAATCGTCTTTTTTGCCCTTAGATACAGTCTGTTTTTGTTCAACTAAATGTTTTAGTTTCCATTATTGTCGACTTTTTGACAATGAAATGTCAATTTACCAAGGTGGTAGTGAGAAAATTGTATTTTATCTACTCTTTACTGCATGTTAAAATGAAATTTTATCGTCTAGAAGATATTCACTTTTTTCTGGGTAAATCAAAGATCAAAAACTCTTTTCAATATCAATTTTTCTTTGTGACTTTAGTAAAGCATTTGATTGTATTGATCACGTTATTCTATTAGAAAAGCTAGAGGGTACGGAATTAGAGGAAAACCATTGGAATTACTTAGAAATTACCTGAAAAATAGAAAACAACTAACAGAAATTATGGATACGCACGGACATGCACAATGCACATCGATCTGATTTTCAAGATATTAAGTTTGGAGTTCCACAAGGTTCTGTGTTAGGTCCTACTTTATTTCTGGTTTACATAAATGACCTTCCACAACATCTTCCCCTTAGAAAATGCTTTTTGTATGCAGATGGTACCACGATCTTAATCAGCCACAGTGAATTCCCATCACTAATTAGATTAACAGAAACATGCCTTTATAATCTACGTACATGGCTTCAACTAAATAATTTCAGCATTAATTTGGCAAAAACAAAAGTTATGATCTTTGGAAGGACCTCAGCACCTGTAGATGTACCTAAGTATAAATTGGGGAAACGCAAGGCTGACAATTTGTGAACGGGTAGAGTTTCTGGGTGTGATGGTGGATAAGGGAATGACTTGGACGAGTCGTATTGATTTTGTATGCAAGAAATTGGCATCCGCTTGTTATGCATTAAAAACTGTAAAAAATATAGTGATACGAGTACACTTCGCGTATTTTGTTTCAATCGCTTCATATGCTATTACCACATGGGGGAACTCGAATGATGTTGGCCGTGTATTTAAATTACAAAAACGTGCTATGCTTATTATTTTTTCTTTAAATAGTACAACATCTTGTAAACCTTATTTTATTAAACACAAAATATTAACAATACCGTGCATTTATATGATTAATCTTTTAGTCTACGTAAAAAGTAATCTCCAAAAATTCACTATTACACAAAGTAAATCGCGAAATAAAAATATAATCTATCCTAAGCACAACGCCCAAAAATTTAAAAGGAGTCCCCATTATCAAGGTGCTTTAGTATTTAATAAGTTTCCTAATGAGATCAAAGCAACCAATAACATTGTTAAATTTAAAAATAAAATTAAGAAAAGATTTGTGGCTGGGGCTTACTATACGGTCGCCGAATATTTAAATGAAAAATGTATCCGGTGATGTTACTTTTTGGCTTATTATACAAATTTAATAGTGATTTATTATATAGGAAATTTTAGTGTTTTTAAGTATGTATATTTATAAGGATCTACTTACATGTTATATACCGGGTGTAGAATTGGTTCACGCACCATAGGGATTTCCATGTTAAATTCTTAATGTTCAAATATTGGCTCCCCAAATTATTTTAGAGAAAAAGTGTAAATATGTTTCTTGTAGAGAAAAAAATACTGTATACAACCATGTCATTACTTATTTTTTTTTACTTTCCATACAAAGGGGAAATCAAGGAAATTAAAACAACTATTTTAGCAAAAATAGGTGGTGCCTTGGAATTGTTGAAACAAAAACCCGTTGATCGTTAGCTGCCATGTTAATATTTTAATCACAAATTTAGACGTATTTTAAGTAATTTTGCGTTTAGACAATGCATTCTAGTGCCGAAAATTTATTTTTTCGCATTTTGACAAAAAAAGTGGACTTTTTTTATTAAAAAATCGTAAAGAAAGCAACACTTTTTTTAACTATTTAATTTTACATTTTGCATTAAGTAAGTGTGCTTTAAATAAAATATTGTAAATTGTCAGTTTAACAACTGTAAATTCTCAATTCCTTTTTATCCTGTTTTGAGGGATTTAAGATGTCAAAATGCAAAAAAATATTGTGTACAACTCGTATGAAAGCATCTTTTTTTCACTCGTTTGATTGATGCACTCCGGCTTCGCCGTCGTGCATCAAACTTCAAACTCATGAAAAAAAGTATTGCTTTCATTAGTAGTTGTACAAATAACTATTCTTTTCTTACAAGTTTTAAAAACAGGGAAACTAAAACTGTCACCTTAACAAAAACCAACTATGCTTTCATAAACTGTTGAAACAAGGCCACGTCATTCTGACAAGTGGAATCTTGTTTTTCTTACATAATAAAAATTTTTAAAATAATGGGAATAATACTCTGCAATAGAACAAGAAGCAAATTTTATTTAACGAATTAAGTAGGTAACACAAAAAAACAATTACTATAATAAATGTTCAAATAAGCCTCCATCCACTGTTAAACAATAACTCAGTCTATCAGAAAATTCTCGTCTGACATTTGCTAACTGATATGGCGAAATTCTTACGCAGTGATCTTGAATACTAGTTTGCAATTGTTCCAAATCTTCAAAACGGTTACCACTGTAAATCTTTGATTTCAAATTTCCCCATAGAAAGAAATCATTAGGAGAAAGGTCAGGACTCCGAGCAGGCCAACAAATTTCGTATCCTCTACCAATAACTTTGCCATTAAAGCTTTGATTTAAATATTCGCGGACGACACGACTGTTATGTGCAGGACATCCATCCATTTGAAACCAAACTTCTTCATTTTCCGGTGCAACCTCATTTATAGCTGGTGTTATTTCTTCGGACAATATTTGTAAAAAACGTTCAGACGTTAAATTTCCGCCAAGGAAAAACGGTCCAATAATATGATGCCCCAAGATACCGGCCCAAACATTTAATTTTTGAGGATATTGGGTCCTCGTTTCTAAATAATTATGAGGATTTTGTGTAGCCCAAATCCTACAGTTTTGCGCGTTTGGCTCATTGTTAAGCGTAAACGTGCACTCATCTGTAAAACACACATTCCTTAAAAAATTTCTATCTTCGTTTGCTTTTTCCATAATGGTGTAGCAAAACTCAGCCCTTCTCTCCATATCACCTGGAAGCAATTGTTGATGGCACTGATATTTATAGGAACGGTAATGGTGCTTTTTCAAAATTTTGTGAACTGTAGTGTGGTGTATCCCAATATTTTCTGCTAGTTGGCGTACACTTACATTAGGATTTTCAGTTACTGAAAGTAATACGTCGACAGCGTTTGCATTTTCTTGATGTCTTACATTCTGTAGGGCGTTTTCATTACATTTGCACTTATTATTTACAGTACCAGTTGCTTCAAATTTGCGGATCGTTCTTTCAACAGTAGTGTGTGGTTTGGAATTGGTCGATTCGGATATTCTGCAGCAAACATATCACTTACTGCACGTGCGCTATTACCAGAATAGTACCATTTTATCATTAGGATCTTTTCATTCAACGAATACATAATATTAACTCAGAATTACTTAAAATACTTCTAAATTTATTATTAAGATGCTAAACATGACAGCTAACTAACAATTGTTTTTTGTTTCAACGATTCCAAGGCACTACCTATTTTTGCTAAAGTACCAGTTTTAGTTTCCTTAATTTTAACCCTTGTATGGAAAGTAAAAAAATAAGTAACGATATGGTTGTATACAGAATTTTTTTCTCTATAAGAAACATATTTACACTTTTTCTCTAAAATAATTTGGGGAGCCAATATTTAAAAATTAAGAATTTAACATTGAAATCCCTATGGTGCGTGAACCAATTCTACACCCTGTATATTTTATTTTATGTTTGTAATGTGACTGTGATTATGATTACTATCTCTCCAAAGAGTTTTTGTAATAAATTAAATTAGATACAAACAATTTTTGACGTTAGACTTTGACGTTTGTAATTATCAATCAAAATAATTAACTAATTCAATATACATATGTAAATAATGGTGAGGATAGAATAAAATTTTGTATTATACACGACGATCAAATTGTTTATCCACGACCACTTAATAATCTGTCAATTATTCATGTGTTTGGTCACTCATAATGCTATCCATTATACACTGACAGCAGTGTATAATGATTATTCAAGGTGTCATGGTAACATCATTGTCTATGGTGTATAATGAAGGAAATAGGTTATGTTTCTAATCCTAATTGACAGATTATAGGTTATGTTTCTAATCCTAATTGACAGATTATTGACAAGTCGTCGATAAATTTTAATTAAAAATTCTTCGTATTTGTGTTCGTGGATAAGGTATAGTATACGACTCGCTATAATGGCTATTATTACCGAGGATAATGTTTGCAACACGAGCGAGCTTGCGAGCGAGTTTTTCAATTATCCGAGGTACCTAATAATAGCCTACATTATAGCGTCGTGTATAATATACTATTATTATCTTCTCGAGCCTATTAGCGTCTCGGCTGATGCCTCGATGCTAAACTCGCTCTCGAAGATAAAATAAAATTTTATCGTCTTGTATAATAAACAACTATTATTAAAAATTTTATTTGTAGAACATTGAACGAAACAAATAGTATTTACAACAAATTTAACTTAGGAAACGTAATAATAACATTGATCTACAATAAATTATTTATTCAACATAACTGCCAGGAGGCCATGAAAAAACAATCGTTGACTAATCTTCCTGAAATTTTGTATAGGACCATAATGCCTCATTCTGAACAACTTTTCTTAGTAAAATTTTGCCGTATCATGAACAAAAAGGGTACTTTACCTGAAAAGAAAATAGTTTTCGCTTCAATGTCAAGGCCAACTTGTTTTTCAAAAACTGAAAATATTCTTAAAATTCTCTTCAAACCAGGCAGGACTTAATCCCACAATCTTAAGTTTAGTCCATCGCACCTATTGTAACATCAATCCTGGGGCACACTGTATATTACGTCCAAATTGATTTATTACTGTGAAAATGAACGGTAAAGGTACATGTAATAACTAAAGTGTAATGTTAATCAAGTGACTGTGGCTATTAGTGATTTTCATAACAATTGCATATCGTTTATTTGCTACAACTATCAAGAATTAATAGTCCTGATGAGGGGATCGCTTCAAACATTTACTTTGAATATTTTACTGTAAAAAATTGTATTTTTACCTTTCAATTTATTGGAAATACATCAACTTAAGACAAATGTTTATCTGAACTTTTTTTTGTTTAATTTGACCTACAGAACATGTCCCTAGAACAGTGCCTTACATTTGGTACATCTAAAATACCAGCCTATTAAATCGTGTTTTATATAATAATTGCTATCTTTAATTCTTTGATCAAGGATATCTTTGAAATTAACGACTTCGAACCATATATTTATTAGGGTTTTTTCTAATTCTTTGCTCTTGAATAAGCTCTTATATTTGTGTCGTGCAATTTTGAAACACCTTATATAAACTTATGAACTAAAAATAACCTGCCACACCATTACTACCAAGTGTTGAAGTCGTATTTAGAAAATCGTTGTTTTCTTATGAAACAGCAAAAGGGATACTCTGAAATTCATCCATCAAATCTGGCGTACCGCAGGGTAGCGTCTTAGGGCCAGCGTTCTACTTTATATCCTGTGTCCACAGGGTTTCGCACCATGGAATCAGAGTAACGTTAATTGATCCCAAAGGTCAGCTCTTGCGTTTACGAAAACAGCTTAACAATAAACCCTATTATATTTATGTTTCTATGGCAATAAACGATTAAGTGGCATTCAACTTGACGTATGGTTTGAAACAAATCAAGTCATATTTGAATTTATACTAAAATCGTCATGCTCATGAATATTTACACTTTGGAAGAAAAAGTTTAAATAGTGAAATGGGCCTACACAGGAAACAGTTACAGGGAAATGTGTAGACGATTTACAACGACATATCCCAACAGACCTCGTCCTGCACATATTACTGTTGGAAGAATCATAAGCAGATTTGAAAATGCTGGTAATGTTTGCTCAAGATTTGTAGCACCTGCTATCATTAATCCTGCGGTTCATGATCGTGAAATTGATATAAGCAGCTGCTCGTGCTAATCCCAACACATCAGTGCGGCAGTTAAGTGCAGAAAATGGGTTAAGTAAAAATTACGGACATAAAATATTAAAGGAACATAAATTTAAATCGTATAAATATCAGCCTCATCAAGAACTGCGGGAGGGAGATTCCGAAAACAGATCTGCATTTTGTCAAATTATGATGGATAAATGTTTACTGACGAATGTACAGTTGTGGACAGAAAAAAATAGGACAACTCGAAAAATCAAGTAAACTTTATTCTATAAAATTTAGTTACTTGATTTTGGCTTTATAATTATGATATTTGTCACATTGACTTGCAATCAAATTACAAAACAGGGACCATTTTAAACTAGAAAAAAAACACTGTCCTATTTTTTTCTGTCCACAACTGTACGTTTACTTTAAATAATCAACCATATTCTCAAAATTTTCGATATTGGAGTACCGACAATCCTCATTTAATTGTAAAAACACACACACAATATATCCACAGAGAAGGTTAATGTTTGGTGTGGAATATTAAATAACGTTGTAATTGGACCTTATTTTAATCACGGAACGTTGACCGGAGAGACTTATTTAGAACTTTTAACTGAAACTATTTGTCCTGCAATTGAACATACAATGCTTGGAGATGAGCGACCGATATGGTACCAACACGATGGCTGTCCCGCTCACAATTCAGCAGTAGTTAAAGAATTCCTAAACAATACCTTCCATGGAACCTGGATTGGACGTGGAGGTGCAATTGGTTGGCCCGCTCGGTCCCCTGATTTGGCTCCGAACAATTTTTTCTTATGGCCTTACTTAAAATCTAAAGTTTACTCTTCCCGAGTTCATCCTAATTTAGAGTTTCTTAAAGATAAAATTACCGTAGTGTGTTTTAATATTAGTCCCCGATGGTTAGATAATGTTAGACGTAATTTTTATGATAGGTTAGGATACTGTAGGGCAGTAAATTTTTTTTTTTTTTACATCGTTTATTACTATTTACAATCAGTATAATAATTATATTTAATACTATAAGTAAGTAGTAAATGGAAACTTATTTGAACATTTAATTTGAATACTCCAGTTGTAATTTGTTTGGCTGCGAAATTGATTAAATTATTTATTTTTGTTGTTTTTGATTTTTGTGTATTATTTGTTACTTGCAAATTCAATTTTAATGGTCAATGCTTAGCAACCGTTTGACTATCAATTGTCACCGGAAGAGTAGATCTTTAAATAAACTAGCATCACTCCAGCCCCAACAAAATATACTGACCTAGGCCGTAATTCACAGATGACTCTAGAAAATAAACTACTAGTATACTCTGTCTGTGTGAAGCCAGTGTGGATGTAAGGCATACAATTGTGGGGAACTGCCAGCTCTTCAAATATTGAAATTCTTCAATGGTTTCAAAATAAAGTGTTAAGAGCAATATTCCCAAGGTCTTGTGGTATGTGCCGAACTACATATTACAAAATGACCTCTACATAAAAACAGTACGTGAATAAATTAAAAGCTATTACATGAAATATCAAGACAGGCAGTTCTGGACAATACTAATGAGGGCAGGCGGCTCAAACGTTTTAAGCCATCTTATCTTGTTTGCAGGTTTAATTAAATTTTCCTGTAATCAATAAGCACAAGTATAACCAAACATACTATGTTGTAAGGCATATATAAAACTATAACGCCCATTAAATAATTACAAAGTAATGTGTTACGGAAAGAGAACAATCAGTGGAATGTTCTCTAGTCTTGAATCGATGATAGACCTAGTTCAAAGTGTAGTTGATTGATGATTTCGAATATACCACGGCGCATTCACTGCAATACGTAACACTTTATGTTGAAACCCTTGCATTTTCTCAATACTTGTTTTAGAAATATTGCACCAGATTGGGCAGGCCTACAAGATTAAGGCTGGTCGCTGACATGCAATTTTTAGTTTTGCAATAGTTGTGCAACAGTTTGATCCCCGAACTGATCAAGCGCGCTCACATACGCAACTAAATCGTCGATCACACTAATGTAAGCACACATGCAACTAAACTGTTTAGTTTCATCATGAAGTTTAAAATTAATAAAGGTGTAAAACAGGTAGACGCACTATCTGCTACTATATTTAACCTGGTATTGGAGGGAATAATTAGGGGCTAAACCAAAGAGGTCAATAATACAGCAAGAAGCCCAAGTAGTAGCATATGCCGATGATTTGGCAGTAATAGCTAAATAATAAAAAAAAAACTGCAAAAAAGTTGCAAACATAGACATTGAAACTAGAAAATATGGATTAAAAATAAATGAAAAGAAAACTATATAAATGAAGTGTGAAAGAGATTCAGCGAATAAGGAAGATGTTTTACTAGCGGGAGACTATACTTTTCAAGCAATAGAGAAATTTAATTATCTTGGAACAACGGTTACAATGTTAAAAAATAAAAAAACTAACAAAAATTGAAATACATAAAACGTTGAGGCCTACTGTGACATATGCACTAAAGACAGAAACATTAACAAAGAAAGAACAAGAGCAATTAAGCAGATTTAAAAGGAAAATTCCCAGAGTAATACTGGGTCCAATAAGAACTGAAGAAGAAATTAGAAGCAGAATGAACTTTGAAATACAGAAGGAAATTAACGAGGAAGATATAGTACGATTCATCAAATCACAAAGAACATGTAATGAGGAGGAAACCACAAGAAATGGATGCCATACAAAAAGAGAGAAAGGGGTAGAGCAGGAAAAAGGTGGCGAGATGAAGTAACACAGGACCTGGAAGTTATAGGGATGAAGGAATGGAGGGTGGCAGTCCAAATTAAGAAGATATGGAAAAATGTGATACAAAAATCCAAATTACATAAACAATTGTAGAAAATAAAGAGCAGAAAGGATTAATCCACCTTAAAACAAATGGTTTGAAGCCTTCATATAAGAAGAGGCTATAATCCATAAGCATTGAAAGGCCGGAAGAAGAACAATCAATGCAACTGTTTGGTTGCAAGTCAGCTTTAACGTATTTGAATCTGTACGATACAAAACAGTTGCACGGACTTGCGCAATCAAATAGTTTGTGTCAGGATACAAACTTTTTAGTTGGGCAACTGAACAGTTGTATATCAGTTGCTTGTGAGCGCATTGTCATATAAACCCTTGGTAGTCACTCTCGCAACCAAACTGTTGCGCAACTGAAAATTGCATGTCAGCGACCAGCCTAAAGGTCCAAGTGAACTCCAAGATATTTGACTGCACTATCTTTTGGATTCCAGGGTATAGAAGTTCTATGTTGGGCGGGTTCATTATTCTCCTAAGCGTGAAAATCTTACTTTGGCATTTGCAAGGATTTATCTGTATGTTCTACTTCCTGAACCAGTCGTTAATTATGTCAGTGGCATGTTGTAACTTCTGTACTGCGTCTTTCATATTAGTACTTTGTGTGATTATGGCAGTGTCGTCGGCATAAGTGGCTAATAATACTGCTGTCGGCATTGGAGCATCTGACATATAAGTGTTAAAAAGAAGTGGCCCTAAAATGCTTCCTTGTGGGATACTAGCGTGGCATTTCAGAAATATAGGAATTGACTTTTACGGTGAAAGTCCTGTCTTCGAGGAAGGAAAATATTGTTGCTTGCAGGTAGCTGGGTATATTTATGTCCAGAACCTTTTTCTTTAAGCCTGCAATCCATACTCTGTCGAGAGCCTGCGTCACATCTAGAAATGCTACTAGTCCGATGTTTCCCGGAATAAGGTATGGGTAGAACCTTATCTCGCCCATGATCTATGATGAGTATAGAAAACTTACTAAGTGTTGAAAGAAATGAGCTAAAATGAATATAGTGTAACACTGTTCTCAAAACCTGTACCTATTATTTCAGCAATTCTTTGCCGTTGAATATCCTTTCTTAAAACCAAATTGGAAAGGTGGCAGAATATTTATAGTTTCGATAGATGTATATAACCAAATATAAATAATTTTTTCCAGAAGTTTTGAAAGAGTGGTTAGCAGGTTTATTGGTATATAGTTCTTCCAGCTCGAAGGCATACGTTAAACAGTGTGGTTAGATATGCTACGCATTTCATAGTTAAATATTGCAGTACAGTATTTGATTGACCAGGTGATCTGCGTTTTGGGAAAACCACTGCCAGTCGATATATTTCTTTTGGAGATGTGGGTTCAATATTTTCAACTATGACGGGATGGTTTCTTTCAATATGATTAATTACGTGGCACATTTGAATAAGGTTGCAGATAATTCAAGGCGTAAATGTTTGCTGAAGGTGGGAGGCAAATGCCCCTGATTTTTCCTCACTTGTACAATATATGATATTGCCGGTGGACAGCGTAGGTAGTTCAGGCTTCTTTAGTATTCGTCTGGTAGTTTTCCACATTCCTGGATCACCGAGGCCAATATCTGTACAATTTATTTTTTGTATGATTCGAGTCTGAATTCGTCTAGCTGTTTTTTAAGACAACCGCTTAGTTTCGGAATTTCTTGCTCTCTGTCACTGTCGCCTTGTTTGGCTTCTTACTTTTATTAAATTTATGATGTGGTTAGGAGGATAATTATTATAGTTGTTGATCGGCGTCTTGTTGAGGTTATTGCTAACGCATTAACAGCTTCTACAATTGATGTCGTGATGTTGGTAGTAGCAGCATCCAGGTCTTCTTCGCTTCTAGTGTGTTTGATTTGTTAAGATTGCCATCCAGCCTTGCTTGAAAATTTTCCCAGTCAAATGGGCCATTAATAGGTTGGCGAGGAGGATGTTTTATTTAAGGTGTGCTGAGAAATGTTACTAAAACCGGCAGGTGATCTGAGTTAAGCTTACTTCACATATACACGGCATTTACAGGCCAGCTCCACGCGTAGGGAACCGACAAATTCACCAGTAGTTCACATCTAAACGACAAATACCGACCGATTACAGAACAGCAAGCTGCCAAAAGTAGTAAAATCTGCTATACAGTTACGTGAATACGTGACCGTCAGCGACAAAACATTATTTTGTTGTTACAAAGTATTCTGATATATTAAATATAATTACAATTGATATTTTTAACAAACTTTTATAATTCAAATGACACAAAACACTAAAATAACAGATTTTTTTAAAAATTGAATTAATTCATGATCGTCTCTGCTAACTAGATCTGGCTCTTAGATGGTGCCGCCACAATTTTAAAGAATTTTGGCCGGTGGTGGTCAGCACTGTGCGTGCCTGTACGATGTCGGACGGCCCAATATGAATTTCGTAATATAATTTCGTTGTTTAATATTTTGCCGGTCCTCTCCGTGCCTGTGCTGGTCTGTGGATGCCAGTTATATGTGGATCATGCTTTAATAACAATCCATTTATCATAGAAAACATTATTTACATAATGTCTAACATTAAAATTATAATGCGAAGGCGCTATATGTTCTATCTGATGTTAAGTGGTGCAATCCAAAGTTTCAAGGAGTAGTTTACCTGTGGTCCAACAAAACATCCCTTGCATACTACACCACACGCTTACCGAAAAACTGATCTAAAAATAAGTTTTCCTAATCTAGTACAAATCTTCCTGTGCATAGTAATAGATGTTGTGGATACTTCACACTACCATTACAGGAAAAGTTTAGCTTTCTAGCTAAACATGGCGAATCCTAAAACTTGAGTTTCCCATAAATTTGATTATGTCAAAATGCACTTTCGTTTTCATTTAAAGAACCTGCTATGGCATATTTGGCACGATAAATATCTCTTCTAAAGGACGGAATATCTTTGAGCTTGGTAAAATTTTAGTCGAGAAATGCTAAATGAACAGACCAACGAACGCGCGTTAAGACCACTGGCGCCCTCAAGCCAATAAATAAACATACAAACCAGCACATCTTTTAAGTGTAATAACTTTTACTATTTATATAAACATTCTGTTTAAGTTTTTCATTCAGATTTGATTTCTTTCTTTCTTTCTTTTTCTTTTTACCCTCTTATACCTTTACAGTATCGAGGAGGCCGGACACACCGAGCCGCAGAGCGCTCACCCATCCAAGTTCTGGCCAAGCAGGCTCTTGCGTAACTTTGTATATTTCAGTATTACGTGAACTCCCACTCTGCCGTACTGCCGGTTTCAGATTTGATTTCAATATGCTTTATTAATCGTCATTAACGCCCCATACCTTACAATAACGCAATACCTAATGCTATTTATTTTAATTATTTATATCTCTGAATTCTACATAAACTATAGTAATTTAAATAAGTGGTTATAATACTTCATTGCTGAAATACTACATATTACGATATTCTAAATATTTTTATTAAATCTGTTGCAAATTAAAATTGAATATATATTTGACATTAGGAGTAATTTTACGTATATCACACAAAATTATTATACTCGTATACTGTTTGCGTAAACAAAAGGGCTATAAATTTCAAATTATCTTAACCTCTTCAGTTATTTACTAGTGTTTTTGTAACAGGAAACTTTTTAAATTATAGATAGATAAAATGATAACACCAACAACAATTAAGCACCGTCGTGAAGTTCGTATTTTTAAAATTCTGGTGTTTCGATAGATTATTTTTTCTTAAAAGGAAACAAGAGAAAACTTTACAGTTTTATCACACCCCATTTCCAAATATGTTCCATAAAAGAACTGACGTCATCTCGTAAACTAGCACAAAATAGCATAATTTTCAGTAATTTCTTCTTCGTGTTTACTTTCTTCTTATCAGTTTGTAAACTGTTGCCGAGTTTAATACGCCATATTTTATTACACCAATTTCTATTTCATTACATTCTGCTTTGCAGATTTTGCCTTCACCTACATTATTCGGCTACGATTTTTACACCTTTTTGCTTCTTAAGTACTTTGTGTATCTGTGGCGATGTTTAATGAAATTATATTTAAATTAACAGATTGCAAATTCCTTTACAACTTGTTTGTAAAAGTAAATCTTTTATAGTCTTGAACGGCATAATTTATTTAACAGAACTATTCCAGAATGTAGTTTTTTTAAGTCATTTGGAAGGAAAATAAATTTTTTAATTTTCGGCAACTAAAATTATCCTTGGGAAATTATTCAAGTACCTATGTTGACCCTGTTTTTAGATTTTAGCTATTGTTTCAGTTTGCAGGTCAGTAAATAGACATGAACGGTAAAGGTAAAGGTATCGGCACTTACATACACTCCACGAGGAAGTATGACCGGCACACATGTACGGATATTTGCACAAATATTCGTATATTTAATATGTATTGGCATTGGCAGTTACCTATCGACGGCCAAGAAGCAATAGAACGTATCTGCCAAATACCTATTTTGTCAGGAGAGTAATAAAACCGTTTTTGATAAATAGTACAACGAATTTAGATTTAATTTTTTGTGCCTACGATTTTCATACGACAACAGACCGTCTGAGATGATGTTTGTTAGATAAAGGTCACTCAATTTTTTAAAATTGCAGATACGTTTTATTACATCTTCTTATTATGAGATAAGTAAAGATGCGTTTTGTTAACTTTTATTCATCATATTATAATTTTGACACAAACAGAAAATATAAATAAATTCTAATTCAACAACTTATACTTAAAAATCAAAAACTAACTCTGAGATGTAACTATTAAAAAAAAGGAAGTCTTAGATGTACCTAACTATTAAAAAAAAACTAACTCTTAGATGTAACTATTTTTTTCATTTTTCATATGGCAGTTGGTCATAAAATGAATGGACATCTACAGGTAACTCTTTCTTCAACTGCTGAAGATGTTTCCATTTTGTTTCCGGAATTTTAAGTTTTTCAGCATGAAGTTTCTCTGGCGCCGGAATGGGCAGATTAACATTTTTTTTCTTTCGGATAGGTATTTCAGAAAAAGTGTCGTCAAATGAGAGCTTGTAAAATATGGTTCCGTTATCGTACTTCAAAACACGAATGTCAGTTACAGTGGGGTCGTTCGCTTTTTTCCCTGGACGGATTGAGCCATACGCTTTAAGGCCATTGTCCGCGTAGTTGAGGAAACAATCGTGGGTAATATACACAGCATCAAGGGCAAAAGGCTTCTTTCTGGCTTCCTCAGTTAGTCGAATATAATCACTAGGAAGTATAATTTTTCGATTTTTTAATTTCCGTTCTATAATGCTGTGAGTACTATCGCACTCCATTTCTGTATGTCCTTTCTCGAGGTACTTTTGCATTATCACAACTTTGTTCCGTTGAGAATACAGTAGCAGCGCGTTTGCCAAAACAGCATTCCGGTTTTGGTAACAGCAGCCGTCAGAGTACAGAATAATGGGTAGATCTTTGTTGATGCAATGTTCATTTAAGTGCTTAATTATTAGGGAGGTAAAACTTGAAGCCGATAGATCACCTTCCCCTTCGTGCCACCAATAATTGCTGCACTGGTGAGTATCCAAATTGTAAACTGTAAAATTGTGGACAGTTAGTTTTGTTTTAAAGTAAAGGGCACTGGCAGGGATGACAGGGCACTGTTTAACAGCCTGCAAATCCATTGTGAAGACATAACAATTTCCAGAAATTGCGCATTGTTTGTCAGCTTCTTTTTCTGCACGAGCTCTATCTTTCCTTTGAACATGGAGCTGATAATCAACCTCAGTTACTTGACCAACTTCATATGAGCAACAGATGTCACACTGATCTTTTCGAGGGCGGTATAATGCCAGATTAAGCTCGTTGAATGTTTCATAAAATGACCAGTTGCTTAGAGCAGTGTGTCCATTTTCTTCGCAGTACTTGCAGTACGCTCTATACACCTCTGCTTTGGACTGAAATTGTTGCTCAACATATTTTTTTGAGGTTTCTTTACGGCAGTAATGCGATTCCATTGTTGGAATACTACCCAGCCATTCTCTCAGAATTTGTTTTTCGTTGTTTTTATTCTTTAGTCGTAGCCTTCTTGGCCATTTATCTCTGCTAGCAATCATTCTATTATCGTTGGCTTTCTTAATCCATTTCCTAACCATTGTTTCTTTAAGCCCTAAAGTAGCCAGAAACATTCGCTTGCACACCATCTTCTTTTCATTTTTTCGGTACAAGAAGTACTGACAAGAAAAACTTCGCCTAGATTGATCGTTATTAGTAGAGCATCTCTTTTTATCACTTTGCTTGATTAAAGAAATTACATAAAGTCTCTTTTGATCCCAGTTCATGGTTTTCCAAAATGCTTCAAATATATTCACCCTTTCTGCTTCAGTGAACTCGTAGCAGTGTCTTGTCTTGGACTTTTGGCACATTTTAGAATCACACGAAAGTCCCAATTTTCTGGCTGCTCTTTCTTTTCCATACTTCACAACTCTATCTTTGCCTCGTGTGTATCCATTGTAATTTTTTCCCTCCATCCTTTGTTTTTTCGTTTGGTTTCTTTTCCATTCAACTGGTTTAGCCTTTTTATTCCTTTTTTGGTTTTCTTCCTCTTGTGTCATTATGTTATTTTCATTTGTTGCAAAGTTATTTAGCGTTTCTGCGTCGGTTAAGTTACTGTCCTCACTATTAAATTCTTCTGGTGTATAAGTCTCATCCATGTCGTCATTATTAGATTCTTCGTCGCTAGTAGTAATGTTTTCAGATTCTAATACCTCCGTGGAACTACTATTTTCAGGTACACAAGTTTCAAGAGTATCACCACCTTCATAAATAGGAACATTTTTAATCTCATTCGTTTGGTTTCTTTTCCATTCAACTGGTTTAGCTTTTTTATTCCTCTTTTGGTTTTCTTCCTTTTGAGACATTATGTTATTTTCATTTGTTGTAAAGTTATTTAGCGTTTCTGCGTCGGTTAAATTACTCTCCTCATTATTAAATTCTTCTGGTGTATAAGCCTCCTCCATGTCGTCATTATTAACTTCTTCATCGCTAGTATTAATATTTTCAGATTCTAATACCTCAGTGGAACTACAATTTTCAGGTACACAAGTTTCAAGAGTATCACCACCTTCATAAATAGGAACATTTTGAATCTCATTAGGAACTAGCATTTCGCTGATCTCTTCTAGAACTCTATCACAACATTGTATTAAACTATCATCAGTCAATTCGAAAGTCTTTTGGTTTGCTTTATCACAATCTGTCATCTTCGAATAAGGAACTTTTGGCGGCTCATGTACCAAACTACCATTTCTTGCTAAAGCAAGAATTTTTTCGGTTCTACTTAATTTGTTTAAATAACTCATCTGGAAAAAATAAAACGTATCTGTGTATATTATAGTACATTTCTGTGCGAATAGCACGTATGTGTACATTGTACGAATAGGACGTATCTTAATTTTAAGGTTATACCAATGTAATTTAGAATTATAAGAAAACATGAATAAATTCTTTGAAAGTAAATCACCAAAGCCGGTATGTAATTTCAACTTACCGTCAGCAATGTAGTCTTGGCCAGTTTTCAAAAACGGTTGCAAAATAATCTTCAAAACACGACAAAAATATTACACGTAACGGCGGTATAATGACGATACGTAGATACGTTCTATTGCCTCACAAGACCTAGCATTTTGCGATAAGGTTTATTGCGTCTGCGTGAATTTAGACCATTTTTATTGGTTAAAACGATACGTCCTATACACCAAAAGGTGCGCCGTTAAATAGAGAATGATGCTGTGAACAAAATGCAAAATGTGAAAAATTGCAGATACGTTCTATTGCTTCTTGGCCGTCGCTATATTTTACTTATTCCTAAAATTACCCCTATTTGTGTTTATTTAAGTCATACGTTTAAAACTCCAATAAATATTTTTAACTGACTTAATGATTTCCTATACAGTAAAGACCCATATTACTTATTTCAAGTTGACTAATTAATGTAGTTCATTTTTATTATGAACCTAAAATCTAAAAATTTTAATTCTAGGCAAACCAAAAAGATAAATTTAACTTTATCCAGGAAATCTGGAAAAACTCTAGGGAACCCTGCAAAATTTTGTATTTTATTTATGATATGACAGGTAATATTTAATGTAAAAAGCTAGTTAACGTGTCTATAAAGTCTCGTTTTATGTAAAATATGATACTATATAATGTTACTTTTGCTTTCAGCGCCTCTTGTTATAGGCACATCTTAAAAATAACCACCTGTAAACTCATATAATGCAGCAGAGTAATGTTTGGGGAAGCTCACTTACTGAAAGAGGAAATTTCCTTTAATATAGTTTTATGCTATCCAAAAACGTTATTGGTTTTTCGTTTATCAAAACACTTTGAGGTGTACATTCCAATCAAGCGCTATTGGTAAACGTGTTTTATGTCGTATGATAAAGTATTAAATTAAATTAATGTGTTTCAAATAATATAACGCGATTAATCTATGTACATGATACCGACCGATTTGCAGGATACAAATTGTAAAAACTCGTTTTTAAACTAGGTCACTAGTTCGTAATTAATCGTTACATCCATACTCAAATAAATTTAGCTATACAACTCGTTTTACAGTTCCCCCAGACATCCTGGATTATCCGACGAGCACGGATATGGTGGTGCGAGAGGGTTCTAACGTGAGTTTTAGATGCGCCGCTACCGGATCCCCAGAACCCACAATCGCATGGAGAAGAGAAGCTGGAGAAGCGATCCCTTTGGGGAATGGGCATGAAGGTAAAATATGTCTAATTAATATAATACACAGAGCTTTTACTTCTTAGTCATTCTGACGGATATTAAAAAGACTATTTGATATTGCCAAACAAAATGCGTTTTCCGCTAATTAGGTGATGTTTCCGAAATAATTAAGGGGTAAATATGACAACATTTAATGCGTATAAATAAGAGCATGTTAACGTATCAGCTGAAATTATGAAAATGTCTATCTAAATAGAAATTTCGTTTAAGCTATGTTGCATTTTCAACTTTATTAATTAAAAATTTAATGTTACATTGTTAAATTAATTTTACTGAAATTGTTAAACCGTGTACTATTTCTTTTTTAACATCATAAAATATAATTTACATCATAAAAACTGCTATTCAGTAATGCATTCATATTTTAGCAGCACTTGTAAAAATGAATTTGCTCTTGGTTACAATATTTTTAATTTACGTGTGTGCTTCCACCGTGGCCGCAGCATCAGGTTTACTAGCCATTGATTTCAGTGCACTATTAGTTAATCAGTATCAAAGTGGGCGCTAAAAAATATAATTGATATATAACTTTTAGTTCGAATTACAACAAATGCTCATCTCCAACTCAACAGATTTTGTTTGAATTGAAGCTTTTAGCGGTAATATATGACTCTCATATTGAATGCTCTTAACGAATATTCGGATGATGTTAATGTTTGGCTCGACTTCAAAGGATCAAAGCGCGGAGCTCTTAGCCAATTGGATGGTTACATCGAGCTTTTACATATCCCGAAACAAATAACATTCCGTCTGATCACTAATTGTAATTACATTCCTACCGTGGTTATTTCGTATGTTCTGAATATTACAGTCGGTTTACTTTGGACTGAAACAAAGCCCGACTGTTATGAAGTAGCTGAAATTAATACGCAGTGAGTGTATAAAATGCACAATCGGAAAACAAAGCGGTTGCATATAACAGACATAATACGTATATGCATGCATAATGCATATCTCTTATTTAGATGGGAATACGTGAACAATACCGAGAGAAAGATATTTAAGTAGAACGAATGTTATGATTTACCGCCTGGCCGCTCGCGAGTTAAGAGTTCCGGTCGAACGCCTCTCACCTACCCTTACAACACTTCGTTGTACCATTTACACCTACAGCTTACAACATTTTGCGGCTTCAATATGAACCCTGCATCGGTGTTGTTAGTCGGACAGGCCATTGTTTAAAGCATTCATTAAGATTTCCGATAATCGCAAACACCATAACTTAACAACTCGACTCGCACACCCTCGCCTGCTAATGAAGTGCTTAGATAGCACACCGGGCAATTCTGCTGTTTAAATGACTCATAAATAAAAGTTTGTTTAAAATAGAAATGCAGAAATACATTTACGATAAAGATATCCGCTACCTTTATAAAACTCGACAGCTTATTCTTCTTTCGAAAGGAACTTAGGAATTAGAATTCAAATTCTGATGTAATTTATTATTATAATTTATTGCTAAATGCGAATGCCGATAACAAGATAATATTTTAACACTTCGCACTTGCGTGTAAAACAGTTGCGTGAGTTCCGTGCGTGTTATTCTCAGCCAATTACACACATGCCCATGTATCAAAGTGACGCTATCACTTTGTCCATTGATACTATTTTCTGGTGTTTAACTACAGTCTCGAGAAAGTACTCGCACTGATTTATACGATTCGACTTTAATCATTGTTATACCGTCGATATTCGGTAGTTATCTCTATTTACAGATCATTAGTGTTCTACGTAATTCACTTAATTATTTATTAATTATTACAGTTCCTAGTGTAGAAGGCAGCGTATTCAACATAAGCAAAGTTAACAGGCTTCACATGGGACCGTACTTATGCATAGCTTCCAATGGAGTTCCACCCTCCGTTAGCAAGCGAATAATGCTTATTGTTCACTGTAAGTTTCCAATGTGCATAAAAGCTTTCTCTCTACGCCGATTTACTTGCAGTTCCACCAATGATATGGATTCAAAATCAGTTGGTAGGTGCTTACGAAGGTCAACAGATCACCTTAGATTGTCATTCCGAAGCGTATCCGAAGTCAATCAACTACTGGACAAAGGACAATGGAATTATAATTTCTCAAGGTAAGAAAAATACTTTAGATTAATTTTTTCGAGCAAAGACTTTTAAATAAATACGTGCAATTTAAAAAATCGTGTTTCATGTTAATGTAAAATCAGTTCCATTCTTATTATTACATCACAAAATATACAGTTTAATAAGAGCAAACAGGGATTAGTATTTTAATTCAATTTTTTCGCCAAATAGAAGGATAACAAAGTTTCATTATTACCTTTAAACCTTGAAACCTTGAAAGGAGGTGAGATTTTATACTCAAAATTTCAGGTATATTAAAACTTGGCGGTTAAACAAACACAACTTCTCTAATAAAGTTAAGCTCCAACAAAACTTACGCTGTTTAATATATAATAAGAAAATAATTAATCAAACTGCAGATTTCAATTTGACAAGAAACTTGCGATACCAAATAATAGATCTGTAGATTTAATTATTTTGAAAATTCACAAATTTCCCTGGTTATTTCCTTTTAAATTTTTAATGTCGCGTATAAATACCTTATATGAGAATGCTTTTACGATCATTTGCGTCAATAGGCCAAAATTTTATTTTGTATTATTAATAATGTTTGAATCAGCCTGGTAAATATGATTTGTTTTGAATTAGTCTGATTTGAATAACAGAACCAAGCATATCAGTTCCATGGTGAACCATCACGTTATGATCAATTCAGATTTATATGTATGAGGAAACGTCTTATTTACACCAAAGTAACTGTCTCAACATCTAAAGGAATTACGAATGTACGAGTATAATATGAAAAATGTCTTTATAATTTCCAGTTACATAATAAAAAACAGCTATTAGTGCCATCTATTTGTTCCCCCAAAGTGTATACTCTATTAAAAATTAGCTGTGTTACAACTCAGTAAATGAACAATAACTAAGAACTAATTAATAGAACCTTCAGTTCTTTACAGTTACGTGAAAACAAATCATATTATCATTTAGGCAAGGTTTTGACTTGAAATTAATTTAACAGTGTAGTGAAAGTTTTCACTAAATTATTAAATTTTCCACTTTGCCAAATACGAGAAATGGAAATAGCTAAGGGTAAAGTTTTATATGAAGAGATGGGATGTGCTGTTTTTAAATGTTGTTACCAAGATCCTTAAAAGAGATTACTTGCAACAAGGTTTCTAGTACGTTTTCCCTAAATAAATTATTCATATTCATTGAATAGTCATTCTACAACAGTTTTACCTGAAGCATCAATCGGTATTATAGAAAATTATTAAGAACTTTGAAATGAAACAAAACAGGAAGGAGATTTAAACAGAACAATTTCTGAATTAATTAAAAATGGGGATCGAATTTTAGACTTTAGAAATTTATAATCACAACTATTTTTAATTATAAAGAAAATAGAATACAAATACAAAAACTAAAAAAAAAATGATGAGAAATCTGTTGGGGGAGGGGTGAAAACAATAATGTTTAAAAGCTAAGGAAATAAAGTGTTAAAAATATATTAAAAAACTCGAACAAAAATGAATTTTATTTACATGGAAGAAATGGATTTTAGGAACAAAATTTAGACCGATAATAAAAGGCTGTTTTGCATGTTGAATATGTTATAAGGATTTTTTGGTAAGTACAGCTTAATTTTCGGCAACAAAAGTTAATATAAGAATTACCATAACAATATGAATAATGGAATTTCTAAGATAATTATTGATGTAACTATAAAATATATAGTATTTTTCACGTGGGATTTGAGTTGTGACGTTTATAAATTCACAATCCAACTATACTATACAAATGCTTGATGAAAAATACTTGTATGTGTATAGTGAAAATGAAGAGTGCTCCTTAACACTGTATGCATAATGATAAACCACTTTTATTTCCACAAGTCTGAAATGCAGAAACTGTTAAAACAAGTTTCCAAGAGAATTACAAAAGCAAATACGTTGAAGTATTGTAAAACTACACTTTACGGAAAAAGATATATCAAGAACGATATGTTATAGAGAAGTGGAATACAATATCGCATATCTTTATCAATGTAACTCTATCAGAATAGTGTGAGGCTATTGTAAAATGTAACATTCAGAAGCTTGGAACAATTTTAAAATGTGAAACTAGCTTTTTCGCATTAATTCCCCATCATTAATAATGTTGCTGATATTACAAATGTTGCTGCACAAACAAAGTAACAGTTTTGTGTATATTGTAATAATAATATTTTTTATATGTATTAATCCTAGGTTCCTGATATAAAAATAATTTCAGCCGTCCTGTCTGGGGTCTTTTTTGGCCCCATCGTAAAATAAACCTGTACATTTGCAATAACATGATTAACTCCTTATAAAATTGATGTATTTGCCAACTTTAACTTCTACCTACTCTACATTACAAAGATTCTTCTTCTTCTTCGTTTCCTTCTTGTCAGAAAGGTCGTAATCACATGTGACATATGGCTTGTTGTAGCATCTTTAACAATTGCCTTCCATCGTCCTCTCTCACTAGCAATACGGGTAGCCTGTACAGTTGTGGAGTTAGTGCTCTCTTTAATTAGATAGATTATATTAAAGTTTACAGTTGTAATATTAGGCCAGTCATATTGTACACAAAAAGGGACCCAACATTGCAATCATTAGGGTAAACTTAATTTTTTTATATGTTGTTAGGATCCACCCGGGTAGTATAAATCCAGATTTGCAACCCCGAAAAACTTGTGCCAACTGAGAAAGAAATTCCTCATATTTGCAGGGTTGTATCTCAGCAACTACTGCAGCTACCGAGCTCAGGTACAGCTTTATTTGTAGCAAATTTCATCTACTTAAAAAAAGATAAGAGTGACTTTTTTCGTCAGAAGGTTTCTTTAGTGATTTTTTTGCAAAAAACTGAAAAAAATGAAAAAATTTCGCGGTTTTTCGGCTATATCTCAGCTGGCACAAGTTTTTCGGGGTTGCAAATCTGGATTTATAGTACCTGGGTAGAGCCTAACAACATATAAAAAAATTAAGTTTACCCTAATTATTGCAATGTTGGATGTACAATATGACTGGCCTATATAAACATTGGGCCGTATGCTGATCTTATGTTTAAAGTTGTCTCTAACTAAAGTCGTGTTTAGCGTAAACATAAAACGATATAGCTTTATATAATTTTATATGTGTATAAGAGAGATACACGATGTTGCCATGGTAATTAAACATGACGTTAAATTTAAATATGAGGTCAGAATACGGGCCACTATTTATAAAACTTAACTTAGTCTATTTCAGTCTCCAATGATTGTGCACTTGGGACATATAATTTGCTTTTCACAATGATTTTTACATACAAATTTACCATGTTTATGACACACCACTCGCCCACCGAGACCCCTTCACTAATGCGTTACCAACATCCAACACGTAGCGTTTCCATCCAGATTTTTCTTGATAGGTGTTGTTTCCTCTTGCGCATATATGTAATTTTTAGGCATTTATACCGGTAAAGTACTATATCGAAGAAAATTGCATGGGGCCATCTTCTTGACCTTCTTTTGACGGAGTACTGACTAGCCATCTAGGCTAGACATGTTGGGTAGACGGCATAATGACTACTTTATTCTTTTTAGCTACAGATAGGGCTAGTTGTGTACGATCTGCGTAAGCAAACACAGTGGAGTACTGGAGTACGTGAAGATAAAGCGAACATCTTCTTAGGTAATTCTTTCCGAATTTTTCTCACAGTCCCAACTAGAATCATACCATACCTCAGTAATTCTTGTCACAAATTGTAACTTGTGAAAAAGTTATCCGTTGTAATATTGCGGCCAGTACCCCGCATATGACACTACCCTTTTTCCTTGCTGACTTCGTCTGTTTTATCAGTGTAAATCTGTAGATTTACTAACTAAATATGTACTTATTATCACAATCAACTGCTGCCCCTATTTTCTAGATTTTGAGGGAATGCACACTTTGAACCCGCACCTTTCTCGAAATACACATAAGTGATCGTCAACAGTGATATTTTCAGCTGAAATAAATGAGTTACGACCAATATTCACGCAAAAGTTTCCCACGCCCTTTTTCAACACCACAAGTAATAAATAGACCAAGAAACGCCAACAATTCCACTTTATCGACGTCTTTCCAATGTTTTAGACATGACGGGTTCTTAGTTGTTAGAAATTCTGCCCGTTCATTTGTATGAATGCAAATTTTATGCAGCATTTCATCTATTATAAACTGTCTAAAAAACTTTTCGAGAAAAATCGATAGTAATTGCGTCGGTAGGTACCTACTCCAGCAGCTTGTCTTGGAATATTTGTAGAACTTACTTTCGTAGGTAGATGCTGTTTTGTATCCCACTTTATTGTACCGTTTTTACTCATCCAAGAATCACTATTATCCTCTTCATCCGAGTCACTGTTCTCTTGATTCATTTGATCACTGTCAATTACATCATCCAGAACTAAGTCTTCTGCGTCGGATGCTTCTCCTTTATGTTCGAGCATTTCAAAGTCCGCATTGAATGCATATTCTAACGCTTTCTCGGTACTATACCCAGCCACAAAATTGACGTTGTAATCAGCAATAACTAAACACACAAAACTGCAAGTGAAAGCACGTTAAAAACTGTAGACACTAATTAAAAATAAACTTACAGCGGATCTGACTGGGATCATATATAACCCCAATCACATTTAACAATTAATTTCGAAAGTCCTAATAACAAACTAAACATAATATTATCATGCGCGAGTACTAAAAGTGTCATAAAAAAATATATCTAGCAGGTGGATAGCCAAAAAATTGTGGAAAAAAATTATGGCAATTTTGCGATGCTCAGATCAAAAAAATACCCCAGTCAGGAAGCGAGGGTTAAGGTGTAATCGATTTTCTAAATGTAATACTTCCAATAGTTGCTCTATAACATAATTTATAAATAGTAATAAGAATCCTGAAAAATATGTGACTATGCCATAGCATTGCAGGTAAATCTTGACACCTTAAGCTCAATTGAAATTGCAAAGAATATAGTCAATGATTAACGAAAAAGTTAATGAAGTATTGTTTCAATGTTGCACTCCCTGAACTACACACGTTTAAATTAATTTGGAATCCAAACCCCAACCAAAATGATATAATTTTCTAACATAAATTACTTTTTTAACTTAAACGTTACACTTACATAATCGGGGTTAAAAATTCAGAGAAAAATTTGTTTCCAACATTTACTTATATTAACGAGATGAAAAACAAATTGAAACGCTTGACTGGATGTTTAATTACTCTTACAGTCAAACCGATTTTAGGAATGAAATGTAATGTAGAAATTTAAAATCAATTAACTCATAATTTGTTTTTAACTGTTCGGCGATGAAACTCGTGTTTTTAAATTAAAAAATGAAAAGTGAATGCTTTTATTAAAAAAACACTCTGACTAACCCAGAAATACACACGTATTAATTTCGAGTGGTTTACCTTTACGTTTACATTTGAATTATTTGAGTTACGTGAATATTTAAATAAAAAAAGCTTTTTGTTTGATAACTTGTAAAATTAATAAACACGATTTCATTTTCTCTAAGATATTTTATATCGAAATTTGATGTCGGATTTATTAAATCACGTGGACAGCAGCATCAAAAAACGAATGTCAGAAAATTTCAAAACGTTGTTGAAATGTAGAATTAAAGAAAAATATTCAGCCGTTGATTCAATTTCTGCTGTCAAATTATCACCGAGAGGGGTGAATTACGCAGTTGGCAGTCGCTGAAAATAATAAAGCTAGCGATTTGTAGTCTGCATTTTTGCTTTATTATTCCAAACAGAACTTGCTTTTACATATCAATATAGTTATTTTTGTTAATAGAAAGTTTTAAAATGTAATGCCGAAACACATTAGAAGCATTAAACATATCATCATAGAGTGAGTACGTTATTCAAAAGTCCAAACTAAAACACCTTCATTCGTAAGTATAGTATGTATACATTTTTTATTTCAAAATTAAATACTTCTGATTATAATTGAACACAAATATTTTAGTCACATTTCAAACCGATATTGTGGTTGCTTTCTTTGTGTTTTGCTCATGATGAAGCCCTTTGCAAAAGTACGCATACCTACATAGCTGAATAATTCCGATCATGAGAGTATTTGAAATGATTGCAAATATTTTTCTCATAAAATTTCAAATTTGTAAAATTTTTAATTGATGTTATGAACACTGTTAACATGATACAAATGTAAATCCTGCGTAGAACTAGAACGCAAAATAAAAACTTTTTTCCAAGTAAACTGCAAGTTGCACAAGTCCTATTTTTATAAACAGCACAGTAGTAACTTTACAATCAAGAGATTTAACATCGTTAAATTATTTATACATATATCGAAGAATATTTTGATGTCCTACGTTTGGCGCATTATATTATTTTCGAAGCATACGTACATTCTATTACTATGTATTAACACGAAAACTAAATAAAAGTAGTAGTTAAATCAAAAGGAGAATAACATAAAGATCAATTTATTATTGTACGACAGTAACTGTTTTATCTTTGGACGCCTTGTTTTAATTCTATTTAAATTCATGGTTTCGAACGATTCTGAAAATCGGCAACGTCAATTTCCGAACACCATATTTGCATGTAACAATATAAACCCTGTAACATGAAAACAGGAAATACGTGCGACGCAAGTGTCATTTAAACCACGTGATTTTGGCTTTATTACTTTACGAGTTACATTACATTTTGCGCTATTTAATAAAATCGATACACTGACACTGTAGTCTCTAATTTAAAAATGATAAATCACAATATACGATACTAACTAACAATTTTTTATATACGAATATTTAAAAATTAGCTGTGCATCACTAAAGCAAATTAAAACTTATAAAAATAATATCTCTCTAAAAATAATAATAATAACAAATTTATAATTAGGGTTGGTTGTGACTGTTGTTAGTTATATCGCGATGTATGCCATCTCTCCGTTATTTCCCAATTTTTCAATATATTTGATATTTATTTTACATAAATAAATTATTTTTACTGGCCTTAATGGCATCAGGCTAGCATGTTTCCTTGTAAATCAAAGATTTACAGTGTGATTTAGGATTCGGTGAAGTAGTTGATACAGAAAAAATTATAGCTTCGGAAACAATGCAAATAATTAGAAAGTATCATATCAATACGATATTTGCTTCAATAAAACCCATACTACAGATGTATCCGGCGAGATTCTAGTTGGGTAATGCAAAATAATGACAAGTGTTGAATGCATTGACACCCGCAATGCTATACATATCCCAGTAAATACAGCTGTAGTTTACATTTAACTTTTGATAGATATTCTACTAATATTTAACATTCTGTGTTCTCGACGGTTACAATATCTTTTGTATTTATTACTATTCGATTTTTACTAATGTTGCCTCGAGTTTTTCAATTTCTCGTTGTACACGGCCATTATCATTATTTGTATATTTATGTATTAATCTATTTTTCTAAATCTTTTTCATCGTTTTGTAGATATTCTGAATTCTTTTGATTTCTTAAATTTGCCAACACGTATTTGTCACATTGAAAGAAACATGAAAATGTATTATATTTAATTTTCTTAAATTGAAATTTCTATTAATAGGATGCACACCTAAAAAGGAAATAATAAATACATACCTACATACCCATTCACATAGTTTTCTTCATTCCGAATGCCACCAATACTTCATACTGGCGATTGTTCTATTTCTATGATCAAAAGATAAATTTGCTCACATAATTATGACTCTTAAGCCTGGAAAATCAGCCAACCAAGCTACTTCTTATCGCCCAATAAGTCTACCCCCAATTATGTCAAAAGTTCTCGAAAAACTATTATTAAAAAGGCTCAGAGTGGACACCGACCTGATGGATCATATTCCAAATCCCTAATTTGGTTTCCGCGAACGGCATTCAACTATACAACAATCTGAGAATTGCGAACCAAATTGCAATAAGCTTTGAGGAAAAGAAACTATGCACAGCAGTATTCCTGGACGTGGCACAAGCCTTTGATAAGGTCTGGTTCGATGAGCTTCTATATAAAATCGAGAGCGCAATACCTACTTCATACTGCTAAAATCATACTCTTCTGACAGGTACTACCAAGTTAAATTTAATACTACTCTCTCGAGTCTTCACCAAGTGTCGTCGGGTGAGCCTCAGGGAAGCTTCCTGGGTCCCTTATTATTCCTCATCTACACCGCGGATTTGCCAACAACAGATAAGACTACAAACGCCACATTCGCAGACGATACCGCCCTTTTACCAGGCAATAAGGATCCTACCATAGCATCACAACATCTTCAGTATCATCTTAACCTCGTTGAACAGTGGTTATTAAAATGGAGAATAAAAGTAAATCGTACTAAATCAAACCAAGTTACCTTCACCACAAAACGCATTTCTTGCCCTCAAGTTACCCTCCACAACACACCAATCGCGGTCCAAACCGAAGCTAAATACCTTGGTCTACACCTCGACCAGAGACTTACCTGGCAAAAACGTTTAAAGGCTAAACGCCAACAGCTTAATCAAAAGCTCCGACAACTGTACTGGTTGCTGGGGCGAAATT
The DNA here is from genome assembly GCA_963082815.1 of Melanotus villosus. Taxonomy (NCBI): domain Eukaryota; kingdom Metazoa; phylum Arthropoda; class Insecta; order Coleoptera; family Elateridae; genus Melanotus; species Melanotus villosus. The sequence goes on along the minus strand of OY720418.1, from coordinate 58,832,290 downwards.
CTCAGCTATACCTAGAGAACAAAATCCTCATTTACAAATGTACCATCACACTGATATGGACCTACCGTATTCAGCTATGGGGACGGTCAAAACCGACAAATTCCAAAATCATTCAGCGATTCCAGTCGAAGGTAAGCGACTAAAAACAAATGCACTCTGTTATGTTTCGAACCATACACTCCACACAGACTTGAGGATTCCTCTTGTATCAGTAGAAATTCAGAGATTTTCAACAACGTACCACCAAAGACTGCTCGGACATGAGAACAAATACGTCACCGAACTAGCCAATTCACCAAATGTAGTGCAAAAACTAAGCAGGCAGTGGTCAAGCGACTTACCACAGTTAGACAACGACAGCTACAAACTCTCGCCACCACCCCCAAATCCAAATAGGAAGATTATCGATGGATGATTTTTCCCTGCAAGTGTATCAGTTACATCACATTTACTTATTGCTCTGTACAAATGAGTAGATTGTAAATTAATATTTAATTTAAAAAAAAAGTTAAATTAAGTGAAACTATCAATGTTAAACATTTTTTTTTCGCTGAAGTCTTTTAAGTAACATTTTGAAAAATGTAGTAAATGAATAAATTTTGAATTTCTTAGACCTGGTTTGTTTGTTTATTAAATGAGCGAAATCTAGGATTGCAAGTCAACGCGCGTCAGCTACTATGGTCATTGGCACTCCCCGACTAGAATTTTTCCGAACCCAAAAGATTTATTTCCACCCCTGGAAGTGCCAAACATCATATTGGCACGGGAACTACGAGTTTACCTCGTATCCAAAAACGAGAGTATACTTTTTCCGCATTAAAAATCTAACAGTCGAGTTCTCTGGGTTCGCAAGGTAGACACGATATAAAACTTAAAAAAGTATCAAGAGCATATCAAATTCTAAATTTGCATTTAGTGTATACTGTAACATACTCATGACAATATGAGATGAAATAATAAAATATTAAATTACCTTACTTGCAAGTTTAAGAGTAAAGCCAAAAACCTTCTTCGTTAAGTACGGGGGGGGGGGGGCTGCTTTTATGTTAATGGTAGTGAGAATATTTCAGATAACAGTAAAATAATATAATTTACTATGCCTTAGGAGATGTGTCATATCAATTGTCAAATAAATATTAGAAGTACTATTAAAGAACGTCTTCCGTGTTGGGGCCGTGTCATTGTTCAGACAGAATTCAACGTTTCGTCCGCTTTTTTTAAGGGGCTTCATCAGAAGGAAAATGGGGTCACTAAAAGAGCATGGTAACTCAACATGTCAACCAGGCCAAAGGCGAAACTCTTTTGGTAAGAGGAAGAGGGGAACGGCACCTAACTCAACTTGTAAACCAAGCCAAAGGCGAAGCCCTTCTTTTTCCGCCTGATGAAGCTCCTTAAAAAAGCGGGTGAAACGTTGAGTTCTGTCTCAACAATGACACGGTCCCAACACGGAAGACGTTTTTTAATAGTAATATTTGCTGGAGAGTTCTTCTGTCTCGACAATGACACGATCCCAACCCGGAAAACGTTCTTTTAACACTGACACCACTGACCGTGGAAGTTTTCGAATTCAAAATATTACTACGTATTAATTAATGTTTACTTGACAAAGTTTACGAAAATTTCTAGCAATGGACGTCGCGGGGAACTCACAACTTGTATTTTTTTGTACTTCCGCTCGTCCGCGATGAAAAGTGTTTTCATATCCTCCATATACTGATCACTTGGGCTAAAGTGATTTCTATTTGTTTGGTACAATGAAGAAACGGCACTCCCTTGACGAGGTCAAAACTGCGATAAATAGGTGTATAAAATATACTCAAAAAAATATTTGAAGAGGTTCTCAAGAGATTTATTACGCATTGAGCAAAATGCATAAATGTTAGTGGGGATTCTATAGAAACAACACGTAGTTCTAATAAAATATTAATCAAATATAATTTCCTTTATGAAGCAACTAATTAAAAGTTATTAAAGTGAACAACCCTCGAATTAGACTACTTTGTTAAGGTTTTGAATCGAAACGTTCAAACACAAACTATAAACGGAAAGTAACAATAATGCTTATAAACGAAGTTCTGTCCTTAATAGTAATGATGTTATCATTATCAAGTCGTGTTGGAATAGCTATTCAAAAATAATGTTTGTGTTCTAATTTACCTGTTACACAAATGCTTCGTGAGATTGGTGGGTAAAAAGCTATCAAAGGTCTGTTTTTGCTATGAAAATCATGAAAGAAGATAAAAGTTCTACTTTCCGAAAAGAAACGCTCGTTTCGCCACTTTTGCCTTAAAGCTTAGCAGTAAATAAAGCCTCCCTTATGCTTTATTACCTCGCAAAGAAAAGGCAGTGCTTTCTAAAAGAAGCCTATAATTAAAGTTTTGTGTGAATGAGTTACGCAGTTACAAGCTTAAAACATTTCCAGAAACATAAAGATTTTATCTGTTCAGGAAACTATTTTCCGACTTTTGAGCTCTAAAAACTTTTGTGTAAATTGTTTTTCGCACCGTGAGGCGAAAAGAACGCGAATAACTTACGCATGCACGTTCATAACAATTTCGTACCCTTATTTTTGATGTTTTAAAAACAAGTTTCATATTCTAAGACAAATAACCCTCATCATTGGTTGTGACAATGAGGATTTGATCGTCTGGCAAAAAGAAAAGCAATTGTCGCGCTAAAACACATTTTGATGTGAAGATGTCGATAAAAACGTGAATTGTAGGATGTAGGACACACGCCGCCATGAATATTTCAGACATTCCGATGATTGTGACATTTGGTGCCGCCGCTAATGAACAATTCATACATGGCAATCTGGAACGAGCGGCCTATAAAAATCAGAAGCATTTTATAAGATTGCGAATTCCTAACGTGTCGCAGGAGCAATCTTCTGATGTCTCGCTATTACGAGGTAATCACGGGGTCGCCCTATCATTTGTACTCTTTCCAATATTCTCGCATTACTCCCTTTTCAGCTTTCCAATTTCCTTATTTATTACTTAACACCTAAACTAGTTTGTAAAGTATTCACCTTCTATACGCATGTGTGCAGGTAGTCGTAAATACCACAACTTCTACAACAAATTACTGAAGTTGTGTAATACACTTGGAGAACGTAGTTACAGAATAACTTATAATAACCTCGTGTCTGTCAAACTAGCGAACGAAGTTTATGCAATTTTAATCTGATTTAATATATGGTTTGAGTTCGCGAACCCAGTTAATTTCAGTAATACTCATATTTTTCACTTTATTGCCTAAGTTTTAGAGGCAATATTTTCGGAAAGATGCTCTAAACCAACATGTTTACTGTCACTTTCTGTTTAGGGGCGAAGTATGAGCCGATTATGGTGGATAACGCTTACAAAGTTCACATGAAGCTGACTATTCGTAGTGTTGGACCGACCGACTACGGGTCATATAAATGCGTCTCCAAGAATTCCTTGGGGGACACTGATGGCACCATCAAATTATATCGTAAGTAATTTAGCAGCAATTGCACGAAATATGTTTTCTAAGTTTTAATGTCTTCACTTTTTTGATAAATTTACCGGCCACGTTAAATTTACTAATATTGACTACTTTTATTACTAAACTTTTGTTTATGTTTCTAATTTATAGCAGACGCTAAGCACGAACGTCATGCTATTTTACTTGTAGTTGTAGCTTTACAATACCAAAAGTTGCGTTACGACCTTTTGTTGCTCTAAAATTAATCAGGAAATAATCACATCTTAAAATTTGTTCCACAGTTTACGTTACTCTCCTTCAACATAATTTTAACATATTTAATTACATTATTTGCTCGAATCCTTCACTGTTTAAAAATAATAGTTCAAATCAATATAGCCCACTATCAAATTACAAAACCTTTTGTTTGCAAAAAGAAACGAACTATGCTGAAAATCTTCCATCTTTTTATTTTTTAGATGCAGTTATACATTTAGTTAAATAAATGCACCATTAAAATGTCTCGGTGTGTAATACTGCTATGATAGATTCGAAGTCTATTTAAATTCGAGAACTAACGTATCTCATAAACCTTTATACGTGACTCTAGTGCCCCGTATTTGAATAAAAGTAATAATTTTCTAGTCGAACAGAATAAAAACTGAAATAATAACTAGTTATGGATCATTAGTTTACCTGCATCTAAGAAAATTCTAGAGGGTAATAATTATTAAATTTTTGTTTAATAGCTGTTAGTGTACAGTTAAAAGGAGCTTCTAATTTTGACGTAGTATAGACCGACAAACTTCTGAAAAGAGTGTTTCACACAACATGGTATTTTAGTCTAAGTTATCAAAGATTACCCCTACACAGAGAAGCAACTCTAAAAGGCCCTAAAGTTTAAGGAACATTCATTGTTTAGAAAAGTCTAGCTATACAAACAATATTTATAAAATTTGAATGGGGGATTGTTTTGGGAAAATTATTTGTACGAGAAGAGGTGGCGGGTGAGATTAGCACCCTGGAAAGTGATTAATTATATGTAGTGATATCTTAAATTTAACTATATTAGTGTATATAAAATTTAGTACCAAAATTAATAATAAAACCATCGCCTTCTGAATTTTTTTCCTAACATCAATGGTGTTTGAGCAACAAGCAAAAAGTTTTCAGCATTGCAAATTAATACTTATTAGTAAAATACTAAATCATGTTGCCAACATTCTATTATTAACAGAAAGTTCATTAAAATTATTTAGTTTAAAACAAAATCACAAATCATCTTACAATGGTAAGTCAAAGGAGAGAAACGTTGGGGAATTTCATCGGCTGAATGACAAACTAAAGAAAACTTCACAGAAATTGTCTAGTCTTGCCTGATTTTAACTAGTTTTCTTTGAAATGCCTTCGAAATTAACTTCGAAAAATAATTGTTCGGGCAAAAAAAGTGTATGTCTCGCTCCCTCTTGCTTTCAATTATGAATTGACTGGTTTGTCGCAGCTTTCCAACTACGACCTGATAAACGACAAAGCAAATAAATCAAATTAGTTTATTTTTTTTACTTTACTTTTCCTCAGCTCAAGACTGGAAAGAACTGTAAACTTACAGATAAAAATTGAGAACTTTTCTTTGCTTTGTTCGTCGATATAACGTTCGACTATAAACGTAACCTTAACTTTAGCAGTCAGTCAACTCGCGTCGAGATACCCACGAGTATAAATTTCGATAAATAAACACAAAAAACATAAACCTTGTACATTGAAGGAGTTTGAAGTAGTTTCGAAATTCAGTAATCATGTAAAAAATAATTAACAACATTGTTAGTAACGCTAGTACGTGTTAAGAGTAGTGCAACTGTTTATTATTATGAAAATCACAGTTTTGTGGATATTATGCAACTCAACAACACGGTCATATCCAACCGCGAGACTAAAGGATCGTACTTTCAAATTCAGAAACTCAGGGAAGTCCTCGATAGAATCTATTACTAATTGTTCAATTTCCGCAATATTTAGCTATTACTGAGATTGATATCCACTTTCAGTCATAGTTTTTTAAGTAACTGTACTTCGTGCAATATTCCATAGTTTGTTTGTTTGTTTGTTTATTCTTTGGACGAGATCTAGACTTGGGGGTACCAAGTACCTCTACGGATATCAGTTGCTATGGTTATTAGTACCACCGAACTGGAATTTTACCACCAAGAGACTCCCATCTCTGGGAAGAATATTTACTGTACTATGCATCATACTAACACAGGACCTACGCTTTTAAATCTTTTCTGAAAGAAAGCATACCTTTAATTTTTTTCTCATTTAAATGTCATCAACCAGTACCAGGAATCGAACTCAAATCTTTCCATTTACAAGGCAAGTATGATAACCTGAAAGCCATCAAAGCCGGCATTCCATAGTTTTTTATATGTATATAATATAATAAGTTACATATTTTACATTCTTTAAACTTTAAAGGATTTAACGCCTTTAAGGCTTTTTCAGCAGGCAGGATCGTAAGACGCATTTATGGAAAACTATATAAATAAGTTTTTACTAGTAGAAACTGAAACTCGCGTTTCACCAAAAAGAAACAATTAACATATGCAATTACTTGACAAGTCTGTAATATCGCCTATCAAAATCCCGCGTTTTAACATCAGTGAAAAATTTATTAATATCTTTTTCAAGTTCTATTTTATAAGTACAGTTATGCCAAAAATTAGAATTTTTCAAAATGTTTAATAGCATCCAAGCAGCAAAATGCTTTAAGAAAAAAATTGTAAATATTTCTGTATGTACACTACTTAGATTTGATATCTTCCATATCATCATGTATTTTATCGATGATTATCCGCCACCTCCATTCTAATTTAGCTGTAACATTTTTTTCTGTTCTTTATAGTCGTATTTCACGGTATTCAATTTAAGCAGGATCTTTTTTCATTTCTACTCCGAGAAATATATTATTTTGACAAAAATCCTATACTGATTATATTACTGTTATAAATCTTTAGTTTTGTCGTAAAAGAAATTTGTAATTCAGTGTATGAAAAGGTATTGCGTCAATATTAACAAATTGAGTTTCTGATCCTTTAAAGGGATAATATTTCTCGAATATCCCAATGTGGGGGTTCTTAGGAAGCAATTCATAGAAATCAGATGCGATTCCCGGGAGCGGTATTATGCAACCGCTCAAGCTGCTGTTGACGGGAATCGTCATGTCATTCTCTACCCTTAACGCCATCCTTTCAGACAGTCACGTGCCTTTGCCAGACAAACTGTATGCGATCTTGTACGTGAGAACTACTTTTACCTTATATTCAATTCAACATCAGAGAACCTATATGATAACGTTTGGTTTTACACTGCTTTTGATCAAATTGATAAAAATTTAGGACAGTTCCCATCACACATCCCCAAAGAAAATGGTCGTTTCGCGAAAAAAATATAAAATGAAGGGATAATAACATAAAAGAAGGTAATACCATGAGATCGAAAAAAAGATGATTCTGAGCAGGCCTTGACTAGTACAACATGATTGGTTACACTGGTTCTAGAATGTCTACGAATTATAATGTGACAGTGACATTTCAAATGTAAGTCAGTTTTGCAATCTTGTTTCCAGAATTATTTAAGTTTATCGTTGTAATACTAGTGAAGGATCACATTTTGAACACCTACTCTAACATGTATTCATCTTAGTTTTCAGTTTGTTCCCTAAATAAATACTGTTTTGTGTTTTAATTTATTTGACATTTATTAACCTCTAACTTACTGCCACATTTTGAAATCAGTCTTGCCAATCGTGTTGTACTAGTCAAGGCCTGCTCAGAATCATCTTTTTTTCGATCTCATGGTATTATAACTCCCTTTTCTTTGGCTTCTGGCTCTTTGTTTTACATGGTAAACTAGGGAGTACTGACACATTTTCAATTTATGCAAGGCGACGATGGTGGCACAGAAATGACATATTTAGTATAGAAAATATATTTGCTAGTACAGTAAAACGTAAATGAAAAATATTGTTTTCTGTTTATATACAAGTATCTCATAAACGGTAAATTCTTATCAAAGAAACGTAGTTATATAGCAAAAAACAAAAAACAGTAATAAAAGTCGTACTTATGCCTCTCAAAATTAAATTTATAAACAACATAACTTTTTCATAAATGGTTTTACCCTCTAAAACAATCTTAAGGCTTTATAACTATACAACAAACTTTTCAGCTATTTACAAAGATTTTTTTGGATTTCCGATTATTGTATAAGCAAAAATTTATAGTAATTTTGATACTAAGGTGATCCTGAGTTAACTGAATGTTTTTATTTTATTTCAAAAAGTCATTCCCAAGCTGCTTTAATGCAACAATTGAGAAAATAATAATAATTTAAAAATGGCAGATAGCATATAGTATTGTTGTTTTATAAATTAACGATGTAACAATAAGGTGTTAATAATTTAAAATGTGTGAACGGCCGTTTGATAAGTTCTGGCTGTCTTTCAGAATTATTCTTGTACTTTAAACATGGAAAACAGAACTGCAAATTAAAATTATTTCTTATAAAAAACACAATTAGAAAAAAATTAATCCATAGAAAACAATCAAATAATAAGCAATTTTCCTTAGTGTCACCCCATACTCGCTCTATTTCGGTGTCATAGCTTACAGTTATATGTCAGTAGTGTGCAACGTGTCGAGACTAACTCGTAGCGGTTTTGATAATGGGAACGCATTAATTATCCCACTAGACAGCTGTAAAGCTAAGTAGTGATTAGATATCAGAGCAGGGATGCATATATGTAGATCAGCCAGAACTTCAGTAAACTCATATCGCTAAATTAGTGCTTCAGAATAATAAGTTTAAGAGGGTAAGATAACGCTTTTACTTCGATACTGCTCGGAATTCCCGTTTGTTTTGCTGCTAAATTATATCCGTATAAAATTAAAAAGCCTGCGTAACTAAACAAGTATTAGTGGAAAACTTTTTCATGCAGAAAAGAATAATTTTGTCATAATTGAAAAGTCAAAATCGCGTTCAATTAATACGTCGAAGATTTTCCTAATTGCGAAAAAAGTAGCATGGCAGAATTCTTAGGTTTAAAATCTAACTAACTAATGTGGTACAAAAACATCCCCATATATTTATATGTACTAATTAATATTGAAAGATAATACACGTAAACCTTCCATTCGCTTTTCATCTTCTTCTTTCAACACAGATGTATGGAAATAAGAAAAATATTATTTGTTCACAAATAAAAATAGGCAGCTTTCAGAACATCTTTGAAATATTAATGTCGAAGGACCAAACGTCAGAATTGTTTGAATATAAACTTTTTAATTTCCCTTTTCTTCTTCTTCGTCTTCTTCTCTTCTTCTTCGTCTTCTTATTCTTCTTAGGGTCGAAACCTGGGCATGTTATGAATACGCTAGTACGTGTAATCTGAAGCACAGATAAGCATACGACCTTTTAGAAATTCCGGCGGGAACTTCGCCGATCTCAGAAATCGAACCCGAGATGCCTGTATGAAAAACCGGGGCTTTTTTATATGAATTATCTGCTTCACTTTTTTCGTTTTCAATAAGTCGTATTCTTGTTAAAGCCCTTTTTAATATGAGAATTGAAGGCTTCAGTGGTGTATAAGAGTAACAAAGCTATATATTATTGTAGGGGTAGCCATCGCTTTGTACAATTTGAGTTGTGTTGCTGTTCTTGCTTAGTTTCTTAGTATATTTTTTTATAGTCCCATAAATGGCTTCGAACTTATTTATTTTGTTCTTTGTGTCCTGGCCGCAGCCATAAGATATTTTACAACAAAGGTAATTAAAATAGATATGAAACTTGTTCTAATATTGTATCGTTTCTGAAAATGTTGGACCTTATTGGGGTTTTCCGTGGAACCCCATAACTTTAGTTTTAGAGGTTGATATCTTCATGTTGATTTTTAAGGCAGAAAAAATTGCCCTCTTTTGGATACAACAGCCACAAGCCTAATAATAAATAAACCTATTAACTAATTTATTTCGTTGCTGCCAAGAATCATACAATTAATGTCGAAATTAGTTTAAACCTTTAAAATTTACGATTCAAAGCTGAAACTTTAATGATTCTATAATTAGCATACATATACAGGGTGAGGAAAAATTAGCGCAATATCACTATAACTCTTTTATTGTCGACTTTTAGAATAAATATTTTTAACAAAAGTTGTTAGACGGTAAGTACTGCAAAGATCTGTGGCCTTGAATTTGTCTTGCGTCATCACATGTAAGTACAGGGGCACTTTTTTAAATGGCAAATTCCGATTCTTTTACATTTCTGGAATCATCAGATTTTTCTGCTTCTGGCAGCATACAAATTTTAGTAGTAGTTGTCAACAAATACCATTTAAAGAGTTTATTACATATACCAAATTTCATTTTGATATCTTCAAAAATAAAAAATTTATGGGGGTGCCCCAGGTTACGTTGACACCCGGTATAGTAGTTATGGATGTAGTCATGTACTGCGGTTGTTTTATTCGTAAACAATTATGGTAAATTGTGCTAATTTGTGACGTTTTTAACTTGCAGAGCAAGAACATTCATATAAAGAAGGTATAGTATTCTATTCGCGGTCATGGCTAATACTCACTCGGACAAATCGCGGCACTCGCCTTCGCTCATGTCACAAACTTCGCCCTCGGCGAATCATAGCTATTAGAACATGCTCGTTGAATAATATACTGTTATTTAAACGAGACAGGAAACTTGTTATAAATCGGTTTAAATACGGAAGGGCGTAGTAGGGTAAAGCTGTACGCACAATAAAAATAACGAAACGGGAGGTAGCGAATTAAAGAATTTTAAATAAACTGAATTCAGTGTTTAGAGATAGAAGGAAAATCAATAGGTTGCTTTAATTACAAAGGCAAATTGGTGATGTACTATCGCCGGATGTTGTTTACGTTGAACCTTGCGCACCTCTTACATGAAAATCACTAATGGAGACTAAACAAACACAGAGATGATTAAGAGAACAGTGTATTTTCTCTGATTAGATACTTAATGCTTTCGCTCTAATTTATTTACATATAAGCATATAGAAAATATTTTCTCGTGTATTAAACAAATTTAAAAAAATAAACTTTTGCTTTTCTAATACAAGGTAAGCACTATGTAATTTATTATTTTACTTTCGACAAGAACAATATCCAAAATTACTATAGAAATTAATCATTTTATCCACAGGCCAATACAACCCATAATATTAAAGGTCAAAATAAGGTTTTGAAAACATATTACTGAATTATAATTATTCTACAAAAGCACATTTTTAGTCATCTGAAAGGCATATACGTAGGTAGGTACTAAGTTTTGTGTTAGACAGAGAACTAAATATATCGTGAAACCGCAAGACTTGAAATTGTTTTAGCGCCTCGTAGGGCTATTCATGAAAGTGTTAATGCAGTCCCAAGTAATATCATTTAAAGCTAAACAACATCTCTAAACTAAAAGTACTTAATTCCACGACCAGTCAAATTTACAACTTTACTGCTGTGCTAACTTAAACCCAGCTAGTTTTATTAGCTTAGCTTTTTTGAACATGTAAAAGTAATACTTTATTAATCGCTTTTCTTACTTTGACGTCACGTAGTAGATAGTACGAATGGCTAACGTATGTATTTTCATATTCAGGTTCATCCTTTAGTTGCTTAAACACTAGTTTTGTTCCCTCAAACGAAATCAAATATTTAAGAACAATGATCCATGTTATTACATCGTGACTGAAGTTGCCTTTAATTAAAATCGTGATTAAAATAAACATAAAACGGTATACAAACTCTTGCCATGGTAATTAAACATGATTTAAAATTTAATCATAAAGTCGTAATAAGAGTTGTGTTTAAAAGAAACAAATAGGCATGTTTTATACATTTAATTATCACACCAATTTATCTTATGAAAGGCGTTGAATTAAATGAGTTGCTTTTCAGTGGAAGTTATGTGTATGTAGGTGTCTATAAAGGAATGTGATTTTTTACATCTAATATTTTCCCAATAATTTAATGAACATCTGAGAAATTTCCTAAATCACAAATTCACATGAGTATTGAGATTGAATTTTAAGAACCGTACTGTCAACAAAATTAACTAAGATTTACAACATTTAATAACAAAATCTAATTCATACCTTTGTAACTGCTTATTAGCATACCATTTATTTTTCTCCTGTAATGTTTTATAGCGTAAATTTCGATAACTCATATTATTGATGTTTTTATTTCCAGTATTTTTCATTTTATTTTTCCTAGCTTAAATAAGAATTTTAAAATTACTAATGCTTTTTTCATCAATAACTGTTCTCCATTCTGCATTTTATTGGGAGTACTTTCAATAACAAATTCAACTCTCGTTTCGTGGGAAATTAAAATGTACTAAAAGCCCACTTCGTAAATGAAGTTCGGTTATTCATAAAACGTCATTTTATATTATAAACACGTATACCGATTTGTTCATTTATTGCTTTATAGTAAATGTATTTTATTGAAGTTTTTTATTAAAATAAAATCACACTTGCAAATTAGAATAATTTGTGACTGCTAACCATTTTTTAAAAGAACTACAGATGAAGTAAAGTGCCTTTATAAAACCATTTAATAATTATGTGCTAAAGCCGGAAAACTAATTAATATTAAAAACCGAAAAGAAAGTTAAACAAGCATGAATAATGTACGGGTTAAATTAAATAAATTCTATAACTGCCTGCAATAACCTGCTAGTCGTGAGAATTTCTTATTATAAATATAATTCGATGTTCAAAGAAAATAGTTATTTATCGGTAAGTTAATGTATAATTTCATCAAAGGGCACTTCAATTTATTTTTAAATAGAGGTTAAATTTGAAGTTAGGTGACAGTAATATATTCTTAACAATTTATGTATTATTTTTCTTCGCTTCATTTGTAGTCATCAGATTATTTCCATTTTTAGTAAATAAACCTAAATTTTATTATTAAAAATAGCTTTTCGTAACTAAAAGCATCCATTAGTAATATTAAGTATAGTAGGATCAAAAAGTCCTTGGATCGCGGTTGCTGTCGAATTTAAATCATCTCTGAAATTATATCCTTTTATTATTTTTATGTCATTGACGTTTACTTGGCATCCTTTAAAAGTGAGTACATTGTAATTAAATAGGCTTCTGAAAGAATATAAAATGTTTAGGATCCATAAAATGTAACATTCACAGCAACCGCGATCCAAGGACTTTTTGATCATACTATGTATATTTTTTGGTGAACATCAAGAACACCCTCTAGCAGGTGATTTTTTAAAAACCTTATTACAGAAGAGTAGCTCTTCCGTAGTAGTTAGTAAATCTAAATTTCTGGAAATTGTATACATTCCTTCTTTCGGAACTTTATATATTTTCGAGAAATAATCCGTTGATGCTAAAAAATTGCACAAATGATTTCATTGTTAGAACACAAAGATTATTTAAAAGTATGCTAATCTTAAGTCAATTATATATTTTATAAAACTTAAAGTTCATATATCATATACCAAATTCACAAAGTTAGAAATAAATTTTAAAACATTTAGAAATTCACTTAGCGTATCAGTGCCATCCTCAGCTGCTACCCTCTAACTTTTCTAACTAATTTTACTACGGTTTCACGATATTCCTTTTCTGAATAATTAATTTTAGACCAAACTTCACTTATTTAAATTAAAACTGCCCACGAGTATTTACATTTAATATAAATCACTTTCGAATGCTTAACAAAATATTTTAAAAGCAAGCTACAGCGTCATTAAGGATCTTTATACAGTTATCAGTTGATATTGCTGTGAAGTTCAACATTTCTTTCATGTAAATAAGCATTAGTCCAAGTTATAAATTACAATATATGCACATTCGATTATGACTACTTATTACGGAATTTTTGCTATAGCATATAAATTTCTGGCCAAGAACACAGAATCAAAAAAGCCTATCAACATACGAGGTCTGTTCAAAACGTAACCAAACTTGATTTTCTAATTTCTTTGGGCTTACCTATAGACTATTGGTCCTTATCACCTTTGAATAATTCTCCTCCTCAACTGATACGCTTCACCCAACGGTGTTTCCACTTCTTCATAAGCCATTTTTCAGATGTCTTTCAGAGCCTGCGCCGAATTCGTTTTAATTTCCTCAAATGTGTTAAAGGGTCTCGCTTTCAACACTGATTTCGATTTGGGGATCATGAAAAAGTCAGCTGGTACTAGGTAAGGGAATACGGAGGCAGGTGAAGAACAGTCCCGGATTGAGCAGGGACTTTGTCATGGTGCAGTAGCCATGAATTTTCACGCTAAAGTTCGTACTTCTTCTTTCGCACCCTCTCTCTCAAATGTTTCAAAACTTCAGCATAATAATAACCATTAACTGTTTAACCTTGAGGTAAAAACTCGTAATGCACAATTCCTTGATAATCAAAAAAAAAAAAACTGTCATCACTGACATTTGAGCGAACCTGCCGGGCTCGATGATCTTTTTGATCTTGGGTCATCAAGCGAGGGACGAATTTTTGCGGTGACTCGGTGCATCCCAAATTTTTTTTTCTACTCCTACTATTGAAAGTTGATCTTTCCACATGATTTTTAATGCTGAAAGCAATTGTTTGTCGAAACTGTGCGACAAAATCCAAAAGTGTGTTGCAAAGTACTTTGCAACACACTTTCAAAATGGTGCCGGTTAACTGTATGGTTTGTTTATATTTGTGATATGTTTATTTTCATAGCAACGGACTTATTTCCATAGTGACCATAGTTTCCATGAGCATACTTAATATTCCACAAAAAATTATAAAATTTGCTTTAAAATATTAAATAGTGAATTAAATGTCTTTCTTCTGTAGGAGTAGAAAAAATAGTGTGTAATAACACTTGTTGAAAGTGTTTTGCAAAACTCAAATGAATGCAGCCTTCGACTTCGTCTCAGGCTGCAACCTTCATTTTCGTTCTGCAAAACTGTACTTTCAACACTTGTTATACAAATTACTATTTTCTACTCCCATCATGGAAAGTGGGCTTTTCAGACTTCGTCTCCATAGATACGAGTATTGAAAATAAGTGTTTGCCGAACAAGTGAAATTTGTGTGCGGAAAGTAGTTTCTCCGCACGCAAATAAAAATGTCAGATTTTGCAGAAATATTTAAATTTTTTTATGAAAATGTGGTTGCAGAAAAAATAGCGTGTAATACATGTGTTGAAAGCTTGTTTTTGCCACTCTAATGTGACTGCAGCACTCACTATCGTTCGTGCTGCAAACTTCACGTTCGTGTGGCAAACGCAAGCTTTCAACACTTGTATTACAATATACTATTGTCATTTATGGCATAACCTAGTTGAATGCCACATTGCTCTGCTAAATCCCGCACTATTAACCATCGATTTTAACGCACCAAAACGTTGATGTTTGCAACATGAGATTCACCTGTTGAAGTTGATGGCCTTCCGGGGCAATCGATTCACGACCACTTTTAAATCGGGGAAACCACTTATCTTATCATCAAAAGCTTACTTCACAATTTGGTACCTTTCCATGAACGTCTTTCCAATTTTTACGCAAAATTTCACTGCTCCCGTAAATCACTCAACGCAAAAGTCGGCAAACAACACAAACTATCTCTAACTCAAAAAACAAGAATTAAGCAATGAATCAAGAAACCGAAAAATGGAGGTTATTTGTTAAATTTTCCTGAACGCACTGTTACCAACAGCAGTCGCTCCAATGCCGCGCAATTTAAACAGTTCGGTTACTTTTTGAACGAAGCTCGTACATGTACCTAACTCATCAAACAAAATTCCACGTCATTTTAATTATCATTTTGAAATGGATGTGCATTCTTTATGCACTATAATTAATAAAATGTCTTGCAAATATTACCAGTAAAGAAGATGCACATATGTATTATGTCTAATATGACCAAAATATTCATAAGGGTTGTCCATGGAATTTTGAAGTAATGAAGTAGAAAATAAAAAGCAACTGTCGTTGTCAAAGAAGTGTGATTGCTTTGTTTAATTGTATGGTATTGTAATACACATTCTAATCTAATTCTATGAGCAACTCTTATGAATTTTCTTTTTGCCCATACTGTATATTCAGCCTTAAACGGACCTTAATTATTTTTCCATAATTTAACAAATAAAACAAATTATTATATGCATATATTATTTCTAATAAATGGCAAAGGTAGTATATAAAATTCTTTTAATTCGGGTATATTTTAGAAATAACGATTGGTTAGTCTTTCCAACTAAATACGAAATAAGGTTTCAGTATCGTGACATTACTTGATTGAGCAGACGCGACTAATGAACATTTGATATGATTTCATCGCTGAATTCAGACATCTAATTAAGTTTTTCAGCTTTGTAGATTCGACGTTACTTTGTAAAGTGTTTATTATTTTCAGACATACCGTCACCTTCAACTCCACAAAAGCTCGTTACAACTACAATCATTCCCACTCATAAACCTACAGAGAAAGGTAATGTGTTGTAAAGAGCATTCTGCACAGAATGCATTCACACTATACTCTTTATTATGCAGATAATATAAAACTACGCGGTCGACAGAAAGAACCAACATCTGATCTCAGTACTAACGAAATATTCTTTCCTGAAACTACAAAAGAAAGGGGTAAATACCGATGGTGTGGACGTTTAAAATTTATAACTTATTCTGTATTATTGAATAAATCTCAGCCTGCTTCGACTTTTATTGCCATATCGCACGAATTTTTATTTTATTTCTTTCAATACGCATGCCAACAAGTACAAAAAACAAGGCTATTTGCCAATTTATTTTAATATTTCATGCAGATTTACGACTTCGGAGCAACCCTAGTGACCCTAGCAGCCAAGAGCTCGACGCTGCAGACGACTTCCCGTTTCCTTCGTCTTCGAGCCAACAAAAACTATTATATAATCTCATCACTTTAACTATCATGTTAATATTGTGTAAATAGTGGAACAATTTATTTTTGAAATTGTTTTATTTTTAGAAACGTACGTAAAATTTGCTACATACGTAGCGACAAAGTTTTTAGATATAAACTGAAAGATGGTACAATAATTAAATGTTTTGTGTTTAATACACTTTCTAAATGTATAAGAAAGTTATCATTCCTCCAAATTTTAAAATTAAAGAAAATAAATTTCCACATATAGAACTGTAAAAAGTAGATTTAATTGTTAAAACAAGATGCTTTGCTGTATTATGTATTTTTTCTGCTAATTTTTGTACAAATGATATAAATAGCTTGAATCTAAGACTGATTACTTATATTTTGTTGTATAAATGTCAGCTGGTAATTACATTAAGTACGTAAATGAATTGTAACATAGAAAAATTCAACGAAGATTATATTAGTCATACAAAATAAATTTCAAAAGTACCTAACTTCTAACTTAACGAATTAAAATATGACAATAGATCCTCGGCACGATTAACGTAGAAATCGTGAAAATTTTCTAACAAACTAAACCACAGGTTCAGGGAGATCATCGTAGATTTATATAACAGATTTGCCCCTTCTACATCAGTGCTGACAAATTACAGCGTCATGCTAAAGCCATTTCCGACCCTAGAAGAACTAGAACTGTATTGTTTCGAATCTCATATCGCATGTTTTGCTTTGACTAAAACTGTTTACTAAACTTTAATAATATATATGTAGTTGTTGTTTCAATAATAGCTACAACATCTTATAGTTTCTTATAGTATTGTTACAGAATTAAAATTTAGGGGGAAAGCAGTTCTAAAACAAATGCTCTTTTTTAAGGTTTGGAATTCTCACAACGGTAAGTATAAAACCTAAACTAAAGCTGCATGTCTCGTTTAATTTACTGTGTCTGGTGTGATTTATATTTGATATTTATTTTTTCATGATCTGATTAAAGTGGATGGTACCATAAAACCTATTAGAAAATAAGAATTACTATTTCATCTATAATAAACTGAATATTTTAATTTAAGTGATTATTTGTGATCAAGTGACACCAAATTACATTAGGTAAGTAAATCTAGCGTTATACACATCAAAAAATGTAATTATAATGTTTAATATTGTAATGTAGATATGTATATTAGCCAATACACATAGGACATCAAAGCTATCCACCACTCTCAATAAAACGGGGACGAACCTTATAAATAAGTCAAAACATACATGCTGCTATCATTCTGCACATCTATATTTCAGTTTAAATTTACCTATAAAAATCTCAAGCGCACACCGACACATAAAGTTATTTGATTTAAACACAGAAGCAACGCTTCAACGTAGTATAATCAAATATTTTTAAATTTAGTTTTGAGCACTTGATACATGTAACCTTTTGTTCGTTTGTTCCAATAGAATTCCTGCTATGGTTTGTTTATTTCGATTTATTTTTTATTTTCATGTATCTATATATTTCTCTCAAAGTTCAGCTAAAGCCCCTCGGTTAATTTAGAAATGAATTTGCAAATAAATTGGAAATAATAAAAATTTTGCACGATGTCATCTGGTTTGTTGGAGAAACTTATAGGAGCATTTCGAAATCAGCACTGCGCAATGGACTGTTTGACACTTTGTGAAGCGTTGTTTGATAGCACTTGAAAGCCTGATAAACCGATGCTTTCCATCTATCCAGAATAGGAGACGTTTAAGATGTCACGTGAATTTGTACCCAAAAGGTTCGTGGTTTTTTAATCTCAAAAGTTACCTGAAAGCATAAAATGAATCAAAATCTATGGAAAAAAATTTTTGACGGTGACTTCACACAATTTTGAACCATTTATTCAGTTGTATACCTATAATTGTATTTTTCGCTCCTATGGTTTACTGGACAAGGCGGAGCCAGGCTCGCCAAAAAAGAAACACTTCTAACACTGTAATGTAAATAACCACTTTATTTATTCAGGTACTTAAAAATAATATCTCCTTCGAGTGTGTACATTTTACGTACTATATACTTCTACACATGAACATAAAACTGAAATATAGAGTGGTATAAATTTCGGTAAGATCTTATCTTCGATTCTTGATATCCAGAGGTAACTAAATTAAATAAGTTACAATCGTATCAGTATAATAAATATTAATCGACAGTAAATAATTAATGAATAAAATAAAATCTTAGAATTCTAAGACTTAATAATAATATTCTGCAGGTTAGAAGTAAATTTTATTTCATACTGTGTCACCAGATTATCTTTGATCATCTGCTTAATTATGAAAAATATTACATTTTAATTAAAAATGCGACATTATGAAATAGCATTGCACGACATATGTACGTCCGATAAATTTTTACAGTAACTCGTCTCAAAATTCCGGAATAGGCTCCGCCGTCGCCTCGTTCCGAAACATTTCAACTCGCTACTGTAGACATTGGTTTACCGGACTTATAACGTACATTACTATTACATTACACCTGTACTCAGATTTTGATAACTATAGACTTGCAGTTACTGATATGAAGTATCTTACAACGTATAGAGAATTACAGTTTGAAACATCATCTAACTGCAGATAAGTACTCTACCAGTTCCAACTTTAAGCCGTGGCTAATACTAAAAAAAGCTAGTAAGATAAATCCAAAATAAATTTACTTAAAAGGATTATACAAGAAATAAAACTCATTTTAAAATGCGTGCTATTAATTTCTGTATTATTCGACTTATGCAAAGAGTATAGAATAAAACAATTGAATTCCTATCATCGGCTACAGTATATTAGTGAAAACAGGAAAAAGAAAACTCTTATAAATTATCGATTAAATTTCGTCCCTAAATATTATGACCATTACGCAAAAGTTTTAGGACTGCAAAATTTACCATGAAATTTAAAGTACGTACATATCAAACGTTTAGAACCACCCTTTGCTAGTCAGTGTAAGTTTCAGTCTAGTCTTTGATGTAAAACTTTGCTTCGTAACATTTACAAACTCCAGTGGGATTTACAGGAGTTGCATTAACGGGACTGACATTTAGATCAATATATTTAAGCTATTAAATCTCACTATTTAGTATTACGTACTAATAAACCCCAAACTGGGACCGAACCAGACAATCAAAACGATTTCTCATTTGGCAGCTGACGTCACTAAGTGCCATTTGAGCAGTGACACAGTGCGATAAGCTAATGCGGCCGGATGCACAGTAGGTCGTTTCCCCTAGAGCTCTGCAATACAGTAAGTACAGCAAGATGTTTGCCGAGAATCAAGTTAGGGACAGATTTGTGGGTTTGTCAACTAGATTAGTATAAATTAATGCTAGGATTTAAAGTGATATTTATTTATTAACGTAGATAAACAATATTCAACTTTACGATATCAACAGCTGCTGCTGTGAATACCTCGAAACAATGGTATAGTGTATGTATTTTACTTTTTATTGTTTTAGAGGGATATATAATTAATAATCTATCGTGGACTTTAGACGGAAATTCCCAGCACCGGAAGCGACTATTGATGAGTATATTGGACTTCCTGTTGTAGAGTACTACCTACTGTGGCTATATTCGTGATATGTAGACTGCTCGCTAAACAAAACAAGGCCCCATAAAGCGTTGTAAATTATAAAATCCCATAAATTATTGCGTCTTCCGATGTACACAAAAATTCTATATGTTTTTTTTTTGTTTACTTCGGGTAGAGCTTATTCAATGCAATCGGTAAGCAAATATAAATATAAATCAAATACATTTACCCACTTTATAAATTGTCATTATAAATAAGATAAGCAGAAATGGTATTAGACGGCACTAAAAATATATGTACAAGATGTTAGTATTAAAACTTACTGCCTGCTAATTAAAGTTTCGTGGATGAGAAGCCATCGAATCAGACCTCATCGTTTTTAAGCATTCTGCAGTTAGATACTCTGGAAAAGGAAATATGGATTTTGTAGCCTGTCCTCCTTTCTATCTAGGAACGTAATTTTTTACGGCTTTGAGGTTGCATTGGCGTAGCAAGTTTTAGCATAACCATTCCGTAAATTGCAAATCTACTCTTTATACTTTAGCGTGGTTTATATTACCTAGGCATAGATATATGTAGTTAAGAAACAAAAAGATATTAGTAATGTTCGCAATTAAATATAATTTTAAATTATTGAAAATGTACTCGTACGCTAAAAAATGAAACTGAAATTTAAAAAAAAATTATTTAAATATTAAATATGTTACTTATAACAACTCGTCCGCTAACAACCTTTTCAAATTGAAATGTTGAAAAAATGTGCCTATTCAAGGGCATTTAAGTCTTATAATTTATTAGTTAATAGACTTTCACGAAAACTTTTATAATCAAGTTATTAAACTGCCATTCTTAACTTTTAAAGTGCCATAATTTAATGCTTAAATCTTTAATATCTTACGGGTGTTCCCTCTTCAACACATTTCGTACGAGTATATTTTTATTCCAAGATTGAAAACACTGCTACTTTCTAAAACTTTTATTTGAATACGTACATGCTTAAACTTCGAAAATCAATGTAGATACAGACTCTATATTACTCAGTGTCTGGATAACAGAAGGTAAAACGTGCTGTGTGAACATAAATACTTTTGCACAAGGTTAATGGTGCAAAACAATGTCTTGGATTCGTTAACGTACCTGAAATTAAACAACCCAAATACACAGGGTGTCAACGAAACCTGGGGCACCCCTATATTTTTATTATTTTTTAAGATATCAAAAAATTTCTTATATACTCTTAAAATTGCATTATTTGACATAGAACGCAAGTTTCTCTCACTTCGTTTCGCCGAAATTAACCTCAACTTTGTTATTTTAAATGGAACATCCCGTACAATTATACATTTTTTGGAATCTCCATTTAATTTTACGTATGCTAGTATTAAGCTTGGAATATTTTGATGACAAAGTAAATTTTTGCAGAAACGTTTTTTTATTAATCTAGAATCTAGAGAGCCATAACTTGAAACTGAAAGTCAGGGTGGCCCAACACTCAAAACAAATTGTTTTAGAACTTCAACTGTTTTCGTTGATGTATTCAAAAATAATTTCACGAAAATAACCCTCTTTTTTAAATGACACCATGATGGGACATTAAAACGTTAAAAACGAACGTTCTTCAAGGATTTAATAGATACCAATAACGTAATATTAAGCTTAACTTAATTTGGAATAACGCGCTCCATCCAGAAAAACGGTATTTTGCACATTTAAATATAGCCCCTAGATGGTATACTTGCTACAATTTGTTTGAGTGTTAGGGCACCCTGACTTTCATTATACGCATTAATAAATAAAATTTTCTGCTAAAATGTACTTCTCAGAATGTTGAAAAATTACATGCAGATTCCAAAAATGCATAAATATACAGTGAGTTCCATTTAAAACAACAAAGTTGAGGTTAATTTCGGCGAAATCGGAAGTAACAGAAACTTCTGTCCTACGTTAAATAGTGGTATATCACATTTTTTTTCGAAAATATTTGTATGTAACATACCGCAAAATTTGACGTCTATACCCAGAAAAATGTGCTCTTTTAAATGGTATTATCAAAAGAGGGTGTTGCTATTTAAAAAAAACTGATGATGACGTCATAACTCGAAGAGGGATGACGTAATAAAAAATATACGTATACTAAAAAATGCGCATCTAAAAAAGAGGTGTTTATAGCACACCTTGTTCTTGTGGTCTACTAGTACATTGGAGAAAGTGATAGCTCAGTACACACACGTATCTATGAACACAAAGGTTGCTTGAAATCTGGTATTTCCTCACACTCAGCTGTTGCTGAACATCACGACAGTCGCCATAAGATCTTGTTTGAAAAATCTTCGATCATGGCCAATGCCCCTTATTTCTTCATCAGGAAAATCCGTGAGGCTATTGAAATCATCAAGACCCCCTAACAACTTGAATCGTGACACTGCCAGACATATGGAGGTCTACCATCGCTACTAGCTCCTCCCCCTCCACTCCGGATCAATCGTTGCCTTCGTCGGTTACGCTTGGCCGGTTACAGCATAAAGTAACATAAAGTCGTTGCCTTTTCTATGTTTCAACAGAAGGGTTTCCCCTCTGGCCTAGTTTACAAGTTGAGTTACCGTTCCCTTCTTCCTCTTGCTAAAAGAGTTTCGCCTCTGGAGTGGTTGACACGTTCAGTTACTTTAGTGCCCCCTTTTTCCTCCTGATAAAGCCTCTTAAAAAAGTGGGCAAAACGAAGAGTTATTCTGTCTCAACAATGACACGGTCCCACCCGGAAGACGTTCTTTTAACATTATACCAAATTTTGTTTTGATATCTTAAAATATAATTGAAAAATAGCGGTGGCCCAGGTTTCATTGACACTCGGTATAATTTTATGCAATTTGGGGTCAGCAAAACGTGATTACAGTCACTCTTAGCTAGAAAAAATTATAACCGATTGTTCGCGGGTGGCAGAAATTTCAAGACGCATCAACTACTACGATTAGCACTATTAGCTTACTAATACTAAACCGTAAATAATATTCTTCGGTGGAGTAAAATGCATGTTGTATTAGAAATCTTTTGGCGGTATCTTTAAATTGTTTTAAAGGCAACTGCGTTACATCAAACGGTAATTTGTTATAAAACTGGATACCATAATAGTTGGAAGCATTTCTACTGGAAGTCAGTCTCAAGTAGGGGGGACAAATTTTATTGTTGTTTCGTGTGTCATAATCATGTATTTCTGCATGTGTATCATAAAAGTTAACCTGACGTTTAATAACTAGCAAACTATGAAGTATATACAAGCACGGGAGAGTTAATATTTTAATTCTGGCGAACTCGTTACGAACATCATCTCTAAATCCCTTACAAGCTATTATGCGGATCACCCTGCGTTGAAGTTTAAAGATTTTAGATGCATGTGTGAGTGAGTTTCCCCAACATGTGATAGCATAGATCATTTGTGAGCCAATCAATGAATGGTAGGCAGTCATAATCACATTCTCTAAAACTAGATTTCGGAGATTTCTTATAAGGAACGTGTTGTTTGAAATTTTACCTGATATAAAATCAGCATGAGCTTCGCAATTGAGCCTATGGTCTAGAACTACACCTAAAAATTTTAGAGGTTCGAGTTCATTAATAGTGCTAAGTTGACGAAGAGAAAGTATTAAGCGGGATGTTTTGTCTGTATTTAAACTAAGGGCCGGTCTTATAATGTTCGGTTTACTATCGGTTAAACAACTAACGGTCAACCCGCAGTACGCGTCTATTAAATTATATAGACGCGTACTGCGGGTTGACCGTACGTTGTTTCAACCGATAGTAAACCGAACATTATAAGACCGGCCCTAAGACGATTAGCGATGAACCAGTTATTTGCATTTCTAAGGGCATCTTCCTTGGAAATTAGTAATTGATGCTCATCAGAGTGTGAGCAAACAAGGGTAGTGTCATTGGCAAATAACAGCAAATGGTTGTTTGAAAAAGAGAAAGAGACATGAAGGTCGTTGACGTAGATTAAAAACAAAATGGGTCCCAGTATCGACCCTTGAGGTACCCCACTGAATACTTCGCCTTCACGAGAAATAACACCATTGACGAAAGAGTACTGCTTCCTATTAGTAAAATAAGATTCGAGTAAACTATAAGTCAGTTCAGCAAAACTGTAATATTTAAATTTGTTTAGCAAAATCTTCCACGATACACAACCGAAGGCATTGCGCAGATCAATAAACATAGCTCCAATATGAGTGGCGCCTTCAAAACCATCCACGATTAAGTCAGCTAACTGATTAATCCCATTATCGGTAGACTTTCTAGATCTGAAACTAAATTGATTTTTAAAGAACATCTTGTTGCCCTCAAAATATCTAGTCAATTCCAGCCAATGGGCCTAAAATTATTGGGATCGTTTGTGGAGCCCTTTTTATGAATTGGTATGACCTTTGCAATTTTTAATGCATCTATCCAGTAGCATTACAAATAATGTTAAATAACTCACTCGGAAAAATACTAATGTATTATATTATATCTTAAGCTTTTATACCATATTCAGAGATATTTATATTTCATTATAAAAATATAAAAGGACTAAAAGAATTGCTGGAAATGTGCAAATATTTCTTTATATTACGGTCATTATACTATGTTATAATTATTATGTAGGAGTTTTGCCTGAAGACATTCAAAAATAGTTAAACCTTTCAACGGATTTACTGAACATATAGGTCTCTAGGATATATTCAGAGTTTGTTTAACAAATTCAAATTGCTTTGAAACATCCTGCAAACATAGCTTCGGGTTAGATGCAGCGGCAACGTAATGAAACATAAAGCGCTTAGCTTTTCTACCACTAGTTTAGTTAACCTCGATAATATAAGCATCTCTCGTTTGACGTCATCCCTTCCAAACAACGTAAATTTCTAAATGTAACATTTTGTCAGTTTTGTTTGTATGTATAACTATAATAATATTGTAACGTACTGGTTATCACCGAAAGTAATGTCAATAGTTAGAAAAAATAATTAAATTTAGTAGAATTACTGATGATTCTTAAGTACCAACGTGGTGATGTACCTATTTAATCAGCTACGGCACGTGGGGGTTTGCTGCGACAGGTTTTATATTACAATTCTGGTTCAACTAAAGGCGAGTTCTGACATGTCAGTTTCGCTAATTCATTCTGGTCGATTCACTTTTAATGAAAATGCATACGTCCACACGTGTCATTTTATACTAAGTGACATTGAAAATGCAACACCCTGTAAACGTGAATGTACTGTAATATTTTTTTGCTAATAAAATGGATACCTATGGAGTATTAAATAATTAAAATTTTATGTAGTTTGGAGAAGTCGTTTGCCCTCAAATTCAATAATGAGCTGGAGCATTCGCCTACTCTACGGGGCATACTTTGAATAAGGTGGTCAATATCTTCCTGCGGTATAGTGTCCCAAGCAATTTCAATTTCATTTCTGAGGCGCTGTAGATCCATCGGGGGAGCAGGTAATCGCCCTAACCGTCTGCCCGCCATGTTCCATACATGTTCGATGGGCGAAAGGTCCGGTGACAGAGCTGGCCACGGAAGAATAGTGACATTAGCTTCACGAAGGAACCTCGTAGTGACAGCTGCAGTATGAGGCCTAGCATTATCCTGCTGGAAAACAAGGTTTTCTAGTTCTTGAAGATAGAGCAATGTAACAGGTTCCAAGACACTGTGAATGTAGCCCTCGGTATTTAAGTTTTCCTACAAGAAGACTAGAGGAGACCTGCTTCCATATGCTATGGCACTCCAAATCATATGCCCTCGGGTAAGCGCAACTTCACGTTTCATGCAGTACTGAATTTCTCGCCTTTCTCCACGTCTTCGACGGACTCTTCTACGTCCATCGTTGTCTCAGAGACAAAAGCGGGATTCGTCACTGAACACAATCCGATTCCATTCCTGATACCATTGGATGCGTTCTTAACACCATTGGAGTCTCGCCTCACGGTGTCTTTGGGTCAACGGCAAGATAAAGCCCGGCCGATAGGATTGCAGACCAAAAGCCCTTATTCTGCAATAAAACTGATCTGATATCGAGCTATTGTACCGTAGTAGCCATCCGTTTATTCCCATTGGACCTGGTGATGCTGAACCGATCCCTAAGGGCGTTCGCTCCTAAGAGGCGTTCTTCACGATCAGTAGTTCTAAGAACAGCTGCAGTACCTCTGCGGCGTTGACGTCTGTCCTCTTCTGTCCGGGTATTCCAACATCTCGTTACGGTAGATGCATTTCTGCCAACCCTATTAGTAATTTCCCGAAGACCCATTCCTGCTTCAAGCATCCTGATTATTCGTCCTTTTTCAAATTCGCTTAATTAGCGGAAATTTTTGCGTCTGCGTACTCGAGGCATCAGTAAACACCGTTAGTACGGCAACAACAAGACTAAAACTAACTTTGCACAGCAATCTACCACAAACACAGTAGAAACAAAAGGTGGTGTTGTTTTTAAGAAATTATCAAAATCAAATTTTGATCATTTAATACACCACATATTCCCAATTTACTACCAAAAAATTATTACAATATATTGATGTTTACTGGGTGTTGCATTTCCAATGTCACGCAGTATAGGTATTATTAACATTTATTCCTTTTGCGTTCACTTTTCAATAATGATCAGCTAAACTGAACAAAACTAGAACCACTTTTCACTTCCACTCAAAGGAAGAAATAACTGATCGGTCTAACTGAAGAACGTATCATAACGTATATTGACATTGATTAGGTTTTACCAAATATTATTTAGAATTAAAGTTAAAGACAAAACACTTAAACAATTTTAGAGATGAGTTACAAGTACATACAAACATAATGAAACAAGGGTTTGATCCAAACTATTAGCAAATCTTACTATGAATTGAATTAAGGTACATTTAAGTTAAATACAGAAAAATCGTCTACATAAAAATCGTAGAGAACGTCACCAGTACGAAGTACCTGACTTCTCAAGGACATGGTTCTCTGATGACTACACCAACCATCAAGAGCTCTTACTGAGCAATTCCTTATATAAGAAGTCAACTCCCACGCCGTACTGATACTACGTGCATTCATCTTGGCCATGGACATGCTGACCCATGCATTTTACAGAATGCACCATACAACTGACTCGAGTCATATTACAGGTTCGCGGCGGTCATCCACGTGCTTGGATGCCTTTGTTCCTGGCAGTGTAGTAACCCCAGATAATACGACATATCAATGTGCACCGTGCACGTGCACCGCTTCATTACAATGTAGTCGTAGCATTTAAAAAGTAACTAATAATGTATAATATAATATAATAACATCAAAATATCTTGGCCCTTAAAGTTAGAACTATGTATAAATAAGTCTGAATGTGTTTTTAAAATTGTCCGCTGTTGTGCTTTTTGAGAGAAAAAATTAACTGTAATAAATTATTTCAGGAAATACATAGCAACTTTTTATTGTATTTTTTTAAATAAACAATTCGTTCTAATATCCGCCATTTTCAGTTAGAATCTTATATTTTCTATCCACAGCCCTTGAGAACTATTACTTTGGACCATGAACGCCACAACTAATTCATTGAACTATGTCACATGTTAAAAGCACATGTAAAATAACAAATAGTAATTGGCTAATTGGTAATCCAAATCGATCGCAGCTTCTGTCAATGTTCCAGCTTCATTATGACCTTGTTAATAATTTTTATCAACCAGCCTAGCATTTTAAGCTTAAGATATATCTCAAAAATCGTCCAAAGCATGTGATGTTGCTTGTCGGCATAATACTTTAACTGATTGTATAATAAATTTACCCCTATTGCTGATTCTGTATACGATAAGCATGTATCGTTGAAAAATGCGAGAGCAGAAATAAGACATTCTGTACTAATCATTGCCTAAACCCAAAGTATTAAAATGTAATATCTACATGTAAATTGGTATACGTAAAGGAAAAGCTGGGACGTATACAACAACTGGCTTGCTTAAGTATAACGGGCAGTATGAGAACAACGACAACTAAGGCAATAGAAGTGCTGCTAGCGGTTCCACCATTGTGTCAAGAGGCGGAGATCATGGCAAAGATGGAGTGCTATAGATTAAAGAGGACAGGTGAGTAAAAAGAAGGAGTAAATGAGAAAGGATATATGGACACATTAAAAAGGCTGCAAACTAACGTACCGGCCATAAATATGCCTATGAACAGGACAAAGAAAGAGTGCAGTTTTAAACTAAACTCAAATTTATAGTACCGATGAGAAGAGAAGACCTAGGAATACCTGACTCTGAAGAGACTCTGTGTTGTTATACCGATGGCTCAAAGACAAAGTTGAATGCAGCAGGGGCGGGAATTTATATACCAACAACGGGGATCAGTGTATCATTCCACTGGGCAATAATATTACCCAATTTCAAGCGATAACTATTTTAAAATATGCAAGACTAGAGCAAGTACGAAAAGCAGAACAGGGAACAGTTCATATAGGTGCTCTCGGGGAGTCGGGCGGCGCTGAGTGCACTAAATACCTATCACGTAAGGTAAAGTCGGCGTTAGTAAAATAATGTAAATAGACATTGTGTGATCACGGGCGAAGAAAGAAACTACGGCTAGCATGGGTACCGGAACATAGTGGAGTAAAGGACAACGGAATGGTCGATGAATTAGCCTAAGTAGGTGGAACCAGTGGTTGTGGTCTCCGACCAAGTCACCAAGAACGCATTAAAGGAAAAAGTGATGGCAGACATACGAATGGAATGGAGATATACACGAGATAGCAAATTAGCAAATTAACTCTAAACGACAAACCAATAGAGCAAGTGATGAAGGTCACCTATCTGGGAGTATAGATTTCAAGTCATGGCTCTCTATGGGGAAGTAGCGACATAAACCACCAAGGTAGCCTCAATATCTGGATGCTTGAGATATTTGATTTGGAAAAACAAATATATGAACGTAGAAGGAAAAGTCAAAATACCGGGTGGTCCATCGGTCTGTATTTTTTTTTTTTACTCGCTTATTTTAAATATTACCGAAATTTTCTTCAAACAAAGTTTATTTTGCAGTAAAATGCCTACGTATCTGCAGTATAGGTTTTTCTACCGGGTGTTCCACTTTCGCGCAATGACATGCAACTTTATATTTTTTAATGGAACACCCTGTATATTTTTACAAAATTTTAAAGATTTTTTGTTTCTCTTTAAAACAATTCTTATTCATTATAGTCCTAAAATGATCAGTACAGAAACTATTCATGTTTTTAATAATAAATAATCACACGGAAAGTATGTCATTATAAAATATAAAGTTGCATATTATTGCGCGAAAATGGAACACCCGGTAGAAAAACTTATGCTGCAGATATGTAGGCATTTTAATGTAAAATAAACTTTGTTTGAAAAAAATTTCGGTAATATTTAAAATAATGGATTAATCGATTATTTTAAATATTAATCGATTATTTTAAATATTACCAAAATTTTTTTCAGACAAAGTTTATTTTACATTAAAATGCCCATATATCTGCAGCATAAGTTTTTCTTCCGGGTGTTCCATTTTTGCGCAATGATATGCAACTTTATATTTTTGAATGGCATACTTTCTGTGTGATTATTTATTATTAAAAACATGAATAGTTTCTGTACTGATCATTTTAGGACTATAATGAATAAGAGCTATTTTAAAGAGAAACAAAAAATCTTTAAAATTTTCTAAAAATATACAGGGTGTTCCATTAAAAAATATAAAGTTGCATGTCATTGCGCGAAAATGGAACACCCAGTAGAAAAACTTTTACTGCAGATATGTGGGCATTTTACTACAAAATAAACTTTGTTTGGAGAAAATTTCGGTAATATTTAAAATAAGCGAGTAAAAAAAAAAAATACAGACCGATGGACCACCCGGTATACTAAACAAGCGTAAGGCATCGAAACTAGAGCCGACACGCAAAAAACTAAGCAACTGGCACGTACCAACGAAATGAGAATTCTCAGAGCAATAGCGGGGAAAACCCTACACGATAGGATAAGAAACACCGAAATTCGGGAAACATGCAACACAGAAGATATAGTAAGATGGGGACGAAACCGAAGAAGACTATGGCGAGAACATGTAGAACGGATGGAAAATCATCGATTAGCAAAGGTGTGCATGACCCAAATACCACATGGAAGGAGACAACAAGGAAGACCACCGAAACGTTGGCGAGACTGTTGGACGTCATCGTCACAGGAACCAGGCTAACCAGAAAAAAAAACAGGTCAATGACCTAATCAAAGGAGAAGAAAAAGAAGTGATGGCAGACATAAGAATGGACTGGAGATATACACGAGTTAGCTGCAGACAAGCAAAAGAAATGATTAAAAGACCGGATTTAAGCAACTCCATTTTTCTTAGAGAAGCTTCTAGACAATCTATTAGAATAATAATAGCAATTTTGAGCAGTCATTGTACATTAAGAAGACACCTGTATAAAATAGGAGTAGAGGCTGGCCCATACTGCAGACAGTGTGAATCAGAAGAAGAAACTGCTATGCATTTTCTAGCAAAGTGCGAGAAGTATGAAGAGGGGCGGAGAGCAATATTTGGGAAGAAGAAGATTAAACCGAAAAAGGTAAAGGAACTAGATCTAACCAAAATTTTGAAGTCTGCCAGATTGACGGAGAGATTCGAATAAGAGTAGACCGCGAGGGGAGGGCGATATGGGCCCGTGAGGTCTTGATCGCAGGAAGGTCATACCCGTAACCCTGGAATCTGTCTATCTATCTATCTATTAGAATATCTTACTTTATGATGATGAAACACAATTTATCGAACAGCAATGTAGTGATATTAGGTCTAAATAAACGAACTGAAATAGTGTGATTGTAAGGAACTGCAATCAAATGCATGTTCCAGTGCAGCAAGGATTTACAACAGGTACGCTCGTAGGACAGTTATCGCCTAGAATAGGTATTGAAAAATATTACTTTATTCCCCAACCCTAACTAACTCAGAGCGGAATCTGGCTCGACTAGTACCGCTGAAACATATTCTAACTGCATTCTAGTCACATTTGAACGCTCCTAGTATTTATTTATACTGTTACTACTGCTCTCAATTTATACTACATGTAAAGAAATGTGTATTTATTAGTATGAATAAACATCAGTAGCATCAAACAAAAAGCCATCGAAAAATTCTTTAACTCGCTTTAAAAGTACGTTACTGTATGTGTGCATATTCATTTATAGCTGCAAATGCAATAATTATAGGTTCATGTACAAAAGCTTTAAAGCAGATACGGAAAAATACAACTTCCTGGGCTAGTCAGAAGCTTTATTTGTTCGTTACTTACCTTCAGATTTCGAGTAACATCAGAGAGTAGTATACAGGTATTCTACTTTAAGAGTACAACTAAAACACTTTAATTATTTGAGCCTAATTAGTTTAAAATGTCTATCCAAATCAACTAGCTTTGTAACGTAATTAAACTGAATTGCTATTGAAATTCATTACAAAAAGAAACGTGTACCATTTTCTACGAAGAACGCTAATGTTATGCTTATACTAAATTAATTAATATTTTACTAAACCAAAATACGAAATAATTTAATACTTCATTTATCTTGCAACGGTGTGTATAGTGATCTCTCCACCTCAGAGCGTTCTTAGGAAATATTGCCTTAATTTATCAAGTATAATATCCCTTGGAAATTTTAAGACAGATTACACAAACTTTTGAATTTAGAACATAAAGGTCGGCAGTTGAATGATGTATTGGTGTTTGTGTATTTCTAAATAAGTATTGGTAGTAATGCGAATCCCTTAACAGTTTTTTTTTTTAATTGTATGTAGTATGTAATAACAATAATAGACTTAGGACCGGTTGCACAAACGATTTAACAGCTTCGTCAAATTGAACAAAATTTAAATTCATATAACAAATAACACATTAGTAAACAAAAAATTATGCCCGTTTGTCAACTTTGATCATTCGTTAAATTAACAAAAGTTTTGTAACACTCACCCGGTACAAATTCAAATTCTTCAAATCTATCTGCTTGTAATAACGAACTGAATCCTATAATTACACTTTTTTGTAACTGATTTCAAGGTATGACTTTTACTTTATTTTTTTATTAGTTACATTGGATTCGAACATTTAGGCAATACACCAAATTATAATAAAAGAGCAGATTCTTAAGCAAACTCCTTTATACTTTTAATTCAGGCGAAACGATTTTCCTGGTATTTGACGTATATTTAATATTTTGCCATTTCTTTCTTAGAATACCAATTTATTAGATTGCATTTGTTTTAAGAAATATTTAGCGCAGTCACTTAGATTTGAAATTTTTGTGTTTAAACCGTAACATACATCACAAATTAGAAACAGGCAAAAACGTTTACTATTAAATGTCTCTTTCTAAAAAAAATTATTTTAATTATCGATCTTGCAATTAAAGAATTACTGTATGATATGGGCTGTGACACCCATGTTTCATACACTAGCGGTCCATTGATAATAACAATTATCACCTCAAAATATGTCTTATGTCCGTACGGAGTGTCATACCAAATATCATCCAAATTGATCCAAGCATTTTGTTCTTATAAGAAAAATAATTTCAAAGAACTTTGACGTAGAATACTAGCTTAACGAAACGAATTTGTATATACACTGCCGCCTAAAAGTTTAAGACCACATGCTTAAAAAATAAAGTATTTGCATCTGCAGTTTATTTATTATCAAAGATTTAGTAGGCGCTGCTCTCATATATTTATTTTGACAGTTCTACTTGCAATTTATATACTTTTTTCTATGGCAGCTGTTAAAGTGCTACTCTATGTATTAATTTGAGTAGATAAAGTAGCACTCTAACAGCAAGGGTAGATAAAGTACTATTTTAACAGCAAAGGTAGATAAAGTACTTTATTTTTTGTTTTTAACCCTAAAACGCCCATACTAATGACATTTTAAAACGTGACTCGATTTGTAATTTTTTAAACATCAATGTCAAAGTGTAACGCCACTGCTTAACTTAGAAATATTTATGTTACGCCTATGTTCAGTGGTAAAAGCGATGGTCTGTTTTACCGACCAAGTAACAATATAAACATAATTCAATATGGCGTATTATGTAAAAAATGTAAAATATACTAAAATGTAACGGTGTGAGTTTTTTGTGTTAGTAATTAAATAACTTTAATAGTTTGCGATTATTTACAATCACCACCCTCTTACACGACGATAAAATTTAATTATCTTCTCGAGCGTAATTAGCGTCTCGACGCTAAAATACGCCCTCGAAGATAAAATACAATTTTATCGTCTTGTATAATAAATAACTATTTAGCCCAGTGGCCAAGTACATTTTACCTTGCAAAAGGTTATGTAGTTTTGGATTTTGGATATGTTGTATGTACCTAGGCCCTTATTAAAAATCCAAGTTTTCTAATTTGGCACGCCTGTGCGCGAGTCAGTACAACCACTTTTGTGTCACTTTTTTCGGTGTTTGCTCGATTACTCTTTACTAGTGCGTCCTATATCAAAAATTACTCTTACCTTTTTTGTAGAGCACAAAATTTGCTACAATTTACCCCAATAGCATGTTTTACTAAACCTCATAGTTACCGAAATACAAAGCTTCAAAGCACAAAATTTTTCCAAAAGTTAGGGAAAACTACCACAAAAAACACAGTGTCCATCATCTTAACGGTTTATTGGTTCAATTTAAAGACAAAATGAGTAACACTTTGTAGCCATATGGTAGATATGTGCATAAAAAATTACAAATAAGACCACAATACATGGAATATACCGTCTGTCAACTAAACCTGGGACACCCTCGTAATTTTTTTATTTTTTAAGATATCTAAATGAAATTTGGTATGTTTAATATACTCTTTAAATGTTATTTGTTGACATAGGAAACAAGTTTCTGTCACTTCCGGTTTCGCCGGAATTGACTACAACTTTTGTTATTTTAAATGGAACACCCTGTATATTTATACATTTTTGGAATCTCAATTCAATTTTACGTATGGTAGTATCAAGTTCGAAACATTTTGATGACAAAGTAAATGTTTGCAGAAATTAATCTAAAGTGCCATGACTAACGCCAAATGAAAGTCAAGGTGCCCCAACACTCGAGACAAATTGTTTTAGAACTTTAACTATTTTAGTTGCTGTATTAGAATGGCCTAAATTGGCAAAAGTGCTTTATCGAGAATAACTCTATTTCGAAATAATTTTGTATCCAAATGATAGATATATGTATAAAATATATACAAATAATGTGTAATCGTTTAACCTCTTATATCTTTCGATGTTGAGGCTGGTGCGTTAGCGTATATGGTCTTACGCGTGAAATGCACCATGTGTATACTGTATAGTGTATGTGTGACTGTATGTGTACGTATAGAACCTTGTTACTCTACCTCGTAGGTCTAAAATAGAAATAATACAAATTAATACAAATAAGGCGTATATGCAAACAAAATTTTTTGTAGAAAAATACTAAACGTTAGACGTTTGATCTTTGGTTCTATCTGTAGTGTCACTTTCTATAACAAAAGTAAAATGTTCAATGTCTTCATTTTCTTGGGCAATCAGCTGATCAATTATTGAAACCGCTTCTTCTTCTATATCATCGTCGTTTGTAATAATCTCAGGAGCATTTAGGCATGATTGTCCATAGCAATTCTTACAAGTAATAGAGCAATGCAAACCAGCCTTTCTGCAGCTGCAGGCCTTAGCACACCCTTTCTTACATTGGCAAAAAATAGTCTGCAGCAACGAATCTGGTGCAGCGTTTTTTGTTGTTTTAATTGGAGTCAGTCCTCGCCTGTTTGTCGTCCAGCCCCAATCTAAAGGGTTCTTTTCCCTGCCCATCCATGTTTGGACTTGATATGTGCGTAATGCGTGATACCAGGCTGCATCTTGCGTTGGTGGCAGTCTGGCAAGGTGAAACTTGCTTTTAGTCACAGACTTTTCAAAAAAAGTTTGAGCATTCATGTCCCCACCATACAAGGCTACGAAAAATTTCTTGTAACTTATGAAAAACTTTTTTAACTTTGAGGCTCTGTATTTCGGTAACTATAAGGTTTAGAAAATCATGTTATTGGAGTAAATTGTAGAAAAGTTTGTGCTCTACACAAAAGTCAATAATAACTTTTCTGTAGGACGCACTATCAAAGAGTTATCGAGCAAACACCGAAAAAAGTGACACAAAAGTGGTTGTACCGACGCGCGCACAGGCGTGCCAAATTAGAAAACTTGGATTTTTAATAAGGGCCTAGGTACATACAACATATCCAAAATCCAAAACTACATGACCTTTTGCAAGGTAACCCCCCCTTTTCACGACCTGGCCACTGGGCTAATTGTTTGTCAACCGCAGTTTGAAAAGGGTAAAAACAGACGGAACGATTTGTGTCGAGTCGACGAATTTTATTTTGGTTCACACGGAACGCCCATGTCGAAACGGTGTCGATTTGATGGTATCCTGTTACCTTAGGCTAAAACAGACGGGGCGATTTATGTCAAGTCGACAGTCGACTCGACATAAATCGCCCCGTCTGTTTTTAGCCTTTTAGTTTTCTAATAAGTACAAAAACAACATCAAATTGTCTCAAAGTGGTTTGATAATTAATAATTTTGAACAGGCCCGTTTTAAAATTTACCAGTGCATAGAGGTAAAAATTGTAATACCTACTTTCTTTTAACCAAATTCTCCTATCAAATGGAATTTTTATTTTTTTGGCAACCCATTTAGAATAGCCAACACTTAATTTTAGTTGGAGTTTGGGTTCAAAGTACAAATTACAAAAAATAACTCTGCGATTATTTACCGAAATGGGGAAAGCAAAATGTTTGGGTATAGAAAAACGAAGCCAAATACTTCTTTTATAAATAAGAAAAATCTCAACGACTCATTGCCAAAGAACTGAAAGTATCGAAGACCGCTGTCCACGATACTATTTATCGGTATGCATTGGCAGTAATTTGGACAGAAAACGAACTGGAAGACCAAAAACGACGACTTCACTTGATGATCTGAGAATAAAATTGATATCCAAAAGAAATCGACGCCTAACAGCGCCAGAAATTTGTGCTCAAATTAATTTTGGGAGAAGTAAGCCGATATCTGTATCCACAGTTAAGTTGCGGCTTAAAGCTGCAAATTTGAGAGGCTGTGTAGCTGTCAAAAAGCCTTTAGTCCGTGTAGGAAATAAACAAAAACGGTTACGGTGGGTTCAGAAACATCTTTCTTGGAAGTTTCAAGAATTGCAAAATGTGTTATGGACGGACGAATCAAAATTTGACGTTTTTGGCCAAAGACGTCGAATTTTTGTCCGAAGGTCAGCACACGAGAAGCCCGAATGTATGATGCCAACGGTCGCGGATGGAGGTGGTGCTATTATGGTTTGGGGATGCTTCTCAGGTTTTGGAGTAGGCGATTTGATGAGAATTGATGGCATTTTGAATAAGGAGCGTTACAAAGACATTCTAGAACACCATGTTGTATCATCAGGTTTGCGTCTTATTGGTGAAGGTTTCACCCTTGAACAGGATAACGACCCCAAACATACTTCAAAAATATGTAGAGAGTATGTTAAGGACCTAGTAGATGAAGGCATATTGAAAGATATGGAATGGGTACCGCAGTCTCCAGACTTGAGTCCTATCGAGTTACTGTGGGAAGAACTCGATAGGCAAGTAAGAAAAAAATGTTCGACATCTAAGGAGCATCTATGGGAGGTTCTCCAAGAAGCGTGGCACAACATTAAGGATGAAGCGATAAGAAAATTGTTAGAAAGAATGCGGCGTATAACAAAACAGTTGTTTCTGCTAAAGGTGGATTTTTTGATGAAAAAAAAGTATAGAATTCGTTTGCTTTCTGTGTCTAATAAATAACTATAAGAGTCGGTTTCTTCGTTTTTGGTGTTAAAATGTCTTTTATATAGTACAGTGTGTCCCCGGATGGACCTAACTATACTTGTAAACTTCCTTACTTTGGATTTTAGGAAGAACAGCCATTCTTCATAAAAAGAAGAAAATGAGACAACGTGAAATTTGGTTAAGAATAAAGAACCTTTTATTTGAAAGGAAAGTATAAGTATTACTGGGAAGACATGTTTGAAATTTCATATATCTAATCTGTACGTTGTATCTCAAAGTTGATTTTTTTTATCTTTATTAAGATAAATAAGTAATAGAGGTATAAATTTTGCCAACGTGATTATCGCAGTTATCTAATGAAAACAAACGCAACTGAGAATTTACTCAAATGATTGAAGCAAAACTTTTTATGAAGAATGACTGTTCTTCCTAAAATGCAAAATAAGGAAGTTTACATGTTTACAAGTATAGTTAGGTCCATCCGGGGACACACTGTATATTAAATACTACCCAATAAATATGTTCATTTGATAATAGTATCGTTAATTTTTAGATATCTTAAAAATCCAGAGAGTGGTCTTAAACTTTTAGGCGGCAGTGTGGATATGTTGAGTTAAATCATTTTATTTTACATCCAGGAATCTGTGGTTAAACTATATCCACACATTTTAGAGGTAGGTACTCTGTATTTACTATAATGCTTATTCCAGCTTTCTATCTTATTATTGCATTATTACTGCATCTAATACCTATAAAATGACTATTTTTAAAGAGTACAAGGAACATACGATTTATGGTACCATCGCCAACTACGACATATTTAAAAATATAAACTTTAGGTCATAATTCTTAAAATGTGAAAAGAGTCAGTGGCGGCTCGTGACTTTAGGAATGGGTGAAGCAGATTATTAGGTCCCCCTTCACCCCTTTGGAGGTCGAACTGCAGGCGCAGCCTCCCGGTTGTGAAAAAATAATCCACTACTCCAACGAAGTCTATACAGTATAAACAAACAAACAAAAATGGTGCCTCACTAACTTATATAGTCACTTCAAAGTTTACTTATGAAATTATAACCGAAACCAGAAGGCAGGTTGCGAGTGACGCAGGTGTAGAATCTGTTTCACTTCTCCGTTAAATTTATTTGCAAGCGTGCCGTTGCCATGGCAACGGCACGTAATGCAAACATACGAAAATTGGTGCAGTATGCCTGTATAAGTGAACTTGTTTCAGTTGAACGCTTGTGGTCTGCAGTATGTACTGCGGACGGCATAACCTGCAGGGACGATGTACTGCACGCCAACTGAAAAAGGAAACGAAAAATACCGTGTTCTGAGGTGCGACCTATAGCTACTAATAATTAGGAACGGAAGTAATTATTTCATTATTTTCTGGTTATATCAACTGAATTAAAGAAAATGAAAAAAAAATAAAATGATTTCGGATTTTGAATAAAAAAAACATTTAACGGAAAAATATGTGTCAAGCAGCGCTTCACCTGCGTCATCAGACGGGCCGCCGGTGAAAAAAGTAGATATCTGAATTGAGTATGATACAGCTTGAAAACGTGCCAGTTTTTCATGTTTTTCATATGTTCAAAAAAAAGTTTTCAAAATGAAACTCGACACAAAAAAGTCCTGGAGCTCGACATCAATTTTTGTCTATCCCCAATAATAATATAATTTAAAATCATCGAAAATGGTCCACCCCGTTTTTAAAAAGCTTTGGAATCTTTTCTTTCTGTGTTATATCATTTTCTAAAGACGTTGGCAAAGGGGTCAAAGCCACATTTTTAAACGACTTAGCGTCGTGAACTTCGTTATATCCCACTAAATACGGAAATGTGTTCTCCGCAGTGGTTTCCCCGCCTTCTGCAGACCATGTAATAAGTGTATAATGTATCTGTCTGTGCCTTGTTACTATCTGAAGTCGGCGACTCCGCACACAGAATCGTTAATTGTAACCAAACCACTCGCTTAGGTACCGACCTCAAACAGTGGGAAATTTTTTATAAAAATTCTTACCACTGCGTGAGATCCGAACCCAAGACTCCTAGCTAGGAGCCCACCGCTCATACCACTGCGCCAACGAGATCTTCGATAAAATACGCTAAATATTAAAATTATTATTTTAAAAGAAGAAAATGCTTCTTAAGATGGTTTTTACCTGTATGAGACAAAAATAGAAATCTAAATATATCCAAAAAATAAAATTTGTATTAATAGTTTAATTGCGATTACTCACGCAATGTTTCTATTATAACGAGCTTAGTAAATTAATAAAATTACGATGGCAATTTTGTGCGCTTGTGTAGTCTGTAGTCCCTTCATATTTGCTCCTATTTTCCCATCTAGCATTTAATCATCAACTTATTTATTTATGTTCTTGATTTTGCAAAATAATCAGTTATCTGCGATTTTAATAGTTATTTGTACAACTAGTAATGAAAGCAATACTTTTTTTCATGAGTTTGAAGTTTGATGCACGACGGCGAAGCCGGAGTGCATCAATCAAACGAGTGAAAAAAATATGCTTTCATACGAGTTGTACACAATATTTTTTTGCATTTTTACATTTTAAATCCCTCAAAACAGGATAAAAAGGATTTGAGAATTGACAGTTGTCAAACTGACAATTTACAATATTTTATTTAAAGCATACTTACTTAATGCAAAATGTAAAATTAAATAGTTAAAGAAAGTGCTGCTTTCTTTATGATTTTTTGATAAAAAAAAGTCCACTTTTTTTGTTAAAATGCAAAAAAAGGAATTTCCATTGCATTTTTAAAATAAACTGATTCCGCATGAAAATATAAACACAAAAATACACAATGTCACTGTTTTTAGAAAAAAGGCAAAGAAGAAGGTATAAATAACAAACTGCATCCTCTAGAGAATTTAAACGTCCTGTCATCGGATTTACACCCTGACAAATTATCCAAAAAGGCGCTGTCTTAAGAACCGATGTTCTTGGATAAAATATAATATAATATGAAACTAAAAGACTAAATGACTTAAATTGTTTAAAAATAACTAGGCGCCCTATTTAAATCAAATAAAATTACTGGAGTACAGCAACTGGTTGATTTATCTGTCTTATGATAGTTTTGACAGTATTTAGGTTTAGAAATCTTGGTTTTGATTTAAAAATATCATAATTTAAAGATATATGGTAAGATATATTTTTGGTCGATTGATACGATTTTACAAAGAACTTTTCGTACTTTATTGGTGATTCTTAGAATAGGAAAATCGAGCAACAAGAGCCCTCTATAGGCGACGTGGTTTCCTACCGGACAGGAAGGCAAACCGTGAATACGTAATGTTCCTGAATAATTCAAGCACTAAAATTTTCTCCGTAATTAGCAGATTTGTAAGCTGGGAACTTAACATTACCGCACACTCTGAAAACGTGATTACTTACTAGGAAACTTTGACCTTCTACTTAAATTTAAACTGACTGCCCATTTTCGTACAATTATGATTATACATCTTAATGATACGAAAATTTAAGGGGTACGGTTATGCATTTAGACAACATTGTAACGTTATTCTTAAAGAAGCATTACAAATAATGCAGTTACTACCATCGTAAATAAAATAACTCAAAAGTTTAATGTAATATAATGAGGTTCTGGCGGCATATTTTTATGAAGCCTGTAGATTGTCTTCAGGAAAGTGGAAGTTATGACATCGTTATCCACCTCATTTCGTTCTCAACCTAACCATACAGATGAACTTCCAATCCCATTTTTTCAAAGCAAATCAAAGCGAGGCACGCGAGAACCACATATTGCGACTGCTGCACGGCACGCAACCCCTAGCGTGAGTGACAACGCGCTCCGTCCGAAAATCGGGCTCCTCGAATTATTGCAAGGAGGCGGACAAACCGTTCGTCTGTCGGTTTTACTCTGTCGTTTCTCAGAACTGGAAGTATCGTGACAGCTCAGCGATTATTCATCTAACCACGAACTATATTTATACAACCAAACATACTATTTTTAAATACACGTCGAAATCGGATTGTTGTTCCCGTCGCGTGACAGACTTGTTATTGATTTTCTTTGTTACGTGTCAATTCGGGTAGGGTACTGCCACACATCATTACACAGATGATATCATAGATAAGGGAGCGGGCGTCCCGCAAGACACTCGCATTAAGAAGACCGATATTACTGTGGGGAGATGCAGCCGCTGATAAATTATCTCCGTTGCAGACAACCATGTCAATTTACGCGATCCCAAAAGGCACTCAAATTGACTATCAACAGTTATACAAATAATTCAAAAATTATTTCTCGATTTAGCTCGTTTATGCAGCAGTGCGTGAGGAGCAAAATACTGGGAACGTTCTCCTCTAGAGACCTGTTACGAGCTCCCAGAGGCAGCCTATTAACCTTTTACAACACCCGTCAGCTACGATATTTTACAAGAACACAATTCTCAGATAATGAAGGTGTTTACATGCGGACCGCCAGCTTCCGCCGAGCGCTTGATAATTAGGCAGCCGCTGAATGCACGGCGCAAGCTCTTCATTACCACAACTGCTATTAGGAAACCAACAAGTACTACCATAATATCGAGTGCTGCCATTTTGCTACTTCTACATCGACGCAACGTGATTTCGTGCAAAATTACGTTGCTACAACCCTACAACTTCTTATAAGTCGTTAGATATTTACACCTACGCACCCGGCTATCATCTCACTACTAAGCAAAACTGCAGACTATGATATAAAACGCAGTCAAGTGTAGCTATCAACTAGTTCTTTGTAATTGTAATTCCTTAACAATTCTCTCAATTCAAAATTTTTGGGTTTCTTTACTTGTAACTGAAATTGATTGTTGATTATCGTCAAGAGATGAAAATACTAACTGCAATCTTAATTCTGGAAAAATATGTACACGTGAAAGTATATCTTCATCATTTTCTATAGGTCATAACTGAATGAACAGTGCCGGTTTTACATACTAGGCTAACTAGGCTATACCCTAGAGGCGCCAGCTGTTGGGCGCCGAGAAAAATAATTTAATGTAAATATAAAAAGTATCAAGCAAAAAATTTAAAATATCTGGAAAAGACGTTTTTAGCTTCTATGTACATATTCGACTGCACTCGGTAATGTTCGCGAAATTTTAAAAAAATATACAGAGGAAAACTCAGATGAAGGAGTAAAATGTCTTTTACCAAAATCGTTGTCTGCTACAAGGTGGTCAGCACGAAGAAGTGCATGTAGAGCTTTATATACAGGATACAATTGTTTTTTTCTGGCTTTACAAGAAATCGAAAATAACGAAACTGAGAAAGCTGCAACAAGTATAGAAGCTAGAAGTTAAATGAAAAAAATTCCGACCCTTTTGGAATGATATTTTGCAATGATATGACAACACAAGTAAAACATTACAAAAATGTAAATGTTAAAATAGACTTACTAATTGCAGTACGTTTATTTGATTCGTTAATTGAATATTTAAAAAAACTGCGCAATAATTTTGAACATTACGAAGAAAAAGGCAAAAAACTCTCAAAATGTGATCAATACAGTGAAAGTAGAAGACGCTACACTACAATTTCAAGAGTCAGATACCGAAATAATCTTTGACGCTAGAACAAATATGAGAGTGAACACATTTAATAAAATTTTAGACAATTTAATTCAAGAACTATTATATCGACGTAGTGCTTACAATGAAATTGAAAATCTTTTTGGGCTTTTTACTAACCTATCAACTCTTAACGACGAAGAAATACGGAAGAAAGCTGCACTTCTTCAATCTACACACCAAGGGGATATAGAAGAAGATTTTCCCGAAGAATGCATTCAATTTAAAGAGTTCATGGCCAACTTGAACGTTGAATGTAT
This sequence comes from Melanotus villosus, assembly GCA_963082815.1. Lineage (NCBI taxonomy): Eukaryota > Metazoa > Arthropoda > Insecta > Coleoptera > Elateridae > Melanotus > Melanotus villosus. The sequence continues at coordinate 58,789,612 of OY720418.1, read as the reverse complement.
TTCGATAAGTGAGATATTAATTTTTAAGTGCTGAAGGATCTTTCTCAACACTAAAACGTGTTAAAAATTATTTAAGGAATTCTTTAAGTCAAGATTTATTTTGTGATTTAGCAGTATTAAATATAAATAGTGATTTATTAAATAATATGTCATTTGATGATATTATAAATGAATTTTCTGCAAAAAAAATTCAAGAAAGAAGCAATTTTAATTAAGTAATTATGTTCCTTATGGTTATACTACTTATACCTATATTATAATTATTTATGTTTTTGTTTATTTAATATTTATTTGGAAGAAATATATTATTTTAGTTATTCAAGAAAGTATTTTTATTTTTGTTAATTGTACATGTTCAAAAAATAAATAAAGGTCTCTATTATTAATTTCTGACTAATTATTTATTAAAAATGATAAGGGGCGCCGTAATTATTTTAGCCTAGGGGCAAAATTTATATAAAACCGGCACTGTTAATGAATACAGTTCCCTAATTTTTAACTACTGACAACTAATTGAATTGTAAATCATCGTGTAACCTCACGCAGAATTCTTTAACTCTAAAACAGCGTAAAACAAGTAATTTATCTACGATAAACTAAAACCCAGCTTCTTATTTCTTTTCTAGCAGTTTTATTTGGAACGAATCTATAGATAAATAAATGATTTCGTTAATATTCCAAATAAAATAAACATCAAAACATACATGCCAAAATTTGTAGCAATAACGATTCAGCGTATGTTAAATCACCTGTTACCTATGTTGCTATTAAGCACTAAAAATTAACCTCGTAATTTTATATTTGACATTTCCCGGCATGATGTTGTTACTTAAAAGTCTGTATCACAATATAATATCATATACGTACGCGTTGACAGAAAAAAACGCATATTATATTAAGTCAACATGGACGCTTGTGATTCGAGAAGAGCATTCCGGGTCGGAAAAAACCTTCTTGACGTGTTGCCGTCATTAGTATTCCCAAACCCTGGTTTGGGAATGTCTACGAGGAGACCCATTTCTTCTTTGAAGTTTGTTTGAATTTTTTCTTTTGTTTCTGTATCTCAATATAATATCATATACGTACGCGTTGACAGAAAAAAACGCATACTCTTGCTCAAATCAAGTTATAGTGTACGTCCTTTTTTGGCAATGAAATTAAGGGAATATCATATGCTACTACCTCTAAATAAGAAACAATAATTCAAATCCAAACTTCAATAGCAAGATTTAAAATCATAATGCACTCAATTTATATAACATATGAAGAAACGAAATTTCTCAAAAAAAAAATCAAACGACAATGACACAACAATCAATTTAATTAAGAGCTCGCATTTTGAGACATACCTTCTAGAAACGAACATCTGCGTAACGTACTAATATAATAAATTATGTATCTACTTGATTTACATTATCTACTTATGTTTATGTATGAGAATTCAAAACTTTTAACAACATATACCTATGAACTACGAAGAAGGCGTGGTTAAGCTAATTAATAGTTACAAAAGAATAAATAAAGCGAACTTCAACTGATATAACGTTTTGCTTTGGATTTGGCAATGAAGAGCAATAATTTTAGTTGCCGTTGGTCTCAATGCGTCGTTGTTAGCAGATTTGCTTAATAACTTAAAAGTTTCGGGTTCGATTCCTATTCCAGGTAGTAGAAAAATCTGAAAGTATGTCTACTTTCGAATGAAAGTAACATGTTCCATGTTCATGGGATATTTGACAAGAAAAAGCCACTTATCAAGTTCAACAAAATTACTAAATGATCAACCTAATCGACGTTCACTTAAAGTCTAAATATCATCCGATACCTAACGAATCAGTAAACAAACAAATGCTTTTTATTATCTGCAATATTACTCTGGTTCCTGGCTATTACAAACAAAATAATTTACAAACCAATTAGAGGGCCAAGAAGTCTACAGCATAGGCGCTAAATTTTCACTTACAATACCACGAGTGGCCAAAGAATTGTCGATTATTTTTTTGCTGTAACATCACGAATGTTCCTTGTATTTGCATAATATGAATAAGTATCACGAGTGCGCAGCACGAGTGGTATTCGCAATCACAAGGAACATGAGTGATTTTACAGCATAAATAATCTACAATTCTTTGACCACGAATGGTATTTGAGGGACTATTCAACGAAAAAGAAATCATTTCCATCGAATCATTTTTCATAAATTAGTCCACATTCAAGTTTGTTTACATGAAAATTGTTCTCTGTGGGATATAACTAGCAATAAACTATTTTCAAAAAATTGTCGCTTCGTATCACTAGTGAAATTTTATCGACAATTTTTTCTAGTGAAAATTGTCGATACAATTTGTTTTGATTGGTTCAAAAACGTTAAATCTTGCATTTCAGTTGCTCCATTTTTGACAGATGACATATGAGTTGAATAGTCAGAGTAATTAAATTATGCAATTATAGTTCTTGGTAGATTATGATAAACAAAATTATTTGTTTTATAGAGGTAGGGGAAATGTGGGGAATGGCGGCCCCCGGGGTAATATGGGCCATCAAATACCCGTGCTGTCAAAGTATCTAGCCGCGATTAGACCTATGCTACCAACTACCACTATGTATTTGAACATCCACTCCAATTGCAGTTGTTATATCAATGGCCGTCTGCGAGTGACAGAAGTTTCATTGCGCGCGCGAATTCCAATATAACAGAGTTCAGTTTTCACCAAGGAAAATAAAGTGTAATTTCTTTAGTTTTTCATTGCATCTTAGGCAGAACTTTTCATTTGAGATATGTCGTTACTGATTCCTTACTTAATTTTGCGTTTTATACCCTAACGTAAATTTTTTGTTATTGCTATTGTATAGTTATTTTCCGGGGTAATCAAGGCCACATGAAGATATCTGTTTGGTATGCGGCGAATTCGGAAAGGATCGTGAAATATGGTTGCAATGCGTGATAATAATAATAATAATAATAATAATAGATAATAATGTTTATTTAAATTAAAAAAAAACAAATAAAAATTCATCAATCAATCAATTATATGCATATTCATATGCAGATATACATATATACGAGTATATTGGGCCCATAAGGCTTGTACCGATTTTGAAAGAGGCCGAAACTTTATTTGTGACTACTGTTGTTAATTTTATCTATTACCTAGGTATATAATGAACCAACATGGGGCAATAAGGGCCACTGCCGCTATTACCCCAAAAGACCAGGGTAATAGCGGCCTCTTAAATGTTTTTCTTTTTTGTTCCGGAAACCTTGTTTTTAGTTTATTTATATTTTGACATAATAAAGTTTTAGTTGACTGTATATAGATTAGTTTTATGTCCCAAACTGCTACTAAATAAAATAATTCTGGGAGTGGTGATGCAATACGCTTAGGCGGCCGCCATTCCCCACATTTCCCCTATGTATCTTGGTGCCCTCAAGGTGTGTGTACCTATGATCAAGACTCATTAATTTTCGAATGATTGTCACGTGCTAATTCCGCACTAAGACAACATATAGGGCGACGTCAAAGTCGGGTGGCTCGCGGCTAGCAAGCAGCGGGGTGCAGGGGGGTTCGAAACGCTTAACCCTTTAGGTTGGGGGTCGTAATCAGCAGGAAAACGGGCGCCACTGCGGAGGTCACCCAGGATGGTCTTGAGGAACGTACCGCAGATGGGTTCGTCCTGGCCTCGAGGGGGAGGGTGGCTGCTCCCTACTGCTAGGTGCTACTTACCCTTTCTTACTGAGAGAAACTCTGCTACTGGTAGACAGGCTCACAAGGCTGTATACAATTATCAAAATAAACACAAAACACAAATAAAAGGCAATAGTGAATTAACAATGAGGTTTAATAAATGTGAGAATTATGCAAAATATGACACGAGATGAATCCATCAGCTCTATCTTATTTTACGTGAAAGGGGATTGAGGGATGCCACATTTACTCGAGCTACTGCAAAGATGTTTAAAGCTAAGCTCCCTCATTCGCAAGAAAATGGGTGGTAATGATAAAACTTAGACTAAAAATCGGGTTACAAGTAACTTTCAAACATGCAACACGAAATTGGTAAGTGCTGTGACAGATCGTACTGCTTTTAATCGTTACCACTGATGCAAATATGTTACGCACTGATTTAAGCATTTCACCCGAACGGATTAAAAAGGGGGCGCTTGTTGTACTTATGCTACGGACAGTAGTTTGTTAACTGGTACCTGTCTACAAGTAATCTGTGGTATACGGTATTATCTAGGGTTGAAGCTTGAAGCTACTGAAGATACTGTTTGCAACCGGCAGGTGCAAAGGCAACCTGAAATATTGTTACCTGGGCGAGGACTTCGTTTAGCAGGGGGTTGTCAGTGGAAGGGATGGCAGACTTCTTGCCCCAGGGAGAGTAGCAGCGGTCGGCATAAAGACGGGAGGTGTCCTTTCCCGAAAGCGGGTGCGAAGACAACGGAGGTTCCTAGGTCTCGTAGGTTACTTGATCCGAAACGAAACCATGTGAAAACGGTACTTCACAAAACACTAAACTCTCACACCGAAATATTTTCCGAAACGGTAATGCACTCTCTATGAGGATTCGACAAACACGTCGTAAGATAATTTTTCTGACAAACGTTTAAAAATATTACTTTTCCGCACTCATTTTGCGTGCGGGAAAGTCCACTTTCCCGCAGGTACGTTTCTGTAACGTCCTGCATTCGTTTCGGAATCGCTAACTTCCCGCACTTGTTATGAAAATAACTATTCCAAAACTAAATCGAGGGGCTTTTTCGGATTTGACCTACGAAAGCCCGGAAAAAAAATTCGCTACCACCGACTGATCTAAAATCTGCTTCGTATTCTTACTTTTTCGTAAGGCGACCAGTATGTTAGAAAAAGATGACAAAACGCGCTTGCTTTACGCGGGGCGGAAATATGGAAACCTTGGGTGGCGTCACTCCGGCGTAATCTCGCGATCGGGTGGTTCCCCGTACTTAACAAAGAAATATACTGAAAAAAATATTAGATCGTTCTATTCGGGACTTCTCTGAATTATTCAAAAAAGAATGCGCCGGCCTGGCGTTATTTCCGCAGATTCTATAACCTGCAGGCGGGCTTGAACTTCGAGCGACGGGACGTATTACACTCAATTTACAGAAAATTTCGAACACCGTGACATCATCTTCATCTAAATATACATTATAGACTGTTATAATGCAATATACAATACCAACACTATCATCGAACATCAATATACAGGGTGAATCAAAAACTGGACAAAAAAAATGTATAACTGTTTTAGATCAACACGTGTAGTTTTTGAAGAATTGTTAAAACACTGTGTAGTCGGTCATATTACATCACCTGCAATATCAAAAATAGCAGCCCACTTGATTTAATATAAGACCATACAGAGAATGTATACAGGCACACTAGACCTGTTTCATAGTATTCTAAAGGTGTATTTTAACGACAGATCAATAAAAATATCAATTAGGGTAGGCTGTGAAATTGAATTATTTTGAATTGGTACTTTAGCCACATCCACAGAATGACATTTAATAACATTTGTAATTTGACATTTTTATTGTAAACAAAGTTTATAACCTTAAATTGAAACTGAAACAAAAAAATGAAAAAATTATTAATTTACGATATTGAAATTTACATAAAACTATAGGAGTTGTTGAAAATGTTGTCCATTTACTTCTAAACATAAACGAATTCTTCTTTGCAATCCAGCAAAAACTTTATGTAACATTTGAGGTGAGTTGTTGAAAAAATGAGGGTTTTCACTTGACCGACACCTCATATTCTGTGAATTGACATATCCAGAAAGATAAAACCAAGCCTCATCAGAAAAAAATACAGTGTTCAGAGCTGCTTCATTGTTGAGATTATTTTGAAACCAATTGCAGAATTCTATTCGTCTTGGGGGGTCTGTTGGTAAAAGTTCATGAAAACATTGCAGTTTATATGCATGACCGTTTAAATCTTTTTTTAGGATTATTCGAGTTGTGCCGTAAGATAAATTTATTTGTTGGGCCAATACCCTAATGGAAGTTTTTGGCTGTTCATCCATAATCTGTTCAGCAGCTTCAATCGTTGCTTCTGTTCGTCTAAGCGGCGGTCCACTTCCACTTTTACGAGCGACACTACCATTTTCTCTAAATAACTGCACAGATTTAGTTACAACGTCGCGAAAATAATTGTAATTGAACACTAAATCGGGGTATTCTTCACGAAAATCAGTCATGCAGTCATGAAGTGAATATTGCCACTCTCCATTTATTCTTACGCCGGTTCGAAAGAAACATTCAATAGCTTTCGCTTTTTGCTGTGTAGTGAATACCATTTTTTCAAACTTTAAATTTTTTCACCAAATAAGAAACTTAAAAAATTTGACAAGAGCGTTCAGTTTTAAATTTTCATGTCAGAAATGTCATTCTGTGGATGTGGCTAAAGTACCAATTCAAAAGAATTCAATTTCACAGCCTACCCTAATTTGTTTTTTTATTGATCTGTCGTTATATTCCTAAATTAACATTACATTAAGTAATAATATAAAATACTGAACATATTTAAAGATCATTTTTTAAATACACCTTATAGCTATTAAGACACCAAGTGTTTTATAGAAGGTTTAAAAATCAAGGTCGTAGTTCAAATCCGAGCGAACGAAGTGAGCCGAGGATTTGATAGACCGAGATTTTTAAACGATAAAACACGAGTTGTCTTCAAGATTTTTTCTAACACTAATATCGGACATTTTATTTCACTAATATATTATTAGAAATTTTAATAAATTATTATTTGAGACGCGTCATAATACACAAAATTCGTAGATTGCTAGGCAACGACGTATTTAAAGGCCTATAAAATACGTTGTCATTGACGAGGTATTTTATAGAGAAAGCGTATTTTAAAGGAAACATAACAAGTGAGCTCTTATGCACCATAGAAACAGTATAAGATATTAGTGTTAGAAAAATTATAATAAATACTCAAAATGGCTACCTACAGCTTCTATATATTTCCTACATCTGAGAATTATACTTGCTTCTAGATTTTGGAGCATGTTGTTTTCTTGAATCCTTCTAACTGCCTCATTTATTCATTGCGCTAGTTACTCTTCTTTATAAACAAATGCTTTTAAAGTTCCCCACAAGAAAAAATTATAATAAATACTCAAAATGGCTACCTACAGCTTCTATATATTTCCTACATCTGAGAATTATGCTTGCTTCTAGATTTTGGAGCATGTTGTTTTCTTGAATCATTCTAACTGCCTCATTTATTCGTTGCGCAAGTTACTCTTCTTTATAAACAAATGCTTTTAAAGTTCCCTACAAGAAAAAATCTAAACAACTCATATCTGGGCTTCTTGGAGACCAAGGTACTGGACCGCCAAGACCAATCCATCGTTCTGGAAATTCACAGTCCAACCATTCTCGTGTTTGGTGCCCCATCCATTGGGAACCACATATTTATTTTTAAATTTAATGGTACATCATCTAATAGGTTTCTAAAATCTGTGTCTAAAAACTCGACACGATTATTCGCATTTAGACTATGGCGCAAAATATGTGGTCCTATAAGCCTATTACCAATAATTCCACCCCACACATTAACGCTAAACCGAACTGGATGATTCGTTTGGTAAAGTGTATGTGGATATTAAATACTCCATTTCTAGTGAGCGTAGCTTCATCAGCCCATAACATATGTCCAATAAAACCAGGAACCCTTTCTTGTTCACGAAGTACCCAAGCGCAGAACCTTGCTCTTTGATAGTAGTCTTCTGGTAATAATCCCTGGATTCTTTGGTAGTGATGCGGGTGATAACCATTTTCTTGTAACACTAGATGAACGTTTTTTTGGCTAACATCAAATATTCTGGCAATAGAATACGTGATTTGTTCTGATTCATTTTTGACTAATTTAATATATCTTCTTTAACTTGTGGCAACACTACTCGGCGAGGGCGGCCTCTGTCAGCTGTTGAAATTAGCGTTAACGGTAGCATTTGGATGTCTTCAGTTTACAAAATAAACTGAAGGTAACACAATGAACACAAGGATACTGAACACGAGGACATAATTACGAGTATAATATTTTTAGATTCTACGAAGTTTATAGAAAATGTATTAAATTATAAATTAGGGCTAACTTATTGCCTCTTTTACTATATTTTAAAAAATTGCTTCTGCTCATTAACTAATTTATTATACTTTATACAACCATCTCTATTTTTAATGCTCTTATGGGTTTTCTAGCTCTTTTTTTATAGAGTAAATAATATGTGTTTATCTTATTGTCACAATACCTTAAGATATACATATTAACAGTATTAATATAATGTAGGTTAAGTTACATAAATGAGATATTCAAAAATCGCAAACTGAAATTCGGGCAACGTATACATAGACATTATCTAATGTACTCGTAGATGTACACCATCTGTTTATATTACTAAGTTAAACAACCCAAGATGCATTTAATTAATCTGTTTAGATATAGAGTTAAAACTGCAATTTAACGGAAATGTTAAAGACAGGCGGATAACGGTAAACGGTTTTAAAAGCAACGATAGCAGAGCAAGATAACGTATAAAATGTTCTTGCACATCAAAGTTGCTTTATGGATCATAAAACGCGATACTAAAGTTTGAAACTATCGATTTCATTGAGATGGCTATGCATCGACCATCTTCAAATCCTCAGGGGATTTGCAAAATTGATATTGATAACACGTCGGTGAGAACTTCGCACTTGTTTTAAATATTTTCCTTTTGCGAACACATACATTTTAATACAAGCATTTCACAGTAAATATGACAAATATTATATAAGAAAAACAAGCTATAAGAGAAGTACAAAGCTATCTAATTTTATTCTGTACATTATTGCTCTTTTTGTTGCGGTTGCTAGTAATTCCATCGTTCTGTTTATTGTTGAGAAAACTCTTTAAGTCATTTTGCGTAAGCTCGAATTCAAGTTGATTTTCACGATAAGCAGTTGGGTTTTCAGAAAGGCGCTCTTGCATATCTGCTTTCAATTCTGCCTCTGAAACTTCACAAAGATGTTTTCCAGTTCCATAGTAGGTATCTTCTGTGTAAACGCGATCTTTGCGTCTATAAGTTCCATGAAGCTAAAGCAATAAAAACAAAACATATATTAACTGTTAGAATACGTACATAACATTTTGTTAAATTGTTAATTTAATATACAGCTGATTTTGTATTTTCAGAATTTTGTATATAGAAGCTTTTCTTTTAAATAATTTTCAAAAAGTAAAGCTACTAGCAAAATGCATCAAACTGTTTCACATGGCCAGTCATCCAGTGGGGATACCAGATACGAATTATTGTTTGACACACAAGGTGTTTCCTAAGTACGTGGAGAAAATACAGGAGGTAATTCCTAGTCAAAAATTAAGGGTACTCTCTCATACAAACTTATGTCCCAAAGCCTCCCTGAAGAATTACGCTACTTCAAAAATTGTTTTTAATTTTTATCTCAAAGTTGAACAAAAATAGAAAAATGAAAATCGGTCAACGAAGGCTCCTTAAGAATATTTTCTACATACGCACCCGTATTCTGACAGGGAAGGAAAGAAATTTACAACCGCTGTTCAATTTTTTATTTGAAAATACGTATCGGGAAACCTGATTTATTTATAAATATTTTTGTCTCTTGTATTTTTTTCGTGAGACTAATAGTTTCCCAGTCAAAAACTGAAATAAATTGCAATGCCCGTAGAACTTCAATGAAGGAATTTAAAAAAGTCTATTAAAACTGAATAAAAATACAGCGGCGTATCATTTTTCATATTTGCACGCACGTTCCTGGTGAACTGTGAGCAACAAAAATAACCCTTAACGTTACATTTGTGCATACCAAATTTGAAATTAATATTCCAACAGGTTTTTGAAATTTACATTTTTTTCTCTAAATTCCTTCACACCGTATTTCGAAAACAAAGGGTTTGGGGATATATGTTGAGATGATATTTGTGGGTATTGAAGATTATGAGTTGAATATAATTGTTAATGAATTTTAATTTATAATTAATTGCAAGTTAATTTTGTGCAGATTTAATAAGATCATTAATAAAAAATGTAATAAAACAAGAATCTAGATAGGTAGGATAAAATAAATTAATTGTTAAGAATCTTATATTGTAAATATAAATTAAGTTAGCTTGATACCTAGTATGTAATAATTATCGCCAAGAAGAAGCAAAGAGTTTTTTCGTTGGAGAAAAATTATAAGGGGACCAAGACGACATAAAACAAGGGACGAAACTAAATAAAAAAGATTGAAACCGTCTTCTCAGAAGAGAGGACCTGTTTTTCTTTTAAGAAGAAAATAAAAGTTGATAAGTATAATTTTCTTTGAGAAAAGTAAAGTGGTATTATTTCCAAATAGGAAATAATAGAAATATCAAACTAAATAAGCTGGTTATTATCCTTGTGAAAGAAAAGGGAAAATCCTGTTCATTTTTGGATACTGACAAGAATCAAAGTTAATTTGAGTGTCTGGAATAATTATAAATATATGGGATTCATATTTTCTGGACATTGAAGTTAGAATTGAAGATTTGTAAACGATAATTTGGAATTTGGAATTTGGAACTGTAACTTGGAATTTACCTGGATATTTGTGTTACGTGAGCTAAGTTAAAATTGTTATTAATTAAGGTTCATAGTAAATAAATAGATAGGGTTCATAGGAATATTATTAATAAAAAAGTTAATAAATCTGCATATAAATTACGTTGTTGTAATTATTGTTAAATAACAGAAAAACATTAATATTAATAGATCAGATTAAAGGAACCTCTTTAACGGCCAACCAACTGAGCTAGCCGAGGTATATAATTGTGTATGATATTCAATTGACATTAGATAATAATTAAAATATAATTTGGTTTATACAATAAATCAAAACGATATACGATTCTTTTTAATATCATATCAATGTTGATAGAAACGTATTCTCTAAAATAAGCCAAGGAACATGCCAGTGACTATTCTCCACATAATTAGGAAACACCCTGTATATTAATCGGATACACATGTTATTAGAAAAACGTGTAAAAAACTACATCAAATACATTTAAAACTCTTAAAACGCGTTTAAGACGTGTTCACAAAATCCAAAACTGCAAAAATAAAAGAAAATGAAACTTTTCTGCTCCTTACTTAGAACCAATGACGAAAATGCAGATATATAAAACCGTAAACAATTAACCAGTATTTTTTTATGCTAATCCTAATATAATATATGGATTTTATAACAAAGTAAATATTGTTTTCTTGCATATTACATACAAAATCATTGTAGAATTCGAGATCGAAACATTTTAATTGTATCGGAAAATGACGGTTTTAATTTTACATACTGTTGAAATGATTTTGGGCTAATGTAAACAGAAATAAATATACAAATTTTAGGAGGCTATTTTTAACTGAATAACATACAGACGTACAATAATATCAACATGGAAAGGTAACGAATTTTTCTTTTCGAAAGGTAAATAGGACTCACGAACCAATTTATTAATTAATCAGAGCAGATCTAACTGTTTAGAAATGTACTTGAAATAAATGACTTTGTGATTATGAAACAAAAAACGGGTGTTCTCGAAAATATTCAATAGAAACAAGAGTTAGTGGACCTTCGAATAACATTTTCCAATAAGTTTCTAAAAGTCAACAAAAGGATATGATTCTGGAGTCGCATAATTTACTTATGTTTTATACCGAAAAGAGCGCCTTATGTAAATAAAAGAGCTACAGAAACTGTTGTGTTTTTCAAAATATCCCTATCTAAATTGAATAAATAAATTCACTTGTTTTGAATTCCTTCAAAACTTAAAAAATAGTTAAAGCTTATACATATATGTATATCGTGAAAAATATAAAGTAATCAAATGTGCTGTTTTATTTAAAAAAAAAATTAAAAACTTGCACACTGCAGGCCTATAATTTTAAAACATGATTACATCTCGTAAGCTTACCTTGTCCCAGAAATAACAATTAAAGCCAAAATTAACATGGAAATACTGATGATGGTTATCATGAAAGATAGCATCTGGTTGCCACGGTTGCCACCAATATGACTTAAAGTTGATTCCTGAATGGTCTATTATTCCATGATAATATGCGTAAAGGGACACTAGATAGAATGGACCTGAAATAGACAAACGATAACTAACAGTTAAATTAGCGACTGTGTTTAATTAACAGGTATAGTTAAATCAAAGCTAAAACTCTGCACCCCAACCAAGAGATCAATAATTGTATCGTCAGTAATGTATTCAGAAATAATACTAAAAATAGGTTTTTAGTTTAATCATGGAATAAAATCATGAGATCAAATATGACTTATTTAAATAAAATTAGGTAATTAGGTATAATAGTACATATTGATATGATATATTTGGAGAGTTTCTTAATACAGGAAGTTATAATTGATTAGGATAATATTAATAAATAAACACCTTTTAAAGTAATATAAAAATAATGTAAAAATGTTAAATGTTAATTTTAAAATAATGTAAAATTAGTGTTAACATGTTAATAGTTATTGATTATAAAGAATATTGTATATAAATAGAATAAGTTAGCTTGATAATTAATTTTATAAAAGAATTTTGTATAGAGTGTTAGTTAGATAAAAATAATATATAACCAGGGAGATAAAAATATAAACAGAACATTAGAAGGTTTGAAAATAACCGATTTGGTTTTATGCAATTTGAAAACTAAAATTGATATAATTTCATATTACCTAAAATAAATATAGAACAAAGCATTCTTTAATTAAAAGTTATTCAAGATTGATAATTTTCTACCTATATAAAAATAATAATTTGGAATTTGTAAAATGTGAATAATGAAGAAATAAAAATCTTATTTTTGAAAGGAAGTTATAATTTTGGATTTTTAAAGAAGAATTTAAATAAGGTGTGGATAAATGTGGAATTGGATTGTTGTGGGGTTTTATTGGATTGAAAAGTGAGTGAGAAAATAGTGAATTTTTGGAAAGAAACAGAAGGTGTTGGACAAGTTGATTGTGAAAGGTAGATTATAAATTTATTAATTTTAATTAGTTATTAGAATTTGTTGTTAATTATAGTTTAGGGTTTATAAAATTTAGAAGGTGTTTATTTAAAAATATCTTTGTGCATTCTTTTATAAAAGTTTAAAATTCACAAAAGCGATCCCTTTTGGCGACCTGAGTTAAGAGATTCTCTGAAATTAATTAATTTATAAATAAAAAATTGAGCTAGCTGGAAATATCAAAATTATATACGATTTTTGAAAGGTGGTTTGTAGTAATAACTACATCAGCAAAGGTAGGGTCATAACAATAATTGACCCTAACAACGTGGGGCTTTGTCTCATGTATCATAATAATATATAACAAATTCATTGTCTGTCCCTTTTTTGGCGATTTATTAATCCAAAAATTATACTGATTATTTTTTAAACAGTCCTGTCAGCCAATTATGATGAGAAAAAAATTCTGATCGACCAATAGCATAAAAATTACACTGACAATTTGCTAGTAGCTGATTACAGCGACAATTTTTTCACATTGTTTCATTGGATCTTTGTTTAAATAAATGCATAAAAAAGTTAGCTTTGACTTGGTTGTTAAGGTAGCGCAACCATTTATCTCAATACAAACATTAAAAATTCTTGAATCTAGTTAAAATTATCAAAAAAGTATCACCACTTGTGTAATTACTGTTGAAAATTCAATAAAACACCACAAAAACGTTTTAAAGCTCGATATTGAAATTAAGTAAACATATCTCTGTAACTGGAAAATTCGATGAAGGTTTTAGATATACAAGGTGTACCTAGGGCACCCTTATTTTTTAACTACAAAATGTGTAATATAGGCTTAAAACTGCATTATTTGACGTAAGACACAAACTTTCACCAGAATTAATCTCAATCATTTTGTAATTTTAAAAATATTTATTAATGTAGAGGAAAAAGGGTGCCCCATAGATTTCTATCCCTAACCTAAATTTACAACTTCAGATGTTCTTGGGAGGCAGGTCGGCCGTCTTTAGAGCAAAATAAAACTATGTAATTGCCATGTACAACACCAGTTAGAACATATCTCTCAAAAACTTATCGTTTTCTTCGTGTTAAATCGTGTTTGCTTGAAATCGAGCAACAACTTCTTATTACTTTGGCATGTTTTTTTTTTAATTTCTTCCTTACTCTTGAAAATCTTTGGTATAACTAATAATTGATCATACATCATTATTTAGAAATACAATGTGATTTTTAAAAACTCAATTGCAGCAGGCCGTATTCTGACTTAATACAGACAGTTCTAAAAGGTTATTAAGACAGAATACGGCCTGCTGCAATTGAGTTTTTAAAAAATCACATTGTATCATTAAAGTGAAATTAGCCCTTCTACTGCAATTTTGTGGGAATTTTAAGGATGACCGGCCTGCCTCGATACGGAAAACAATGAGAATTTATTTTTGACCTTGAAAAAATAATAAGATTAAATTAATATATTTAAACTAAACATTATTAAAAAATAAATAGGTATTAAATTACAAATTAATTTATTAAAATTGTTGAAATTGGTTGATGTCCATGATTTTCTATACAAATTTCTAGTCTTCTTGTCATATTTTCAAAATATCAGGAGGACTGGTATTGCTTATTTACCATTACACTGGTAGAAATTATGATACACAAAGTTTTCATTTTCGTTAACTTCGATTAAAATCTTGATATGTTCATTCTATCGAATATTCACGCACCATTTTCAAAATGATTGGGAAAATACGCTTCTCATAAATAAGTTTTCTGTTCCTTGGGAAACGCTATATTTTTAAATTTAAAAAGGCGTTGCACCTCAACAAACTTAATGAAATATCTGACACTTAGCAGTAAGTATCTACTCTAAGCCGTACATTTCAAAGTCAACTGCGACTTGTCTACTTCTTGATTGCTCTGTATTATATGCAACACATGAGTAAATTGACTTTTTTAAACTCATTAACGCACGTGATGCAAACTTTCTGTTCGTTGAAAAAAGTACCACTTTACTCACTTGTCTCATAAACGACTTTATTTCTTAGTTTCATTGACTTCTTCATGCTTCTTGGATTTTTAACGTTACACCATAATAAATTTGGTTAATAATTATTATAGAACAAAACGGACCAATTAACTATTTATACCTAAATCCGATTGAAAAATAGGTACTGCAAATCCATAAAATATTTATATATGACATAAAATCCTAAACGTATCAATGTTCACACCTACTAAAACAATCTTGATATGCCGAAAATTAGAATTTTTGTGCAGTATAATAAAATTCAATTTGCATTCGATAATAAACAACACTTCAAATACATTCAATTTTTTTTGTCTAGGCAGAGCCTCTTATTGTTTATACGAAGAAAAGGCATCGCCTTGTAACTTCGCTTTTTATTTCCCATTTTACTACGCAAAGAAATCTTTAAATACTAAGTAATTTACTGTATGCAACGTAACGCAAAAATAAAATTATTACTTACCCCAATGTATTGGTATGGTAAAAACTGGAATACTCAACACTAATTGTATATGTACTGCCTCCACAGGATGAATTGCTGTTACAGAAAACGCAGTAGGATGTGTGTACTTGTGGTGAAGCTTATGAAAGCGCTTGTAAAGGAAGGGCATGTGATACCACCGGTGGAGCCAGTAGGTGATGTAATCCTATTACCAGCAGACTATTAATTAGGGCAGCTTATACTTAGTCCTACATTTAGTAAACAACATACACCTAGAAGTTTCCAAAGCATCTGCGTTTGCTACAAAACTTACTTAGGATTCGAATTCGTATTACGCCGTAATTCTAGTTATAACTACAATTTCAAAGTTGAACAAAGTTAAATTATGGTACATACTATTTGTAATTATTTCATCTACAGCATTAATTAATTAATGAACTTTTTTATAATCGCATCAAATCTTAGACGTTAAATTATCAGTAATATTTTTTGACCTTTGAACTTCTTTCAACAAAGTGAATTGTAAACTTCAATTATTGAAAAAGAAGTGGAGATATTTGAGTATCAAAACATTAAATACCAAACATCGAGTTGAATAATTCAATGCAAGTTTGGTAGCAAACAAGAAACTATCGTGACATCGCATGTCCGCCGGCGGTTATTTTCAAATTATTACATATTCACCTAGCAACTAACGTTAGAAGGGCTCTGCATTTTGTTTGGAAAAATATAATAAGAGCAGTACCATTTACGCGAAGTATGTTTCAAACCATAATTCCTTAAAAGAACGGCTGCTGGGTTAGGACCGTGTCATTGTTGAGACAGAAAAACTCAACGTTTCGAAAAAGGGGAGCACTAAAAGGGCACGTGTCAACCACGCCAAAGGTGAAACTGTTTTAACAGAGGAAGAAGGGAACTCAACTTGTAAACAGAGAAGGGTTTCGCTTCTGGCTTGGTTTACAAGTTGAGTTACCGTGCTCCTTTTGTGCCCCCATTTTCCTCCTGATGAGGGGGCGAAACGTTGAGTTCTTCTGTTTGGTTTCAACCCGGAAGACACTGACACTGACCGTGGAGGTTTTCAAATTCAAAATTCCTTAAACTGATCAACTGATCAGACGTCAAGAAATTACGCCAAAATCACCGCCGGTGGCCAATGGCCCCGTTAACATGTTTTAAGATAAAAAAATTATCATTTTAATTAAAATATATTTTAATAATAAATACTGAATATGAAAAGCACTTAGATTCTTTAGGAAACTTACTACAAAATAATATTAAGTAATAATACTCCATATGGCGGGAAGAGTCTATAAAATTATAATAAACTGGGGTAATTTTGAAAATTAGTATAATATGAGCTTATCTCTTAAATTAAATTGTGCATCATACCATAACGTTTTCCTTGGCAAACACTTTTGGAAGTAAAGGACATTAAACCTCTCGCGACGGAGGCGATCGTATTAAGAATTTACAAAACGTAAATAGTGAAACGCAACCAATGGACTTTGTAATTTGTTGTTAATTCTCGATTTATTCGTTCTATATTCATTTTGAGCTTTCACATAACGATTCATAATCATATATTATTATTATTATTTACTTTACTATATGAAAACTTTTAAAAAACATAAATATATGAACCAATTTTTAAGGAACTACTCGCTGACGTAATAATAAAATTAATAAATCTACTTAAATCCTAAATTACATTTAAAATAAAAAAAATGAGAGTAATAATTTTGGTGTACATAATTTCTTTTATTTACGAAATGAAAGCTCCTAAACTTGTATTTCGCTATTCTAGCACATTCTTTTTTTTTTTTTAAATCATGATTTAAATCAGAATAAATGAACTTTGTAAAATAATGCGTTGTTTGATAATTAACTTAATAAATTTACTAACCTGATAAAGGAAAAGAAGTGGAATTTGAAGGAAGAACCACCACAATGAGTACTCCTTCAGGTCATAATATACAGTACTGTAACCTCCATTCGAAATATAGCAAGCCATCGTACTAGTTACAATATTTAAGATGACGAGAGTGGTAGACCCCGTTATAATTTCGTGTCTCTCTAAATCTGGTTTCATGAACTTCTTGGGTTGACACTTCCATTCCTCCGCCCGATCACGTTGGCGAACGTAGAAATACCACTGAAAATAAGAAAGGACAAGACTGTCCGATTACTCATGCATGAAAACAAGTCTTAAAAGTTTATGGCAGTCCCTTCTGTTTCTTCCCTTGCGACAAATGTTTATGCGTACCCATAAAAAGCAATTTTCACCTCTTTCTGTTTATGTTTCCGTTTTACAGGCCGTTTCAGAAACGCTGGCTATCAAGTTCAAAAGAAAATGGCGAAACATTGTTTCTTATACTCACAGATTTTACAATGCTATTACTTGTTCTTGCAGGATAAATTCTATTCTTTTTTTATTATTATTCAAATGACATTAAAGTAAATATAGTTATCACTTCTTAAATATCGAACTCCATATAATTTTAAAAAATTATAAATGACTTCTTCCCCAAATAAGGAAAAACAAAGGTATGGGCGTTATTACTCGAAAATGCGCCAGTTGTGGATAAACACGTTTCAGAAACAATAATCAATACGGCTAAGTTATTTAAAGTGACGCCAATTAATTTTTACTACTTAAGCAAAAAAGACATCAACAGATAAAGTGAAATTTTAAAACACTTTTAACTCTTGTTTTTTGAAATGGTTATTCTTCTGTGCTTACATAAAACATTTACAAATGCTATTTACATTTCTAATTCATCTTTAGGTTTCCATTCTTAAACTGACTTAAATAAATAAAGGACCATTTGCGTCGCTTATCCTTACAGGGTTAAGCTTGGTTTAAACCAGAAAATTCAATGGTTACTGTTATATTGCTGTGGCATTTCTTGATTTAAGCCATGCTCAAATTTTAAGTAAGTTTAGTGCAAATGGCTCTAAACCTGTTTATTTATCAATATTATAGCATTATAAACGACTTGCATACACTATTTCTTCAACGATCAATTATAATTTAATATTATTCGGAATCCTGAACTTACAAATTACAAATCAAACTTAAAGGATGTGAGTAAAAGAATAATAACTTTTCTCTGTTTCGACATTAGAATAACATTATTCTAGCACGGTCTTTGATGCTAGAATGAGCTTCATTCTTAAACTCTTTTTGATGATTTTGTTCAGGAATTGGCATGCTGCATTAAATAATACCTTAGAATATAAAACTACAGAAATGAGGCTGCACAAAATATACGTGAGACCAAGATAGATGATGCATATGGCGGCTGAATGTTTCCGGTATGTCAGCGGCGTACCTTTTAGAATGAATACGCGACACGTAAACCTTTGAATATAAATTAAAATGAATATAATGTAGTAAAAGTATGAATGAACAAAAATTAGAAGCTGCAAGAAATAAAATATTATAATACTGACGGTTAAAACAGTTTTTTAAATATATATTTTGCAAAGTGCTAATCTATATAAAATACCTATGTGACGCCTATGATATTCACTCGTGACCTTTATTTGACATTGAAATTATAACATTGAATTGTACTTAAATATTATTCGTAATAAACGTAGTTGCATTAAATGAAGGTAAATATTTACTTATGGAAAGTTTTTCCTAAATTTTTATTTGTCCTTGTTCGAGAAAAACCACAAACAACACAACTAACCATATTATTTGTCAGCTGTCAGCCTCAATACTATGATTACAAATAAGTCGTACATAGATTCTCAAAATGACGACTTCCGTCGCACTTTTTATATAGCTACTAGAGCGATACACTCATTCCTGTAGTTTGATATTCAAAGAAATAATATACAAAACACCTAGGCAACCATTTCTGTTCTTTATCCAATGCTAGACAAGAAAACGGCAATAGTCAAACCTCTGTCTAACACAAATCACTGTCAACAATATAATAACATTTCCCATAATATAAATTGTCAACCATTTTGATTAAAAAGATATAGGGGTGTCCTATTTCTTGAACGTTATTTGGGTAACATTTTTAGAGATAGAGAAACGGCTAAAAAGGCTAATTGGTGCAACTTTTTTTTGAGAATTCAATGGTCTGAACAAATTCGATATACGAGGCCCAGATAATAAGAAATGGTTATAAGCCTAGAACACGAATATGTAAAGACAAAGAAGGAAATATGGTCAGAAACAAAAATGACACCACAGCAAGATAGAGAGAATACTACACAAAGTTACTGAATACAGACAGTAAAGAAGTGAAAAAAGAAAATACCGAAAGAAACCAACAAGAAGAAAAACCAAAGCTGAAACAAACTTATATTGAAGTGTTGACAAAATGAAAGGAAACAAGGCACCAGGGGAAGATGACACTCCAACGGAATTAATAAAATTTAAGGGATCGGACCTATCGGAAAGAATACATAATTTATTTCTGACAATATGAAGAAACGAAGAAATGCCATAAGTGTTGAACACGGGAGAGTTATGTCCTATACATAAAAAGGGAGATAAAACGACATGCAAGTACTATTAGAAAAACTAAAGCCATACGTGGAGAACAGACTAGGAGACTATCAATCAGGTTTCAGGGCAGGATTACAGGGTGCGAATCACCGCCGGGGATGCCAGGGATTTCCCTGGCTGTGCTTATATTTTCCCCTCCTGTAAAATAAAAATCGTACCCCTGCCGGGGCTGAATATTTCCCCGCCTGTGTAAATGTATAACATTAAAATATGTATAAAAAAATTGTGGAATAGTATCCCCCCCTGTAAAAGTTGTATGATTCGCACTCTGGGCAGGAAAATCCACAACAGATCAAATTTTCTGTATGAAAAAAATAGCAGAGAAATCAAGAGTATATGGAATCAACTGTCGCAGCATTTTTATAGACTACAAACAAGCGTATGACAACGTGAGACATAATTCAGTAAAACGAGCCCTAGGTATTTTGAAGTACCACAAAACTCGAAAGGCTTATGCTAATGACTACCAAAAACAGGCAGGGACACATGCTATCACCAATACTATTCAACATGATACTGGATGGAATCATACAAAAAAATGCTGTACAACATGATACTAACTTTTCAGAAACCAGAGCCAGATTCTGGAATACGTAGATGACAGAGCCATGATTAGCACCAATGCAAAAGTTTTAACTGTGGTATATAAAACACTAAAAGGCAACTCGGAAGAAGTAGGACTTAAAGTGAGCGTTGAAAAAACAAAATACCTAAGACTAGCAAAACCAAGAAAATAAGGAGAAGTCCAAACAATTAGAAACTTGGGACTAGATAAAGTAATTGCTTTTAAATACTTTTTTGTGTACTTAATGGAAAACGTCAATTTTAATATGTAGTAAATACCTATTAGATAAAAGTGGCATTTTCGTTAGAAACCCTTTAATCATTAACAACCAACACTTTACTCGTTAGCAATACAGTAACACACACCCATTTTTTCTTTGCAATTATTTTGTTTATTTACTTGTTACTATGCACGTGTTGCAGTTGTTTTAAAGCGTTGCTATGTTGTCGTACAGACATAGCCTTGATAAATTTAACAAATTTGTCTAGAAAATTAGTTTCAGTCGAATTTTTCCATTAAGTATACAAAAAAATTGAATATTCAACGCGTAAGAAAAGTGGTTTTCTTTACTTGTAGAATAATCTACTATTTCTTCATTATTATTTCAAATACTTAACGACAACAGCGATGCAAGGAAAGACATTAAAGCCAGAATATTCCCAGCCAACTGAGCCTATTTCACTATGAATGACATCTTTAAAACAAAATTAATATCGAGGAAAGTAAAAATACGACTATATAAGATCTGAAGTAAGCTATAGATGTGAATCATGGACACTAATCGAGCGATAAACATAAACATAAGGGTATTTGAAAGAAAAATACTTCGGAGGATTTTTGGGCTTTATAGTGAACAAAATAAAGTGAATGTTGTGAAGCGCATAAGAATACAGTGGATCGAGCACGTAATACGAATGCCACCTAACAACACACCTTTACGTATTTAACAACAACCAATAACACGACCAAAAGGAAGGCCGCGCATAAGATGGGTCGACAACGTATTTAAAGATCTCCAAAAGCTTAATCTACGACATTGGAGGAGACATGCAAAGGATCGAACAAAATGGAGGAGAATTGTTGAATCGGTAAAGACCCTGGATGGATGGTAAAAACCGAAATGATGATGATGATGAGTTGAAAGTTAATGGCAAAAAACGAAAATTTCACTCTTTCTATTATCCCACGAATTTGATTTATTTAAGAATCAGAAAAATATGTTTCGAATACTTTTTAACGACTTTTACATAGAACAATGTAGGCTAAATAGTTTTTTAATGTCTGTTATGATTTTCAAGTAATTTACCAGAGTTGTATTTTTTAAATAAAAGCCATAGTGGGGTAGTGAGCTAGTTGGAATGCATTTTTTTTTTCTCTTTTCGGTGATATAACATCATGTAAGCTATAAGTTTAATTGGAAAAAATTGAGAAATAACAATTTTTAGGTTTTTTATTGCCAAATCAGCCATGAAACAAAACACTCATTACAGAATACAATTCAAGCACTCTTCCGGTCCCATTTTAACATAGATTCAGTTACCAATTAATTTCTTGTTATTGTATTTTTGTGCGTTTGTGCTTACATTATTTAATTCTAATATTGTTGATGTGTGTACCTCATGTATTTAAATTTAATAAGGATTAAATCAAAAGTTTATTGTGTATAAACACAAGCGACTGATAGAAAAGAAGATCCAGCGTAAATTCAACACTAATAGTTATACGACAGCATATTTTTATGTCCTCTGTCTGGCATTGAAACAAAAAAAGCGACGATTTCCAACCAATTATTAAAATATAACTGTGACATTTAAAAGTAGGTACATGTGCTAAGTTGTGTTCCATTTGTGCAGTTTATAGAGATTTGTTTACTTCTTGATAAAATGAGTGAAATTAAAGTAGAACGTCGCAGTGTCATAAGAACCTAAAAATTATTCATGAAAGAATGGTTGCTGTGTATGGGGAAGATGCACCATCTTATTTTCAAGTTAGATTTTGGTCTAAACTCTTTCAATGGGGGTAAAGAATCAATTAACGATGGCCCAAAGTCCGGACGACCCGTGGAAGCTTGAACTGAAGAAATGTTACGAAAAATCGAAACTTTGATACTGCAAGATCGGCGTTTAAAGGTCTCGGTTATTTTCAATGAAGTCGGTATATCCGAAGCAAATGTCCTGAACATTTTGTATGGCGATTTGGGTATGAAAAAGGTGTCTTGGGAATAACACTGGGGACCCCCCCCCCCCACTAAACAGGAATCCATGCAGTGTGTTCATAAGAGCTCTCCACCACCAAAAAGAACCAAAACGAAACACAATTTTCTGGAATAACTGTTGGCAACAGTTTTCTGGGATGCCTAAGGAGTCTTGCTTATTGAATATAATATGCCGAGGGGGTCTACCATAAATTCAGAGGCCTATGGAAACACAATTCAAAATTTAAAAACTGCTTTAGGAAAAACGCCAAATTCTTATTCGCAAGAAAACTTGCAGCAGATAATTAATGACTGTGGCATCCACCTTACAGCACTGGCCTAGCTCCGTCAGACTTCTTTCTATTCAACAACTTAAAAACGCATCTCAGGGGAAAGCGTTTTGCATCTGATGAAGTACTCAAAGAAGCTGTTGAACAATATTTTGCAGAGTCGCCGAAGGAATTTTTTCTACGCGTGTTGGAAAAAAGATGTAATAAGTATATAAGTATTGAAGGGAGTTACGTAGGCTAGGTAAATAAGATTAAAATACGCCCAGGGCCGTCTTAACCCGGGGGTGCAAGGGGTGCGGGGCACCCGGGAGCAGGGTCCTAGGGGGCGCAAGCCGACCGCCTAAATCTAGGTACCATTTTGAAAACTATGATTTTTGAAAAAAAAATAGTATAGTATAGTATCCTGCTATCCTGAAAAATGTTAATATTTTTGCGCATTTATTTTACAAATACACCGACGCCGCAGTTGTGATGTGCAAGCCAAATCAGCTCTTAAACCTAAAAATTGAATTACGTATTATTTTATTATGTTCCGATCCCGCCGACAAACACGCGCGGCGAAATTACCAGTTCAAAGAGCAAAGACCTAGGTATGCTATGTCAAAGGGCACCGCACTAGAAGCCCATAGTTAATGCATATAACTTTACAGTTTCATTTTATTTGAAGTACTTTTTGCAAGATTTCAGTACTTTCTTTGATGATGTGTTTTCAAGGAGTATACCGTCTTCTTCTTTTTCTTCTTCTTCTTCTTCCTCTTATGGCCGAAGCCTAGGCCGGTGGCCTATTAGAAATTCATAAGAACGAGTTCTGTGAGCCCTCTTTGCACGTATGCTGGGCAGGAGGCTAACCTAACCCATCGAGAGAGGTGAAGAAGATCGACCCGCAGTGTTGCGAGGTTAACGGTTATCAAAGGTGTTAGTATGATAACCGGGACCGCCGGCTTAACGTGCCCTCCGAAGCACGGAGAAGCGTACGACCTTATAAGTTCTGGCGAGGATATCGCCGGTCTCAGGAATCGAACCTAAGATGCCTACTACGTGAGAGACCGAGGCCTTTTACACACGACTATCCACTCCTTGTATACTGAGTATACCGTGTGTCAACGAAACCTGAGGCACCCCCATATATTTTTTATTTTTCAAGATATCAAAATTAAATTTGGTATATGTAATATACTCTTTAAATGGCAATTGTTGACATAGGAAACAAGTTTCTGTCACTTCCGGTTTCGCCGAAATTGACATCAACTTTGTTATTTTAAATGGAGCACCCTGTATGTGTATATTTATACATTTTTGGAATCTCCTTTCGATTGTACGTATGGTAGGTAGTTCTAAACATTTTGATGATAAAGTAAATTTTTGCAGACATTAATTTAGAGTGACTTGACTTACGCAAAATGAAAGTCAAGGTGCCCCAACACTCGAGCCAAATTGTTTTAGAACTTTAACTATTTTAGTTGCTGTATTTTTCAGATGGGACTAGGGTGGGACCACGGTGGCTATGGGACACTAGGATATTAAAAAATTCAATAATTTTATTGATACCAATAACGCGGGATTAATATGAAAATTTAATTCGGAATAACACTCTCTGTTCAAAAAAACGTATTTTGGACATTTAAATCTAGACACTGGGTTTCAAAACAAGTGAAACAAATGAAATGCACAAAAAAAGTGACAGACTTGCTACAGTTGAAGTGCTAAAATAATTTATTTTGAGTGTCGTAGTGTCGTAGCACCCTGACTGCGATTTTACGCAGATCATGGCATCCTAGATTAATAAATAAACTCTTCTGCAAGTATTTACTTTGCCATCAAAACGTTTCAAACTTGATATAACATACGTAGAATGAAATGGAAATTCCAAAGATATAGAAATATACAGGGTGTTCCATTTAAAATAACAAAATTGGGGGTAATTCCGGCGAAATCGAAAGTGACACTAACGTGTGTTCTATGTCAAAAATTGCCATTTAAAGAGTATATTACATATACCAAATTTTATTTTAATATCTTAAAATATAATTTAAAAAATAGGGGTGCCCTAGGTTTAATTGACACCCGGTATAAATTTGCCGCAACAAACAATTATTTCATTGCATTTGCGACACCCGCCGCGAGTTATTGTTTGCTTTTTGATTGCTTCATCTCATCGTTCCAGTGAAAAAGGTAGGTTGTGATGTGGGGGGCTCTAGACTCTATAAAAAAATTGTTAATTAAATTTTTGGCAGGGGGGGACGCAGGGTTGATTTTCGCACTCCGGCGCAGAATATGCTTAAAACGGCCCTGAATGCGCCCTCGTACAAGTTTTATTATACAACGAGTAAGTTAACCAGTACCTACTAGCAAAGCATTTTGCTAGGTAACCATGACTTGTTTTGTTTTATTTGTTTGATGTGTAAATAAATAAATATTGTATAGTCTCTTGCTTTTTATGTGTGTCTTGTATGCGTGTATAGCCAATCTGCTCGGAGCCGCCTTTAGTCAGACGGCTGTGTCATGTGTGTGTTACTACGTGTGTAGTGGCCTTGTTACTCTATCTCATAGAACAGTCTTCCGAGTATAGCACAGCTAATTAAGCCCAACTGTGAATGGTGTCACCAGACCTAGTACCGATCCCAGTGGCCTGAGAAAATATCTCCACCAACGTAGGGATTCGAACCCGGGGCTTGCAACATGCTGAGCTACCTGACTTTCCCAAACATTGTATGGTGTTCAAATAAATTACTACTTATACTAATACTATGCATCCAAGCATTCCATTTTTAATAAACTAAGTTTCTTTAATAAAACTAATACTCAGTCTTTGTTATAATCAGACAATCAGACTAATTTATCAATAAAATATTTAGCTAATCAATTAACCACTTTATCAGATAATTGATTGTCTTATTAACTAAAACGATCATCTGCTGTCGTGTTCATTTAGGCAGTAACATTTTCAGAAAATCCTAAGAACCCCATTATTTACCTTAAGCTTCGTCTGTTAGTAGTTCGATAGGTAACATTTTAAATTTGTGTTTAATAATAATAGAAATAATATGAAAATTACTCGTTTATGTGTTTGTAATATTCCGAGTTAAAAATATTACTTCTAAAAATATAAGTGGCAAATACAAGGCAAATAATCTACTAACTCTCTATTATGTACTTGATCTTAGATATTTTCCTCAATTAAAAATCATATTTTCATTGAGTATTTCATAATGATATATTAGATAACATTATCAGTTTATAATTTCAATATATGTAAAAGCACGAACATTCAAAATTGTTGTGAAAACCGTTCCAAAGGACATCAGCATTTTTAGTTATGTTACTAAAATTATAACAGCATGTAATCTATTACTTATTCTTTAATTCGTAATATACAAGAAAACATTTTTTGTAATTGTTACGAGTAAAATCACTCCCGAGCACATAGGCCATTTACGAGGAGCGTTCAAATATGAGTGAGAATGAGTTTAGAACATCTTTATTATCAATGGAACAAAAACATGGTATATACTATTTTTCAACGTAGTCCCCCTCGACTGCAATACACTTGCGCCAACGTTCTGGAAGCTTACGTATACCATTTTTGAAGAAGCGGTTTGCTTAAGTACGTATACAGTTTTGCACAGTTGTAATGAGTTCATCATTATCCCTAAATTTATGGCCACTTAAAAACTCTTTCAATGGTGCAAACAAATGAAAATCTGATGGAGACAAATCCGACGATCAGCCCGAATAAGCTGATCAATCGACCCAACATTGTCAGGAGTCACGGATGTTTTCGATCGTCTCAGATGGGATATGTTTCCTACGCGATCTCGACCTTCTCGAAACTTTTTCGCCCAACCAAATACCCTTGCCTTGGACATACATTTATCCTCAAACTGCGCGTAAAGTCTTGTAAAAATTTCAGACCGGTAAAACATTTTCTTTCGCCAAAAATTTAACAATTATGCGTTATGCAACAAAACACGGTACTTCTTTTTCTGACATGCTAATTATTATTGGCAGGTGTAACGGAGAAGAATTTGATTGTTACTAATCGCAAGTCGGAATATATCAGAACATGACACAGAGTGCTTGTTTCCATCCATTGTTTTCTATAGTCAAGATAACTAGATTCTCACTCATATTTAAACGCTCTTCGTACTAATACACACTTACTTTCGCATATTACTAGTTAACCTAGTATAACTAAATGTTGCAAAGACTGGAACGTTATATTTAATTGAAATAAAATTGATACGCCCAACTGAACTCACGCATTAAAATATTACAAAGAAATTAAGAACATTATCAATGAATGAACATTTAAACATAAATTAGTTTGCCTTTCAATGCTATTGCGACCCCAAGACTGAAAAAACCTCTGATCGCCGGTTACATACACAGTATTTCATTTAATAAAAAAGAGTATTTGTAATTAGACAAAATTCGTCACAAAATGTTCAAATTATTTAGTAGTATTTTTTCATCTGTAAATTCCACAATATATTACAGTTTACTACAATTATTGTCAAAACATATTAATACTCCATAAATGAGTTTTAAGATAATCAAGACATTTTTAGAGCATTTACATCCTCAATCTCGTTGCATGTAAAAAATATAGTCTGTATTAAACGTATTAATCTGATCACTGCATCGTATCTAATATACATATGACGTATTCAATGTATGTTTACAACAAATATCTAAACAAGCAATTTTTATCATATTAAACAATCAATTAAGTTTTATCGTGCAACTATGTAAGTCTTTACTATTCAGTTATATCAGTTATTGTATTAATATCAATTTCTTACATGTACAGGTTTATGTTATCTATTTTTTTCTTTCGTCTATAAAAGTAAATACAGGTGTTCGTACTTAAAAGTAGATTATTGTAAAATGTACTAAGCGAAAATGTATGCTAAAATCTGAGTACCTACAATTGTACAGTATAGTATAACCGATATTTTATTTTCCAGCATAAAAGAGCATTAATGAATGTAGTTTCATCGCCTTTGCTCCTCGTCAAAGATAACTACTTAGCTATATTTTTTTAATAACATGGTTGTTAATATTTTATTCTTTAATACAAAACGACCTCATAAACCATGGGTACGTGTCTGCTAGCTAACCGAACACGATTTCAATTCCC
The DNA here is from genome assembly GCA_963082815.1 of Melanotus villosus. Taxonomy (NCBI): domain Eukaryota; kingdom Metazoa; phylum Arthropoda; class Insecta; order Coleoptera; family Elateridae; genus Melanotus; species Melanotus villosus. Next base: position 58,761,371 of record OY720418.1, on the reverse strand, counting down.
ATACAGGGATATGAATGAAATTAAAGCTTGTAAAAGACTAAGCAATTTCAAAACTACCACTGCACCTCGGAAAATCTAAATGAACAGTCCTCTCCATTACTTATTATTATTATTATTATTATTATTATTATATCCATTAGGGACAGATGGTCTCTCTGGGAAGCCCTCCTTTGCACACCCCGGGGATAGGACAGAACCTAGCACCCGATCACTCACGTTAGAGGGTTCCCAGATCTCATACAGGCTCTACCAACTTCAGGTCGGGTGACTCATCATACCTGGCATCACCTGTATGGCCCTTCCATGTGCTCGCATCCCAAACCCTGGTGATGTGCGAGCACGGATTACACCACCTCGTGCGCCCTCGCAATGTGGAGGGAGCCAAGAAGAACGGCTTTTTGTATTCTGCAGGTCAGGGAGGCCGAAACTAACCTGCATTCCGGGATGATCTCAAGTTCCCGGACGAAGCTTGCCTTTATTCCGCCTAGGACCCCAATAATCAAAACGACCAACTTGACTCTATGTCCTGGATACAATTTTCCAAGTTCGGACAGGAGATCTCTATACTTCTCCCTCTTCTCGATCTCCTTAGATGTAATGTTAGGTTCTGCTGGACAAGAAAGTTCGATGACATACAAACATTTGACATCTAAGTCCAGCAGAACTATATCCGGCTTGGTTGCTTGGAGCTGTCTCGTGGTGGGAAACGAATAATTCCAGTATATACGACATCTGGTATTTTCCACCACGGACTCGATCTCAACGGGGACATACGGTATTACAGGTGCATTGTCAATACCATAAGAGTGCCTTAGATGATAATAGAGCACTCTCAGGGCTGCATTGTGTCTTCTGATGTATAAAGACACAGCGTATGAGGGGCATGCTGACAATATATGCATAAGTGTCTCGGGATGGGCCTTAACGCTCTACAGGCAGTAGGAAGATGTTCCTGAAAGACGATATTACGATACACCAGCGTGTTAAGCACACCATCCTGGCATGCCAGTACAAACCCCTCAGTCTCGGACTTCAGACCGGCTGACTTTAAGAAGGCGAAGGTAAGTTCTCGAGAAAGACCCTCTCGCTCAACATGACGAAAGAACTGGGAGTGTAGCGCCTTTCCCATATGTTCTTTCATCAGACGATCGTATTCTGCCTTCTTCGTTCTTGAGCTGACGGTTGTCACATGCTCCTGAAGATTAGGAGCACCGTCGGCTATATGCCGATCTAGTGAGAGCTCTTGTAGTCCGAGCTTTTCTGCAGCCCTGCGGGACGCTTGAAAAAGAAAGGCCCCGTTCCCCGCTTGCTCATGTGTCCTAACAAACAACATGAGCGGATCATTACCCCTTAACACACGGTGACATGTATCCAGGACGACACGATCGTGCAGACACTCCAGGCTTAAAAGACCCCTACCTCCAAGATGACGTGGGAGGTAAATGCGCTGAACAGAGGACTTCGGATGCAAACTACGATTGATGTTCATGATCTTTCTGGTTTCTCGGTCGAGCGTTTGTAACTCTATGACGTTCCACTTCGTAACGCCGAAAGAGTACAGAAGAATCGGGACAGCAAGCATATTCGTCGCGGCGACCTTATTCTTACCCGACAGTTGCGATCGCCAAATCTGTCGGAGGCGCGATTTATACTTGCTGCGGAGAGCCTTTTTTACAGCGGACCCATCCTGCATGCCACTTTGCTGGATACCCATTATTATTATTATTATTATTTCTCTTTCTGCTCATCTTCTTGTGATGGTGAGAGTTTCTTTTCTAACGGGCTGGTACCAAGTTAGAAGAGAGGAGTACTATTGTGGAGGAATGATCGGACTATGTTGCATGTTTTCAGAAGAATTGATTTTTGTGCTTGTATTTGTATGAAAGGGTCTAGCTGGAGTTGTTTAAGGTGTTGTACGAACGTGTTTGGGGTGATTCCCGTTGCTGATATGATAAATGGGATTATATATACGTGTTCTTGTTTCCATATTCGCTCTATTTCAAGTGCTAGTGGTTTGTATTTTTCTATTTTTTCGTTGTACTTCGATGCGATGTTTGTATCTATTGGTACTGCTATATCTATGATGTATGTTGTGTTCTGTTTTTTATCTTGAAATGTAATGTCTGGTCTATTATGTGCTATAGTTTTATCTGTGTGTATTGTTATATCCCAGTATAGTTTATATTCATCGTTTTCTATTATGTTGTTTGGTGTATATTTGTAGTATGGTACCCTGTCGTTTTGTAATTTGTATTTATTTGCTATTGCTTGGTGGATGACCTTTGCAGCTGAGTTGTGCCGTTCTGTATATTCTGTCCCTGCCAGTAGTTTACAACCTCCAACTATATGTTCTATTGTTTCGTTTTGTAATTTACACTTTCTGCATATGTCGTCTTCTGCGCTCTGGTCTTTTATGATATATTTCCGGTAGTTACGGGTGGCTATTACGTGGTCTTGGATCGCTAGTATAAAACCTTCCGTTTCCGGGTAAAGTTCTCCTCTTATCAACCATGCATACGAGTGTTCCTTATTAACATACTCACTGTTCATGATGTGGTAGTGTTTGCCATGTAATTTCTTTTTTGCCCATTCCTCTTTAGCTTGTTGTAGTGTATGTTCTTCGATATGAAAATTCTGTGCTGTTAGGTTAAGCGGCGTATAATTTTTATCTGCTTTTACTATTGCTTTATGTAGTTCGATGTTTTTATTTCGGAAATATTGTCTAAGCGAAGTTATTTGATGTAGATGCAGTGAGTGAATATCTATCATGCCTCTGCCTCCTTCTTCCCTGGCTATTGTTATTCTCTGTTTGTTTGAGTTTGGATGTAATTTTCTGTATTTTGTAAGTAGAGAGCGTGTGAGTATGTTTATGTTTTCTATATCAGTTTTTGTCCACTGTATAATGCCAAATGAATACGTGAGAATGGGTATTGCAAATGTGTTTATGCCTTTGAATAAGTTTTTAGAATTGAGTGCGGTTTTGAGGAGTAGCTGTAGTCTATGTTTGTATTGTCCCGTCAAATGCTTTTTAATAAGTGTGTGATCTAGTCGAGTGTTTTGCTGAAAACCCAAGTATTTATATGTTTCATCCTTATCCATGTTATCCATTACTTCGTTATTAAGTGATTCTGTGTTTAACTCCATTTTCCATTTTCCTTTCTCTATGTGTAACATTTTACATTTGTTGATCCCAAATTCCATTTTTATATCTGACGTGATTCTCTCGACGGTTTCGAGTAGGTTTTTCATTTGTACATGTGTTTTTGCATATATCTTGATATCATCCATGTACAATAGATGGTTTATTCTGTGTTGGGTCGTTTTATTATATCTTATGTCGTAGCCGTATTCTGTTTGTTTTAGTGTATTTGATAAGGGATTTAAGCAGATACAGAACCAGAGTGCACTGAGGGCATCACCTTGGAATATACCTCGTTTAATATCTATTTTATCTGTTTGAATAGTTTCGGTTTCTGTTTTTAGATGTATGTTCGTTTTCCATGTTTGCATGTTCTGTGTCAGAAAGTTCTGTAAGACTGGGTTTATCTTATATATCTGTAGTACTTTTGTTAGCCAGCTGTGGGGAACCGAATCAAAGGCTTTTCTATAATCTATATAGCACGTATGTAGGTTTCTTTGGTCTTTTTGTGTTTGTCTCATTATTATTATTATTATTATTATTATTATTATTATTATTATTATTATTATTATTATTATTACTTATAAGAGCAATATGTATAATGAACGAACAAATTGTTTAATTGAATTCAACAGTTTTTTTGCAATTTGTATGTATAAATACCACGGTTTCGGTTTGCTCACTCTGAGGGATTACACCTTAAATTTGTTTTTGTATATTTCCGGTTACCAAAGAACGCATACTCTTTGCTAACTACACATTTTTTAAACCAGAAAATTTTAAACAATGTTTTACCTTACTTGAACTGCGTACATTGGTTATTTATATAATTACACAAAACTGCACAATGGAATAATTTAATTAAATGCCGGTTTGAAAATATGTTGAATTTTATTAAGACATAATGTTAACAAATATTTGAAATTTACATAAACATAATAAACGAACAAGAAGAATTGGGGCGGAAGAATAGAGAAAAGTCATGGGTATGAATGGTCAACAAAAACTATCCTATTTATTCAGTTGTGTAGTATGTTGCTGTCAGTTGATCAGCTTCATCAGACCCTTAAATGTAGGAATATAAAATTTCTAAAGAATTACAAATTATAAAATTAATAATTAATGAAATAAATTTATATTTATTTTACTAAAATATTCAACACTGCAAACAATGCGCCATTGCAAAAGGCTATCTGTAGGAGGTTCCTAAACATAATAAATGATAAATAAAATTAAGTTTACATTAATAAAATAATGGAAATTATTAATAGAAAAACCTCTTATTATACCTAAAAAAGTAGGAAATTTTTGAAACTGTAACAAACAGTTAAGAGAATATAACGTCGACTTTATACAAAAGATTTGCATACATTTAGAAACAAGAAAATTACAAGGAAGCATTGTCTAGCTTTTCTGTTTTATTCTACCTTAAAAATAAACTTGTACTTACGAATATGGAACTGTATGTACTAAATTTACAACAAGAAATTAACACTGGTATTAAAGCGAATATTAAATTTTCATTGGCAAATAACACGAAAAGTAAGGTTTATATATTATTTTAAACCATAAGTCCTAGCCATAATTTTTTAATTATACGTTTGTTTTAGGGTTTTTAATTTATATGTATTTAAAATTTAAATAAAACTTAAACCCCTTATATTAGTTAAACTAAATTCCTAAATGGTATAAGAAAGTATATTTTCCTGGAATATGGCCAACTGAACCTAAATGTTCCGAGTAAGCAGAAAGTTAAAATCTCAATAATAGATACTACATCTTACATTGTTGAGATGCGTTTTTATTTATACCATAAGCCTAATTTCATTATTCCGTTTATCACTATGAAAGCTCAATAAATCATAAAAGAACGATCTGTATTTACGATACTTTTCTGAATTTCTTGTAACGATAATCCTGAATGATTTATAGATGCCCAGTTAGTTACCAATTATACAAATTAATTAAAAAGTACGTACATGAAGGAATCCCCCGATTCCGAAATAAAGACCATATGAGACAACAAAAGATCCCACCACGTAGTACTGCAGATTTTGCAATCTAAGAGATTCCAAGGATATTTCGGACCACTTGAATGTCACCTTGTTTGAAATTGCGTCTTGGCTTGAGAAACCGAATTGCTTCGCAATATGCACGGCAATATTGAGCCATTCTCCTGGAACAGAATTTTATTTGAACATATGTTTCAATGGTATTTATATATGATGGCATCTTTAAATTCCCCTGGAATTTTTCAGATTTATGTATGCTGTTTAATATTTATCGAATCCCATTTTGTTCGATATCTGAAACGGGTGATATACCTTTGAAGGATTATAATTACCCAGTAATAATGGTAACAGTGGCAAATTTTGATGCAGATCAAAGGCGTGAAGGGTATATCACCCTCGTAATTATTAAATACCTGAATGACACATATATGTACCTATATTCATACACCCTGGCAACATTCACTTAATTATACAAATTTGCAGAACAGCGAATAATCTCTCCCGCTCCCGTTTTTAAATGTAAATTATGCTTTCACATGTTTGTCTGACTGATTTTTTCTTATACGTTATTAAAATCACTTTGACTATTAACATTGAAACCTTTAATTTATTATTTGATTCAGATTAAGTTTGTTAGGTAATATTAGTTATTACCGTCTTTTTATGAAAGCATTAGTACCGTCCGTATTATTATGTTGAACTGTTTTATTAATAATAACGAGCATTCAAATAAATCTGTGCCTAAGTGCACCTGTACTTGTTTTTTGTGTTATCAAATTTAGAAACTATTTTGTTAAATTAATAACCTCTTGGTAGGTTGCTGATTTAGTGGTAATATAATTGTAGGTGAGATATACCAATCTCAGTGGTCCATTAAAAATGAAATTTAGTTTTCTAACAAAGCAAGTTTAACTTGCCTATTTATTTAACAGGGAAAATAAAACGGTTCTTCGGTAGAAGAAATTCTTATACCATTTTTTCTCAGTTGCTGTTTTTCCCTTTAATTATTTTCTGTTTGTTAATAAAGTTTAATTGTTACTTATCCGTAAAAATTTTGTTCCTGTATCTTTAACCCTTTGTTTTTGTTTTTCCCGAGAATAAAAAGTAAAATTAAAGCATGCTTTTTCTCAAAAACTATGCATATTAGAAAAAAATTGCATAAAACTGTACCTGTGTATCACTGTATTAGATAATATATAAATTGTACATATTTTAATGAGTCATTATAATCTTAAGTATTAATACACCAGTACAAATACACCATTCAAGTTAATGATGTTTTCTTTCTTATCTTAAGGATTTTATTTAACCAAACAGGAACACCTGCAAATACTTAAGTAGTTTAGATATCAGATAGTTCTCAGTGAAAAGTATAGACAAAGTGATATCGATTTTAATAATCTTTGCACTTTACAGGTGATGTCGAATATCTCGCCCTTAAAAGCAAAGAGTCGTAAAAGGCGTGAAAATTGACCTAAGACAAAAGAACATAGGATCGTATTCCTACTTTCAGGCACGTTACATATTCGACCTTCTACCTTTTTCAAAGAAGAATAGTAAACCAACTGTTTTATATATAGCCAGTAAATAATAAATGATGTTTCAAATAACGCTTCCCAGCATTGTATATTAAGTTCTTTGAATAGCAATAAATGACAGCCGGTATATTCTTCAGCGAATACCTTACAATTACGTATACATGTAAATTCTAATTGTTAAGCTGAATAAAGAAGGTTAATAAATGATGTTATAACAATACGTTTGTTTATTACTTTATACCGGGAATTTATCATTACGCGCAATATGAGAGTTAATAGTTTCTATGACTACATCTACATATACAGAACAATATTACTACATTATTGTAGAAAATCGTTGTCTAGCAACTCCCACTTTTAATATTGCGCGTTATAGTAAATTCTCGGTATATTTTCACTACCAATTTTTTTAGGGTTAATGTCAAAAGCTTCCAGGATAACCTTATTCCATATCGTCCCCAAGAAAAGTAACATGCATTTCTGAATACCTAAAAAATCAGCCATAAACAAATAGCTTTCAACAAATTATTATCAACCGAATCATAATATCTACAAACAAAGATCCAGAAGTTTTTGAAACGTAAGTTATTACGTTATTAGTAAAAGCGTATTACAACGAGCCACCAAATTAAAGCGAAACATTTTTCTATGTCTATTAAATAATACATCGATTATATAGGCTTTTCCCGTAAAATAATAGCACATCGTTGAATTATAACTCATATACGGGGTGTCAACGAAACCTGGAGCACCGCTATAAATTTTTTATTTCTTAAGATATCAAAATGAAATTTGGTATATGTAATATACTCTTTAAATGCCATTTGTTGGCAGAGGAAACAAGTTTCTGTCACTTCCGGTTTCGCCGGAATTGACATCAACTTTGTTATTTTAAATGGAACACCCTGTATATTTGTACATTTTTGGAATTTCTATTTAATTCTGCGTATGTTATATCAAGTTTGAAACATTTTGATGACAAAGTAAATACTTGCAGAAGAGTTTACCTATTAATCTAGGATGCCATGACCTGCGTAAAATGGATGTCAGGGTGCTACCACACTCAAAACAAATTAGTTTACCACTTCAACTGTAGCAAGTCTGTCACTTTTTTTGTGCATTTCATTTGTTTCACTTGTTTTGAAACCCAGTGTCTAGATTTAAATGTCCAAAATACGGTTTTTTTGAACGGAGGGTGTTAAATTTTCATATTAATCCCGCGATATTGGTATCAATAAAATCCTTGAAAAACGCTTGTTTTTAATATCCTAGTGTCCCACCCTAGTGCCATTTGAAAAAATAGAGTTATTCTCGAAAAAGCATTTTTGCCAACTTTAGGTCATTCTAGTACAGCAACTAAAATAGTTAGAGTTCTAAAACAACTTGTCTCAAGTGTTGGGGCACCTTGGCTTTCATTTTGCGTAAGTCGTGGCACTCTAGATTAATTTCTGCAAAAATGTACTTTGTCATCAAAATGTTTCGAACTTAATACTACCATACGTAAAATTGAAAGGAGATTCCAAAAATGTGTAGATATACAGGGTTTTCCATTTAAAATAACAAAGTTGATGTCAATTCCGGCAAAACCGGAAGTGACAGAAACTTGTTTCCTATGTCAACAAATGCCATTTAAAGAGTACATTACATATAACAAATTTCATTTTGATATCTTAAAAAATACAAAATTTATAGGGGTGCCCCAGGTTTCGTTGATACCCGGTATACCGGGAATTTATCAATACGCGCAATACGAAAGTTACAGTTTCTATGACTACGTATACATATGGCTATTACTACATTATTGTAGAAAATCGTTGTCTAGCAACTCCCAGTTGTAATATTGCGCGTTATAGTAAATTCTCGGTATATCTACTGACAGCTTTCTGCCAATCGTGAAGCTACAAATCCTTTATTTCACAATTGCATCATTATTTAGTAGCCACGTACGGGCACGTAATGTGCCGCGGTTATTTTATCCGTAGAAATTGTTGACAGCTGTCATAAATTCACGATTTTATACGTTTTTAACGCGCACCAAAAAGTAAATAGTCATAGAAAAAGTGTAATAGCCACTCACTCGGGCGAATTGTGACGCACCATTCAAAATTATATTTTATATATTTTCCAAATTTATTTTACAGTTTAAAATTGAAAACAGTTGCTAAAAGATACGCTACCAATTATAATTATTGTTATGTACTACGGCTTGCAAAAACAACTTGAAAAATTGTTAAATCTGACAGCTATGCACTGTCATTATCTTGCATGAAAAATACCGAAATCAAGGTCGTTGTGTACAGTGGCGGCTGGTCCATAAGCGCTGCGACACTGCAGCACCCCCAGAACAAAATACGGAAATTAATTACCTATTAAATTTGTACTTGAAAATATCAGTAATATAACAATCATTCAATATTTTGCATAATTATTACATAAATTTAATTAATTAAACCGCTTTTAAAAGGAATTATTTTAACCGAAGCTGTAGATTCCATTCAGATACGCTGCGAAATGTAAGTGTCGAAACGTACATTCGGTGCAAGGTCCGCCGAGTTCAGAGACGCTGCGAAATGTAATAGTGTCGGAAACGTACTTCTGTGCCAAGTTCCGCGCAGGCTTGTTTGTTCTTAATAACACATGGTATTAAGCAGCGCGAAAGCTGCTGCCTAGACAGCGTCATCATTATTATTCGCCAGTAATTTGTAAGCAAAATAACCGGGGCGAAATCTGCCGCCTGAGCAGCGTCAGCACTATTTGTGATTTAATTTGTATGTTTTTATTCAGAGCGAATTAATCTTTCATATACGTCGGATAATATTTTTATTGTTTTCGTCGAGGGTGAGCAATAAAATATTGTTTTTTTTCTTGTACTTAATTAACATTTAAATATTTGTTACAGAAAAATACAATTAAATAATAAATATTATTTTAAATATGTTATGATGGATGTTACCTAATGTTGAATATATTTAAAAAATTACCTTTTACCAATTGTCATTACGTGAAAAAATTGAAATAAAAAATAAAGGTCGATGTACTCCAGATGTTTTTATTCATTTAACAGCAGTTAGCAAAAACAAAATAGTTATTTATGTATCAAAGGCGTAAGGATATCGATTTTAGCCCACGGTACATAAGATACAATATTTTTTGCACGGACGAAGATTTTATTTAAATTTTTTGATTTCTAATTTCTAATAAAATTTTTCTAATGGCATTTTTAAAAATGTCAAATTGACGCATTCACGGCAAGAGTGATTTTACAAGTTAGGTATATAAAAATTTTTTTGTAACTAAGGTAATCTACTTTTTTATTAATTTGTTGCGGGCGTAAAGTGCGCCCGCGGTCTACAATAATTAACTTTACGCCCTTCTTAGCGGGCGTAAAGTAATAACTTTCCGCCGGGGAGTGCAAAAACTATTTTACTAGATCTTTTAACAAGGACTGGCATGAAAAAATAAAATGGTTGCCTGGTTGCGAAATTAGAAATGCTCTATTTTGTTTTCCTTGCTTACTTTTTGACCACATACTGTATTGGAATGAGTGTAGCTGAGAATGGATTTTATATTTAAATAAAAATTCTTTTTATTTCATTTTCCCGTAAGCTTATTTTTTTATGAATTGAGTACAATTTCGATTTGTTTTGTTTTACTTAAAAAGCACATTAAAAATATCAAGGATCGTTACTGGTATATATATGTATATTTCGAAAGCTACAGCACCCCCATGATTTCCAGCCACGAGCCGCCACTGGTTGTGTACAAATTTGGCCCTAATTTTTATTGAAAACAACTGTACCTAAAGTACGTCTAGCGAATATACAACCATAGCGCTTAAAATTCCTATGCAGTAGATGCAGGTGCGACGTGACTGAGTCATAAATCTGAAATATGGACTGCGCCGCTTTTCGTTTCCACCACTGCATTGTGTGTGAATTTTATATTGTAATTATTTATCGTAAACAAAGGGAATGTGTTGTAATTCTTTTAATTATATACATAGTTTGACGGTACAATAACGCTATTAAATAATACGTACTATTCTTGACTGTGTCCTTTATTTTTTTCCTAATTTGATAAGAGTAAGTACATTTGAATTTTTAAAATATGAAAAATTAATCATATTAAAAACTGTTTAAGCGTTCGGTAGGTATAACAAACAACTTTTGGTATCTGCGCCAGTTTAAGACCGTGGTGGATTTAATATGAACCGGTAAAACAAGTTTCAAATACGACAACCCGGTGATGCTCTGTCTGCGTTGAAGAAATCAGTCAAACAGAGATAGCATCGCGAACACTATTAAATATATAAGTGTTCATTTTACGGCGACTAAACCAGTAATGAGAAGAGGATGCCACAAGTTTGACATCGCTTCGCTTAACTAACAGCGCTAATGACTCGGAGCTGTATATTCGCTAGACATACTATACATAGTTCTCTCGAACAATTAATGTAAATAAGGATTCAGCAAGTGATGACTTTGTTTTTAGTTTTGACACGTATTTACCTAGCAATCTCAGTAAGTCTATATACAGGGTGTGTAAAAACTCGCGTACAAGCTCTCCGTAACCTTATTTTTTGGACAAAAATAAGACAAAAATGTTATTAGAAAAACGTTCGTAGGCGCCGAGTTAATCCCGAGAATAACAATTTAAGAAATTTAAATTTGACAACCTTGCATTTATAAACACAGCCATCAGCCAACTCATCGATTATTATAGTTAAAGCAAAAACAAAAATAAAACAGTAACAACAAGATAATTTAATTTTAATTTTAATTTGCAATATTGCCAAACGTATTTTTGATACAAGCAAACACATTTGGAAGAATTCTGTGAATAGGAATTATTAAAACTAGTATTTTTTTGGTACTTTTAAATGATAAGCGATACTAAATTGTTGCCGTTATTACTTAATCTATGCATAAAGTAACAGAATTTTGAAAAAACGGCTGCCTTTTCGCGTTGCCAATTTTGAACTTTGAAGGCTTCGCACGAGTTGAGGAAGCACCTGGTGGCTTTTCGCTATAAGAATTTCGCCTTATTATTGTCCAACGAATAAAGTTACGGAGAGCTTGTACGCGAGTTTTTACACACCCTGTATAGAACACGTATAATATGTACATTTTTCATTTGTATTCTGTATCCATATACGTAAAACAAAAATTACTATCAGTTGCGAATTATATCAAATAATCCCATGTAATTTACTTTTAACAAACTGTGACAAAGTTGTTTACTTTACTCGAGTGATACAACCTTATAAAAATAAAAGTATAAATAATAATTCGTCGTTAACCTGAATTATAAACTACAGAAAGACATAATTTTATGGCATTTTTTTAAGTCTATTTACGAATAATATGAAGACTAAATCAAAAAGTTAGAAAATCGTTTACGTAGCGAAAATTTCACAAAATTAGCGAAGCAAATACATACCGTTTACTGAAAGCCCCAATAAAAATATAGCGACTGTAGCCAAACTATTTCGCATAAAAGGTGGTAATTTAGACCAAACATTTTCAATAGTATCGCCATATTTTTCAGTCCATGTAACTGCCATAGGATCTAAAGATTGGTGTTTAATTTGTACTTTTTTTCGAACCATTTTCTATAAACCAGTCTGTAACTTTGAATGTCAACAAAATTAAGAGATAATCAACTAACGGAAACTGTTCAACTAAACCGAAATTCCCACCTGCGTTTAATTTTAAAGCACTATCTATCTGCTCCAAAGTAACCACTTATGGCAGATTAAAGGTTATTCTGTATTATAAGTAATATTTTTTCTAAAGAATGTTAATGACTACCAATTTTTAGCGACAATTTATACAGGATTAATTACTTTTATGATTCTTTTGACAAATATTACTTACAATTTGTGAAGTCATTCTTAAATCGCAGGTAATTGTTTTTATTATACAAAAAACATCGGAATATTATAAGATTATAACAAACACATAACATAAAAAACAACAGGAAGAAACAAAAAACTCTAAATTAATTTGCCTTTACTCTAGGCTTTCTAATAATTCGATTCAGTTTCGATTTCTAAATTAGTAGAAGATAGGGACAATAGAAGTTTTATGAATTCGATACCTTATTAATTAAAAAGGAAAGAGAAACTTAAAAAATAATAAACTTTTCATTTAGCTTAGATATATGCTCGCCGTACTCAGAGCTATAGCTGCATTGCATAATAATATTGCATTATTCAATCATTAAAGTTGTGGATGTTACATACAAAATAATTAATTTAGCAACAACTACAACATCAAGTATAATCCGGTATTATCGGCTTATATCGGTATGAATAACTTTAGTTACTAAGTGAACCCCCAGCAACGTATATATTTATAAAATAGTATATAATTTATTTTAAATACGTAGTACATTTCGTCCCAATGCGGTGTTTGACATGATAAAGCTGGAAGATCTTTGAGTTCGTCATTACTTTAGACAGGTAGTGCTGATAACCATAGCAATCCCTCGCACCCACACGGCTAGATCTCCTCAATAAATAAGCAAACAAACAAAAAAGTTAAGGAAAATATTTGACAAAACTTTTAAATATTTCGAACAATGTTGTTTAACATCTAAACCTATTTTGTATTATAACAATTTTGAGAAATTTTAACACCAACAGTTTTAATAGTTTAAAATTTAACTGTACTCGATTTACCACATGAAAGTATATGCTTTAAAGTTCTAGCATTTAAAAAATGCAATTGCAGAATATAAAAACGGCGAAACAACCTTCTCAAGGTATATTATAATTCTATACTTGTGTAAGCGGGAAAGGAAGATTATTATCGAAGATAAGCAAAAACCAATGGTGGGCTTATGAGCCCTTTTTTTAGTGCTGATTCGAGTTTTTTTGACAAACGTTCACTATCGTTTGAGATTTTTAAATTACGAGGTAAATTTGAAGTTTTGGGCTTTTGGCAAACGTAGTCTTATTTTTGAGATATCAAAAACGATAAAAACACTAATGTATAAAAGGCTAAACATTTTAGGTGTTTCTATAAATGCACAACCCTTTTTAATAAAAATTCCAATAATAATTAGAGTTGATAAATTTACTCAAACTGTACAGTGAAATATCCATTGTGTAATGTTAATGCACAGAAGTCTCGTATGAAAAGAAATTGTATTCGTGGACTCTGAATATTCACCCAAAATTCAATTTCCCAAACTGTTTCCATAAAGATAATACTTAATATTTAAATAACAAGGTATTTAAAAGGGCAAAACCGTAACATTTTTTTGTTTATTATTTCTTGACTGTCATCAACAAATTCATTTATTTTTCACCAATGTAAATTAATATCAGCAACTTAGCGCTAGAAATCGTATATAAAAAAATGTATTCCTTTGTATCTCGTATAATTTATAGAAAAAACACATATTGATAAGATTGTCTTACATAAGAGCCGATTTCATGGGAACACAATGGGCCGTATTCTGATTTTATGTTTAAAGTTGTCTCTAACTAAAGTCGTGTTTAGCGTAAACATAAAACGATATACATAGCTTTATGTAATTTCATTTGTGTATAACAGAGATACGCGATATTGCCATGGTAAGTAAACATGACATTCAATTTAAATGAGACCAGAATACCGACCAAAGTACTATTTTTGCACAAATAAGATAAATTGTTTTATTTATTATGATGCATCCAAGAATTCTTCCTGGCTAACGATATTCCAGACTAGTTAGAATAAAAAAAAAACGAATTCTAAAAATTCAGTGCCTGTGTTGCTCAATTTGTCCTTGTTGATATGTTGATCTATACATACATATATGTACTGAAGTGATATTTAATTTGGATGCCTATAATTAAAGGTTGTGTTATTTTTGAGTTATTAACGAAAGTATTATTTTGTAAAGATTGATAATGCAGATTTTTTTAAATTATAAATGATTGTAATATAAATTTTAAGATAGCTAGATTAAATTTAAGGAGCTCAAAAATAAAGCTATAATCACTTTAAATAAGGTATATGATTGGTTTTGTAGTAATAAACTAAAATTCAATTGTGATAAGTCATGTTGCATTGCTTTTCGTACTCCAAGAGGTGCGGCGGTTAATGAATTAGATATAGCGACCGATATGGGACAATTAAAATATGTTAACGTAACAAAGTTCCTGGGAATATATGTTGATGATAAGCTATCTTGGAAGTCACACATTAGCAATTTGAATAAATCACTCTGCACAGCTGTGTATGCATTAAGTCAGATCAAAAATCAAGTAGATAAGCACATTTGCAAAGTGGTCTATCACGCGTACTTTGAGAGCCAAATGTCATACGGAATTGAATTGTGGGGAAACTCTGCGGAATCTGATATAATCTTTAAAACTCAAAAGCGGGCCATAAGAATAATGTATAATATGAATAAACGTGACTCTTGTAAACAAAAATTCATTGAGGCCAAGATTTTAACAATGACTAACTTATACATTTTGAAAGTCACGCAACACATTTACAGGAACTTGCACTCCTTAAATAAACATCAAGATTTACATCACTATAACACACGGAATAAAACAAACATCGTTCTGCCAAAATTTAAATACACACATAGCCAAAATGGTCCTCTATACAGTGGCATAAAATTATTTCAAAAACTTCCATCTCCCATTACAGAAGCTCCAACGCTAAACAACTTCACCTCAAAACTCAAAAAAATGTTACTTACTATGCCTTGTTATAATTTGCAAGAATTCCTTACAGTCGTCAGCAATATAAATTAACATGTACCTATTGACTAAGAAAGCGAATGCGTTTCCCATACGCCCGAAATCGGGCTCAGGCATGCACATGATGTCCATATTTATGTTGGTTTATTTGTATTTGTACCTGATGTACACATGTATATGCTTGTTCTTTTGGGAAATAAATTTATTATTATTATTATTATTATTATTATTATAGTGATCATTGTTAGTAAATAATTAGCTAAATTAATAGTCTTAGAAACGTAAAATAAGTTACTTTAGAAACCTTGTAAATAGTCGTTATAGTGAAAAACAAATGTGAGTTAAAAATCCAGGATACAGAAAAAACAAATTTATAATTCAGTTGATATCAGTTGATATTTTGCATTCGAAGGTAGAACAACGAGATTAAGTTGCTCGTCCCAAAAAGAATAAATATCGAATAAATAATTAACTATAAATACAGTTAACAAGATAAAGAACCAGTATTAAATAAAAAGAAAGTAAATTTGAAGAAAAATCAAGTGAAGACTGAACTTCAAGCAGAAGCAGTTCAAGCAAAAGCAGTTGAATCAGAAGCAGAGTCGAGCAAAAGCAGTTCAAGCAGAAGCAGTTCGAGCAAAAGCAGTTCAAGAAAAAGCAGTTCGAGCAAAAGCAATTCGAGCAGGGGCAAATTCAAGCAGAAACTAGTCAAGCAGAGGCAGATTGGATTTTTGGTTTTTGGGGATAAAGAAAATTTTGGAAAAGAAGGGGAAGTTAAAAGTAGATGATAGTGAGTGTATAAAAATAATTTTAAGATAATTTTAAGTAGGGATGATAGGGAAAACAAGATAATAAAAAAGAATCTGCTTTATAAAATTTGAGTAAAGTTTTATTTTGGTTAATTAAATATAAATTTGAACAAACAACGAACCTACATAACGACCCGAGAAGAGAGATCTCTAAAAGCAAATTAAATTAAAGAGCAAAGTAAATTATTTTTGAATATTGTCGTATCCAATATAAGTTACAGTAAAACAGGGGTCTAGTCAGTACAGTACCTATACTATACGGATGCTGAATCAACCTATGTAGCAGTATTTATAATTGGTCTTGCACTCATACTTTTAACATTGTCCCTCAAAAGTTGTCTTAATCAAATTAAAAGGCTATTAACCAAATATTAGTATAAAAATATCAATAGTTAGTTATAATTAACTTCCATTTATTAAGGGCATAACATATACACACTTAACTATGGGAATTCAATTATACTTGCTTAATTAAAAACATTAAACCTTTTCAGAAGCCTAGCGCATATGAATCTAGTATATTTTTAAAATGGCGGACGCTAGCTTTTAATTTTAAGACGCTGTTGCACTACAACTCCAGTAAGACAAAATTGTGTTTACGCAAATACCTAATTCGTTAACGTACAAAGCGTTTGATTTAGTACAAAATAGACAACTACAATCTACGAAAAAAGTCTTTAGAAAATTAAAAGTAAATTCTCGGCGACAGTAGATGCTGATATCAGGATTTAAGAAATATTGAAAAATTATCACTGACTGACTGAATGAAAATATTTACTTTTCACATTAAATTTAAGGTAACCAGCTTAATTATTTTCCGCGAAACCAATTCCTATTTTGTTAATATAGAGTGCAGAAAGTGTTTAGTTTTTATGTTGCGTACTAATTCATTTAACTGTATATTGTTGGAAATAATTTTAATTAAAAACTTTAAATTAATTGTTAACTTGTTTTTTAACATATCAATAAATGTATGTAGATTACAGATCTAAGGTAAAAGATTAAAACGTCATGTTTGCAATCTTGTTATTTTATCCTTATTAACAAAAGGCAATAATAACAGATAATCCACATTTTAACTGAAATTAAATCGCAACTGTACTGTAAATATTTCTAATAAATGCTTCTGATCAAATTTCTAATAACACAACTTACGAAAATGTTTTAAACGTCTTTAAATTTAACTAAATAACACAAGATAACCTCAAAATCAAACCTTAACCTTGAGTCTTAAAACGTGTAGAGAACGAAGTTGAACTCAGGAAAAATTCTAGTTAATTGCCTTCTAATTCACGGGATGATTCCTTCGGGTTAATGAACTCCAAACAATTTGCAAACCAACGTGGTGTTGAAATAACACGTGGAAACAGATGTCGAACAGGTGGTTTCTACGAACACGTTGTGCAGGAAAAACAGCACCAACTACAAAAAGTACTAAAACGTACTACAAGAACGTACTAAAAGAAGTACTAAAAGAAGTACTAAAAGGAGAGCTGAAATACAACGAATACCGTAAGAAATCTTCAAATAAAACCAATGCATTACATACCCAAAAGTTCTTAAATGCCCTTCGAAATGCTTCTATCAAAATGGTCGTCGAATATTTAAAATCCCAATAAAGGTTATGAAAAATGTTTAAAATCCAAAACGACTACCGTTCTAAATTCACTAAAGGCCCAAAAAGCAAACTAAATAGCATTTCCTCTGATGACCAAACTAATTTTGGATAACCAAATACTAAAGCCAACGTAAACGATGTCTATTCTTGACCGATGACTAACGTAGAAGAAACTAAGTAACGAATTCGTCAACAGAATTCTCTGAAGAAAACCAACCTAAAATTTACAAATTCCCTAAGATTAAAACCCACTAACTGAATACCAAAAATAAGAAGAGGCGTGACGTATGCAATAGCATTGTATGCAACCATGCAATCTTATATGTAACTGGAAAGTCTAAATATACTACCAGACTAAAGTAAATCCGAGAATTAACGTAAAACAGCAAGCGAGTGATTTCTACTGTAACACCATAACAACCAATGTAATTTAAAAATTGCCGTCCGGCGTGGCCCGCCGTGGCGTGGTTAAGTGCGCGTTGGCCTTAAGGCTGGCATTTACATACAGTCAATTTCTATTTGACGTATCTAAAGTTGCATAACTAGGTACTTAAAATATCAAAAAGTTATAAGAAGGCGCGTTTAGCAGAAGGTCCAAAACGAGTTGAGGTTAGAGGTCAAGAATTGCGTAAGATTCATATTTGAAAATTTGCATATTTGCATAGTTATTTGTGTTATTACTGTAAAAGATATGGCAAAAAACAAAATTACGATTTTCTGTGTATTTAAATTGTAATCTCCTTGTCAAGTTTCCGTAAAGCCGATCAGTACAATGTGTACAAATATGTTTGAGATCAAGGTCAAACGAACCGCCAAAAATTCAAAATTTAGGTTGGTAATAAAAAAATATCGCTAACAGTTGACACAATATTATCCACCGATTTGAAGAAAAAAACTGCATTTGTAAGGGAAAGTCTTCTGGGCGACCAACAAAATTAACAGCAGAGACACTACACGATAGCGAACATCGCATGACGACCAGCCCGAAAAAATCTTTGAGACAATTATCAGCTCAAACAGGTATTAACTGAACTTAAACATTAAAAAAAAATACAGCTATGCAATAAGTTATTAAAATAATTTCAGGATTGGCAGTCGGTACTGTTCACACAGCTTTAAAGAAGAAGCTTCATTGGCATCCCTACAAAGTTAGTGTCGTGCAGCAACTCTTACCACCTGATTTTGCAATCCGTATAAGATACTGTGAATGGTTTAACGAAAATTTAGCACAAAATAATAACCTTCTGGATTTAACATTTTTTACTGGTGAAGCGTGGTTCCACTTATCTGGTTATATTAATTCACAAAATTTCCGCATTTGGGGTGTGAAAATCCTCATGAATTTGTTGAAACCACTTTACATCCCCAGAAGA
This sequence comes from Melanotus villosus, assembly GCA_963082815.1. Lineage (NCBI taxonomy): Eukaryota > Metazoa > Arthropoda > Insecta > Coleoptera > Elateridae > Melanotus > Melanotus villosus. Next base: position 58,742,175 of record OY720418.1, on the reverse strand, counting down.
TTGGAGTGTGGGTTGCTGTTTCAAGAAGGCGTATAATAGGACCTGTGTTTTTTCAAGAAACTATAACAGCTGAAAGGTATCGGAGCATTATTTTACAAGAATTTTTTGAGCAAGTTCACGATGATGAATTAAACAATGGTTTCTTTCAACAAGATAATGCACCGACCCACACAGCAAGAGAAACATTACAATACCTTGAAGAATTTTATGATAACAGAACTATTAGTCAAGGTTTATGGCCACCAAGATCACCTGATTTAACTGCTCCAGATTTTACTTATTCGGTCGACTTAAAAATAATGTTTTCAAGAACAGCCTTCACACTCTGGAAGAACTTCAAGAAGCAATAAGTCACGAAATTCAACAAATTACAGTAGAGGAGCTTCAAAGAGTTTTCGAAATTATGAAAAAGAGAGTTAATGCATGCTTAAATAGTGATGGTCAACATTTTCAGCACATGATATAAATACTAATTAATTATTAATTGAAATATACATATGTAGTTCTTCCTTTTAATATCGTTTAATTTAATACGGAAAATGTGTGATTTGATTAATTAAGCAATTGCATTTAGTTCAAATTTAGTATTGTTCTGTTTTTAGTAATTAATAAAAAATAATTATTAATAGACGAAGTAATTAATTTATCTGCACTTTGTATAAACCTATTTGGGGATTTTTTTGCTATTAAATACCAATCATGTATAATGTGTTGCCTATAGTCTCATCTCAGACAATTTTGAACACGCTGTACTTACTCGTTGTTATTGTGCTATTTGTGTTGCCTAACAATAAATTATAAATTTGAAAAATAAACCGATTTTTATAGAACTTTATTTCCAATTTTTCAGGGATAATTTGCATTTTGAAAAAAAAAATTCTTGTGACGTTTGAAAACGAGTGGTTGTATCTATCTACTAATAGAGAGATTTTTTCGGTATTAATATTTTTGTAAAAACTATTTGAAATTTTTGAAGTAAAATAGAGCTTTAGATTTTTTAATACTGTAAAGTTGGTTTTTAGAAATTAAAAAAAAATCTTTCTATCAATAGATAGAAAAGACATGGATAATTACAAAAAAAATGCTCTGCCGTTCCTGCTTAAAAAATGAGTCTAAAAAACTGGAACAAAATGTTCTTAAAATGGGGTATATTTGATGATGTAAATTCCAGCCTTAAATGTTCATAGGGAAGGCACTGCATGGCCAAGCCCGATTTCTTTGGGGGTTCCTCAAATATATGATTTATGAGACGCAGATATGGTTCGCCATTTAAAATGCAGAGAAATTAATACTTAGGATTAATCAACCCGCTGCAAATGTATCCAACAATATTATCAATAATAATAATATGCTTCAAAACTTGGTAGCAAGCTTAATTCGATGGACCGAGAATAATGGCGCTCACTTTGAACATTTATTGTAATAAGAATAAAATTTGTAAATCAATTTTTACAAAGTAAGGTGTTATTAACTAATTAATATTTTCTGAAAGTTTGTTGTGGCGAGATTGACATTTCATATCCAGAAAAAATAAAATAAATAATAATTAATGTATCAGCATCTGTGCTTGTAGTTTAGTGTCGCATTTAATAAGTTGTTACCTAGGAAGGCTGTTGATAATGCTCCACTAAACACTACTTACTGCTCCTGTAAGCAAGTTTCAGTAAGCGTATTGCTAAATTTAATAGGTTCAAATGCTCATACTCGTAGTTTAGAAACTAAATACTTTCGGGCAAAATGGTTTGTTTCAGAATATTTTCCGGAGAATCTCGTAGTGCTCTTTTTTGTCCCATTTTAGATGCCCTCTATATTAGTTTCCTACCATTCCTAGTTACAAGATATTTAGTTATCTACAAAGATCGGTGAAGCATTTCTTCATACGTCAAGCGTTTTAGTTTATTATTTCGTTCTGCAATTTTTTAAATACCTTTAAGGGCTTTAAGTCAATGTTTTATTCCTTGAGAAAACAGATATTATTTTTATAAAATATACATTATATGCTTTCCTTTGTCGGATATTTTTATAATGTCTAATATCTAATAATCTCCCAAATATTAACTAAAATGAATAACAGTTATAAAACACTTGTCTTTCACTACTGGCTGTCAACCATATTTCCAAGTCCAAAAATGTTAATAGAAGCAATGTCTTAAGACTTTATAAATTTTCGTAAAAATGCCTTTTTACCACGTACTTCACTGAAAATGCGGTAAATATAAAACATCTCAGTGTTTTAAAAATAACAATTTAAATATGCATAATAACTACAACCATTACAGAGATAGCAATGGATAGTTTTGCAATATAATTTATAAATGCTGCTAATAAATTGATATTCGGGATTTTACCTCGCCCTTAACATTTTTCGCATGTCTAACACGAGTTCTTCTACGGAATGAATAGTTGAGTTAATATTTTCTACGGACATTTTTCGCCAGTATAGAAATAATGTTTTTGCATATTTTATCTTAGCCTCAAACGCTTTAAAAGTAGGTTATATGTAGATCATTTGACCTCTCCAGATTATTTATTTTATACATTGTAACAAGCATCAGTAAAAAATAGTGTTTTGTCTGTGAATTGAAATACATTTCGAATACAACATTGAATGTATAAGTACAAGAAATTTCAATAATACGAACACCGTCTCTCACTCAGAGAATGAACGACGGCATCAGAATTCCCTGCGGGCCAATCTTTATCGACGTAGTAATTAATATACCATATATCAATTTTTAGGACCTTGAATGATATTATGAGTGCTGTGTGGGAATCTTTCAACTTCAAATTTTATTCTGTTATTATGCAGATGTGGCCATACGAGTATTATAGTCCGTCTAGAAAGTATCCGGAATTTTATATTTTGCCTAATTTTAATATATTTCTTTTTTGTAACATTCTAAGACAAAAGTAATGCATCAAGTAGGTTGTGCCGATAGTAGGCTATGGCTAAAATCACATGACAACACCATCTGTCAAATATTGTTGATTGTAAATAGACTTAAGTTTTGTGAAATAATGTCGCAAGTAGAAAAAAGAAAAGGGGTGGAATATTTGTATAGAAAAGGTTTTCCAAACGTTAAAAGATTAATGCAATTGACTGAACTCGGAAAAAGTGCAGTATATGAGACAATAAAGAGGATAAAAAATGGCACAGATATGAGGCATAGACCAGTTTCGGGAAGACCGCGTAAGATTCGCGGAAACCATTTAAACGCTTTAGTGGCCTTAGGACGACAAAATGGGCGCCTAGGGTTTCGAAAACTGGTTAACAGATTTTGACATCAACGAAGAATAAAAGTGTGTCCAGAAACTGTCCGCATGTCACTAAACAGACAAGGCTACATATCAAGGAAACCAAAAAGAATCCCTGCAATGACACCTCTACATATGCAACGAAGAATACATTTTTGTCAACGTTTTCGAGAAGATAATTTTAGTAATGTTCCAGCTTGGTGTAAATCACCTAAAAATCCTACCAAAAGAAAATGTTACCGTTCAAATTTCCAAATTTTCCACTAAAATAATGGTTTAGGGAGCAATATCTCAGCGTCGTGCTACACCTCTCGGTATAGTTGATGGCACCGTTAATGGTGCAAAGTATTGTGACATTCTAAATGGTTTTCTTCTTGAAGCGGCTCATGCTTTATATCCAGAGGGGTGGCGTTTTCAGCAGGATAATGCAAGATACCATACTGCATATACTCAAGCTTGGATGCAAGAACATCAGTTGGCAACAATTCCATGGCCAGCAGCTTCACCAGATCTTAGTCCCATTGAAAACATATGGGGACTAATGAAGATTGAAGTGTAACCAGCAGCGCCACGAAATAAAGAAGGTTTGATTCAGTTAGTTTTACAGGCCTGGACCACCATCACCGAACATTATGGCGATGACCTGGTTTCGGGTCTACCTGGACGTTTAGTTAAGTGTTTAGAGTTAAATGGAGGTTGTATAAGTAAATGATATGAATTATTTGTTGTTATTTTATAATTCAAGTAATAAAAATATATACCGAAAAATTATAATTGTGCTTTCTTTTTTCCGAATACTTTCTAGACGGACTATATTAGAAACTGAACTAAAATTAGAAGAAATTTTAGATAGCACGTTTCGTAAGACCTTTATTTAGTTTTTAACATTAAAAATAGCATTAATATTTTGTGAAGTATCCCTTGGCAGACTTTGGAGCTGGAATACGTCTTAGCATGCTGTTAATGACATTGACAGCATGCTGAAGTAATTTGTTATCATAGATTTTTTGGTCCCATCTCCTATACTTTTTTTTAAGAATTGACCAAATATTTTCAATTGGATTCATATCAGGCCTTTTTTCGAGCAATTCAAGTAGACCAATTTGATTCTGTCTTAAATAGTCAGTGATCATAGTGCACCATTTTGCATGGCCACTCCGTCTTTTCTAACCCATTACTTCATTTTCGGTATAAGAAAACTGTCTAAAGTACTTCTGTGCCAATTAGAATTTATTATAACACTCACATAGTAAATATCACTAACCGCTTCTGCAGAAATAGCAGTCCGGACCATCATTTTCGTAGGAAACATTTTGGTTGTCCAAGTTTTAACATGTTTTATCAGTATGTTTTTATTTTATTAAAAACTCTTCTATTTTAAATATTTATTAACATTGTTGCATGATACTTTTGAAATTCATCAAACAAAGAAGTGATCTTTGGAATGCAATGTGTGTTGCCTATTCAGAAGCTGGTAGGCATTCGCTTTTAAAATGAAGACCCTGTATGAATTTTATTGGACTTGCAAAGCTGTTTTTACAGAAGACCAAATATAAAGGAATAAAAGTTTGTATTTAGTTATTTAATGATAAATGTTCTTTTTAATAAAATACAGTTTCCGATCAAAATAAGTTTTTTGATAGATTATTTTTAGTAAATACAGCATACTTTAAACTCCATATACACTGTAACAAGTATAAATAGAAAAATTGTAGATACTAGTAGATTTCCATTTGCTGAACAAAAAATTCTTATAACAAAAACTTCTATTCTTTATAAATAGTTCTTGAGATAAAGCAGTATGAAGTAGAAGGCTTGGATGTTTGAGTACCGCATATTTTTGAAATAATTAAGTAGACTTATTTTAGTTGTTTTTGAGTTGTCATACTAATGTCAGTTCGTTAGACTATTTACAATTTTGATTTAGTAAAACAAGTTTGTGTTTAAAATGTTATATTCCAACAACGAATATACTGACATGGTCCTAATCTACGGACAATGCTGTTTAAATTCCAATGCTGTGTAATTTCCTGATTGTCGTTTTCCAAATGTACAAACTTTTACCAACGTTGTTAGGAGATTGCTAGAAACAGGTCAGATACAACCAAAAATAGAGAATCGTGGCCCCCCACGAGATTTTACTCAGGAAAAAAAATTTTGGACCGTATTGAAGTCTCCGTGACTACTCGACAAATTAGCAAAGACTTAAACATGTCTCATATGTCTGTTTGGAGAATTTTAAATCATAATTTATTGTATCCATTCCACTTTACAAGAGTTCAAGAACTATCTCCCGCGAATTATCCTGCAAGGATTGAATTCTGTGGGTGGTTAACTCAACAATATGCCACAGACAATCAGTTTTTTAACAAAATCATGTGGACAGATGAAGCATGCTTTACTCGCCATGGAATTCTAAGTTCCCGCAATAGCCATGTTTGGGATTATGAAAATCCACACGCTATCCAACAACGGCGTTTTTAGCATGGATTTTCATTGAATGTTTGGGCTGGCATTATTGGTGACGTTTTACTAGGTCCCTATTTTATACCAAACCGATTAAATGGACATTCTTATTTGCAACATCTACAAGACATCCTACCAGATGAGGTGCCTTTAGCAATGAGAAACAATTTCATAATCATGTTTTATTTTTTGCTGTCCTATAATTTTTAAGTTACAAGTACTTCCAATGTAATCAATTTTTATAGTTAAAAGTTAAATTAAATAGTTAGTTGGGGTACCTAATGTTGGCAAATACCCAGCGCATAGCCTACCCAATTTTAATATAATTCGAGTAGCCTGTAAACCTTCATATTTTTCTTATGCATGTTTATATTATAAAATAAAAAACTGACTGTTAAAAAGGCCACTCGAATCATGTTGAAATCAGAACATATCTGCAGTTCTCAAACATAAAAGCCTCCAACTTCATCTTCTTTTATCTCAACAACAATCAAGAATGGGAATGTTAGATAGTGTAAAATTAAAAACTGGACTTAGAGCAATTTATGAACGAGACGATACGTGTAGCGTAGGTGGTATTTTGTCACTTCTGGTGTTTATTGCTGATAATAATCTCACAAGAGTATTTTTAGAAACTAATAAATTAGTTGACATTATTTGTACAACACCGATGTCTACGACTGAATGTGAAAGATGGTTTTCCACTTTAAAGCGCATAAAAACATTTTTGAGAAGCACCATGTCTGAGGACAGGTTCAACGCATTGGCAGTGTTGTCGATTGAAAAAAAGTTTATACAATCCATCCCCGATTTCGACAATAAAGTTATTGCTGTATTCAGCAGTAAGAAGAACAGAAGGATGGACTTTCTATTTAAGTAGGGAGGTAAGTGTTTTTAGATAATGTTTCCAGCTCGGTTTTGATGTGCCCTCCCACTAAAAAAACGAGCCGCCACTGCAATGCATCAAATGCATCAAATGTGTACTTGAACAACTTAAAATTACAATGTCACTTTAATAATAATTTTCATAGCAAGTCAGCAATGTCATGGAAAGTGCATGTCCCTTCTTGCCATATTTTCAAAATTAGTACCTATTGAAATCTTCAAAGTAAAGAACCGCAACGTTTATTTTAGAAATACAAACATCCACAATTATTAAAAATACTAGTGTAGTTTTTAAAACAGATACAGAAATAAACTGAATTATTTTTGTTCGCAGAATAACACCCTTTTGATGCGTTATCATTTGCCACTTGGAAGGCCCATTACTTTTAAAAGAAGCACCGAAGAACAAAATTCTATTAAGGTTTTTTGCTTCTTTTTTGATGGGGAATTTAATGGTGCAGTGCTTGAACTATCGATGTCTGACACCCTGTATATCTACATATTCCATCTATCTGTTAAATTGTGCAACCCAGTTAGAAATTTATTATTTTTAATATCAAGGAAAACGATACTTTCGTTTATAGGTTGAAAACAAAAAACAATTTTAAATTTCACTTAGCATCATTAAATTTGCCCCAAAAAGTCAGCCAGTAGTTAAAGAACCATAGTTACCATATTGAATGTGTGTTCATTGTACCGTTGAATAAGAATGATTGTACGTAAGATACTGTCTGATTACTCGATCAAGAAGAAACTAAATTTTCGCGAAGGTCTTAATTGTAACTGAAAATAATAAGTTTGAAAACCTGGAAGCAAACTTGAGACGCAATACGATGTTTTGAGCAATCTTAAAAATTAATTACAAATTGTGTATCTGCCATAAAGACTATAAACTTTATGTTCTTGTATCTTTATATATCATAGTTGATGGTCGTCGTTCTCATTTGGAAATATCACAAATCGTGGATTTTCTTTGCCGTTTTAATCTGGTACAGATAATTATTATAGTAGATGTAAGCAATATTACAAAATTTAATACAACTAAAATACGAATATCTTTAAATTCTATATTACGGCAAACTGGCTTTACATTTTACTCGGATAAATAATAACGTATGACACTTAGTAAGCGCCGTTTTATACACACCTTGTAAATATGGATAAATATACTGCATTAAGTAACAATGTTAACAATTACAAAAAGGAAATTTATGTGGTAATGAGAACTATAGACGTAGTATAAGCAATGATTAAAGATATCCTTTTTCCACCACATAAATCTTTTAACTTTCCAGGTCACCTAACTTTAATATTACTATTTTTCATGAATATGGAACAGGGAAGACAGACAGATAGCATAAAGTGTAAAGATTCGTTTAACCTATATTGATTTTTCGCCATTATCTACACTAAAAGGTGAATTAGACAAAAGGATCGCTTTATAAACAGCTTCTGCATTGTAGTACCTATGTTACGAGCTAATTTTTCGTTTACTTATACTTTATTCACAAAATTCAGTGTTTTTCAAATCGTAAAATTTTTTAGAATTGAAATGTTTGGAACAAGGAAGAGTATTTTTATTAAGGATAAATTTAATTTTTGCGTAGGGCTACACCAAAATTCGATTAATCAAAATTCAGTTTTCCAGAACACCTCTATGTACTTTTCCAAGGGCTTATTGAGCATATTAAGCTGTTTATTCAAACTCTAATCATTTTCAAGTATAGTGATTAAAATAATAATTTTTAATCATTTATAAATTTCGCCAAAGTGAAGTTGCAAAGGTCTATATGGGTGATATGCTACTAATCAAGTCACCCCCGAAAATATCTCGTGATTTTATATTCTGAATAATACTTTTTTTGATATCGGAATTCTTTGCACTTTAGTGCAAGTATTTTTTTCTGTAAGAAAATACAAAGTATGATTGCCTTTAAATAAAAATTTTAAAGTAACCATTTACTTTAGGTCTCACTAAAACTAAGCTAAATCAATGTCGTTGATCGTAAATTGTTGAAACATAAACACTAGCATATTTTAGAAAGTGAAACAAAAAACTGATATTACGAAAAGAGTCCTAAAGTTCCTAAAAATACATAATATTTTTTCTTTAACAACGTATTATTTGTCATATACAATATACTATACATATACACGTAAAATGAAGAAATAAACTTGAGCTTTCTAATTCTGATCAGTAAGTGATTCAACCAATTTGTCGAATTATACTGGTATATTTAAGCAAATAAAACTGTGTCTTTCCAGTAGTATATCATTTTAAACTCATTTCATGTATTTTTTGTATGCAAACACTCAAAACAGAAGTAGTTTGGATCCATTCGAATAAAAATGAAATACTCTATTTGTAAAGGTCCACTAGAAATAAATAATACAAGAACTACACAAATTTTGTTTACGAACTCTCCCAAAACAAATTACGTGCTTTGTTTTCCGAATATCCTTCTGATGTTCTGATACTAGTTACGCCATCTTAATACGTATATATAAATACCATAATTTACAATGCTACAATATGGAACGTTTTATGCAGTTTACGTTACTAAGGGCCAGTTTTTCCATCTCCTGGTAATTTTACCTTCCAGAATTCTTCTTGGTTAATAGAATTGTTTCCATTTGAAAGTTAAATTTATCATCAGAGAATGTAAAACCGGCCCTAGCAGTTTTATAAAAGTCATGGGGTATTACCGTCAACTAAGCTGCAACGTAATTGAACAATTGAATTAATATTCAAATAGATGGCCTGTTATTTGCTTTCAGGTGCATTAAATTTCATAAACTTGCTCCAATTTTACAAAACAAGAAAAGTGTAGAGCGTTCATTTCGGTATATTCGCTTATTTATTTAACAAACATTAATTATCTAAAATTATAATCATAACACTTTTATTAACTACACAAAGCCCAATGAATTTCACAATACACCCTCCGTTTATAATTTAGAATTGTCTTTCCTTTAATCGTCCTTCTTAATTTCTAAATTACGAGAAACAGATAAGCAATTTCCTTGGTACAACTCCCTTGCACCATATCTTCAATGCAAAGATTTCAACTTTTCCAGAGAGAGATAATTTTAGGAGACACATTTTTTACTCATATAAATAGCAACCACGAAACAAGTTCATATAAATATTCAGAGCTATTTCAGGAAAACAAAAATAAATAAGCATACAGTTCGTAATTAAATTGTTCTTGTTTAATATGTAAATTTGAAATGTAGGTATGAAAAACCACACTCTAATAGATTGAAAAGCAAAAACGAAAAGTTTATCTAACCTTACAAAACCGAGTGTTAAAAAATTTTCATAAAGACCGCGATTTCTTACTTGACGTGTTTCCAATTTTTTTGCAAACTATGTTTATATGATTATTTTGATTGGTCTATTGAAAACTGTTTACCTACTTTAAAATTATATCCGGAAAATTCATGCAGCATACTACGTATACGTAGTACGTAGATGAACTTTCAGAAACTTCATAAAGAAACTTGGTCGACAAAATTGCCTCGGAGTGAACTCTCAAGCTTACACTACGCGTTTAACATTGAATTATTTTCATCTAATACTGGGAAGGAGAAAATTGATGCCTTTAAAGTTGGTTCACGCATATTTACTTCAAAACTGTTGACAACTGCCGCATTCTGTACAATATGATTAAATATTATTTTCATCCAGTATTACTGTGCAAGTTCAAACCAACGCCTAGACACTTCCACCTCAAGTTTAACCTAAAAATAAAAATTGTGCTAGCACGCAAGCGTTAAGTTCATTTACTAATTAAACTTATTTTAAACTACAGAAAATGTTGTTCAATTCGCAATGCAATACGTCTATTCATACTATCATACGCTTCTTCTAAAAGCGTAAATGTAATCTTACTAATACATTCTTCCAACGATTCTTTGTTGTAAATCTTCTTGAATATGCACCGGCGTCTTAAAGATGGTGTGATGGTGTTTTTTAATAAGGGAGACAAAAAATAATCTAGAGGACTAAAATCATAGGCTCTTACCGGATAGAGTTCTTGTGATATCAATCGTTCGTCTTAAAATTGTTAGTTGCTCGTCAACAAGTTCGGTGAGTGATTGCGATAATCTCTCCAAAAACTATGGGACCCATCAAACTCCATCGCGAAGGAGCTACCCATATACCGATTTTAGGACAATTCAAGGGAGTTTCTCTTAAGAAATTGGGATTATTGGTGCTTCTCATTCTCGTCACTTACGAATTAATAAATCCAGAAAGATAAAACTATGATTCGTCGGAGAAGAACGTCAAATCCAAAGCATTATCATGCAGATTGTTTCAGAGCCAAATACAGTTTAATATTTATAATTTGGTGGCAGCAGTTCCTGATGAAGTTATATATTGTAGGAAAACAAATCTAAGTCTTCTTTAAAATGGTTTGACATGTATCGTAACTAAGATCGCTTTCCTGCGACAGCCTTCGAAGCGACAACGTAGGCTCTTCCTCCATGCGATTTCCTATCAGTTCTGGTTCTGAGAAACTACACTACTGATTTCTTCTAAATTGGAAACAGTTCAGTTGACGTAGAAAATAATCTTCAATTACTGCTACTTCAGGAAAATGCTCTCACAAGCGTGAGCTGTATTATACAAAATTTTTATTTTTAAGAAAACATTGTTTTCTAAAGCGCAAATAAATAATAATCATAACAACAACTACAAAATGCGACCATTGTCAGTTTGCTGCTTCACAACCATACTACATAAAAATAATTTTTGATTATAAGAAAAAATTAATAATATCATGCTTTATATTCCATGAGATGTAAATTAATACTAATGTTATTTTACCTATTCTTTATATCTTATCTGCATACTTTATTTATTGTGTGGGTCGTTTGAAAAGCAAGCACCACGATCAAAATCTATACACGACGGATAAGTTTGATCCTTCAAATAAGTCGTTGCCAAGTTTCAGTTCAGTGAATTGTGAGGTTATTGTTTGGTCACGCGAACGTGCAAGCATATTCAAAAATGATGGACAAAAAGGAGATTCGTACCGTGATGAAATTATATTTTTTCAATGAGAAAACGGCGACCCAAATAAAAAGTAAGCTAGATCCTGGCCCTGGTGAATCTTACCCTTCTTTAAGGTTGTACATTTGTGGATTGCTGACCTTAAACGTAGCCGAACCACTACCGAAGGTGAACGGCGCAGCGGACACCCAAGTGATGTGACAACTTCGGATATGGTGACTAAGATCTACAAAATAGTTTTGAGTGACCGAAGATTGAAGATCAGGGAGATGGCAGACATGGTAGGGATCTCAACCGAACGAGTTCATAATATTTTACATGAACATTTGGACATGTTAAAGCTTTGTGCGCGATGGGTGCCGCGTTTACTGACTTTAGGCCAAAAGCGCGTTCGAATACCCCGACCTTCCCACTGGCAGTCGGCGGCGTGTTCCCGAGAGCTACCTCGGCTATTCCCCCCTTTTGTCTTAGCAATGTCGATCCCCAAGGATGCTTGAATCTCACGGTATAACACATGTCGATCTCGCTTAATCATTTCACGCACAGCATCAACATTAGTCGGCAGACCAATTGTAGACACTGCTCTTGGAAGGCACTTCCTCCCTAAAAGCCAAATGAAGTAGAACGATACGTTGTTTCGGCGTTAGGCCACATTTGAAATCGTAAAAAGCATGACATGAAACTTTTCACGCGAAATTTACATTTTTACACAAAATTACTTTTTTAAAATGCTGTGAAAACAAACCTAGTTGACTTGGGTACCAACTGTCAACTGAATTATAGATGAAAAATGTCAAATTTTACAAATATGACAGTAGAAAAAGGCTGGCACCACTAGAACTACCAGATTCCAGAAATTTTTCCAGCAGCCCTCGTATAAAGTTATTTGTGAAATTGGATATAAAAGAGTTCAGGGGGATATGGGTGACATAACTAATAAGAGGAAATGTTAGACTATTTAAAATATTAGTTTAAGGGCCGGTTGCGTTTATTGATGTGTTATTTGTCATATGCATTCGAATTTTAATTCGATTTTGTTCACTTTGACGAATGATTAATTTGACCTATAACTGGCAAACATAGGTGCAAAACCTGACAGTATGTGAAAATGAAAAATCGCTAATTATTTTAAACCGAAACAGTAAATATGTTTTTGTAGAAAAAAAATACCGCATCCAGTGATCGAGTTATACTATCTTGCAACTATCGAAATTGATTATTTCACTTTGATATAAAACAGTGATGTACTTATTGGAGTTACTAAAACAAAAAGCAATTGTTCTTAGATGTCAGTCTAGCTTAGTGGTTCCCAAAGTGTAGGTCGCAGTCCCTGGGGTTCGCGAGAGGTTTTCCAAAATAAAACAAAAATGCCTTATTAGCACATTCATTTCCGTCTTTCTCAACGTACCTAAATAAAAATACACACACCGGCAAAAAAACGAATCACTTACAATTTACTGATATTTTGTTAGAAATTGGCTATATGATGTAAAGATCAAGTCGCTACTGATACTTGAGAGTGTTAGGCGACCATTGTAAAAAGCAAAAGCTTCAGTTGCTTGTCATCCGTCTTGCATTATTGATGCTTATCGTTCTAGCTACGTTTGTTTTATTGATTGTTTTCAATTGTTTGCAATTGCTAGTGGTTGATTTTTGATTAGACTGTTTACAATATTATGTTTTACTAAGTCTGCATCGAATAGTGCCGTTAAACAGTCAAGATGTCGCTAAGGCTATAGCTCTAGTGGAAGAAGGGCGTACCATTCAATTTGCTGTAAGAGCTGTTCGTGCAGCCTACGCAACTGTTCATTGAGCCATCCTTAGATGTCAAGAAACTCACACTTACACGAGGAGACCTGGGTCAGGTCGACTAAGAGCAACAACGGTCCGCGATGACAGACTTTTAGTAAATATTGTCATACAGAATCATCATTCTACAGCGGTTATGGCACGAAATCGATTGGTGTGATTAATGTAAGCGAGAGAACGGTAAGAAGACGCTTCAAAGAGGCTGGGTTAGGGTATTTGAAACCAGCGACAGATCCGGAATTGCTCGCACAACATCGAGTGCTCTCTTACAGTTCGCAAGGCAACACTTATATTGGACAGAACAGCAATGAGACAATGTTTTATTCTCAGATGAGTCCAAAGTTGCCTTGCGATCTCCAGATGGTCGAGGGAAAGTACGGAGAAGACCAGGAGAACGGTATTTTGAATTTACATTTGCTCGGAGGGCACCGTTTCACAAAGACTCTGTAATGATATGGGCTGGCATTTCTTACCAAGCCCGTACGGAGCTCGTTTTCGTTGAAAATGGATCTTTGACGGCTCATAGGTACATAGAAGAGATCCTTTCAGAACATGTTGTGCCCTATGCCCTGTTTATTGGTGATGGGTTTGTGTTAATGGACTATAATGCCCGACCGCACACAGCGCGTATCGTTTCAGAATATTTGCAACAAGTGCAAATTCATCCAATGATATGGCCAGCGCGTACCCCTGATCTAAACCCCATTGAACATGTTTGGGCGATGCTTAAAAAACGTGTCAGAGGTTATGTAGTCGCCCCGGAGAATGCAAATGACCTTCGCATTGCTCTTGAGGAAGAATGGAGAAATATTCCTCAAACCGACATTAAGGCCATTATTCAAAGTATGCACCGAAGAATGGAAGCTGTACTAAGGACATGTGGAGGAAATACGCGTTATTGATAACTTAATAAATTAAATTATCTGCCACTTTTTCTTTTTGTAAATTTGTAATGTTTCTAATTTTAGTAATAATTTATAATTAAATACCTTTAAACAAATTTAAACTGCTTAAAATGTTGTAACGTACTGCCAGTTGCCCATTTTGACAATACATCGGCGTAATACAATCAAATGAATAAATGAAATCCTTAAATTATAGGTGATCCGGTTTTTTTGCCGGTGTGTGTATATAAACAAAAACAATGCATTGACTAACTACTTGACATATGTATATATCATAAATTAATGAACATAAACATGACTACTCTTCCACCTTGCTTATGTTACGCAATAAAAACATTAACAACTTTAAAAAACAAATTACAATGTAAAAAAACGTGAATGCGACCCATGTACCTGTTTTTCAGAACCTAGCTTCTCAAATCTGGGCTCTGCATTCGATACACACACAATGATTATTTTTCAGTACGGCAGGTCGCAGGGGAGGAGGGCGTCACTTTAAAAAAGTTTGGGAACCACTGGTGTAGGTTATCAATTATACGCTTGTTAAAATTGTTGCATAATAGTTATTTATGTACCAAGGGCGTAAAGAAGCTGCTTCTGGCTTGCATCGTGCTTCGTACTTCATGTTACAACACACTAATTTTAAATTTGCAATATGTCACAATAATCACATTGACAAGTATATCATGGTAAAGCCGCTATAAAAATTATTTAAAAATGTACCGGAACTAGTAACATTAAAATTTTAATAAAATGCACAGGGCGTAAAGTGCGCTAGAGCGAAAAAACGCATTTTACGTTCTATATTGGAGTATCAAGAGCAGCATTTTACACCTGGGAGAGCAAAAATTATTTTTATTTCCTGTGGAGTTTGTTTCATAAAACATTTTTCCTTACTGTTGAATATTTTTGTTAAAATGATTTTCTTCTGTTGAATTTGTTGACTAATTAAAGTTAAATTTTGTGTACCTACCAAGACCAAAAGGTAATAATTTTCGACTTCATTTTTTGCAAAAAGTCGACCGAAAAGTTATTTTTCGTCGTTTTACTGCCAGTTCGTTTTTAGCAAATAATGTTAAATATTCAATAAAAAACAATTTTAATCTGTCTTAGCGACCATCTTTTTTTCACAAATTCAATGACATCAGTGATTTCTATTAAAGTGTAAGATTTAATTTCAGCGGTTTTTCAATTACCTACGCGAAAATCCAAAATTATACAAAAATTACATGAATGGATCCGGTTTCTTTTTGTGGTGCACTTTTGGTCTAAAATAAAATTAGACTGTTTGTTTTAGAACTTGGACATTAGTTTTTAACTATTACCTATTATAGAGGTTCATGTCTACAAAGTTTAAAAATAAAATACGAGGTTTGGCAATTTAATACCCGGACTGACGTTGCAGCCCTAAAGACACGTGATATTAAGCCAAAATTAAAGCAGCATGTTTTAGTTCACACTTTTATGAAAAAGGCTTGGCTAATGGAAACATCGAATAGCTGTCAGTTACTTCGCAAGACGTGTTTCTGTCAGTCGTCATGGAGCAACGAATTAGTATTAAGCTTTGTTATAAATTAGAAAAACTGCGATAGCAGCTTACGAAATGCTAAAAAGTGTGTACTGTGGTAACACCTTAGGTCGTACTACTGTGTTTGAATGGTTTAAACGTTTCAAAGACGATCGTGAGGATGTTCAAGATGACGCTAGAACCGGGCATCCGTCAACCGCTCGAAACGCAGATTGAATCGCAAAGGTCAGTGAAATTGTTGCAAAAGATCGCTGACTGACTCTCCGAATGATGGCAGATGAGTTGAATATTAATAAGGAGACGATTCAACAAATTTTACATAGAGATTTGGGAAAGAGGAAAATCTGTGCAAAATTTGTCCCGCATTATCTGACGGATGTGCATGGAACACGGCGTTGTTGAAATCAATCACCCACCCTATTCGCCAGATTCAGCACCGGCAGACTTTTTCTCTTTCCTAAAGTGAAAACTGTTCTCAAAGGAAAACGGTTTCAGGACGTGGAAGACATTTAAAAAAATATAACCGCGGAATTGAGAGCAATTCCTTCGGACGCCTTTTCCGGCTGTTTTCAAAAACTTTTAGAACGTTACAATAAGTGAATTCATGTAAATAGGGATTACTTTGAATGAATATGATAAATTTTTCGTGTTACTTAAATCGTGTTTCTTTTTATTGTGGCAGTCCTGGAATTAAATTGCCAAACCTCGTATAATAATTAACAATTAATTTTCCTTTGGAAAATATTTAAAAGGTATTTTAGATAAATTAGTAAATAAAAACTGACAACCACTTCTCCCACTTGTTATTATTAATAGCTACTTTATGTGTATTTAGCTATATGTTCGCAAAGCATTTACCTTATATCCACAAAACTGTTTTTGGCAACTATGGTGATGATGACTGATGTCACGATCACGAGTATTTCACTTTAACGCTTTTTGGAACCAAAATTGATACAGTTCGTGATACTTTCTTTTATCAAATATCTTTAGTCCCTACTGAGAGTCACAGCTCTACAGATTTAACAACATTCTAAAAGCCATAATGACCCACAAGCCTGAATTCATAAAAAAAAAAAAACAAATATATGGGATTATATTGCTACTGAATCTTTAATGCGTCTGTTGACATAGCATAAAACTGTGATGATTTTTATTTGTAGTCGTAATAATAAAATATTACATATGTATGTATTTGATGTTAGATATTTGTAACTATCCACTTTTGTCGTAATTAAAATATTTAAAGTCTAAGAATGTTTGAAGTACCTATTCAGTAGTCTAAACCTTTTAAGTGACTATTTATTGCATAATTTATCAAAAACGCTTTACTTGCACATTAGGCAATCCTTTCAAGCCCGAATTGGACCACCGATGCATATCTTTATGACCTGCTATGAACTGATCACTTCTTTAAAACTGAGTTACGTTAATTATTTAGGCCGTTCATCTAGATTCAAGATACCTTATATTTTGCATTATTTTAACATAACTGAGTCAATGAAGTCGTAGGTCCATATGTAACATTTTTTAATTAATTGTTCTTTCAATTTGTCTTTATGGTTAATAATTTAGAGTTTTTCTAATAGTTTATTTAACAGTTTAGGGCTAAAGCTTGTGAATGTTATTTCTATTTCCTAATTTAAGTTTGACATTCGAACTGATCCTGGTTTTTGCTTTGATATTTGACTGAAGCAATTTAATCCAAGGATGTATAAGTCATGGGAAAATATTTTCAAAATTTGATAGAAAAGGTGCTTTAGCAAAGTGATGATTTGTTTTTGTTTTTTTTGTGGAGATGGCAAGGGAAAATAAAAAAGGGGTTGTTGATTGGGGGGTTGAGATAGCCAACGGACGTAATTTTTCTTTTGCGGCGTCCTAAGAGTATCTTGGTGTAAGAATGGAGTGTTATTGGTCAAAAGCCATACTTGGTTTAATTTGTAAAACGAATTAAGAAGAACGGTACAGTACCTAGCCCTTAGGCTAAATTTTTATTCCTGTTCAAGTGGTAGTTACTTTTGCTTATTTGATTCCTGTGGAATTTGGTTCGGCTTGGGGATGCTGTTTTGGTAATTTGGTTCTTCTTGCTGGCATCGAGTGTAGGAGTAGACGCCTGCTGAGGAATGGTTTTTTAATCCACTTCTTCGTTTTACAAGGATTTGGTTAACTAGTTCACGTCATAACCGTTTCGTCAGTGGCTGAAGATGAAATAATTCTGTGTTGTTTAAAGTAACTTTGAATTCTGTCCATTATAGTATTAATAATGAGACTTGTAATCCAGAAGTATTATTTATTTATTTAAAAACTAATTTTAACAATCTCATCAAGCAATGTTTACAAAAGATATATGTAACTTGATTACGTTAAGTTATTTGTTGATTTGGATCTTGGACATCTGTATAATTTTGTTGTAAAGAAGACACAATAAAATAACTTTAATAAGAAATAATCCTTAGGATTTGTCAATTAAATTCGGTCGTGGGGTGAGATCGGTGATGTTATTAAGATATGGTGTCTCCACTCCTTCGATTGTTTGTGAACTGTATTCTTTGACAAGTCGCGTACTAGTTCGAACAATTGCTGTAAGATGGCGCTAATGACAGCTGAATGTTGATACCAAGAACTGCCAAAATATTTAATTTTGAATGATATCGCAACTCTTGGGAACACAAAGTATTATGTTTCGCCCGTGCTTTTTACCCGATTTTCGAAAATGTCCAGAAAAACATTTGGGAGAACAATTTATGAAAATGCTTATGTTTCCAGCATTGCAGCAAACCTTTTGTGAAGAAATATTTAATTCAAAGAAAAAATCGATTTGTTCTTAAAGCTGCAGCGTTTATATTATATTTATGTGTTCTTGTGTATCTTCTGTGAAAAGTGCAAAATTTATAAAAATACGTTGCTTTATAATAGGTTATGATTATGAAAATATCAAATTTTGTGCCGCCATCTAGCGGCAAATATCTAAACTAGTACGCGAACTGTCAAACGATGCAGTACAAAAGTTTTATATGGAAAATAGTGGGAGTAGGAACACCATATTAATAACATCACCGTGAGATCTTACCAAACACGAGAATTTCTAGTAAAATTACCAACTATCTTTTGGTTTTAAAGGAAGCTTGCGGGTTCTATAGTATTAACAAGGAGTCCTTTTTGTAAAATTACGATTTGCATCAGGATTCAGTAAATTTTATAACAACTAACTTACGTATCAATTTTTTAAATGTTTGATGTTAACTAACTTGATTTAATTTCAATAAAAGTAAATATCTGTCCAATTTATTAAATGTTTGATGTTTAACAAACTTGATTTTATTTTGATAATCTTAAGTAACTATCTTATGTATTGAAGGTTTAATGTTTGCAACTTTGGTAATATTAAGGATTGAAAATATAATTATTAACCACATTTGTGACTTTTATTTATTTATACCTTGAACTCTCGCCCGACATGCATGCTTCCGGCATTAGTGAGCTATATTGTCGTACAAGTACATTTTAGTGTAGATTTTGAGGTTACACATATCATTATCAACTGTTTGCAGAAGCAAGTAAAACGATCTCATAAGTACAGCTTGTGCCGAACGAAATCCTCAATTCGACTCAGTCCCTCTTTTTTTTATATTTTTAACCTAAAACCAAGTAAATCAACCACAGTTATATAATAGTATATTATAAGCAACACCAGAACTGCACCCCTAATTTCCACTAATTTATGAGACATTCTTGGAGCCAGACTTTTTTTTGTCGTCTGGGTTATTTTACTACAATATCATGCGTGTAATCCATTTAGTAAATTTAGGGTAATATGCGTGAAATGAAGTAATGGTCCATGCGTTTTGTAAATACTGCAATGTTAAGGGAAGGGAACGAAAGGAAAGACGAACAGTCTCCCTTGGGTTCTTGAACTGCTAATACGAGGGTTGCGTTGAAAATTGTTAGTTATTAAAAGACCGTTGCATTTTTTAACAAAAAATCTTTATTGTTTTTCAAAATATTCTCCATTCAGACTAATACACTTGTGCATTCTTTGAAGCCACTTTTTAAAACATTCGGAAAATTCATTTTCTGAAAGGTCCTCAAAAGTTCTTTGAAATTCTGTAACTGCTGCATCTGCGCTGGAAAATCTTTTACCTCGCATCATTTTTTTAACAGTTGGAGGATGAGTTACCAATTGAACTCCCGAATCTTTCAAAAAATCCAATGTTCTGGCAGCAGTGTGGGAGGATCTGTTGTCATGATGGACTAAGATCTTACGCAAACCGGTCCTTTGGCGACCTGTCTGTAATTTTGCAAACATCTGTGGTAAAGCCACTTCGCAGTACCATTCAGAATTAACAGTTCTGCGATCTTCAAGTGGAATAACAGCAACAGGACCACTTCGGCGGAAGAAAACAGCAATCATTTTCTTATTGACGCTTCTGGCACGAATTACTTTTGTGGGCAAGTCTTCATCTTCGAATACACAAACACTAGACTGCT
The DNA here is from genome assembly GCA_963082815.1 of Melanotus villosus. NCBI lineage: Eukaryota > Metazoa > Arthropoda > Insecta > Coleoptera > Elateridae > Melanotus > Melanotus villosus. Next base: position 58,721,819 of record OY720418.1, on the reverse strand, counting down.
GTTTAGTTTCAGGGTCGTAACTGTATACCCAAGATTTCGTCACCTGTTACAATGTATGCCACTTGCTTGGAAGCTCCTCCATCAAAGTTTTGCAACATAAATTTACACCAGTCTACTCGATCCTGTTTTTGACTTTCTGAGAGCAAATGCGGTATCCAAAGGCTTGCTAGCTTTCTTACCCCAAGATGTTTATGTAAAATGGTATTCACCGCCGAGGATCCAATCTTCACTTCCTCCTGAATCTCCCTATAAGTACAAGTACAAGCTTGCCACACGATCAATATTTTCTGAACAGGCAGCTTCCGCGGGTCTTCCAGGTCTTCCTTCGTCTTCTAGCAGCTCTCGCCCTCGTCGAAATTCGCGGAACCAATGACTAACAGCGGATAATGAAGGGGCAGCATCGTCAAAAGCTGCTGCCAAATTTTCGTGGCTTTGCTGGTATCCTAACTGTCTTTTATAGTCATAGAAAATCATAGCTCTAAGGCAGTTCGCGGAATGCTCATTTTAACTGAATTAAAAATGCACAACTACTTAACTTACAAAATTAACTACGTTGCACAAGGAAATCGGAACGTTTGACAATTGTGGGTAACGAATGTCAACTAATGCGACATTCAATTGCTGCAATTGTTTCTAGCCAATTGAGCTTCCATCGCCTGCTACTAACTATTAACAGAGCATCCCTCGTACGTATTCTTAATAAATTGTTATTGTAATTACTGCGTCTGCCTTTTCTTTAAAAATTAACCCTTACAATATTATGTAACAAATACGTAAAGTGATTGATTATGGAACAAATAAGCAAACAAGTTCCATAATGGCACTTTACATATGTGTTGCGTATACTGTTTTATCTAAGACCGTACGAGAAGGAAATATAAAGAAAAAATATTATCGATATTATTTAAATGTAAATTTCATCTGCGAAATGGTTTCTGTTTTTTCGAACTATAGACGCATAGTCGACAGTGTATAGTATAACAGTATATTAAAACATAAGTTACAGAAAACAACCTTTTGCCTGTATATATTGAGATGGTATCGTTTTGATGGGGTTTTGGAATTTTAATAGAGTGGGATATGGACGCCTTTTGAAATTATGGAAATTTATTGTTGATAAAATGTAAATAATTATAAGTTAGAATTTAGTATTGTAAATAGTTAGGGTAAAATATCTAGTTAGTTAAGCTGTAAATATGTTAAAAAAAATAGTCATAGTATGTTTACATTTAGAAACTAAGGTAATTTTAATATAAATAAAATAGTTGAACGTTAATTTTTGTTAACGAAAATTTGAGTTTTAAAAGTTAACACTTAAATTTGATTTAATTTCATAGAATTATAATTTGAAAGCAAATAAAAGTCATAATTAGTTAAAAGCAATATAAAAGATTGATATTATTGTATAGAGATAATTTGGAATTGTGTAATAAAATTTTATTTTGTTAAATAAAATTTTACTTGGAAAAAAAGGAGTTGTGAATTTGGAGCCAAAGCAGGAGGTGTGTTGTTGAATAGAAAATAAAGCAGGACTTGGTAAATTTGGAATTAAAGCAGGAGGTGTGTTGTTGGATAGAAAATAAGTCAGGACTTGGATAAATTGTAATTGAAGCAGGAAGTGTGTTCGTTATTATTATTATAAAAGGTATTTCTGTAAATTTGTTAATTTTTAGAATTTGTTATTGTTATTGTTTGTAAAAATTTGCATAATTTTGAAAGGTATTTGAATTTCAACTTGGTGAAGTTTTAAAGGTTCATCAAGGCGATCCCTTTTGCGACCTGAGATTGAGAGTTTCTAAAAATTTAACTAAATTATAATTAAAAATTGAGCTAGTTGAAAAATTTAAAAATTGTATGTGATTCAGTATAAGTGGAAGATCATACCAATATGTATACGAGTATTTTATACTAAGTATTTCCTTTGTTTTGGCCTTCATGTTCTTTATTTATTTACATTTTTTTTTTGAAAATAGTCAACAATTTCTATTAGGGGAAGTTTTGTTGTGTTGGTAACATTAAATAAAGAACAGTAGGTAATAGTTACGTATATTTTGTGTATTATTTAATGCATACCAATTCCTTGGGTAAATGTGACCAAAATCGTCTAAGAATTAAGCTCATACTGGCATCAAAAATCGTAATAGAATAATGTCACTTTAACGCCGGAACAAACAAAGTAACTTCTGTCATTTACTTTAAGTACCGCGTCTCAAGAAATAGAAGAGGCTGCAAATGCAGCATTCCACAATTTATTACCGGTTAATAGCAACAACGGTATATGGAAACGTATATTTTCAAAAATTGGTGCCATGAGAAGAAATCAGATGTGATTACAGAAAAAGTGCCGCTGGTGTATTTCTTAAATAGATCTACAAAATTAAAATCTCCAAGCAGTTTATGGAGCGAATACTCAATGTTAAAAAGTACCTACCATTTTTATCAATGATAATGAAGATATTTCCAAATATCCAAAACTAAAGGCGTTTTTAAAGCGTAAGAATGATGGCTATAAACTCAAAAAGAGTGGTATATTTAGTCGAGACGATATGAACAAATTCCTTATTGAAGCGCCTGACATTACACATTTGTTAATGAAGGTACAGTTACAGATTATTTCATTTAACTCAGTTATTAAGGTATATTGAAGTTATTTATCTGTTCTAGGTCGTTATGATAATGGGAATTTCTGGGGCCTGTACAAAAGACGAATTATGTAAGATGACAACTGATAATGTTGAAGATAAAAATTCTGGAATAATAGTAACAATTTACTTTTTCGCCCTAGGAACTTAATGAAGAATATTACCCGCTGCCCATGGTAACCAGTAGTTGAATGTAAACTGTCACTTACCGTCAACAAAACAATGACACAATGACATATTTTCGCAGTAAGTTTGACGAAAACACCTTTTAAGAAACACTCTGCAAAGTTAAAAATAATAAAATTCCAATGATGTCTCATAAAAATTTCGTAATAACCCAGTATTGGCTACTACAAACCAGGATATTAAAAGAGTTAGTCGAATGCAAAGCAATTGAAGACAAAAAAAGTATTTTCTTTGGCATTTTATTTTCTAACGTGTTTACTACTTATCTACTTACATCTATATGCCATAACCATAAATGTGCTCGCATATACCGTCCGATTTATAAAAAAGGCCCCAGCTTATAGTGCTTTTATTATCAATATTACACCCAATAAACTATACAGGGTGACAATAATCTACCTGTGTTGTATGGGTAACTTTGTTATTATGGAAGTTAGAGAGTCGGCTAAATTAGCAAAGTTGGGCAGAATTTCAAGACAAATTAGATGCCAGTTTGACATTTGACATACACTTTCAACTTTTTCAAATATTTCGAAAAAACTAAAAACATGCGATTTTTTAAATATTTTATAATTCCATAACCACCTATTCTAAAACCAAAGTGAAATATGTTTCTTGTAGATATTTTTACGTAGAATTATAAAAAAATATCTACAAAGTCATAGCACTCTCGATTTTTGAGATATAAGCCAAACTTACGTTTTTTTAAATGGCAACCATAGTGGGCTATGGATTCATTAAAGAGCTTATTTTTTGCTGATTTCAAGAATGTATAGGTTGTCATATCTGTTTCCGTTAATTTTCTCAGAATTTGCAAAAAACTGAAATTAATGATGATAAATAATAACCATGAACTAAGAATGCCTTGGAATTTTGTCATAGTCTCTTGTTTAGTAACTCATCATCAAAAACAATTGAAATTATCAATTTTTTTTAAATTAAACAAATAAAATAGGTACTTAGTAACTTTCATTATGGATAACAGAACTAAATAATAAATGTATGTAACTATAAAAATAAATTAATGATTATAATAATACTTCAAAGTGACCACCATTTTCTTGAACACATAGCTGACATTGTTTTAGTATTTCACGTTGCAATTTATTTAATGTATTATGTTTAATTTCGGCTACAGCTCTTCTTATTTTTATTTTCAGGTCATCAATGTTATGAGGCTTTTCTTTGTACACTTTGTCTTTAATAGTTCCCCATAAAAAAAATCTAGGGGAGTTAAGTCCGGAGACCTGGGAGGCCACGCAATAGGACCTCTGGCACAATGTGAGCATTGTGAGCAGGTGCTCCATCGTGTTGGAAGTAATTCAAATTTTGTATGAAATTTAATGGAAGATCGTCCAACATTTCTTCCAATTGATTACGTAAGAATAGCAAATACCTCTCTGAATTTAGATTTTCCTCATAAAATTAAGGACCGAGAAGTTGTGTTCCAAGAATGCCGCACCAAACGTTAATAGCAAAAACGTATTGTTCTGGCCTTTCAACCGTTAAGTGTGGATTTTCCTTTGCCCAGTAAATATGATTTTTTCTATTAAATAAACCATTATTTGTAAATTTGGCTTCATCCCTAAATAGAATTAATTGAGAAAAGACTTCGTTTCACTTTCTTCAACAAACCACATGGCATAATTGAATCTTCTTTCTAAATCTGTTGGATACAATGTGTTTCCAACATGATAATGATAAGGTTTTAAATTATTTTGTTTCAAAATTGTTCTTGCTTGTTCTCTGGATACATTATACTCAAGTCAAATTTCTCGCACAGATGCAGTTAGTTTAAAAGTATTGTATGCCAAAACACGCACCTCTGCTCCTTCATTAATATTTTTCTTGGCTTCTTTTGGTTTACAAAATGATCCATACCGTTTTAAATTGGATTCAAGTTTTGCAAAAATCCTTTTATCTGGCTGCCTTCTTTCCATGTATGTTTGCAGATACAATTCAGACGCTGCATTCGCATCAGGATTACAATTGTAATAGCAAAATAACATATCATTTCTTTCTTCCCACGAGTAAGCCATTTTTTTTAGTAACTTTAACAGAACTACTTAACACATTCACGTCCGTAATTATCAGCAAAACAGGACTAACTTTGGCAATTAAATTTGTTTTGTTGTTTTCCAATTCCAAGGCACTCTTGTTATACTATGCAGATAATTATTAATTATGATCACCAACTTTAGTTTTTTGCAAATTCTGAGAAAATTAACGGAAACAGATATGACAACCTATACATTTTTGAAATCAGCAAAAAATAAGCTCTTTAATGAATCCATAGCCTACTATGGTTGCCATTTAAAAAAACGTAAGTTTGGCTTATATCTCAAAAATCGAGAGTACTATGACTTTGTAGATATTTTTTTATAATTCTACGTACAAATATCTACAAGAAACATATTTCACTTTGGTTTTAGAATAGGTGGTTATGGAATTATAAAACATTTAAAAAATCGCATGTTTTTAGTTTTTTCGAAATATTTGAAAAAGTTGAAAGTGTATGTTAAATGTCAAACTGGCATCTAATTTGTTTTGAAATTCTGCCCAACTTTGCTAATTTAGCCGACTCTCTAACTTCTATAATAACAAAGTTACCCATACAACACAGGTAGATTATTGTCACCCTGTATATATTCTTAAATGGCATTATAAAAGCTATATTTTCCCATTATAACGTTCTCAATATCAGTCAACTGTTTTGAAGGGCGATATTCAACTTTCTTATTTTAAATGCAACACCCTGTATATTTTATTTTTTTTTTTGATAGATTTTTAAATTATCGTTCTAGGGGTACCATATAAGTATACTTTTAATACATAGATGAACGATTTTTTAAATTTAATACCTAAGATCTAGTAGCGATGATTAAATACAAAACTAACATGATATTCACTCATTTAACAGCACTATTAATTATTAACCAAATTACTGAATAAAATGCATAAAACGAATTTACAATTTTGGTATTGTTAATTCGTTTTATGCATTTTATTCAGTAATTTGGTTAATAATAGTGCTGTTAAATGAATGAATATCATGTTAGTTTTGTATTTAATCATCGCTACTAGATCTTAGGTATTAAATTTAAAAAATCGTTCATTTATGTATTAAAAGTATACTTATATGGTACCCCTAGAACGATAATTTAAAAATCTACAAAAAAAAAATAGTTATACGGGGTGTTGCATTTAAAATAAGAAAGTTGAATATCGCCCTTCAAAACAGTTGACTGATATTGAGAAAGTTATAATGGGAAAATATAACCTTTATAATGCCATCTAAGAATATATATAGTTTATTGGGGTAATATTAATAATAAAAGCACTATAAGCTGGGGCCTTTTTTATAAATCGGACGGTATACTGAAAAAAAATAAATAATTACAAATTTTGTCCACAATGACTGGGGGCATAAATTTTAAATCGAAAGAAAATCAAATTTTCCAGACAGTGAAGGTGAAGTTATGTTCAAATTTTCTATGAATGTTCATCAAATTTCATTTCTCTGATCAAAGAGGATGTAACTTTTTAAGATGCCCTGTGGAAATCGGTCGACATGTAAAACTGAAATAATAGTATAGCGGTTGCCATCTAGTGGTAAATAGGTGGAGTACAAGCAATCACGGCAAGGTTCTGTGCGTGAATTTAATGGCATCAAACCCAAAATCAATAACCTGTTCTATCTTAACCTTATCTTATTACAAACTTTGATTATTTTCAGTAAGAGTACACTAATATTAATCACATCACATTTACAGCATTGAATAAGCAGATAGCAGATATCGAAGGCTTAAACCGTAAGCAATTTTGACGCCCCAAATTTATAGTCTCCGCTAGAAAGCCACACAGTGGACGCCATACTAACTAATTAAAGTTTCAAAAACATATTCTTCTAAAGATAACTACAAATATATTAACTCAGAAATTTGTAACTGCGCTAACTTATTGTACTATTGCCAAAAGGCATAAACTAATAGAAATGATCTATTTTGTAATTAAATATAAACTTTCACTACATCATAAAATTGTAAATATTACATATCACTTTAATACAAATACAAATTTTAGGAGCTTTAACGACTTCAGAATATTTTATTAAATACCCGAGAAAAATAGAAAACTCAAAACATATCTTGAATCTGAAAATAGCATATTATTATTATTGTGATAAGAGATAAACAGGTTTTAACACCGAAGTTTGAAATCGTCTTTTATTTTCGAGCTACAACCAAAAATTAAGTTTTTAGAATATCCTTTTCGAAATTATAGTTTGTAATAGCAACAAAAAGTAAAAACATTTTTAGGGGAGAAGACAGATGAATTAGTTATCTGACAAAGTCAACAGTAGGAATTTAGTTTCAACTTCATGTGAAAGTAATTGTGAAGTGTGACTGCTTTATGCGCATAATGTCAGTATATAAAAATTTTGAAAAATATAATATTGAAAGATAAAAACAATCTGGTATTGCAGCAGAATTATTATACGAGGTTTGACAATTTAATTCCCGAACTGACATTGCAGCTCTAAAAAAGATACGTGATATTAAACCAAAATTAAAGCAGCATGTTTTAGTTCACACTTTTATCGAGAAGTTTCGGCTAATAGAAACGTCGAATAGCTGTCAGTTACTTCGCAAGACGCTAGTTCGTAAATTGTGTTTCTGTCAGTCGTCATGGAGCAACGAATTAGTATTAAGTTTTGTTGTAAATTAGGAAACACTGCGACAGAAACTTACGAAATGTTAAAAAATGTGTTCGGTGATAACACCTTAGGTCGTACTACTGTGTTTGAATGGTTTAAACGTTTCAAATATGGTCGTGAGGATGTTCAAGATGACGCTAGAACCGGGCGTCCGTCAATCGCTCGAAGCGCAGATTCGATCGCAAAGGTCAGTGAAATTGTGGCAAAATATCGCCAGCTGACTCTCCGAATGATGACAGATGAGTTGAATATTAATAAGGAGATGATTCGATAAATTTTACATAAAGATTTGGGAAAGAGGAAAATCTGTACAAACTTTGTCCTGCACAATCTGACGGATGAGCAAAAACAGAGGAGCATCGTGTGCAGACTTCGTTCAGACTTGTCGTGCCAATGTAAATTTTCTTAACTGCATCATCACTGATAATGAGTCGTGGGTGTTTCAGTACGATCCTGAGATGAAACGCCAAAGTATGCGGTGGACTGGAAAATCATCACCAAGACCCAAAAAGTTTAGTTTGCAAGAAATCCAAAATCTAGACCATGCCGATTGCCTTTTCGGTAAACAGTGTGTGATCCATATAGAATTGTACCTGAAGGGCAAACAATTAATAGTGCATTCTACGTCGAAGTGATGAAGAGATTATTGCAGCGCATTTCTAGAGTACGACCACAATGTCGAGAAAAAATGTCTTGGTTCTTATTGCATGGCAATGCGCCTGCCAATTCCGCACTGATTGTAAAATCATTTCTCATGAAACACGGTGTTGTTGAAATCAATCACCCACCCTATTCGTCAGATTTAGCACCGGCAGACTTTTTTCTCTTTCCTAAAGTAAAAACTGTTTTCAAGGGGAAACAATTTCAGGTGGAAGACATTAAAATGTAACCGCCGAATTGAAAGCAATTTCTTCGGACGCCTTTTCCGACATTTTTCAAAAACTTTTAGAACGTTGCAATAAGTGTATTCATGTAGTTAAATGAAGATTACTTTGAATGAATATGATAAATGTTTCGTGTTGCTTAAATTGTGTTTAGTTTTATTGTGGCAGTCCTGGAATTAAATTGTCAAACCTCGTATAACAATAATTCAGAAGGTCGCCAACCAAGTATAAAGACATATAAGAAACTTGAGAATAATTTAATCAATTTTGGATCTTTAAACTAAATTAATCTACAGTTTCTCTGATGTCTTTATGTTTGGCTGAATATGTTTTGGATATTCATTCACATATTATAATTCTGAATTGTTTTTATCCTTCAGTGTAAAATAACGCTGTAACATGCCATACTTTTTAAATTTCTGATAGTCAGGCACTATAACAGTTAAACTTTACACTTAATTTTACATAAGTAAAGTTACATAGACTAACCAATACTGCTAAACTTGACAGGCAATTAGATGAAACACCATTTTGATTTTCATTTATTTTTTGTTGTTTCCCATGGTTGCTTGATGATCGTGTGCAATTGCGATTTGTAAATATTAAGAAATTGGTTTATAATAATAAACAAATTCAAATTCTAATTTTACTGTTAAGTTTTACACAGAAAAGTGTAAAGGAGTTACAACTCCAAAAAGGGTTTTCGAAAAATTCGATTTTCGAATGTAGCTCGAAAACAAAAACCGTTCATTAAATTTGTCTAGAAAATTCGGCCCGAAACTCTTTTATTATTTATTGCGTAGGTGTAATTAGTTAAGGAAATAGTCTGGAATCCTTTCGAACATGGTCCACGCTGTACATGTAAATCCTAATATTGCGTGCGACAGAAAATGACATAAATTAAAAAAAAACCATTAGCCCATATAATTAATGCCTGTTTCGAACAAGGTGTTTTCCCGGAAATGTTAAAGATGGCAATTGGGAGCCCGATATTTAAAAAGGATGATCCACATTTGATAAATAACTATCGTCCAGTAAGTTTGTTGTGTGCCCTTTTTAAAATATTCGAATCTGCCGTTTATAATAGACTACTGAATTATTTTGATAATTACAGTCTCCTACATTCTTTTCAATGCGGTTTTCGTAAAAACTGTTCCTTTGATGATACAGTATTTAAACAGGTAAATTTTGATATCGAAGCTATGGAAAATCGAAAAAGTGCTATTGGAATATTCCTAGACCTTAGTAAAGCATTCGACTGCATCGATCACACTTTACTTCTAGATAAATTAATTACATCGCTATGGGATAACGAGTATAGCTCATGCTTTACTAGGAAGTTATTTAACCAATAGGTGGCAAAAACTCAAAATCGCAAAAAGAGGCAAGACTTACTTATCAGAGCTAAAAAATGTTGGGTAGGTTTGCCGCAAGGCAGCATATTAGGTCCGTTCTTATTCGTAGTTCTTCTGAATGACCTGTATTCGGCAGTTAATATTGTTAGTAGTTCTTTACTTTTAGCATACGCAGATGATACCAACATTCTTATAAAATGTGATAATTTGTATGAAATTCAGAAAAATGTCACAAATGTCTTGAATCTGACGCACAAATGGTTTTCAGCCAATAAATTAATTGTTAACGAAGGTAAAACTAATTACATGTATTTTAGCACGACACCGTTTTATTCCGTAGGTAATATTAATATTAGAAATCAAAATGCTTTTTGTTTTTATTTTAGAGGTTTCAAATAATACTAGGTTTTTAGGTATTATTATAGATTATAATCTGAAATGGAAATCGCATGTTAGTTAACTTTGCAATAAGTTTAGCCAAATTTGTTTCGGTTTGAGAGTTGTATGAATTCAAACTAACTATGTTTAACTTTATATCATGGAGGTTTTTACAGTATAGTTACATACGGTATTGTATTTTGGGATGCTGTTGTTATTTTCTCGATTTTTGTTATGCAAAAGCGAGCCTCAAGAACTACAGCTGGTATAAAAGGACGGGAATCCTGCAGAGGTATCTTCAAACAGTATAAAATACTCACTTTACCTACCATATACATTTATAATTGTTTGTGTTTTGTTTTTAAAAACAAACACCTGTTTAATAAAAACTCCACTTTTCATCAGTCACAAGAAACTGTAATCAGCTAGCGATACCTGCCCATTCGCTAAGTTTATTACAAAGTAACTTCACATATAATTGCATTACATTTTATAACGCATTGCCCAGTAATATTAAGCATTGCACCTTCAGATACGACAAATTTAAAATACAAGTAAAAAGGTAAAAACATTGTTGTTAAACATTGAACCGTAGGTACTCGGCCTTTGAATTTTTTAGTATGTGTTAACTTACGTATGTATATTTATATATTGTTGAATTTGTTTGTTATATATTTTTTCCATATATATATTATATTTATGACGTTTCCGTGTACTTTGTACTGTTCTGGGACTATGTAAATGTAAGTAAATACAAATAAGTTACTACAGAAAATATACAAATCTAGCCAAATCTCGACGAATAATTTGAGACTATTCCTGTTTAAAACAAATATAGTTCTCGATAATTATTTATCAAAGTTTTGTAGTTTACATACGAAAATAATAATAATATTATATGACCAGCAATCAATTACTGATGCAAACTGATAAAAATTCGTCATTTTCCATGTCCAGATATAATCAATAAAAACTACGATTTAAATTAGAACGTAAAACTTTTATAATTTTCAAAATTTAAACTAATAATAAACATAATAAATACGAATTGAAATCGTGGTAATATGAATTAAATGATTCAAAATGGAAGAAAATCACGAAACTATTTTAATTGGTTCTTTATTCTCATTCCATCGGGTCAACGACGAGGTGTTCAACAGTAGATATGTAATAAAGAATCGTATCCTTTCTAAGCCTGATTAAGATTTTGTGTTAAATTTAAGGAGGTACAACTTTGATATAAAACACATTTACCTTGTAACTTATTTTAAACTAAATAATAAAATTAATACAGTCTAAATAAAAAAATTTGGAAATTACTGTAGCTTTGTCTTTAATCAACAAATTATTTAAAATAAACATTTATAAATGGATGACACCTGCAGCTCATTAACCGAATACGTCTTTTAGTGCGACTTGGGAAGCGAAGGTTTTTCTTTCATTAAATTATTCCTAATTTACATAATAATTTCAAATCAAGAGAGCCGTGGAAAGGTATACATATAAGATGGTTAAATTAATAATTTAAAACACCGACTTCTAGGGACAGAGTTATCAAAGTTGCGTAAAATAATTGATAATGTTTATTTTAAACACATATAATTTAAATTTAAATAATCAATAAACAGTTTATGCCAAATCCTTTAATCTCCAGCCACTACACTGATGCTTTAAGAAATTAAATATCTATACATTATTTAGAATGATTAGTAGCCAAATAATGATACAAACAAGAAATAGATGTATCACGGTTTTTCAGTATTGGGAAATCGATTTCTGGACATTATTGATGGCAAATCAGCATCACGTTGAAATATTAAATTTCTCTCCTTCGCCAACCAGAGTTCTAAACGTAGACTGGGATCCATCGCTGGTAATATGAACTTTTCGGGTTGACTTCTTTTTCTTAAATAATTAAAACAGCACGTCCTAAAATGCCTTGTACCACACGCAGATTCACATTCTGACCCACAGGATATACACGACTGTGCTTCGCCCCAAACTACACCTGAAAAAATTATTGTTATGTTTGGTATAAAACGGTCGATTTAGATATTCTGAGATTTCAATAAGTACTCATGCTCTACGTAAAAAGCTTCTCGTTATATTAATTACAATATTAAATTATGATTTAGTATTCGCTTGTTAATATGGTAATTTCCTTTAAACTTAGACGCAACATAACATAACAAGGTAAGAATTTCGTTTGATAATTAAAAGTATTAATTATTATTATTCTCATTATGCATTGATAAAATTCCTATTATTTTATGTTGTTAATTTGCAATCGGTCATGTTTACGAGTAAAGAAATTTTCAGTTATTTATGAATAACAAGCTTATATAAAGTGAAATAATTCAGTATCTTATTTACGTTCAGGCAATTTTACTAAAATATAAATATTGTATTTACGTTTAGACCAATTTTTTAACAATCGATAAACAAACACTGTACCCGTTAATTTAAAAAAAAATGCTAGCTATCGGTTTTTGGGGCACATTTATTTAAAACAAACAGAAAAATAATATGAAACTTAGAGCGGATCCTATAATAGTATAATACGGCCTTTATTTTTAGATGAATTCTATATTATTTAAGAACACCTCTGCTACACATCAATTTCTTGTAAATGGCACAGAAAATACAATTATAAAAAAATGTTAAAAAGGAGATGAAGATAAGTGATGCGCATTTTGAGCTTTTATCAATTCTGAAGATAATTTTCTAAGTAGATTTTATAAAAAAAATAACAAAGGAAATATTAAATATAGGTTACTAACCAAGAAAAAAACGTTATTCGCTGACTTATTGATGATAAAATCCTGTACCCCTTCATAGTTTTTTATTTTCTTTCAGACTAACTTTCGTATCATTGTACTAATTTGAATATTTACTTTTTGTTACATTTTAGGCTTTTTAAAATTAATTTTTCACTTAATTTATCGCAGTATTGATGAATTCTTTTTAACAGAATTATTGCAAATATTCTAGTTTTACTTATCGCCAATTAAACAATAAGTAGTCTGTGAATTACGAAAATTTAATTTTAAAACTTAAGACAAATACATTTTTTTGTGAGTTCTTTAAATTTTAGAATATGCATAGGGGGCATACTGAAATAAATCGATTGGAGCTTTTTGTTAAACAAGTTTAATGTTTGATTACGAGTTTATACAAATCTTTGTTTGGCCCTTTCTGAAAATAAGTTTATTTTGCTACATCATTTCTTAATTTGAAATGAAATAACTAATTTACATAATATTCTACTTTTAGTATATATTTTTTTAATAGTAGCGAAATATAAATTTAATTCTTTAATGGGCAATTTTAATATTCTTCAATGTATGAAAAAATAAATTAAAAAAAAAAAACTTAGAACACTTACCTAGAACTAATAAAGTGACGATTAGCTCTTTATTCATAGCCAGAGAATGAATTTTCTGTTTTGTTGTTTTTGAAATTCTTAAGAACCCAATGTCCCTTAAAAGATGAATGTAAGGTATAAAAGACATCATCCTTCAGCAAGACTAGACTATATAAGTCCTCCTGGCCGCCATTTTCAGTGGAGGGAGAAAATTTATAAACTTTATCTTATCTAAAACCGCCGTGATCGGAACGCCTAAAAGCGAATATCAATTGAATTTCAAAGAGAAAGTTTTTTAGCTTAAATTACTTTATAGATTCTCTTTCAAAACATGTTTTTCTTTTTTAGCTGATCCCAGATTGAATATAAATAAATTACGGATAGACACCGCTTGTTGACGTGTTTCCCTTTAATTTTGCAGCTTTATTGGAAATTTGATTTACAATAAGTCGCTTATATTAAATATTTTACGTTTATCAACCGTCTTGTATAATCTAAATGTGGAAAAACTGATTTATTACAAAAAGCTAAATTTATTTTAAATGTAAAAGGAAGATTTCTTTCAATTTTAGGAACACATTAAAATTTTCAAATCAAAACGAAGACGATATTAAGTATGCATAATTACGTGGTGGTAACAAAAGCGTACCACAGGGTAAAGTAATAAAAAGATCAATTATTATTTTCTCCCAGAATTATTCTGAAAATAAAAAGCAAAACGCAGAAACTACGTCGTTCATTTATGGATTTAACTACCGCTTTTCGTTTCTACAAGTTGGTATAAAAATTAATTGCTTCCTGTAGCAAAACTAAACATTTATTTATTCATTTTCTTCTAGAAATAAAATCCCTACTAATTGCAATAAAGTATTTATTGCTAGAGCTTAGGGTCATATTAACTTGTGGTTACCAAGCTTGAAGTATTTTTATAGGAGTATAAATTTATGGATTATTGTGGACAAAATTATAATTTCATCCGCTGTTACAAAGAGAAACTAAAACATTTACTTAAACAAAAGAGACTTCCATTGGTTTGGTTTCTTTTTTAATACAATAAAATGAAAGAAAACTCCTGCTTTTCAAGGGTAATTATTATCCGATACAAAACCCTTATAATAGAATATTATTTTAGTTGCCTAAAGAACTTGTAGGTTTTTGTTTTTTTCCAATACAAATAGAAGTGAAATCGTATGTTCTTGTTACTATATTTTTGGGTAGTTTTTTTTTTATTTCGGGGAAATAAATAATGTCGGCGTATTACAATTGGTTCTTACTGGCTTGTTTGCATTAGTTACAATTTATGACGTACCTATATGATAACTATTTATGGCCATATTAAAATTATATTCTACTAGAATTTATGAATAATGTGTGAGATATTATGTCTGATGTCATAAATATCCCTACACAACCAGAATTTTATTCATATTTTTCAGCCCTAAATTACCATGTACTTAATAATTCAACCTCATTAAATAGATTAAGAGATATAATCTGTAATTGTGGTGATTTATAAATGGGTGTTAGTTTTAATATTCTGAACTTTGCTTTGAATTTGTTTGTGCTAACACTTAGCCTAAAGATTCTTTGCCAATAAAGGCACCACTTTGTTCTAGGGCTCCAAGGGTTTTGCACAGAACCTTATTGCAAAATCTACAACTGGGATCCTCAGCCTGACCTTATTAGATGCATACATATATCTAGTGAGAAATGTGTATGTTTTTATTTTTTTTTTATTTGCTTGGCACTAGGGTAAAGTAGCCTAATATGAGACCCATTACGAAAATAACTTGTACTTCGCAACTAAGAAAACGTTTATTAAATATCTCTACATCTTTTATTATCAAAATATATATTCTTTCACAAAACGTTGGAAAATACAGTAAAAAAAACTTAGTTTCTACATAAAACAATGAAAATAAAATTAATGTAAATGCGGCAATTTAAAAAATTGTTCCTTAAAATTATATTTTCTGTCTTTTATTACACATTGGGCAGCAGGGCCCAGGGACGGATTAAGGGGGGGCTTTGGGGGCTGAAGCCCCCGGGCCTCGCCCGTCTAAGGGCCCCCGAGACGTTTCGTTATAAGAATGAATTCAACATAATAAAGGTGTATTATGTTTAATTTATTCATTTATCTCGGCAGCAGTCAGCACATTTCCAAGAAGTTCGATAAGTTCGTCGCGCCCGGTGTTTGCAAAAATGCAAAGCAAGCCAATTAATTGAATTAATGCACGTATATTGTACGATAAAATTTCAGTCATCGACTTACTATCTTCTCGTATGTGTGTGGCATGTTGAAACTGAATCCGCAACCGCGTAAATATAAAAGCGGTTCTCAGAAAAGAAAAGTAAGTATTATCGTTTTTTTTTTTAATTTTAATAAGTACTTTATTACTTTATAAGGGAATTGAAACTGGGTTGCTCCGTGCATGTATGAGGTATGACTAATTTGAATAATTCTATTTTCAGATTGGAAAAGAGAAATTAGAAACCCGATACAAATTACCAAAAATTTCAAATTTCTTTCGTCCACAGTTTTCGACCTCAACTTCCACCGACATTCCACCTGCCGATCATTCTACTGAAAATACTTCTAAATGTTTGTCCTATACATATGCAGAGGTAAAGCTTAATTTGATTTTTCTTTTTAAAGGTGTAAATGACATTACCGACAGTACTGAAAACTTTACTAGAAGTGGAAGTGAAGAAGAAGAGCAACAACATGGTAAATTTAGATTTATCTCTGATCGTGCTGTTATGGTCTTCATTTCAAATTACATTACAGAGACGTCTCTTCGGAATCAAACTTTTGTACCCGACAAGGATCCCGCCAAATGGCCTGAAGTAATAATTGAGGATAATACTATTGATTTATACCTAGAAAGAGGTGTGCAATATTTTCAAAATTACGATTGCGATAAGAAGGTTGGAGCATCTTTACGTACATTCAAAACACAAAACAGAAAATTTTCCGAAAAAATGCTTCAGAAGATTTTGGTCAATGGAGAAGCTGTTAAAAGGCAATGGATCGTATATTCTCCAAGCAAAGGAAATATTTATTGTTTTTCGTGCAAGCTTTTTAGTGTAAATAAATGCACTCAGTTCAGTGAAGACGGGTTTTCGAATTGGAAAAAGGGAGATGAAAAAATTAACAAGCACGAACTTAGCACGGATCATAGGGCCTGTATGAATAAGTTTCTTCTTCGCATCAATTCTACTAAAAGGATCGATAAATGCATTTTACAAACGTTTCAAAAAGAGCAGGCTTACTGGACGAACGTTTTTACGAGAATTGTCGCTATGGTAATGTTCTTAGCTGAAAGGGGCTTGCCTTTTCGTGGTAAACACGAAATATTTGGATCCCAATCGAATGGCCTTTATATGGGGCTATTGGAATTAATTTCTGATTTTGATCCGTTTTTCAAAGCACATATTGAAAAATTTGGAAATAAGGGAAAAGGCAATGTTTCTTATCTATCAAAAACGGTATGCGAAGAATTCATTCAGCTAATGGCAAGGAAAGTACGTGATCTAATCATAGACGAAATCAAAGCTGCAAAGTATTACGCAATAATAGTGGATTCAACCCCTGACTTATCGCACTGTCTATTATTATTCGTTACTGTTCCAACGAAGGTGTGCATGAAAGATTTTTAGGCTTTATACCTATCTTTAGCCATACAGGAATATCTTTGTCAGAAGTAGTTAGTGATTTCCTGAAAGCAAATAGTCTGGAACTGAGGTACTGTCGTGGAAAGTCGTATGATAATGCAAGTAACATGTCCGGACAATACAATGGCCTTCAGGCACTTATACAACGGGTAGTGAAAACTGCTTTCTACGTCCCCTGTTTTGCCCATTCACTGAATTTAGTCGGAGAATGTGCTGTTGATGTTTGTGTTGAAGCTACGAAATTCTTTTCCTTCTTGCAAAAGGTCTACGCTTTCTTCGCGGCTTCTACACATCGGTGGCATTTACTGTCACAACACCTAGAGAAGCAGTACACAGTAAAATCCCTTAGTAGTACTCGGTGGAGCTGCAGAGAAGATGCAGCCAAGGCATTATTAACTAGCTTACTCAAATATATAAATGTTTGAAAATGATGGCCGAAGATCCGTCAGAAAAAAAAGATACAAGCATAGAAGCTTCGGGACTATGCAAACAAATGATGAAAATGGAAACACTATTCATGGCAACGGTTTGGAATAAAATACTGAAACATTTTGGGGAAGCTTCTAAAATATTGCAAAAACCGGGCCTGGACATAATGTTCGGAGACAGTGTATTAAAGGGCCTTACAGCAACGATTATCTCATTTAGAGATCAATTTGACTTATTCGAAGCAGAGGCAAAACAAATTCTCGATTTGGAGGAGCATGTTTCGGACGATGTATATAAGTTTTCTGAGAAGGCAATGCAAAGAAAGAAGTTTCCCGACGGTCCAGATGAAGCATCATCAAATGGAAGGGATTTCTTCAAAATACAAACCTTCTTAGTAGTCATCGATAAACTTGTTTGTGAACTACAACGTAGAAATAACGCATATTCTAAAATTTGTGAACTATTTGGCTTACTACCGAAATTGAGTACAGAATTGGAAAGAAGCAAGTTAGAGGTGTTTACTAAGAAAATTATTGAAGTTTATGAAGATGACGTCGATGCTAATCTAACTGACGAACTGATTTTTTTTCGAATTTACTTAGAAACACAACTGATAACTTAACTTCCAATCCATTTGACTTCTATCAGTTTATTATAAAATACAATTTGATGGATACATTTCCGAACGTGTACACGATTATTTTCTTGTCAATACCTATCGGTAACTGCGAAGCAGAACGATCTTTTTCAAAGTTGTCATATATAAAAAATAAATACAGAATAACCATGGAACAAGGGCGACTCGATGCATTGGCACTAATGTGCATCGAAAGAGAAATCTTAAGAAAATTAAAGTTCGATGATATTATTACTGATTTCGTTAAAGATAAATTAAGGAAAAAAATTTTTTTCACTACTAGTTATATAGTGTACTATTTTGGCATATGACAGAATGCTGTGAAATGACATTTCTCTACCTTTTGTTCTGTAAGGGGTAAAAAAATTTTCATTATTTACCACTAGTAAATAATGGACAAATTTACATTTTTCGATTATCCTGTGACAGTTTTAAAGAGAAAATGTTGATAGAACGATTTAGCATGATGGGGAAATTTTATTTAACAGTTTTGTAGACGTTAAAATCAGTTAATATACATACATTTTAATTTTCAAAACTTGGATATATTTGAATTGCCGCCATATATCGATCCGTTACTTTTGAACTCAACTGTCAACACCACATAAGGTAGAGATAAAATTGTTATTAATTTAGCTATTTGGCTATTTCAGACGAAACTACTCCAGTGATTTTCAAAAACAAAGCAAGAAAACCTACTAAAGACTAAAAAACTACAATTTTAACTTTTATGTCAACATTAATTTAATCTATAAACAGCTGTCACAGCAACAATACAAAAAACTGTCATTTGTTTCATATTTTGAAAAGTGTTTTAAATTATTAATAGTGCTATTTTTTAACAATTATATGAGTTTAATAAAACTAGTAGTGAAAAAAACTATGTATAGGCCACGGTAGAGAAGTCTCTTATAGCCTTCGGGCCTTATATCCCTCGGCGCTTAGGCGCCTCGGGATCTAATCTTGGCCCTCTGGCTATAATACTAGACTTCTCCACCTTGGTATATAATATACTATTGTAGTTTTTGGTGCCAATAAAAATTATGTTGATTATTTTTTAAACAGTCCTGTCAGCCAATCATAATGAGAAAAAAATTCAAATCGACCAATAGCATCAAAATTACACTGATAATTAGCTAGTAGCTGATTACAGCTATAATTTTTTCACGTTGTTTCATTGGATCACAGAGAAATACCTGCTCTGTGATTGGATCTTTGTTTAAATAAATGCATAAAAAGTTAGCTTTGACTTTGACAAACGTTAAGACTGTCATCATTGTGTAATAGTTTAAAAAATAATCACGCCGAATTACATTCGTGGTAATAATTTTTTTTTGATAATTTTAACTAGATTAGCACTCATCTTTATTGCTATTAGGAAATTCCACTCGTGGACTTCGTCCACTCGTGAAATTTCCATAGCAATAAAGATTCGTGAATCTAGTTAAAATTATCAAA
Organism: Melanotus villosus; assembly: GCA_963082815.1. Taxonomy (NCBI): domain Eukaryota; kingdom Metazoa; phylum Arthropoda; class Insecta; order Coleoptera; family Elateridae; genus Melanotus; species Melanotus villosus. The sequence continues at coordinate 58,702,094 of OY720418.1, read as the reverse complement.
AAATTATCACCACTTATGTAATTACTGTTGATAATTTTTGAGTTTTACATTTTGTTTAGCAGGGCCCCACAAAGCTATTTAGCCCCGGGCCCCGCAAAAGCTTGATCCGGCCCTGGCAGGGCCCACTCTAGGGGCGGACAACCCGGACATTTGTCCGGGGCGGCAAATCCGGAGGGCGGCATTTTGACTAGGTACCCAATTAATCGAAATTTATACTTGTCTATTTGGCTAAAATTATCATGCACTTTACATTTGGTATTTACTGTTTTTGCCTAAAAGCCAAAAAAATATTTTTAATCCTTAATTCTAAGGAAAATAACCATACAAGAGTGGCATGTTTAATAAAATACAAAAAAAGCTAGGTATCTAAGTGGCACACCGCATAGAATAGTACGCAAGGTGCTGCGTGAACTTGTTTGAAACAGGAATAGTTATTTGGTATAAAATACTAAACTGTATTAATCCAATAAGCAAGCTGATGCAAACAAAAGGTTTCGATCTAGCATCTGCACTTGATCTTTTACAAAATTGCAAAAAATTCTAAGGATCTTCGAACGGATATAAGTCCTTCAATGAAACTATTGTTGATGCAAGAGAACTGGCTGACGAAATTGACGTTGAGGCTAATTCTGTATCAACAATACCACGACACCGCGTAAGAAGAAAAAAACAACAACTTCTCATACGAAGCACGAGATAAACCGATCGAAGATCCCAAAGAAAAATATAAGATAGATTTTTTCTATTTTACAATTGATCAAGCACTAAATGCACTAGATGCTAGATTTGAACAACTTTGTCATCATAGTAACTATTTTAAATTCTTATGCCTAATATACAGGGTGTCTCACTATATTTTGACTGATTTTACAAGCTTATATTTTCTAAATGGGATGAAGTATTAAGGTGCGGTTTTACTGCTTGCGCTATTTCTTGCTTGGTGAAACCCATTATCAAGAAAATCACCCACCAACGGCTTCTATTACTCGTTAGGAAGTTTTTCGTTTCGCGATTATGTTTATTCTTTTGTCAATCATGGCATGCTAAATGTTTTGTTGTTTACGTTTTTGATTTTACAGTAGTATCTTCATAAGCGTTTATCTCGGTCATTTCTCATCCGATTTTAATTTTTAAAATATCGTTTGAACGCTAAAATATGCGCCTATTCTTATTTCTACAAATAAGTATAGGGTTGCATTTAAAAAAAATGAAGTATCTGGTCTGCCAAATAATGCCATTTTTATTTCGGTTTTAAAAGAAGGAATAGCATATTCGTAAAAACCATAAAAAAAACTTGGGCTCATGTAAAACTCATTGGTGAAAACCGCACCTTAATACTTCATCCCATTTAGAAAATATAAGCTTGTAAAATCAGTCAAAATATAGTGAGACACCCTGTATACGATTTAAAAACCATGTCTAAAGAAATGCTATTAAAATACTGCAAGGATTTGGAAAGTATCTCAACTGATGATGATTCTGTTGACATAAATGGGGTAGAATTAACAGAGGAAATTTCTGCGGCATCTGCGCTTTTGGTTTTGGACAAAAAAGAAAGCCTAAGCAATGTACTAAAATTAGTAACAACGTTAAATTTTGCCCCAAACCTTAGTGTTCCCTTAAGAATATTGCTGACTATACCAATAACTGTAGCAAATGGGGAAAGGAGATTCTCTAAATTAATATTAATTAAGAACTTTTTACATCACACTACCACGCAAAATCACCTTAATGGTTTGGCCATTTTGGCGATTGAGCATGAAATTGCTGATCAAATAAACTTAAAAAGAGGTAATAAAACAGTTTGCAGAACTAAAAGAGAGAAGAAAAAGTTTCTTGTGATTTTAGCGTAGTTGTTACTTTTGTTTAGTTTTTATAGGATGCTTTTTTTTATAATGCAGTAATGCAAAGGTTTCTTATTCTTATGATTTTTAGCTTAGTTTTATAAGATATAAGTTTTGTTTCTTTGATTGTGCAATAAGCAATAATACATATTTGTAATAGCATTAAAAATGCACCTGGTAACTAGGTACAAGTACTTTTTATTATTACTGTTTTGTACTACTTGACTGTTAATTTTATGTTACATGTTTCTGTCTAAAAAATATATGTTTGTATTATATTTTAAAACCATTTGATTTTTATTTTAAATAAAAGATATATATTTTTAAAGTATATGTTTAAGGGGCGGCAATTCGTCTTTTTGTCCGGGGCGACGTAAACGCTAGAGCGGGCGCTGTGGGCAGATGAAATCTATTTCTTCTGCGCCATAGTCTTCATGGACCTACCGGTGTAAGGTGTAACACTTTATACACTTAACCCATTGCTCACCATGTGTATCCGAAGAATAAAGACCTGTGCAAAACAAGCACCATAATTCTCTTCAGTTGAGCTGTCACTTTCCACGTGCTTCTTTTTAACAGTCTTTTTGAGATTGTATTTTCTCTTGGGTTCAGCGTCACTAAAGAAGTTCAGTTATTTGCTTGTTCTTCAACCACTTGTTTTTACCTTTTTTACTTAAGCTTTCTTCTAGTTCATTTTTATGAGGCGAAGAGGTGATAACAGCTGAATCTCCAAATCGTTTATTGGACCTACTAGCAGATATTTTTGGCAAAGGTTTTATTTGCAATGGGCTTATGATCTTGGTACAAGCGCCTGAATAAAATTGTTCAGTCGGTATAAAACCTGTTAATGTTCGTAGTTGTGTTTGTTTTTCAACAGAATTTTCTGAAGTACATTTATGTGGACTGAATTTTCCATTGCTATTTACGTGTTTTAATGTTTCTAGGCAGGGTTCTGGAATTTCATGGAAATCTTTTGAAGTCCCTGGCTGAGGATGCTCAATTTTTCGGCTTACTATTAGGTTGTCCCATAAGTTTTTGTGCATAATATATTAATTAAGAAAATAAAAAATTAGAAAAAACGAAAAGCATTTATTCTCGAAATATAATCCATTTTTTGAATAACATGTGTCAAGTTTTCGGCCAGGAGCTGAATTTGATGTTGATACCACTCTGCTGGTTTGGAGGCAAAGACTCTCGGCATCAGTTTTCTACTTCTTGAAAATTATTAAATTATCGGCCGCGTAAGAAATGTGCCATCGAAGGAAATAAGGCTTAATCAGACGGAGCAATATCTGGACTATACGGGGGATGAGGTCAAACTTCAACTCCCTCCATGTTTTCAAATTTTTCCTGCACCAAGCGAGATCTGTGTGCTGGAGCATTATCCTGGTGCATCAAGATTTGGTTCCTGATTCGTGCGATGTAACGAGCACGCAGTATTTCGTAAACTTTATCGAGCTGCTCAGAATACAGTCTTGCATCTACAGCTCGGCCCTCGGGAACCAGTTCAAAGTGCAGAATTCCTCCGAAATTCCACCAAACGCACAGCATTACGTTATGCCCGAAACGGGCAAGAACAAGTAAACTTGCACTAACAAAACGTCAAATGACTGACAGAAACTTATTTTTGTCATTGTTACCATAAGTCACTAGATTAATGTAAAAAGAAACTCTGCTAGTTTTTATGCACATGAACTTATGTATAGGACAACCTAGTACAAGATTGTAAATGTTTAGAGATATTTTCGTTTTCGTTGTATTTTTCTTCGACTTCAAAAATATCGAAATCATGATCCCGAAGAATATCTTTGTTGAGGGGGGACAAACCAGTTTTTCTGAAGACGTTGCCCGATATCTCCATTGTGGCTGCTCGATTGTAAGCAGCAGCAAATAATCGAACAATTATAAATGGAGCTACACTTCGATCCGGGTGATTCCCTAGCCAATTTTCAACGAATTCATGAAACCCACATACCCACATCTAACGGCTGCTTGCGGTGCGTGCTGTGGGGAGGAAGACACACAATGGATACGTGATTTTCTCTTGCTTTATTGATAACTTCAATATTTCGCGTATGCGAATAATATCCAGTTAGCACTAATAATACAGGTTCGGATGATGTTGGTTTTCTAAACTTGGCAAAATGATCAAACCATTTTGCAAAGATTTCGGTTTGAATCCAACCGGAAGGATGGCAACCATAGGTGCAACCGGCACCATCCATCAATTCAGGCTTCATGTTTTTTCTAGGCCAGACAATTAAAGGTGGTACATAGGTACCTACAGCATTCATGCAAGTAACAATAGTGGTAAGCTCTGCTGATGTAAGTGTGGCTACTTGCTTCTTCCTTTTAGCAAATATCACTTTACTTCTTTTATGCTGCACCACAGTAATTTCTGTCTTACCAACATTATATAACCTGTGTGGTAGCAAAAGTTTTTCAAATTCCTTCTCATATATTTCGAAGAACGCAGCAACATTCTCTTAATTAAAACCTCGTACTCGTCGTTTTAGAAAGCCGATAATCCATTTTTTTCTTGCAGTTGCTATATTCTTTGCTAGAACTAGTATATTTAAAAAAACAAAAAAAAATGTTGTTCAAGTGCAAAAAATAGAAAAAAAACGCGCTACTAAAATTAGTCCAAACTAATTTTTTTTTCCTATAATATCTAAGGGTCCTGAGGGGCCTTCAAGACACATTGCCCCCTCTGCCTCCCAACAATGGGTACGCCACTGGTAAACGAGTATAGCTAGTAAGCCCTGATCTTCTTTAAATGTATTATTAAACTGTGTTTATAAAAGGAATTAACTACTTACCATGATGAAAATATTTATATTTAATTTAAGATAAGCACCTGAAAAACTTTTTACAAGGTATTTCACAACCATGTGCGAGTCGTAAGACATTTGACCAGTGGCAGGTGGTATATAAGGGCTGCCGCTCTGACCTAAATTTTACAAAAGTTATTAACAGTAATCAAAAATAAAAAGTAATTTTCAAGATTCCTTTTTATTTACATAAACGAAATTTAATTTACTAAATTAAAACATCATTACATTGTATTTTCAACATTAATTAAATCGCTTCCGAAAAGACCGCGCACATCATAATACCTGAATTCAAAGCTTTCGGGCGAAATACACCGAACAACGTGCGCAAATCGGGAAGAATATGGTTTAACGCGTACAGAATATTCAGATTTAAATTTGCACCGAAAGCGGCCCAAACTGACGCTCATAGCCACCCATATAGTCAGGAATAAGGGACCGTAAATTCGATCATAGAGGGTGCACTCGAAGATATAGTTTTAAAAAAATATGTACCGTGTGCGGAATGACCTTTGGGGATCTAAATGTGGAAGGCGTCAATCTGTCCGCGATTGCAAAAAAGCACATAAAAATATTTATCGTAATTTATAAAAATTGAATGATTTTATGTTTACATCGCATTTACAAGCTTATTTTTTAATATTTCTCAATGGTTTTTAAACCGTTGAAAACTTATTCTTTCTAGATTCCGATGCTGCCAAAATTATCTCAAAATTGTTGTTAACAAATGCTACATAAATTGTTTAAACAAAGCGTACGCGAAATGCGTAATATAATCTTCAGCATCGAGGTATTTTTAAAACTATTGCCCATAGATAGGCACTTATATCAAATGAAATATGCAGAAAAGAATGAAAAAGTTTTTAGTGAAAGAATTACTTGCATAGCTTTATTGTTATAAAAAATATGATTTATTTTTGAACAGTGCTCCGTCGGATTTATTGCGTGTTTGAAGTCGCCGATCACCGCAGTACGTACGATGACTGCAAAATATTTACATGTATTACTTAATAGAGAGTTATCGCAAGTACCTACAATGCTAAATTTAGCGTACGTTATTTTCGTACAATCGGACGAATGCACATGCGCCTACATTTAGCGTACGCTAAATAAATAACCGCGGTCCGCTATTTTCATAAAATAGCGGGGGGTTATTTTCAAAAATAACTATAATAAACTATACCGGGTGATTCAGGTTGGTATTCGCACCCTTATATCTTTACTGATTTTAAAGATAAGTACTTGATTTTTTGGTATGATTAATGGTCCATATACGCTTTTGGAAAAGTGGTATTTTCAGTAAAATACTACTTCCGGTTTAACTGGAAGTTAAAACAATTTTCATTTTTCAAATGGAATGATATATTTTTTCTTCGACTACTAGATCCGCTGTTTTTTTCTCTTTTCAACCATATAAAAATGTTTCGAAGTTTTTCTTCAAATAAGGAAGTAATTAAAAAAAACACAATCATGATATGAAATACTAACACAACCAAATATGTACGTAATTTACAAAAACTGCAATGTGGATTATAACACATTATGACGCCACTGAAACAAAATCATACCTACTTCAATTGTTTAAACAAATTGACAAGTATAACCACCTAATTTCGTATCAGTTACCTCTGATTTGTTACCGATTTCTTTTTTATGTTATTACTTAATTACTATAAAATATGGAAGTAATTAGTTACAGTAATGAACACAAGCTGGACATGATCTTAATATACGGTGAGTGTCACAGGAACGCGCGTGCATCGAAACGTTTATACGTACAACGTTATCCTGGCAGACCTGCTCCCAGTGATAAGCTATTTACAAAATTAGCTAATAATTTGAAGGAAATAGGATCCTTTAGTAAAAAGCGCACTCTTTTCGCACGCAGAATTGCGAGAAACGAAGACCATGCTGCAGATGTCATAGGAAGAGTTATTGTCGATCCTAACATTTCAATTCCTCAAATAGCTCAGGAAACAGATATTTCGTATACATCAATTCAACGTATTCTTAAAGAAAATAAATTTCATGCATATAAAATCCATCTACATCAGAGCTTACTACCTGGAGATTATAAAAGAAGACTTATTTTTACTGCCTGGATCGACACAGCACGTGAAGATGGAATATTAAACAACATCATGTGGTCTGATGAGAGCCGCTTCCATAATAATGGTACCATCAACAGGCACAATTGCCATTACTGGTCTCAAGAAAATCCTCATTGGATAAGGGAAACAAATTTCCAGTATATCTGGGATATTAATGTGTGGTGTGGCATTTTAAATGGGCAGATCATTGGTCCAAAATTTTATGAGGGAACACTGAATTCTCAGCGGTATTTGCAATTTATGAGAGAAGAATTAGGTGAATATCTAGAAAATGTGCCATTAGAAACGCGAAGGGAGATGTATTTTCAGCAGGATGGAGCTCCCCACATAATGCAGGAATAGTATCAAATTACTTGCAACTAACATTTCCTGGGAGGTGGATAGCTAACAATGGAGCAGTGAGGTGGCCTGCTCGAAGTCCTGATTTAACGCCGCTAGACTACTTTTTGTGGGGGTATCTTAAAGATAAAGTATACGTACAACCATTGGAAGATGTAGAGGACTTGAAAACAAGAATTCGAGACGAATGTAGAAACATTAGTGAAGAGACCCTTAGAAACGTGACCACGCGTGAGCTTCTGCATAGGGCAGAATGCTGTTTAGAAGCTAATGGTGGACATTTTGAACATTTGATTTGATTTGATGTGCTTCTTAGTGAGATACACTAATTTTGTTGTTTCCACAAATGATAATTATAAATTGTTTGATATTATATTAAAGTTTAATTTGATTCTGTTAGTATTTCATGTCATGATTGTGTTTTTTTATTACTTCCTTATTTGAAGAAAAACTTCGAAACATTTTTATATGGTTGAAAAGAGAAAAAAATAGCGGATCTAGTAGTCGAAGAAAAAATATACCATTCTATTTGAAAAACGAAAATTATTCTAACTTCCGGTTAAACCGGAAGTAGTATTTTACTGAAAATACCACTTTTACAAAAGCGTATATGGACCATTAATCATACCAAAAAATCAAGTACTTATCTTTAAAATTAATAAAGATATAAGGGTGCGAATACCAACCTGAATCACCCGGTATATATTCGTAAATGGGATCAAATTCTCTATAAGATGAGGAAAGAAAATTTTAGAAATTCTGTACTCATATTATGACAGCGATATTCAACTTTTTTTTTCAAATTGCACACTATGCTTTTTTTCGATCATTCTGATAGTACTCTTTATTCTCTTTATAACCATGTAAACCAATATGGGTCTTACATAAGAAAATTCTCGAAAAAAATACGATTGAAAGTTGAAGTCTAGGTTTGCCATGGAAACAACTGATTTTTGTAATTTGTACTCGTTGGCGATGAAAACAATAGCGTATAGCTGTAAAACAATTGCAATTTACGTTGAAAAAAATGACAGGTGTTCTTTCTGTATTTTTTTGTATGTTCTTGTTTAAAATCATATTAGAAATGAATTACACTAATTCTGAAAAGCTTGATATGATCCTTATTTATGGTTTATGCGAGAAGAATGCAAGAAGAGCAGCAAGGTTGTATGCAGAAAGGTATCCGGAAAGAATACATCCTAATCATAAAACGTTTATTAACTTGGCATCGAACCTTCTTGAGCATGTGTCATTTAAAAACGACAAGAAAATTCCAAATTTAAATAAACGAACCACTACAGATGATGCTCATGCAGTGGCAGTTTTGGGGTATGTTCAATTACATCCTAATACTTCGGTTAGCACCGTTGCATCTCAGTATGACATATCAAGGGCTTCTGTGGGTAGGATTTTGAAATAATGAATGATGAATAATTCGCCATAACCCAACTGATAAACTCCATTTGGCGGTTACTATCTCCTGAATGCAGTGCATGTACTCGCATAAATTTGTAAGGACGGTATAGCTACAAAAGTTGAATATCGCTGCCATAATATGAGTACAGATTTTGTAACATTTTCTTTCCCAATCTTATAAAGAATTTGCTCCCATTTACGAATATATATAGTTTATTACAGTTATTTTTGAAAATATCAAAGTTATAGGCCCGGGGAGTCATGTCTGAGATACCCTGTATAGGATGTTCCAAATTTTAACAATTTATCTTGAAAACTAAAGGAAAAAAGGGGGGAGTACCATGATCTTGTTACACCCGGTATACAGAAAATATTGTATTTATATTTATTTAATTAGAAATTTAAAAATATAATATTACATAATATTATAATTTTACAAGCAATTTATTTGTAAAACAATCTACAATTTTTACTGACTTTTCTTCTTTTTAAATCCTTCAAACTGCATGCTGATTAATGGATTATTCTTCTTTTTCTGAAACAAAATGCGTCTTAAAACAGTTACGGTTGAATATTTATGTTATGTCAAAATTAGCAAGAAAACCTATTCTTGAAGAAGATATTCTTTTCTAATGTGATTTGTAAAATGTAGGTAATTCAACAATAGGTACCTGAAATTTAGCGGCGGAGCTGTCTACAGGCTTGTAATTCTTCCTCTTTCTTCTGTTACTTTGTTTATTAATACCAGCTAAATTCTTAAGAGTTGGTGGCACTATATATTCTGGTACATCTGCTAAATGTTGCTGAACTCTTACTGTATGTAAGGCTTTATCATGTCTCAATAGCTGAAGATCGTTTGGGTTGTCTTCAAAATAACTCTTAAAAAAAATAATAAATTATAGTGGAAGGTCACTAATGCAACTTAATGCAAAAAATAATCAATGAATTAGAGCTGGCCAATTTGATTCTTTAATACAGATCAATTACTTTGAATCAATTCTGCATCATAAACTAGTTCTTTCAATTTTGAAAAAATATAAATAGGAGTGTCAATCCAAATCTGCGTATACTCGGTTGATAATAAAAACTCTGTTACAACAGGTTATGGGGCCAGATGGTGTATGTATAAAAAGAAAATACATACCTACTATTGTAGGTGATTGTGGTGAATTTATTTGCATTTGTTGCCTGAAGTGACAAAGAATCGAAAAATGGCTGACCATAAGATTCTAAACACTAGGTAAAAACAATTATGACTAGACACCGGATTTTAGGTGACATTTTTGGGTGATGAGTCATCCAAATAAGTAAATTTAGCTAAATTCAGCGGCAGACTAAAAATTTGTAATTAAGGTTTTAGTCCAGGCAACAGGGAGATAAAACAGGCCTTACCTGGAAAAAATTCAAGGAGTTTTGAAAATTGGCAGTTTTACTCAGTTGAGTGGCCCGACCAACATACTATATTTGCGACCTTGGCGGGTGTCCGCTCGCTCCGCCATATTGGAAAAGACCGACCCAAATCCAAGTTTTTGACAATATCTCCCTTCCAAGACGTCCTATCCAGAAAATACCTATTACACAAATTGTAGAAGAGTAAATTCTCTACAATTTTTGTCTGAAACATTTTTTTCCAAAATAAATTGTGTTTGAAATAATCGCATTTGAAGTGCAGTGTATTTTTAACAACTACGTAAATGCTACCTTGCCACCCGAAATTTTACTCGCTATCGATTTATTTATGATCAATTGTCATTTTTACTCATTTCCACACCACCATGAGGTAGAGTAACCGGCGCGTTTTTTTATTGTGGTTTCCCCAGTAGTCCTAATCCACGTCTTTGCTTTGGATTCACCTTTATACCTTCCTCCGTTTCGCAACTCTGGATGGACCAGGTGTGCTCACGTCTACTTCGATAGTGTTTGGTTGAGTGGCGTCCTCCTCTTCTGTAATCTCTTCTTCAGAATTCTCTTCCTTATCGTATGCTGGTAGTGTATTGAGTACCGTTTCGATTTCTTTTTCTTCGTCTTCGGAGTTTTTCAAAATTTCAGCAACGTTTTCGCAGGAATCTCCGTTGCAGTACATGCAAATGATGGAGCACTTTAAACCAGCTTTTCTGCAGCCACATGCCGATCCGCATCCCTTTTTGCACCGACAGTACAGGAATTTAAGGAGTACTTCAGGAGCAGGGGCTTCAGTTGTTCTGATTGGAGTAAGTCCAGTCTTACTTCTCTTCCATCCCCATTCTTCCGGATTTTTTGAAACACCGTACCAAGTCTGTATTTGATGGTAGGTTCGGAATGAATGCTGGCGTGCTGCTGCTGCTGTGGGTGAGAGTGAAGCCAGATTCAACTTACTCTTTGTCGCCGATCGGGTAAAATGTTGGTACCGGAGAGAATCCAAAGATATATTTGTTTGAGAAGCTCCGTAGAGTGTAATTAGGAACTGTTCTCCTGCAGCAGCAATGGTGTCGGAATCTACACTTTCTCGCTTGAACACTTGCACAGTCTGATTTAATTCTTTTGAATTTGTAAACATCTTCAGGAACTTCTTCTTTCCTTGACCGAAGATTGCAGACGTCGTGTCGCAATTGCTGAAAGCGTGTAAAAACAATATGTTGTCTGCCACTGCTTGTTCAGCCTGAAAACTTTGTGTAGAGTAAACTTGTTCTGCAGTTTTTCCTTTGCCGGGTGTTATGAAATAAATGTTTGGATTATCTCTCGCCAGTGCTACCAAAAGAATAAGGAGGTCGATGTCTTCTCCCACAATCAGAACAGAATCAAATGATGAGCACATATTGATCGCTGTCCTTACGATCAACGTATCGGCATCTTCTGTTGCCTGATGAACGACGAAAGCTGATGCCTCGAATCTCTCCTTGAGCATGGAAACAAGGCGACTCTTATTTTTCTCGTTAGCTAGGAATCTTGCCTGTGTGTACGTCGTCATCATCGATTCGTCAAAAACTACATCCGTGGAAGTTTGAAGTTTTGATCGGAGTAGTCGTTCTGTACTTTTCGTGCCTTTGTTTGCTACATCAGCTGGATATCCGTCGAATACAACGATTGCGTTCGAACCATAGTGCCTTTCCACGTACTTTATATAGTTTGTGCAGATTGCAGCAAAAGATTCGTTGCGATGCCATACGACTCTATGTAGCAGAAATCCACCGTCTATAACATGAATCTTGCTTCCAAATCGCTTATCCTTTGAAATTGCCGTAAAAACTTTGTAGAGCGATGATTTTGTGCCTTTACGCAATCCTTCCTCGGAAAAGAGTGACAAGGGATATTAGTACAGGGGCCTGGGGTATGCGTGTTGGAAAGTGTGCGTCTACGGATTTTCTCTTCGGATTATATTAACAAGGTTGTTAGAGATGCTTTTTATCTTGGTCACATGATCTGTAGCTCGTCAGTTTTTTTCAAAATGGCCGCCAAACATTCAGGGTGGGGAAAAAGTCACGCAATATCACTATAACTCTTTTATTGTCGACTTTTAGAAAAAATATTTTTAACAAAAGTTGTTAGATGGTAAGTACTCCATATACCTGTGGCCTTGAATTTGTCTTACGTCATCACGTGTAAGTACAGGGGCATGCAACTTTACTCTTTTAAATGGGACACCCAGTATATTTTTACATTTTTAATATAAAAAATTATGTTAATATTTCTGAAGGTAGTTTTTTATTCTGCATCCGAAAATTTAAAAATATACTGGGCGTCCCATTTAAAAAAGTAAAGTTGCATGCCCCTGTACTTACACGTGATGACGTAAGACAAATTCAAGGCCACAGGTATATGGAGTACTTAGTACTTTAGCGTGTTAGTTATGTAATAGGTTAATTATATTTTCTGCTTATTATGCTTATTTTCCTTTCTCTCGGCCTCGTACGCGACGCGATCTTCGGTAAACAACCTTCCATACCCGGTCTACGTCGCCGTGCGAACAAAAATCCGGGTGAGAAAATTTTCCCCCACCCCTCGATTTTCGTCTACGCCGAATTTTTTTGTTTCTGTGCCAGCTAGAGTCGATCTCTCTTCGGATTCGGAACGAGCGTGGTCGATTTAGTGGGAAAAAGTGTTATCGGGTCCTCGCTACGACTCTCCTCCGCCGACTTTTAAGCCCTTTTATGTAATTTCCCCTCTTTTCTATTTTTCTTAATTTTTTTCTCGATTTTAGAAGGCGAAAATGGCCGAAAATCGGAGGGCATATACGTTTTCGATCCCGAGGAACTCGAAAATCCGCATCCGAAAATTTAAAAATGCACTGGGCGTCCCATTTAAAAAAGTAAAGTTGCATGCCCCTGTACTTACACGTGATGACGTAAGACAAATTCAAGGCCACAGGTATATGGAGTACTTACCATCTAACAACTTTTGTTAAAAATATTTTTTCTAAAAGTCGACAATAAAAGAGTTATAGTGATATTGCGTGACTTTTTCCCCACCCTGAATGTTTGGCGGCCATTTTGAAAAAAACTGATGAGCTACAGATCATGTGACCAAGATAAAAAGCATCTCTAACAACCTTGTTAACATAATCCGAAGAGAAAATCCGTAGACGCACACTTTCCAACACGCATACCCCAGGCCCCTAGACTATATGGAGCAAGTTCAAATTTAAGATATTGTTGCAACTCCTCGTCTGATTTTTTCGCGATACACATTCTATGGAAAATTAATAGTGGGTCAATAGGGACGGCAACTTCCTCAATTCTGATGCTACTGTTCACAGCTCCAAGGGGAATCACTCGGTCCTTACGTTTAAATTTAACGGAGTCGAAGTCTTCGCCGACGATGTTCAAAAGCCCGATAGTACCAACGTCTTGAGACATGTGACAGTTAATACGGTCATCTCCAACAACTCCACTGCTTGTGGACATTATTTCACCAATTTTCGGAAACGGATGGTGTTGAGTGAACCAATTAATAAGTTTGTCGACATCCTCATTGTCACGAATAATGCATGAGCTTCTCATGTCCACGTGCTGCTCAGTAGTTTGCAGCGATATGTTGCAAAATCTCTCAATTTCGTCACACACATTGTGCAGGAAAGCCATCCCTAGCGTCCACTTTGTCAAGACACTATCTGTTATTCCACGTCCGTGAGTTAGTCCACCAATACTTTTCATCGTTCTCATCAATGTCTGTTCGATGGTCATATCTGACCAAATTCCCGACCAAAATTTGTCAGAACGCCTAACACTATCGAAGTGGATGTGAGCAGTGAGCACACCTGGTCCATCCAGAGTTGCGAAACGGAGGAAGGTATAAAGGGAAATCCAAAGCAAAGACTGGATTAGCCCTACTGGGAAGACCACAATAAAAAACGCGCCGGCTGCTCTACCTCATGATGGTGTGGAAACGAGTAAAAATGACAATTGATAATAACTAAATCGATAACGAGTAAAATTTCGGGTTACAAGGTGCTACACCAGCACTAGGTGAAGTATATCAATTGTTATCCGGAGGTGATAACACTAAATAAACCCGCTACTCTGTTGCGTGGGCGTGAGGTTCCTAAAAGAAAATAGTAGTGCTCACTAATTACTCAACTAACGATGTTGCTTGGGCGCCAGTCCTTATAACGTACACAGCTTCAGTCCGGACCTACTGAAGAATAGACCTCCAAAAGTCAATTGACTTGACAATAAAACGCAAGACTCGGTAATTAACGAATAGGTTATATATTAACTCAAGCAAAAAATACATACACAAAATTGAAATTGAAAAAGTAATTATGAAGTTATTAATTCAAAGGTCAAATAAGGAAAATTACTAAGGTCGTAAACAACTAATAAATCTAAATGTAATATATAAAGTCCAAACGACAAGATCTAATTGAATAAAACAAAAAAAAAACTATAGGGAATGTTCAAAAACAACGAAGTTCGTAACTAAACAAAAAGTACTAAGATCGTAATTAAACGAACGTAGACCCTCTGAGGGTTCGCAAGGATAAGTCTTACACTAAACTATCGAATACGCATACGCAGAAATGAGCTCAGTTCTCGTCGTGACCTGCGATTATAGACAACAATAATCCATAATACAATAATAATAATATCTTGCAAAACCTGCCGGTAACCACAAATTCAATTACGATATGATATAAAAATAAATTAGAAAAAAAAATAATTGACTAAGTTGAACCACGAAATTTGAATATTCCTTTTACAAAATCAAAAATACAATTTATAAACTCACTTTGCTGTGACTGCAAGCACAGTATTAATTCAAGCGTACTGGAGTACGATTTACTAAATGACGATTGAAAGTTTTACTAACACTTTAAATTACAATGCAAATCAATTACTGTGAATATTACCAACAAACGCTTCTAATCAAATTACTAACAAAAGTTAAATACCAAAATTAAATCTACTAAATGTTTAAACGTCTTTAAATTAAACTAATTAATACAGGATAACCTCAAAATTAACTCTTAAGTTGTCTGACCTTCAACCTCTTAACGTGGGGTGTACAACGTATAGATAACGAACTGCAGATCAGGAAAATTCCAGGCTAATAAACGTATCTTCTAAATATCACGGGGTAGAATAATTTCTTCGGATTAATTACGAATTCCTCAAAATCGTGGTGTTGAACTAACAGGTGTTTTCTACCAACGAACACGTTGTTCGTACAGGAATGCAAAAAAAAAAAAAACGTACTTAACGTACTGCCAGAAAAAAAAGGGCCAAAAGTTCTTAAATGCCCTTCAAAATGCTTCTACAAAATGGTCGCTGAACGGTTTAAAAATCCCAATGAAGGTAATGAAGAATGCTTATAATCCAAAACGACTACCGTTCTAAATTCACTAAAGGCCCAATAGGCAAACTAAAAGCATTTTCAATTATGTCTAACCTCGGATTATCCAACTAAATTTTGGATAATTAAATACTAAGACCAAAGTTGACATCCATCCATAACCGATGTTGAACGCAGAAGAAAGCAAAACTAACGAACTGCCAACAAAATTCTTTGGCGAAAGCCAATCTAAAATTTGCAAAATTCCCTAAAGATTCTAAACCCATTAGTGACTATATTCATAGTAAGAGGCGTGACGTCAGTATTAGCATTGTATGCAACCATGCAATCCTTACGGAATTGGGAAAGTCTAAATAAAAGAATAACCAGATCAATATAAATCCAATAATTTAACTAAATACGAAAGCGAGCGATTCCTACCGTAACAAAGGTAGCATTTACGTAGTTGTTAAAAATACACTGCACTTCAAATGCGACTATTTCAAACACAATTTATTTTGGAAAAAAATGTTTCAGACAAGAATTGTACAGAATTTACTCCTCTACAATTTGTGTAATAAATATTTTCTGTGTAGGACGTCTTTGAAGGGAGATATTGTCAAAAACTTGGATTTTGGTCGCTCTTTTCCAATATGGCGGAGCCAGCGGACGCCCGCCAAGGTCGCAAATATAGTATGTTGGTCGGGTCACTAAACTAAATAAAATTGCCAATTTCCAAAACTCCTTGAATTTTTTCCAGCTAAAACTACCTATTGCTTGGGCTATTTCCCCCACCTGTACCGTTGATTTTCTTCAATAACAAATGATTGGTTTGGTGACTCAACGAAAGCTTGTCCACGCCTATTGTAAATATATTGCACTATAATGATTAATGAACTTTTTCAGAAAACACTACTATAATTGCTAGAGGGCGGCAATAGTAAACAACTTTTTTAAAAGTGCTACTTAAGTGTGCCGCTCTACTGAAATGATTTTACTAAATTTTTACTATATCCGGTCTCTAATTATGACCCTTGAATACTATTCATAAAAGCGTTCCTTGTAAAAAATGATCTGCGGCAATACATAAATAATGTAAAACCGGATCTCATGGAAGGCAATGCAGCATCAGTTAATGCGATACGTGAATGGCGAAAAGAACGATGCAAAAGCTAGAGTGAACATTATTTTATCAATTAATGTATGTATGTATGTAAAGGCTTTCACTCTATTAATAGAGTATTGCCACTTCTTTCCGAAGCATGAATCCTTTTATCAGGGTGGATTAGTCCCTTGATCTTCCTTCTTTTTTCTTCGCTATTAAAGTTTCTTGTGTGTTTTTGCTTCTTCTCCTATTTTACTCCATATTTTCCTATTTTTTGTTTTCTCTTTCCAGTCCTTGATTTTCATGTTTCTTAGGTCCCTTGTTACTTCTTCGTACCACCTGTTTCTGGGTCTTCCTCTTGGTCTACTTGTTTCTGGTTTCCACGTTGTTATTGCTTTTATCATTTTTGTTTCATCAGCTCTCATTATATGCCCAAGCCACCTGATTCGCTGTGCCTTCATTACTTTTACAATGTCTTCCCCTTCCATTATTTTTAAAATTTCATGATTCATGTAGCATCTGTACTCTTCATTTCCCAATTTCTTTACTCCCACTATTGCTCTTAATACCTTCCTTTCAAATACCCTTAGTTGCTCGTTTTCTTTTTTCGTTGGACACATTGTTTCTGCTGCATATAGCACTACAGGTCTGATTAGGCATTTGTATATTCGTATTTTAGTTTTTATACTTATTTTCTTGCTCTTGAGTAAACTGCGGTTTGCATAAAATGCTTTAAAACCTAATTGGATTCTTTCCTTTATTTCTTCGCTTCGGTCATTATTATAACTTAATTGTACACCCAAATAATTGAAGGATTTTACTTTTTCGAAGGTATATTTATCTATTTTTACTTCTTTAACATCGTCTGTTTTTCCTCTCCGGCACTTCATATACTTAGTTTTTCCTTCATTTATGACAAGTCCTATTTCACCTGATGCTTTTTCCAGTGTTTTAAAAACCTCTGTTAATTTGTTCCATGATCTTGATATAATGACTATATCATCAGCATAACCTATTATTTGTGCTTCCTTGTTTCTTATTGTTCCCTGTACGTTTACTTTTCGTATTGCCCCTTCTAGCGCTACATTGAACAACGTCGCCGACAGTGCATCTCCTTGACGAACCCCCATATTGATGTTGAATACTTCAGTTTGTCCTTCTCTTGTTTTTACTGTTGCTTTCGTATTCTTCATTGTTATTTGTATACACTGTTTTAGTTTTTCTGGCACCCCAATTCTTTTTAGTACTTGCAATAGTTTTTGTCTTTTAATTTTGTCGAATGCTTGTTTATAGTCCACAAATAATAAGTGTAGTTCGATTTCATACTCGTAGCATTTTTCCATTATTTGGTGGATGACATGTAATGCATCTGTGGTCGATCGTCCTGGTCTGAATCCCATTTGGTATTCGCCGATCTCTTTTTCTGTGTACTCCGTAAGTCTCTTCTGCATTAACGTTGTAAATATCTTATACATTGTATTTAATAATGTAATACCCCTGTAATTTTTACATTGTTCCAAATCACCTTTTTTTGGCAGCGGTATGATTATTCCCATTTCCCATTCTGCTGGCATCTCTTCTTTTTTCCATATTTCTTTAGTCAGTTTATACAATCGTTTATGCAGTTCCTCTCCGCCATATTTCAACATTTCTCCATTTATTTGGTCGCATCCAGGTTCTTTCCCATTTCTTATTTTTGTTATAATGTGTTTTATTTCGTCATAAGTTGGTTCTGATATTATACTTTCATTTCCATCTTCTTCTTCATTTATTTCCTGTTGTTCATAATTTCTATCTTCCTCTTCTGTTTCATATAGCAATTTATGAAAGTGTTCTCTCCATATGTCTTTCTTCTTTTTCTCATCGTATTCTGTGTTTCCATGCGCATCCTTTAATCCTCTTGTTTTTACTGGGTACTTTTTCTTTTGAGCTTTAATTTGTTGAAAAAACTTTCTTGTGTTGTTATTTTTGTTGTTCTGTTCTAACTGTTCTAACTGTTCATCCATCCACACATTCTTGTTTCGTCTGCAAGTCTTTTGTGCTTCTCTCTTCTTTTCTTTGTATATTTCTAGATCCTCTTCTTCTTCTGTTTTTAACCATTTGTTTCTTGCTTCATTTTTTCTATTAATTATTTCTTGACATTCATCGTTGTACCATTGTTTGTTAGTCTTGTTTTCTTTGTATCCAATTACCTTTTCTGTACTTGTTAATATTATTTTTTTGATATTTTCCCATTCTTTCCCTATATCCACTTCACACTCCTTTCCTTCCATTTCTTTATTAATTTCTTTCGTGTATTCCTTTTTTTTCCGTTTCTTTATATAGTTTTTCTATGTTCCACTTTTTATATTCTCGCCTCTCCCTCTTATTTCTATAGTCTATTTTTATTTTTGTCACTACCATGTAGTGGTCTGTATCTACATTTGCGCCTCTATATGACCTGACGTCTTTAATTATCCTGCTCTGCCTCTTTCTGGTTAATACGTGGTCTATTTGATTTCCTCTATTTTTTCCTGGTATCATCCATGTTTCCTTATGTATTCGTTTATGTTTAAAATTGGTACTACTGATTATCATATTTGTTGCTACTGCGAAATTGCATATTCTATTTCCATTGTCGTTTGTCTTTTCATGCAGTGTTTGCTTTCCTGCAACTTCCTTTATATAGTTCTCCTTCCCAATTTTTGCGTTTAGATCTCCTAATATAACCAACGTATCCTGTTTTGGCACATCTTCATATGTCTTCTCCAATTCATCATAGAATTTATCCTTCTCTAATTGACTAGCAACTTCTGTAGGTGCATATACACATATAAAAGACATATTCTCAGGTTTTCCTTCAATTCTCAAATAGCACATTCTGCCATTGATAGGTTTAAAACATATTATTTTTATTCTCTTATT
Organism: Melanotus villosus; assembly: GCA_963082815.1. Lineage (NCBI taxonomy): Eukaryota > Metazoa > Arthropoda > Insecta > Coleoptera > Elateridae > Melanotus > Melanotus villosus. The sequence goes on along the minus strand of OY720418.1, from coordinate 58,682,797 downwards.
TACTATAAATCCCGTTCCATTATTGCCTTGTTTTGTTTCCCCTGAGTACAGCATTATAAAGTCCCTTTTGTCAATTTCTCCTTGTCCTTTCCACCTCAGTTCCTGTATGGCTGCGATATCTATTTTATATTTTTTTATTTCTTTAGCTATTTCTATCATTTTTCCTGGTATTAACATTGTTTTTATATTCCAAGTTGCAACTTTAATTGTTTTTTCGTTTTTATTTTTCCTTTTGTGCTCATTTCTATTCATATCCTTATCCATTGCTTTTGTCGTCATCATTTTCAGCCATTCTCGTTTCGATACTAGTTTTTTGATTCTTGTGTCGGCTTCTCTATGTTCTGATGTTGAAGCTTTTGTTCTTTCTTGTTCCATTTATACACTTGGTTATTTATTATTAGTTTCTGGTATCCAATTGTTGTCTTGCTTCCTGTTTGCTTTTCTTCTTTAGCTATCTGGATAATTTTTGTTTGTATTTCCCTTTCATTTTTGGTTAAGTCATTTTCTATGTAAATTTTCTTTCCTTTCAGCTTCTTTTTGTTTATCATTATATCCGTTTTTTGCTTAGATGACTGAATTGTTGCAATGACGGCTTGTTTTTCTAGTGTTCGTCCTACTTTATATGCTTCTAATATTTTTGCTTGTGCCCCTATTTCTTTGCTTAGGAAATGTTCAATCTCTTCCTTTGCCTGTTCCTCCTTAATTATTGTCAGTCCTTTTATTATTATATTATTTTTTCTTTTCATCTGTTCCTGTTTTTCTACTGTTTCTTCTACTTTTTCGATTTTATCAATTAGTTGCATCCTTTCTTTTTTCCATTCTTTTTCCTTCCTTTTTAATTGTTGTATTTCTTCTTTTAATTGTTGTAACTCGTTCTTATTTTCTTGGAACTTATCGTTCATCTCTTTTCTCATTGACCTAATTTCTTTTAATATTAAATCTTCATTGCTTTTATTAGATTTTACTGGTGTTCTCATCGTTTTTTTGTTTCTTCCGAGTGTTAGTTCTTCATCCTCTTCATCATATTCCCTTCTTCTTTTGGATGCATCATCCGTCGATTCCCCTTCGCTCGTCATTTTTCCTTTTAACGTTTTAGCTTTTATCAGTTTGACGTTTTATTTATCACAATAACTTCGGTTTTATTTTCACGTAGTTTATGCACTTACACTTTATTAGATCACTCACACTTATGTATTATTAACTCGCGGGTTAATTACTTTATGTTACTTGTACTTTTGCTATTTAAAACTTTATTCAATCACTGTTTTCACTCAAATTTATACGCACATACGTACATTTGCTTTAGTCGCTCTCACACCAGTTTTGGTTTTAGATTTTCTTTATATTGTTTATGTTATAACACCGTCCACTCGACGAGGTCGCTTTTGTTTGCTCAGAAAATGCGCCAACCACGGCGACCGCGGCGTATCTATGCTGCGCTTTTCACTTTATTTTGGTGTTAATTTTCGCCCTTAAGCTTCACGTTTTATTTACTGATTTTTTGGTTCTTTTTACGTTAACTTTCACTCCCGCACTTTGTTTTTTTGGTCAACCTCTACCCTAACTCTTCCTACCCTCTTCAATACGCTTCTTATTCAATTAATTTCGCTTTTCTCCTTTCAACTAACTCGAACACTTTCACAATTTCACGAACAATACGTCACCATTCACCTTCCATTATCAATTAATGAATTAAAGCAAATAAGAGGTTGTAAGACAGCAAGGGAAGTGTGATCAAAACTCGAGGATACACATCAGTCAAAGGGAAAAATCAAATCTCGCTAGCAAAGAGACGATTAACATCGTGGCGGAAGGTACTGCTACCTTGAACACAAGTATTACCGTAAAACGGGGTGAGATTGACCACTTTTGGCGTTCTTTACTTAATAACTTTTTTGTTGTTGTAGCAACAATACTGGAAATGGCTAATATGTATGAGTCTATACGCAATGTAGCTTTTCGCTTTATTGAAACATTACTTTTTTATTTCTAAAGAAGAAAAAAAAATTGAAAACACCCCGGTCAATCTCACCCCTACATTTGGGGTGAGATTGACCGCGTACTTAAAACGCTAGTTATTTCTTTTCTAATGCTTATTGAGGTGAGAATGACCACGGTTTATTGTATAATAAATTATTTTCTCGCCGAAAAAAATATATAGAAAAATGTATACATGTCAAAAACTGGAAAAATAAATCACACAGACACCAAAAAGGTCAACAAATGTTTTTTATTCATTTATTGAATAAGTAATTGTACAGAACTAAATGTAATAAGAATTAAAATCAACTTATTCGTTGCACATAAGTGTTTATTGCAGCACTATTTGGAAAAATATAATGCCCACGTCACTCAATCTTGGGGGTAGGAAGTATTTTTACAACACAATTGTACGCAATGGTGTCTGTATCCTCCACTTCAGGCCACACAAACTTCTCTCCCACAGTTTTCTTCAGAAACTTTATGTTCAGTCCATCTTTAGAAAGTGACAATACTTGCCCTATAAAATGTTTACAACTTTTTTTGGTTTCGTATTTGACTAACACCCATGACTCTTCTGCAATGTTTTCTTTGGATGAATCTGCAAACGTTTCTTCTTCAAAAACATTGTTTTCATCATCGGCTTGTTTCTCCACTTCTGAATCTGAACTTGACTCTGAACTGGTTTCTTGCATGATTTTACGTTTTATCGCCTTAGCTGCAATTATTGAAGTCGCGTTATTCTCTTCGTCTCCATTTTTTGCTGGAGAATCATCTGCTGCTACTGTGCGCCCAGGGACAATTTAATTTCTTCCTGGCTTGGCTGACAATAAATAGTTAGTTCTCTTGTTTGGATTCCTTTGCTCTTGCAAAAATTGGGGGAAGGTTTCACTAACTGAGCTTTTTATATTCACTCGTTTCCAATCCTGCAGTATCGTCTGCCAAGCTTTTTTCATGGGTCCAAAAAAACTTATATCGAGTGGCTGGCAAAGATGTGTTGCGTAGTATGGAAGGCAAATGAACCGAATATTATGGGTCTACATCTACATCTACATGTGTGATTGACTACGGTCAATCTCACCCCAAAAATTACAGAAATCTGCATTTTTGTCAAAATGTTTATGTAAAAACAAATAGGTCAGGATTAAATAATATTGCGAGTTAAGACAGGCTATAAAAGACAATATTTTGCTACAAAAAAAATATTAGACATTGCTACTTGCTTTTATTGAGTTTCTGGAGGTAGAAGTTTGAAGGTTATCAAATTTTATAAAAAACTGACATTTGACATTATATTTTTTTTTTGCTAAACTGAGTTCTTTTACACTACAAATCGTATTCTGTAACAAATATACAGGTGTTCTATTCCAGTGAGCATTTTTTTGGTTTATGTCATGCATGACATTTGACTTTGAGATGCAAAAAAAAGTTTTTTGAACTTTTCGGTCAATCTCACCCCGGCGGTCAATCTCACCCCGTTTTACGGTAATGAAGAAATTAAACATCTGCTATTTGTGAATAAAATGCAAATAATTTATTGCAGTTTTTAAGCTATTTCTTTCTTAAACAAGCAACAACTTCAAGTAAAGTATGTAGTATCAAAGTAAGCGCATTTTTTTATATTTCGATTGATACCACTATCAATCCTATGAACTCAAACAGGGAGCAGGAATCTGCATATACAGGGCGTTCGCAAAATAGACGGAGATATTTCAGGGGGTGATTCCTTGTCATAAAATATGAAAAAAAATTCCTATAAACATGGGTCCGGAAATGCATAGTTTTCAAGATACAGTGTGTTAAAATTTTTTAAAAAAACCGGTTTTTTACATAAAGTACACTACAATAAATTAGTCCCTTAATACATCAAATAATATTTCCAAATTTCAACAGATTCGAGTTAATATTTTTTAAGATATTAATAAAAAAACCGATTTTTTTTTTTTAATTTAATACCCTGTATCTTGAAAACTATGCATTTCCGGACCCAAGTTTATAGGAACTTTTTTAAATATTTTATGACAAGGAATCCCCAAAACAAAAAAGAATGGAAGAAGTTTATCAACAAGAAATACCCGACACCCTAATAGGGTAAAAAGAGTTTTGTTTAAAGAAAGAAGATGACAAGGAATCACCCCCTGAAATATCTCCGTCTATTTTTCGAACACCCTGTATACGATTTCCCATGCTATTTCCCTATGTTGGCCCCTTAAGTCAAACACCCGGTATATAAAATTAACATTATTAATACTACCTTGAGCCTTTGACAATTAAATATTTCTTGTTTTATTTCCTTAAGACGTGCTTCTCGAACAGCTATTCTTGTAACTGCCCGCCAGGCATCTTTGGATCGATATCTAAAGCCTTCTAGTTCATCCAATTTAAATTGATATGCTCTACAAAAACATGTATATAAATGTTAAAACTACCTCAGCACACCTATTTAAATTATTTACTTTAACACTGCAGATTCAGACTGTACTTGTTGCAGGTGTTTTTCAACTTCATCCAATAATGGTTTTTCTTTCATACTAACAAACGATAGCACACTTCCCTAAAAATAGAATTCGTAAAAACTCTGCAATTATTATCCGTACAAAAGAACTTATTACTTGATTATTTCCCCTGGCAGTTCGTCCTGCTCTATGCACATATGACTGTATATCTAACGGAAAATCGAAGTTAATTACGTTAGAAACAAACTGAAAATCGATCCCTCGAGATGCACCACTTTCTTTATCTTTCCTTCGTTTACTTCTTTTAGATTGGTCAGATTTCAACGAAAGCATCTTTGGGTCACCTGGTTGTTCTAAAGCTTTTTCATCAGAAGCCACAATAATATCGTATATACCCTGATTAAATTGATTTACAGAATGACAACGAATTGTGGCTGGAAGTTCTGAATTCAAAACGCAAGTAGGGATTCCAAACTGCTCCAAGTATAATTTTATTCTGTAAATTATGATATCAAATTATCAGCAATATTAAATGTTATGGTAGACATGGTTAAGTCTAAGAAGTACATAATGCGCAGAAACGAGTTTTCATCTAGACGAGTCCATGTTTAAATTTTAGGGTAGGTTGATGTTCAGTAGCGCCGGACGTAAAACCTATTCTAACCGCTGCCCGCATGTAAAATGCGAACGTGCGCGCAGTAAAATAAGCCTGCGCCACTGCTCATCAGCTGGCAGCTGCTTGCTGGTCAGATTTTGATGAGTCATTATGTACTTCTTAGACTTAACCATGTCTATATATCGTACATACTTGTAACATTTATCTACTGTATTGACGAATATTAATGATTTTCCTCTAATTAAATGCAGTTTCAAAAGTGCATACAAAATGGTAGCTTTGTCCATTTCTTCTGCTGATAAATGATAATGTGTTAGTTGAGTTGTAGGTGCCAAATCAGGCTCCTCTAGTTTCAGTATTACGGGGTTATGCAATACCAGACTTTTTAAACTTTTTACATCTTCACTTAGCGTAGCGGATGCTAAAATTGCTTGATAAATGTTAGGCAAATGGCTGAAAAATGAAACATTTTCTTAGAAGATATTGAGGTGATATTGTTTTAATTGAATTTGGATAAAGTGAATGAACACCTTTTGAAAGTATGAAAATTTAGTGTAAATAAAATTGTAAATAGTTATAAGTTAGAAAATGAATATTGTAAATAAGTAGGATAGAATCTAGATAGTAATTTTGTAAATATGTCATAAAAATAATTTTGTAGAGTGTTAAAATTTAAGAAACGAGGGTAACAAATAAAAAACAAACAGTTGAATATTTTTTTTGGAAAAACGTAAGTTGAGTTTTTTTAAAAACTCTTAAAAACGTATTAAAGTACCAAAAGAATATTCTGAAAACAAATTGTAAACAAATAAAGATTGAAAAGAAGTTATAATTTGAAATTTTAATTTAATAAAAGTTTATTTGGAATAAAAATTATTATTTTTGAAGAAGTTTATATAAAAATTTGGATATTACACAAATATAAATAAAATCGAAAGAAGGAAATTGTGTTATTGGTGAAGTTGCAGTAAGGTTGGTGGAGTTGCAGTCAGGTTGGTGGAGTTGGAGTCAAAGGGGAAAGTCTTTCATTGTGAAAAGGTTGGTTCAACAGTTGGATACATTAGAAGTCAAGCCAGGGAGTGTTGTTTGTTCAAGTTGTTTTTCAAATATAAAAAAAGGTAGTTTATATTTTTAATTTTTAAAAAAATTGTTTAGTTTGTTATTAGAATTATTTATTGTTATTTCTTTGTAAAAATTTATCATAATTTTGAAAGGTGTTATATTTTTTAAAATTTTATCTTGGTGAATTTTTATAAATTTTGAAATTCGTCAAAGGGAACCCTTTAAAGACCTTGTTTTAGGAGATTCTGAAAGAAATTAATTAAATCTTATTATTGAGCTAGCCGGAAGAATAATTAAAAAATTGTATGTAATTCTTTTAAGTGGAAGAGCATAACAATAAATGTCGAACCCAACGTGGGGCATAACAATAAATGGCGCCCAACGTGTTTGCTTCGTGGGGTTTTGATAGGACTTCGTAGGGCTACTTAGGGCTCCGAAGAGTTTATTTTGACAGTGACAGGATAATTTTGCATACATCATTCTAACAATTATTGTCATACATACAACAATAATTGGACCAGCAACGTGAGGCTTAATATTATTTTGTTATTAATAATTTTGAAGGGGTTCTGAAAGGCAAGGTAGGGTAAAAATTAGTGAATAAAATATTAACTAGAGAACAGAAGTAATAAAAACTTGGTAGGGTCATTCACAGTTTTGAATAAAAGTTATTTAGTAATTGAAATAATACAGATTTGAATCAATAAAGAAAAGTATAACGAATTTAATTGTAGAAGATATTTCCATAAATATTGAATTGTTTCATAATAAATGTCAGTTTGAAGTTTATTAAATTTGACAAATTGATAAAATTGACAAACTTGATTGTTCATTGTTTTGTGTGAAATTTTTGCTTAAATATTCAAATAATAAAATTCAATAAAACGAGATACAGATATTTTGACAAAGTTTAGAAATTGATAATATGAGTGAGGGCAGAAGAAATTTAAGAAGTTCTAGGAAAGACAAAGAACAGGAAATGGAACAACAAGAGGAGGAAAATGAAATGGAGGTGGTTGAAATCGAAGAGGAACATGAAAATGCAGGTGAACAGTTAGAAGAGGAACCTCAAAGTGTTGGAGATCAATTACAAGTTCAAACTTCTCAAATTATTACAAATCCAGTTCAATTTGATGGGAATTTCATGCAAATGATGATGCAACATTTAGAAGAGACCAAGAAACAGTTAAGTGGATTGGATAATAAGTTAAGTAAAATAGATGAAATCAAAGAAGATACCAAGAAACGAGATGAAAAACTAGAGAAGCAGTTTACAGAAATCAAAGAAGATTCCAAGAAACGAGATGAAAGATTAGAGAAGCAGTTTGCAGAAATGAAAGAAGATACGAAGAAACAGTTAAGTGGATTGGATAATAAGTTAGATGAAAAATTAGGTGAAATTAAAGAAGATTCCAAGAAGAGAGATGAGGAGGCAAAGAAGCGATATGAAGAGTTGAAAGAAGAAAATAAGAAGCAATTTAATGAATTGAAAGAAGAATTGGTGAAAAATAAACAAGATTTATGCACAGAAATTAAAGAAATATTTAGAAATGTTAAATATGAGGAAGAAATGGTTATTTTAGAATATGAAGAAATAATTAAAGAATATGAAGGCGTGGAAGATGAAATAGAAGTTCAGGAAGATATTAATAATGTTAATAATCCTGAAGTTATTGAGTTAAATAAAAATAAAATGTACATAAATGATGTGCAAGAAGAAATTAAAATTACAGAAGAATATCTTGATATGCAAGATGAAATGGTAATGGATGAAAATGTTAAACTAATAACGAATGACGAAAAAGAAAATTCTGGTGTAATCAAAGATGGTACTCCAAAGAATTATGTAAGAGTAAATAAGAAGAATTCAAATAAACCAAGTATAATAAAACATGGAATTTTAAAAGAATACCCAAAAATAAGTAACAATATAATTAAAAAGCATTTAATTAAAAATATTCAAATAAAAAAATTCCCAAAGAAGAATAAAATTAAAATGGTTAACAATGGATTAAATAATCATATGAAAAATGGTAATAAAATACAGAGAAACTCATTGAATTATCAATTTCAAAAATTAATTAATAATGAATATAAGAAAAATGATAATTTGCATTCAAATAAGATAAATAGGTTTTTAAAATTTAAAAATAGGTATTTTAATTCAAACGAATTCAATAAATACAGTTTTAAAACTAATTCGAAATTGCGTATAAAAGAACTAAAAGGTCCACCAGAATTTTAAAATGTGTTATAATTTAGTATTCTTGTAAAAATGTTAATTGTTAATTGTTTATTGTTAAATATTATTTACTTGCTTCAAACGAAAATTTTTAATTGAAATTTATTTAAATGATTAGTTAAATTTTAAAATTTAAAACTGCAATTTGTTTGATAATTAATTGAAATTAATACATGAGAAATTCCTCTAATTTTTCATATATCAATGTTATATCAATTTGAAAATTAAAAAAATTAAGATAGAAACATTATGTCAAATGTCAAACATCAAATTTATTAAAAGTCAAAAATGACTTAAATGTCAATAATGACAGATATAAAGAAAAGTCAAAATTTAACTTAACCTGATTTTATATGTTAAAATGACAAATAGGGTTGTTAACTTAACGAAATTAAAATTGAGAAAATGTGTTTGAAAACAAAAATTTCACAAAAACAAGGTAGGGTTTTGAGGTGATATTGTTTTAATTGAATTTGGATAAAGTGAATGAACACCTTTTGAAAGTATGAAAATTTAGTGTAAATAAAATTGTAAATAGTTATAAGTTAGAAAATGAATATTGTAAATAAGTAGGATAGAATCTAGATAGTAATTTTGTAAATATGTCATAAAAATAATTTTGTAGAGTGTTAAAATTTAAGAAACGAGGGTATCTAACAAATAAAAAACAAACAGTTGAATATTTTTTTTGGAAAAACGTAAGTTGAGTTTTTTTAAAAACTCTTAAAAACGTATTAAAGTACCAAAAGAATATTCTGAAAACAAATTGTAAACAAATAAAGATTGAAAAGAAGTTATAATTTGAAATTTTAATTTAATAAAAGTTTATTTGGAATAAAAATTATTATTTTTGAAGAAGTTTATATAAAAATTTGGATATTACACAAATATAAATAAAATCGAAAGAAGGAAATTGTGTTATTGGTGAAGTTGCAGTAAGGTTGGTGGAGTTGCAGTCAGGTTGGTGGAGTTGGAGTCAAAGGGGAAAGTCTTTCATTGTGAAAAGGTTGGTTCAACAGTTGGATACATTAGAAGTCAAGCCAGGGAGTGTTGTTTGTTCAAGTTGTTTTTCAAATATAAAAAAAGGTAGTTTATATTTTTAATTTTTAAAAAAATTGTTTAGTTTGTTATTAGAATTATTTATTGTTATTTCTTTGTAAAAATTTATCATAATTTTGAAAGGTGTTATATTTTTTAAAATTTTATCTTGGTGAATTTTTATAAATTTTGAAATTCGTCAAAGGGAACCCTTTAAAGACCTTGATTTAGGAGATTCTGAAAGAAATTAATTAAATCTTATTATTGAGCTAGCCGGAAGAATAATTAAAAATTGTATGTAATTCTTTTAAGTGGAAGAGCATAACAATATATATTTTTTAATTTTATTTAAAGCAAGAGGTTTAAAAACAAATCACATAGAATGTTTCCAATTAATCAGAGGCGTAAATAGCCTATGGCCAATATGGCCCCGGCCATAGGCGCCTTGTTGCAGAAGGTCGCGAAAATTGTTGCCTTTTCCAGAGGATAAAAAAAGCGCTGAAAGATAATATTATCGGGTGAAAAGGAGCAAGTTTTAACTAAAGATTTCAAAACTCAGGCGCAAACTATTTTTAAAAATTTAAAAGCTCTTCATCATCTTCAAATTCTAGAAGGAATGGTTAAATGGGATTTATCCGAATCATATCCAAACATAACACTTCTTTGCGGATACTTCTTTGTATACCCGTAACAGTTGCTACTGGTGAAAGAAGTTTCAGTAAACTAAAACTTATCAAGAATTTTTTAAGATCAAGTATGAACCAAATTAGGATTAGTAGTGTAAATTTACTTTCTATTGAATATGATGTATTTACTGAAGTGGACCTTGATTCGGTCATAGATGATTTTGCAAATTCAAAAGCGCGAAAAATTAAAATTATTTAAATAAAACATTCTATTTTAATTTTTTTATACAAGGCGTGTATAAATTGGCGAAAGAACTACACGTGGCGATGTTGGTAATAAAATTCTGAGTCGAAAATCTTAATACCAAAATATTGTACCATGCTTCCTGGGTGTGCAGGGGATCTCCAAAGTTTGAAAATGAAGTCTTTTAATAAGTATTTTAATTCATTATCTGTTGACAGAAAGAGCTGCAAATTAGAAGAAAGAAGAATTGTAAAAATTATTTTTTCATAGATGTTGTTTTTCAGCCCCAAAAGCGTGTTTTAAACATTTCTTCGTTAACTTATTATTGTAAAAAATACATATGGCAGCATTGTAAAACAATAATTATTCTAGAGCGATGTAACGGACTTCCAAGTTACCGTGCTATAACAAAACACCTGTGGTGTGTGGATCCAATGTTATCAAATGTACGTTCCTTTAAAATGGTTCCTGAGAACAAAGAAAGCATTGTCCAACATTTTGATATTAAGATTTTCGGCTCAGAATTTTATGACCAACATTGCCAATTTATACACACCCTGTATAATATGGATGTTGTGTATGTGTATTTTTTAATAAATGCGATTTTTTTTATGGCATTTTAATGAATTTGAATAGGTAGATACTATTATATCTAGAATCTAGGTCCCATTATTCTATACGCGTTTACTTATAAAAGGCGCATTTTTGTTGACTGGCCACAGGCGCTTTAATTGCTAGTTACGCCTCTGCAATTAATCATTCATTTATACCAAAAAAATTGTTTTAAAGTAAAAAATATATGAACTACATATTTACCTCATTAATTGTTTTAATTCAGTTTCATACCCAAATGAAAACACTAAATCAGCTTCATCAATAACAAGCATTTCAAGCGATTTCTTTAAAGTTATATTTCCCGCTTTAATGTGTTGTAATGTCCTTGCTGGTGTGCCTACTATTATATCAGGTTTCTCGACTAACAATGGTTTTTGTATGTTTATATCAATTTGTGGTGCAATATCTACACATCGAACTTCTCTCGAGCATTTTATTGTCAGATCTTTAATAACGCAACATATCTGATGACACAACTCTTTACTAGGTGCAAGTATCAACACTTTCACTTGTTGATGCGCTACTGTATGTTTACTATTTAAAATTTTTTGTATAGCCGGAATGGCAAAAGCTGCGGTTTTTCCAGAACCAGTCCTTGCACGAACTAATACATCTTTGCCTTCCAAAAGTAATGGCACTGCTCGTTCTTGAATAAGAGTAGGTGTCTGCCACCCCAATTTTGCTATTGCCTGTTAAATTATATTATAATGAATATGAGCAGTAGGTAGGTATAACAAACAATTATTTTACCTTTAATATTCGATCATCCAATTCCATTTCATGGAAGTTGACCGTTTTTTCTTCTGCATTTTCCATTCTTGCAATTTAATATACCAAATAACTTTCACATGTGCTTATTTGTTGCATATGTGTTGAAAACACTTCGACACCATATATCTATTAACTACGTAGTTAATAGATATATTATGTTCAACACACACGTGAACTTTAAGGTTATATTAGTTATATTCACAGAACACGTTATTGACGTTATGTACCGACCGAGCTGAAGTTATACGTTTTTCACGCTAGCTATCTCAGCCGCCGTACACTACCCGGTCTACGTTTTGCGTCACTCTAATTTCGTTTTTCCCATGATTTCCTTCAGGTTGTCCTTGACTATTTAACATTAATAAACATCTACAAATGCTAACTAAACAAATCCATTAAATAAAAAACAGTTTACAAATTCGGAAAACCTTTAAAACGCATAAACTAGCGCAAGATTACATTTTTTTCTACAGAATTACAAGAGTTGTCCTCGGTGGGTGACCTATGGGTGTTGTAGAGGACCCCTAAGCCAACAAACCCCATCGAGCAGTTTTTCTAAAAGTGCCGGAAATTCGTCTTCAGAGAGATCGAAAGTTTACTAAAATACGTATATTTAAAGACACCTGGAGGACCAGTTTACAATTTTTTTTTCTCGAATTCCAGGAGTTGTCGTCGGTAGGTGATCTTTGGGTATTGTAGAGGATAGCTAGGCCTACACCTCTTACCACGCGGTTTTCAAAAAAAATCTGGAAATTCGCGCCAGAGAGGTTAAAAGTTTACTAAAATAGTATGTGAAAGACACTAACCTTCGATGTTTTTTTTTTCTCGAATTGCAGAAGTTATCCTCGGTAGGTCACCTATGGATGTTGTAGAGGACCCCTAGGCCAACAAATCTTACCGAGCAATTTTTCTAAAAGTGCGAGACATTCGCCTCCAGAGTGGTCGAAAGTTTACTAAAATACGTATAGTAAAGACACCTGGAGGACCAGTTTATATATTTTTTTCTCGAATTACAGGAGTTGTCCTCGGTAAGTGACCTATGGGTATTGTAGAAGATGGCTAGGCCTACAACACTTACCTAGCGGTTTTCAACAAATTTCCGGAATTTCACGCCAGAGAGGTTGAAAGTTTATTAAAATACTATGTGAAAGACACTAACCTTCGATGTTTTTTTCTCGAATTACAGGAGTTGTCCTCGGTAGGTGATCTATGGGTATTGTAGACGATAGCTAGGCCTACACCTCTTACCAAGCGGTTTTCAACAAATTTCCGGAATTTCGTGCCAGAGAGGTTGAAAGTTTACTAACATACGTATGTGAAAGATACTGACCTTCGATGTTTTTTTTTCTCGAATTGCAGAATTTATCATCGGTAGGTCACCTATGGATGTTGTAGAGGACCCCTAGGCCAACAAACCTTACCGAGCAATTTTTCTAAAAGTTTACGAAAATACGTATATGTAAAGACACCTGGAGGACCAGTTTATATATTTTTTTCTCGAATTACAGGAGTTGTCCTCGGTAAGTGACCTATGGGTATTGTAGAAGATGGCTAGGCCTACAACACTTACCTAGCGGTTTTCAACAAATTTCCGGAATTTCACGCCAGAGAGGTTGAAAGTTTATTAAAATACTATGTGAAAGACACTAACCTTCGATGTTTTTTTCTCGAATTACAGGAGTTGTCCTCGGTAGGTGATCTATGGGTATTGTAGACGATAGCTAGGCCTACACCTCTTACCAAGCGGTTTTCAACAAATTTCCGGAATTTCGTGCCAGAGAGGTTGAAAGTTTACTAACATACGTATGTGAAAGATACTGACCTTCGATGTTTTTTTTTCTCGAATTGCAGAATTTATCATCGGTAGGTCACCTATGGATGTTGTAGAGGACCCCTAGGCCAACAAACCTTACCGAGCAATTTTTCTAAAAGTTTACGAAAATACGTATATGTAAAGACACCTGGAGGACCAGTTTATATATTTTTTTCTCGAATTACAGGAGTTTTCCTCGATAAGTAACCTATGGGTATTGTAGAAGAACTCTTTTCAACAAATTTCCGGAATTTCGCCCCAGAGAGGTTGAAAGTTTTCTAAAATACGTACCTATGAAAGACACTAACCTTCGATGTCTTTTTCTCGAATTGCAGGAGTTGTCCTAAGTTTACTAAAATGTAATGTAACGATGCGGGGTATTGAAAATTCACACTTTTCAGTAATTGTTGAAAAACACCGAAGCTTTGGACCCTCTCATGTGTTTTGGTTGTGTATGTGTAACTCCAGTATCTCTGATAAAGGGTAGGAAAGAAAAGTCACAAGTCAAAGTACAACTTTAAGCTTTATTAATATAGATAATTGTATTCCTGCACAGCATTTCTTAACAAGTGTTAGGCGTCAGTCGGGGTCCGTACCCGGGTAGGAATTTTGGCGGCGAATCTCCTGAAAAAGAACGACATAAAACAAAAGGGGGTAGGCAACGAATGGAACCCTCTCGTAGTAGGGAAAGGGTTATGGAATTTCGCAGGTGCTTATCGAGATCGGTAAGATCACAGACTAGCACTCATACAATGGAAAGGGTTACGGCTTATTGTAGGAGCCTCACGAGATTTGTGAGATCCCGAATTAGCTCTCGTACAATAAAAAGGGTTAATGAATTGCAGGTGCCTATCGGAATCGGGAAGACCCCAGACTAGCACTCATACAAATGGAAAGGGTTAAGGAATTGCCGGTGCCTATTGGAATCCGTAAATTCCTGAGTAGCACTCGATACAATTAGAAAGGAATCCCCTTTGCTCCTGCGATCACATGTATTTATACCATAATTTTGGACAATCCACAAATAGAAAGGGTTCCTTTTATCAAATCAGATTGAACTCCAAACTGAAGTTTAGCCGTGATTGGCTGGGCGGTTTTGTATACAACCCGGCGTAACACTAAGTTTCCCATAACAATAAATCCTTTCATATCTATGACGTGATTTATATCCACATATGTTGAGTAACTGAGATTCCCAATATCTGGAACTTCGCTACGTTAACACGCCTGAGTGCATATGGTCAAGCATCAATAACTTAGCTAGGATTAAGAAACCTTTTCGGACACCGTCCCTGCAAAGAAGTGGCCTGAAAACTAATTAAAACGACAGAGAAACATAATTTACACCACCCACGAAACGTTTCGGTTTACGGATAATGTATTTCTTAATAGTCTACATAATTCCTATCCTAAATATTACAAATGTTTGCACATATGTTAGCCTAACGTAAAAAATATAGCAATTAGTCTTTTTGTCTTTATTAACGGAAATTTAGTTTTTTCCGAACTTGCGTTCCTTTACAGTAAAGACACCTGGAAGATCAATTTACAATTTCTTTTTCTCGAATTACAGGAGTTGTCCTCGGTAGGCGACCTATGAATGTTGTAGAGATGTAGACGACATCTAGGCATACAACTCCTACCGAGCGGCTTTTCAAAAAGTGCTTCTTATACTGTGCTTTAGCTAATAAGCTACTTTAATAAAAATATAAAGTCTTTATTATACAGGGTGGTCCATAAGTAATGGTACACAGACTAACAGTAGATTTGTGAGGCCAAAATATTACGATTTATCTAAAATTACCTTAACAAAACGTCTTCCGGATTGGGACCGTGTCATTTTTGAGACAAAAGACTCAACGTTTCGCCCACTTTTATAAGGGGCTTCTTCAGGAGGAAAGCGAGCACTAAAAGAGCACGGTAACTCAACGTGTCAACCACGCCAGAGGCGAAACTCTTTTAGCAAGAGGCAGCAGGGTAACGGTAACTCAACTTGTCAACCAACTACTCTTTAGTAGGGTTTCGCCTCTGGCTTGGTTGACAAGTTGAGTTACCGTTACCCTGCTGCCTCTTGCTAAAAGAGTTTCGCCTCTGGCGTGGTTGACACGTTGAGTTACCGTGCTCTTTTAGTGCTCGCTTTTCTCCTGAAGAAGCCCCTTATAAAAGTGGGCGAAACGTTGAGTCTTTTGTCTCAAAAATGACACGGTCCCAATCCGGAAGACGTTTTGTTAATACTGACACTGACCGTGGAAGTCTTCGAATTCATTAAAATTACCTTAGTCCAAAAGTTAATGTTTAGGGAGTTACAGGGTGTCAAAATCGAAATTTTAATTTTAATTTTCTTCCGTAATTTCTAAAGTTTTTGCAATATTTAGCTCTATGAAAATTGGTGAAACTGCCTTTTTGTAGGACGGGAAACAATAATCCGTTCTCACTTTTAATGTAGCTCTAAAAAAGACCTTACTTTTCCTATACCTAATACCTTAAAAATACTTCAACTTTTTTGCACATAAAGTTAGAGCAGATCTAATTGAAAAAACAATTGCCTCATCTTTTTCATACAAAAAAGGTATACTACATATTTCAATGTCTCTAAAGTTAACCGTTTCCAAGATATTTGCGATTGAAGTAAGTGATGCTACATTTTATTCGTTAAAAAGAGCATACTTGCGGTACAAATTACCCATAAAATTTAAAAAAAAATTAATAGCAAATATCCCACTGTGTCCTATTACTTGTTTTTGGCCAGAATATTTCAATTTTTTGTTTTAAATACAAGCCTACTGCGTTACACAATTCTTAAGAAGTTAATAAGGTGCTGCGTCGCTTACTTCAATCGCAAATATCTTGGAAACGGTTAACTTTAGAGACATTGCAAAAGTATACCTTTTTTGTATAGAAAAGATGCGGTAATTGTTTTTTTCAATTAGGTCTGCCATAACTTTAAGTACAAAAAAGTTGAAGTATTTTCAAGGTAATAGGCGTAGCAAAAGTAAGGTTTTTTTAGAGCTACGTTAAAATTGAAAAAGGATTATTATTTCTCGTCCCAAAAAAGGCTGTTTCACAGATTTTCATATAAATATTGCGAAAACTTTAGAAATTACAGAAGATAATTAAAATTACAATTTCGACTTTGACACCCTGTATCTCCCTAAATATTAACTTTTGGACTAAAAGGCAATTTTAGGTAAATCGTAATATTTTGCCCTCACAAATCTACTGTTGGTCTGTGTACCATTACTTATGGACCGCCATAATATTATGGTCCTGCAATGGCATTTTCCATGCAAAATACGTTATTTTGTTTTAAATTTTAATTTTCTAATAAAAGATTCTATCAAGTTGGAATTCTAAATACGCGTGAGGCACGCTGTCACAACATCGATCGCATATTTGTTACTACATACGCAGGTAACGTTATCATTTATCACATACACGCATTTTAGTAAAGTTTCAACCTCTCTGGAGGCGAATTTCCGGCACTTTTTGAAAAACTGCTCGTAGAGATTGTAGGAGTAGGTGTCCTCTGCAACACCCATAGGTCGTCCACCGAGGATAACTCCTGCAATTCGAGGAAAAAAACATCGAAGATTGGTGTTTTTTACATTTTAGAAACTTTCGACCTCTATGGACGCGAATTTCCAGGAATTTGGTAAGAGTTGTAGGCCTAGGTGTCATCTACAACACCCATAAGTCACCTACCGAGGACAACTCCTGTAATTCGAGAGAAAAACATCGAAATTTGGTCCTCCAGATGTCTTTCACATATCTATGTATTTTAGTAAACTTTCGACCTCTCTGGAGGCGAATTTCCGGCACTTTTTGAAAAACCGGTCGGTAGGGATTGTAGGCCTAGATGTCCTCTACAACACCCATAGTTTACCCACCGAGGATAACTCCTGCAATTCGGAAAAAAAAAACATCGAAGGTTAGTGTCTTTCCATACGTATTTTAGTAATCTTTTGACCTCGCTGGAGGCGAATTTTCAGCACTTTATGAAAAACCGCTCGGTAGAAGTTGTAGGCCTAAGTGTCTTCTATAACATACATAGGTCACTTATCGAGGACAACTCCTGTAATTCGATAGAAAAACATCGAAATTTGGTCCTCCAGATGTCTTTCACATATCTATGTATTTTAGTAAACTTTCGACCTCTCTGGAGGCGAATTTCCGGCACGTTTTGAAAAACCGGTCGGTAGGGATTGTAGGCCTAGATGTCCTCTACAACACCCATAGTTTACCCACCGAGGATAACTCCTGCAATTCGGGAAAAAAAAACATCGAAGGTTAGTGTCTTTCCATACGTATTTTAGTAAACTTTTGACCCCGCTGGAGGCGAATTTTCAGCACTTTATGAAAAACCGCTTGGTAGAAGTTGTAGGCCTAAGTGTCTTCTATAGCATACATAGGTCACTTATCGAGGACAACTCTTGTAATTCGAGAAAAAAATGTTGAAAATCGGTCCTGCAGGTGTCTTTACATATGTATCTTAGTAAACTTTCAACCTCTCTGGAGGAGAATTTCCGGCACATTTTAAAAAACTGCTCGGTAGAGGTTGTTTGCCTAGAAGTTCTTTACAACACCCATAGGTCACCCACCGAGGACAACTCCTGGAATTATGTAGAAAAAACTCTTAACGGGCGCTAGTTTATGCGTTTTAAAGGTTTTTTCGAATTTGTAGACCGTTTTTTGTTTAATGAATTTGTTTAGTTAGTATTTGTAGATGTTGATTTTGTTAAATAGTTAAGGAAAACCTTAAGGAAATCATGGGAAAAGCGAAATTAAGTGACGCAAAACGTACGTCGGGGAGTGTACGGCGGCTGAGGTACGTGTGCAGATATCTACGTATGTATCTTCAGCACGGTGGTACATTAGTTTTACAGATTTCTTTTATATTAGAACTACTAAACAAAAATCTAGTTCCAAAGCTTAATTCGAGATGGCGGCTTGAGATTTAAACAGGGTGTAACGAAAATCGTGCATAATAAATATGTATATCGCGCGATTCTACGTCAAAATCCAAGCAAAAAACTCCAGTACCAATTATGGAGTTATTAGCAGCCTTAAGTCGTATTCAGATTTGCTTGTCGTGTCATATTTTTACGAAATAATGACTTTTAGCTGTAGTTTAATCAACAAAAGAAATAACTAATCTGTAATTGTACATTGTACTCAGCATACCCTTCGTTTAATTAGAATTTTCATCCAAAGTTAGAAATGTTTGCAGTGCTTGTGCTTTTCCTAAATGTTGCAACGATGTATTATCACGTGCAAAAGTAATAACACGCCTAAGATTTGTTATTGTATGATAAATGGCCTTGCAGCAATCGATGAGTAACTTTCTTATTCTAACTTGTTAATCCTACCTACAAGGTCTTATGGTTATGCCCAAGATTCTCATCGACTGCTGCAAGGTTGTTTATCACACAGTAACAAATCTTAGGCGTGTCATTACTTTTGCACGTGATAGTACAATGCAATTATATTAAATCAAGCGGGTTGCTATCAGGGTTGCCAGATTGGGCTATTTATAGCCGATTGGGCTATCTTTAAAGGTAGTTTGGCTACTAAATATTGGACTTGGCTACAGGCTCCTAATTTGGGCTATTATTAGTCTTAATTAGCGCTTTTTGGGCGGGGTAGCTTTGAGGAAATCTATTTACTATGTGTAACCTAACAAACAAGTGACAACCGGCAACGTTGAATTGTTGAACTGTAAATTATTGTGTGATCTGTGATGTGTGATTCTATTCTGGTTCTTGTCTTTGCTATTCTGTTGTGTGGTTATATTGATAGTGTTTGTGTTGTTGCACACGTGCTCTCTCTTTTTGCAAAATTATATGATAAAAGAAGAGCGGAAATATGCCCAAGACTCCGAACAAATAATGCTAAGGTATCGCCCCTGATCAGGGGTATCGCGTTCAGGAAAATACGCAAAATATTCAAAAAAATATTATTTACAAAAGACTGAATTTTATTTTTATTTTATTTACTTATTTTGTATCCTTTTAAAAAATATAAATATTTTCGAGAAATGGAGACTTATTTTTGTGTTCTTAAAGAAACTTACTAAAATTTCCCGCCAAAAATTTGAAGTTGCGCAAATCGGCTACTTTGGGCTATTTGCACTATAAAGTTGGCTACATCAGTGAAAAAATATCTGGCAACCCTGGTTGCTATTAGTGATACTGTAGGTGACGGGTGATGTAGTATGACTGACCACACAGTGTTGCTAAGTTTACAAGACTTTAATTAACAATTCTTCAAAAACTACACGTTTTGGCATAAAACAGTTATATAATTTTTTGTCCAGTTTTTAACGCAGAATCGCGTGGTGCAAATATTATACGCCATTTACGATACATCCTGTATATTATGTTATTATGTCATTAAGCCCAGGTTCAAAAACAAGACTTCCTCGAATTGTCATATTATAATTACATATACGTATCACTAATAAACCTAATTTAAGGTATGCAAAAAATAAAACTTAAGTACTGCCCCTTTTGTACAGCAATTTAGTTACTCAGAGTTTTAAACAAAAATTACTTTCTTTACCACATAAAAAAAATAATCCCTACCCACGTTATTTTTAAAGAGATTTATAATTTTTTTATACCTATACGGATTCCCATTTTTATCTTCTATCAATTTACTTTGTATGGAGGCAACCATCCATACTGCTTCAGCTAAAATGTTTGCATGTGACGTAAATGTGTGTTGCGTCTTGTCTATTCAAAATCGATGAAGATTTACGAGATAGAATGATAATACAGGGTGATCATTCAGAATGATCACCCTGTATTTACTTAAAAAAATTGCGAAAAGTCAATCATTTGATCATTTCAAGAAAGAATATTAGAGCATTGGAAAATGATACCGTGACTCAGAAAAATTCCGATTAGCCATAAATTAATGGACAAAACTGCTAAAATCGGCTGAGATTTTAGGATTTTTTAAGTAGACTTTTTAGTAACTCGAATGAAAAATGTCAGAATTATTTGGGCGGTGCTCCAGAAATTACAATTCTTCTTCTACTTTTATTAACAATCGTACAAAGCCTTACCTTTCCAAATAATTAACAAATGAACGTTTTAAGGCTAAAGGGAAAGAGGGAAACTTTTGCATGACCTGTCCTTAGTACAAATTTACGCGTGTTTGGATAAATTATGGCACAGGATAGCATGCAGGATTCACATTTTAGCAGGCAACACGGAGGTTGGAACGTTGAGCGTGCGCACGTAGTACGCAGACTGCAGCTAGAAAATGCGAGGACCAGTCCGGGGCGAATCCGGGAACTGCACGGGAAAATTCTCCGGTTTTCGAACGTGCCATTTAGATTTAATTAAAGAATCAGCTTTAAAACTTGATACCACGTCCTACGAAACACCAAATCTTAATCGTAATCAATCATCCAAATAAACCTACAAACTAGTTTTATAAAATACAGTGGGAAATGTTGACGGATTTTCTTTTAGTATACAGTATCTTCCGGTTGCACAGTAAGGCGCTATAAATAGCCGAAGATGTGTTTTAAAAATATTCGACACTGCAGTTGATAAAACGGCGCGTTTTTGTTTCAAAAGAATGCAAACATGTGCGTATAAATTAAACTAAACGGAAAAATATGACTAGTCCTTCGGAAGAGTCAGTAGAAGAGGTAGTTTACGAACTAGAGCCGTCCAGGGTACCCAAACCCATTCCAGTTGCTCTCGAAGACCTTTGCAAACAAACTAAATTCAGCAGACAAGAAATTCGCATCATGTATCGAGGATTTAAAACGGTTAGTCCTTCTTGCATGTTAAAATCTACTCATTTTCAGTTTTTTCTTTAATATTTAAAATACAACGGAAGAGAAAGGTAAATTGCATCATTGTTTTACAGTTTACCCTTTAAGTATTTGTTTAAACTTCAAACGTACAAACACCATGAGCTTCCAGTTAATTATCTTCCCTATAAATGAAATGTTTAGGGATCACGAGCATTTATTACGTTTTCGACTGATATCTGTCAGGTGTCGTTTGCTTATGGCTAGCTGCAGCAACCATCGATTATCTTCTTCGTTCCAAACGAACCAGCATCAAAATTTGTTTAAAGGTGTATTAATTGCCACTATTATTCCACGATATTTTGTTAAAAATAGCTATTAACAATTAAAAATAACAAAATGTTATTATATAATTACAAATAAGTTACGTTTCAAGTTTGTAACTCAAATATGGGCCTTAAAAAATTAACAACTAAGATCATCCACACTAAACGTATGATAGGAGCTTAAAAACTACTCAAAAGAAATCTTTGATTAAATAAATCAAATCATACATTCTGACAATTGTTTTTCTCCTTGCCTACATAGATTCATGTAAAATTAAATCACAAATATTTTTTAAGCTATCAGACATAACTCATTAACTAATTGAAGATTATACAAAAACACAACTTTCTGTTCAAAAACCTATAAATTTTTAATATATGCCATTCCCCTATTTTTTCTGTTGTTGGAAAACCACTAGAAATCAGTGCTACACAAGGACAAATGAAAGAATTAACATTCATAACTAGAATAGGTTTTTGCAAACTTAAAAAATAGAAAGATAACATTTATTAAACTAAAAATCATTATAATTTTTCGTATTAATATTTTATAGAAGAGGCTAAAGATTAAAAACAAAATGGGGAACTTTCTCGACAATCTATAAAACTCCAAATAAATTCAATTTTTTAACCCACAACGGCCACAACCCACAAAGATGTGAGACAAAAATTATCTGATACCCTTTTCCTGTTAAAAAGTATAATAATATATTATCCCTTCATAACATAAGTACATAATGTATAAGTTATATTATTTTCATAAGTAATGGGCTTAAAAAATAGAGTCAATTTAATAACATATAGTATATTTTCCTTCGCTCAATGATTGCTCCGCTTGATGTTAATTGTCTAATTAAACAATGAACGGAGCATCTTTAATAAAATTGAAAGCTTGTAATTCTCCAGGCTGGGTAAAAATGTTTAAAATAAAATCAATATTGTTAAATCTCTGTTGAAAATAAGATTTAAAAAACAGCTTAATTATCACAAACTCAGGCTACTAAAAATCGATTTTTAACCAAAAACCCTACAAAAATAACAGTTTTGTGCATAAATTGTGGACTCAGATTTTCAAAAACCTGTAAATTTTTGTACTAGAATAGTCAAAATAGAGATAGATCAAATCATACATCATTGGAAAGCTTTTTTGCCATTTTGAATATATTAAGATCGCCGTCAAAGTGTAACCCATTAATTTCCTGCCAATAATGAAGTCTGCCATGTAAATTTCTCAAACAATTTCTTGTCGAATTCGATTTTCCTCCAAGGTTTTTGTTCTAATAATATGAACGCCACTTTATTATACATAGGTAACTAAACTGATCAACGGTTCAAAATGATACACTACAATAGTATATTAAAACACAAGTTTCAGAAGGCAACCTTTTCGCGCAAGAGTCCGAAATTTGGACACGAGCCGCGTAGCGGCGAGTGGGCGAACGGACCAGTGCTCGAATTGCCTTCTGTAAACTCAAACCACATTTCTCTAGTATAAGGGGGATATAACAAAGTTCACGGCGCAAAGCGTTTAAAAATATGACTTTGACCCCCTTGCCAACGTCCTTAGAGGATATGGCACATAAAGAAGAACGAGTGTTTTATACGATTTCCTCTGTTTCGGCTTCCAGTTAACTTGCATATTTATTTATGTTTATTTTTATAAAAATACTTGGCAATTTCTAGTTGGAAAACTTTTGATAAAATAATTAGGTTGGTAACAGTGATTTTTTTCTTGACAGTTTACAGAAGTTTGACATTTGACGTTTTTGTTGCCTCGCACACCACAGGCATATGGAGAGAGGATCGGCAACGCCCTGTAAAGGGCATGCCACTGCAAGAAGAAGAAGCAATGAATGGTTGCCTAGGTATTTTGTGTATTATTTAATGCGGTATCCCCAATTTCTCAAAACAAAAAGTCACCAAAAATCGTACAAGAATGAAGCTCATTCTAGCATTCAAAAGTATGCTAGAATAATGTCATTCTAATGCCGAAACATTGTTGATATATTCATAAAGGCAAGCAATAAGCTTTTCATTGATGTATCATTTTGATATATCATTTTGAAAAAATATTTTTGTGTTCTAAAATATGTTGAAACCCAAGAACTTTTAAAATTTTATCTTGAATGATTTGCATATCAGAGTTCCGTTTTCGTACCTTTTTGCCACTGCAAGCCACCATTTGCTCTTGATCAAGCCAAATTAACAAATTAAATAAGAGCCCGTACAGCGAGAAAGGCAAAACTTTAATATATGTACATTTAAAACTACATATTTTAAATTAAATTTTAAGGATTCACTCCTTTGAGGAAATATATTTTTAACGAAATAATGTAAATTCCATATTTAGAAAAATATCACCTCCGCAGGGATTCGAACCACTGACCTTCAGCTATACGCGCCACTGCTCTACCATTGAGCTACAGAGGCAGATCTCTGAAGATGTGATATTCGTGTAAATATAGTAATTGGAAACTGTGAAATCTAGTGTGCATATTTTTCTAAATATGGAATTTACATTATTTCGTTAAAACTACATACTTACACACCGAATAAATAAATGTTTTATTCTCAGATATGTTTTTTAATGAACATAATTATACCCAACTATTGTAGTACGACATACTCATTTTTCTATTAACGATTGTTTTTGAAAATTCTGAAAAGTACACGAGCTACGAGCAAAAAAACAATAGCGAAAGTTTCAGCTTTTAGGGAATTTTTTGCAAACGACTTCAGCAGCTAGGTCAGCTTTCTTTTCAGATTATAGGTATCACAAAAAAAGTTAAATTTAAACCTATCGTATCATTATTCTTTTATAATAAACGGCATCACAATGGACACCATGTAAATATGTACGATTCATTTTAAACGAATTATTAACAAAAGGAAACTATTATTCGCCTATTGTGCAAATTCTTGATTGATTTAATTAATGTCGAATGCAACGCATTACGTGTTTTAAAACTTTTAGTCGTGCATTGAAAAATGCTAATTCCCGATTAGATATAAAAAAGAAGACATGTTAACACACATTACTGTAACGTTTTCAAAACGTGTATTTATAACTTCAGTCCGTGGTGTGAACTATTTATTAACAAATTTAAAAAACGTAAAAATTAACACGAAACAACAATTTAAACACTAAAAACACAACACTAATATTAACCTGAAACACTAACTAATTTATTTATATTCACGCACTCACTTGTACTACACGTACTTGGTCGCGACGGTAGACCTTGGTAGACTGACTGTTCGCTCAAGGGAACGCGCCTTTTATACCAACTGTGGCCTTCGAGAACGCTCCAATAGTCCAATGATGATGTAATCGAACAGTCGCAATAATCCCAGAAACTTCTGTCGGCGGATGAATCATACGTTCACACGTGCTTCTACTGACCGCTGACGTGTCTCGTTACATTACCATCATAATGTGGTTACAGTCAGAGCTGGACAATAATTAACTAGATATATAATTGAATCTGTAGTTAAACTGATTTCTAAGCGAAGATAGTTTAACTATTTAACTATTTTGAAAACTATGTAGTTATAGTTCGTTTTGCTGCATTAGTAAATAAATTATAATTAAATGTAATAGTTAACTATTTCTTCTAAATACCACAAGTATTTAGTTAAGCTAGCAGCAAAGTAGTTGCAGGATTACAAATTAATAGAGAAATTATTTATTAGATTCTTTGATTAGATATAATACCAATTTGTCATCGTCCGGGCCAGTAGAGATTTTCCTTTGCCTTTACATCAATTCCTCACAAAGAGATTCGTTGTCTTATAACTCATTTCAAAAGTTAGTTGTAATGGCATAAATAGTTTTACCTAAATTTGATCTAAATATAAATTAATACTTTTTAACTTTTTAGTTTACCTATATTGTAATTTGTATTTATGTATTATCTGTAACCTCTGTCGAGGCTGGTGCATTAAGGTATGAGGCTATACTTTGCCATTGAATTAATTTATAATGCATTTATTTATAGATACTGATATTAATCTTCTTCTTAATTGTGTAACTCGTGGTCGAGCATCGTGACACCTATGATATCGAAAGTTGTCATAGTTGTTGAATTTGTTGGCTCCATGCTTCTCTATTCTCTGTCGCTCTTTTGCAGTTATATACTGAGGTACCTGTTAGTTGAGCTATTTGGTCTACATATCGTGTTGGTGAGCGACCGCTTGGTCTTTTTCCTCCGACTTTTCCCTGGGCTATGACTCTTTCTAAGAAATCGTTGTTTTTCCCCATAATCATAATATGGCCGAAATATCTAAGAATTGACTGTACTCAATCTCTTTGTGATCTTGAGTTAATTTTCAGAATAGATTCATTTGTGCGTTTTTCTGTTCATGATATTCTCAACATTCGCCGCCATGCGAACATCTCAAAGGCATATCTGTACGTCTTCTGTCCGCCATTTTTAGTGTCCAGAATTCGGCAGCGTACGCTACAATGGGAAATATCAAAGTTCTCAGTATTTTTATTTATTTTGATCTACCTATTTTGGTCTTCTTCCTATTTATTTCGTGGATTTCATATTCGTGTCAGCTTGATTATAGCTGTTTTACCTAGCGCCATTCTTCGTCTGATTTCTCCCTCACAGTCGCCAGTACATACTTAATATTTTCGCTCCCAAGTCCCAACTCTTTCATTACGTCAATTATACCTATACTTTTAGGTCAGGGTTCTTTTTCTTGGGGACGATTGATGATCATTATTTTTGTTTTGGTGACATTTAGTTTGAGTCCTGTTTCTTTGCTGGCTACTTCTACTGTATTCAATATCTCGACTAGTTAGAGTTCTGTATCCGCAAAGAGGGTTGTATCATCTGCGTGTCGTAAATTCGGTATTTTCTTTCCTCCTATGCAGATTTCGCCTTCCCAGTTATTAGTCGCCTTAGGGATAATCCATTCACCATATAATGCATAAAAATATTTGTAAAAATTTTCTACAGCTGTTAGATACAAACCATTGCAACAGCGTGCGTCCTAGCGAAAACCTGTTTTTTAGATTTAGGTCTGTCAATTATGGAAAAACGTGAAAGTTTTTCCATTGTAATCCAGATATATAGTTTCACTTCAATCAAGCTATTTAAAAGGAAAAAATTGGGTATTTGTAAAGAAATAAAAATATATTCACAAAAAATTGCGATTTTCAATTTGTTTTAATAAATGCTTGAAATTTTGTATGTGGGCCTAAAATTAAATTCTAAGCAACTTTTTCAAATAATTTCCTTCGATATTTTGTCATCTAACCCTACTTTTTCCGACTTCACGCTGATTTTTTTTAATTTGCCGCCATCGGACATGCAGAACCGATCTCCCATAAAAGTTTTTTCGATACTCTTATGATAAAAAATTTTCCCATATGTTGCGAACTTTTTGCCGGACACTGTATACCTAATGTATCACTTTCTTTGCTAAGTAGGGTCAACTGACCAGTGAGTGAACAACGCCCAGTAAATGAACAAACCATCACATTTTACTGAAAAATAAGGATAGTTTTTTAGATAGGCTGTTTTTGTCTTTTGCTAATGCTAGCTGCGCATGTCTAGTACATCGTTCATTTATTGGAACTCTAGTGAATCTGACATTGTTGGGTGAGAATTGATGCCAAACAGTGGTGTTTTACATTTGTATGCTTGGTCGCCATATTTGCTTAAGGTTTGTGTTGAACACGTGTTTATTAAAACTTATTAAAAACCCACAAAATTTAACGAAACCCTAGTTTCTCATTTTGTCAACCTTCTATATGCATTGTGCAAGTATTTTCATGTGAAATAAGACTAATATTGTACATATCTTATTGTATTTGTGCCTGTTCAATTACTGGTCGGAAGAAATTCCGAAAATCTAGTGAATGAACAAGGTGTTCATTTACTGGGTTTTGGTGCATTTGTTAGAAACAAGCTGAAATGAACCTTAGAGCAAGTTAATTTTAGTATAAAACTTCCTTGGTGAAATTATTTTACTGCAAAGTATAGAAAACCAGTAATTGAACACTATAACATCAATGTTCATTTACCGTGTTCATTCACTGGAACATTTGTTTTGCATATGAATTTTGAACATTAATTAATTTATTTTATTTTTGATTTACCGGCAAGTACTTTATTTTAGATGGAACGCAAATATTCACGCTTTAAATATTCAGAACAAGACTTAGCACACGCTATTATTGAAATAAATTCCGGAAGTATAAGTTTGAATAAGGCCTCCTCCAAGTATTTAATTCCTAAATCCACTCTTCATAATAAGATAACTTCCAAAGTACCTAATGTAAGGAAGATGAGTCCTTCACCGGTTTTAAGCTCTTCGGAAGAAGAACGGCTGGAAAAATGGATTCTGGCAAAAGCTAAATTGGGCTTTCCGATGCATCCAGATGAAGTGAAGGACTCGGTGCAAACAATTTTGAAGCGTACTTCTAGACCAAATCAGTTCAATAATGATAGACCTGGCGATAAATGGTTAAAACTGTTTTTGCAAAGACACCTAAACATATCAAAACGAAATAGTTTTTGGAAATATTGCAAAAGAAACATATCTCAGCAAGCCACCAGTGCTGAACCTGAGGACTTGTCATCGCAAAATATCAGCGCTAATCCTATTAACGTACCTGAAACGGCATTCATATATGATGTACCTTTAGAACAAGCGTTCATAAACAGTTTACCTTTAGAAATCGATGGAATTTTATATGCGTCTACTACAAATGGTATCACCAATGATCTCTATAATCGAGAAAATATTGCGTTTCAAGATACGTTTACTGAATTGGAAGATGTACAAAACTATGACAAATTCGTTGGTGTATTAGAGACTGAAGCTGATAAAACAGTAGCTCATCCTAGTTATGATGCAAATATACCAGATAGTGAGAAAATACTTGACTGTAAGAGAATTCTTGAACTGATCCTTGATACCGTATTTTGTATTATCGATAATGGTTTTAGTTCTGTGATAGATACAGTTGACAAGACTGAAATAAAGTGTGATACTAAAAATAAAATAAACATAATATCGGATCTTGTAACAGGAAATATGCAAGAAAGTAGACTAAATGATTTGTGGGATGAACATTTGCACTGGCCAAAACAGGAAGAGAGAACGCACACAAAAAATAGGAATTATGTGCCCATGCCATACGCTATCACCTCTGAAAAATGGGCACTATATCACAAAGAGCAAGAAAGGAAAAAAGAAATAAAATGTGAGGAAATAAAAAAGAGACAGTTGCAGAGAGAAGAGAAAAAAAGGCGCAAAGACAAAACCGATGATGATAATAAGAACTTCGAATCCAAACGGAAGCGCAAAACAAATAGTGTCAAAAGCAAGACAATGACAACGGTTGAAAGAAAAGACCATATAATAAGCAATGTTGAAATGGCCAAAAAGGAGAATGTAACCAAGGAATATAAGAAGACCAAATTTAAAAAGCAGCAAAAAGATTTAAATGAACAGGAAATATTAAAAGGAGAAGAAGAAGCAATAGCGAAAAAGGACAAAACACTGCAAAACGATGAAGGTGAAGATAACAATCACAGCCCTAATTGTAAGACGAGCAAGCTGGATACAATGGCATGTCTCGGCATCACAATTAATGATTATGTGATTATTAAATATCAAAGTAAAAAATATCCTGGCATATTGAAAAACATCTCTGAAGACGAATGTGAAGTTAGCGTGATGAAAAAAAGGGATAAAAACAAATGGCAATAGCCAAGTATTCCAGATCAAATTTGGTACCAGAAAAAGCAAGTTTTGAAGAAAATTCCTGAACCAAAACATATTACAAATGGTATTTTTTCCGTTGAAATGTAATTTTTTCATTTTTTCTTAATTTTATTTAGAAATATAGTTTGCTAATCGTTTTTGTTTGCTTTTATAAAATAAAAAGTACCTATTGTGTTCATTGATTAGTCTTTTTGGGTTCAATCATTGGGACAGCCCGTTCATTTACTGGGATTTCTGACAATTTTCACGAAATAAGTAAATATAGTGTACAACAATTGGTCGTATAAAATTTTTTTTAAAACAGACGGATTGCCAAATTATTAAACTAACTAACCTCCAATTTCAAACAAGATTTAGCAATATTTTAATAGTTTACCTACTACCCAAAGTGAAAAATTCTCTTACGTGTTCATTCACTGGTCAGTTGACCCTATACAGGATGCCTATTCCTTGAACGTTGCATGGGTAACTCTTTTATTTGTAAAGATACAGTGACGGTTAATAGGCAAAGTGGTGCAGTCTTTTATGAGGAATTTAATGGTACAAAATTTGATATACAAAGTGTGGTTAAAAAGTTGTCGGCGAAAAAAGGCTTTTTCTTTGTCCCAAGTCATTCATTTATTTTTATAATTTAATAAATATGCTTCGAATACTTTTTAAATAATATTTTATGTAGAATACTATTACATGATTTTTTAGTAACTGTTACCTTTTCAACTATATAATATAAGTATATGTTTAATATGCAAACAAATTGAAAAATAACAATTTTTAGGTTTTTTAAAACTAAATCAAGACAGTCATAAAACAAAATACAAACAGAAATAACAAAAATTCTTTAAAGAAACAAGAAACACTCCATATTTTTTGCAATACATATTTTGGTAAACATTTTGTGTTAATATTGTGTGTTCTTGTTTCGTATATAAATTCCTTTCATAGTTTGATATATGTGATACATACAGATATGGCTTGTTTCTTTACAAATAAAAAAAGTCACCCATGAAACGTTGTAACCCTGTAGAGTTAAAAATTAGTTTAAAAGTACTTTTTAAGAAATAGTTACTGAAAGCTGTAGTTTCATAAAAAAAACATAGTCATAGTTGTATTTAACAACTTAGGTTAGGTAGTTTGTCCAGCTCTGATTTCAGTTTATAAACTCATAAGTGCAGTAAAAGAAATGGACTATAACTTGTAATACAATTTTTGAAATTCCACAGAAAAAAAAGAAACGCTTTTGTGTAACGTA
Organism: Melanotus villosus; assembly: GCA_963082815.1. Classification (NCBI taxonomy): domain Eukaryota; kingdom Metazoa; phylum Arthropoda; class Insecta; order Coleoptera; family Elateridae; genus Melanotus; species Melanotus villosus. The sequence continues at coordinate 58,652,245 of OY720418.1, read as the reverse complement.
AATATTTATGTAACGCCTTGTTCTCGTATTTTTTAATTTAAAATGTCAAGCCAGATTTTCATGATACATTCGGCGGTTTAATTAAAAAAATTTGCAGCATAAACAGTAAAACACAGGTAACAAAGAACTATTTTTATTGTACGAAAATGCCAACACATTTAGAGCTAGTTTTTAAAATTAAAATAATGCATGTACTGCAAACACTAAACCACAGCCACGGAATCGAATCCCATGTGGCCGGTTTCAAAGCGGGCTGTTAATTTTCTGCAACACCGAATACTACTAACAAGCGATTATAATTTAAAAAAAGGCATATGGTCTAAATGTCCAGAAATATGTATTTGGTATTTTTCTCGAGCTAGTAGCTAGAGTTAGAACCCTGCTTTAGTAAAAAAAACATATTAATTCTGATTTACCAGTTAAAAATACTTCTTACATTTTTTCTGTTTTTTGTTATGCCACACAAATTTCATAACTAACCCGACTTTTTAGAAAACTGCTGTTTTCCAGGTTTAAGAGAAAGGCCCAATTAAAAATAAAAAATATCTGCGAAACTATTTTGCTTTAATCTCTTATACAGATTTTCGTTCCCTGTAAAAAAAAAACAAGTAACTACATATAGATAAATTTTTTATACAGTGGGAAATGGTCTTGCCTAAAACCTCCACGAAAACTGCTTTACGACCATCTTGTTCCCACTTGCGTTAATTTAAAAAAAATCTCTAACGAGCATCTTACAAGAAAATTACAGAAAAGGCGAAGTAGCTGGTATGCGACCTTTATTACAATTTGCTTTCGGTGGAAATGTGCCAGTTAAGGACTGATATCCTCCAGGACGCACGTAGAAAGGGGAATGAAAGCTGTATCGATTCGACTCCCGCTTTCCCGTGACGTCAGACTTTCGTGCTTTTTGTGGTGCAGTGGCGCACTGCCGATTTTACTTTCTGATTTCTTAATTTGGGGCGCTTTTAATAAACACTATCCGTAATTTTAAATTTTTACAAAAGATTTATTTTATCGATTGTACGTTTCAATTGCAATTCAAATTTGCGGAATACACACTGACAAAAATAAAATACATAAGACTTTTCTTACGTTATTGTTTCAATTCTATAAACTGACAAAAATCTAAGGCTTCTCCTAAACAATGGATTTCTAACAATGAAGGGAGAAAGCTATTTTGTTCATTTTCACAAGAATCGTAAAAACCATAGGTATAAATAAATTTAATGAACTTGGAAACTTATGCATTTCGACAAAGTTCTTATTTTTTATCGACAATTTCGATTTAACTTAATGCAAAATAACCTTTAATAATAAATAACGTTGTAGGTTCCCCACGATAAAATGGTAATTAATATACTAAGCTACAAACAAAGCAATTTTTTAAATGCCAAACTATAAATAAACGCACAGCTTAGGACGGTTTCGGGGAAGGCATAATTTTTCATAGCGTAGAAACTATAATTGTCGTACAAAACGAAGTTTTTTCAGGAATAATTTACGATTCCAAGATATTAAAATACAAAGTCTCCCCATATGTAAATCGAATTACAGAAACTCACGCACAGGGTCTTTCCAAAATAGCTTTCAAAACAAAAACAAAAAGGTTAAATAATTTAACTTTTAAATTATACAACATACCGCCTCAAGTTATTACACGTGTCAAGAAATTTACGTTGTACTCACCTGATCATTATGCAAATTTTGCTTATAATTTTTAAAAATTGCCGTAATCGCTAAAATCTTAATTGTTTTAACGATCAGTTTTGTGAGTCTTATTAAATTCTCCGTCACGGTGTAAATGATTATTATTTTTAGGTATAATCCGTAGGTATATATATATTTTCTATCCATTCGCGGTTTCGAACTACAATAAGAACGCCAAGTAAACTGCATCCATTTCGTTGGACATGAATCGGTAATTAACATTTGAATATCTGAAATTTTTTAAAAGCCCGTCAAAATGTTACTTAAATTAGAGATTACTACTTAGCAAAGAAACAACAGTGGTGCCATTTTCCTTTTATACAGAAATTGGCAGGTTGTGAGAAATATATTTCTTCATTTGCATAATCTTAATCAGAAATTTCACTTGTTTTGATAGGACTGTTTACCACGATTAACGGCAAAGAAGTAGAGGTACTGGTAGAGATGAAGAAATCCAAGATAGGAATACATACTAGCCTGAGAAACGTTAAAAAGAAGGATCAAGTTGGAAATCTAAAATCTAGAAAGGTTACGTACTGCGATGCTCCAGAACTGTTGAGGGAATAGGACTAATAACAACAACTGAAATGGAAGCAAAAGGAACACAACAGACAGCGATAGTACCAATATAATATCTGCAAATGTCCAACTGGAAGACAACGCTACAAGCATTCAAATAATGCACAACGGAAAGGAGCGCAGCAGCAGAAAAAGAAACGTTCTATGAACAGTTACAAAAGGCGGAGAACAAAACAGGAGACATTACTAAACACGCCAGAATTATGGGGGATTGGAACCCCAGAATAGGAAATGAATCGGAAAAGGAATTTGGAACCCTTAGAAGCCTATGAAGAAAAACCTTCATTGAATAATAAAATGAAAAAATGGTTCAGTTTTATATACAAAATACGTTTTTCAACCATAAAATACATAAATACACCTTCGAAGTAGTTAGAAGAACCAGGAGTTAGAAGAACTAGGAGTTAGAAGTATAATAGACTACATGGTGTTAAACAGAGCTGTGTAACATTCAGCTCATCATGGCAAAGTAATGAGAGGAGCGGGATTAGCAACAAACCGTTTTTTGCTTATAACACAAGTTTCCTGGCACGACGAAAGGAACCTCAAAAAAATACCAACGTTCGAAGAAAGTTGGAAGAACTCTTACGCCAAGGCCTACAAAACTAGGAGAACATAAAGTAAGAGAAAATAAAACCGGGATTGTAAATGAAAGATAGAACAATTTCAAAATAGAACTGCTGAGAACAGAGAAGGAAACATATGGAACAAATGTCATAAATAAAAAACATAAAAGCACGAAGTGGTGAGACAAAGAGGTAAAGGAGAAAGCAAGAAGCAAGACATAAACCAAATAGACAAAGATATGCAAAAGTCAAAGAAACAATGCGAAAGGAACGAAAATGCAATTATTGGAAAATTTTGGAAGGCCGAAGAAAAATACAATGAAAGTTCAAAATGCTTCTGGTAAACCATCAAACAATTCTGCAATAATGAAGAAAAATGAGTGAGAAGCATAAAAAACAAAACTAACCATATAAAGGCAAAGGAAACAGATATACTAGGTACTCGTAGAAAGGTGGAGATATTACGTCGAGGACAAGTTTAGAGACAGTGAAGTGGTAGAGGAAGAAAATAAAGTAGAGAACAATCAATCCAAAGGAAATGCAGGAGCCCCTAAAGAAAGCATAACAGAATAATAAAAAATATGAGAAACAGAAAAGCTGCAGGAAATGCTGAGATAGCACCAGAACTATTAAAGAAAAGAGGAGAGATAGTTATTCTCTATCTCAAAACGTTATACAATCAATGCTGGAAAACAGAAACAATACCACAGCATTGCTAGAAAAATATAATATGTAGTACCAATCCACAAGACGGGAGAAACTACATATTGTGAAAATTATAGAGCGATATATCTATCCTCATGTGTGCAAGAATCTATAGTAAAATCCTGGAAAAGAAAACTTTTTTATCTTAAGCCCTTATGCCTTTAGAACGTCGGGCCGGCCGGTTACCTCGATCCATTTTTTCCACTCCTTTCGGTCTCTAGCCAGCCTATTCGTCTCTCCTTCGCTCTTTCCCCTTTGTCTTACCTCTCTATGTATTCCATCCAGCCACTTCATTCTGGGCCTGCCTCGTCCTCTAGTTCCCCCCCGGTCTGGCCTCTAGCACTTATTTGGGCATTCTATCTGCCTCCATCCTGAGCACATGCCCGTACCAGCCCAACTGCCTGTTTTCTATTCTTCTATTTAGGGGTGTTTGTTCTACTTGCTTTCTAATTCTGGTGTTTCTTACTCTATCCCTTCTCGTTTTGTTGGCCATTTTCCTCAAGAATTTCATTTCTGCCCCCTATATTCGGCTTTTGTGCTTCTCCACCATCGTCCAGTTCTCTGATCCATATATTAGGATGGATGATAGATACATATACTGCATTCTATATTTGGAGTTCCGTTTTATTTTAAATTTCTCTGTTTCATATTATGGTGTTATTCATTTGGGAAGTACGCTTTTGTTGCTTTCTTAATTCCATTCTGAATTTCTGTGTCATTTGTTCTCGTGCTTGAGATTATTGTACCAAGATATTCGTATTCATCTACTACCTTGTGATGACCACCTGCGCGTGTATAATTTTATTTTTTTATTTTTCAGATATTTCAATGCAATTATTTTATTCAAAGCATAACGCTAGAGGTGTTTCTTTGGGGCAAGAATGTGGCAGAAAGTATCGATTTCATTTGTAAACTAATAACAGAAATATCATAAATCTCTGGCGTAAAATCACCGTCGACCGTCCCTTTACAAATTAGTTTCGCGGCCTATATGTAAACAACTGACTCACAGCGCCTTCCAGTAAAATATCAAATTTCAAAGGAATTTAAAAGAGAGTTAGGATTTTAACTCAACGTTGAAATTTATTTGTTTTGGGGCAAGGGTCACTCATGGGAACATTTGGATACCAATCCATTTATGAAAACACCCGTGAGAACGTTTAATCACACTCCCCGCTACATGCGAATTTTTAATATAAATACGGGATCAAATCTCACTCCAGGATCCAGTCTTGGTTATTCAATCTATCTGTGTATAGCCGTCTGGAATTTCGATTAGTACGCTAATTGGTGTATCTAATAACTGGTAGAAATTCTTCATATTACGTACACCGCGGTAAAGGATTGCTTTCCGGTTACGTGTATTGATGAAAAAGAATTAAAATACTGTAATTCAAATTGGGGGGCCGCCCTGCGTAATCCAAATTAACCGCAACGTAAAAGTTAGCAATTTTAATATACTTCACGTATTCAAGATTAGACTTTATCAAAATTACTGTAAGGTTGCCCTGGTGTAAGTGCTGATCACAATTAATTACCACATACGATTACAATTACGAGGTACCTAGTACTCGTGAATTGTGAGTTGTACATAAACGTACATTCTCGTTACAGGGGGAGCAACGCTCACTCATGTAATTTAGAGTTATGCATCGTGCATATACTCGTTAATTGAAGAGTCTTGCATAGCGCACGTACTCTGTTAGAGGGAAATTGTATACTCGTCACAAAGATTGGTTGTAATACCACATTTGCCTCCGGCCGCTTAAGATTGGTTTTAATATCAATCACTTAAAAGATCGATCTTGTATCGCATATTTGACTGACGCACCGACTTCCAGCATAATTTCTTGTGATCAACCACGCACACAGGCCACCTTAAGTACATCAAAGTCATAAAAGAAAAGAATAATAATTATTCAAGCCACTGCCCATAATTGACTTGCCTAGCTTGTTGTTCATACACTACATATGCTTACTTATTTACTGTATTTGTAAATATCTGTATATAAAGATGACTTTATAATATATGTATTAAACTTGATGGAGTATTTATTTCTTGTTTATAAGGTGAGCTACTCTAGATCAACGAATCACAACAACGTTAAGGGTCCTCTGACTAACTAGTCAGTTATCTAAGTAAAAGGTAAGATTTTCACTTGACCAATAAGGGTTGAGGGTAAAAGAAATCTTAGTGAAAAACTAGACGATCACAGCGAAAAACTGTAAAGGATAACACAGTTGGGGTTCGTACAGTTACAGCCTCCAGTTCTATATCCTTACAACGGATTCTGAGTTCATCTGGGTGTTCTTTGCTTGCTATTCTTATTACTTTGCTCTTCAATTATTCATCTCCATCCTTTTCGCTTCTATTTGTTGTGTCCATGTATTTACAGCCTCTTGTAACTTTTGTTGAGAGTCTGCCATTATTAGGATGTCATCTGCATATATCAATGCTTGTATGTATATCGGTGTTATCTTGTTTACATCATTTAATCACACTATTCATAAAAACAGTGAATAGTAGGAGGCTCAGGCTATAGCCCTGTTTTACTCCCATTTTCATTTCGAATGGTTCTCAGTATTCTCCGCTAATTCTTAAATACTTTCCCGTATACTTCTCTATAAATAAGTTTGTAATGGCTGGTTTGAGTTTTATTGTGACCTCTGGTTCATCTAGGGATATCCAGAGTTGTTCTCTTGGGACTGTATCAAAGGTCTATGTAAGCTACAAATAGTTTTCCGTTGTGTTCTCTTGTTTTTTCCATCACGTTTCTTACTGTAAAGTTACAATCCTCTGCCGATTTGATCTAAAGGCTGCTTGTTCTTCTTCTGGCTTTTCTTCTATTTCCTGTCTTAGTATTTTTTCTAGTAGGTACTCTAGAATATATTTTAAGTACCACTGAGAATAGATAGATAGCTCTGTAATTATCGCATACTGTTGTGTTGCTCTTTTTATGTATTGGATTCTTTAAGTTTATTTTCCAATCCAAGGGTATTTATCCCTCTTTCCAAGCCAATTGACAGAGTTTTTGTATCCATATCTTTATTTTTTCTCCCCCCAAATTTTACCATTTCAGGACTGATTCCATCTTCTTCGCTTGCTTTCCCAGTCTTCATATTTTCAATGTTTTAATAATCGGATTTTCATTTTCTTTATTAGTTTCCCTGGTTTTTCGCCTCTTCTTGTTGGGCAGGCTCTTGTTCCTCTTTTCGCTGGATGAATTAAATCTTAAAATGGGTCCCCACATGTCTGCACAATTTCTGTTGTTTCAGTTGCTAGGGTATTATACTATGTATTTTAGTATAATCCTAGCCTTTTTTCCATATTATCCTCTTAGTCTTAGGGCCAGTTGCACAAAGCTTTTGTTAAATTAACGAATGATCAAAGTCAAAAGAGTATCATTGTTTGTTTACTAATGACGAAGCTGTTAAATCATGTTTGTGCAACCCGCCCATGTCTCTTGTAACCTAAAGCGAAGCCATAACATTTGATAAACATCCGAGAATCACCGTGAGAATAATTACGATAATTCTTCCGAAGATGTGAATTTTCAAATGGGCATGTAAAATAATTGAAAATAAGTCATCAAAGATGTAGGTTTTATACAAATAATTTCAGTCGACTGTTACAGCATTAAATTTAAACTACAAAATCTATATTACTCTTCATTTTTATTTAAACGATGGTTGGCTACGGAAAATTGTTTTCAATTTTGAACTAGTTTGTACAAATGTACATTATTAAACTAACAACTTTTAAATCGTAAGTTGTTTTCAAATAGATTAATAACTATAATAACAAATGCTTATCATGTTTCTCTTATTTTTCATTAGGTATTTCGGCAGCAATATGTAAAACAAAACCATAAACACAGATGAGAAATAGTTATTTGTACAACTAGTAATGAAAGCAATACTTTTTTTCACGAGTTTGAAGTTTGATGCTCGACGGCGAAGCCGGAGTGCATCACTCAAACGAGTGAAAAAAAGATGCTTTCATACGAGTTGTGCACAATATTTTTTTGCATTTTCACATTTTAAATCCCTCAAAACAGGATAAAAAGGATTTGAGAATTGACAGTTGTCAAACTGACAATTTACAATATTTTATTTAAATCATACTTACTTAATGCAAAATGTAAAATTAAAAAAGTGTTGCTTTCTTTATGATTTTTTGATAAAAAAAAGTCCACTTTTTTTGTCAAAATGCAAAAAACATTATTTGCATTCCAAATTATTCATAAACATAACTTGCCGTTAGGTGAAACACTATGTATTTAAATCTAACGTTAATTTCATTGCCAACTTGGTTTGTGTAAAAACGAAACGGACTATACAGGGTGTCCACAGATTCATTCTCAACATGGGGATCTCGCTTATTATGAGAGGTAGAGATTTGGTTAAATGTGATCAAATACTCCTTAGGTAAAGTTGTACCAAATCCCATAAACAAACTTTAAATATTTAACGTAGTTCAGGCACTTCAGTAAAAAAAGTGAATTTTTGTTTCTTTGATTTTTTGTAATATCTCATTTATTTTAAAAGGAACTCGAATTTAATTTGCACTTCCTTAAGGCACTTTTTTAATAGGAATCTAGTGGTGTATTCAGATTTTTGATTTTTCTTATGGGGGTCATAGTTGGCTATAACACCATTGAAAAGAGAATTTTTTTCCTTTTTCAAAAATGTATAATTTGTTATACCTGATATCAAAACTAATTGCAAAAAATAAAAAAACAACATATTGTTACATTAACAGGTGAGAACGGTCGTGAAATTTGCCAATAGAAAGCTTTGAAAACAAAGAAATAAAGAAAACTTTATTTTATAACAATCATTTATTAAAAACATAGCAAGCTTGAAAAATATTTATAGATTTTACTTAAAACAAAATTATAATAACAAATTACAAAATATGTTCAAGCAATTGGCCATTATTTTCCAAACATAAATAGGATCTACGAATAGTAGATTTAACAGCTTTGTGTAAAGTACGCCTTGGAATAGCTCGAAATTCGTGAACCACGCTTTCACGAAGTTCGTCTTCGCTATTATAGGTGCGAACATTGACATTTTTGTCCTTAATGTAACCCCATAGAAAGAAGTCGAGTGGCGTCAGATCAGGAGATCTTGGTTGCCATACAACTGGCCCACGAGTTCCGATCCACCTGTTATCGAAACGCTCACTGAGGAACTTGGGGTTACAACTCTTGAATTATGTGCTGAGGCACCATCCTGATGAAACCAACAATTATGAGCCTCTTGTAAATGTAATTCGCCCAGCAAGTCTTCAATGTTATTTTGTAGTAAATGCAAATAAACGACGGACGTTAGTGTTTCATTAAAAATTATTGGGCCAATCAATCGTGACCCCTGTGTAAGTATGTATGCCACACCACACATTAAATCCAAAACGCACTTGCTGTCGAGCAGGTCTGATCACATGAGGGTTTTCTGTAGACCAAAATCGTAAATTATGCCTATTGAATAAACCGTTGTTTGTGAATCTAGCTTCATCGGACCATAATATTTGAGAAGGAAAATTATCATTGTCATCGTATTGCCTAGTGTACCATTCACAAAATTCTCTTCGTCTTTCATTATCCCCTGGTCTTAAAGATTGACATACATTGTACATATTTAGGTATATGGATGATATTTCTGGGATGCCAAAATCTTATGCGCAATGGCAACTATTTCTTAGATTGTTTTGTGTTTTCAAAGCCTTCTATTGGCAAATTTCACGGCCGCTCTCACCTGTTAATGCAACAATATGTTATTTTTTAATTTTTTGCACTCAGTATTGGTATCAGGTATAACAAATTATACATTTTTGAAAAGGGAAAAAATTCTCTGTTCAATGGTATTATGTATAGCCAACTATGACCCTCATAAGAAATATTAAAGTTGACCATTGTAGCTCAACTACGATAACAGTTTTCAAAAATCTGAATACACCACTAGATTCCTACTAAAAAACGTGCCTTAAGGAAGTGCAAATTAAATTCGACTTCCTTTTAAAATAAATGAGTTATTACAAAAAATCAAACAAACAAAAATTCACTTTTTTTACTGCAGCCCCTGAACTACGTTAAATATTCAAAGTTTGTTTATGGCGTTTGGTACAACTTTACATAAGGAGTATTTGATCCCATTTAACCAAATCTCTATCTCTCATAATAAGCGAGATCCCCATGTTGAGAATGAATCTGTGGACACCCTGTATATCATAGTCGTTTTTTAAAATACGAGGGCGTATTTTTATGTTATCTACCTAGCCATGAAAAAAACACGTATCACATATCACATTAACAACCCTTTATTTTTCTACGTAAACTACATTCACCCTCAGAAAACAATTCCTTTGGCAACTCTGCAAAATATTGTTCAACAGCTTCTTTGAGTGTTTCATCAGATGCAAAGGCTTTCCCGTGAGATGCTTTTTTAAGTTTTTGGATAAAAAGAAATCTGATGGAGCTAGGTCAAGAATGTAAGGTGGATGCCGTAACTCTATGAACCCACAGTCATTGATTATCTGCTGGATGACACTTTTAGGACACTGCGATGTTCCACCTTAATTTCACTCATATTATCAAGAAGTAAAACCTCCCCAAATATCTATACACCGCACAAATTAAACACAACTTAGCACAGCTATTTTTTAAGAATTGGTTTGACATCGTCGCTTTTTTGTTTCATGGCTAGATAGATAAAGCATACAAATTGTCGTTAAAATAAACAGTGCTACTTCTATTATTTCCAAAATGAAAAAATATAAGATTTAAGCCAATTTGAATAACGGTACTTAAAATTTTGAAAATTTAAAAAGTTAAAAGTGTACTAATTAAACTTGTAACATAATAAACTTTAAAAAAGTTCCTAGTTAAACATAATTTACATCTCCTTTCAACAAGAAAAGCTACACAGTCGCTGTTTGTGTGTTTGGAGTTTATTGATTCAAATGCGTTACAACTGAGGAATCGTATTATATTATGCAAGAAGAAGCAGACGTTTGTTTGTGCCTCTTTTTGACAAAGCAGACAAGTTTCCTACTTGGAAAAATGCTACTTTATGTAGATTCACAGTTCATTTCATTGAGAAGAAAAAATACATATCACAAACTTTAGTATAAAGCTTGTTTCTGACTGTAATGATATTTTTTTAATGGATGGCGTTATCCACATGCTAATATTCGAAATTCCTACAGTAAAATCCTAGCATAATAAGAAATCTCGATTAGCCTTCCGCAAAATTTCAAACCAGAAAACAGTTAAAGTAATAAGGAAGCTTACAAACTTCGTTTCGCTTCACAAGTGCTTAAAGTTTACACATCTGGAAGTTCTTTAGCTTCAGTTTCACTTAATCCATCAAGTTGATGTTAACGTTCTCTCGATTAATTACATCTTTCGTTGACAATTCGTTGCGTAAAATTTAGAAAAACTATCAATTTATTATTCTCTTCGAAATTTGATTTAACCAAGAGGGACTAATTAGTTTATTTACTTGTTTATACCTTACGTAATATATAAAGCTTGACACATGGTTATTAACGAAGATGATAATATTCACAATAATATTTTTTGTAATGTACCTTTGATAATTAACTTAACATAATTCTGAATTTTCACCTCGTATAATACCTACAGTCTCAACAAATGACAACAACACGGTGGTCCAATAACGCAACAACATTTGATAATATAAGGCAACACGATATTTTTTTTATTTGATGACACGATACAATATGGAACGAATACATTGAAGAATTTTTCGTGGCAACGTTAATATTTTTACGATTGCCTAGAGAATTCTTTCGTCATCGAGGGAATATTGTGTGCCGTGTCGTGAAATTAACTATCCTTCAAAAAGGCGCGTGCTGTGTGTTAACGCCCTTTATTTAAAAGTTATAACGATTTTTAAATTCTCTACTGCGCGAGTAGGTATGTCAAATGGTAACAAAATATTGACTTGCAAATTATAATTTGTTTATTGTAGTTGTGCTTTCGATTTCAATGTGTTGGAGAAGTCGATTATAAAATCGTACCTACAATATTTTGATATGCTCGATTGCTCGCTATAAATCGAACTTCATAGTCAGAAAATGTTGTTTACGAAAAATATTAGAGACGAATAAGTAATCATTAAATTAAAGGTTTCTGCGTATAGCTTTACAGGCTGAAGTGAACGTGTTACTTTCAAGCTCAGAGTTTTTGTTGTGTTATCAACTTATCATATGCAAAACAACCATAAAGGTTGTACTATATCTAGCTGAAATTTGCCACATGAACTTAGCAATGTTAAAAACTAATTTCGACATTTTTACAGTAAACATTCTCTTGTGTTTAACACAAAGCCATTGAATAATCAGTGAACTTCTCATACATTAACATATTTATGTGCGTTTAATTTATTTCTTGTAAAAATTCTGTTTCGTGACCGGGCCCAATATACCGAAAAAGCTTCGCAGGGATTTAATCATACATCATTTGTTTTGTTTCGTTATGCTTAACGCAGAAATGTTCGCATTGATCGCAGTTTTGTGTTGCAACCAGTAAAATGATAGTCGCTAGTTCGTGTAACTTTATTTTAGCTAATTTACGATTTATTTTTAAACAAGCTTCGGAAATAATTCAATTTGATAATAAAGCGTTGGATTTATGACATAAGAGTTTCGTAATAGAAGTATTTGGAAGGATGTCCTTATAACTCCATTAATTTAATGGAGTTTTTGTAATGTTTTGTGCTAATATCGTATTATTCTTGTTACCTACGTATGAAATAAAGTTATCAACCGAATGTTGTCAACGCAGGATAAGCAATACAAACTTTAAAAACAAAACGAATGCTATAAAATGTAAATGTCCTATGCTATATTTACTTTCGTTTTTGTTTTTCTGATTAATGCACGATATGCACATAAATTAAAATTTTCCGTGTTAGACGGTATAAATGTTCTTGAATATTTATTAGTAAATCCCAGTAGCTTTTGTATTTATTAAATTCTTGGAGGTTTCTTAACCTTTTAAGTCAAAGTCCGGATATGACCCCTTAACTGCTAAACTTGGTAGAACGACATCCAAAAACTTCTCAAGTATTTTAAAAACAGACATCGACAAGGAAGTAAATATAACAAAAAAACATCCAATTTTACTGGCCGGCGTTTGTTGAAATGTTTTAATAACACTGTTCGACAAAATTTTACATTTTTTGTATTAAACTGGTCTCATAGGGTAAATGTTATAGTATTTTTCTGCTGATTTCAAATCTGTTTGCCAAATTAATCTAGAGGACAGGGTTTTTAAGTAACACACATTTAAAGTTTTGCAAAGTTTGTATTCCGATATAAAGTACTCAGTATGATACATATACAGTTAACCGAGCAGTTGTTACGAAAACTTATCAAACAGATAATAAAAAGCCATAATTATAGTAACGCTTTATTTTGTCGGGACTCAAAGAACGGCGCAAAGGCCAGGGTACAAAATAATTACACAAAATATTAATTATTAACAAGATTTAATTATAGACTTGATAAGACTTAACACACAAAAAAATTAAAGATACAGAAAAATAAAATAAAGCTGAAGGCTAAGTATGTCAACAAAAATCAAATTTACAACAGCTGAAGGCTTAATAGGGAACGCAAGGAATATCTGAAAAACAAATTCACCCCTAATGGCATAAACGTTTATCTCATAGGAATGAATTTAGTGGTTAAAAAAACCAACTAACTCATTCATTGCGGAACCTTTTTAAATATGAATATAACACATAAAAATCAAAAAATATATCTAGAAAATATCCAAATCAAATAGCAATAATTAAATTATTTATTCATTGGTAGGAATGGATAAACAAGCCCAAAATTTTAAATGAAACAACAAATTAATAATCCGCGGGCTTAAACCATGAATGAACAATTTACATATGAAATTTAACTACAAAAAACATATGGTACACAGATGTTAACCATACTAAGTTTAGCATCATCATCATCATCATCAATTGACATGGAGCAGATCCTCGTGGATCAATCCTGGATTACTCCAGGCCCACCCCTTAGCAATTGAAATAATAATTATAGGCACTTATCTCCCCAAATCAAACGTCATAGGCAGGTGATGAATGGTGAAATAATTCCAAATATAGCATTTAAATTGGAACTTTCAAAGGTAACTGCAAAATGTAGCTACAAAATGGAACTGCAAATGGCGTCCTCCACGTTCTTCAAATTTCCCAATTAGGCATAAAGTCTAATTCTAGCACCACAGCAACGGAAAACAACCAGCTACTTCCAACCATGGGAATTAGATGAAAATTAAACCCAGTAAAAGTTGCACATGTCAACGAATGTGCAAATTTCAAATTAAATAAATATTACTGAATCGAATAATTAATACATCGAAGCAAATCCATCCAAACATCGGATACTATAATTCCATTCAAACAATATATTTAACGAATAAATCGTAGGTTAAATTCAACGTGAAACGTGGCCAACAGGTCCTTCTCTTCGAAAGTTTACAGCCAAAAAGACTCGTGTAACATTTATGCGCGACCAACTCGCTAACCAAAAACATGCGCACACGCATTAGCTAAACTTTTAGAATGCGACCTTCAAGGAAAATTGCAACACGCATATACAGAGTGCGTAGAAAGTAATGGATTCACAACAATACTATAAGGACCTGGAGAATTAATAAAACACAAAAGAAAATTTGAAAGCTAGAGTCGGTAGAACCGAAAAGAATTTACTTCCGAACGAAATTAAGACAACAAATGAACTTAAATAACCAGGCATCGCTTAAAGATTGAGATTTATGCGCCGGAACATGGAAATATAGCATTACAAATGCTGTCAAAACCACGAACAAAAGAAAACCTTTACCAAATAAGAAAAGGGAAAATAACTATATGAATTAATAAAGTAAAATGGGAAGGGCAACACAGAAGAAGGAATAAGAAGGATACTGGATAACCAGGGAAAGGATCGTGAGATTGTCTTGCAATAAAACAGAAAATTTCTAAGAAAATACCAAAATATTTGAGGTTACAGACACGAACATATCAACCAGGCAAGGTTCCCAAAAGAATGTCAACATGCAATATAATTGAGAAGACGTGACTGTAAATAAAACTTAACTCACTATCCCACTACCTTAAGGTAAAGGAAATTGATTCAGGAACAATCAATCCCTAAAACTACTTAAAACTGACATAAGCAGGACGAAAAAGGCAAAATAAGCAAAGTTTTTTTTTATGTAGGGTAACAACCACAGTAACATGAGAGGAAACCTCTTTTACAAAAAAACATAAAGCTTAACAATCAACCAACAGTGGCGATTGATAAGAAGAAAATGATACAATTTGAGCTAAGAGCAGAAAAATTATCACACAGTTAACTCATGAAAAACGCCTTTCTATCTGATCTTCTGCAGTACTCAGTTTGAGGAACATCCCTTTTTACAGCCCAACAATAATCTGCTCGAATTTTTGGGCTCCATTTTCCTCTGTAGCGATTTTCCATTATTACTATATCCTGATGGAAGAGTTCACCATGTTCGTCACTTACTCCAAGATTTTCTGGAAAAAAGTCCAAATGCGAATCCAAAAAAAGATTTTCAGAAATTTCAGATCTGTAGTTTTCAAGAAGTTCACTAACCAGTTCTTGATAGTTCTCGGCCCGCTTTTTTCTTAGGAAGTTTCTCACAACTTTCTGGAATGATCGCCATGTAACTGCCTCGCGCTTATTCAGTCGTCGTTCAAACTACGAATTCTCCAAAAGTCCCTTATTTGTGGTCCAACAAATATCCCTTCTTTGATTTTTGCGTCACTTATTCCAGGAAACTTACTCTTCAGGTAAAGGAAACCTTCGCCATAAGGATCCATTGTTTTTGTAAAGTTTGATATGCAATGGTGGAAGGTACACTTTCTCGGGGTTCACACGAGGCTGACAAATGACATTTTTTTCTCTCCAGTCTCCAGGTATTCTTTGGCCACTGCTTCTTCACAAAGTGAATTTTTCTATCCCTACTGTCCCATTACACAAAAAGCGACATAACTTTGTGTATCCAAGCTAAAGTCCTAGCACAAGAGCTATCACTTTTTAGATCTCCACAAATGTGTCAAGAATACTTCTCGTACTGTATCATCGTCAGTAGAAATTTAATATTTTCATAAGACTCTTTTACGATTTACAGAAGAAATTATTAAGAACAAAGAGATACTGTTGAACTTAGGAATAGAAGAACTAAGGAGGGAATTTAACAAAATAATAAAAATGGCAACAATAGAAGTTTGTGGCATAAACAGACGAACAAATAAAAGAAAGCAAACAGCATGGTGGAGCCAGAAAATTAAGACAGAAATTAAAAAGAAAGAATTTGTTGGAGAGCTTATTTAGGAGCCGATAAAATTGAAGAAAAATATGCTGAGGACATGGGAAGCATTTAGACGAAAAATAGGAAATGCAAAGATGCTATATCGCACCCTGAAAAGACTGCAAAAGGGTAAGAAAACTCCACTGAAGGCTATAAAAAACAGGGATGGGAAAATCCATTCTGAAGTAACAGAGATACTAGAAAGATGGAGAGAGCACTTCAGAGATTTATTGGGAGCAGAGATAGAGGAAAAAGATGAAATAGAGAAGGACAGAAAAAATACAGATAATACAACCAGATGATGAACAAGAAGAAGAGATATAACTACAAGAGGTAAAAAGGCGTTAAGAAAACTTAAAATTGGCAAATCCCCTGGCATAGACGACGTCAGACTAGAAATGATTAAGTTTATAGAAGAGGAGGGCACTAAACTATTACATAAGATTATATCACTAGCATGGAAAAATAACAAAATGCCGAAATAATTATACCAGTACACAAGAAGGGAGACAGCGCGGACTATAGTAATTATAGAGGATTATCGTTGCTGTATGCTGTGTGTTGCCTATAAAGTGTACGAAAGAGTGATAGAAGAAGGAATTAGAACAAGAATAGGGCGTTCACTACGAGGTGCTTAAGCTAAATACAGAGCGGGTGGATCTACCACTGATTAGATTTTTAATAAGGCAAATAGCAGAAAAAATAATAAATATTATACTGCTGTGCAATAGATATAGAGAAGACCTTCGACACTATAGAAAGAGAGGAAATATGGAAGATAATGCCGGAAAGAGGAATAAATAAAAAAGAAACTGCAGTAATACGAAACTTCTACCAGGGGTCAGAAAATGTAATCAGAATAGGTGGAGAGATAACGGAGAAATTTACAACAAAAAGGGGAGTGAGACAAGGCAGTATTCTCAGCGCATTACTTTTCATTATGATAATAGACGAGATAGCTAGAAAAGTAAATAACAATGAGAAGAGCGTACATAATATGGGTTATAGAAAACTAAAACCAGTTAAAATTAATGAACTGCTATACGCAGATGATCCCATTCTCTTCGCAAATAATAAAAACGAACTTGCAAAAAGAATACAGAGATGAAAAGAGGTGCTCTTACAATACGGCCTAAAAATTAATTTAAAGAAGACAGAGACTATAAACATATCAAACGAACCCGAATATATAGACATTAACTTACAAGGAGAGAATATAAGACAAACAAAGGAACTGACATACCTAGGAGCTATTATAGAGCAAACGGGAAAACTAGAGAAGGAAATAAATAATAGAATTAAGAAGGTCATGTCCATGTACGGTGCACTATATAAGTCATTCTTTAAGAAAACGGAAGTGAGTAAAACTACGAAGGTTAAGATGTACAATGTGATTTTTTAAAAACTCAATTGCAGCAGGCCGTATTCTGTCTTAATAACCTTAGAACTGTCTGTATTAAGTAAGTCAGAATACGGCCTGCTGCAATTGAGTTTTTAAAAAATCACATTGTATGAGTCGATACTTGTGCCAATGCTCATATACGAAAGTGAATCGTGGGTGCTGACAGACAGCTTAAAAAATAAAATTGTGGCATGTGAAATGAAGATCTTAAGAAAAGTGGAAGGAGTTACAATAATGGAGTGAAGTAATGAAAAAGAGACTAAAAGTAAAAAGTGTAATAGACAAAATCAAGATACAGAAAATAAGGTGGGTAAGGATGAAAGAGACCCCGAAAGACATGGAAGAAACTTTCAAAAAAGGGGCTCAGCTGGACTCAAGCGAAGAAAGAAGCAAGAGATAGAAAAGGATGGAGACGGATCTATGCCTCTACACCCCAGGTAGAAGAGGCTTTGAGATAAGTAAGTAGTATAAAACTCTTTCATGTGTGCTGCATTCGCAAGAGGAATTGACGGATACTCATTTCCATTATGAAGCAGGACGGCTTTCAAACTTGTTTCGGAAGAATCTATAAAAAGTCTCCATTCTTCAGGATTGTGTTGCTCTCCTGGTTCATCTAATAAAGAGTCCACATCGTTGCAGTACATGAAGTCATCTCGCATGGAGAAAATGTGTTCTAACTCCAGTTGCCGTTGATACTTTAGTTACTTTTTCAATGAGTTCCAGCCTTTCAGTTTGACCGATTTTAAAGAAATTTAGAACTTTGATGAACAGGCCTGATGGCCGAAGGAATGTTAGGATATTTAACTAAATTTTTAGTCTTGCTTGTAATTGCACTGATTTTTGTAATACAAAAATAGCAGTCTGTGGAATGGTCCTTTGGCTCTCTCCATACCATGGGAACTGCAAATGGCATGTGACGAGATTTCCCATTCAACCAGCTAGTAAGCAAAGTTACACAGGAAACACAACAGATATGAGGGGCCCAAGATTTGTCCTGATCACCAATTTTACATCCAAAATAGAACTCATATGATTTCCGCACGAAAGGAGTAATGTTTCTCCTTTGAGACTTGAGAGTCAACACGTAACAAAAATTGTTTGGATGATTTATACAATTTACACTTACAAAAACACTACACTATTACAGCCTAAAAAATAGAATTAAAGCACGAAACGCACTCACAAATCCACAAATAGTAGATACATTTCACCTGACAAACAGTGCTCAATTAAAGACTGAAACCTGAAACTTTAGTAATGCATACTATGCAAAACTGCCTTAATGCATTTTAAATTGCACATTGTGATTAATTGGTATGTTCCATTTCCGATGTGAAACCTTATCTTAATGAAAACAAATGAAGTTGTGTATTCTTATCGAGTCCACATTCCTCTACTTTCTCTTCTAGTTATAGATAAATAAATGATTCATAGGGGACAGTAATTGTATTTATTATTACATTATTAGTTTTAAAACAATATGTAGGTCTCAAAAAACGGAACCTACAAGACAAATTTTGACCACAGTTTCGGAATCTGGAATCAGCGCACAAAAATACAATATAAAAATCAGTCGAAGTTATTCATTTAACAAAATCGCTGTCAACCAGTGTAACTTTTATAAATCTCTGGTGAAAATATTTTCATTTGTAATTGATTAAACTTAATAATCGTCTACACCCATGCCCATTTTACTTATCTATTCTAAATAGCCAACATATTTATAAAACTATTTAGAACAAATATGATATATTAAAATTAGGATTTACTTCTATTTAAAATTCTCGAAGAAAAAATTCCAAGGCAGGGGTAATGAAACGAATTAATTGTGAAACGTTAAAAATGTAACAAAACACTGAAGCTATAAAAATCCTTGAAAAGTAAAAAAGTATTTTTGTTTTTCAGGAATGCCCGGAAGGTGTAGTCCACGAAGATTGTTTCAAAGATATATACGCCAAATTTTTTCCTCATGGCAGTAAGTATAACGTCTTATATTTTAATATTTTTCTGGAAAATCAAATGTAACCGTAAAACATCGGGGCGCATTCGTTACCCGCCATGATGTCAAATAAACTGAGGTATTTAGATAATTATTTGGATGACCTACTTTATATTCGTTTCAGAATTAAACCTACAGTCGCAATCATGAATGAGCGAATGTACATTCGCCCTTTTGAATTTCTTTTATTTTCGTATTATTTTGAACGAAACTAATCTATCGAGTAAGGTCGATATACTTCAGTTTTAAAATAACTTGGTTTTCGTTTGAAATTTTTCAATCGATTTTATTTTTTTCGTATAAAGAGGAATTAACAAAGCTTCGTGGGATAATTTCTATTGTTTTTAAACGAACAAACATTTATTCTCATATTGCTAGAGAGCTAGAGTAATAAATAAAATCTAACGAAATAAGCTCAGCTTGTGCAGTTCAATTTCCCACTTTTCTGTTTACAACAATTTCGTTTGTCTTTATTTTCAACTTTAGATCACGAGGACTTTAGTCGATATAGAAGGAATATATACCTACATAATATATTGTCCTTTTCAAATACTGAAATCAAAGACAACTTACGCACGTTTAAGTATTTTTGTTTATTATATAATGTTTATTCTCATAAGAAAAAGAAAAAAAAATCAAGCTCATTAGAAGCAAAAAATAGCCTTAAAAGTTAAGAACCAAAAATGTTCACCAATTAAAGTGTAAGGATTTTTCTCTTATAAAACTACAGGAAATTAAAAGCGAAAATAAATTTTACCCAGTTTTCATATTAATTTCTGCAGGCAAACATTCGAATTAAAACTTGACTAATTAATCAATTGTGGTGTTCGCCATTTTTCTTTAAAGTTAACAAAGTCAAACCACAACAAATAAATCTAATTAGATCTTTTGATTATTCAGAAAATCCGTATTTTACGACGAATAAACAAGTGTGGTAAAAATAAAAAATAAAGCTTTGTATTTTGCACGCAAATGAATAATTAATAGCAAGCAGACTTGGAAATACGAATAAAGAATAAAACGCCTTGGCAATTATATCGGTTTACATGAAAGCGGTTAAGTCACTTCTAATTAGTACAGAGTGATTAAGAAATACCGTTTCGACTAGTAATTATTTTTTTGAAAATCGGTTTAACCAGATCTTTTAGCGATTCATTTCAGAGAATGTTAATCAGTAGTTTACGTGGCGATTTCGCGATTCAAGTAACCAAAGCATCAGTTTTATGGCTGAAAACGAGAGTTTAAAATCTGAAAGTGCGCCTTATTATTTTGCATATGAGTACATACAATAAATTAAATTTGCATCCTTCAAATGTTAGCAACAGGAAGCAGAGCTTGCAATGCTACAGACTTTTTTATTGTCAACTGAAACAGAATGTTTTGATCACACGGTAATATTAGGTAAATTTTACATTAGTATATTTTTAATTTCTTTCAGATTCTCATCCATATGCACACTTCGTGTTCAAAGCCTTCGACGTGAACTGCAATGGAGCAATTAGTTTTAGGGTAAGTAAAGTGTAACTTTTTCCCGTTAAGATATATTTAACTAAGAATCCTATTATCATCTGAAGACCACCTCTGCAACACAAAAAAGGACGTGGGGCAATTTGCGAATGACCGCAGAATGGCGCAGTGTTACGATCGAACGGTTCCTGAACTGCACCCTTTAACCTTAGCAAACGGATTAATTTGATTTTTATAGGGATATTTCTCTGAAAATTAGAAAATCGTAATACATATCGCAGAAAAAAGAGACAAATTTGCAGCATCGGTCTGGGGCCAAGAAGGGCAAACCTCTTGGAAGACACAATTTTAAAAAAATTAACAGATATCCATCTGTTTGGTATATTTTTAACTGCTTAAGTAAAATAGATATAAAATACATACATTTCAAAAGAAAATAAAGTGAATACATACATAAAGTAAATACTTTTTCTAATAATAACATCTATATGAATATTATAAAGAAAAACTCTGACAAAGTAAATCACAACAAATTCAATAGAATGCCTAAATTAAATCAAAGTTTTTTCTTAAGAAGAGGTATTTTAAGAGCTAGAGGATTATCGATTTTAAAACTCGACATCTAAAAAGTTTTAATTTATAACACTAATTATTTTATAAATGACCAATAGCTTAAAAATCAAAAACAGTTATCTTTTAAGTCAAGTAATAAGTATCAACAGTTAAAAAATTATTTGTAAAATTTTAGAACACGATATAAAAATAAAAACAATTAGCTGTTCAAAGTTCTTGTGGAATAAGAAATCCAAAAACAGTTATTTTCTGCTTCGTAAAATAAACACACACTGAATTCGAAATGCTTCAACATACTAAACTAAAACGGAAACTTCCTTCTTCTTCAACGAATCCCTTTGTCTTATGGCGTCAGGTAATAAAAATTAAAATTTACTTGACAGCAAATTTTCCGCGACTCATAATGTGTTAAAAATATCGGTAATTCAGAATAGACCAAACATCACAATTTTCATATCAGATTTTGGCCTCTTGATATCCATACGCTTTTAAATACATTGCATCTGTGCTTACTAAACAGGTAGCCATGTCTGTACATACAGTGAGCCACAGCCAAAATCAATACACCACATAACTATAAATAATTTATGTTATTTATTAATTTCAATTAAAATTAACTTAACTGGGCATACCTACATTTAATTAAACTACATAACTGTACATCTATTCCTTCGTAATAAAATAGCAAGAAAGTTTGATTTAAAAGAAGTAAACCTAAAATATCGTATAGCGCAACAAAGTGGATCTCTCAGCCAAAATCATATACTTTTTAAATCAGTCATTATTTCAAGTTTTCTTATCAAGTAGCCATGTATGCAGTCTAAGGTTTTATGTTTACTATCATTCAAATGGTTTAAATCGAAATTAGGTAGAGTGGTCTCAAAACGAGAAGGACATGTACGTCATCAGCAATCTGCGCGGCGGGAAAATTCCAGTCTCCCCTTCTGTAACAATCTAGACTCGCCCGAACGCTTTCTGGTTTACGGCGCATGATGACGTACATGTCCTTCTCGTTTTGAGACCAGTCTAGTATCTGAATAGTTCGATAGCAATATTCACAAAAGTATTATGTTTCGTGTCACTATTTGAAAAATGAAACAGATTACCATAGAAGAAAGAAATATACTTATTCATAACTTCAACTGCAGCAAATCTTATCGAGAAATCGCCAAAATAGTTAATAGAAGTGTAAGTACAATTCAGTGTATTATAAACCGGTATAAAAATGAAAACAGACTGGGAAATAAGCCAAAAATCGCGCACCACAAAAAGCTCTCTCTCCAAGATGAACGATGAATATTAAGGCAGGTCAAAACTGATCCCACCATAAGTGCACCAAACATTTCTAAAGACATCAGCAATCGACTGTCAATTGAAGTAAGCGCAGAAGCAGTAAGAAGAGTGTTAAGAAAAAACAATTTTCATGGGCGTGTAGCACAAAGAAAACCATTAATTAACGAGAGAAATCGAAAAGTACGACTGGAATTTGCACGCGAATATAAAAACAAAGATTTTGAGTGAATTCGAAAACTTCCACGGTCAGTCTCAGTGTTAACAGAACTTCTTCCAGGTAGAAACCGTGTCATTGTTGTGACAGAAGAACTCAACATTTCGACCACTTTTTTAAGGGTCTCAACGTGTCTAGAATATGGAGACTAACCAGGGTGGTTTTTATACCAAAGAACCGGTAAGACGAGCTATTCTCAGGCAAAGACATTTCGACCCATTACTTGTACTTAAGACAATGGAGAAACTGCTCGACAGGCACATCAGGGATGGTGTTTTAGTAAACAGTCCTCTACACCAAAACCAGTTTGCCTATAAAGCCGGGCTATCAACAGAAACAGCGCTCCACCATCTTGTGGGAAGGGTGGAGAAGCTGCTGGAAAACAACGAGATCCTTCTTGGAGCTTTCCTAGACATAGAAGGTGCATTTGACAACACATCTTTCAGAGCAATAACAACACGCCTACGAGATCGTGGGCTAGAGGAGACATGCTGCAGGTGAATAGACTGCATGCTGAGAGGAAGGGTGGCCTAAACATTACTGCTGAATGAAACTGTAGCAGTTCGGGTGGCAGGAGGGTGTCCACAAGGGGGAGTTCTCTCTCCCCTACTATGGAACCTAGTCATAGGCGAACTCCTACAAGAGCTCAGCAGCAAAGGGTTCTCTCCCTTAGGATACGCCGATCATCTCGTCATAGTAGTAGAAGGGAGATTTGCCAACACAGTCAGGGAGCGTATGCAACAGACCCTGAATGTTGTATCTAGGTGGACTGCAAGCGAACGCCTTAAAATCAGTCCCAAAAAAGCCACGATAATACCTTTTACAAGAAGAAAAAACCTGCCGGGGGAGGAAAAGTATCTGGGAATCATACTGGATTCCAAACTAACCTGGAACCAACATATTGGCAAAATTATCAGAAAATCGGAAACTACGCTAGCGATAGTTAGACGATCGTATGATAAATCAAGGGGTCTTAAACCAGAATTTATGCATTCGCTATACACCTGCTATTATGTACGCGGCATTGGTGTGGTGGCTTAAGGTCAAGCAAGAATCCACCAAACTAAGACTAAGCAAGATACAAAGGCTTGCTTGTCTTGCAATAACAGGGGCAATGAGAACGACGCCCACTGCTGCTATGGAAACTCTTCTAGACCTTCCTCCTCTACATATAGTAATACAGGGGGAGGCAAGATTGGAAATCCATAGATTACAAAATTCACTGTATAACCCTGTATAGTTGATAACATACAGGGCCCTCTACTTGAAATGAGGGTGGACTATATGACTCCCAAATACTGTGTAGGCTCACTCTTCGAGATGGTAATTAAGGACCGAGAAGAGTGGAAAGATCCCAAAGAGGACATTGCTCCTGGAAGTCTGATCTGGTACACGTACGGTTCCAAGACTGAGACGGGTGCCGAATCATGACTCTATGGCGAAAAACCAAAAGTAAGGCTCACCTTTTAATTAGGTAAACATGCCTCCGTCTTTCAAGAGCAAGTATACGCGATTTTACAATGTACGCGGGAAAACAATCGGAGGGCTTATAAACATAAGCGGATCTACATAATGTCAGACAGCAGACAACCAGGCGGTTTTGAAGGGCCTAGTAGCAAAACTTCTTCCAGGCCGGTATGGGAATGCCTAGAGGAACTCAATGACTTGGCAGAACAGAACGTCGTGAGACTGTTCTGGGTACCAGGTCATTGTGGCATAGACGGTAATGAGAAAGCCGACGAATTAGCAAGACAGGGATCGACGGAGGCTTAGAACCAGCCTTAGAAATTTCAAGAAGTGCCATTCGAGGATATGTAAGTGACTGAAACAGGCCAGAACGAAATCATAACAAGGCATTTATAAATTATAAACATTGCAAGAAACGAGCTGTTGAACTACTTCTTATGGGTAGGGCACAACTCAGGATCGTCGTCACAGGACATGCAACTGTTAAGGAACACCTGTGGAAGATCAGTAAACACAATGGAGACCTTACTTGTAGACTCTGCAATAAGAAAACAGAGCCAGCAACACAAATTTTATGTGCTTTTGATGCGCTGGAACCAAAGGAGTTCATTAGACACCCGGTGAAGGCCCTTTATCTCTTGATACAGGGGACAAAGATCACCGAATGGGTGTGACCTACAAAACAGGGTAGATACACAGCAAGACGGGCCCTGATATCTCTTTAAAAAAACAACTCGACGTGTCAACCAAGCCAGAGGCGAAACCCTTCAGAAGGGTTATAGTGCTTTTCCTCCTGAAGGAGCCCCTTAAAAAAGTGGGCGAAACGTTGAGTTCTTCTGTCTCAACAATGACACGGTTTCAACCCGGAAGACGTTCTGTTAACAAATATTTTGAGTTTTGGAAAAAAGTAATATAGGTACTACTGATGAGACTAAATTTAATATTTTTAAATCTGATGGAAAGGTTGCCACATGGCGTAAGCCTCATGAAGAACTAAAAGTCAAAAATTTAAAGTCTACAGTAAAACACGGTGGAAGGTCAGTTATGGTATGGGGGCAGTTGCGGCTCGTGTATAGGGGCCTTAGGGGCCAGGCCCCACACCTATATTTGTATAACGAACCCAATAATAATTGTAATTTTAAAAAATATGTTTCTTGTAATTATTATTTTTGATCTATTTCCAACACGTTTTATTGTTTAATAAAAAAAATTACTGTAGTATTTTGTGGCAATATTGTATAATGCGACTTAGTACGGTCTTTGATGCCAGCCGTGTATTTTGTATGTGTAGAGCACGGAGCATGTATGAGGCGCGTATACTACCAATCGTGTTTGCTTATACCGGCCGCAAAGCTTATTTCGGGGCCCGTTTACTCTGGCCCGTCATTGCGTTTGTATGTAAATAGCGCGCGATTCTTTCATTGCTTTATTATTTTTTCCTCGTTGTTGATCTGTTTTATTGTTTTTAGTGTGTTTAATTATTGTTGTCGTTTTTTGTTATAATTTATTTTAAAGTTTAAATTTTTATTACGTCCATAAACGATACATTTTAGCTATGAACAAAATCGATAGTTTATCGGAAAAACGTTTCTCGTTATTACCTAAGTCTAGAAAAATAAAAAAAATTAAGTTGTTTTTGTCCCCTGGCGCCACCTGTTTCTATTGTTACCAGCCACCACTGTATGGGCCAAGGCCCGCTGAATTAATATTGCATATAAAGGCCTTACCGCTTCATTTAGCCAAGACGCAATTAGCAAGGACGCAGGCGCCATTTGACGTGAACTATACATTTGTGACAAATGTATAGTTCACGTCAAATGGTGCCTGCGTCCTTGCTAATTGCGTCTTGGCTAAATGAAGCTGTAAGGCCTTATATGCAATATTAATTCAGAGGGCCTTGGTATGGGCCAAGGCCCGCTGAATTAATATTGCATATAAGGCCTGCCCACTTCATTTAGCCAAGACGCAATTAGCAAGGATGCAGGCGCCATTTGAGGTAAACTATACATTTGTGACATTTGTGGCAAATGTATAGTTCACCTCAAATGGCGCCTGGGCGCCTGCGTCCTTGCTAATTGCGTCTTGGTGAAATGAAGTGGACAGGCCTTATATGCAATATTAATTCAGCGGGCCTTGGTATGGGCAAGGCCCGCTGAATTAATATTCCATATAAGACCTGTCCACTTCATTTAGCCAAGACGCAATTAGAAAGGACGATGACGCCATTTGCGAATAGACAGTAGTTACACCGAAAAGTTAGTAAGATCCATGCCAAGACGCTTAGAAGCTGTCAAAAAAGTCAATTTCCAACAAAATATTAAAATTACGAAAAATTATGTTTTATTGATTATAAATGTAACTGTATGATTTTGGCTGCGGGCCCCATTTTGTTATATGTTATGATGTTACGTAATTAATTTTTATGAATACTGCTTTTTTGTTATTTTGTTAATAGAGAATCAACGTACAATCATGTAGTTTAATTACATATGTACAGTGACAGGTGACAGGCAAAAACTTCCCAACATATGGGAAAAATTTATATTATTAGAGTATCGAAAAAACTTTTATGGGGGATAGGTTCTGCATGTCCGATAACCTAAAAATCGAATTTGAGGTATGTCACGCTGGTACGGCGGCAAATTTAAAAAAATCGCTATGAAGTCGGAAAAAGTGGGGTTAGATGACAAAATATCTAAGAAAATTATTAGAAAAAGTTGCTTAGAATTTAATTTTAGGCGCATGTGCAAAATTTCAAGTATTTATTTAAACAAATTGAAAATCGCAAATTTTTGTAAATATTTTTTATTAATTTACAAATACACAATTTTTTTCTTTTACATATATTGATTGAAGTGGGACCTATATATTTAGATAACAGTGGAAGAACTTTTTCGTTTTTTCCGTAATTGACAGGTCTAAATATAAAAAACAGTTTTTCGCTATGACGTTCGCTGTTGCAATGGTTTGTATCTGGCAGCTGTATAAAGTTTTTACGAATATTTTTATGCTAGAGCACTTAGAAAAGCTAAATTTTCTTGGTCGTGGTCAAAGTTCATCAATTTATACAATAAAGAAGAATAAAATATCCAATAAACTTAAAACTAGGTACCTTTTTTATGTCTTTTTCTTTTTCATTCTATGATATGTCAGGGAGATGTATTCACGGTTAGAGCGATGAAACCTGATTATTAGCGAGAAAATAATCTTTTCTAAGTGCTCTAGCATAAAAATATTTCTAAAATTTTGAAATAGCTATTAGATACAAATCATTGCAACAATGAGCGTCCTATCGAAAACCTATTTTTTAGATTTAGGCTTATCAATTACAATTGTTACCCAAATACATAGGTTTCACTTCAATCAGGCTACTTAAAAGGAAAAAATTGGGTATTTGTAAATTAAGAAGAAAATAATTACGAAAAATTGCGTCTTTCACTTTTTTTAAATAAATGCTTGAAATTTTGCATATGGACTTAAAATTAAATTCTAAGCAACTTTTTCAAATAATTTTCTTCGATATTTTGTTATTTAGCCCCACTTTGTGCGACTTCACGGTGATTTTTAAATTTGCCGCCATACCAGTGGTCACATGACATACCTCAAATTCGATTATTAGATTGTCGGACATGCAGAACCCATCCCTCATAAAAGTTTTTTAGATACTCTAATAATAAAAAAATCTCCCATATATTGCGAACTTTTTGCCGGTTACTGTATAAGTTAACCAAAATAAATTATTTTTAATTGAGATTAATAAATAAAGCAAGTGCTTTACATGTAATGTATGATTTTGGATGTGACTCACTGTACATAATTTTCAAATTCCGTTTTATATGAACATATTACAAGTTTCTAAATAATGCGAAATAAAAAAAAATAACAATAAAATCTTAGATGAGGAAAGTTTGATCATGGTGGTGATTATGAAATTTGGATACAGGAATGTCTCATGTGGCCCATTTTGAGGTATTTTCCCAATTACCCGGTGCCCCAGTCCGACATTGCAAATCTGAGAAAAAATACACGCATTCCATAATTTTTGGGCATAGTTCAAGGAAATTACTTCAAACTTTGGTATGAAAATGGTAAAATCTCCTATTAAATATTACCAAAACAGAAATCTTAAAGCCTACTGTTAAATTAAAATGTTACAATACATTGGTACCTACCTACATGGCTTTTAAGGGTGGGTTTTAGTTAAAATATTTTTCGCTTTTAAGTATTTTGGGTTGCCTGACTTAAAAACAGCCAAGAAAGGATTGAATCTTCTAGTATTGCTTCTACCTAACAAAACTTCAAAAATCTATTAAACCTCTTTGTAAACATTGAAAGTGGTGAACAGAGTCGGTGAATGTTGGGTTGCCTATCTTTAATCCGTTTTTAAAAATTATAACCAATTTTTTCTAAAATCAAATAGAGATTACGCCAAAATTATACAAATTTGCAAAAGAGTCGATACCTGCATAGGAAGATAATATTGAAACCCGCCCCGCGACATGCAAAAATCAATACATTGTTGATGGATGTCTTGTGTAAGTCCCTTTTTGTAAGTTTTACATAATAGGCCATAATTTAATTACTATATTAAAATTGGTCGTTCTGGCCTTGTAGCGTATGAAGGAAAGGTCTAAAAATTTTAATTCATACCCGTTCTTCTTTTCAAGTCATTATTTAACCGTACCGTTATTTTAAAATTACACAATTTTCAGTGCATAAACATGCTACTAAAACCCACCCTTAAGTGTCATTATTGGAGACCAATTTGAAATCGAATTTTAGAATTTTTACATATTTTTTTAATCTTCCCTAGTTTGGGTAGTCTATAATTTTGTGAACCGAAAATGGAATGTCTAAAAAATAATAACTTTAAATAATTTTGTTTGTTTGTTACTATTTGCTTGGTTATTGAGCGAAATGTAAACTTCCTTTTAATTAAAAAAAAAACACACACATTTTTAAAAAGGTTTTTAATTTCAGGACTTACTTGTAACTCTATCCACCCTTCTCCGTGGTTCGGTGTATGAACGTTTAAGATGGACGTTCAAATTATACGACATCAACGGAGATGGCTGTATTAGCAGAGCTGAATTAACAGAAATTGTAACGGCAGTGCATGATCTCATCGGTCGACGTTCTCATCAAACACATCATGGCGAAGATGAACGTAAAACGAAAGAACAGGTAGATCGAGTATTCCGAAAACTAGACCTAAACCAGGATGGTGTCATCACCATAGAAGAGTTCATGGAATCGTGCCTAAAGGACGATGTGATTACTAGATCTCTGCAGATGTTCGACACGGTACTATGATGTACAGAGCGTAGGCCCGGACCTGGGCGTTTGTAAGTGCCATGACAACGCGTCAGTGCAAATCTGGTACCACTTAGCTCAACTCATCTCGTTCCGGATAGAGATATGGAATCGATAATAATTTTATGTGACTGAGTGTGATCTAGACACATTTGCCTACTGCTTGGTTGGGTTTTAATTTACTCTATTCACTAATTCGTCATGCAGATGACATTTAGCTCTTCCTTTTTAGTATATCTAATTATTATGGCCAACTAATTTTATCATTTATGGAACTAACTCCCTGTCATAGAGTAGGCACAATTGTTAGTGAAAATCGACGTCTTAGTTTTTGTATCGTGTAAGCAATTTCCCTGTTACAGTGGATTAGTATGTTGTTAATTGTTATTAATCCCTCCATACTGTGTACTTTGAATGTTGCTGTAATGTATGTTATTTATGAAACTAGAGCTTTCCAGTATTCTCTTATCTTATTTTTAGTCATATGAATATCAGCCTTTGTGTTCTTCAATCTTACTTCTAAAATATTTCTGGAATTCTGCCATAATGATACAAACTCGACTATACTTCCTTGGACTAAATCAAACAAAACTCAGACAACTTTAAAGCATTTAGTCGAGTGATAAATAATAACAGTCTCGTAGGTTCCGATACCATTGTACTTCGACAATGATTGATTAACTGGCAAATATGAAAGTCACAATTGGCAAAGAAAAATATTTCAAGTTTTAGATAATCAGACAAGCAAAAGATTTACAGATACTACGGGATATCTTTAAAATAATTATTTAATACCTATATCAACTGACAAATAGGTATCAACTTTTACATTAAAATAACTCACATTTAATTTTGACTCATTATTGCACAACTTTTCCAGAAACTTTTATTATTTTACTACTCAAAGAGGGAGACCTAATATTGACTGAACCTTGTTATCTTTGTAATAGGTCATTTTTCTGTTAGATAATACTTGAATACAGATATAAAATAGTACAAGGTAAACAGGCCATGCAAACAAATATATCTTTAGGACTTAAAGCTTATAAATTTTACAGAGAGGGTGTAAGCAAATTACAATAAAATTAAAACAACAATATAGATACATATTGGGGCAATGTGGTTTCCTGATACATCATTAACTATGAAAATTATTCCAATCAAAGATACTTATTATTTCACCCATATTGTTTACCTCAGAAATGCTCTTTTAATAAAGCTTTCAACATGCTTTATACCTGTTTTTAAAGCAATATTCAAATTAGAAGTAGGTATCTTTAGATGTTCATTTAGAATTGTATACATCCACAATTGGCAGGATTTTAAAATATTTGCAGCTTGATTTTTTTAGAAGTAGAAACCCACCTTTTCGATTAGAATAAACCGTATTGATCTATATATTTAACAAATTAATAGATAAGCTTCTGCTGGTGTAATCCTAACGATTTGTTTTCCGTTTTTGTTGAATTTTATCAAGTGAGATTACACAAACTATAATTAAGCTAGTTACTTATTTTTTAATTAATTAAGCAATTGAGACAACCCCATAAAGCACTAAATAATTTTACTCATTTGCCAGGTGCTTTTTTCAGAGTTTATGAAACTGATATTGGTACAGTGGCCGGCAAAAAGTTCGCAACATATGGGAAAATTTTTTATTATGAGAATATCGAAAAAACTTTTAGGGGGGGATGGATTCTGCATGTCCGATAACCTAAAAATTTGAAGTATGTCACGTGACCACTAGTATGGCGGCAAATTTAAATAAATCACTATAAAGTCGTAAAAAGTGGGGTTAGATGACAACATATCGAAGAAAATTATTAGAAAAAGTTGCTTAGAATTTAATTTTAGGTCCACATGCAAAATTTCAAGTATTTATTTAAAGGAATTGAAAATCGCATTTTTTTGTTAATATTGTTTTATTAATTTACAAATACCCAATTTTCTCCTTTTAAATAGCTTGATTGAAGTAGAGCATATGTATATGGATACCAATTCTCGTTTTTTCCACAGTTGATAGGTCTAAATCTAAAAAACAGGTTTTCGCTAGGACGCTCGCTGTTGCAATGGTTTGTATCTAACAGCTGTATAAAATTTTTACGAATATTTTTATGACAGAACACTTAGAAAAGCTAAATTTTCTTAGTTGTGGTCAAAGATCATCAATTTATAAAATAAAGAAAAATAAAATAGCCAATAAACTAAAAACCACCTTCTTTATGTAATTTTCTTTTTATGATATTTCAGGGAGATGTATTCACGGTTAGCGATAAAACTTAATTATTAGCGAGAAAATTAATCTTTTCTAAGTGCTCTAGCATAAAAATATTTCTAAAATTTTTATACAGCTGTTAGATACAAACACTGGCGGCTGGTGACAATAGAAACAGGTGGGACCAGGGAACAAAGCAACTTAATTTTTTTATTATTCTAGACTTAATAACGAAAAACGTTTTTCCGATAAACTAGGTATCGATTTTGTTCATAGTTAAAATGTATCGTTAAGGACGTAAAAAAATTAAACTTTACAAGAAATTATAACAAAAAACGACAACAATAATTAAACACACTAAAAAAAATAAAACAGATCATCAACGAGGAAAAAATCTTAAGGCAATGAAAGAATCGCGCGCTATTTACATGCAAACGCAATGACGGACCAGACTAAACGGGCCCCAAGATAAGCTTTGCGCCCTGTAAGCAAACACGATTGGTAGTGCACGCCCCTTATACATGCCCCGTGCTCTACACATACAAACTACATGGCTGGTCTCAAAGACCGTACTAAGTCGCATTATACAATATTGCCACAAAATATCACAGTAATTTTTTTATTAAACAAAAAAACGTGTTGGAAATGCATCAAAAATAATAATTACAAGAAACATATTTTTTAAAACTACAATTATTGGGTTAGTTATACAAATACAGGTGGCCCCCATATACGAGTCGCCACTGGACACAAACCATTGCAACAGAGAGCATTCTAGCGGAAACCTGTTTTTTAGATTTATTCCTGTCAATTATGGAAAAAACGAGAAAATTCTTCTACTGTTATCCTGGTAGGTACATAGGTATCACTTCAATCAGGCTACTTAAAATGAAAAAATTGGGTATTTTTGAATTAAGAAAAAAATTATTTTTTTAAATAAATACTTGAAATTTTGCATATGGCCCTAAGATTAAATTCTAAGCAACTTTTTCTAATAATTTTCTTCGATATTTTGTCATCTAACCCCACTTTTTGAGACTTCATAGTGATTTTCTTCAATTTGCCGCCATACCAGCGGTCACATGACACACCTCAAATTCGATTTTTAGGTTATCGGACATGCAAAACCCATCCCCCATAAAAGTTTTTTCGATACTCTAATAATAAAAAATTTTCCCATATACTGCGAACTTTTTGCCGGTCACTGTAGGCATTTGTGTTACAAGTACTATTATAAAACAATAATCGAACTTAAAAAATGTAAAAGTAAGGATGCATTCAGTTAAAAAATCTTTTTATTGCTCTGTTTGACAATAACTGTACCTATATACTTATTTTAGTTTGGTTTTTACCCTTGCGATATTTTACAAAAGCAATAATGACACAACATTTTTTCAGATTTTATACTTTTTCTATAATTATATCTGTGTTTAAGAAGAAACCGAAAAGATCATATTTCTTAACTTAACAATGATAACGAATACACCTCCAACATTATTTTTTTGTAATACATATATTATTAATCTCAAAATTTAAATTTGACTGATATCGGAGCAGACAGTGTGTTGAATCCCAATACAATAAATCAGTAGGTATGTGCTTAATGTTTAGTGTAAGTAATATTACTTAAATATTAAATTTCAAGATTCTTGTTCATTATATGTCCAAAAAATATTTGCTGTACTTACATACGGCAACAACTTTGTCACCTTTTCCTGACCTGTAGGTCATTAGTTTGTATGGCATGTCAGGAATAAAGTTCATAAGTGTCGTTATTATATTTGAATGATGCTAAAAAAAGGTCTTTCAATTCAACACATTACAGTTAACAGGGGTAATATAAAAAAATGAAGTAATTATCATTGTTGGATTTGGACCGCACCTCACAGGGAAATCAAAAGGAACATAGCTAATTTTGGGGCTGTCATTTGCTATGGCCTGTAAGGCATGACCTATTTGTCCTAATCGCAAAAACGTCCCTGACATACATACAAAAAGCAGTTTCCTTTATAGAGATATATCAAAAATTCATTATTTATCAGGGCAACTGTATTTAGCTTCTTTTTTGTTTGTATGTATGCTATGTGCAGATTTTGCATGTAGGTAGTTAATGTCAATTTAATTTTTTACAACATATTTTGGTCATACCCGAAACCAAAAATATATTAAGTCTAGGTTTTATAAATTTTAAATATATGATCCATAAAAGTGCCTCTTTATGCAACTTTTCCATTCATTTTATACCTGAACTGCTGATATTACCAGACAAAGTACTCTGGAGAAATTTACAGACTCTGCACCTTTTTCATTAGATTTAAGTAAATTACATTGAAACCTGCAAAAAATAACTTATTTTTCTATTTTACATATAAAAAAGCTAAGAACAATTTCGTATAAACCACAATGAGATATATAGGTATTCATAAGGTAAAATTTGCAGTACCCATAAACCCCTTTATAAGTAATTTTTAAAACAAAATTTAATAAGAAATCAATCGTCATTTATCTATCAACTTATTGCTTATGTAGGTTTTCAAATTTTTAATATAACAGAATGTTATACTCCACGAGGCCTAATTAACATTTAAAATTAAAATGGATTTGTAATTGAGCTTGTGTAATCATAATCATAAAGGTGCACTTTGATAAGAACTTTCTATTGAATTCTTCTAACTTAGTTTTACTTAATCATTCAATCATTCATTTAGATCATAAAAATACATTATTACACGGCGTTTTATACCTAATTGTTATATAATAACTGAACCATGAGTTACATCATTTCTTCCACGGATCATTTGAATGTATACCTCATGTCATGAAGGATCTATCTGTAAGCTATACTCTATAATTATTGTGTGATTGTGTGAACATTATACATACAAATTGTAAATTGGTTTCCTCTTCGTTAGTAAAAATCCAAAACAAAATCATTTGTATGAGGAAATGGTTATCAAAAGGTCTCGGGATAATAAAGTTTAGGGATGTGTACACGTGTACAGGGTGGTCCAAATTGGACACTTTTGATAGGAAACACCAATTTCTAGAGGAGCTAGAAAAAAACTAACCTACATGTTACGAGCTCGATTTTTGTGAGAAACTGAATGCCGAAAAACGCACATCGATATCTTGAACTGTTTAGAAGATATAGGGTGATTTTCAATTTTGTGCATTTTTGACCCACCTCCGTAACTTATTTATTTATGAATATTTTTTGTTTCTGTAAAAACATTCTTAAGGCACTTTTTTTAAGGGAACCCAATAGTGTCCCAAGTTTTTTTGTAAAAAGAATGGTTTTGTACATTTTCTTATGGACCACCCTGTATATTTTTGCATATTCTTTTTCTAAATATATAAAATACTTGATACTTTCCTTTTTAAACATTTATTTCGTTGCCGTTTCTAAAATACTATAGATGAATTTTGTAAATCTGGAGTGCCACATGCTTGAAAAATGAACGAAATAAATCTACAGCTGTTATAAAATATTTATTGCCTATTTTTTAGTAATTTATTGATTTAATTAAACAACACAAAATAATAAAAGCAAACAATATAACATTAAAACTACATTATAAATAGTTTTTTCTATCTCCTCTAGAAATTGGTGTTTCCTATCAAAAGTGTCCAATTTGGACCACCCTGTACAACTTTCTTTCAATTTCAATATTTAATAAAGACATTATACGGTTACATATGATTTCAAAACCAAATTACAATTTGTATGGTATACAGTGTGTCGCATTTTACCTGAAGACAACAAGATATTTCTGTTACTTTTAGAAGGCAAAATTTGAATTTTTGCAGTCATAGAATTTCATGATGTGCATCTTTTGAAGCAATTAACTCAAATATTAAACTATAAACCCTGTCTACTACAAAGTTATACATACATTTTTTAATAACTCCAAAGTGAAGCAAAATATTGAAAAATTACTTTATTCGCAAGACCATTTACAACTGAGCCACGAAAGACGCACCTCATAAAGTTTTACGACTGCATAGAAAATTAAATGTCTATCTCTAAAAAAAGAAATTATCATGCAGTCTTGATATTAAATGTTATACTGTATAAAAATAATTTTTTATTAGTTTTAAATCTTTGTATTTCGAAATCTCTTGCATATGCAAATTTTACATTCTTTAAACTTTTATGCTTTTTCGCACTAGTATAAGCTTTAAAGAAGCATACCGTGAATGCTTTATTACCAAATAAATATCTACGGTCCTCTATGAATTTGGTGAAAATAGTACTCATCAGTAGTTGTACCTATAGACTAAAAGTAAGTAGTTTCGACAACAAATATGCAATACAGTGGTAGCATATCCTGTTAGAATACAATCAGATATAAGATGTGAATTTCAATTATCTGCCAATAACTATATTTAAATAGCGTGAAGTACTTCCCATATTCAAAAAATTTGTGATGAATAATAAACTTCTTTGTTATATGTATTTATGTGACCCTTAAGTGTATTGAAAAATTAAAATATGTATAATCAAAATGTTTGATATATATAGATATACGTGGAATTAATAATGACGCTGAATTTTTGTTTGTTCAGTTTCAACAAAACTTAAAATTATTAATTTAACTTTAAAATTGGTTTGAAGCCACTAATATAATAAATATGAACAAAGGCGTTCAGGGTAGTCTTTATTTTTTAAAAATTTGGTTTTAATCAATATGAAAAGCAAAAACGTAATTTCTTATTCTAAGTTAAAATACAGAACCCGGTAAAAAGCACTGAGCATTTTATAAGTTGAATAAAAATTAAAGCCATCAAACTAAAAATGCAGCAAAAATACATTTGCAAATTTAATCTCCCTTTTTACATATATAATTCATTCCAGTTAAATAAATAAGAAGTTATTACACATTAAAACTGTTCGGTGCTTTTTGTCGGACCCTGTATCACCCGGGGCTGTTGCTAAAGATGCATAATACAAAAAATTAATTTAACCTTTTATGCTTGAAGCAAATAAACGAATAATTATTTTAGCTATACATAAAATCTAGTAATGAAAGGTAATAGCAACATGCTAAGGTTCAGAATTTATGCATTTATTAAACATATATGGCTTTTCGCTCATTCTACACAATTGCCCGCTTGTTTATTAAGGAACACTAATCTGATTAGCACAGCCCTGACGTCCATCTTTCATTTATTTAAAAAAAAAGTTCTTTTTTTGATAAATGTGGACGATTTTGAACATTTTGTTTTGTATGTCACAAATGTGAATACAACTCATAAAACGTAATTACTTATTAACAACTATAATTTTCTATGCAGTCAATCTAGCAATATTATGGTATATTGTTGTTACATTATAAGGCAACAAAAGATAAATATACAAATGGCAACTTTTTATTTATGTACTCAATTTATTCAGTTAAAAGTACACATAAATTTACCCTTACTGAAAAACAAAATTAAATTTGTTGCTTGTTATCTTATAGTGTGACAATAATATACAGGGTGTTAATTAAGTACGTAGACAAACTTTAAGGGGTGATTCTTTGATCAATGCTAAGATAAAAAGTTCATATAAACATGGGACCTAAACGGCTTCGTTTTCAAGATAAAGGATGTTGAAGTTTAAACAAAAATTAATTTTTTTTTCAAAAATCTGGAAAACGCCTAGAGGTATTCTAATGAAACTTGGTGAAGGTTAGTATTTCATAAAGTGGCATTGTTTCGTCAAAATAAATTTAATTTATTTCCACCAGTGCATCGGGGCCACCTCGGTTACCTTATTTTAGAAAAATCTGGTACGCCACTGTTTTTTAGCCAATACGATAACTTTTTAGCTTCATCCATTGAAACTACACAAAATATGTCTCTTTTCTTTTTTTGATAGAATAAACCTTTTTCGAGAAAAACGGAAAAATCTTATAATGAACGAAATTGCTGTTACAGATTTTTCTGTTTTTCTCGAAAAAGGTTTATGAAATACTAACCTGCACCAAGTTTCATTAGAATACCTCTAGGCGTTTTCTAGATTTTAGAAAAAAATTTAATTTTTGTTTAAACTTCAACATCCTTTATCTTGAAAACGAAGCCGTTTAGGTCCCATGTTTATATGAACTTTTTATCTTAGAATTGATCAAAGAATCACCCCTTAAAGTTTGTCTACGTACTTAATTAACACCCTGCATACATTATTTTAAAAAAAACTGTAATATACAATGTATTTATGATTATATTGTTAATCGTTTTAATTAATAAATTGTTACGCAGTGTAGTATGGTATGTTTATATTTAAAATATTCCACCCCCTTGGGGGAGTTAAATAACCTTTTTTTTGACGACAGCTTAAATTAATTTATTAAGTCTAGTAGCAACATTCTTCTTAATCTTCGAACTTCAGGTGGCACATCCTCATAGTTCCCAACCGTAGAACCAAATAGGATGTTTTACACTTTTATAAATTACTAATTTGTTCTCTAACGTGAGTGTTGACTTTTTTCCAATGAGCCAAAACGTATTTTTTAGTTTTAAGTACATTTCTTTGCATTTTTTGTTAACATGAGTCCTCCACGTTAAGGGCCGCAACTTGATTGGTGTGAAGAGAGTAAAGATAGTCCTGCGTTACGATGCCGGTAGCAAGCTGTTCCAATGACAAACTGGTAAAGAATATCGGCCCTCAACTCCGTATACTACAACTTAATGTAGAGCGGATAAGCCGACCCAAAGGCGAATGCCTCTCGAAAATAGCAAGAGATAATGAGATTGATATAGCAGATATAGTATGCATACAGGAATCGCGTATTTACAGAGAAAGTGAACTTGGAAGAGCTAAGAATGCTAAGATAAATGGGTATAAGATAGTTGCATTTAGCTTGTCAAGAATATACAGGGAATTTTTCTTTTTAGTATACATATCCCCTATGTATACTTTTATAATAAACGCAAATAGGCAACCCACTATAAACGTCACGTCACGTGGTGCGTAAAGGTTATGTTTCATGTTTGTAAATAAAAAATAAATCAAAATTAGTGGAATATCAACATAATTTTAATTCAACGATTATTCTAAAACATAAAATATCAACAATACAAAACAGAAAGGAAAATAAAAACAGCAACAGTTAAAGACTAATTTTTTGACATTAACTTAATTTGATGATTTTTGCCACAGCATGCTAATTTTTTAACGTTTATAGTGTATAGTGGGTTGCCTATTTGCGTTTATTATAAAAGTATACATAGGGTATATGTATACTAAAATAGTATATTGTAACGAGAGATCAATAAAAAAACCAATTAGGGTAGGCTGTGAAATTGAATTATTTTGAACTGTTACTTTAGCCACATCCACAGAATGACATTTCAGTTTCAATTTAAGGTTATAAACTTTGTTTAAAATAAAAATGTCAAATTACAAACCTTATAAAATGTCATTCTGTGGATGTGGCTAAAGTACCAATTCAAAATAATTCAATTCACAGCCTACCCTAATTGGTATTTTTATTGATCTGTTGTTATAACTAGTGCTAAAAGTTGAATATTTCACACGAGTGTGAAAGTTGAGCCACGAGCCTCTGGCGAGTGGCTTAATCACACGAGTGTGAAATATCCTTTCAGCACGTGTTTTACACTATACTTTTCCGACGACCATTTTTCCAATTTTTCATTTAAAAAAATTTGAACCAGCACCACACTTTCAACACTTTGACGTTTTAAATATTTATTTTTTAACAAATGACGACTTTTGACGTCGCCCGCCGACTGCTTTGTGTGGTTTAGCTTGTGCAAAGTTTTGCACACGGGCATTTCACACAGTTTCGTTGCTATGCGAAATTTGTTATTTTCAATACTAGTAAACCGTGTGAAATGAGTCATTTTTCATAGTGGTCGTCGGAAAAGAAAATTTCCCTGTATGGCTCTATACTATATACATCCGCGATGAGATACATAACTATGAATGTGTACAAACAATCGTGACCCATCAACAAATAGAAATTTTAACAGTCCAAGTAAGTGGTACCTTGTGGTAGGAATATACAAACCTCCCAACAAGACGTGGTCGGATTCCCTTATACAAGTTAGACGACATCCAGTAGTGTATATTGGAGATTTTAACAGCCACCGCAATAACGGGGGATATGTTACTAACAACAGAAATGGAGAACTACTTAATAACTGGGCTGATATTAATAACATCGCCCTAGTTTAGGATGCGAAAGACCGTAAAGCCTTTCGGTCTGCTAGATGGCAACAGGAATACAACTCTGATCTGTGCTTCATTTCTTATGATCCCAAAGGTAAACCTTCTCCTATATCAAGAAAAGTATTAAACAACTTTCCAAATAGCCAGTACCGAACATAAGTCCCTTTAGTCCGAACTGCCGCAGTCACAATGTTGAATTTTCAAAAAGCAGACCGGACAAAATTTGCTGCTAGTCGACAGCGGTCTAATGGAGACGGAACTCAAATGGAACAACTATAATAAATTTGTGGCTATAATGTGGAAGCTGCATTACATAGTATACGAAGAGGCTATTTGAAAAAATATATTCCTGGTTGGCCCAGAGAATCAAAAGAGATTTATAAACAGTTTATAGAAGGGAACGAGCAAGTATGCTACAAACTACTTCAGCACTCAATTTTACACATTCCAGTAGGAAGCGTTGAACAATGCTAAGACGTTTTCCTACCCAAGAAACTAGGCTAGATCCCAATATAATTGCCGAGCATCTGCAACAAGTCGCGAATAGCGTCCCTGTAGATAAGAACTTTGCCAGGGAGGTTAAAACAGAACTCTGTGACCATAGGAACAATCGTACAGATCCATTAGAGATAGCTGTTCCATTTACCTTATTAGAAATTAATGAAGCCATCTCCTATCTAAAAGCGAGGAAAGCCCCTGGATTGGACAATGTGTGCCGAGTTTATAAAAAATTTGGGGGATTCGGCAACAAAGTGGCTTGTTGGTTTTTTACAACGACATCTTGCGAACTGGACAGATCCCTAATATTTTTAGGAAAGCTAAAGTCCTAGCTATCCTAAAACCGGGTAAAGCTCCTGAGGAGCGCTCTAGCTACCGTCCAATATCTCTATTAAGTATATGTTATAAACTGCTAGAGCACTTTTTGTGTACCAAAATGTCTACATGTGTAAACAAATCACTTCCCCCCGAACAAGCAAGGTTTAGACCAAACCGAAACTGCTGCGATCAGGTGTGGGCGTTAACTATTCACATCAAAGCAGGGTTCCAAAAGGCACTTAAAACAGCACGTACCTTCGTCGACTTGACAGCAGCCTACGATACAGTTTGGAAGAAGGGTCTAATTGTCAAACTCCAGATAACTCTCCCTTGCCTTGCAATTACACAGTTAATTCAGAACATATTAAGTAATCGAACAATTCAAGTCTATATTAACAACTCACGCAGTAAACCTCACACTCTGAAAAGTATTAGCTCCCATGCTCTTCAATATTTACATAAGCGATATGCCCATTCACAGACAATTTACTATTAGTATTGTCTGTGGTATGTGTCATAAACTCAACTTGTATGTTATAATAATGTGTCGCTGTTATTTATTAATAAATAAATAATTAATCCGAAATTGATGACGAATAGCTAACGAATAAAAACACGTCACTACTGATCTAAACATAATCTTACGAAATACTGTGAGACTTAATATAAGTACCTACCCTAAATTGTAAAGTTTTTAAAGCGAAAATAAATAAATGTTGCAACTACTTACGTAGCAGATATGCAATAATTATCAGTGCTACCAGAAGGAGCCTCAATTAATTCGTTGACTAATTTTCTAGACACTCTTGTGCTATGCCGCATTTCCCGATCTTTTTGGCTATTTTCATCTAATTTCCTTTTGACGGACAGTAAATTTTGGGTAGAAATTGCATCAGCTTTTAATTTTCTAGCATGTTTCGGAGAATAACCCAAAACTTGCTGTTGTAAAGTTTTGTGTCTGTCATCTGCAGTAAAATGTACTGAACATATACGGGCTAAAAATTTACAAATGTATTTATTAAAGGAAATAGTAGTCAAAGTAGAAATCCACCTTTGCCTACATCAAAACAATCTTTAAGATAACAAGCAATTTGCCACTGTTTAGCTAATTTTGGATTTTTTGGAAAGGTATGATAACTGATAGGCAAACCTTGAGTTGTTCCAGAATAATTATTACATGCGTACACAGCACATAAAGGCATTTTCGGAAAATGAACGCACAATAATTAACACCCCGAACAGGGTAGGCACGACGCATGTGATAATTTGCCCTGTTCGTAGCAGCAACCGACAGCAACTTGGTCCTGGATGACGTCATGCGCGGCAGTGGACTATTTTACGTGACTTAACGAGCATACCTAACTTATTCATACCACGGGTACGACGATATTGTTGAGGGTGACTGGAGGACATGTTGAATGTTTCGTCATGAAGAAGTTGATTTGTTTTCGTTTACTTTTGTTTTCCATTTCTTCAACCATGTTTCTAACAGGTTTAAATGTTCTTGAAGTAACATAGATGCTGTATCTGAATTTTCATTACAAGAAAGAATTGCCATATCATCAACAAAAGTCTCCAGATTTATTTATGGTGTAGTTGGTAGATGATAAGTGAATAATAAATACAATAAGGGTTCAAGTACACTACCCCGACCTCATTACCAAATTTGGTCTGAAAGGGGAGATTGCACAGGGAGGAGCGTAATAATACATAGTACTGGTCAGGTAACAATGTCTTAATTTTGTAAAGCTGACCATTGTGCCATACCTTATTCACATCCAAAAATACAGTCGTATAGTCGAGTTTTGCTTCTATTGCTGTATATTATATTTATCAAGCAGTGACATTGCTGTATCGTTGAGTGTTGATTTCAGAAATCAAACTGATGACTGGGCAGCCAGGTATCTTTAAGTGAACTGTCGTTTATACGTTTCAATATTAACTTTTCAAGCAACTTGGAGATTATCGGAAGTAAACTGGAACGATAGGATCTGATCTGATCTGATTAGGAGGTTTTCCAGGTTTAAGTAGCTATTAGTTTGAGCAAATTTAAGTGCTAATGGCCAGTATTACAAATAATAAATCAATCTTTCAGAACAGGAATCTTCCCAAAGATATGGAAAATTTCAACAGTAACGCCGATTCAAAAAGTCTCTGGTACTAAGAAATGCTGTGAATTTAGACCTATCAACATGTTACCCACACTCGAAAAAATCATCGAACATATAGCTAAAGACCAATTACAAAATTATATAGAAAAAGAAAATCTATTACTACAAGCTCAATCTGGTTTTAGAAAAACTCATTCTTGCGAGACAGCTTTAAATATATTATGGTTGTATCAAACTGGAAACAAGAAATGGAAAAAGGGAACAAAATTATTGCTGTGTTTTTAGATTTAAAACGAGCATTTGAAACCATAGATAAAGAAATTCTCGTAGCGAAATTGGAAAAGTACGGAATTACGGGTTCTGCAAAAATATGGTTTAAGGACTATTTGCATCAACGGCAACAAATTACCATCTATAATGGAGCAAAATCAAAAACGAAGGAGAATACTCTTGGAATACCCCAAGGATCAATTTTAGGACCATTTCTTTTTATTTTGTATATAAACGACATTAATAGTGCCCTGAAGAATTGCAAATTAAGCCTTTTTGCAGACGATACCTTAATTACAGTGAGTGATCATAACTTGAATGTAGCCGTTTCTAAAATAAATGAAGACTTAAAAACTATATCGGTCTGGTTAAAACTAAATAAACTAAAATTAAATACCAACAAAACGAAAGCAATGATTATAAACAATAGATCTAATCAAGCAATAGAGAGTGCTGTGATCGATGAAATTGCCATTGAATATGTGCCTGAAATAAAATACTTAGGTGTAATATTAGATGATAAACTAAAATTTAATAAACACATAGATTGTGTAGTTAAGAAAACGGCAAAGAAAATACGTTTTTTCGGAAGAATTAGTAATAAATTAAGTATGCGGTCTAGATTAACAGTGTATATGTCAATTATTGCACCACATTTCAAGTATTGTCCTACTATTTTGTTTTTGGCCACTGAAGGAGAAATGCAGCGAATGCAAAAGTTGCAAAATAAAGCAATGCGAATAAGTTTACGATGTCACAAACGTACCAGAATTGCTGATATGATAGAAATACTTCAGTGGTTAAACATTAAGCAACGTATTTATCTTCAGGTGTTAGTTTTTATACATAAGTTAATTAATAACAAATTACCAAATTATCTATATAAATATGTAATTTATAATAGAGACATACACGAATACGAAACCAGAACGGTAAATAATTTTAGACTACCGTTAACCTCCTAAAGTTTCACACAGAATAGTTTTTTCTATAAAAGTTTTAAAATTTATAATGATCTCCCACATGAGACAAAACAAGTAACTAATATCAATAATTTTAGGAAACTTTGCATGCCGTATATTAAAAATATGTAATTATACTGTAGTTTACGTATTAAGTCAATTAGTTTAACACTTGTATTTATAAGACTGTAAAATATCTGTAAATCAAACACCTTATGGTGAATAAAGATCTACTACTACTATTACTACTACTACTACTACTACTACTAGTACATTAGTTGTAATATTCCATTGAAGCGAATTTGCAAAAATTTAATTCCTTTTTCAGGTAAGTGTTTCATAACAGCCACTGTTATAAGATCATGCCCTG
The DNA here is from genome assembly GCA_963082815.1 of Melanotus villosus. Taxonomy (NCBI): domain Eukaryota; kingdom Metazoa; phylum Arthropoda; class Insecta; order Coleoptera; family Elateridae; genus Melanotus; species Melanotus villosus. The sequence continues at coordinate 58,607,654 of OY720418.1, read as the reverse complement.
GAGATTTTTTGTTATTTAATAGTTTTACTTGCGTTTCAATCTCATAGATGGTAAAGTTGCATATCAGTAAAAAGCCGGGTTCTCATTAGTCGATTTCATTGATCAATGAGACTGAATCTATCCCATTGAAGATACAATTGAATACGAAAATTGTTCACACGATTCAAGGGCATTGAACATTCTGTCAGAAACGATCAATTTTAAAAATTGCTGCAAAGAAGAAAATTGTGCGTGCTGGAGTCCGCATTGTGTGTAAATATTTAGTAAACCAAATCAAAAAGCGAAAAACGAGAAAACCATTTGAAATGTGTCATGTTGTTAAAATGACGCAGAACTCTACGCAATTTTATCCAGAGTGTAGGTGCCAACAATAAGCTGACGATGCAACTTTATTTGTTTCAATATAATTGAACTTTTGTTCTCACATTTCAAACACCGTTCAATTTCATTGAATCAATCCCGTTGATCAACCAAAGTAGACCTGCCTTTCACTTCCATTGAAACGAAAAATCATTGATCAATATCGTGGAAATGATGTTCGCATTATTCAATTTCTTTACAATGACATAGATTCAGTCTCATTGATCAATGAAATCGACTAATGAGAACCCGGCTTAACAGTTGCAATAGTTGGTTGAACATATTTTTGAACTCATTAAGGAATTGCTTAAGACTGAGATCTTCAGTGGAAGGAGGTAGACATTTAACTGCTTGAGAGTGAGAAGTATGTGCATTGTGCATGTATTGGCTGATTAGTAAAATACTGGTTATTTTGGAATCGCAAAGGAGGGAAATTTTGTCGCGTTAGAACTGGAGATCTTATATTGGAAAGTTATGTATTCGGTTGATATTTTCTTTGGAGTTCTTGATATACTGTACAATACATCCCTTATAATTGGCTGGATGTAAACCACCGCATAGGATACATGTAACCTGGGTTGCTCTGGTTTTTTGGCCGGTTTTTGCGTCATGTGGCCCTGCATATTCGACACATGCAAATGGTCTGTTACAGTACTTTCTTGTATGCCCCTACTTCTAACATCTAATACATTGTACTAAGTATACCTTTATTTATTTTTGGGGGTTCAAATAGGACGTGCTTATTTTTTAATGAATGTATTTTGTAAATATCTTTATTATTCGTAGCTGGTTCTAGATCTACAAAAAGTATTGGTAAAGGATCTTTAGTTTGTTTGTTTCTTAAATTCTTTATGTTGCATATATTATGTCCTCATGCTTTAAGGGCTGCTTTTATGTCATCTGTTGGTGCAGTATGGTGTTGATGTTTTAAAACTACCTACTCTATAAGGGAAATCTTCTTTTATTTCGTATGTATGATGTATAATTTTATTTTCTTGCATATGATTAGTTTACAATATATATCAGGGTTTCTTATGTTAAGCTTAACTACATTGTTTGATTGTATGTTGTTCTTCTGCAGCGATTGTCAATAGTATACAATACATGGGCTTCTCCCTTAGTATTAAGATTTACATACATAATGCATAGTTAATGCCCTTAATTATGTTTTCATCAAAAAAATTATATATGTAATAAGGTAACAACTAATAAGGATAGTATGTATGTGTCATGTCATAAACAGCACGTTTTCATATTTTCATTTAATTTAAACGCACAATATAACTTTGTTGATGCATACTTTCATAAACTTACCTGCTGATTCCTGTGACTAGCCAGCTATCCAGTAATAATTCTCAAGCATCGCCAACTGGAATTGCACCGCAACTTATTAATTCCAGTTGGCGATGTCTCAAGTTAATAATTAATAAATCACAAAAAATTGATAAACCAGGAGAAAATAGTTATAAAATTTCAAAATTCTTCGATATTGTTTTGGAAGGCAATTTATCAAAAGTGTTTATTTAAAGATTTGTGTTTTTTGCTATTAATTTTTATTCATATTTTTACCGGCAAGTGCTTCAGAGATATTACGAAATTAATAGACCATCGTTCACTTTATATCAATTTTAATAAAACTAGGAATTTCCTGTATTTTGTTTTTACCACATTTGTATTATTAAATTCTACAATATATGAATATTTTTAATGGAAAACTAAAATTTTATTTGCCTCCAACACCCCTCCAACATTTATTAGTTACCGGCAGGGGCGCAGTCAGCGTTACGCAGTGTTGCCAGATTACAGATTTTGAAAATGAACATTGCCTTGCAACTAAACCTTCAAACACAACTTAGTTAAATTATTCGGATAGTTTTAAAACACTTTTATTTACATGAAAACAACTGAACAACTCCATTATAAACCTGGCAAAATAGTAAATTTAAAACTTACAAAACAAATTTATTTACGCACAGAAAGCAATATGTGTCTAGTAATCGTAATTTATACAAGTTACAATACAATACAATTTTGATACCCTACACTACTAAAAACTATTCAACAATAAGAATTACGTAGGTCTTTTTGTAGTAATTGCCCAAATAGCTATAAATAAATACATCTGGCAATACTGGCGCAATTCATAATGGCGCTAACACTGCACTTGTTTCCTTTTTGGAAGTCGATAAAGTAGAAATTAGAAATTGTATTAAACTGCCATTAACATTGCTCCATGTGTTTTAATCGAATGTCGAATGGCGAAACCAGTAATTGTAATGGTTAAATTTTAATTTAAGTTATTCGTAATCGATATAAAATATACTTTATTTTTGTAAAACTGCACAAAATGTCTAAAAGAAGAATAGATATTGTTGATCCGTTTATCAAGAAGAAAAGGTAAGTTGGCGATTTTTATGTTATCCACTAAAACTTTATACTAAATAATTATTATTACTTATAGGGAAGAAAGGGGTATACCCATCACTATAGCAAATACGCAACCCGTCATAAATTCCTCAATTAACCCTCTAACTGGGTTACCATTTACACAACGTTACAATGAGTTGTATCGGAAGCGTATTTTATTGCCGGTGTTTGAATATCGAGCAGATTTTACGAGACTATTGCATGAACATCAGTGTATTGTATTAGTTGGTGAAACTGGATCTGGGAAAACTACTCAGATACCACAGTGGTGCGTGGAATATGCAAGATCCATCGGGAAAAAGGGTGTATGTTGTACTCAACCTAGAAGAGTGGCTGCTATGTCTGTAGCTCAGCGTGTTTCTGAAGAAATGGATGTTGCGCTAGGGCAAGAAGTCGGATATAGTATTCGTTTTGAAGACTGTTCATCAGCTAAAACAATATTAAAGTAAGTTCTAATAATACATATTATAAAAGAATAGTTAAGATCCGTATTTCAGTTTAAACTAACTGATCCAAACTTTGCTTAAACTTATATTGAGATACCCACCCTTAAAAAACTACAACAATATGTTTTTTAATTGTAAAACTTATGGTTTTAAATAATACTTTCCTAATATTTCAAATGTCTAAAAATTAAAACGTACATTTTGTAGAAACTATTGATTGTTTATTAGGCAGGATCTAGGCTTGCAGGTGCCAAGTATCTTCATGTACTCTCACTGCTTTAGATAAATAGAAACTAAACTAATACTAAGTATTATTATTATTACAGGTATATGACTGATGGTATGTTACTTCGTGAAGGTATGAGTGATCCAATGTTGGAAGCTTATCAGTGCATTCTCCTTGATGAAGCTCACGAGCGTACTTTAGCTACCGACATCTTGATGGGTGTTTTAAAGGAAGTCATTAAACAACGTACAGATCTAAAATTAGTAATTATGTCAGCAACTTTAGATGCTGGAAAGTTTCAGCAATATTTCGATAATGCGCCTTTAATGAATGTACCTGGTCGTACGCATCCCGTTGAAATTTTTTATACGCCCGAACCAGAAAGAGACTATCTGGAAGCTGCCATTAGAACTGTAATTCAAATCCATATGTGTGAGGAAATTTCCGGTGATATACTTTTATTTTTAACTGGACAAGAAGAAATTGAAGTAGCTTGTAAAAGAATCAAAAGAGAAATAGACAATTTAGGACCAGAAGTGGGAGAATTAAAGTGTATTCCGTTATATTCTACTTTACCACCAAATCTTCAGCAACGAATTTTTGAAGATCCTCCTCCAAATAAACCTAACGGAGCTATAGGTCGAAAAGTTGTAGTGTCAACAAATATTGCCGAAACTTCTCTTACAATTGATGGTGTCGTTTTCGTGATTGATCCTGGTTTTGCCAAACAAAAAGTGTACAATCCTAGAATACGTGTGGAATCTCTTTTGGTTTCTCCCATCAGTAAAGCTTCTGCTCAACAGAGAGCTGGTCGCGCAGGTCGTACTAGACCAGGAAAATGTTTCCGTTTATATACAGAAAAAGCTTACAAGAATGAAATGCAAGACAACACATATCCAGAAATTTTAAGGTCCAACTTAGGTTCCGTTGTTCTACAATTAAAGAAACTCGGAATTGACGATTTGGTGCATTTTGATTTTATGGATCCCCCAGCACCTGAAACCCTAATGAGGGCTCTAGAACTGTTAAATTACTTAGCAGCTCTAGATGATGATGGAAATCTTACGGATCTTGGTGCTGTAATGGCAGAATTTCCTTTGGATCCACAATTAGCGAAGATGCTTATAGCCAGCTGCAACCATAACTGCTCTAATGAAATCCTGTCTGTCACTGCAATGCTGTCAGGTACCTATTTTTTAAGTTAGTTAATCGCACTTTCTCTGACAAAATTTTTGTAGTTGTCAAGTAGCTACCTAATTTTATCTTGAACTTAAAAAACCAATTCAACATAAATTCAAAATTTGTAAATTACTTTCAGGTCTACTTTGACAATTTTACTTATGCATATTTTATCAATTTCGGTGTATAATTTTTTGTTAACTTTAAGCTATTAAAATAGTTTCGAACCCGTAAATTAGTACGAAAAACATAGTATACATTTATAAATACGAGGTTGGTTATTCCAAGGTAGAAATTCTACCAGAATAAATTCTGAGCAAAACGGTTAACAAATTCTTGAGTTATTCAAGAGTTAGTTGGATAATTTGTTTTGCTTAGAGTTTTACTAACTAAGGTAGCTCTGTAGGAAAGGCTTGAGTGCGGCCACTATATTGGTTGGATACGGGCGACTGCCCTGCTCCAATATTTAGTCCCACAGTGTTTCGTGAGACCTAATGAAGCAAAGAAAGCTGCCGACGATGCCAAGATGAGATTTGCACATATAGATGGCGATCATCTCACTCTTCTTAATGTCTACCACGCATTTAAACAAAGTAAGTAATCATTATTTTATTTAGAAACTATAAAATTCAAAAAGAAAACAATTTGGTATAGATTTCTTGAAAAATTTCATTCTTGATTTTTTTGCTTTCTTGAAATGTAAATTGCAATTAAAACAATTACACTGCGATAATATTTAAATAATTTAAATTAATTGCAGAAGAAAAATTTTAGAAGTTGTTCTAATAAAAGTTTATTAAAAAGAAAGTAGGTTTCAATATACAATTTTGTAAAATGGTAACGATTTTTTTCAGATTTTGGTCTTTTATTTTGTTGTGTTTTCGTTCATTATTCTGTCTTGTAACCATATCCCTAGCATGGATCTCTCAATTTTCCTCTACGCCACCCTTAATTTTCTCATGTATCTGTGAATGTCCATGCTACATCTGCTATGTCATGGTTGGTAAAGTGCATTGATTATATATTTTTGTCTTCAGATGTTGTGGAAAATAACTCTTGAATAGTGTCTGAGATTGCCGTACGTGGCATGTATTCTCCTTACTACCTTGTCTTGCTGGCAGTTTTTTGTAAAGGATATTTTCTAGCCTAGATATATTATACATTCCTCGGCCAATTCCATTACCTTGTCATTGTCGAGTTGTATTGGTGTGGCTGCTTTGGTGTTGCACGTTATTATAGTTTTAGATATATTCATGTTGGGCTATTTTTAACTCTGTGACTTCTTCTTTTGGCTCTCCGTCCTTTTCATGTGATATGGCCTGTTTAACACATTCTCGACATTATTAGTTTTTATGGAGGTTATCAGCCTCCACTTAGTCCTTCTTTCTGTTACACTACAGCTGTGGGTGGCTTGCACATTTTTATCCATGCATTTCTGTTTTCAACTTTTTTTTATAGTTTTTCACTTTTAATACTTCTAGTACTTGCATGATACTGTCCTTCCACTTTTTCTTCGGTCTCCCTCTGGTTCTCATGTATGTAAGTTGCCAGTTATATGTAATGCTGGGCATTCGTGTTTTTTTCATATGTTTGACGTATCCCACCACCTTAACTTATGGGATTTGATAATCTTCACTGTGCCTTCCCCATTATTTGTGTTCGTGCTGTGCACGAGATATAAATATTGTTTTTTGGGTTACTATGTAACGTGTTGTTAGTTACGAGAAAAAATGTAGACAAAATGACAAGCAATAAATTTTAATATTCATTGTAATTCAATATTTTGGAAGTACAGTAAAAACACAAATATCAAATATAAAATGAGGTACTTCGCTATCTCAACATGGTCCTTCGAAAGACGGATTCGTTAACCGCAAAAATAATTGAAATAAAAGTGAAGTAACATAAAATCAAGAAGAAGCTCTAATTTGCATGGTTCTGGCAGAATAAAATTCAAGAATTTGGGTACAGAAACAGTTAGAAGACTACGTTCTACCCAGAAAGGCCGTTGTTACTACGTGCAACGCAGCAATACTTGAAAATCCCAGGGGCCATCGGCAATATAACAACTGTCAATAGTAAAGACAGAATATTCAGGCAAGTGTACATTCTTGTTTGTTAGCAGGGAGCTTCCAATATTCTTTGTTCAATTTAGTTGAAGTAAAGGTCACATTATGGAACCCGAACTAAAAGGGTTGATTTCAAAACGCGCTCAAATTAAAGCCCGTATCACTAGAATTGAAACTTTTTTCCAAAGTTGCACCGATAAGGATAGCGTAACACAGTTAAAACTTCGTTTAGCTAAGGTTGATACCGCGTTCCAAGAATATGATGATGTGCAATCACAAATAGAATCTTTAGTTGAAGACGGTAGTCAAAACCACGATCGCGATATATTTGAAACGCACTATTTTGAATTAATGACACAAGTAGAACTCTTTCTGGCAGAGCATTCATCAAGGTCCAATAGCGAAAACGAACCATTAACGCATAGTCACAATAGTAGTGTAATTCATAATTCGCAATTCGATTTACAAGTCAAGTTGCCAACGTTAAAATTACCCATCTTTGCAGGTAAGTACGAACAATGGACTTCTTTTCAGGAAACATTTTGCTCACTAATTCACGATAATAGTAGTCTTAGTAATATTCAGAAGTTTCATTACTTAAAATCATGCCTCAAAGATGAAGCTGCAAACTTAATAGAAACGTTAGGAATATCATCTGAAAATTATTCAATCGCGTGGGATTTATTAAAAAGCCGTTTTGAAAATAAGCGTTTAATCATAAAAAATCATGTGTGTGCCCTATTTAATTTACCGGTGATTATAAAAGATTCCTCCACATCGCTAAGACAAACTTTAGACAACGTTTGTATGCATTTAAAGGTATTAAAGAGTATGAGTTTACCTACTGAATCATGGGACGTATTAATTATACATTTATTAACGTCTAAATTTGATTACAATACAATTAAAGAATGGGAATACTATACTAAATCAGATATAGCCACAATGAGCGAAATGACCGAATTTCTAAAACGTAGATGTCAGATTTTGGAATCACTAAGTTGCAACAACAGTTTGCAAAAGGTTTCACCAACTTTAAATATAAAACATATCCCAAAGAATACACGTCATATCAGTGCGCATGTAACAACTAACACACTAGTATGTCAAATATGTAAAAAACAGCACCCAATTTATCAATGTGACGAATTTTTAAATATGCCAGTAGAAACTAGATTGCTGGAAATAAAGAAATTGAAATTATGCTTAAACTGTTTCAAGGGAAACCATTTTATGCAAAATTGCTTTGCACGAAAATGTAGAGTTTGTCACAAACGACATAATACGTTATTGCATAATCCAACAGTTAAACCAAAAAACGAAGTGGAGTCAGCAATTAAACAAAATGAATCGGAAGTACAATCTCCCACTTCATCGGTAGTTGACGAAAATGCGGTTGCAAGTAGCGTAGTAAATAATCATTGTTATCAAGGTCAAACAGTTACTCAAGTTCTTCTTTCCACTGCAATTGTTCAAATACCCGATGTAAATGGCAAATTGCATGATTGTCGATCACTTTTAGATGTTGGATCGCAATCAAACTTCATAACACAGTCAATATGTAAAAAATTAAAAATTGGGACTGAAACAGCAAATCTAGTCATTACCGGTATAAATCAATCTTTCAATAAGGCAACGGAAACCGCGAATGTCACAATTAAGTCAAAACATAAGCCTTATTCACGGAGTTTAAAGTGTTTAGTGTTAGATAAGATAACAGATAGTTTACCGGCTTCTAGTATACCGTCTCGGTTAAGTATTCCAAAAAATCTTAAGCTCGCTGATCCAAGTTTCAACGTATCGTCGCCTATTGATTTGTTATTAGGCGCAGAAGTATTTTGGGAACTGCTATGCAATAAACAGATTAAAGCAAGTAACGGTCAACCATACTTGCACAAAACACATTTGGGATGGATCATTGGTGGCTCATTAAATATCAGTCAATCGATGCCACGAACAAGTTGTAACGTAACCCTTAATGCTTTAGAAAAACAAGTGGTCAAATTTTGGGAAGTCGAGGGCATGGACTCTATAAATTCGACGAAAAAGTTGTCAAACGAAGAATTAAAATGTGAAACTCATTTTAAGCAAACATTTAAAAGAAATTTAGAAGGACGATTTATAGTACAATTGCCATTTAAAGATAATAAGCAACATTTAGGGCATTCTAGGGAAAACGCTTTGCAACGTTTCTATTCGCTAGAACGTAAATTTAAAAAACATCCAGAAATCAAAACAAATTATGTAAATTTTATGGATGAATATTTGCAGTTAGGACATATGGAGCTTGTAACATCGCCTGACGTAGTTGAACCCGTCAACACGTTTTACTTACCTCATCATGCGGTAGTTAACGAGTCCAGCTTAACTACTAAACTTCGAGTAGTGTTTGACGCGTCCGCGAAATCCTCTTCGGGAGTAAGTCTGAACGACAATCTGATGGTTGGTGCTACCCTGCAGCAGGACTTGTTCTGTATAATTACGCGATTTCGGACGTACCAATACGTTTTATCGGCGGATATCGCTAAAATGTACCGTCAAATACTAGTAGAACCCATGCATCGCGACTTTCAAAGAATTCTATGGCGCACAGATCCTCAACAACCAGTTGAAACTTACAGACTAAAAACCGTGACGTATGGGACAGCTTCGGCGCCATTTTTGGCTGTAAGATGCCTACAACAAACAGCTGAGGATTTAAGAACAAAAGATGTACTCGCGTATCATGCAATTTTAACTGATTTTTATGTCGACGATTTGTTAACGGGAACAAATAGTTTTAGTGAAGCCAAAATTTTACGAGATCAGCTATTAGAGATATTAGGCAGTGCGGGGTTTGAACTAAGAAAATGGGTGTCGAACCATCCAGAATTAGCACCAGATTTGATGTCCGAAAGGGTAGACTTAGACAAACAGGGCGACACAAAAATACTAGGATTGCGTTGGGATTATAAAACGGATGAATTAAAATACGGGGTAAAGCAGTTTGAAGCACCGAAAAGATTGACAAAACGACTAATTTTGTCTACAATAGCACAGTTATTCGACCCGTTAGGTTTAATCGGTCCGATTCTAATAACTGCAAAGATCATACTTCAAAGAATTTGGTCTGAACGCTTAGGCTGGGATGAGGTAATTCCTAACAATTTACAAATCATGTGGACTCAGTTTTTAAAAAATCTGCCAGGCATAAACGAATTAAGAGTACCACGGAAGGTAGTGGGCGATCGACTGTCGGTAACATTTGAATTACATGCCTTTTCAGATGCGTCCAATTTTGCGTACGGTACGTGTCTTTATGTTAAATCATCTGATAGCTTAGGGAATTATACGGCACAATTACTATGCGCCAAAGCTAAGGTAGCACCGTTAAAGACAATATCTTTGCCTCGACTAGAGTTAAGTGGGGCCCTTCTATTAGCACAACTAGTTAATAAACTCGAACAAACATTAAACATAAAATTTAGTAAACATTATTATTGGTGTGATTCAAAAATTGTACTTGCGTGGATAGCTGCTGAACCCAATACGTGGAAAACTTTCGTTGCAAATCGCGTATCTGAAATACAGCAATTAACCAATGCGACTGATTGGCATCACATAGCCTCAAAACATAATCCTGCAGATATCATATCACGGGGTGCAACAGCTCAGGAACTTCAACAATCGTCGGTTTGGTGGAATGGCCCAGAATGGCTCAGACAAAATAGCGATACTTGGCCATTCACATTAACAAACTGTCAGAATCAAAATGTATTCGAAGAAAAACGTACAGTACTAATCAGTACAGTTCCAGTGCGCGAATCAAATTTTGCAATTATGCATAAATTCTCATCGTTTATTAAACTTCAAAGAGTCATATCGTATTGCATTAGGTTCAGTTACAATATGAAACACAAATTATCTAAACGCGTTGGTGCCTTACGCCCTATGGAATTACACGAGGCAATGATTTCAATTGTAAGATATGTGCAAGGTGAACAATTCAGCAAAGATATTCAAGAATTAAAGAAGGCCAAAAGGGTCAGTAAAGAAAGTAAATTATTATCGCTCAATCCGTTTATCGATGAAAGGGGCGTGATTCGAGTAGGTGGTAGATTAAGTAACACTAGTTTACCATATAATAGTAAACATCCAATAATATTACCAGCAAACCATCAGGTAACAAAATTGTTGGTTATTCAAGAACACCATAAACAGCTTCACGCAGGGCCTCAACAGACGTTAGCTTCATTACGCCAAAGGTTTTGGCCAATTGCGGCAAGAAATACGGTTAGGCAAATTCTGCACAAATGCGTAAAATGTTTTAGGGCAAATCCTGTGACTATTGACCAATTGATGGGTGACTTGCCAGAAAACAGGGTACAACCGGCACGTCCATTTGTAAATTCAGGTATTGACTATGCTGGTCCTATTACAATAAAGGGCGGTCACGGTCGAAGTAAAAAGACAATTAAGGTATACGTGGCCATTTTTGTATGTTTTGCCACGAAAGCATTGCACATTGACTTGGTTAGTGATCTCACTACGCTATCATTTTTAAACACCCTGAAGCGATTTATTGCTCGTAGGGGTAACATATTAAATTTATATTCGGACAATGCGACTACCTTTGTCGGTGCACAACCTCCCAGATCTCCTCATTTTGGTGGAATTTGGGAGGCAGCTGTCAAATCAACAAAACACCACTTACGTCGAATAGTTGGAAATGCATTGCTAACTTACGAGGAGTTGTACACAATCCTCACCGGTATTGAGTCTTGTTTAAATTCACGTCCTCTCACTCCTTTATCGACTAATCCTGACGATTTAAACCCATTAACCCCTGCGCATTTTCTAATTGGAAGCCCACTGACGACTTTAATAGAACCAGACGTAACACAACTGAAATTAAATCATCTTTCGAGATATCAGTTAATTGAAAGATTACGTCAAAATTTTTGGAAAAGGTGGTTCACAGAATACCTAAGCCAGTTGCAACAGAGGTCAAAATGGAAACAAAGGTCGCCTGTGCAGCTTCTCCAAGGCATGATGGTTGTCATTAAGGAGGATAACCTACCCCCTTTAAAATGGAAATTGGGCAGAATTCTACAATTGCATCCAGGAAGTGATAAGTTGTGCAGAGTGGTATCGATAAAAACACACAACGGAGTGATAAAACGTGCAATTAGCAAAATCTGTGTTTTACCTATGGACAAAGAATGACTGTATAATAACCAGTAGGTTAATTCACATTAATTGTTTTCAATAGCTATAGATATGTTTATGGATTTGTAGTTTTAATATATTAGTTAATTTTAGTTTAATTATATGCAATTTAAACATTCTTATTTGAAAGACGAGCGTTCAAGGTGGGCGGCATGTTCGTGCTGTGCACGAGATATAAATATTGTTTTTTGGGTTACTATGTAACGTGTTGTTAGTTACGAGAAAAAATGTAGACAAAATGACAAGCAATAAATTTTAATATTCATTGTAATTCAATATTTTGGAAGTACAGTAAAAACACAAATATCAAATATAAAATGAGGTACTTCGCTATCTCAACAATTTGCTTGTATTAATTCTAAATTCATTCGCTGTTGTACTCCCTCTGTTTCTCTAATGGGTCCCAATACACCCCTTAGGATCCTCCTCTAACATATCCTTAGCTTTTCTTCTTCTTCTTCTGTTGTTAAACTCCAAGTTTCGGCACTGTATGTTATTACTGGCCTTATTGAATTATATACTTTCAATTTAGTTTTGTTATTTAGATATTTGCTTTTCAGTATATGTTGTAATTTTTATATCCTAAATTAATTCTGTTATCTATTTCATTTTTGTTACTATTATTTGAGGTTAATTGGGGCCCCAGATAATTGAACTTCTTCAAACTTATAATTTAGCACATTAAAGGTATTTATTATTGGCTTTTGTAGTTTATTAAATCTCATATACAGGGAATTTTTCTTTTTAGTATACATATCCCCTATGTTTACTTCTAAAATAAACGCAATATGTAGGCAACCAAACTATACACTAAACGTCACATCACGTGGTGTATAAACGTATAAAGGTTATGTTTCATGTTTGTAAATAAAAAATAAATCAAAATTGGTGGAATATCAAAATAATTTAATTCAACGATTATTCTAAAACATAAAATATCAACAATACAAAACAGAAAGGATAATAAAAACAGCAACAGTTAAAGACTAATTTTTTGACATTAACTTAATTTGATGATTTAAAAAATTAGCATGCTGTGGCAAAAATCATCAAATTAAGCTAATGTCAAAAAATTAGTCTTTAAAACTGTTGCTGTTTTTATTTTCCTTTCTGTTTTGTATTGTTGATATTTTATGTTTTAGAATAATCATTTCCGACAAACGTTTAAAAATGTTACTTTCCCGCACTCATTTTGCGTGCCGGAAAGTGAAAAATCAGAAAATCGCATAGCAACCATCCTTACTAGATTATTACTTTAAAAGGAAATGTCAAATTTGACAACTTGAAAACTTACAAAATGATAGTTTAGGACGATTCCTAAACGTTTGTAGGAAAAACGTTGTTCATAACACGTGCGGGAAGAGCAATTCTGAAACTCTTATAGTTATTTTCATAACAAGGGCGGGAAGTTAGCGTTTCCGAAACGAATGCAGGATGTTACAGATAACAGCTGGGATAACCGTTTTCTGAAGACTTTGGGGACTTCATTTTCTTCGATAACTTGTCTTACTATATTTTTGTTATGCTGAGCTAGGTTTTTCCTTACTGCTTTCCTTATTTCTTTATCTTCTTCTTCGTCTTTCTTTCACATATGGATAATCCATATTGGTAGGGTAACTGCCTGTGTGTTCTATTAAGCCTTCCTTTCTTCTCTGTCTGACCCATTTACCTACATCTGGGATTTTGCTCATTTCTCAAAGTTCTTCAATTCTGATTCTATCATACAGAGTCTTTGTATGAATGCTTTGTATTGTATTTCTTTATCTGTTTCTTTTATTTTGTCTTTGGATGGTAAACGTCTTTACTTGTTCCGATTTATTATTAGTTGTTTAGTATTTTCCGATATCTTGCCTTTTTTAATAGTCATGTTGACAGCTTTGTGTGTATTTTTAGTAATATATTGGTGGAGTTCATCAATATATTCCGTGTTATTCTGATCTTCCCTTAATATTTTCTTCTAGCTTGTTGTAATTGGTTTACATCGATTTTGTGGGTTTTCTTTTTTAATAGTTTAATTCTCTCCGTTTTGGTATTAAGCCTTATTCCGGATCTCTAAGGTCTGTGGTCACTCATGTGTATGCAATTAAGGGCAGTTACAACTCATATTATTTCTCTATTGTTGGTTATGATAAAGTCTATCTCCTTTTTAGTTCTGCCATCTGGGCTCTACTAGGTCCAATTGTGTTGCTTTTTCTTCTTATAAAAGGTGTTCATTATTTTAAGCTGTTGTTCATACACGAAATCCACTTGTATTTGGCCTCTATTGATACGTTTTCCAATACCACCAGGTCCTAAGCACTTTTCTCCTTCCTGTTTTTTCTTTGCATTCAAATCACCTATTTTCTTCTATTGCTTTTCGTATATTGCCATAGAATTCTTCCAGTTTGTCGTCTATGTGTGTACTTGTAGGGGCAGAGGTCTGTATGATTTTTAATCTGTAATGCTTAAGAGATTTTAACTATAAAGTAAGCAACTCTGTATGATATTGCAGATCCCATATAGCATTAAGTTCCCCGATTCAGGTTAATTAGTTCTTCTCCTTGTCACCTTGTTTAGCATAAACCGACAATGTCTCACCTTATGTGACTTAGTTCTTCTTTCAATTGTAGGCATCTATCTTCCATTCTTAATGTTAGCATTATATGTGACTATGCTCGTCTTGGTTTATTTTATTTTTATGGTATGTGTTTGGATTCATCGAATTCTTGCCTCCTCCAGAATCCGCGAGGCTGCCTGGTAGATTCCCAGGGTGTGGACGGTTTGTCCTACCCACCTGAAGTACTTCTCTTTGAAAATTCGACATCAATCATGGGAGTGGTTAGGATATGTGGTTAGCTCCCTGAAGTGGTCCTGCCCTCTACCAGGATCGTAGAGGAGTGTCCACTCGCTACCGCTTTGTATTGGTTATTGATTGCTTTTTCAGACTTATAGTACAAAGTGGTTTTTTCATTTAAGCAACAGAGAGGTTTATGACTAAACATTTCTTCCGAAGCGAAGGAAAAGTCAAAGGAATATAGACATACTTTGTTGGTGACTGCCCTGAACAATACCTTGAAGAGTTTGCAAATGTATTTCATTTTTTCCACCGAAAAAACTTTCTTTTCTAACTGTGTTGTATTTAATATATTTAAGGCAAAGCAGACAACTAAGCAAAAATGTATCTCCAATTCGATTTGAGAATGAATGAAAATGATATTAAATTAGTTTTTTAATATGTAGTTGGCATTTTTCTAATTGTTTAAGTTCTGTTTAAGTCGTTTAAAATTCGCATAATAACCTAATCATGATGCTGTCCCAGTCTTCTGATACACCCTTTATATACGTATATAAATAATCAAAAGTTTTGCGAAAAACTATATATAAAAGCTTTTGTAAAAGTAACTATTACTAATACATATATATCTAGACATGGAGGATCCCCAGTGGTGTTACGACAACTTTATTAATTACCGTTCATTGAAGTCTGCGGACAATGTGAGGCAACAGTTATCCAGAATCATGGATCGTTTTAACCTCAAGAGGACTTCAACAGATTTCAGCAGCAAAGACTACTACATTAACATTAGAAAAGCTTTGGTTAACGGATTTTTTATGCAGGTCAGAATATTAAAAACTCCAAATAAAAATACGATTTCTAAAGGTTTTCTTTTAGGTGGCCCACTTGGAAAGAACGGGACATTACCTCACAATAAAAGATAACCAAATGGTTCAACTTCATCCGTCCACGTGTTTGGACCATAAACCTGAATGGGTCATTTATAATGAATTTGTCCTTACCACAAAAAATTACATTCGTACTGTTACAGACATTAAAGGTAAGTTTCATATTTTTATATTTGCTTACAATTACTTTTATAAAGTTTACAATTCCATCAGTAACTTGAGCGATAACAAACAAAAAACCACAATGATTTATCTAATGTAATTTTGCACTGACAGTTAAATTTACAATTTATTATTATTATAATAATTTTAGTTTATAAGGCTGTAAAAAAATATCTTTATTTTTTAGCGGATTGGTTGTTAAAAATAGCGCCACAATATTACGACCTGCAAAATTTCCCTCAGTGTGAGGCCAAGCGTCAATTGGAAATTTTACAAAATAGATTAGAGTCTCGACAGTTTCAGCAGGGTTTTTAAATAGACATATAATTGGTAGTTTATATTTTCATATATTTATGGATTAGCACTAATTAATTTTATTGATTGTGTTTATATGGTATTCTGCAATGTATTAATTTAAATTTGCATTCCAAATAAATGTTCAGTTGGCGAATCCTCTTTTATTAGATCTTATATTTCCAAGGTATCATCAGGAGATTTTTCAAATTGATCCCCCACTGCAATTGTATTGACCCTTGCAGTTTGACTTTCTAATTGTTGCCGCCAAGGACAATAGTGGCCTAAAATGACATTCAAAATGTTAGCAATTATATTTATATTATAAAATTGTACCTAACTGTTTGCACCACGAATATATCCTGATATTCTGCAGCTGAATATAATAGAAGATGCAACAGAGATGCTGATTAAACCAAAAGATATCCATGCGCCATTCTAAAATTTAATTAGTATTACAGATGTTAGTGTCTCATAAAATTCCTACATATTTTTATGTGACTTGATTTTAGCTATTTTATTTTAGTGAAACTAATTAAATTTTAAGAATGTACAATGTACATAATACAGAAAGAAAAATATATGTATATGGCCCGGTTGTACAAGTGTAAGTTCAGCTGCGGTTTAGCTAAACTCGCAGGCAAGCTCAAACCTAGCTTAAATGGCGTATCCGTTGTACATACAAGAATAGCTGTCAAGTTCAGTTAAGCTTCAGATGAATAAAAATTATTAGTGTTGGTAATAGTAACGCTTGCGCACTGTTTGATACTAGATGTCAAAATTGAAAACGAATGCTCTTTGTTGTGTATTATGCCATAACGTTTCAACTTAGTTACGAAGTTTTATGCGTTGTACACATATCACATTAACAATTTTTTTTTTAATATGGAAGAGCTTCTGGGAGTACCTATTAACAGACGACGAAGATATATTAGAGCTCGCAGATGTAATTGATAGGCAGCGAGCGTATAAAGTATTTTGGCCCCGAGAAAACCATTTTCAAAAATGGAACGATTCTGAATTTATAAAAAGATTTAGGTTATCAAAAAATGGGGTGGCATTTGTTTTAGAACGCATTCAACAAGAAACGAGACAGCGGAATGTAGGGAAAACAATGTAAAAAAATTGCAAAAGATCAACTTTACCTTTTATTAGACAGCTATCGCATTTAATTTGTTTAACATAACATTATAAATTAAGTAACAAAAAAAATTAAATGTTACATTAATGCTGTATTATGATTAAAGGTATAGTTGATCTTCAGTAATTTTTTACAGATCTTTTCTTCAAACTACACAACTTAAGAAATACCTACGAAAATAACAGCATTTCGTAGGTACAAGTGATTACAAAGAAATGATTTTCTGTTAGGGTTAATTCTAAAAACGAAACGCTTTTAAATTTGGTTATGTATTTTACAAATAAACACTTGGAAACATAAAACATAATGATTGTCTGTTCGTGGACCAAGCTTAAACCCACCTTAAACCTCCGCGTGCAGCGGCTCAAGTTAAACCACGCTTGAACCGAGCACGTGATCTTAAACCCCAAATGTACAACGGAAATTTACGAACTGCTGAGGCTCAACAGAGGTTTATTGGTAAACCTGCGCTGAACTGCTATTGTACAACCGGGCCTAAGAGTATTGCAAAACCTTTTTTTTTTGTTTTCCGTTTCCATTGTGAAAGTACCTATAACCACAGAGCAGATAACTTACTATTAATGACAGTCCGTAATAACAAATAGTCCATGCTGCTTTATTATAAACAAAAGGAATCGCATAACAGTCACCAGCAATATTTTCTACATTATCCTGCGTAACAACCTGCATCTTTGTAATAGTTAATTCTAACCTTTTTGAAGTTTTTTTCAAAAAGTTCGGAATTGTTCTTGTTTGTGCTTCTTGAATACTTGAGGAAAAATTTGGTAGCAACGAAGTGAAACTTTCTATTTTATCCTAAAAATAATTTAACGATTATTTTAATAAAGTAAGATACAAAATAATATACAAGTTGTTGGTTTTTTTAAAAACATCGTTATTTACAAGTTTTTTCATTTTGTTACTTAATTATGTCTAGTTTCTAAGAGAATTCATTCAATTTTTTTTCACTAAATGTAACACACAAAGTGTAACATGTAAGTACAATCGAACTTCAATAAGTCTAACTTCGATAACTCGAAATTTTGATAACTCGAAACAAATTGGTTGGCGTTAGCGTCAAGAGTGAGAATTATGTGTAATTTTTACTTGATAACTCGAACTTCTATTACTCGAATATCTTGATAACTCGAACAGAATATTTGGCGCCACCTTCGATAAGTCGAATTTTCTGGGAATCGTTGAGCGTTTTGCGTTTGTATTTAAAAACCAATGAACATACAACCGATTCGCTGTATAATGGTTTAAATAACATTGAACCCTTAACCATAATATGTCCCCGCCCCCGCCCCTGCCTTATTGTTACATCGATTAAGAAATCGTAGCTTTTATTTTAGTTTCTTTGCCGTCACCAGCGAACTAATTTATTGTTTAATTATTAAATTGCCCTGCTAAGAATAGACAAAACAATAATGCATTCGTTCAGAAATTTGTTTACAAACCCTAAATTCTCGGTAATTAATTAGTCATGGACATCAAACTTTTTGAATTCGGGGTATTAATTATTTTCAACCTAAAATATTTTTAATATTCAGAAGGTAGTTGTTTCAGACGGGAAATTTTAGAAAAAGGCTAGATTTCAGGCTATAAACTTTTTTGGTATTTTTTAAGCAAATTTAAAATGAAATAAGTTAGATTTACCAAAATAAGTACCTAGTCATGAATCATAAATTTAAATAAAGTCAGCGAAATATTCGGTTATGCCGAATATTCATTAAAATGGCCGAACATTACGACTGCTAAATAGTTAACCGTTAACCAAATATTCGTTTCACCTCTATAAAATAATAAATACGTATTATGTATTTTATTTAATAACCCGAAGTCTTGATAACTCGAACTTTTTTTCTGGCAAGTCATGGTTCGAGTTATATACCTACTTTTTTTTCTAGGGTTCTGCTGGTAATCACCAAATCGTCTGCGTGTGCTATTATTTGAACCGTCTTTGTACTGACTGTTATGCTGATGTTGATTTTCCTGATTATTGTCTCTAGTGTCTAGTACAATGTTAAATACCAGTGTTGATAACGCGTCACCCTGTTTTACTCCCTCGTTAATTGCAAAGGGTTCAGTCATGCCATGTTGTGTTAGTACCATCCTGTTTGTACTGTATAACGTCGTCATTGTCAGCCTTATTAGTTTTTCCGGAATTTTTAAAGTTTCCATGCACTGCGTATCTTGTTTCTTTTGATTTTATCGGTCATGTTATTAATATGGTGTTCCTACTCCCACTATTTTCCATATAAAACTTTTGTACTGCATCGTTTGAGAGTAGGCTGTCCAGACGTCCTCTTTTACCCGGACAAGTCCTCTTTTCAGGGAATAAAATTCTGCCCGGTATATATCCGCATTTTCTATGTACAAAGTCCTCTCACTATTTGCCAAGTGCCCCCTAAACGGCTAAACTATACCCAATCTGATACTCCAGTGTATCGAGAATTGCATAGATAGATCATAAATCGCGCGAATGCTATAAGCCATTTACATTATTTAACGGAGGAGTTTATACCTTGATAAATAGTCGATTATATGCAGACTGATCTATTTTTTGAGAAACAATTTTAATGTAGGGGTGGCGGGCGATTTTTGCTTTATCTTTTGTCTGTGTATAGACACCTCGGTTTTGTTTGTTTTTAAAAAAAAAATAACGTTTTAGCAATAAAAAACGTACAACTCTATTTTACTTTAAAAAATTCGAATAGTATTTGCAAAAATTGAGATATCGAAAAAATCTCCACGTCAGTAGATAGATAAAAACATCTCGTTTTCAAAGGGCGCACGAACATTTTACCAAAATGCAAATTAATTCGGAAATAATGGAAATACGATTTTAGAAATGTTGTAACTCACTATTCATAATGTAGCGTGTAGGCAACTTTACTATCAGAGTGCGTTAGATAATATCTATATTCTTTGATAATAGGATATATTTAAAAGATGAAACAGAATTCGAAGGCAAACTATTTCGTATTATTCCAAGGAACAATTTAATCATCCCAACTTGTCAGTTATTACCCGACGTTACAGTTTTGAGTCATATACAAATCCGTGCTTATTTAAGTAGTTATGCAACTTTAGATACGTCAAATAGAATGTCATTGTACATTGTACAGTCAATTTCTATTTGACGTATCTAAAGTTGCATAACTACTTAAAAAATCAAAAAGTCATAGGAAGGCGCGTTTAGCAGAACGTTAAAAACGAGTTGAGGTTAGAGGTCAAGAATTGCGTAAGATTCATATTTGAAAATTTGCATATTTACATAGTTATTTGTGGTATGGCTGTAAAAGATATGGCACAAACAAAATTACGATTTTCTGTGTATTTAAATTGTAATCTCCTTGTCAAGTTTGCGGAAAGTTCGGATTTAAAGCCGTTGTGACTGTGCTGTTTGTGTTGCCTAGTCTAGTGTAGCGTAAATGGGTCATTTACACCGATTTTTCTAGAACTTTATTTCCAGTTTTTCTGGAATAATTTGCATTTTGAAAAAAAAATTCTTGTGGCGTTTGAAAGAGAGTGGTTGCGTCTATCTACTGATAGAGAGATTTTTTCGATATTATTTTTGTAAAAACTATTTGAAAATTTTGAAGTAAAATAGAGCTTTAGATTTTTTAATACTGTAAAGTTGGTTTTTAGAAATTAAAAAAAATCTTTCTATCAATAGATAGAAAATACATGGATAATTACAAAAAAAAATGCTCTGCCGTTCCTGCTTAAAAAATGAGTCTAAAAAACTGGAACAAAATGTGCTTAAAATGAGGTATATTTCATGGTGTAAATGCCAGCCTTAAGTGAAAGAATTTTAAACTAACTTGCGGGCAGAGGCAAATCATTTTATTGGTTCGGCTCGAAAATTATCCAATTCCGACCAATAGAACGACTTGTCTCTGATAGTGAGTTAGTACAAAATCGTGAATGGACTTTAACCTCTTATGACAAGGCCCGCTGAATTAAATATTGCATACTTAATTTAGCCAAGACGTAATTTAGAAAGGATGATGGCGCCATTTGCGGTGAACTATACCTGCTCTGTGCTTTCGCTTATAGTTCTTGTTTTTGTTTTCTTACTCAATGTTTCTTCATTAGTTAACACCTCTAGTCTCGTCGTTTATAATTAATTTAGTGCCTTTTAACTTTGTATTGTATCCTTTTTCTCTAGCTAGGAACATATGTTTCTTCAGTTCCATTCGCTTTTCTTGTTCCTGTTTTGTGTATTCTTCATTAATCCAAATTTTTAATTTCTTTAATTTATGTGAATTCTTTAACATTTTTATTTTCTTATCCACAGTTGTAAATGTTAGTTTTATTGGCCTGGTCTTCTCTCGTATTTTCCCATTCGACAAAATTCATCTATATCTATATCATAATGGTTATTGGCGGTAATTTCTAATTTGTTCTCTTTTTTCATAAGTTTCTGCATACTTCTATTTCATATGTTATTAATTTTTTTAATATTTTCTTTTTGGATGTATTCTATATGTTGTTTTTGTTCCTCGGTGACGTTTTTCAATTTTTGATTTTCTTCTAAAATTTTGTTGCATGCCGGAGTCCCAGATCTAACTGAACTTTATTATTAAAGTCGTGTATGTACATAAAGTACGTAGGCAACCAACCTTACTTTACAACTTAAAAGCTAGTTTCCGTTAGAAATTTTTTTATTTTAATCTATTGTCTCAGTTATTTTTATTTCTAATGTATTTAATTTTCCTTGTATTGTCTCAAACATTTTTTTTAATTTCCATTCCTTGGTTTATTGTTATAAATTTATATTGGTTAAGGTTACGTTTCCTATTATTACTTAATATTTTATGATATAGTTATAAAATTATTTTTGAGAATTTTGAGCTGCTTGATTTTTGATTAAAGTCTTTAAAAGGGTATTTTAATGAATTTAATCACAACTTTTCTTATATTTTATTAGACAAAAACCTCTTTTTTACAATGTGATGTAAAAACTTTATATTTTATTTAATACACACCACTTAAAAAAGTATACATGTTTATTGTAAAATAATACAAGAGTGGAATGGATTTGACTGCAAAATGAGTATCGTAACTAATTCATAAATCTAAGTTCGTAAAAATTAAGTATAAATAGGTACTTTTTACTTCTGTCATGTGAATATTATTTGTTGTAACATTCAAAGCACTTTAGGTGTGGTTAATGATTGCATACTATGATAAATATGTATAATTTACTTTTTACTTTGCAGTTGACCAACTCGGTTACTAATTTATTAGTATTTTTTAAGAACAAAAATGCCAAAAGATTATCCTAATAATAAACTGAAATTAATATTCTTTAAAGACTGAAAATATATACTTCTATTTTAAGTTGTTTTTAACTTTGTACACGTCACACGGTGATGTTAATGAGCTGGTTTTTCCGTTGTTCGTAAAATTGATTAAACATTAAAATTCTTAGGAATCATACTAGTTCTACATTTCCTAGTATAACTACACACGGAAATCAAATTTAAAATATTTTATTGTATAAAAAGTAAATAATTTCGTGTCCCCACCGATTATCAGATTGTTGCCAAGGCACCTGTAGAATACTACTACTCGAGTTAATTAATGTAATGAATATTTTTGAAAAAACAAAAGTCAATGAGTAAGTGTAGATGATGATTTACACGTCCGCGATAAACGTAAGAAAATGATGAATACTTAAAACCACGTACATGTTTCGATAAGAATCAACTTTGGGACGCATAACTTACCCTCATTTTTTTAATCTGTAGTTTCAAGTGTATCATTTTTGATAAACAATTCAAAAGGTGTGGAACTTGTTCTTCATTTATGTAACGAATTTGATTTACCAATAATTTTAATTTTCGTTGAACGTCACGAGACAGGATGTTCTTTGGTAATTCCTCGATCATTTTTGTAACTTTATCTTCTCCCATACCGCTATAAACAAATTCCGTAATTTTCATAATCTATAAAGGAAAATATAGGTAATATTGTTTGTTGTTTGTGAGCATGCATAATCCAAAGTTTTGACTTTTAAACTTAGTTGAACTGGCCTAGTAAATAGATTTTTACGTTTATTAAAATGGTAAATAAAATAATTAGTTTAACGTCTAACTGACAATACAATGTTATTCTTATCAGAAGTAACAAAGTGCAGCTGTGCCGTTCTGTAATGATTCATTATGATAACAAATAATAAAACTGAAATGGTAATATATGTATCATGTTACGGAAATTCCAACAAATTTTAAATTACAATCGATTTTTTTGTGTAAGTAATTTTACAACTAGACAAGACCATCCAAACAATAAAATTAACTGTAATTTGACAACAATTTTACATATGTACAAATACAAATCATAAATTTCTAGATTTTTATTTGTTTTTAACAGAACTGACGCAATTCTCTGAAAAGTATGTTGCACAACATTAGGAAATTGCAATTCATTTCAATAATTAACTTCCAGAAAGATACTCTTTCTATAACAACAGCTTTGGCTAGATATAGACGATATAATTAATAAAAATAAAAAGGATTACATGTAATATGTACTTAAAATTTTCAGACATAGATAAGCAATTTATTAAATACTCGACGTGGAATGAACTGTAACAAAAGTGGCAAACTCCCATAAAGTTCAATGTTACGTGTTATACTCGTCATAATTACTAGAAAACAATGTTTCAAGAGTACATTAGATAAGATAGTACATATATCCAAAATATCTTCTGTCAACATTTTCCTTTTTTTATAAGGTAAATATAGGCAAAGGAAAAAACTTATCGAATTTTCTTGGCGTGTTTTTTACATGTTTCGTTGGAATCGAAACTTATATCTATATTATTAAACACACATTTGGTATAGATGGCACATCCAAATTTTCTTCGATGGCTTCAAGTTTTTCGAGTAATTTCCTCACTTCAACATCGGGAGTTTTAACTTCATTAATGCAGGTGTTTACCATTGTGTGCAAAATAGAAAAGTTGACCTTCATATCTAAATTTTGAATGCATTGTCCGACATTCCAGTGCTAAAATTTTAACTAATGAAGAATTTTTTTAATTCGTGAACTTTTTGGTGCAGTACCTTTTTCATATTTAAACTGTAGTAAATTGAATTGTTTTCGCGACATTTATCTAAGACGTCTTTAATTTTTAACCGATGTCTATTAGGTAAATAATTGTATAGTTTATTATCCAACCACGTCTTGTTGTTCCAGATCTGAAAATAGACTATTTATTTACAAAACTAAAACGAACAAATCTATTTATAGATCCGAAAATCGGCACAATTCCAGTCTAATTTTATTTAAAAATTCTAACATAACGAGTGCATACAAAAACATAAATGTATGCCATCACATGAATAATTTGTGGCTAGTTCTGATAAGCTTAATATAGCTGACCTATGGGAAGTTCAACTCGTCTTAATTACGCATTAGTTAACAACGCCATTCATTTCACAAAACGTTCATCTTCCTTCCTTAAATTTTAGTGTGATTTAGGTTCATTTTACGAGACACGCAAGCATTCACCAGAAATAGGAATGACAATTTGAAGGCATTTTAAATCTGTTAATAAATGGCGATCCTTTCATATTAAATTAGTTAAATGTATTCCTCCTTCTCGGCCATTTAAAATAATACATGACAATAATAATAATAATAAAACTATAAAAAACGTAAACATTTTTCTGCAAAAGAGAAAAATGATGAGTCAACAACAGGATGACTGAACAAATAGTCACATGCTTGTATTTCAATAACGTATACATGTTTACATTGACTCCTCGATTAAATGCAGTCTCTTGTGTAACCCCCAAACAAAGATAAGTAATTGTAATTTAAAAATAATTCGACGAGGTCATTTCATAGATCAATATTTAATAAATAGCATATTATTGACGATCAGTATTGCAACAAGGATTGTTGTTTGAAATTAATTAATTAAAAATGACAAACCAAAAAGTCGTTTCTTGGGTTAATGAAATATAAGCTGCGTAATTTTGCTATATTATTATTTGAAGCACTATTAAGTGATCTACGTATTTAGATGGTAATAACGTACTTACGTATGAGTTGTCGATATACTCTGTAAAAATCGTGTCATCATTTATTGCTTCGCAAAACACCGATATTGGTAAATGGGCACAGTAAAATACAGCAGTTAAAATTAAAAACAACCATAATAATGTTACCGATAATAACGTGGAAATCTAAAAAGAAACATGGCAAACTTAAAAATTATTTAGAAACATAATGCTTGTTTCTGTACTTTGGTTTATACCGCATTTAAAAATGTAGCAAATATGTGCATTCGAGCTTTAAAAATCCTACAATGAAAACATTGCCTAGATAATAAATGAACTTTAAAATATAAAAATTTAAGACGTTCGATAACTATTTAAAGTTTTTTTGTCCCATTTCACATGCCTCTTGAAATTTCTCGTTCGTTAAGCTTCGTAGTTTAAATAATAATTTTTATGCAAAAATACAACAAAATATGTTTATCTTGAGAAGCACAATCATTATTTAGCAATTACTATGATATGACCTCAATTTGCAATCGGTGCATTTAAAAAAACAACATGCAACGGGATTTTCCATTCTCGGGAAGACCCCACTTTTATCACAAGATAAATCCTTAACCCATATTTAAAATCAAAATTGAAAGAAGTAAAAAATTGTGAGAAGAAATAATTTAAATTTCAATTTTATTAATAAATGTACCGGCACTCTTAAAACAGAATGCTCCAAAACCACTAGAATGAAATAACATAAGCACATAAAAAACAAAGAAAGCTATAATAGTTACCCTAAATAATCTAAGAGTAGTGGATAGATTTTCTGAAGGCGGAGACCATGTTTTGTTTGCTATAATCTTTTTTAGTTCTCTTTTTCCAGCAAGAAAAGCTATCACTAAACTAAGAAGAATCACCAATGCATACGTAGGTGGAAACATCATAATCCATAAATTTCCATTTACTAATTTATGTCCTGCTCCTGTACCTCTAAAATATAATAGATTAACTAAAAAAGTGTTTCAATTTAGACCTAACAGGTCCTAAATATAAAAATAAAAATGACAAGCAGTTTCTAGATGGTGCAGGGGTGGATGCCTGCCCCACTGTCTAATGAATTCTAAGACTTCCACGTTCAGTATCAGTGTTAAAGAACGTCTTCCGGGTTTGGACCATGTCATTGTTAAGGCAGAAGAACTCAACGTTTCGCCCACTTCTTAAGGGGCTTCATGAGGAGGAAATGCACAAATAGTCGAGTCAATGAAGGTTTTTACTTCTAAACCCACAATAACAGAACCGATTTTGATGAATTTTTTTTTAAATTGTTTCTTATATTAAATTATTCAAAATCAGAAACATTCCAGCTGGCGCTATCAACTATTTATATTGTTTAAACATTAAAATAAAAAATTATTAAAAAAATTTTTTCTTCGATGGAATTTTAACTAGAAGTGACTAATTTTGAAAATTTAGTATAATAAATAATTTTTGAATAAAAAAGTTTCAAAATTTCCATTTAAAATGTTAATTATTCAATCATTCGGATGCAAGAATATAATATACAAAACATAGACATATATATATTTTCACCTTAAAAAATCAATATTTTTATGAGAATATATAAACAGGCACAAGAAATTGACCTTTTGTATCACAGGTAGGGGAATTCCAGGTCAAACTCCAGATGATTCACCATGATTTTCGGAGTGAACGCATGTGTTTTGAGGTTATTAATATGTTAAAAGAAGTTTTTAACATTAAATATTGAAAATATTAGTGAATATTGTTGAAGAGAACTGAATTGATTAAAATTCAGAAAAAAGTGCAAAGATACAAGTACAAACACGATGGAAAAAGTAATTATCTGTCATGTATTCTTGGTTTGTATTGAAAATAATTGGATTACATTTGCTTTTAAGTTTGTTTATGTATTTTGAAGAATCGAATTATTATTCTTATTATTATATTACATTTATATTACATTATTACAGTTATTATGATACATTTATAATGCTGTAAAAACATATTTTTTTTGTAATTTTGGTGACTACAACAAACTCGCTTGTGTTGCATGTAAGTTAAAAAGTGTTTCCCGTTTAATAAATAAGTACTCAATCTTAACTAAATTTTTTTAGCTTATTTGAAACATATTGATTTAACGATTCTAAAAATTTTAGCCCTTTAAGTGTAATATTTTTAATTCTACGGTACTTTTTTCAATGGATTTTCCGCGCGTCATTCTCGTCGCTAAGATTATTTGCTAAAACAATTAGTGTTAAATTATTCTTTGAATGTAATGAAATCTTTTTAAATTATTAGAAATACATTTTCTGTCTTACAGCTCTATTTCCCTTTGAATTTGATCCTCATATTTAAAATCATACGTGTTAAAAACATTTCCCAACATTTTTTATATGATACAGCAACAGCAACAAGATACTGTAGATTCTACAATTAATTGTTGTTGCATTTGCAAAGAACAAGAGAGTTCAGATACACCAAGTACTTCGAGTAAAAGTGCAGAAAAACTTACACAAGTGACAAGAGGACTGCCAACACTAAAAGCAGTTGTTCCATTATGCTCAAATTCAGTGAAGATTCATTTATTCCATACCACAGTCATATTTTTTCATCGAAAACCGGACATAATATATCAAAAACCTCAAATTATACGAAGTGTTTTCAAAAATTTCAAGTTTAGAATTCAATTTTTGCATCCGAATGATTGAATAATTAACATTTTTCAATGGAAAATTTGAAACTTTTTAATTCAAAAATTATTTAATATACTAAATTTTCAAAATTAGTCACTTCTAGTTAAAATTTCACCGAAAAAAAATTTTTTTTTAATTATTTAAACAATATAAATAATTGATAGCGCCAGCTGAAATGTTTCTGATTTTGAATAATTTAGTATAACAAACATTTAAAAAAAAAAATCATCAAAATCGGTTCTGTTTTTGCGGGTTTAGAAGTTTTGACGATTTTTCCGCTTTATTGACTCGACTAAAATAGCAGATCCATTTTCGTCCCGTTGTTAATACCATAAATTTCCCCGCGCAGAACCTGGCCAAATATCACGCTGGCATTCTTAAGGTATACCGGGTGTCAACGAAACCTGGGGCACCCCCATAAATTTTTTATTCTTTAAGATATCTAAATAAAATTTGGCATATGTAATATACTCTTTAAATGGTATTTGTTGACATAGGAAACAAGTTTCTGTCACTTCCGGTTTCGCCGGAATTGACATCAACTTTGTTATTTTAAATGGAACACCCCGTATATTTATACATTTTTGGAATCTCCATTTAATTTTACGTATGGTAGTATCAAGTTTGAAACATTTTGATGACAAAGTAAATACTTGCAGAAGAGTTTATTTATTAATCTAGGATACCATGACCTGCGTAATATGGAAGTCAGGGTGCTACGACACTCAAAACAAATTATTTTAGCACTTCAACTGTGACAAGTCTGTCTTTTTTTGTGCATTTCATTTGTTTCACTTGTTTTAAAACCCAGTATCTAGATTTAAATGTCCAAAATAAGTTTTTTTTGAACGGAGATTGTTATTCCGAATTAAATTTTCATATTAAACCCGCGTTATGGGTATCAGTAAAATCCTTGAAAAACGCTCCTTTTTAATATCCTAATAGTGTCCCACCCTAGTGCCATTTGAAAAAATAGAGTTATTCTCGAAAAAGCATTTTTGCCAACTTTAGGGCATTCTAATACAGCAACTAAAATAGTTAAAGTTCTAAAACAATTTGTCACGAGTGTTGGGGCACCTTGACTTTCATTTTGCGTAAGTCATGGCACTCTAGATTAACTTCTGCAAAAAATTACTTTGTCATCAAAATGTATCGAACTTGATACTAGCATACGTAAAATTGAATGGAGATTCCAAAAATGTATAAATATATAGGGTGTTCCATTTGAAATAACAAAGTTGATGTCAATTCCGGCTAAACCGGAAGTGACAGAAACTTGTTTCCTATGTCAACAAATGCCGTTTAAAGAGTATATTACATATACCAAATTTCATTTAGATGTCTTAAAAAATAAAAAATTTATGGGGGTGCCCCCGGTTTCGTTGACACCCTGTATACAGGGAAATCTTTACATATTTTAAATTCTTCTCATTTTGTAAACCTCATCGACAATCTCACTGTAGACCCTAATGGCCTGCTAGTCAGTTTTGAAGTTACGTCTCTGTTCACCAAGGTCCCCATCCCTGAGTCAGTAGCTATAATCGAACAGTTACTAGTTCAACGCGGCAAACCTGCAAGTTTAGTCATTCTCGTTGAAAAGTGCCTTTTCTGTTTAACAACCGATTACATGGTGTTTGCGAACATCTTTATGGCAATAACCCTGGAATCATTTGATTTAAAACCCAAGGTCTGGTTCCGTTACGTGGATGACACTTTTATTATCTGGCCCTATGGAAAACTAACCTTACTTCCTTTCTGGAACATCTCAATAATCAGCACCTTGATACCAAGTTCACCATGGAAATAGAATCTAACAGTTCTCTCCCTTTCCTCGACGTACTCCTCCTGGTAACCTACAAACCGAGCAATCATCTTGCACCCTCAGTTTATCGTAAACCCACACACATGGATAGGTATCTTCACGCCAATTCACATCATCATTCGGCACAAAAACTATCCGTAATCAATTCTCTCGTTCATCGTGCTAGCACAGTGTCTCAACCCGGCAGTTTTCATGTCGAGTTGGTCCATATCCAACACAATCTCGTACAGAATGAGGGTATAACAAAAGAGACGTTAGGAAGGTCATCGAAAAACAATTACACCCCTCACACTCTGGAAGTTCTCAGAACACCTGTACACCACAAGTACATTCGCCAAGTTATTCTTCTCATAGGTAGGATCCTCAAAAACCATGTTCAACCCCCTCAAAAAGTGTCACAAATACTCCCGTCTATAGCATCCCTTGTTCTTGTGGTTAAGGGTACATTGGAGAAACTGGTCGCTTAGTACACACACATATCTGTGAACACAAACGTTGCTTCAAATCAGGTCTTTTCTCACATTCAGCTGTTGCTGAACATCATCACGACACTGGTCATCTTGTTTGTAAAATCTTCCATCATCGTAATGCCTCTTATTTTTTCATTAGAACTTCCAAACGTTGTCAAGTTAGATTTGAATGTCCCAGGTTGGAAATTACGCTTTAAAATCGAGTACCAAGATTTGAATATTTGAATTCGGATTCATTCCGAAAATTTGAATCGTTAAACACAATTTGGGATTAATTCGAATCAAACAGATGATTTTGATTTTGAATTTTTAACATTTTTAATGATTAACAAAATTTCGCAGCTTGGAAGTTTTATGTAATAAACACCCGTGGATTGTATAAGAAAATCTATAAACTATAAACACTAGCGCGTGTCTTCATATCAACAACTAAAAGATGCCCTTTGTCTCCCTTCATTCACACCTAACAAAAGCTCGATAAAAATAATTCAAACGAAAAATCCGTGAGGCCATTGAAATCATTAAAACCCCTAGCAACTCGAACCGTGACACTGGTGATCATCTGTCAGATATATGGAAGTCTGCCATAGCAACTGGCTCCGCCCCCTCCACTTCTAACCAATCGCCGTCTTCGTTTGATACGCTTGACCGGTTATAATCGGTATAAACTCGCTGCCTTTTCTGTTTTTCTTCAGAAGCGTTTCGCTTCTGGCTTGGTTAACAAGTTGAGTTCCGTACCCCTTTTTCCCTTTGCTAAAAGAGTTTCGCCTCTGGCGTGGTTGACACGTTGCGTTACTGTGCTCTTTTACTGCCCCCATTTTCCTCCTGATGAAGACCCTTAAAAAAGTGAAAGAAACGTTGAGCTATTCTGCCTCAACAATGACACGGTCCCAACCCGGAAGACGTTCTGTTATTTATTATTCGTAATTAATTTTAATTACCTGATTGGTCCTAGACTTAACATATAATTTTCAATTTTATAAGTTATATTTAGGATTGTGTGCTGCAGCTCGCTAGGAAAGAGTTCTTCGGCGGCTCCACTTACATTCCTTTTTATTTCTAGAGATAATTTCTATAAACATTAGCTTTAAAAGTGAAAATATTTCTTTTATGAGAGCTTATTAAGTCGTACTTGAAGATTTCTCATTGTCAGCTCGCTTCTGTTTAATTCGTTTTTAGTATAATGGTCGATCTTAGTGTATAAAATTTTCTCGAAAAACAAAGAATCATTTGCTGCTGGCAAAAATTGCTGAAAAACCATCTGCAAGTCTTCGTACACAGTTTTCCACTTGGGAAACTGAAATTGGTGGTAATAAAAAACTGCTTTCTTTTGATTTACCAGTACGCCATATATTACCCTAATATTCTTTGCCATAACCATATGCCTCTGAATAAACTGCAAGCTTTCTGTCAAATCTGTTGTACTGTTTATCATTATGTTATGCTGTATATCATTTAAAGCAGTATAAACGGATTCAATTTTGTTACGTATCTCTCTTAAAGACATTTCTAGTGTATGCTCTATACAATTTTTATGGAATATAAAACCTAAAAACAGTTTTCCGATTTAATTTGCCGAAGTTACATTTTGTTTATCAAATATATTTATACCCAGATTTTCAGCATCAAACCCTTTAACAATATCTTCCTCAAATAATAGAGTTACTTTATCATTGTTCCAATTTAATTTGCCTGTAATTAAATTAAGTATTCCTTTCGGTATAGCTGTCGTCTCGCTGTTAATTAAGTCAGTAGAATTTTTTAAACTATCGCAGGCCAATTGAACATCAATTTTAATGACTTCTATATAGTTTTGAAGAATATTTATGATATTTCTCCATATTAGAGGGAGGGTTATTAAAGCATTTTGAATTTCTAAGACAATTTGATATGTTCCAATAATTCCAATCCTGAGTAAAATTAACGATCACTATCAGAGCCCAACAGATGAAGAAAAGAAAATTTAGTCCTAACTTTATTTAAAAATGAAATGTTTTGATTTTTGACATTATTAAAAATTTATAATGAAAATTTAATTTCTAACAACAAAATTGTTTCCTCGATGTAAAATGTATTCTGGGCTACGACCTTATATGTAATAACCACTGATTATTTCTTCTTCAAGTAACAAGAATTTAGCTTTCTAGTGAAGAAGAAATAAGAAATTAACATCGTGTTACACAACAGTTTTGTTATAAAAGGTAATTCAAAACACCAGGTATATTTCAACAAATTAAATGATATTACTTTTAATTGTTCATTGACTTATATAAAAGTTAGAAAATGTTGTGGAATTTACATCAAGCAAACTGTAGAAAAAATATAACATAAAATTTCTACTGGAAAGCAACATTGAAGTTTCGAAGCGTCAATTACTTTTTTCGTACATGAGGCGGTACTCCAAAGGTAAGGAAGTGCTGAAAATAATATTTTTCAAATCAAATTATAAAAACACGATTTTATTTGTCACCTAAAAAACTTAACAAAATGCCTCCACACAGTATATATGCATAAATAAGTGGAATGTGTAAATGTGCCAGCAAATCTCGAATTTCTTTGAATTTTATTCTTGACTGGCGCTTTTGTAAATAAGATAACATAAAACCTAAAAAAAAATCATAAACCTCTTGTTAAGAATACATCTACATTTGTTATTCAGATTAACATATTAAATTAAATTATGAACCAGCCTTGATGCTGTTGTGGATTTGCTTCGTAGGCTAGAGGATTTGGGTTTAATTCCCAGTTCATTAATGTGGAAAAAATCTGAAAGCACATCCTCTTTAGTAATATACGATGTAATACAGATAATAGAAGTGGGAATGAGACCTCAAAACTCAGACCAGGAGGATTAGTGTTTTGTAACTCGGCTCGAACAAGATCGGACCTAAACACTATTGAACCAAGCCGAGACAAGCTTTTTCTGAAATTTGCTTAAAAGGTTCAGGGTTCGTTTCAGGCTCGAAGCACAATAAAAGCTGGAAGATCAGTACAACCTTGAAACTCGGTAAATGTTTAAACTTCAATAAAGTCTACTTATTGAGCTGAAAAATGGTTTGGAACTTATCAAAGGCTCGACTTCGATAAAAGGTTAAATAATAATAAAATTTGATGGTTTGGGAAAGACTCAGAGCTCGATAGGGATAAAACCTCGATAGATTTGGAATTCGATATAGGCTTGATACTTGGAAACAACTTGGAGCTTGATCAAAACTTGTAAAACGTCGGAGCTTTGTTTTTTATGATTTAGCAAAAATTTGAAGTTCAGCTCGAAGCTTAAAAATATTCGAAGCCAAAAGCCATTTGACTCGATAAGTTTAAAAGTTCAAGTTTGGTCCATTCATTGGGGAGTAGGTAAGTTTCAAAGCAAGCTGTATTGGCATGTTCACACTATAAATTAAATCACTTTCATCTATAACACTTGATCGTAAAATCTCCACGTAAAAACTTGTAGCAAATACGCATTACCTTTTTGACACACTCTATAGTATGAATGAGGGAATCTGTTCTGTCGTCAGAACTAATTCATACGCTTTTATAATTGAAAATAATTATATAGATTTAAGAGTTTAAAACTAACTAATAATTAGTAAAAGAATCAACAAACTACCTACTATAAACAACTATATAGAGGTAAGAGGTAGCGGAACAACACCCCCAACACATGAACGAGAGCAGGATCAGATACAAAATGAAAAATAAAAAAGGTAATAAAAGGATCAAAGAAAAATAAAGCATCGGCTGACGACAATATCACTAACGAAATAATAAAGGTCCTACCTGAAGAAGCCATATAATTATTAGAAAATTTACTCAACAAAATAATTGAAGAAGAAATAATACCGGAGCAGTAGAAAACTTATTCACAAGAAGTAGTAAAAATGAGATAAAAAATTACAGACAAATAAGTCTACCTCCGAGTTCATAATCACAATCAAATAAAAATCAACCGGTAGGGCAAGCCAGATTCACATGTGGCTTTTCCACCATAGACCACCTACACACAATTAATCTGATAATAGAAAAATACAAAGAATTCAACAAAACAATTCCTATAGTATATGACATACTTGTATAACTCAAGCTCTATCGAAGTGGAAACGCCAAGGAATACGCAGAGCAGATAGAAGATTGACTAACCTCGGTTTCGCTGATGGCGTGGAATTGTTTGCAGAGAGTGGAACAGCCCTGAAGAGGATGTTAGAACATCTGTCCTCGAAAAGTGCAACAGTTGGACTCAAAATAAATTTCGAAAAAACTAAATTATTAACAAACAGAAGAAAGCTGGACTTGAAGGTTGAGGGAAAACAAGTGGTATATGTACAAGAGGCAGTATACTTGGAACAAATCATATCAATGGAAGGAAAAATGGAGAAAGAGATCCAGAGAAGAATTAGTTTCGCCTGAAAAAAGTACCTACTGGAGTCTTAAGAAAAAGAGCAACACAACAAAACGCGTAAAGAGAATTCAATTCATATTTGTTCCCAACTTTAACCTACAGAGCTGAGATCTGGAGTCTGAACAAAAGATTATACTGGGTGTTTTTTTGTTTTGATAAAACTTATAAAAGAGTTAACTGCCAACCGAGCTGTCATACTGCGCTCACTCTTTCACAGTTATGATCAGTATAGTCTGGCAAATCATCATGAATAGACTTTGAAAATCGGTTGTCGATTCGCGCAACTCAGATGACTTCGTGATTTTTATGGCGCACATAATCTCTAAATGATGCAAAACATCAACACACGTCGAATGAATGTGCGTACTGAAGAGAATATCGCCGCTGTAAACGAAAGTGTGAAAGAAGATTCAAATTTAATGATTCGTCGTTAGTCGCAGCAATTGGGGCTCTGTCCGTCCACTACGTGGAAAATTTTGCGCAAAGATCTTGGCCTACACCCGTATAAGATCCAATTGGTGCAGGAATTAAAGCCATGAGACCATCCTAATTCGCCGTTCATTCGCCGATTGGACTCTAGAGCACTTGGAAACGGACCCGCAATTTTATAGCTAAATTGTGTTCAGCGATGAGGCTTAACGGGTATGTTAATAAACAAAAATGCCGCATATAGAATGATGCCAATCCAGAAGAGACCCTCCAAACTCCATTGCATCCAAAAAAATCCACCGTTTGATGCGGTTTACACGCTCTTGGTATCATCGGACCTTATTTCTTCAAAAATGACGCCGGAGCTCGCGTTACGGTCAATGGTGATCGTTAGTTACCGGATCATGATCAATGATTTTTTGTTTGAAAATATGGATGACATTGATCCGATCGAGATGTGGTTTCAACAGGATGGCGCTACGGGCCATACTGCGACCGCAACCATCGGCTTATTGAAATCAAAAGTTGACGATAAGTTGATTTCGAGAAATGGACCTGTCAATTGGCCTCCAAGGTCGTCCGATTTGACACCTCTCGAGTATTTCCTGTGGGGCTACGTGAAGTCACTGGTTTATGCTAATGAATCAGCAGCAATTGACGCCTTTGAAGTTAACATTGTTCGAGTTATTTGTGACATATGGCCAGCAGTGTTCGAAAAACAGCCGCGGTGGTCATATGCCCGAAATCGTTTTCAAATGTTAATTTTTTACAATTTGACGTTCTATCGGGCTTAAACAAAATCCATAACAAGAAACTGAAAGTGTCCCAAGCAAAAATGGAGAGATTAATGTTATGCATAGGAATAACAGACAAAATAAGTTTCGAGGAAATTTGAAGGAAGTTGATGATGTTATTGAGGCAAAAGTGGAATTAGGTAGGCCATGTAGCAAGAATGGGAAAGGAACGTTGGGCTCGAATAACCACTTTTTGGTCACCATGGGATGATCAAAGAGGAAGAGGACGACCAAAAACTCAGTGGGTAGATGAAGTGGAATAGTATGCCGGATAGAACTGGAAGTTGGAAGCAACAGAGAGGAACAACTGGAGAAACGCCTTTGCCCTTTTGAGGGATGCATAGGTTATCAATCAATCAAGAGTTTAAAACTAACTAACAACCCTAGGAATTAAACTATTCTATTAAGAACTTGGGTTTCGAGAGAGATCACGTCCAAATTTTTTTGAACCAAGTCGGCTGAGCCTTTTCAGCTGCTCATAAAGCTCAAAGCTCAGTAAAGCCTCATGGCTCGATAACTGAGCATTTGACGTTTCTCTATGGATCTGGCAAAATTCTAATTAGATAGTAAGTACATATGACCGCAACAATAAATCGAAGTGTTTGGCATCTACAAGCTTAGATCTTATTCACTAAACAAAAAATACTTTTGTTATTATTGCAGTATCAGTGGACAGAATCTAATAACTTTAAAAATGAACTAGGTACATAAATTTAGGCAGTTATTTTCTATTTTAAATATGTATTTTTTCTTCATACATTTTAAAAACTATCAGAATTGATAAAGATGATAATTTAATCGTTTTAAAGTTCACACTTAGAAAATCAAGATAAAGTTTGTACCATGATACAGTGATAAAGAAACTCACTATATAAAACTTATGGTGTTACAGAATACACAAATTATTTATAAAAATACCTTTGTCAATGAACGTCTATGGTAAAAGCAAAGAATTTGAATTGAACCAAAATTTGAATTGCAATTATTATTGTTATTATATTCACAACATACTTAGAAGAAATAATTTATTTTTTTTTACAGCAACAAATACAGGGTGTCTCAAAATTGACGCCCGTGCTGCTGGGATTTGATTCAGGGGGCTAAAAGAAATCTAAAATGAAGAGTGGAAAATTTTCCGTTTGTCTTTTGTTATCGAGTTATCAATAAAAAACAAAAATTTAAATATAAACTTTAAACTTTATTAAAAACGAATAATATTTGAAAATAAGTTATTTTCCACATCTGTTGTCACAAAAAGTGTTCAAACAGGTTGCCTCCTACTTCAAGGCAAACATTCACACTATTTATCATTGAAGCACGAACTCTCTGTAGCATATTGTCGTCTATTGACGCCACGATAACAAATGACAATCGGAAAATTTTCCACTCTTCATTTCCGATTTCTTTTTTTAGCCCCCTGAATCAAATCCCAGAAGAATGGGCGTCAATTTTGGAACACCCTGTATATGTACCTATATTTCATAAAAGAGCATTTTATATTATTCAAAAACATTAGCTACTTTAGTTAGCTCATATAATACACGATCTACTTAAGATAATACCTGATGCTGATACTGGCTATCTAAATTACAAAAATTACCTACCTATTTCGCTTGGTGAATTTTTTCAGATTGTTTTTAAATAGTAATAAGATATTTCCAATTAAAAAGCAAAAAGAACAAAAAACAAGCTTGTTGATTAGGCTGTAGTAGCTACCTCAATATTCAAAACCAAATAAATTATAAGCATCACCAATAAATCAAATTTTTTTACTGTTGTATAGAGGGTGTATCGTAAATGGCGCATAATATTCGCACCACGCGATTCTGCATTAAAAACTGGACAAAAAACTGTGTAACTGTTTTAGGCCAAAACGTGTAGTATTTGAAGAATTATTAATTAAATTCTTGTAAACTTAGCAACACTGTGTGGTCAGTCATACTACGTCACGTCACCTGCGATACCGCCAATAGCAACCCGCTTGGTTTAATATAATTGCATTGCACATCGTTTATGAAAAACACTGCAGAAATTTCAAACTTCGGATGGAAATTCTAATTAAACTAAGGGTATGTTGAATACAATTACAGATTAGTTATTTCTTTTGTTGATTAAACTACAGCTAAAAATCATTATTTCATAAAAATATGACACGACGAGCAAACTAAAGAGTTAACAGCAAATTGGTACTGGAACTTTTTGCTTGGATTTTGACGTAGTGGTGCGAATATTATGCGCCATTTACGATACACCCTGTATATGTACAGGGTGTAACAAAAATGGTGGGCTGACTATACACAGCCGGCTTCTACGACTAAAAATAAGAAAAAAAGTTTATATGTATAGGTAAATACAATGTCCTAAACTAGCTCGTTACTGAGTTACAGCTACTTAAGGTTTTTCAGTTTTTTATTCAAAAAGATAACAGAAAACGGGTTGTTTAATTGAAATCATAATAAATGTTCAAAATGACCTCCACGGGCAGCAACACACTGCTGAGCTCGTCGGATCATGGATTGCCTGACGCGCTCAAAAATTCCTGGGGTGTTCCGCCTTCCACTCTCTGTCGAAGATCCTCAATATGTCTTTAACTGGAGTAGAATAGGACATATGTTTATATAAACTTTTTTCCTTATTTAGTCGTAGAAGCCGCCTGTGTATAGTCAGACCACCATTTTTGTTACACCCTGTATGTCACAGTCAACATACATTTGACCTTTGCATTATGAAAGCTGTTCCCGACACATGCAGTTCTGCATACTTTATGGCAAATGATGCTAGTACTTTGACTAAGTACAATATTGATGTAAACTTAGTACTTTGACTACGTACAATATTGATGTAAACTAAATAGCATTAGAAGTGCGTACATACCCTTGGAATATAAATAATGTTTTCTAAATTGGTGCCGAATCATATCTGAAATATCCTTTAAAAAAAATGAAAATTTTGTACTTATGTTTTTAATATTATCAAAATTAGTCAACAATTTAGAATATGTAGCACTTCTACTCTCCATTTGGAACATACTTCTTATAAACGTCACAATTGTCACTATCAAAAAACAAAGTACTGAAAAAAAACCTTTATTTTCATAACATTCTTAATTACATTATCTGATAAGAAATACGAACTGCTTATCACAAGACTTTCACAGATACATTAGTTATTATTTAAAAATCTAATATACAGAAGAAAACTATTTATTACAAGACTAAATTATACAATGGACTGCTGCTTCAAATAATCATCGAATAGATACAAAGACAAGGAACCGTCAGGTCCATCCAACATCGAATTCAAGTCTGAAACGTGTCCTGCTAATTTACGAATTGTTTTAGCATGTCCATGAACAAATTCATTTTCTAAATAGGAAGATATTTCAGGATCGTGATGGTCTTCATGTCTACGTGTAGCTTGTCCATGAATATGATGAGCCTGTAAAGCCAATTCCTTCTCCATACCCAAAGTTTTAGCTAATGCTTCTAACTCGTTAAGTTCGTATATTCCATTTTCACTGCTCATTCCTTCTTGATTCACGACACCAAAATTCATTTGGCCACCACGTTTCGTAATGTACTTGATCAAATCGATGGCAGCATCCCATTTAGAATCGGAAAGATCTCTAAAAAGTTTCTCGAAACCTCCTCTACTTTTCTCGTAGTTTCCGTAATATGTTGACATGAGCAAGTATTCAAAGTTACGAGTTATATGGGCATTTACATACTGTTCAAGGAGAGACTGCAACTTTTCAATTGATCCGTATTTTGCACTACAGTTCACGAGCCCATCAGCTTCTACAATAAGAAAAAATCAAGCAGATAAAATAAATACGTCATTATCACGAATATTAACTTACTTTTGGCTGTGCTGGATTTACAAAACCTAACAGCGTCTTTATAGCATACATCTTGGGCAGCTACGGCTACCAGGAGCGTAACAAAAGCAATCAAAAACGCCTTCATGATCCCTGTTTAATCGGAAAGGGTAACTAAATTAAATATAAATAAAAAACTGCTTTGTTAAATTACTAACCTGGTATCTCGCCAGCGTAATCACGAAGAATGTCGAATAATTTCAGTACAAAAACGGAAAACAACACGCACAAGAATCATTCACGCATGCGCAAATACTTACTGCGCATTTTAATAACAAAAGAAAGTGCTGCGTCAAGCAAGAGGGGCAAGGTAATTCCTGGTAGGGGGAGGGCTTCGAAACAACGACGAATGGAATTCTACACGAAGTTCGACGTTTGTGTTAATTTTGCTTCAACAAAGTACGTTGAAGTGCGCTATCGCAAATAAATTTATCTATTGCTTTATATCTGATATTTAATCTAGTCACCTTCTACACCAGTGCGTGTAAAGGCAGACTAGTGGACTAAGTGAACAATTAAAAGTTCCGTTTCGTGATTTAACAAGTTTTTATTTATTCTCAGCTATGAAGGTTACGCTGTTTGTTTTTGTCGTTATTGCTGCTTTTGCAGCTACAACTGCTCAGAATAAATGTAAGTAATAATCAATTTTTATTATTTATTGCGTGTAATTATACTTTTGTATTTGTTTTTGAAACAATGTAGATACGTTCTTAGTTATTTAATTAATAATATGCGCCTTTACGTTACATTTACCCAATTAGTTTCCAATCAAGGAAAATAATTTAAATAAATCTTTTAATCTTAGGTTCCATAAGACAACCAGACATCCCCAAGGATTGGATTGACATGGTGAGTCCTTGCGTTCAGAAAATGCGAGACCAGATTCAAGAAGAACTGAAAGCTTCCATTCAGTATCTTGCTATGGGTGCCCATTTTTCTAGAGATTCTATCAATAGACCTGGTTTCGCCAAATTTTTCTTCGAGTCTGCTAGTGAAGAAAGACAACATGCCATAAAATTGATATCATATTTACTTATGAGAGGAGAACTTGCATCTAGTATCAGCAACCTTATCAAAAAACATGTAAGTAGCTATCACGCTTGTTTGTTTTTGATGTTTAGGACAAACTTGTTTTTCATAATATGTTTAAATCACGTGATTAATTTTCCTTAAATGTTCTATTTTGATAGATTCAACCGGAAACTATAGATTGGAAGGATGGCGTTTCTGCTTTAAAAGATGCATTGAAACTGGAAGCAAAAGTAACCAAAAGCATACAAGGCGTTATTAAATCATGCGAAGACCCTCGACCAACTGCTGACTTTAATGATTATCATGTGAGTATTTTGAACTTCCAACAATAGTTGTTATTTATCTGTTGCAAATCATTTTTGTTTTTTTTATCAGTTGGTAGATTATCTGACTGGAGAGTTCCTTGAAGAACAGTACAAAGGGCAACGGGATCTTGCAGGAAAAATTTCCAATCTTGATAAAATGATGCAACAACATCAAGCTCTGGGAGAATTTTTATTCGATAAAAAGATGTTTGGTGGAGATGTATAAATTGTTAATGCCATAATACATTAGAATCGTTTAATACACTTCATTCCCAAAACTTAATGGGCTTTGTGATATATTAAAGATTGTCAATATTGTCAATTTATATTTGAACAATTTTTGGGTGTACATTATTATAGTTAACAATAGTTTTTACGTAAATATATTACTTGTATGCCTTTGTTTATGTTTAAATAAAAATTTGAATTCGTTCTAATATATAATGAATTTTTGGAATAATACTATGATAAAAATACGAATATTATTTGTTGCGTTTTAATACAAATAAACTGATCGATTCTTCAATAAAAAAATTATTAACATTTTAGCATAAATGATTCTTAAGTTGTTTCCTGAAAGTTATGTTTAATGTTTTTCTTTCTGTAATGTTTCTAATACCAAAATCAGTGGATGTTTAATTAATTCCGTTTTAATTTTTTTTCTTGCCCAACATTTGCTTTCCGTTACTGAAATTAGCTAGAAACATTCTGTTATCGGAACATGTTTTGGATACAGGCAGATTTTTTTACAACTGTACCTGTGACTGGGAAAACAAAGCTATCAAAAACAGCGGAAACCTGAAAAGAATGTTTTTGATAAATTGCCTCAAACATTTGCAGCCTAAACTTCCTTCATATCTAAAACCTAGTTAATGTTTTAACAAGTACCGACACTCCCTTTACCTCCTCAATACTTGATCTCATTCATGATTGCAATATCCGCTAAAAATAGTGTTATCTTATTTTTATTTATAAATAAAAAATATATAACCCCTGATGCATCAGTTTTATTCGAGTTGTGTTGAATAATTTGATGGTATTGTTAACAATTCTCACATGAAGACAATAACAAAAGTTTACGTAAACGTGGGTCTGTATATGAAGCACTTTTTCATATGATTCAAAAAGAAGTAGTTCGACATTTTTTACGCAAAAATTACAAATAAAGTGCAATTTATAATATTATTAAAAGATATCGGACAACTCATAACCAACCTAAAAGTTGCAGACTTTAAAAGTTAAACTATGTTTATGCAAGCAAAATGGTTAAAATGAAAACATGGTTGGAATGTCTGTGTCGGTTGACCCCAAAATTTAAAATTTCACAATTCTGCATTTCGCGAAATTTGAAGCAGGAAAGGTTAAATACTTCAAAAGAAAGAAAGGGCCAAAATACAGGGTGGCTGATTTTTTATTGGCGAACTTACATCTCGTTTACTATTACAAGAAAAAGTCAGAGGAAATAGTTGTTTAGTATTAATTCTTCTATAAAATGGCATAATGAATTATTTTAATTGCCTACTGTTTTTCAGGAAAAAGGTATAACCATGTATAACTTTGATTTTTTAAATGGAATACCCTGTATATTTATTCACTAGTGGATCGAGAGTTAAATTCTCTTTTAAAAAATGTATCATATTCATATGAATATTTCGAAAACTTTTGAAATCTCCCTAAATCTTATCTTTTGGACCAAGGTAATTTTAGGTAAATCGTAATATTTTGGCCTCACGAATCTACTTTTGGTCTGCGCCCCATTACTTATGGAGCACCCTGTATACAATTAATAAATTTATTAATGAAAAATGATCGTCAACTTTTAACCCATAAAGATTTTAATGTTTTATATTTACGACGTTTAAAAAAAAGCATTCAAATCGGAGTAGTTTGGACCGGTTCCGAGATAACGCCCCATTTTTGCCTAACGTTACTCCACTAGAGTAGGCATAGATTTGTTCTGTGTATTATGTATTTAAACCACAGCCTTCTTGATTTTACGAGTTTTGTCTAACGTTACTCCACTACCACTAGAGTAGGCATAGATTTGTTCTGTGTATTTAAACCACAGCCTTCTTGATTTTACGAGTTGTCTCTCTAACTCTTTATAGCCTGGT
This sequence comes from Melanotus villosus, assembly GCA_963082815.1. Lineage (NCBI taxonomy): Eukaryota > Metazoa > Arthropoda > Insecta > Coleoptera > Elateridae > Melanotus > Melanotus villosus. The sequence goes on along the minus strand of OY720418.1, from coordinate 58,564,508 downwards.
TATTTTTTTATTTTCCATATAATCCTTGATTGGCCATTCGTCGTTGGGCATTAAATTAACCACGCTGTCCAGCCTCACGAATCTACTGTTGGTCGGGGAACCATTACTTATGGACCACCCTGTATACACATGGTGGAGTATGGAAGCACAGTATACTTCTTTAAAGAAGTATACTGTGATGTAAGTACTGAACAAGCACCAATCAAGTCACCCGCAGAGGATTGTGCATTCCACCCGTAAAAGTCACATACGCTTACACATCAGCTTCGACACCGAAAGGTATTAATAATAAAATAATATTGAGAAAATAGGTTACAGATACAGATTGATAATCCTTAACTCTAAAGAAAACGTCAATTTTCGCCGCTTTGGCGCTAGTTACCTACAATTTACATGTGGCAGTTAAATATTTTAGTTTAACAACCAACAAGATTTGAAAAAATATTATTTAATATGCAAACTTTGTAACAATTTAGCATTATACAGGTACAAATAATAATCATAATAACAATGTTAAAAAATAAAACAATTATAATTTACAGTACGGCAGTGAAGATTACTCGTCTGCTTTAAAGGCAGTGATTTTTAGAAGAAGCTGTTGTAGGAAAAGCACCAGTTCTTGTTTTAGTGATATTTGTTAAAACTGAACTTAATAAATACAAATAAAATCAAATTTGTACTTCAAAGTTCCAACAAATTTTCAGTTCACAAGAAATTAAAAAGTATGCCATATCTTGGTGCAAATTTTTCCACCGATGTGTTGAGTGTTGACGTCACTAACTAACCAAAAAAAGTCTTTAGGGAAAGGTTTCATGTTATTATTTTCTGTCTACAGCAAATTCAGGAAATTTTTTTCCTACTCCATAAAGATTAGGTACAAGGGATTATAGGAAATTTGCTGGTAGAGTAATGTCTAGCCAATATACCTACACTCTAGCCCTTAAAATTCCTTTTTGTGCAGCCGGACGCGAAGTGGCCATTTCGCGTACGCAATACAGGACGCGAAATCCGATTTCGCGGCCTTACCCTTAGTAACGGCCGCGAAATACCTTTACCCTTAGCAACGGCCGTTAAACTAAACGTCACTTATTTGACACATGAGAGTTGACATAACAGATAATATGAAAATAATGTCAGTTTTATTATGTATTTTTTACGGCTGCACAAAAAATGTTGTGTATACTTCGGCCGCGAAATTCTTATGCTCGAGATTGTCTTGCCTCGGCCGCAAGCGGCCTCGGCGACAATTTTTCTCTCGGTACGCTAAAATGGAATTTCGCGGCCTTAGCATACAAATCAAATAACTACCATGAGATCGAAAAAAAGATGATTCTGAGCAGGCCTTGACTAGTACAACACGATTGGCAAGACTGATTTCAAAATGTGGCAGTAGGTTAGAGGTTAATAAATGTCAAATAAATTAAAACACAAAACAGTATTTATTTAGGGAACAAACTGAAAACTAAGATGAATACATGTTAGAGTAGGTGTTCAAAATGTGATCCTTCACTAGTATTACAACGATAAACTTAAATAATTCTGGAAACAAGATTGCAAAACTGACTTACATTTGAAATGTCACTGTCACTGTCACATTATAATTCATAGGCATTCTAGAACCAGTGTAGCCAATCGTGTTGTACTAGTCAAGGCCTGCTCAGAATCTTTTTTTTTTCGATCTCATGGTATTTTTCAATAGAAGATTCACGCATACGCCAGTGCTCATTAATAAATGACCTAAAATTTTTGCATTTTGGCATTAGGTGTGTTTCTCGGGCACTGTGTATTGTGTAATGTTAGGGGCATAAATTTTTAAAAATTTTCACCAAAAAGGAAATTCCCTATATGAGCACGTAACACGTGCCAACTTAAGGTCGGTTATTTGTAGGGTTATGTTTGAATGCTGTGAAATTACAAGTAACTCTTTAAAGTAATTGTTATTAGTGTTGTGTCAAAAGCTGCAGTAAAAATGTCTGTTACGAAGAAAAAACGGGTATCTAAAAAAAATAAATTATCTTGGCGGAAATATGTAGATATTGCAGATGTCGAAAACTTCTTGGAGGATCAGAGACTTGAAGAACGTTTAGGGTAAATTTCAATTAAACTATTGTAATTGTTAAATAACTGTTGGGCACCCAGAACTGGTGTACATAATTTGATTCATATAACCACAAAAGCAAATTGTTCATTGATTTAAACACTGTATTAGATAAATAACGCATTTGTACCATTTCAATATTGTTAATGAAATATATGTTATTGCAGAAAACCTGTCTCACAAAAGACAAATGAGGAACTATTTTTGGTGGACACAGAACCAGTGGATAAACCACGATTAACACAAAAGCAAAAACATCGCATGTTCCTGCAACAGCAGTTACCAAAGTGTTTTTCAATGTTACAATCACATACGGAAGTGAAAGACCCTCTTATTAAAAGGTATGTTTGAAGCTTATGGTAACTACATAATTAATTTGCGTAATTGATCATACTTGCATTACTATAGACAAAGTTATTAAAACCATCTTACAAATGATAATCAGTGGTCTTCGGCGTTCTGGCCGGTTTATCGCAGCTTACCATACACTTCTATCCAAACTTTTCTTATTAATTTCTCTGTCATTCATGATTTGTTTGATATATTCAAGTCCGGGTCTTCCTCTCGCATTTTTGCCTTCTATGATCGTTGTTAGCAACGTAGTAACCCACCTCTTCTTACAGTATGGCCTATTAATCGATCTCTTCTTTTCTGTATGTGTTTCCTTCTTCTTCGGCTGTGCTTAGGACTTCCTCGTTGCTTATTCCGTCTATCCAAATAATAACAGAATAGAAAGCAAAATAGTATCTTAAAATTATTAACACATTATAACATTTTATGTAACTAATATGACTGCATTGAATTCAGAAATCGAGTAAAAACTAAAGAAGAAAGGAAAAATAAATTACTAAAACAAAAAGAAGAACAACGAAGAGCCCAAGGCATTTTAAAAGCAAAAGAATTACAAGCGATCTCGGACAGAAAACGGGATGAAATTAAACGAGCCAGTAAACCAAAAAAGGGAGATTTTGTTATTGATCTTTGGGATTGTGAAGGTAAACTAGTATTTTTACAAGATATAGCTGTGTTTAATATGTTGTGGTTATTTGCATAACAATTTGTTTTTATAATTTTCTGAATTGAAATTGCTTGTACAATACTATCATTTAGAAGTATTCTGGAGTAAATTCAGATTTAGTACTGGATGTCGTTCGAATGAGCATTTTTTTATAACTAATTAATTAATTTGCTTTTGCAGATCTAGATGAAAAGCTGCTCGCTAGTAGTTGGATTGCAAATGATGTAAAAAAACACACTCTAACTGGAATCGGTAAACCTTCCAAATCCGTTCCAAAGTCAGTTCAATCAAAACGTTCCATATTACCTTCAGTTGAACCTCCACACCCAGGAACATCTTATAATCCTAGCTTTACTGATCATCAAGATCTTTTACAGCATATTGTAAAGCAAGAAGAAAAAATTATTAACGAAGAGAAGCATTTAAATCGTGTAACCAAAGGCATGTTTGCTAAAGTAACATCAAAGGAAAGGGATGTAAGTAAATAAGTTTTTTTGATTTTCAATAAATAGTATTCATATTAAAAGGCATAATTTTTAGGAGAACTGGCTCGTAGAAATGTCTGAGGGTTTACAAAACCCCGATAAAGGTATAGACAATGATGAAAATGAAGAAAGTGAGTCTGTTAATCGACAGGTACAAAATAAAAAGAAAAATCTAAAACAAAGACGTAAACAAAAAGAACAAAAACGGTTAGAGCAAGCAAAGCAAATTGCAAAGAGGGAAAAAAAGAAAATCGCTGATGTGTATAAATTACGGTTTTTAAAAGAACAGTTAGACAAACATGAAAAGAAAACTGCAGTACTAAGAGCAAAGCGACAGTATAAAGAAGATTGCAAGCAAAAAGAACCAAAACGTTTGAGTTCACTTAAATTTAAAGAACAAGAAATTGATATTAACTTGCCACAAGACATTACTGGAAATCTTCGAAGTATTAAAAAGGAAGGCAATTTACTAGAAGACCGTTTCAAAAGTTTACAGAAACGTAATATTCTACAACCAACAACTAAACGCAGTCACTCTCGTGCTAAGGTTAAAAGGTTCCAACGAACAGACCAGAAGAATAACTGGAAGGTTACAGTAGCTAGAGAAAAGAACAAATTGTAGTAACAACTTGTATTTTATTTATCTGCCTTGTGATCGTTGAGTATATAATAAAAATTAATCTTAATGGTGCCTCACCAATTAAAAACTAGTTTTTTATCTATTTCAAATAAGACAAAATCAGTTTAAACAAAAATTCACGCTCAATTCATTATTGTATGTATAATTGGAATCCCCCAAATACCATCCAGTGAAGAGGTGGAGTGCTGTTGTTTCATCCATGTACAAATTTGCATCACTCCTTGTTTTGTGCTATAACCTTGGCTTCATTCCATGACTTATTCTTGTATTGTTTTTTCTGTTACAGTATCCCATATTTTTTGGCCTCTTTTTTCTTTGTTTGCGTTTTAGCTTCCCATATCTGTCTCACTGTCCTGTTCTTGCTCATTTTATATACAGTGTGTTTCACTTTACATGAAGCCACCAAAATAACTATTTTATTAATAACGCAATTAGTATAAAATTTTTACCAGTGATAGAGGCCATTAAGACGAATCTTTTTTGTAGGAATGAAATTTTTTTAGAATCCAAATCTAGCCAACTATGATTAAAATAAAAACTGGCGTTTCAAGTAAAGTCATATCAGCGATGGTGGCCTATAATTGTCAATTTTTTCCGTCCCTTTTTTATGCAATAAAATGACGGTCGTTTCTCTCTACTGTTCTGGCAGTTCTTCGCTTTCTATAATTTTATTAAATAGTACTGTTAGAAGCCCTAGTAATCTTTGAGACCCACATTTCAGCATTTTATTTTCTATATCTACCGTCATTCCCTGATGTGTTTTCAAGTTTCAAATATTTTAACACTTTATTTACTTCTTCCTCTGTAATTGTTGGTAGGTATATTTGTATTAATTTGTTTTTGTTGGTCTAATGACTTGGTTTCTTCACTTAATACACTAGTGTAGAGTTGTAAGTAGTAGTTTGTGGCTATTCCAAGTAGGTATTTCATATCTTTTTTGTATTTTGTTGCCTTTATCGTTTACTAGTTCTTGTATCCAAGCTTTTTCTTGCTTTATTTCTTTATAAATTCTTCTGGTAGATCCTGTATGGCACAAAGTTTTTTCAATAATCTCTTCTTCCTTTTCTCGTTTCGTATCTGTCTTTTAGTGAATTTATTATGTTCTACCAAAGAGTTCTACACATTCGATTTTTGATCGAGGGCTTTTATCTCTATTCTTTTTTAACTCCTCCCTATTCTCTCAGGGCCGTGCCGTGCTATGATACAGAGAGGCGGCATAAGCAGCGAAATCAAAATACAATTTGAACCATTTAATAATTAAAAATCTTTACGCAACGCTTTTCCATATTGGTCTATGTTATCCCGATATTGATGTATATACAATTTATGATTTATCGCACGCCTCTGCCTAAGCGCTTTCGGTACCCTTTGATTTCGGTTTCTGGTGCAGGTGCATTGTTGGAGAGTGCTCGCCGAAAGACTTTTGATCCGACAGCGCGAAGCTATTATTTTTGTTAGATAGTAATATACCGCGCGGCCGCTCCTAAAAGCTGAGGCGGCAATTATCACAAAAGACAATTATGCACGTGTTACGTGTTGATAGCTCTGTTTTGAGCTTACAATTATTGACAATATTTGATTTTAATGTTGTTTGTCTCGAGAAGTGACAAGTGGCTGTGCTGTGTTTAAATCAGTAAATTAGATATACGAGGTAGAGTCGAAAATAAACCGAACTTTTAACAAAACTTTTATTAACTTTATTATACAAGCTTTTACACTTCACCACCTTCAAAGTAAGCACCTTCAGCGGCGACACACTTTTGCGAGCGTCCGTACCACTTATCAAAACAGTCCTGTAAACCATTCTTAGTTACCTCCTTAAGTGAATTTGTCACAAAAGCTCTTCACCTCTTCTGATGAATTAAATGGGCGACCCTTCATTAAATTCAATTTCAGAAACACAAATGTCTGCAGGGGCGAGGGGGTAAGGAGCCTGAGGGAGTACAGATATCTTGTGCTTTGCCAGATATGCAGTGACTAGGTGCGGCCGATAGGCGGGGGCATTATCGTGATGCAGAATCCAATTATTTGCTCGCCACAGGTGAGGCCGTCTGCACCTTACAGATTCATGAAGGCGTCTGAGTATGTCGACATAACTGTCCTTATTAACAGTCCGACCTTCGGGAATGAATTCGAAGTGCACTAAACCCTGGATATCAAAAAAGACCTCCAACATTACCTTCCCTTTTGGTCTGTCTGCACGAAACTTTTGTTGTCGTGGTGAAGAGGGTGATTTCCATTATGAAGATTGGCGTTTTGTTTGTGGGTTGTAGAGAAAACACCATGTTTCGTCACCAGTAATCACTCTTTTTAACAGATCTGTGTCACTGTCTACCCTGTCAATCAACTCACCACTAACTACGGCCCGATTTTCCCGTTGAACGTCCTTGGAACCATGTGCTGACAAACACGATGCATCTTCAAGTCTTTATGAAGAATTGCATGTACAGAACTATGAGAGATTCCCAACATGTTAACCAGGTCATCTATTGTTTGCCGGCGGTCTCATCTGATCTCTTCCTCAACTCGATTGGTCATTTGTGCATTTCTCGCTGTAGCAGGTTTGCCTGGATGGGGATTATCATCCGTTGATTTGCGTCCTTTCTTGAAGCGTTTGTACCACTCGTACACATGTGTGCGTGACATGGTTTCATCGCCATATGCTTCTTGAAGCACGTGCAAAGCCTCAGTAAATGTTTTACCGAGTTTCGTACAAAATTTAATGTTTCCGCGATCCGACAGCGCGCACCAACAGTGTTCTATAAATGTAGCGTTGTTTTTAATTTGTGACAGATAAACGAGACGTCGCTTGCTAGATTTTTCTCGACATGTCTAGCGAACATTGCGCAGGCCGCAAAGTTCGGTTTACTTTTGACTCTACCTTGTATAATATATCTGTATCATTATAATACTTTTGCATTTATACTAATTTAGTTTTTGTGTTTAAAAAGTAGATCAGGTAAGAGAATTATTGTTTTTTACAGCAATTGCAGTTACTTATTATCATTGAAAAATGAAAATGATTATGTTACGACAATAGGGACTCGAATTTCTATTGAATCTACATTGGCTGCCAGTCTAGACTACACATTCCTAATTAACGAATTGGCTAAAGTTAAAGTTAGAAGGGTAAAACTGTAGTAGATTGTTGTAGTTGATGGTTGATATCCTTATTTTAAAGTAGTTTATATTTTCAAAATAAAAATGGTATTCGTACATTTTGTACAGTTTTTTTTAAATCACAATCGACGGCTATTTAAAAAAAAAACATTTAAGGGGCGGCATTTCCAAGACTTGCATCATACTGAGAAAATCTACCGCACATCCTGATGTTTGTTCTGATAGAACAGGTTGAATGTTAACCCGTAAACCTTGTAATTGTGCTTCAATAAAGTCATATAAAGATTGTACTTTATCTCGTATGTATTTATCTCTCTTCTTCAAATATTGTACTGGATTTCAGGTAGTTCGAATTGCCAATTTATAGTTTTTGTATTATTCCATCTTTTTTGTTTTTGATATCTTTCTGTTATATTATTTATTTTTACCGTTAATCTCACTAGTCTGTGATTTGAATCAAATTCAAATTGGTTTAACACAGAGACATTTATTAATCTTTGTCTGTTAGTTGACGATACATAATCGATTTAATTTCTGTAACGGACACCTGGTGAGATCCACGTGCATTTTCTGTTTGGTGTTTTTTTAAATAAAGTGTTTGTTATTATTAGTCGTTGACTTATGGCAAAATTTTCCAGCCTCTATTGTTTCTTGTTCCATAACCATGTTTTCCTCATTTGGTTTTATCTGTCCTACTTTTCCATTGAAGTCACTCATAACGATTGCCTGGCTTGCATCTCGACGTTTTTCAGTAGTCACTTCATATAGTGGATTGTAAAAATCCTCCGTCTCCGATTCTGGTGCGTTTTCTGTGAGAGCGTACACCTGAACTATGCATAGATTTTCAGATTTACTTAATCCCAATTGGAGTACCTACTATTATTTGTTCCGAGATTCCTTTAAATATTTCTATTTTCTCTTTACATTGTTCATTAACATAAAAGCCCACACCAAATTCTCCTTTCTTTTGATTAAAATAATAAAAAACATGTGTCCCGATTTTCTTTCTATTATTTTTTCCCCAGTTCTCCTCACTTCTGCTAAGCTTCCCATCGGATTTTCTCTAATGCATTTACTAATTCCGTTAATCTATCTTCTGATAGGAGTATTCCGGTATTTAGAGTACATACAGTGTGTTTCACTTTACATGAAGCCACCTAAATAACTATTTTATTAATAACGCAATTAGTATAAAATTTTTACCAGTGATAGAGGCCATTAAGACGAATCTTTTTTGTAGGAATGAAATTTTTTAGAGTCCAATTCTAGCCAACTATGATTAAAATAAAAACTAGCGTTTCAAGTAAAGTCATAGCAGCGATTAAGATAGAGCAAAAAAGTATTTAAAAAAGTTGTTGCTAATCACAAAAATACTCCAAATACGAAGTTTCGCTAAAAAATTTCATTTTTTAATTTTCTACAATTTTGTGTGAACTCATTAAAAAATTCCTTATCTCAAATATCAAGTGTGCGATGAACAATCAAAACAATTAAAAATCGTTTGAAACGTCAGCTCACAAAACAATTTACATGGAATTTTTGTTGTTTGATTAGCGATGGCTGAACAACGGTTAAGTATTCCTGAAAAAGTAGAAAAATTAAAATGAAAATTTTTCAGCGAAACTTCATATTTGGAATAGTTTTGTGATTAGCAACAACTTTTTTAAATACTTTTTTGCTCTATCTTAATCGCTGCTATGACTTTACTTAAAACGCCAGTTTTTATTTTAATCGTAGTTGGCTAGTGTAGTTATTGGTTCTGAAGGGGGGATTTGGCCTATTCCTTCCTCAGTTGCGAGTTATCTAGGAAGTACTTGAAAGTTGTTCTCCGTTTTTTCATTATCCAGGGTCAAGCATGTGTTGTCTTTGAGGTTGACATCAAATTCGTTGTTACTTACGTCCTTATAAGCGGGTTTTCTTTTGATCTGGTATGTGCATTTAAGTTTTTTGAAGACTGTTTTTTTTCATTTAAAAAAGGTAATAAAATGCTTTGTGTCCAACTCATTTTTTTGGTGCTATTTTCACCTTGGGATTTGTTTGATTTTTTGCTGTTCTCTTTTGGGATTAGCGGGCTCTTCACCTAATTTTTTAATTGCTTTCTTTACTGTCATCTCCATTCGTAAATTATCTTTTATATGTAAATCTTTTTCCTTCTATTCTTTTTCTCTATTTATTCTAAACCTAATATTCTACAACCAACAACTAAATCAGTCACACTCATGCTAAGGTTAAAAGATTCCGACGAACAGACCATAAGGATAATTGGAAGGTTACAGTAGCTAGAGAAAAGAACAAACTGTAGTAACAACTTGTTTTTATTTATCTACCTTGTGATCCTTAATTATATAATAAAAACTAATGCTTAATGACTAGTAAATTTTACTTCCAATAATAAAAATCCGAACACATACTTTGGTATTCATACGAAATTAATCTTAATAGTACCTCACCTCAACTGCAGTTTTTTATCTATTTTAAATAATATGAAATCAGTACTTGGTTAACTTACATTTAAACAAAAATTCACCCTCAATTCATTATTGCATATGTATTTACATACATAATGTTCCATGAGCATTACATATGAGTATATATCGTCTAAAAAAGTGCAACAAATAGAAATTTTTGTATTGATCACTGAAAAAATGTTACGCTGGATACATTTGTGTATTATTGAAAACGCAAATGGCATTTAAAATAATTGCCCTAAACAATTTAAATTCAGTACACATTTTCAAGAAGTTTTATCAAGAATAACATTTTGTTAAGAGAACAATAATAAACATTTTCAATTTGTTGCATTACTTTCGATATCACTTTGTTTATAAAAGCTGTAAAAAAATTTTGAACCAGAGCTCTCCTGCTAAAATGGTTCAAGATACGAATTTTAAACTTAACTGTTAATATCAATTTCAAATATCTTCTTTTTTTTCCCTCTTGTACCTTTAAAGTGTTGCGGGGGCCGTACACACTAAGCCGCAGAGAGCAGTCACCCATCCAAGTTCTGGCCAAGCAGGCCCTTGCTTAACTTTGTATATTTCAGTATTACGTGCACTCCCACTCTGCCGGTTCAATTTCAAATATAAAATAATAATATAGGGCCATATTCATAAACAGTATTTAAAGTTAGTAGGGGTTTAGTAGCTACTAAACCAATATAATTAATATATGTTGCTATAGCAATTACGCAATTAGTAACATCTAACTTTAAACACTGTTTATGAATATGGCTCATAGTGTTTTAAAATGAAATACATCTAGTATGCTTTAAATTTTCCATGTAAAATAAAATGTGCCGCTCTCGCACAATGCTATTATGCTAGTAGACGGAAGAATTAACTGTCCTGATCGAAAATATGCCTCAGTAATAAAAATGTTTTCTTGCACAGTGTACATTTTGTGTTGTATTAACAAATTTAATTAAACCTATTTGAAGTGAATTAGTTTACTTTTTAATTTTACAATTAACTAGTGACAGCCCAGGATAATGCAATGCCAATAACAATGTAGTGGCACATAAAAGTTTAGATGTAAACAAATTTCAAAGGTAACTAGATGTAATTCTTTTTAAGACATATCTCCAACCATTTTAACAAGTTATAAACTTTTTTCGACTCTATACATATATCTTACACTTATTACTAGATGCAAAAAATAGGTAGACATTCACTGGTCTAACATAGAACCGATTATATGCTGCGGAGAAATTGAATAAAAATATTTGTCTTATTAAATTAAATGCAACTATGTTTACTGGATCGCATCAGACCGGCTCTCAGCCAATCAATCCAAGATTCTTGGAAAGGTAACTTTTCCAATCTGTACATTGGGTGTGGGTGATGTCGCAGGTATGCAGTTTGAGCTGATGGTAAAATCCTTACTAGTGGATGCACTACCATTTAAAAATTAGATGCATGCGATGCTGACCTTAATAGTTCCTCACATTGTACAGTAAAATAAAAGTGAATTAATACACGTTTATTATTTTTCTTCAAAACATTATTTAATATGTTGTCTGATGAAATTTACTGTTACAAAAGTTAATCTACTATTTAAATTTTTTTCTTTAATTTTTTTGTTAATGACACGGATAAATTCAATTACTGTAAAATTAATCAGTCTCTTTCATAGGCAAGCATGATGATTACCATGAGACACAAGGAAATTACGTAACAAATTTATGAAAAAGGGGAACCATGTTAGTAAATAACACGTTTCTTACATATTTCGTTAGGCTATTCGTGCAATGTTCACACTGCCAGATGAGTTATAATCTTACGTAATTATCATGCTTCTTCTTTATTGATAAAACATGGTAGTTTTTTGGCACGATTTTATTTACAAAACTAAAACAACTATCTCCGGGTTTCAAGTTTTTTCCACATTTTATGAACCTTTGAATTATCATCAAATAAACTTCGTACCAATACAACTTGAATAATTCCCACAGAAACCATCACAAGAACTTGTACTAAAGAAAATGAGTTCACTTTAAAAAAATTTTCTTCTGCAACATTTCTATCTCTAGCTTCATAGGATTTGAACGTATCTTGCAAATGTCTTACTTTGTTCAAATGTGTACGAACTCTGGCAATTACTTCACGTATATCTTGCATTTTTAATTCATAAACTTCGTCTGCAGACAATCCTTGATTACCCTCACTAAAATCAATATTTTCGTCACTTCCCCAATCGTCGTCATCTTGTTCAACTATAAGTTCAAAAAATATAGTTTTACTGTTATATGAACTAAATGTATTATCGAAGCAAAATTTATAATCTCCAGGTTGTGAAGCTACCACTCGATGACTATTTTCAGATTTTTTCAAATCTACTTGTAGGATACGTCCGTTTGGATCGAACAGACGAAAAGTTATATCTAGATCCCCATGTCCACCATCAATAACTTGATATTCCAAATCTATTACCTCATCCCGTTGTACTTGCTGGAAAAAGCAATCTTCACGACCAGGATCGACATTTATTGTAATTTCTTTTTCTAAACTAATTACGCTGTATGGAAATATTGTTGCTAACCACAATAACTTCCACAGCTTATTCATAACGAAAATTTATGATTGTATTTAGTTCATTAAAAACTGATATTTATTTTTAAATATATTCTTCTATCATCTTCTAACCACAACATAACCAACTTGAATTTCGCAACTCACTGATAACAGCACATTTTTTATAACGGCTATTGAATATACTGTATGGGTAATGTTCTACATTAAAATTTAAAAATTCGAATTTAAAGGGCATCGGCTTTAATTAACTTTTTAAGTTAAACTGACGAGTTTAAACTCAATCATTGCAAAGTTAATCTGGTTATGGCTGACAGATTCAAACGTGATACCTCTCTCTTTGCCTTTTTTTTAATGGTCGTCGCCAGCCTCTTGTGCTGGTGCGAGTGGGCCATCCGAAATACACCTATACTGGAATCGTAACTAGCATTACTATCAGTGTAGGTGTTTACAATTCTTTCCCTTATAATTAATTCTATTTAACTTACCTACTTCATTCTTATACTTATAACTCTCACTATCTTCATCCCCTTATCTTCCTCTGATGCCATCCCCTCCCATTTATGAACAGACCTTCATCCACAGCACCGAGACATCTGCATTAAAATTAAAATAAGTGTTTCATGAAAAACGCTCGCTTTAGAAAAATATAAAAAAATTAATTTATCTCGGAGTCTGTAGCTGTAGCTTTAACCCTTTCGATTTGAGCGCCATATTTGTACGTATCACCGGTTGAATACGAGTACCGTATATCTTCATTTTACATTTACTCAGGCTACGATTGCCGTACGTTTCCGTTATATGTCAAATACTTATGCATGCTAAATTTTTTCTGTCACTTGACGCTCCTGTCGCTCGTTAGCAACCCGTAAGTACTGCAGTGCTTTGCAGGCAGCGTAAGTATTTTTACAGATATGGAACTACAGGATGTTGTGAATAATTTGTGGTTAGAAGATGATCCGATTTTATAGTGTAGATTAATGTAATCTTCCGAAATAAACAAATATTTAGAAAAATTGTCTCTTCCATCAATGATCGACTGCCGTATATATGTATTATGGAAGACCTAGGAATACGAGTGACGTTCGTATACGTTTTCTCAAGAAATAGCTCGTACACGGTGTACACCCAGGTAAACAGCACTTCGTATCGAAAGGGTTAAAGGTGTTGAATTACTTTTATAATTTTTTCTTAATATTTTTGGTAGTTTCTTTTTAATTGCAATTAAAAAATTAGATTTCATAGGTATTTAATATTTTACACCAACACCCACATTTAAAGTTACAAATATAATATAATATAATAGAGCACCAACTTATATTAACGTGTTTGAATGTAACTTAAACTTAAAAAAAAGCAAACACCTATTACCCAAAATATAAAATTGCACAAGCAAATAATTAGTTTAAATTTGACATATCTTCGAGAACCATTCCTTGCTTTTTATACAGTTCTGATTAACACAATGGGGACACCGATTTAAAAATTTGTGGCTTATAGGAGAATTACTCTCCAAATGCGTTTTGACCACGGATGTAAGAGCATCTATAAAAATAGGATGAACATTTGGTGCAGGCACTCTTAGAATTTGGTCAACATTAATCTCCTTTGCCAAATCTTTACAATATTCAATATCCATTTCGTGTAATGTTTCTATATGGTCATTTACAAAAGCAATTGGAACCATAAGAAAAGTCTTTTTGCCTTGTCTTGCGTAATCCTTCAATGCTTCATCAGTAAATGGACCTAACCATGGTAATGGTCCTACTTTTGATTGCCACACCAACTGATAAGGATTACAATACTGTAATTCTTGCATTACCAATTGAACTGTTGCTCCAACTTCGGATGGATATGAATCGCCACGGTTTACCGTTTTGAGTGGCAAGGAATGAGCAGAAAATAGTATGATCGCTTCTTTACGCTTGTTGTCTGGAAGTTTCTGTAATTCACCTCTAATTAAATCAGCAAAGGTTTTAACTAACAAAGGGTGAGTTGACCAACGATCAATAATACTAAGTTTTAGGTCTTTCGGAAATTCTCTCTTTTTATAAAATTTATATACAGCGTTAAAACTTGATCCTGAAGTTGCGCAGCTATACTGAGGATATTGGGAAAACAGGACCGCTCTCTTTATTCCATCTTTTTCTAATTCTGCAAATGCATCTTCCGTCAATGGCGTGCAATATCTAAAAGCAATATAATATTTATGAGGTGCTGTAGAAGGTGACAACTTGTCAAGTTGTTGACATAACAGTTCTCCTTGTTTTTGTGTCCACTTATAAATTGGTGAACCACCTCCGATTTCTTTATATTTCTGCTGAACTTCCGGTGTACGTCTTTTTGCAATCCATGCCCCTAATTCATTTTGCATTAAGGGTAATTGTATCATATCCCTATCAGTCATAATTTTAAGTAGGTAATCATGTACTTGATCCGTATTTTGTGGTCCACCCATATTAAGCATGACGATTCCAGTCTTCGGTTTCTCCACTGTTTTTGTACTTAAATGAAGTACATACTTATTTTCTTTCCACAGGCTAAATAAAAGACTTTTACGAAGCATTATTTCAGTTTTCAAAAATTAATACGAAATATTTCTACGGTAAACGTTAAAAAAATATTTGGTATTTCAGACCGGAATAATTTTAATTACAAATAGGTTATGAAACGTTGAGGTTTTTGTTTATCATGTCTGATAATAAGTACAGTGGGGTAACATATTTGCAACTTTTTTATGTAATTTAATATCCCTACTATTTGTATTTAAAATTAATTATCATTTACTTTTTTATGTTTTAACTTTTAAATGTTAAACACGCATAATATAACTTCTATTTTTTTGTAATATTATTAAGTATTTGTATTATTACGTTTTTTAAGAGCTCGTGGTGGTTTTCAGTAATTGACTAAATGTATTGGAAAATTTAGAGTACCTATACAAAATATTTATTAAATATTTAGCATGATTCTCATACATATTTTCGCCTTTTGGAAGTGTTCCAGAACTTTTGAATCTTAAACAGTTATATAGTCTATATACATTTTATTCAACCTGTGGTAGACCATTACGTTTTGATGGGGTTGATAACAAGACTTTTAGAGCACGTGTTATAAACCTATACCTATACACCTATAACACTTGTCATTTCAGTCATTTCACATAAAATGCAACGTTTATTGCTGGGTTGTAAGTTTTAATAATGGTTATAAAAATCATAATAATTGTTTGTGTGAGCCATGATTGTAATCTTTTAGTAATTTTTTTTCTCACTACTGTGCACTTATGTTGGTAGCACTTTAGTTTGCCGATTTAATTCAATGCTTCATTCATTGCAATCTTGTCACGTTTTTCTAGAATTTTAGTTCCATCGTTTGATTTGTATTTTTATAAACTTCGCCGTAAAAAATTTCCAAAAATGATGGTAAGTACAACAGGGCGTTATAAACAATATTTTTCATATAAAATTATCTTTGATATTTTATTATAAATGTGATGATTAATCACGTTGGTGTGTGTACACCTGATCGATTTTTATGTTTTTTCTTTTTTAAGCAACCACAAATCGTACTTTTAAAGGAAGGAACTGATAGTTCTCAAGGAAAACCACAATTGGTATCAAATATAAATGCTTGCCAGTCCGTAGTTGATGCAGTTCGTACAACGCTAGGTCCTCGTGGTATGGATAAACTAATAGTGGATAACCATGGAAAGACAACAATATCAAATGATGGAGCAACAATAATGAATTTACTAGATATCATTCATCCTGCAGCAAAGACCTTGGTGGATATTGCAAAATCTCAAGATGTAGAAGTGGGAGATGGCACCACAAGTGTTGTTCTGTTAGCCGGTGAATTTTTAAAACAAATTAAACCTTTCGTAGAAGAAGGCGTTCATCCGAGAGTAATTATAAAATCAGTACGTCGATCTTTACAATTATGTTTGGAAAAAATTAGCGAGCTCTCAGTTAAAATTAGTAAATCTAATGCATCAGAGTTTCGTGCTTTACTTGAAAAGTGTGCCGCAACAGCATTAAGTTCAAAGCTGATACATCAGCAAAAGGATTTCTTTTCCAAAATGGTTGTCGATGCAGTATTACTTCTTGGTAATTTATTACCCCTTAATATGATTGGTATAAAAAAAATTCAAGGCGGAGCCTTAGAAGATTCTCTGTTGATATCCGGTGTAGCATTTAAAAAAACTTTCTCATATGCTGGCTTTGAAATGCAACCAAAAACTTACAAAAAGTGCAAAATTGCATTATTAAACATCGAACTAGAATTAAAAGCTGAAAGAGATAATGCGGAAATACGTATAGATAATGTAAAAGAATACCAAAAGATAGTAGATGCCGAGTGGTCCATTCTATATGATAAACTAGCAAAAATTCATGAATCAGGAGCGCAGGTTGTTTTGTCGAAGCTTCCTATTGGTGATGTTGCTACTCAGTATTTTGCCGATCGGTTAGTATTTTTTTTTAAATTTTATGGACATCTCAAAAAGTATCGCCACTACCTCCATAACGTGTAGTCAAAAATACATATCTAATAATAAAATTAAATTTCAGGGATATGTTTTGTGCTGGAAGAGTGCCAGAGGAAGATCTGAGACGTACAATGAAAGCGTGTGGGGGTGCAGTTTTAACAACTGCTCATGATTTAAACGATTCTATGTTAGGAAATTGTGAAGAATTTGAAGAAAGTCAGATAGGAGGTGAAAGATTTAACATTTTTAAGGGCTGCCCTAACGCTAAAACTTGTACCATGATTCTTCGTGGTGGAGCAGAGCAGTTTTTGGAAGAAACAGAACGTTCTCTCCATGATGCTATTATGATTGTACGAAGAACCATTCAAAATGATGCTATCGTTGCTGGCGGAGGTGCCATTGAAATGGAGTTATCTCGAATGTTACGCGAGCATTCTCGTACAATCGCCGGTAAAGAGCAATTACTCATCGGCGCTATTGCTAAGGCACTGGAAGTTATTCCTAGACAACTTTGCGACAATGCCGGATTTGATGCTACAAATATTTTAAACAAATTGAGACAAAAACATGCCCAAGGTAATTGTTGGTACGGAGTTGATATTAATAATGAAGATATCAGCGATAATTTCCAAGCTTGTATTTGGGAACCAGCCATTGTGAAGGTTAATGCACTTACTGCCGCCTGTGAAGCTACTTGTTTGATTCTTTCTGTTGATGAGACTATTAAGAATCAAAAATCCGGTGACGCACCAGCAGTTCCTGGTAGGGGTATGGGTAGACCCATGTAATACTATTTGTATTTTACACATTTGATATTTAATTTTTTGTCGTCATGTTTTGCTATAAATTAATATTCGGTTAACCTTTTCGTAATTATTATTAGTTTGCTGTCGTTTATACGTGTATCTAATAAAGCTTAATATTATTAACTCATTATTTATGTTCTCCCATTGGAATTTGAAGTACCAACATATAAAAAGTAAACTTTAATCCATGGTTTTGACCAATAGGATGCTGTTGCAAAAAGTTTTAAGTCTACCTTTCAGATCAGTGTTGTTACTCAATATAAAATTTCATCTATAAACTATAAAATTAACTGTTTTTTATATTGAACTAAAGCAATCCAAACTAATACTTTAACGTAGAATGTTATTCTGCAAAAATTGACTTAATAATAATATTTCCCATTATTCCCCAAGGGGACATAAGGTGTTTATAGAATCTTTCCACAGTTCTCTATTTTGTGCTATTCTCTTCAGTTCTCTGATCGATAGTTGTGTTTCTTCTTCCACAGTTTTGCACCATGTTATTTTTGGACGTCCTTGTTTCGTTCTCTCTTGTGGCTTCTAATTTAACACTGCTCTTGAGGGTTCATTTTTGTCTTTCCTTAATGCATGCCGTATCCATCGCCACTTTCTTTGCTTTATTTGCTATCGTTTCTGGCCACCTTATTTTCAGAACATATCTTAGACATCTATTAATTAAAGTCTGCATTTTTTCTAATTTCCTCTTGTTACGCACCATGATTCAGCCATATAACAACACCGGTTTTACTGTTGTGTTAAAAAAATTTAATTTGGTAGCTTTATTAATTCTCTGTTCAATGTCCTTCAAGGATCCACCATCACTAGTTATTGCCTCACCCAAATAAGTAAAACTGCTCGCTCTTTCTATAATTTTCCATTCGCACCGTAACTCAATTATATTTTGCACATTTATGCCCATTCGGTTTGTTTTCTGTTTATTTAACTTTAGGCCACTCTGACTCGTTTCAATTTGTAGTACATCCAATTTGTCCCTCATTTATTGTAAATTGTGTGAAATCATACATATGTAATCCGCATATTCTAAAAGGCTGATTTATAGAATTTAAACTTACGATTTCATAGATCCATAACCTGCCAAATTTACCAAGATGTCAAGACGAAGAAATAGAAGTTGCTATAACATCAGTAGTGTTGTATAGATATTATTATAGGGTGACCAGACGTCTCAGTTTTCCAGGATTGTCCCAGTTTTCACTAAACAATCCCGGTGTCCCGAAAACATTCTTCAGGACACATATGAATAGGGTTGCCATACATCCATTTTTATAACGGACTGTACGTTATTTGAAAAGTGTCCGTATGTCCGGTCTGTTTTCGCAACGTGTTCGTATTTTTAGTAATTTTACGTCCTTGAACAATACAACTTCAAATTTATTCTTCGGATCCCTCCATCATACCTATGCGCGGTTTTTGTTTTTAGCAGTCTTTTGTACTTTTGTACTGTACAGGGTGTCCCATAACTTGGGGGCCACAGACCAACTGGAGATAATAGACATAAAAATAGGTATTTTGAGCCAAAGTTGACTAAGTAAAATTTTACAGGTTAAAGAAATACAGTAACTTTCACTTTTGACATCCTGTGTCTCTTTAACCTGTAACATTTTACTTAGGCAAATTTGGCTCAAAATACCTATTTGTATGTCTATTATCTCCAATTGCTCTATGGTTCATAAGTTATGGTTTTCAAAATTTTCATTTTGATTTTTTTTCTGCCTTTTTATCAAATGCGAAAATCTGGGGAACGGCTTGAGATATCGAGATCGACCAAGAGTCCCTTTTTTACGTAAAAATGTTGGCTCTTTTATAGTTTAAAGTATAAATACTACTAACTGTACGGGTAAAAAAATATGGGTGAATTAATTCAACACGAAGCACGTAGCAAGCGCCCTCTAGGAAGTATCTTCAAACTAATACCAAATTCGAATTTCCCATTCTCGAAAACCTAGATATACCAATTTTGAATTCGATATCTTCAACTGTTTTAAAATTATCATCATTTTTCGAAAATTAACTTTCACTTTCAACACCTTGTATCTCTTTAACCTGTGACTGTTGTATACAGGGTGGTGACTCGAACACCCGAACATAGGGATTTAACATGTAAAATCATATTTTCATAATTTCCTGCTCCCCTAATTATTTTAGGTAAAAAAGCTTCAAATAAAAGTTTTAGAGCATAAAATTCTGCATCCGAATCAATAAACAAAATTAATTTTGCGTGCCTTGCAACCTCAGAAATTAGGTATGAAAATGACGTAAATCACCCCAAAAATAGCGATAGCCATGGAATTCAAACAAAAATTATCAAATGTTAACGGTTTATCTGTCAAGTTACGCTGCGTTAGTTTATTTTTATTATTACTTGTAATTACTGTTAAAGTGAAAATATGGCCAACAATTATACAATAAGTGAAAAAAATCAATTTTGAAAGTTATTTTACAGTGGTAATAGTATAAGACAAGTGCGAGATCTATTTGCGAATTTATATCGTCATATACCAATTCCGTCGACATCAACAATTCATACCATCATCAATAATCAAACAAAATATGGGTCAGTGTTCGTCCCTTGCAAGAGTTGTACTAAAAAACAAATAAATATTGCACCAGAAGAAGATATTGAAGCTGAAGATCATAACGCTAACGAAATCAATGTATTAGCTGCGGTATCAAATAATCCAAATGTGAGCCTTAGAGATATTGGATCTGGATTAGGTTTGCACCACACCACGGTCCTAAAAATATTAAAAAAACCCTAATTTAAATCTTTTAAATTTTCCGTCCACCATGAAATTTGGCAGATAAACCGTTAACATTTGTTAATTTTTGTTTGAATTCCATGGCTATCGCTATTTTTGGGGTGATTTACATCATTTTCATACCTAATTTCTGAGGTTACAAGGCACGAAAAATTAATTTTGTTTATTGATTCAGATGCAGGATTTTATGCTCTACAACTTTTATTTGAAGCTTTTTTACCTAAAATAATTAGGGGAGCAGGAAATTACGAAAATATGATTTTACATGTTAAATCCCTATGTTCGGTTGTTCGAGTCACCACCCTGTATATTATATTTTCTCTTTTTCGTAACAGTCTTACTCTATAATATACTATTTAGGCAACTTATAGCTTTTCTACCTTTCGTTATTCTTTCCTTTATTTCTAGATCGTCTTTTCCTGTTTTATTAAATAATACCCCCAGATATTTATATTTTATGCTTATTCTGATTGTTTTGTTGTCGTTTAAGTTCAGGTCAGTATCATTTATGTCGGTTCCAATGCACAAGTATTCTGTTTTATCTATAGTCACGGTAAGTCCCCATTTGCTGTACTCTTCAGTTAGTTTCCGAGTCATATATTCTAGATCCTCTTTGTCTTGGGCTATTACTACCTGGTCATCTGCAAACTGTAACGTGTACAAACATGACTCTCCTATATCGATTCCCATACCCCTACATTTTCTTTTCCACATTACTAGAGCTTTTGGTATATATATTTTAAACAGCGTTGGTGATATACAGCAACCCTGTCTTAATTCCTTGGTAATACTGATCTTTTCTGATATTGTCTTTCCAATTCTAACTCTAGATGTCAAGTCAGTGTATAAGTTCTGAAGTGCTGTAATAAGTTTAACGTTTAGATTTGTGTAAGGCTTCCCATAGTTTCTGTAAAGGAATATTGTCATAGGCTTTCTTAAGGTCAACAAATAATAAGTGAACTTCTTGATTTGTTAACGTCATCTTCTCGATTATTTGCTTCATGCAGAATACGTTGTCATTACACGACCGACCAGCTCTAAAGCCTTGTTGTTCCTCTTCGTCAGTATACTCTTGCTCAATTAAGTCTCTTATGATTCTGCCGTACAAGCGACTCATTGTGCTTGTTATTGATATTCCTCGGTAGTTATTTGGATCTTGTTTGTTGCCTTTTTTGTGGATCGAGGTTATATACGTTTCTTTCCAAAGTTTCAGGTACGGGAGTTCCATTAAGATATTTTTCAAACAAATTTTCTGGTTTTAATTAATTAGCGTATGGCAAATGACATTTGTAGCCAGGAGATCAGGTAGTGATGGTTTGGCTGAGAGTAGTGCTAGTTCGTTAGTGCTATCCAAAAGGTGCACTCCCGGTGTCCCAAAAATGTTCTTTGGGACATTTACACTTTCTGGTTTTAAAATTACAATAAAAACTTTCCAATTAAGTAGAATTGGTAGTGCTAGGAAAAGTCAGTATTTGTTTTTCAAAAGTGTTAGTGGTAGGTACTCCGAACAATATTCAGAATTCATCAAACATCGTCAATCTTTGTTCACGATTCTGTCACATAATGGCAATGTTGAAAGAATATGTTTTCTGATGAATACGTTCAATGGACAGAAGAAAGAAACAGAATGGAAATACTGTAGTTGGAAGCCATTTTGCATAGTTATAGAATTACAGTTTGGATTATCTTGAATTCACTGAATTAATTTCAAAAAATAAGTAGGTAACTTCTGAAAAATGCTAAAACGATTAAGAAATATCAAAAATACTTTTTTGTTAATTCTGTTTCAAATAAGTTCGTTATAACCTACGTGTGATCCGTTTTGTTGATTGCAAAATAAAATTTTCTTTTCCAGCAAACGTCAATGATTAATTTGTGTGTTCTTTGCATGAAAATGTCCGGAATTACAAAATACAAAATATGGTCACCCTATCCTATTTAGCATAATTTTGTAGGAGATCTTTATTACTACACTTAAGAGACTAATCCAATACCAGTTTCTACATTTTTTTAGATCCCCTTCTTTTGGAATTTTAATTATAATCCCCTTTTCTCACTCCTGGGAAAATTTCTTTTTATCAGCGGATACAGAATATCTATGGAACATGCAACATTGAGTTTCAACATGTCGACTGTAATTTGGTCTAACTACTCTGTTGAATAGCTTTATACAGCTCTTCTTTAGTTGGGCAGTCTGTGTCTATTTGCAATTCTTGCCTTTGTTCAATTTGAGGTAATTGTACTGTATCTCTCCTGACGTTCATCACTTCAAAATGCTCCTTCTATTTCTGTAGCTAGTGCTCCGTTGAAGTCAGTATTTGACAGTCTGCTTTTTATTGGTCCGTTTTCACATTTTTTAGTTTTCTCCGATATTTTGACTTAATAATAACTTAAAATTTTGTGAATTGTTTTTGTACAATTAGAAGAATGATGTATGTGTTTATTAAGATCTGTAAAGTCTTATACCTTTCGGTGTCAAGGCTGGTGCGTTAACGTATGAGGCTCTACGCATGCAATGCACAACCTGGTCCATCTCTGCAGGTTACATAGTTGGTATGTTGTTTAATATCTACTTACTGTACCATGTATAAAAGGGCTTAATACCAACCTCCAGGAAAATTGGGAGATTCAAATCAAGGCGTAGTACAATACCATATACCTACCTACTATCTCTAGTGCATTAACGTATGAGGTTCTACTGTTTTAGAGAACATAAATCAAATGATAAATTTAAAGCTAAAAGAAATAAAACAGCCAATACCCCTTCCCTTCTTTTGGAATTATTAATCCACTTGGGGCACAGTCTAATAAAGCAGTCTCTGGTAGGGTGTTTTACTTCTGTTGCCTGTTATAACAACTTAAGAACTGCAATGAGTTAATTATTATACTTAAAAAAATTAGTAATAGGTACCTAATAATAAGTTAACATTTTAACAATACTCTCAATATTTAATGAAATTTTTTGAATATTTAAGTATTTTTTTACCTCATACAACACTGAACATTTAGCTACTGCCAATATGGAAATTTAGCTTTATTTAACTTTTTTACATTGTATACAATACGCGATACCTATGAGACTTGAGAAGCATTAACCCTCCATGTTCCCGGCCATACTCTCGCGGAGTGTAAGTGCCGTTACCTTTACAATACATGAGGTTCATGAGTTCAAAGACTTTCACAGTTAGTGTTAAAAGAACGTCTTCCGGACTGGAACCACATCATTGTTGAAGTAGAAGAACTCAAAGTTTCGCAATCTGTAACTTGGGAACTGTACGGCACAGACCATATACCTGTACGGCAAGAAGGTAGTAGCTCGAGGTGCTTTTCGATGACCCTCCTAACGTTAAATTCTCTTTTCTCAATAATGACACAGTGCCTGCAGAAAGACGTTTTTTTAAACAACTTTCAGTTTAGTTTAAAAAGATCTAACAATTATCACGACTCAATGACAGCAATTTCTTCTTTTGCATTTTATACCAGGTGATCAACGGAATTCATAATTAAGAGGAGGCTGTGATTGGTGCTATTTTATGCTGTGGTTAGACAGTCTCAATTCTGTCACTTTTTAATTTCAAGCTGCAAGCCTGTGTTACCAACTTTATGGTAAATGTCACAGCCTGCTCTAATTATAAATTCCGATGATCACTTTGCACACCTAAATACCGGGTGATCAACGGAATTTATAATTAGAGCAGGCTGTGATATTTACCATAAAGTTGGTAACACAGGCTTGCAGCTTGAAATTAAAAATTTTAAGTGTCAGAATTGAGGTTACCCGGTGCATTGAAGCTGACGAACAACACTTTGAACGTTTAAGTGCCTATTGTAATTTCAAGAAAAATTTTCAATTTTTTCTTCAAACTTATTTTATTTCTGCGTTTCAGCAAAATAATGTTTACTATATCATCAAATATCGTACAAAGCACGAGCATAACCTCAAATATAACAATTGTCAATTTATTATTCATTTCTCAGTGTGTCCAACCGCACAACATAAAATAGCACCAATCACAGCCTCCTCTAATTATAAATTACGATGATCACCCGGTAGTTACATACATTGAGCTCCTTACCCTAGATTGTAAGTACCTACCTTCTACCCAATTTACCAAATTTGCTACTCTTATTGGTAAAAAGTTTGTGGACAAAAGGAACTATTGCAAAGAACATGTACTAGCATTGCCAAATGTTTAAGAATTTGGTTCAGACTCCTTTACTAAAATCCTAAAGACGTATTTTGTAAATGAAATGACCTACTTATTTAAAGTTCCCGTTACAAAAGCATGTACTTTTTAAAATTTAAGAGCAATGTTATATTTGAATTTGAAGACTTCCACGATCAGTGTCAGTATTAACAAAACGTCTCTGGATTGGGACCGTGTCATTGCCGAGACAAAAGAACTTCCATCTCAACAACGACATGGTCCCAATTCAGAAGACGTTTTGTTAATAATGTTATATTTCAATAATTATAGCAAATTAAAATGGCAACTAATTATCAATGAAAACTAAACTTGAAAATTTAATGAAAGATATTCTGTGTAATCTTTACTAAAGAACTTTCTTGGGAAGCATGTTTGACCCCCTTTTGAGCATACCACATCATAATTTCTCACCTAAGAAATAATCTTGCCACTTACCTACCTTATATTCCAAATGATTTGTAACCCCATTTGTTTCCTGTAAAATTATTTTTAAAATTCGAACCTTGGAATTCTTTTTGCGAATAATTTGGTGGGGGCAAAAGCCCCAGGAAAGGACAAAATGAATAGGAGTAAAGGATGGGATAGGTGGAATTTTTGTAAGGATTAAAGGAATTACATAGCATTATGGATAGGATTTTTTTATTGTGGGTAGGTATCACAGATTTGCAGGATGGAGATGATTGAATGTGATTTTTTTTTGTATTGCTGTTCGATGATTTTTTTTGTTGATGTAGTGAACACTTGAGATCTGACATCACTTAAATCTAAACATAATCTAAGTTGCATTAGAGATTCTTTTTTTGTGCTGTTTAATTTTGAAGTTCACA
This sequence comes from Melanotus villosus, assembly GCA_963082815.1. NCBI lineage: Eukaryota > Metazoa > Arthropoda > Insecta > Coleoptera > Elateridae > Melanotus > Melanotus villosus. The sequence goes on along the minus strand of OY720418.1, from coordinate 58,539,010 downwards.
ACCCGAACATTAAAAAACATCACTGAAATTTGGTACCAATTTGTGCGCTTGTACAAACCCAACTTGCAAAAAAAGCACAATAATCTCTAATACAATACAAAATAGGATTAAATCAGATTTTCAAAATAAAATAAAAATTAAACAGAATTTTAAGTATTGCACATCGCTACATATTGTTTTCTTAGGCATTTTTGGAAGACGTTTAATTCGTGTTTGCCCGAATACAATATCGAAGGATGACAATTTCCTATTTGTAAGTATACAATTCCCAATTTGAATATAAAAGACAAAGAAAAACCAATGGAGAATTTATCGTTAACAAAAAGGAAAAAAAAGCCAAAAAATTTTGCAGTTAATTCAGACTAAATTGTATACTCACTCAGATACTGTTACACCTTACACCTAATAGTTTCTACGTTTATGATTACACATTTGTACTGCAATTAATAAAAATACACGCCTTAATTGACGTTATTTCTTTGAATTACATCTAGATGTTTTTGTACTTGCAAAATAGCATTTAAATTTTAGTTCGACAGAATATCGTACATAATCACACCATAATCTTGATAACTTAATGGGTAACAGCAATGTTTACTATTTGAAATGCAGTGAAAATTTTAGATGTTGTTTACGATCCATTTTAATATACGTCGAATATCAGTGCATGCTGAAAAGATTCAGCGATTTTAGTATATCAAAAATAGACAGAAAACAACTTAATAACAACACAAATTGAAATTTAAGTGCTAATTTGTTCATCTAAATTGCATACTACGGAGCAACACTCAACTTAACACTGGTTTTCTCGATTACTCGATGAGCATTGCTTACGACAAATATATAAAACTCAAATTTATACTCTTACAATTTGTAACATTAAACGAAATCACATTTAGAAAAGACTTAATTAAAATATCTACAATCTAAAGCAACCATTATGACGATAACGATTGCATATCACCTGTGCGGCTGAACAGGACAATCTTGTAATTCCTATCAGAATCTGCGATTCGTTCAAATTAATAACGTTCGCAGGTGTGTTCAATTTTTGGGTAAAATGGCATGCACAGAAAAAATTAATCGGCAGTAATTGTCGTGTTCACTCGCCAAAAAATTGACTTAAAATTAATTACAGAGTTCATGTTCACTCATCACATTAATAAAATGGTATCAAATATGTCCTGTCATATCTACAACTTTCAATAATTACAGTTTTGGATCAGGCCTGCACGTTCAGCAGCACTTTGAGCTGATAAGTAACGTCGGGTTGTTCGGACAATTCTTTACGAAAAGTACAAGTAACCGAGGACGTTGTCGGCATCCAATGTGGAGGTGGTCGGGGTAATGCAGATGGTAAAGGTGGCTCCGACCACTTGCAACCTGCATAGTGCCCTGCCAACAGGCCAGGAGACGTACGGGGACTAGAACCTGGACTGCCTGTTGTCGTTGGCATCCTGGTAGGGCTCAGTCTTTGACGTCCTTTTTCTTCCCGTTTTGGGGAAGAAATGGTATTAAAATATGCAGTACTAGGATATTTGACTAAGCGCATTTTTCCGTTGCTGTCTCCGTTCGCTTCTTGGTTTTTTTTTGCCATTTTGGTGGAACATTCAGTAACTACACTTAAGTCACGATATGCGGACAGATACTTTTTTCGGATACTAAAAGTTCCTTTGTCCGCAAAAATATACTATTTGGGTGTATAAGAAAATGCTCTTGTGTATCACAGACCCTGAACACAGAATTTTGCGTTTAAAAACTTCCGATTATGTGCAGCGTAGATTTTGCTTTCACAAAATGGACGCGACCAATAATAAAACAAAGAAAGTCTCGACAATCGCGCAACTTCACCATATGCAGCTTTTCACTTCAGTTTTGCGCCGTTGCTTTAACTAACTACCTAAATAATCGTATCTTTTCGATCCCAGCGATGAAGGCCAACAATTTCGATGCTTTTGAACGCAAAATTCCCGAAGTCTTTCGTTTCTTGAATAAAATCTAATCGCTTTATTATAACCGTCGCCTTCCTCTCAATCACATATTACTACAAAAACAACTTATTCACTGCGTCATACTTGTGCGTCAATCGATACCGTTCCCCACCACCATTTTCTTCCCGAATAAATAGTAGGAACGTAGGAAGTGTATATTATATCGTACACGGAATCACCGTGACCGTTTTGTTTCAATACGTAAACATTTTTGTTTTCGTTTGCAATGGGAGTTCATATAAAAACTCATTCGAAGCAAGCTTTGGTGTAATGGTACATCTTCTTTAAACTCTAGTTCAAATATGGCCAATATAACCATTAATTTCAATTTGACAGTAACAATTAACATGTATGTAAAAATAGAATTAAGAGTGATATAACATTAGCAGCCAAAGGCTAGGTTTTCACTATTACGTTTGCGCCATGCTTTACGCGTTTTTATTGGTTGATTTGAATTGTTTCTTATAAGTGGTAATAGTTATACCGAGTGTCTTAAAATGAAATACATTTAATACAATAGTAATATATGTTTTTTCTTGCACAGTGTACATTTTGTGTTGTATCAACAAATTTCATTAAAAGTATTTGAAGTGAATTACTTTAAATTTTAATTTTACAATTAACTAATGACATCTCTTTACACACAAAACTATTTTCAAAACAAGTAATCTCAAAAAACCACAGGATGTAAAAATAAACAAAGCGCGCAATGCAGCCAATATAATATTATTTGAATTATTATAGGGACTTTTAAAAAATGTGCTGCCAACTATTTTCTACTTTTTGATCTCATAAGTAACTGATCGAACGCCACTATTTTACCGTACGCTAAAGTTTCTGAACCTAACCTCAACACATAAAATTACTTGTTTATAAACACGGCAACATAACCTCACCACTCAAAATAACGTACGCAAAAACCTTCCGCTATTTTATTAAAATACCGGACCGCGGTTATTTATTTAGCGTACGGTAAATGTAGACTCATGCGCATTCGTCCGATTGTACGAAAATATCGTACGCTAAATTTAGCGTTGTACTTGTCCATAAACTGTCAACATCCCAGTAGGTTGTGATTTCAGAAACATATTTCGTAATTTGATTCAGAGCACAAAACCAAATGTCAAGATTTGTAAAATGTCATTGTCTATGATTTAATCTAAGACTTGTAATTTGTTTTTCAATGCAACCGAGATGACGACTATTTGTGAACACACGTTATGTTTGATATATATACCATGAGATCGAAAAAAAGATGATTCTGAGCAGGCCTTGACTAGTACAACACGATTGGCAAGACTGATTTCAAAATGTGGCAGTAGGTTAGAGGTCAATAAATGTCAAATAAACAGTATTTATTTAGGGAACAAACTGAAAACTAAGATGAATACATGTTAGAGTAGGTGTTCAAAATGTGATCCTTCACTAGTATTACAACGATAAACTTAAATAATTCTGGAAACAAGATTGCAAAACTGACTTACATTTGAAATGTCACTGTCACATTATAATTCATAGGCATTCTAGAACCAGTGTAACCAATCGTGTTGTACTAGTCAAGGCCTACTCAGAATCATCTTTTTTTCGATCTCATGGTATTAACAACAAAATTCAAATAAGCATAATTCCAACTATATTTTTACGATAAACCTTAATTCGGTTATAATTCAATACATTTAAGGTAATGAATCCACAAAATATGAAGAAATTATAACGGGTGTTCATAAACAGTCGTCATCCCAGTAGGTTGTGATTTCAGAAACATATTTCGTAATTTGATTCAGAACACAAAACTAAATGTCAAGATTTGTAAAATGTCATTGTCTATGATTTAATCTAAGACTTGTAATTTGTTTTTCAAAGCAACCGAGATGTCGACAGTTTATGGACACACGTTAGATTCTACAGAAGAAGGAAATATCAGAAAGTTGGTGTAGTAGGTAGGGACAATTGGATAACACATGAATACAGTTGGTGGAACCATAAGTATTAAGACTTGATTTAGTTCGTTTGCATCTCAGATGTGGAGTTGCCTAAATTTCCAAACCCAAACCATTACTTAGTGTGTTTATAGATGGTGCAATTTTACATTCATCTATCTATAAGGCACCGTGAGGTTTCCCAAGATTCCATAAACGAAGTCTTTTAATTTGTTATATATGTTATATGTATCGTAATAATGGGGTACATTTTACGAAGATCAAAGGATGAACCTATAAGAGCAGTCTTGGAGTGGAACGCTCAGGGCAAAAAAAAAGAAAAGCTAAGAACATCATCAAAACATTGGCGTAGCTAGGGCGGGGGAGGGGGCGATCAGCACCGGGTGTCACCCGTTTGGGGTTGACACCCGACCTCGTTTGAAAATAATAAATCTTACAAAAACTCCATGAAATGAAACAACCGCTAAAATAATCCCAAAAAATGGATACTTTTTTCTTTGTTATTTTTAACTGAGCAGCGCTCTTTTTTTCAAAAATATGTCAATCTCTAAGCTCGTGTATGTGGAAGCTCGTGTATAACTTCACACGCCTCAATATCTAGTGCTTTTTAGTTCCAGCACGCTTTCGTTAGATTTATAGAGTAAGTAGCAGGCAAAGTAGGTAGAGTATATTGACAACACTATGCATTTAAAAAACAAATAGAGCATCGTAGTTCTATGGCTCGGGGATTCCCCGAAAATCGTCCTGAATGCTTGCCGCCTGTTTCATTTCTCATTTCGTGTTGTGAAGTGAAAATATCGTGACGCTGGATTACTTTAATCATTGTTATTTTTGATAGTTTTTTATAAAAGTCTTGAAAAGATATCTAAAAAAGTAAAGTATTTTTAAATTAAACGAGTTTATTTCTCGCTTGCCTATTTAGTTAGTTTCTTCTAAATATGTTTATGATACTTGATTGATAGTAAGTATTGCAATTTCATGGTGAATGACATAATTTTTTAAATGTTTATTTAAATATGTTGTATTAAAATCATACTTCACGCTTATCTGATTTTTTGTTTTACTTAATGCTTTTTAATATATTCAAAGCCAATGTCTTCCATTGTATAGCCAGTTTAAACCATATTGAATTTCATCCTTAGTTTGTTTTTTTTTTTTTTTCAGAAGACCGAATGCATACCTATTTGCATTGATTCTTTTTGTGTATTTGGCAACCAAAACCCCACAGTAATAAGTGAGTAGATAGAAAAAGTGCAAAGCATAAAGAAAAAAGAGGGAGGCCTTTGCCCTGCATAGGGATTTGTACAAGCTAATAATAATAATAATAGGTCATTTAATTTCTATTTGGATCAAGTTAATTTTGAATATCTAATATGATTCACCGTGTATAAAAGTAATTTAACTTTGTAGGAGTATTTTATATTACATATTCTTTGATAAAATAAAATTGATGAGAATTGACAGCTTAACCTAAGGCGATTTTCATTGACTGCACATTTTACATATTATTATTATTATTATTAATATTATAAAATGGTGGCCAGGGTGGCGCAGTGGTGGAGGGTCGGGCTAGCGTTGCGCCAGTCCTTGGTTCGAATCCCCCTCGTGCCCATTCGTTGTTGGACACCTAATTACGTAACGACGCTCTTCTCCGAATTCAGGCCTAGGAGGTAGAGTAACAAGGTCTTACACATGCATACAAATTACACTCTACACATGGTGCAGTATGTTCGTAGGTATTAAAACGGCGCACCAACTTCGTAATCTGCAGAGACGGACCGGGTTGTGCATTGCACGCGAAAAGCCTCATACGTTAATGTACCAGCCTCGACACCGAAAGGTATAAGAGGTTATAAAATACTGTAACGAGATGCGTCAGCACACGAGTGGGAACAGGTGCGTCATCCACCGAAAAGCTTCCAGAACGGTCGACGGTTACTCATTCTCGCGCGACTACGGGGGAACATTCTGAATGAAGTTCTGGTAGGACGAAGCTGGGATATATAAGGCGCGACCAAACGAACACGGGCAGTCTAATCCAGCCTACATAAACGGTTGCGAATATGTACGTCGGTAAAGTTAATATAAATATACGTGAATAGTTATAAATAAACAAACTGTAAAAATAAATTAATTAGTGTTACGAGTTAATATTAGTGTTTTGTATTAGAATTAATATTAGTGTTGCGTTTTAGTGTTAAGTTGTTATTTCGTGTTTCTTCGTTGCTTAATAATTTTAATATTTGTTAATAAATAATTCACACAACGAACCGAAGTTTTAAATAAATAATTTAAAACCGTTACAATACTTTTCTCTGTTTCGGCATTAGAATGATATTCTAGCACGCTTTTTAAGATTTTTGATTTTTCGTGATATTTTGTTTTCAATTGGTGATGCTGTATCAAATAATACACAAAATACGTACGCGACCTTTGAATATAAAACTTCAGGAAGGAGTGTAGCGCTCTAGTAGCTATACAAAAAGTGCGCCATTTTGAACACCCATTATCGATTGTTGTGATTGTTTACCGCGTTTCATTTGCTGATCATTTCTGTTAGTTAGGTTAGGTTTTCACTTTGAAATAAGAAATTACGCTATTTATAGATACTTATGAGAGTTGATAATTATTCTGGTGTATTATAGTGCGTAAATAAATAATATCGTAAATAATAAGCGATGTAAATAATACGATAGTGTCATAGATTAGGTTAGTTTATTAGTGCCACTGGCAACGGGAAACGAAAATCCGCCATACGCAACAACCATCGCGGTCCACAATTTGTCCTGAGTTTTTATGTTCAAAGTACGCAACCATTCAATTGCTAGGCAACAAAAACTTCTGTCAACTATCAAGCAAACATCACTGTTACCAACCTAACTATTTTAGCAAAATTTCCCAAACTGAAAATTGTCAAGTATTTTTATAAAATAAAATGTAAATAAATAATGTAAATGGAAGCCGAAACTGAGAAAATAGTATAAAATACCCGTTACAGAAGGCAATTCGAGCACTCGTCCGTAATTTTGGACTCGTGCGCGAAAAGTTGCTTGCTGTAACTTGTGTTTTAATATACCATGAGATCGAAAAAAAGATGATTCTGAGCAGGCCTTGACTAGTACAACACGATTGTTTACACTGGTTCTAGAATGCCTATGAATTATAATGTAACAGTGACATTTCAAATGTAAGTCAGTTTTGCAATCTTGTTTCCAGAATTATTTAAGTTTATCGTTGTAATACTAGTGAAGGATCACATTTTGAACACCTACTCTAACATGTATTCATCTTAGTTTTCAGTTTGTTCCCTAAATAAATACTGTTTTGTGTTTTAATTTATTTGACATTTATTAACCTCTAACTTACTGCCACATTTTGAAATCAGTCTTGCCAATCGTGTTGTACTAGTCAAGGCCTGCTCAGAATCATCTTTTTTTCGATCTCATGGTACTATGAAAGTATACTCCGTGAAATCAGCTGAAATTCCATGGCCAACCATGGCCCGAATAAATACGAAACCAACTATATAACATTTATTGAATTTGTGTGCGTACTCCAAAAATTATCATTTCTCCTAAAAAAAAAGTTACTAATTTTACATTTTCTGTTTTTTATTATTAATATAACGTAAATAAATCAATTTTAATCGTTTACCAATTATTTTCCCAAGTAAGAGTTTATAGTATGGGTTGTATATAAGTAATTATTTTTATTCAATGGTGTTTTGAGCTGATGGGACACTCCTACCCAATGACCTCACTGTTCAATGCAACCTTTTGTGTTGGTGTTGTGAGAGATGGTCGAGTTGTAAAAGTCGATTTCACAATAGCAGAAGAAAAGTTGCGTATTAATTTCCAGCTTCCACTTGACGTAAATTTTATTTAGCAAAGCACAAGTGCGAATTTATGAATATGTTTATGGCGTATCGCATTTTTGGACGTAGACAAATGTAAAATTCCTTGTATGGTTGTTTTTGTTTTGTGAATGTGGATTGCTCCTACTGGATCAATAGTGTAGTACTACAAATATAAAATTACTTATTCCTCATTCAATAGTGATTCTGTATATGAGGCAAGGTTGTTTATAATTGAAGTGGAATATAAATGGCGTTTTAAAAGTAAAACAAGTAATCTGTTATAGGTATACTGATAATGAACCCGAACAATCATGGTCAGCCTCGACGGAATTCTTCGTCTTTTAACAGACACGGTAATAATCATCATTCTACTCGTTCCAATCACTCACATGGCCATCAGAGGTGGCCAAATCGCTATCCAAAAGAATATGGAAGAGATTACGATAGCAACTTCAATAGAGGGTATGGTTAAATTGTCAAGGCTAAAAATAAACAATAAAATTTCTAACAGGTTATGTCATCTTTCAGAGAGTGTTCTGTGAATAACAGTGGTAGCCCCAAAGAACCAAACTATGTTCATGGTTATCCTAAGCCGCAGTTAAGTCCAACAGTCCGAAATAATCATAACCACATGCATTTCGGCAATGAAGCCTCAGGTAAGTAGTTTCGTTTATTTGTATAGTGATTCATAGTAAATTGTTTAATATTCTATACTAAAATAAGAAGGATTTAATTAAGTTTATAAAATAATATCCGTACATATATTTAAAAAGATATTGGGTGGAACATATTGATCATTTTGCAACGTACATTGTTCAGCAGCAGCAAACAGAAAACAAATATGTGTAAATGATGTAATTACTACAAACGCCAGAGCTATGCAGTGATTTAACTGTCGGCAGCGGTCTTTACCGGTGTGGTAGAGAGTTCTAACTTTTGAAATACCAAGTGACACATTTGTCCTGATAGTTAGATGTATGAAATAGTTCAATTTAAGCTAGACAATTATAATCCACATGTTGGGTGCTTCCTAGGACTGCGCGGCACACATTCAATTCAATTGGACAAAATATAATGTTGGTTGGTTAATTCGACAGCAGTTAAGGCTTTTGTAGGTTTTATTTCCCATTATGGTTCTCCTTTCGTAATCGCACTTAATTTTCCAACTATTTTGCTTTGATTTTTGCATTTTATAGTTTTTTGTATATCGAAAAAAATAGCCACACGAGTTTTTACAAAGTAGTCATGAGAATAGTAAAAAAAATCAGTTGTTATGTTACAACAAGTTAATTTATTCATGTAATGCATCAGGTCATCAAGAGCGTCGTCATTTACCCATTCCTAACTCAGTAGAACGAAGAATTAATCAGGGATATCAACACAATCCAGACAGAAGGCATCATGGAGGTTTACCCGACCGTAGACATATATCACCGCCATTACACATTAATATTTGTGAAAATTCTTCTCCTGTATTAAATGCTCCACAAGCAGAAGGCCTTCAAAGAACGCTCATGGATTTTAATAGCTCACAGCGAAGACATGGAAGAGGTACTTACATATTAAATTTATTATTTTTGTTACAAAGATTACATATGAAATAAGTAAGTTTCTATGTATATTTTCTTGTGATTAGTACTATCATGAATATGCCAAAATATCTTCAAATATTTTTTTTTTTTTATATTTATTTAGATGTTCGAGTTAGTCCAGTGCATTTCCAGCAACATTCTCCACAATTCTACAGGCAAACAAGTGACGAAAGCATTAAAAGTGAAAGTCCGTCCCGTAAACGAAGGCGTTTATCTCGTTCTGGTCATCACATGGAACTCAATGCACAACCTGCCTCTCCTCCACGTAGGTCTCCTAGGCAGCACCTTCCCCCAGCTCCACATCATCCTATGCAGGTATTTAATTAATCAGATTATTTTTTCTAGTTGACCTAAAAAAAATCCCCATCGAAAGCTGATGTTGTACATGCAAAAACAGATTAGAATAACAAACAAGAACTAACATTTAATTTGAGTTGTCTTTTTATCATGTATCTGACATACAGCTGACTCTTGGTGTTAATGCTGGATTAAGCTAAGGCCACAATATGCTGATTTGGTGTAATAATTTAAGCAGCATGTGGAATCGGATGTAATGTTACAGTGGGTTGATATTGTGATAAGCCGCAATTGTTATATTGAGATGTTTAGGTACTTCCGTCAACCTAAAAGTTGTTTTCTGGTTGATTGTTGCGTCTCTTTATTTTGCTTGCTATAACATACGGGTGAACATCATCGACAACTCTCCACCATCACTGTATTTCAGTGACTGGGTAGTTCACCACTTAGGTTTCATACATATACAGTTGCACATTTAATTAGTTTTTTTGTAATGGAAAAATATTGTTTGTATATGTTGCTCAAAATAATTATGTTCTTACAGCCTTTTCATGTACAGGGGAGCCCCCCATTACGTCGTCCACGATATAGGGATAGAAGTGAATTTCAACATCCTCACCATCAGCCTTTTCTACCAAGCCCACCTCCGGCTACCCATGCCCATCCTCATCAATCAACAGTTATGATGGACCTAAATCAGGTAAATTATACTTTGCCTGTATTTTAGGTTTTTGGTATAAGTTTGTATTTACTATAAAACCCTGAAATCAACTATTTCAATGAAAATTTAACAAAACTGACCTGACAACATAACCATAAAGATATCGAAGTATTTGATGTGCTGCATGTCCCACTTTGATATTATGTAACAGAAATGCTAAGTTGCATGAAATAAGTGTATTCTAAATTCTAATACTGCACTTTGAGAATTCAAATGTTATACTAAATACATAAATGATAGCCAATAATTATTACTTATTGCAGGTGCCGGTGACTATCCCTGTTAATCACGAAGCGGTTTGGAGTTACACAGCACCACACATATCTTTATGTTCTGCTCCTCCAGGTGCCCCACCACATATGCATAGTTGTCACGTTCATAACATTTACCCTCCACATCAATTGATGCCTCAGCAGTATCCAGGCTGTTTACCGCCTCATCAAAGTTATGGAGGATTTCCCAACACTCCAAGTGCTCTAACTGTTTCAAATCAGCATTATCCTCACCCTCATCAACATTTACCTCCTCAAGTAAGTAATTTTTAGGATTAGGACTATATCATCGATAGTACAAATTTAATTTAATTACTATTTATGAATTTAAAAACAATTTCAGCGTCCTGATGCTTTGGAAATGGAATTACTGAATGACCATTCTCATACTCATACTGCTCTTCATGCTACACCTTCTCTACATGTGTCACCGTTGCAAGTATCTCCACCGGCATCACTTTTCATGCCAACAGATTCACGTGGCAGTCAGTTAGAATTATTACATATGCGTACACGTCAACATCGCAATGCGAGATTACCTCCTCCACGAACACGTTGGCATCATAATGGTCCTCTAATGCCTGCACCTGCACAGTATTCGGGCTTCCTTCTGCACTTTTTGTAAGAAGAACTCCAAAATTAATGAATACCATCCTAATGCATTTTTTTAACTAGGGCAATGTTCTCGAATCCACCAATGTCACCGTTCAGCCAGACTGATTTAAGTAGCTCCGACTCAACAGAAACTGAAAATTATGAAGCTTTACTTAATTTAGCTGAACGGCTAGGTGAAGCTAAACCAAGAGGATTGGGGAAGTTGGAAATTGAACAGCTTGTCAGTTATAAATTTAATGCTGATACTCATCAAGGAGATCAAACATCCTGTGTGGTTTGTATGTGTGATTTCGAAGCTCGTCAGTTGCTGCGTGTTTTACCATGCTCTCACGAATTTCATGCAAAATGTATTGATAAATGGTTAAGGGTAAGTTTTTTTAGTTAGTATTTGTTTTTTTCCTTCTTTCCCTTGCATTTTGTTTTTTGAGTACTGTGATTAGCATTTAATTGATTTTGGCAATGAAGATGTTAAGGTTAGCATACTAGCATAACCTTATCTTGTGTTCAATACCCAGTTAAGGTTCCAAAATTCCTTTTTGCATAAATCAGATCCTTCCAAGTAAACCTAAAAATATTATTCAAAAGAGTTTTAATTCAGGAATAATTATGGTTAAGATAATTCATCGGTAAATTTTTTTTACCTGAACCTAGGTCGAAGACTACTTGAAATTACTCAGGAAATATAGGTACTCTTGAAATTTTGACAGATTCCCCTGGGACTGCTTGAATTTGTTAACATAATTGCAATTAGATATAAGTAAAGCACTATAGGCCATTGAGGCCTGTGCTTGGTGGGTTATTCTTCTCCACTCCTTTCTATCCTGTACTTGCTGTATCCGCAGTCTGGGATTATCTGATCTGATACACAGCATTTTCCTTGGACTTCTGTTGTCTGGCATTCTTTGTACTTACATGACCCCACCATCTAATCCGTTGTGCTTTCACCCCCTCTTCCTATGCCAACCTTCCCTAAGCTGCCATATATTTCTTGATTCGTTCTTCTCCTCCACATTCCGTTTTCTTGTATAACCCCTAGTATCCTTCTCACTATTTTACATTCCCAGGTACAAAGCTGATGTTGGAGCTTTTGTGTCGTCGTCCACGTTTCACAAGAATAAGTCACAGTAGGTCTTATCACAGATTTATACGCTCTCAATTTCACTTTGAGGTAAACACACTGTGTACGGCATTTGCACATTTATTTTCACACTGTATTCTTGATTGAATTCCTGGTTTTTGTCTGAATGTTGCTGAAATCGTTGTTCCTAAGTACACAAATTCTTCAGCTTCCTCAAAGTGGTACTGTTTAGTGGTGTTCCTGTTGATAATGTAACTACCCGTGTTCTGTCCCAACTTACCTCCCGTTTACATGTACTTTATTTTTTGTTCATTTATTGTCAGACTGTATCCTCTAGCCTCTGTTTCCAGTTTCAGGAATACTTCTAGCACTGCTTTTGATTTCGCTACAATTGGTATTGCTTCGTCGTTATGGTGCCATGGGTCAATCTGCTCTTTCTGATGATCCCTTCTAATATAAAGTTGATAATGGGTCACCCTGGCGTAATCCGTTGTTAGTGGACTTGCTCGGTTTATTGTATTTGTTAATGTTAATCTCGTCAGTCGTGTTAGCTTATGAGGAATTTCTAACTCTTGCATCGTTTTGTTGAGCTGGTTTCTGTTACTGCATCATAGGTATCTAGTATTTTTCACTTAATGCTCCTATCTGTTTTAGGGTGAAAATTTGGCCATGTCCAAACCTTGCCTGATATTCCTCTTTCCATATAGGATGTTTTTAATCTTATTTTAAGTACACCAACCTTATAGGTGGTATCCAAGAATGATATGCCTCTGTAGTTTGAGCAACATGTTTTATCACCCTTCTTAAAAATGGGAGTAATGATTGCTTGTCCATTTTTGTGGTATTCTTTCTTCATTCCGTATTTTTGCAATTATGTCGTGTAGATCTTTTAATAGTTGTTCTCCTCCATGTTTCAGGAGCTCGATTGGATCCTCTCTCGGAGCTTTGTTATTTTTGATTTGTGCTATTACTTCTCTAACTTCTTCAACTGTGGGTGCCTCAGTTTTATTTTGCTCTCTGTCCAGATTTCCCACTGGTTCTGTTTCTATTTATCCATTCACATTTAACAGGTCTTCAAAGTATTCAGCTTATCTATGTAATACCTTATTTGTTTCTCTTATTAGTTGACCGTCTTTATCCTTGTGCAGTATGTAGTTTTTCCTTCTTTCTTTGGTAGCACATTTTTTGCTGCTGCCTTATAAGTTTCTGCCAAATGGTTACATCTCTCGTTTATTTCATCAATACTTTCTACTTTTTGATATATTTTCTTTAGTTGTTCTTCCATATTTTTTGTACTTTTTCATCTTGTAGACTTTCATGCTTTGGTAGTTTTGTGGGATATGCAGGTCTGGTGTTTCTTCTTGTACGTTTATTCTTACTAGATAGTGGTCGGAGAGTATTTCCGCTCCTCTACACGGTCTCACATCTTTTATTCTTTGCATATGCTTATTTTCCACTAGCATGTGGTTTATTTGGGTGGTTGTTTTGTCTGTTGGGTGCTGTCCAAGTGACTTTATATATTTCTTTATGTTGAAAATATGTGTTACAAATTTTCTTTCCTCTTCGTGTTGCAAAGTCTATTAGATGTTCTCCATTGTTGTTCATAGTCTTGTGTTTGCTATGCCTAGCTATTGTTGGAATGAACCTGCTTTCCTTTCCTATCATGGCAGTTGTGCCTCCTGAAATTATTTTTATATTATGCTTAGGCATTTTATCCAGTTCTCTTTCTATTTTATCCTAGTAGTCAGTTTCCTCTGCTAATTCTGTTATAGGTATATATATTTAGCACTTTAAGCCTGAAGGTCTATGGTCTATGGCTTGTACCACCATCTTTTCCTCTCTTTTGCACTTGTTTCCCAGTTTCTGATGTTGAGCTCTCTTAAGTGATTTTGTACATCTTCCCTCCATGTTCTCCGGGGCCTCCCTCTCCTGTTGTTTCTTCCTAGCTGCTGATGGAACGTACTCCTTGTCAGATGGTGCCCGTCCAGTCTTGTGATGTGACCCAGCCACCTTAATCTATTGCACTTGACTAGGCTCACAATCCCAGGTTCCCTGTAGATTTCCCCCAGCTCTGCATTGTTTCCTTGTCTCCATGTGCTTCCCTCCTTTATACCTCCAAATATACTTCTTAAAATTCTCTGTTCCTGCCTTAACACCCACAACTCGCTGCCAAATAACACGACCGGCCTTATCACCGTTTTATACAACTTCAACTTGACCGCATACGACACATTCTTTGGCCTCAGGAATTTTGTATAGTTTCCTGCACATTTAGACCTAGATGTCCTATGCGTTTTCCTATCACATCGTTATAGCTGTCGTCTCTTGTTATGTCCATTCCTAGGTATACTGCACTTTTTCTTCTTTGAAATTAAAGCACCTTTAACTTCTCTCCCTCCTGATGCAGTTTTCTACCTAATATTACAAACTTGGATTTTGATTCATTGATTTCTAGGCCTGCCTCACCAGCTTTGCTGTCTAAGCGTTTCAATAACTCTTTGAGCTCCTCCTTTGTTTTAGCTAACAAAACCAGGTCATCGGCATACACCAGGCACTGGTAGGAGTTTCTTAATACGTTGTATTCCATATTGATTTGACTTTTCCTTACAGTAGTTTTCAAGACTATATTGAACAGACTAGTCGACAGAGAATTACCCCGTTTTAGACCTCTCATACTTGTAAATCTCTTTGACAGTTGTCCATTACACCTCACCTTATTTATCGTTTCCTTTAGTGTCGTTCTAATTAGGGATATTAAGTCATTTGAGAACTCTAATTAAGCCAATGCTTTATATTTCTGCGATCTTAGTATTGTGTCATAAGCTTTTTTGAAATCTATGAACAAGACATAAATGCATTTACCTTTCTTATCCACCTTTTCTTGTATCTGCTTCATTATGAATCAATCAATATGGTCGTTCATTCCAAGTGGAATATGACCACTCCTTGGAGTTCTACTAATTCAATTATGGGGGTGGATAAGTCCCCATTACCAATTTTTCTATCTCGCATTTAAAGTGTAGGGTGGCTTAGCTTCATCTACTATTCTTTTCCACTGGTTTCTGTTCTGTGTTTTTTTTCTCCCATTTGAACGCTTTCATTGAGCGTAAATCATCCAAACAGTTCTATTGCTAGTTCGTCTACTCCTGGACTTCTGTTGTTCTTCATTTTACACATTATGCCTGTAACTTCTTCCAGGATTAGTACTCTTAGCTCAGTGTTGTTTCTACTTCTGTACAGTGTCGCTTCATCCATCTCCTCTGCCTCATACTTCTATTCTAGGATTCGTTTGAAGCATTTATCCAATATGTCTTGTATCTCCCCTCCTTCTGATATTAAAGTTCCTGTAGAACATTGTTCTGTTGTTGCATTCTTCTTTTCTTTCTTTTAGGTCGCTATACAATTCCCTTATCTGCTTTCTTTGGTACTTTTCTTCCAACTTATCTACTTCTGTTCGAGCGTGTATATTTAATAATCTTAAAGGCATTATCAACTTATGCAACATATTTAGTAAATATCAAAATACGTTAGTTAAAATACTCGTAAAAGTACCCGCATTGGTAGAATTTCAATATCTTTGATAATAACCACAATAAAACCAAAATAATATTCAGATCCTACGTACATGACGTCACGAGTGTCGACAACATAACCTAAATTTAGCGTTGTACTTGTAGCTATGCTAGAGCTCTTACCGGCGACCGACGTAGTTAACGTCATAGCTTAAACTTTTAGCTCCCATAACAATACTGCAATACTCAGTTTACTCAATCAAATTACAAAATAAAAAAAAATCGACTTTTCATAAGTTGACAATGCCTTTAATTTGCATTGCTTTCCTTTTACTCTCAAGTAGCACATTCGATTGTTAATCGGTAGTGTCCGACCGAAACAAAGTTTTGAAGCCGTAACCGAAACCGAATTTCGGCTTTCATCCCAGTGTCGGCCGAAACCGAAACTTATGAATTTTATATTAATTTAACTAATTTTGTACATAAAAGTTAGTACTACTTGTTTTAAATACAGGAAAACACATATTCCAATCATTTATTTTGTATTTCTTCAGTAGTCATGTGACTTCTTTTTAATTGAATAAATTAAATACATACATACATACATAATCCTGTCCTCTTCTACCTTTCGGTGTCGAGGTGATATATAAATTAAATTTCAACATAAAATTAACGATAATTAAAATTATTCTTTTATACATATTATTCCTTTGTAACTTAGATTGTATTTTTATACTAACTTTTTATTTAAAACGTAACCTTTCAGTAAATTTGCTAACATATTATACTCACTTAAAGTAAAAAAAGAAAGAACATAATAAAATCTCTTTACTGACACTTATAATAAATTTAAAATTGTTTAAAACGAAAACAAAAATTCTAAACAAGAACTGAATGACTACAAAAGCGAACTTAATTTTATAGTTAGTTAGCTGGTCGAGTACGTATTCCTGAGGACGATCCGAGAGCCGAGACGTAACGACCGAACTTTGTTACGTCTCGCTTGGGTCGGACGTCTTTAAATGAAGACATTTTAGGCCGAAACTGGGCGAAACCGAAACTTCGGTCGTACTCTATTAATCGGTCTAAATTCTTTAACTAATTGTTTTATTTTTTTATTGACAATATTGCCCTCACTATTGAAAAATGTGAACTCTCCCAGGTCCCCGATCTAATTGTCTTTCTGTTTGGTCTCTTGTATCGCCACTATATCAATCTTGTAATTTTCCAGTTCTTTCAGTAATTGTTTGATTTTCCCACTTTCGAAAGTACCTAAGACATTCCATGTAGCCAGTGTAATAAAGTGCCTTTTTCACAAACCTTTTTCTTTGCCTTGTTCGTCTTCTTACTGTTGGGGACACTCCTACTTATCAGTTTTTTGATTGTTGTATTATTCCATTCAATTTTTTGTCCCATATATACAATTCGTTTATTTCTGTCTTAAGTCCTTCGTTCTTCTTACCTTGAGCTATTTTGTATAATTCTACTTGTATTTTCAATTTACTCCTTGTTAGGTCATTCTCAATATATACATTGGAGCCTCTCGATTTGTACTTGTTTTGCATAATAATTGTTTGTTTGCCTTCCAAGTTAGTCATTTCTACAATGCTTACTGGGTTACCGTTTTTTCTTTTAAAGGAATGTACTTCTTTCACATCTGCTTTTACATCAGTTTTTGTTTTCAAAAAATGTTTTACCTCCTCTTCTTTATTTTCATCACTAAATGTTATACCTTTAATTATAATATTTAGCCTCTTCTCTTCCAATTCTGCTATTCTATCTGTCAGCACCTTACGTTCTTCTTCCCATTCCCCATTGCATTCCCATAATTGCAATTGGCAACATTTATTAGGACATTAAAAAATTGAACACTTTCTTTCTTTCTCCTCTACCATTTACCCTTCCGTGCGTCGAATTTGGGTTGGTTTATTGGAGTTCGTTCACCCATCTCTTCCATGCCTTCCTGTTTTCCGTCATAGCTTTCATTTCCTCTAACGTCTTTTCTCTTCTTTTATCCACCTCTATTATTTGCTGAATTCATTTCTTCCGTGGTCTTCGTTTCTTCTTTTTTACATTATTTCTTGCTTCATGTACTCTCCTAGTTATTCTATTAGGTTCCATCCTCTCATCAAGTGTCCATACGAGTTCAGTTGGCGTTTTGTTATTTTGTTTATTATCGGTTCTTGTTCTATCGTTTCCCGTATTGTTTCACTTCTTATTCTGTCCCACTTTGTCTTCCCCGCTATTTTCCTCAAATGCTTCATCACCATTGCGTTTATTTTACTAATTTGTTTCTTTTGTATTGTCCAATTTTCACTGGCATATAATATCGTAGGTATTACTATTGTATTATATATTCTGAGTTTCGTTTCTTGAGTCAATTACCTAGTATTTTGTTTAGGGAGTAGTATAGTTTATAAAAATTTTTTGCCCTATTTGCTAACTCAAGTTCCATATTTCCATGGTCGGTAATGATACTTCCTAGGTATTCGTATGTTGTCACCACTTCCAGCTCTGTTTCCTTGCATTGTATCTTTATTTTGTCGTTTTCTTTGCCATTTCTTACCATTACCTTACTCTTTTCCATATTAATTTCCATTTTGAAGTGCTCTATTTGTTCTGTCATATATCTATCAACTTCTGCATTTTTCTTTCAGAGTCCACTATCACCACTATATCGTCCGCGTACATCAATGCTTCTATTTTTACCGGTTGTAGTCTATGATAACCTATTATTGTTTATAGTTGCTCTGTTGTAGATCTGGTATTTTTAATTAACTCGTTCATTACTATTATAAACAATAATAGACTTGTTTGGTGCCTCTTTTCCATTCAAATCTTTCTCCTGCTACTTGTACTCTTCCCTTTACATCTTTGTAGGTACTTTCTATTACTTGTATTAATGTTTTCGGAACTTTCATTTTCCTAAGGCACTTCCATATAATTGTCCTTTCTATTAAATCAAAGGCTGCTGTTAGATCTATAAATGTCATTATGGGTTCTTCCCCACTTTCCTTCTTTCTTTCTATTAAGTTTCTTATTATGTATATGTTATCATTCGTTTGCCTTTCAGGTCTAAATGCTACTTGTTCTTATCCCATTTCTTTCTCAACAATGGATCTTAATTTCTTCTCTATTATTTTGAAACATATCGAGGATAAACCTATTGCCCTATAGTTTTTGCAATTCACATGTTCCTCTTTTTTTGTGAATGGGTACTATTAAATTATTTTGACAGTCTTTAGGTATTTTCTGTCTTTCCCAGGCCTCTTTCTATATTTTCCATAACCATATTACTCCCTCTTCTCCTAAATATTTTATCATTTCTGGTTCCATGTCATCGTTTCACCTCGCTTTTCCAGTTTTTATTGCTTTCATTGCTTCTATTGTTTCTTCTCTACTTATCTCCTCAATTTGTATATCCTCTTCTTGGTATATTTCGTAGTCCTCATCTGTTGCTTCTTTATTAAATTTGTCTGTGTAGAAATCTTTCCATACTTTTGCTATTTCTTTTGTGTTTGTCTGGATTTGGTTTCTCTTGTTTTTTTACTGCTATAATTTCTTTCCTTCTTCCATTTTTGATTCCTCGTATTTTAGTCCAAAATTTTCTATTATTTGTTTTGTTGTCTTCTTGTAACTCACTTCTAAACTCTTCTTTTCGCATTTCTGACTACATTTTTCACTATTCGTCTCTGTCTATTATACTTTTCCTTATCTTCTTCAGATTTTGTTTGAATATATTTTTTTCGTGCTTCCTTCTTATTTGTTATTCTCGCTTTTACTTCTTCCTTCCACCATCTCATCCTTGTATGTTGGGTATTTCCCCGTTTTGTTCCACATTCTTTTCGTTATGTCTCTAAACATTCTCCATCTTTTCTTTCCACCTCTCTCAATATTACGCCATCCAGTCTTGCGGTAACCATCCTATGTTCGGTTGATAACTCCAGTTCTACTTCTGTTTTAACTTGATTTATATCTTGTTCTAAATTTTTTGTGTATACTATATTTATAGTCTATTAAACTTTTAGCATTTCGTTCCTCAGCAACAAATGTGTATTTGTGTTCCATTTTGTTGAATAGGTCGTTTGTATGACAGAATTCTAACATTTTACTGCCATTTCTATTCATTGTCTCCTCCCCGTGTTGCCCCATGCATCCCATTCCTCTGTTTACATCGTTCCCTATTCTTGCATTCCAATCTCCTTTTATTATTATTCTCTCTCGTGTTTCTCTCATTTTTTCCACTGTATTCGTTGTAGAATTCCGTTGCTCTGTCTTCTTCTGTTACTTCCGTTGGTCCGTATATTTGTATTACCCCTATTTTGTTGTTTAATTCTATGTGTACTGTAAACTGTAATAATTCTTGAATATATTGGCTCATACCTTGTTATCCTTTTTTCTAGATCTTTACTACTTACTATTAATCCTACTCCTTCCTTTGCTCTCTATCCTTGTGTTACCCCTGAGTAGTACAAGCTGTATTTCGCATTTATACTGATATGTCCATTTCCTGTTTTTTTTTGTTTCACTTATTCCTATTAGTTGTATATTCAGTTTCTCCATTTCTTCTATTAGTTGCAGTTCCTTTCCTGTTAACGAGATTACATTCCACGTTGCTATACCTATTTTTTCCTTCCAACTTCTGCTGTTTTCCTCTATTTTTAGATTGCCCGCCTCATTTACATTTCCATCCTTATCATTCCTTCTTAGTTTTTTGCACGGTAGTTCTTGTTATTTTTCTCAGTTGTTCCTCTAACGTACTTGACTCCGGTGATCTTATGTTGACTTTTCTTTTGTTTATTCTATTGAAAATGAACACAATAATAATTATTTAAGTATCAAATCGGAAGTGGAATTTACTAATTGAAGATAAGAAATTTGAAAAATACATCAAGGTTTTCAGTGTTATCTGCAAGTAGTACAAGCTTATTTATTTAAGCATATAGCATTTTGTAGCCAGCAGATCACGTAGTGATGGTTTGGCTGCCAGTTGAGGGGATCAAAGCCACATTTTTAAACGACTTGCCGTCGTTAACTTTGTTATATTCCCTTTATGCTAGTGAAATGTGTTCTCTGCAGTAGTTTCCCATTGCCTTCTGCAGAGTTTGTGAGCGTGTATTAAGTACAATAGTGAACATAAAAAACCAGACATGTAGTATTTTACAATCTTTTTAATATATCTCAACTAAATATATACAGTGTGCCCCCGGATTGAGTTCACTATAGGTATAATCGACAAAAAATTTAAGAATTTCATTTTCATGTTTTGGGATTTCGCCCTGCTTGGTCTGAAAAGAATTTTAAGCAGATTTTTAGTTTTTTAAAAATTAAGACGGCCATGAAAAATGTGAGAAAACTATTTTCTATTCAGGTAAAGTGCCTTTTTGGTCAATAATACGGCAAAATGTTATTGAGAAAAGTTGTTCAGAATATGAAATTATGGCTCTGTGCAAAATTTCAAAAAGATCAGCTTAAAAATAAAACGTAGAGTAAAGTAACCAAATATGGAATACGTACCTTATATGAAACACCTAATTATTTTTAAAACTGCTAGCGTCATCTCTCATTTCAACATGCAGACCATAAGAACTAGTTCTTAGCAGTTTACTGTAAAAGTTTCAAATCAATGTTACCAAACCTACCGAGCATATAACCAAAAAACCTTTTTCACCGCGGAAAGTTTTTTCACATGTAAGTATTTTTTAATTTGTAGTCAAGTTTTTTGATTTTATTAGGTTCTTTTGTTTGTATGCCTTAGAAGACATGTTCGTTAATTATTGCAAACAATCTTTTGATGAAGTTATCAGCCTTTGTTTAAATAAACTAGTTTTGTATCCAAATAATAATAATGGTCAAGTTTGGATTCATTGCATTTTGTGGATGGCCTGGGCGCATGAGGATTATTCAGGTGCTTTGACTGAAAATTTTGTGTGCGATTTTTGTAAATAAAAGAGTTACCTACGTAAAAGTGAATTTATTTTTGCAACTGTGTTTTTGTTGGACAATATTTTATCTTTTGTTTGTGTTTTGAACATTAATTTGTGTTTTTTTATAATTTACATAAAATATAAATTTTTGAAACAATTTTGGTGAAACACAAAAATGCTCCTTTTTATATTATTAACAAATATTTTCTTTCTTTAAACTGTTTTGTACTTGATATTGATATCTATTGTTTATTAGAGCTTTTTGGAAATATATTATGCAAAATTTATATTTTTTCCCCTTAAAATAAAATATTTATAGCAAAAAACAAAAACGGTATTTCATATTTGGTCGCTTTACTCTAAAAAAATCGGATTTAATGAAAGTGAGCCGATCTTTTTGAAATTTTGCACAGAGCCATAATTTCATATTCTGAACAACTTTTCTCAATAGTACTTTGCCGTATTATTGGCCGAAAAGGCACTTTACCTGAACAGAAAATAGTTTTTTCAAATTTTTCATGGCCATCTTAATTTTTAAAAACTAAAAATCTGCTTAAAATTCTTTTCAGACCAAGCAGGGCGGAATCCCAAAACATGAAAATGAAATTCTCAAATTTTTTGTCGATTATACCTATAGTGAACTCAATCCGGGGACACACTGTATGTTTATTCATCAAGTTTCTTTAGAAAGTAATCAAAAAGTTTGTCTATGAAGTCTATTTTAAGCCTTAGCATTTTTTAATTCTGAAATAAAGCAACATACGCTAAATTTTTCAGTAAACTCCATTAGTTAACAGAAAATGAAAAAATTACAACAATTTAAAAGTTCAAAATTCGATACTTGTAGGGTATCCGTTAGCTTTGATAACTGCTTTGCTACGGCAAGGCACTGACTCTATCAACTTTCGTATCGCATCAGGATTTTTTTGAACAGGTGTAAATATTAGATATTGATGTGACGATGTATATTTTTGTAACAATTTGGTTCTGGAAAAGTTACAAGAAAGCGCAAAAATTGCAGTGTCCATTTTTTTTATGTTCGCTACTGTATATAGTATTTGTATCTTGTTACTATCTGCAGTTGACCACTCTACAGACAGAATCGTTAATTGTAACCAGACAATTAAATGACATCGCTCGCTCAAGTACCGACCTCCAACAGTGAGGAATTCTTTATAAAATTCCTTGCCACTGCGTGAGATTCGAACCCAAGACTCCTAGCTAGGAGACCAGGGCTCTTACCACTGTGCCAACGAGCTTCTCAGTATTACAAGCTATACATGTTATTCAGGTCATTTATTATGTTTTTTCAACTACTGCCCGAATAATTTGACGAAAATCACATTTTAGATTAACTTACGATGTTTCATTGAATTAACCTCTTGTTGTAGGGTGTTGTGGGAGTAGGAAAAAGTATATTAAGTAATTGAATCGACATGCTGATATCTAATGGTTGCATATATTTACACAGTTTTCTTTTAACAGTCCAATAGAACATGTCCCATATGCCGTGGTAATGCCTCAGAATATTTCAACAACACGGATTAGAATGATAGAAGAGAAACACTTCTAATAGCTCCGAATCCATAGCAACCTCAATTTTACAATTATTAAATTAATTTTGTGCAGTGCCATTAGTTGCCAGTAATAATAGCTTTAAATTATCGCCAATAAATGTGTAACAATTTCCGTTTTACTCAATAATAGCTATATGGTAGATTTGTAGGCTTTTTACTTGTTTTTACATATATTTGCTGCGCATTTGTGCATCATGTGCACCTGTATTTTAAGTGTATCTACCTCCGATAGTGTTGTTAATAATTATCTTACACCGACTTTATTTAATACAAAGATTGCTTATGTGTTCTTGTGATTAGAAAAGTTGGGAATTAATTTGTATTAGGTAATACGATAAACTTTGTTCTTTGTATGTTTCATTTGTGTATCTGCCCTTTGCAAATCTCAGTGTGAGCATATTTGTTGATTATTATATTGTTATTAATTTTAGGGAGTTTATTGCTTTTTATTGTTAATTTTTAATTTAATGTGTTAATTGTACATTTACGATTCGTAGCCTTTACTTACTTCCGATTATACTTTAAAATAATATGGGTTATTATTGTGTTAACCGTATGTACCGAGAAAAATATAAAAGTAAGTCTTTTTATTACGTTTTTTAAAAGAAAAAGTTGACTGCATCCAACAGAAAGTCGACGAGTTCTCAGTTTTATTAATATTATTTTAACACGGAATCCCACACAAATTCAATTTGTAGGTTATGTATTTTGTAATTTTATTGTATGTTCGTTGAAAGCGTGTAATATTTCGTAAGTTATTTAAGTTGGTGGTTGATTGTGCGATCAGAATTGGAAAGTTGGTACTTTTTGTCGGGCAATTTCGGATCTTTTAATCAAAATACGATCGTGTTTAATATGATGAGTGCTAGGCTAAAATGAATTTTTAATTAATATTGTTTTTTTTTTGTTGAAGATTCCCAAAATGTAAGTATATCATTCTCTCCACAAAGCTCAAGTAGTAACTATGGATAATGTATAGGAAATTCTTTACATAGTTCTTAATAAATGTCACATGAAAGTTCCACAATTTATCTAAATTCCTCTGCATATTAAAGTTAAATTATTTTAAAACAGGAGAAATTCATTGTTAAATGAGGAAGTGTTTACTTGGAACAAAGAAAGTTTTAATTCCTGCTATACATTTTAATTACCTAAGAAGAATCATATTTCTATGATTATGACTTACTGTTGTAGTTTGAGGATGAATCGGTAAATTATACATGCTTCAACATATTGAAACTGCCAAGTTTCATTAATTTAAAGGCCACGTTTCTGATACCTTTTATATTTATGTAATTATATTATTTGTTAGTAATAATCTTTTCTGCACTATGGCCTAGGAAGAATGTACTCTATAAAAATAACATTGTATATCACTCACTCCTTGTTTCAGCTTTATTTCTAAATGTCGTTTAGCGCAATTGCCAGTATTTAAAAACGATTGTATAAATCTTCTGTTCATTGACACCACTTGTAAAATAATAGATGTGTATGAATTATAGTTTATGTAAAATCTTATTGTTCTTTTTTAGAAAATATTCGGTTTTAGAATATGATCCATCCTGAACTATATGCTATGCAATATCTTAAAAATGTATTTTAAATTAAAAGCCTGTATATGTACAGAAAGTACTTTAAACTGAATTTAATGTAATAGGTGTGCCTTTGTATTGTACAAGTTTATCATCTCTACAAATTTTACTCGGTTTGCCATAGGTGCTGTTTGCTGAGTGTACTAAATTGCTTTTCCAGTCCTGCTTTGCATATTTTACACTTTTCATGCACTTGACGGTCAAAGTTTTTTACAGATAATAAAGTAAAATTGAATGTACATACATCGCTATTAACCGAATGTTTCTTTAAAGTAAATTTTTACTTTCAAATCTTGATTCATTTATGGTTTAGCCGAACAGCTCGCATGGTAAAAGAATTCTTCAGGTTTTGCAGCTTAAGGTAAGCCCATACAAATGAAATTGTAAGTTATAATCTACTGAAATTTTACAGTATTTCTTAGGAAAATATAGGACATAATTTGTTACAGTTAAAATTACTTGAAAGATTCTTTCCTCATGCGAGTTACTTATTTATTATTATCCTAATTTTATTGTTAAACAAAATTTATCAAAAGTACCTTCACATTAATCTGCTTCGCAATTTGAATGTGATAAGTTATGTTGTAATAAATTTGTGAGGTAACCTTAGTATTACATATTTATTAAAAAGCACTCTGTTTAGATCAATTTCAAAAGAACAAATAATTTTTTTGTTAATATTTTAATGTGTTGTTTGAATTCTGGTGTTTTAAAGTGATGTAAGAAGTAACAGGTATCTAAAAAATTCCATTATCAAGTTGGTGGCCACGAATAGAAAAATGTATGCTTGTCGGTTCTTAATTTATTTAACATTTTATGTTAAATCGTACTACGACGGACATGGCTTTTTAAATTCATAGCCAACTTGATAACAGAATTTTTACAGTATATGTTATGTTTCGTATTGTTTATTTCGATTTCACATAAATGGGAATTTGTATTAAATGTAATCTTCAAATTGTAAAAAAAATGAAATTCTCAGAATGCCTTCGCAACGGTAGCCAAGCTACTCTGTTTAAATTAAAACTCCGCCTTCCTTTTTTTTGTGCGTAATTGAACGTAACGTAAAATTTGTTCGATTTGTGCGATTTAAGGGTACAGTTGTTGATTACACATATCTCCAGTCACAAAGTGCAATATAACACATTACATTAATGTTTTCATCATGAATAGCAATATTAACTCTAAGGCATTCACTTTAGCAATTGCAGCATTAATCAAACTTTATAGACATGTATTTTTGTGTATGTGAAATACATTCGTGATACTTTGCTTTTAGTGGAATTTAATATTTATGTATTTATAGGAGCTTTTAGTGCTATAAAATAGTTATAATTTCAATAAAATGTTTTAACACAGCTGTAGTTTCGAATTTTTGTTAATTTATTGTGTTTTAAGTGAGTTCATATTAAGGCCGGTATCCATTTGTTGCATATTCACGTATCGTATCAGTGGATACGAGGAAACGTTGCATAGTGACGTATCAACATATGATACAAAGAAACGCAAGGGACCCGATCGTCTAATTGGCGGTTTTTCTTCGTGCATCAAAGAAAAGATACCATGTGCTGTGAGTCGCATTTGGACGGGGTTGTGATTTGCATCTGTTGCACGTTCATTCCCGTTCAAGAACGCCATGCTTTTAGTGGGTGCATGAAGTTAGCAAAGTAATAAAAGCACTAACGTTTATAATTTGCACATTATTAGTGCATCGTTAGTGCACTATAAATTATATCAGCAAAGTGCGCATTTTATAATTATTGCTAAATATTTTTTTTTTGCTAGTTTTGCACCTAGCAAAGTGTTTTTCTAAAATCCGAGGGAAAACTTGTGAATCGGTTAGTGCTTCGTTAGTGCACTATAAAGTTTTCGTCAAAAATTATTCGCTCTCAAGATATTGCGTATTAATTTATTTTTGCTAGCTTCGCACCTAGCAAAGTGTTTTTCTAAAATCCGAGGGAAAACCTGTGAAGCGGTTAGTGCATCGTTAGTACACTATAAAGTTTTTGCAAAAAATTATTCGCTTCCCAGATATTAGGTATCAATTTTTTTCGCATTCGAACCTAGCAAAATTTTTTTCTAAAATCCGAGGGTAACCTCCGAACAGGTTAGTGTACGTTAGTGCTTCGTTACTGCACGGCAGTGCACTATAAAATGTTCGCAAAAAATTATTCGCTTTCAAGATATTACTAATCAATTTTTTTCGCGTTCGCACCTAGCCAAGCTTTTTTCTTAAATCCGAGACCTCTGAAGAGGTTAGTGCTTCGTTAGTGCACGTTAGGGCAATAAAATTTTCGCAAAAAACTGTAGACACACGATCACAATTTCATGTTGAAATATACTATTAATTTTAATTCAATATTATTTTATCTTCTTTCAATAATTAAGGAATAATTAAAATTTTATTAACGTCGATTTTGCCTATTTAATGAATATCTTTATGCCAAATGGTGAATACTTTGCTAAATAAAGGCATTATTAATTAATACGCTTAGCATTTAGTCATTACATATACAGGGTGTCCGTAAAAAGGAGGTCAATCCGTTAACCACATATTCCTTGAACAAAAATAATATGACTTTTATAATGCCATTTTTCATTTTAGCTAACTTGATTTAGAGTATTGGAAAATTATGAGATTACCGTAAGCCGTGTATCAACAACCAGTACTTTTCAAGTTCTCTCTAAAACGAACGATTTTATCAAAATTTGATAAGAGACAAAAAATAATCCAAAATGCATGATTACCTCAAAAAAGATAGCTTGTAAGTCACTGGCGTAGGTACTAAAAAACAGGGGAGGTCAGTGGGTACAGCACCCCCCGTATTTTGATTATTTGACAGTTTTTTTCGTTTTGCTTTTCTCAAAAGATGTGACTATTTATGTTGAAGCTCTGTACCAAATTTGAAATTGATAGCTTATTAAATACTTCACTTATTAAAAATAATCAGTTTTAAATTTCAAACTTTGACGCCCTGTACATCGCACGTGTGGATCTAAAATGAAAAATGGCATTGTAAAAGTCATATTATTTTTGCTCAAGGAATATGTGGAGAAGACGTGAGTTTTTTGAATTGTTCACAATTTCATCCTTAAACTATTTCAGTTTAAAAGATATATTCATAAGGCATTTACAATATTAAAGTTGCCGATTTAAAATAATAGCAAATGTCTAGCTGTTCAAGATATTTCGTTAGTATTTCGGTGTAATTCATTTCTAATACTCCTATGATTTTAAACAAGAACATACAAATACAGAAAGAGCACTTGTCATTCTTTACAACGTAAATTGCAATTGTTTTACAGCTATACGCTATTGTTTTCATCGCCGACGAGTACAAATTACAACAATCAGTTGTTTCCATGGCAAACCTAGACTTCAACTTTCAATCTTATTTTTTTCGAGAATTTTCTTATGTAAGACCAATATTGGTTTACATGGTTATAAAGAGAATAAAAAGTACTATCAGAATGAGCGAAAAAAAGCTTAGTGTGCAATTTGAAAAAAAAAGTTGAATATCGCTGCAATAATAGGATGAGTACAGATTTTCTAACATTTTCTTTCCCCATCTTATAGAGAATGTGCTCCCATTTACGAATATATATAGTTTATTATAGTTATTTTTAAAAATAACAAAGTTATAGGCCTGGGGAGCCATGTCTGAGATACCCTGTATACACCTCGGGAGAGAATGCTATTTTTCCCTCGATGCTTTTTAGCCCTCGGGCTATAAATTGCACCTCATGAAAAATCATGCATTTCTCTCCCTCTATGTATAATATACTATAATGTTATGTTCAATTGGCCTAGCTGTAGCCCCCCGAATTGCATTAAAAACGTTTGGGGACTGCTGTTAAAAAAAATCCGAAGCCAAAATATTAGGGAAATGTTGTTACCGTTGAATATTGTATGAATGTGGTTAATTCCATACCACGCAGACTAACCGAAGTTATCAATCGAAATGGTGCACTGACCAAGTAGGTATTAGAAAAATTGTACGAGTTTTTAAATAAATTTATAATAATAATAATAATAATAAATTGCCTTTATTTTAGAAATACAGACTTAATTTTATATATACATGTAAACAAATTGCAGGGCGAAGTTCAGCCTAGCAAAACATGCTGGCTGCTCTACCACTTAACCCTGCAAGTGGGAAAAGAAAAAAGTAGAGGGAAAAAAAAAGAAATAATAAAAAAACAAAATATAAACATAGAAAAAATAAACATAGCCACGCAACAATTCCGCAATTCTAGCGTACAGTTTAGCACCTACGCATTACCACATTCCACTTTTATAAACTATATAGCAAATCCAGTTTGTTCTCTATAAGCAGACACTTAAGCCGGCACCGAAACCTGCCCAGTGTTAATGATTTGAGGTCCAGAGGCAAAGAGTTATACAACTTAGAAACACAGTATGCAAAGCAATGTTTACCTTGCTCCGTATTTAACCGCGGCACACTTAACTTGCCCCTAAACCTCAGATTTAGATTGTGAACATCAGTACGATAGGTTATGGTATTATAAAGATATGGCGGACATTGAGTGGTTATCACCTTATGATAGAGACAAGCAGTATGTAAATAGCGTCGACTTTGCATATTCATCCAATTTGCATCTTGTAATTTGTGTGAAATTCTTTCAAATTTCCTGATGCCAAATATTAACCTTAAGCAGGAGTTTTGCATTTTTTGAATTCTGTATTTGTCTTGTGCATCTAAACATGGGCCATACACCGTATCACAATAGTCAAATTTTGATAGCACCAAACTGTTACATAACATGATTTTAATTTTTTGGCTTAACATCTTGCGAGATTGAAAGATTAACTTAAGATTGCAATAAGCACTTTGCAGACATTTTGATACATGAGCTCTAAACCGCAGATCGCTATCCAGAATCAAACCTAAGTTTTTTGCAGAGTCCACCATAGGTATTGTTTCTGAATTTATTTTGATATCTATAGCATCCAGTATCTTAAGTCTATCACATTTCCTACCAAATACTAATACCGCAGACTTATTCGCATTTAATACCAAGCCGTGTTGCTGAGATATTTTTGCTAGTGCTTCAAGATCTTTATTTATTTCATCACAGGCTAATAGCGTATCATCAGGCTTAAATGCTTTGTAAATTTGCGAATCATCTGCATAAAAATGAGATTGACATGATTGTAATACCGATGAAAATAATGACGTATATAGAGTAAAAAGTAGTGGACCTAAAATTGATCCCTGTGGTACACCTGACTCAAGCTTAACGTATTCAGATATTTGACCACTCAGTTTAACAGCTTGATAACGATTTGAAAGGTAATTAGATAACAGATCAACGGAATCTTGGTTCAGTCCAATATAATGAAGTAAAGCTAACAGTATTAGGTGATTTATCGTATCGAAAGCCTTAGAGTAGTCAAGAAGTACTAAAATTACAATTTTACCCTCATCCTTGGCTAAGATTATATCATTTATAATTTTGGTTAGTGCCGTAGTACAACTATGACCACATCTAAAACCCGACTGTACATCTGGCAGAAGGCCACATCGTTGGATATGTTCACGCAATTGTTTTTCCAATACTCTCTCAACGACTTTGGACAAAACTGGCAAAATGCTAATGGGTCGAAGATCTTTAAAGTTTGTTGGTTGCGATGTTTTTGGCAAAGGAGTAACAAGAGCCCGCTTCCATACATCTGGAAAAACGGATTTTGTAATACAGCTATTTACCAAGTGCACAATCACAGGAAGTAAAAACGGGATACAAAGATTTAGTAATTTTGAGTTTAAATCATCAACACCGGTAGCCGTGGTTTTGATTGAAGACAAAATTTTCAGTACCTCCATATCGTCTGTAGGCCTGAAACTGAAAGTAGTTTGTACAGATTCAGCAACATTATTCAGATAAAATTGTAACGTGTCAATGTCCGTATTTAATTTTGGGACACTATTAATAAAAAAATTATTGATTTTATTACAGTCAGATAAATTTTGTGGAAGATTGACTTTAGAATTACTTTTAGTCAGGTTGATACTTTTCATTTCGCTCCAGAATAACTTACAGTTAGTTGCATGAATTGTGTTATAATAAGTTTTTTTTTCTTGTCTAATCGCACCTGTAGTTTGATTTCTCAGTTGTTTGTAGTACTCCCAGTGCTGAGGTTCATTAGTTCTTTTAAATCGGCTTAGTGCTACGTCACGTATATGAATCATATCTTTAACGTTATTGGTTAACCATGGTGCATATTTTTTTGTAAACCTAGAGGTTATAAATGGTACGTGTATATTAAAAAGTATAAGTAAATTATCAACAAGAAACTGAACTTTACCATTTATATCTTCAACATCATATACATTATCCCATGGGATCGAACGCAGATCAGCATCAAATTGGTTATAATTAAAATATCTAAAATCTCTATATTTCCGAATAACGGGTGTAGGTTTATTATAAGTTTATTTAAGTGAGACACATACTAAATTATGATCTGATATTTCATGTACAGTTACTACTGATACCTGTGAAACCGTGTTTCTATTAGACACCATAACATAATCTATAAGTGTAGAAGAAAATTGCGTAACCCTTGTGGGATCATTCACTATTTGTTCTAAACCAAGGCTCTCAAAAAAGTCAAACATATATTCAGTAGCAGAACTTTTGGTATCTAAAAGGTCAACATTAAAATCACCTAAACAGAAAATTTCCTTACATTTAGGAAGTATTACTGAAATTGTAGTTTCTAAAGAATTCAAAAAATCCAAGTAAAAACGTTTATGAGGATTATAAACCACTCCAAAGGCATAACTATCTCTATCTAAGGCGACAGCCACCCATAATTGTTCTATATCGTAACTGGACGGTAGAATAGAATGCTGCAAACAGGATTTAATATAAAACGCCACGCCACCACCCCGAGTTGGCCTATCCTTACGAACAACAGTATACCCATTAATATAAATAAAATTATCTGTAATATCATTAGTTAACCAGGTTTCGGTGCAAGCAACTATGTCATAATCATTATATATAACATGATTCTTAAAACCTTGGAAGTTGTTTAAAAGAGATTGTACGTTAAGGTGACAACATTTTAAAATTTGCGACATTTGCCAAAAAATCACATCGTAAGCACGATTGACCGCGTTATTTTTGTGGTGCCTTATTGCTATACTAGATAATGAATATACCTAAACTCAGAAATGTATTTGTACCTGAACACAATTTTATTTTAAAAGCCCATTCAAATAATAAATAGATACGTATATGTAGGGATCCCATATGTCCCGGTTTGCCCAGGACAAAATATCTAATTTTTTTATTTTAAAATACCTACATGGTGCTAACGAATAAAATTTATTTCTTTTAACTCTTAATTCTACAAAATTTATTGTGTCCCGGTTTTTTGTTTAAAAAAAAAAAAATGGGATCCCTACGTATATGGTTATAAGATAAATACTCCCGCAACCCATTTAAAGGAAAAAAGTAAATACAATTGACAAACTAATCTAAAGTAGGTATAAGAAATACACATTAATGTTTCATTAAACTAATAATACAAAATTAAAAATAAAAGAAAGAAAAAAAACCAACAATTGTCTATACCAACTTGCCAATAATTAGACGAACCATTCATGTTATAAGTTTATGAAGTTCATTAAGATCATTATTATTAATAATATGCTTAATTGAGTTACGCACTTTAACGCAGACTTTACCATCACTGGTCCATGCATTATTTTTTCCAACTTTCTGCTGTGCCTCCTGCAGCAGCTGTAGACGAGCTCTGCATAGATCCTCCCTAATAATGATACCAGTACTTTTTAACATCCTCTTCTTCGAATAAATCATATGACGGTATTTGTAACTAGTAAAACTAACGATTATTGCACGTGGCTTGTTGTTAACAGATGGCCCAACTCTATGAACCCGATTAATGGCATTACCCTGAATATCAACGCCCAACTTGTCTTTAAATAACTCCGTTATCGTAGTCTCGCAGTTTTCTGAATTTTCTTCCTTGACACCAAAAATACGAATAGTATTTCTACGCGTGTATTGTTCTAAATTAACATAGCCATTTTTTAAGATGACATTTTGCTCTTTTAGCGAACCCACTTCATCTTCTAGCAATTTAATTTTGTCGTCATGTACAGTGAGCTTGGCATTTAAATTAGCTATAACACTCTCTGCAACAGCTTTTGCCATTGCACTAATAAACTTCATATCACTACACATATTATCCGTGACACTTGTGATTATAGTCGTAATATCATCGCGTTGTTCCCTGGTGAATGGCATTTTGAAATTTTTCCTTCTTTTTTCGTTATAGAACTCAAGTATTTTTAGAATTAAGACGGCACCACTACTAAACACGTCTATTCTCGTGCGCGACGAAGCATCGAATTTAATAAATCGTTTCCTAAATTGAATTACTCTGTTTAATGTTGCTAAATTATTTACTTGCAATCAAATTACAACACAGGGGCCATTTTAAACTAGAAAAAAAAAACACTGTCCTATTTTTTTTCTGTCCACCACTGTACCTATGTCAAAAAATATCGACCAAGTTTAAGATGATGAAAGATGTGAAGCAGGGAGACTGCCCGAGCCCTCTACTGTTTGTGATAGTAATGTATGAAGTGATGGAAAAATGTAACAGTAAACTCTCCAAAACAAAGATAGGAAATCGAAATCTAGAACCGGTATATACAGGGTGTATCGTAAATGGCGTATAATATTCGCACCACGCGATTCTGCATTAAAAACTGGACAAAAAATTGTATAACTGTTTTAGACCAGAATACGACTTAAGGCTGCTAATAACTACATAACTAAAGAGTTAACAGTAAATTGGTACTAAAGTTTTTTGCTTGGATTTTGACGTAGAATCGCGTGATATACATATTATGCGCGATTTTCGATACACCCTGTCTAGAGTAGCTAATCTACGTAGATGTTGTAATATTGATACTATTGATAGATTGATAGCAAAGACAGATTAGTAAGTACAAAGGGCAATAGATATACGGAAGGAGGAATTGAGAAAGGTAAACTTAACATAAACCTCAACAAAAGTAAAGTCATGAAAATCAGCAGGGACGTAACACCTACGAACGAGATAATAATTGATAATTATAAATTATAGGAGGTTCAAAACTATACAGACCTAGGAACAGTAATAACAAATGATGGGAAAGTCGAAGAAGAAATATTAAATAGGATAAAGTCAACAAAATTTATTTTGTGTTAAATAATTCAATCATAGGTAAAAAAGAAATCAATAAAAGCACGAAAAGGCAGGTCAACAATATGGTATTTCTCCTAGTACTCACTTAGACTGCAGAAAATTGGACTTTAAACGAAAAACTAAAAGTAACAGTGACTGAAATGAAGTTCCTACGTAAAGCGATGGGGTTACACCAGAAGAAATAGGATCAATAATAATAACAATTATAATGTAATGGAAGTAGTGTTGGTACTGAGAAAGATAGAAAATAAACAATGAAAGTGGTATGGTCATTGGTCATATATGTAAGATGGTTCCTAAGAGTGGTCACAGAAATGAAAGTAGAAGGAAAACAACGTGGTAGACCAAGAAGAACGTGAGAAAATCAACTGGAACAGATAATGAAAGAGATAGGAAGATATGTTCGAGAGATAAAAATGTTAACAAGAAATAGACGTGAATGTAGAAAGTGGGTGCAGGACAAAAGTGGCAAGTGATTTTGTGTGTTAGAGTAGTGGTTGTGGAGGAAAATCCGACGCGATAATGGCATAAGGGGATAGCCAAAGAAGAAGAAAAAGATTTACTATAATTGCAATGTTGTGAAATTATTGTTTAAAAAATATTTAACTTTTTTTATTGATTAAATGAATTATAAAAATAGAGGAATTACTAAATCGATTAAATTCATTTTTAATTTACAATTCATGTATTCATGCTTAAAAGTTTTTTTGTTTTTGCTATCAGAGTCTACATGATACTATATTAGTGCTGCTCGTTTTAATCCGGCTTGTTCGTACTTTCAATAACACTGAATAGATTGTCAGCTATTTCTATCATTTCATTTTGAAATTCACAATGCTGCAGTATGGATTTACTGACAAGCTCCTCTCCGAAATATGCACCGGCAATACTTCCGGTCATACAAGCAATTGTATCTGTATCACCCCCTAAAGATATTGCATATTGTACTGCACGTCTAAATGGATTGTCCGTCTGAAATAAAAAACAAATTGTTGAAAATTAAACAAACTGTCTTTGGATTTAGAAAAAACCTTAATTCCAGGTATTTCAGATTGTGCCTTTAAGAAACAGTATACTGCCGTTGGTACAGAACCAAGTGCTGATATGTTGTTACCTAAAGCTATCACTACTTCTTGATCTGTTTCGTCATTATATCGGGCATCTAAAAATCCTAAAACTTTTTCCAACTGGGTTTGGTACAGATTTATTTCATCAATATCTAAACTAAAACTCAATAAATAAGTTTTTACTCAACAATGCGTCTATTTATTTCTTACCCATCTTCTTCTTCTTCAATTTCTATGGCTTTCATTTTATCAATTAGCTGATTTGTAAACTGTTTTACGTCCATTTTATTTTTTGAATCCATTAATAAACTTTGTTGAACAGCAATGCACTGAAGCAATGCTCCATTAATAGCTTCCTTATGTGTGTGTGTTATTTTTGTTGCCTGCGTAGCAGCTTCAATCATTGCCTTGTAGTTATTATGAAAATATAAAGCTATAGGACTTATTCGCATTGCGCCACCATTTCCATATGATCCCATTCCCGCAAATTGTTCTTGAGCAGGTTTATATATGTCGTTAAATTTATTTGTACGAAGTTTAGTAAATACTTCTACTACATTTTGGCCGTATCCCCGTTTAGGTTCAGAGAAATATTCTTTTACAAACAAACGTGCCATACACTTGAAATCTACTGCTGGCTTATCTATTAGACATTTTGCAACAGATTTTGTC
This sequence comes from Melanotus villosus, assembly GCA_963082815.1. Lineage (NCBI taxonomy): Eukaryota > Metazoa > Arthropoda > Insecta > Coleoptera > Elateridae > Melanotus > Melanotus villosus. The sequence goes on along the minus strand of OY720418.1, from coordinate 58,503,051 downwards.
ATTGCTGTATCGTCTGTATACTGTTTTATTGGAGCTGTAAATTGTTGGAAAAGTTAGTTAGGTATTTTTGTACGAATATACGAAAGAAATAAAACAGATAATATTAAACATTACCTCTGAAGTGCGGACCCTCAAGTTTATCAAAATATTTTTGTAAAACTAATTTTCCACCGGCTGTTATTGATTCGCCTTCGAAAGGCGCGCCAAGACAATCGCCAATCAGTGTTCCCAACAAACATCCTCGAAATTTACTTTTAAGCAATATATTATCAATTTTTGCCATTATTTTTGCCGTGGCTGCAGAAAATCTCGATCCTACAACAATATCCATAAAACGTATGATATTATGAGTTATGTATTTGCTCACAAATTTCAAACTGAAGTGTGCAAGGCTGTATTTAGTTAAAGAACATCGTTATTTGTTCACTCCTAAATAATAAAACTAGTGCAAAAACTTAACATCAATAAAGTTACTGTCGTTCAATCACAGTCAAGTTGGACGCAACAGCTGATAATACATAACCTGTAAGTTGGTGTAGGAAGCCGTCGAAATTTTAAATGAAAATTATCAAATTAAGTGTTTCTAGCCAACACTAAAATATAAATTATGGCATTAATGAATGTGAGAAGTTTATTAAAATGTGGACATACGGTTATTGATACGGTACTCTTCAATACAAGGTAAAAAAAGTCGAAATTCAGAAAACATGGTGCAACAGTTCGTTAGATTATTTTGTTACAGGTCTATTGCAATTGCTGGTACAAGATGTGTAAATAACGCCGCTACAGACGAGAAAAAAGCCCCTAATGTCGACGTTACACCTCCACATACCGATGCTAAAATAAAAGACGAGATAGAAAAATTAAATAAGGAAATTACTGAACTCGGTGCAAAAAATAACGAGTTGGTGGTAAGTAACCCTAACCGCAATTAGATTGTCATTAAATTTCATACAAAACCAATAATAACTATTGTACAAAGCTTTTGAAGTTCAGTTTAATCATAAGTTTAACGCTTTTGCTTTTACCAGTACAAAGTTCAATTTGACTTTACTAGTTTTCAGAAATTAACTGTGATAATTTTAGGATAAATATAAACGCTCTTTAGCAGATGGTGAAAACTTACGAAATCGTCTTACAAAACAAATAGCAGATGCAAAATTGTTTGGAATCCAAGGTTTTTGTAAGGATTTATTAGACGTAGCTGATGTTTTAAGTAAAGCAACTGAAAGTGTACCTAAAGAAGAAATTTCCGACAAAAATCCACATCTTAAAAGTTTATACGAAGGTCTTATAATGACAGAAGCGCAATTGAAAACTGTTTTTAAACGACATGGTTTAGAACCTGTAGACCCATTAAATGAAAGGTTTGATCCTAATTTTCATGAAGCATTGTTTCAACAGGTATGTGTAACAGTGATTATGATTACAGGTAGTATATTAAATTCGTTTTAGGAAGTGGAAGGTAAAGCACCGGGATCTGTGGTAGTAGTATCAAAAATAGGATATAAATTACATGACCGAGTAATTCGTCCTGCATTAGTGGGAGTTTCAAAGTAAATCGAGAATGTGAAGATGATTTGGTTACACTCAGAAATCCCATTTTTTGTGAAAGGATTGTGTATCTATATTATATGTTAGATTTTGTTGCAGTTATTTTTGTAAATGTTACTTAGACAAATAGCTGTACCTACAATAAATAAATTTCTTTTTATATTAGGTGGTAAATCTGTTTTTTTTTTGCCATTTAAACTACATGTTTATGATGTAAGTAAGAGTTAAGCAGCGTTGTCTCAGGACAGTGCTGGGATGGGTGGCGCGACTGCTCCATTTAATGTGGCACCTCTCTGCCACGAGGACCGCTCACTATAGAAGAATAGACCAAAAACCCCCTCTTTAATAGATTTGAGAAGGTACAAAGAATAAGAGAAAAGGGGAGGCCTTCGCCCTACAGGGGATTTGTACAGGCTAATAATAATAATATGCATGAAAACTATTAATTTTTTATAAAATTCGCTACTGTATGAAGCTAGTAAAAGAAAATGCTGCAATGAATGAGTAAGCGAAGCCCAGCAGTATTTGTTTTTGATTGGATCTTTATCTAAATTTTACCCAATAAAAAATAGGCTGACCATAATTCTTTGGGGCAAAAAAGGGGCGGGGGGGGGTAATATTGTTCAAACAATATTTCCTTTAAAATACAAAATTGTGTTGTATATGTATCATACACTATACAGGGTGTAAGGTAATGCTTCTGCCAAACTTTAGGGGTAGATTTGTAACTATAAAAGGAATAAAAGATTCTTATACTTACCATTTTTTTCTCAGTTGCATGTAACCCCTTGTTTTTGTTTTCTCAAAATGGGGTACGGCAAATTAAAGCATGCTTTTTCTCAGAAACTATGCATATTAGAAAAAATTTGTGTAATACTTTTTTGCTCCGTTTGTCATTCTAAAGCTATTCCCAAAGTTTGGCAGAAGCATTACCTAACACCCTGTATATACATATAAAAATATATATTAATACAAATTTTTATTATTATTGCAAATTATATTACATGAAATTATTATTACCTATTACAAAAAAGATTAGTTAGAAGTAGAAGGTGACTCTTCATTTTAATTCTTATTCCAATAATATTTTCCTGCTGAGCTTATTCTTTGTATCAGATTTTTATCTTTTACAATCTTTAAAGCTTTTAAATATTATTGCAAAATAGAAACCTTCTTGTCTCACGCGCAATGGCCAACGATAAACAGAAATGAGCCGCACCGCCGACTAACGAATGCCGTCACCGGCTACCAACCCCAACCACTTGCATACATCAACTTATACAAATGCGTAACAACGTTGTAGTCAGTGGTGTAGTCGTAAATTAAGCAGTACCGGAACTTTTATTAATTTAAAAGAAAATCGCGCTGTTTTAAGGAGGTATTTTACATTTTTTCTTATCTATTTCTTGTAAAAAAAATAAGCAGTGCCGGAACGGCGTTCCGGCTCCACTACACCCCTGGTTGTAGTCGACAAGTTATTACACTAAACTTTTAACCTGATCAAAAAGGTAACACAAATACGCTCCGGCGGCTAGTGGGTGTAGGTCGCAGGTAAAGAGTCAGAATTCTTCAGCTAATGCTGTAGGAACATTATTACAAAGGGCGCCAGGTAGAACACTAAGATCAGTAATCGTATTTGTCTAGATCCTTAATCTGCGGCTACCATGCAGATGGTAAGTGGTCAAAAGCAAGAAGGCATAAATAAATCGACTCGATTTAACGTGTAACAGCACAATATAATTGGTAGGTACAGTATCGTAGGCAAGTAAATTCACTAAATATTCCAATGGAACTATAAACTAACATAAAATGACAAACCTATTTATAACATGATAATGTTTGGAATACAACAAAATTCTCTTTAATTGCTATATTCAAATGTACATAAATTATTGACGAAACGTAAACTAACTAGATAATAATAATACAAAATACGAATTTAAGTAATTTCGCACGTTGGAGAATTAAGTCTTACTTGACTGAAAAGAGTTAATCACATTAATTTCATTAACTAATTGATTGAATCACCCGTGATAAAAGCGCAATGTCGCCAATGAGTGCCGCATTAAAGTGGATAAAGTTAAATAACGTCGCAACAAATCAGGTACCTGCTTCTGGCGTACGTTTCCCCAAGTATACACAAATATAAATATATCTCTATAGATTTGTAATTATGGTAATAACAGACTGATATTAAATTGAGGTAGTAAATACGACTTGCGATACTGGTAGGTTCAATCGCTGGTAATGGAATTTATTATTTTGAGTGCAACGGTTCAGTGCAAGATTACTTTTTATGTACAACCGAAATGACAATGAAATACCGCGGAATGAACGAGTTTTCTCAGTTCAGGTTCAAATATTTAACACGAAGCACTCTTAACTAGTGGACCAGATTGCACGAGATCTAGCAATATAGACAAGTAAAGGTATCTGACCTGCTCCTTTTGATCAAATCTTCTAGATTGTACCAGTAGCGAGTAACCAGGGGCAAGATTCAATTATTGCTTCGCTGTCGAGGCTCACCGACTTCGAAATAGGAAAGCGTTTTCGGCAGCGGGATACCAAAATGGTGCACCAAAACAGCACTAAGAACGTGTTGTACTCCAATACAGACACACGAAAAAGACCAACGAAGAAGTAGAAGAAGAAGAAGAAGAAGACCAGATCTTCGGCCTTTCTTTAGAGTGATGAGCTGACTTTTTAATCCACCTTAAGTGATTATGGAGAATGTTCATGACAGTGAATTCACCCAAAACGAAAATCGTCAATGCAACGTCTCCATATATATTTGGTTCGACTAATAATCCACCACAAGTGTAGTCAATACTATCAATTAAGACTTGTAGAAGAACCAAAATACTGCCACACTCAATCTGATATTTTACAACCCAAATTGTTTTTCTAACAACCTCCACGTTCCTATCGTTACCGAAATATTGTAACCGACCTACTAGTTTTAGGATTTTAATTAATGACGTACCTAAAGTAAATTTAAACCGTAACAAAGTTCTATGTATTACGATCATTTTTTTTAATCGTGATAGATGCTAAAATAATAAATAATCATTACGTGGTTTTATTAACGCGTTTTCTTTTTTCAAAAAACGGGACAAACCTGGAATATTTGCCAAAAAAACGGGACAATCAATATATACGAAAAATACGGGACTGCCCCTGTGAAAACGGGACGTATGGTCAGACTACTTTTACTCCCTTCAGGGATTTGTTCTTCGATTCTTCTTGCTACTGCCCCCTCCTCCATCCTGCTTACATGCCCTTTAGTCTTCCAAACTTTACAAATGTCTCTATGTCTGCTTGCTTATATTCTTCATAAAGTTAACGATTCCACAGTCTCTTCCATCTTTGATTCGTCTCAATATTCTTCTTAGCACCTTTCTTTGGAAAATACCTAATCTTTCCGCATTTGCTTGGGTAACGGTTCAGGAATCGCTGGCATTTGTAGCAATCAGTCTTATGAGGGTTTTAAAAAGTATCATCCTAACATTTTTCTCAATCTTCCTGCTAAACACTTTGTTAAGTGAAGCCAGCGCTCTATTGGTTTGTGTTAGTCTCATTTTGACTTTTACTGGCACATCATTGTTGTTTGCTATCATCGTTCCCAGATATTTAAACGTGTTGACTGTTTCCAGGTTAAAATTCTCTATGGTCAAGTTCTGTGTTGGTCTTGGTTGTTGCCTCTTGTTAAGAATCATCACTTTTGTTTTTTGCTCGTTTATTTCTAGACCTATTTCTTTGCCTTCCTGTACTATTTCTATTATAGTGGTTCTCCAATATTGGCTATTGATCTTCCTATTACACTTATACATATTACATTCCTTATGACTAGAGCTTGGATTATCTGCACTAAAAAATGGTAAAATATGCACTAAAAATAGATAAAATTGCAGTTATGTATTAAAATATGCAAAATAAAAATATATTTCGAGTTTTTCTTTTATTTTACAGTAGGTAGGTACCGATATAGGTGGTTATGATCCTAAAAATGCATGTTGGTATTTAAGGGTTAAATTTCCACGTACCTACCTAATTTGGTAGCTAAATTAAATTACATATTACAGTCAGGAAATATCATTAAAGCTTTTGTCGCAAACTGTACAACATGAAAAGAATCAATAATCTTCAAATAGTTCAAATCAGTATGATTTTCACACCATTTTTGTAATAAAACACATGTATCAGTCGATTGTTTCGGCATTTTGAATTAGCAATGGATACTTCAAAACTAACTCATAAAATCTAAAATTTCCCCAGAACTATTAGGACTGAGGAACAACAAATTCTATGTAACCGATTAACACAAGGGGTAATCCTTCTTGAACCAAGTAAAACTGACATACAATAAATCCCCAGAAGCTCACTGAAAACAGATTGTAACTATCTAAAAATAAAAATTAAGATAATTTAAGGGGAATACCCTTAAATATGCAGAATAACATTTTGCATATGCATTTATTAAATATTTGGTAAAATTGCATTTATGCATTATAGGGAACAAAAAAATGCTATAAAACAATTAAATTCATGTAGAAACAAAATTGCAAGAAGATATGCCTAAAAATGATGATATGCATTTTGCATAAATAATCCAAGCTCTACTTATAAGTTATGACCTTCTCAAGTGCTATATTAAATAGTAGGTAGTACTGATGATAGACTGTCTCCTTGTCTTAGACCACTTTTGATTTTCGCTTTTTCTGATGTCTTATTTCTTATTTTGTATCTTTACCTGGACAAATGCTTGTTCTATTGTGCATTATATTAACAATCATATTAACTTCTCCGGTATCTCAATCTTAATATAGGTATTGCACTTGTGGTAATCCTGTCATAGGCTTGTTTGAAGTCTATGTAGAGTTGGTACGTATCTATTTCGTATTCCCACGTTTTCTCTAATATCTATCTGGTCGAGTGTCGATTTTCCTTTTTTGAAGGCCGTTTGATTCTGGTTTACTATCCTTTCATAATGTGGTTCTAGTCTGTTATGAATTACATTGTAGGTACATACATAATCTGTTCTTTTCGTACCCGAAGGTGTTGTTATGAATTATGTTAGTTAATATCTTATATAGGTACTGTATTCACTTTCCAATCATGTGGCAAAAGTTTATTTTCCCACGCCTTTTTGATCAATTTATATATCTCTTCCTGCAGCTTTTCCTCTCCCGCTTTTAATATTTTTGTGGGGATTGTATTTGGTCCTGAGGCTTTTATTGTTTTTTAATTTATTTATTGTTTCTTTCTCGTTATATAGCAATTTGTCTTCTTTACCCTTTATTGCTGTTGTTCTTGCTTGATATAATACTCTACTTTTTTTAATAACTTGGTATCCTTTTACTTTCTTGGAGGTTTATTATTTGTTCTGTTTTTTTTTTGTTTGCTTTCTTTCTTTTACAGGTTCTCTTGAACTGTCACCTTGCTTCCTTGTATTCTTCCTCTCTTTATCTAGTTGGTCTTTCAAGGAACAGCTTCCGCTTTTCTTTTTGTTCTTCTAAAGTCCTTTCACACTTGTTGTTATAGCAACCATTTCTCTTCTTCCCGACCTTCCCCAGCCAGTTCTTCTTCTTCTTGTATCATCTCTTTTATCTTTGTCCATCGGCCTTCCACATCTTCTTCCTTTTGGAACTCTTGTGTCTCTAGTTTAACTGTTATTGCTCGTCTGAATTTCGCTGCTGTTCCTTCTTATTCTAGTTTTGCTATATTCCATTTTTCCACCTTTAGTCCAGTCAATAGAGACAAAAAAATGGCTTTACCTTGCAAAAGGTCGGGGAAAGTTTATACTTAGCACTTTTGTTCATTTTGGGGGCCTAATGAAGTCCTGAAATTTGTAAACACGAAAAGTTGCCGCCGGCGCCGCCATCTTGGAAAATGGCGGCCAAAATCGGGTTCTTTAAAAATCTCTCGTTTCCGCTGCATTTTACAGTAAAAATAGCTATATACAAGTTGTAGAGAATAAAATTTCTTACAACTTTTGTATAAAACAAATTTTTCTCAGGTCAATGGTTTACAAGTTATGACAGAGGAAAGCTGAACGCCCTTTTTTCAATTTGCAAAAATGTTGAATTTTCCCTGTAAATTTGAGATATTATTGATTGTTATTGTTATTATTTTGTTATTATATCATAATATAATTATGTAGATATAATGTAATACATATATCATTAATACATTATATTATTACTAACAAGCTAGAAAGAGAGCACTATAACTATACAAGTAACTATACTGCGAAAACCCACATGCCAAATTAAATCGAATCCAAGTTTATAATAACAAAATAATAACAATAACAATCAATAATATTTGAAATTTACAGGAAAAATTCAAAATTTTTTGCAAATTGCAAAAAAGCGTTCGGCTTTCCTCTGTCATAACTTGTAAACCATTGACCTGAGAAAAATTTGTTTTCTACAAAAGTTGTAGGAAATTTTATTCTCTTATTTTGTATGTAGCTATTTTTACTGTTAAGATGCAGTGGAAACGAGATATTTTTAAGGAACCCGATTTTGACCGCCACTCCTAAATTCGACGTACATGTATGGGTAACTTTGTTATTTGTACAGATACGGCAAAACCGATTGCACGTTATTGGGCCAACTTTTTGCGACTAATTCAATGGTCGAAACAGAAATGGGCGATCTTCTTTTGTTTTCGGGTTATTACGCTAAATTGAAACTTACTCCAATTCTACGAAGTCTTATAACTTCTTTATTTATAGAAATATCAGTATAGTAATGAGGTTATTTATAGATATTTTTACGTAAATTCCAGTGGCGTACATAGATTTAAGTTATAAAGACATTAGAATTGAAGTAATTTTCAATTTAGCGTAATAACCCGAAAACAAAAGAAGATCGCCAATTTCTGTTTCGACCATTGAATTAGTCGCAAAAAGTTGGCCTAATAACGTGCAATCGGTTTTGCCGTATCTGTACAAATAACAAAGTTACCCATACATGTACGTCGAATTTTGGACACTCTGTACAAGAAAACTTGGAAACATGTGCTACCTGTGTGAGGGATCAGAATTTGGCGGAAGGTTTCCTGGAACGCCTGGAATACACAGTTTAGTGTGTCTGTAGTTTACAGTCGTGTCGCACCTTCGATGGTTCGGTCATGGCTACCCCGATTTCCTCTGTCATAACTTGAAAACCATTGACCTAAGAAAAATTTGTTTTATACAAAAGTTGTAGAAAATTTTATTCTCTACAACTTTGTATATAGCTATTTTTACTGTTAAATACAGCGGAAACGAGAGATTTTTAAAGAATCCGATTTTGCCGCCATTTTCCAAGATGGCGGCGCCGGCGGCAACTTTTCGTGTTTACAAATTTCAGGATTTCATTAAGGCCCCAAAATAAACAAAACTGCCAAATATAAACTTTCCCCGACCTTTTGCAAGGTAAAACTACCTATTGACTGGACTACTTCTCACTATTGGACTTTTCTGGTTACTCAATTTTTCTCTTAATTTAATTTTCACCAAGTAGTGGTCTGAGTTACATTCCACACTTCTGTAACTTCTTATGTCCATAATACTTGTGAAGAATATCAAATTAACTACAACATGGTATATTTGATTGTGGGTTTCTCCATGTCCACTTGTGTATTGCTGGCTATCACCATGTTCTTTAAGGTTGCGAAATTAATTAGTTTCTCCCCATTTTTGTTTGTCTCATTATGTAGGCTATCCTTTCCTATGATTGGTCGAAAAAACTGTTCTTTTCCTATCTTGCTGTCGCCTATTACTAGCACAATATCATGTTTAAAGATGTAATCTACTACTTGGCCCAGTTTCTCATAAAACTCTTCTTTTTCATCATTTTTCCTTTCTGTTGGCGCATAGGTATTTATTATGGATAGATTAAATTTCCTCATTTTCAATCATATGTTACATAACCTTTCGTCTAGTGCTTGGAAATCCATGTTTTTGCTTGTTTCTTTAGTTACAATAAACTCCAGTCCTAATTCATGTTTTCCTTCTATATTTCGGCTTTTAAATATCTTAAAATTACACCAATCCTCTATTTCTTAGCCAATTTGTCTCTTGTATTGCCATTACTTTTATGTTGTGGATTGGAATGCTCCTATCTGATGTGCTTCTCAGGTTCCACGTTTCTATATGGAGATCTTTTTTGCTTTTTCATATCTTTATCCTTTGCTTATGTTGTCATCTGTGTGCGACAGTCCTAACCAACTAGTAGGATTATCAACCCTATTCCCAACCCCCCTCCTTTACCTGGACTTGGTGCTAGGAAGGTGCCGTAATACACCTTGGCGGAGTTCCAATAAATAAATACCATTTTAAAAATTTCAGTCTTTATTTAGCTCCCTATCTTTGCATTTACATTAAATTATTTCTTATGTAAAACTATAAAACGCAAATACTATTATAGAAAAAAACCGAATATAAATATAAAAATAACTATTGTTATATTAGTAAAATTTGAAAATACTTTAAAAAAGGCACATTTTGATGTAATATAAGTAACCATTATGCGATGATTAACGTCTTTATATAACAAGCATATTCGCTTATCTATTTAAGTACTTGATTGGTATATAACTGATATATCGGTTTACTAATCACAAGCCCTATTTTCTTATTTAATTTTCCATGATGTATGACTGCCAGTAAGTTTTCACAGTCACTGACGGATTTGTTTTTATAAGTTGCCTGCAGTAGTGCGGGCGTAGGGTAGTTTTCCACTATTGCTAGAGCTTTATCAAGTGACATACCTTTAAGTTGTAATAACTGTCGTATAAACATCTCCTTTACTTTAAAATCCTATAAAACCAAACAAAGTACTTAATAAAAAAAGTAATTAAAAAGCAATTAAAAACCTTACTCGACTTTTTGAGGCACCTTTATTGAATGTTTGAAACATCATCAGTGGCATTAATTCATCTTCAATTGTAGAAGCAACCAAATTTTCTTTTGAACAACTAATTAAAGTTTTATTCTATAAAATATTCCGATTAAAAAATTGTACACGCATTTTTCAAGCATATCTTGTAGGTACCTTGAATGTACTTTGCATAATCGAAGTAAGCGATGCTAAATACTTATATGTTCCTCTAAGACTATCGGTAAATTTTACATTAAATCCATCTTGTAACAGAGTATTAGTTGCCGCCTGATATAATGTGCTAAGTGGTAAACCTGAATAAGTATTATTTCCATAACTTTCAATTAAGTATATAAGATTTTGTATTCCGCATTGTTTTAAACGAAACTTTTGTTCATGAAATCTACCATCTTTAATACTTGATCCAAAATCATCCATCCTTTTTCTTTCTACGATGTATGGTAAGATTAATTCCTTATTAGACGTATGTTGACGACAAATCCATGCATAATCTCCTACTTTTAGGTGCCTTATTTCATATAATACATTAAGTCGGGTTAATTCAGCCAACATAAAATCCTCAGGAGTGTCTGTACTTCTAAAACGAAATATTAAATAAGCACAATTATGTATACAGCAAAATCCCATTTAAATTTACCCAGCCATTTCTTGTTTATCCACGAGTAGTATTACCTCAAAAGAATGAGGCTGAAAAATCAGTTCTTCGTCTTGTGTGTTAGATGAAGAAGAGCATTCTACACCATTCAGTTCTTGCACTGCAGAGTTCGCAGTTTCTTCTGAATTTTGAATTTCCATATTTTCTTGTATATTTACTAAATCTTTAGCAGTGGAATTAATTGCAAGACAGCTAGAGTCAGAATTATTGGTTATATGGTTATTGTGTAATTTATGAGCAAGTTCAAGACCATGATCTGTTAGAGAAAATCTAGATGGGTTACCTTGCTTAAGGACTAAATTTTTATCTAATAAAGTTTTCATCGATGACCAGGCTGTATAATAACTGCCTGGATCTGGTTTAACGAAAGATTTATCGCATAGATGTTTTCCATATTTTATAACATCAGCCTTAGACATATATCCAGAATAACAAGGGTCTAAGCTCTTTGTGTACAAAGTAACTAATATCGCATATGCTCCTGAACGCCAAGTAGGCACATACGTTTTCTCTTTTGTACTTGGAGTTTTCTTTGGCGAAATTTTTGAATGTTTTTTATCCGAATTAATACACTTGCCAATTGCAAGGGCATTAGGATTTTTGCTTTTATATTCCAGAAGCTTTCTGTCAAGCATATCACATAATTTTTTCCCAAAACCTTGTAGTACCTTACAGTCTTTACCTGATTTCAGGAGTAGTGGGTACTTTCGTAATGAATGCAAAGCTTTATTAAAACAGTATTGCATTTTTGAATCTGTTTTTATTGCATTGTCTCTCCATTCTATTAACCACTGTTCGAAGAGTGAATTTGGATTTTTGATTTTCATTGTTATTCTTTCTTTGGATGATGAAGCCATGCTATCTTAACCCTAAACACTTTTCACTAATTATGATAACACAGTAACACACACTGCTGCATAAAAACGTTCAACCATTACAATGTTAATGTAAATGTACATTAATGAGTAATTCTACTTTTTAAAAATTGCAATAAATTCTGTTTTAACCTAACGTTGAATTCTAATATTTAAACCAGTGTTCTATGTAGCGTGTGATCAAGAAATACTGCTTTAGTTAGCAATAAAACACTAAACTAGTATATGATTCTAGCATTCTAGGGCTATCTGTCAGGTTAGAGAGTGTTCTGTGCTGTCAGCTGTCAGGCAGAAGTCACGTGGATAATATACATTGTATAAATAAGTCAAAAGTTTTTCTGTATATAAAATATACAGCAAAATATTTTGGAATTGAAAAAGGCATTCCCGATTTTAATAATCGAAATAGTCTGCAAATACAGCATGCATGCAGCAATTTACAAAATTAAGATAAGATTTGTGAACTTCACTTTTGAAACTAGTTTTTGACCACACGCATATGTTGTGAATCAGCCACCTTAAGGTAACGTACTAGGATAATATACTATCTTTATTTAACACTAGGAAAATCTGTCTAACCTTCCTTCTCATGTATTAAAAGGTCCATAGACGCTATTTGCATACTCCAAAAATAACTTCAACTGTCAACAAGAGCTTTTGCAGTGATAATTTGTGGAAAATAAGTGTTAGATTTTATTCGTAATTGTTGTAGTCGATTATCATTCTGTTTATTTCTGTCCTGTATTAAAATCTAATTATATAATTTAATAAATCTTAATCGTAATACTGGAAGTTCTCATAACCAAATAGTTCTGTAATTCAGTTTCTTAGAAGCATACGTTAATAATCGCTAATTGTTTAAATATTTAACATGTTTTGATATTTCCTTCGCTTTTTCTATTAATTTAATAAGAATCATGTCTGCTCAATATCCGTTTGCTGAAAATGATAACTTCAAGAGTGAAAACGTATTGAATTCTACCGTTCTGGTGGAAGACGGTGTAGTTTGGAATCAAGAAGAAGTGCAGGTTTCACTGAGCTATTCAAACGATCCTAATGATACTTTAACGGAAAATAATAATGAAAGTTACTTAACTGCCACCGAAGGTAGTAATGATACACAATATTTTTCTGTGTTGGAAACTACTAGCGAAACTATTTTAAACGACTTAAACGATATCACAACTGTTTGTACCGAAGAGAACTCGGAGTCAACGGAAAATGAACAGGCTATTAACAACGTGTGTACTATTGGAGGACAACCTGATATTTATCGAATCGAAGGTTCCGATGAATTATATGCTTTTGAAATTGCTTACGATCAGGAAGGAAATATCCAAAGGTTTAGATATAGGTTAAGGTTTGTATGAACATAATTAGTCTTGTAACATACTAATTTTTATGTAATATTAGGCCCAATGAGAATGGTGAGTACGAAAGTGTGCCCGAATCGATCGAATTGCTGTCATTGGAGAATGAATCCGAGAGTGATGCTATGCAACCATACCCAGTGCAAATTAGTGATGAACAGGAGCAAGAAAATACGCAGCCATTAATGCACCCTAGTATTAAAATATTTGTTAAGGAAGAATATCCCCACGAATCGATTTTACCAGATATTTCAAATACACTAGACGAATCAAATGTTGAAGATAGTGGCGATGAATTACGCGTTAACGAAGATGAACCTGAAATGACTTTTGAGGAGGATTCTGGTGAGAGAGAAAGAGATACTAAAACAGGTGAGTCTAGAATCTAAAACCGATTATTAGCTGATGGATTCTTACTCTGATTACTACGTTATGTAGCGACACAGTAACCTTAAGAATTACATTATTAGGGTAATATCCAAGTTACAAATTAATGTATATGAAAATTGTAAAAAAAGATTTTAATGCTAATTCGTGTTTTTTAAACTGTTAAATAATTAATTATTTTATAACACTACGCCACTGTTGCTTTACAGGTATCGTAGGACACAATTTGTTAGCAGTTAATAAAATAGAAGCAGTTAACCATTATAAATCTGAAGAAACAACGGCCGCCTTTGATGAGACATTTTTTGAGGATTCAGATCATAATGATATACCTGCATTACACAGTGAAGATGACAATCATCATATTGATAACAACGAAGTCCATTCTACCATTCATACTAATGATTTGGATTCTGAAAATTTAAAGCAAGTTTGTGGTTTATGCGATGAAGATGTAAATGATAGTGAGGAAGATACGGATGCTGTTGATGCACATGAACAAACAAATTATCAACTTCTTATCACTGAAAATCAGGAATCTACCGAAGAACATATGTTTACAAAACAGACTGAAGATCAAAATGCTCATCAGTCAGATGATGATCCTGGTAAAAATTCAGTTGAAAGTCCTTCTGAGGAAAACGAAGAACATTTTGAAAATGGAAATAATATTGAATATTTAGAAGATGTAACTGAAAATGAATCAGATACAGATGAGTTTCAGATAGTAGATGGTGTGCATGTAACGGCAGACACAGAAACTCATGAAGATGCCTCAGATATAATCGAAGCTTATATAGAAAAAGAACCACCTGCTCAACATCAAATTTTAAAATTACAACAGCAATATCCTACCCTGCAAAGTACAATAAATGATGCTAAAATTAAAAAAATAAATAATAAGAATATTAATAAGGTAAACAAGGGCTATATGTATTATGTAGTGAAACATCCAGAAAAGGAAAATGTAGCCACAATTGCTCATCATGTAGTACCCAATAAAGTTATAAAAACCAATCCAAGAAGTGTTTTGAAAAGTTCGTATTCATATTTTGAACAGAGAAATGAAAAGGAAAAGCTGCAAGTGCAAAAAATAGAGAAAAAACTGCCTAAAAGCAAAGAAGCGATGCAAGCAAGGGTGTTGCATAATTTTATAGCGAAAACTACAATTATACATGCTCCTATACGACAACAAAGATTACCCAGAAAACAAACCATAAAACCGGTAGAACGTGCTGACGAGGAGATTATTGTACAAGAAGTTGTCGTGTCTTCGAATGGATTCATTGAAACCTCCGAAGATGGTGTTGTTAAGTCTAAAGTTCCATTAAAACCTACGGAAATTGTTCAGTTAAGCGATTCAGATGATGATTACGATCCAAAAAGGGAAAATAAGAAAAAGAAGCAGCAAAAAAAGCGTAAATCTAAAGCATCTGCAATAGTCATAAGTGATACTGAAGAAGAGATTTCTGATGAGAATGTTGTTCAGATCGATCTGTCCACCGACTCTGATGAAGAAAACGGCAGTAAAAGTATTAAAGATCAAGAAGCCGATAAAACAAAAAGACTAAGAAAAGTGTCACAAAAATCTGAACGGGAACCAAGTTCTGTTCTGACCGCAAGTGATTCTGTTATAAAAAAGAGAAGGGGTCGTCCTCCAAAGAGACGTACCAGTGCTACCGAAGAAACTTCTACCACAGATGGTTCGAGTTCTTCAAAAAAACCAAGAAGAAGTACTAAAGATTCCTTAGAATCTAGTGAAAGTAACGAAAGTAAATCTGAGGAGCAAACGGCCGCAACCGAGGTCCAAAATATTAAAACTAAATGGAAGTGTACCGAATGTCCAAAGACGCTTCCTAGTCAAGGTAGTTTAAGGAGTCATATGCAATATCACAATTTTCACGAACCGAATAACAGAAATTTGAGACAAAGTGTAAGTAATGTCACTAAGAAACCGGAATCCAATATAAGTCTACCAAAAAATAAATACGAATGTTCGGTGTGTAAGGAGACTTTTAAAAATAATTTTCTATTAATGAATCACAAAAAACAACACACTAGTAACAATAAAAGTTTAGAATGTAGTATTTGCAAAAAAGTTTTTGCTGACAGATCTCAGCTTACCAGTCACAAACGCACTCACATTAAAGAACAAATGTTTAAAACCACTACTCTTCCAAAGCATTCACCAAAAAATACTGCCGCAATCAGAAGAACATCGATGAAATCTCCAAAGAAAACGGCTAGTTTCAAGTGTACTGTTTGTACAAGAGTATTTTCTACACTGTTGTTATTAAATGTTCATACAAAAACCCATAAACATTTTACTTGTTCGACTTGTGCAGCTAGTTTCATATCAAAGTTAGCTTTAGAAGATCATGTTCGACAAAACTGCGTTAAACAGATCAAACCGTCAGTTCGACGTTTATCTTGGAAAACTAGAAAATCCCTTTTAGCGCCTCCACAAAGAGTTTCGAAACGGATATCATTGCGTAGAAGTCTCGGTAAAAAAGGTGTTCGTACTTCGAGTGCAGTTAGTGGATCCTCATCGACGGATACGGACAAGAAAAAATTAGGCACAAAACTTTCTTTACAGTGTGACAGTTGTACAATAACATTTCCTACACATGCCGCTTTGTTTAAACATAAAGTTATGAAACATGGACTCGATACTCCCGACAAAAATATACACAAAAATCATTTAAAAAAGAAAACTCTTCATAAAGAACTTGGTAAACACGGTAGTGTTCCTGCGGGTGACAAAATGCGAACTGCATTTACAAATTTAAGAACTATGTTTGATAAGTGAATGGTTTCATTTCTGGAATTATTGTTAATAATTTAAGGACATCCCTATTTAAGCTCCATGTTTGTTTATTTATTGCTCAGGACTTCTTTGCTTCATTATGATTTTTTGGATATGAAAGGTAGCACTTAAAAAGTTAAAGTCAAACCAAACCTAAATACTTGTAGATATTAATATTTTTGTACATTTATTAGCTGTATTCACCATCACAGAATAATACATTTTAGGTGTACATACTTCAAACTTTGTAAATGTATCGTAGGTTAAATTTTATTTGTGACAAAGACTCTTTAATAGTGCAAAAGCTAGCTTTATATACTTACATTTAATTAGGTTAATACTGATAATGGGGATGTACTAATTTTGTATATTCATAAGTTACAGTTTAAAAAATTGTCAGCCGTATTTGTAATATGATACCTGTTACCTTTCAAAAGTTTAGGTTTAAATAGATTATTGTAATAAAAATTTTATAATAATGAATTAAATAAACGATTAAACCGAAAAATGTATGTATTTATTATTTAAATTAAATGCGAAGTTCGACTAATATGATCACCTTAAAACGAACTGCCAGTTATCATGTACCAAATCTGAGGTTCCACTATACTAATTACCAAATAAAAACCATGCTAGCTAGAAAGCTTTTAGTGATGTGAAACTTAATTTTATTAGCTACAAGAACTTGAGTACGGTATTCTATTGAAAAAAATTTTCAATGTTTTTACTTTAATTCGACTTATTTTTCACCTAGACATAGCTGAATTCTGTGGCTTGGAACAAAAAGGGCCAAAGTCAAAATGTAACTTTTTCAGAAATGATTAAATAAGATTTGTTGCTTTCCTTAGATTGGCATTTCTTCTGTCTACTACAAAGATGTTTTCCTTTCTGAATCTGCAATATTTTTTGCACTACATTGGCCCTTCATTCCTTCCAAAATTGATCGTGATAATTGACATTGGTCATGAAATCTGTTGCAAAAGAAATAGAAACACAATATATTTTTCATCGAAACATATTGAGGTGATATTGTTTTAATTGAATTTGGATAAAGTGAATTATGAACACCTTTTGAAATTATGAAAATTTAGTGTAAATAAAATTGTAAATAGTTTGTAACTGTACGAACCCCAGGTGTGTCACCCTTTACAGTTTTTCGCTGTGATCGTCTAGGTTTTCACTAAGATTTCCTGCACCCTCAACCCTTATTGGTTAAGTGAAAATCTTACCCTTTACTTAAATAACTGACTATGTAGTCAGAGGACCCTTAATGTTGTTGTGGTTCGTTGATCTAGAGTAGCTCACCTTATAAAACAAGAAATAAATACTCCACCAAGTTTAATACATATATTATAAATTCAGATTTATGTACAAATATTTACAAATACAGTAAATAAGTAAGCATAGTGGCATGAACATCAGACTAGGCAAGTTAATTAAGGGCAGTGGCGTGAATAATTATCATACTTTTGTTTATGACTTTGATGTACTTCAGGTGGCCTGAGTGCGTGTTGATCACAAGAAATTATACTGGAAGTCGGTGCGTCTGTCAAATATGCGATTCAAGATCGATCTTTTATGTGATTGATATTAAAATCAATCTTAAGCGGCCGGGGCCAAGTGTGGTTTATCACCAATCTTTTCAAGTGTGGTTTATCACCAATCTTTTGACGAGGGTGTAATTGCCCTCTAACGAGTGCGTGCGCTATGCAAGACTCTTGATTAGTACATGAGAAAGCGTTGCTTCCCATGTACGACACTATACGAGCTATCGTATATTGTAATTAGTCAGGGATGTTTCACCCTATCGTTAATTGAGAATATGCCCAAGACATATCTCAGTAGTCAGAATTGTCGTTTTTATTTGTAATTAATTGTGATCAGTACTTACACCAGGAGAACCTTACAGTAAATTTCGATAAAGTTAAATCTTGAATACGTGAAATGTATTATAACTGCTAACTTTTCGGTTAATTTGGATTACTGAGGGAGACCCCTTATGAAAGATTTCTACTAATGCGAAGCAACAGAGTGCAGCGCTACTACTGTATACTTTACAGTAATTAGGTACACTAATTAGCGTACTCGTCGAAATTTCAGACGGCTATACAGATAGACTGGATAACCCGTACTGCTTCTGTTGGTAAAATTTGATCTCGTATATATACTGAAAATCTGCATACAGCGGGGTGAAGATTCCACTTTCTCACGAGTGTTTTCCTAAGTGGGGTGGTGGCTAAACGTTCACATGAGTGACCTTTGCCCTAAGACTAATAAATTCTACAGTTGAGTTAAAATACTAATATTATGGTCTCTTTTTAAATTCTTTGTGCAATTTGATATTTTACTGGAAAGCGCTGTTTTTACGCCGGGAATTTATGATATTTCTTTCATTAGTTTACAAATGAAATCGATACTTTCTTGCCACATATGCCCCCAAAGAACACCCTAGCGTCACGCTTTAAATAAAAGCAATTACATTAAAATATAATCCCTGCAAAATAGAAAATTAAATTTATAAACACGCAGGTGGCTATTACAAGTTACAAGTTAGAAAATTAATATTGTAAATAAGTAGGATAGAATCTAGATAGTAATTTTGTAAATATGTCATAAAAATAATTTTTTCTACTCCTACTATTGAAAGTTGATCTTTCCACATGATTTTTAATGCTGAAAGCAATTGTTTGTCGCAACTGTGCGACAAAATCCAAAAGTGTGTTGCAAAGTACTTTGCAACACACTTTCAAAATGGTGCCGGTTAACTGTATGGTTTGTTTATATTTGTGATATGTTTATTTTCATAGCAACGGACTTATTTCCATAGTGACCATAGTTTCCATGAGCATACTTAATATTCCACAAAAAATTATAAAATTTGCTTTAAAATATTAAATAGTGAATTAAATGTCTTTCTTCTGTAGGAGTAGAAAAAATAGTGTGTAATAACACTTGTTGAAAGTGTTTTGCAAAACTCAAATGAATGCAGCCTTCGACTTCGTCTCAGGCTGCAACCTTCATTTTCGTTCTGCAAAACTGTACTTTCAACACTTGTTATACAAATTACTATTTTCTACTCCCACCATGGAAAGTGGGATTTTCAGACTTCGTCTCCATAGATATGAGTATTGAAAATGAGTGTTCGCCGAACAAGTGAAATTAGCGTGCGGAAAATTTACTTTCCGCACGCACATGCATGATTTTCGGTGCGGCAAAGTATAATTTTGCCGCACCGAAATCAAAATGTCATAATGACATTTGATGAATGTCAGATTTGATTTTGCAGAAATATTTAAATTTTTTTATGGAAATGTGGTTGTAGAAAAAATAGTGTGTAATACATGTGTTAAAAGCTTGTATTTGCCACTCTCATGTGACTGCAGCACTCACTATCGTTCGTGCTGCAAACTTCACATTCGTGTGGCAAACGCAAGCTTTCAACACTTGTATTACAAATTACTATTGTAGAGTGTTAAATTTAAGAAACTAGGGTAACAAATATAAATAAAACAGTTGGATATTTTTTTGGAAAAACGTAAGTTGAGTTTTTTTGAAAACTCTTGAAAACGTATTAAAATATCAAAAGAATATTCTGAAAACAAATTGTAAACAAATAAAGATTGAAAAGAAGTTATATTATATCAAGATAATTTGGAATTTTAATTTAATAAAAGTTTATTTGGAATAAAAGTTATTTTTTTTTAAGAAGTTTATATAAAAATTTTGATATTACACAAATATAATTAAAGTTGAAAGAAGGAAATTGTGTTATTGGTGAAGTTGCAGTAAGGTTGGTGGAGTTGCAGTCAGGTTGGTGGAGTTGGAGTCAAAGGGGAAAGTCTTTCATTGTGAAAAGGTTGGTTCAACAGTTGGATACATTGGAAGTCAAGCCAGGGAGTGTTGTTTTGTTCAAGTTGTTTTTCGAAAAAGGTAGTTTATATTTTTAATTTTTAGAAAATTGTTTAGTATGTTATTAGAATTATTTATTGTTATTTCTTTGTAAAAGTTTATCATAATTTTGAAAGGTGTTATATTTTTTTAAAATTTTATCTTGGTGAATATTTATAAATTTAGAAATTCGTCAGGGGGAACCCTTTAACGACCTTGATTTAGGAGATTCTAAAAAAAAAATTAATTAAATGTTATTATTGAGCTAGCCGGAAGAATAGTTAAAAATTGTATGTAATTCTTTTATATGGAAGAGCATAGCAATATATAAAACATAAACACTACTTCTTAAATACATAAATAAAGAATTTTTCTTATGTGAGTTTTGCTTGCGGTTCCCCAGATGACGGGGATGACGCAGCCATACATGATGATGGGGCGTATTAAGAGATTTATACAGTGTGGTCGTTTAGTCTGGAAACCTGGGAATAAAAAGTTGTGCGTTCATTTATGGAAAAAATCCTCGGACAGGTCAATTTTTATTTTTTATTGCACACATTTTGACATATCGTTCAAATTTTTTCCGCCATACTTGAAAAAGTTATGACGTCATTTAACCCCCAATTTTTTTGGCAGATTTGGATACTTCGTGAAATTCTAAAACCAAAAATGTCAAAAAAGTATGACCTTGAACTTGAAAATTTTCGAAATAAAAAATGGCGATGACGTCATAACTTTTTCAAATATGGCGGAAAAAATTTTAACGTTATGTCAAATTGTGTGCAATAACAGTTATTTATTATACAAGACCATAAAATTGTATTTTATTTTCGAGGGCGTATTTCAGCGTCGAGACGCTAATAACGCTCGAGAAGATAATTAAATTTTATCGTCGTGTATAATACTCTATTTTTTCTATAGCCTTTATTTTAAAGGAAAAAAATTATAAAATAAATTTTATTTCACATTGACGTTTAAAAAATTACAAATCGAGTCACGTTTTAAAATGTCATTAGTATGCGCGTTTTAGGATTAAAACAAAAAATAAAGTACTTTATCTACCCTTGCTGTTAAAATAGTACTTTATCTACCTTTGCTGTTAAAGTGCTACTTTATCTACTCAAATTAATAGATAAAGTAGCACTTTAACAGCTGCTATAGAAATTTAAAAAAAATGACCTATTCGAGGATTTTTTCAATAAATGAACGGACAACAACTTTTTATTCCCAGGTTTCCAGACTAAACGACCGCACAGTATAGCAATATAGAACACGTAATTTTTAATTTAGATTTGCGGTTTATTAAAGGGTAAAGAAGACTCAACCTGGTATAACATTCTGAAAGTTTTTTGTTTATATGGATAGGTATCTAGGTAGAGCAAACGCATAATGTCATGGCCCACTACATGCACGTCGAATTTGTGAAAGAGTGAGATGGAAGTCTAATAGTGAAACCTAAAAACATGCGGCACTAAGGAAAAAGCCGACTCCGACGTTGCGTAGTTGACTCGGCTAGCGCCTCGTCACCTAGCAACGTTCTCGTCTATTATAAATCGCATAATATTCTTGTTATATTAATAGCTATAAAAGTCAAATTCAGAGATAATAACACAGTAGCCAAGAAACCCACTTTAGAATAGCAAAAAATGCCAAAAATCATTCCCAAGAGTTGTACTAGATTTTATTGAATAGAACTGTACGTACGTTTATTGGCTCTGCGTGCGTCAGTTTTACACGATGCGAATTTCTGTGTTTTGTTTTGACACATCAGCTGTTCGAGGTTAGAGTTACAATTTGTCATTATAACTTTATAAGAATTATAACATCTAAGTAATATTTATGATTTTCTGATTCCTATTCCCAGTTACATAAATGAGTTTAATTTATAATTTTAACTGTACAAGTTTTGTGATTAATGCGGGAACTGTCAACATTATATCAAAGAATATTTACTAACGAACAAGAAGCGACACTCGCCTACTAAGTAATGCCTCTTTTCTAGTGCGCAGGTTTACCAGAAACGTACGTTATCCTTCTCTACGCGCTCGCGTCCTTGTTGGTTTGCTTGTTTTCACGTGGTGAGGTAACTTTACATTGCTTCTTTACATTTTATTTTAAAAAAGTGGCGTGTGCAGTTAATAGTTTGATTTTTTTAGGATTAATTTTGTATAAACAATTATAGTTTGTGTAAATATTTCTTCAATAAATTTTGTTATTGTACACATAAAATTTAATTTCACATTAGGGTAATACAAGATGGAAAATCTGAATATTCTGTCATATTATTTAAAAAATTTCTTGTTATTTCTTATTCAAAATTACCGCCTTTTCGTACCGTGGCAAAATATTCTTTGATTATATGTAGTTGAAATAATTCAAATTTACCGCCAAAACTTTTCTAGTGTTTTTTCTATTTTGCGTTTAGAATAACTCCATTCTAGCACCCAAATGACGTCATTTGAGTGTTAGATAAGTCGTGGGTGTGCTAGAAAAGACTAGTAAAATTTACTGTATTGATGTTGGTAGCGTTGAACTGTCAGCTGACATACGTCAAAAATTCCTTTTCATACTGGGATTTAGACTTGTCCGGCAATAAATTTTCTAACGTTTTTTGTGCAATTTGCCTAATTTTCGGCGGCGTTAGTGATAAATATTCTTCTGCATTCATTTTTAAACATTAAACGCGAAAATAAAAAAAACTGGCGTTTCAAATTAATTTTTTTCACAGCCGCCTAAAATTACGCCACATAAACGTCACCAACCACCGCAAAATTCCCTAGATTTAAAATTTTTATTTTTTATTTTATAAAATGGTATAAAGCGGCAAAATAGAAAATAGCAATTTAAAAAACTAGTTTCATAAGACACGATTTTAGAGCACGCGTCCAAGTTTAGAAAACTCGCACAGCGGCGAGTTTTCTAATGGACAAGTGCGCTTAAATGTCTTATGAAACCTGTATTTTATAATATTTTTTCTATTTTGGTTATTTAACGCCAAGAAATACAAATTTCGTTATTTAAAAAAAACAGTAGTTACACCCACCAGTAAAGCTCCGCCCCTTTTGCTTTGCCTTGATTGGTTGATCAGTAAAGCTCCGCCCCTTTTGACATTTTGCTTTGCCTTGATTGGTTGATTGCCGGATTCTTTAAAGTGTTACTTTATAGCACCCAAACGAGTTTCATAAAGTAGTCATTAAAGAACCCAAATAGAAAAAATAGTATAAAACACTCGTTGCAGAAGGTCCTTCAAGCACTCATTTGTTCCTCAACTCGCCGCTATGCGGCTCGTTTCGGAATTTCAAATTCGTGCTTGAATAGATGCCTTCTGCAACTTGTATTTTAATATATTATTCTGGTAACATTTATCGAGTGAATGTGACTTTTATATTTACTCCTCCTAGTTTAAAAACAAGGCATAGTTTTGAATTGTTCGTTTCGTATTCTTGCATTCTCGTATTATTTGATTTTTTTGTTTTAAAATACATAATGTTAACGAATAAAATTTATTTCGCTTAACCCTAACTCTACAAAATTTATTGTGTCCCGGTTTTTTGTTTTCAAAAAATGGGATCCCTACACTTGATCCATCACATATTCATTTTCCAAACATTCATTTTCTGTTTTTGCGACATGGGAACAAATATTTTGCCACTCCTCTGGTCCTCTATCTTTAAGTTTATCCTCCGCTAATTTCCATCTAATTTGAATGTAGTGCTGCAAGCAGCAACGTGGTTTTTAACAAGGGCCCATATTTTTTTTCAATAGGGTTTAGTTCCGGATGGTAGGGAGGTAGACGTAGAACTGTATGTCCAAGTTTCGCAAGTAAACTATCTATGACACTGTGCGAGTTGGCTTATGTAATTGTATTTTTGCATATTTGCTTTTAACCATGCTGAAGTTGGATTTGATTCGACCGTAACATTGTGGTATGATGCATTATCTATTACTAAAACAGAATTTGGTACCAAATTAGGAATTAATTTTTCTTTTAACCATTTGCAGTAGTTTTTATGATTCATGTCATCATGGTAGTCTCCGGTTTTAAGCCCAGACTTGAATGTTAATAATCCATTTTCTACAAAACCTGCTTCACATCCAGCATGAACAGTTATGAGCCTTTGCCTTTTGGACACTGGCGACTTCAAGCAGTTTTTGGTTCCATCATCCCAAGCAAGTGGCACAGTATGTGAACTGTGTAAATAAGGTTCATCAGTACCTATAAACAATATTTCTGCCCTCGTTCTTGTACAGCCTAAATTTTTTTAGAAACTCAATACGCCTTGATCTAATTTCTAGTGTTTCGACAAGTAATTTACGGTTGTCTTTCGTTTTTTTTCCACCGAAATCCTAATTTCTGGACAAATGATGTCAACTTTCCTTGGAAACTAGGAACATTTTCTTTCACCTTTTCTAATACTGCTGCCAAAGTGGGTCTCCTGTGGTAGATATTTGAAAATGTATATACCTACTCGTATAATCCTTCGGATTACCTCCTCTACGGTTGACTTGGGATTTTGCTTGATTATATTTTTTCTGGGCGAGCTAAATATTTAGAACCTAAAAACCAGAATGTCAAACAAACAGGTAACCCTAATATGGTTTTTCTATTTTGCGTTTAGAATAACTCCATTCTAGCACCCAAATGATGTCATTTAAGTGTTAGAATAAGTGTGGAGTTATTCTAAACGCAAAATAGAAAAAATTTTTATTTTTAATTTATAAAATGGTATAAAGCGGCAAAATAGAAAAAATAGTATAAAACACTCGTTGCAGAAGGTCCTTCAAGCACTCATTTGTTCCTCAACTCGCCGCTATGCGACTCGTTTCGGAATTTCAAATTCGTGCTTGAATATCATGCCTTCTGCAACTTGTATTTTAATATTAGACCAGGGTCGATAATTTAAAAAAAAAATAATAGTAGGATGAAACCCATTGGAAAAGGAAGAGAATATAACAAAAATGAAAGGAAAACTAATTTACGGGCGATCTGAGGTCGGGAAGTGGAAGGGGGTGAGTTTTTAAGGGTAGAAAACTGTTTATCTCGATTTCCGGCAAAACTACAAGTCCTATGGAAAACAGTTAAATGGCAAAGTTGTAGGTAATAAAAAGATCTACAACTTTTTTATTTACACTTTTTTCACATAACCTCAAAATTTATGTGAAAAATTCAAATAACCAAGTTTTTGGTTTTTTATTTTTATCTTTTACAACAAAATTTTTTTTTCACGAAATTTGGTGAAAACTTACCTTTTTATGTCCCAAACAAATTTTTTTGATTTAAAATATTTATTTTTTCACCTTATTTTGACTTAATATCGAAAAAGCACCCTAATTTTCAATCGAAAATTCTCGCGTCAAAATATCTGCTTTTTTAAAAAACTCGGTGGGCTTTTTGTTCGTTGAAATCTCTACTTTTTGATGGTGTAAAAAAAAATATACATTACTATGGTAAATGTTCTCAAAAAATGCAAAGAAACGAAAAAAAACTCGAATCCGAATTAAATATTAACTTTATTAACTTATTAGGTTGTTAATTATAGTAGTATATTTCGACTTGCAATTTTTTGTTTATCAATGTAACATGGAATCTTAAGTTTTTCGAGTAATTAAAGTATAAATTTTAATAAATAGCTCAAAATTGTACATGATGATTTAAAAAAAATAAATTTCGGATTCGAGTTTTTTTCGTTTCTTTGCATTTTTTGAGAACATTTACCATAGTAATGTATATTTTTTTTACACCATCAAAAAGTAGAGATTTCAACGAACAAAAACCCCACCGAGTTTTTTAAAAAAGCAGATATTTTGACGCGAGAATTTTCGATTGAAAATTAGCGTGCTTTTTCGATATTAAATCAAAATAAGGTGAAAAAATAAATATTTGAAATCAAAAAAATTACAGTGTGTTTGGCACATAAAAAGGTAAGTTTTCACCAAATTTCGTGAAAAAAAAAATTTTTTTGTAAAAGATAAAAATAAAAAACCAAAAACTTGGTTATTTGAATTTTTCACATAAATTTTGAGGTTATGTGAAAAAAGTGTAAATATAAAAGTTGTAGATCTTTTTATTACCTACAACTTTGCCATTTAACTGTTTTCCATAGGACTTGTAGTTTTGCCGGAAATCGAGATAAACAGTTTTCTACCCTTAAAAACTCACCTCCTTCCACTTCCCGACCTCAGATCGCCCGTAAATTATTTTTTCTTTCATTTTTGTTATATTCTGTTCCTTTTCCAATGGGTTTCATCCTACTATTATTTTTTTTCACTTTTTACCATTTTCAAAGGCTTCAGCCCTCTGGTCTATATATAGTATATTTCACTTTTAAAAAACCACCACCTGTTGAATTATGTTGGCAAAATTAAAATTACCCTAATATTGCGATTTTTGAAATAAAGGGTTGGCAGTTGGCATTATCATTTGTCAGATTTGAATTAATTTTCAAATTCAATTTGTCTAACTTTTTTGAAAAAATGGGACGTCAGATACGCAATTTATTAGATCGAAAGATGAACAATGCGTTAGTTAAATGCTTTGAAGAGTTAACATATTTGGCATCAGACTTAAGTGATAGACAGATTCACGAAAAATTAGAGAATATTTTTTCGGTAAATACAAATCATGTTCCTTTATTTACAATTTGCAATTTCCGAAAATAATCCAGATGTATACATAGAAATTGACGAAGTTGAAGATACGGATTAATTCTAAACAGTTTATTTTCCCTTCAGTGATTCCGTTATAGAGTCCTTAAAGTGTGGCGCTTCAGTTTTTACACTGCCCCTTCTCTGTGATCTAAAATGTTTATTTTAAAAAACTAGAATTATTTCTTTAACTTACTATTTTACAGCACCCCAAGATGATGCAAAATTGATATTATTTAATACTAAGTAGTTACAAATCCTAATGTACAACGTGATCTGGTAACGAAAGGTCATAGCGAAAGATGACAGAACAAATAACATCAATCATAACTGATCATAACCTCTAAAAGTCAAGCTGAAATATTTCTCACTAAACATTGTTGCCGGTTGTATTTCGAAGGTGTAATGCGACGTTGGTGGTTTTTTAAAAGTGAAACCGCCTATACGTAAATATTGTAAATAATAAACCTAGCACGCTAGCACTACCATAAACGAAAATCCCCTGACAGGAAAATCAAATTTTTAGTTGTCATTTGTCATTAAGTTCACTGGCGCTTGCGCATTTCAACCACCGCTGACCACCAACCACCAAAATTCGAACATGTTGGAAATTTCAAACTGGTGGTCACCGTTTGGTGGCAGTGGGTGGCTCAGTGGGACCAGCGCTATGATTTAACACCTGTTTAAATTTTAGTTGGTGGTTGTTGGTGGCTCAGTGAAGGAGCATTCAGACTCAGAAATTTTGTCCGGAAAGTTGACGGAGAAATTTAAACGAACCAATCAGGAGGTGTGTAGAATTTACCGCTTCTTACGATTCAAATTCTACACACCTCCTGATTGGTTCGTTTAAATTTCTCCGTCAACTTTCCGGACAAAATTTCTGAGTCTGAATGCACTTTAAGACTGCTGCCTTACTCAACCGGGTTGGACGGACGTCTAAGCGTAAAAATTTTGACTTGGCACTTTGATGTGTTAAGTTATATTTTCCATGCATCACACCACTGACAATATGAATCAATAGCAAGTTGAAGTTCATCAGTTGCTTGTTGAATATCTAAATTCTGGGAAATAAGCGCAGTGTCGTCTGCATACATAGCAACTTTGACATTATTGAAATGGGGTATGTCATGGGTATACACATTATACAAAACTGGCCCGAGTATCGAGCCCTGTGGGACCCCTGCTATAATTTTCATTGAGCTTGAATATTGCGAGTTGATCCTTACTTTAAATGTTCTGTCTGTCAGAAACGATGCAATCACTCGAGTCAGATAGATGGGTGGGTTGATTTGACTAAATTTCAAATAATTATCTCGAAACATAACATTTTTTTCTTATTTTGCCGAGTACTATCACCCCCTGAAATCTGCATGACATTAATTAACACCCTGTATAGGGTCAAATGGCTCACCAATCATATAAACCGCTGAGTCGGGCTGGATTGTGCATTGCACCCGTAAAACCTGATACGTTAACGTACCAGCTTCGACACTGAAAGGTATAAGAGGTTAACGGTACTGCTACCGAATTGAAAAAATTATTAAAAGCATCCTTGAAAAGTAATAAATTATAACTGCAGACTAAAAGGTAAAAACTTTGATAAAACTGATGTATGTATAAATGTTTTTATTAAGTACATAGATATTTACACACTTTTGCAACATGCTGAATGAAAATATAACAATTACTTATATACACAATAAAAATAAATTAAATATATAATTTTTTTAAAAATGCGTTAGAATGTCGAATTACATGATAAGATTTGAAAAGGTAACTGAAAACAGTATTTTAATAATTGATAAAATCATGATACAGCTTCCCTTTATCTACCTTCCCACCTTACAGAATATGGCCTAAAATCCTGTAAAATTCCATTGGCTATAGTGTCTTTTATCCATTCTACAATTATATGTCGAGCGTTTTTTCGACATTTAATATTATGTTCGGTTACGGTATCTTCTAAATGTAATACATGCTTTGCTTCTTCCCATTTATCGGAATTTAGTAAAATACCACCATATGCCATAAAATACCTTATCCATTTTGTAAATTCTTCCTCCCCCCCTTTTTCAACTAGCAGTTTAACATTTTCAAATACGTTAGGCAAAGGATCTTTAATTTTATTAATTAAATCTACTTTGGTGGTTTTGGATTGGTCTTCAAGTTTCTGCAGTTTTAATAATGGTGGAACGTCTTCACTTTCAGAACTATCCCGTTTGCGCTTTTCTGACAAATCAGTTTTGGTAACAAAGTCTGATAATTTTTTTTGCCGAAAGTTTTTCAAGTCTACATCTTCTTGATTACTATCTTCTTCGTCCATCTCCATCAACAACTTTATGTCGGTATTTTCTTTCGACTTTTGATACAATTCTTGAAGTTCTTCTAATGTTGTTGCTGTTTCCCAGTTTTTGTCGTCTCTTATTTTTGTTACTCGTGGAAAACGTATAGAAATGCCATCGGCCGTATGAACTTCGTGCTGAGTAAATTCGGCTCCGGTAATTTCCCACACAGGTTGGTCTTTAGGATCTCTAGCAACAAAATCTGGAATCATAGTTTTTGTACATTTTAACCAACTTGGGACTTTATTGGGTTCTCCATCGATTTTTATCATTTGCAGTTCCTTCTGAAGTTGTTCTAAAGTTTTATCATCATGACCTGTATGAACTTTTGTAACTGTACAAAATTTATCCTTCTTCGTATCGTAACAGCCCATCAGAAAAACGGACATCATACCTGCTTTTCTACCTGTTCCGTACCAGGCACCCAGCACTATTAAATCAGCTGTATCTGCTATAGCTCCATCGTGCAAATAATCTTTCTTTACTTTTAACCAGTGCCTTTTACCTGGTTCATAAATGCTTTTCAAATCTTTAAGAACGAGACCTTCCAAACCCATCGCTAATACCTTAGCTATCATGTTCGACAACTGTTTTTGTTTAGTAATTACTTCCAGTTCAGAAAATACAATGTGATTTGGAATCTCTGTCATATTCTCTTTTAAAATTTTTTTCCTATATTCGATCGGCTCTTTTATTAAGGATTCTCCATTGTAATACATGCAATCAAATACAAATAAACACACATTAGCATCTTTGAATTCTGACTTCTTATGGACGCCGAGAGAACCAAAAGGTAACGGTTTACTAGTGACCGTATCTACCATTAAAATTTCGCTATCCAATATTAAATCCTTTGCATGACGAAAAGCCTTAGGAATATAATCTTTGAAATGTGCAACTTTATGAGGTAGAACTGGTTTTAAACTCCTAGAAAAATATTTAAATTCGCCACCGAGTTTATGAAGCTGCACTCTTTCCCCGTCGTATTTTATTTCAGCATACATTCCATTAGGACACTTTTTCATCGCTTGCTCAATGGATTTGCATGCTTCTGCTAACATCGGTTGAACGGGAGTCATGAGATTTATGGAGGCCTTTACTCTTGTAAGATTTTCTTCTTTTTTACTAGGTCCACCTAAACAACGGCTTATAACAGCACCTAAATTTCGAGAGGCCTGGTATGCTTGATATGCGTCAGGATGTACAGCCTGAAGAATGTGTTTTGCACCGGCATTCATTCGCAAGTCATGTTTTATAAGACGAATTAGAATTTTTAAATCGTTCGAAGTACATCTGGTGGTAAATGTTGTAATAAGATTTAATTGATCATCTTCTTTTGTTAATTCTGAAAGTTCTTCCAGAAAATCATCTACTTCTTGAACCGTTATTAGACTTTTTTTAGCCGGTTTGAATTTTTTGCTTTCTTCAAAGAAGTGTTGAATTGTCTCACCGATATCACCTTGTTTCAAATGTTCCATCATCGTTATTTGATCAGTTTGAAACAGTTTACTGAATAATTTTATTAGCTGCTTACTTTGTAAATTGTATATCCGCTTTATAACTCCCGGTAACAGCAATCGACACCATTGAGTTATATTTCCTTTAAAACCCTTTCCATCACTCCCAGTTGTAAACACATTATGAACTAAATTCGTTTTTTCTGTATAACTTGCAACACTTGAAATCTTTGCCACGAGCCGTCTAAACTCCCTAAACAATAAATCTTTGTGCACCCCTTCCCTTGTCTCTTTGTCTTTGCTTTCTTTTGATGTACTAGGTGTGGAACTTATACTATTTACATTAGAACTGCTTGAACTGGGTCTAGCTGGACTCTTTTTGTTTGGCGAGGCTTTACTTGTTGAAGCCACGTTTTGTTTCTTTGGGGATACTTTAATTCCGTATTTATTAGCAATCGCTTCCTCGCTTTCTTCGATTTTTTTAATTAAATCTTCCTTGTACTCGTCCTGTAAATCATCCCATCCATCCATATCGTCTGGTGATTCGATTCGCTTTGTGGTAACACGTTGTTTCAAAAACTGCTCAAAAATACAATCTACATGATGCCAATTTTTCATTTTTCCTGAACCATAAGGGCTCGGTACGACTTTAGCAATTCTCAAATCGCCAACTAGACATTTTTCTTTGCATTTTTTACAGGCTGCTCTCCCTTGTTTTGCTCGATCTACACAAAACGACTTTTCTTCTACTGCTGCACCTTCTGTATCAGACATTTTCGTTTATCTGTTGAATAAATTAAAAATCATGTCACTACCAAATTTTTAATGAAACAATAAAAGGCGAATATATATACCAGATATGTGTAACTTTTAATATACAGTGTGTCCCCGGATGGAGTTGACAATAGGTATATTTACCAAAAATTTTCGAATTGGATTTTCATATTTTGGGATTAATCCCTGCTCGGCCTGAAACTTATTTTTAGTTTACTTTCGATTTTTTTAAATCAAGTAGGCCTTTACAGTTGAGCAAAAACTCTTCGTTTCAGGTAAAGTACCTTTTCCGTTCACAGTACGCCAATGTGTTACTAAGAAAAGTTGTTCAGAATGAAAAGTTATGGCGTTATGCAAATTTTCAGAATTTTTAATAAAGAATTACTTTTCGTCGTAAAATTAATAATAAAGATTTTTTTCCTATTGTCAATTTCTATTATCAAATCGTTCTGAAAATTTGCATAACGCCATAACTTTTCATTCTGAACAACTTTTCTTAGTAACACATTGGCGTACTGTGAACGGAAACAGTACTTTACCTGAAACGAAATTTACAAATAATGAATTTTATCAAAGTAGGCCGATCGCTCTGAAAATTTGCATAACGCCATAACTTTTCATGCTGAACAACTTTTCTTAGTAACACATTGGCGTACAGTGAACGGAAAAGGTACTTTACCTGAAACGAAAAGAGTTTTTGCTCAACTGTAAAGGCCTACTTGATTTAAAAAAATCGAAAGTAAACTAAAAATAAGTTTCAGACCGAGCAGGGATTAATCCCAAAATATGAAAATCCAATTCGAAAATTTTTGGTAAATCATACCTATTGTCAACTCCATCCGGGGACACACTGTATACTCACCAGCACAATTATCGCATCACCTATTTTCGTTTTTCCCGATTTCCTTGTTCTATTATTATGCAACTCTGGATATTTATAATCTACACATGTTTAATACATTTGTAGTATGAAATTAATACATAACTTAATGTTCAAGGTAGTTTCCATTTGCACATAAGTATTATCAAATAGTCCAACCTATAATAAATGATGTGATAATTGTGTCGGCGAGTGTATCAAACAGAAAGAATATCTGTATAATTTTTTAAAAGTAGTAACTAAGGATATAGTTTTTAGTATAACATACATAGTAGAAGCTCAGTTATCCAGATCGTGGGTTAACCGAAAAGCAGTATTATCCAAAACAAAATGATAAATTTATAAAATTTGTCATTTTAACTGAAACAATTCGCTTAGAAAGAAGAAAGAAATATATTACTTACATCTTGCTGAGAATAATAAATGGCCGAAAATAATTACAGTTAGTCAAAAGTTTGCTAATTATGTATCGCACCAGACAATGTAAAATGTGATTGACACTAATTGTTTTGTTGTTTACAGTACTAATTACGTTTTCTTCAATCGTTATAATGTATGTTATGGTGTCCTCTTAATACTTAATACAATACACATTAAATATTTGTAATAAGTAAACAGTTTAAAAAAATCCATATTAACTGAAATTTCAAATATCTCAAATGTCTACATTACTTCAGATAAGCAAGCTTCTACTGTATAAGAAAGTCTTTGCATCACGGTTGCTGTAGAAATTACATGTCATCTCTGAAATTATTTACCTACTTCTATTATTTTTACATTATTGGCCATTTCCCAAAGACCCAAACTTCTAATAAAAGCAAATTTTTAAGGAAAAAACAAAATTTTAGTTTAGTTGAGATCTGCAACAGAAAAATACAAAGAAATATCTTGCTGGAAAATTTTTAGTTACATACAATCTGTTCACTTTTGAAAGATATCAAGTAAATGTCAATGACGTAAAAATAATAGAAGTAACCAAATTTGGAGATGACTTTTAATTCCACACCAACCGCGATGCAGAGACTTTCTGATCATACTATAGGTGCGTTCGTTTATCTGTTCGGAACGCCCTTTTTACTCCAAAAACTTTGTTCCGCGTTCGTTTATTACCACATAACACTATATAATATTACGGAACGGAACATTAGGAGTTTGCTCGGAACAGAGTTTTTGGAGTAAAAAGAGCGTTTCGAACAGATAAATGAATGCACCTTATGTATACATACTTATTTATGTTTGGTGTAAGTAACATTAATCATTTTAACACGGATCTCAACAGTATAGTTAGTTAAATGCTGAGCTTGTAAGTGACGATACATACCAGGGGCCTATAACACAAACACTACAATTGTTACAAGTTTACAAGTTACAAGTAATTTGCCTGTACCTACAGGTCCTACTTAATTCAGTAACACAATGCAAATTGCTACAATATTGTAAAAAATCAGTAATTTTTACATATGTAGCTACATATTATGTAATCTACGTACAACCACCGTAAGCTAGGGTTGCCATACGCCCGGTTTTATAAAGGACTGTACGTTATTTGAAAAGTGTCCGTACGTCCGGTTCGTTTTCGCAACGTGTCCGTATTTTTAGTAATTTTCCGTCCTTGAACAATACAACTTCAAATTTATTCTCTGACTCCCTCCGTCATCCGTCTCCATACTCATTGCGCAGCTTAAAAAAGAAATTTCTTTTAGACTATGCCGAGCCAAAGCATTCTTACCACAGTCTAGGTAAAGTAAAAAACAGTCAGTCTGCTTCGTGTTGGAACCTTTCATCTTTCGACGCATAGATGATTCAAACAGGGAAATTTTTCTTTCACAATGCCGAATGCATTTTCAATTATTCTTCTTGTTCCTTTATGAGCTTTGTTGAAATTATTCCATTTTCCATTCTCCGGAATAAAGTACTATTACGAAGTACCCGTGCGTCATGAACACTACCGGGCCAGTTGGCACTAACATAGCAGGACCACAAATAGCCATGCAGTTGATTGAATTTTTACCATGGCGATTTACATAAGGTGGTTCGTTAATTCTGGGAGCGTCGTAAGTGTTCCATCCACTGCACCATATACTTCACGAAAACCGGCTATTGCATGAAATCTTTGTATAACATCCAACTTATTATAGGACCATGACACTATTTCATCGCATTTTATCTCATTGACAGCATTAATAGCGTCATGTACGCATCTACACACAGTCATTTTTGATACTCCATGCATATCGCACACACCATGATACTGACCTCTATTCCCTAACCAGTACCGGGCAATTAATGTCTTCTGCGACGGAGTCATTCCATACCATCGAACTGTTTTATTTGCAAGCGTTGGTCTAATATCCCGAAGATTTTCAAATTGGCGTGTGCTCAGACGAAACCTTTCGTTGAATTTGCTATCACTGAGAAACACGAAGTCTTTTCTCATGTGAAATCGATATCTTCATAGTCACTTTCAGAATCAGTTGACCACATACCGGGGATAGACACATAACTGTTCACAGTACGGAAGTTGCCGTAATGCATTTACCCAGAGTTATAAATAA
Source organism: Melanotus villosus (assembly GCA_963082815.1). NCBI lineage: Eukaryota > Metazoa > Arthropoda > Insecta > Coleoptera > Elateridae > Melanotus > Melanotus villosus. Next base: position 58,467,972 of record OY720418.1, on the reverse strand, counting down.
GTAGAACATTATCTACACTTGTAGAAAATACTGTAACATAATCATACAATTGTTGACGTTGTGTTACAGAATGCGTTTACATATGAAAAATTTCTTCCGTAATTACTAGCGCCGGACGGGTAATAACAAGATGTGTTGTGTTACGAAATTCTTACACGTGTAGAATATATTTTTACAATTGTATAACTTGTAGTGTTTGTGTTACGGGCCCCAGGTGGCGAGTTTGAAAATGGAACATAGTAAAAATGTTGCTCTCCATTTAAACAACAAAAATGATAATGGTAGACAATGGATAGACAGAAATAGTGTTCATAAGAAGCAGCTAAAATTAGCTTGTAAATATTATTTTTAACTAAATTAAATTATTATAAAAATTACATTTTAGAAAAATAGGTACAGCCGTGATTTCTTAGATTTTTCACTTGTCGATTGCCGATTGTTTTAAATAATTCTTAATTATTAATAATTGTCAATTAAAAAGCAGCAATAAGTGGGGAGTTCCAAAATGCAACACGGCAAAATTGCAGTAGAAACTATGGTCCAATTTTCGAGCCAGGTAATGCATGTCATCAATAAATTTTATGACATCATAACTTGGTACGTCTACATGAAGTTCCAAACGATTTACAAATTTTATAACCTAAAAATCTTCAAATGTCAAACAAACATTAATGACACACAACACGATCTGTCAAAAATTTGCAAGTGTAATTGAAAATTGGAAATATAAACATGCCAAAAATAATACTAACTTTACAAAAAATAAATATGAGCTAAATTATAAAATAAAAACCCAATTTCTTTCTTATTTTCAAAAATTTATAGACCTTGTGATTAAACACGGCTGCCTAATCTTAGAAAACTACAAAAATAATTTATATTTAGCAATTACAATTTGTATTTTTTTATCGCGCATTATTGGTAACGCCGACCGTTGATCATGTGATTGATGACGCGTATTACCTGGATCGCCAATTGGACTATACTATATTTTATTAAAGGCATTGTCAACTTATGAAAAGTCGTTTTTTTTTATTTTATAATTTGATTGAGTAAAGTGAGTATTGCACCTGTGCAAAATTTTACGGCCGAATTTTAATTCGTTACCGTGTTATGGGAGGTAAAAGTTTAAGATATGACGTCAAGAGTGTCGCTTGCGAGTAAGAGCGGCATGCCGAGTCGACTAATAATACTAGTAACCCAGCAACGCGGGTGTTGTGTTTGTTTAGGAGCCTCAGGAGGACGACATTCGTGACGTCACGTATCGGGAAATGAATTCTCTCTACCCGTTTATTGTGGTTATTATCAAAGATATTGAAATTCTACCACTGCGGGTAGTTTTACGAGTATTTTAACTAACGTATTTTGATATTTACTAAATATGTTGCATAAGTTGACAATGCCTTTAACATAATTTTTTAGACAATAAATGAATTACATTCTCTTAATTGTAAACAATAAACTTCTAGTATTACCTATAAAAACGCTACTAAATGCCTACTATTGCAAAATATTTAAGAAAACACTTAATTACATATTAGCACTATTAGTTTAGTTATAACAAATATTCAAACACCACCATTATGATATAAACCACGGGTGCTCAGACTTATCGGCGATCTACCGACTAAGTATGAAAAAATACAAAGTTTATCATTGATATTTCCAGGTTTTTCGGTGCCAATGGATTCTTCTAGATGTCTCTAGGAATGCATTTTTGAATTATTGCTATGCAGTCCCCTAAGCCGAGATACTTGAGTTGAAAGTTGCCACATGTTCTAGGCACTACGTAACGTAAGTGCGCATCAAATTATTTACGCGATCGACTTGAAAACTTTTCGCGATTGACCGTTTGAGCACCCCTGATGTAAACAATAACTTATACTATTATAAAACGCATTTCTAACATTTGCTAATTGTCTATCCGTAATAAGTCTGCATTCTGTAACGATGGCTTCCCGCAAAAAATCAAAAGATTTGGATGACGTTTTTTATAAATTTTATCTTTAAGGTAACCCCACCCGAAAAAATCGCAAGGTGCCATATCAGGCGATCTAAGTGGCCAATTTATAATGCCTTCGCGACCAATCCAATGAAAAGCTTCGTTTAAATAGTTCCTAACATTGATTCCAAAGTGTGCCGGGCAATCACCAATGTTGAAACCAGATTTCTTAGTCTTCACTTCTGATTTCTGCTAATGCGGGGCCAATATCATTTTGATAGGTCCATTATTTTACTTTTGTGTAGCCCAGCCCAAATCATTAATTTTTTGAGGATATTGCTTTCTAGTGGATAAACTGATGTGTGGGTTTTCTTGCCCCCAGTATCCGGTATTTTGCACATTTTCGTTGTTTAGAGTGAACGTGCATTCGTTAGTAAAGCAAATTGATGATCGAAAGTTAGTCCAGGTTTGCAAATCCAGTGTTGACAGGCCTTTCAGGCCGTTTTCTGTATAATTTTCCTCCACTCTTCTCTGTTCTGTGCCTTTTGTCACGAATTCCCTATTCTGCCTTCTCTAAAGTCAGCTTCTACCATCTATTTCGCGATCTTCTTTGTCTTTGTCCGTGCCGTACTTCTTTATTAGTATTATCTTCAGCAACCTTGTATCTGCCATTTTTCCTATGTGTCTTAAGGCCGGTTTCACAAAGCTTTCGTTAAATTAACGAATGATCAAAGTCGACAAAAGAGGTAAAGTTGCATTTTTGCTTTACTGGACACCCATTTAGATTTTATTATGTCACTTAAGGCCCACACACATCTCCTTTCACTAGCCCTGCTCCTACTTCTGTTCCTTCACATGCCAAGTCTGTAACCACACCCCAAGGTACGTAAACTGATTAAAACTGATTAACTCTTTCTACTTTCATTTCTCTGTTACCTGTTAGTTGGAATGTTACCTCTTTTTCTGTTTCTGTTGGTGGTGCCTTCTTCCCCGTTATCATGCTCTTTGTTTTTCTTCGTTAATTTGCAGTCCCAATTTTCTTGCTTCATTTTCTAAGTTCTTTGTTATTCTTTGTAGTTCCTGTGGGCTTCTTGCTAATAATACTATATCGTTAGCATATCCTATGCATTGATGGCTTTTATTTATTAAGATGCTTGTTGTGTTAATTTTTGATGTAAATAATAACACAGAGCACTGACTTTATGCAGTTTAATTGGTCAACAGGGCCAGAAATACATTAAAGTAAATTGTAACAACTTGTAACATACAACTGGAAGTAATATTTATATATCACTCCATAGTAACATAAAAGTTACTAACTACCAACATAAATGTTTTATAAAACTACAACACTTCCTCCCAAAATATTTTGTTGGCAAGAAATGCCCAGCATCTTCCGAATGTTTTGAAATCTTAAACGTGGTAATGGTTTGGTCAGGATGTCTGCTATCTGATTTACACCATCCACATGTTCCACATCTATTTCGCCTTCACTGTACTTTTCTCTAATAAAGTGAAACTTTATTTCGATGTGCTTGGATCGTTTGTGAAATTCTGGATTTTTCACCAATTTAAGCGCACTTGCATTATCCATTTGGAGAGATGGAACTCTTTTCAATTTTGTTACTTCATTTAACAGGTGTTTAAGCCAAATAACTTCTTTAACTGCTTCACTTGCTGCGACGTATTCAGCCTCAGTAGTGGACAAAACGACACTTCTTTGTTTCTGACTTGACCAGGATATGGCTCCACCGGAATATTTACAAACCACTCCTGTTCTTGAGCGTCTTGTATTGACATCGCCAGCATAATCGGCATCACTAAAAGCTTCCAATATACCAGATTTGTGATCCCGATAATATAACAAGCCATGGTCCATGGTGTCCTTAAGGTATCGAAATATACGCTTTACGGCTTGCCAGTTTGATTTTTTTGGATTAGCTACGAACTCTGCAACCATGTTTACAGCGTACGCAATATCTGGCCTTGTTGCCACTGATAGGTACATTAAACTGCCCACAGCTTCTCGGTAGGGAATTTCTTCACACAGTTCTGGATCGGACTCGAGGCATTGAATGCTGCCATCACATGGAGTTGTCACCGAATTTGAATCCCCCATATTGAATCGCTCCAGGATTCTCTTGACATATTATGCTTGTTGTCCTATAAAAATACAGCCATTTAACTGTAAAACTTCTATACCTAAAAAACAGTTTAAGGTGTTCATTGTTATCTTAAATTCGTTTTTCAGTTCACACAGAAAACCTTTTATCTCACTAGCATCGTTACATGCTACAAGTCCGTCATCCACATATACGGCTACTAAAATTTTACTTTTACTTGTATTTTTTATAAACAAACACGGATCTGCATGACTCTGCACAAAACATTGTTTCTTCACCATAAAATCCATAAGACCATAAACCATAAACACCGAGGTACTTGCTTAAGACCATATATGCTTTTCTTTAGCTGGCACACTCGCCCTGTTCCATCATCGAAACCCTCGGGTTGTTTCATAAAAACTTCCTCCTTAAGTTCCCCGTACAAAAACGCAGTTCGCACATCAAACTGCATAAGATGCATTTCTTCTGATGCTGCCACGCTAAGAATAGTGCGTACAGTATCGAACCTTGCCACAGGACTGAAGGTTTCCTCGTAGTCGACTCCAGGTTTTTGTGCATAGCCCTTTGCCACCAACCTCGCTTTGAATCGTTCTATAGATCCATCTGGCCTTGTCTTGATTCGTAGAACCCAACGATTACCGATAACCTTTTTACCACTCGGCAGCTCAACAAGATTCCAGGTATCGTTTTCTGCCAGGGATCCTAATTCCTCCTTCATGGCACCTCGCCATTCATTTGTGTCGCTAGAATGCATTGCTACAACAAAAGAATTTTCAGTTAGGTGCTCAGCAAAAAGTATATAGTCGTTTAAATGCACTGGCTTCCTAATCTGCCTCCGAACTGAGCGGAACGTCTCAGTTTGTTCTGCATTTGTAACATGTTCCAAACCAGTCGCTTCTGTGACCTCCTTAATTACTGGAGCTTCCTCCAAAACACGAACTTCCTCTGAGGCTACAGTTTCACTATTTTCTTGACTAGTTTTGACCTCCTGCATGGGTCCACATACATCTGCATTAATCAGCTCAGCCGCTGCACGGGCCTTTTCTGTTCGCACATGGAAACGTCCTCGATGTTGTTTGCCTACAACACAGGCATCACAAAATTCTTCGTTTGAATCCACAGTGACACCACGTCCATTCAGGAACTGTTTCACATGTCGCTTATTTTGATGACACAGTCTCTCGTGCAATAATTGTAACGTGTCAACTGTTGATGCCACAAAAATTTCTGCAACAGTTTCTGGTTTACACACACGCATTTCCAGTTCGTATAAACCTTTCGAAGTTTTTTTACAACTTAACCGTACTGTACCGGTTTTTGTAAACACGCAACCCTGTAAATTTGCTTGAAATTCGAACCCTTTTTCTATCGTTCGGCCAATCGAAAACAAATTTCTACTTATGTCGGGAACATACCACACATTTTCCAAGTGATTCCTTATCCACGTACCGTTCACTTTCATCTCAACATTTATTACTCCGTGACCGTACGCATAAATCACGTCACGTAGGTTAGAAAATAGTCTTTTATTTTAGTCATGTGTGCCGACGCACCGGAATCGGCTAACCATTGATGAGATTCGCGATCATTTTCGAACGCACTCACGAACGCATCACCGGACAGTTTCGGTTTTGCAACACCCCCTTGCGACTTCTTCGGGCAATTTTTTGCGAAGTGTCCAACCTGATGACACTTAAAGCACTTCCGCCATTTTCCTTCCGGTTTCACTCTTGGTGGCAAACTTTTATTCGTTCGCGTCACCAACAACGCCGCTGAGTCGTTTCGCTTCTCGGGCAGACGCATTTCAATCAGCCGAAGTCTCTCTGTCAACTTGTTTAAGGTCCTTTCTTCGAGGGGCACGGACTCCCAAACACTTTTAAACTCAAAGTATTCCGCCGGTAAAGTTGACATAACACGGCTCATTAACAGCAAGTCTGGTAACTCGGTCTTGACTAACCTTTTCAGCTCGTCATTGAGCTCTCTGAAATTGCGTTGTAAACGAGCTATGTGCGTCGCAATATCTTCCAATGGGTCTTTTTCAGAGCTAAAAAACTGCTCCATTAGCCTGTCTACTCGCTGGCCTGAACTTTGTTCATACACTGAGATTAGTTTTTCCCAAGTAGTTTTCGCAGACTCGCAAGTCGCAGTAAGATCGATGTTCGCATCGTTCATGCTGCTTACCAGTATGAGCTGGGCTAATGCATCTGCCTTGTTAAAACCCCTCAGATCTGCTTTGAAAGTTTCTTTGTCAGCTATCGACGCTTCCACATCTGGTTCGATGGGCAGTGTCCGACTTCCATTGACCACTTCTAGCACTTCGTGATGGCGTAGCAAAAGTTCTATTTTCCGGCGCCATTTGCTCCAGTTACCTGTACCTTCTAGTTTTTCTATTTGTGCCTTGAAATCCATTGTCGACATTTCATAAAACACTACACCCCTCGTTGACCTAACCACAGCAGTTTTAAAGGGTCTGGGCCCGTAACCTGATGTAAATAATAACACAGAGCACTGACTTTATGCAGTTTAATTGGTCAACAGGGCCAGAAATACATTAAAGTAAATTGTAACAACTTGTAACATACAACCGGAAGTAATATTTATATATCACTCCATAGTAACATAAAAGTTACTAACTACCAACATAAATGTTTTATAAAACTACAACAATTTTGTTTCTTCTAACGACTGCTTTTAAAAGTAGGTTGAATAACATGGTTGAGAGGAGGTCTCCGTGTCTGAGGCCGTTTTTGACTAGGAACGCATCTGAAATATCATTCCCAATTTTTACATTGCTTTGAGTTTGGGTAAGCATCATTTTTATAAGATGTATTAATTTGGATGGGATTTCAAGTGCTTCGAATAGTTTGCTCCTTCTCAATGAGTCATAAGCTCTATGGAAGTCCATAAACAATACATATATTTCGGTTTTATACTCGTAACATGTTGCCTGGATCTGAAGATTTGATCTATTACCGAACAACTTCTTTTAAACCATCCTGGTATTCCCCTATTACTTCATCTGCGATTGGTTGAAGCTTGTTTGTTATCACTGTTGAAATTATTTTGTGTCAAGGAGGGTAATTTTCACAATTGGTTTTGTCTCCTGTTTTGTGAATAGGGGTGATTATTACTGTTTTACAGTCGTTTGGGATTTCTTCTTTTTGTGATACTTCTTTAATTATTTTAGACAGTTTTTCTGTTAGTGTTCTGCCCCTATACTTTATAAATTCTGCAAGTATTTGGTTCTCACATGGGCGTTTTCCGTTTTTTAAGTTAGTGATAATATTTGCACGTAATACTGAAATATATAAAGTTAAGCAAAGACCTGCTTGGCCAGAACTTGAATGGGTGACCACTCTGCGGCTTGGTGTGTCCGGCCTCCTCAATACTGTAAAGGTATAAGAGGGTAAAAGAAAAAAGAAAAAATATTTTCCACTTCTCTTGTTGGTTCTTCCACCTCTCTTGCTTCTGTCTTCTTGTCGGTTCTTCTGTTTCTATCTGGTCTTGTTTGTTCTCTTCATTTAACACTTCTTTGAAGTATTGTTTCCATCTTTTGACCTTTTGCACTGTGTCACCTAACAGATTACCTTCTTTGTCTCTACAGAATTTTGTATTTTGTTGGTAGCCCGTTCGACATGATTTGCTTTCTTGAAAAGTTTTTTATGTCTTTGCTTTTATAGTACTGTTCAATGCTTGTCTGTATGTAGCCTTGGTTTTTCTTCTCTGTATTTCGTATCTTTGCAGCATCTTTCTCTTTAGCCGTTGTTATTATTAGTTGCGACAGGTTTTTCCATTTTTTGCTAATTCCTGCATCTTCCGTTAGCTTTGGTGATATGTTGCCGATATCTTTTCGGTTGTTGTAAGTTCTGTAGGCCTAATGGTTTATATTTTGTTTATTCTATTGCATCCCCTCGGGTTTATGTACTACTTCCATTACTTTTGGACCCAATTCTACCGATTTTTTAAAATTTAAATCTTCTTCTTCTTCTCTCAACACCTTCTGCCCCTTTAGGCATCGGAGTTAAATTTAAATAACCTTAAAAAAATTCTGTTTTGCTTATCTTGACATCACAAAATGCACCTGACTCGGAATAAAATTTTGTTTAGCCTGGAGATTGTTTTAAGACTCGACTTTTAAATTATGACCAGTACATGCCGATTACACAAACATTTTTTCGTAATGATATCGGATGTTTATGAAGTCTATCTTTCAGTGTTGGCAAGTTTAAGAAGTCAGCAAATTTAAATTTTATTTTTCCAATGAAATCCTATTTAGTAACTATACAGCGATGCAAGCCCTTAGAAAGCAGCTACAAATGTGTATCGAAAAAAATTGATCGCCACTTGGACACTATAATTTTTAAGACTAAATGAAAAAAAATATATGATACACATTTTCATTTAAAAAAATTAAATTTTTAATAGGATCTACAAATGACCTTTTAATTAAAGCTTAAAATATGGGAGGTTTTTCTGCCGGACCCTGTATTACCTGTGTTCCTTTATGGAGTTCTTTTCTTTGGAAACACATACTGATAATTCCACACTATTTCCCTGCTGCAAAACTAATCAATTTTAAACCGTTGTTGTTGGATGTTGTATGTTTACTGAACCTCCTTATAGTTGGGAAATATATTACATATTTCCTCTTGTTCTACCTTGGCATTGAAATATCTTTGTTTCTCTTTTTTGAAGACTGTTGTACGTCTCCTCCAGCTCTTCGAAAATGGTGTCTTTCTCTTCTTTTTCCTCGTCTTCATGAACATTTATGATGTTAATATTTACGTTTGCGCCTTCTTACATATCTTCACCTACTTTCTTCATCTATTTGAGAAACCTCTTGATGACAATAGGGAAAGTACTTGTGTGTTTTTAGAATTTCTGTGTGTAACATTGCATTCTTTAGCAATGTATCTTGTGCATAACGCATAAGGTACGATCCATATTTACCATTTCTTCAAGTTGTAATTTATCACGGGCATTTTTTCAATTACCTAATTATTATTGCAAAATAATACAAATGTTATTAAAATCATTGCTACTTTACCTCCTTTAGGTTTTACAGCAACATTTCCAGTTTCCTTAAATCTTGCAATGAGTCTCTGAATTGTTGATATTGATGGTATCAGTCTCGTATTTTCAAATTTAACAGAAAATAAATTTGGTACTTCATGTAAACAAACGCCGCTGTAAAAGGTTTTAACTGGAAAAACTCTTTCTTCAATTGAATAACTAGACATTGCTACTTTTTAATTGACAGTTAAGAATTAATTGAAACAATCAGCAACCGACAAGTGAGAAGTCTATTTTTCTAATTTATATCAGTTAAAAATAATAATATTTACAAGTTAATTTTAGCTGCATCTTATGGGTACTATTTTCTCTATTCATTGATACCATTACCAGTTTTGTATGTTTAAATGTGGAGCAACAGTGTACACTAACGTAGTTTGGAATGCAAATTTTGCTACGTTTTGAGACCCCACCTGGTATGTTCCAGTTAGAAGAGAAAATTTTAAATTCCAGAGGGATTGAAAACTAAAATATAGTAACGTACAATTAGCCATTTAACTTAAGCTTTCATCATTATATGTAAACACACAAAAAAATTAAGTTTTCAGTTAGAAATGTTAAGTTGAACTAGCAGAATACCAGATAACAAGATTTCCTTTGCAGAGTCCGATGAATTGAATCATTTACTTTTGTAATATCAATACTTGATGTTTGATTTCAGGGACTATAATTTAAAATTGTTAAATTTACTTTGTATTGAAACTTGTGTAACTTTTTACCAAATGTGATGACACAAAAAGTGAGGTTATATTTCAAAACTTCAGATACTCTTTTGTTGTGATTTATGTAAATTACCTACTGACCTACTCGATTTTTACAATTACGCAATCCAAATATAGTAAGCTGAATATGTGTTCCTATTAAAAGTATCATGAAATTAAAAAAAAACTTCTAAACGTCACTATGACATTCATCACGAATTGCACTTTTTCATGTTCCCATTAGTACGAATTTGCATCGGTTCCGAGTTTGCCCAGTATTTCAGTCGAAAACTACCACCCGAGCGAGAGAGAAAAATTGCGCAGTCGCGTCTTTTAGTTGTGGTGCGTAGGGCGAATAATCAGCTGTCCGCGAAGTGCGGCCCCAAAAATGCTGTCTTGTATACCACGATCCCTTATGTGAGTAAAACACTGAGATGTTTTCAACAATAAGTTTTTCTGAATTAATTTTTGAAGCTTGACACCTTTAGCATTTCACGTAACGTAATATTTATAGATCATACAAAAATGCATGTGCAAAACCCTAAAATAGCGCCAGTACTTACCTACAGCTAGATCAATATTTAGCGGGCTTTTTGACAATCACTGATGCTATAATATTTCCCCTTTTATATTTAATACGTTCGATAAATAAAAATATGTAACGCGTTATTTCGATAATTGCAAAGTTACAACAGCCCTAACCAGTGAATCATCTTCCTGCTAAATTTTTCCTTTTTCCTGAGTGAAACATTTGAGACCGGATAAAACCTACCTTTCTGGTAGTTACTGAAAGATCTAAAAAGTCCCATTATCTAACACCAATTTGGTGGTAATTCAAATTTGTGCTGCTAATTCGCTATTATTTACTATGTATTTAGTAATAAAAATTATACTCATCTGGTGTATATTGTCCTGGTAATTAGCGCTTTATTACGTAAGTTCAATGAGAAATATGTGTAAATAAATGTACCACGAGCCACGAGCGTTAACGCTCGTTAAATTATTACCTTACTTTAATAAAATGCTAATTTGGCCTACACCAAAACCGTTTAAAGATTATTATCAATCTTGTATACGCAACCTTAAAACATACATTTCAGATTTCACATGATCAGATTATTAAGCATTTCCGTATCTTATCGTTTATTGTATTCTAAAGTAAGTTCATAAAATAAAATGGCAATAAAAATCTAGCTTAAGGGCATCCAAGCAGGTAACAACCTTGAACACGTAGTTCCGTTTTCGTTGGCGTGGATATGTTTCAGTTTCGAGAACAATGATGATTGCTTTTCTTGGAGGTGTCATATTTAGCTATTACGTAATAATTTCGATTAAGTATCTAGGCCATACCTGGTTCAATTTTTACCTGAAAATTACGAAAACTCTTTAGTGATACGTGATAAGGAAATGCAGAGATAAGGGAAAACAGGCCCTTTATTTTTTTAGATTCGTTTTCCTAGTGGGAAATGTTGAAACGGTTTTTGTCCTGTTTAAATTATCCGATAAGCGTATAATAATTATTTTAATATTCGACTGTTTGTGACTATAAATTAAATACGGAAAACCGAGACATCCTCAAACTTATTTATGGAGTTTGCACTACCTAACCATCGTTTCTGATGATCCTTTTTTATGTAATTTACAGCAGGGAATTTTCCATTCTCTTAAACTACCTGACTTTATTTAGATCGGTAACAGAAGAACGCTCAACAAAAGCAGGTAATATTTTAATGTTATATCAACCATGACTGCACTTAATCTAAAATGACGAATTAAAACTCTTTTAAAGTAACAAATACGGTGTGATCAACAAACACGGTTGCAGCAAGCAATAAAAATGTTCAGCTGAAATTGCTCCCAAATAATGACATACTGCAAATATAAGTTGGAAGAATAGCCTGAATTTAAACAATCTTAGTTCGATCAACTTATAACAATATTCAAGAATATTTTAAAATAATAAAGCTATAAAGTTGAAACGCTGAGAAGTCATGTGTATTTATTTTATGATAATGATAGCGCAATTAGGATTAACGATAAAACCGTGATTACAAAAACAAAAGAAAAACTTGAGTTAGCTTTTCTTGGAGGTGTTATAATTAACCATTACGTAATAACTTCGATTATCTAGGCCATACCTGGTTCAATTTTTACCTGAAAATTACGAAAACTCATCAGTGATACGTGATAAGGAAATGCAAAGATAAGGGACGGGCCCTTTTGTTTTTTAAATTCGTTTTCCTAGAGTGCGATGTTTTTATTCTGTGTAAATTACCCGATAAGCGTATAATAAATTTTGAAATATTCGATTGTTTTTAACTATAAAATAAATAAGGAAAACCAAGATATCCCCAAACTTCTTTATAGAATTTGCACTACCATCGTTTCTGATGTATCTTTTTTTGTAATTTATAGCAGGGAATTTTCCATTCTCTTAAACTACCTGACTTTTTGTTAGGGGATTTATTTAGATCGATAACAGAAGAACGCTCAAGAAAAGCAGGTGATATTATTTAATGTTATATCAACCATGACTGGCACTTCATCTAAAATGACGAATTAAAAGTACATACTCTTATTAAAGTAATAAATACTGCGTGATCAACAAATACAGCAAATTGCAGTAAGCAGTAAAAATATTCAATTGGAATTGTTCCCAAATAATGACATAGGTAGAGCTTATTCCCTTCTGGCTGGCGAAAGGCTTAGATGCGTACTAGGCTAAAGTGGGCTGTCTTAACTATTGAGAGAGACGATAATCCACTTAAAAGCACGTTGTACAGAAGTACAGTGGCGTACTATTTTTCAAGGGCGTAGTTACCAGCAAAAGTGACCACCTTGTCTGACCGTTCTTTTGCCAGCCAGAAGGGAATAAGCTCTACTGCAAATATAAAGGCTAGTTCTGACGTGTCAGTTTCGCTGCTTCAGTCTGACTGATTCAATTTTAATGAAAATGAAAATTCATACGTCCACACGTGTCATTTTATTATTAATCATTTAGACTGATTTGAAGCGGTCCATCACTGTTGATGACAGAAATATGTCTTCGAAAAAGTTATTACGAACTGTTATTCGTGAAGTATTTATGTGTATAGTTATCGAATGAGTTACAAAATATATGTCGGAAGAAGAATAAACGCCGAAATATGTTGGGAGCTAGTAAAAATTTATTGAAATAATTGGCTGTCGAAAATACAGAAGCATATAGAAATTATTTAAGAACGTTCTCACGGTTCCTTTTGCGTTCACTTTTCGATAATGATCAGCTAAACTGAACAAAAGTAGAACCACCTTTCACTTCCACTGAAAGGAAGAAGTGACTGATCAGTCTAAAGGCGAGTTCTGGCGTGTCAGTATATATTCAGTTTCGCTGAATCAGTCAAAATGATCAGCGAAACTGACACGTCAGAACTCGCCTTAACTGAAGAGGTGTTCTTATATATTCAGTTTCACTGAATCAGTCAAAATGATCAGCGAACTGACACGTCAGAAGTCACCTTAAGTTGAAAGAATGTCTCGAATTCAAATAATCTTATTATTTCGATTAACTTATAATAATATTCAAGAATATTTTCTAATAATAAAGCTATAAAGCTGAAACGTTGAAAAGTCATTCATTTATTTAATGATAATGATAGCGCAATTAGGATTTAAGGCGAGTTCGGACGTGTCAGTTTTGCTGATCATTTTGACTGACTCAGTGAAACTGAATATACAAGGTGTTTCAAAAAAACATGGCATAAATGATACGGCTGATAGAACACTGAAAAATAAGTAGGGTTTGCCTAATAAACATATGTCCTAAGACCCTCCATTTTTGTGTTACAGGGCGTCAAAGTTAAAAATTAAAAAATGATTATTGCCCATAACTTTGACGGTAGTACACATTTTTTTACTAAACTTGGCAGATAGTTTTACTGATACAAAAGACACGTAACTGCAAAAAATCCGTTTATTCACTTTTGCCAGTAGCGTACAGCAGCAGTACGGGACCCCTTAACCCCCCCCTATTTTATACGACACTGCTTAAATTTTAATTTTGGTTGTATTTTTGAATTTGGCAATGCTTTTTACGTAAATAATGTATTCTTGTTTTACTTCTTGGATATTTTTCGAGTTCGATTTCCCAGAATTGAAAAATAATTGAACGAATTCTTTCATCGATAATCTTTCCTTTGCCTATTTTAATGAACACAACTATGTAGTTTCAAAATGTATGAAATGCATTCTAGCAGTTATTAGCAATTGTTTTGGGACCATTGTTTTAAAGCCAATTCGGTTGTAGGCTTACTTTGTAACAAAATAGAAATGGATTCATGTATTAAAAAAACATACCTTATTTGGAACATTTTTGATTTTTTGCTAAAAATTTTAAAAGGAAACGATAAAGTTGGTGTTTTCTATTGCATATTATTAAATATGCCCTGTTAATTAATTTGGGACCTAAAAAAAGCATGTAGTATTTATTATTTTTTTTATGGTGCCCAAAAAAACTAAGATTTTTAGTAGGTGGGCCAACTGAAATGGGACGGGGCTCGTATAAGGCGCGACCAAACGAACACGGGCAGTCTAATCCACTCTACATAAACGGTCGCGAATATGTGCGTCGGTAAAGTTAATATAAATGAATAGTTATAAATAAACAAACTGTACAAATAAATTAATTAGTGTTACGGATTAATATTTGTGTTTTGTATTAGAATTAATATTAGTGTTGTGTTTTAGTGTTAAGTTGTTATTTCGTGTTTCTTTGTTGCTTAATAATTTTAATATTTGTTAATAAATAATTCACACAACGAACCGAAGTTTTAAATAAACGTTTTAAAACCGTTACAATTATACAATAATTAAAAATTATACAGTCTTAATAACCTTAGAACTGTCTGTATTAAGTCAGAATACGGCCTGCTGCAATTGAGTTTTTAAAAAATCACATTGTACATTCAGTTGCACTGAATCAGTCAAAATGATCAGCGAAACTGACACGTCAGAACTCGCCTTGATTATAAAAAAAAAACTTCAGTTAGCCTTGATTAGTATAATATGACATGATAAAAGCAACTGCAGGTGCCAGGAAAAAATTTCGCAATTAATGCTAATCATGTTTTTTTATTCGTACGTTAGCTTTTACGTTAAATTCATTCACAGCGGATATTTTTATACATTTTTTTATTAAGAGTCGTAGACATATTTGACAATGAATAACTCTCACATTTCCAGCACCTTCCTCAAATGCAAGTTTATTTGATCACACGATATCTATTCACGACATTTTTGAAATTGTAAATACGTACGTGCTAATCGAACGCACAAAAAGTGTATGATTAGTTATTAGGTAGCCGATTAGATTATTTAACTGGTAATTATTTCAACAATTACTCTGTTATCTATGTTTAAAAGTGTAGTTCTAATCACGTATACTTTAGAACAACTGTTAAATCTCCTTTTAATACCTATAAGGGTGTCAACTAAAAATCCGCACAATTTAAAAATTAAACGAAATTTATTAATCGTATGAAAAAATATTCAAATCTAATACATATAATACTACATTTTAAATTCAATGTGAAATAAAGAAATCAGGTCCTTGATCAGCCGCTTGCCTCACTTTAGTTAGTATCCGAGCCATCAGATTGTTGAAGTGTTCAGATTTAAACTGGCGAAGCTTTTATTTAACTCTATCTTCTTATCTTCTAGTTCGTTGGTGTTTTTTGCTTCCCAACCGTTTTCATACACCTTCTGTTTAAGGTGATACCAAAACCTTTCGATGGTCCTTAATTGTGGTACATTTGCAACATTTTGGTTACGGGTAATATAGGTGGCCAAAAAATATACCGTCCGTCATTATGATATTCTCGGATGAATGGTACTAATCTCTTTCGTATGCATTCTTTTGAGTATACATTTTGGTCAACACAAAGTCCTGATGGTGCTATAAATGCAGATGATTTACCTCTTTTGCCAATTGCTAGCCACCACCAGGGCCGCATTAAGGTTATCGTAGGCCCTAGGCACTAGACCTTCTCTGTTCATTAAAATTTAACAACAAAATATGTATTCTAGAATTTTTTCCTTTCCAATTCCAATATTTTTTCGTAGGCCCCACAAATTCTCGTAGGCCCTAGGCATTGTGCCTAAAGTGGCTAATGGATAAGACGACCCTGATCCACACAAGAACTTCTGAAACTTTGTATACCGTTTGAATTTTACTTCCAGGTGCATAATCCAAGGAAACTTCGCACTTGGTGTTTATCCCTTGGTGTGTTGGCCATTCTTGCACCGCTCGGATTTTATCAGGGTCAGCTGCTACTCCATTTCGTGATACAACATGTCCTAGATAGTTAACTTCTTTTCTAAATATGTGGCACTTTTTCGGACTCAATTTCAAATTGGCTCCACGAAGTCTTTGGAACACTTCCTTCAGATTTGTCAGGTGTTCTTCAAATGACTTGCCAACTACAATCACGTCGTCCAGATACACCGGGCAGGTTTTCCAGGACAATACCCTCAATATGGTCTCCACCAGGCGCTCGAAGGTGGCGGGCGCATTGCATAGGCCAAATGACATAACTGGGAACTGCCATAATCCCGAACCGATGGTGAACGCAGCTTCTCTCGATCTTCAGGTTCCATTTCAACTTGCCAATAGGCATTCTTCAAGTCCAGTGTCGAAAACCATCGGGAACCCAATGTGTCATCAATGCGCCGTAACGGATAGCTTCGTGACCTCATTAAGCTGTCGGTAGTCCACACAAAAACGCGTTGATCCATCTTTTTTGCCAACCAGAACCATTGGTGATGCCTAGGGGCTGTTCGATGATTCAATAATCCCTTGTTCCTCCATGCCAGAAATAATCTTTTCAGCTTCCTCACGCTTCGCCCATGGAAGTCGCCTCGGATATTGTCGTATGAGTCCGGACTTCACGGATTCTTGCAAAACGTCTGGGCGTATGATGGATTTTGTCGCCCCAGTTTCAATGAGTAGCGTGATGTTTGTTTCGCCGCTTCAAATTCTAAAGCGTGAGCGAGTGCATCGTCTATTGTTCTTGGCCGCGCTAACCTCAATGACTGCTGCCTTTCTCCATCTACGAACATTTGTACTGCTAGTTGTTCCAAGAAGGAATCGGGAGCTGTAGAGTAGGCTAGTCGAACCAATCGTGCAATGTCGGCTTCGTACTCTTGAAGATTCTCCCCACTCTTCTCAATACTATTCTTCACTTGCGCGTGGTACACTTGTTGGAGATATGCGTCGCCATATCTCCTTTCCAATCGGGAAACAAACAGTCGGTAGCCATTCCGTTGGCTTGTTGGAATCGCTTGAAAGACGTTCTTTAATCTCGGGTCTGATTTCGTTAAGGATGATAATATTTGATTCATCCTTTGTTATAACAGTCTCGTAGTATCATCTTCATCGGCCGTCGTTGCTAGTTCCATTCTCTGCTCCTCCTATAGTAGTTAGTATTGTTTCCCACCCAATCAGTCTCGTCTAATGTGAAATACGATTCGTCATCCATACTTATTACCCACAGTTGGTTGGAAGGCTTTAAAGGATCATCTCTCAGTTTTCACAATAATGTTTTTTGGTTTTCCAACTGCTTTTGGGCATACTTAGGAGCAGATTTTCTTTTTCTTGTATTCTTATATTGCATTTTTTTAGTACTTTTCTGACATATTCATCATGAGATATTTTAAATTTTCTTCCCAGCTTTCTGTACATGATTGACCAATTTTACCCAAAGCTTCATCCTCAAGTTTTCGTTTTTTAATTTCTGTCATTTTTCTAGCCTTTCTTCCACTTCCGTTTGAGCTTTCTAAACTTTTTCCTTCTTCCATCCTTTTAATAATATTGTAAGTTGTTCTTCGTGCAATACCCATATTTTCAAAATTCTTCGCAGTATATTTTTTTCATTCCAATGTGCTTCTTATAAAACTCCCCACAATTAAATTTCTTCGGTCATTTTCTTTAATTTATTGCTTGCATTTTTATAAATTAACGTTATTTCAACAAACTTAAATAATCAGTTTGCAAGTGTTGGTTAACATTTGTCAAAAACTAAATAAAACAACTGTTTCATAGACTACTAAATGAGATTCTTTTATAGCGAGTAATTATTTTGTGCGGATTTTTAGTTGACACACCCTTAGTAAAGTCCAATTGTCCAATATAATTAATTGTTGATTGTTACACTCTTCGCACCTCCTCGTATTAAGATTATTTGACCATAAAGGTCTTTGTAACATTCTTAAATTCATTGATTATTTTGTTCACATATTGTTGTAACATACGCGTACGTTCAAATAAAAAATACTAAGGATTGGGCTTGGATAAAACGGTCAACTGCACTGCATAAAATTTACAAAATAATGTACAAATTTATATTTTGCAGCCCGGTTTTGTGGCTGGCATTTTCATTATTTAAATACTAAATTATTAGTTCACCAGGGAACATACAATTTTTTTTTCATGTTGCCAAACCAAGAAAAGGACCCACATTCGCAGCACCTATAAGTGTGGAGGAGCCTAAAGGTCACTTGAGTGATTGCTATTTTTGTGCCATAAATGTGAAATGTATGAATCGATTCAAAAGACGCCAATGGGAATACATTAGCATAGATTCTGCAAAGCCACCGATACCAGATACCACATAGTGAAGAATTTCTTGTGCCGGGTTCCATTTCTATGTCTGAAGTCGGATGTGACGATATTGAAATGTTAAGCCCATCTAAAAGTGCCAGCAATCACACAGATGAAAGTGAGTTCGATAGAAAGTCCTCTACTTCTCGAAAATTTTCGCAATGTGAGCTAAATGATTTAATACGTGCCTAAATAGTTCAAAAAAAGGAGCTGAGCTTTTAGCATATTAGACTTCGTGAAAAAGATTGTCTATAGTTAAAATGTTACTATAACATCTTATCGAACTAAAGAGCAAGCACTACTGCCATTCTTTAGCGAAAATAACGATCTTGTATATTGTAACAATATTTCTGAACTCCTCCTGATGATGGGCTTGTCAGAATATCGACCAACAGACTGGCGACTTTTTCTAGACAGTTCTAAAAGGAGGTTGAAATGTGTATTACTGCACAATGGGAATAAGTTTGCGTCGGTTCCCATTGGTCATTCAACAAAGCTCAAAGAAGAGTATGAAAACGTCAAGATAGTGTAACAAGATGCGTCAGCACACGTGTGGGATCATATTCGTCATCCGCCGAGAATCTTCCACAGCGGTCGACGATTCGCGCGGCTAGTGGAACTATCTGGAAGGAAATCATTCTACCACAGTGTGGAACGTCCGAGAATGATTGCCTGCCTATATTAAGGGCGCGCTCGCCTACGAGTCGGCAGTCTTGAACAGATAAGCGCGGCCTACGTATAAATAAATACCTACGTCTAAATAAATAGTAACTGTTACAGATAAATTACTTTAGTGTTCGGTTTTAATATTAGTGTTCCGTTTAGTTTTACGTTAGTGTTTAATTGTTGTTCTTTATAATTATTTCGTACTTTAAGTTTGTTTAATAAATTAATTTACACCACGAACCGAATTTATGTTAAATAAACGTCGTAAAAACGTTACAATAGTCTTAGAAAAAATAGCTTATTCTCAGCGTCAGTGTCTGTTAGTGTCGACTTAAAAATGGTGAACTTTCTTCTTGGACAGCAAAGTGGGTATACCAAATATCCTTGTCATCTATGTTTGTGAGATAGTCGTGCAAAAGATAAACACTGGTAACAAACTATTTGGCCTGTAAGAGTTGATATAATCATGGGAAAAGCCAACATCATTCATGAGAGAGAGAAAAAATCATACTGCGCCACTCCATATCAAACTGGGCTTAATGAAACAGTTTGTTAAAGCCTTGGACAAGTCAGGCGACTGCTTCAAGTACATTTGCCGAAAATTTCCGGGACTTCGTATGGAAAAATTAAAAGCAGGGATTTTCGATGGCCCACAAATTTGAAAATTGGTCGAGGATTAAAATTTCACAACTTTTATGACTATAATCGAATCCGATGTGTAGCTTAGTTATGTAGCTGTCATCAAAAACTCTTTAGATATCCACAAGGCGGACAGCTGCCAGGAATTAGTCCAGAATATGCTAAAAAGCTTCGAAAAATTGGGAGCAAATATGAATTTCAAACTTCATTTTATGCATAGCCATTTATTTCCTTCCGATCTAGGAGATTATAGCGAGGAGTAAGGTGAACGGTTCCACCAGGATATCCGAGTGCTGGAAGAAAGATACCAAGGAAGGTGGAACCGTCACATGATGGCTGACTACTGTTGGAGCTTGCAAAGGGACAGTCCACAGAAAAAACAAAGAGGAAAATCTTACAAGAAACGGTTTTCGTAGCTTATTAGTTATTACTTATTACACTAAATGTTGTAGGTGTATAGTATATTCTGTGTTTTTTTATAACATATTGTAAATGCATATCAATAAATAATGGATAAAAATTCTATGGTTGTTTTCTTTATATTGACTTTATTTTTTTTGTGAATATTTAGGGCATAAGCATTTGCTTGAACTCTAGAGTCAATTTAGAAAAATTAACAGCATATTCGTAATCAGGAGCCCCTAATTATTCAAAATCGACTCATAAATCTTTGGCAACGAATTGACTATTCCCCGCTGCTATTAATCATCCATGGCCTACCCTTATGTTTTACATGCCATATTTAATTCCTACTTCAGCTTTGTAATTTCCTTTTGTATTATCTGTAACCTCTTATACCTTTCGGTGTCGAAGCTGGTGCGTTGACGTATGAGGCTTTACGCGTGCAATGCACAACCCGGCTCGTCTCTGCGGGTTACGAAGTTGGTGTGCCGTTTTACCTACATACTGCATCATGTGTAGAGTGTAATGCGTATGTATCTCGTTTACTCTACCACCTAGGCCTGTATTCGGAGGAAATCGTCGTTAATTAGGTGCCCAACGACGAATCGTCACCAGGGGGATTCTAACCAAGGACTACAGGACTAGCGCAACGCTAGCCTGACGCTCTACCACTGCGCCCGCCACCTTGGCTATTGTAATTTTCTTTTACGAATGTTAAAAAACTACATTAATTTTATTTTTCGGCATTGAAATCAGAGATTTGGACCGCAACCACTATATGCGCCAAAACCCTTTTAATTTTTGAGACCGAAACCGTAATCGAATGCTTATTGCAAATAAATTTTTTTCATAATTTAAAACTTAAAACCGAACCGTTATTTTTCAAAACGGTTTTATCGGTTTTCAAAAGGCGATTAACGAAAATTGAAATAATAATTATTATCGCCTACTGTTTCTTTACAAGTTGTGCAAAACTGAAAAACCATTATAAAACCGAAACGCATACCTAAAGACCGATAAGATCGGAACGGAAGATCTGACAGTAACGAAACCGAAACCGTTGTATAAAATTTTTGTGGGATCTAAGAGAACCTTTATTTCAGTTTGGTCCAAGCCCTTTATTGAAATTAATAAAAAAATAAAAAGGTAAAAATTTTGTAACTAAAAAAGATTATACCCAGACTAAATGCAAAACAATCTGATCAAATAAAAAACCGAGGAAATTCTTAGTAAATACTCAATAGTCCCACGTCCCAGTTTTGGGATGACTGCCAGCGTTGTTTAGAATTTTCGAGATTTCAGCTTCATGTTGAATTTGTTATTTTTTTTTCTTATAAGCTAGGTACCTACATGTCCTACATATGTTTAGTTTATCTTTCCCATTTTCTGATAAAACCATGGATTTGAAACATAGTCAATTAAGCAGAGCTTTTTTTTATTAAAACCATCTGTTGGTGTTTGGCTATTAAAACTAGTCTAAAAGACTAACCATTAATTTTTATCTAATACATCCTAAACTAAGCACTTATCACCTAAAGTCCATGCACTGATGTCATTTAGATTCTTCTAATAATTAATTACATTTCACTCACACACTGCTCTGATTTTACACACTACACAAGATCGGATGGTTTGCTTCTGTTGGGACATGGTGTTGATTGTCCAGCAGTCGAAGAGCCTCTTCATTCACGTGGAGGTGTAACCTGGCTTCATGCTTACCGGCAAACCTTTTGATTTGTTTTTTAACTGTTGGAATACCAAGATCTCGATGAATATCTAAGTTACGAACATACACATAGCATCAACTATGCTATGCAACACCTTGTTTTGGAATGTCTGTATGGACTTAATGTTAGTATCACTGACGCAACTCCATAGCTGGATGCCGTATAGCCACACCGGGATCAGGATCTGATTGTAGACCGGTAATTTATTGTGTATTGATAACTTGGGAGTTTCTGCCAAGAAGTCAATAATGTTGTTTATGTTTCAGACCAAGCTTGGATCTTTTCTTCCTCACATGCGTTTCCCATCTCAGCTTCGTACCGAGATATTTGGCATTCATTTCATAGGGTACAATTGTACCGTTGATATTTAGCGGAACTGGTTCTGTTATTTTTTTGTTGGTAAAGTTGGTATGGATAGATTTAAGTTCATTGAGCTTGATCCTCCATCTCTTGGTCCAGTCTACTATAATATCGCTTGCTTGTTGTAGCCTTCTTGTGGAGCTTTCTTGATTCTGATTCACTGCCAGGAGGGAAGTATCATCGGCGAATGTAGCTACTGTTATGTTATCCAATGCTGGTAAGTGGCTGGTATACAACAGATAAAAAACGGGGCCAAGGACACTTCCTTGAGGTACGCCTGCTGTTGTTTCTTTTGGGTCAGAGTATTCTTCTTCCTGCTTGATTCTAAAAAGTCTATGAGCTATATAAGATTTTAAGATTTTTACATATTGTTTCGGAAGCATTTTGTTCAATTTGTGTATTAACCCTTTGTGCCAAACTTTGTCAAAGGCTTGGGCTACATCCAAGAAGACTGCAGAGTAGACTTGTTTTTCCTCTAATGCTTGCTCAACAATGTCAGTGATACGATGCACTTGATCAAATGTTGAGTGCATCTGTCTAAAGCCAAATTGGTAATCTGGGATTAGTTGGTTATCTTCTACAAGAGGTTTTAGTCTCTTAAGTAGAAGCTTTTCAAATAGTTTTGTAACTATAGATAAGAGGGAAATTGGCCTATACGACTTTATTTCATTAAGTGGTTTACCTGGTTTTGGCAACATGATTACCTCTGCAACTTTCCAACAGCTAGGGACATGATTTAGACTGAAAGATGCATTGAAAAGGTAAGTCAGTAGGACTATACCTTTCCTAGGCAGTTGTTTTAGTATTTCACTAGTAATTTATTAGATCGTAACCTGTTGCTTTTTTCGGGTTAAGGTTTGTTTTGATCTTCTCTGCTACTTCCTTCGGAGTGGCTAGGGTGATGTTTTCCGAAATTTGGTTGTTGGTTTCAGGCAGTAAATTTTCTACTTGTGTTTGATTGGGCGTACAGATATCAACTAGATGTTCTGCAAACAGATCAGCTTTCTATTTATTATCTCTGGCCCATGGTCCCATATCTCTCCTTATTGGTGGTATGGATGTAATTGGTTTTCTGATCCTTCTGGCGGTTCGCTTTCCAAAGTGAGTAGTCTGTTTATTCGCCAGGTGTCAAATTCTGCAGGTAGGAATTTATTGATTCTTCTTTGAGTTTTTGTATTTCTCTTCTCAGTGTTTGAGCTCTATTATGCAAGATAGTTTTGTAGATGGGTCTCTGGTCTGTTGTCATCTCCTTCTAGCTCTTCTTTTTTCTTTGGCGTGTTTTCTGATCTCAGCGGGGTAGTTTACTCCTTTGGTTATGTGAGTAATCTCCTTGGTGTTGTTAAATGCCGCTGCCTGGACAAGTCTGGTGAAGTTTCTTTTTCTAATTGCTCAGTTGTTTTTAGGTTAATATTCAGATTGATGTTATTCTGAGGATCAATCCAGAAACTTTCCCAATCAGTGGTTTTGTTAACAAGAGTGGGTCTGGCTGCTCTTTTGATTATCTTTTCACTCACTGTCAAAATGACGGCTGAGTGATCGGAATCCAAGTCAAAGTTTTCTTCGACTTCAGTGAAGTTAGGAGATACCTTTCTTGAGATGAAGAAGTCTAGCAAGTCGGGAATATTGCCTGGATCAGTGGGCCAGTACGTAGGCTTACCGGTTGAATGATAATTGCAATTCAATTCTCTGGCAGCTTTTCTCAGTTCTCTACTTTTAGTCGTCGTTAACCTGGATCCCCAATCTACATGTTTAGAGTTAAAATCTCCTCCAACAGTGAATCTGTCTCCTAGATGTTGCAGGAGTGTTGGATAATCTTCCTTTTTAAGATTATGTCTTGGTGGAAAATAGACAGCACCACCTCTCAGCTTCTGTTTTGTACTCTTACTTAATTCCAACCACTGTACCTAAGCTGAAATTTTACTCGTTGTAAATGACATTCTTCAAAATGATTAACTGATTCTTTGATTAGAATTGCACTACCACCCTTAGCTTGGTTGTCCGGATGGATGGTGTGATACATTTTATAGCCTCTTATTTTTGTGTAGGACTGTTTTGTCATATGTGTCTCAGAGATAAGACAGACGTCTATGTGTTGAGTATTTAGGAAGACTTCAAGGTCATGTTTTTTCTTCAGTATACAGAGCTTGAATGGAAATTTTAGCACATTTCTTTTTAAACTATTCGACTAGTAATTATACTATTAATGCTAATTTTTTAAATATCCACATATTTTTTTCCCTCTTATTACGATGTCGATATTATCTGTCCGCAATTATTTCTGAAAACACTCGCTTATTATTATTGGGGCTTGTATTGACAGCTGTACAAATCCATAATGAAACCTTGATATGAAAATAAAAACAGCCGTCCTGAAAATAATTCACCTACGAGTATAATAATATTGATCGTTTATACAAGTTAAACCTAATAATTATTTTTAGGTTTTAATACCTTGCTTTATTGTTTTATGGAATTAGATTTAGGAAAAAATATAACTTATTAAAAATGAAAACCTAAATTTAATTAGGCAGTCAGTAGTGTGAAGTTAATAAAAATCATAAAGGCATTAATAGTTATTTATTATACATGCGGATTAAATTAATGTTTAATGAGCGGTACGTTTATACGCGCGAGCGGCGGTAGCCGCAAGCGCGTTAATACCGCGAGTTAATACATTAATTTAATCCGCAAGTGTAATACAACTGTTTATTCAATTTTGACATTTACTTGACATTTTTAAAGCGATTTGACATTTTTAAAGCGCTAGCGGAATAAAAATTTTAAATCGCTAGCGGAATAAAAATTTTAAACGATTGTTTATAAAACATCAACTTTTATGGGCAGGCCAGAAACAAATAAACGTCAGTTTATACGGCAAAATTGAATAATAGTTATTTATTATACATGCGGATTAAATTAATGTTTAATGAGCGGTACGTTTAACCGCAAGTGTAATACAACTGTTTATTCAATTTTGACATTTATTTGACATTTTTAAAGCGATTTGACATTTTTAAAGCGCTAGCGGAATAAAAATTTTAAACGATTGTTTATAAAACATCAACTTTTATGGGCAGGCCAGAAACAAATTTTTATTCAATTTTGCCGTATAAACTGACGTTTATTTGTTTCTGGCCTGCCCATAAAAGTTGATGTTTTATAAAAAACCGTTTAAAATTTTTATTCCGCTAGCGATTTAAAATTTTTATTCCGCTAGCGCTTTAAAAATGGCAAATCGCTTTAAAAATGTCAAATAAATGTCAAAATTGAATAAACAGTTGTATTACACTTGCGGATTAATAGTTATTTATGTAATAAGTGTGTAAAATTAAGTTTTATGGCATGAGTTCGGAAGTTTCGTGATGAGGCGAAGACGAGTCACGAAAAAATCCGAACGAATGCCATAAAACTTATTTACACACGTGTTGCATACATTATTTTTTGCACAGACGCAGTATAAATTCAAATAGTAGATTATACCCAAATTTAAAATTTTTTATTCGCGAATTTATTAATTTCGTTTTCCATATTGTAATAATTCATTTCATCTTTTTCGGAATTATTAATTTCGTTTTCCATATTGTAGTAATTCATTTCAATCCTTTCCCCGTAAAAAACACATCAGTTACGGAGTCTCATATTGAAAACGCCGGACTGGAATTACGACGACGACTTAGGCACCGAAATAAGGACAACGATTTAAATATGTGTACATGGAATGTCAGAACACTGTATAGAACTGGAGGACTAAGACTACTACAGGAAGAACTACAACAATATAAAATTGACATTGCGGCAATACAAGAAATGCGATGGACAGGAACAGGTGTCATGCAAAGGAGAGAGCATGACGTATATTACAGCTGTAATGCATGCAGACATGAATTCGGTACTGCCTTTATTGTATCACGTAAAGTGAAGCACCTGGTCATTGGGTTTAGGGCTGTGAGTGAGCGAATGTGCGTCCTACGTATAAAAGGGAAATTCTTCAATATAAGCCTGATAAACGTGCACGCTCCAACTGAAGACAAGGACGAAGATGAAAAAGACCGTTTCTATGAAGAACTGGACAGCGCATATGACAACTGCGCGGCAAACGATATCAAACTGATAATTGGAGATATGAACTCAAAACTAGGAAAAGAGCTGTATTACCAAGAGTATATCGGTAAATATAGTCTCCATGATACGACAAATGACAACGGCGCCAGACTTACCAATCTAGCAGCAGCCAAGAACATGGTCATAGGAAGTACCCGCTTTAACCGCAAGGATATCCATAAAATAACCTGGGTATCGCCAGATGGCCTCACAAAAAATCAAATTGACCATGTCGTGATTGATAGGAGACACCTTAGAAACCTAATAAATGTAAGAAGCTATAGAGGTGCCAACATCGACACCGACCACTACATGGTAAATTTTAAACTTCGTGCAAGAATCTCCAATGTCAAGAAGGGAAACAGCTCCAAGCAGACAAAGTATAATATACACCTGCTTAAAGACAAAGAAACGGAGAAACAATATCAGCAGCACATAGAAGCGCATATACAACAGATTCAAACCGAAAGTCAATCGACTACAGAAATGTGGAACACATGCAAAGAGGCTATTACAGCAGCAGCAAAAGAAGTGTTGGGCACTACAAAAAACCAACCAGGGGCAGATTGGTTCGACCAAGAATGTCGCGAAGCGACATTCAAAAAGAACGAAGCATACAAAAGTATCCAACAGCGCAGAACGAGGGCGACAATAGACAAATACAAGAACCTTAGAAGGGAAGAGAAACGCATACACAAACAGAAGAAACGGGAAGCTGAGAATAGACTTCTAGATCAGCTTGAAAACTATCGAAGCCAAAACGAAACCAGGAAACTCTATCAGCAGTTAAACGCATCAAGAAAAGTCTTTAAGCCGAGAACTAACATCTGTAGGGACAAAGAAGGAAACTTACTAAGTGATAAAGAAGACATCGTATCAAGATGGACAGAGTATTTTCAAGAGCAGTTGGCGGGCGAACCAACAGGAAATACAGAGTTTGAGTTCCAAAATAAGGAGCAGCTAGAACCCCCAACAATGGATGAAGTGGTAGCGGCCATAAAAAAGTTAAACAACAACAAATCCCCAGGTAGAGATGGCATCTCGGCAGAACTATTTAAGCATGGTGGAAATAACCTAATGGAGTACATGCATAATATCATTTATAAAATCTGGGCCGAGGAAGAAGTACCAGAAGAATGGAGTTTAGGACTCATATGTCCACTACATAAAAAAGGGGATCAGTTAGACTGCCAAAATTATAGGGGAATAACTCTTCTCAACACGTGCTACAAGATATTATCAAACATACTAAATGAAAGACTAAAACCATACTCTGAAGCCCACCTCGGACAATATCAGTCAGGATTCAGACCTAACCGCTCAACCACAAACCAGATATTTACCCTATGCCAAATCCTGGAGAAGTCTAGAGAATTTAACATAGATATGCATCATCTCTTCGTCGATTTTAAAGCCGCTTATGATAATATCCTTAGGCCAAACCTCTTTGAAGCTATGAACGAACAAGGAGTTCCAGAGAAACTAATATGCCTAGTCAGAATGACCATGGCTAAGACCATGTCTGCAGTTAAAATACAAAACGACATATCAGAACCTTTTGAGATCTGTAAAGGACTGCGACAGGGAGACGCACTAGCGTGCCAACTGTTTAATATAGCCTTGGAGAAAATCATTAGGGATGCAAACCTTGAAACCAGGGGAACCATTTTTACTAAGTCAACACAGATTCTGGCATACGCAGACGATGTCGACATAATAACGAGAACCACAAGAAAGTCTGTAGAAACTGTTTCAGACCTAGCAACCGCAGCAGAAAATATGGGATTACAAATAAACGTAGTAAAGACAAAGTACATGTCAACAACGTTACGCACTAGAGCTGGCCAAGCAGGACAAAACTTAGTCACCGATAACCACAATTTTGAAACAGTCAGGGAATTCACCTATCTAGGCACACAAGTCGACCCAAATAATGACGTCCCGAAGGAAATCAAACGGCGCATATTAAGCGCCAATAAATGCTACTATGGTCTATTCAATCATCTCTCTAATAAACGAGTTTCACAAATAACAAAACTGAGAATATATAGGACCCTAATAATCCCTGTGTTAACATACGGGTCGGAGACGTGGACCATCTCCAAAGCGGACGAGAACTCCCTACTCATCTTTGAACGGAAAATACTACGTAAAATTTTCGGACCTGTACAAGAAAATGGATCATGGAGGCGCAGATATAATTTTGAACTATGTAACCTATACAAGAATATGGTCAACGGAAGAGATATTGTCACGGCGGTCAAACAGAAACGACTGCGCTGGGCAGGACATGTGGTCCGAGCTAGTGAAATAAACCCTATAAAAAAAGTGTTCAGTACTGAACCGGTAGGGAGTAGAAAGCGAGGCAGGCCAAGGCTTAGATGGGTTGATGGTGTAACACAAGATGCAAGAACTATCGGTGCCCCCAACTGGAAGACAAGAGCACAAAATCGAAAGGAATGGCGGAAGACGATTGAGAAGGTCGAGGCCCTTACAGGGCTGTAGCACCACTGATGATGATGATGAGTAATTCATTTCAATAAACTGAAAACAGTTTTTATACTTATTTTATTATTTCGTACAACATTCGTACGTAGGTATTTAATGTGACAAGTAAAGAATAAAAGAAAAAACATTTGCCAGTACGTGACATCGGATTGGCCGCGACTGAAGATGCACATCATGAAAGTTCATTATGCGTTCGATACCATCTTTATGTGTTAGTTACTGCAATCGTTTTGTAAACATCAACTTTTGCAACTGTTTAGAATTTGTAAAACGTCAACTTTAGAGGCGACTGTGCAAAAAATTAATTTATTAACTCGCGGTATCACGCGTACCGTACGTACCGCTCATTGAACATTAATTTAATCCGCATGTATAATAAATAACTACATATTATTCAATTATCAATAAAAGTTGATGTTTTATAAACAATCGTTTAACATTTTTATTCCGCTAGCGATTTAAAATTTTTATTCTGCTAGCGCTTTAAAAATGTCAAATCGCTTTAAAAATGTCAAATAAATGACAAAATTGAATAAACAGTTGTATTACACTTGCGGATTAAAATTAATTTATTAACTCGCGGTATCAACGCGCTTGCGGCTACCGCCGCTCGCGCGGTTAAACGTACCGCTCATTAAACATTAATTTAATCCGCAAGTATAATAAATAACTATAAAGACTAAATTTGAGGAAACATTCTTAAAGTAAAGTCAGAGGTTAATGGTTTAAATCCATAAACAGAACTTATTTCTGGCTATTGTCTACGAATAACCGTTCGAACTGACAGATAAATCATAATTGCGTATTCAAATTTTTCAAAATTAGTTCAAATTCATAAAAAATTAATAAAACCCCTGGTAATGTAATAGCTCAATTAATAATAATTTTTAAGCCAAAAAGGTAAAAAAAAACATGGCTTTTTTGACAGTGTCTGTTTATTTCGAGGTTGTTTTATATCTGATTTTAAAAAATTACCCAAGAAATTTCATTCACAAATTTCCGAATCGAAACATTTTTATTTAGGTACGTAATTTATTATAAAATTGTCTAAATCCGTAATATGAGCTTAATCGCTGATTCAAAAATTTCCTTGTTTTTTTTTGTAATTTTATCAGCGCCATGAAAAAATAAAATAGTACCTATGCGAAACGAGGAAATAATAAATTTGAGGAAGAAATTTGTAATTGTAGCATGATGGGCAAGATGTAATTTCGAGTTTATTTTTGAAAAGCTATAAAAATTCAACCTTCAAATCTATTATTATCGCGAAATTTCTCTGTTATATAACTGTCTGGTAATAGTAAATTTCCATATTCAAAATAATGTATAAATAAAAATGACAATATTCTTTGTTTGACCGTTGGGAAGGTAAATAAAAACAGATTATGCTTTATTACAAAAACAAAAATCGCTGTTACAAATATAAAAAAAATCTGATATTAGATTTTGAAAATAAGAATAATAATAATTGTTAACATTTTCATCATACAATGAGGCGATAAAGATGTAGGTATATTAAATTTGTTTTGTAAAAACATAAATTATGATCATGTGAATATAGTGCAGAGAGGTATTTCATTTAAGTGCCGTTATATACGACAACAAACCGGGTTTTATCTTTAATAAATTATTCGTCAAAGCAACATAGTAACTATCAGAAGTTACCTGATAATTATTTATATGCATCTTTTGAGACCAATTTGTATAAGAAAATAATGTAAACATCTGTTGACTTCCGTGTTCGTAATTTCATGTATATATTATAGATGTTAATTTTTATTTGTTATTAGTATTTGAATATGCAAATGCAAATATTTTTAGTGTTGCATGTACATAATAATGAACAAATCAAAGAATATTATTAATTTGTAAAACGATGGATTTTAATATGTTAATTTAATCAGAATTATGCGATCTTATTTTAAAGAAATGTATTGTTTCAGAGGGAATGGCCCTGCCACCCGCTCAACCGTGGCAGTGTGTACTGGTGCATACCGTTCCTTAAAATTTCTGGAACCGGAACACGTACATGCTGAAAGTAAACGTGACTATCAATCTGTTAAAGGAGATGTAGTCACACCTTCACAAATCTTGGGTATCGATCATTTAAGAGACCCTCGCCTGAATAAGGTAACTAGTTTTGAAACTGACTACCCTTAAAAAAAATTTCCTGTTTTTGAAATGGGCCTGCTACTAATTGGAATTGCTATTTGTAGGGATTGGGATTCACTTTGGAAGAACGACAGGCATTAGGTATTCATGGATTGCAACCTCCAACGTTTAAAACCATGGAGGATCAATTAGAATTGTGCAAAATATCTGTAGAACGTTATCAAGAAGATTTGAACAAGTACCTATATTTATCAGAACTCAGCGATCGTAACGAGAAATTATTCTACCGCTTACTGGCCGAAAATGTAGAACAACTGATGCCTATTGTTTATACACCGACAGTGGGTCTTGCTTGCCAAAGGTTTGGTTTAATTTATCGTCGACCGAGGGGTCTCTTCATAACCATTAACGATCGGGGACATGTCTTTGATGTTCTAAAAAATTGGTAAATAGTTGAAGTTTATTCATTAGAATATACAGAAGTGAATTTCCATAGATGTCTATATTAATTCCAGGCCTGAGCCTAATGTACGAGCAGTTTGTGTTACTGACGGTGAACGAATCTTAGGTCTTGGTGATTTAGGTGCTTTTGGAATGGGTATTCCCGTCGGAAAACTATCTCTATACACTGCCTTGGCTGGTATCAAACCCCACCAGTGCTTGCCAATTCTGTTGGATGTTGGAACTAACAATCAGGTGAATTATGTTAATGAATAATTTTTGAAATTACGATAATTTAATTTGGTTTTATAGAAACTGTTAGAAGATCCCACTTATCTGGGATTAAGGCAAAACCGCGTAACGGGCCCAGAATATGACGAATTTGTTGACGAATTTATGCAAGCCGTTGTAAAACGTTACGGTCAAAATACTTTAATACAATTTGAAGACTTTGGTAATCATAATGCATTCCGTTTCTTGGATAAATACCGGGGCCAGTACTGCACTTTCAATGATGATATTCAAGGCACAGCCAGCGTCGTGGTTGCTGGATTGTTGGCTTGCAAGAGAGTTACTCACAAAAATATAAGAGAAAATAGATTTATGTTTTTGGGTGCCGGTGAAGCAGCCATTGGAATTGCTAATTTACTGGTAAAAGCTATGCAAGCTGAGGGCGTACCTGTGCAAGAAGCTAGAGAAACAATCTGGATGATGGATATAGATGGTTTGCTTGCAAAAGGAAGACCCGAGGGTGGATTGGAGGGTCATAAAGCAGCTTACGCCAAGGATCACCAACCTACAAAAGATCTCCATCAAATTGTTTCAGAAATTAAACCTACTGTTTTAATAGGTATTTGTATTTGTACCAAACTATCTCTTCTTCTTCTCCTTCTACTCTCCCTTTTGCCTTACGGCGTCGGGTATGTTTCTTTTATCCATCTTCTCCAATTCTGTCTGTTTTCCGCTAATTTTTCCAGTTCTTAAGCCGTTTTTCCATGGCTCTCTCCTATCTCTTCTATGATATTTTTCATTATTTTCCTCGGTCTGCCCGTTTTTCTCTTTCCTCCGAAATTTAATATTTGGAATTGTTTTGTTATTCTTTCTTCGCTCATTCTTTTCACATGTGCATACCAATTTAGTTGCTTCTTCTCTAGTTTGCGTGTAATCTGTTCTTGTTTTAGGTTATCATATATTTCCTGGTTTCTCTTTTTGTCAAGCTTTGTTACGTTTGATATTTTCCGGAGGAACTTCATTTCAACTGCTGTGATTTTCTTCTTGTGTGAGGGTAGAGTTGGCCATACTTCTGCTGAGTATAATAGTGTAGGGACGGCTATTTTGTTGTATATCTGCTGTTTCGTTTTTGTGCTTATTTCTTTTTTGCTTAGTAGTGTTCTGTTTATTGAGTAGTATATGTTATTAGTTTTTCTTATTTTGTCTGCTAATTCTGTGTCTATTTTCCCATTATTACTGATAATTGTTCCTAGGTAATTGTATGTGGAGACTTTCCCTAGTCTTGTTTCCGAGCATGTGAATTCTGATTTGTTGTCTTTCTTGTTTCCTCTTATTTCCATAACTTTAGTTTTATCTTTGTTAATTGACATTCCCATATTACTTAATTCTTCTTCCCATATGTTGATCATTTTTTGTAACTTTGATGGTTTATCTGCTATTAGAGTTATATCGTCCGCGTATATTAGCGTCTCTATTTGTATCGGTCTTAATTGTCTATATCCTATTGTTGTTTTTGGGGTTTTTTGTTTGCAATTTTTGAATATTCTGTCGATGTATATGATGAACAATAATGGGCTCAGCGAGTCTCCTTGCTTTAGGCCTTTTTTCATTTCGAATTCTTCCGATTGTGTCCCGTTTATTTGGACTTTTCCTTTTACATTTTTGTAGATGCTTTCTATCGCTTTTAGTAATTTTGGTGTTACTTGCAATTGTCTTAGAATAACCCATAGCTTCTTTCTATCAACGTTATCGAACGCCGCTTTTAAATCGATGAAGGCGATATATAGTTCTGAGTTTTTCTCTATTTTGGCTTCTATCAGGTTTCGTAGGGTACTTATGTGGTCTATGGTTTGTCTCTCTCTTCTAAATCCCCCCTGTTCATCTTCCAGTTTGTCATATACTTCTAATCTTAGTCTTTTTTCTAATATTTTGCTGTATATCTTGGTTGCTATAGGTGCTAAACAGATGGCTCTGTAGTTTTCGCATTCAGTGTGGGTTCCTTTCTTATGAATTGGGACTATAGAGTTGACTTCCCAATCTCCTGGGATTGTTGCTGTTTTCCATGCTATGTCGCATATGTCTGTTAGCCATTCTGCTACTTTTTGTCCTCCGTATTTTATCAGTTCTGGTGTGATGCCATCTGCTCCGGCAGCCTTACCTACTTTTAGTTCTTTTATCGCTTCTTCCATTTCCTCCCTATGTATTTCCTCTTCCTTGTTTTGCTCTACTTCCTCACTTCTGGCTTCCCCTTCGTCCTCTTCTGGGATTGTAGTTATATGGAATTTGTTTTCGTAGTGTTCTTTCCATACTTTTACTATCTTTGTAGGTTCTGTGTTTAGTATTCCGTTTTTATCTTTAATACTTCACCACAGATTCCTGGGCGCAAAATAAGATGATTTAACCCAACTTACCTATATCCAAATTCGTTTCGTTAAACCAGTATTCTGCTTCAAAGTTCTTTGAAAAAAAGTTAATTTTTCTTATAACAACAAGACGCTTGGATCGATTTCGATGATATTTGGCATGCCACTCCATATGGACATAAGACATCTTTTGAGATGATAATGGTTGTTATCAATGGACCACTAGTGTATGAAACATGTGTGTCACAGCACATATCAGGCAGTAACTCTTTAATCGCAAGACCGATAATTAAAATAATATTTTTTTCAGAAAGAAGCATTCAATAGTAAACTTTTTTGTCTCTTTCTAATTTGTGATATCTGTTACGGTTTAATCACAAAAATTTAAAATCTGAGTGACTGCGCTGAATATTTCTTAAAACAAACTAGGTATTCTAAGAAACAAATGAGAAACAACTAATTTCTATCTACAGTAGCAATTGTTTATCGCTTGTCAAACATTTCAAGTAGCTGACTTGTGATTTTTAACAGTTCATTTTTTTATTTTTTTTTTACATAATAATGGCTATAAATTACACTTATAATGTTCAGCGCAGTCACTCAGATTTTAAATTTTTGTGATTAAACCGTAACAGATATCACAAATTAGAAAGAGACAAAAAGTTTACTATTGAATGCTTCTCCCTAAAAAAAAATATTATTTTAATTATCGGTCTTGCCATTAAAGAGTTACTGCCTGATATGTGCTGTGACACACATGTTTCATACACTAGTGGTTCATTGATAATAACCATTATCATCTCAAAAGATGTCTTATGTCAATATGGAGTGGCATGCCAAATATCATCGAAATCGATCCAAGCGTCTTGTTGTTATAAGAAAAATTAACTTTTTTTCAAAGAACTTTGAAGCAGAATACTGGCTTAACGAAACGAATTTGGATATAGGTAAGTTGGGTTAAATCATCTCATATTGCGCCCAGGAATCTGTGGTCAAGCCATGTCCACGCACTTTAGAGACACCCTGTATATCTCAGCTCGATAGGCCTTTTAGGCCCTTGGTTTTTTCTGTTATCTCCTTCCATTCCTTCCTTCTGATTGCTAGGTCTTCCCAATTTTCTACTTTTAATTCTTTCAGGCCTTTGACGTCTTTAGGCCACTCTCTTTGTGGTCTTCCTCTTCTTTTGGTGCTACCTAAGGTTTCCTTTATCCTCTTTTTTGGAAATCTTTTGTTTGCCGTTCTTTCTAGGTGGCCTAACCATCTGAGTCTTCCCTACTTTATCATGTTTACTATTGTAGTTTCTTTAAATAGGTCATAAATTTCTTCTTTTGTTCGTCTTCGCCATTCGTCTCCTTCTTTAACCCCTCCGAAGATTTGTCTTAGTATCTTTCTCTCACAGATCATAAGCTTTTCTGTGTACATTTTAGGGACCACACCTCATTTCCACACAGTAAAGTTGGCCTTATAACGGTTTTATACAGTCTTGACTTCACGAGATATTTTTATTTTTTAACGCCGACTTTAGAGACATGGCACTTCTCTTTCCTATGAGCATTCTTCTCTCAATTTCACTATTTTGATCGTTTGTATCCGTAATTTCTGTGCCAAGATACACAAAATTTTTAACTTGTTTGAAACCATAATTTTTATCAACCACATCACTTTTTATTTCCAAACTATTTCCATCACTGATGTTCTTTTTGATGTTGTAACTAGGTACTTCGTTTTTTCCTCATTTATATTCAAGCCATATGCCCTTGCTTCTTTTTCTATTTTCTTCACAATACTTTTTAGTTGCTCTTTTGTCCTCGATATAATGGTCAAATCATCGGCGTATGCCATTATTTGGTAAGAGCTTTTTAAGATGTTCTTGTCGTGCTCGACCTTGCTGTTCCTCATTATTTCCTCTTCTTTGGCTCTGACGTCCCTCTGGGATATGGCCTGCTTGAGAAGCCTTCTGCAACTTTAGTTAAGCTCAGAGGTTGTTAATCTCTGTGCAGTATTCGTTTTTATTAAATTTTAATTTGAAATTTGATTTATAATAGTGGGTGTGTTTTTGCATTATTGCAGATTTCCATATTTTACTGTCCTTTACCTTGGAGTTCCATGTATTTATATTCAATGATTTCAAAATTTCCTTCACACCGTCCAGCCATCTTTTTTTCGGTCTTCCTTTACACCTTGGTTTGTCCGGTTACTAGTTAGACATTATCTTCGGGATTCTTGAGTTCTATTGTCGCTTTATATGTCCCCACCATCTTAACTGTTGTGCTTTAATAAATTTGCTGATGTCTTCTTCTGGCATTATTTTTAGGATTTCGTGGTTCATCAACCGTCTTACATTACCCCTCTTCTTTAATTGGACCTAATATTCCTCTTAAGATTTTTCTTTCGCATACTCGTAATTTTTCTTCCTCTAATTTTGATAAACTTCCAACACCTGCAAGAGCGGGTACAAATGGAAATAAAGATTATGATGATGATGATGATTTTGATAAACTCCATGTTTCTGCATTATAAGTTATGGACGGTCATAATTGTGGTGTAGATTTTCAATTTTGTTTTCCTACTTAGGTAGTTTTTTTTAAATATGTGTTTGTATGAGTAGAAGTTTTTAAAACTTTGCTTCATTCTATTTTCTACTTCATTCTGTATGTCATTATCAGATGTTATTTGAGAGCCTAGATACGTAAAGGTCTGAACTTCTTCGAAAGTATAACACTTTTAAATCTGTTGCTTTGTTTAGTTGTTTACTTTCAAATTTCATAGGAGTAATATTTAGTTTTCTTTTCGTTTATTAATAATCCATATTGCTTAGCGATTCCCTTTAGTTTAATAAAATCCTTTTTTTATAGAACATTTTTTATAATGGCTTAAAAATTATCACATTTTTTAGGTGCTTCTGCTGTTCCTGGAGCTTTCTCACCAGAAATATTGAAAATGATGGGGGCAAATAATGAAGTTCCAATTATATTTGCTTTAAGTAATCCCACAAGCAAAGCTGAATGTACAGCAGAAGATGCATTTGTCAATACGGAGGTAAAAAGATATGCAATTATAATTGAATTACACCGTTTTTTCAATTTTTCGTTAATGAATGATGAATTAATTACCAAGAAAATTAATATCACTTTTATGTATATAAATTCGTAACAGGGTCGCTGTATATTCGCAAGCGGTTCGCCATTCCCACCTGTCGAATACAATGGTGTAACATACAAGACAGGACAAGGAAATAATGCCTACATATTTCCTGGAATTGCTTTAGGAGTAATTACAACAGGAATGTACCATATAAGGGAAGAAGTATTCCTTCTCTCTGCTCAGACAGTTGCAGATAACGTTACAGAAGAACAAATCAAATTAGGAAGTGTGTATCCTCCTCTTAGCGAAATCAAAGAGGTTTCTCTACAGATTGCTACAAGACTTTGTCAGTATGCATACGAGAAAGGTGACTGATATGGTTTGTTTGTATTTAGTTTGTCGATTTAACCGGTTGTTTGCACTTAGGTTTAGCTTCGGTGTATCCAGAACCGCAAGACAAACGTACTTATGTAGAATCGCTTATGTACAATTTCCATTATGAACCTTCTCTACCCAACATTTACACCTGGCCTAAACCTCCACTGGTAAAGACGAAACCGTTGGAGCCTACCATTTTACATGGGTAATAATTTATTTAGTTCTGCTTCTTTTATAATTTTTATAGCTTTCGCTTTTATTTATTTTTTAATTTTTTTCTGATTTTTTCATAGGAAATGATTGGTGTTTTTGTTCTTCGTTTTCAGTCCCAAACAAACGGTTCCATAAAAAAGGTAATTTTTTAAAACATTTTATGACTTTTAGGATATGTGAATGTCAGTTGTAGTACTACAACCGGTTTGTAGTATATGCAAGCAATATGTTTAAGTATTTCTGTATTACACCTACTGATGGACAGTATTTTTCAGTTCTGGTCATTTTATTTAACATTTACATAAGTTTATTATTTATGTGATTGTAATGTATAAATATATTATTTAAGAAAATATACTCCATTGTTAATTGTTTACTGATTTATTTTATAGTTATTAAGTACCTACCTAAGATTTGATTCAGAAAGTTTCATATGGTTTTAATTGAGTTTTTTTAGCAAAATCTACTCGATTAAACGTTTGACTTCAAATATACCGTGAATTTATCTTGTTCCGAAACATGCAAAACACACGCATAGGCCCGTTGCCAGAGCAACGCAACAGTTAAATGACAGCAATGCACCAGAGCGTGTATTATATTTTGAAACATAGGAGAAAGAAAGTAATGGAACAAAATTTAAAAAAATTAATTAGGTACATAGAAAAAAATAAATTTAATGCAATGAAACAAAATTTAAGAAATTAAGTACATACATAGCAAAACTAAATTTAAGGTAATAGAACAAAATTAAAAACTAATTTAACAAATGTTCAAAAATGCCGCCATTGACGGCCAAACAGTATACTAAGCGATTGTAAAAATCGTTTATCGTATTTTGTATTTGCTCAGGGGATATTTCTCTTGCAGCCATTCGTATTCTGTTTCTTAGTTGGTCAATATTGTTTAGAGGTTCTCCATTAAAAACTTTATTTTTGATACATGCCCAAAGAAAGAAATCGTTTGGAGACGGGTCGGGTGACCTTGCGGACCAATCTACTTCTCCTCCTCCACGTCCTATCCAGCGGTTTGAAAATCTTTGGTTTAGGAAGGTTCTGACTATATGGGAATTGTGAACAGGCCATCATGCTGGTACCAAACCTCACCATCAATATTTAAGGCGATGAGGGCCGGCACAACTCTGTACTCAAGCAATTCTAAATATCTTTCTCCTGTAAGAGTGCCCTCAATAAAAAACGGTCCTACGATATGGTTTCCAATCATCCCAGCCCAAACATTAACTTTTTGTGGCTGCTAAGTTCTTGTGGAATAGTATCTGTGCAAATTTTGTCTACTCCAGTAACGGCAGTTCTGTGAATTAACTTCACCATGTAAATAAAATGTTGCTTTATCTGTAGAGCAAATTCTGCGTAGTAAAGTGTCATCATTATTAATCTTATCCATCATGATTTCGCAAAAGTTGGTTCTTCTTTCTGCATCATTCGCAATTAGCTCCTGATGGTTTTGAAAATGATACGACTTAAAATGTTCTCGTTTTAGTAGTTTATGAACGGCAGATTTGCTTACATTTGCAGTTTGTGCCAAAGCTCTTGTAGAGAGCACGTTATTGTTCTCGATTGCTTGTAGAATTTCATCTCTTTTGGCGTCAGTAATAACATATCTTGGTCTATTCTTTTTCTTATGGTTAGGAACGATGTACCCAGTATTTTTATACTTCTGTACAAACCTGCTTATTGTAGCTGGACTGGGTCTTGGACGATCTGGATATGTAATTTGAAACAAATTGCTACTCTTCTCAAACTCATATTTGAGTTATACCAGTTCAGTAATAACAGTTTTTCTTCTACACTATACATTCTTTATGGATAATTACAATTAGCACTTTATTAACTTTAGTCCAGTCAATATAGACAAAAAAAAGCGATTTGTTTGCAAAAGGTCGGGAAGATTTGAAATTTGGCATAGAGCTAGATTTCGAGGTCCTCATTGAACTCCTGAATTTGCCAACATGGCGTCGCGCCGCTCGCGACGCCATCTTGAAAAAATGGCGCCGAAAAACATAAAAAGCTGTATATGTCCTAAGCCGTTGATTTTAGCGAAAAAATACTTCTATACTAAACTATTCCCTACAAAATTTTCTACAATTTTGTCCCGTATACTTTTGTTGTACGGGCAATAGTTATGGCGATACAGCCTCTCAAATACGGGGTAAAAATTAAATTTTGCTTTTGTTCGCATTTTTAGACGTATAAGTTTATTTGTTGCACAAATAAAAGTACATTAAACCGAAATACATTAAGAGTGACGAATTCTAGTATGTTAATAGCAAAGAGAAGAATAACTATTCCCCTCCTCTAGCACTCCCTTCTCCAGGAACCCCTGTAGTCTGTAGTAGCCACTTAGGAATCAGTGAACAGCATGGCGATATGAGAGAAGCTCGTATGTGTCGCGACAGCCAGGATCTACATAAACTCATCGATTGGTTTGCTCAGCACTTTCAGTTTGTTGAGAACGATTGTGTTGTCTCCCTTAGTACAGGGATCGTCGGCAATAGTTCCATAAATTCTCATATGGCGCGTGAAGCGGGAACAACTGCTATGCATCAAATTATCGGACAAACATTCGCTTCCATACAACTGAAAAGGAAAGATAGAGTTCTTCCACTTTCAACCATCAATTCCGGCATAAAAGTCGATGGCGTTGTGGTTCCCATTAACCCGCTATTGCTTTTTCAAAGAATGTATATTGTTAAGAGGACCGAACAACAATTGCAAGAGTACTTTCATTACGAACTTGCACCATTCCCATTATCGTTATTCACGGAAGATGGTATACGCAAGGGAACGAAATCCTCTTTGTATGCTGTTTTTGAGCCAATTGAGCACACTCTATGCGAACCAAACATTCATGTAGTCGACGGAGGACACCTCCTCCATAAAGTGCGTTGGCATAGTAATGACTCTTTAGCGTTAATATGTAGCAAATAC
Organism: Melanotus villosus; assembly: GCA_963082815.1. Classification (NCBI taxonomy): domain Eukaryota; kingdom Metazoa; phylum Arthropoda; class Insecta; order Coleoptera; family Elateridae; genus Melanotus; species Melanotus villosus. The sequence continues at coordinate 58,427,325 of OY720418.1, read as the reverse complement.
CTCCAATATGTCAAGAAGAATTACAGCTCAAATGCAATCATAGTTTTCAACGGATATCGAGCTACAGGGACGGCCAATAGCACCAAAACCGTCGAACGATTACGGCACTCACGGGTCCACAAATCCGTAGAAGTAATCTTCGATGAAACCATTAAGGTGACTTCATCTCAGAAACGCTTCTTATCGAATGAATCAAACAAAGGTCGTTTAATCGCAATGCTTAAAAAGAAATTCGAAGAGGCTGATTTGTGGTTAAGCAGGCCGTAGAAGACGCAGATACCCTTATTGTAACTACCGCGTTGGAAATGTCCTCTTCATGGCAGTCTGTCTATATTGTAGGAGAAGACATTGATCTGCTTGTCCTTCTAACAGCTCTAGGGCACGATTACCACAACGTTTATTTCCGAAAACCAGGCAAGGGTCGAATCTCAAAGAAAATGTATAACTCACGCAGCTTGAAATTCAACGAAATTGTAGCAGATAACATTCTCTTTTTGCACGCATTCAGTGGTTGCGATACAACATCCTCCGCCTACAATAAGGGAAAAGTGAAATTTCTCAATACGCTCAAAAACTTTCGGTCTCTTAATGACATTATTGGAGCGTAGCTGCGGCGGGGAGAGAAATTTCTTATTGCTTTATACGGGAAAAATGACGGAACCAATTCCACCCTCAACTCGCTTCGCTATAATCTTTTTGCCAAGTGTGCTGCAAAAAGCACCTTCCATCTTGCTTCCCTACCACCAACAAGCGAGGCCGCTCGACTGCACTCATTCAGAACTTACCATCAAGTTCAACAGTGGCTTGGTGTAGAGAAGAATCCACTCGATTGGGGGTGGAAAATATCCAGAGATGGCCTGGTGGCCATAACTTCGCCCAAGGAACCTGCCCCAGCTAACCTGTTGAAGTGCGTTTCTTGTAAATGCCGAAAGGGTTGTGGTCCTGCTTTCAGCTGTCGCAAAGCGGGTTTGAAATGCTCGAGAATCTGTGCTGTTTGTGACGGAAATGCATGTAGCAACGCAGTTGACATAGTTCAAGATGACCACAACGATGCAGAACTTGACGATTTACATCTGTTTCAAGATATCCAGGACATAGATGGGAACGTTGAGGATGTTCCAGAGGATCCTGAGATCGAGGATGCCGATTGCGCCGGACCGTCGGGCCACCACTAAAGGGGTTCCTGGAGAAGGCAGTGCTAGAGGAGGGGGATGGTTATTCTTCTCTTTGCTATTATCATACTAGAATTCGTCACTGTTAATGTATTTCGGTTTAATGTACTTTTATTTATGCAACAAATAAACTTATACGTCTAAAAATGCGAACAAAGGCAAAATTTAATTTTTACCCCATATTTGAGAGGCTGTATCTCCATAACTATTGCCCATACAAAAAAATCACATAGAGCAAAATTGTAGAAAATTTTATAGAGAATAGTTTTGTATAGAAGTATTTTTTCGATAAAATCAACGGATTAGGACATATAGAGCTATTTATGTTTTCCGGCGCCATTTATCCAAGATGGCGTCGCGAGCGGCGCGACGCCATATTGGCAAATTCAGGGGCTCAATAAGAACCTTGAAATCTAGCTCTGTGCCAAATTTCAAAACTTCCCGACCTTTTGCAAGATCGAATGTATATATTGACTGGACTACTTTTAATAAATCAACATTTAGATAACAAGCTGAAATTAATAATAATTGTTTTGACAACCTATGTTTCAAAATAAAATACACGCTCCAATACAGTGCTGTCATTTAATTACTACGGTGATGTTCTTATTACTACGTCGCCCCAGCAACAAACGTATGTGTGCGCTTTGCATGTTTCAGAATAAGATAAATTCACGGTATTATAAAACTAGAAGGCATAAAGAATTGAAAGTAGGCTTTGATTTAGTGAAAATAATGCAGCTGTCAAAAGCGTCAGAGTCTAGAATAAATATGTGGTATGCAATTTTGCAGTGTTATGTGTAAATCGCAACGAAATAAAAAAAGAAGGAAGGACTATAACACCAACAGTATGCAATTTAGATGGTGTCTCAATATGGCGGATTTTAGAAGCTCATTGGCTGAGAACACTAAATACGTCAACTGTCAAAGACAAAAACGTAAACAAACAGTTAGACTACCAATAAAAACTCGTGCCGGTTGGTGTTTCAATACGGCGTGTGTGACGTATTTCCGTTACACTTGTAGTTATGCACCATAATACCTTAGTTTCCTTCCTTCTTTTTTATTTCGTTGGTAAATCGTGAGCCATCGTTTTCTAAAATAGTAAAACTAAACTACACATCAAACTGTCAAAGGGAAGTAAGTATTTCAATATCAAACTATCGGTGACAATCCACGCAGTGGCCAGGGTAGGTAGGTAGGTACAACAAATAAAAATTTTGAAGTAAAGATTTTTACAGAAGATAAAAGAAACTGAATTTGTTATACAAATAATTTAACGCGGCTTTGTATAACAACTGTCTTTACCAATTCAGCTTCTTAGATACTTTTTCATACCTACTTTATGTGCAAGTGATTTTTGACAAGTAATGTTCAACCAGCACATTTTATTCATTTAATATACTTAATATCAATCAGTTACATATAAATAATAACAAGTTTTCTATTTCTGAGTGTTTATTTGATCCTCTGAAACCTCCAACCAAAATAGGTTATGGGCCCAGGTATCGTTTAAAACACAAATTAGAACTAAAAACAGCTCTCGAAAAAAAGGACGCTATCGACGCCATTTTGATGATCTTTTGTAAAAGTTCAAATAGAAGTAGTCAGTCAAATTAGCCGAAAAAAATCACGTAGTTTTGAAAGTTGGCACAGTTGTTTGTTGAGGCGTCCTGACGAACCAAATACCTACGTTATCTCTTTTAACGTATTTGTGACGAACATACTAAAAGTCCCCGGGGGTGGAAGAGCTGTTTGAAGGTCCCTTTTTTCACTTTTTCGCTAATAGCTCGAAAATTTAAAGTTTTTGCGTTACGACCATTCTACACGAAAATGAAGTAGGTAGACAAAATTTCCCACCAAAAAGATTCTATGCATTTTTTTCCGTAAGATCAATATCTTAGGAGTAGAAGTGGGATGAATGTTAAAAAAAGTTGGAAAGTGTGGTAATTTTATTTACAAAAAAAAACTCAAAATGCTATGTCAGTTATAATCATTATTAAGTAAAGTGTCATCTTCTTCGTCCTCTTATAACAAATCTGCGGGCGCACCGTTGGTACATGCCCCCTGGCAGCCGCAAGCTGGGCTGCTCCTCATTCTCATCTTCACACTTTGATGACTTTGATATTTACCACGCATCGTTGAGCATTTTGCGACCTGTATCACGAAAGCATACGTCGGTTTTACGTGTCTTTAAGTGACTGATCAGTATTCTGTCATCATATCATATGTACAGTATTTTTCATCTAGCATTTGGGTTGATGTCAACTTGCCCCGTCCAAAAACTGTCTGTTTAGACACGCATTCGTGCGCAGTAGGTAATGAAAACCTAGTTTATGGATTGTGAATTTATCAACGCACTGTTGATAAATTCACAATCCAACTGACGACACAACCCAAATCCTAGGTGAAAAATACTGTATACCTATCTCCTTCAGTTGTGCGTTAATCGTATCCACTGTTGGCTTTTCCCTTTTTTCAGTTTTTCGCTAATAGCTCGAGAACCGTGATGTTTTGAGTTACGATTATTCTATACGAAAATGAAGTAGATAAAACTTCCCACCAAAAATGTTCTATTCATTTTTGCCGTAAGATCAATACCTTACAAGTAGAAGTGCGGTGAAAGTAAACAATGCTGGTAAATGTTGATTTCTGTTAGTTGTTTTCGTGAAACTTCCTAAATGTGTAAAGTTTTTGTCTGATTGGCAAATTTTATAATCCCATTGGGGTGCTGGGCGATATGTCTAATAATTTTCGAGTTTACTGTATGCTTTGAAACACGGTGGGTTTGCGTGGCGTCGCGTCGTTGAGGGAGCTGGCCGATAGGGAGTTATACTGGGCCGCTACAACTTTGTGTCTGATAGGTAGGTGAGGAGGAGAATGACGGCATTTTTGGCCAGTCAAGGGGTAGTAGTTCTGAGACGTTGCCAAATTTTTATACAGGTTGAATTTCAACATGAAGAGGTTTACCTAAGGTGGGTCGTAGTGGGTGGTTTACAACCCTTCTCCCCTGCCAAATGCGCAACCGAAGTTGCAACAGGGCTGTCACACTGGGGAAATTGGATCGCCTTGCTTGAGTCCATATTTGTTTTGAAATTTCTTGATAAGCTCCCTTGACTCCTTACTTTAGCCCACGTATCTGTTAAAGTCATATTTACTAGTTCTATTGTTTTTTTTCTTAAAATTTAGGTTTTGAAGTGCTTCCAGGGTGCAATTCCTCTTTATTCATATGTTTGTCTGAAATCGATCATCATTGTATAAATTGGAATATTCTTTCACTTGCATTTCTGTTGAATCTGTCTTAATATTAAAATTTAAAATGTTGTCAATCACTGACTTTCCCTTCTTGAAACCGCTTTGATATTGTCCGATTTTCCGCACTGTTTCTTCCTGCAGTCTTCTTTATTAACTGGACCAGCCATGTTTAGCAACGCAATCGACCATTTTCATGATGAGTTCATAAAGTTTCTTCTGCAATTCCTGTCCTGCATACTGAATAAGTTCTATCTCTATTCCATCTGACCCTGGACTTTTATCTTTTTTCATTTTTCCGATAATATCCCGTACTTCTTCTTCCGTAGGTCTATCTGTTGTTTCTTCATTTCTGTATGTTCTTGTTATCGGATTCAGATTATCTGCTAGCTGCCCAAATAAAATTTCTTCGTAGTGTTGTATGTTTTCAATACCCCTTCTTATTCCATACACAAATCTCCTTGTTTTTCTTTCTTAATGTTTTTTATAAAATCCCCGTACATCTTTCTTACCATATGCAACTTCTAGTTCTCCAAGTTTCTTTAACTGGAATTCTCTTTCCTTTCTCCTGCATAAGTCATGTGCTTTGTCCCTCGCTTCTTTGTATTATAAATGGGAGAACAAAAAAGAAGTGTTGAAAAAGAAGAGTTTACTAAAAGTATCTTTATTGAAAACGACCTAACCTCAGAAGAGAGGAAAGTGCAAGCAGAATTGTGCAGTATAATAAAAAGAAAAGAGAAAGAAAAAAATGTTAAGCTAGGATATCAGAGAATAATTATAGATAAGGAAAAATATGAGGGAACAGCAGCCAAAAAAAACGGAAAGTAGTAGGCCTTCAAAAGGACAGACCAATGACGAAGGAATTGGCTAAAGGGATGTAAGAAAAAGCAGAAACTATCATTAGGTCCATGGAATGTACAAGGACTAAATAGAGAAGGGAAATTGAAGCAATTAATTATAGAAGCAAAAACCTCTAATTTGGATATTTAAGCTGTCCAAGGATCAAATAGAAACGAAATAAAGAGAAATAACACACATTTCACTGGATGGGTATTTATGCTTTAATGGGGGATGAGCGCAAAATAGACTTGGAATGGGATTCCTGATCAAAGATGATCTAACAAACAACATTCTGGATTATAAAATAATTAACGATAGAATAAGTTTTATAAGAATCAAAGGTACCTACAGAAAAATGGTGGTCATCAAGATTGTACATGCTCCTACTGAAGAATCTGGGGAAGATATAGAAAAGATGAATTTTACGAGAATATTGAACAGCTAGTAGACTTTCCCAAGTTTGATATTAAGATGATCAATGTAGATCTCAATGCAAAAATCGGAAAAGAGGAGAGAAATCAAAAAGTGACATGAAATGAAAGTCTGCATGAAATAACAAATAGTAATGGGCAAAAATTGATAAAGTAGTCAGAACATATAGAGGAGCAGACATAAATTCTGTTCACTTTTTAATTAAAGAGGTTTTTAGACAAGAAATACCAAGAATAAAAAATAAACAAAGAAACAAAAAGCTGGAATGGGACAGAGAAATATTAAAAACTAAAAACAAAAGGATAGCAGTAGAAAGAGAAGTCGGTAACACAGTTAAGAATACAGACATACAAAAAGAATAGGGCTCCATTAAAAGAATAATTACACAAAATGCAAAAAGGCTACGAAAGAAAACAGCTTGTTTGACGATGAATGTGAAGCAGCAGTAGCGGAAGAAAGAAAGAAGGCAAGAGTAAAATTACTGGAAAACCAAACAGAAGAGAATAATAACCGAATTATTTTGTAGTGGTCAAGTTAATTTAAAGTCGTTATACATTACGGAATCTTCTGTTACTTTGATTCGTTTAGAGATGTTTAGAAAATTAAACGAAGTATTACTTTTATATTTAGAGCACACAGTGTTAGGATACACAGCCTGTAAATTGGTACATTGGTAGTGCTATTGAAGTATATTTTTTTGATGCAGATTTATTCTTTGCAAATAGTTTTTAAGTTGCAGTATCCCCAAAAATGTGAACAAGCATTCAAGTATTGGGACACCCAAGTTTCTATTTCCAGCACTAGAAATTATATACTTATAGGAAATTCAAATTGTAACAAGCAATTTTGTTTTTTTTGTGACTAATGACATTTTTTAAGGAATAATGCAAGAGAATAAACTGATGTAATAACAATATACATTTCTTTCTAATATTAATTTTATTAAAATTCCTGCGCAGTTTTACGGATGAAAAACTAAAACATAAATGAAATTCTACTATTTTTTTATTATTATTTATTAGCTTCGAGGTTTCCAGTAGTGCACAATAAATAATTCGCGTTGCCCCAAGGCCGATTAACAGAAGTATTCACTTTCGTTTCCTTTTATAACAGGTGTCTGTCGTAAAATACCACTTCAGTATGTTATTGAACATCGTCTAGTTCGTCAATGAAACCTACTATCAGTTTGTGTCCAGCTTTACGGAGATCAGTAGGACAATTAATAACAAATGGGAGTAACAGCGAGTGTCGCGAAATATTGTTTTCAGGATACGGTAGATCCCGAACCTGAACTCAAAAATATTAAAAATCGTATGTAAGTCTTAGAATTAATATGTAAATTATGTATGTTATCTAATTTCTTTTTAAACTAATGCGTTAAGATATGATTAATCAATTACTCATCGCTTTATTTATTTATAACATAATTACGTAAAATAGATCTTGATCTATATTTTCAAAATATTAAGAATCTTATACACAGCACAGAAAATTTTGGCTTTGTTTAAAGTGCAAAGTAAAGCATAAATTTTGCATTTTTACCATTGAATAGAATAGCTTGTCAGTGTTAAGTCAGTAACATTTAGATTAGAAATTTTAAATATTTGAAGGTAATGTTATTTTGTAATTAATAAGTCGAAATATTAATACACTTTTATACAATTTATTGCTAATAAAAGTCAGTGTTTCCTCAAAAGGAATGGGTAAGTAAGCAACGAAAAACAGGTCTGAAATGTTAAGGTTTTTGTAAACGATAGGGAAATATTAATGGAGAATGGAGTGCCTTTATCTCACAAATTAATTAACATTTTTTAAACTTGTCGGGATTTAAGGACATTATACTTTTATAATAATAAGTTTTAGAAATAACTTCCATTTCACATTTTAAAACTAAAACGCGTTTCATTAACATTTAACATTCTTAATTTATTTGTTGTAACATTTAATTGAAGAAATGTAGAAGAACTAAAATGTATCGTATGTTTTTTGTTATATTTGGAGGGTTATGCTATGAACATAAATACGAAAACGATTTTCTGATCAATAAAAGATGTGTCCAAGGTTTTTGAAATCGTTAAATTTGTAATATTCATAACATGGAGAGATGGAGCGTGTTCCATTAACAAGGAAAAAGTAGTCGATTTTTATTAATTATTTCGCTTTAAAACTGATTTCTTTACGTGTATAATAACTAATAACTTACCGTTAATGAAAATACGAGGGTATATCAGAAGGTAACAAGACTGGTTTTGTAAAACAAGAGTTTTATTTATAAAAATTACATAGCTACATTTGAGAAATTACTTTGTTTTTTGGTCTGTCAACTATAACCATAACGCCTTCTATAATTTAATAATTCACTGTGCGACTTAAACATTCCACACCAGACAAACTCGTTAGGGTATTAGATTTACATAGTCAAACACAAAATAAAAGAAAACTTAATATCGGCAATTTCGCAGTTTCCTTTATAGGTGCGCTAAACATCGACAGTTGCAATATTCCATTTATGAAAATAATGAAAAGCTAGCGTAAATCCTAATTGGATATAAAGGCACGGAGCTTTTATTATTTTTCGATAGATCCTTGTATAGTGCTTTATTTAAATGTAAAGTTCCTAAATGATTCTTAAATAATTACGTCAACGACGAAAAAGGATAAATTATTCAATTCATTTTGGTCTTCATTTGTTAATTTTCCCGTTCTTATCTATTTCATTGATCAATTTATTCGTTATTCTGTCTATTAATATTTGGTTATTCGATTGCGTTCAGTATAACTAATTAAAAGTGGGATAATTTTATTTATAGATGATGGCGTAAAGAACAGGTGAAATTTGTTAATTTTTTACAGAAACTTCTTAATAAATCGAATTATTACAAGCCACCATTTTTAATTTAAATACTTATGTAATCTGTTAAAACGATCACAAGATCATTAAAGAATGATCTTGGAACTGTTTTGCCGTTTAAAGTAAAATATCGAAATCGTAATTAAAACTTCAGCAAAAATATTAGAATCAAACTTCTAACAATAAAACGACAATTCCAAAATGTTTCAAATCTCAATAAAAGTAAGAAAATTGAAAATTTAGCACGTTTATTATTTTAATTCGTTTATTAAATTTTGGCCGATTCTAATTCACTTTACAAATTTCTCTTTTCTAAAACTTTAGCTTCCTTATAATTGTTAAAGTTTATAATAAAAGCATAGGCTGTTAATGTGGTTATACTTACTGAGATTTTATTATCAAAGATTTCGTAATGTGAGTTTCTTTAATAATCAATAAAATCAGTAATCAGTTAAAATTTCATCAGCCTTTGCCAAGAACTGCACCCACTTTTGAAAAAAATACGTCACTGATTACAGGAAGTTTAAAAGTTATATACCGACTATATAAACGGGTTGGTAACATGAAGAGAATTTAGTCTTCACCTTTCAGTACGCAATAGAATGTAAGAAATTAGTTCAGAATTGTGTTAAAACAAAGAAAAAGTGCGTTTCAGTATAAAGTGCTGAAAATTCTAGTGCGACTACAACTTTCGAAGATTTAATAACGCTAACGTATTCTTTTTCTGCTCGTGGGTTACAATACTTAAATTGTTTGATAGTTAAAATTTATGGCCGAAAGATTCACAGCTTGAAATAAGCGAATACGTTTTGGATACATCTTAAAGTTTCAAAACGCTTGCGCATTTTTTATGGCAACTCTATATAAATTCTTGCCCCTTTAAGTATGAGTATTTGCAAGATTTCAAAAGAATCCTGTAATAATATATCTAACTAATTAGTATTAATTAAACCTGAAGGTTTAGTCTGATGCCAAGGAACGCTGATGACACCTGAAACCCACAATATTTTTTATTGTCTTCGGGGTTCATCGGCCAATTTTTATTTATTTAAATTTTAATTTAAGTTTTCGTTTATTATACCAATTTATCCAAGAAATATCACAGCAAAAAACAAGGGCGATACTACCTTGAATATTACAGGCAAACAAGGAAAAAGTGGAAATAAAATAAATTACTTGACCTACCTACTTTCTCATAAATACTGTTAATTAACCGAGCCCAAGAAATTACCCAGAAAATGATTTTTCAAATCTGAAATTTGTTTAATTTTCAAATTATTTTAATGTGCAAAACCTTATGATCAAGTTAAAGTGTGTAGGTAATTTAAAAATTAACACTGATTTGTACTGTTTCAGTAGGCGAAACAAAAATTAACAGTAACTCGTCCAATAAATCTCCATAATTTTTTTAATCAGTAAAGGGCTAAATATATTCACATGGTACTCATGGTAGTACCTAAAGGGCGATTCTTAAAAATTCCGTAATAATTTGCTAAAAGTTAAACAACAACAAATTACGAATAATTGATGTGCTTCAAGGTTATATGTGTATAAAAATACACGACTTATTAATGTATCAGACACAATATAAATAATAACTAAAATCAGGCGATGAATTTTAGAATTAAATTATATTACTAGGAAAAATTGCATAGAAATTATTGAAAAATCTCAGTGTTAATCTGTTTTTGCATAATTATTCTTTATCAGTCTCTCGTTTGCAATTTTTAAATATCGTTTACTAAGCGTAATTTTCCACGATAATCATTCGTTCATGTATTTTACAATGACAGAAGTAGGTTACTTAGGAATATATGATTTGTATAAAACTTTTTTATTTTTGACAAAAAAATAAAAACGAATACTGATAACTATTCAGGCACAGAAAACATGGACTAGAAATAAAACACTTCTGAAGGTATTTATTCTTAATCTTTATTTTGTAATATTAATACGTGATCCTTAGAAATTGTTTATTAAAAAAAGATATTGCACAGGAAAAACTGGAAAAAGTAAGAATTAAGTTCGTGTATGCGCACGTGTTTGAAAATGTATCCGCACGAGGTTGGTCTGTGCACAAATGTAGAATTCATGTAACGATTAAAAATATTAAGTTCATTGTTTCTTTTTTACGAAATCAATTATTTTTAATATTAGCGTATGCATAATTTATGGAAAACTGAATTAAATCAATTAAAATGGCCTCTTATCATATTGGGATCTTACCAAAATGGTAATTTTTCTTCTTTTTTGAAGTTGGAAGTGTGCATTTTTGCATGGCATACAAGGATGCATATAAAAAATAATTTTTAAATTTTTAACGAATTCGTTAGCCAGATGATAAAGTTTAGCTCAAACTTTAATTATAAAATTTTATTAGTTTAGGATCCCGCATGATGGCAGATCTAAAGGCGGTTTAGTGTCGACAGTGTTACAAATATTTATTTTAAGTTTTAATTACTTTTCTGATCTATTGCCTTGAACAACTTCAAATAACTGTTGCAAGCTGCGCTGCAATTTGAGACTTTAATTTCGTAATTTTTAATCACGTCCTTTGTGGACATTTAATTTGCTACAGCATTCGTTTTTATATCAAAATTGTACAGGGTGATCCTAAACAGCTGATTGTGCCGCATCATAAATTTTTGTTTGCCTCGTATTACCTAGTTTGTAACTAGCTAAACTATTGTTTTCTCTCTCTCTCTCTCTTTCTTCTTCAGACATTATTGGTCCAATATTGGACATAGTCCTCCCCAATATATTTCCATTCGTCTCTATTTCTTGCCAACCTAACCATTGTCTTCCTCCCACTTTTCTAATATCATCCGGTCATCTGACTATAGGCCTCCCTACGTCTCGCTTGGTCGTTCTTAGTGGGTTGTCCATCTGTCGTCTGTTATTTTTGCTATGTGTCCCGCTCATGTCCATTTTATAGGGCCAATCTCTAATACATCCTTCACATTTGTTTTATTCTAAATCCATTAGTTCCTCTTTCTTTCCCGAAGAGTTATACTCAACATTTGCCTTTCCATGGCTCATTGGGATATTGCTATTTTATTGGCTATTCTTTTAGTGATTACAGGCCATGGATGAGTACTGGCAAGACGCAATATGTGTATGTACTGGTCAATCATTTCTATTTCTTCTTTGTTAATAATTGTGAACCTATTTACTTCGTTGTTTTGCTATTTGTCATAATTTTTATCTTTTTCATCTTTAGTTTCAATCCGGTCATCTTTGACTGTTCATATATGTCGCATAGCATTGTTTGCATCTCTATTTCGTCCTTTGTAACCAATACCGTGTCATCGGCGTATATCAGATTCGATAGATACCTGAGTTTAACTAAACGGACTAAAATGATTGCCATCCTAAAGCCAGGTAAGCCGCCCGACCGCCCAGAAAGTTTCCGTACGATATCACTACTAAGCACCAGTTACAAACTCTTAGAACGCCTCATCTGCAACAAAATCAGTGGACATATTTTGGATAAAATTCCAATTGAACAGGTGGGTTCAGACCCAATCGAAGTTGCAACGACCAAGTCTTGGCTCTGGCTACCCACATAGAGGCGGGATTGGAGAAACGTCTGAAAACTGGAGCGGTCTTCATAACCCTACAGCAGCATACAGCACAGTCTGGAGAACATGAATTATCTATAAGATCTTAAGCTATTAAAATGTTCAAAGATGGCGTCACTTATCAATAACATGTTAACCAATAGAACACTACAGGTAATGATGGATAACAAGACAAGTCGCATAAAAAAAGCTAAATAACGGCCTTCCACAGGGATCAGTTTTGGCCCCTCTGTTGTTTAATGTTTACATCGCTGATATTCCTCGTACTACATCTAGGCAATTTGCATGCGCAGATGACTTAACCATCACTATGCAGCACTGTGACATGAATGTCCTGTCTGAGACACTAGCCGAAGATAAAAAGGCTCAGTCAATATTTGCATTTTTGTATTATCTGTTTTATACTTTTTAAATGATCGTTAGTTCCAAATCCGTTACGAAAACAATCATGTTCTACCGGTTGGTATGCGTCAAATTTGCTACTTATTCATGTGCTCTAATTTTTATAAACAATTTATAAAGATGGTACAGTAGGCTAATTGGCCTACAGTTTTCCAGGCCAATTTTGGGTCCTTTTTTATGGAAAAGTATCATTGTTGCAGTGTACCAGGCATCTGCTATATCTCATATCTCCAAACATTTATCCATTAGTCGTTTCACTATACTTATTAACTCTTCTCCTCCATATTTCATTTGTTCACAGATTATTCCGTCTTGCCTAGATGATCTAACATTTTTCATTTGATGTAAGATGTTTCGTATTTCTTGTTTGGTGGTGTCTCGCATGTCTTCGGAGCCCACGTTCATAATTTTTAGTTTTTTTCTTGTTCATTCCTGTTTTGTTGGTTTTCCACTTCTAGCTGCGACTGGTATAGGTACATAGCAGATAATAAGGGAAGAGGTCCAGCCTTCGAAGAATTAGCGTCATAGGTTAAAGAAACCTGTCCCCTAATACTTGCTCGATCTATGGTATAGGTTTTATTTTTCTATTTCTGACTGAAACTGTATTTGTTACTTTACCATTACATTTGTTAACACAGTATTTCTCAACATAAAAACTCATAAGTATTCAAATTCGAGTGCCTTTTATTGTTAAAAATGCTGTGAAGTTTAAAGCATTTTCGGTAGCTTAGAAAAAAAATTATGGATAAAAATACTTCCGACATACTTTACAACATAATTTCAAACAAAATAGGTATGCTATTTTGTTAAACTTTCGAGTTTGTATAGTTATACATACAGGGTTTGTCAAAAAGTACGGATCATATGGGACTTTTTTTAATTAAAGTATTTATTAAAAAAATCAATACGGCTTTGGTTTGTGCTTGTCTAAGGACTAAAAAAAGTGCACACAGATTTGGTCAAATAACCTGTCAAATTTGAAACTTTTTGAAAAGAATCTTCAGAAGTGGCCCTATTTATGATTTTTTCGAAAGATTTCATTTGGAAAAGTTGTTCAGAATGGCATTTTACGTAGGTTTGCAAATTTTCAGCTAAAAATTCGGACTTATTATTGTTTACTCATTTTTTTGAATTTTCTAAGTATAAGTATACTACACAATTTTCGCGGAATTTTTTTCATTGAAATCTGATGAAACTCGCTTGTTATTATACTTTTAATGTTTTTAGTAAAAATATCGAAAATGATGATTCAATTTCGAATAAAAACAACTTTGGATCAACGATGCCGCGAATTTTCAAAAGGAAAATAGTCTTTTGCAAACAGTATTTTTTCAAAGGAGTCCAGGTGGGCAATTATTTATCGAAATAAGTTGATTACACACGTTTCATCAGATTTCAATGAAAAAAATGAGAATTTTGTAGTACTACTTGAAAAATTAAAAAAATGAGTAAAAAATAATAAGTTCGAATTTTTAGCTGAAAATTTGCAAACCGACGTAAAATACCATTCTGAACAACTTTTCCAAATAAAATCTTTCGAAAAAATTATAAATAGGGCCACTTCTGAAGATTTTTTTCAAAAAGTGTCAAATTTAACAGGTACAGAATGTCATTTGACCAAATCTGTGTGCACTTTTTTTAGTCCTTAGACAAGTACAAACCAACGCTGTATTGATTTTTTTAATAAATACTTTAATAAAAAAAAGTCCCATATGATCCGGACTTTTTGACAAACCTTGTATATCAAGCAGTATTCAGAGTGGTGCTGTATAAGAAGTTTTTTTATTTATTAATGAAAAGTATCTAATTATTCCTCATTCATCTCAGTGAACTTGTCGCACCGCATAATTTAATTTTGAAACGCATCTGAGAAGACCTTTTTGAGAATATTAGGTACCCATCACAGCGTCATAACATAAGAAGTAAAACTATAGATAGATAGATACTCAAGCTAAGTTTAGAGGTGGTTTAGAGATCACATTTTTAAACATTTAACCCTTTGCATACATACAGTACAATGTTTTAGGTGTAGAAAAATATTAATGAGACCTCCTTTTTTATTGGCACGTGGCCTTAAAGATGGCAAACTATCATTTAAATTAACCCCTTTAATTTTGACATTGACAGTGACAGTTTGACATAGTTCGGACCAAGTATCAGTAAAAAAGATGATCTCATTAATTTGAATGTGTTTTTACTTTCTACAGCTAGCTAAAAAATTACTATATTTTTAATTTTTTTTAATGTCCCCATTTATTTCTAAACTACAGTATTTTTCACCTGAGATTTGGGTTGTGACGTCAACGCGCTGTTGATAAATTCACAATCCAACTATACTTCATCTCTCTCTAAACTAGGTTTTCATTACCTACTGCGCACGAACGCGTGTCTAAACAGACAGTTTTTGGGCGGGGCAAGTTGACGTCACAACCCAAATTCTAGATGAAAAATACTGTTTACAGTATGTCCACGGATTGAGTTCCAAAGAGGAAAACATTTTTTATTTTCAATTTTTCAGAAAAAGTCACTCGTGATAAAGTTGTCTGCTTATTTTCGGGTCCCTAAAGTAGTTTTCATTTTTGGGCTAACTGTTACAGTTCTTTTTTTATTCACATTTATCTCGAAATTTTGGACTTAGAAAATGTTTTATTAAAAATCATGAAAAACTTGAGTAGGCGAATTTTATTTTCAAATTCACATCATCGCTGATTTAGGAAGTGGTTTATTTGAATAAATTGTTGGTTTATAATTTTTTGTAAATAATATTTGAAATTAAACGGTTTGTAAACTGATTAAGTTTAACAATAAGCAGACACGATTTCATAAAAATAAGCCGATATTTCCGAAATTTTGCATGGATCGATGATTTTGCATTGCGAAAGACTTTTCTTAATGACGTTTTGCCGTAGTTAGTATAAGAAAGCTACTTTAACTAAATACAAAATACTTTTGTATCTACCACGAAGTCCCCCTTGATTTGAAACAATCAAAAATATAGTTTCAAATCAAGCAGGGCTTAAGGGTGGGTTTTAGTTAAAATATTTTTCGTTTTTAAGTATTTTGGGTTGCCTGACTTAAAAACAGCCAAGAAAGGATTGGATCTTCTAGTATTTGTTCTACCTAACAAAACTTCAAGATTCAGTATAAGTTTTTGCGAATACCGATTTTTAATCTCTTATAAGCAGTTATTTCTAAAGTTAAATAAAGATTATGCCAAAATGATACAAATTTGTAAAAGGGTCGATACATGCATAGGAAGATAATATTGAAACCTACCCCGCGACATGCAAAAATCAATACATTGTTGATGGATGTCTTGTGCAAGTCCCTTTTTGTACGTTTTACATAATACGCCATAATTTAATTACTATATTGAAATTGGTCATTCTGGCCTTGTTGCAAGGGCATATCCAGCTCAAAACGGAAGGGGGGGCAGGCTTCTGAATTCAACCTTTTTCATGGGGGGGGGGGTCCATATGGGGTGGCATGCAATAATACATAATAACAAAAGGAAACCACACCATTTATTAAAAAATATTAATTTTTAAGCAATAGTTTGCGAGGATTAGCTGCAAATTTATTAACTACAGCTTCCACTAATTGTTCCTTGTTCGCGAAAACCCACTGACGGTGAACGCTTAGCATGGCTAACCGATTTAACCTATTTTCGCCAATAGTGCTTCTTAGCCATGTTTTAATTCGGCGCAGGGAGCTGAATGGACGCTCTATAGTGCTTGTTGTGCAGGGCTGTGAAAGCAATATAAGTAGCGCCTTTCTAATGAAAGATAATTCGCTCTTTTGTAAAACCTCAATGATGTCTCATGCTTCCTGTACCTCATTCCACATTTTCAACCACAATTCCAGAAACGCGGTTGTATGCATGCTCTAAAGTATAACCTAAAAGACTGTTGTTTTGAGCTGAACTTGCATCAAGGAAAACGACAGTGAGGTTTTGTCAGAAAAATTAAAATTGCAGTTCTTCTCACAGATGGCGCGAGTGTCTCTATTTCGTAATTAGTTTCTTTAAAAATGTTGAAAGAACAGCAAACCAGTTAATCAATTTTTCAACAATTTGTTATTTATATTTCCTTCTATTCTATTTTAAATTTAATCCACTTTGGAAGGGGGGCAGCTGCCCCCCGCCCTTGCCCCCCCCCTGGATACGCCCCTGCCCGTATGAACGAAAGGTCTAAAAATTTTAATTCATACCCATCCTTCTTTTCAACTGTCATTATTTAACCGTACCGTTATTTTAAAATTACACAATTTTCAGCGTGTAAACATGCTACTAAAACCCACCCTTAATCCCCAAACATCCAAACATGCAATTTAAATTTAAAATTTTTTTGTCAATCATACCTCTTTGTAACTCAATCCGTGGACATACTGTATACCTAAATACATTCAGCAAATGGTGTACAGTGTACAGAGTATTGAACATGTAGAAGTATGTTCAGCAGCAAATAGGCTTCATTGGCTGTTTTAGCTTTTGGGAAACAAACTTACAAACTTACAAATTTTTAAACTAAAACTTGCTAAAACCTAAAACTAAACTACGCTGAAGTAGTCTCGAAGTTTTGCAGGCAGATCGGTGGACACATGTCTTTGCAACCTCCTATTGTTAGGGGGTTGATTCGTAACATTTGTCTCTAAATTGTTTGGGTGCGCACTTAGTCGTTCACTATTTTTAGAAGCGTATCGACGAATTTCTTCTTTGACTGTTCTCATCTAGAGGTCTGTCAGGATAACCGCTTTTGGCACGAACCCGGGAGCATTCATAATCATGCGCAACACTTTCGATTGGATTACAAATTATTTAAAATAAATGTTACCTCTGGAACACGCTTATCTTTGCGAAACCTCCGTATTTGGAGGTACAATTAGCTTGCGGTTGTTATCGAGCTTTCAAAGATTTTGGTTTATTTTTTACGCATTCTTTGAATGTTTGTTGTGGCGTGGCTCACAAAGGACCGATTAGTGAAGAACAAACAACTGTTTCAATTATTTAGCTTTGATATAAACGAGAAATTTGTGAAGTAGTAAACCTCAAACCTCACAATGTCATGATGGTTGCAAACAGCGAAGTGGTATAGGTTTTAATGGTCTACTCGGGGTGAAATTTTATTGATCGCATGTTGTCACAGAAAAATCAATGTTTCACGTAAAAATTACAGAAACTTTTGGAGTCAAATGACAATTGGGCCAAAATATTCAAAAAGGGTTGATACTTGGGCACGGTCCTGTCTATTATTCTAAATTTATCAGTTGGCAGTTCTACCTCAGATTTTAGATACAAACCACGCAGTTTTACATAAGATCGCAAAATTTATCGCAACCATTTTTCCAATGTAACCCCGGCCGATTTTACGAACGAATTTAAATAGAAGTGGTCTGTTTCAAGCATATTAATTTTTCGTAATTCAATTTTTCTTTCCTTAAAACGCTTTGTTTTATTTGACACCTATATTATTGCCCGTATCAAAATGGATTCTGAATTATTATGTTTTAGTGGCCCCTATCCCTAGTAAGTACATTTTTATTTTTCTTGTGAATCGGTGTTTTGAGTGCGGAAAAAAAATGCGCAGCGTATTTAAGACGTTTAAACAATATGTCAAAATAAAAAACGTAGTGATTCCATTTCAAAACTCCCCGGTCAGAATGTTTTCTGCAGCGTCGTACTCATGGTAAGCTGCGCGCACATTAATTTCACTCCGTAATCACGCGAGTTTACGGGCGCAAGCGCGAATCGTACTTTCGGTAATAATATGTCTGTTATATTCCAGCGGAACTTCAGTCGACATCATCGAGAAGAAGAACGAAATGGCTTCGAAATTAGCTAAGGACCGTGTTGGACAATGGGCATCTGGAGACAACAATGTGTGCCCCCTTAGAACCAGCGGACTCGATCGGCTTAGGGATCCTGGCCTGAATAAGGTGAGCCTTTTATTCAAACATTTCTGTTTTAGTCGTTTTCCAAAAAGTGCCGGTATTTTTTTCCCTCGCTTTTTGAAATTCAGTTTAAAGAATTGATTCCTAAGGGTATGAGCCCAAGGGTGAAGTTTTGCGTAGCTTAAATTCAAATTCATATGTAAATTTTCAAATCACACGTTCATTGTTGACAACAATGGTTAATTGTTTCATTACCGGTTTGTATAGATTAAAAGCACATTTCTTTTAGTACATATACAAAAGTGTGTGTTAAAAAACCGCTCAGTAAAATTGGATCCTGCAAATTGGAAAAAGCCAAGCTTAACCAGTTTTTCAAATTTCAGCTGGCAAAAACAAAATTGTAATTTCATTCTATACAGTAAAAGTTTGAGCTTTGAAGTTAAAATGCGACGAGCTTTGCCATCAGTTTTCATTGAAAACCTAAGTTTAACTTATCAAAATTTTGTCAAGTATCTCTGTACTTTTCATTCTCTTTTGTCAAAAGACTTCCCTTAATTCTGGATAAAAAGTGTAAGTCTTGATAAATTATCTCTTCTATAAATATTACTTTTGGTTAATAATATTGTTTTATTCGGTAATTTAGCTTAGCCACTATTACAATTTTCGTCCAAATAACCCAAAATAAGATTCTAAGCTGCTACTACTAATACATGTTAAACAATTGTGACTTGCATATTTTCATATAAATATGATCATCTTTCTTTGCTGAGCAGTTTATTAAAAGTCGAAAATAAATGTTCTGTAAATTCCAGTTCCCTTATTGCCATTGTAAATTTTATATGTTCTGTAATTAATCATATCCGAAGAGTTAGGTACCTACTTCACATGCTAATTTATTTGATCGCCGATATATCTGCAAATTTCCCATTGTTTAATCTAAAACAATACGAATACCAACGTTAAAAGAAATTATCGATATAAAATCAATTTTCGAATTTTATACTCCTATACAAATGGCAAATCTCGAGCGTTATTACTTTTAATTTAGTATGCAATAGCAAAAGTTCGGTGGGTTTATAAAAGTTTTCCATTGGAATATTTATCGAATAAACAAGCACCTTCTTAAAGTAGAAATAATCTTCACCGCTTCAAGGTGAAAGCAATCATAAAGAAAAATTTCCTTAGGCCATGGCTAGTTTATGATACATAATTACATGATGAATGTGTCCCTACGACCTTGTAGTCACATCAAAAATGTTCCACAGGTACCAAAATCGCCCCCAATGTCATGTCATGATATGATCGTCATGAACTTCATTCGAGATCAGCTGTTATGTAAAGGATGATACATCAATACTTTATCACGCGTATTCGCGTGACCTCAGATAATAGGGATGCTCGTTATTATTGTAGGTAACTTGGTTAGCTCTTCGCGAACGGATTTCTGAAAGGTTTTAGGTTCCCCTAAATCCCCCATTCTCATAAATCGACCCCTGGTTAAATAATATAGTAAAAACTGTGTCAGGAGCACGTTGACGTTGTTTATCGATTGTATTTTGCGACGTCGCAATGCAAACTGTTAACAGCCGAAGTTTGCTATATTTGAATTTTCTTTATCAGTGCCTTATATACAACAGGCCAAATTTGTTTGCATAAACGAAAAAGTGCCTCAAAATGGACGAAAAACATTGCTGGTGGGAATTCGTGTGTTCGCCCCTTAGATTTTGTTTATCTGAAGATTTAGCAGTGATTGATGGTCGGGTAATTATCAAAATTTCATTCTTTATGTGGTTAGTTAGTCAATCAGGTTATTAGTTGTTGGGAAATCTAAAGGGAAATCCGGAGGAGGATATGACGTATTCGAAACAAGCAAATTTGTACAATTTTCTGGCAATTAAAAAAGTTGCTGAAAGTTCTATACCGTCTGTTAAAAAAAAGACGTATGGTTTGATGGAAAACTAAAATTAGGTGCAAGTTTTAATTTTTTGGCGATTTTTGGATTAGGTTTGCCGCTGGTATGTAGTCATTAAACTCGCAGCAGTAATGACAGTTAACAGTAGTTGATAAATTCTAAATGCTTGTAGTAGACATTGTTTTTATTCCTCCCTGGTGAAGCCTTATATAATTATTTTTTTGAAGAGACTTTATTTAACTGTGGGCTAATTATTAAAATGCAAAAGAGATATGATGGACGTCAAAAAAGTTGACCGACGTGGGAAATCTAAGCTCAAAATGTCGATGAAAACAAACTGGTGTTACATAGATTTTTCATAAAATTATTTTGATATTTGTTGAGGATGTTGCCCATCGACTTCAGGCATAAGTTTACTCCCAGTTTCACACTTACGATCAGCATGTTTCCGGTAATTTGTTACGGTAAATAAGATACCTATAGAAGATTTGTTGAACATCCTTAAGTGTCGTTAATTGAACGAGTCCTTGTACGTGATTATTTTCGTATCTATTGAAGTTGAGTAGTTATTTGTTTCAAGAAGTTCCTATTACACATTTTTCATCGGTACACTTTAATATGCCTTCTCTTTCCGATAATATTTAGCATTTGTTGGGCCTTTGCCTAAAATTCTTTTCATAATTGATGTGGTTTCGATTAAGCAGGATAATCTTTTGTCATTTGTCGTATTGTCGTGCTATTGTTAGTTTTTTTTTTAATTTAACAAAAACAAAAAATCATAATACTGAACGTCTAAATCCAAATTAATATTCGTTGAAATAAAGTAAACAAGGTTACAAACAAAAAGTAATACAAAATAAAAATGTGTTTGTTAAATATAATCCAGCCACAGTGTAAAATGTAATTGTTTGTTTAATTATGAATTTACAATTGAAAAATGACGTATATGTATATAATAATAATAATGCACGAAGTATGTAGTAAGACCTGGCACGAATTGTTTCCAAGATTTAATTGCCACACTCAGAGCGAAAACCCCAATGTCATCTGATTATACAAAGCTAAAACATCATGTAAAATACAGTCTTTTCATTTGTATGTTTCCATCATTTCAAATATGTATGTACTAATAAAATAATTTTATTCGACAAGGAGATGATTTCAAAAAGGCTTTGGGCATTAATCTAACTGTACTCTTTCCTTAGTTGAATATTTTGTTGTTACAATATTATTGCCTCATACTCTACGTAATATTTTTTAAATACTGTAAAATGTTGCCTTAAGCGGACCCTAGACGCTCAATATTATTGGAAAATAGCATTGTACAATATTTTTTCTGTTTGATTCTAGACCTAGACGATGCAATATATTTTGCAATAATTTAGTTCATGTCTGATTTTTATTGAAGCAACATGTGTGATGAAGCTGCTTAATTAATAATAGCTATATCACTATTTGTGCAATAAAATGAGTCTGGATATTACTCTTTGTATTTCTGGAGGAGTTGGTCATAAGCTTCGTTCTTTTTGTTCTGTTGCTGTACTCTCTACTTTTTGTTTTCCATCATACTGGCAGTGCTCGATGTACTTCTATAAATTCTAGGCATCTTGCTCCATCTAGGAACCTTCACTTCTTGAACACTACTAAAATGGTTTATATTGTACGTACAATATTACCGTCAGATGGAACAATGAAAATCAAACCAACTTTGATTCGTTCAGTATATTTACAATCGTTCAATGTGAAGTACAGACGGTCAATGATATTGCGCAATACAATTGAGCGTCTAGGGGCCGCTTTAATTACATTATTATATAAAAATTATTATAAGGATGAAATAGGTGCACCTGGTTAATATTATCCTTATCTTATCTTGCTACAGTAAATCTAATCTTAATAAATATTTTGTTAGCGTACATAATAACAAGAAAACTGAATTATGAGTCGATAGAAATTAAATTACATGACGTGGGTTCTGTATATTTAGATTAATTATTACTTTTTTAAGGATATAATAACATATACAAACAAATTCTTGTCTGTGTGTCGTTAATATCGCTTAATTACCAAAATAAACAAGAACGATAAGAGGGTAAAGCATTTGGAACTTAACCCAAACTTGACATAATTCGTTATTAAAACGATTTGCTAGTCATAATAATATTAATAATTAAAAAATTGTCGGATTAAAGTCCACTTGATATAATGAATGTCATTGCCATATTTCCATATAAAGCTTCTATGTTCACATTTCTTTTTTCTCGAAAGGGAATTCCATTGATCTTCGACCGTATTATCATTACGTTAATATTGTTTAATTATGGTTTGACGTACTTAAAGACAAACAAGAATTTTTTTAGTTTAAGAATGGATGTAAATAAAGTTTTGTTTATACGGTCGTGGCTAAACTTATTTAACTTTTTTAATAGGTAATTCTATGAATTTTCATTTAGATATTTTTCGGGAAAAAATTTACAAATTTATATACCTAAGTTAAACAACGAAAACGATTGAAATTTTTGTAATGTTCAGCAATTTTATACTCAATGGAAAAAGCAAAATTCGTGTTTGCAGCACAAAGGACCAAATTTTAATTTTAATTAAAACGATCAGTAAAAACTCAAATGAAATGTAAAATTAAATTAAAACATGAATCGAAAAGTTAATTGATTGCTTTTGCTAATATTCCAAAATTTGAATTAGAAGTGAGTTTAAAA
Organism: Melanotus villosus; assembly: GCA_963082815.1. Taxonomy (NCBI): domain Eukaryota; kingdom Metazoa; phylum Arthropoda; class Insecta; order Coleoptera; family Elateridae; genus Melanotus; species Melanotus villosus. Next base: position 58,404,277 of record OY720418.1, on the reverse strand, counting down.
AGAATGAACCTTTTTGTTACAATTTACAATATTAGTAATTTTACTTATTTCGTATTTTCGAACTTTTTTTTATTTTTAGTTTACTCGAATAATTTTAAAAATCATCATTTTAAATATAAAAACCCAATCAGCAAGGATTTAGACGGAGATATTAAATATCAATAAAAAAAACCCGCGGGCATTCCTAATTGTCTTACTTTCTTTGAATTCGATACTTCACCATAAAGATGGAATTTTTTGGCCATACAATAGGTATTTCCTAATTTATTGATTCGAAGTAATTATCATGAAATGAATGCATCATTGAAATTACCTACATGGTTTATATTGTCGTTTTAAACATGACTCGCGCTTTTTGTATGTTAATTAACCTAAATATATTTTATGTTTCCTTGCCCATCATCAGTCATTTCTATTGTAAGCGAATTAATCACTATGTGAGTTTCAAATAACGCAAGCATGGGAAAATGAGATAATTACCAAGGTTTTAGTAATACGACGAGTCTAGCGAAATTTAAATGAAAATGTTAAGGCTGAAAGCATTACCTACTTCTAAATTCTTATCAATAAAAATCAATGTCAGTCTGTGATCTGCTGAGTTAATCTAATATTGAACGACAAAAATTCCCGATTTATTAAATAAAAGAAAAAACGCCGACAGTAATAAATTCAGGATTTATTTATATCCGACGTTTATTGAACTGGTAGGTGACATTGGAATGCACAAGGTAAAGTTTAGGAAAGTATAAACTTTCAATGTAAATTTTTATTTGGTTATTTTAGTGTTTATAAATAAAAAATAAACAAGCAAATTGCATTAAGCGCGGAAGAGAAATTGTGCCGAGTATAAAAGAACTTGTTGCATAAAATGTATATAAACATTCCCTTTTGGAATTGAAACTGAAACAATTCCAGTGATAGTGAAAATGAACTCGACGGATCTAGTAAAGCATACCAAACTTTTAATTATCCATTCCTTCTGAGATTTTTAAATTTATTCGTTAACAGGTAACAAATGGTTCTAACCCAAAAAAAAAACAACTTACCGGTTTAATAAATAAGTACCGTTACTGTATGGTGCAACTTGTTACAGTGACAATCAGAGCAAGGTTAGATAATAATAGTATTTGTTATAAGTGCAATTTACTTGTTGAAGGTGAAGGCTTGCGATTACCTTATTAAAAATAGACCACGTCCTGTTCTCGAATTATAATAAAAGCTGCAATGATTTTTTTTAAAGAATATGGTCTTGTAAAAGCTAATTAATATTCTAATTATGTAGTAATTATTCGATAAGTAGTTCAACTTCGATCACAATCGGGAATAAGAATCATCTACAACGCTAATAAAATGTAACCTGTGATCAAAAAGTATTTCAGTCTTGAGCGGCTGTGGATCCGAAAACGTTCACTTGTTACTAGTTAACTTAACCTAAGTAACAGCTAAGTCACAACTAAATATCATATTTAATCAAAATTAAATATTATAAGATAAATAGTCTATATTCGTCATTTTTCATTTTTTTTTTTTGAAATAAACAATAAATATATTAATTTCAGAGTGACAGTTTTGTTTATTTCAGATGTTTATTGACGTGTGTTTTACCACTTTTTGATCACACGTTATGTCGTTAGCTCGTTACAATTATTGCCGTTTTAAGCGAATTAAAATCCATAAACAGAAGTGTGATAGAAATGCAGAGCTTATAAGATAATCAAATAATCGTAATAAAAGCTACTTAATCTGAAATTAAAAATTAATGCCGAAGGACACCAGAAGCAATATCAGATCAAATATTTCTGCAGTCTATAATGAATATTAAAGTCTATTTTTACACTTAATAGTGCTTACGACAGGCAAAGTTCACGTGAAAAACGCAAACTCTGCCATGTAAATTTTTATTCTGATTTTACTATGAAAGGCAATTTACGTCATAAAATTTTGTTTTAGGCTACCTTAATTTTATTGGACCAAATTGTTATTGACGAGAATACCTGAAAATAATTGTTAGAAAAACCATAGTTTAAATTCGTTTCGTGTTTTGGATTCAATCCCCCCGAGCATTACTTAGAAAATACGACAATTAAAAATTAGTTCCTTTTATGTCCGATTTAACTGAAAAGTGGAACAAACTTTTTACTATGCTGAGCAGCAAAGTAGGTAATTAATAAAATTCCTAACATCAGTGGGCAAGGATAAAGTTAAAGTAACTTTTTAATTATAGACCTCTCCAGCTGACTCATTAAATTTAGTTACGTTTACACTTGTACAACAGTTGTTAAGTACTAAAATCCGTAATAGACGTGAAAGTCGACCCCGTTCTTCATTTATTGTGAAGTAATAATTATCCAATTAGATTTCTCTCTTTTACCAAGTGTTAAGGATAAAATTTATGTTAAAACATAAATCGTCGATTATTTCAAAATTCAGATATTATGCAAACTGATTATTCATTGTTTATATGTAGGTACTTTAAATTGATGTGATTGTGAAGTACGAAAGCAATAACTTGATAGTTCGTAATTCTTAGTAGCTTCCTCTCTTGCGAAAATTTAAGATTGTTTGTTTGAATAATTTTTGATAAAAAGGCGAACTTTGGTTTCATATAAACGAATTACTACGTTAAAATGATATTGCGTTTTTTTGTTTTTTAACCTTTCGCTGTTCAATAATTTACGAAATTACGATTAAATTACCATCGCTTTATTTTCGATTTTTTATTTAAGTCTCAACTGCTGGTGGCCCAGAAATTCAATGAGAAAAAATGTATTTTTAGTACAATTTAGAGGTATTCCCATTTGCACCACAAAACTGACGTGAAATTAACTGAAAGTAATGCCGTAGCAACAAGGGAATTTTTAATAGTTTTTGAATCTCCTAGTCCGGGTTGATTTAGAAATTAAATACCATTTTTGAATCAAACTTCAATGAGATAATTGTGTGCTTCGAAGTTCCAATCCTTGGTAGTTCACTAATTTCGCAATTTTTAAAACAAATTTAGGAACTTTCTTTATTTTTGAATTTTTCCACTTGGTGGTCTATAATTTTTGAATCCAAAAGTTTTTGTCCCTTCTTAATTCGATTCCATATTCAAATATCCAATGGAAGCTGTCAGGCTGCAAAAAACGACTCCATTTTATTGCATCCGATTTTTTTTACAACGTCCTCCGTTACTTCTGCTCGCCCTGTATAATTTCCATTTAAAAATCTAATTACATATATATACAATTTTTCTAATTAATGTATTTGTGAATGATAATTATTTAATTATTTTTTCTGATAAAGAAAAGCGTCACGGACTTGCCTTTTCCAAAGTTCACAGACAGACGGACGTCCTCGATAAATCATTGCATGTCTGTAAAAAGTTGATAAAACAAATAAAAAGGCACGCGCGGGTTAGATAATTTACAAGTTTAATTGCCTGTGTTTACAATAATCTCTTGGTATTATTTGTAAATATGCTCTACTTTCCTGCGAAAGCAAACCGGAAAACAACAGATGCAATCATGTATTTTGTAATATTTCTTACTGGAATTTTCATGTGTTGCTTCTTTGTTAGCATTGATTCGTTTATATGAAGGGCCGGAAGGGCGAATTTCCAATATGTTGGATGATTAACTTTTATTAAAGCATATCATATCGCGTGTTGGGGAGGAGTTATTAATAACAATAAACAATTGTTTCTAAAACGTTATTTTTCAGGAAATTAACTGTATACAGTATTTTTAATTTTCATCTACTGCAATCCAAATTCAGTCCTTGAATAAAATAATCCAGGGATTTCGCTTCGTTAATATTCGGTTTTCCCATTGATATTTCCACGTTGACGTAATGAAAACGAATCCACATATCCCACCCGAAAACGTATGAACTAATAAATGTCAGAATTTAGATCAGGGCGAACATGGTATCTATCTCACTGGCAGGCAATATAATTAAATCGAACCATTTTTCACTTTGCCGATTTAGAATGAAACATTTAACATTGATTTTTATAGGGTGGATATTTCAGTTCGTTATTTACGTATTGCAATTTTTATGAACGTTTGTAAGGATAACTACCAGCTTAACTCCCACACTTCTAATCCTTTCACCTGTTTGAGATATAAAACTAGAACTAAGTCAATGCTAATTAAAATCATTTACAAAAATTCCGTGGAGATTCCACCGTCTAATTAAAATTTCTTTGATAACCGTATTAACCTTGCAAATAATGCAACTGCAGAAATATTTCGATGCGTCAGGCGTCAGATTTTTACTTTCCATACTTGCAACGCATGTATGTATAGGGAAGTATTGGAATCGTGCAAAAATTCAAAATCGTAAAAATTCGAAAAAAACACGTTTTAGGGTCCAGGCATCCTAAAAATCTGTTTTTTGAAAAATGTCTGTGGGTGGGTGGGTGGGTGCGTGCATGCGTGCGTTATCGTCATATCTCGAAAACTACTGGGCCGATTTTCATCAAATTTGGTATGCGGGCCTATAATTACAGTACATCTGTAAAATATGCTTTTCAAAAAAATCCGGAACCGGAAACGGAAGTTAGCCATGTTTTTTTGGGCGCAGATTTTTCCTTGAAAAAAAATTCAAAATTTTACTTAGGAAATCAATACAGAATTTGAAAAGAAATCGAATAATTTTTGCCCGAAGTTTCTATGTCATAAATTGCGTCCTGGGCGATTTTTTGAAAAGCGCAACTTTAAGGCCGATTTTCTCAAAAACACATCAACATATTGGTATAAATCTAACGCCAAATTGTACCTCTAGCTCGGCTGATTAGAACTAGCTGAAAAAAAATTCAAAATTTCAAAAATAAAAAGTATGGAAAGTCCAGCGAAGATTCTTCGCCAATTTTTTAAAATTTATGAATAACCGGAAGAGCACATCAGGAAAGGTGAATGACGAGAATAATTTGATGATGTAATTTTTGCTTGACCTAGACAAGGAACAGCCAATGACGAACGTAATTATTGTTTGTTTTTATCCAGTTCCGTATTGTTTCAATGCCATAATTATTATAATTAAAAATCGAAAAAATCCTGTTTTACACGAATATTTTTAAAATAACAACTTTGCGTATGTTCTTACGCTAGAGATAAAATAAATCAAAGGCAGGTTTCCCATAATTTAATATGTATCATAAAAAGGTTGCGATTGCGACTGCAAATTTTGGTATTTGTTGCTATGCAACTTGAGTACCTACGCCACAATGAATAAATTGAAGGATGACAGTACGGATATTATAACAAAAGTTTCCTGTCTCTCTTTTGATTTCAATTGGATGGATGTGCGTTTATTCTCTCTCTGTTGAAGTCGGTTTTAATTAACGTATAAATAATAATTTTTGGAGCGTAATGACGAGAAATTATTATGTAATGTTAAATTTCACTTGGTATTAAATGTTAGGTTTGTTTAAGTTCGTTTATATGCAACATAATAAACGCAAATGAATTTTTCATCGGTTTTAAGCCAATAAATAGAATATTTGAATATATCTTCTTGTTAAAAATTTACCTGAATCAAAGTATGCCTTTTGCCTGAATCAAATTTTGAAATTGTTTCTGTTGAACATTAAAAATCATAGTTTTTCAAACACTCTAGTAGCTTTAAAACAGTATAAAAAGGATTGTCAACAGATTGAAATATGACTTAGCTAATATTCAAACATGTTAATCTTTAAAATATTCTTATTATTATTCATACATGTTCGTTGAGTAAGCCAGGAAAAATAGTTTTTAAGAAAAAAATTATTTTATTAAGCCGCCCCCTGCGTTTCTTATGTAGATTTAGAAGTTCATGCAACTTTTTTAATTAAGTCTTCGTTTAATTAATCTTTTAAATAAAAATTCTTGAAGTTATTTTAACGTACAAATAAACTGTTAATCTGTACAAAATTAAGCTTTATTAAAATTCTATTCTGTAACTTTTAATTATATTTTATTAATGCACTTAGAAAGTAAATCCATAGCCTATATTGTAAAAACCACTAAATCTATTTGAATTATCTTATCTAGAAGTAAATATGGGTCAGCACTTTTTTAATCATAGAAATGCTTTCAAAATAATTTTTAAGTTTCCTGTGCATTTTGCAAACTTCTGTATATAAAACGACTTTAAACTGAAGCAATTTCCGACGAAAAATTTAGAAAATATTAGAGTATTATTAACAGTAAAACGTCTTTAAAAAAATGACCACTAAATAACAGATGTACTCGTTTTATTTGGCTGTTAATAATTTTATTATCGCATATCCTTCAATGGAAGTGTTTTGATGACTCGCAAATAGATTAAATTTAGTTTACTCCTTGTATGACATTAAACGACTCCTTTAGTTGACCTTGTACAATTAAATGTAATTTCCTTTAACATTTCTTTGTCAATACTATTTACAACCTTTTTAAAAGGGTAATAGCTGAATTTTTAATTAATACTTCCTTACTTAGCGTCCTCTTCTACCTTTCAGTGTAGAGGTGTGGATAGTCTTCCACTTCTTCCTATTCTTCGATAGGTTAGTTGCTTCTTCCCAGGTAATGCCGCAATTACATACTAATGATTCCTTTAACTGTCTCTTTCCATTTTGTTCGTGACCTTCCTTTCCTTCTTCGCCCTTCTCCTTTCATTTTCCATGCTAGCTTTTGGAACCTTGTTAAGTCCATTCTAATAATATGGCTAAGCCATCGCAGTTATCCTTGTTCTATCGCGTTCAGGATGGGGTGGGAGTTCATATTTCTTCATTCTTGATCCTGTCTAATCTAGTTTTGTTTTCAACTCTTCTCAAGTATCTCGTCGCCATTGCTTGTAATTATTGTGATTTTTGTCTGGGGTTTAGCTACCATGTTTCGGATCCGTATGTGAGTGTTGGGACAAAGGTTGCTTTGAACATCTTGGTCTCTTTACTTATCTCTTTCTTGGAGGTGAAAGGCTTATTTATGGCTGGGTATAGTGTTCCAGTGGCCGCCACTTGGTTTTTTATTTCTTCGTCTATTCTGCCATTCTGTGTAACAACTGAGCCTAAATATCTTAAGTTTGGAACCTGTTCCAGTTTGTAGTCGTCGATGGATATTGTATGAGTTTTTGCTTCTCTTGCAATGATCATAGTTTCGTTTTTTTCCTTATTTATTATCATTCTCCTATTCTCCATTTCTTGTTTTCAGATATTTAGGTTTGCTAGAGGCCTGACTTTTTGTTTGCTACTGCATCGTCGGCATACAATATTTCTGAAAATATTACCGATTTCATCATCCAATGGCCAACTCTAGACCTTTGGATTTCTGTCTGCATGTTTTAGCGATGTCGTCCATACTCATGATGTCATGATAAATACACATGGGGATAAGATGTGCCCTTGTCTTAAACCTAGTTCGTTGCAAATTGTTGTGATTTTTGATTGGCCTTCATTTTGATTGCTGCTCTTAGACCAGCGCTGAAATTTAGTTTCTTTAGGACCTTAAATATTCAATTCTTACCACTCTATCGAATGCTTGCTTCAGGTCTAGCAAGCAGAGGCACCCTTCCTTCTGGTACTCGGTGACTTTCTCAGAGATTTGTCTGATGGTGAATATCGCGTCTTGGGTTCATCTGTTCGGTCTAAATTCGCATTGTGCTTTCCCAACTGGTATGCCACTTGGGTTGTTAGACGCGCGTCTAGAATTCTAGAATATAGTTTTACTGGGACGCTGAGCAGGGAAATTCCTCTATAGTTGTCGCATTTTTTCGTGTGATCTTTTTGTATATCGGGATAATCACTGCTATTTCCCATTCGTTTGGGATTCGCTTTGTTCTCCATGCCTTGTTATACATTTTTAATAGGTACTCCCTTCCTTCCTTTCCCATGTATTTAATCATTTCCGGGGAAATCCCATCGTATCCTGCTGCTCTCCCGATTTTGGTCTTCTTTATGGCTGCTTGACCTACTGACCTCTCTTCTTCATCGGCGTTGTCCTCTAGGCCTTCTTCCTCTCGTATTTGTCGTTGGTCGTTGTTTGCATTGAATAAATTTGAAAAGTTTATCCGCCAGAAGCATTCTTCCTTCAGAATTTATACATTTAATTGGCGATTTTTTCCTTTTCTTAGGTTTTTTAGTATTTTGTAAAATAATTTTTGGTTACTCCTGCTGTTTGTTTCCATAATGTTCCCGAATGTTTCCTATGTTTGGGTTTTTGCAACTTTTACTGCTTCTTTGACTGTAGTTGTTTGTGTCTTGTAATTTTCGTAGTCTTCTTTTGGCCTACTGCCAGGGCCGTCGAGAGAAATTTTCGTGCGCGCGACAAGTCTGTGGTCCGGGCCCCACTTAAAAAAGTCACTTTTGTTTAATAAAAAGTCATACAAAACATGGTTTTAACATGTTATATGTAATTATTGTTGTTATTCTTTGACATTTCCTATACAGTGTAAGTGCTGTCGAACGGAACTAAATATTAGAATTAAACATTTATTTTAAAAAAGTGTACAATAAATTCAAAATTCTTTGATACATTACATACGATACAAAACACAAATATTAAATGAAAAGAGAATTTTAAAATTTTTAATTGCCTCATTTGCCCCATTCACTTCCTAATTTTATGGTTAGCGAAATCCTCATAATCAATTTTCATTGCCAGGTCATGTTCTATTGATAGCAAAGCTAGGACGTTAATCTCTCCTGGAGCATTGATGATCTACTGAAGCTTTTTATTGCTGAAAGTTTACTAAACGCCCTTTCACCCTCCGCAAGTGTTCTGGTATTATGGAAAAATATTCTGATTGAAGTATATATTTCGGGAAAAACACCGTGAAGTTGAAATTTGTAAATCGTATTTAATACCTTTATCATTGTTGTATTATTACGAGAATTAAAGCCATGCATTATAAACACAGCTATGTAATACGTCGAGGCCCGACGGTCGGGCCCTTTTCAATGCTGGGCCCCAAGTCTCGGATGTCACCCCCTCTCAACGGCCTTGCCGATTGCTAAAGTACTTCTTCCATCTCCTCGTCTTTTCTTGTACTTCTCTTTTTAGTTCCTGGGTCCACCAACCACCATGCTATCCTCTTCTTATTTAATCCTGTTCTTCTTGTGCCGCATACCTCAGTGGCTGCTTCTATAATTATTCTTTTGAATGTTTCCAGGTTTTCTTCCTTTGTTGAATGCTCATTATTAAATTTCTGTTTAACTGAGAATTTGATTATGTTATCTTCCTCTTTGAGGTTATAGGTTTTCACCACCTTTTCTTTTTTTCTGTGAAAGTTTAACTCTTCGTTATACTCCCTTGTGGCTTTTGTTAGTATCAGTAAGTGGTGGTCCCTACCTATTTCTGCACTTCTTTTAACTCCGCAGTCCTGTATGTGTTTATATTTGCTTTTTCTACTATAAAATAGTCTATTATCGACCTTTCCGATCTGCCTTCTTCGCATCTGATCACTAAATTATTTACGATGCAGCAGGTTAGTAGTCTTTTCCCTGTATCGTTTATGGTTTCCTCTCCGAAAGGTCCATTCTTTGGGGTTGTTTCCTACTCTTGCGTTTAGGTCACCGGTTATCATTATTTCTCTCTTTCCTTCATCTATGTTTTGTAACTGTTCGTAGAATTGTTCTTTCCTCTGCTGTTTCGTTGATATTTGATTCATATGCAATGATCAGATGTATCTCTTCGCCTCTGTCATGATCCTTTCATTTACACACTTCCATCCCTTAATATTGCTCAGGTTGTTCTTGTGTGTTATGTTATGAATTATACCCCTGCTCTTACATGTTCTTGCTCTTGTACCCCGCTATAGAAATGTAGGAATCCTCCCTCTAATTCCTCCTGTCCTTGTTTTTTCTTTTTAGTCTCTGTTATTGCTAAATATTTAATGCTCCTACTTTTTATTTCCTGTACCAGTTCGTATTCTTTCCCCCTTAAGCATTTTACGTTCCATTTGGTGCCGAATATCATTAGCGTTTTATCCTTTGCCATGTTCATTGCTGCTTTCGTCTTCTTTTCTTCAGTACGGATTTTAGAGCAGCTTAGTTTTTTGGGCGTTCTCTGGGTCCATTCTTGTTCTCATCCCATATGTATTGATTTGATTTCTCTTGTAGTTATCTTCCTATATCCCACCTTTGCGCCCTTTACCTATTTCCTCTTTTGCCGTTTTCCTTATTTCTGCCTGTATTGTTCTCTATTTCTGAGTCATGTCGTTATAAATATAAAGCTTGAGCTTTTCAATTTGTTTTTGTTTGACATTTCTGTTTCCCTTTCTAATTGCCCATTTCTAAAATATTCGTTGTTAGACCGACCTTGCTGTTAATGGTTATCACTTCGACATAAACTTCCAGCTTATCATTTAGGTATTGTTTTGTTGCCTGCTCTTTGAATTGGTCTTCAAATGTAACATCTTTGATTACTATATTGCATCTTCTTTTTTCCTTTTCTATCGTATCTAGTTTTGATTTGATTTTACTCGTATTTAGTCTATTAATTGGTTTTTCTCCGTAGCCCATTTCTCTTCTCTCTTAGCCATTTCTTCTCTTAACATGCTGTTTTCTTCTGTATTTTTCCTGATTTCATCCATCATCGCCTTCATCATTTCTTTAATTGTTTCTAATCCTGCCATATCTATGTACCCCTTTTTCCTCCTTCGTATTTTTCCCGCTGTTGGGGACCCGCTACCTGCCTTACTTCTCTTATAAACTTCCTCTTCTATTTCTCCGCTGCTATTTAGATCTTTACTTTTGTTCATCAGTGGTAATTATAAGTGGATAAGCGCTAATCATTTTAATTAATAATAATCAAACCTTTGAATAAAATTTGGCATCCTTCTATAAATTATAACATTAAAAATTTGAAATTCTGCTGCACAGGGAATTACACTAATCAATACTGTTATTTTTTTAAATTGTTCTGAAAAGAAAAAATGGCAGGATCAGTAGCATCAAAAGGTACATCTGCAGTCTGCATAATGAAACGTTCTGTTGATCAAATTGTTACATAAATCGCCAGAAAGATCGATAAAGCCTATCGAGAAATATTTTGTTTTTCGTTTTTTTATTATTTTATTTTAATAACTTGAAAGTTTTATTGTGAATTTATTTACTTATACGTAATTATTTAATTATTTTAGGGTATGGCATTTACCCTGGAAGAACGTCAAGCATTAGGTATTCACGGTCTCCTTCCTGCTTGTGTTAAAACACAAGAACAACAACTCGATCATTGCAAGAAATGCCTGGAACGTTTAGATGATGATCTCAACAAGTATTTATATTTAATGGGTTTATTAGTAAGTCTTTTTGTCTTAAATTGTTAATTTTATAATTATTAACTGCTAAATGTATTAGGATCGAAACGAAAGATTATTCTATCAATTAGTGACTGAAAATGCTGAAGGAATGATGCCACTTGTGTACACCCCAACTGTAGGCTTAGCTTGTCAAAAGTTTGGCTTAGTATTCCGTCGACCACGAGGACTATTTATTACCATTCACGATAAAGGACATGTTTATGAAATATTAAAAAATTGGTTGGTATATTTTTTAAATTATTCTTGCATTAAAATAACACAACACTTGCATTTTAGGCCTGAATCTGATGTCCGTGCCATCGTTGTAACAGATGGCGAACGAATTTTAGGTTTAGGTGACTTAGGCGCATGCGGAATGGGAATTCCGATTGGTAAACTGTCATTGTACACGGCGCTGGCAGGAATAAAACCCCATCAAACATTACCAATTACCTTAGATGTTGGAACTAATACTCAATCAATGTTGGATGATCCTCTTTATATCGGCCTTAGGCAGAAACGTGTTACTGGTCAAGAATATGACGATTTCATTGACGAATTCATGCAAGCTTCTGTTAGAAGATTCGGGCAAAATTGCCTCATACAATTTGAAGATTTTGCGAATGCTAACGCATTTAGATTATTGGAAAAATATCGTGATCATTATTGTACTTTTAACGACGATATTCAAGGAACAGCTAGTGTTGCTGTTGCTGGTTTAATTGCATCTTTACGTGTAACGAAAACTAGGTTGTCCGATAATGTGATAGTCTTTCAAGGAGCTGGTGAAGCTTCATTAGGTATCGCTCATTTATGCATGATGGCCATGATAAAAGAAGGTACATCAGAACAAGATGCTAAGGATAAAATCTGGATGGTAGATTCTAAGGGATTGATCGTTAAAAATAGACCAGAAGGGGGACTGAATCAGCATAAACTATGCTATGCAAAAGAGCATGCACCAATAAGAGAGCTTGCGCAGGTGGTTAAAACCGTAAAACCAACAGTTATTATTGGAGCTGCTGCAATCGGTGGAGCTTTCACAACGGAAATTTTAAAAGAAATGGCTAAGAACAATAAAACACCCATTATTTTTGCTCTAAGCAATCCTACTAGTAAGGCAGAATGCACTGCCGAACAAGCATATCAAGCCACCGAGGTAAGTTTTAGTAATTAATAAACAATCCGCAAGCATTAATAATTGATTATTATAGGGAAGATGTGTATTTGCAAGTGGTTCGCCGTTTAACCCTGTAACTTTAAATGGAAAAACTCATTACCCAGGACAAGGCAATAATTCGTACATATTTCCTGGTGTTGCACTGGCAGTTATTTGTGTTGGCATTCGAACCATTTCAGAAGAAATATTTCTTGTGTCAGCTGAGGTATGTATTTGTAATTCAAAATTAAAACAATAAATATTAAGAAAAACACCATTATATATTTTTTAGGCTTTAGCTAATTTAGTAACGGAAGAAGATTTAGAAAAGGGAGGTTTGTATCCACCATTATCGTCTATTCAAAATTGTTCAGTTAAAATAGCCGTTAAGGTTGCAGAATATGCATACTCAACTGGTAAGTTTTAACAACTTCTTGTATAAACATTATTATTACAGTTTATGTTTGCTATAGGTGTTGCTACTGTATATCCAAAACCAGAAGACCTGGAAGCATTTATTCGTGCACAAATGTACGACACCAAATATCAGCCGGCTCTGCCTAGCATCTATTCATATCCCAAATTATAATTCCATTTTTAAATTAGTTAATGTATTTTTTAATGTAAAATATAAAGATTATTTGTATTAGGTTTTGTATATAGTTCATAATTTAAGATTTAAAATTTTACTGGTAATTCAGAGTGCAGGACACTTAGTAGTATGTTAATAATGTATGCATTTATATGTGAAAAAAAATAAATTATTTATAAAATATTTCGACCCACATTTTTATTTATTGTTCAAACTATAACAAAATGTCTAGCTATATGAAAATTAAAAATTTGATTCAGCAACTAAATTATTCGGTATGCTACTAAAATATTTGCTATTTAAGGCATACGAAGTAAATGCATTAGGTAGGTACCTTATTAAATGACAAGCCATGGATATAGGTGGTGACAAGTTAATGTTTATCATAGAGACCCTGTATATATTAAGATAAGAGTTGGGAAAATGAGACTATTTTGACAGCAATTTTTGATCCAAACACGTCATCAAAAGGTGCGTTCGTTTATCTGTTCGGAACGCTCTTTTTACTCCAAAAAATGTTCCGAGAAAACTCCAAATGTTCCGATCCTTTATAAACGAATGCGGAGTTCTGTAATAAACGAACGCGGAACAGAGTTTTTGGAGTAAAAAGAGCGTTCCGAACAGATAAACGAACGCACCTAACACAAACGTCATTTTAATTGTCATCACGGTGTCAGTTAACCAGTCAAATATAAAAATTGCAAATATTTTAACACAAGATTTATTTGAACAGATTAACATTATTTTCCTTTATTACAGTCTCTCATTGCGTGGCTTTTACTCGACCATTTTATTCTTTGTTGTTTCTTAATTTGGGTTTTAAGTTTGGAAATGTGTATCCTTAACCGAAAAATTATGAATCTAACTGCAAATTTGGATATAATGCCGCAAGAGTTATGTAGGTAGTTCGATTGACTGAAACTCGGGATCAGAATGGATTGCAAATTTCACAATTCTTAATAAGTTAATACCCTTATTGCTATTCGTTAAATATTTCTTTAAGTTTAAAAAGGTTTGTTCGATTAAAAGATAGTGGGTACCGCGTTTTATTTAATTTTTTTTCATATATTTGCCACTGGTCTTCTGTGAAATAATTTTGGCAGAATCTTGCATTTTTTGATAATTTTCGTCCAACGTTTTAAATCCATTCTGCCCGTTTCACTGGGTTAACAGGAACGGCTTTAAAAGTGGAACCACTTTCAGCTCTATTATTGCAATTTCTTACGCTGCAGCCAGTCATTTTGTCGTATTTGACACTTTATTAATAAACATCAAAAGTGACAATTTTAACGGATTTAAAGTAAATGCATTTTAATTAAGTAGTACATGCAAAAATTGATCCAAACCAATCAAACTGTATCACGGCATTTTCCCAACTCTTATCTTTATAACTATTATACAGGATCTCTAGTTTATCCATGGATTCTGTGGCAAATGTAAAATTCATCTTAAACCACAGCTAACAACCAAACAAATTAATTAACTTACAAAATGAAGAGTGGTGTGAAGTAACAAAAACTGCAAAAAAATCACATAAACCACAGAAAAGATTAGGTACCGCAAAAGTAACGGACGAAGAATTTGCCGGAGCTGAAAAGAAAGTATGGATATACCTCTACCGGATAAAGAACAATGCAACCGAAGAAAAAATTTGCGAGTACATCAAGAAAAAAGATACGTTCAAGAAAGAGAAAGTAACGGTAAAAGAAATACCAGGAGAACCAAACAAACTGAAGCGATTCGTGGTGAGTGCCTCCTTCTCAAGGAAAGACGACCTATATGACCCGGAATTCTGGCCAGAAAATGTGGGAATACGAAGATTTGATTTTAAAAAACACCAAAACTTTCTAAATCAACACGGGGCATCTTTTTTATGAATACCAGCGCTACGTCTCTACGCCCACAAAAATCACTCACGTTTATAGCAACTAATGTTCAATGCCTAACTAACAAGACTAGAGCGCTACAGATAACCTGTGACATCGAGAAAGCGGAAATTGTATGCGTATCCGAACACTGGTTGACAACCGAAAATGCAAATCTGTACCAATTACAAGGATATAGAAACATAAGTTGCTTCTGTAGAACCCAATTATCCCATGGGGGAGTATGCATTTTTGTTGCCAATGGAATTGAGGCAGTCGAGATAAATTACGTCAAAGAATCATCAACACAGAAAGAATGTGAAATGGTAGGAGTACATCTCCCACTGTATAATATCACTGTAGTAGGCCTATATAGATCGCCAAATGGTAATATCACCAACTTCGTTGAAATACTGGAAACTGTAATGACACAAATCTTTCAAACAAGTACCCAAAATGCAAGAATCATAATAGCTGGTGACACAAACGTCAATCTTAACATAGACACCCTAAATAAAAGAATGCTGCTTAACCTAATGTTTTCTTTCGGATTGAAACAAACTATACATGAACCTACACGCATTGTCGGAGAATCAAACACATGCATTGATATATTGATAATATTGTGGCGTAGCCCTTTTTGGGGGTTGTTAAGTAGTAAATAATTATCTAGAAGATAAGGTTATTCACTTGTTTGGTAGAGACGAAGGTGCTACGTCACGTTTGAGTTTGTTAGCTTGGCAGTTACGAGAGGGTAGAAATAACTAAATCAGAATTCAACTAACATAACACATTTATTTTAAACATTTAGTGAGATTGATACAAGTCTTTCCTTTACAAATAAGTATTCAAGAAGTAAAGTTTAATGTTTAGCTTGGAGTGTCTAAGTCCGCATCAGGGTTTAAATCTCTTTATAAAATATTCTAAGTTCGAATGACTTCTATAAAAATATTCTAAGTTCAAATGACTTCTGCAAAAATATTCTAAGTTCAAATGACTTCTACAAAAATATTCTAAGTTCAAATGACTTCTACAAAAATATTCTAAGTTTGAATTTCAACTAATTTCAAAGTTAAATTATTTTAACACTTTTGCACAAGTACAGAAATAGAAAATACTTTTCCAAGTCCAAAAATAATGAATAATTTTCACCAACAAATACAAGTACAAGTCCCAACTAAGGGTAAATTAAATACAATTCAAACACTTACATGAAAACTAGAAATCGCAACATCTAGAGGCTGGTTGATACGTACACGGCAGTGATGCAAACAAAACATGCCCTTTTGATATTTCGACGTTCTATTTATATGGACTCTTGGTCCAGCCTCCAGCTTTTACGATTTGTTTTATTACCTATACGTGCTTATCTACATTTTGTATAAACTATTAAACATCTGTTTTATTACTTATACGTGCTTATTTTATTCTTGAAAAAACTATTAAAATGAATCTACTCGAGCACGTGGATAGCAAGGGTTCGTTGGAGGTTACATCTTTACTTGTTCGCGTACATTGGCGTCCTTTCGTTTACAGTTAGCCAATTATTTATTTCGATATTTCTGTATTTATTACAATATCTTCACTGATCTTGAAGAAGTAACCACAAAGATAATCGACCCAAACTATGGAGACCATAAAGCCATAATATTAAAAGCCGCCCACTCACAACATCAACCACAAGCCATCAAATTTATGAGGAAATATACAGCACAAAACAGAGCTAAATTTTTAGAACACCTGGAACAAGAATCGTGGGTAATAGTTAGAGAAGAACAAAACGCTAACAAAGCCATGGATAAGTTCATGTATTGTCTTAAGAAACACCACGACGCAGCTTTCCCACTGAAACCTCAAAAACAAACACCCAAAAATCATACAATCTCCTATCAGTTACAACAAATGCGAGAAACACTTAAACTGTTACGAAGAATACACGAAGACAGAAACAGCCAGGAAAGCTACAAAGCTCTTAAAAAGTATGAGCAGCTCTACATAAAATCCGCAGAAAAAGAGCATAAGGCCAGTAACACCGACTCCATCGTCCATGCACAAAATAAATCAAAAACCATATGGCACACTATAAGCAGAGAGACTGGAAAGCAAAAGAAAAGCATCCACCCAGATGCACCAACGTGTGAAGAATTAAATGAGTACTACGCACGGCAACCAAATACAGTGTCAAACCCGAACTACAACATACCCACAAACATGCAATGTCACAATAACATATTTTTATGCCCAACAGACAATACTGAGGTACAAGGCATTCTCCAGTCGATAAAGTCAAAACCAACGGAAGACATATATGGAATAAGCACAAGAACACTTAAATGGGCCTCAATGCAAATATCACATCCCTTAGCAGATATACTTAATAAATGCATAGAACAAGGAACCTTTCCAGAAAAATAAAAGTTGCAAAAATAACGCCGATCTACAAAAAAGGAAACCAGAAAGAATGTCAGAACTATCGCCCGATATCAATCCTGCCTGCGGTCTCAAAAGTCTCTGAAGAGATCATCCTAAGAAGAATATATCGACATTTCAGTAAACACCATCTTCTCACAAGCGAACAGTTTGCATACCAATCTGGCAAGAGCACGATAGAAGCCATGAAACGCTTCATAGCAACAGTATGCAGGGCCTTAGAAGACAGACAAAAATGTGCAACTCAACTCTGTGACCTAAGTCACGCATTTGACACAATGCCACACACAACATTCCTCGCAAAGATGCAGCAGTACGGAGTTCGGGGAATACCACTCAACCTAGTAAAGTCGTATTTAACGCAGAGAATGCAGCACATGACAATCAACGGCAAAACCAGTACCATTCGTGAAACAACAGTAGGAGTGCCACAGGGTAGTCTTTTAGGTGGAGTGTTTTTCATCATTTATATGAATGATCTACCATCAA
The DNA here is from genome assembly GCA_963082815.1 of Melanotus villosus. Classification (NCBI taxonomy): domain Eukaryota; kingdom Metazoa; phylum Arthropoda; class Insecta; order Coleoptera; family Elateridae; genus Melanotus; species Melanotus villosus. Next base: position 58,386,501 of record OY720418.1, on the reverse strand, counting down.
ACCTAAACTGTAAAACAATCATCTACGCTGATGACACAACACTAATTACAAATGCAAACAACCAAGCACAGCTGCAAAAAAACATGGAAAGTGAACTGACCAAGGCTAAACAGTGGTTTACACAAAACAGTCTTTCGCTAAACGAAAGTAAAACAGAACAAATCACCATCCAAATGGATAGATGGGAGAAACGGCAACCGGCCGTATGCTTCCTAGGGCTGCACATAGACCCTAGACTTACATGGGCTGATCACATCGAGACACTCGGAAAGCAACTATCAAGAGCCACCTATGCCGTGAGAAGAATCGAGAAAACATCAGGATACGACGCAGCAAAAGTCGCATATTTCTCACTGTTCCACGCAAGGATGTCATATGGGTTAGAAATTTGGGGCCATAGTCCACACACCACATTAATCCTAATCCAACAAAAACGAGCTGTGAGAGCCCTCACCGATGCACCCCAAAAGACACATTGTAAGCCACTCTTCCAACAACACAACATCCTTACCGTACATGCAACCTACTTGTATAAGTGCCTTACCTCAATTCACAAATCCAGCGAAGTGTATCCCAGACAAGGTGACAATCACCACTACAAGACAAGACACAAAGATCAACTACAAACAAACTTTGCACGACTGTCAACAACGGCAAATCATGCCGACCAACTCCACCTGTACAACAGACTCCCAAGAGAGTGGAAGCTACAATCCATAAAAAGATTTACAAGAACATTGAAAGAACAGCTCCTAATCGCAGCACCTTACAATGTCGAGGAATTCCTTGTGACGATCACCGAAATGCCAACAAACCGGAAATAATCCTCATTATATTATGTACATTTAATCACTTTCTCATATTATACATGATTTTTTTTGACGCCACTTTATACAAAGTTAATAAAGATATATTATTATTATTATTATTAATTAAAATATGGCGAATTCACAAGTTCATTTGTACGCAAAGCTAACCAACAGCTGCTACCGTTATAACTTTAACTCATCGATTAAGATACGATAACTATCGTAGATTGAACGATTTTCAAACCACCACCTTTAAAGGTATGAAACTACTCGCCAACTACTGTCTTGTTATACGATCTACTACTAAAAGTGCATCAAGTGTCGTTTTAACTACTCATTTTTACATGTTAAAGAAATATTGTCATTATTATACAGAGTGTTAGTAAATAAGTGCGAAAGATTTAATGGGTGATTGCTGAGGTTTTTTTTATGTAAAAAGTTCATATATAAACCCAGGTCCGAAAACACTTAGTTTCCAAGATACAGAGCGTTTAGTTTCTCGTTTTTTTTTAAATATATTTTTAAAAATGGTGCGCCATTTATAGCTACATACTGCACCATGTGTAGGACCTTGTTACTCTACCTCTTAGGTCTGTATTCGGAGCAGAGCGTCGTTAATTAGGTGCCCAACGACGAATGGTCACCAGGGGGATTCGAACCAAGGACTAGCGCAACGCTAGCCTGACGCTCTACCACTGCACCACTCTGGCTATACGTACTTTTTACTAGTACCTACGATATAGGTGTATTTTATTTCTTGGATCCTTTATATTTTGTTAAACTCGATAAATGTGACCGATATACATGATAAAAAGAGCGTAATTTATAATATTCTGCAATACCAATATAAATCCAACCATTGGAAACAAAAAGAAAACAGATCACAAACTAAAGGTTTTTTATAAATAAATAGGAACTTGTTCATATTAGTGACAAAAATATAAATGCTTTATTGTCAACATTCTTCAAAGTAATGTTAAATTCAGCACTGCTGTTAGCCACCTAAAAGGAATTTTCAAAAATAGTTATTTGCGCTCCAAGTTATGGTAAGTAAACTTTTTTATCCGAGGTGGTAATTTGTGGACCGAAGCGCAGCTGAGGTCCATAAAGCCACCGAGGATAAAAAAGAAACTTACCTACGCGTTGCGCATTACGTTTTTCTCACTACCACAAAATAAAATTCATTAATAATTTAACAAAAATTGTGACGTTTATATTTATGACAGTTTAACGGCGCTGTTGCTATGGTACAAACAAACACATAAACGCAATTTCTGTTTTCAGTAATGAAAAGAATGAAATCAAACATTTTGTAAATACACCTTCATTTAACATTCAACGTTGTTCCAATTGTAAAATTAGTTTTAATATTAATAAATAAGCAAGTATTCTCCATTATAACTATATTTTTTTTATATCCGTTATGGTGTAGCGTTTGGTATTTGTTCTATTTACAACAAATACCAAAGGAAGACCTACTAATAGTACTCGGAGACTTTAATGCGCAAGTAGGAAAAGAAGATTACTTAGAGCAAGTAGCAGGGAAATACACCATACACGATCAAACAAATGATAACGGTCAGAGACTATGCAATTTAGCAGCGCAAACAAATATGACCATAAGTTCAACAAAATTCAACCATTCGAAATTACATAAAGTAACCTGGATTTCGCCAGACCAGAAATCATACAACCAAATAGATCACATACTCATCACAAAGAGAAAATACTCAACAATAAAAGACGTAAGAACATTCAGAGGAGCATGCGCAGATTCAGACCATTACATGGTCACTGCTACGCTAAAACAAAAAGTCAAAAAAACTAGAAGACATAGTAACAAACAGCTCAAGTGGAATGTAAGCAAATTAAACAATGACAACGTAAAAGAAGAATACGCAGAAGCAGTGAAAACTAAACTAAACACTAGACCCAAGCAAAAAGAAATAGAATCGGAGTGGAAAGTAATAAAAGAAAGCGCAACACTAGCGGCAGGAGAAAAGGTCGGTAGAGTACAGAAAAAAGTAAGAGAAGAATGGTACAATAAGAAATGTAGAGAAATAAAATCAAAGAAGACACAAGCAAGAATAAAGTGGCTGAGAACGAATGAATTAGAAGATAAAAAGGAATATGAAGAAATAAGAAAACAAGTCAAGAAGTTAATACGAAAAAGTAAAAGAGAGTGGATAGACAATAAATTAGAAGATTATAAACAGGTGTGGATAGATTACTACAAGGAACTATTAATTGAACCCGAGGCAGAAAAAGAAGAAATGATAGAAGAGGAAGAAGAAGGAGAAGAAAATGAAATAACGACTGAACCAACAAGAGAAGAACTAGAAAAAGTCATTGGAAAAAACCGTAATGGAAAAGCACCGGGTAAGGATGGAATCAACAATGAGCTCATTAAATATGGAGGCAACGAACTGAAAGAAAGAATGTATGCTCTAATTCTGGAAATTTGGAAGGAGAAAAGAATGCCGAAAGAATGGGATACAGGAGAAGTGATAATGATTTATAAGAAAGGCGACCAGCAAAAATGTCAAAATTACAGGGGAATAACGCTCGTCAATACCGCGTATAAAATAGTATCAGGAATAATACAAATAAGGCTAGCAAAGATTACAAAACAGATAGTAGGGCAATATCAATGTGGATTCACACAAGGGAAATCAACTATAGATGCAATTCATGCAATAAAGCAAATAATGGAGAAAGCGTATGGGCACAAAATTGAACTAGAAATGCTCTTTGTTGATTTCAAACAAGCCTTTGATTCAATAAAAAGGCCACAGCTCCTGCAAGTCCTTCAAAGATTAGGAATACCAAAAAATCTAAGGCAATTAATAGCAATGACCATGAAAGAAACAAAAATCAGCATTAGAACACAAAAAGGAAAAACAGAAGATTTTACAATCAATAAAGGAGTAAAGCAAGGGGATTCGTTGTCAGTCACGTTGTTCAACCTAGCACTAGAGTATGTAACAAGAAGAATAAATAAAGAAAATTTAAGAACGGGAGGAAGACAAGTCATTGCATATGCTGATGATATAGTAATAATTACAAAAACAAGAAAAATCATGGAGAAAACATTGAGGGAAATTATAGAACAAGGAAAAGAGATGGGGCTAGAGCTAAATCAGGAAAAAACAAAAATTATGAGAACTGGAAAAAACGCAGGAATAGGAAGTATTAAAGTAGGAGAATACGAATTCGAAGAAGTAGAGCAGTTCAGATATTTGGGAACCACAATAGAACGAACTGGGAATAGAAAACTTGAAATAGGGGAGAAAATAGCAACGACAAATAAGGCCTTTTATGCAAATAAAAAACTACTCAAAAGCAAATTACTCACAAAAAAGACTAAAATAAATATCTACAAGACAATAATCAGGCCAATCCTACTATATGCAGCAGAAACAATGAGTATGACAAAAAAGGAAGAAGAAGCCCTACGAATAGCGGAAAGAAAAATTATGCGTACAATATTAGGAATAGTTAAAATAAAAGAGGAAGAATTCAGAATTAGAACAAATGACGAAATCAAACAAGTACTAAAAGAAGATATAGTAACGAAAATAAAGCAATATAGAGTTAGATGGCTAGGGCACATTTGGAGAGCGGAAAGTGGGACATTGGTGCATTCAATGCTACAATGGGAACGGGAAGAAGACGAGGAAGACCTAGATCAAAATGGTTACAGGAAGTGAAAGAAGATTTGCGCAGGGCAGGAATAAATAACTGGCAGGTGGCAGGATAAAGTAGGCGACAGGAAGAAATAATAATAATAATAATAATAAAATGGAGAGGAATTATAAAAAGCATTACTTAAATAAGCGACAGGGAGTGATCCACCCAAAAGCCAAATGGATCTAGAAAGCTTTTAAAAGCGGCTTAGCCCCATCAGGGGTGTTTCGGCCACCATTCATGGTGTAGCGTTATGGGGTACCATGCGCGGAAAATGACCTGGCGCGGTAAATCGTCTTTTTTGCCCTTAGATACAGTCTGTTTTTGTTCAACTAAATGTTTTAGTTTCCATTATTGTCGACTTTTTGACAATGAAATGTCAATTTACCAAGGTGGTAGTGAGAAAAAGATTTTGTTCTAAACTAATTTGATATTCGACTACCAGGAGGCCAACTAACGACGGAGTATGTTTTAAGAATTCGCTAACATAGCCCGGGACTAAGTTTCTTTCTAATATATTGCTTTTTACCTTACAAAAAAACTTTCTTCGCATTACAAAGGATTTTGCTTCATCAAAAATTCTAAGTCCCGTTACATTCTGCTATTGTAACAACAATTTCGTTTCGCACACAATAACAAAAAATATTACTCATAAATTTATATTTGTATTGATCTGAGATGCTTTCAAGCTAATCAATAACAAATTTTGAAATCAAACCTCGTAATATTTATCAAAATTTATTTTTTAAAGTAATACAATAACATTTAAGCAACAAGAGCTGATGCTGTGCTTGATTCGTATTTCCAATTAGGAGCCAAAACACCTTTTGTTTTATAATATCTGGCGAGACGATGGATACGGGACTCTACCAAAATCAATCGGAATTTACTGTCTTTGTCTTTTCTGTTGCGTTCCAAATGTTTACGAATGGCTACAGCTTTTTTAATTAAATAGTACAAATCTTCTGGTAGATCAGGTGCTAAACCCATTGCTTTCATTATACGCAAAATCTTATTTCCGGTCACAAATCGAACTTGTGCTACTCCTAGAGAATCCCTCAAGATTACACCTGCAACATACCACAACTTAGCATAAGTACTGCATAACAAAACGTACACCGTCTTACCAATTTGGGATGGAGTCAATCCTTTTTTTCCATTTTTGAAGATGTGATCTTTTACATCCTCTGGAGTTAGTTTTAACCAGGTTGGAACACTTCTTCGATATGGTAGTGCAGACTGGGCAATACCCTTACTAAAAATAAGAAAACCATTAATTTCACAAGCATTTCAATTTTTAAAAACAGCAATAACTATAGAAAGAAACTATGCCATGCGGTAATTTAACCTCTAACTAATACAATTTTGCACGTTTCTGTCATTTATAGATTAATATTTTTTAAATGTCAAATTAGCGCCATAATTATACAAAAAAATATATATAGAAAATTTACCCAGGAGCATGCATACGACCCATTTCTGTGAATGTTTTATAAATTCAATGGTCCGCAAAAACCGTATTGACACACGACAGCTTAAAGAGGAAGTACATCGACGTAGATCAGTGTTGCCAACCGTCTAGCATGTTTCTCCACTACCATGCGCCAATAATTCCGCTACATTTTGTAAAATACCGCTACCACGTGAATTTTCTAGGACAGTACATGCATTTAAACGCCTTTTAGTTATTTTGTTAAAATATGAACATGCATACATGGCAAAAATAGACATTTTCGTTTTAAAATTCGTTTATTGTTAAAAATAAACACCAACATACAATAAAAAAAAATTGTTTTTAGAATCGGGAGTCTTTATTATCACCGTCCTATATGATTTCTAGGAATGCATACTTAAGAAAAATATGGTAAGGTGATCCTACATCAATTCTTCGAATGTTAATTTAAATTTTGTAGACTGATGTTCCTCATTTTTCAATTTTTTTGGTTTGAACAAATTCCGCTACTTTTAAAAAAATAAGTTCTTGCCGCCGCTACGCCACTACGAAGTCCAAAATCCGCTACAGTAGCGGAATTCCGCTACGGTTGGCAACACTGACGTAGATCCGTTTTGGCTACGATTTTCGGACTACGCTTGCGTAATCTCTGAAGTTAGGTGCAAAAATTCCGATGAAGCTTTTACGGAGGAAAATACCAAAATATTAAGCTATAAATCTATATTAGGAATATTTAAAGCTTATACAACTGTCTATAAAATTGTAGTAATACTATAATTGCTTTTAGGATAGAATAAATGATTAGACTCATCAGTTTTGTTTTAAATATGGTTATAAATTCTCCGTGCATGCGCAGTATGATAGCTACGAGCTACGAAATTCTGTGACGTTGTGTTGTAATGGCCGCCGCGTAGTTCGTTTATTACAGAAATTATGATTAAGAAATAAATGTCATTAAGAAAAACAAGAGCTCCCAAAGTGAAGCTTATAGAAGGAATTTTTTATTCTTAATAGTTCTTTTAAATAGATTACAAATTTAAGAAATTATAATGTTTATTTAGGTAAATACCGGTTGTTAATAAATTTCACTAAAGTAGTTATTGTCATGTCAATATCCTAATCTTTTGGATGTTATAGTTTTCAAAAATGAACGATGATAAAAACTCTAACCCAAGTTCAAGCCAACGCCGCAAACGTAGTTTATTAGTGTTTGAAGATTCTTCCAGTGATAGTTCTATCGAAAATCCGGCACACAGAAGAAGACGAAAGATTTATATACAGGAATCGGGTACTGAATCTGATAGCGATAGTTCGTGTGAATTCCGAAAAAGAAAGAAGGTCGCTGTAAGTATAGACTTCTAAACTGGAGGAGCAAATTTAACATTTTTTGTTATTGCAGAGAGTAACCAGCGATTCTTCCGATAGTTCAGATTCTGAAATAGTTAGGCGAGTCAAAAAGAATGCAAAGCTCGAGTCTGATAGTGGTAATGAAGAAAGCAGCGGATGGGAATCCGATGACAAATCAGAGTCTGAAGACATTCCAGAACAACAAACACAACCATCGTCATCGAAAGTTGTAAATTTGGAAGGAGATAATGGTTCCTCATCTGATAGTAGCGATGGAGACGCAGAAAAATGCCCTATATGCCTGTTAACATTTAAAAACCAAGAAGTAGGGTCACCTGAGGCATGTGATCATAGTTTTTGTGCCGAATGTATTCAAGAATGGGCAAAAAGTGTAAACACTTGCCCCGTAGATCGTAGAAAATTCAATTTGATTTTGGTTCGAAGCGATTACAACGGGCAATATGTAAGAAGCATACCGGTACAAGAACCAACCAATAATGCACTTGGGGATGCTATTGAGGAAGAGATTGATTTTACGCCTTGCGAAGTATGCGGTTCTTCACTTAATGAAGATAGATTATTATTATGTGACAGGTGTGATTCGGCATATCATTTGGATTGTCTCAATCCTCCACTATCAGAGGTACCTGAAGGAGAGTGGTTTTGTCCTTCTTGTAGAAATGTCGAACTGGTTGATATAGACATCTTAGATTTGGATATTCTTTTGAGGGACGCCGAAAGATTTGCTCATCAGAGACCGGGTGCCCATAGGTGAATTCATGCTTTTAATTAATTATATCGGTGTTAATTAATTTTTGTTGTATGGCTTATTGTTGGTTTTTGCTATTTAATTTTTTAATTGAGATGGAAAAAGAAACAATAGACATATCAATTTGGACAAAATCTCGGTAAGAATTGTTTTTAAATATTTTGTGTTTATTTGATACTGAATCGGTCTTGTTGGAATTTTGATTAATAATACATGCTGATTCTGAATTGTATTTTTATTTATTATTCATACGATAAACGTGAACGTGAGCAAATGTATTTTTGCTGATAGACACCTATTGTGTGCTTATTCTTTTTAGTCAAACACAGTGAAACTAAAATTCCCCTTTTTTTACGTATTAAAAAAAATTATTCTTGAATTTAGAGAAGTTGTACTATTTTATAAGCTAATCGATTTGGACTTAAAGTATGTTAAAGTGGTGCAATTTGTATTATCTTGAAGTCAGATTAGAAGTTTCGAAAATGAAGAATGTTAATTTGTTGAAGCGTAGTCGACCAGTTAATGTCATAAGTAAACATTACTACCCGAATAAAATTATATTTGTCTACTTAAAACAGTTGTGTGTTTCGGTACATGATTTTTAAAACGATGATAAACACGAATTTTATTATTATATTATGCACAACGATTTATTTCTACTTTTCTTAAAATAGCAGTTTTAAAACTATGATGTAAAAGAATAGCATTAATTTTGTGGCAAATTTAACATTTAACTTTCTATTAATTATTACTAAATGAAGCAAATAATTTTTTGTATAACATTAAAAATTGTTCGAGAATATTGGTACTATTCATATTCCTCGAAATTAAACTTGCTCTTTATTGCTTTACATCAAACATTAAAAAGGTTTTATTTTAAAATTTAATAGATTGATACCGCGTACAAGACAAATCGAAAGAATAAGGACTCGAATAGTTCAGCAACGAGAGCAGAACCCAGATAATAATGATGCGGAAGCCACAAATCCACCCTCAGTGGAAGAGCCAACAAACCAGGCAGGGCCAAGCACAAGTAGACGTACCACTACCAAGACGACTACTCGGAGGAAGCCCATAAGGAAACGTAAAAGAAAGTGCAAGAAATCTAGACGTACACCTAAATATAAGATTACATATGAAATTGATGAAGTAACAGGTGAAAAAGTTGCTATTAAAAAGAAAACACGTAGATATAAAAAACGGAGGAAAACAAAGAAACGTAAAATTAAAGTTAGACGAGTATTTGTACCTAAAAGCGTTAAGAAGCGTCTGGCGAAACAACTGGGCATATGTCCCCCGCAGAGGGTTGGTCAAAGTTTGCCTGATATAAAGGTACAGAGTTCAAACAATAAATAATGTATTAAAATATCTACTGCAAACTAATCATAATATGCTTTTTAGGTGTAGGTGAACCTATAAACAAATATTTGTGTACTAATCAATGTTAATACACATATAACTATTTCACTTCCACTTACACTAACACTATGTCTTAGGCGTAGGGTTGTGCCTTGGTCAATTGACTGGTCAATTTGACCACGGTCAAAAACTGTGTGGTCAAATTCACTGTCAAATGCTGTTTTCGCCTTAAAATTGTTTATATTAAATTACACTATCAATCATCAGTTTTTTTATTTTTGCAGAAAATACTTAACTACTACAATAAGGTTTTTAAAAAATGCCTGCATTTCATGTCAATAAATGTGGTATTAGTATTATTTTAGTTACCGAGAGTATAAAATGAAATAATTGTTAAAATTGTTATAAATATGCACTTATAAACACCAAACAAAAGGGTTGGTGGTAATATGGTACTTGTTAACCTTGTGATTTGCTTAAACTTAGAGAACTATCAATACAATTTATTGAAAAAAAGGTGAATTTAAAAAATTAAAATGGTCAAATGAGCGGTCAATTGACCTAAAAGTTGTTGACCGGTCAAATGCACAACCCTACTTAGGCGAATGCGGGCACTGTGATGTGGTGCATGTGTTTATAATCAAACTGCATACACTAAATGAATATCGTCGATGAAACCAGAAAACCGTGTAAATTCGTTTACCACAATTTTACAGGAGAGGTCGAAAACGGTAAAACGGAAAAAAGTGTAGCTCCAAATTTTTAAGTAAATATATTAATACGAAAAACGTGTATCTCCATATTTGTATTTACAATAATTAATGATATAATATGCAACACAAAACATTAAAATCTAAACTACATCTGAAACATTATTACAGCCTTACCTTAATCTAGATTCCCACAATAACATAAGTTTCAAAATATATTTACAGTACGAGACCCTTTAATAACCCATTACACTTACTGTTATGCGTGGTTTCACAGTTTTCCTGTTATATTATCATGGGAGCGAGTTACACCAATTTCTTAGGTGGATTTTTAACATCTGTAAAAAAATTTTGGAGATGCAGCGTATTCTGGGACGTAGATACAGTTTGTGTCTAATAGATGGTACCAATATCTCAGTTTTAGCAAAAAGTGGAGTTACACGGTTTTCTGGTTCCATCGACCATATGCCCAAATTGAATACGTTTAGTAAGATGTTGCGTTTTTGCATCGCACGGATGGTTGGAATGTTTAAAACGGTTTGATTTTTTACCACAGTACAAAACTCAACCTCTTCCTATAAATTATGAGTCTTTTCTCGATTACGTTTTTAATATTTTCAGTTTCAGTAAACTGTTTTCCATTAGTAAAAAGTATCGTGTTAAATCCGAAGTCACTGTTCAAGTTGCAACGCTTTTCACTACTATAAAACGCTATTTAAAACGCAGTGACATGTATTGTAATTGGTCACATCTGCTTTTGTCGCAAGTGTTTGCAATGTGTGCGTTAAACGCAATGCTCACATCGCACGCACCGTCACATACCTAAGACATAGCCTAATATATTCTGGGCATAGAAACATTTTGCAACTCACAAGTAGAAATATTTCTACACCTGTTATGTGAGCTTTAGTAAAGATCCTCTTATCTTCTTCTTGGCACTTCAATCCCATGGAATTATGATTGTTGATCATTCTTTTAATATGAGGTGGATCAATCCTCATATTCTTTCATTTCTCTATTCACAGCTTTTCATGTGTTCTTGTTTTCATCACTATTTCTGCATATCTGTTTCCAATCTTGTATTTCCATCATCTTTAAGTCTTTTTTTATGTTATTTGTCCATCTTACTTTAGGTCTTCCCTTTATTCTTGGCTTCCATTCCGTTATTCTCCTTATTATCGTCTCCATATCGCTTCTTATAGCATGTCCAAACCATTTTAGTCTTTTTGCCTTTATTATTTTTATGATGTCTTCTTTCATTTCTTGCAATATTTCATGGCTCATTCTCCTTCTCTTTTCTCCATTGTTCATCCCTATTGGTCCTAGAATTGTTCTTATTATTCTTTTTCAAAGCGTCTCATCTCTTCCTCTTATCATCTAGTTTGTAATAACATTTGCAGTCCTCATTGCATAAATCAGTAAGTCCTAGATATTTTTGTAGGGTCTTCTTAAAAGCACAAAATTTAATTTGGCATTGAAAAGGCCTAAAATAGAGAACCTTGTTTATAAATATTTGTTGGTAGCAACATTTCAATGTTAAAAGTGTAGGACTGTTTGTTTCGATATTTCTTTCTTATTTATAGATCCTTTACTCATTACATAATATACTTTATTCGCGTTGTCTATTCTGTATGGTGTTTTCCTGTTTCTTCAATTGTCACTCCTAAGTACTGAAATTCATTTACTTGATCTATTTCCACCCCTTCTATCTATACAGGGTGTAACATGAAGTAATGTCATCCTTTTAGGGGTATATTCTACAGCCCAAACTAAGAAAAAAAATATATAAATTTTTTTTCGAAAATGCTCCATAAGAAGGTTACCTGACAAAGACAGTTTCAAAATGCTTTATTAGTTGAAATAATTTAACAATTTTTATTTTGTTTTAAATTTTATACTTTAATACTTAAATAATAACTAACAAATGCTCCATGATAAAAAACAAATGAATTGTAAATTTTGGCAAGTGTTTGCCAAGGTAATAAAGTTAATACCGGGTGATCAACGGAATTCATAATTAGAGCAGACTGTGATATTTACCATAAAGTTGACAACCAACACAGGTTTGCAGCTTGAAATTAAAAATTTTAAGTGTCAGAATTGAGGCTACCCGGTGCATTGAAGCTGACGAACAACACTTTGAACATTTAAGTACCTATTGTAATTTCAATTTTTTCTTCAAACTTATTTTATTTCTGCGTGTCAGCAAAATAATGTTTTTTCTATAGTAGCTGTTAAAGTGCTACTTTATCTATTAATTTGAGTAGATAAAGAATCACTTTAACAGCAAGGGTAGATAAAGTAATTTAGATATTGTTTGTAACCCTAGAAACGCCCATCCTAATGACATTTTAAAACGTGACTCGATTTGTAATTTTTTAAACGTCAATGTCAAATAAAATTTATTTTATGATTTTTTTCCTTTAAAATAAATGCTATAGAAAAAATAGAGTATTATACACGACGATAAAATTTAATTATCTTGTCGAGCGTAATTAGCGTCTCGACGCTAAAATACGCCCTCGAAGATAAAATACAATTTTATCGTCTTGTATAATAAATAACTATTTTCTACACCTATTTAATTATATTGCAATTATTAGCATTTTTTTTGTGAAAAATAGTACCTATAATTCACTGCAGTGAATTATGATTTCGGCCAATCACAAATACATCAATATTTCGCTAATCCAATCATATTTTAAATCGCCCGCGATCAACTGCTTCTGCGGCTGACAATCGACTCGCGTGACACGCCCAAGTGTGTTGTCATATTGCTTGTTTACAAAGTTATCAAATTTGACTAATTTGAGTCTAATATATTTGTTTAATAGGTGTAGAAAAAGTATCGTATTACATTCGCGATTATGGCCATTATTCGCTCAGATGATTTGTGCCACTCGCCTGACGGCTCGTGGGCTCAAACGTCATCTTCGTGAATAATGGCTGTCATAATCGCTGATATAATAATATACTAAAAATTACTATATCATCAAAGATCGTACAAAGCACGAGCTTAACCTCATATATAACAATTGTCAATTTATTATTCATTTCTCAGTGTGTCCAACCACACAACATAAAATAACACCAATCACAGCCTCCTCTAATTATAAATTCCGATGATCACCCGGTACTAAAGTTAATATGGCTTATCGATTTACAAATGAAGAGTACACAAACATGCATCTTATGTATGGTTTGGCAATTTTTAGCAACTATTATGATTGTTAGTTATTATTTAAGTATTAAAGTATAAAATTTAAAATAAAATAAAAATTGTTAAATTATTTCAACTAATAAAGCATTTTGAAACTGTCTTTGTCAATAACTTTCTTATGGAGCATTTTCGAAAAAAAAAGTTATATGAATTTTTTCTTATTTTGGGCTGTAGAATATACCCCTAAAAGGATGACATTACTTCATGTTACACCCTGTATATAGTTCCCATTTTTCTCATCCAATTATCATTACTTTTGTTTTATTCTTGTTCGTTTTCATTCCATATTTTACTAAAGTCTCGTTCCACATATTCAAGTTATCTTGTAGGTCTTTTCATTCCTTGCCATGATCGCAACGTCGTCTGTGAATACACATTCGGTGAGATGTTGTATATGCATTGGTTTTGTTTTCGTCCTGGTTTTTCTAATAATTTCATCCATATAAGTTATGAAGAGTAGAAGGGCTCAACGCTCCTCCTTGACGTACTACTATTTTTGTGGTGAAGAAGCCCGATTTCATGTTATTACTGATTACGCAATTTGTTGCTTCTTTATACAAGTTTTTGACTGCTCCAATTAACTTGTCGTTTACATTTCTTTTCCATACGCTTTCCCATATTTTGACTCTAGCAACTTTATCACACGCTTTTTCCATGTATAAAAATTAAATACAATATTCCCTCTCATTAATGAGTTACTTACTATTTCCTTTATTGTGAATACATGATCTTGTGTACTTCTACATTTGCTGAAACCACTCTGTGTTTCCATTAACTTTGGTTCTATTACTTGTGTTAGTCTTTTTTCTAATATATGCTCGTATATCTTGGTTATTGTACTTAGCAGCGTGTAGTTGTTACAGTCTTTGTTGTTGCCTTTTTTATAAATTGGCACTATTAAGTCTACTGCCCAGTCTTTTGGTGTTTTTTTCCTCTCTCCATACTTGTTTGAATATTTCCATTTCGCTCATATTTTTGACCATTCTTGTAGTTATTTTATTGACACCTGGTGCTTTGCCATTTTTCAGCCTTTGTTTCGCTTCCTTCAGTTCTTCCATTTTTATTTCATCAGCTTCCATATTACTTCTCTGGTTACCATGATCATTGTTACTTTGGTCCTTTGGCTTCCTGTGTTTAGAAGATTTTCAAAGTACAGTAGACACGCGATAATGTGAACAAAATAAAACAAGGCGTGTTCACGTTTGCGATTTGTTCATGCTATCGAATAGTAATGATTTTCTACTAGAAACTGATAAAAAAAGATCAAAAACAAAGTAAAAATTGCTTATTAACGTTTTATATTAAAATACGAACTACTGTTGCAGAAAAAAATCGAAAATTTTGTATTGAAAACGTTTACTGCTAAATTAAGCACACTGAACACAAGCAACAATTACGTTTTTAATGCATCGCATCAGCTTTAAAAGAGATTTGGCGCCATGGAAAACGGCCGTATTTAATAACTGTCTACTAAATAAAAACGCGTATCAGTAGACAACCCAAAATTAACCAAAACACGTATTATGCAGTCACATTTGTGCACCGTCAACGCTATTATGTCTGCAAATACCTTTAATGCGGCATAGACATGTAAACAAGTTACAGGAAACGTCAGAAATTCAATATGTTTTATTGTTTTCATACATCTTAAACAATGTTCACGTTAGTGAGGGTTAGTGTGTTCACGTTATACGGTGGTCAATATAATAAAAATGTTGTTCATGTTAGCCGGATATTCACGTTACCCGATGTTCACGTTACCGCGTGTCTACTGTATTCCTTCCAACGCTCCACGATCTTGTTTTTTTCTGACAGTATTTCACCTTCTGCGTTTTTAATAGTTGTTGTTCTTGTATTTTTATCGCGTCTAAGGTTTTTAAGTACTCTATAGAACAGTTTTTGGTTCCCTGTGCCGTCTCTCTCTCTCCAACTTCACTCCAAACTCTTCCCGTTGTTTTTGTTTTGCTTCTTTTATCAACTTCTTAACTTTTTTTTTTGTTGTTTATATAGCTGGTATTTTAGTTCTGTATTATTATTGAGATATTTTTGCCATTTATTCTTCTTTGTTTTAACCTGCTGCTTTATCTCGTCTGTCAACCATGCTGTCTGTTTTTTGAACCCTACACCCTTTGGGTATAAGTGTAGGACTATCACTGTTAGCCTAGCGGTCTAAACCATGGGTGTCCAACCTTTTGATTTGACTGGGTCACATTGAACGAAGAGCAATTGCCTTGAGCGGCATAGAAAATATGTAATATAGTTGTTAATGTGTACAAGTTTTGTTGTAACATCAAAATCTTATGGAGCCATATTACTAGCTGTCAAGGGATGTATAGGCCCTCAGGCCACGGGTTGGACACGCCTGGTCTAAACCCTAATCTGAGTATAAAATATTTGAAGGTATTCTCTGAATGTTACATGTAGCAATTGTCTTGAAATTTTTAGTTTTTTAATCAATTTTCACTGACGCTTCATCCGCCAACTCGGCAGATGAATCGCTTATAAGCAGTTGAACCGTACACACGATTCATCTAACGAATCGTCGGCCGATTAGTCACAAACCGCCTCGTGTGTTCTTGCTCTATTGAAAAATTAGTTTTCTACTTAATCAGAACATATGAGGAATACTTTCAATGTTTTCATAATATACATTTAAAAAAAAATTACTTCACTTAAGGTATACAAATAAATAAATTTTGCTTATAAATACGAAGGTACCAGCCAATGTAAGAGATATTGGACAACGAAGAACCCAGGCGGGAATTCCAGCATTACATCTTTTCGGTCAACGAGATGAATTAGATTACTTCTCTGAATCAGACACCGAAATTGAGGGATCTGGGGTTAATATTTTAGTGGGTCGCCGACCAAACATTTCTGATGCTGCCTTATTACGAAGAAATACACGAAATAAGGCTGCCGTTTTAACAGCACCAAGTGCCACAATTAGTTCGGTAGATCTATTGGGAAGCATTCTAGACACACAGGCCAAATTGCATTCAAGAAACAGTATTATTTCCGTTAGGAAGGACGGTACTCTTAAAATTGATGTCGATAAAAAGATACCCATGAAAGACAAGCGTGTAGATGTTGAAAAAGGCAATTCCCGATTACGCCAAACACCCATGGTACCAAACACAACAACAAATGAAGGTAAATTAATAGTTCTGGTTCCATTTTTTCTGTTGTTAAAAACGTCTAATTTATAAATAAGTAATTGTAATTATAATTCTCCAGGAAATGCCAATACTTCTAATTTGAATCAGTACCGAGAAGAAACGAATTATTCAAGTTACGAAAACAGTGTGCCGACTTCAACAGTAGGCTCTTCAGATGTAGGAGGTGTAAATGCCTTCAACAGAGAAAATCAAGACGAAGGTCCTCAAGATTATTCTTTAAATCGATTATATAGCTTATATGAATCCAGCGATCCTAAGGATAAAAAGAAGAAATCCGAAGACAGTACAAAAGAAACACCCGATGAAAATACACCTACAGCAAATAGTGACTCGGAATTTGATATATATAGTGATATTGAAACTGTTAGTACAAGCAAAGTTGAAGACTCGGAAGTTAAATATCCATCCCCGGTTCCAGCAGAACCAGCAAGTGCAACTCATGCTGCAGATGAGGATAACGAAAGTGACACCGATTTAATAATAGATACAGAAAAATCGGATCCTGAAAAGTACGACCCAGCGGCGGCTTTTGACAGTGATAACGACGAGGATACAAAAGAGGAAGCTGTCACATCTACAAGCGAAACAGTTGCAATTCCCAAACATTCTGATCATTCAAATTATGCTCCGGCACCTTGGAATTCCGAAATCCAATCTGAAACTGTGCAATCTTCAAATCAAACTGAATTCCGACATCCAACAATGATGGAAGAAGAATTTAATGAAAAACAAGTGGAAGAGGAAAATGAAGAGCCAGAAGATGACTGTCCAAATTTTAATATTTATTCGAGCGAAAGCTTGGATTTAGCAAAAAATGCAGAGTTAACTATGCTAATAGCTCCGAGTGATATTGAAGAAAAGACGGAGGAAAAGGTAGACGATGCACAAACTTTTACTGAACCTAGTGCAATGCCTGTAGAAGATACTAACCGTGACAAAAATTTAGAAAATAAACCCCGAGCAAGTAAAAAAGTTCATTCTGGGTTGTATAGCGATTCAGAAGATGAGACCATAGTAAAAATTATTCCACAAAAACCATTCGGCATTGGAGATATAAGAAATATGACTGAGGACATAAGCGAAGAAGAAAGAAGTTATACACCTTGCTTAGATGAAAAAGAACCAGTTAGGGAAGGCCTAGAAGGTTTAGAAACTGAAATGATTTCCGATGATGACAAAAATGATTTTGAGGAAACTCATGAGCAAGAATTAAAAACTGCCTCGGATGGGGATGCTTTAGAAATTAATGCCAAGGAATCTGAGCTTGATTTTACTCGACCGGAGGATTGTGAAGAAGGAGAAATAATCGATAAATTGAAATCTAAAACAGAAGAAGTACCACTACAAGAGCCCGAAGAAACAGTTCCATCTAAAACTAAGGAGAAAGATACTACTAATAAAGAAAATGAAGTTAGCAACAAAGAACCTGTCTTCAAAAAACTAAGCAAAAACACTAAAGAACGTAATTATCGCGATAAAGAAAATAAAGAAAGAAGTAAATCAAAGGAGAGGAAGGATAAATCCAGTAAAGACAGTAAAAAAGAAAAACGAAAAGAAAAAAGAAAAGAAATTCCTCGTTACGATGTAAGGACAGTTGTGGAAACTAAACCCAAACGAGACAAATTCGGAAGAGATCCAACTCGTCGCCGCTCTTATTCTTCTAGCAAATCTGCAACACCACCGAGAAAATTTGGAAGGGATGATGTACACAGAAGGTCAGGATCTCGTTCTAGTAGATCTATGACACCGAGAAGATTTGGAAGGGACAACATTCGAAGAAGATCGATGTCATATTCAAGCAGGTTTGTATTCATTTTTGCTATTATTATTATTATATCATCAATATAATAATATTATTAATATCATCATAGTAGAATAAGCAAAAGACTGGATTTCTTTTATTGTACAGATCAGCAACGCCTCCCCGTCGCTCATTATCTAGAAATCGTAAATCGCATTCCCCGCAACGGAAACGAAGAGGAAGATCAATTTCACGATCTAAATCTCGTGATCGTAAACGATCTAGGTCCAAAATAAGGAAACGTCCACAGTCTACAAGTAGAGATAGACGTAAATCTGGGCGAAAGTCAATTGACAGATCAAAGCAGCGTAAAGAAAAGAAAGCAAAAAGTCGTTCCAGATCTCCATCGAGAAGAAGAGACTGGGAACGTAGGCGTTCTAGAGGATGGTCAGCATCTATATCACGTTCAAGAAGTCCCGAACCGAGACATTTTACTCCTTCATGGACTCCTCCACGTATGATGAATCAATCTGTAAGACCTCAGAATCTCACGGTCATTTTGCCAAATGATTCCAATAAAAAACGAAAAGAGAAGAGAAGGAAACAAGAGAAGAAAACCAAGGAAACTAATGATAAACAAAAGAAACGTAGGCGTAGTGACAGATCTCCGCCACCTTGTAAAGAGGTATTTGCCTCTGGTAATAATATACTTGTCAGTGTAAGTTTTAACAAAGACAATGAAGAACGAGACGAAAGATTAAAGCGAAGGCGAGATAGTGGTGAGGAATTAACAACAAGGCGTATGCGTAAGGAAAAGGAAAAACAAAGCAAAACTGTGAAGGTTAGAAGAAGAACTAGAAATGTTTCCAACATTAAACCTGTAGCAATTATTGATCTGGATAGATCACCATTTAAAGAATTAACGCCATCACCTAAAGATGTGATTGTGTTAAGTGATAGCGATAACGCAGACAGCAACGATTTACTAGGATTACAGAAGGCTCTCCGTCGTGATACGTCTGAGCAAGCAGCAAGTCCTGAAGCGACGTCTAATAATAATTATATTAATAGCATGGGCCCTAAAACACCTCCAGAACCACAGGTAAGATGCACATAATAATCTTATTTTAATTGTAGTTTTTAAATAATTAATCATTTTAACAGGTGAAGTTTTCGTTCAATTCAAAACAGCCTCAATTGCGCCAAATCAGCAATCCTTTGCATGAACCAGACGATGGTGAGGAAGAAATCGATCCGCAAGAGGAACTGGAAAATAGATTAAATGAAGTTATGCACAAAGGTCCAAATACACCTCCCGAACCGCCCAATTCCCCACCAAGTTCACCTGATGCGTACGATCCGTTTGACCCTACCAAATCAAGAACACCTACACCAGAACCGAAACAACAAAATGTACAATCTAATGTAACTCAAAGTACCGAAGATACCCAAGAAGAGCCAGATCGATCTACACTTGGAGATATAACCGAAAAAAGTGTAACACCAATAGCTCAAACTTCCGTGTCAAAATCACATACACCTCCAATTGCTATTGCTGATATTCAGCCTGCCGATTCCCAAAGCAGTGTTCGGGCTATTACACCTGATACAAACTTGGATAGTTCTCCAGAAAGACCAATCGGAGTTGTTATTAATCAAATGGTACAATCTCAAAGTAGCGTTTTTCCTACAGTTGCATCTAAGCCCATAGCTACTACTGTTTATTCATCAGGGGCAACTTCGATGATAACATCAACACCAGTATCTACAAATTTGAGTGTACCGAGAATTAATATTTTAAGTTCTTCGGTACTAACTCCACCAACAGTAACTTCTTCCGTTCCCCAACGTATTGTTTTGCCTAGCACGACCAAATCAAGCCCCATTAATAAAGTTTCACCATCTAAAACTCCTGTCAAATTAACACCGATCAAACCTATGCCTTCAAAGAACATCGCAAAATTACCATTGCCTAAGCAATTACCCATTGCAAAAGCTGCTTGGAAGTCTAAGAACCGTAATAACGAAAGTAACGATGCTAATCTTGATTTTGATTCACCATACTCTCCAGGATCAAGTGACTATGAGGATCTATTTGAACCACCCCCTGATACGGGTAAAACCGCAAATACTACAAAAACAACTCAGCCCACTAAGAATACAAAAAAATCACCATCAAAAACACAAACTGCTTTTGATGCTTTGTTTGGATCTTCACCTGTTTATACAAATAAGAACAAAAGCAAAAATAAAGCAAAGCCCAATAAAAAAACTGCTCATGCTAGTAAAGGTGAGTTGTGGGACGGTTAATTTTTATCAATATTTCCCATTCACTAATATACTAACTACTTTATATTACCCTTTCTTTTAGGTACAAAACAAGTTGGTGTTAAATTAGACGAGGACAATTTAAAAATTTTAGATGAACTACCAAATTCCGCTGTAGAAATGCAGGTTAAAGACAAGGTAAACAGTTATCTTATCAAATATACTATTAAATGTAAGTCTTAACGCCGTTTATTACAGTTTTTGAAAAAACTAAACAGACAAGAAAGGGTGGTCGAAGAAGTAAAGTTTGTTTTAAAACCTTATTACAACAAAAAACGCGTAACAAAGGAAGAATATAAAGATATTTTAAGACGAGCCGTTCCAAAGGTAAATCTAAAAGTACACTGCTTCGAATATGAATTCATTAAGTACTGTTTACAGATCTGCCATAATAAATCGGGAGAAATCAATCCGAAAAAGATACAGCAGCTTGTAGAAGCTTACGTGAAGAAAGTTAGGCATAGTAAAAAAGTAACATCTAGTAGTTCTGTGAACCCTCAAAAAACGTGAGTGAATTGAATTTTTACCACTCGAACTAACAA
Source organism: Melanotus villosus (assembly GCA_963082815.1). Taxonomy (NCBI): domain Eukaryota; kingdom Metazoa; phylum Arthropoda; class Insecta; order Coleoptera; family Elateridae; genus Melanotus; species Melanotus villosus. The sequence goes on along the minus strand of OY720418.1, from coordinate 58,365,357 downwards.
TTAATTAAGTTTTACTATCTCTAACATTTGTACAGGGTGGCCCGTAAGTCCCAGGCTGCTAAGCACGCTGAAATTCAAGGAGTCACGGTGGATCTCACTTCTTGAATTATAGGGTGTTGATTAGTTCCAGAGATTTATTGGCTACCCTACTTGTATCAATTCCATATAGGTATCGTTAAATTGTAATACATAAATATATACTGGGAGATTTATGTTTATTATATTTGCTGTGAGTTTAAATGCTCAGTTGTATTTGTAGGAATGTTCAAAAATAAAACAAAAATCGATGTGTCTTTTTTACCTGTTTATAGGTATTTTCTTTGAGGCTAATGGTGTTTTTCTAACACCTATTACTTGGTGTTTTTATTTACTATAACTCGAGAAATTATATTGGGTATCCGAAATATTCGTGTTAACATTTTTGTCAGAAATATTCTTTATTAAAACTTCAAGTGGTATTACATAATTAAGTAGTCATATAGGTTTGGTTTGTGCTTATGCTTGAAAATCTTGTCGTGGACCCATCTTTTAGTAACAGTTGCCAAATGAAATGAAATTAAAAGAAAAAACAAAAATATAACCTTCATGCTTTTTGTTATAAAAATTATCGCTGATGTTGGTTATAATCAAGTTTTTTAAAAGATGAAAGAGAAGGCAAGAATTTAATTAAAATCTATCTCCAACACAAAAATCAACCTGTTTTTCCGCGCCTTTTCATCTCAGTTTTATATTTCAAACAAAATTCTTTATGCCGGGTGGTGCGTTGCCTCACGCACCATAGGGATTTCTTAATATGTAATTATTTGCTTCCCTAATTAGTTTAGACCAAAAGTGTAATTAAGTTTTTTTGTAGAGAAAAAAATACTGCATCGATTGATGCTATTCTACACAATTTTCGAGTTTCGTGTAACAGACGAACTGTGGGGATTAATTCTTGCACTTTGACAAAAATCACTGATGCCATGAAATTTTTGAAACAGAGAGGTGGAGCCATGACACTGTTATAGCTCCACCCCTCTGTCATAATGACATTTTAAAATTATTTTTCAATATGAAATATGTAACTTTTTGGCCTTGGTAAACAAATAACCATTATTCAACAAATTCAACAGGAAGGGAAATTACTTTTTAAAACAAACTCAACGGAAAATACATTTATTTTATGTGACAATTTTAACAAGTGTAACTAACTGACAAGCCACACTGTTTCAGTAATTCCAAGGCATCAGTGATTTTATATCAAAGTGCAAGAATTAATTTCCACAGTTTTTCTGTTACGGAAAAATTGAAAAACTGCAAAATAGCATCATTGGATTGGGTATTTTTTTCTCTACAAAAAACATATTTGCACTTTTGGTCTAAAATAATTGGGGAAGCAAATATTTACAAATTAAAAATTTACCATTGAAATCCCTATGGTGCGTGAGACAATGCACCACCCGGTACAAAGTTGTATTTTGACAGTCAAAAAGGTTACTTTTATAGTTATTTTGCAAGATACAACCTGAAAAAGGATCCAAGTTTTGTTTGCGCGGTGCTACAGGGCGAGAAATATTAAACTTTTGTTAGTCGTTGTTTGAGCTGGGCTGGTTACACCAACCGTTGATTACTTGCAACCATTGCTTATTTGAATAAAATCGTATGCTTTTGTTACTTTACAAAACAATTTTGAACAAAATAACCCAAAAGTTGAAATAATTCATAGTTTGTGCAACACATAAAGTAGTAATTTTTATTCACTTTTATCGTTAATTTTGATAAATAGTTCGACAAATGTTTGTGCAGCCAATAATTTAAGGTAGAAAAATATCTTGAGTTTTAAAAATGATAGATAAAGTACATATTTGTAGTTGCAATTAATTGAATGATTGTAGGAGCTTTCATCGATTTTTATTTTTCTTTTGTTACAGGGAAGTTGTATCGAACTGGTTATCAAAACTAAGTTAAATTCGTGAAAAGGTGCAAAAAAAGCAAGTATAAAAGTTAAAATCAAGGATTAAATTTGTGTGTGGTGTTTTTTATATTGCAGGTATAAATCATGAAACCGCGCAACATTCGATTATGTACTATGACATTTCTATGTTACAGGTATGTAGTGTTTTATAAAATTTTTTATTTATTTATTTAGTTTAATGTACAATTTTTAAAGAATAACTCAGAGTATTAATTATATATCGACAATTTTATAAAACATTACTAATAATTCTCGTGATTTATACCTAAGATGTGTGCACTTTAAGTTAATATGGTAATTATAAAAATTTCCAGCTACGTATCTAATTAGGAGTGTATCTATGTTAAGTTGTAATTATAGATTTCTAAAAATAAATAATAATAAACCGTAAGTGTTACTACTTTATTAAGAAAGCAACTATTCTACAAGTCATGGAAACAGTTTGCTATTCGAGTATTAAATCGTAAGATAAAACAAATCAACAAAATTAATATTTGGTAAAATAAATGGTTTGTTCTTTAAACTTAAAAATAATCAGCCCTCTAAGCAGCATCAGCAAAACCAACACGATTATTTCCTAAATCAAATTCTGTATAGAATTTTCCTATGAAAACATCTCCCAAAATCCACAGAGGACCATTAGGAGGAGGTATGTCGATTCCCATGAAACCAGAAAGGCAAATTGTTTTTCCCATTTGAGACACCTAAAAAGTTTTAAAAAATTTACATTTACCATTTAAGAATAAATTGAAGTTACTTATTTGCATTTCAGATCAGTATAAGATCATTTTAGCTTCTTTACAATATGCCTTGTAAAGGCAGCCAATGATTTATACCGAGCTTTATAATATAATGCTTGCTGCAAACATTTACGGATTAGGTTCAAGTTTAAACAAGGTAAATGCTTGGTTGAATAGTGTGATAATTTTTTCTCATATATGAGGCCAGGTTGTGTTGAGATTTGAACGATAAACCTACTATATTGATTTGAATGTAACAATCAACCAAATTCGTGAAAAAATGAACAGTCAAGTAGAGCATAACGAGTAGCTCGGTTTGCCACTCGCCGACATATACAGCCTAAACCTAAGAATCTTATTGTACAGTTATTTAAATGTGAATTGAAAAAATATTACCATAATCTTTATTTAACTTCTTTGTTCTTTGGTCAATCACGTGGAATTTATCAATTTTCTTGCCAAAGGTTATCTACTATCAGTAAGTTAAATAAATATAGCTTGAAAGTTTCCATTTCAAAAGAAAAAACTAACAATAATCATAAAAAGATAAAATATGAGTGTCTTTGTTTATGTTGTATCCTTCAACCCATATTACTTGTAGAATAATATTTGTGCACTCAGACTAATTAAACAACCAACAATGCAAGATGTACCTATATTATGATCAAAAAACAAATAAATGCCAAAATATACTTACGCGTAAAACATAGTCAACTCCTTCTAGAGAATAATCCTTTCCACCAAGCGTAAAATCAATCTTAGGTAGTTTTGGAATAAGATTGCAGTCGACTAGATATTCTCCACCGACGATAGGTGTAGCTCCGATAGCTTTGTTAATTGCTTCTATTTCCGATACAGGCCCAGCAATCAAACTAGTACCAGTGTCTGCTATGGCTTCACATCCACTAGAGCAAAATGAATTACTACCAATTTTAACAGAATCCATTTTGAATTGCCAATATGCTTGTCGATCGACTGGTAAATAAGTGAAATCTCCTTTATAGTGAGCTGGATCTGAACCACCAAGGATTATTTCACCACCCTGTGCTGCTGCTGGATCTCTGTTTACATATGGGAAACATTATAAATAACATTAAAAAAATATATGTATAGCTATTATGTTACCTATTCAAGTAAAATGAGAAAATGGGTTGTGAAACGAGTCCTTGTTGAATCATTTGATAGAAGACAGGTGGAACTCCGTCCACTGATATTCTGCTGTATGCCATACCCAAGATGCCATCAAACTTGGCTGCAACAAAGGCTAATCCTGGTTCGCTAATTGCTTCGGCAAATGTTTGGCCCGCAACATTCAAACCTCCTACCTACATTAATGGAAAAACTATTAAAAAAATTTCGAGCGAGGCCGGTAAATACATACATTAACAGTATCTGTGGATAAAAATCCACTAAGGCTTCCAGATCCATACTGAATTTTGAAATCGGTGCCATTTTTTTTGTAAGAACTAGACTTTGTGGAATCGTATTTATTATGCAACACTGGAAAAAATACACTGTGATATCATTGTCTTAGTTACAAATAATATGTGCTTACGGCAAGCAATATTAGTGTAATGGCATTTTTTAGAAGGCACCCAAAGATTAGACGATCCAGTATCGAAAACTACTTTGAAGGATTGAGGTGGAGTTCCAATAGAGATGGGTCCATAATATTGGGCCTTAAAGTTAACACTGTCATTAGTATTACATCAATAAGAATCATAGTTAAACATACATCAAGATAATTTGACAAAGGTTCAGGGGTGGGACCACCATATCGCAAGCGAACTTGTTGAACTTCTGTACCTACATCCTGCAACGTTCTTCGAGCAGATTGGAACTTATATAAAGGAACTCTGTAACTCAACAAAAATGCAGTTCTAACAGTGGCTTTACAGAATTTACAAGAAATTACCTTACTAATTCAGAATTAACTGCAAGTATGATTGCTAATACCAAAATGCTCAACCGAAACATTTTAAGTTATTTTCACTTTTTGTGCTTTGAAATTCAAATCACAACTGCACTTTATCACTGTGAGTTAAATGTTTTACGTTGTATTTATCTATAAATAGTTGTTTATTTTCATATTTGATAATTAGCCGGCAATGACAAACCGAATTTTACAAAATCTGTCATGTGATATATTTTTACTTAACACCGCAGTAATAGTTCCCTGTAATATCGATACGTCACTGAATTATCATATTGAATGGCAGAAAGTACGTCAGAGGGCGTGCGGATCCGTAAACCACATAAAAAGTTAAATATAAACACAGAGCATGTATTAATAAGATATAAATCATTTTTTTTTTAATATTAAGATTATCACTAACAAGGCCCGCTGAATTAATGTTACATATAAGGCCTGCCCACTTTATTTAGCCAAGACGCAATTAGCAAGGTCCCAGGCGCCATTTAAGGTGAACCAAGGCCCGCTGAATTAATATTGCATATAAGGCCAAGGCCCGCTGAATTAATATTGCATATAAGGCATTACCACTTCCTTTAGCCAAGACGAAATTAGAAACAACGGTGGCGCCATTTGCGGTGAACTATACATTTTTTAATGGCGAAATGTGTAGTTCACCTCCAATGGCGCCACCGTTGTTTTTAATTTCGTCTTGGCTAAATGAAGTGGTAAGGTATTATATGCAATATTAATTCAGCGGGCCTTGGTAAGGCCTGTCCACTTCATTTAGCCAAGACGCAATTAGAAAGGATAATAGCGCCATTTGCTATGAACTATACATTTTTTAAGGGAGAAATGTATAGTTCACCTAAAATTGCGCTATTGTCCTTTCTAATTGTGCCTTGGCTAAATGAAGTGGGCAGGCCTTATATGCAATATTAATTCAGCGGGCCTTGGGTGAACTATACATTTGTCACAACAAGGCCCGCTGAATTAATATTGCACCATTGAATATCCAGTATATTGTAATACAAGTGTTGAAAGCTTTTGTTTGCCACACGAATGTGAAGTTTGCAGCACGAACGATAGTGTATACTCGTATCTATGGAGACGAAGTCTGAAAAGCCCACTTTCCATGGTGGGAGTAGCAAAAATTATTTTTTGTGCAGCCGGACGCGAAGTGGTCATTTCGCGTACGCAATACAGGACGCGAAATCCGATTTCGCGGCCTTACCCTTAGTAACGGCCGCGAAATATTTTAACGGCCGTTACTAAGGGCAACGGCCGTTAAAATATTTCGCGGCCGTTACTAAGGGTAAGGCTGCGAAATATGAATATGTATTTATTATATATTTTTTACGGCTGCACAAAAAATGTTGTGTATACTTCGGCCGCGAAATTCTTTAGCGCCCTCGAGATTGTCTTGCCTCGGCCGCAAGCGGCCTCGGCGACAATTTTTCTCTCGGTACGCTAAAATGGAATTTCGCGGCCTTAGCATACAAATAACTATTTTGTGCAGCCGGACGCGAAGGGGTCATTTCGCGTACGCAATACAGGACGCGAAATCCGATTTCGCGGCCTTACCCTTAGTAACGGCCGCGAAATACCTTTACCCTTAGTAACGGCCGTTAAACTAAACGTCACTTATTTGACACATGAGAGTTGACATAACAGATATTAATATGAAAATGTCAGTTTTATTATGTATTTTTTACGGCTGCACAAAAAATGTTGTGTATACATATTTCGGCCGCGAAATTCTTTAGCGCCCTCGAGATTGTCTTGCCTCGGCCGCAAGCGGCCTCGGCGACAATTTTTCTCTCGGTACGCTAAAATGGAATTTCGCGGCCTTAGCATACAAATAACTATTACTTATTGATGGCTGCTTTTTGCCATGGAACACTTCGTTTCTCTGAGATGAAATAGTTTTTAAATTCTTCTCTTATTTTAAGAGCTTCTGTTGACGGTCTCCTTGGATTTGTAGCAGCGGTTGTAGATTTTGCAATAGGAAATGTTTCTTCAAATATTTGATTATCTAAGTAACTGCACTGTATCTTCATTATTGTGGCGGTTTAGCTCACTTTAACTGAATAATAAGGACACGGCGATTGTTAAGAGTTTTATTTACACAATGTACCTACAACAATTGTAAAGGTTAATGGGTTAATGCAGAACATGAAACGTGGCGCGGAATACTTGGTGCGGCGTACTCTGCTGGAGTTGTGTTTGTGTACCCGTTCGTGTCGGTTGTGGAAGAGAGGACCAACCAAAGAATATTTACTGTTCGTTAGTAAATATTCTTTGGACCAACCCTGGAACCCTGGCTTTTCGTAAGAGGGTTGTTTCTCGATCCCGGTCATGCGCCGCGCGTCGATATGTGTCGTACCAGCTGCTGCAGCAGCGTCGCCTGCGTTGATTCAAAACGGGGTTTATAAAGCCTGCCGAATGGGGCCGTTTGACAGTTAATCGACTAGTTCAAATTTTCTCCGTGGCGCTACTTATCCTTTCACTGACAGCTGTATTTCTAATTTAAATTTGTTAATTTTTGGTTATTCGTTTAGTTATACAACAAAAAGTACGTTCTAAAAATGTCTTTTTGCATCCCTCCTTGCCATAATTCTACAGATTTAGTTTTATATTTAAGCTAAATAACCAGTCCAATCCCTGGAAGGTCTTCCTGGTTTGTGCCGAGGAAAAGTAGTAAGTATCTGCACCCTTCTTACACTCCTATTTAGTTAATTTTTTACACAGTCTCATAAGGTTCTGAAAACCTGCATACAATTGAAATTTATATTGTAATACACTTTCTGGATTAAATATTAAACATCCAATAACCCGTATTTGTTGTAAATCGTAAAAAATCAAAGCCAGTTGACAGCTGTCAACGATGGATAACTAGCGCCAAAAGCAAGCAGTGGCAAAAATTTGCATAATGGCCATTTTTGCTATTCGGCAGGCTTTATAAACTCCGTTTTTAATCAACGCAGGCGACGTGCAGCAGTAGCGCACGATTTTGGTTGTTGTCTGTCGGCCAAATTATGCAGTTCTGAAGTACTACCAAGGCCCGCTGAATTAAATAATGCATAATTCAGCGGGCCTTGGTACTACGAACAAAATAAAACGACAGTCACGTGAAAAATAATAGAAATAATAACTTTCAAATTTTAAAAACGTTATCCCGAAAAATTATAAAAAATAGACTAATCCCCTACCTTTCACCATCATATTTATATAAATTTATAATTTAATAATGTAATTCACCTACAAGCTATTACAGTCTGTCTTTTTCTTTCTATTTTCCAGCGAATGATTGCAAACAGAAATGGACAAATCTAAGAAACTCTTATGCAAGACATTTAAGAAATTAGAACAAACCATCTGGTTCTGGAGGTGAACACAAACCTAAATGGTATTTGGCGGATGTATTGTCATTCTTGAAGGACTACCTACATGCAGCATCGCAAACAAAAAGGAAACTCCGAAAGGGAAGTAGGGGAGGAAGAAAGCATTCAATCCGCCATTGAAGACAGTCAAGTAATCCATAATGAGAATATTGATGTAGTACAGGAATCAACTGGAAAAACCCTTGCTCCTTCAGATTTTGAAAGACAGGTACGACCTATGACTTAAGGCGCAATTACCATCACAGAAAGTTGTAGGTCTGATGATAGATTTTCTCAAAAGCAGCACACACAAAAATTCCAGATTATAATACACTGACATCAAGGAGCTAGCGAACATTTAAACAGAATATTGTTACTATTATGAATGATTTAATGGAAAAGCAAGAAATGGAATGCAGTTAAACTCCCTCATACTCCTACACTCCTTTTCTAGTGAAGTTTCAGCACAGTCTAGTAATATAACTTATATTACTAGACTGTGGTTTCAGTTACTTCAGGTGATGGTTCGATGTTAACAACTCCGCATGATCAGTCTGAGACTGATGCTATTTACTCATATCTTTCATATTTTAAATTGTAATATTTAACAGACACAAGACTTTCCACTACTTCTTTAGTTATTCATTTGCAAACGTATAGATAAATTTGTTACTTTTTAAATAAAACAATTGTATACAATAAAATTGTAATAAATTATTGTAATAAAGTGGGTTAACTTACTTCAAGTTCAAAGTGATAAACAATTGCACTGCAGTAGATAAGCATCTCCTATAATTCGTATCTTTTTTTGCCATTTTATCTTGTAGAAGTACCAGCAGATAGTCAAATGTTTCTAGCGTTAATCGTGTGAAACTGTAAAATTTCTCTTCATCACCTCTCAGCCTAAGAATTAAATTTTCTACTGTATTTTTTTCTTCACGTCGCCTATTATATACAGGGAATTTTTTCTTTTTAGTATACATATCCCCTATGTATACTTTTATAATAAACGCAAATAGGCAACCCACTATACACTATAAACGTCACGTCACGTGGTGCGTAAAGGTTATGTTTCATGTTTGTAAATAAAAAATAAATCAAAATTAGTGGAATATCAACATAATTTTAATTCAACGATTATTCTAAAACATAAAATATCAACAATACAAAACAGAAAGGAAAATAAAAACAGCAACAGTTAAAGACTAATTTTTTGACATTAACTTAATTTGATGATTTTTGCCACAGCATGCTAATTTTTTAACGTTTATAGTGTATAGTGGGTTGCCTATTTGCGTTTATTATAAAAGTATACATAGGGTATATGTATACTAAAAAGAAAATTTCCCTGTATATGAGTGAACCCAATATCTCCTATTTCTTATTCCTTGCTTACTCTCCCAAATTATAAGTGCACCCATAACAACTTTACTGTATGATATCTTGTTCATGAATCATGACTAACTGTGTGAGTTACTATCATATGACTTAAGGTGTTTTGTCTAGTTTCGTCTAAACCTGTCTTGTCTTGCCTTTACTAACAACCGGTGTGCGTTTAACCTTATCGTTTTGGCCGTAGGCGATTATTAGTAGAAATTCTTCTCCATTTTGTTTCTCTTATTGTTATCCTTAGTATTCTCTCATTTACATATTTCATAAACTTAACTAATGAATAAATAAATCTAACATACTGTTCTATTAATAACTCATATTTATTATTGTTATATTTAACAATTCTTAGTTCTTCAGCTATTTGTTTTTTATAAAAGTTGTTAAATATTAATTCAAAATTTTTACCAGGGGCGGCTCAAGATAAAAATCTCACCCGGGCAAAAGGGAATTTTGGCGCCCCCCCCCCCGTATTAACTATATGTAACGACTATGGTGGACAATTAATAAGAAACAGATTCACTCTGCATTCCAAAATTTTGTTAGTGTACATTGTAAGCAATAAACAACAATTACTGCTAAATTATTACAAAAAACATTTGCGAGCTTTTTATTTGCAAAATCTTTAATAAAGGAGTCAATATCTGGACGTAAACGTTTCAGTTAAATAATAAACTACTTCTTATTCCTATAGGTAATGAAAAAATAATCGTTTTAACAGTAGATTGCAAGATTGCCCAAAATTCACCTTTACCTATTTTTATTAGCGAAAAGAAAATGATTTTTTTCTCGTTTCATTTTTATTTCATCCGCCGATTTGGCGCCCCTCTGGCGCGGCGCCCCGGGCAGTCGCCCGGGCCTTAAGCCGCCCCTGATTTTTACAATTCTTATTTTTACTCTATAGTTGTTATGCAACTATCTATTTTAGTAGTAGGTCTATGGTAATCCAGTTGACCAAGTTAATAATTATTCAAAAAAAAGCTGATTCTAGAGCTATTTGTAGGCAACTGATATCAATTATGGTGGGCCGCAGTAATTTACTTCAAGCAAGATAATTTGATATTTACGTAGTTTACTTTCAATAATTTAAATGCAAGATACCTGTAAGGAAACATTTTTCCCAAAAATAATTTTCAAAAACGTTTGCAAACTTTTTACTCTAAGTTCTTACTGTTCACGCTTCCTTAACCACATAAAACTGGTTCTTATATGCAGTATTTTTAAACGTTCCATTGTATGCATACAGGAAGACTTAATTAACATTTTTAAGTGTAATAATTAGATACGAAAAGATTACCATATTTTTAAAATTCTGTATAAAATCCTAGCACGTTAAAATACTTTATTTCCGATTCAAAATTACTCTAGTGATATGCAGTATCTTGTTAAATTTACCTTAATAGTGCAAATACTTGAACACAAATGCACAAGCAGAATACAAAGAAAAGTGACCTCTTTAATAATTATACTACTAAATAATTCAACGGTGCATTATACTCATTATTTATTTATCCTTACTTCCCCCATTGTACGCCTACAATTGATTGAATAAAAACGGAAACCTAAATGCTTTTAATGATTCTGTAGTAGTCCAGAACACAAATATTATCAAGTTTGTACAAATCCCTATATAGGGCAAATAGTTTATAATACATGTAGTTGTTGAAACCTGTCAAGAAAAACTTCAAATTGGATACTAACTCTTTATTGCCAATACCACGAATGAAATGTTACAATTTGTACCATATAGTGATAACCCTTATATAAAATATATAGTACACAAAATACTGTTCAGTTTGTTAATTGGCAATGTACAACGCAGACTATTTTAACAGTTTAGTATAAAAACAAAGCAGTACAAAATATGCTCGGAGTGATATGAACACATATTTGGAAAAAAGTGTTAATGAGGTAATGGCAGACGAGCTGGCTCCGGAGAGATTCACCACAATATACATTTAAGACAATACTTAAAACTTTCTACAGCGCTGAGCCTAGCAACGCCTCATATTTTACATAATTCACAACATAAAGATCTCTCGCAAACTATTTCTACAAATAATTATTTATTAACGTGTAAAACTTAAGTACACGATGCACCGGGTAAATTGGCACACACATTAACAGTAACTTCTGTGCCGGATAAAGCTATTAAAACTTGTACAACACACATAGCTCCTGCTTACAGGAATGTTAGTGGTGTGTCCAGATTAAAAAATAAATGCAATACTCTGCAACTTAACAGTGTCATGTTATTACTAATTAAAATGATACGAATAATGCCAGGGCATCAAGCACTGTCGTTATTTTCCTAACATTATAAAAGAATTATGAACAAATCGTGAATACACTAAGTTAAGCGGCGACTTCTGTTTCGCCATTAGATTCTGCATCTGCAGATGCTTCGTCTAATTTTGCCTTCTTTTCTGGAGATACTCCTTCTGCCGGTGTACCTTCTGGAGCATCACCACCTGCAGATTTCCTCTTTACGGGACAAACATTTTCGGACTCTATAATAAAACGAGCCAACATTTACTTACACGACAAGTTGGAAAATTAATTACTAATTTAATAATTTTACAGTTGTGCACCAGCGCTTCCAATTAAATTTAGAGTTCATAAAAGCAAACGGCACAATGGTTAATTATCCAAAAATAGCTAACTTTAATATTTCAGAATTTTTTATTACCTTTGGAGTCGACGTCGTCTGTTACTTCTTCCTTGCCGTTCTTAGTTTTGCAAATATCTCCGTTTTCCTTTTCGGCTTTCTCATCGACGTCCTCGTCTTCGTCTGGTGAATCCACCGGCTTTTCCTTCACTTCCTTCTCGGCAACAGTTCTAGAGTTAAAAAATTATTAACTGTATGATCATCAAATTAAAATATATAAAAACTTGTAAGTATTAAGTAATAACATTCTGACGCGAATTTACCGGAAATAAGAAATGGATTTTTTTTAACGGTTTCTTACGCTCAAAGATGAAATAAACAGACTACAGATGCAGTTACAACAGACAATATCGCAAAATCTGCAACTTTTGCTATAACGGAACTAAATGCCACGCAACCGTGAGAGTAAACAACCGGTTACAAAAAGACACCACGTTAGCATCGGAGTTTACCGGCTTTTCTAGTAAATGCCGCTCCGGCCGCCATCTTGACAACATGCCGCCAAAAACAAAGGATGGAATTTAATGAATTTTAAATGAAACTAATGCTCTCTTGTAAGGTTCTGATACTTACACACGTTCACTTGCTTTATCTGCCATTGTTGACAACTTTGTTTTATGATAAAAACTCGATTATTTTTTAAAAAACTTTTAAAACCGAGAGCGTGCAACACCTCTACCTGCGACTAACGTGAAATGAAATAAAAGCGCGCGCGAGCGAGAAGGTAAAAGGAAACGAGTAAGCCGCGTTTTGATTGGTTTACTCTTCGTTGAAATACGAACTAACTGGCTTCCTTACGCTCGGAAAACCTCGTTTTGATGCCGAAAGCTGTGTAGTTTTCCCGCGTCCCGCCAAATTCAGACGAGTATTTAAACAATACTAGTTTTATTATCGAATATGTATCATATATATTTACATTACGAATTTTAATTTGTTATCGAATGTGTTACGTATATTTGCATTACGATTATTTATTTATTTTAATTTTTTATTAACTGATTACCAGTAAGGTGGTGATTTAGAAACATGAAAGATCATTCGAAATTTTATTTGTTTGACAAAAAAAAAACTTTATATACGGTATGTTGGTATATAATTTGCTTCCACCTTGAATTTTATTCTGATAATATTATGGTACTCCTAAAATATTAGGTAATTCTTGCTGTTTATGAAATTTTCTTTTCTTTTGCTTGCTGAGAGAACCGGTTTTAGTAATTATAATTATTAAAAATTAGCTTGTAAATTAGTAATTATGTAATTTGCTTTTGTCAATTACCCATGATGTAATTACATAATAGTTAATAGTAAAAACGAGTCCCATTTTTTAACTATATGGAATCATCGGTTAAGCTTTAGAACCCAATTTTTAGCACTTTTAAAAATTATTCCTTTCAGTAATTTGTAATTCAGACTAATTTATGTTTGGTAGGTACATATTATCATATCTGGATGTCCTTGAAGCTTGAAGCAACTGACAAAAGTCTAGTTTAATAGGGTTCAATCATTCTGAAAAGAATCGTTATCTATATCTGTAATATTTATGTATTATGTATATTAAAAAAAAGTCTAATTTAGAACAGAAAATGCAAATTGTAGTGCTGTATAGCTCCTGTGATTTTAGAAATCAAAGGTAATAAACGAAAACCTCTCTCTTTACATTCCATAATTTGAATAAACATTACAGGTTAAACATGTGAATATATTTCGTCGCTTTATTTATTAAAAACTGTCTCAAGTTCTTATCTGTCTTTTTTCTTGCTAGAAAATTTTAAGAATTGTACGGAAGATGTAGGTCAACAAAAAGTATAATGTTAAATTTTTTTCCGGTAAGTATAGTACATCTATTTTAACTTTCACTCGTTAGACAGACAGTTCTGCAAGTTAAGCATCGAAGAAAACGAAAGCAGTTTTTTTAAATGTCTTTGCTTCACTAGAGAGAAAAACATAAGAGAAGCGTACAAACACAAGAAAAATTTCATTAAATGTAACTTCGTTGTTTTCTCAGAATTCTGTTAGATGAGATGACTATTGTAATTTGCCAATTTGCGAAAATAATAAATAAATCTCTAGCATCATTTTCTATTGGTGCATCCAAAATCGTTAATTTTGCGCGCGTGTACGAACGAAATTATGACCTCCCTAAAATAAAAATATAAATGCAAGTACAAATCAGAAAAAAATAGCGTAGGCAGATGTTCTAGGTGACGTAATTTCAGGAAATGAAGACATTTTGTGACTGGTGGTGTTATTGACCTTGTAATTTCAGGTAACTTTAACACAATCCTAAAGAATTTCTAGGGAATGAGAATAAACGAATAGGTGTTAAAATTTAAAATGTTGTATAATATCAAATATCCAAATATGTAAGTTTTTAGAGGGATGCTTTTAATATAAACTATTACTTTAACGTTTAACACCCTAATTACAAGTATGGTGTAAATTCAGGTACGAACATGATACTTTGAAGTGAAAATGAAAATAAAACATTGTTAAATTCCATATAAAACCGGTATTACGAAAGATAGACCTTTTAGATAAATAGAAAATAGACGACTCCCAGCTTAAACACGTAAATTCAACTTGGAAAAAGATAGCATGATTGTGGCAAATTTGATAAAGAGAGAGATGATTATATTAGTGAAAGCAAACGTTGATGATACCCGAATATCGTGTAGGTTCACTTTTATCGATTAATTTCCATTGGTGTTTGTATGGACGAACAATTTATTTCAAGCTAATAATAACAGTCGGTTTTTATATTATGGTCCACTACAATTTGAAGAAAAAACTATTTTAATCGAAAAAGTTATTGTTCGCGTAGTAAGGTGTTATGAAAGATAATTATAATCTATTTTTTATATATTAAAACTTAAAGAATAAAAATTGGCTCGTTTATTATTATGGGTTTATCAGATATTATGAGTTATGAGCATCAACTTATGCTTGGTTTGAGTGCATTTTAATATTTTTATTAATAAATTTCACATATTAAAACGTTATTTCAATCAAATATTGTTGAAATCGCATCTGTTTTAAATAATAGCTGATATAAAATATTAAAATTAAAGAAAATTCTAGTCTCTTGCATAATATTTGTTTATGTATATTTTTATTTGAAAGCCCTGTAGGCCATGGAACAAAATATTTTACAATTATAATATTGGCTACCCTGGTTTAAAAAATTGACTCGGTTGGCTGTCCTGACAACGTCGGAAACGATTTTGTTTGTGGTGGGAAAGTTTAAGAATTTATTTGGATACTTAGCGGTTTATGGGTATTTTTAGAATACAGCGCGATAACAGCTTATCTGTAAATTTTAGTGTAAATAAAAAGTTAATTTTTATTTACTAACTTAAGTGCATATCTACTTTATATACAGCTACCTTTGAAATTTCTTAAAATTTTACAGTAGACCAAGAAATTTTTAATTGAATAAATTCTTAAGCAGCATCTTCTTAGACCAATTTTATTCAGAAAAACTATATTCAAAAGCATTAAAATATAACAATAACCATGCTCATTTATGTTAGTAGTTTTACAATATCCTTTAAAGATTAAACTATTAACGTTTTGTTATATACTTTTAGTTGAACTGCTTTAGATTCGACAATTCTTGAAGTTACCTGGAAAATTCCACGTTTATAAATAGAATTATGTGCAATGGAACTTGAATATCAAAATCCCGAGCCATTGTAAACAATATGAAAGCTACACAATTCATTAAACGATTGGGAAAGGTGAATATAGTAGTAATATTTCACCAATTTAGTTTGAGTATTTGATAAGATCAAGCTGGTAGGGCAAAAAGATACATTACTAAACTGTGGTGGTCATCGATTAGATTATTAATTTTAGAGTTCTCTAAGCACGAGCAGTGCCCGACATGAGTTTTCGTATATAAATGATTATTTATGCGGGTGGAAAAGGACCGGTATGATTGATGGGTGTTTGTGAAGCGGAGTTTTACCAGGAAAAGAAATAACATTAAATTACGAGCACAGTGTATAAATTAAAGAACGGTGTCGGTGGCGCCATCTAACGATGTCAGCTGTAACTGTATGATTGACTCGGAAATCTGCCGTAGACCAATTTCCAAGTGAAGTGAAAACCTGGGCATTTGGAAGCCATTTTATAGTTCGTCTTTGGACGAATTTTGTTCTTAGTTTTCGTTTAAATATATTATATTGGCTGTGACCTGATAGTTTGATGTGTGTGTGGGTGTATCAAATAAACCAAAAATAGACATGTCTGTGTACGAATTTTGTTGACACAGGAGACGTTGTGACTTCGGTGTCCTCCGTTCTCGTCCAATAAAATTCTTGGTGCTTCAGGCAGAGTAGGTATAGTATTTACCTGAAGCCCTGGAAGGTTTACAAGTCCACACCATGGGCAATAATGCCGCAACGGCTAACAAAAAAGTAGATTCCGCCGAAAGCGTCAAGGAATTCCTTGACCAGGCAAAAGAGGATTTCGAAGAAAAATGGAAAAAGAATCCAACAAATACGGCCGGCCTGGATGATTTCGAAAGAATCAAAACCTTAGGAACGGGATCGTTTGGAAGGGTAATGATAGTTCAACATAAACCTACTAAAGAATATTATGCAATGAAGATCCTCGATAAACAAAAAGTTGTTAAATTAAAACAGGTCGAACACACGTTAAATGAAAAGCGAATTTTACAAGCTATCAGTTTTCCGTTCCTCGTCAGTCTAAGGTTTCATTTCAAGGACAATTCGAACCTGTACATGGTTTTGGAATATGTGCCTGGTGGAGAAATGTTTTCGCACCTGCGAAAAGTGGGGCGTTTTTCCGAACCACATTCTCGGTTTTATGCTGCTCAGATAGTGTTGGCATTCGAATACCTGCACTACTTAGATCTGATTTATCGAGATCTGAAGCCTGAAAACTTACTCATAGATTCACAAGGATACCTTAAGGTCACAGATTTCGGATTTGCCAAACGAGTGAAGGGCCGTACTTGGACGCTGTGCGGAACACCAGAGTACCTAGCGCCCGAGATCATTCTTAGCAAAGGTTACAACAAAGCCGTAGACTGGTGGGCACTCGGGGTGTTGGTATACGAAATGGCCGCCGGTTATCCCCCGTTCTTCGCCGATCAACCTATCCAAATATACGAGAAGATTGTCTCGGGCAAAGTTCGCTTCCCTTCGCACTTTGGGTCGGATCTTAAAGACCTGTTACGTAACCTACTTCAAGTAGATCTCACTAAGCGTTACGGGAATCTTAAAGCAGGAGTAAATGACATCAAGGGGCACAAATGGTTTGCTTCGACAGACTGGATTGCTGTATTCCAGAAGAAAATCGAAGCGCCGTTTATTCCTAGATGCAAGGGACCCGGAGATACTAGTAATTTCGACGATTACGAAGAGGAGGCGCTACGTATCTCATCTACAGAGAAGTGTGCTAAGGAATTCGCTGAGTTTTGAACGTCCCAACGTGTGAGTGTGTAAGTAAACTTGCCGTTTAGAATTGGCTATCGAGAGACTGCCACCACCGGCTCTTCCAGCATCTGCCCTTTGCTTGCTTGATAGGATTCTTCTGCACGTTCGTTACGACTACGGGTTTGTTAAAAAATGTTGTTACTGTAAGTAAAATATTAGTACTCACCCTATGATGATGAAGTAGGTGTTTAATTTTTAAGCTACCATAAAAATATCAGCCTGTCATGATTGTGTTAATTTGATGTTACTATAGAAAAAGAAAACAGTTTCGTATGTTTACTGATAAAACAAAGCACACAAACTGCTCTGTTTTATTAGTATAAGATTAATTTTTCAGTAAATTTGATTTAATCGATTAATTTATTCAAAATGAATTTTTATCGCGGACAAAGTTTAGGTAAAAATATTACCAAAACTGAAGAAGACACTAAATTTAAAATTTGCGGTATTATTTATTGTCAAATAATACAGGATATCCATGTTTAATATAGTGTCTTGTACATGTTTGTTTTTTTAGATAAAACGAATCGTAGTAAGACTTCAGTTAAGATTCTGTTTGTGGTGCAATTTTCAACAAGCCCGTAGTAACGTCACATAGTGATTTTTAATTTTAAAGTGCAATAGGTATTAATTATTAATGAAAAAAGTTGTGCCCAGTGTTATTTTATTGTACATAATGTAAAATACTTATGTTATTAGCGAGTCTAGGTTTTTATTAAGTTTAAGTGCAGAGGGTCCTGTCATGATTAAAGCTGTGAATTTGCATAATCATAATCAGCCTCTTCACACCTACGAATATTATATAATGAAGACAATAGTAATCATGAAATTTGTTGCTTAAGCTCCCAACTTTTTTTGCCACATGCTAGTACTGTATCCTATAACAAAAACTAAAATTGTTTTAATGTTGTGAAGTTCGCGTGAATTGAGGATAGAGGATAGTTTCTTACATATACATAATGAAGTTGGGTGTTTTATTTGCAAGATTTTAGAAAATATACCCCAGGAGAGTGTTACATAATTTTTTTTAAATTGATTTTATTTTATTGAAGGAATCGTAACAAAGTGAAAGTGTCGATTTTAATTTTTTTCTTTTTAAATTTAACTTTTTTAACATAACACTGAACTTAAAGTACCTAATTTTATAGTCCGACATTCATATTCATTATGTAATGCAAGCAAAGGTTGTAAAGCAATATTAATTAAAGAAAATAAAGTGCTTCAACTACTTTATGCTGACCCAAATTGGCTACACCATTTGCCATAGGTTCAGAAATAAAATTGGATTATTTTTATAAGTAGTTCGTAGTTATTTTAAGCATTTTTTCGCTTCTAAGAGTTGGACTCTATAAATGTATTTTTAACAAAGTAATCCTGCAACTTCACAACATTTTAATGATCTGATGCTTAGAAATATCAGTGGAATTTTAGGTACCTGCTATATGATCGTTACTTGTACTTTTAACGGTTATTTTCTTTCATTATGTAACATTTGTATAGTTTTGTGTCTAGAAATTTTAATTATAATCTTTGCCTTAAGTGGAGTGACATCATTAGTACATAGTTTAATTCCAATTTATTTTGGGTAGTAGGCATTAGATTTCACTACTTATTCCACTTAATTGACAAAACTGTTATCCATATGTGTATGTATATTTTTAATTTGTAAATGAATTTCAGCTCGAAGCAATAGCATTTCTTGACAAGTTAGCAGACAGCGTTTCTCTAAATTTAAATCCCGTAGATCTGAACTAGCTAAAAATAATCCAGTGTTTATACCTGACGTTTATTTTATTTTATCGTCATCTATCCAAGTAATGCCAGTTGCTTATCTGATAGTGTTACACCTACTTATCACAGTTTAATACGTAACAGTAGATATGTATAATTTTATAGAGTAGCCGTAAATTGAATTAGATTTCATTTTATAGTGGGTACTAAGTCTGAAAAATGTTAACCCTCAACTTTTTAAGTAATCTTTTTACCGCATGTTGAGCTAATGGGTCGATAGTTAATTACTAATCTACTAATACCTAATAATGCTATTTTAAAGCATACTGTTAGAGCTTTAACTTTATTCAAACTGTTCTATGAATGTTTGGCCATGTAAGCAATAGTTTTGCATGATACATGTTTTAGTAAGTTCGAAACCTCATAGGACTTTTATTATTAATCCAAATTAGGCTTGGGAGGAAGAGCATTCGTTAATTAAAGGGCTGGGTCTTGATCTTTCGTCACATTACCAACAGAATAATTTAAGTTGTTACGCATTTGAAGCAAACACCAACTTTGTCTAGGAACAATTTCTGTGGCGAAAGATTTAGAGTTTGGTCTTTTAATTCATTTTCATTTCTCATCTGCATGTTCTAAAGGTATTTTCCATAATTGTGAGCTCCAAGTGATAAAACAAATTATAATCATCGTAAAAGTAGAGGTCAGCTCTCATATGTTGCTTTATCATTGGAGTATAAATTCGTTAATATTTTTGCTAGCTACTTATCTACCAACATTTGCAAGTAATTATGATGTAAAGAGTTATCCAGAAATAAATCGATTAATTCTATTTTTGTAACGAACTGTAAACAGAATAAATAGTATTCTAAAGTAGCTAATCGTAGCTGGATAAGTTAATTAATCATCTATAAAGCAACAGTTGAGGGTGACCCTAAATGAACCGTTAATAGCAAATGGCGAAATGTCGATAATTGTAACTGAATTTTATTCTGTAAGAATGAAAGTAGATAAATAGATACTTAATCTGAGTTATTAAAAAAAGATGTTCCTGTTAGGGTTCATTTAGATAGGTGTGACCTTGTTATGTTTTTTATTATGGCTTACTAACTGAACGATTTCAGCAGATTTACATGCAGATCATCGGAAATAAAGGAAGCAAGGTGTTCAAGTATTCTTTACTTGTTTTTTAAAATCATTGTATTTTCCAATTAAAACTGATACGGCTTGATTGCAGTTAAAGAGCCATTCTTAAATTGGATTAATGTTCGAATTTATAAATATTAACGCAGTTCTTGCTCTTAGATTTTGTAGTTTTGCTTTTGTTAATTCTAATTTCTGTTTTTACATTGGATTTCCAGTTGTTTCAAGGTCGATTGGTTTACTTTAATTATGAAAACGATCGAATGGCAAAAATGTATTCTGGCTATAAACAAAATGCAAAGGCTAACTTGTAACAATTGAATGGAAAAGAAGGATGCTGACCATTTTGTGATTCAAATTTGTGTTTGTTCGATTGTATTGAATGTGAATTAAGTGAAATAACAATAGTTGAATGAAAGCAAAGTCTGAAGTAAAAATAAGCCATAAACGAAAATATGACAAATTTAAGATTTTTACCTATTTAAAGTTGCTTGCATTTCCAAATTAAAAGTTTTGCTAACTATTAAAATACTACTCCATCTTAAATATCTCTAAATATGTATACTACCTGTTTCTAACATTATGCTTAGTAACAAATTTGTACCTTAAATATGATACAGTAATTTTTTTGGTCTGATAGTGATAACAATATTCTTATGTATGCATTATGTACCTAAGCTTATATATCTTTTGATGTCTATTCTTATTTAATTTGAAAATCCGAAGGTCTTCGATTGCGTTGGTTATTTTTCTGGTTTTGTTTATTGTTATTAAATCTTACACAATTTTTCTGTTCAGAAATTAATAAAGAAACTAAAATTCTATTTGAAAAGGAGTAACATTAACGTTACCCTATGGTCGTGAAGATCATGTTGACTTAATTATTTATTTGTAAATGTGTAAGAAAGTCTGTTAGGAACACCACTGTGTATAGTTGAAGAATTTGTGTTGGTCCATCTTCAAATAATAAGTAGTCTAGAAAAAGAAATGAGAAAAACGGGCAGATAGATATCGTATTGTTGTACATATTATTTATAAATATTATAATGTAATGGCTTTGTCTCGATGTGCGTATTTACGTATGGATGAACAGTAAGTGATCCTGTTTTGCCAATCTCTGTTCGTCAGTTAATAAGCGTTAGAATCCGACTGCAATTGCTTCTAGTAAAGTGCGTAAATGTCATTCATCAGCACCCCATTTCATTAGTTACACTGCTGTTTTATTATGAATATTAGTAATAAGTAATTGTGCTTTACATTTCCCGGAATTGGACACACTTGTATTATGTATAATTACCTTAGGTATAGGCCTTACTTGTGAAGTTTGTATGACACGCATAAATAGTACGGGTAGTACAATACAACATTTAAATGATGTTCTGTCTTTCTTCTAAGTGGTGTTGTACGAACTTCGCACGGACTTATAGTCAATTAGTCATTGCGTTAATGTAGTCACATGTTTTGCAGCCAATGTGTATTATTATGTTTGTTGTATTTTGTTATTTGTATAGTATTTTGTCCTCTACTAATATCATGTATTTAACATGTCATTTTAGTGCAGTTCTTTGAGAACCAGTTTTCAAATGTTGTTTTAAACAATTAAAAAATAAAAGAAGACTATCCTAGAATATTTGTTTATTTATTATGTATAGAGAACAAGAAAATTCAAGCAGTTTGGGTGATTTATCGTACATAATTAAAAGCACTTGTTGTTTTTGATACTAGATTTTTTAAGATGTCATATGGAAAATTACTTCAACAGTTTTATTATTTTAAAACAGCTGTTAAAAGTAAATTGATTTATCTTTCATAACTGCTGAAAATGATATCATTATAAAAAAAAGTTTACATTTTATGATTATTTTGTTATGTTGAATTATGTAACATCTTGTTTAAAAATAACTGATAATACTAAAATAGTTTTGTGTTTATCGATAATTTTGAGAGTACATATAATATTTAAAGCAAAAGATTTTAAGCTGAGATATAGATTTAAATTTTGTGATATTCGGATGCTGAGGATTTTAAATTTATCCTAAAATTAGTGAAGGAAAAAAGAAGAAACTGCAGGTTGTGATATTTGCAAAACTAAATAATCTAACAACTAACACTTGTAAAACTATGCCGATATTGAATAACAAAATACTGTTTACTTTACATTCCATTGCCTTTGCCCTTGATTAAAAAGTAAAGGCTTGTGCATTGAGAGTTCGCGCTAAAATTGTAAACAAATAATATTCATGCAAAATAGTTTTGTTCAGATTAAAGTTCAGTAGGCTAAATAAAGCCCAACAAAAAAAATAAATAAAAAAGTAAATTATTTGCAATAAAACTATCTGTGTAAACCGGCCCTATCTAAAAATTCATGGTGAACTTACCTTAATAAATTGAACAAAACAAGAGAAGTTAGCATTTGTTTTATGGCGTCTTCCTCGATAATTTGCGTGTAATTACATAATTAAAAAGCTGTGTAAAATGTCTATAGTTTGAATTTCATCTCATTTTAGTATCAATAATTATTTTCAAGGTCACTTATTAAAGTTTACGTTATTTGGTAAATATCAACAATAATAATCTTGAAGTTTTAAGGGCAGTGGTTAAAAATAATTTGATTAAAAAAGAAAGTGAAGTGCCAAAGAAAACTAGGTTTATCAGAAGGAGTAAATTCTTGAAATTGAAAAGGTAAGTTTAAACCTTATTCTTGTGGATAGAAATTTACAATAATTGTGTGTTGTTTGTGCAGTATTTTTACAAAATTTATTTATGAGACGAAACATGAGCGCCCTCAAAATTTTTTAGAAGGGTGTTCGTTTAGAAGTAGCTAAGTAAATTCAACCCTATAAATAACATATGGAATAATATCCAAAAGTTTTTTAATATTTACGGAAATAGCCTAAAAATCTGTGGGGAGAGGGGTGTTGAAATAATCCCCCTTGGCATTCCTTACGGGTGACCATGAAACTGTGTCATAATATAATGACCGACATCGTTAATATTTTAAGTTAGCTCAATTTGTAGTAGGTACTTTAAGGACAAGATGATCTTGTTTTCTCGTAGTATGACCCTGAGTTTACGTGATTTGACTCTAAATTTTACGAATTTAAACGCCCTAAGGAACCGAATGGAAAGATGTTGCTTAAATTACAACTAATTCTTTGGTATATGAATTTTTAGAATTAAGCCTGCATGGAAGGAAGTCCAAAGAATTAGAAGTAACCTAATTTAATAATGGCAACAACAGAACGTTTTATGTTTTATCAATGCGTAATGTTTGATATACAGATTCCATATAATAATCAAACACATAAAAACCAGCTCTGTTTTGTTTTGTTTTAAAATTTCATAAATAACTCGAAGCTCGAAGGTATTCCTTTCTGAAATATAAGAATAATTTCTTCTGTAATAATTGTTGCGACATTTACAAATTATTATTGATTTTTCTTGTGTAGAATGGCATAAACGTTATGCGTTTGAAAATTTAATATAAGAGGTAGATTAAATTCTTCGAAGTTATTTTGAATTAATAAGAGAAATCTTTGCAGGTTAAAGATTAGATAAAACTTTCGAAAATTATTAGCTGTTCAAAGTTCGTGAATAATTTGTTATTCTTGGTTGTTTCTAATGAAAATTTTCTAATGGTTAAATTGCCTTTTCGTCTTAAGGAAAATTGTAATATTTGACCAGATGTTCTTTTTTATTTCTGTAATGAAAACAGTAATTATTGTTGTTTTCATTTTTAGCTTTAATTAAGCACAATGAATTTATTTACTAAATTTTTAATAATAGTGAAAGGAATTTAAGTTTATCTCACGCAAATTCTAAAAATACGATTCACTTTAGATAGAAAACTATAGATTACGTTGTTAATGTTAATTGTTATAGGCCAGGCTACCATCTGCGTATTTATTTTGTTTACATAAGAGCGTAATTAGTTGCTAAAAACATGCTTAGAAAACTAAACAGTTTGCGAAGAACAAACATATCTATTTAGTCATTTTAAAACTTTATTTAAATAAAATAAAATAGTGCAGCTGTACAATGCATACATTTATTTTAAAACTACATAATAAAATCAAGAAGTGCTCTCTAGAATCGCTAGCAAAATTAGGCCAGTGCCTTTTGATTAGTTTTTATTATCGTACTTAACTATATTACAGAAAGGAGTGTATTTTTTTTTGTTTTACAATCTACATCGACAAATACATGTAGCATTAGGTACAGAATAGAAACCGGAAACGGGGCTTAACTTAGACATTAGGAACTTTAAAGGAGTATTAAAGAATAGACAAAACATCATCAGGGTATAATTAATCATATCGTTTTGATATTTATGCTTCTTCTTCGCTTCGACGTCTTCGTCCAGGTCCACCGGCGAAATTAGCTGCTGCTAAACCCATTAAATGCTTGGCAGCTTGAGATCCAGAGAAACCACGACCTAGACCCAAATCCAGTCCACGTTTCGAGCTACGACAGAAAAACATATTTAGAATTGAAACTTTTTAAAATTTAACATTTCATGGCGGTTTCGTTAGAAAGTTTGAAATTTCTTGACTCTTTAAATCAACAAAATATTTAGTTTTCCGGCCTCCGTCTAGAAACACTCAATTTTCATGCGCATAAACCGTCTGGAAAATGCTTCTTTGCGTGCCTAGACATGAAAGTAAAATTTGGATTTTTGATTGGTGGAGCTGAACCGAACTGACTCCGCCCCCTCATTGTCACACCCAGAAAGATAAATTCTCTAGAAAAATAAATTCTCTAGCGTCAAATATTTGAATAAAAAAAATTCTTTTTTATAATTAACGTATTTTTATCGGCCGAAAAAATATTGTGTATCACACGCCTAGAAACTGCTTTGCTTAGTACTCGCACTTGCAAAGTGGCAATTTCTAGCCTTGTGATACAAATTACTATTTTAGTCGAATATACAGGGTATTTCAGAAGGACTGGTACATACTTTACTATGTTATAGTATCGTTTATTTCTAGCAAAAAAGTTCATATGAACATGACGTATCCAATTCTCAATGGTTAACAAGATACAGCCATTTCAATTTTGGAAAAAAATACGTAAATAGTTAAAATTGAAAACAATTCATGGAAAATATTGAAAAATTAAAGAAATGGTTTAAAAATCCCACCGCCATGCTCAACACACTTCTAGTAAAAATGTT
The DNA here is from genome assembly GCA_963082815.1 of Melanotus villosus. NCBI lineage: Eukaryota > Metazoa > Arthropoda > Insecta > Coleoptera > Elateridae > Melanotus > Melanotus villosus. The sequence goes on along the minus strand of OY720418.1, from coordinate 58,339,802 downwards.
GCGTAGGTATTGTACTTCGCAGTTCTTCCTTGCACTCCTTAATTCGTGCCATAATCCGAGCTATTAATTCATCACGCGTGTTTACTTTTTCTCGATAAACGTAACTTTTCATCCATCCCCATAGCCCATAATCCAATGGGGTTAGATCCGGAGACCTAGCTGGCCAATTGATGGGCCTCCACGGCCGATCCACCGTTCCTCAAAATTGTGTCACCTGACAGCTGTAATGGGCAGGAGTGCCATCATGTTGGAATATCATACTGGCGCTTGTGTCCAAGGGAATATCCTCTAACAACACTAGAAGTTCATTCGGCAAGAACTCTAAATACCTGGCTGCTGTTAGACGCTCCGGTAATACATAAGGCCCAATCAAGCTAATTGTCGATCGTCTATCGTCTAGGTCTAGAGTCTAGTGTATTGGGAATTACAGCATCCAAATGCAAATCTGCATAATAGTGTTTTCTGACATTACAAATGATTTTAAAATTATACAGCTTTCGGTTATACCGGAAGTGGACACTAATTTCCTTATGTCAAATAGAGCATCCTATACAGGGTGTATCAGAAATAAGTACATTAAATTTTTTCTGTGGTGGAATTCGTCAAGAACTACAACATTTCCTATTAATTTTTTTTAAATCTCACATTTATTTTGCATTTTAACCCCCCCCCCCCCTTAAAATAACGAGTTGTTTATGTATTTTCAAAATAATTAAATACTGCTAAGCTTAATTTGTTGATTTACTATGGTAACCAAAAAAGTTTCGTGTCTGACATGATTTCCATTGGCGGGTAACGAAATTTGTGATAAATCTTTAACTAATTTTATCAAAAATCTAAAAAGTATACAAAAAAAATTATTAAGAAATGTTGTAGTTCTTGACGAGTTCTATTACTGAGGGAATTTAATGTACTTATTTCTGATACACCCTGTATATTTAGGTAGTAAAGATAGATAGATTAGACTTGTTATTAATTATATCTAGACCTATCAAGTTTGGTATTTTATGAAAGCCCAAGACCATGGCTATCTAACCAATAAATCGAATATCGGGGCGTTCCATTAAAAAAATTCGAGGAAAATCGAGATCGGCATTTTTCGATTACTGTGTATACTGATAAACGCTAGTGTCGAGTAGTCCTAGATATTCTATCGGTAATAGAGTCCTTACACTAAATCCTGAAAAAAACGTTTACTTTGAATTACCTAATTTGGCAGTGGCGTTCGTCCAAATTCTAAATATCTAAAAATATACAGGATGTTCAATTTGAAATAAAGAAGTTAGCGTGCACCAACCGGAAGTATAATTTTGAAAATGTTTTCAATCGATTGGTTTACCAGAATACATTATCACATACATTTTTCTTTGGATGTTGTAAGTAATGCTCAAGAAACGTCTAATTGGAGTGTCGTCGTGACAAACCCTGTATAATTGAACCAAAGATTATGTCTTAGCTTTTTGTATTTTTTCGTTTTAACATTAAAATGACATTATTCTAGCATGCTCTTTGGCGTTTTAAACAATGTTCAAAATACCTAGATACCTAACTAATGTTCTTTATTCAACGCCAGGCAACAAAAACGTTAACTTCCGTCAACAATCAGACATAAATCCTTGTTACCAACCTAACTGATGTACTTAGTTTCTTTTTGTGTTAACCTTTAGACCTACTTCTTTGACCTCATTTTTTAGTTTAATGTGTGTTGATTGGAGTGCTGTCTTATTACGGTAAGATATGACTATATCATCTGCATGTGCATACAGTTGTTGTTTTGTGCTGAGTAGTTTATTCCCCAGGTTTAATTTTATCACTGTTAAACTAAGTACATGCGAAACACCAGAAATCAGACAAACCACGAGTATATAGAAATAGAAGGACAAATCTTTGAAGAGGTAACTAGCTTCGTTTACCTGGGTTCCAAATTACACAATAGGAACGATATGAGTGAAACGAACAATAGTTACATATGCATGTGAATATTTGAAAGAAGAATACTGCGCAAGATATTCGGTCCCGTACAAGAAGCTGATGGAACATGGAGTTAGATAGAATGAACCACGAACTAAATGCACTAATACATGAAGAAGATACAGTGAGATTTCAAAAATCCCGAAGAATTAGATGGCTGGGCCTATACAAAGAATGAATTTAGAAAGACTAACAAGAAAGATAACTGAATGGAATCTTTGCGAAACGAGACGTAGGGACAGACCCAAAAAAAGATGGAAGGATGATGTAACGGAGGATCTTAGGAAACTTTGATGCAGAAATTGGTGGCAGACTATTGTAGAGCAGGCCAAAACCCACCTCGGGTTGTTGCGCCAAAGAAGACCAACCTAACTATTCTACCAAAATTTCCCCTAATGGAAATGGTCAATTATTTTTATGAAAAGAACAATAAATAATGATGCCAGGAGAAGGGTGCCGACCAGGATATGGAACGCATAGCTTTACGAGAGCTCCCGGCGGCTTCAATATTTTTAATAGTTTTCTTTAGAAAACGCAGTTCTTTAAAATAAATAAATAAATCGTAAGATATCTAGCACGCGGGAGCTACCAGGCAATCACAAAGTGCTAGCAATTGTAATTATAATAAAACTAGTGAACAAATAGACAAAAAGTGGCCTTAGTGCCAATGGTGTGAATAAGAAAAGGGTACAAGGCGACGAAGGCAGGACTCAGGACTTTATTGTCGATTAGAAAATCCGAGCACCTGTACAGGACATATACGTCCACTTGTAAATTTTTCGGGGAATTACAACATTCACCTGGTTAAAGCTAAGTAACTGTAGCATTATAACATTCTAACAATAGAGACGTAGTTTAGCGTAGCACAGACCGAATAATAATAATTGTCTATCTTATTACTGCATTAAAATTAGGCATACATAGTAATTACGTATAACGCGAATTATTGTGACTGCAATCAGTTGCAAACAGCGTTACGATTGGGGTTGGGCGGTTGGGTTGGGACCACTAACACAGTATACTCATATACTGGGTCGCTAGCAGATACCTAGCCGGCATCCTTCCAAAAATTGCAAAGCCGAAACATCCTGTCGCTAGAAAAGAAATAACGGAATAGCAGTTCCATGAGCTATAATTTATGTTTACAGGGACAACTGATCGATCCGAGAAAAGCGTGTATTTACAATATTTAAAATACAAAGTGTCTAAAAATGATATACATCTAGTGTGCTATGAAACAATGTAGTGGCATATAAAAGTCTAAGTACATGCAAACAAATTTCAAAGGTAACTAGATGTATTTCTTTTTTAGGCACCCGATATAGTTATGGCTATGAGGTAATACACAAATAGGAAATAGAAACCAAATAAGAATAGCACCCAGCACTACAAAAATTCTGTAATAGGCAATAAGCGCATGCGGTTTGTATATATAGGTACATTACATATACATAGCTCAAAAGAAATACAACCGCCAAAATAAAGAATCCGGGAAACATACAAATACACCAAGAAACAGAGGAGAGCTGCCACCGCATCTAGAAGAGGATACCACAACAAACTTGGGAAGAATGGACAAGAAACAAAATTATGATGATGAAGGATATAAACCGCATATATGACCCAAGAGAAGAAACAGACAACGAGGAAATAGAAGGAGAGGAAGAAGACATAAATATCGAAGAATAATGCAGAACAGCGAAGGAAAAAATATCAAAATAATAACAATAAAAATTAGGAAACAAGAAATACGTATACCTGCGAAGTGAAAATAAGAATATTAGTAATGACAATAATAATGATTAGACCAAGCTAACATAAAGTAACATGTAACATGGCAGGCATGTCTGTGCTAAGGTGTTTCATATCATAGACACAGGAAATTACCGGATATACTATTAGTATAAGATGACAAAACATGTTTAACCATCTCGGTCATATATTCAACTCCCATTGGATGCGTGACGTTATACAGTTCTCCTAATCCCCACCTATCATAACAAATCCCATCACACCCTATTGGCATGGGGTGGGCCTGGCGTAATCCAGGATTGATCCACGGGGATCTGCTCCATGTCAATTGATGATGATGATGATGAAAAGAACAATAAATGATGCCAATGAAAATCGAATAATGGAAATAACTAGTATAAAACATTCGTTACAGAAGGCAATTCAAAGGCTCCGTCTGTTGGGTCACTATCGCTACGCGGCTCTTGCTCGGATTTCGTACTCGTGTGTGAAAAGATCGTATTGAGTAGGTAACTTATGTTTTAATATAATTGTACTATCGAGAGCAATTGAAAGTGCACGGCATTAGCCATGGCATTCTGTTTTTTACCAATTTTCTGGTTGTGCGAATGTAATGTGTAATGTAATCGTTAACCTCTTATACCTTTCGGTGTTGAGGCTGGTGCGTTAGCGTATGTGGTCTTACGTGTGAAATGCACAATCCGGCCCGCATGCGAGTCACGTGATTAGTGCGCCGTTTTTTGCCTACATACAGCACCATGTGTATAGTGTATGTGTGTGTACGTATAGAACCTTGTTACTCTACCTCGTAGGTCGGTATTCGGAGGAGAGCGTCGTTAATAAATACAATATTATTAAAAATATGTTCTGTTCATTAAATTAAGGTTACTAACATTATATGTAATTGAAAACACTTTGTTTTAAATTAAAATTTTCAATTAATTAATACTTTATATATATTTAGTACAGATACAAATGAAATAAATTAATATTTTGTTCATGAATCATCAGTTTGCAAACGATTTTGCATCGGCAAAATAAGGCTGTCTAATGTATTAATTTTAGATTTTCCCATGCTTCAATTGCTTCCCGAAGCTAATTTTTATTGTGTGTCCTATAATTAGTGTAACGTTTGTACGACGTTTATTTAAAATAAACTCGGTTCCTGGTGTAAATTAATTTATTAAACAAACTTAAAGTACGAAATAATTATAAAGAACAACAATTAAACACTAACGTAAAACTTAACGGAACACTAATATTAAAACCGAACACTAAAGTAATTTATTTGCAACAGTTATTTATTTATACGTATGCAGAATTCTCGCCGCGCGTATCAATTTTAAGACTGACTGGGTTTCTGTGGGTCCCGGCTCTTATACCTGCGGCGGCCTTTGACTCCAGAGTTGTATGGATTTTTTTCGAATTTACTCGTCGGTTCGGGATTAGCTGACGCAGCGATGATGTCATTGCATAATTTGTTACATTAGTTTTGCAATTTTTTTAACTAAAATACCTACTCCAAACATTTTGTTGAATGATATGAGCAGTATGGATCGGAGAGTTGTCCTGCTGGGAAATAAAATTATTACCATGAACTTGCGTTACAGATGGTAACATAATATTCTCTAACAGATTGCAGTATTAACCACTAGTAAATCGCTCATCTAGTCTCTAGCATACGCCAGGCCCTTCAATATTAATCCGGTCCCATACGGTTACAGAAAAACGACACTGTAGTACAACATGTATCGGCTGTTTGGAGGTCTATATACATGAATGATACCATTGTGTGTTGGTTGGAATACTTTCACGTCAGTGAAGACTACATTTCTCCACAAATCGTCTTCATTAACAGAAGTAAATATTTGCGAAATGGAGTCTATTTCTTTTGTGGTCTTCAGTTGAGGAACATTTCCTGGCAGCACTAAAATTACGTAATTCCAAGGATTTTACTCTTCTGTATGCGGTCCACCGTGATCCAGGAAAGTTGCTTTCTTGAATGGCATCTATAGTGCTAGTAAAAGGATTATTTATTAACTCATGATCTTGTTTTTGATTAGAAATTCGGTGTCGGCCACCACTATGAACAGAGATAATGGCATGCGTTTTTTCCAATTTTATATACGCCACTTTTGCTAATACTCACATCAGTGGCTACCCTTTGTAAGGAGGCCCCATTCTCAAGAAGGGTTACTGCTCGCATTTTCTTGACTTTCCGTCAAACGTGACATTTTTTTTTTATAGTTTCAGTAGTTGCAGCAGCGGATACTGTTAAGTATTTGAATATAAAAATCCAGGAAGAAGCATATGCAAGACAAATTGTGGACCGTGATGGGTGTTGCATATGGCGGATTTTTGTTTTCGGTTGCCAGTGGCACTAACTAAACTAACCTAATCTGTGACACTATCGTACTATTTACATCGCTTATTATCTACGATATTAGTTTATTTACGCACTATATACACCAGAATAATTAACAGCTCTCATAAGTATCTATAAATGGCGTAATTTCTGATTTTAAAGTGAAAACCTATCCGAACTAACAGAAATGATCAGCAATTGACACACGGGAATCAATCACAACAACAATCGACATTATCGACAACCAGTCATGCAAGGGTTTTCAAAATGGCGACTTCTGTCGCGAATTTTTTGTATAGCTACTAGAGCGCTACACCCCTTCCTGAAGTTTTATATTCAAAGCTGTTAAGTAACATTTATAAATAGAGAGTCTTCCGGGTTGGAATCCTGTCATTGTTGAGGCAGAAGAACTCAGCGTTTCGTCCGCTTTTTTAAGGGGCCTCTTCAGGAGGAAAAGAGCACGTTAAACTCAACGTGTCAAGCAAGTCAGAGGCGAAACTCTTTTAGCAAGAGGAAAAAGGGAACGGTAACTCAACTTGTAAACCAAGCCAGAGGCGAACCCCTTCTTTAGAAGGGAAGTTCGTGGGAATCTTCGAATTCATTATAACATTTATAAAGCTAAAATCAGTCGTTTACATTCAAGTGCTCCCTATGGTACATACCATATTTTGGTCATTACGCCAACCTAGATTAAAATACCACAATTTAAAATTTAAAAATCTTAGGGAATTGGCGAAAGTAGAATCTCGTGGAAAGCAGGCACTGAGCTGCTGAGCCTTTTGTTTTTTCGATCTAAATTCTAAATGCACTGTAAATGGAGTGTTTATTTTACATTTATTTGGTTATTGTTTTATTTAAATTTATAGAAAAAATTTGCAAGGAATTACGAATATTTAAATAAGAGTAAAATTATTTATTAAACCCTAATACTTAAAATAATGTTTAAGAGGTTATTTGCCATCTTTCAGGATTTAACTTTAATTATAAAAGTCGAATTTAGTAGACATTTCCAATAAATGCTTTTAATATTGATGCCCATTAATTTCAAATTAGGGTTTTCTGTATTTTAATTTAAAATGATATGAAAATGTTAAGTAAATGTTCCAATGCGGAATAATAGGAGGGAGGACTTTAAAAGTTTTTCTAACAACAACACCAACGCTTTTTTGAAATTTACATGCAGAAACGTTCAGAGGTTTAGTACTGAAGCGGCATATAAAAGTTCCTGGAAATAAAAATCAGCTTCATTTATTCGAATCGTATTATTTAAATTAAAATGTAATATTCTAAAGTTTTCATCTTTTTTATAATTTGCAATAGAACATTTATTATTACATATTTGGACTGGACGATTAAATAAATAAATGTAGGTACATAATAGGTGGCCTCGGATGAGAAGTTCTTCATAAAAATTTTGTATTTAAATAATTGCAATTACCGGATGTAAACGGTTATTTTTCGTTAACTATGGTTAACCCGTCTATATTATTTTGTTGAATATATGTTTTGTATTTCAAATTTTGAAAATTGTTAAAAACATATGTACTGTGTTTAACTGAAATTTATTTCATTTGTAGAAATACTTAAACACAAGCACTGTAAAGAAATTATAATAATAAAAATAAAATTCAAAACTCGATCGTTTCTTTTGATTTATAAACAATAATATAGACAATAAATTGTTAATTGTAATCTTACTAATTCCATCATAAAACAAAGAAAAAAATAAACAAATAAAATAAATTGAAAATGATTTAATACCAATTAAAGTACAATCAAATAATGTAAACTGTATTCCCCAGCCATTGCCGCAATAGTTAGTTCTAAACATAAATTATAGTTACGATCCAAATCCAAAAAATCATGTGCTCTTTTAAATTAATTAACTAATTGTTTCCATAATCGTTATTGCTGTATAAACTGCATAATTTCTCGATGGCATCGTAATTTACGGATCTCTTCTTTCTGCCGGGCCCGTTTGGTGAGAAAGCCGAATCTAAAGCCATTCGATATTGTGCTTCAAGTGTCCCAGAATGACCACGTCCCATGCCAAAATCGACTCCTTTGATGTTACGTTTGTGGACGGAACTGCAAAGTCTGTTGGGTTTTTAGTTTTATATTAGTATCAGTTTTATTCAATGAATTTTGAATCGACAAAATGTCATGAAACCCATATATCGCGGAGTTTATACTGCACACTGGACACACTAATTTTGTCAGCAAACAAGACGACATGGCATAATATTGACACAGGACAACCATAAAGGAATTATTGCAGCGGAGGAGAAATTATGTATAGTTACACAACACAACGTTACATTTGGCGACTAATCACAAAATATGTTTGTAACATCAATTTTGTCAGAGCTAAAATTGTTAATTAACAAATTATTAAGTTCTTATGTAGTACAAAATTCTTTTTCCTAAGTCGATTTTTGTCCAGGTGCTGAGGTCCTCATTAAAAACTTCCTGCTTCTGCACACGTAGGTCTTATAAATGTGGTATTTCTTTTTATCATCGCTTGTTGTTAAAAAAAGTTGTATAGCAGAAGCTGTCAGAATATTGGGGAAATGTAAAAACATCGCAAATCGAGCGTGAGGGCTTAGAAATATACCAATGGGATATCGAATTTATTCATATAAACACAGGATACGGTTAAGACCGAGCTGAGAATCAGTGCGTGAAACAGCATGCAAACATTTCCATTGATTTTCTCCAAATGTCTGTACAAGTTTTCAAATTTTATGTGTCAATTTTGAAGGAATGAATTATTCATGTTGATATACGGATACGATTTTCATTGAAAAGGTTTTCAAATTTGCGTAATTCTAAACTGGACTGTATTTCCAAATTTTTAGCTCTTTTAAGTGTAGTTTGAAATAATTTATAAAGGAAATTACTTTACATCTATTTCTAAAGTTAAAAAAGAAATTTTAATATAAATAAACTAGTACAAATTAAAATATTAAAAGACATTCCTGTGAAGCCTGTAGGATATTTTATCAGTCAAGACAGTGACGGTATAAATTGTTCTCGGTCCATTTTAATCCCGATTTTGGATTTTAGTAGGGTTAAATTGTGCTGACAGGACGTAATGTAATTATTTTTGATGTATAAACAGTGACATTAACTGAGATACAAACAGAATGTGCAAATATAAGTAAATACATGTAGCTTTTGTATTAAACCAAGCAGAGAGACTTTAGAGTAGGTTACACAACAGAATACCTAATCAAGACGTTTGTTCTCTCTCGTAGAACATTTACTTACATTAGTTGTTTGTTACGACAGTGTTGAACAAAAGGAAACTTGGCTTGCATTTTACTTAATTATGAGGTTATGACTAAAACTAGGATTTTGTGTGCGAGTACATAATGTGCTTCAAATAGAATGAAAACTGGCTGTTCTACAAAGTAACCTTCCTATTAAATAAACTAAAAAAAAAGTAAAAATGCCAGCGTTGAACTTTGCATGTAGAAAATTATTTACTCTACTTTAAATACATAAAAATTCTGTTTGTGTTGTTGTCTTTTGTTAAAATAATTTTATAAAATACTGAAATTTGTATTTATTATTACATAAATTTTTTAGGATTTTTTAAAAAGCTTGTGAAACTTACTTAATTTTAGTTAAACAACTTTTGCCTAGTTTCTATTTAAACAAAAAAAAAAATAAAGGTTAATTATTTAATAGAGAAGTTTAATAGAAACGATAAAACATAACCTGAACATTTTTAAATATTTTGGACTTTCGCACTTGTTTATAATAAAAAAACTTCTCAACGACATATCCTGGAAAATCATATTATGCTACGTCGAAAGCATCAAAAAAACTTTCTGTTAAGCGAATATTTCGAAACAAATTTCCAACAATTACTTTTAAAAATTCTCATTTCAAGCCTAGTCACTCCATTATTGGTTTATCTAACAACAAAGATTGTATATCCGAACCGTCAGTTTATTACAGCTAACGCCTTCATTTAAACTTGATCCTAAATAGAAAGTCACGGAACTGTAAAACACATTTAGAAGATTGCCTATTCGCCAAAAAATTGGATTCATAATATCTTTATCCTGCACTCTGCAGTTTACTCCTAAAATAGCTCACATAAAAATTCGGTCTTAAGTATAAATATTTCCGGAAACGTTTAGTACCAGATGCGAACTTTATCTAACTTAAATTGATTTATGCAAACTGAAATGTTAGTTAACAAATCGATAACGTTAATATAAATTGAAATTCCGTACGGAAATTGGATAAATGATGCATCTGATGGCAATAAATCTGATGGATAAAAGCTAATCACAGGAGATTTCTGCGTTAGTTACGTATATTATTTATTTTTAGGTTTAAACGCTTTATGACAATGTAAATATGTACAGTGTGGTTTTTACTTAGTTTTTAGTTTTAATTACTCTATTCAGTAGGAGCGATTTATAACCTTAAATACCAAGTGATCAACGGAATTTATAATTAGAGCAGGCTGCGATATTTACCATAAAGTTGGCAACACAGGCTTGCAGCTTGAAATTAAAAATTTTAAGTGTCAGAATTGAGACAGTATCCAACCACACAGCATAAAATAGTACCAATCACAGCCTCCTCTAATTATGAATTCCGTTGATCACCTGGTACTACAAACTTTAAGTTACTTTCATAGCCAACTTGGTACACGTGAAGCTGAAACCAACTACCATAGATATCAAAATCTATAGGACGTTTTATTTAAAATTGCATACTTTGTATCATGCGGAAGAAAGTTATATGGATTTCTGAACCATTCCCTACATAAAAAATTCTTTCGAAGGGATTAATTTTTTTCTCAGTTTAAACAATAAAATCTAATTTTCAGCAATTTTCTAACGACTTTTTAAATTTATTCTCCCCATTAATGGTTGGAATTAAGAAGCAAACTAAGAACTGTTTTTCAATTTAATACGTTTTAAATTGCAAGTTAAGCTGAAGTCCCTACAGGAGATTATTAAAACAATTAAGCTGTCTAAGCGACACTACAGACGGTAAGAGTATATGCGACGGACTATAAAAGCTTAAACAATAAAAAACAACGTAATTTAAGTGATTTTACTTGGTAGACAATTAGTTTTAACATTTTAACTTACTTTTCCAAATCCTCTTCGGCAATAAGCGCTTGTCTTAGTCGAGCCAGTGTCTGTAGAATATATTCCGGATTTTGTCCTTCCAATGATAGCGGAGAATAGTATCCAGAACTACAACAAAATTAATGTTTGAAATTAACGAAAATATTCATATTTTCCGTTTTCAAAGCGAAATATTCTAATTTTATCGTGTATTAATATCGCCCTAGTTTGAATCTTGGAAAGCTTTTAGGAATGCTGCTGAATTTGTTTAATAATTATTTATACCATGAGAATCATTTGGTATAAAAGGTAGAAAATATAGGTCAACTCTGTCAAATGAAGATTTGTAGCTTGTTTTAAAGAGCAATTAGGTTAAGTGTTACTTTTTGTTTTGCTGATTTTCTGTGTTTATTAAGAAGTAAAGAAATTAGTAACTGGTTTTAGCTTTAAGAGCGATTCTTTACAATGTTATTTTATAACTTTGTTAAGTTTAAACACCACACGTTACACATACAAACATCCTAAATTATAGAAAATTATAATTCCTACGGGTGTCCTTTTTGTTAAATTTTCGTTTTTGCTTTTGCCGTAAAAAAACTATTTTTATGTAAAAGCGTTTTTCAGTAAAGTATGTAAAGGAAAACGTTTTGAAATTTCGTATTTTCCTAGTTTTCTCTTATTATTACAGAATGAAAATCACATCGACGGTTTATTTCTGGATATGTGGGCATGTTTATTAATAAAATTGCAACATATTTGAAATATTCACCGCCAGTTGCGTACTAATTTTTCGTTTGCACTTCTTGATTGATATTATAAACGTATTTTGCACATCCCCAAAGTGCTTAGAATAACTTCAGACTTGAGTAATGATTTGTTAATTTTTTTATCATTCCTAAGATTTGTAAAATTCCTTACGAATTCTTTTATTAATTCTAAGTAAACAAAGATCTCGCTTTTAAAATTGAAAGTTGTATGAACAAAAGTGAAAAAGTTTCGGTGATAAACTGATAATTTTTATAAACAATCGAGTTTGCTTGCTACTGATAAACTCAACAAGGGATTAAGCTTTAAGCAGTTTTACTATTTGAAGTCTGATTTTATCGTTGTGTACTTGATAAGTTTTATGAGTGATGATGAATTTAAGTATGAACTGATAAAAATAAATATTTTGTAATTATTGTCTATTTTTATTATTATATTTATCTTTGAATTTTCGATATTTAGCCAGGCATTTAATTCAAAATTTTATCTTTTTTATTGTCATGTTTAAAGATATTAATGACATTTAAGTTTTCTAATGCTTATTTGTAAAGAAATTCATGCAAAAATTTATATTGCCAGTGTAACACAGTTGAAGATTTTACTGCTGAGGCTAAAAGAGACTCGCCGATGTTAAAGTTACCAACAAATTAATAAAGCATAAGTATTTCAAAACTTTCAATTTAAAGAAATCACACAAAACGTAATAAAAACAGGAAGCAATAGATATTTCGAAAAATTTGCAATTCAAACTGATTTTGATTGGTCAAAGAAATTATTTAGATGTTTTTAATTACTTAATCATTAACAGCCCCCTAAGATTCCAAGTTTTTTGGGATGTTCATTGTTTTCTACATAATGACTTTTTAACTTTAGCTTGTTAAAAATTAATTTTACTGTAGGTGACGTAATCATATTGTGATAATTTGACATATAAGATTCAATAATTTACAATTTATACTCAGACTAAGTTAACAACAAAGTTTTGGAAAGTTTCTAACCCCATTTAAATTGAAAGGTGCGAGTTCCTTGTGCAGTATTGCAGCTAAACAATAGGTTTAAATTAATATCGAGTTCGCTAGAATAACACTGGTGACCTGCAAACTTCATATCTAATAATGCAGCAGTTTGTGTTACGTTTAGTAAATCTAAACTAACAACGAGCACGAGTATAACCAGCTTTATCGTGGAGTCTCTGTTTTCTAGAGACAAGTTGGTGGTCGCGAAGTTAAAATTCATTAAACTCGGGTATGGTGCAGTTTACGAATTGAGTTTAGAGTTTCTTTTAATAACAATATCCACAGTACGATTGCTTATTTGTTATTAGTAGCAATCGCTTCAGTTTACTAAAAATTCTGATGTGATTTTTCGTCGTAAATGTATGTTATTTTGTAGCGCTTGTTATGTTAATAATTTGTGTTCTTTTGCAGTTGAATTCCCGAAATAATATAATACATAATTAATTTTGTTAAGTGGTGAGTTTTATGTATCGCCATCTGAGTTTTGTTACTGTACAAGAATAAGGTAAATATTTGGTATTTTAAAATAGTTTAGTTGAAAAATTACTTTTAGAAACTGGAGTACGAAGGTTAAATTTTAAGATTGAAATAGATTTTCTACAATAGATTTGGAAATTAAACTCGTTTAATTTCCAAATTACGTTTACAATTTAGTAAAATGTGTAGCTATATACATTTTATCCAAAAATGTATATAAAGAATTATCCATAAGGGGTCATTTAGTTTACAACATTTAATTATTAAGCTTTGACACTGACAATTGAACACACACTGTCTTACCGACGTAGTAATTGTGCCCAGTAATTTAGAGAAGGTACCCTGTTGATTAAAAACTGAATAATTGAAAAGTTAATTCTTGTGGGGAAACGTTTTTAGGTGAATTAATAGTTTTTGGACAAAGGGTACAGTAACAACAGAATAATTGCAAAATATAATTATTTTTATTATGCTAATAATACGCTTCACTATACTAAACAATCATCTTTAAAAAACATTGCTATTTTTGCGGCATTTTTGTACACATGTATGGTTTATCAGTACTTTAAAACGTGATTAAACAATTGTTAGCTCGTCTAGACGTGCGATTATGAAGACTTTGTTATATCTATTTTTTTTATTAATAGCTGAAATCAGGAAATTCTTAGAATGTGCTTTATTTCTTGTACATATAACGAGTGCATGAGTGCATAACAACTGAAAATTCTCTATTGTAATAAAATATTTTGTGTAATTCTTTGATGTTAAAGTAATCCGTTTTGCTGTATTTGGTTTGTTTATTCATTATATTTTATTACATGTTACAGAACCTGATCTGAGCATTTCTAAATTAACTTTGTTGAAAATCGTAATTAAAAAAGATAATTTGGAATAAAAGCACCAAATCTTATCGTTCGTTTTTGTCCCAGTACTTAAATTAAGATACGAGTAGAATATGAAACAATTAAAATTTTAATTATTTATTAATGAAACGACTAAATTTTGGCCACGTATTTCATCGCTGTTAATTAAAGCTAACAACGGTAAACCGCGAAATGTTTGAAAATTAAATTAATTCATAAAAATTACGCTTTTAGGAAAAGTTAATTTTGTGCAGATAAATTTAGACTTAAAAAATATTCAAAATATTTCAGCTTTCTGTTCAGCTATAATTTTTCGTAGTTTGCTCCCTCGAATTTTACAGCGGTGTTTAACACGAAATCATTCTGATTTCCATTTTGTATCGACTTGATTTCAGCATCGTAATTAACGCCGAGCAAAAAGTTAGAAATGCAATTTACCTAGTTAGGAATCTTGATTTGATTTTAACCCTGTAATTTGGGACTGCGAACTGGCGGTGGATTAGTTTTGTATGTATAGGACAAAGAATTTATGTGAAGATTTAACTAAATTTTCAGTTACCTTAACAATGCGACGAAGTTACAGCGTCGAATTATACAATTCATAATTTGTTTCAGTAGCTATGCGATGCGATACTTCGATTACAAAAAAATTAAGTTAAAATAGTTTCTAATTAGTTTATCTGTTAAAAAGTTTTTGCTACCAACATCGTTTGTTTCGTCGGTAAACGTAATCGTAAACTGAGACAATTTATTTAGAAAGTCCACGTGTTAATTGTGGTAGTAAATTTGCGTAAAAGAGAATCCGCGAGAACTCCCTAATTATAACTTGTTTGTTAGTGTAGAACTTTGCAACTTCCATTTTGCTTTACTCAATTTCTAGTTTTCACGTGCAGTGCTGATTGTCCCATTACGATTTTGCGTTTATTTAATATTATATTTCCACTAGAAAGATGTAACTGATTTAATTTGAAGGACTGATGTTGGATAACCTTGTTGTTTAATAAACATAAATTCTTTATCAAATCACATAAGACAAATTTAGAAATAACGTGTGATCAAAAAGTCCTTCAGTTTCGGGCGGCTATTGATTGAAAAGCATTTTCATTTGTTATTTATTAAGCTAATCTAACTAAAAGCTAAACGTCACAAAAACTGAACTGAATACATTAATGAAAAGAGAGACAAATTCGCATTTTCCTGTTTTAGAATACGTATTTTTTTAGCAACGAAGCTTTTAACAGTGAACATTGACTTGACAGTTGTGTTTGCTTGATATTAACAGATTAAACAACTTTTTGAACACAGGTTATAAGAATATCGTAATACTGGCAAGGTTGCCTTGATTGTTTTGACAGTCAAATTATAAATATTATCGAGCTAATGCTTATGTTCACAAAATAAACGTGGGTTATAGACATTTACGAAAAATACCCAGTTAGGTAGTTAGGTTTTATTACTTTAATTTTTTATAAAAGAAAGTCGCAAAGTCTGACGTGAGAAATATTTAATAAGAATAAAGACAAGCAGTTTATTAGTTATATTTTAAAACTTGTCCTAAACACAGCAGATTTCGAAGCTTATAATTATTATTGAAGTTAAGTCAGATTTAGAAAGTTAATGTTAAAAAATATTTGTTATTAAGAAAGTATATTAAATGCATCCACGTAGTATACACATGGTATAAAAACATATCTTTTACTTGAATTGTGTCGTTACGATGGTAAACGTATAAAATGTAATAAAAACCAGAAATCATCAAAAAAGTTAAAACTAATTTACATCTCTGAAATGACGTTAACCACAACAAAAAATATTTACATGTTAGAGATAATGAAAGAAGTGAATGAACTTGAGAAGCTTTTGAAATATATCGAGTAGGCACTTAATATTAGTTTAAATTTCTTGGCAACGCCCACGCGTATTTCAGGATTTACTTTCAAAAATTAAAACAGAAAGGAGGGTTAACCCCAAAAGGTCCTTGCCTTCGAAAGTTTTTAATTATCTAAATGAACAACCAAGGAATTCCACGTGTAGTACCGAGTAAGTCTTCGGTGTATTTCTTGTAATTAATTTCTCAGGCAATTTTTAAACTTTTTGATAGTGAAAAGGGTTGATTACCGAAGGAAAAAATACAACTACCTTGGTACAGGGGGTGCAGCTTCCGTGGAGGTCGATATGAGTAAAAGTGTTCCAGCTACGAGGATAACGAGCCACATAATTCCGTTGCTGCCAATCGTTGGAAGCTTCATTTTACTGCAATTAAAAGAAGTATTAATTTTAAATTGCACCACAGAAAAAAACGTACAAGATATTTAAAGGGTTGTAATTTGTAACTAATTATTTAGTAAGTTTCTTATACAGGGTACTCCTTAAATAATGGAACAAAACGCAACAGTAGATTCCTAGGATCAATATATTAAGGTTTACTTAGAATTACCTTAACCTAAAATTCAATATTAAAAGAGGTACAGGGTGTAAAAGTCAAAATTCTAATTTTGATTTGCTTTTTATTCGTATTTTTAAGCAAATTAGTGAAACTAACTTTGGGAAACACTGCAATACAGGTAAACCATTTAAATGTCCCCAAGTTAACCGTTTCCAAGATATTTGTTATTGAAGTAAGTATACTTTTTTTCATAAGAAAGATAAGGAAATTGTTTTTTTTTTTATTTAATTTGTCATAACTTAGAGTATGAAAAAGTTGAAGCCTTTCTTAGACAGGATTAGGTGCAACAAAAGTAACGTTCTTTTAGGATTAATAAAATAAAATATTACAATCGAGGACGTATTATTATTGTTTCCCATCCCAAACAAGTTAGTTTCGCCAATTTTCTTATTTCGAAAACTTAAATTAAAATTTGACTTTGACACCTTGTATTTCTTTTAATATTAACTTTTGGACGAAGATAATCCTAGGTAAACTGTAATATTTTAACCTCACAAATTTACTGTCCGCCCGGATCATCTTGTATAGAAAAATGCCATCCATAGGAAGTTCTGAACTTGGAAATTAAAAAATCAGATTTAACTTAATTTGAAAAGTATGTATTAGCAAAATGTCTAAAATCTGAATTATAAGAACAACTAGAGCCCGTAATTAAAGCAGCGAGACTTTTAAACTTTGTTTTTAGAGCTGGTGAAAGTAAAAATTCAAAGGAAATGCAGTTTATGCTTTTAAAGTGATTTCCTTTGAAAGATCGTGTGGTGCTTTTTAACATCCTAATGAAGAAGATGCCTATTTAAATGTATTAACGTTTTATGCAAATTGATTCGTGAAAACCTGGTTGAGATTTTTAGTTGAATTTTTTTGTAAAAGTGATCCTTTACTTTTATATTAGCTTTCTTATTTTGAAATTTTCGCTTTTATGTTATTTCGTTTTTCGTTCTTTTTCTTTGCTTATTATTGTTTGTTGTTCTGTATGGAAATTAAGATTTAGAAAATTTAAACATAACCTTTAATAATAAAAAGATTAGCACTACACAATTAAATATTATCATTATCCAATTACTCTATTTGTGACTCTATGAAGGCCATAAAATAACTGATTTTTAATAGTGTACAAGACATTTAGTTAGAATAGTCTATTAAAACACAAGTTACAGAAGGACTCGCAGGAGTCCGAAATTGGGACACGAGCCGCGTTGCGTAGTGGTTGCACGAACAGGCGGCAGAGTTTTACGACAACGGAATACAGAAGTCTCAAACTACGAAAACGTTTTAGCCTTGGGTGGTGACTATGTAGAAAAATAAATTAATGTTCATAATGTATAAAAATAAATACATATTGTTAACTGGTTAAATAATTTTTGTTTAAAAGCAAAAAGGGTATTAGATTCTGGATGACTCTCGTAGAATCCATATACTGACAGTTTATGTCAACATTCGAATCAATTTTAGTGATTGTTTTGGTACCAAATTATTTACCTACACTGTAAAGCCATTTCAAAGTCTGTTTGGAATCATAACATATTGTGATCAGGCTTTAAATTTATACCCAGCTTATCTAATGCCTTAAATAACCGATAAAAATAGATTAATTTAACTTTTAATCTCTACGACCTTATTTAGTTCCAAAGATCAAGATTTACCTACAAACTTATTCACTTTAAACTGGCGGCAACATGAAAAGGGCAACTGTAAACTAAAATTTCTGCGTTATCAAAATGATAAGCTTAAACAAAAGGTAGCACTTTTGTTGTAATCTGAGAAAAACAACTTGAACAATTTCCCAGTACGCAAGGGAAGTGTGCTGTTTCTTATCAGAACTTTTAAACAATCAATACTCCTCAAAATAATTTAAACCACTTGTTGAGAATATTTGTACAAAGTGATAATTGTAACTGAAAATATATTGACTGTGATAAGCAATAAACTATCAAAACAAAATTTTGAAGTAACCAACATAGAGTGAAAATTATGTTTCTTCCATAGCTTAATCTATAGAGTGAACAAGAAACTTGTCATTCAACAAAAGGCCTTCAAAATAATCGTGTCCTAAAATATACTACGTCTAGCGAATATACAACTTCGGGTTGTTAGCGCTGCTAGTTAAGCGAAGCGATGTCAAACTAGTGGCATCCTCTTCTGCAT
Source organism: Melanotus villosus (assembly GCA_963082815.1). Lineage (NCBI taxonomy): Eukaryota > Metazoa > Arthropoda > Insecta > Coleoptera > Elateridae > Melanotus > Melanotus villosus. The sequence continues at coordinate 58,320,903 of OY720418.1, read as the reverse complement.
TACTGGTTTACTCGCCGTAAAATAAACACGTATGACTCAGTCACGTCGAAACTGAATCCACTGCATAAAGGAATTTTAAGCGCTAGAGTTGTATCATAAACTAAACAATATAGTTTATGGTTGTATATTGCCTAGACGTACTTTACCACCAAATTGTTGAAATGTTAACATAGTCGCGTTTCAAAAATGTACTTGGAATTAATACAAAATACGTGACGCTAATGTATTTTAATTTGTGAAAATTCTGCATACAGGGTGCGTATTTTCCTGAAAATTTAAGTAACTGTTTTATTTAAAGAGCTACATTGAAAGTTAAATTAGAAAAATTGCGCAGAATTAAAAGGTAAATTTGCTAATGTTTTGAAATTTAGAATACTTGCACACTTTTTTAGTTGTATGGAAAAAACGAAAAGACTGACAAATTTTAAAATTTCATATATTATTGTAGCCATCTAATTTAATACAAAAGTAAAAATAGTACCGTATTTTTATATGTGTGATTTTGCTTAAAATCTCATAAACTTATTAAAAATTACATGGCACTCTTGTATTTGTTTAGTGGGATTTTGAAAATTGAACACTAATTGATTTTTACACCATTAAGAGCTTTATTCTCTCCCTTTCGCATTAATATGCCCCTTAACATGTTTATCTTCATTTTTCTTGCCTTAGTGATCAGGCTTACTGTGATAGATGAACAAATGCGAAATTCTATGATATCCAAGCTTATTTAGTCAATTTTAGATGCAATGATGGTTAGTACTCTTATTAATAAAGCTTTGTAACTTGTAAGATAATGTTGCTACGATTGCTAGAAATTAACTGGTTATGAAAATATTTGAAATTGAGAGAAAACTGGCAATGTTTCGTTTTTTTTTTAAGCTGAAATCTAGAATTTATTTTCAAATTTAATATACTATTTTTGTTGGCGATCCCCCCACCCTTCAATTGGAAAAAAGAAGTTTGATTCATTCCAGTGCATTCAAGAATTCATGGAAGATTTAGCAAAGTATAATATGATCAATTCTGAGCACTATTCCCCCTCCCCCCCAAAACAATGATGACAATAATTGCAGATGTATACTGAAGACATGCTGAGGTTCCTACAAACATGAAAGAAAAACTTATTGAAATATCAAGTGATGGAATGTTTAAACTAGACTTTTTTCAAAGAACCCAGATCAGTTTTGGACCAAAAGGGTGCAAGAATACCCCGAGCTGGCAAATGAAGCTGTCAAGTGTTTGCAGTGGCGTGTCGTGGGGTTTGAGTTTGGAGGGGCGCGCCAGAAGTCAAACACCAAATAACCTACCAAAAGTTACGGGAAAATTTGTCTCTTTATTTTCCGAACCAATTTACATAAATACAAATCTGAAAATTGGCACATTTAAGTAAATATTATAACCGCAAATAAATGTATTCGGTACTTCTAGTCAGTGGCGTAAATATGCCAATGCAGCCAATGCGGTGCATTGGGGCCCACGTCACAAAAGGGCCCATTTGCTGAATCTAATATATGTTAAATTTGCCATTAAATTTAATTATTTTAATATAAATATAATACTACAAAATATTTAAATTTTACACTCTATCCAATAATTCAATTCAACAGTAACATAGTTTTAATTTACTACAATGTAAATGTAACGCAATCCTAACAGTTTTAACTTGCAGCAAATAACAAAAACTACATACAATTCGTGAGTTAGCTGAACTAAATGCATCGTCTAAGGTAGAAACACATTATTATCACGCCACGTGAGCTCATGTGACCCCACGTGACTTCACGTGAAACGACAAATTCATGAGACTGGTATTTCCCATGTAGTTATATTTGCAGGAGACACACTGTTATCATTCGCTGCTTTCACGTGAACACACATGATATTGTATGCCAGCACGCGCTCAAAATTTCTGTTTCAACACAATTTTCGTGAGGCGTGATAGCGTGAGCTAAAGAAAATGGAGGAAATGCTGATTGAAAAAGTGCGTATATGATAACGTGTGATCGAAAAAATTTCACCTCAAAGTTTGCCATGAAAAATAGGAATCATGTCTTTGCTAAAGTCATACAACATAAGTCATTAGAACTGCTAAATCTAAAACCACGCCTAACTAATAAAAATTAGAGCAGATTAAATTATTCTAAAAACTAAAATTAAATACAAATTGAACAGAAAAATGTTATTAACGGAAAATTATTTTAAAGTAGATGAGTTACGTGACCTCCATTTTCTTGGTGGCAGATTTGAATTCTGTGTTTAATAGAATTAGTGACTTTTTATATGCCTGACAGCAAAACAAACATAACCTCACACACCTCACATAACCTATAAAACAACAGCTGACATTTGTATGGCTTAAAAATCGACATGCCTAAGTTTGTCTTTTCATGTTTCATAGCCAACTTGAGGTGAAATTTTTTCGATCGCATGTTAGTTTGGTACAAGGTCAGGTCAGAAAATTACGGAGACCAACATATTCGAAAGTCAAATTCTTCTTTATTCAAACGTAGATACATCTGAAAACGATTTTCATCATTTTCCAACTCCTGAAATAAATTCTGAAATTCGCCTTTTTCCGCTCTTTTCAAGTTAACGTCGTGTATCCATTGCTTAGTCTTTTTTATTTTGTTTCCTATAACTAATCCACACACGACTTCTAACAACTACTCTTTTTCTAAACCTGAAGAAGATGAACTATTAGCACTAATATTATGCTCATTAATTTTGTAAACTTTTTCACGTAGAGAACACAGCGTGCGACCGTTATTACGTGACATAAATGTGTCTCCTACGAGCAATCTCACTGATTTTAGTAGATAGTGAATTCACGTGAGGTTACATGAGCTCACGTGACGTGACAACAATGTGTTTCTACCTTAGAGCTGAACTCGTCATGATTAAGTACTATGAGTGCTAGTTTTTCTGAAGTATACTCTCTCTTTATTTTGTATTTAAAAAATTATAATTTTTTCCTAGCCAATACAAGGAGCTTTTCTTTTTTTATGTGTGGGGGGGGGGGTATAGGGGGCCCAAAATTAAATTTCGCATTGGGGCCTTTTTTGTCTAGTTACGCCACTGCTTCTAGTGATTAGTTACTATTATCATTCTAGGTAGTTTTACTCGGCCTTTCACGAGTTCTAATAATTGCTTTCAAAATAATTAGGTATCGATTACTTCATTCTCAGTCATAACAAATATTAGACTGCATGACGGTTATTGCGTAATTTATGAAGTATACACCTACTAACTGCGTAAATAAATTTGATGGTAATTTGAAGCTATCGAAGCTGAAACCCAAACAATATTTAGATTTGAATATATCCTTCTTTACCCACTTTTTTAGATATTTTAAATCGACTGTAAATAAAATTGTAAATATTTTTAGTTATCTAAGCAATCGTACATATTTTAGTTTGTTTTTTTTTAAAATACCTATATTTTCATAATATGATATTTTTCTTTAAATGTTCTTGAACACCGAATATTGTAATGATATACAAATTGAAACAAACAATTTCATGTAACTGAAAGAAAACCATCTTTTTGTTACAAATTTAAAGTTCTAAAAGGCTCACTAGTTATTTTTTATTTCTTGCAGTAAAAAATATATCTACTAATTGCATTTATTATGAAATAATTCTGTAAAACGTTTCTTAATAAAATAACAGGATTTGAATAGCTACGAGTAGACGAGTACGAATCTTTGCGATGCTCCGATTAAATGAAAGAAGATTCATTGCTCCAACAATAAGTTACAGCAGGCCGCGCTAAAATCGCGGCCTGCTGTAACTTATACAATCGGCTATTATCGGCTAGTCTCCGGAGTCGTTCGGCGGCAATGTATAATGTTTGTTAAAGGCCGCAGATTTTCCGCGGCCGTTGGTTGAGGACGCGGATAATTAGAGACCTCAACGAGGACGGACAATTAGAGATGGGAGCGGATGTTTGGATAGAGTTGAATTTTTTGTTGAAATTTGAACTTAGTCATAGAATGTATGTAAAATAAATATTAACAATTTAGAAAAAAATTGTGTGTTCCTTACCATTTCTTAGGAGGAGCGCGCGGCCGCGCGGCCTTATGGAGCAACCGCCACTGCGTGAGTGTTTGATTCCATTTGCAATATCATATTTAAGTTTCTTGTCTATGACTGCCATCATGTTTTTTACATTGTACATAATTTTTATGCTTTGAAAGTTGTCTAGGTTTTTGTATATGTTCCGCAAGGTGGAAGAGTACGAGTAGTCATGTTTATGTTCTTGAATTTATGACATATATATTACATAGTTAAATCAAGGCATTATTTTTATTTGATATATTTTTATTTACGGGCGTGCTTTAACGCGATCCCCAGGGGATCGCCACCCACACTCTGGGAATCACTGGTATAGAAAATTAAAAAATTAAACTCTAAAAATTGCATTGATATTGTTTCTTAATCCCAAGAATATTTCGATTGATTTATTAAAAGTTGTTTTCTTTATTTATAAATAAATACCTGCAAAAATCGTTTGCAAGATAATTTCTAGTAAAGTGTCATAAATTATATTTCAGCATAAAGAACAATTCTCATTCTGTAAATTAATTATATTTCTAAAGATTATTTCCTGGCGATTAACCCATTACGGTTGCAATGCAACGTTCTCTAAACTATATCAAGTGCAATTTATACGATGAGGGCAATGCAAGTGCACGTTGATATTACTAATTACTTTCAGTATTTGCATAAGGGAATATGCATAACAGTCAAGAACCATATGCGAATTTATGTTCTGTTTATCATCCAGCGATAGCTTTACATGTATGAAAACGTTAATTAAAATTTATAAACTTTATCTGAATTGTTTTGGTTTCATAAATTACTTTCGGGAAAAAAAAAATTCAATTTGAAGTTGTTTATTGGCGGAGTTGCTTGTTTAAAATTGTTTTTGTTTTTATTTTATTTTTTTAGTTTTTAGATTATGGAACGTTTCATAGTTATTTGTACAACTAGTAATGAAAGCAATACTTTTTTTCATGAGTTTGAAGTTTGAAGCCGGAGTGCATCAATCAAACGAGTGAAAAAAAGATGCTTTCATACGAGTTGTACACAATATTTTTTTGCATTTTTACATTTTAAATCCCTCAAAGCAGGATAAAAAGGATTTGAGAATTGACAGTTGTCAAACTGACAATTTACAATATTTTATTTAAAGCATACTTACTTAATGCAAAATGTAAAATTAAATAGTTAAAAAAAGTGTTGCTTTCTTTATGATTTTTTGATAAAAAAAGTCCACTTTTTTAGTCAAAATGCAAAAAAGTCCACTTTTTTAGTCAAAATGCAAAAAAGTAATTTGAGAGTTTCTAAAGGGGAGAGCATCGAATATTGAATTTTTGTATAATTTAGAGATTAAGAAGAATTAATCTCAAATTATTAGGTCATCTTTTCTAATTGTAAGGGTAGTACATACGGGCAGTGAAAAAAATATTTTAAACACCAAGGGACGTAAATCATGATTGTCGGCATCTTGTATAAATTGCTACGCTTTTTAAATGGAGAAAAAATAACCTTTCTAATTAAATAAAAAGAATGCAGATAAAATGACAATTTTTGCACTTTCACCTTTGTAATCAAGGGTTGTTGGAATGCAATTAAAAAAGATCGATTGTTTAACAAGTAAAACTTTTCCGGTCGCAAGTGAAACCTTCCAATATTTTCTTTTCATGGAAATGTCGATTAGATAAGAGCCGTCAGGCGTTGCTGTCGTTGCAGCTTTTCCCAATTTCCCTTGTATATTGAGTTAGGTGAAATAGTCTATAATATGTTGGTATTCATCCTGTTTGCAATGACGGTGGGGCACCGTAAGTACCGCCGAGGGCCAGAAATTATTTAGTAAAAGCTAACGCAGGTCGTAATTGAAATATATAGCGACAAGTCAAATGACAAAATAGTGTTCACACAAAAAGGATGCTTAATTATACTTGTTACTTTAAATAAGTGGTCAATTTATTACAATAATCTTTGCGGTTCTTATACGAGATAAAACAAATACGAGGGAATCTTCTAAAACTAGCGTTAATGCGAAACCTTGGATATTTCTTTTTCTTTTAAATAATTTGAACATTTTTATAAAAATTAAATAAGCAAAGACGTTTAACAATTTTTAATTTTTTTTTAATAGAAACTATTACCCTAAATGTTAATCATTTGTGAATGTTTCGATTTTTTAGTTTTTTTAAAGGTAAAACCACCACAAAACGGCAGCAGTAGCACCAAGAGTATTTAATGTTTAAATGAAAAACAGAAAATTTTCAGAACAGAGTTTTACACAAACTAAAATTTTCGTGTTCGAAACTGAGCTTGTTTGGCTATTCCATTAGTTTTAGCAATGACTGCTTAAACATCGTAAAATTCTGTTATAGAGTTTGATGTGTTCATAAAGTTGGTTGTTGTTTTTAGAAGCCTGCATAGTGTCGAGGGTTACGATTAAATTTAAAAATGTATCTTTCAGTTTGGCTTTAACATAATAAAAGAAAAATTCGCCTTCTAATTATTAAATTATTCTAGTTTGCTTTATACAGCTCATTCATAACAAAAATTATCCTGTTTTTAAAATCATTCATCTTTAAAATGCCTAAGGTATAATTAGCACTTGGTTTTGATTTTTAAGGTGAAAGATTTACTGTTAAATAAAGTAACAGTGGCAGCTCCAAATTAATTCCTCTGTAGAAGTTCCCAAACTAGAAACCACGTTTGCTGAATTGGAAATAGTTGTGTTTACTGTTTACTTACTTCTGCAAATAAACTGAAGCTGGATCAACGAGTGACAAAGAAAAGAGTTATCAGCCTTTGAGAGTGACTTTCAGAAAAAGTTTGGATAAGGCGACGAATTCTAAGCAAGACTATTGTTAACATTTTGAAACTGCATTAAAATTTGTATTAATTTTTTGACATTTGCTTTATTTTTAATTTTCGGTACTATTTTCAACAAAATTTGAAATTCAAAAGCTTTATTTTGAAATCATTGTTTTAAGTTCGCAACTTCAAAATGAGTTTTTATTGCTAAAAAGGTTATTTCACAAAAACCTGCATATAAACGGCTTTACTGTTTTTGTTTTCATGTTGGTTTTATTTTAAATCTTCTGGGGGTTACATAATAAAATACGAATAAAATTGGAAATAAATCGGAATAAAATATGAAATAAAAACCTAATATGGTAGAAAAGAAATTTATTACGAAGTTAATATTCTTCTGCTACTCGACGGGAAATATTGTTACGACACTTTTATCAACAGGATATAGTTAAGCTACGATTTCAATTCCACATTGTTCGATTTAAAACGTTGATAACCTAAAAGTTAGTTAATTTCCGTCCATATTTTTGTGCATATTTTATTAAAACGAATATCTCAGGGAATATAACGTTAGAACTCCAATTTACGGTTTGTATTCTGTACGATTAGTTAAAATTAGATTTTGGTTAACACGTTCGGTTTTTCTGGCAAAAGCTCAAATTATACAAAATATTTTTGCTGAATGCAAAAATATTACATAGTTTTATTACTTGAAATTTCTGTATATACAAGAATGCCAGATATTAAATTAACGTATCCGTTTAAGGACAGTAAGAATCCGTTATAAAACAGAATGGTATGTACTACAACATATGAAAATATGACGAATCAGGTATAAAAATATTTCTAAACGAATAAGTCGTAACAGAATTTTATGAAACTCATATGGGAATATCAAAAATAATCTTGCGGCATCTAAATCAAATCCTACGTTGTTTTTGGTTGTTTACCAGCTATGTAGATTAACCGAAGCAACCATTTCTAAATATTTAAGAATACTTTTAGCTTCTACTCGTTTTATTGTAATTCTAACTATCTAGATTTTTTAAGTATTAACCTGTACAGCTTAGACATTGGTGTAAAATTTTCAACGATACAAAATTGTTTTTTATACCTTGAAAACAAAAGTGTGTCAAGTTTTCTGCTGAAAATACTTTGTGTGTTACAGACAATTTCCTGCCAGTTATTTCAGAAATTCTTAACAGTCCAATAAAAAAAATCTAAAGATTTGTTCTCAAAATAGCCGATTTCGTTTATTTTCGCCAACGAAAACAAATCTGTCACCTACATCACGATTCAGTTGTTTTGTTGTTTCTCAAATTTTGAAAAAGTAGATTGAAATTGCTAGATTTAAGTCAAGGCTTCAATACATTTTAAATTACTACATTTTTTAAATTGCCATATTTTTACTATTTTAGTTTATAAATTATATTTTTCCGAAGTATTTCTTTGGTGTTTTACAAGCATAAGTTAACCTAGTTAGATCTTTAAATACACACATCCGCCAGTTTATTAAATTATAACGCTGGTTTACCTACGTAGCCCATGTTTAATAATAAAGTAAGTACTCAACCCTAACTAACGGAAAGTTCAAGCTTTATTTAGGTTTGCGAATAATTTGTGTGGCGGAATCGACTCATCACACACGTACAACTTGGGCAATCTTTGTATTTGTTCCCTTTTCAAATAGAATGAAATTAAATAATTGTTTAAATGTTTCACCTATTCCCCTTGCAGGGATTCATCATTTTTTACGAAAATAATTTCAACGAAAATTTAATTTGGGTGGTTCTTTAATATTTTTGAAGCTAATGTGTCAATCAAAAATAAACTTTTTATATTTCGCCACCAATAAAGAAATATAAAATGTCAAACTCGCCATAACAATCCCTTAGAAAATATTTAAAAATTATCTTATTAATAAAGTAAAAATTATTCTTAAATTATATTCTGGCGATATTTTTTTGTTATCAGTAATATTTATTGCTTAGTTTTCATGGCCTCCAAATATGTGATTATTTAAAAACCGTTCGTTGCGTTTGTGAGAAGAAAATTACACTTTAAAATAAATACGGTAGACTTATAGGGCCGGTTGCACAAAGCTTTTGTTAAATTAACGAATGATCAAAGTTGACAAAAGAGCATCATTTTTTGTTTACTAATGTGTTATTTGCCATATGCATTCGAATTTTGATTCGATTTTGTTCACTTTGACGAATGATTAATTTAACCAAGCTGTTAAATCATGTTTGTGCAACCCACCCTTAGGTTTAAATTTGTAAAAGTTATCGGTAATATTGATTAAACACGTTTTAAGCTAGCCTGTACGGTTTAAAACCTTCAAATTCGATTTGGGGCACAAATGAAACCATATCCTATTTCGGTATATGAATCAAATAGATTGAATTTTGCGATAATGCAATGCTTGGCACAATAATGTACCCTGTCAGCGTTGGAAGCCCTCTGGATTGGGAAAAATTTTAGGAGGATAATATTAATTGTCGTACGTTGAGATACATGACATTAGCTGGCTGAGATTTTACCCCATAAACAAACAAAAAATATTTCGTTCACTGCCGATTTTCTATGTTCTACTTATAATGCTATATTTTGTGATATTAACCACTTGTTTATTGCGTGTCAAGACAGTAGGAAAGAAAATCTGACAACTGCCTTGTTATTGAAATATTTTCGCTAATGTTTGTAATAAATTAATTTAGTGGGAGTTAAGGTCAAATTAATATTAATAGCAATAAGAAGCGAGTTGATTACAGCTTAAAAGCCTACTCTTTCTTCTCAAGTGCCAAAAGTCTTTGTCTTACCAGCCCGGCTTATGTAAAATTATTATTTTAAAAAGTATTTACATTTTTGTAGTAATTTATATCGGAAGTGGAAATAGTAATTTACGATATAAGTAACATTATGAAGCTTTTTACATTACGAGAGAATAGTTTGAAAGAACGAGCGACGTAGAAGCGAGTTCTTTTAAATTCTCGAGTAATGTTAACAGCAAATAACGTTACGTATATCGTAACATGGTTTACTTTATCCTATTTTTTTTTTCAAAGACAGTCAGAGGAACATAAGGAACTGAATAAGACAATAAGAAGAAAAATCAAAGAAGACCTAAGGAAATATAATGAATCTAAAGTAGAAAAAATAATCGAAATGAACAGAGGCATGAAATGTCTAAGACCGACATTAGGAAGACCAAAAATAATTACCATGAAAGACAATAATGGAAGGGAGGAAAGAGAAAAACCGCAAATAGTAAAGATAATAACAAAATATTACAAAGACCTGTACGAACCCAAAATGGCACCAGATCATAACACACAAGAAAATGTAAGCAGAACTATTACAAATGTCAATTCAGAAGAACTACCAAATATCGAAAACTATGAGATAGAACAGGCTATAAAGGAACTCAAAAACAATAAGGCGGCCGGTCCCGATGAAGTATTAGCAGAAATGCTAAAAGTAGGGAAAGAGATCATCATAAACTCCATGAGGATATTACTAAACGAGTGCCTACATAACGCAGTCATCCCCGACGATTGGTATGAAGGTATAACTATCCTCCTGCATAAGAAAGGAGACAGAGCGGATATTAGTATTTTATGTATCTAGGACGAAAAGTAAGTCTTTAAGGTATGAGCAAGTTGTTTACGGCCGAGGCGGCTAGCCGAGGCCGTAATTACTTGCGAGTACCTTAAAGACACTTTTCGTCTGAGGTACATACATAATTTTATGTCATACTGTTTCTAAAGTTGTTAAATCATTAAAAGAAATCTCCAGCAATTTGTAGCAGCATTAGTTTTAAGTAACTAATCTAAGGCGCAACAATTCATATCTCCTAGCAACGAGCATTTATAGAACAAAAAGTGACACTTTTCGTTCTAGGACTTTAAAATGATACTAGCACTTTAAAGTGTCACTTTTCGTCCTATAAATCGTCCGAAAAACGTTGCTTTAGAAACGAGTATGACATAAAAATAATTATCGTCCTATCTCACTACTCTCGCAGATGTACAAAGTATTCATGAAGATAATTACTAACAGACTCACTCCAAAGATGGATGCATACCAGCCCGTAGAACAGGCAGGATTTAGGAAAGGGTTCAGTACCTCAGACCATCTTATAACAATAAGAACGCTCATTGAAAAAGCTTCTGAATACCATTTGCCCATATATTTGGCATTTGTGGACTATGAGAAAGCCTTTGACAGCGTGGAGCTGTGGGCGGTGGAGCAGGCCATGGATAACTGTAGGATAGACTCCCGTTATAGACAACTAATTCATAACATATACAAGAAAGCAACAATACGCTGACGATGTTATACTAACAGCAGCAACATTTGAAGAACTGCAAATAATGACTAAAGAATTGGAAGAAGCGTCGCGAAAGGTCGGTCTAAAAATGAATGCGAAGAAAACAAAATTAATGACCAACACACAAGAAGACAGAAACATAAGGATAGACAATTGCATACTGGAAAAAGTAAATGAATACATATACCTGGGACAAATCTTAAAGCTGGGCAAAGACAACCAGACGGCAGAAATACAACGAAGGATCCGATTAGCATGGACAGGATTCGGAAAGTTAAAATTTGTACTAAAAAATCCCAAGCTATCACAATATCAAAAAAGTAGGGCGTTTAACCAATGCATATTACCAGTACTTACGTATGGTTGTCAAACGTGGACACCTACCAAAGCTAACATAGATAAAATTGCAAAAACACAGAGATCCATGGAAAGAGCTATGTTGGGAATCAGGTTGATAGACAGAAAGACAAGCAAATGGATCAGAAGTAAAACAAAAGTCAGAGATGTCGTAGAATATGTCACTAGATTGAAATGGACCTTTGCGGGTCATAATGCACGACACAAGGATGGACGATGGAATAACCAAATTCAAAACCGGAGGCCGTGGATGGGACAGCGGACTAGAGGACGCCCACAGATGCGCTGGGGAGATGACTTGAAGAGAATAGGTGGATTGAACTGGAAACGTGCCGCGCAGGATATAACTCAATGGCGAGAGATGAGAGAGGCCTATGTCCAAAGTTGGACGACAAATGGCTAACGAAGGAGAAGAAGAAGATATTTTTTTTCAAAAAATTAAAAACTTATTTTGCAATGACAATATCCCTAAAGCTAAACGTAAATCTGCCATGGCTGTGCTGGTATCCAAGAGGAGAGGTATCTCAAAGAGGTGGAGATTTTTAGAAATTGGCGACAGAATAATGGGGTTGCTATGTTATGAATTTTTTAACAACGCTAGTGGTGTTAAATGTATCTTAACACAACTCGTTATAGGATAAAATAAAAATATTTTGCATTTTGTTTATTTTGTCTCAAATAAATGTTAGAAGTATACAGTATTTTTCATCTAGCATTTGGGTTGTGACGCCCAAAAACTGTATGAATAGACACGCGTTCGTGCGCAGTAGGTAATGAAAACCTAGTTTAGAAAGAGATGAAGTATAGTTAGTGAATTTATGAACAGCGGGTTAACGTCACAACCCAAATCCTAGGTGAAAAATACTGTACCTACTTATTATATTTTTATTAGAAAGTATTCAATAAAATTATTACTTTATAATAATACGTGCTCAAATAAATGTTAGCTGTAAACTTTAGCTAAAAATTATGTTATTTTACCAATGTTATTTACATCCAAGCAGCAGCGTATACTTCTCGGTTGAATGTTGAATGACTAATTATTCATGTAGATGAAAAAAGGAAATAAAACTACCCAATGTTAAATTCAAGAATTTCAACTAATTTCAGCAATTCCCATTTATTTACATTCACTGTTAATTATAAATCACCTACATTAGTTATTTGGAGTTTATTCGCATTAATATATTAATGGTTTTGCGGGAAATGGTGATATAATAATCTACTGGGGTGCGAAATTACCTTTTGACAATCTACGAGACTCTTATGCGGTGCTGTGATGAAGGAAAATTGCTTTCGTAGTAGCTTGTAAACTTCAACTTTATGAATGGCAAGTGACGGATATGAAAATGACTAATGAACGCATTTCTACAAGAAATAAGAGCGAAACGAGATACTGTATGTGATGGTTATTGTTATTGCAACCCTTAAAGTGGGATTTAATTACTTCGCTGCCCGTTTAAGCTTTACTCTTGTTGTTATTCGTCCAAGTGTAATAGTTTACGTTTCAGGTTTTTTTAAAAGTAAATTTCGCATATAGGGATTTTGGGTTAGCAGTTTAACACTTTCGTCGCCACAAACATACAGAGAATAAAAATGATTAATGAAAATTATCACAGAAAACAATTGCAAACTTTATAATTTCCGAACGTGAAATTTAATGTTCTATGTGCTCAAATAAATTCAAGTAACCTATGAATACGTACCATATTAAAACTGCTAACTGTTCATAGCTTACTCGAAGTTGAAAAAAATGCTAATACATTATTGTCATATAAACAGTAAAAAAGATATGAGCTTAATCGCAGGCAGACTGCTCTTACAACTGCTATTTTAATAAGAAACTTATTTGATTAATTTTTATGGGTTTCTGTGATTTAACGAAAAAAATTAGTTTGGTTTCTAGTAAACTAGTAATAATCAAATGTAAACGTCTTAATTTTTACAAGATGGAATTATAGAATAAAGCTTGGTTTTACAACTAGGGTAGGATGATTATTCAATTTTTTCTGATTTTTAGTTCTGGGTTTGCTGGTAAGATATACATACATAAGTATTTTATGGAATTTGAATCCGACGCTTTTTCGATATTTAATTATTCATTTAAAAGCACATTCGGTATTGTAATTCAAAAGAATTCCATTAAAAGTAAGCAAACGTGACAATTAATTCTGAAGTTTCGATGATTAAGAGTATAAACATTTAATGTGGTAAATATCGGAAAAAGCAAAAATTCTCGTTAAGATTTAGTTCAATACTAGGCACGGCTAGGAATTTCAATGCTAAGTTAGAGAAGAAGCTTACTGAAAAGTATTAAAGAATCTTAAAAATAAATGTAAAAAACAATCGTGTATTATCTAAAACGCAGTAAATTTGCAGCAAATTATGCAAGTTTCAAAGTAGGTGTAGGCGCGTTAAATTATATTTAAATGTAGATAAACTTTGCTAAGTATTGTTATAATTAGATTTAAAATAGTAGTAATAACAATACCCGGTGTTTTTAAAACATTAAACATTAAATAAACAGTTCGCTCTAATTTAATTTGCTCACAAATGCAGGTTGTATTTATTTTTCCTTAACATAAACTACTTAAAAAAACAGTAGAATTCCAACCGTATTTATTTATTTGTTCTCATTTTACACGTACGTAGTTTTGTGTTTGAACTTGAAATTTTCTCTTATATATGGCATACAACTATTTTTACGCAATTTAGCGGTTCACGAAAAATTATGATTGTACCTTCATAATTCCTAGGAATTTCCATTTTCTTTCAGAAATAGATTTTCGTTTCAATCTAATAAAACGATAAACATTATTAAAATATAAACCTCAGGATCGTAAACGTTTTGGTTAAGCTGTAATTTGATTACATTCCAGGCCTTAGGTAAGCAATTTCTCATGTGACAGCAATTCTGTCTAACGTAAGATTAACTTGCTAAATTCCCTGTTTTTTAATGTTGCCATTTCGATGGTTCGTTACCTCGGAAAATGGAAACGACTATCTTTAGGTCTGCAAAATCTGAGCATCTTTCATAACTTGAAGGACTTGAAATTTTTATTTTGCAGCTACGAAATGGCCATCATTAATTTCAAAATCAGTCCTTAGTTTTTTCTTTTTTACAGTGGTTTTCATAATTCATTTTCGTAAAATTTAAACTTTTTTTATATTCTAAAAAAATAAGGTGATCATTAGAAACTTTAGATTTGAAATATTTTAAACCTAAAATTGTAAGATGTGTTTAGAAGTACAATGTGTTGTCTATACGTACGTAGTGTGCAAGGCGCCGAATTTCCTAAGATAACGAACGTCTTATTATCGTTTACGGTCCAAATGGGTCCAAATTAATACCGCAGGAGATTCGTTTGATTTCGTAGGACTTTGACGACCCTTTGCATAAGTTATCAAAAGGATGTGCCAAGGGATTTCTGCTCCTTCGATTTTCAAGTATCGAAGTTACCTTAGCTTAGATAAATCGATAGAAGAAATTCTAGCCTAATGCCTAATCTTTATTAAACAGACATTAAGGCTTCATTTTGTTAAATTTAGGAAGCGTAGATACAGCCTGAATCTGAATGTGACAGAGGAAAAGTTAAACTTCTTAGATTCGTGTCAATACCTAACAAAAGCTTTATAACTTTTGGAATTCTGCAAGGCGAAAGTCGCAAAAAGGGCGTGAAAGTTTGAGATTTCAAACGTTACAAAGATATACAAAGCAAGAATATTTAGGGATTAGAGGTTCGACGAAGTATAAAATCTAAAGTCGATTAAAATTTACGGTCAGACGCATTCTTAGCCAAACTTATTGGTTTTCTATGCCTTATTGTTATTACTAAGGAAAAAGTAATCTGAAACTTTTTTAAAGCTCGTTGGCAAGTTCTTACTTGAACAGTTTGTAGTACGTAAAGATAAGGTTTAATTACTAATTTAGCCTGTTTTACGTAAAATTTAATATTCTGTTTTAATTAACCGACGAGTTTATGAATAACGTTTGCAACTGTTCGTCTCCATTTAGACTAAATTGGTTTTGAATCTAGAACGATTCCATGTGCATAAAAGGCATCCGCAAACCTAGACAAGCCCAATAAAAAATAATTTGTGGTAAGTCATAATCGTTTCAAGGTTTTTACGTGTAGAATGAGCTATTTAAAGTTTAAAAAATACCTTTCAAATGAAAGCTTATTCTTCTTGTGTATTTTAGGGGTTACAAAATTAAAATTACGAATTTTTTGGCGTTTTGGGTTCCGTAAAGGCTTTAGATTAAGCATTATTTACTAAAAATTAAAAGAAAATAAGGCTGATAAAATATTTGCAGAGCTTCCACGCGACAATCTTTTCAATAGCTGTACAAATACGGTTCATACATAAGTAAGGACTTTGAAAGTGTTCCTGATTCGACCGTCCACAAGGGACAGAATTGTTCTCTAACTTCCAACATTTTATCATCGAACGTGTGTAGTCTATAAAATCTATTGGGCGAAAATACGAAAAAAACACGTTCTCTTGGTGTTTCTTATCTCTTTGATGTGTGTACTTGTCGTTAGGCATCCGTTGGTGGATAGAATCGCGTTTCTAGATGATTTAAGTCGAAAAATAAATATTCCCGAAACGAAGGTAGAAATATTTCTGGAGAATACTACAGAAGCAGATATATTTGAACGATTTTTTTTTAACGAAATTACTTAGAAAACTGGTTCATTCGTTAGTTAAAGTAAATGGAAATTATTTCAACAAGCTTCAGGGAAAAGTACACAAATGTTGTAAATTTTGCAAAATTATACAAAAGGGTAAATATATAACAAAATAAATAAGCATATCTTTACAAAACACTGAGTGTTATCACGTCACGTACCAAGCTAAATAAACCAGCAGACTATACACAAATGCAGGCTTTTATGTCTCCTGAAACAAGGCAGCAATGTTTGCATAAATAAATAACACCGTGGTCTTCGCTTTGAGGTAGACCAAGAAGCTGCCAGCGCCACACCTTGCATTACTATTTTGATTTAAGCGGATTACAGGATACTAAGGCGCTAATAATTTTGAGTTTAAAAGATTGAAAATTGTACGAAGCATATTGACGATATTTAAAAAGAGTGTTTATAGAAAATAAAAAACCAAACAAGAAGAAAAGAAAGAAAAATCGGACAAAATATAAAGGAATAACTTCCATAACCTTTTGTTTAATAATCGTAAGAAACAAACAGAGCCATCCTAAAAGTCGCCCTAATTACGATTGAGGATTTTATTAAAGGTTCAGAATTACAAAACTTCCACCAAAATAACAAAGTTATTAGCGAAATGTTTCTCTTAGTGTTTGCAGTATTTGCTGGTTTTAGCAACGTTTTGGTCTAAATACAGTAACGTAACAATAAGAAACATTATTACTTATTCCTTTTGTAGGAAAAATTCTCAGAGGGGTGTAACTTTTAAGTTTCCAATATTATTTCAGATTGACCGTTAAGGGAATATGGCAAACGAACGATGCAAACGTTTCTGCTTATTTGCAAAAAAAATTCGGGAAAGTTTTATATTTCCTAAAACGTTGTTACTTTCGTAAGAAAACTGTTTTAGAAATGAATTAAGTAGAAATATCTAAGAATTATTTATTTGAAAACTAGAACTGACTATATTATGCTTTATATAAACTTTAAGATTTATTTTTTAGTTTGTGCCTTTATTGAAATTATTTGAATTTTCTTGGATTTTGTGGAGAGAACATCGACCGGAGTTCTGGCACTGCCAACTTTACTTTTCATGTAATTTGGCGGTAGAGACTAACTTCAACCGTCAGTTGCCATTGACTTAAAACATAATATTTAATATAACGTTTATTTTAGACTATTGTTATTCAGGTTACCGATTTTTTTAGCGATATTCTATATTTTTTTTTAGAAAAATTTGTTTATATTACTGCCCAAGATAGACACCACACTAAAATTTCAGTATTCATCCAACATTTTTTTCTGTTGTTTTCTATAAATAACCAATATTTTCAAATAGATAGCTGAAAATAATTTAAAAGTTCTGAACTTTAGATCTTTTAAAATATCGTAATTAAAAGTAAACCAAAGAAATAAAAAATTCTCGATTTTGTGAACTTCTTACAGATGAATTAATGGACCATAACTTGTAAAGAGCTCCTTGATTATATTTAACTTTGAAAGTTGTATTAAAATAGATGGGACTGAAAAGTTAACAAAACCCCCCAAAAGCTGACATTTAGGTCTTCTTCGAACGTATCATTTGCATAAAAGTAATTTCAGATCCTTCAGTCCTTTAAAAACTATATTTTCCATGTTCTTTTAGTCGTTGCCTAAAATGTCATCTTTTGATTATGAAGCAAATTATGATAATTTCGAATAAATTTATTTGCACAAAGGTGCCAGATTTTAATTAGAAAATGTAAGCGGTTTTAGTTCGCCCTTTCAAGAACATAAACAGGAAGTGTATACAGACATAATGGAATCTTCCTAAACAGTTTCAAACCTCACCATTTACTGTTTTAAACAAACTATAATATATTATTATAGTCGGTGTAGTTACTCCACTTCAATGTAACCCGGAGGATTACGTTCTGTGTAATGCTGAGACGTTACTAAACAATAATCATTATCCGGGAGTATTAGGTGGATGAAACGTTATACCTATTTGTTATAATTTGAGGGGAAGTTTGGCCACCTTTGCTTCGCTTGGTCAGTATTATTGCTGATTTCTAGAAGCCCTTAAAATAAGTGTCGTCCATTTTTGGGCGTTTGAAACTAGATTATTAAATTAATAAAACTTAAAAATTATGGTTAGAGTTTATACGAATATGAAATACTCTGAACTTTCTCGAAGCAATTTGAGTTAAGTGCCTCCCAAACTGATAAATTATTTCTCGAAATAAAACCAAGAGTCTTAAGGGTTACGAAAATTGATGGTGCATGGATTTGCTAAGATGAATTTTCAAAAAATCTAATTTATAGAGATGTCATTTTATCAATAAAAGATCGGTGTTTGATAGCTTTCATTGGAGAATGATTGATAGGATTAATCGTTTTATAAACAGATCATCGCCGTGCGATGAGTTTCAGGGTGTAGTTTGAACGATTATGAAATATGACGTGAATTTCTTCTCTTGTTTAAAATTATACGATTTGTCTTCTACAGGGCTGGACTGGAACCCAAAGGAAAGACAAAGATTATGGCGTTTGTTCCTTAAATCAAATACGATCAAACTTCGATATCAAATGTTCACACTTTTGTTTAAAGTAAAGTTAATGTTTTTATTGTGGATGATATTTTTTAGTTTTCACATTGGTTTTATTAATTAAATTTCAATAATACCAAAGAATTTTTGGAAAGGTTTTGAACATTCTTTAGACTTTTTTGTCATAAGTATTAAATTTTAAATAACATGTCTAAAATTGCATTCGACTTTCTTACATGTAACGTCAATTCACTTCTTCTAACAAACAAGGATCAACCTGTAAAACTTATATCATTAGAGCCTTCTAGTGCTAAAATTGTTGCACAAATACTTGCAGCTGTTAAACCGTATGTACTGTTGCAGTGATAAATTATTCAGAATTCTGTTTAAGCCTCGATTTAATTATTCTTGCGAATGCTCTATATAACTAAAAATGTTATAGGTTTAGTTTTCTTTACTAATTTTTCGAAGCATAAAATTACTAAAATGCCAATGGAATTTCATTGTTTTTGTTTTAAATCATGGTGTTTCGTCGTGTGTTATACCAATCTACAAAATTTGTATACATAGCTAGAATTGTTCCCAAAATCAAAAAAATAATTTTTACATTTTAAGCCGAAGGGGTTTTAGACGAAACTTTAAATGTTTTAAGCATTAAGAAGTTTTTTTTTTATTACACAACTAAATTACAATTACGTATTTAAAACTTGAGTCAAAATTTTTTCCAAATTATATTCTCAGTATTACCAAAGAATATTTAATATACTTAGAAACTAAGATTCTTGAATGTGATTGATTCATTCTGATGACATTACTTATCCACCCCTCCAAGCTTAACAACTCCCCTATCCACGTTGCCGTTGTTTTCTTTCTTTGGTTGTTTGGTTCATTTTAACATTCAGTTTACTGTTTGATAAGAATTTTACCGATGTTTCAGGACATATTTAAAATTAATTTCTTATGCGAATTTGAAAACCTCATTCGAAAGATGTAACGTAACATTGCATAGTAATTTTAAACGGTAAAAGTCAAAATACATATATTTAATCCTCTAATTTCAGATATTTATTTACTTTTTTTTTAATTTTGGACCCTTCAAAACATGAAAATATTAATAATATCAAAGAAATTTTGGAAAAATCTAGAATATTATTTAGAATTTGTTGTTGTAAGCTTGAAAATTTTGGGTAATGTTAGCAGCAGCCAAGCATAAATTTAAAACATTTCCTTTCTTTTTAAAACTCGGTCTATTTTACGATCGTATATAAGTAAGAATTTTGTAGTTTAATTAATGTTCTTTACTAATGCATCTGAAGATTAATCATTATTTGGCACTGAAAAAAGTGAATTTTGAAAGTAATATCAGAAAACAAAAATGCAACTTAATTGAAAATAGCAAATAACGTTACCATAACGTTACCATAACGTTATGGTATCCATTTTGCAATTTTTACAACTTTAAAAATTTTTCCATTGAGTTTGCTCGTGTGAAGGTTCCAGATGTCTGGACCATTTTTCCCATAGCGGGATCAGGCAATTTTAATATCGTTTCTTTGTTTTTTAGAGGAACTCGGTACCTTAACCGGCTAATTGTCTGAACCCGCTATGTTTTACCTGTTTGTTTTTGCTTTGGTAAGATTGCGACAGTCTTTAGCTCTGATTAAGTTTGTAACCCTAGATTATTATTATTTTAGCATTGATAATGTCTCTATGAGATGAAACCTGGTTTGCTATTGTACCTTTAAAATATAACCAGTGGGAAAGACTTCTAGTTTTACTCATCTTTACTTATTACCCAACCCACTACAAGTATCCGCAATGGATGGTCTCAATAATTTTGGTTACAAAGTCATACAATATTATACAAACAGACAAATACATTTTTTGTTTCTATCTTCTATATATCGAGTTCCGATAATGAATATAAACTCTTATTCGCTAAGTAATGTTTAACTTTCTTTTTAAATGCACCGATTGTGGAGGTTAATTTAATTTCTTTGGGCAGTGCTCTGTAGAGTGATACGGCCGCGTATTCAGGGGCTTTCTCGTACGAAGATGTAGTATGAACTGAAACTGTTAACTCGTTTTTGTTTCTGGTTTGATAATTGTGGAAATCGTGATTTTTTTTAATCCTGAATATTATGCCTTATATACATTACACATTTATAAACGTAGAGCGAATATAACGTCAAAAAGTTTTTGTTTTTAAATGTAGTTTTACATGTTTCAGTTGGTTTTAAGTTAAATATAAGTCGAATTAGCCTTTTTTGCGAGATAAACACTCGGTTCACGTCTTTTGCTCTGCCCCAGATCACCAAATTGTACTGCATAATTGAATGAACTAAACTATAGTAGACAGTGATTAGATCTTTAGTGCTAAGTACACTTTTGAATTGGAGCAGGGCAAAATAGGCAGAGTTGAGTTTCTTACAGACATATTCAATATGTGAAGTCCATGACAGATCATTGTCCACAAATATTCTTACAAATTTTACAGTATTACATTGCTTGTCAATACCAATACTTACAATGTTATAGAGCTTGTTAAAAACAATGATATGGGTTTTCTCTGTATTAAGGATTAACCTATTGTTTTGACACCATAGTTTTATTTTACCGATTGCATCATAGATTTTAGCGTTCAACGTACTTCTAGGTGGTCCTGGTTCAACTCGTGCTGATAGTCTGCCGACAGCAGGGCTGTGGTGTCATCTGCGAAATTTAGTAGTTTGCAGGGTTCCACATGTTGGTCCAAGTCATTAACAAACAATGAAAAGATAAGTGGCCCAAGGACCGAGCCTTGGGGGATGCCTAGGCTGGTTTTAAATACTTCAGAGGTGCAGTTTTTTTATTTTGACGCACAGTTTGCGTTCCTGCAAAAAAGTAATTAACAGTTCCAAAATCACACCTCTAATTCCTATGGCTTCTAATTTCAATGTAACAATATCTACGTTTAGATAGTCAAATGCGCGTGTAAGGTCGAAGAAGACACATGCAGCTATTTTCCCTCTATCTCTTTCTTTGTGGATCCAGTTAAAAGCTGCACAGTTTGCTGTTTCCGTTGATTTTGGCGGGCGAAATCTATGCTGTGCTTGGGACACGATCTTAAATCGTTGTAGAAAATTCTCTATTCGGATTACTATTAGTTTTTCCAGCAGTTTCGAAAAAACACTAATTAAGCTAATCGGTCGATAGTTTTCAACACTTTTTTTATTCCCCTTTTTAAATACCGGAACAACTATAGCCAGTTTTAGGATTTCTGGAAAAGTTCCTTCGGTGATTATTTGATTATATATGAATGTTAGATTGGTTAATATCGAGGGAACGATAGCTTTCAGTATTCTCAAAGAGATGTCATCAAAACCCTCGGAGTTTTTACTTGGAAATCCTCTTACTACCTTTTCTATTTCTTCTTTTGTCACAGCTTCACAGAAAAATGTATTCGGTTGCACTTTTCCAGTTTACTTTTGTCATTGGTGGTCTCATCGAAGTGGTTATCAATTTTCTTTTTTACGTCGTTTGCAAAGAAATTAGCAAAATAATTGGTGTTTGGGCGGCAATTAGCCAGAGAAGAATAACTGGCCCAATATTTTTTGAAGGTAAGTAATTAGTTAATGCATTGCGACTATAATAGCCGGGTTCTCATTAGTCGATTTCATTGATCAATGAGACTGAATCTATGTCATTGTAAAGAAATTGAATAATGAGAACATCATTTCCACGATATTGATCAATGATTTTTCGTTTCAATGGAAGTGAAAGGCAAGCCGGGTTCTCATTAGTCGATTTCATTGATCAATGAGGTTGAATCTATGACATTGTAAAGAAATTGAATAATGGGAACATCATTTCAACGATATTGATCAATGATTTTTCGTTTCAATGAAAGTGAAAGACAGGTCTACTTTGATTGATCAACGGGATTGATTCAATAAAATTGAACGGTGTTTGAAATGTGAGAACAAGAGTTCAATTATATTGAAACAGATGCAGTTGCATCGTCAGCTTATTGTTGGCACCTACGCTCTGGATAAAATTGCGTAGAGTTTTGCGGCATTTTAAAAACATGGCACATTTCAAATGGTTTTCTTGTTTTTTTTGTTTTTGATTTGGTTTACTAAATATTTACACACAATACGGACTCCAGCACGCACAATTGTCTTCTTTGCAGCCATTTTTAAAATTGGTCTTTTCTGACTGAATGTTCAATGTCCTTGAATCGTGTGAACAACTTTCGCATTCAATTGTATTTTCAATGGGATAGATTCAATCTCATTGATCAATGAAATCGACTAATGAGAACCCGGCTGCAGGTCTACTTTGGTTGATCAACGGGATTGATTCAGTGAAATTGAACGGTGTTTGAAATGTGAGAACAAGAGTTCAATTATATTGAAACAAATAACGTTGCATCGTCAGCTTATTGTTGGCACCTACACTCTGGATAAAATTGCGTAGAGTTTTGCGTCATTTTAACAACATGGCACATTTCAAATGGTTTTGTCGTTTTTCGCTTTTTGATTTGGTTTACTAAATATTTACACACAATGCGGACTCCAGCACGCACAATTTTCTTTTTTGCAGCAATTTTTAAAATTGATCGTCTGACAGAATGTTCAATGCCCTTGAATCGTGTGAACAATTTTCGTATTCAATTGTATTTTCAATGGGATAGATTCAGTCTCATTGATCAATGAAATCGACTAATGAGAACCTGGCTTTAGGAAAGTAAAATTTTATAAATTGTTTTTTTCACTACTAGTATTAGAAGATGTCATTATTGACCTTATTTTCGAGCCCAGAAGATGAATTTCTCTCCTAGTGGTCAATAATTTTTTATTATTGACTACTGGTTAATAATTAAAACAATTGCTATGCGCTCAGGTGCCTATTTTAAATATGTTTTACCCAAATGTCAATTGAAATTAACCTCTCCCCTTGTTTTCAAGCAAGGCTATTTGATTTTTGTGGATATTTAGAAATAAATATACGCATCTGTCATTTTATTTTTTATTTATGTAAAAATGATTAATTAAAAGGAATAAAGGTGCTAGTAGTGAAAAAAATAGTATATAAACCACGGTAGAGAAGACTTTTCTCAGCCTCACAACTTATTTCCCTCCATGCTTCGCATGTCGGGAAATAATACTACTCGGCTGAGAAAAATGTCTTCTCTACCTTGGTCTATAATATACTATTAAGGCACTTTGACGGCTGAACGTTATCGCCAACAGATCTTGGAACCATTTTTCCATGAATTACATGATGAGTTACAAGTGGGCTACTTCCAACAGGATAGGGCTACTCCGCATTGTACACGTGAAACACTGGAACTACTGCGTGAATTTTTTGATAATCGAATAATAAGTCGTAATCAGTGGCGGCTGGTCCATAAGCGCTGCGACACTGCAGCACCCCCAGAACAAAGTACGGAAATTAATTACCTATTAAATTTGTACTTGAAAATATCAATAATATAACAATCATTCAATATTTTGTATAATTATTACATACATTTAATTAATTAAACCGCTTTTAAAAGGAATTATTTTAACCGAAGCTGTAGATTCCATTCAGAGCGCTGACAAATTTAGCAGTGTCGAAAACGTAGTACATTCGGTGCATGTTTCGCCGCGATTTGTTTGTTTTAATAATACATGGTAAAAGTAGTCCGAACGCTGCTATCTGGGCAGCCTCTCAGCATTATTGCATCATGCCGTTCAGCTCTTGGACATCCGATCCAACAAAAACAATAATACGTGCGAATACCACGAAAAAACTAGGTGATGTCATCATTGTGCAAGGACGTCTTGGGCGACGGTATGTGTAATATAAACAGGAATATTAAATAATAAATAGTTCGTATTTCCAACTTGATTGCAACATCACTACGAAGACGGTCAAGGCCAACGAACTATAATAGTAAACCATACTATTATAGTTCGTTGGTCAAGGCTGCTCCAGGGTTAACAGGTGTCGAAAATTTTTGTGAAGCTAAAAATCGCAGAATGGATTTTATATTTAAATAAAAATTCTTTTTATTTCATTTTCCAGTAAGCTTATTTTTTTTATAAATTGAGTAAAATTTCGATTTGTTTTGTTTTATTTAAGGCACCTTAAATAAAATAAAAGGCACCTTAAAAATATCAAGGATCGTTACTAGTACAGTATTTTTCATCTAGCATTTGGGTTGACGTCAACTTGCCCCGTCCAAAAACTGTCTGTTTAGACACGCATTCGTGCGCAGTAGGTAATGAAAACCTAGTTTAGAAAGAGATGTAGTATAGAGTATAGTTGGATTGTGAATTTATCAACGCACTGTTGATAAATTCACAATCCAACTGATGACACAACCCAAATCCTAGGTGAAAAATACTGTATGTAAGTATATTTCGAAAGCTGCAGCACCCCCATAATTTCAAGCCACGAGCCGCCACTGGTCGTAATACTGAAAACTAGTACCTTCCAAGATCGTGCGATATTACTCCATGTGATTTCTTTTTGTGGCCTTGCCTTAAGAACACTATATTTTGTACTCCAATTAACGATTTGGAAGAGCTCAAGGAGAAAATTAGAGAAAGAATTAACGAGATTAATAATACACCACAAATGCTCAGCAATGTGTCACAGTCAATTAGACGACGAATTTTAAAATGTTATGAGGAAGGTGGTGGACATTTTACCCATGTGTTATAATAACACAATCAATTTTTTCTACAACCACCATGGATAGTGGGATTTTCAGACTTCGTCTCCATAGATACGAGTATTGAAAATGAGTGTTTGCCGAACAAGTGAAAATTAGCGTGCGGAAAGTTTACTTTCCGCACGCAAATCTGATTTGCGTGCGGAAAGTAAACTTTCCACACTCAAATTTTGATTTGCGTGCGGAAAGTAAACTTTCCACACGCTAATTTGTTTACTTTCCGCACGCAAATCAAAATGTCATAAATGACATTTGATGAATGCCAGATTTGATTTTGCAGAAATATTTAAATTTTTTGTGGTTGTAGAAAAAATAGTGTGTAATACATGTGTTGAAAGCTTGTATTTGCCACACTCATGTGCAAACTTCACATTCGTGTGGCAAACGCAAGCTTTCAACACTTGTATTACAAATAACTATTGGATAATAAAGTTTATTTGAAATGTCAAATTTTTTAATTAAAAGTGGGGTTACGTTGTGCTACTGTAACATATTATGAATGACATACTTGAAAACAAATTTTCAAAGGCAACTTGACCGCACACATTTTTGAACTCTAGGGTGTCTACATTTTAATTATTCTTTTTTAACTTTAGTTTGTTGGAAATAAGAACGCGATTTGTGTTGTAACAAAACAACGAAAATTAGACTGTTAAAAACAATTAATGCCTCATGAGAAGGTTATTTCGTCATAAACGTTATTGCCTTACTGCAGTATTTGTTGGTAAGAATTAAATTTTTTTTTACAGCCTGGTTATTTTAAAATCGCCGTAAACAACTTTCAAAAAATCAGAAAACAAATAAATAATTTCTTTTCCAAGTTTCGAATTGAATCGCAACTTCATCGAAATTTTTCGTTTCAATCTTAAACAATATTTTTAACAGGTTTTGTCCCTTTTTTTAAATTTTTCTGCTTATTTTCAGCTAAAGTTTAAAATTTTTTAAAAATTATTTCATCATTTTCTTTTGATTTTTATATTCTTATCTTTAGAGATCTTTTTTTATTAATCGAACAAATATTTCGATTAAAAAGAACTTTGTTCTGTTATTGCAAAATACAAGTAAAGTACCTATATTTTAAAACTTTTCTTTCAAATTACTCTTTGGTTCGTGAATACGTCAGTACAGCTTATCCGTTTGATTACAAGCTAGGTTTATCGCCGCCAACCTGCTTTGTTAAACCCATATGTTAATATTGCCATCGTCCTGGTTTAATTCCTTTTCTCTTTTAACATTCGAATTTATTTTAATTTAGAATGTTTGCCTTAATAACGAAATTATTTATACTCAATAGGCACAAATAATATTATTTTGGAGCGGATAGCCGCATGTAAAAGGCCTCGGCCTCTCACGTAGGCATCTTGGGTTCGATTCCTCGACATCCTCGCCGGTTGTATGCTTTTCCGTGCTTCGGAGCGCACGTTAAGCTGACGGTCTCGGTTATCATCCTAACACCTTTGATAACCGTTAATCTCGCAACACTGGAGATCGATCTTCTTCACCTTTCTCGATGGGTTATGTAAGCCTCCTGCCCAGCATACGTGCCAAGAGGGCTCACAGAACTCGTTTTTACGATTTTCTAACAGGCCATTGGCCTAGGCTTCGGCCGTAAGAGGATGAAGAAGAAATATTATTTTAAGTTGTTATTTAAATTTCAATGTAAAATCGCAAATTTAATTGCCAACATTTTTTAAGATAAATTAAAATTTGGTTAAATACGCCGAAAACTCATTTGTATATTTAAAGTTTTTGACTTAACAAAAGTTAGAATGATTGATTGATATTTTAGATTATTTTATTTTCTATGGGCGTTTCACCATCGATGATAATTAAAAATTAAAAGAAATTGTAGTCGAAAGAATCGCCAAACATTTAGAGAATGATTTATTTTGTTTAGCAAATTTGGCAGGTACTTCAATTAACTAAAAAAAATCCAAATTAAAGCATCATTTTCTGAATTCTGTTTATAAAATCAGAAATTCTTTCAATTTTTATTTTTATTACTTATTTAATAATTTTCTTACACTTTTTGGCCTTTTATAAATTTAGTAATTGATTGATTGCTTCGTTTATTCTCTCATAACCTTATTTATTAATTTATTTAAAAAAAATTATTTAATCATCAATTATTCGCCCCTAATCATAGTCTGTAAAACTAGTGGAAAATATAATGTAATTTCCTCTTCTGCAACATATTTTCTGTTTCAGATCTTCCCAGAATTATGGTTGTTGTCTTGCTATTGGAAACGGAAGAGTTCTTAACACGTCTCTTCAAGATGGGATCGACTGTGGGAAAATGAGAGTTTTCTCGTTAAAACCATATTTTCTATTTCAGATTCTTACAGAATTGTAACTTCCATTAGTTTATTGAAAAGTGAAGAACTTCCGAACTTGGTACCATTTTTATTTTCGTCAAGATTGAGATCGTTGGACTTGTGAAAAAAATGAGAGGGATTTCTTCGTATCAAAAAAATGTTTCTATTTCAGTTACTCACAAAATTTTGGTTGGCGTCATTTTATTGTAAAGTGAATAGCTCTCAACTTGGATTTTTTTATCTCTTCAAGTATGGTAGCAACTTGAGTGGAAAATTAAAGTGATTTCCTCTTCTCTTATAAAACAGATAATAGCAATAAGCTTTCCCAGAACTGTGATTTTTATCGTATTATTTGAGAGTGAAGAGCTTTTGATTGCGAATCTTTTATTTCTTCAAGACTGGGATCGATTTGTGGGAAAATGAACGTAATTTTCTCTTCTGCTGCAAGTTCTTCTAGAATTGTGGTTGACGTCATTTTATTGGAAAATTAAAACCTTTGAATTTTGAACTTTTCATTTCTTCAAGATTGGGAAAAAATTAAAGTAATTTCTAAACACATATTTTCTGTTTTAGGTTTTGCTAAAATGCGGTTGTCGTCATTTGAACTGAATTAAAAATAGTTTTTTTGCAGTTTTGTTTGATGCGAATTTTCGTGAAACACGATTTTTAGTGACTATACCACTCATATTTTGCTTAACCAATCAGATTGATCGATTTCCTTAGCAACAGCCAATAAAAACAATTTTCAAGTGAAAAAATCACACGTGCGTTTTAATAAGTGAAAACAATTCATAAATAGTAATTAACTGTTCGTGATATAGTCTTAACGAATACAACGCGTGATCCGATTTTCCTGTGATAAATTTGGATCGGATAATTAATTCGTGCTAGTTAATTTTGGAAAATTATCAAATTAACTAGCACTTATAAACTATCCGATCCAAATTTATCGGAAAAACGGCATCACTTGTTATATTACTGTTGATAATGCAACACACGACTGCTTGCTAAAATTAAATAGATATCGCCCAGTTAAACAAAAAGTATGCGAAGTTTAAAAAAGTGCACAGATTTGTGAATTCATTTGTGAAATGCTTATCATAACTATTAATTGATATTTGCGAAACCGGTATGAAAAAAATTCTGAAAGATTTCCTTTTGCTGGTGCCAGGAGGAAATTGTATCAGGGAGGCCGTAAGAAGGTGAATAATTTATGTTATTCTTATCGTGAAAAATTTTTTTCTCTTATAAATTTCGATTGAGATTTTGGCTAAAGCGTTTTTCGTAGATTTATTTTCTAAATTTTCTTGTAAATTCTATAAAAATTATAGCGAAACCAGTTTTCAAAACTAATAAGTTTTTAAAGCGAAACGGTATTTTAACAAATGTTTTCCGTTGTTGCAGGTAAGCTCGACGAAGCATGGCGCGTCGAGGGCGAAGAAATCTTCGCTAAATGAGTGGTTTTCTTGACATTTTAAATGCCTAATACTGTTTGGACGTTTAATTGGACATTTTGCTTTTCTTCAGCAATTTATT
The DNA here is from genome assembly GCA_963082815.1 of Melanotus villosus. Taxonomy (NCBI): domain Eukaryota; kingdom Metazoa; phylum Arthropoda; class Insecta; order Coleoptera; family Elateridae; genus Melanotus; species Melanotus villosus. The sequence goes on along the minus strand of OY720418.1, from coordinate 58,291,625 downwards.
AGCGTTTTGTGTAGAATTTTAAAAATTGTAATAAGCCTAAATCTCCTTTTAAACTTTAAAATTACTTTATTTGAAGCCTATATCCTATATCGGGTTATATTAAACTAAGGGTTAGAACTTTAAAAAGTTAATTCTATCTGAAATCTAATTTGGATGAAGACTTGTAACTAAACTAAGCAAGCGCTGGCTATTTAAAATGCACATTCAAGGCGTTTCTATAAGGATTAAGCGTGCACAGGTTTCCGAACTATATTACATATTACAATATCAGAACTTTGTTCGGCTCTCACAGAAATTTCCTTGTTAAGTGACTTATATGGGTATTAATTGGGTAAAATTTTGTTCGAGTTTCCGTTTTTCTTTAATATAATACAATGGTGTAGTACATGTTGAAAGCAGAGCTGAATTTCAAAATTTGTTTTTGGATGACGTTGGACAATTGGATATGTTGATGTATAAACATTGAGTTGTTGGTTAATTTATTTAAAAAATATTTTTTCCTGCGGTTTTATATATTTCTCAAACAGCCCAAAAATTAGGAAGTTAATTTACAAAAGCTTAATAAATAAAATTAAGTTAATTAAGTTTTAAAATATTATTCATACTTTTATTAAATAACGGGCACCTGGTTAGGCTCAACGGAAAGTAATTTAATAACGCAAAAGGGATGTAAAACAAAGTGTTAAAAACATCGTTTCCATCTGGTTTAGGTGAAACACAATGGATTGAAAGTCCGATAAGAGGACGGACACAACCCTCTTTGCTTTATCTATTTATTATTTGAGAAAGGGAAATTCAATGTAGGATAGTTAAATGGATAAAAATTTTCCCTGGGGACCTACATACATTTTTCTACTTAAAATTATTCAATCGAATTTTTTCAATTATTTAACCTCGTTTGCGTTCGGCGTATTTAAATAACCTAATATGTTTAATCAAAGGGTTGATTCTGCGGCGATGTACATTTAAATATCTTGTTTAAACGGCTCGTGTAACTGAACCATTTTTAAAACGACCGAGTCTCGTATAATTAACGAGGTTTTTTTTAGCAAACATCGTCCTGCCTTTTGGGTGAAGGCTAAGCTAAAAATTTAAATATGGATAAACGTTAAACTAACATATTTGGTACACGAAATCGCACGTTCGATAAACAGAAACAGTAAAATTATACAGGAACGAATGTTTTGATCACCTGTTGCTTTCAAAAATAAATTCGCAAGGGTAAAGCAAACATTTTTATTCCGCCTTCTTTGAAATACGTCAAAATTTGTTCTTGCAAAAGCCAATATATATGAATTGTTAAAGTAATCTCTAGGGCTTATACTTCGAAATTTAAATTTTGTTTTCGTTTTCGAAAGCGTCAATGTTTTTACTTGAAGAAAATAATAAACTGATTGATTAAGTTTTGTGTAGGTGTTAGAGCACCTTAATTTACACGGTAATTTTTAACTTGTTTAAATTTTCAGTTCTTATGTGCTCTGACATTGTAGTTTATTAAGTAAATTTTCTTCAAATTTGAATTCTTCGGAGATTTGACTTGGCTGTAATGTTTAATTATTATTTCAAGACAACAATTTAAATTGTTAAATTTTAGCTCAGGATAATCGAAATAAGCATTCAGTAGGGATTCAGTCCTGTTTAGATTGGCGCGCACTTCCTTGTGAAATTCGATTTTTTACACCGTAGGATTTTCTATATTTTGATTAAACTGCTTCTTAAAAGGTTGAAGTATAAAAACTAAAAGTAGGCCATGCTTACTAATTAGCGCTAATTTTTCGTTTGATTTACTTCCGAATTAATGAACTGAATGTAATGCAGTGAAAATACAAAAATTAGACTAATTAAGATTGTGCAGAAGGAACAGGAGAGATGTGAATGACGCGCATAATCCTGACGTCATTTATTCCTTCTAGGACGATTGTTTAGTACAATAGTATGAAAATTACACAGCTTTGGACTAATAATTTGGTCTTCCTGGCATTGAATTCGGTTAGGTTAGGTTATTATCACAAGGTTTACTATATAATTCATTCGTATTCTGTTTGAACTTTGGACTATCAGAGAGTTTTAAGTTCTATTGATGGTATTCTATTTATTGTTTCAAAAGCAACACACTGAAACTTGCAAAGAAGTAAACAGAAATGTATGCATGATGGATATTTATCGTAACAAAAGATTTCTACATTGCTGAAAATGAAAATTAATAAAAATGCTAAATTTGATACTGATTAATTTTTATTAATTTTGTGGATGTAAAATAGTGTAATCTTTCGGCCATTTCAACTTTTTATATTCGATATACTTATAATCACAAAAATCTTGTTTAGGGCATAATTTTGATTTGTTGTGTAATTGAAGTCAACATTCTTTTCTTCGGTCATATACAATTAATTTTATTAGGTACCCGCAGACGTAGTTTTGTTATTCTCCATTATTTTTATTAAAGCATTCATTTCAAAAACATCTAAAAGGGTAGATCTTTTTGTAAACAGGTTTTTATTTTTGCATTTTTCCAAGCTTCTATTGATTTAATATCAACGATTTTTATAAAGCTTTTAGTTAAGCTTCGTTTTTTATTATTCATCAAACTGCATTTAATAAATATGAATATCAATTAAATCTACCTCGAATTAAACTCAATGTGAAGTTCCCATTTCTCGTTTTAGTTCTGGATTATTCTTCTTATTACTATAAAGAACGTCAGGCTGCGTAACTGTTCTATCCACTAACTTCTTTATTAAAAGAATTTCTCCGGCTTGTAAGTGAGAAAACTACAATAACCAAAGTTTTATTGCGAATTTTGTTTATTGTTCATGTGCTCGTATGCTTCAGATTTAATTTTTGTATTTCTTTTTGCGAAGCATATCCGGGTAATTACGCGGAAACTGTTTAAAAGTATGTGAAAGTATTTAAATTATACGAAGTTTTCGGAATCTTCGCTTAATATCTTATACAATTACGTTGAAAATATGTGAGGGTAACAAAAAAATATGCCTTAAATTTAAACTATGCAGTTAGGATCAAAATTATTCAGCTCGTAATGCAAAGGGCATTTCCCCAAATCCCACTCGCTAAATATGGATCATCCATATAAAACGCTGTACAAAGTTTCGGGTGTGGGTAATTCTTCATTCCGGTATCACTTCCGGAAGGGTCGAATTGAATCAATTTTACACTTTATATGTGTATACACATAGTCAAAAGCGGAATATCGAAAGTAAGCCGGTGTTTATTGTGATTAAATTGTCGAATAAAAGCATTGGGAGAAAAAAATATGCTTTAAAATTGTGCAAATTATGTAGTTAATTTCAATTGAAACCAAAGGGAATTCAGCCTATTAACCCTGGAGTAGTTGGTAATTAATGGCAATTAATTTATTAGGAATAATCTTAGATACTGTTTTACTCGCTTTGATCTTGTATTTAAGCTAAACCAGGACTAGATTATTAGTATTAAGGGGATTATAGAATTATATATACTACAAAAGAGTTAATTTTTAAATTTGTATCTTTGAAATAAGATCGACTAAAATGTAATTAACATTAATAAAATTATGCTTGAAATTATTATGCTTAAATTAATTGTGTTATAAATGTCAAAATTTATTCTCTAGAAGGTTTCTTTGATATCAATTTTCATTAAAGGGCTTCTGGACTATAAAGAGTATTTCAATTCTTACATATTCTAAATTTCATGGTTTGTATAGGAATTTTGTTTGAATATTTACAATTCAAAATTAATAGCCTAAAAATTTATAAAATTTAGTAACAGATAATTGTTCGATTAACTAAACGTAAATAATTCCTTTAGTTATTTCATAAGTCTTCTTTTGACGTCGTATAATGGAATACTCAGGATAAGAATTACTTTAATGATAGAGCTTTTGAGCTTTTAGCAAACGAGCCTGTTCGATTTACACTTTCGCTAAAAAAGAGGCGCTTATTAAATTAAATCGTAGAAGAAAAAACAAGAGATGTCTTTTAAGCTCGGATTGATTTTTAATTCATAAGTAGAAAACCCGTTAAAGCAGTAAAACGGCTTAAAGTCAAACAAGTAATCCGAGGACGTGAGATCTCGATTCCCGTTTCTTTAGGAACGACACGGATAATGCTTTATATTTTATTTATTTCCGTCATGTTGTTCTTGTGAAAACTTTTAAGGAAACTTCTCGGGAGGGTTCTAACGTTTTGAATAATTTAGAAATTCTTTGGGTCCGTTTGCTGCAATTAATAAATTTCAATTTAGAGTTAATATATCGTCGGTGACGTTGGTTTAATAATGAAATACTTGTTCGAGTTAATAAATTCGCGATGATATTTTCTCATAAAAGAAACGTTGGGGTAACGCGAGAACCCACAAATATGGTTTTTGTATTTCGAGTGGAGAATTTCGATTTATAACCTCCTCCAACGCAGGTTTTGTATCACTTACTGAAACTCAGATTACAAAGGTTTGATAGCATTCTTGAACGGCGAAAAATAGACTTCTCGAGTATTTTTCGAATATACAGATTTTCTACTGATGTCACACAATTTTAGAAACTTGAGTTGAGAACTTTAAATGCAGTAAACACTTTTGTGGATTTTTTCTGTATTCCATAATTTGCCAACTTAAAACAGTCAGCCTGAGGACTTTTAAGCTCAGAAGTTTACATTTATTATTACTGTCAAAAGTTTTTAAACTGTGGAAATTATGCAGCAGGACGCTTCGTTCCTTTGTTTTTCAAATTCACTCAGAAATTCATAGTGTTTCTTATCGATTTTAAGATTTTGTTAAAGGTCTAAAAAAATTTAGGGTCAAAAACAGTTTTATTAGCGTTCAAATATAGTATAGCTTTGAATTTGCCATACGGTTTAAGTAATTTTTTGTACACGTTTCTTTGAAAACTCGGCGGTTCATTCGGTAAAACCCTATTTTGTCTACTTGTTACAAAAATTTACCATTAATCAATACAGTATTTTAGACTTTGATAAGACAAAACATACACGTAAAAGCGGATTTTTGTCAATGCTTTGAACTACCAAGCTGAAACACCCAATTTGAAAGAACATTGATTGGCATTTGTGTCAACTTGTTGTTTTAAAATTTTGATTTTGAAAATCATAAACAATTCTTCCATGAGAAAATAGATTTGAGTTTCAACATTATAGAATCAGAAGGACCAAGGTATAAATTTCGTAAGGCAAATAGACCCGGAAAAATAGACAACTTCGCTCCCATATGATCATCAAAACTTACAAGTACTAGCCATATTTGGCGATAATGAGTACACAACTTTTTGCGTTCGACTCCTGTTTTGTGGTGGACGCCGGAAAATGACAGGATATGGGTTCTGATGAGGGACGAACATTATACGAGGAGTACAATGGCGTTTTCCCTCATGTAACATCGAGCTTTAATTGTGGGTAGAAAATAGAAAAAGGTCTAAGTGATCGTTCAAATAAAACAATTTTATTCACTTCCATTAGCTTTTAAATGGAAAGTTTTAGTATACATTATTCATTTTAAAAATATAAATAAAAATGTAATTATAATATCTGCTTTGTGTAGGGCCTTGCTCTTTGAAATATTTGATTAGGACTTCGAGACAAATTCAAAGTAAACCCATCATAATTTTGGATCGTTGTAACACCTCTGGATATAATAGGTATACGCTTTAAAACGCCGAGAAAGGGTGAAAAAGTATTTCGAGGTGATAAAACGTAAATCATACAATGGTGCCCATGTGTTCGCCGCCTACGAACCGCGTTCTTGTCAAGTCCTTTTAAAATATGTAGCAGATTTACAGGACATGTCCAAAACAAAGTGTTATCTCACAATAACAACTCTGTATATTGTCTCAGCGTTAGAGAAGATTGAATTATACATAAACACAAAGCACCAGGGAGAGCGCGCAAATAGGGAGTATATCTTCCGCTGAAAACGCGAGATAACTAGGCAGGTATTCGTGTTCCACTGCTTCGGTATGAATGGCACATCCCTCTCTTTCCTCCGAATGTAAAATTAAATTAATTTTTTATTTACAGTTTACAGAAATAATGTGTCGCGAAAAGAAAATTTCATTTGCATTTCGTTTGTTCCAAGCGAAGAGGGCACAAGTTTAAATCATCTCTTGAATGGCAACTTTGTAGAATTTCTATTGCGTGAAGCAGTTTTGCAAAATTAGTATTATTTGTTAATAAAAAACTTTTAAGCAACATTTTAAGGCGTATTCATTTATTTTAAATCTGAAAAATACAGGCAAGAAAGAACTCCCAAGGAAATTTTTGACGCATTAATAATTTTCAAATCTAAAAGTCGTAAAATTATTGGTTATTTGGCATAAAACACCTAAATTAAATTAAGTTCCCGCGAGTTTTTCATTTAAAGCAATCGTATTGTTTTAATAATGATCGAATCTCACTATTAAGTCATTATTAAACGACAGAAAAAACGATCAGAGATTTCTTTTGGGAGTTTGACTGAAAAATCCATTAAGTCGTCCCAAGAAAAGAAGACTTGCCAGCTTGGTTATTTAGCAAATAAAATTATTCAAATTTGCACATACTTTTAGAAGCCCGCAACGCCGTAAAATCTCTTGAGTGAGACATTATTTCAAAATCAACCTTATGTCGAAAGCCTCTGGGTAAAAACTTGAAAATTAATTGAAGCGTAGAAAATTTAACCTCAATAATTTATTCACCTAAGTTAGCAGTAACAAAATAACATTTACCTACGTCGAATTATTCAAAATATTTTCGGTAATTTTTTGCTTTAAAATGTTTTTAAATGCGAATTGATAAAATTCATGGTGTTTATCGTATTTTGACTTTTAAATGTTTAATTGTTAGAGCTAGATTTACAAAAAAATTTTTCTCTTCGTCTAAGTTTGCGAGTAAATCAAACTAATTGAAAATTAAGAAAGAAACCCAGTACTTGTTCGATAGGGAAGTACAGTATTTTTCATCTAGCATTTGGGTTGATGTCAACTTGCCCCGTCCAAAAACTGTCTGTTTAGACACGCATTCGTGCGCAGTAGGTAATGAAAACCTAGTTTAGAAAGAGATGAAGTATAGAGTATAGTTGGATTGTGAATTTATCAACGCACTGTTGATAAATTCACAATCCAACTGACGACACAACCCAAATCCTAGGTGAAAAATACTGTATTTGGAACAGCTGTTTAATGATGGATTGATTATTGGTTTAAGCGAATTTCTGTTAGCGTTTTTGAGAAGGAAAAGTTTATTAGAGTGGTCCCAATATCCTTAAAGTATCCAGTCTTCTAAGTCTGTTCAGAGTTAATTGGACACAATTTGTTAACAAATCCTATTAACAGAAAGGTTTTAAACTATCAATAACTCTAAAAAACCACCCACTTTCAAATTTTAAATTTTTATTAGACCATTTTCAATTTAAATTAGAAAATTAGCTTAAAATTCCGCAAGTTAAAATCGCTTTGAAAAATGAGAACATTGGGCTTTGCAAGTGCAGTCCAAAATGTTTGCTTCTTTTAGTTTTAGAATTTGTAAGAGAAATTTTCAAAAATTTGAATCATCATCTCATCAGTACTTAATATAACATTTTTATATTTCTTGTTTGTTTCTATATTTCTTTTATTTGGCATATTTCTAATAAAATAGTAATCCTAATCATGTGCTTATTATTTGCGATGTTAAAATTGAATATTTTTAATTATAAGAATACAACAATTATAATTAAATTGTGTCTCCTTTTTGTATTTTTTCTGTTTGGCTGCAGCATAGGTCTTATATTCACTCGGCCTTCAAGTCAACATGTCGATAATACAAAACACGAAAATTGTAGTATTAGAATGCGACGTTTCGGGGACTGGATCTACCGTCGTCTTCAGGCATGGATCGCCCTGAGAAGGGTGGATTGGTCTTGGGAAACACATATATTTTTATTTATATATTTCTCCCGGATGTAGACTTCTTGCAGGCACTCGGATTTGAACCTTGGTCAGTAATCGCTTTTTGGATTGCCAAGCACGTTCCTTAACCACTGAGCTACGGAGTTGTCCAAATATTATTGTGATTTAACTTATAAGGGGTGTTTCAAAATTAGCGCAAGATTTAATTTTTCAATAAAACACATTTTACTCGAAAATTGCAAATATTTTTATTTTAATATGAAGTATACATATGGCGCTTATGTGTGGACTAGAACATCCAAGAAATGGCCGCCACGACTGCACGAGAGACAATGCAGTTGTTGCATGAGAGATTCCCTGGCCGTATAATTTCACGCACTGACGATCAGAATTGGCCACCGAGATCGTGAGATCTAACGCCGTGCGACTTCTTCCTTTGTGGAGTCTTCCGCCTATGCCAACCAACCAACCTCAATTCCTGAGCTAAAGGAAGAAATTCAACGTGTCATTGACGAAATTGAAGGGCAAATATGCGAAAATGTAATATCACTGTAATCAGCAACTTCTGTAAAAGAGCAAGAGTGTGCCAGCAGAGTCGTGGCGGCCATTTATTGGATATTCTATTCCACACATAATTGCCTTATGTATACTTCATATTAAAATAAAAATATTTGCAATTTTCGAGAAAATGATGTGTTTTATTGAAAAATTAAATCTTGCGCTCATTTTGAAACACCCTCTATTTAAGATACACTTATTCCGTAGCTCATGCCCAGTAGTTTCATTGCGCAGGTTGCGCAGTAGTCATTTGCGCAGGCTGCCCTGACGTCTGAGTTCTTCGCGCAGTAATGGCATCCATATGGATTTGATCTCCATGCTTGCTTGGATAATCGGTTCTTCTGCTAGAGCATTGTACGTAGCTTCTTTGAGCTTCCTACGGGTTCGGCTATCTTCTTTTGTGACTACCCGTGCATCTTCCCACTGGATCCTGTGCTCGTTAGTCCACACGTGTTCCGCAATTCTGGATTTTTCGGTTTTTCCTTTCCGTATGTTGGTCTTATATTCTTGAAGTCTAACCCTTAGAGGTCTGCCTGTTTCTCCTATGTACTCTCTGCCACACTCGCATGGCACCGTGTAGTCAGATTTCTTCTTCTTTTGATCTTCGTTATCAGGTTTGGTCTTGATGATCAATTGAATGGATGAGTATTAAAAGGAACTAACTCCACCATACCGCCATTTTGAGGTTCACATGTTTTTACGTATTTTAAAAACTTACGGTTCGATTGGTGATGATGTGATGAAATAAACTAACTCCCGATAACCGTTGCTTAATATCATGGTATTGGTGAATATTAGTTGGTATAGAAAGCAACTATAAGTGCCGGACATAGTTTGGCTTAATACTAATTGAGGAGTTTTTATTATGTTACCCTAAGCAGCAGCTGTGCGTATGCTAAGATTAAAACCTACAAAATAAATAATAGATAACACGTGTATTTGAGTTGTTGATAGTGAGCTGTTTAGTTGGTTAGTTATTTGAGGAAATATTGTGCATTTGGAATGGAAAATAACGAATAAAATGCCGGAAATATCGGGAAGGGCAAGAAACGATCTAGGAAGCCTGATATTTGGAAATGCAACGTTAGAAGACAGAAAAAATTGAAAGAGGAAGCATACACTACTTGTAAAGGAAAAAGTGTTAAAAGAAAATCCACTGTAACCCCTATATGCAGGTAACCCCAAAGAAATCTTATTAAAATTTTTGTACGTATAATAACATTATAAAAATTTTTTAGCTGTAAAATGGGATGCTACCGCAAACTTACTGAAGAGGATCAGATAACGCTGTTGAATCATTTCCATGATTTCTAAAGTAAAGATGAACAAGACCTACATTTGCAATGTCTAATTGAGTGCTTTGACATACAACGTCGACGTGAAAAAATTGAAAAGCGTAAGGCTAGTTTCAAATGTTTCGTTTTACACAGAAGTAGTCGTATCCACGTACCCCGCAAAGCTTTTCTAAATTTGCATGTTGTTAGCCAGAAACGCATTTTTCGTATACAGGGTGATTCAAATTCGACCCTCACCATGGGGATCTCCCTTATGAGCAGAGTTAGAGGGAATGTTTAAATTCGGCAAAGTTGGTATTTTTTGTTCTCTTTAAGAATCCGCCGGCAAAATTGACTTGCTACAATTGACAATCGAAATATTTTGAAAAATCGAAAAAAGTGGGATTTAGTTTTTTGCTTGTGGCGCTCTTATTTGAATTTATAATTAAAAACTAAAAACACATTTTCACAGCTATTTTTTCTCCTCTATCTGATGGTCTGGTTATAATTTTATTAGCACGTTTCGTCTCTTGCAGGCCATCATCAACTTTCTTATTTCTTATGGGGGCCATTTTGTTTTTTTACAAATTCAGATGCTCATTTTTTTCTGATTACAACGATATATGATATGTAGGGAAAATATTCTAAATTTAGTGCTTAATTCTCAAAAAAAGCGTATGTAACTTAAAATCATGTCTGCCATGCATTGTTTAAAAACAATGGAGCATCTAGTTAGGTGGCTTTTTATGCATTAATGAAAACGGCAGATTATTTGAACATTTATTGCAATAAATTGTTTTTATTTTTAATATGTATTAAATTTTCCAATTTTGTTCTCAGTAATCCGGTATTTTCGTTAGATTAGGTTCATGACGAGCTTCATTATTATAATATTATGATATTTTGATATCACTGGCAGTAACAATTACCCAAGTAAACAAAAGCGACCTAACTAGATGCTCCATTGTTTTTAAACAATGCATGGCAGACATGATTTTAAATTACATACGCTTTTTTTGAGAATTAAGCACTAAATTTAGAATATTTTCCCTACATATCATATATCGTTGTAATCAGAAAAAAAATGAGCATCTGAATTTGTAAAAAAACAAAATGGCCCCCATAAAAAATAAGAAAGTTGATGATGGCCTGCAAGAGACGCAACGTGCCAATAAAATTATAACCAGACCATCAGATAGAGGAGAAAAAATTGCTATGAAAATGTGTTTTTAGTTTTTAATTATAGATTCAAATAAGAGCGCCACAAGCAAAAAACTAAATCCCACTTTTTTTGATTTTTCAAAATATTTCGATTGTCAATTGTCGCAAGTCAATTTTGCCGGCGGATTCTTAAAGAGAACAAAAAATAGCAACTTTGCCGAATTTAAACATTCCCTCTAACTCTGCTCATAAGGGAGATCCCCATGGTGAGGGTCGAATTTGAATCACCCTGTATGTACTTTACTTCGGCAAAATATTATCCCACGAAACAAAAGAGGGTATAATATTAAATCTCATGTAATTTCTGCAAAAATATATACGATCACATTACCTCATTTCCTACTAAATCTACTCATTATGGCAAAAATGAAATAAAGTACTTGGACGCCAGGCTTAATATCAAAACAATGCATAATCTTTTTATGAGCAAATATTCAGACGAAAATGTTAAATATGAATTTTACGTTAAATACTTTAATGAAACTTTTAATTTGAGATTTTGTCGGCGTCAAATAGATATCTGCTCTACATGCGAAGAGCTTGCAACAAAGCTTAAAAATCCACATTTATCACAATCTGCAAAATTCGCACTGCAAGCTGAACAGCAGGTTCATAAAATAAGAAGCAAAAAATTCTATTAAGGTATACAATTAATGAGAGAACTGTGGAAGGTTGATGATTCTGTATATGTGGTCTTGTATTTGATTTCATGCAGAATCTGCTATTACCGCATATCCTCGTACAGGAGATTTTTTAGATGCAACAAATATGGGTTTATGCTTTCTGTGTAATCAATCTAAAAGATAATTCGTCCAGAGTATACTTGTATTCTGAAGGAACTACTAAAAAGGGTGCAAATGAGGTTTGCAGCTTTATAACGCACTCAATGACACAGTACGACAACAGAAGAAGGGAGACATACTTATAATTATGGGGAACTTAAACTCTAAAATAGGTTGCAACAATCAAGATATGGAACAAATAATGGGCACACATGGACTAGGTGATCGCAACGAGAACGGCGAACTGTTCTGCGAATTCTGTCTCTCAAATGACTTAGTCATAGGTGGTTCAATATTTCCTCACAAGTACATTCACAAAATCACCTGGGTGTCCCCCGACCAGAAGACGTGCAACCAAATAGACCACATCACCATAAGTAGGAAATGGAGGCACTCCCTATTGGATGTCCGCAACAAACGTGGAGCAGACATGGCAAGCGACCACCATCTTCTTATAGGAACATTGCAAATTAAATTACAGGTAGCAAAAAGGGCAAGCGCGAAATCCCCTAGCCTAAAATACAATTTGGAAAAGCTGCAAAATCCATTCGTAAGACGTGAGTTTAAAAATCAACTAAAAAACATTAATCCAAACGAACAAGAAGATGATCCCACCAAGATCTGGGACAACTACAAAAATAAACTACACGAAACTGCTAAACATCTGTTAGGAGTGAAAAAAGGAACAAAAGACGAGTGGATTTCCGACGAAACGTGGAAACTAGTAAATCAAAGAAAGCAAATGAAAAGTAGACTGAACAATGCAACGACACAAGAAGAAAAACGTGCGTTAGCAGGACAACTATATGAAAAACACAAACAAGTGAAAAGAGCAGCTAGAAGAGACAAACGGAGGTGGACCGATAATCTTACACAACAGGCGCAGGAAGCCATGCACAAGAAAAATCTTAGAGAAGTATATCGAATTACTAAGAGACTCGCAAACAAATCACAAAATGTTAACAGACCACTTAAAGATAACGAAGGAAGACTCATAACGTCAGACGAAGAGCAGATAAAGATATGGGAAGAACACTTTGCCAGCATTCTAAGTAGACCAACAGAGGACACGAGAATTGTTGGAACGCGGATGCCAATCTTAAGAATAGATACGAATCTACCAAACATCACTGAAATTAAAATAGCACTCATGCAATTAAAAGATGGTAAAGCCACGGGTCCAGATAAGTTACCAGCTGAACTTATGAAAGTAGACATTTCACACACAGCAGCAATTTTACAACCAATTATTCAAAAAATGTGGACTGAAGAGTCATTTCCTTCTGACTGGAAGGAAGGAAACATCTTTAAACTGCCAAAAAAGGGAGATCTTTCAAAATGCAATAATTGGAGGGGCATCACCTTATTAAATATGCTAAACAAATCTATTGCACACGTAATTAATAATAGGCTTTCCGAATATGTAGAACCCAAATTACGGGAAGCACAGTGCGGATTCAGGCCGAACAGATCTTGCATAGATCATATTAACACCCTTCGAATAATCATCGAACAATCTGAGGAATGGAGAAGCCCACTATATATAACCTTTGTAGACTTTAAACGTGCATTTTACTCTATTCAACACCATGCTCTATGGCAAATTCTAGATCTAACTGGTATACCTCAAAAGCTGGTCAAAGTCATAAAGGCATTATATGAAGAAGCCAACTGTAAAATCATGCATAAGGGACGAAACAGCTCTAACATCTCTATTCGCTCTGGTGTTAAACAAGGGTGTCCCCTGTCACCATTACTATTCAACATTGCATTAGACTGGGTAATCAAAAATTCAAATTTTGAACAACTTGGGATAACCTGGGGGTTTCAAAGTCAATTACATGACATCGATTATGCAGACGATATTTGTTTACTATCCCATACTCACACAGCCATGCAAACAAAACTAAATAGGCTTGCTGAACAATCAAAGCTGGTCGGCCTGGAAATCAATCATAACAAAACTAAAACGATTCGTCTGAATACGAACAACCAGCAACCCTTCAATATCAATAATGAACCGATTGAAGATGTGCAGGAGTTCTGCTACCTAGGGAGCATAATCACAGCTCAAGGAGGGACAGACGAAGATATAAAACAGCGCATAAGTAAAGCAAGACTAGCCTTCGAATGTTTAAATAATATATGGAACAGCAACCATTTGACAAATAAATCAAAACTTAGGATTTTTGATACCAATATAAAATCCGTCCTACTTTATGGCTGTGAAACCTGGAAGTCGTCAACAGCAACGGATAATAAGATCCAAGTTTTTGTTAATAGATGTCTACGCAAGATAATGGGAATACACTGGACAGAATTCGTAACTAATGAAGAACTGTGGCGAAGAACCAGACAAAAGAAGATGAAAACGGAAATCAAACAACGAAAATGGAACTGGATCGGGCACTCACTAAGACGAGAAAGATCAAATATAGCACGCATGGTATTGGACTGGAATCCCCAAGGAACCAGGAAAAGAGGCAGGCCAAAGATGACGTGGCGACGAACAATACAACAAGAAATTAAAGCAACGGGTAAAATGTGGAACGAAGTGAAAAACATGGCACAGAACAGGATACAATGGAAATCGTTTGTTGAGGCCCTATGCTCCACCTAGGGAGCAAGAGGAGATATATATATATATATATATATATACCATGCAACGAAGTAAAAAAAGAAGGAAGGACCATAACACCAACAGTATGTAATTTAGATGGTGTCTCAATATGGCGGATTTTAGAAGCTCATTGGCTGAGAACACTAAATACGTCAACTGTCAAAGACAAAAACGTAAACAAACAGTTAGACTACCAATAAAAACTCGTGCCGGTTGGTGTTTCAATATGGCGTGTGTGACGTATTTCCGTTACACTTGTAGTTATGCACCATAATACCTTAGTTTCCTTCCTTCTTTTTTTTATTTCGTTGATACCATGAGGTCAAAAAAAAATGATTCTGAGCAGGCCTTGACTAGTACAACACGATTGGCTACACCGGTTCTAGAATGCCTATGAATTATAATGTGACAGTGACATTTCAAATGTAAGTCAGTTTTGCAATCTTGTTTCCAGAATTATTTAAGTTTATCGTTGTAATACTAGTGAAGGATCACATTTTGAACACCTACTCTAACATGTATTCATCTTAGTTTTCAGTTTGTTCCCTAAATAAATACTGTTTTGTGTTTTAATTTATTTGACATTTATTAACCTCTAACCTACTGCCACATTTTGAAATCAGTCTTGCCAATCGTGTTGTACTAGTCAAGGCCTGCTCAGAATCATCTTTTTTTCGATCTCATGGTATAATCTAAAAGATAATTCGTCCAGAGCATACTTGTATTCTGAAGGAACTACTAAAAAGGGTGCAAATGAGGTTTGCAGCTTTCTTTTGGACTATATTGAGAAATGTGTTCAAGAAACTGTAAAAACTTTCCCGTCTCTTTCGACTAGGACGTCCAGTCGAAAGAAACGGAGACGGAGACGGATTTCGGACCAACGTGTATAGGAAGGCTACCCACACAGGTAGATATCTCCACTACGACTCCAACCACCATCTAAGTGTAAAGATAGGTGTCGCAAGATGCCTATACGATCGAGCAAACATAATCTGATCGAAAGAAGATCTAAAGAAGGAACGAGAGAGAATAGCACAAATGCTTAACGAAAATGCCTTCTCAAAATCTGCCACTAACCTGTTTGAGAAAACACCCAATAGAGAGGACCAACCAACAGAAGAGACAGCAAAAACTCAAAAATACACAGTTGCCATTCCATACGTACGCGGGGTTTCTGACCAGTTAAGAAGGATCGGAAACACATTCAACATACGCATTGCATTCAAGTCCTCGCGAACGGACCAAACCTGATAACGAAGATCAAAAGACGAAGAACTGTGTCTACACAGTGCCGTGCGAGTGTGGCAGAGAGTACATAGGAGATACAGGCAGACCTCTAAGGGTTAGACTTCAAGAACGTAAGACCAACATACGGAATGGAGAAACCGAAAATCCAGAATTGCGGAACACGTGTGGAGTGTGGAGTAACGAGCACAAGATCCAGTGGGAAGATGCACGGGTAGTCACGATTCACGAAAGAACATATCCGAACCCGTAGGAAGCTCTGGCAAGAGAACCGATTAGCCAAGCCAGCATGGAGATCAAACCCATATGATGCCATTACTGCGCGAAGAAATGAGACGCAACAAAACCACCAGCAGCGCAAACACCTACAGCGCAGCCTGGTAAATGACTACTGCGCAACCTGCGTAATGAAACTACTCCGCATGAGCTACGGAAAAAGTGTATAAATATAAGTTAAATAACAATAATATTTGGACAACTCCATAGCTTAGTGGTTAACGAATATGCTTAGCAATCAAAAAAGCAATTACTGACCAAGATTCGAATTCGAGTGCCGGCAAGAAGTCTACATCCTGGAAAAATATATAAATAAAAATATGTCTTTCCCAAGCACAATCCGATCTTCTCAGGGCGATCCATGCCTGAAGACGAAGGTAGATCCAGTACCCGAAACGTCGTATTCCATCAATGCAACAGAGTGTGCGAAAAGCCCAATTAACACCTCTAATAGAAATCCACACTCACAAACATGTAGAGAATTCTATTTTTATTTATTCAATTCCTTTTTAGCAAGGTACTGTTTTGAACAAATGAGTACAGATTAGAATTTTCAAAAATTTAATTTTAATTTTTTAAATTTTCCAGTTAAAATAACCGTCCAAGGTTTCTGGTTTTTTCAATAAACAACTTATACTCGTACTATTTAAAAACACAAATTTTATTCATAGGTACATTTTGCAATTTCGTATAAAATTTTGAGTTCCAAATTTTATACAAAAGTGTATGCACATTCCATCTTAGTTAAGTTTGCAGTTCGAATTCAGTTTGGTTAATTTCAGCTTCTTTACAAATACGTGAAGTTTATTATAGTTCTGCTAAGTGAGATTAGGTTGTTTTCAGGACCAAAGGAATGCACTGGTCATTTAATCCTATTTATACTCAATAGTCTCAGTTGTTAGTTCTCGTGTAGTTTTGAGTTGTGTTGGGGAGTTTTGTTGGTTAGTTAATTATAATCACGTTTTTTCTTTATTCTATGTCTATTGTGTGTTTCTCTTTTTGCTGTTTCTGGCTAGTCCGTCTTAAAACAAAGAGAGAAAAAGAGGGCAAAGAGAGAGAGAGAGAGATAGAGGTATTGTAATCCAAAAATTTCCAATGTGTAAGATTCAAATTACCCACAAAAACTATTGAAAAAGTTTTAGAATAACTACTTCAATAAATTTACCTTTGAATTTCTAAAAATTTCTTAGCTTTGGTATGTTTAATGTATTATTAATTTATTTAGATCATTCATAAACACGTTATGGCTCAATTGGGGGAAGTTTGCGAATCACATCTAAGTAATTAGATTAACGACAAGAAGTTTCGTCGGTGTATGGGATGTTAATGTACGTAACCCTAATAATAACCAGGACGTATTAGGATTATTGCGACACATTTTCTAAACTTAATCAAAATCGGTACAAGGTATTTAATACGAAAGTTTCGGGAATATATTTGGAATGGTTTAAATTAAAACGTAATAAATTCTTCATCTAGAAATTCTTCATTGTGTTAATTTTATGAAATAAATATAGCTCGTTTACTAAACCGGGCCGTTTTAATATTAACTTCGGCTGCTTATTTCGATGTTCTCCATTTAAAACAAAGACGTAGTATGATAAGGAATTGCGGTTTTATTTAGACCGAAGTAAAAGGAATTTGTTTTCTCTTAAAGGGTAAAGATAAATATTTAATTAGTGCATAATCAAACGTAGGAAAAAGCAAGCTTTAAATGTAAAGCAACTTAATTAAGTTTTCTACATGTTTTTGTATTTACGTTAATTTCGAACAATTTACATAGTAGAGTTCGCTTTCTGCTTTTTTACTTTATAAATTTTACTGAGTTGGAAGTAAAGCTTTTTTGACTTTGATATAATAACTGTAATTTCTGAAAAGTTGGTAGGTTTGGCACCTAAAATAAATAATTCAATTGCCGAATTAGTTCAGAATTTGTTTTGCATTTTCACATAAAAGCAACCTTCAATTTCATTAAGCAACTTTGGGAAATGTAGCAAAATTTTCTAAGTTGATTTGTCAGCTGAAGTTTTAGTCATGCTCCCTTGAAAATAATATAAAAGTGGGAGCAAGTTTTTTTACGTATTTAAAAGTCTCCTCACAATAATTAAATGCAAAATTCAGTCGTATTTCAAATAAAATTAATAAATAAATATTTTTGTATTATGTCTAATTTTAGACGGAGTTTTCACCCTAAAATGAAATTCTTCTGTTTCTTACAGTTTTATGTCCTGTTTTCGTGCTAAGAAATTACAAAAAAATTCTAAATGGTGCGGTGCGTTTAATGAGTGATAATGATTTCTTCTTACTGCACATTTAAAAAGATTATTCATTTGTATTGTTACGTTTACTTTCTAGTCAGAATAATCGCTCACAGTTAATTTTTTTTAAATCGGTGATAACCCTGAAAATTAAAAAAACTATTAACTATATTCCATGTTTGGTGGAAAACTTTCTTGGGGTAAAATTTGTTGTAGTTAACATCTGAGGATATCTTCTTCTCTAAATTATCAAGGAAGTTTCGGAGTTATTCAGCGTTCCATTGAACTAAACCACTGACTTTCTAATTTTGAAACTAGGTATAACTGAAATCTTATAATCAAAATTATAGTTTTTGGCAATAATACACAATGTTAAAATTTAAACGCATAGGGTTTGGGGGTGTAACGATAATTTCTATTTCCAGAAATAAAAACCCCAATTCTCAAGGAGAATATTAATTAACGGAAGTGTTTTCCAAATATGTTCTGAAAGACATGTTTTACAAGGAACATTTGTTTATATATGAATTCAGTTAGTAATTTTGAAAAAAAATCTGTACAAAAAAAATTCAATTTAAATATACATTGGTGCAACTATTATATATAAACATAAAAACATATAAGAAACAAGGGATTCGTATGAGGCAATATTGCCGCTCCGTACTTAATTTACAGCAAAAATGTAGCTCGTAACAATTTTATGATATACTGAAAGAGGAGCGAAATAATGCACTATGTGACTAATATGAATGTTACTTTCTTTTTTTTAGAATTTCTTGTTATTATTATTACTTGGGTTTGGTTCGGCAAGATAAGTAATGTTTATTGTGTTATAAACTTATAAAGTTGTGCTCGTCAAAATCGAAGAGCTTTATGCATTGAAATGATTTTTTTAATATTTCATTTATCTTTTTTTGTTTCTATTTGCGAAATGCTTTTTATTGTAAAAAGTAAGAAATTTATCAAAATTTAATTATGTATTTATTATTAATAATTCCAATTATCATTGTGATTGAACGTTTATTTAAAGTCTCGAAAATCCAGTTTTAAATTTAATAAATCAATAAAATGTTTTCTAACTTTGACAAAAATATTGCGAGACAGACGTTTATAAAACTACCATCGATGTCTCAATCGCAGTTGAAATATGGGCAATAATTCATAAAAAAGACGAAAATTTGTTACTGCAGATCACAGCCTCCTTCTGGTTTCTGATTGTCGAGCGCTGTGGTTTGCCTCGTTCGAGAGATAAATAATTTACAGCTTTCTAAAAATACGTTACGAAAAATTGAAAACATTTGAGCAGAGACGGCACGTAATTCGACGTTTGCTGATTTTGATAAGGCAATACTCAATAATTCAATTCGATGATTTTTATTAACTATATTTCTTTTGTTGCTGAAAAATGAAAGTTAGATGAAGTTGTCGATTTGGTAGTAAAATTTGTTTTTGTAGAAATAATTTTATTTGACGTGTTCCAAAAGTCTTGATTTTAACTCAAGTTGTTAAGCAGGCATGCTTTTAATATTTTTAATTCAATATTTAAAAAAGTAACCCTACTTCTCAGTATTCACATTTGTTACTGAACGAAGAAGGGTGGTCATTATCAGTTCTGTAAGATGTTCTCTCAACATGAAAGGCTACACTTTTATCACGTCTTGATACATTTTGGAACTGTAATTTTGTTGAATGCTTTCCGGTTTATTGTTGGAAATGTTATTCGGATAGCAGATGAGTAGGTTTAATTTGAATTGTGTAGTTAAAGAATAATTCGGATAATTTTTGTATGAATCAATCAGCATTTGCGTAATATGTTCTCAACAATTTTCATTTAATCCTAAAATTGATTATACCATTTTACGCAAGTCAGATAATTTTCACGAATTTTTACTTCTATAACAACTGGAAATTTACAAACATATAAAACATAGGAAGAACAAAAATGTTTGAACGATTTCAGATTGTTCTCAGCTATTGAAAATGATTGTAGATTATAATAGTCAGTTAGATGTTGTTAAATCAATGCAACTTTTGAGACTAATTTTGAGTGCCGTTCTTTGTTTAAAATTGAGTTTAAATTATTTGTTTGTAATTCTCCAATTAACTTCAATTTCTATTTTTAATTTCTTAGCGGTTTATCTTCCTTTAATAATCAAATTTGTTAATATCTGAAAAATGTATCATTTATCATTTATCAAGTAGTTTTGGTAAAAGTTTATCTTCAAGGACGCTTAACATTAATTTTTCCTCCCTTTCTGTGCTAGATTTAAATGTCAAAATGTCGTGTTTCTGAATAGAGAACGAGATTGCAAATTAAATTTTCAGATTTCAGCCTACGTCTTTGGTATCAATTAAATCATTGAAAAATACTCGTTTTTTATATCTTAGAGTCTCGGCATAATTTGATTTGAAAATAGATTGTTATTCTTAAAAAATCATTTTTGCCAACATTAGGTTGAGGTTGGGGAACCCTGACTTTTATTTTGGCAGGTCATGGCACTATAGATTAATAACTTTTTTTTTCTTCTCAAAACGTTTCGAACTTGATATTAACATACGTATTAAATGGAGATTCCAATAATGTATAAATATACAGGGCATTTTATTTGTCGGGGTTAATTCCATCGAAACCGGAAGCGACGGAAATTTTGTGTTCTATGTCAAATAATGCACTTTTAAGAGTACCTATGTTACATATACCAAATTTGATTTTGAATTTTAAAATTTACTTAAGAAAATAGGGAAACTTCAGGTTTCATTGACATCGTGTATACCGGGTGTCAATGAAACCCGGGGCACCCCTATTTTTTAAATTATATTTTAATATATCAAAATGAAATTTGGTATATGTAATATACTCTTTAAATGGCATTTTTTGACATAGAGCATACGTTTCTGCCACTTCCGGTTTCTCCGGAAGTACCCTCAATTTTGTTATTTTAAATGGAACACCCTGTATATTTATACATTTTTGGAATCTCCATTTCATTCTACGTATGTTAGTATCAAGTTTTAAACATTTTCATGACCAAGTAAATACTGCAGAAGAGTTTATTTATGAAGCTAGTATGCCGTGACCTGCTTAAAATGAAAGCCAGGGTGCTCCATCACTCAATTGTTTTAGAACTTAAGTTGTAGCAAGTGTGTGACTTGTTTTGTGCATTTCATTTGTTTCAATTGTTTTGAAACCCCGTGCCTAGATGTAAATATCCAAAATATGGTTTTTCTGAATAGAGAGTGTTATTCCGAATTAAATTTCCATAGTAATCCCGCGTTATTGGTATCAATGAAATCCTTGAAAAACGCTCGTTTTTAATATCCTAGTGTCCCACCCTATAGTCGGGGGGCATACTTAATGAAATATACACTCCGTGGGAAATTTCGTGATGAAATTGTGGGACCAATTTTAATACATTCCTTATGCCCTCCGTAATCATACCTTACCAGGTGCTTTGCTTGAATTTGTGGCAGACGACCTATATGACGTCATATACCCAAGATGGCGGCCACACCAGACATCATCGGAAGTTCTCGATTATAACTCTTGATAGGGCCATCCTATCAATATTTTGTACTGAACGTTTTTTATTTACAAGGAAATTCTCTATAAAAAAGGTCCTTAGGAATTTATCTATATCTTTTACCGTTTAGGTGTATTGTATAAAAACACTTTTAATTTTGTTATCAGTCGCATCATTTCAATTTTTTTTGTTTCGGATAAAAAGATTAAAGAATTTGCCGCTTTACGCGCACTAAAATTAAATCAGAAGGCACACAGTTCTTAGGGGCGCGTATATAGTTTTTTGCACTCCCGTGCGTAAAGTACGCCCGCGAAGCAGGGCGTAAAGTTAATTATTGCAGACCGCGGGCGCACTTTAGTACAATTAAAAGCTGATCGATCATTATTCACACGCTTGCTAGTCATATCGAGAAGCCGTATGATATTGACCTAAAAACACCATTAAGTAATTATGAATTCTCGGCAGTTCCGTTCTGCATGTTTAATCTGGATGGATCAATGAAGTTGTCTACAAATTAATCTAAACTTATGAAGATCTTAGAAAAGCAACACCCTGCAAAAATTGATAATACTGTACAAACTTCTTTGACTACACCTTTGGTGGACTCAAATATAACAAAGCATCTGAATGCAAAATCCCACTGTGTCGCTGTTCTTGATGGAATGGCAGAGCTGCAATCGTTGAAAAAATCAGTGCAGGTTAAAACATGCACTGATCTAGCTTTGGAGTTTAACAATAAAATAAAGGGAACTCTTTTAAAATATGATGAAACTCACTTGGTGTTTGACACATATCTTGAAAATTCTCTTAAATCTGCGATGCGACATAAAAGGACATCTACAGTAACATCCATTGCGTACAAAATAACCGACTCCACAAACATTGCAAATATACAGATGAAATCCCTCCTTTCTCATATAAACACAAAGGATAAGCTAACAGCGTATCTTGCAGAAAAAGCTAAGTTGTACGCACGCAATATTGAGAGAAGCCTAATCGTAAGCTTGAGGACTGAGGCCAAATCGTCTTTCGGAAGTGACGTAAGTGAACTTGAAAGTAGTCATGAAGAAGCTGACGTTAAAATAATACTGCACTGCCTTTTTGCCTCCCGAAAAGGAGCTACTGCAATTAATATATATTCGCCTGATACAGACGTATTTCTACTAGCATTGTGGTGGTCAAAATCTTTTACATGCCCAAGCATGTTTGTCACTGGTGTAGGAAATAATCGAAGAATGCTTGACGTTGGCAGAATTTGCACCGCAATAGGATCAGAAAAGATAAAAGGATTACTAGGTCTGCATGCTCTGTCAGGATGTGATGTCACAGGTTCACTTGCAAAGAAGGGAAAACTATCGTTTTGGAAGGTTTATAAGACCGCAGATAATGACATTTTTGATACTCTTGGGAAACTTGGATCCATTGAAGAATTCGGGGATGAAGCTGAAACTATCATTGAAAAATTTATTTGTAAGGTATATATACCAGGGACGAAGATTTCAGACATTGGGGAGCTTCGTTGGTGGATGTTCTCCAAGCACGAGACGCAAAGTGAAAATCTGCCTCCTACAAAAGCGTCACTATCTCCTTTTATTCGTAGAGCACATTACCAGGTTATGGAATGGCGTCTTGCTGACCAGCAGCACCCTAATGCACCAACACCTTCTGCTTATGTATGGGAAATGCAAAATAATTACTATGTTCCTGTTTTGTGTACGCTTCCTTGTGCACCTGAAACCATTTTAAAATTAGTTCGGTGTTCATGTGTAAAAGGGAAATGTGCTGTATCCTGTAAATGTAAATCCCAAAACATTTTATGCACTGAGCTTTGTATGTGTGGAGGCGATGAAAACTTATGCGAAAATCATGGCCAATATTTTGATATCGATGACCTTTCAGATGAAGAATATTAAGCTGAAAACATTTTATGTTCAATAGCACATTACAATTACTTCAATAAAAATATCGAAATAAATATTAATTTCTTACCTAGTTGTTATTTTTCAACCTAAAAATCTAAAAATCCTTTAAAACCAAAAATTAAAAATTAAAAATTGGCTAATACACCTTTAACTGGCTATAACTGATAACCGGTAGGTTATATCACAAAAACGTGTATAACCTTTTTTGTTTAAAATTTTATTTAGAACAAAAAAGATTCAGTACAAAATATTGATAGGATGGCCCTATCAAGAGTTATAATCGAGAACTTCCGATGATGTCTGGTGTGGCCGCCATCTTGGGTATATGACGTCATATAGGTCGTCTGCCACAAATTCAAGCAAAGCACCTGGTAAGGTATGATTACGGAGGGCATAAGGAATGTATTAAAATCGGTCCCACAATTTCATCATCAAATTTCCCACGGGATGTGTTATGCCCCACGACTACTAGTGCCATTTGAAAAAATAGAGTTATTCTCGAAAAAGCATTTTTGCCAACTTTGGGTCATTCTAATACAGCAACTAAAATAGTTAAAGTCCTAAAACAAATTGTCTCGGGTGTTGGGGCACCTTGACTTTCATTTTGCGTAAGTCATGGCACTCTAGATTAATTCCTGCAAAAATTTACTTTGTCATCAAAATGTTTCGAACTTAATACTACCATACGTAAAATTGAATGAAGATTCCAAAAATGTATAAATATACAGGGTGTTCCATTTAAAATAACAAATTTGATGTCAATTCCGGCGAAACCGGAAGTGACAGAAACTTGTTTCCTATGTCAACAAATGCCATTTAAAGAGTATGTTACACATACCAATTTTCATTTTGATCTTAAAAAATAAAAAATTTATGGGGGTGCCCCAGGTTTCGTTGACACCCGGTATACAGGGTGACCCTTAAATAATGACACACAGAGCATCAATACGTTTGTGGTGTCAACATATTACGAATTAACTAGGATCACCTTAGCCCAAAAGCTAATATTAAATGGGATAGGGGGTGCCAAAGTCATTTATTTTTTTTTGTGCAATTTCAAAAGTTTTCGAACAATAATAACCAGAAACAGAAAGGACACAACAAACATTTGAAACCGAGTAACATGATCACGTAGAATAATAGGATCTTTGATTGGGATATGGTGGTCAAAACATTTAACGAAAAAGCGGAAGAAAATGATATTGTTACATTTTTTTTGCTTAGCGAGTAAAATTGTATCAGTTTTTGATCAAATGCCAGTGTTGTCTAAGTGTGAAGATTTTATGTTGTGCTTTTTTGCTTTATTTTTTCTATTTTTCAAAATTTTCCATTTTTCTTAATTAATTGTTATAGTATTTTCACATTGTTGTGAATCCATTACTTGTTACGCACCGTGTATATAACAATTTTCCTTGAAGGCCGTGTTTTGAAAGTTTAGCCAATGTGTGCGCATGTGATTTGTTAGCGAGTTGGTCACGCATAATTGTTATACGGGTCTCTTTGCTGTTGAACTTTCAAATGGACGGACCTGTTGGCCACGTTTCATGTTTAATTTAACCTACGATTGATTCGTTAATTATATTCTTTGAATGGAATTAATTCCGTTGCACTTTGGATTTGCTTCGATGTGTTAATTATTTAATTTGTTCGTATTCGCACTTTCGTTAATTTTCTGGTGCGTTTAACTTTCCTTTTATTTTCAATTACTTATGGAATTGAATCTTACAGCGGCTTACGAGGGTTTATTTCACTATCCGCTTCCCTGATTGGAAGTATTTAGTGTATTTTGGTTGCTGTTTTGGCGTGCATACTTCCATTTATGCCTAATTGGAAAATTTGAAGCACGTGGAGGACACCATTTTGCCGTTCCATTTTGGATTTCAACAAGTTTATTCTGCCCATTTCCATTAGACACCTGCCGTTGTAACGTTTGATGTGGGGAGATAAGTGATTAATTATTATTATTTATTATATCTTTGATTTTGTCTATTTCAATTGATAAACTTTTAGTATGGTTAACATGTGTGTGCCATATGTTTTTTCTTAATTTTTTTTGTAGTTAACTTTCATATTTAAATTTTTGTTTTGAATTGTTCATTCATAAATATGGCTGTGGTTTATTAATTTTATTTCATTTAAAATTTTGGACTTAAGATCATCCACTCCTAATAAATGAATGCACTAATTTAAATTTTGCTATTTATAATTTTTTTGCTATTTGATCTGGATATTTTCTAGATCTACAGTGTGTCCCAGGATAGATGTTACAATAGGTGTGATGGACAAAAAAATTTTGAATTTTATTTTAAGATTGTGGAATTAAGCCCTGCTTGGTTTGAAGAGAATTTTAAGAATATTTTCAGTTTTTGAAAAACAAGTCGGTCTTGACATTGAAGCGAAAACTATTTTCTTTTCAGGTAAAGTATCCTTTTTGTTCATGATACGGCAAAATTTTACTAAGAAAAATTGTTCATAATAAGAAATTATGGCCATATGCAAAATTTCAGGAACAACTTACTTGGTATGGTAATGCCGAAAGAATGAACCACACAGGATTACCAAAATGTATGATAAAGGACCTGTAAATTCGTAGAGCCATGAGTGAAAGAGGTCTAGAAGTTGGAGACTGCGACGACCATAGGCAATGGAATACGTAAGTCGGTAGACGTCGACAGACGCATTAAAACGCATAATATACAATATACATATTTTGTCAAGAACTAGTAATCGGGCTTAGAACAATAATTAATGGGTACGTTGGGAATTTGCGTTTAAAAAAGTTTTTAGAGTTTAAGATATTAAGTAATGTTCTTTTAGGAGTTGAGTATGAGTATGTAGTCATAGTATGGATGTAATTTTTGTTTTTGACAGGAATGTATCAAAATTGTTGTTTAAAATTCAAGCCTACTGCGTTAAAGATTAAACAACGAATGAATAAAATATTGCATCATTTACTTCAGTAGCAAGTTTTTTCATTTAAATCTGCCTCTACTTTAAGTATAAAAAAACTTGAAGCTTTGGTAAGATATTGGAAAGCAGCAAATGTAACGTTCTTTTAATAGCTACATTAAAACTGAGCTCGGATTATTGTTTCCCATCTCAAAAAGTTAGTTTTACCAACTATCTTATGAATATTTCAACAACTTTTGAAATTGTAGAAGAAAATGAAAATTTTAACTTTGAGACCCTGTATTTCTTTTAATATTTACTTTTGGACTAATGTAATATTTTGATCCCACGAATTCGTTGTTGTGCTGAGTCCCATTACTTAAGAACCACCCTGTCTTGTATGTAGTACGTTATTTTGTTAATAAATTAATGTTTTTGGATGAGACTGGGTGTCATATTATGAATTGATTAATTGATCAATTAATCTCAAATATGGATCAAGTTCAACAATAATTAATAAATTTTATTTAAATCGAAACACAAACAAAGGTATTATTACTGTCGTGTAAGGTTTTAAAATAAACATGTGTTATAAAAATTGACAAGAAAAGCATGTTATAAAAGTGTCCCCGGTGCGTACGAATTACTTTTTGAAATAACATAAATAATTTACACGTAACAAAAGGTAACCCTTTCGTGAAATGACACCCATATACGCTGACCGTGTGTTTCTCATTTTCATTTTCGTTTTGTTCCTTTCGTATTAAATCCGTTATACTTTAATTTACATATCGTTGAAGCAACCCGAGTTTATTTTAAATTTTAATCGGCGGTTTTATTTAATTAAAAATGATACCTGATTAAGAAATATAAATAGCTTTAATTTTAACGTATGCAGTATATTCGTGTGCGTTTTCCTTTACAAGTAATTCCTACATCGTATGTTGTTAATTTATTCCTACTTGGGTGC
The DNA here is from genome assembly GCA_963082815.1 of Melanotus villosus. NCBI lineage: Eukaryota > Metazoa > Arthropoda > Insecta > Coleoptera > Elateridae > Melanotus > Melanotus villosus. The sequence continues at coordinate 58,264,216 of OY720418.1, read as the reverse complement.
AGGTCATATTTGCAGGATGACAGCTGTGTGTATTAACGTGTCATTTAATATAAACGTGACAATACCGTATTCAGAATTGTAACAATAGTGCAACCCTAACTGCTTAATCAGTTTACAATAATTAAATTCGCAACCTTCGTTCCTAATTCTGTTTTGCTAAATTCTAATGCCAGAATTTGCCTAATAACGAATGATTATAATAATGAGTTAGATCCCACCCAGTAAATAAATAAAATAACTACCTGTATGAGTTGATGCCTTGTGCAAACTAAAAATAAGAGCAGGCAGTTTCCTTATGTCATTTTTTAGAATTTATTCCAGGCAAACGAGCCCTTTAAAACTCCGGAAAATTAATTTTTAACTACTTTCAGTTTCCACCCAGTTAGGCCAACGCGGAAAACTCTTTTGTTTTAATAGAAAATTTTCCGTGACGTGAATTAGTTAACAAAACCGAAATTCACCTTATTTTAAAAACCTTCTTTCAACTTTACATAAATAATTTAAAATCGATATTTCAATTTCCTTTTTTATAAATGCCCGTCTATTGTGTATTTTTTCAAATTTAAATTTAAATTTGTTCTTCGTTCAAAAGAGCCTTCTAAAATCGGCTTGTTCCGGTAATTTGGGCCACCTCTCTTTTTTTATAGAAGCAAAATTTGTTTAAAAGCTTTAAAATTTTTTATTTAAAATAACTTTATAATTTTAAGCTTGTAAGAAAACTATGGTTTAAATTGTAATGAGAATAATAAATTATCAAGAGAATTAAGTCCTTTTTTGGAAAATCGAGAAAGCAATCTGGCGAATGAACATTAAATATTTGAAAAAATTAAGTTTAAAAACTTTCTTTCGATCTTTACAGGTCTCTTTTTGTAATTTTCTGCTTAGTTTTTCTGTAAATCTGAGGTTTTAGATTATTTTTTGAAATTTTAATAATAATTTTCTTAAAATTGTATTGTAAGTTGTGATATAATTTTCCACACTGACATTTTCACTGATTTTTTGAAAGCAATTTAGTCCAGTCAAATGGTAATTTCACTTTGCATTTTGGGTAGGCAGCGATTTTTTTTTATCGGTGTGTAGAGGGGTCAGTGGTGAGTTTAAGTCAGGGTTTTCGGGGTGGTAACCCCCTCCATTCGGCCGCCATCTTGAAAAGAAGGGCTAATTCGTTTTTTAGCTATATCTCTGTAGTCGTGCGTCTTACAAAAAGTGTGTACCAAGCTTTTTTGTAGAGAATCGTGTTATCTATTATTTATTATTAATAACTTTGTTACATAGCATTAATAATAAAAGAGTTATAGGCCGGAAAAAACAAAACATTAAGGGTTTATAACTTTTTTATTATTAATGCTACGTAAAAAAGTAGTAAAAGTCATAGATAATGTAATTTTCTACAAAAAAGTTTTATACAAAATTTTGGTTACGGATACAGAGATATAGCCGAGAAACTAATTAACCCTTCTTTTCAATATGACGACCAAATGGAGAGGGGGGTACCACCCCGCAAATCCTGATTAGACTTACCACTGACCCCCCTACACATCGTCAAGAAATCGCTGCCCATCCAAAATGCCAAGTTTGCCTTTTTATTTCGACCATTTGATTGGACTAGTCCAGTCAAATGGTAATTCAATTTGCATTTTGTGTAGGCAGCGATTTTCTTTTTACGATGTGTATGGGGGTCAGTGGTGAGTCTAAATCAGGATTTTCGGGGTGGTAACCCCCTCCATTCGGCCCCCATCTTGAAAAGAAAGGTTAATTAATTTTTCGGCTATAGCTCTGTAGCCGTGAATCTTACAAAAAGTTTGTTCAAGGCCTTTTTCTAGAGAATCTCATTATCTACATAATCTATAACTTTTATTAATTTAACCCCACCCCTCCATGCGGTCGCTATCTTGAAAAGAAGGGTTAATTAGCTTTTCGGCTATATCTCTGTAGTCGTGAGTGTTACAAAAAGTTTGTTTGAAGCTCTTTTGCAGAGAACCATATTCTATACAATTTCTATGAATAACTTTTTTTACGTAGCATTAATAATAAAAAAGTTATAAGCCCTTAAGTTTCTGTCTTTTCCGGCTTATAACTTTTTTATAATTAATGCTATGTAAAAAAGTAATTAACAAAAATTGTAAGTACATAATACGATTCTCTGCAAAAAAGATTTGTACCAATTTTTTCTGAGATTCCCGACTACAGAGATATAGCCCAAAAACCAATTAACTCTTCTTTTCAAGATGGCGGCCGGATGGAGGGGGGTACCACCCCGAAAACTCTAGTTTAGACTCACCACTGACCCCTCTACACAACGATAAAATAAAATAGCTGCCTACCCAAAATGCAAAGTTTGCCTTTTTATTTCGACCATTTGACTGGACTAATTGTAGAAATAAAAAAACATCCCAATCGATTATTTAAAAAGGGCATTGATAGTTTTAAATTTGTAATCCTTTTGTACGGAACTTTAATTTTAGGAAAAATAAGTCCCCTTTTGCCCTCAATTTTCATGATTTTCTACCGAACAGAAACAAATATTTGTTTTTGCTCTTAATGCCGTGTTAAGATTCTCGTAAGTGCTTATAAGCATGTATGCAACCAGAAGTTTCGAGCAATTTGCCCTTTCCTATCGTACATTCTCATGTAGAACTTGTAAGCGGTGGTTTTCCTTCTAAATTGCAATTTAAACTTTGCAAGATCGGATGTTCGGTTTTATTTTATTAAGCGCTGCATCTCGAATGCGGTGATTCGGAAAAAGTGAAAAATATTTTGGAATATTTCTAGGAATATATTTAGGTAGTTAAATAAAACCAAAGATCTTTTATGCAACTAAGTAACTGGGTTGTGAATGACTGAAAATTCTGTTTATAAGAGATTTATTAAAATACATCCCAAACGACCGAATACTTAACTATTTCATCTTTTAAAATTAGTAACTGAATTTTGATCTGAATAATCTATCTCACCTTTTTTCTAAATTATCCAAATTTTAAAACGTTAGCATTGTTGAAACAAACAAATCTTAAAATTTTCCCTTAGTTCTGTCCTGAAAAAGCATTGGATCGTAGATACGTGTTGCCTACATGATCTGAGTTAATATGAATTTTTATTTTTGTTGGCCTCATACAAAACAAACAGGATCGACGTTGGCTGCTTCATGGAATCACAATTTCACTCGATCCATTCCTAATCCGTAGATGCAGTTTATGCGTGAGATCAGCTACAAGAATGAGTTGTTTGTATTACAACTTAAATTTGATTTCGTGTTCTGCCTTCTGAAATACCATTCACACATTTATGACTTACGTTAGTATTTTTTTCCCCGCATGAACTAAACTAGTGGCGAAGCAGAGTTTAGAAATGTTAGTTTTATGTGTTTCAAGTGATTTTTGGGGGTTTGGTGCTGCAGAAGTTTAAGAGTTTACGTCGAGACCAGACGCAGGTTCAAATCCTGATAGTGATGTAGAAATTTTCACGATCGTCGTAGTTTAAAGCCTGTGTTTACGGTTACCAAAATAAAATTAACCAGTTTTTCGAAAAAGCTTTAATATTCGAGTTAAGTTATTAATGTGATTTTGAACATAACTATAATTTTGAAAATTTAATATTTGAATACGCGATACTAAAATACACTTTTAAAATTCAAGGTATCTAACGTTTGCCTGCTTTTGGAAATGGAATGTGTAACCTTGCCATTTTAAACTGTAAATCCCAAAAGGCAAACATCCATACATGCAGGGATTCTAAAAAAAGTTTCGCTTTACGTGTGTATTCTCACTTTTTACACGTAAAAAGATGTGGATTAAAGTAAGCGGATGAAAATTTTCCTGCTTCTTGTAGGGATTACTTTATAAGCTACGCAAAAAATAAGAATTCGGAAGAATGTTAAAAATAATAAGCAGTTTTTGGTTATTTCGCTAGTCTGCAGTTATTAGCCTATAAACAGAAAGATCAAAATTCCTACTTTATTAACGAAACATTTAGGCATCAAACTGATATAACTTCGTTAAGACCGTTTTATAGAATAAATCAATTGACCTATCCTGATTTCATTATTCTCTCGTTATGTCCAATTTACAGACGCGTAATAGCAATCGTTATTTCGTGTTATTTATACATTTATTAGCCGAGCGTTCTTCACAAGGAGCTTTTCTAGACAAACTAACATAATTAAAACTAAAAAAAATCTCTTAGTTATTTTTCAAGTTCACACAGAAAATTTGTTTATGAAGCTGCGTATATTTCTTTTTCATGTCTTTAGAGAGCCATGTATTATATGTTTCCGGTGTACTGTTATAATTAAATTTACCTCTTTCGTTTAATTTAAGCGAAAAGTAAAATTACTCATGCGTGTTTTCGAATAAACAAGGGTTCTGTGTTGTAAGTATTACGAACGTTAAATGAGCTATTCTTTTGCAAAATGCGTCTTTTGTAAAGAATTGCAATCTCTATACGTGTTAGATTTATTTTAATAAACAGAATTAACCTCAATTCGATGAACATAATAAACCTCCTTTGTTGTGTTAAATAGCTAAAAGAGAATTTAATTTCTGGATAAGGCAGGTTATGTAATTACGGTATTATTAAGAATTTGTCGTCTTTTATATTTGCCTAAAAATTTAGTTTAACCAAAAGTTATTACTTTTTTTATTAAATCATGCTGTTGCATAAACAAATAAATAAATAAACCGAAATTTCCGAAATATCTTAAAGGCTAATGAATAAATTATTAAGCAATTATAAGAAACCCATTTAAATTTACTTTTCTTATAAATATCAGGAATTTGAAATTATGCCGCTATAATTTCCTTTTGCTATTGTTAAATTTCTTTAGTATACCTATACCTATATGAGTGTTTGGTTCACCGACGTATATTCGAAAGGAGGTGGTAGGTGAGTTGGTTTGGAACTTATTTAACCATATACACCATTATACATAGTGTCACGCTTTCTAAGATATAGCCAACTTAGTGATTTAACTAAATTAGACGATTTTTGCTGTTATAAATTTTAATTAGACACTATTGTAAATTTTTAATTCCTTGTAACTTTTATTTTAATAGTCTTTGATATCTATTCTATCAAATAAAATCATTTCATATACTCTACATGTGATAAAAAAAAAAATTGGGACACGATTAAAGTTCAAAAATGTATTGCTCTGATATCAAACTTTGATTTAATAAGACATGAATTAAAAAAAAATTACAATACAAGATATGTTCAGATATGTTTATAAACTTCCTTGATGTTTGCCCTTTCCAGTGATGTATCACACTCTAATTATTACCTGCAAATTTTCAAAATAAAAGGTACTTGAAGACAAAGCGACATTTTTTTATAAGAGCACCGATTCAGGGCACTGGCTAATTAATCGTAATAAAATTAATTTTGGAAACAATAAAAAAATTAAATAAATATTTATTTATTAATTTTTATTCTAGAAACGTGCACCACCATTTCTAATACAGGCTCGAGCTCTTCGGCGCATACCGATAGCGATTAGTTACACTTAGCCTCATTTCCTCTCGCATTATTACAGTTGCCTCATTCATTCTTGCAACAAGATGGTCTCTATCTAGTATTTCTTCACTATAAACCGGCTCTGTCATACGTCCCCAAACGTAATAGTCGAGGGGGGTTAAATCTGGTGCTCGGGCAGGCCACACTATCGGCCCATTTCGCCATATCCATCTATTAGAAAATCGACCATTTAAACGATTTCTAACAGCAACCCGATAGTGGGCAGGGCATCCATCATTTTGAAATATTACTTGCTGTCTTAACATCTTGTAATGAAGTGAATTACTTAAATATCATATAAAAGCATTTCCTTAAGAAATGAATTAATAAATCTAATAAGTTAATCTTTAGTATAACTGATATACAAGGTGACGCAACGATTGTTTAAAATAGGATGTAATTAAATGTGTTTATCAACGAGACATGCACCTGCGTAAATATGTGTCATGTAAACATCTGGTTAGGTTCTAAATAATCGCAATGTCTTCAGATAAGCAACGGTGATTAATGCACACTTGCATAGCACCTGCATTTAGATAACAAGAAAGACCATGACTAATGTTTATGTAAAGCAATACTTAATAACAATTTGTATAAATAGTTTGAACACATGTTACGAAGCTGGACAGTATAAATGCATGGGCTTTAGCCATAGTAAAATCAGTCTCTTCTCAAGAGCCTCACTACGATGTCTAATTAAGATCAGACGAGAGGCCTTACTAGGACCTGGCTAAGGGTTGCTAAGTTGTTGTAAAGTTGTGTTATACATGTAAGTAGATAGTAACGTTAATATTTTGTATCTTGTCTTAAGTCCATCAGACTTAGAATTTGTTAAGTGTTTGGATTTCATATTTGTAGACCAGTTTAAATAATCTTTGAATGTAAACTTATAACAATATATTTGATGTTAGTTTGATCGTGTATTTTTAATGAATACCTCTTGCACAAGCTAAGCTTTAACACTCGTAATGAAGGTGCTATAAGACTCTACCATCTTAATCAATAAAACCAAAAGCCCCTTCGTTACAATCTAATGGCACTTCTTCCAAAATATCTGGTAGGTTATTGGTCAAAGATTCTAAGTAGTTTCCACAATTTAAATAGTCTGGCAAAAAATATGGACCAATTAGGACTCGACCCATTACACCTGCCCACACATTTACGCTAAATCACAAAATTAACAGTTTGAAAAACATGGAGATGAAAACAACTGATATTTACAAAGCCAAAGCTGCCTGATCTGCTTGTTTTTGTCTAATCGATGATAATAGCAAACTTGATTATTTGCGTTTAATTAGTCATTTTTATTAATAAGTGCTCTAATAAGAAAACTTCGCTTTGACTTCAAGTACCTTTTTATTTCAAAAATCTGCAGGTAATAATATAGTGTGATACATCACTGGAAAGAGCAAACATCAAGGAAGTTTTTAAACATATCTGAACATATCTTGTATTGTAATTTTTTTTTATTCATGGCTTACTAAATCAATGTTTGGTATCAGAACAATACATTTTTGAAGTCTTCGAATTCAATACATTTTTGAACTTTTAATCGAGTCCCAATTTCTTTTTATCACATGTAGAGTGTATGGAATGATTTTAATTGATAGAATAGATATCAAAGACTATTAAAATAAAAGTTACAAGGAATTAAAAACTTACAATAGTGTCTAATTAAAATTAATTTATAATAGCAAAAATCGTCTAATTTAGTTAAATCACTAATAAGTTGGCTATATCTTAGAAACCGTAAAACTTTGCATAATGATATACATGGTTAAATAAGTTCCAAACCAACTCCCCTACCACCTCCTTTCAGATATACGTCGGTGAACCAAACACCCTGTTGTATAATACAAAAGCTTTCATAATTTTTGTTACTATTAATTTGTTATTTTTCAAAATCTTTAGAAATAGTACTGTAAAGATACAAAAAAATTGAGGTTTGTTTGGTTATAAATCGAGCTAAAGGGGAAGACATCAGACATCGGTTTTGAACAAGATCAAAGTTCAAAGAAAAAATTGTACAAGGTTTAGTTATGGGTAAGAAATATTTCAAAAATTTATAATAATTTAGTTGAGATGCCTGGCACCCACAAGCGTAGACCAAACCAATAAATACTTGTACCGGGTAATCTTCGGAATTTATAATTAGAGGAGGCTGTGATTGGTGCTATTTTATGTTGTGTGGTTGGACACACTGAGAAATGAATAATACATTGACAATTGTTATATTTGAGGTTAAGCTCGTGCTTTGTACGATCTTTGATGATATAGTAAACATTATTTTGTTGAAACGCAGAAATAAAATAAGTTTGAAGAAAAAATTGAAAATTTTTATTGAAATTACAATAGGTACTTAAATGTTCAAAGTGTTGTTCGTCAGCTTCAATGCACCGGGTAACCTCAATTCTGACACTTAAAATTTTTAATTTCAAGCTGCAAGCCTATGTTGCCAACTTTATGGTAAATATCACAGCCTGCTCTAATTATGAATTCCGTTGATCACCCGGTATCTGTTTGTTTAATAGTAATAGGCGAGATCTAGGCTTGTGGGTGCCACGAATCTTAGCAAAAAATTGTAACTTATATTATTTTGTAATATTTTCGTAAGCAATTGTCCATACGACAGTTAGTGTGTAATTTTATTATTTTTTGCCAACCCATATATTTTTGTTTATTTTAACGCCCGATATTTTTGTATGCAAAAACTTAGTCCACTTAATAAATTTAAACTAAGAAGTTTTAGGACATAAAATCAGGGTATTCCGAAATCCTGAAAACTTAATTAAGTAAATTTCGAACAGCAATAAATTTTGGCAGCAAAAGACAAGATGGAATCAGAAACAAAAAAGTTCTATAATGAAATATGAAAAAACAGAAATAATTGGTACGTTTTCGTCAGCAATCAATATAAACTTTGTTTGTCTTTATGCCTAAATACGAATGTTCGAATTAGTTAATATAATATTACAAAAGGAAATGTTAATCTTATTAATTATATTTGACATTAAACTCTCCTTTTTCTTTCTTTTTTTAAATAGAGTATTAAGGGTGTTCTGAATTAATCCTTAACTAATTAATGTACCAAAATTACACTAAAAATAACCAACAGTATACAAACAATTGCGTTTACATGAATGTCCTAGACATAAACACATAATTTAGAATTAAACAAATAAATTTGCAAATTACCTTCTTGTTAACTAACAACATTCAACAGCATACTGGATTTAGGTATCCGCAAATAGAATTAATTCAACAGTTTGCAGAGAGTTTAAGCAGTCGTAATTAAAGCATTTAATCTTTATCATCTTTAAAGTAAACTGGACGGAACGAGCACGTACTTAATTCCGGTATATTCAAGGAAGGATACTTAAACTTCGGAATTTATCCGAGAACTATTTTATTGAACCTATTTAAAGCGTAGGAACTCGTAGGAAGGGTTTAATTCGTGGTTTGAATATCTAATTGAGTGAAAATCTTAAATACGATCGAATATTGAAATGGAAAAGTTTCCACTTGAAATATTAAACCTTTTTTTAATTTGAAAATGGGAAATTACTTTCGAAAGCGTAATATATTATTTATTTCCGCATTTAATTTAAAAAAGACTAAATTATTAAATTAAATTTTTAATTTTGAATAAAAGGCTGCGTTTGATAGACCAACGTATACGAAACTGAAAATTTTACAAAATAAACGTGTGGCTTCTTTCAGTAGTCAAATTATTAAAAACAGAAAGAAAAGTCAATCAAGCTATGCATACAAAGTTCAGATTATGAAGCTATTCTGAAGTTATTTGGTGATCCTGACAACCCTTGTTCAGCCGTTTACTTCCAGAAATTTAAAAAACTTTGCCGAATTGACTTTATGTTTTTCCTCGATTTATTGTTGTAATCAATTTCAAACTCATTAAAAATTCGCCAATTTCATATTTTTTTAAATTTGACGACCTAAATTGAACTTTTAATATTTGATTACGCAATGGAAATTCCTGATTCCTTTGTATATATTTTTTATTGTAATTCACTTTTTATCCTTCTCAAAATTCGAAGGTATTTCATTAAATAACATAAAACCTTCAGAACCAAAAATTACAAAAACTGTTAAAATCCCGAAATACAAAATTAATTTCAAAAATAAGATTACGATTCTCTTAACATAAATAATTGTACTTATTTCTTCCTTGCAATGTTTTTTATCTCGCGTAAGTCCCCAACCTCCCTCTGGAATGTTTAAAGAGCCCGGGAAGAAGTAAAGAATTAAATAATTCATGAAAGTTGCTTAGATATTCCTGTTTGTCTTAGAAGGTAGATTATAGGCAGGAATATCAACTAAGTTACAACTTAACCTATGCCTGACGCGCCCTAAGCTTTCACTCGTTTTTCATAATGCATGAAAGAATAAGTCGTTCTAAATTTGTTTTTCATTCGATTTAACGTATGCAGAGTGCTTTACTTTTATTTTTTTTTTTAAATGAAAACACGGATTTGAAGATGCAGACACAAAGAAAATAACAAAGCTTTTTAAGCTCTTTAAATAAGGGCATTTTTGCCCGTATAAAATTAATATTTTATTAATTTCAATTTGAAGGACTTTTCGGCAAAATTTAAAAATTTAGCCTTAGCGTTGACGTTGAAATGTAGGTTTTAAGCCTGCCTTCATTTTGTTACGAGTATTTTGAATGCCAAATTCAAGAATATCTAGTAATTTAAAGCGCATAAGTTGTAACTTGGATCTTAATATGTTATTCACATTTTAATAATTTACATTTTTGCCCTAGCAGCCATCAAATTATCGTCTAAATCTAAAGATTAGATTTCAATAATTTTATAAATCGAAATCTTCGTATCCAATGTAAACTGTATTTTAATCCAGAATTTCGAAAACGTTTAATTTATTTAATAAAATTAGATTTAAGTCCGAACTATTTGTTTGTGAAAATCGGCCCTTAACTTTTGAATTGGAAAATTTAGAAATTTTTGTCTTAGTTCTGAATTTCAAGACTCAAATTTAGCTTTTACTTTATCAGAAATTTTAATGCATTTGTTGTTACATTTTTCCTTTTGGTTTTTACGTGTGGAAATTTTTTTAGTATTTTTTTCTTAATTTACAATTTTCAAACCCTTTATTTGGTTTATTTGCACAAATAAAATTTGGGAAAATTGTAGACTGTTCAGTGAAAATTGTGAATACTTCTATAAGATTTGTGCAGCAATTTTGGGAACAAAATTAATTCTCAGTTAAATTTCTGGTTACCTACCAGCGTTGCTTGCTAAATTTAGGCAGTTAAATTATTTAATGAACAAATATGCGCCTGAAACTGAGATCTACATTATTCCTTTTAAACAATATTACATAACATTAATATGTCGTTGTTAGTACAAATACAACTATGACAAACAAGAATTTCGAACGATTTGTCAAACCTATGAGGTACGTTAACACACCGTCTAAAACAATTCGTCTCTTGGCGTAAATTGTCTTACGTGTCAGAAATTTAATGTTAAGTTGATATTAACATTGAATTTATTCTCACATAAACTGTAATGACTATTGTTTAATTGGGTTTAATATTTCATCGTTACATTTCTAAAATTTACAATTGAAACAAAAGTTGTCGAATTTACCCGAGCTGATACAAAATAAATCAAATAACTCGTTTAGCAAATATAAAATAATTTTCCTTCCAAAAGAATTTCTAAACGGGATATCAAGCTAGGATTGCGTAAAAACTTTACTCGACGCTTTAAAATTAAAAACAAAAACTTCAAAAACTCGTTAAATGCAACTAATATAACAAATTACTTAAATACTTTCGCAAACTTGTGTAAGTTGGTAATTAAAACAGTTTAGAATTACCGATGAGTGCTCGGCTGGTTGTTGGATGTATTTTCCCCGTAAAGCTTAATTGTTATCACGTTCTTTATAATACCCTTGCGGAGATTCTTGAAAATCTTAATTTATGTACAAAGTTTAAAGTTTTATTGAAATCTTAGTTGTGGAAAATTTAAGCTCGACTTCCTTAAACCGTAAATAGCAGTAATCGCTATGCTGAATAAATCGCAAAATGTTTGTTTATTTATTTGGAATTTTTTCTAAAGTTATTATTAAATTTATATCTCTATAAATTAAAGATATGACTTTTTACATTAAAATTAATTTATAAAAAAATTTAAAACGTTTTACGTTGTTTTGAAACGCAATTTCTAAAAATTATATAGTATTATAACAATTTGTTTTTTGGCGTTTTACAACGATTTCTTTGTGTTAATATATTGTGGTAATACTAGGAATACAGATACGATGGGCAACGGTGTTGTGAAAGTATAAATAAGTGATTTATTTTCGTCTGCAATAATCCCGAAAACTCGAGACCTGTAACGAGAAAAAATCCTTAGCGACTAATTAGAAGTTTTAGTAGAGTGAAGGAGCTGCGGATAGTGTGAAAAGATCTGGAAAAATCAAGAAACAGCAGGTAAGAAACGATAGTGCAAATTACAACCGAAGTATAGGTTAGCGTGATAAGCGCGACGCGTCACGAAGAAGGTCACGCCTGGAAATAAAGCGACGTTGCCAGAGTGCGCAAAAGTCCGTAATATTGAAGACAGAAGAAGGTAAAGTTTGAAAAGAGAGGGAACACTGATAAAGAGCAGAGATTCGACGGGTTGACCGGTTTCTGCACTTTTTCGCGGTATTCTGCCGAGTGAAAATGGAAGAATTAGTAGCAATGTTTACAGAACTTGCAAGTGATATAAAAGAAATAAAAAAAGGACAAGAAAAGTACCATGAAGAAACCATAGAGCTAAGGAAAGAAAACGAAAAGCTAAAGAAACAAATGCAGAAATTAGAAGCTAGAATTGAGACCCTGGAAAAAAATGACGTGGTAAAAGCAGGACAAAAAACGAAGATAGGAAATATAGGCAATCTAAACGAAGAGATGGAAGAAAGGAGGAACGCCGAAATGAAAGAACTGCAAATCCAAGTGGAACAACTTGAAAGGGAGAAAAGAAAATGCAATATCGTTGTTTCAGGGATAAAATTTGGAAGAACAGAGAGCAGCAACCTGAAACAGACTGTGGAGCAATTCATAGAAATAGAACTAAAGGTTAAGGCGAACATCAAAAGAATAATAAGAATCGGGAATGATACATGCCTGGCAGAAATGGAGAGAATGGAGGACAAAATCAACATAATGAGGAATAAGCATAAATTGAGGGAGCTGCAAACTAAAGTGGTATACATTAAACAAGACTTTACAAAGAAGGAACAAGATATACAGAACAAAATTGTTAAAAGAGCCAGAGAGGAGAGAAACCTGGGGAAAAGGACAAAAATAGGATACATGAAGCTGATTATTAATGGGAATAAATGGGTCTGGGACGAAACTAAGGAAAGACTGATTGAGGGAAGTATAGAAAGGGGATTTCCATCAAAAAACTAAATAAACCGACAGTGATAGATCTGACGACAACAAAGGCAAAGCAAATGGACATGAGTATAAGTATCAGAAAGGAAAAGCAAAAACATACAGAGGCAAAAACACAGGAATTATCAATGAAGCTTAAAATAGGTACGTGGAATGTGCGAGGCATATATGAAGAAGGGGCGGTTAAAATACTGACTACAGAAGCGGAAAGATACCAAATGGATCTAATTGCCATACAAGAAACCCACATAAAAGAAACGGCTACAGTAGAACTGCATAAACACATAATGTTTACAAGCGGAGGCGAAACGAGAAGATATGGGGTTGGATTTCTCGTCAGCAAGGAACTAAGTCACAAGGTAGTCAGGTTCGAGCCAATATCGGATAGATTATGTTATATCGAAATAAAAGACGGGGTCAACATGGCTATCCTAAATATGTACGCACCAACAGAGGAGAAAGACCCAGATGACAAAGACGTCTTTTACGAAAATCTGGAAGGGGCATTTAGTAAAATGAATAAAAGGAGCATAAGAATTGTTTTAGGAGATGCTAATGCCAAGGTGGGGAAGGAACTAATGTATAAACACATAACAGGAGGAGAAAGTCGACATGATATAAGCAACGATAATGGGATAAGAATAATAGGATTTGCAGAAGAGAATCAGATGAAAATTATGAGTACAAACTTTAAAAGAAAAAATATATACAAAGAGACATGGATATCGCCCAACGGTAATTACAGAAACCAAATTGACCACGTAATGATAGACAAGAAGCACTGTAAGTCTATAAAAAATGTTAAATCATGTAGAGGAGCTGATGCAGACACGGATCACTTTTTGGTTAGGATAGACATGAAGGTGAATAGGGAGCTGAAGAAGAAGAGGATTCAGAAATGGAGGAAACAGTACGATTACCAGGCACTGAAGGACATGAGTGTCCAACGAAAGTATGAAAAAGAAATCAAGGTGAGATACGAAGAGGATAAAGGGCTAAATGTACAAAATATTGAAGAAGAATGGGAAAAAGTGGAGAAAGTTGTGAAGCAAGCAACGGAAAAGGCAATCCCACTGAAGCAAAGAATAAAAAGGCTCACATGGTGGGATGAAGAATGCAAAAGGGAAGTGGAGAAGAGAAATAAACTAAGACTCAAAGCGTTACAGACACAAAACCAGGATGTCCAGAATGCATACCGGGAGCAAAGATCGAAAACAAAAAAACTGAACAGAAAAAAGAAAAGAGAGTACATGGAACAAAGAGTGCAAGAAATAGAACGCCAGTACCAAAATAAAGAAATAAGAAATTTTTATAGAGAAGTGAAGAAGGGAACGAAAAGAGCCAACCAAACAACGTATATAAAAGACAAAAAAGGAAATCTATTAGGAAGCAAAGAAGAAATAGAAAAAAGATGGAGGGAGTACTTCTATGAGATGCTAAACGAGGGTGAAAGAGAAATACAAGAGGAGGGCGAAGAAGATGATAGACAAGAACAAGAGAGGCAAAGGAAGACAGAAGAAACTGAAGAGCCGCGAAGAGAAGAGATAGAGGATATAATAGATAGTCTAAGAAATAGTAAAAGTCCAGGAATAAATGGTATCGCTGCAGAAAACATAAAGTATGCGGGAGAGGGCTTTAGGGAAAAAATATACCAGATTATATTAGAGATATGGAGACAAGAAAGAATGCCTACCAGCTGGGGAAACGCAACAATAGTGCCGATCCTAAAAAAGGGAGATACCACCGACTGTAACAATTACCGTGGAATTTCGTTACTGGACGTTACATATAAGATTTTAGCAAGCCTAGTTAAAAGGAGGGTAGAGAAGATTGCAGAACCACAAATTGGGGAGTATCAAGCAGGGTTCAGGAAAGGCCGAGGGACAACAGACCAAATCTTTTTGATGAAGGAGACATTAACAACCGGCTACGAATTCCAAATTCCTCTAGTAATACTCTTTGTGGATTTTAAAAGGGCGTACGATTCTGTTAGCAGAAGGAGGATGATGAGCATAATGAAGGAATTCAAAATACCAGTAAAACTAGTAAAGCTACTTGAAATGACACTCAATAACACAAAAAGCAATGTAAGGGTGGGCGGAGAAAATACTGAAGACTTTGAAATTAAAAATGGTCTAAGGCAGGGCGACCCACTAGCCACATTGCTGTTCAATTTGACACTAGAAGCTATTATACGGGAAAGCAAATTAAACAGGACAGGGCATATACTCATTAAAAGTCATCAAGTGATTGGGTACGCAGATGACATTGCATTAGTGACAAGAAGCATCAAGGAACTAGAAGAATTAACGAGAATTTTAGCAAAAGAGGCAAAGAAAATGGGATTAGAGATAAACTACGGAAAAACGAAAATTATGAGAATAGGAACCAAAAGAGAAGAAGTCAGAGAGTGGAAGATTGGGAATAAAATGGTAAAGTTTGAAGAGGTAGAAGAATTTGTATATCTGGGAGCCTTACTGACAAATAACTGCCGGGAAGAAAAAGAAATTGAGGCTAGGCTACTGAAAGCGAGCAGAAGTGTAGGGATAATAAATCACCTTCTACGGTCCAAGCATCTAACAATAAACACAAAACTAAGACTATATAAAACCATAGTAAGACCTACGGCACTGTACGGGTGCGAAACTTGGACCCTAAACAACAAAGTACAAGAGAGGCTAAGGGCATGGGAAAGGAAAATACTGAGGAGAGTACTAGGAGGAATAAAAGAAGGGGATTTATACAGAAGAAGAATGAATCATGAAGTGTACCAATTATATAAGAGTCCAAAAATCGACGAGGTGGTCAAAGCACGACGACTGCAGTGGTTAGGGCATCTGGAACGAATGCCAGAAGACCGAATAGTGAAAAAAATTGCATGGAGGGAACCAGGATTAAAGAAGAAAAGGGGCAGACCGCGAAGAAGGTGGAGAGAGGCCGTTTTGCAGGATTTAAGTGAGAAGAAAGTAAGAAACTGGAAAAGCAAAGCTAAGGACAGGAAGGAATGGAAGAAGATAACCAAGCTATGGGCCTAAAAGGCCTGAAAACAGCTACATATATATACAGATACGATTCATATTGATAAAAAATTGCTTTGAAAATTATTCTTTGTATGATTTGTTGATTCTACAAATAATTTATGGGTATACGTTTACTCGTCCTTAATTTTAAAACAATCCTTAGCAAAAACGTCATTTGTATGCTGGACTTTAATAATTCATTTGTAAGTACGCGGTGAACTGTTTTAGATAAATATTTACGTTTTGTTAGACTTTTAATTTTGCAGTCAACCCCGTACAAGGCGCAATAAAAATTTTTGTAATCCGTTCATAAATTCAATGCTTAAACTTTTTTATTTTATTTTAGTTAGATACCAACAAATACAGGAACATATTTTAATTATTTTGAACTCACCGCTTTCAGCTTTGCGTATTTTCTTTAGAAAGTACTTATCTGTAATAAAATACAAAACATTTAGAAATATTTTATAATTTTGCATGTAAATCTTTGAAAACACTTTGTAAATAAATCTTTCAGATGCTTGCAAATGTGTTTTATTTCAATGCGATTATTTTAAAAATTTTCTTTAAATAAGCGTCCATTCTGTTCATGAGTTTATCAATACTTTCCGATTTAAAAATTTCGATTTAAATTTGAAAGATTTTAGACTTCTATTAATTTAATTTTATTAAGTGATTACCTTTGTTATTCATAAATAATATCAATATTTCGTGGAACTCTCACAGATGAGAAATACACTTGGCTTATTTTACGATATGAAAATTAAATATAAATCTGACTATTTATACTAGAAACCGGTTTTTAAATTAAAGAAAACTATATAGAATTACTTTAATAAATGCCAAGAAGATGGCAAATTTCAATTATTTCAGTAATTGTGACAAATATAAAATTGTTTGTTTATTATTAATAAAAGAAAAGGCAATATTGGCTGGCAATCCCTTATTTAATATGTACAAACATCGAAGCTAACGAGTTTAATGTACTTTCTGCTAATTTTGCCGATTTATTTATACAAACTATTACACCCACTAACAGTGACGAAAACGTTCGTATAAAGTCATGAATTATAAGTTTTACATTCCATAATATTAGTAAAACACAGGTTGGTAACGTTCTAGAGAGCTTAAAACCAAAAAGTAGTCTAGATATTTATGGTGTCTTTCTGAAAATTATTAAAGATACAACGAAAGGCAGAAAAGGCCATGATTAATATGATTATGAATGAACGAATAATATATTCCTTAAATATACTACTTAATCACTATATTAATCTGGGGCTGTTTCGGGGAACCTTAAAGATTGCTAAGATTCTGCATTTACACAAGAAAGACGATACTGACAGCACGAGCAACTATAGACCTATTTCATTGGCACCAATTAGGTTAAAATCATTTTAGCACTGATCTAAAAAACACCAGATTTATGTTGGTGTTGTATTGGTGCTGAAGCACAGAAAATTTGCTGTGTAATGTTGTTATTTCTGGTTACTGTATGAATGCAGGGAAATTTACCAAAACTTTAAATCTGACACTTATAACCAAAAATTATTAAAATAAAAATGTTCATGCAATATAATCTAAATAATGATCATGGATTTTACCGAAAGAAAGAAGGCAATTTATCTATGTATGAAGAATTAAAAACTGCATATGGATCTACAGTTAAAACGTTACGAATTAATTAAATTAATAAAGTGCGTCATATTTTTTCTGTAGCTAAGGTAGAAATTAAACTAGAATTTGCAATAAACAAGTAATATTCAGGAGTCAGTATCAACTATTTGGAAATATTTTAGCCCAATACAAAATTGACATAAGATATAAATTTTATTTAAGTTTAATTTTACCTTGATGTAATTTAAGTTCGCTTTATTGTTTTTTTTTATAATTATTTTTATAATATCAATTCCATGTCCTTATTTATTTCATCTTGCGTTTTTAAGTATCTTTGATTTGCAATAATTTAATAAATTATGTTTCCATTTATCCATTGGTTTAACCGAATTTTGTTTTGGCATCCATAATTATCAACAGGCCAACGTAACCGAACATTTCACGGAACTGAAAATCTAAATAAATTTTAAAAACATGTAGTGCCAATTCAGTAACAAAAAATTAACAAAATTTTTAAATTTAGTGTCTTTCAAACCAGTGAACAGATAATATTTCGGTTTCTAAAAAGGTTTTTCAATAAATCAAGCCACTATAAGTTGTGAATTCTATTGTTATGAATTTTGAAAAAAGAAGTATAATTCGGCTATATTTTGCGATTTGTCGCATGTATTTCACTGTGTATCATTCTAATATCTAATAAAAAAGTTAAAGCATTATGGATAAGTTTAATATAGTTTAAATTTATTAACTTAAAAAAAAAATTAAAGAGAAGTAGTTTAATAAAAAAAAGTTATGTTAAAGGTTAGATACGGTGTTCCTCAAGGTTCAGTAATGGAGCTGCTTCTGTATACCTATCATTTACATATATTAATGACTCATCGGAAGCGGTTACAAACACTGACCAGATATGCAGATAATACCTACTATCGGATGTCCCAATAATTACTTCGGGATTTGTTTTTGAAAAATAACTAGTTTCTTTATCTTTACATAAGGTAGAACCATGGGAGTAATATTCCTAGTATAATGTCTGTAAAATGTCTCCCTGAGTTGTTTCTTCAGATGGCCAAATTTTAAAGAAATTTTAAATTACGTAATGGTACGGTTGCGGCCCAATTTTATTGATAACTTGACGAATGTTGTCTTTAACTCGTTAATCGTTTGTGAATTGTTTTCATAGACTTTGCCTTTCTTCTTCTTAGAGTGGCATAATACCCTTTACAGTGCCTTTAAGAAACTTCAATTAAAAAATCTAGAGGCGTTACATCGCAGAGAAATAGCAATGTCATCATGTAATTTAAAGTTTTGCAAAAATAATGGCCATCTGTAGATATGGGCGAAGAGGACATTTGACAATACATCAGAATATAAATTCCAGGTTTGTACTTTATGTAATATAAATAAATTGTTGATTTTCTAAAAATTATGCATTTTATTCAAATACCAAATCCCGACGTACCTACTTATTGGTATACACTATACACCTATTGAATAATGGTGAAAATTGAAAATATCTTTGATGTAATACGTAGAATGAATCAATTACATCAGTCAAGCAATAAAATATGTTTTGATGATAATCTGTTGAGCTTGAATAAAGCTAAAACCGCAAAAAATATACTTTCTACGAAACTTGTGTCTAACTTCAATAGATTTTTTAGGAATTATTCTTAATTCTTCAACGAGATGATGGTCCCACCACCATGTCGATTTTCTTTCCTCGAAATTAACTAAGACGTTGTACCTTCTGTGAAATTTAAAATCAAGTCTTCCATACAACATGCTTCTTGTGGTATACTATGCACATTTTCAAGCGAATTTTGCTTATACAATTAAATTAACATGTGGGGACATCACACCAGTGATATTTTGACATAAACAAACTTCAAATTTGATCATAGCTGGTCTGTTGTTTGTGAATAAAATGCGAATTATTTATTATAGTGCAGCAGATAGGTGAAATAATTGTAAGAATTGTGCCTTTAATGATAGAAGCATTCAACTTGGGGCACATATACTAAATATATAAAGGTTTAATTTTGGATATGAGGCCATCTCAGATTTCGCCTATTGCAGTAATGGTGGACATTCAAAATGGCGGCATCTGAATATTATATTTTATGTGCTGCTTATTGTTATTTGATAATGTTAATAGCGTATTATATGTGATTTTACATGAATTGATGCGATAAATATGTGTGCATGTCATCATTATATTTGCATATTAAAATTTTTGTCAGGTGACGGGATAAGAAGAAAAGTAAGATTAAAAAAATGGATGTAGTGCATAAGCTGATGAATCCGTTCAATACTGATACATCTGGACAATTCAAAGAAACAGAGTGGAACAAGTGTTTTATCTGTCAATAACACAAGTCTGAGGTTCTTCGGTGTCCAGCAGACAGTAAACGTGAAGAAAAGGGAACTGGTTATAAGACAATTTCTGATTTACTTGTGGGGTTTAGTAATGCAGGGTGTTTACCATGGACAATAAATCTGGCACGTCTCGAATATGCAGGAGGTGTCGAGGCAACATTGATACTACATAAAGCTCGGTTTCACGAATCATGCAGATTGAAGTCCAATAAAACCAAACTTCAAAGAGCTCAGAAAAGGAAGATAGAACCTGCGGATAATGCAAATAGTTATACGAAATTCACCCGCCAGAATGTTGTAGGGAATAGTGAATTCAAAAGCAATTTGTTTTTTTTTTGTGAACAGCCTGATGAAGCTGAAAGTTCATTATGTACTGCATCTACATTCGGCCTAGATGCTCGTGTTCGTCACTGTGCCCTTAAACTGGAGGACAGGCCTACAGGCCTCTGCTTGCGAAACTGAGTGCCGGTGATCTAATTGCATTAAATGCCATGTATCATGTTTAATGCCTCGTATCATTATATAACGAAGCAAGACATAAAAAACACACAAGAAACTGAAATAGAACAAACTAACCATGGTATTGCATTTGCTTAACTTATATCATAATTCGATGATGCTCGTAATGACAATGAAATCGCACCCATATTTAAACTTCCTGAAAGCTGCACAAGTGTTGCCCCTGTTGCTGCTATTAGAACTGACTGTCCTTTGTAAAGAAAAAATTGTTGACTACCAAGTGTCGTCGAAAGATATGGACAACCCTAGCAGAGGCTTCGCAAGCATGTAGGGAACTCATACGATGTGGCTGCAAGAAAGGCTGCACAGGACAGTGTCAATGTAGGAAGGCTGCCCTTCAGTGTACCGCTCTTTGTGCTTGTGCTTCTCTTTGTACTCAGTGATATCAGATTTTGAATCTAATCTATTATGTGTTTATCTATCAATTCTATACAATACAGACAATGCAGTATTAGTATTTTCATTAAATAATCCATCAACATTTGTTACAAATAGAATATAAATAAATATACTATAAATAAAATATGGTATATATCATTAAAAATAGCAAACTACATGCACAAAACAACAATTACTCGCCATTGCTTTAATATTTGTCATTTAACATCATCAAATAACATTTAAAAGGAGCACATAAAAAATATTCAGAAGCCGCCATTTTGAATGTCCGCCATTACTGCAATAGGCGAAATCTGAGATGGCCTCATATCCAAAATTAAATCTGCATATATGTAGTATATGTGCCCCAAGTTGTATGCTTCTATCATTAAAGGCACAATTATTTCACCTAACTGCAGTACTATTACAGTCTTTAAGCTAGCTGTTTCTTTCTTAAACAAGCAACAAATTCAAGTAAAGTAGTATCAAATTAAGCGCATTTTTTTATCTTTCGATTGATACCACTATCAATCCTCTCAACTCAAACGGCAAGCAGGAATCTGCATAGTAATTTCCCGTGTTATTTCCAAATGTTCGCCACCTAAGTTAAACACTCGGTATATATTTTTTTGACAAACGTAAAACATCATTGTGTTTTTAACATAAAATAAAGTTAATATTGTTATTGTTATTATTTATTTCTTTTTTTTGTTTTTTTCTCGGTTATTTATCTGGTTTTTTAATGTGTTATTATTATTATTACAGGGGATCAAGTAAGTTGTAAGTAGCCTATGGCTATTATTAAATAATTGGAAACAGTGAATTCCTTGAATGTGCAGCATCAAGAAAATAAAAGGTGGAACAACATGTTCTACAATGGCGACCTAGATATTCCTCTAAAAGCAAATGAAGTTCCCCAGCTTGATGGATTGGTGTTAAAAAGCTTCAAAGAAGAAATGAACGATGACAAGAAGCCTATAGCCAGTTGTAAGGTTTCAAGGCTAATAATGATGATAATGTTTATGATGATCACTGAAGAATAAACCTATCAGTTGTCAGGTTTGAGATAAGCTTTACGTTTTGGTCCACATAGAAATAAATGTGACTGTTTAATTCAGCTGTCATTTGTAAAAAGTTAACCAATGATAATCCAGAATTTAATGTTTCGTGACCTAATTTTGTACAACATTTTGTTATCTGAAAAAACAATCGTGATTTTAATTTGTTTCTTACAGTTCGTGTTATAAAATAATCTTGTTGAATAGGTACCTACTATACGAGGACTGAAATTTTTAGGTTATATTACTCAAGCATCAATAGCGGCTCGTGAGTTTTTATGGATACGGGCTGCAGAAAAAATAGCTCTAAATTATTGAGAAAATTTTAATATTATTAATGGCAAACTTATCTATAACTTTAGAATTAAAGTTTTTAATATTTTGAACCAAATTATTTTATTGATAACATAGCTAAAGCATTTAACCGTTCTTGCATAATGTTTCTTAAGAATGTCTTGAAAAGGGGATTTTTAAAAGTTCTTCAATGGAATTCATATTGAATTTAGGTAATTCTACAACGATATACAAAACACTACGTAAACACTCAGGTTACGTGCATTATTAGAAATAAGAAAAGTATATGTACATAATTATGTAGTAATTCTGTAATTGTAGGTATAACAACTTGTTTGCTAAATAAATGTTTATATTATTATTATTATTACCAATACGTAAGCACAACTCACAGAAAGCATAACACTGTTCTAGACAAAACATTCTCTCTTAAGACCGGCGAGTAACTGCCGTGCGGTACATTCGACAGCACGGTTTTAACGCAAATCTTAATGCTTTAAATTATAATCGGGCATTTCCGCACGTTGTTCAGCAATTCAAAGCGTGCAAGAAAATAATTAATTAATGTCTTAGTTGAAAATATAATGTAATGCTGTTTTAATTAATATGAAATTTTCGTTTATGTAAATAAAAAGTAATTTCGGAGATTATTTTTAATTTTTGTTTACTGCTAATCACTTTTCTAAAATTTAGGTCAGTGCTGCAACTCGGCAGCCCTTATATACCAGCCGCCACTGTTAAGCATCTCGCACAACTAGATCGTGTCAATTTGACAGAAAATCACTCAGTCCTCGTTTTCCTAATTTTTAATCGTCAAATTGAAACCCTGTTGCTACCTACTCTTTCTTAATGTAACCGACATTTTCAGACCCCTTATGGTATTACTACAGACAGTTCTGACTTCTTAATTTCTCGGCTTTCTCCAATCAGTGTTTTCAATTGTGAAAAAAAAAATTACAGTCTACGCCAATTATAAATTTACTTGATCCCGGTGTACGAGCATCAATTATAGAGCCGATGCTTAAAAAGGTACCTACTTAGACAGTGTTTCCCGAAAGTAACGGATAAATTCTATAAAATGGTTGAGAAACATTTTTCTGAAAAATTCTCGGACACATTGATTTTTATTTTTAAATCGTCATTTAAAGATGTAATTTTCAACCCCCCTCCCCTCAACCCCTAAACGCTAGCAACCCCAACTTTAAAAATTCAAATAGCAAAGTACTCCTTGTGATACCTGATTTAATAGCATTTTTTGTGCTAAATACAATAAACAAAACTTTTTCAAAATCGGTTGATAAATAACTGAGATATTCAACAAAACTTTATTTAAATAAAGTGCCAATATTCGAGCAGGCGTTGATACGGCTCTAGCAATAAGGGGTAAAAACAATTGCAAATTGTTTGTAGTTAAATGTTAAATGTCAAATACAATTTATTGGCATCATTAAAGTTTCGATTCTTTCGGCTTCAGTAAGTCTCATTTTTGCTATCTTATTTCTCAAAAGGTTAAACAAGTAAGTAACACACACTGCACCACGCAGGGGCGCAGCCAGGCCCCCCCCCCCCCCCCCGAGACATGCAAACTACTGTACCTTTATATTCTTAGTAGATACAGGATACCGGTACAGCTACCTGCTTAATAGATATACATTTTTAATTTTCTATTTGAAATAGGTAAACGGTCGCGCCTACTCTACGCTATTTAAAATCGCTCGTACCGTTTTGTTTGTTTTTTAGTATAAGTATGATATATGTGTTACTTATTTTAAATACATTTTTGCTAATTAAAATGAAATGTCTAATTTTTTTTTCATAAATATTTAGTTAGGGCCCCCCCCGAACAAAATTTCTGGCTGCGCCACTGGCACCACGTAATGTCAATAAATTATATTTGACATTTAACTACAAACAATTTGCAATATTGTTTTTTCCCCTTATTGCTAGAGCCGTATCAACGCCTGCTCGAATATTGGCACTTTATTTAAATATATTTTTGTTGAATATCTCAGTTATTTATCAACTGATTTTGAAAAAGTTTTTTTTATTGTATTTAGCATAAAAAATACTATTAAATGAGGTATCACAAGGATGTCTTTGCTATTTAAATTTTTAAAGTTGGGGTTGCTAGCGCTTAGGGGTTGAGGGGTGGGGGGTTGAAAATTACATCTTTAAATTATGATTTAAAAATAAAAATCGAAATTTTTTTGAATCATTTTTTTCAATCATTTTATAGAATTTATCCGTTACTTTCGGGAAACACTGTATAATTTTCCACGTTAAATGAAACCAACATCCACATTGTTTACTTTAATTTACTTTAATGCAAATAACGTACCGTCATTTTCCGACATATGAAGTATCCTGTACCCTGTACGGCAAAATTAAAATCAATGTATATTTAACAGAGCGCATTTAAACGTGGAAAACATACGGACGGAAAATAACTAAACGTTAACAGCAACCTGTTAGCATTTTGCTACCTTTTTTCTCTCGTACAACAGAAGCAACCAAGTCCGTAAGCTTCAATATCAAATTTTAAACGAGTTTACTGAAGTGTGATATACAAGATTGCTAGCAACCGACGCAGATGATAAAGTAATTTTAGATTTCTATAACATGTCATCTTTCTACTTTAACTTTGTGCACCTGAAACGTTTTACACATAACGATAAAGCCGTAGGGTACAAAACTGTTTTTTTTTTTGAAATTCGATGCCCGGCGAAACCCACATCCGCTTTCGGCATTAAATTTTCAATTATCCTATCGCACTTAGAGTTGTACTATGTTTGTAGTAAACTAACCTAATTAATGGGAGCGAAATTCGTAGTTTTAATGCATACTAGAGGCAAACCTTGTTATGTTACTGTTATTGCTTTACATTTCCTAATTTGCTTTACATACATTGCGTGGCCAATAGAATTGTACAGATAGTTTTAGCTTTTCTTAGTTTGTTGTTTGATATTTATTAGGCTATATTGTAGGTGGAATGTATGTGTTCATTCTAAATTGTAAGTTTAGGTAGTTGTTATAATACATTTACAATTTTTCTGATCACAGTTGGTCATGATTTTTGTCTATTATGTTGGTATTAAATTTATGAAAAAATGAACAGCTTGTTATGCTGCCAGAAATGTGAATAATACTATTTCAGCTGGCATCTGTTGTTTTGTTCATAACAACATTGGAAAATTAAAAGTGAATTACGTAGGTACCTACTTGTATACCAAGTAATGGCATATAGTCCTAGCAGTAGCTTTATATTTTTATATTTTTCTGTATTTGTGGCAATAAAACCGTCAACTTATCTTTCTAAGGATTCGTTACATAATCTACTAATCGACGTTCTGTCAAATTAATTAAAACATCCGGTTAGCAAGTTACGTCAATAGCATAACATATCCCAGCTGGAAAAGAAAATACAGTTTTGTTGCCAACTGAATAGTATATTAAAAATATAAATTAAAGAAGGCAACTTTATCACGCATGAGTCTGAAATTCGGGCATCAATCGTTTAGCGGCGAGTGTTCGAACGGACGAGTATTTGAATTGCCTTTTGTAACGAGCGTTTCGGTCTTCATTTAATAATTAAGTATCGGAATTAATGGCGGTATTCAAAAATAAATACAGTAATAACACTATGAATTTTTATTAGTGTATTGTTTCACATTTTCTTATATTTACGCCGATTTTAAATGGTTGTTTGTAATACTGCTTAGGTACAGGTTGGGTTGCAAACAATACTTAAAAATCAACAAAAATGGTTTATATGTACCGATCATTTGTCAACTTAAAAAATTTGTGTAGCTCATCCACAGATTAACAAATACAGCGTTATTCGATAGTGTTGTCAGCTATTTAAAAGAAAAAAATTGGGTATTTGTAAATTAATAAAAAAATATTTACAAAAAATTGTGATTTTAAATGTTGTTTAATAAATACTTGAAATTGTGCATATGGGCCTAAAATTGAATTCTATGCAACTTCTTCTAATAATTTTCGTAGATATCTTGTCATCTAACCCCACTTTTTGGGATTTCACAGGGAGTTTTATAAATTTGACGCCATACCAGTGGTCACGCGACATTCCTCAAATTCGATTTTTAGGTTACCGGACATGCAGAACCGATCGCCCATAAAAGTTTTTTCGATACTCTAATAATAAAATTTTTTTCCATAATGTTGCAAACTTTTTGCTGGTCACTGTATAATGTGTTTATAATAAATAATTATTTAGAAGTGTTTTTTTTGGCTCCGCGTAATTTTTGAACCCGGCCCCGCAAAAGTTTACGCCGGCCCTGCTAGGTTGTGTGAAATCTAAGAGCAGTACACTTTGGTAATAAAAAAATATGGTTACTATTACTTTTCCTGGGGGGATAGTGAGACGCAACACATGACGCTGCTACGCATACGTCACATAGCCTCTCATGTACCCAATACCGACTCTCTTCTCCAAGTTGGTGGACCTCAGCAACCTTACAGGGCTGACGAAGGCGGTAGATTCATAACTTCTGAGTATGGTAAATAGCGGCCTCAAGATACCATAGCTAGGACTGTCCTTGTTTCAACTTGTCTGGAGAGCAGTTTCTGTTTCTTTATTGTTTCCTGTCTGGCCTCACTTGGTCAACTCTCGTTGCTTCCGACTCCGATGCTATTAGGGTGTACGAGGTTAGGGGTCTTTAATTTAACATCTATCATATCTACAAGATTACCCCTCCAATTAAGGAGGTTAGACAAGGGACCAACCACCTCTTTTCAGAAAACAAAACCGGTTGTGAAAGCTCAACAAAACCCAAACAAAGAAAAAGAACTAAAAATATATTCCTGGAACGTGAGAACACTTTATAAAACTGGAGTACAAAAGATGATGATGAAGACTCTTCATGCTGAAGGTTAAAATTGCATACTCTGGCATTTGGATTCAGGTTCGTAGTGATAACACCAAGACTCACCACCGGCAACAATTTGGCGTATGGCGTAAAAACGCATTACCTTGTTGTTGATAGCGTATCAAATGCTGTAGTGATAAGGTTGAACGCAAATTCTTCTGCTCATCAGTAAGCAGTCGTGGAATCCACTAAGCAACAACTTTGTGATAGCCAGGACCTTGAATAATGGAATGAACAGTTCCCACACTGATGCTCAACATTTCAGAAAGTTCTCTAACTTTAATGCACCTATTTACGCTTAAAGCAATTTCTAGCTGTCTGACATTTTTGTCTGATGCTGCAGCACGAGCATGTCCTGTCGAAATTTGTTGCACCATTCAACCACTCCCGTATGACTGTAGTCATCATATACAACTTTCATTCTCTTAAAAATTTTCATTGGCTGACGCTCTTTAGCAGCCAAAAATTGAATAACAACATGCAGATTATCTTGGGCCGGATTTTCTACCGTAAACGCCATTTCCCTGCTTAATCACCACGCTTAGAAAGAAGCAAACAGCAAATACTTTTGACAGACGCATCAGCAGTACTTTAAACAATAAATTTATCAACTAAATTCCTTTGTCGTGGCGATGAAGTCGCGGCTGCGCAGTCCAAATTATTAAACCATCCGCGTATAAACCGTGGATTAAGTGTATAGCATTAGAATGTTCCTATGTTAAAGGAGATATAAAATGGATGTTTATAAAAGGTTATGTATATGTACGATTTTAGCATTGAGTACAGTATTTTTCACCTAGGATTTGGGTTGGGACGTCAACGCGCTGCTTATAAATTCACAATCCAACTATACTTCATCTCTTTCTAAACTAGGTTTTAATTGCCTATTGCGCACGAACGCGTGTCTACCACAGATAACCAAAGTTTTGGTTATCTGTGGCGTCTACCAATGCAGTTTTTGGGCGGAATTTGCTGACGTCACAACCCAAATGCTAGATGAAAAATACTGTAGGTTGTATTGTTATAGGTATGTTCTAACGTGACATTAAAAAAAACTGGCATATTATTAGTAATGACTTAAAAAATAGGAAAAAGGGCATTACCTAGCTTAGAATTCGTAAAACTTCCTATACTTAGATAAATCTGCTAAATTATAGGGGCTTTGTATTATACAGAGCACGCAAATCCTGCTTAGAAATTGCTCAACATGGTTACTAAATTTCAAAAACGTGTCTTAATCAGATTTATCTGTAACTTAAAATTCTAAAGTTATATTTTTTGAATAATATCTGTGGAATATAAATGTGATTTATATTATTACAAATAATATGATGAACAATCGTTGTGTAAAAAGTTTCATCTCTAATAAAACAATTTTTGGATAAATGGCCATTGAAATCAATGCCAGTAATAAAAAATAAAAAACTAAATTATTCTAAAAGTTAAAAATTGCATTTGGAGAAAGTATGGAAATTGTATAAGTTTATAAAACTTTTAAATTCAACATCTGAAAGTAAATAGAAGTAGATTAAGGGCATAAACTGTAAATGGCCGACATTCATTCCGAGACATTTTAGGTGAGACATTGATATTTTAGATTTGACATAAAGTTCTAAGACCATCGTTTAAAGGACATACTTGTTGCCTGTCCAATAATTCCCCTTAACAGCCATTAGATTACCTTGAAATTTCTATATATAATTTATTGTAATAACTAATAAATAGCATTGAAAACAAACAACATGTCCAATAAAAGAGTTTGTCTTTTAATATAAATTATCTTTTGCAGAAAATTTCCTTCCTATTTATGGAAGCCATAGCAATTTTTAATCAAACACATAGTTAAAAAAATGTTAAAAGCCGTTACATTATTTAAAACTTAATATGGATAAGAAAATTTGATCAAAAATAAACAGGATTATGTTTTAGAGAGATATTGTTTATCTGGGTACTTATTCAAAATAAATCGAATTAACTCGTTCAAAATACTACGTTTTGTTCGAAAATAAGAGGAATAAATCATTATAAATTCGTCATCTCCGATTTGATAGAAAAATTACGTAGTAAAAACCGTTTAGCACTCTGAAATACCTTTTAGTTAAAATAAAGATGAAAACGCTTAGGTTGTCGTCTTGCCGCTGCAAAAGCTTTGTGAGCCCTTTATTTTTTAGATTAATGGTATTGACTAAACAGGATTTAACATCAAAGTCGAGGGGTTTATATAAAGCTAAAATTCAGAGCAAGCTCGAAGGTGAGTGAACGAATATTCGGATCGAGGCGAACTTGCAAAAGTCGCAACTACGACATTTAATAAAGTCGGTTATGAATTTATACCACGAATTTTATCCTTACAAGGAACTTTATCTCGATTATGAAAGTTTTCAGTATCGGAAAACGAATTTAAAGAAAGGAAAACATTAAAAAGATATCGATAGAAATTGAAAAGTTATTTAAAGAAAATAAACTGGAAGCCGGTCGAGAATTTTTTCTGCCTTTGGCGTTAACACAGTCTGTGATCTAATAAGATATATTTTTCGGTGGTGACCCGTTACCAAGTTTATCTCATTTTGTCATTTACAACCCCTCCGGTTTCCTGAACCTGACACAAAATGTCTCCAGGGGGTGTTCAGCTTAATAGGTTTTCACTACTTCAAAAGATATTTCGAAGAGCTTTTTCGGTAAATGTAAGCGAATACCTTAAAAATATGAATTTTTGATTAAATAAAAAAAAAAATTGCCCTGAAATTTACCTTTTAAAAAAACGTCAGAGCTCTTAAAACCTAATGAAAATCTAAGTAAAGTAAGAGCTAATTTATACAACTTATCACTCCCAAATATTAACCAGATTTAAAAAATGCAGAAAAAGTAAAAGTTTTTCAAGATTTTAAATTTCTGACATTTTTTATTTCAAGTACATGCTGAAAGTTTAAGTTTTTCGTGACCATTCTAAACCTGAAATTTTAACTTGTGCTTTCAGCCTTTGAAGTTTTCAGATAAAAACAATTGTTAAGTCTAAAACTAGGACGAAACCAGCCAAATAGTTTTAATTGCACAAATCCGGTAAAAAACTTTAGTCAAATAAATAGTAATTTCCGAACATCTCGTTAGTGTGTTTACTAATTATAGTTTGTTTATTTTATCAACACCAACGCAGATGAAAACAACTGATTAGCAATCAATCAATAGTAATTCGCCCTGTAATTTCTATACATATATTGGGATTTCCGTGGTGTTATCGTTGTAGATTTATTATAAAGTACTCCGGGTTTGGCACACAATGCGTTAGAAATAAATCATTCCCCAATAAAGCATAATAAATTATTTACAGTTATTTTGTAATCCATAATGGGATTATTAAATGTTTTGCAATTAATTTAGAGGTTATTAAAGTCGCCATAATTTGGTTATGTAGAATTTTAGTCGAAAACTCGAGATTAAATGACGGGAAACAAGAAAATTAGAGCAGACTTTAATTGAGGTTCCACAGAGTCAATCTTAAATTAAATTAAACTTTATATTTGTAAACAATAAAAAATAACCAATAATTCTGATCAGTTATATTTTATTGCCATCATCAATATAGTGCAAGAGTTTTTCTAATTTCTATGGTTCAGTCTCTGTATATGTAGGTATTATAGGTAAAGTTTAAAACTTGCAATTATGCATATTTTTAATTTTTGAAATCTGTTATTCACATCTGTTACTTTCTTTTATTACTCAGCTTGCATTATAGATTATTATTATTGCGTTCATCACGTGTTTTATATGACGGTGTTCGCAAGTCATCGGCTTGAAAGCAAGATGAACTGCTTCTACTTATTAAGATGTCGGGGTATATCAATAGTAGCCTTCTGGGTGGTTTTATTAATGGGCACTATGTCAGGCCTGTTTGCTTCAAGTGTACGGTCTGTTACTAGAGGACTGTCCCAAAACAGTCGGATGTTTTCGTTGCTGATGATTTCTTCTGGTTTGTATTGGTAATACGGCAGCTCTTGTTCTACCAATATCGAATGCTTTGCCAACGCCTGATGTACAGTTTTTCCCACATTATTGTGTCTGACTAGGTAATCCGTTTGTGACAATGGGCTGCAACCACTCGCAATATGTTGAATTGTTTCGGGTTTCTGTTGACAAAGCCGACATTTATCGTATGTTGCGGTTTTTAATACGTGATGCTGGTATGCTCTAGCCACTAGTGACAACGACTCGGTCCTGGATTGCTAACAAGAATCCTTCAGTTTTGGCAGACAAACCTGACAACCTGACGGCCGAAGGCACGTTAGATCCGTGTTTTCCGAATATAGCTGGAGAGCGAATCTACCGCGTAGTTCTTTCTGCTTACATGATTTAATCCTCTCTTCTTTGGTTATTGCATCAGCATTCGATTCTTGTTCGTGCCGATGAAGGGCCACTGTCTTTGTCTCCGCACTATTTCAACGATTTCTGCCTTTTTAGTAAGAAAGTATTCCCGCAGCTTTTTACACTGACTATGACACATGGTTTCAAGATATAGTCTGTGTGTCGAACTCTGTGGGTGATACATTCGGTATTTGGTAAGAGTCGTCCTTATTTTGGTGTCAAAAGTCTGCAGAAAGGTATTTGACCAGTTCAAAATGCCAAATGTATATGTGGCAATGCGTATTGCCCAGGTATTAATGGTAGATATTCTATACTGATAACACGTTTCTAAATTTGTTGTCTCATAAGCGTATTGTTAACATTTAAAAAGTTGAATCAGACCTAGATATTTGTAGCTCCCTTCTGGTCCTATATTAGTTATTATACTACCACCTGTAAGAGCTATATTGTAATTGGCTTCTTCGACAGTACCTCTTTTATCATGGATTAGCGCGCATTGGTTTAATCCGAACTCCATTTGGATGTTATCGCTAAAACTTTTTACTATTTCGAACATACTTTGGAGCTTGCCTGAATTTTTCGCATAAAGTTTTAAATCGGCCATGTATAGCTGGTGTGAAATTTTGCCTTCAGGTTGACGGTCTATGCTATGCTGTATCCACATGGAGAATTTTTCAGCATATAACTTAAACTGCACATCATATACAGAAATGAAAATATTGGCGCAAGACAGAAAAATATGGTACGTTGTTATAAAACAATCTCAGGATTGATCACTTAAGGAGGAGGAACTTAAAGGATTTAGAGCAAGACAGAACCAGAGGGGGCTAAAGATTGTCCCTTTGGAAGATTCCGCGCGGTATTCTAATGTCGTCAGTTGTAACAGTGTGTGGCCCTCTACCTAAGTGAATACAAGTTCTCCACCCTTTCATAGATTCTTGCAAGAATTTAATAATACTCGTATGTTCGTCGATTTTATATAACTGGAGTGCCTCTAAGAGCCAAGAATGTGGAACCAAGTCGAAGGCCTTTTTATAGTCGACCCATCCATGAAGATATTTCGTCGACGACTTTTAACTTGCATGGCGATGATAAAATCACTCGACTAAGTCCTTACACCATCTGGATTCTGTCCTATAACCATCAGCTAAAATTTCATGGTGAATGAGGTGATCATAGATTTTATACGTTAAAACTGATGTTAATATTTTGTAAACCGTCGGCAAGTACGTTATAGGGCTAAAGTTCTTCGGGCCAGTAGTTTACCCAGACTTGTATTTCATCTAAACTACTCAAAAATGAATAGGGATATTGCTGTATTAACCATGTTAAGAACATAAAATACAAAAACATTTTCACAATACTTACAAATGTGTGTAATAACAATACCCCTATTCATTTTTGAGTAGGTTATTTAATTTCACGTGTTATAAATTGCGGTAGTAATTGTGGTTTTTGTAAGTACTTGTCGAAATTGTACCTGCGAATTACATGCGTTTCCGTAAGTTTCTTCCACCAGAAATACCGTCATATCGTCGCTTTCAAGTTTTGTATTGGTATTATTATTATCATCTTTATTTTCACGGTAAGTTGTTCGTACCGGTACTAAACAATTGAGGGAAGATTCACTCCCTCCAATTGATTTATATAGCTTACGATAAGAACAGTCGGACAATGTGGCAAGTCTGCCGTATCACTGCTTTTTGCATTAAATAAATAAGCCACTAGGAAGTCGTGTCGCTTCAATATTGGTCTTCAGATAAGTAGTAGATACCCCCTTTACGGAAATTATTATCGGAACGATCTTAACTTCTTGTAATTTCCACAGCCTTTTAAGTTCTATCGCTAGGTTTTTACATTTTCCAGTTTTTCCTGCTCGGTGTTATGCAGATCGTATGTTAGCGGAATTTCCACATCAACTATTAGTGTTTTTTTGTTAAGTTTACCAATAAGCAGATAAGCACTAAGTAATTAAGTATGTCTGGTCGATTATAGACAACAGTCTTGTCGATAAGTATTATTATCTATTATTATTTTAGTAGTAATCATAGACAAACAATTAAATTTTAAGATTCATGTAGATTACATTATTAAAAAATAAGAAAGTAAGATTAACTTATTCGGTAGAATATCTAACAAACT
This sequence comes from Melanotus villosus, assembly GCA_963082815.1. Classification (NCBI taxonomy): domain Eukaryota; kingdom Metazoa; phylum Arthropoda; class Insecta; order Coleoptera; family Elateridae; genus Melanotus; species Melanotus villosus. The sequence continues at coordinate 58,230,621 of OY720418.1, read as the reverse complement.
CGACATCCAGGAAAAAATATTAATTTATGAAACAATTATAGCTCCACATTTTGATTACTGTCGGAGAATTTTATTCCTATTTCAAGAAGTAGAATTCCAAAACGAAATATTTTAGTGTTCTAAATATACTAAAATAACTTTAATGTTAAATATTCTACAATAGTAAAGGGTTCAAAACGCATTTATTTTAATACTTCCAACATACCTCGTAATACAGAACCCTGATATATTCACCATACCAGTACAATATCAGAAATCGCCATGCTTTTAGAATGCCCAAATTTTTCAAATTTCTGTTTCTAGAAAGCTTTAAAAATTTACAACTCTCTTCGACAAAACGTTTAAATAAGTTAAATATACTATATAGCTTTAAGAAATATGCCACTACTTTTGTAAGAAATCTCTGTTCATCATGATAATCTGAATCAATGTATTGTAAATTAGTGAATACTAAATACACTTTATTATTATTATTATTATTATGTGTACGTATTTTTGGCAAACCCAAGGTAAATTAATTTTGGAACTATTCTAAACATCATCCCTGCCATAATATACGGAAGTGAGTCCTAGGCTCCTAGGTATCGAGCAAAAGGCAAAAATCTAGACTACAAGCTTGCGAAATGCGTGTGCTGCGAAGAACAGAAGGAGTTACTAGAAAAGATAAGATTAGGAATGAAAAAATTAGGGGAAGATTGAACGTACAACCTTTATATAATTACATTGGGATAAACCAGACACGATGTATGGCCATTTAACAAGGATGAAAGATTGCCAAATTACAAAAAAGATTTTGGAAGTGGGTTCAGATAATAAGAGAAGACGAGGAAGACCAAGACAAACATGAAACAACGTACTTACTAAAGTACTACAGGAAAAAGGAATTAAATGGGGAAGAGTAAGAACAATTGCGAAAGATAGGAAAGCATGGAAGAACCTCTGCGAAAACCAAACTAGGCCAACTGACCAACAACCCTGACAATACAAGCCTCGACACCGAAAGGTAGAGGAGGACATAATTATGTATGTACACTCCGCGACAACTGATTAGCCTCAAAAAAAAGAGATCCAATTTACACAATTATTTTAGGTATAAAAGAAAGTATAATATTTTTATTGTTATGTTGCTTGAAACTATCATTAAATTAAATTATTAAAACAATTTTTAACATTCTTAATGCATGTTTAATTGAATAATCGCATTTCTCTTAAAAAAGCTGGCGCAGCCGCCGCGGCATCTAAATAGCCTCACAATAACAAAAATAAGGAAAACTCAGGTTCTGTGTATGGAAACAGTTTTATTGTACCTACTACAAAATTGAAAACTGAAAAAGTAACGATTTGACTTAACAATATTAATAATGAGTGTGACTTCCACCCTTGCGAATAACCTCCAATATTCGATTTGGTAACGAATTGATCAAAGAGTTTAAATATTCTTGGGATATGACGTTCCAAGCAGCATCTATTGCGTTACTTAGTTGTACAGTGTTCTGATACTGTTGGCCATCACCATATAATCGTCTCGTAAGCCATCCCCATACATTTTCAATAATATTTAAATCGGCTGATACACTGGGCCACTCTAGGACTTCGATATTTTGGTCTTCAAACCAGGTACTAATAATCCGTGCGGTGTGAATCGCAGCGTGATCATGTTGAAAAATCCATGGTAAACCTCCCATGGTCCTGTTTATGATGGGTTTCACTCTTAATAATAGGTCTCTGTACTTTCGGGCATTTTGAATACCATTTAAAATTTCTAGGTGTACCACACCGTTAGAAGAAATAGCCCCCCATACCATTGTCCCGGCTTCCCTGTTATGATGACGAGCCACAAACTTTTCTTCTTTTCGCAAGTCATGAAAATAATACAAATATCCATCGGGACCATCCAGACAGAATCGTTTTCGTCCGTGAAAATAACTGTTTGCCATTGATCAGTCCAGTCCATGTGGTTTCCCGCAAAGTTTAGTCTATTTTCTTTATGTCTTTACGTTAAAACCGGCTTTTCTGTAATCTACGCCGCTTTAGATGTGCACACTTTTTAATTATTCTTTGTGGTACAGTCCTCAAACTGGCCGTAGATTGCACGGCTTGCTTGATTTTTCTGGCAGTGCAACAGGAATTAGAAGCTTCGTGTAGAATATTTTTCTTTCTCTCTCGGTAGTTGCAGTTTGAATGTAATTTTTTCCGTAGTTTTCCATATTTCGTACAAAATTATTCACAACTCGCGAACTTCTGTTAATTCTGCCAGCAATGTTTCTATTAGAGTAACCTTCTTCGTGCACTGCTTTAATTCTTCCTATTTCTTCCGCACTCAACCTTTTACCGCGTCCCATCGTATTTAACTGACTTCCAAAATTAATGTAAATTAACTATTTATTACTGTTTTTAATACAACTTACTGTAAAACAAAGTTTTTATTGATGAAGCTAATTCGTTGTCGCGGTTTAGAAGTTGCTTGTAACAGTAAAACTTGTAACTCAAATTATACTGCGTCAGAACTGACCATTACATCATATGCACTTGTTATCTAAGTCTACTTTGTTATATAAAAATACTATACTTGCCTTTACACCTAAAATAATTGAGTAAATTGGATCTTTTTTTTGAGGCTAATCAGTTGTCGCGGAGTGTATGTAAACAATAATTATAAATCTGTGAAAGACAAGCTAGCTTCGTTTGACTTTCTCCCACCTAACTTTGATATCATAATGAATTTCTTTTATTTTTTGTGATCTACTTTAACTCGCAATTCGAGTAACTTTGGCCTAATTGATAGGATAACACGTAATTAATTTTTTGCGTTGTAATTTCTAAAATATTTCGAAGTTATTAAACAATTACGTTTTACAAAATGAAATTTTAAAGTCTGAGTGAATTCGGAAATGTAAATTAAATGCTATATTTTTAAAGACGCTCTTAAAACAGTTAATTTCCTGTTTAAGATTTCCAAGTCATTCGGTCTAAATTTCAGGAAGAGAAAATTGTGTTTGCTGATTTTAGATACTTAAAGAATAACTAAAAAGTTGTATCTTCATTATATTTACCATAAGATTTTCCCCGTTTTTATTTATGTGAATAATCATTCCCAAGAAATGAGAAATAGCCTATTTATAGATTTGCATTGAAAGAAATCGCTTTCACACATAACGAGGTTCATTAGTTTTTGATTCTTCGTTTTTGCCCTTGTTCAATTTAACTCCGTTTTCCGATGCAAATATTTGAAATCATTAGATTTGTATCTACAAATGCGACGTTTTATTGGTTGCAATATATTGAATCTCATTTACAAAATTAATATGTCAATAAAAGAAGCTTTCTCGAGCTTTCGTATCGAACGATAACTTGGAATTATTCGGTTTCAATTATGGGACATTTGCACAGCCCAGCTCAGGAGTTGAGATATAAGAATAAATGTCTTTTGTCTATTCTGATATCTTGAAAATAGTAAAAAAGTTTATTTCCAATTACGCCTTAAGCCTTTTAAGATTTAGTTTTGCATTCGACCGTTTGACGTGATGGATGTTATCTGATTTATATGAAGTGGAAAATATGAATTTCAGTTTCTTGAAGTTTTTAAAGTTCTGTTTTTCAACAAACAGATCGCTGAAGTAGAATTAAAACATTTCCAAAAAACCATTGAAAATTAGAAGAAGCAAGTTTGTCAGATTTTAAATTTTGAAACTGTTGTTCCAAAATCCTCCAAAGTTGTACATTTTTAGATTGAAATTTTAAATAAAATTATACTATTTAGCTCGAATTTACATGCCCTTTTATGCAAACCTAGAAAATGAAAACATTTTAAAAATCATGTAAAATCTCATCCGTGCTTTAAAGCTTCGTCACAATTTTCTAAATTTATTTTTGTGGGGTTGTAGATGTAGGGTTATTTTCGTACAGGTAGAACCAACAAATAACATAATTTCATCTTAAACCGTGTAGCTATTGGGATATATTTTCGTTATTTCGACTCCCAAAAGGTTGCAAAAAAGCAAATTGCCGGCTCAATTTGAACAGGCTCTGATTACAGGACTAACGTTCCGTGTTAAGAAAGAAAACGTGGGTAGGTGATAGCAATAACGACAGTCCAGGCAATCAGGTTTACCCTTGGAAAACTCGAATTATTGTAATTGTTCGACAGTTCTCCTAATCGAAATTTATTTCCCTTCAGTTTCCCTGACATAAATTAACTTTTCACAAGCGTAAATCAATCCTTTATTTTTTTAAAGCTTTAATTTATTATTTTACTCAGATTCAAATTCACAACTGAAAATTTTGAATTTTTAACTATCTCTTGAGTTTTGTGAAATGTCTTAAAAAATAAGTTAGGAACTAATTATACCTTAGCGTAACAGAATTTTCAGTGCGATAAATACCTACGCTAATTTATCAAGTAAGCGTTGAAATTCGCGCTGTTGATAAAGTATCGCGAAAACGTAAACGATATATAAGTTCAGGCTTCAATTTGCTCAGGTAATTTGTTGAAATAACTTTCTTAAATGAGCAAGGACCGACTAGCTGCGTACACTCTGGAAGAATGCTCGCTATAAACAGTTTTACCCTAGAGCCTAATATTTTCTTAAAAATAAGGCGACAATTCAAAAACTCCACCTTTAAACGCTCAGTTTATTTTTAAAAGCTTAAAACGGCAGATTCTGAAACTTTTTATGTTTACGGAAAGTGCGCAAAAACCAATTAATTGGTTAAACCGTTTTTTTAATGGAAACTTTTTGTATTTCACATAAAATCCCCCTATCATCTTTTTAAGCTGAAGATTTTTCAACTGCTTGATGTTAATTTTAAAGAATGTGGTTGGTTAATTTAAAGCATTTCCTAGAAAATTCGAATTTGTAAGAAGCTGTTTGGACATAAATTCAGCTTTAAATGTGTAACGATAGAATAAATCTTGCAGTTTATCGGTTCATCAGTTGTAACACAAAAATCAAAAAGTAATCAAGCACATGAAACGGAAAACTGAAATAAATTCCGGTATGCTACGTTCAAACTGCTGGACATTATTTCGAGCTGATAAAACTGTAAACAGCAACGAATAAACAAAATTTACTTTTTGAATTTGCCACGCAACTAATTATTCTACTTTCACTCTTTAAATAAAACCAGTTAAATTAAGTAACTGCAAATGGTAACATTCCGAGTGCTAAAGTATAGTTACGTACTTTAGATTGGAGTAGAGATAATTTTCGTGAATACTAAAGTATCTCGTGTACCTATGCATTTAGTATTTTCCCTTTTCCGGGTAACAACAAAACCAGAGAATAGGTTATAAAAGAAAATTAAACCTTTCGCTTCTGAAAACGTCGTCGCCCTATTATGTGACAACGTTTAAAGTCATTCTGTTTTCTCTATAATTAATTAGACGAGATACAAAGATATAAATTCGTTTTCTGGAAGGGTCAAATTTACTCGCATTCTGTGAATGATTTAGTTAGCCATTGTATTGTACGAATTACCGGATTTACCAAGGTTGGTTTTCTCATCTTTGAATGAGTTTTTAGGCCCCCGAAAGCTTGACAAAGAGAAAAATCCTAAAACAAGTGCAAAAAGGAGTTTAATCAATTAACTTCATTAAAAAGGTTAACTTCCTCTTTTTTAATATGTTGCCTGTTTCTTTTTTCTGTAGTTAATTTGTTTTATTGTTATTTTCTTCGTTTTTAGACTATTCTGAGTTTACACGAATTTGCCGCCGATAATAAAAGATTTTTATTTTACCTGCCTGCAGATTAACAGGGCCGGATTAATAATAATATCTTAATAACCTATATGCTAGAGTTATTACAGAAAATATAAAAAAATTAAACGGATAGTTTTAAAACCGAAGCGTTTGTAACAATTAGAAAAAATAAACTCGTAATATGAAGCTTTACATTCACCTGAAAGCCATTTCTTAAGGACTTTAAAATTGGGCCACCTTTACAAGTTCACAAGCTTTTCATTTCTCTGTGTTGTTGTACGTTGCATTCGAGGCCAATAAACCCTGTAAATTAATATCTAAATCTTTATGAAGCGTCCTACTTTTATGAAAGTGGATGGATTACATTATGAACGAATGGATTTTGCAGAAAACTCTTCTCACGGGGTGATTAGAAAAGTGCTTAGACAAGGGGTTAATCTCCTTGAATGAGGAAGCGTTATTTACGTGGATCTTCTCAAACGGGGAGTGCCTTACGTTTTTACTTTCTTCTTTAAATTGAGGGCGGTTCTTTATTCGAAAAACGTAAACGTAAAGATGCGGCTATTCAGTATGGATTAGGTTTTAATACAACATGAAAATTCTTAATAAGTCTTTTGATTGTTGCATTTTTTTATATATAAAAGGACGTTAACCTTAAGTATGGATATAAATTTGGACATTTTATTGACTATTAAAAAAATGTCAGAAGATTGTAACTAATTTGCTTTGAAATTTATGAATTTTATAAATATTTTTCCTTTTTACATTCGTTACATAAAATGGGAAGGTTGACAAGAGAAATGTTTTTAAACACATCTAATGAATCAAAGTTCGTTCAGAATAAGAATGTAGAAGTCCGAAGTTAAGTTTATAACTCTTTACTTGACGTAACCCATGAAGAGCGTTAATGTTAATAAATTGTAAAACGGCAAATAAGTAGTAGGTACTTTCTTAAAAAAAAATTATAACGGTCTTCAACTCAACTTCAACGAATTTATATTTTTGTAACTTAACTCAACAACAAATTATAAAGCAACATGGCATATATTCACAACTATGTTTTCTGAATCTGAGTGAAAATTAGGCCATAAATAAAACAGAAATATGCTATCGATTAAAAAAACACGAAATTTAACTTCCTGCTTAACCCTTTTAGTATGTCTGTATATGAATTTCTAAATCAAAAGCTGTTTGTAGTTGTCTCATATTCATGCATAAATTTGAAACTTTTTCATGGAGTGAAATATTATGCAGCTTTGAGTTTCAGAATGTAGCTGTTAAAGCTATATTTTACCTTTAACTTCAGTTGTGAAAATTAACCTTTCAAGTTCATTAAATTTCACCTTTTTAATTATAAATGTTGTTGCTATTTTGATATTTTTGATTAAAACGATTCATATGTAATACTGGCTACTGACAACAAATTAAAGCATCATGTGCTAATGTGTCGTTTATGTACATAACTGGCTAATAAATATATTATTATATTATTATTATTATTATTATTATTATTATTATTATTATTATAATGTTTCAATTACCTCAAAATAAAAAATACATAGTATTTCACCATGCATAACAGAAATACTGTCAGTTCATTAAAATATTTTTTCATTTGCCATTGACATTTAGCAGCAAATACACTACATGTACTTAAATATTAATTTTTAATAATTATTAAAGTTATTTCCAACTCTTAAAATGTGCAGTTATTTAAAACATTATTTTTTAATTTTTTTTTTTTTAAGAACATTTTATTTCAGAATTTTTTATTAAAAAAAAGTACCCAATATCTTAAGCAATTTGCCAACGAATGAGCATCGTAGTAAAACAATTTTGTATTCCATCATCGTAAAATTTGCAAAAGCAACCAAAACCAAAACAAGCTCGCTGGTTAATTAACTAGTTCGTTTAAGCTTCTATTATTCTGCAATTTGGTTAATACGACGAGTAATAGAAGTTGCAGCAAAATTTACTGCATTTATGATTAAACTAACGTGACGTAACTGTTCTATTTGTGTCAAATAATTCGAGCTGAATAACACAAAAAAGACAAATCTGTCGTATCCACCTCACGTACTAAACACTTCGAGATTTCTGTTCAGTTCCTGGATTTAGACCACTCTTTCGAAAGTTATTGAGACAAGATTGAGTACTAAAACGGGGTAAAACGTTTAAAGCTTCAGCCAAGGTCTGTTAAAGTACCCCCCACATTTATAAAGAAATAATCACTTATAACATTCAGGTGTTAACATACAGTTAAAGAATGATATTCGGGTTTTTACTTTGAAACACAACGGTAATGTAATTTCCCGGCTGGGATAAAAGAAAAATATTCGTCGGAAATTCTGCATACGCGACCCTTAATTTGCAAGTTAAACAATGTAAATGTAGCGCACTTTGATCACATTGTAATGTGGTTTGCTCGGATTAATAAACCAACATAATTCGATTACTGCGCACTGCTGTAGTGTTACGAAATTCTTGAAAACACGGAATACCGCTTTGGGGAGTTTTCCTTATATTTAGGCAAGAGTGGAGGTTTATCCGAAACATTCTTTGATCAGAGATCGTTTTTTCCCGTATGGAAAATTTGCTTAGGGGACTATTATTTAGAAGCCTTTGTAAATGTAAAGGCACTCTTTCTTCGTCGGTAAATTTTGGAACAATTGGTAAAGACGTGTACGAGAAAGCCAAGATTTAGGCTAGCAAAAATCTCTTTCATGTTGTATTAAAATCGACGAGTTTTACGTCAGGTAAAAGTGGAAAACTAATTGCCAATTTTCGTTTTTGACTAGTTCAGGATATTAGGGGCGATAAAGTTTGAGCATCTATCGGATTTTAATTTTTTAAAAGCTAAAAATGTATGTACGCTCGTCCGTGAATAATTCGGTGTTTTATTGCTTTAACATATTCGGAGCTTAAACCACCTGGGTGCAGATTTTTTACGGCGCAAATCGTATGGTATGTAATTAATTATTCGTAAGCAAACATGAAGCAAAGCCTACGGTTTATACGAACGAATGAATGCGTTCGAAGACTTTCGCATTAAATAACGTTTGAACAACGTCGAGTAGACTAACTAGTTGGAAGGAACATCATTAAAGAACTGCAAAGACTAAGTTTTACATTTAGAACGTGCACTTTCATTTGCATATTGTCAAGTTTTATTCAAACATATATTAAACTTCTCACCTTTAAGTTTCTAATTTTGTCATTAAAATGCTTTTATCTCGTTGCGATAGAAGAACTCATCTAAAACTGAAGCATTTAATGTTAGCTTGAGCGCTTGATCTGAATATTTGGAATTTGATTTTAAATTACTCTGAGGTAATGATTTTTTTTTTTTTGAAAATACAACACGTATTTTATTAACATTATAATGTAAAGATAATCGAGACTGAAAAATCAATTAAATTAAATGTCAATTTTTTCTTGTGTTGTAGAAAGATTTTTTAACGACAAACATCCAGAAAATACTGGAAAAAGATAGCACAATTTTTTTCCAATCTTTTCTTGGTTTCAAAACCATAAAATTTTGTTTTGCGTCCTTCGATATTTACTTAAACCACCAGAACAAATTGTTTTTAAGGACTAACATTAAAGATCTTTGTAGAGCTTGATCGTCATTTTTCTTTTAGATATCTTTCTTGTTTCTTTTGCCTTGAGAGTTTGCAAAGACATATTTAAGACAGTTTATTTCTCTATAACTGTAAGTTTTAAATGTAATATTGCAAAAACAACATTTCTTAAACTTTCAATGACTGTCCTACATAAAGACGCACTGAACGTTTGTGAAAAATTCGCTCAAGACATAAAGGACGACCAAACTCTTTTACATTTTTCTAATTCACTGTAAAATAAATACACACTTTTTTGATTAAATTAACGGTAAAAATAATGTCTGGAAAACGGAAACAAAGTTTTCAGTCCGAACAAAATAACACAACACTCAAAGAAATAAACAATTTTAGTAAACCAACATTTCGCTTTTGTGTCTTTCACATACTTCTACACATAAGTAAACACAATGTAAAATTTAGATTTTCGAAACCCCAAGCAATTCTTTTATCGTTTACCTTTTAACTGCCCACATCCTTACAATTTAATTAAGGTTGTAAAATTTATATTTCATTCCATTATCCGCAGAGAAATAAAATTCTAGTACATAAAATAGTTTGCATAGATAAAACTTTAAACTTACGTAGTGTATCAGATAAAATGCTTGTGGTACTGGAAGAGTTTAGAGGTATTTAAAGTCATCGTTAGATTTATTCTCGATTCGCTAGAGTTTTTGCAGAAATCAATTTGTATGGTATGGAGTAACAGACACGCCGTGGGTGAATTGTATAAAAGCTGGAGCTTTATAATTGTTCTGAATGCCGCCTTTTCGTATTGTATTTTACCAAGTGGTAAGATAAATGGATTCATACATGAATTGCATTTCGAAAATTTCCTTTACTAAAACTTTCAGTCGCTGTTTTGATAAATATTTTTAAAGACCTGGCGTGTAAAAGGCCACATTATATTGTAGCGTTAATTAGAATTTTCTGAATAAAATTCTTCAATAGGTATTTAATTTTCGTTTTTATTTTTTGAAAACTTTGTAACCTGTTTTTAAAATTTTTTTGTTACTTTGGTATCACGTACAGCTTGCAAACATTTGCTTCTACTATTTTGCTATATCTGCACTAAACAGATATTTCATATGTTTAGATAACCAGTAATTTTGAAAATGTCCAAAGCTTGTAAACGATACGTTGAAACCAATACACAAGGTCCAATAAATTACCGAAATTTTTAATAAAATTCCAGACAGCCTTCTAAATTTACAATAGAAGGCTAACATTTTACAGGTCTTTATTATACCATTTTGTTTGAGTTGCAAAATATTTTTGTTCACAGATCTTTTGCTTGCAATGTCCACTCACAAAAACTTTCTGTTAACTTGTTCGAAAAATCAAAACCATCAATGCTTTATGTTGTAAATTGATGGTTTTGAATTATTTAAAACTATTTTATTATTTTCCAATTTGATCAGGGGATCTATGTAAATTTACTGTTATTGTGAAAATGGTGAATCAATTAGAGGTCCAAAAACTGGCTATTAACAGTCATTTATTTGCTTTAGCTCGTTTTATTGAGTACATACTTCCTTTTCCCGTTATTCCAAATTTATAATTCACAGCCCCTGTAGACTTGCATCCCTTAAAACTTACGAGAATAACTTAGCATGACAAGGAAGGCAAATTTACAAGGTTTCCTTTATATTTCCCTCGACATATCGAAAGATAAATGCTTTGCGAATGTTTTAAAAGAAATTTACGTTACATAACTACACTCTTTATAGCTAAAGGCTATCATTTTTACCCCGTTCAACTTCTAAAATATTTGGCAAATATTAATTTCTCTTTAGAATATTAGTTTGTTTTATTTCAGCGTTGTGTATTTATAACTTTAATTAAATTTATGTAAATACCTATTTACAGAAATTAAGGCAAGAATATTCAAAGCACTTTAATATTTGCGGAGTTTTCTGCAGAATTGTTTACCTGGCCTGACCGACAAACAGTAGAGAATTTGGAACTACAAAGGAACTTGAACTATTTTAAACCCCGTTCTGGCATGCTAAGTGATTTCAAAAGCAGTTATTTAGATAAATTTTCTCATTTTATATCTTTGTTTCGCTTTCTACATTTTGAGTTTTAATTTTGGAATTAAGAAATTTAATTAAATTTAACAGAATGTTTACAGGACAGTCATTAGGGAATGATTTTGTGTAAGAACTAGAAATTTAACTACGTCATTATTATTATTAAGTTGTTAATTTTCTGTTATAAGGAGATTGTAAATTATGAAAAAGCAAGCACTTATACCGTTTTAAGTATACTTCGGTAATTTATAAAAAATTGCGAGGTTCGAAAATGAAAGTTTTTTTTAAATTTATTTTTTGTCTATAAAATAAGAATACAAATTAGTTTTTCGCATTTTGACAAAAAAGTGGACTTTTTTTTTATTAAAAAATCATAAAGAAAGCAACACTTTTTTAACTATTTAAATGTTTGTAAACAAACAAAAGCAGAGGCTCATCTCCTTAGAGATCAATGTCAAGGGCTACTAGCATGCAATATTTTGGAATGGCAAACGAAATATTGTAAATTGTCAGTTTGACAACTGTAAATTCTCAAATCCTTTTTATCCTATTTTGAGGGATTTAAGATGTCAAAATGCAAAAAAATATTGTGTACAACTCGTATGAAAGCGTCTTTTTTTCACTCGCTTGATTGATGCTTCAAACTCATGAAAAAAAGTATTGCTTTCATTACTAGTTATACAAATAACTAGTAATGCATTAATTTCTAAAATAAAAATTATTATGCAAAATGAAAAATAATCGCTATAATGAATATTTTAAATTGCTTCAAAAACTCGCAGCAAGCAATCCCTGGAAAATGGCTTCCTACACGTTAAATCCCAGTGTATGCATATTGTTCATAACCTCAAGATCCAGTTTGGCATTTTTCTGTTTACCTTTAAGTTATGAGTGCCAAATTGCCAGTTTCAGCATAAGACATTGCCATAAAAATTTCAACGCCAACTTGAATTTTAATGAACATGCTTTACATTAAGAAGGAAATACCAGCAGAGGGTATTTCATTTACTAAGCGTAAACTTTTTTAGTACAAATATGTGTACTTTTAAATGAAAATCAAATATTATCTCAACATTTCGAATATCTTAAATAACAGATGTAAAAATAGAAGCCCATGGCAATTAATTTACCGGTAATTGAGGAAAAATAATGGAAGTGGTACAAATTAAAATACGAGCCAGCAGATATTAAATAAATTTGTCTTTCAGAACACCCGGTCAAGAATATTTCATGATTTTAGTAACTTATAAAATCTCAATTCGTTTATTTAAATATCGAAAATATTTAGCTGAAAAATGATTCAACATTCACGGTTTTATTTAACTGAATACTGATAATCCGTTTCTAAAAGAAAGACCGAATACAGTTTCAAAATACTAAATTCTTAAATTTTATATTAAAAGAATCTTTCCTGGCATTTTTGGTTTAATTACTAATGACCTCAAATCTGTTTAATTATTTTTTAAGTCAAATTTCATATATATTTTTGAAGATTTAAGAAACTAAATTAGTGGAGCACTTTAAGGCTGTATGACATTATAGGAAACTTAAACCTCACATATCGTAAACTTGATATAACTTTCAAACTTTTTAATTTTAATTTAGTAGCCGTAATAAAGCTTCAGAACAGGGAACAATTGCAAGTTTCGCTCAATATCTTGGCTCATTCAGAATGCGCTTTATTGCTAATATCTCTTTATACTGGGATGAAATTTTCTCGAAACGAGTATTGTACAACTCATCGCCGTATGTCTTAATCTCGTGTAATCTTATTCTGAATTTTTTTCTAATTTTTGTAAGAGAACTTTCTTGTATGCCTCGTACTTCCGGTTTGCGAATTTATAAAGAAGAGATTTATAAAAAACATAATTTAGCGCTGTGGGGAAATCATTAGTATTTGCTCGGATGATTAAAACATGAATAGCGGTAATTAGTAACGACGGAATTTGCATTATAAATTATGGAAATGTGCATAATGAAGTGATTTTCTAATCACGTGTATTAATAACATTGATTGGATAAACTCTGCGATTTATTGATGCTCGATTGTAATAACACTTTATTGTATATGTTGTACTTTTTGTCAGGAATTTTGTTATTGTTGCTAATTAGATAAACCAAAACTAAACAGTATTCAAAATACTTTATTAATAAATTAGAATAGTTTTAACTTCAGTTGCTCTTTTTTATAATATCGAGGAGAAAATTAATCTTACCAGTTAACAAAGACTTGACTCTAAAATGTCCTTCAAAATGATTATAAAAAACTAAAAAATCATTTAAAAATATATCTCGGAGAAAATTAACGGCTGACACTTAATATGATGAAAATGTAAGCAGTTCCAAAATTAGTCATTCTGTATAATCTTGGTTGCTCAAAAATTAAAGCTACACGATAGAATGTTAAATATTTGGCTTGAAGGATAACCCTTCCAAATATAACAACTTAAATTTTCAACAAAATCCGTCTGATTTGGCTTAGAAAGCCATGTATTAAAAAAAAGCTTTGATTTGGTGAAGATTGGTGAGAAATCGTTCAGAAAATTGATTTTCATTTAACCAGCCAGTATTCAAACAAATCCTAAAAACACTTGTGAATATTTGAGCTGAATGTTTGATATTCTTACAGAATTTTTGAAATTTTTGCTATCTTCAAATTGGATACAAATTTGAAGTAGCATGAAACATTCAAAATCTTTGGAATTTTTTGCGAAGTAGCTTTCCTTTATAAAGCTTTATTTTTCACTTTCTTTTCTACTAATTGATTAGAGTCCGAATTAAATAAAGGTTCCTTCAAGCAAAACAATCATAATTTGTTTAACTTAATAAGCATATTCGCGCAGTATTTCTGTTTCGAATCAAATGAATATTGTTCTTATTATAGCCAAAAGTTCCTAAAGAATCAAATATTCAGTCACAGAAATTAAGAGACCAAACTAACTAAAATCTTTTATGCTGGATTTTTCTTGTTGTCAGATTAAAGTTCTTTACTTTGAGTTTTTAATGCGTCACAAGCTTTAGATTAACATAGATATTAACTTCTAAATCACTCTAACAGTAAAATAGATTGCTTATACAATTAAAAACTGCAATGTTTTCTGATTTAACAATAAAAACCATGGACTGTCCGGTGCCAAAAGAACGCGAACTGTTTATATCGCAACGTTTTCAAAATACGTACCAATAATACTGCAAATGTGATTTTGTTTTTGTCAATTGATGCGCTGAAATGAGTTCTGTATTTTGGATAGAATTACATTTCTAGGATGGCAGTTTAACTGTTTAACAACAGATTATTTTCTTCGAGTAGTTTTGCTTTTCACACGAAATCTTAACTTATTTGCATAAAAAGGGAAGTAATTAAATTACATTTACTCCGTTATATTTTGAAGACTACAGTCGAGTATAACAAAAGGCACTGTGCACACAAAGATCTATTAAAAGTTTAAATAATTCTTGACCTAATAATTTGACATTAATTGCCTTCTTCTTCTTCTTCTTCTTCTTCTTTCTTTTGGGACAAAGCTTCAGCCAATGGTATGTATATGACTCGCGACATGAGTACTATAAGTACGGTATAAATATTCTATTAAGGTTTATACTGTGCTATAAGCTTCCTAAAAATGTCGTACGAGCACGAATTCGATTGCTGGAATTACCTATTGACACTAGTATGAGTTGGAGTTCGATTTTTACTAGAACGCGACTTAGAATAAATGTCAACCCAACTTTAGTGCATACACTAGGGACTAGGGCACTAGGCAAAAGGTTAAACCTTGGGCATCGGAGGAAAAGATCTAACCATATTGCTAATTAACTGTTATTAAATTAATTTATTCCTTACCTAAAGTTTATATATTTTTGGTTTTGTCAAACTTTATTTCGTGTGAATGTTTTGAAATATTATATTATTGCAAAACAAAACTAACACGCTTGACTTTACTCCGTAGAGAGGTAAATTCACATATACTTCCCTACTGTTATTGCAACCAATAAATAAATAATCAGATCAACCTTTCTCCTTCAGATATACTATGGCAACTTATAGAGCGGGAGGCCACCGCAGAAAACCTTACGTCATCTAACACAAGAATAAAATGTTTAGAAAAATGAAGTTTGTACCTTCATTTAACTAAATTTCATGGGTTGCCATGTTTCATATGGCCGCAACTCTAGGCAACCCCACTTTAAGGGTGTAAGAAGCGTATATGGGTTTTCCATGAGGACTGGGAAACAGACCAACATTAGATTCGTGAGGCCAAAATATTACGATTTACCTAAAATTACCTTAGTCCAAAAGTTAATATTTAGGGAGATACAGGGTGTCAAAGTCGAAATCTTAATTTTAATTTTCTTCTGTAATTTCTAACGTTTTCGCAATATTTTTATGAAAATTGGTGAAACTAACTGTTTTGGGACGAGAAACAATAATCCGTCCTCAATTTTAATGTAGCACTTAAAATAACCTTATTTTTGCTATACCTAATACCTTAAAAGTACTTCAACTTTTTTATACTTAAAGTTATGGCAAATTTAATTGAAACAAACAATTGCCCCATCATTTTTATACGAAAAAGGTATACTTTTCAAATGTCACTAAAGTTAACCGTTTTCAAGATATTTGCTATTGAAGTAAGTGATGCTACATCTTATTCTGTTTTAAACATTTTCTAACGCAGTAAGCTTGGATTTAAAACAAAAAATTGGCATATTCTTGTCAAAAACAAGTGAGCAAGGGGTTACCGCAAGAAATATTACGTCATCTAACACATGGATAAAATGTATAGAAAAATTTAAAAAAAATACTCGCATTTAAAAAGAAAAAACATCCCGAAAAGGTGAAACAAAAACAAAAACAAAAAGATAATAATAATAAAAATAATTTTTATTCAGAACATCTGTTTATACAATAAAATAAAAATAATTCATATTTTTTCATATTATAATTAATTAATTATTCTTAGCTAATTTTAAGAATTACATACTAAAAAAACTGAACGTTCAGAATATAACAAAACTTAACTCCCAGAAGTTTTGGTTATATTAGAACTTGTATAATTGTGACGTGCATTGTGTAATACGAGAAAGATAAAGAAAAGGGACAAGGTTTTACAAAATACGTTAGATACAAAAAAATGCTAATTCTTTTGTATCTAACATATTATGTAAAACTACAGTTGGAGTGTTTAGTAACCAGCCTTTTATTTTATTTTTAAAAGATCGAATATTGGTAGTTTCTTTAGTACCTATGTAGCGGTAATTTTGGATAAATACAAGGGGCAGTGTAATAGTATGAACGCCGCCCAATAGTTTTAGAAGCCCTTTCAACTTGAATTAAGAACTTTGACCTATATCTTGTATGGTAGTCGTGGTTAATTGGCTTTAATGTGTGGCTTATTTTATATTGAAAACAAAGGAGTTTGTAACAATATAACTGTCGAATATCAAATATTTCTGTTTCAATAAGCAATTTATCCGACGGAAAATGACGTTCTTTATTGAAAATAATTTTTTAAAAATATTTTTGCTAAATTTCTAAATTTACTAAATTATGTTTGTGTACTCCACCCTAGCCTAGATGTTGGCGAATTATTTTGAACTCGAGTGTAGGTATTTATTTATTAAAGAGTTAAACCCAGCTGTGTTAAGAATATTAAAATATTCTTGACAATAATCATCATTAGATGTAATGTCACTATTTAGATCACCTACAAATAAATGGATGCATTTATCACCTGTAACTGTATCTGATAGATATTTTTGTAGTTTATCATTAAATTCATAAACACAAGTCGAAATGGGTCTATAAACAGCATAGACAACTACATCAATGGACATCGAAATAATAGCTTTGATTACTTTTACTTGGCCTATATTTAATATTTCCATTCTATGCCTGTAGGAATCTTTGATATAAATCACCACTCCGTTATTTTAATTAATATTACCTTCGTTATATATTAAATTAAAAAAACCAGGTATAAAAAAATAGTTTTTATCTATAATTTTCCAGTTTCTGTAAACACAATGCAGTCAAAATTATACGCCAGTTTATGTAGTAGTACCAATGTTTTATCTATATTTTTATTGATACATACTACGTATATTAATGTGTGTGAAAGATATAAAAATTTGCATCATTTTTGTTTTTCTTTGAATTATATGGTTTTTAGTTAATTATAAGAAAAATGTGTAATATACTGATCCATAATACAAAAATTTTGAAGTAACAATCAATTTTTCTAACAGTAATTACAATACAAAAAAAAATAATAACTATAACAAAGTAGAGATAATAAATAGAGTAATAATGGTAGTAAACATAGTTAATTGTAACAGGTCTGTTACTATTTATATTTCCTTCTCATGTTCTTCAAATTTTGCTTTGTAATTTGTCCATCACAGTTTTAGGCACAATCTCGGTAAACTTGCTGAGAATATTTTCATCTTGTAACAACTTTTTGGTAGTCTCACTTATAATTTTCTGAATATCATCAAGTTTATCTCTAGTAAACGGCATTTTGGACAGGTTAATTTTTTCGATAAGATTTATTTTTACAGTTTGTATATGAGCTCGCTATACACGTCTACTCACTACGATGACCAATAAAACATGATATAATAAATATTTACAATGATAATTAACAGTCTTCATCATCGTCGGTATCTGCATCGTTTCGAACTCTTCCTTATGTTCAGCTTTTATTGCTGCCAATTTCTTATAACAATCTACATGATATCCAACATCCACAGAATGTACTGCAGAAAGTCGAATATCACCGTACTTAAAACTTTTTTTTTTCGAAAATTAATTATATTTACACACTTAGCGCGCAGATCTTCAGAAATTGCTTTAACATTTTCGGATCTTCCACACAAAAAACAAGTGATCATTTTTGCAATATAAAAATATTTACTTTGTGAATAATGTAACGCACAAAACGAGCATTAGTAGATGGGTCTCGTTCTAAGATGTCAACCTCAGCTTAACAAATAACAAATAAACAAAATAATCAAGGCTAAACGATTTTACATGAAAATTTCTTAACTGGTCCTGTTAAATCTGAGTGTCCGAACATTTTAAACTGTTAAGGATTTTTAATAACAAATATCCCACTGACCCACTATTGCTCTGTGTCCTATTACTTGTTTTTGACAAGAATATGTCAATTTTTTGTTTTAAATGCAAGCCTACTGCGTCACAGAATATTTAAAAAATGAATAAGATGTAGCATCACTTACTTCAATAGCAAATATCTTGGAAACGGTTAACTTTAGTGACATTTGAAAAGTATAACTTTTTCGTATAAAAATGATGGGGCAATTGTTTGTTTCAATTAAATTTGCCATAACTTTAAGTATAAAAAAGTTGACGTACTTTTAAGTTATTAGGCATAGCAAAAATAAGGTTATTTTAAGTGCTACATTCAAATTGAGGACGGATTATTATTTCTCGTCTCAAAAAAGCTAGTTTCACCAATTTTCATAAAAATATTGCGAAAATGTTAGAAATTACAGAAGAAAATTAAAATTAAGATTTCGACTTTGACACCCTGTATCTCCCTAAATATTAACTTTTGGACTAAGGTAATTTTAGGTAAATCGTAATATTTTGGCCTCACGAATCTACTGTTGGTCTGTTTCCCAGTCCTCATGGAAAACCCATATACGCTTCTTACACCCTTAAAGTGGGGTTGCCTAGAGTTGCGGCCATATGAAACATGGCAACCCATGAAATTTAGTTAAATGAAGGTACAAACTTCATTTTTCTAAACATTTTATTCTTGTGTTAGATGACGTAAGGTTTTCTGCGGTGGCCTCCCGGACTATTACCAAATTACCAGTTGAAAAATATTTTAAACCTGTAGACATAACATTATAAATTGCAAATAATGCTTGCAAGGGCCAAAAATATATATAAAATATGCATTGAATATACGTATAATAACGTCCATAAACCCGAGATATTCACATACGGGCATAATCCTTGTCTTCTTCCTCAAGATAGCTTTTACGTATTTATGAAGACATCTCTCAAAAACGTTTTATATCTTAACCTAACTTCGCTAACAAAAACGAGTAAAACAAAAATCTGCTTTAATTAAATGATAAGGTCAAAAATATCAAAACTGTCGCTTATAATTTCCTCTTTTAACCTAAATAAAATATTTCGTCCGTCAACTCTTTTTACTTTAATATCAGCACTGACGTCTTAAGTAATGAAAAACGGAATAACTTAATTGTCGTCCGGAAAAATTAAAAGACGTCGGCGTCACTCGAGTCGCAATTCCGAAAACATCGCCATAACTTTAATTAATTGAAATATCAGCTCGAATTTAACCTAAACCCACATTAAGAGGAGCTGACCACATTTTCCAATAACAAATAGAAACTACCGAGGCAAACTGTTTGGTAAATCAACAAAGTTATCATACAATTGTATTTGTTATCCTTCCTCGTGAGTTCCTCATGGTTAAATGTTGCGACCAAAGAACCACATAGGCCGAAGTAATATTATAATTATATAGATATTCATACATTTTCTAACAGATTCTCGAAACGTTGTATCGAACAAGTTGCGTAATTCACTGAGCGATTAAACGTGTTTGTATTAATCTCAAAAGGTGTACGTACGTGGTATAATTATTTTAAATTATCCCGGGAATTTCAGATCTACAGGATTGCACTTCAGTTAGTGAGTAAATTCATTGAATATGACAACTTGATGATGGGTATTTCGGTACGAGATGGCACACTAGACAGGTTATTTCAGTAAATACGACAGATAGAGGCTTGTGTCACGAGTTTGCCATCAAATATTTAAACAACCCTGTTAGTGGCTTAATTTATTATTTAAAGTTTTAAATTAACCGCAAAAACACTCCGCGAAGTTCTGTTTAAGACGGTTTTTGTTGAATTTGTCCTGACGTCATACGAAGATTAAAGATTAAAATTGGGATGGTAGTAAATTAAATATTTTAATGAAGCTACTCTTCTTCAAAATTACTACATTTATTGAAATGAGAGCTTAAAATGTTAAAGATAGGTTTTGATTTTGGTTGCAATAAAAGGTTTTCACTTTTTTTTTTAAATTTTATGACCTAAAATTTTAAATACTTCAAATTTGCAAAAACATAGCATTTTGAAAATCAGTTTCGAAAATAATCGTAACTCAAAATTTCTGGCCTGAAAAGGCTAACTTACGATAAATATTTTAAATTTCTTTTGATTTGGTTTCTGAACATTCATGTTTTGAGTTTTTGACTTTTTAGTTGAATTTTTAGTAATTCTAGAATATCAAGTTGAAATATGAAAACTGAAATTGTAACGGTGATGTAGAAACTTTGAGTTGAATCTTGAATATTTACTTTAAAGTCCAAAATAATTATATTTAATTTTTTCAATTATTAAATTTTTTTCAAAAATTGTCTTTTTTTAGAATACAATCTGAGTTGTTGTTTCTTAGCTTCAAATAATAGTACCAAAATATGAAAATGACTATTCCACTCATATGACATCTGTCAAAAATCGATCAATCAAAATGTAGGATTTGACATTTTTGGGCCAATCAAAACGAATTGTAACAACAATTTGAAGCGACAATATTTTGAAAACAGTTTATTGCTAGTGATATAAAGCGACGATTTTTTCGTTTTAATCCCAAATCTCTTCGTGGGGGAACCCATATTAAAATTAAAGATTATAATTGAGAAATGCACTCAAAATACTGGGATATCCTACAGAGAACAATTCATGTAAACTGTGGATTCACTGCCGACATACTCGTGATATTCATATGCAAGCACAAGGAACATTTGTGATATTACAGCAACAATAATCGACAATCGACATACCTTTGACCACTTGTGGTACGTATTGTAAGTGAATATTTTCAGTTGTAATTTTTTATTTAAATTTGGATCACTTGGTGAATATCAGAAAATATTGAGTGCATTTCATGGATACTAACAAGATTAAAAACTATTATTATGATCTGGCCGGAGTTTAAAAAATTCAAATTATATGTGGACCTTTCTTTTATTTTCAGAAATTGGAAATACGACAATTGACCGAATTTTCCATATATTTAAAGCTTTTTCTTTATGATCAGTTACGTTTTGAATAATTTAAACCGATTTTGCCAAATTTAATTCAACATTTAAAAGTAAAATTACGAACTCAACAGTTAAAAATTAAACCTTTTTGTGTAATATTTATTGTTTAAAAAGCTTAAAATATAAATTCAAAAGAAACATGTTTAAATTATTGTATAAATATCAGGATTTGCAGCACACGAAAGATAAGAATAAAGAATAAGAATAAACTTAAACCTTGGGGAATCAAACCATGGATTTGGATTGGTACATAATAAATATAATGGCTAATAAATCAAACTCGAATAAAAAATTTTAAACGATTCGAATTTCTAAAATTGTTCCAATTGAAAACGATTTTTAGTCATTATGCTGATAGTTTTGATTTTACTTTATTTCAGAATTTAAATTTAAATAAAAGTCTTTCAAACTGCGAATGAAAGTAGTTTAAGAAATACATTGAAGTAGGTTAACAAACAAGTAATTTCTAAAAAAGTAAAATAAATAAAGAGAATTTATTCCAATTTAAAAGTTTCCGAATCGAAATTTTCATTTTTAAACGCCCACATCGATGTTATGTCCTCTGACAAAGTTAACTTTATAAGTTATATTCAAAATTAGCATATTAATGTTTACGGCCGTTTAAAATTTGGAAGAATAAAGTTTTTCAATTTAAAACCTGTTGGAAGTTGTAAAGCTTCGCTTTAAATGCGGAAGAAATAACGCTTTGCGAGGTCTCAACGAGGACTTTTAATTGACGTTAATTCGTGTACACACAAATTATTTACAGAGTAATTTGATTTGCATAATATTCCTTTTAATGAAATTAAATCCCTCCTTTAAGGAAATTTTATGATTTCTTCGTTATTATTCGCGCGGATTTTAATTAAGAAGCTGTTTGATTCTTTCTAATTTGTATTAATGAATAAGCAAGACAGTTTTTGGCTAAAGATGACTTTTTTTGCATTGACACTAAAATTTTTAAACTATGATTTTTTTAAGTGTTAAGTTCTTTAAGTTTGCTTGATTTATATAATATGTTCTGTGAAACCAAAACAATAAGTAAATTTTCGCTTCTAAATATTCGATGAATGTTTGTTGTGGTGAAACCAACGTTTTGGAAACAATATTGAAAATCACATGTTCGAATAAAAAAGACAAACGGCTAATACATTGAAATTGATTAATTTTATGGGATTTGTAAATTACAATAATTAAACAAAGGCCTTCCCCACAAAGCTTGTTCGTCGATAACAAATAATTAATATTTAATTTGATTTAATACATATTTGATTAATTACAATGGCCATTTATTGAATGTTAGTTGTAAATGCAACTAAAAAATTATTTACTAAAATAGAATTACACCTTTTTAAGCATACAGTTGGCAGTATTTTCGTTTACTATGAACAACTCTTAAGTAATATCCCATCATATACCCTTTTCTTGTTAAATAATGGCTTTTGTAATTCACACCGTTGAATTTTGACTTATAGGCTGTACCCAATCACAAAACTGCAGACCTAATTACTCACGGTTTTCTACCAATCGCACTTGTTTTATTCGTAATTATTGTGCACAGCTGTTATAAACTATGCTAATTTGGAATTTTATACGTTTTTAACTCGCACCAAAAAGTAAATAGTAGTAGAAAAATCTACTTACGTATAATGGCCATTACTCACTCGGACGAATAGTAATAGTTATCATACCAAGCTCGATATACTATTCTTATTTTTAAACATAGGGTATAATAAATTACACTGATATCTATTACTTTTTACATATTTCCATTTTTAAAAGTTAATTGCAAACATCCACAAAATTGTAGAATTAATAATAATTTCAGAAGCTTACTTCGTTTGTTACTCGTTCGCTAGGCAGCTTCAACAAAAAAATTTGCTTTTAATGTAACGAAGTTTTTAAAATATCTTTGGTTTTTGTTGCTCGTTGCTTTAAATTGAAATTAACAAAAATTTCTTTTACATTTGTTACATTAAAAACATGCGTGTTAATTCTATAATTAGATAAATAAGTTTAAGAGAAAACCCAAATAATAATTTTACAGCGGCAATGTAAGTTTGAAAATTTTTTAAAAACACTAAATATTCCTGACAACTTCACATGAATATTTCTAATCCCGTGTGTAAAAAGAAACCAACGAGCCTGATATTAAATTATTAACTTTTACACCACTAAATGTGAAACAGTAAAGTTCCCTTGAGAACATGTAAACTTTTATGCGCCACATTTTACATTTATGCGTTCACTGAAAAAGGAGATGCTTTGTTTTATTCTATTCGAACCAGGGTTATTTCTTAGATACATACATATTTTTTAATTTTTTGAATCCCTTATAATCATTTAATTTGTTTTAAAAAAATACAAATAATTAAACTTTTCATGAATTCGGTTTTTATAGCTTAATTAAATTCCCCAAAGAAAAATCCATTCACTCATAACAAAACTTAAAGTAAATTAAAATATCCAGTTTTTGCAAACTTCCATCAAAGTTAGAAAGTTCGTTCTCCATATAAAACTTTTAGGGGTTCAATGGAAAAACGTTGCAAAAAGAAAAAAACCGATGTCATCACCACATAAAGGTAAAAGAAAATTGGACTTACCGATCACCTGTTGGTTGTAGAAGGGAATGGGTAACTTTGGATGCTGTATAGTACTTTGACAGTGAGGTCCACAGCAGGAGCCCCAACATCTTTTATAGCAGACGCTTTGCCCCGCTCGCGCCGCGACGCGCGTTCCGCCCTCTTAACAAGCAGCGCAGCCCCAATGCACACCTCATGTTATCATCAACTGATATCGCGGATAAATATATAATTAATTTTTAATTTGATCTATTTTTAACACCGACAGGTACGAAAATATTGCCTCTGATCGCCAATTTTTATTTTTATTTATACGTTCCCACGTTTA
This sequence comes from Melanotus villosus, assembly GCA_963082815.1. Classification (NCBI taxonomy): domain Eukaryota; kingdom Metazoa; phylum Arthropoda; class Insecta; order Coleoptera; family Elateridae; genus Melanotus; species Melanotus villosus. The sequence goes on along the minus strand of OY720418.1, from coordinate 58,206,245 downwards.
TTTCGAAAACCTCATCTTCGACTTATAATAACTAAGAAACATGTCATGAATGATCGTAAAGTTTCTGTTAGATTCTGTTTGCATTCCCCGATTGGTTGCAGATCGACAAATAAAATTAGATTTTGCAAATATGAGCTTTTATAAACGATAATGTTCAAATTCGAATATGTGAGATTTGAAGCAATTAGAAATTAAAAATGTTTGGCTGAAGATGTTAAAAATTTGATTTCGTTGTTGTTCTTTTATTTAGTGCCTTATCCGCTATTAGACGTTGTAAGGGATTTTCAAAGCTACGTAATGATAATAACGCAGTAAAGAATGTTAAATGAAACTTGAATGACGATTTAATGATCAGTTTTAAAATCCCAAAAATTTGCTCTTAAATTAAGCCATAATTTCATTTACAACATCGAAGTTTTTAGTTAATATTTTCTAAGATAACTCTAATAATTTTAAACAGAAGCAACGGAAATCTCGGTAAATTATTTTGATTTTAAACTATCTTTGGGGTTTGGAGGTATTCGCCACTTGCTTAAGCTGAAGTTTAAATCCAGTAGATGCATTTTTAACTTAGCACTATATTTTGAAATTTGGATATCCAGTATCCAAAATGCGCTTAGATTTCAAATATTGAATACTTTTAGCTAGAAAAGAACTAAACCTGTAGCAGTCTTTCATTGAAAGATGTTTTTTAAATTAGAAAGCTCGGTGTTCGGCACAATTTTAATTAAAATAAAACAACGTACTCTGAGTATGTTTCAAATATTCAAGCTTTCATTAAAGAACGTCAGTCATAAAAACTAATTTGATATTAATTTCCGCACTGGTATTTTTAATTATTCCAGTAAATTATAAATCGTTGACTACATAAATCAAATTTGAAATTATTATTTGTTATTACTGCAGGATTTATGAGGAAACCCAATTATATCTGGATTACCGAACCACTAGAGTGATTACGTCCTGTTTATACAATTTATGCAACAGGACTGCACAAAGTTTCATTTACACGATAAAATCATCTAATATTTCTACCAATACCGTAACCGTAAACATTTTATTGTGTTAATGAGAGTGCATACAGGCTGGGTAAGAGTGATCAGTCCATTAGTTTGGCAATCCAGTTACAATAACTTTTTGACTAAGAAAGAGCAAAGTTGTAAAATTCTGATTTTGATAATATATAAATTTCAAGAAGTTTTATGTCACTAAATTCCAAAATTAAGAAAAAGAATAGTAGGCTGCTTGAACTCTATTCTCTGGTCAAAGAGCATCTCTCAAGAGAAGAAACGGCTCCTCTATAACTCCATGTTTAAGAGCATAGTCCTATGTGGGTGTGAAACATGGTAAATGAACAAAACCCTTGTACGGAAGCTGTTGGTGTTGGAAATGAACTTCTGGCGAAGATCGGCCGGTAAGTCAAGACTAGAAAGAACACCAAATCACCGAATAATAAAAATAATGAGGGTCTTACAGGCATTATCCAAGAAATCCAAAGAAGGCAGTTTGTATGGTATGGCCATGTGGAAAGTATGAGCGAAGAATAACTCTCCAAATTAGTAATGGAATTGATACCATCGGAGAGGAAGACCAAAATCAACGAGGTCCATGTCATAACGAAACTTACAACCAGATGATTGGAAAGACCGAAAGAAATGGAAGCTGGGAACCGGAAGGCGCGTACGACGCTATGAAACCAGATCTATATACCAAGTGTTTGACTTAAGGGGCGAACATATGGAAATATTATGGGAAATCGTATACTTATATGCAGATTCTTGCTTGCCGTTTTTGTTGATAGGATTGACAGGGGTAACAATCTAAAGACAAAAAGATGCGCTTAATTTTATACTACTGCCCTTGAATGTGTTGCTTGTTTAAGAAAGAAATTTGTAGCTTAAAAACTATAATAAATAATTCGCATTTTTTTCAAATGCATCATTGGGCGCAGTATTTTTTTCTCTACAAAAACATATTTGCACTTTTGGTGTAAGATAATTAGGGAAGCAAATATTTACATATCAAAAATTTATCAGTGGAATTCCTATGGTGCTTGAAGCAATTTACCATCCTGTATACTGTTTACTGTTCAATTTCCAAAATACATCAAACTTATTGGAAATAAAAAAGAAATACTCAAAATTCTGAACAAAACCTTAAATTCAGACTTGAAGTGATTGTTTTGGTTTTAATGATGAAGTCAAGTTTTAGGTTGTATGGAATAAATTTACATAATTTGGTATTAATAAATATAAACCCAAAAGTTTTTTATGAATTAAGAAATTTTTTTAGATTAATAAAAGATTTGGGATTTTTTGGGGATTTTCATCAGCTTTAAATAGACATTTAATTGTTATTAGTTAGGTTAGTATTCCACCGTCGAACAGGTTCATAGGGTAGTAAGTGAAATTAACGAGGCATTGGAAGGGCGGAAGTATTGTAGCGCTGCGTTCTTAGACATAACCCAAGCGTTCGACAAGGTCTGGCATGTGGGACTATTGTATAAAATCAAGAAAAACCTGCTTCACACCTACTATCAACTAATGAAGAGTTACCTAACCGACAGACATTTCCAGGTGAAATTTCACTCACAGATCTACACCCCATAGAGTCTGGAGTACCGCAGGTAAGCATATTGGCACCTTTCCTCTACCTACTATTTATAGCAGACATGCCCATATTACAAATCATACTGCCACAGCTACGTTCGCAGATGATACTGCAATTCTAATGACTGCCGAAAACCCAGACATTGCCTCAAGAAACCTGCAAATTTCTCTGAAGCATGTGCAGGATTGGATGCGGATCTGGCGCATCAAAGTAAATTAAACCAAGTCCACACACGCCACTTTCACACTCCGAAGGTAAACGTGCCTGTCAGTAACTTTGAACAACACACCACTTCCACAAGCAGAAGGTGTCAGATACCTTGGTTTGAACCTCAATCGACGATTAACTTGGAAAAAACATATCTTTAATAAACATAAACAACTGCTTAAAGTTTTCCAAGTTAAACTGGCTACTAGGGCGCAAATCCAAACTAACCCTGAGCAATTATAGTGTGCAAAACCATATTAAAACCTATATGGACATATGGGTTACAACCTAGAGATACTACAAAGGTTTCAATCAAAAACCTTAAGGCCAATAACAGGCGCACCGTGGTATGAAAGAAATTGAAGTCATCAATCGCGATCTTCAAGTTAAATCGGTGAAAGGTGTAGTGAAGTACGTAAGTGAAAAGTACATCTTACGTCTCGAAATTCACACCAATACCCTCGCTGTAAACCTGTTAGACAACAGCAACACTAGGCTGAAAAGACACAACCCCCTAGACTCTAGACCCACCGGACCGTTTTTAATCAGATCTCTATTTGCTTAATGTTGTCTGTATATTTGTTACAATTATTTAATTTACCCAGTAAGTTACGTTTAGTTTAAAATTTAAAGGAACCTTCTACTGGGAAGGTCTCCAACATGTACATAATTTTATAATTATCATATTTACTTATTGCTCAACAGAGCAGATTATAAATATAAATTTAAAATCAGGTTAGGTTAGTTATGAAGTCAGTTAATCTCGAATTGATGAATTTTTGAAAAGGTTTATTTGAAATGTTCCATGAGAATATTTTTTGTAGTCCATAACTAAAGCAAAAGCTTACAAGAAGGAAAACATATTTCCGTTTCTTCTTGCATGCGACAGCCACGGAGAGGAACTAAGTCCAATGATAACGATTCAATTTTACTGTATTTTCAGTGCTCCTTTATATTTAGATATGAAATAAATTACCTATATGACTTTAAAAATTCTAAATAGTTAATACTTTTTCTTGGTAATTTTCATAACAGATAATGCAGACTGCTTTCTGGGTTTGGAATTGCAGCGATTTTAAAAATAAACAAATACCAATTACCTGTTATTTATTGAAGTATTTTTTCGATCTATTTCTTATTTAAATATGACATTTTATCATAATCATCATAAACTTTATTGTCGTAGCTTCTTACAGAAGATGACATTGTCACAATATATTATAAACAAATAGAGTAATACATACAAACAAACATACAGACTACATACAGTTACCAGTTACCAAATATAAGTAATTCTACGAGGTTCTAAAATGATCTAACATTTCCATAAAACTATAAAAACAATATTAGAAATGTGGAAGTAATAGTTCAGTAGAGAAAATTCAAATAGTAAAATATCTAAATTTTACTAGAATAACCAAATTGAAATTTGTCATTGGTTATTCTAGTAAAATTTAGATATTTACTATTTGAATTTTCTCTACTGAACTATTACTTCCACATTTCTAATATCAATTTATTCAGTAATACAACCAAAATAACAAATATAAAAACAATTTTCGGTCAATTTATTCCTTTAAGCATTTCTTGAATAGCTTATGCGATTCAATCTGTTTAATGTAATTAGGTAAATTATTAAACATGCAGCAACCAAAATATATTGGAGATTTTTTATGATTTAGGCCTGTTTAAACAAAAATCTTTCTGAGTGCGTGTGTTATACGCGTGTACTTGGGAATTAGTTAAAAATTTGGTTTTATTTGTATACATATACGTAAATTAATAGTTGATAAATATACATAGAATAAACTGTCATAATCTTATTTTGTATAAATGTCTGCCTACAAAAGTAATTGTACGGTAAGCTAAATATTAACCTAAGAATTCTTTTTTGCTGCAACAATATTCTATTTGCGTTACCGGCTTGACCCCACACACAAATACCATAATGTGAGTGAATTACGCCCTAGTAGATTTGCAAGGGCTGTGAGATGTCTAAACAGTTTTTCAATTGTAACAAGATATAAAAGGATTTGCTTAACTTTTTGCAAATATAATCTACATGCGAACAAAACGATAAGTTACTGTCAATAATAATACCCAAGAATTTTGTTTCCAGTTCAGTCCTAATTAAATTATGGTTAATATTATTAACATTCAAATTAGATCTAATTCGGTAATAATTATTGTGAAACTCAACAGATAAGGTCTTTTCATAATTAACCATTAGACGATTGTTTTTACACCATATACCGAATTGTTTGATCACTTTATTAACTTTTACTTCTACTAATATCGGATCATCCCCGTTCACTGTAATCGTCATATCGTCCACGAACATAAACACAGTACCATCCTTTATAATTTCAGGCAAATCATTAACAAATATAATGAAAATTATCGGACCCAGCGTGCTACCCTGGGGTGTCCCACACTGCACATTAAATTTCTCTGATTTAGCTGCCCCAACTTTAGACTGAAAAGTTCGATTAGTTAAAAAAGATAATATCCATTTGTTAAACGGTTTACGGATTCCCATAGCACTTAATTTATCAACTACAAAGCTTGGTTCCACAGTGTCAAAAGCACTCATTAAATAAAAATAAATAGAAACTACATATGTACCTACTCATTTAGACCCATACAGTTCATAATATGTTGGACATAGTTACTCAATAGCTGCCGTGGTCGTCGATCTACCACAACGAAAACCGCGTTGGGACGGATTTATCAAAAAACCCATGAATTCTTTCTGTAACTGCTTTCTCGAGGATTTTAGAGAAGATGCTCAGAATCGATACTGGTCTGTAACTGGCAATATCATCACTCGGTTCCTTCTTCATTACAGGAATAGTTATTGCTTGTTTTAAGACATCAAGAAATACGCTATTTTCAATTGACAGATTAATTAAGTTAGCTAAAGCAAGGGCTAATATATCTGCGCAAGCTCCAACGACTTCAATTGGAATTTGATCAAAGCCCATCGAATTATTATTTTTAAGATAATTTATGATATTCAACTACTTCAATATCAGACACGGGCGTAAAAAGCATCGAATTAACCGGGCCATTATTAGTTGTGGTACATTGTTGTGAGAAGTTATTACCAAAATGCGCTTTTAGTTTATTACTTACAGCTGTGTGGAAATAATTACCAAAAGCATCTGCAACTTGCTTTTCATCATTAATTATCTCGTTTAAAATCCGCAATCGAATAGATGGTTTCCCGTTGCCACATTTATTAAGTTTACTATTAACTATATGCTCCATAACGTTTTGGATTTATTTGTAGAGTTCTCCAGTTTGTTACTAAAATATTTGCGTTTCTCATGTTTTATCATCTTCTCATATTCTTTTTTCTGCAATTGTACCTTGTTTTAAAGTAATCGTTTACTTTACATAAATCAGGCAGTTTTCTTACTTCTCTTTGTAGTTGCAATAAATTAGAAGAAAATTTTATTTTGTATCTAGAGCCTCGAATAATTATCATACGAACTGGAAAAGCTACTTTTTTTTATTGACAAGCGTTATTTACAAACTACTTTTACAAAAGTATTCCGTAAATTTGATGATAGAGAAGATAGTGATAGGAGAAATCATCCATTGATGATACTCCCAAGGAGATCCGTTCACGGTAGGTTGATTATACGAGGTCTTGGGGCCATGTTTTCTTCAGTCGTCGTATTGGTGGATGATACGTGGAAAGTTGGCGAATTAACATATTGCTGTGCCCATCTAATTTCTGGTAGTAATTCGTTGCAAATCTTTTAATTTCCTCAGCAACGAATGGGATGTCTAGGTCTTCGTGGATTGTTTGATTGGTTACAAACCAGGGCGCCTCAACAATTGCGCGGAGTATTTTTGACTGGAACTATTGCAGCGTTGTAATTCTACTTGATAACACCAAGTAAATGTGTCTAAATACTCGTTAAATGCAACATCTACATCAGCGTTCATAACACCATTATAGTGTTTCAAAAAAAGATGATCAAATTCAAGTATAGAGTGTTATTGTACTTCTACGCGGTTATATACGTTTTTGGCTTGTAAATTTCAGTAGCAGAGCACGATGATCAGACAAATTTGGGCCAAAATTATCGCAAGCAATAATGTCATGTCTTTAATGTTCGTAACCATATAATCAACACCGTTTTGCTCAAGGCGTCCATTTCTCAACTAATTCATAACTATCAAGAATATCAAATAAAACATTTCTTTCGTTGGGAGTATTATGTACCTATATTTAGATCACCGTACAAGATGATAAACTTCTAACTTGTAACCACAACTGTTAACAAATTGGTCTGTGAGGTGATTGTAACGGTACACACAACATTGTTAAAGCATATAGCTGCACATTCAAAATGCAATTCCACCCTCATATATGAAGCAGAGGTTTACTACATCTAAAACGAGTATCCTTAACCAAAATAGCGGCGTCGCCTTTCTGAGAACTTTTCTATAAAAAACGCTAACTTTTGAATAACCTTCAATATTAACCGTATTTACGTTATCATTATGTAAGCAATGTTCGTATACGTATAGACCTATAGACACAGAAATGCAGGTGCGCTCTCTCGAAGAACAATTTCTAATAGATTTATTTTATTGATTAAACTACGAATATTTACGTGAAGTAATCTGTATGCTGCATGATTATTGTTCGACACGATCATTGGAAATTCTTTGTTTTGTTCTCCACTGAACAAACTTGGAAACTAGTGTATCACAGGGCCATTCACTACAATTCATAGCCTTCTCTAGATTATCACTATTAATTGTCACTTTAAAAGAAGCGTACGAGTCCGGAAATTTCGACATAATTGCTTCCGGATAGCCGGTCTAGGGCATCTCGCCGCCGTCGGCACGCCGCCGTCGTCTCGCCGCCATCATCTCGCCGCCGGGCAACTCGCCGCCGTCAACTCGCCGCCGATGAAGTGCCAGCTATTTAATGATACGTGTTGGAAATTATTATATCGTGTACTTGTACATAGCATATCGCATATCTTCTTGCCACAATGGATTAAAAGATGAAGTCAACAAGTCGCCTAGTAGTACAATTAAAATCGATTACTCAAATATAAAATCTACTCAAGTTGTACATTTAAACAAATTATTTAGAACGGAAACGTCTTCAAAATTAGGTTCTTAAATAAAATGGTTTAGTAATTATTTTTAGCGCTGCAAATGCGAGTTTAGAGATTAAACTAATGTCTTTTAAAGGGCAAATTACGGTCCAAGGTGTTCAAAAAAATAAGAATCTAAATCTGTTGCTGCAGAATGCAAATTCTTTGTAGTCTTTAAGTCTTTACCTAGAAATCTATTATTTGGACAATAAAAAAGTGGACTGTATAAAAATATTATTTACTTTTAATGTCAGAACTATAAGGCGACTTTGACAAAAAAGATATGCGATATGGCGATATGCTATGTACAAGTACACGATATAATAATTTCCAACGCGTATCATTAAATAGCTGACATTTCGTCGGCGGCGAGTTGACGGCGTTTTTATTTAGGTACAACTGTAGACCATTGTTCTTTAAGATCAATTGCCTTATCACCGCCATCAATAAGTTCTTTACATTTTAATTCAGTTTGTACTTCCATTAGCGAAGTTGTCATATTATTTTTATCAATAATCCCTGACATCACAAACAAACACAATTAAACGCCTACGCAGCTGACATCACCATTATAGGAAGAAGTATAAAAGCACTAGAAGAAACCTTCACAAAGCTAGAAGAAGAATTAAGAAAAATTGGTCTTCAAATAAATGAAGAAAAAACGAAGATAATGAAAATAGGAAGAAAAACAAACATAGAAACAGGAAAGAAGATGAAAATTGGAAAATTAAAAATAGAAATAGTCGACCAATTTAATTACGTGGGAAGCCTAATAACACCAAATGCGGAAATACAGGAAGAAATCAAAAAAATATAATTAGTAAAAACACAAAATTAAGGTTATAGAAGTATAAGACACTGATAAGGCCGGTTGTCACATACATATGCAAGTGAGACATGGAACCTAAGCAAAAAAGACGAAGAAAAATTACTAATATTTGAAAGAAAAATGTTAAGAAATTTTTTTGGACCTACAAAAGAAACAAACGGATAGAGAAGTAAATTTAATTACGAACTGGAAGAAGTAATCGAACATAAAAACATAGTGCGATACGTAAAGACACAACGAATTAAATGGTTCGGTCATATTCAAAGAATGAAGGAAGACAGAGGAACTAGAAAAATAACAGAATGAAAAATACTACAACTAGAAGGAAGAGGAAGACCAAAAACGAGATGGTACGACGCGGTCATAAATGATCTAAGGACAATGGGAATAAAAAACTGGACAAGGAAAATCGGAAACACAAAACAATGGAACTCGATAGCCAAACAAGCAATCGACCACAGAGAACTATAACGAGACATACAACAAACAAGAAAGTGAAATAACAGCGACCACCACCGGCACCACCAGAACACAGGCCAAAGAAAAGAAAGAAACAAGAAATATGCATGACAACGCCCGGCCCCATACGGCACGAGTTGTCCATGAATGGTTTAGGGAAGAATAAATTACAGTTTTACCTTGGCCTGCTCAGTCCCCGGATCTTAATCCTATAGAACATGTATGGGACATGCTTCAAAGAAAACTAACTCCTATCATGGACGAAATACACACACGCCCTGCGTTTGAAAATGCTCTATAAGAAAACAATGGACATTGTTACCACAAAATCAGATTAACAACTTAATCTTAAGTATGCCAAGACGGTGTCAGGCGGTAATTAATGCTAGAGGTGGCAACACTGTTTACTAGTTCCTTTTTCCTTACCGAAATTAATCTTGTAATGCCATTAGAATTCGTTTACTTTTTATATGTTAGTTTTAAAATATTTAAATGTTATTGTTAATAACTAACGACAATTATACTTATTAAAAATGTTTTAAAATAAACGTAGAAATTTGTCTATAAACCAATAAAGGTTCATATCATTCTATTTAAACGTCATATTCTACCTGTAACCCAAGTTATATGCCAGAAAGAAGTTGTTCCTTAGACTTTTTTGAGCAGTGTATTTTAAAAGAAAAATGGCCTGTTTATCTTTCTCTTCTTTCCAAAAATTAAAACCAACAGTATCTATTTTCACTTTGTTTAAAAACCTTACATAATACTGTAATACGAATCCGGAGATATTTTGCAACACTCGGAATTTTTCAACTATCTCAAGCTTGAAATAACGTTTATTTTGTAGTGTTCACATTTGTTTTAGTACAAAAACTCCTGATTTATGTAAATTGATAAGGCAGAAAATTGAAAATAAATTACAGCGAGAAACACACTATTTTCATAGTTAGTTTTTCCGCGGGCTATGAAAGCAACACTGTTTCTGTTTAGCAAGCCAGATTTGTTTATTTATATTTCTGTATCGAAATCCTCAGGCTCCAAAATAAATTAAATGGGTATGTTATATTCATTTCAAACAACCGTACAATAATAAATAATTCATATTACCTATTTGCATTTTTATTTAGTTTTTGTGTATTGACGATGTTTAATCAAAACTAAATGATTACTCGAAGGACCGTACTAAATGTATGAATACTATGAATAGCTTCGAATCACCTTGAAAATGTTTCCTGGTTTGGCCAAATGCTATTCTTCTAAATTGTAGTCTTGAAATTTATATTGAACTATTGTTTTACTTCAACTAAAGTTTTTTCTTCTAATATTTTATTTCCAATCTTGAACTAACACTAACTTTTTCTAAGTTCAATTAAAGTTATTTATTTTTCTAATGTTTTTTTTTTATATAATAATATGGTTTCCAAGACACCAAAGTTTTCGAAGCATAGCGATATACAAAATAAAAATGAATATTCAATGCCAAAGGCAATTTAAATGCGTACACTGCCTAGATTTTATTTTCTAAAACAATTGAAACTAAATTAATAAAAAAAAAACTATTATTAAGACGGAACAGGCGATGTAAAGTGGATTTTTGTAATATTAAATTTGGTTGAACAAACATTTGAAATTAATGTCAAGCCACATGTAGTTTATAGGTTTCACTGCACTTTTTGAAAAAGGTTCTTGCAGGTGGAGACGTTTATTCCCTTGTAAAATCCAGATAAATTCGAGTAGGTGGAAATTTTAAATCGAACATGATTACACCATTACCTTGCAAAACTCGATAGTAACCGTACGTAGGTAAGGAAAAGAATTTTGGTGTATTCATTATTATTTCACTAGCAGATTTATATTTGTCTTTGGCTTTTCATTTTAAGTTAAAGTTCGATGGCGTCTTGCACCGTATTATAGTCTTGCGGTTAGTTTAAACTAAAATTTTCTTTGCTTACTATTGTGTTACTGTAGTATTTTTCTAGTTGCATGTAATTAAAGTAGTACAATTCAAACGGCTCTAAGCTTTGTAATAAGTATTATTCATGATTAGGTATCTTATTTTATCTACTCTAATATTCTTTGGCAATTGATTCAACTTCAAGTTTAGTTTAAAGTGAAAGTTCCCTTGGTGAGCATTGTGTTACTACAGCAGCTTTAAGTTTAAACCATGCTTAAGTTTTAAAAGTAAATTGTTGCAGTTAAGCCTTGAAGTCTACTTAAACTATCCATTTTCCTGGGGTATTAATGTATTTCGGTGATAATCTGCAGTTTAATTGGATCATAAACGACATAAACTAACGCAAATGGCTCTAATTGGACCACGTTTACTAAAAAATTTCGAGAAGTTTTTGCATTGTCTATCCTTAATTTACCATTATTTTTCGATTTAACAAGCTTAAATTTTAATTAGGTTCGGCTTCGAAAATCTTCGATAAATGCAGATTTTGAATAAAATTCATAAGTAACTAAACTATACTTGGAAAACCCCAGCTAAAAAGAACAGTCTTTAACTTACATAAAGGAAGTACGTAGAGGACACTATTAAAATGCAGTGGGTGCTCGTATAAAAACAGAAAAACACATTAATTAGACTGCTCTTGAAGTTAACATGTGAGCTTTTCAAACAATCTCTGACGAAATACCGCCTTCGTTTTCTCAGTTTTATGTTTTAATATGTAAAGAATAACGATAGCTGTTTGAAATTTGAAAATTGAGATATCGGGGACAGTCGTCTTGGGATTTAAATTTTCTCGGGCTCTTAATAAATTCGGCAGGTTTATTTAAATAAGTAAATATTTAAAAATATTCTGGAGGCGAAAACGCATAAAAACGAAGTCATAAAACGTGTCCACCTACTAAATTTTATAAAGGGCTGTCAGATGCCGCGTATTTAAAATTTAATTGTTAAGATATGCGGAGTAGATTTTGTATTCGGGTTTTCTTCTTCACTGCTGTATTGATTGTTGAGCTAAAATAAATTGATGCGACTTTTAAACTGTTTATGAAAAATTCAGCCTTACTTTTCATAGTTTTTTTAATTTATTTTTTGACACTTAAAAACCATGAAAACCAGACTGTTTTTAATAGTGTGTTGTAGTTTCAGGATTCAGCATTCCACTAGGCAGGGGTTATTTTGGTGTGCAGCTCTAGCTTATTTGTGCAGCTCTAAATTTCAAATGTGCAGTTCTAATTTTAATTTTGTGCAGTACAAAATAAAAATTTTTTTTTTCACTGCTAGCATTAGAAGATATCATTATTGACCTTGTTTTGGAGCCAAGAAGATAAATTTCTCTCCTAGTAGTCAATAATTTTTCTTTATTGACTACTGGTTAATAATGGAAACAATTGCTATGCACTCTGGTGCCTATTATGAATATATTTTTTTCACTACTAGTATTAGAAGATGTCATTATTGACCTTATTTTCGAGCCCAGAAGATGAATTTCTCTCCTAGTGGTCAATAATTTTTTATTATTGACTACTGGTTAATAATAAAAACAATTGCTATGCATTCAGGTGCCTATTTTAAATATGTTTTACCTAAATGTCAATTGAAATTAACCTCTCCCCTTGTTTTCGAGCAAGGCTATTTGATTTTTGTGGATATTTAGAAATAAATATACGCATCTGTCATTTTATTTTTTATTTATGTAAAAATGATTAATTAAAAGGAATAAAGGTGCTAGTAGTGAAAAAAATAGTATATAAACCACGGTAGAGAAGACTTTTCTCAGCCTCACAACTTATTTCCCTCCATGCTTCGCATGTCGGGAAATAATACTGCTCGGCTGAGAAAAATGTCTTCTCTACCTTGGTCTATAATATACTATTTTTCACTACTAGCACTAGCAGATATCATTATTGACCTTGTTTTGGAGCCAAGAAGATACATTTCTCTCCTAGTAGTCAATAATTTTTCATTATTGACTACTAATTAATAATGGAAACAATTGCTATGCACTCAGGCGCGCATTATAATTATATTTTACACAAACATCAATTGAAATTAGCTCCTCCCCTAGTTTTCAAGCAAGACTATTTGATTTTTGTGGATATTTAGAAATAAACATATCCATCTGTTATTTTATTTTTATGTTGATGTAAAAATGATTAATTAAAGGGAATAATGGTGCTAGTAGTGAAAAATAGTATATAAACCACGGCAGAGAAGACTTTTCTCAGCCTCACAACATATTTCCCTCTAATTATGCTTCGCATGTCGGGAAATAATACTGCTCGGCTGAGAAAAATATCTTCTCTACCTTGGTATATAATATACTATTTTCTACTCCTATACTAGTAAGTTGCCAAATACCGTTGATTGAGGGAATTCCCTCAATCAACGCTAATACCTACGGTTTACTTGCTAAGTAAATATATCATTACACACACTGATACGTAATAACTGATTACACACACAGATACGTCATGACTGATACGTTGCATGTCGGGAAATAATACTGCTCGGCTGAGAAAAATATCTTCTCTACCTTGGTATATAATATACTATTATATGTTTAAAAATTTGAAATAAATCAATAAATTAATGGCTTTGGCTACTTGCTGTTCACCTAGTTTTATCACCATCAAGCACAACACATTTTTTTTTAATTACCCATCTCTACACATCACGAACTGTCATTTCTCGCAATTATGCGTAGGTATAAGTCAAGAATCACCCTGTATATCATGAATTTTCAATAAACATATTATTCGATTTTATTAATTATTACTTGCATGATTTTAAATTTTCAGAAATCAAAAATTTACCCCACCCCCTCCCCCCTACTTACAAACTATCTGAGTTCAGTCAGGCTAATTTGTGCAGTTCTAAATTATCCTCAAAATAACCCCTGCCACTAGGTGGTTGCATTTCCTTATTATTACGTCCGAATAACACATGACTCATTACCCCACCTTATCTGAAACCTTATCTTGTTTTTAATTCTTCAGATATGTTGTTGTTGCGTAATTTCTGTAATTTCTAGTGTATTTGCATAAACTTTTTATTATCCTGCGCAGTTTGGCCTTATTCCTCTCCTGTTTAGTCTTTCCCATACCTTTCTTCTTGGTACCTTGTCGAATGCTTTAAATCGCTGAAGGCCAAGAAAGTGTTTTTGTTGTGATTAAGCCTTTTGCTGAGTATACCTTTGATGGTAAATATATGATCTTGGACGCTTCTTCCTTTGTGAAATCCACTCTGTTCCTCTACCAATATGGGTTCGATTACTCTTCGTAATTTTATTTATACTATTTGTTCGTAGGTATATTTTAAGTGGAATGCTTAATAGCGTTATACCTCTGTAATTATAATTACTATACTGTTTTCTATCCCCCTTTTTTATAAATGGGCACTGTTTGTCCAAATCACTGTTTTTCACAATCAGTTGGTATTCTTCCTCTTTCCATGTTTTATTATAGATTTTTAATAATAGCTTCTTCCCTTCTTCTCTCATTTCTGCAGTAATCTTGTAATATTTGTCTACATACAAAATTTTCATAAGTAATTCGTTAAAATATATTAGAAAATAACATTAAGATCTACATTTGCTGTAATATGCTGTACCAAAATGTTAATTGACCTTGTTACAGTTCCACAAACGAATATGTATATAGGTACTATCATCTCCTTTTCCACCTCTAACCATTCTTCAAAGTACTTTTTCCTTTTGTCCATTGTTTCATTATTGTTTGTTGTTAGTTCCCCTCCTTATTTGGTTTTTATTTTTGTGACTCGTGCTGTTTTCCACTTACTTCAAGTTCTTAACACTTTCTAAAATAGTTTTTGATTTTGTTTTCTGTATTCCTTCATTTTCTTTCAAAATCCTTGCCATGCTTTATTCTTAGCTTCTGTTACCATGTTCTTCCCTCTTGTTCTTTGTTCTTTATATAAGTTATGTTTGTCTTTTGACTTACTTGCTAAATACTTTCTCTAACCTTTGTCCTTTAATTTTATCTGCGTTTTTAATTCTTCGTTGCACTACCTAGGTCTTTTTTATTGGTTGTTAGTTCTAAGTTTGCTGTTTCAATATGTATTAGTTTCGTTACCATTTGTTCATACGTGTCCGCCATTTATTTTCATTGCAATTTATCTTTATCTTTATTGTTTATTGTTTTATTGCTTGTTTCTCTTGATCTTCTTCTAAGTCTTTGTTTCTTAACTTTTTATTTTTGCTTCGACAACAAATTTCTACCCCTTTTACTCGTATGTCTTTAATTAGTTTTTTATTATGTTTTTCTACTAGTACATAATCTATGATGGATCTTTTATGTGTGTTTGGTGTGTTGAGTAAATTTATGTATGTTCTTGAGCTTAAAAAGGTGTTGGTTACTGTCGTACGGTAGTCTATTAATCTTTCTCCAATATTATTTTGTTTGTGCTCTCTATATTTCCCTATTACGTTTTTTGACCCATTTCTCTTACATAGTCTTCCATTAAAATCACCCGCTACAAACAATTCTTCTTTGTTACTTTTCACCAAGTCGTCCCAAAATTTATCTGTGCTTTCTTTTGGATCATTCCGTTTCTATTACTGTTATTTTGCCTTCTTTAGCGAATTGGTTGTTAAATGTTATTATTCTTTTTGACCGTCCTTTCTAGATTGTGATTTTAATTACCAACTTTTTCTTAATTATACAGTGCGGGATTAAAGTATGGAATGTATTAATTAAAATTTATTTTTTAAATGGCACCGCCTAAATTTTTTTCGTGTTTTCGATAGATCCTTTAATTCTGAAAACGGTAACATAAAATTTTGACACCTTACATAAGAAAATTTTCGAACAAAAGACAATTTAAATGCGCAGAATTAGCCCACAAGTTATCGGCAATGTACAAAAATTTGTAAGACGGCTCGCTTATTGTCAAGAAATCGATGGATGGCAGTTCCAATACTTAATCTGATCTTTTAATTTGCTTTGCAACAGGAGTTTTTCTTTTGTTTCGTTGTGTTTGCTAATTTTCATTACTCTTTCGTTCGAAAATTTTCTTATGCAAGGTGTCAACATTTTATGTTGCCGTTTTCAGAATTAAAGAATCTATCGAAAACACGAAAAAAATTTAGGCGGCGCCATATAAAAAAAAATAAAAAAAATTCTCTGACGTCATTACTCGAAAACAAATTACGATCAAAAATCGAATTTAATGGAAAAATGTGCATTTTCATAAAATAAAATCGACGTGTTCGAGGATTTGTTCGAAAACTGGGTTGTTTGGTTTTAATTAATGTATTCCATACTTTAATCCCGCACTGTATACGCTATGCCTAGTGCTGTCCAATCTTCTTCTGGCACTCCTCGTTAGATCAACAAATGTCCTCCTTCTAGTTCTATTTCGCCATTCCATTTTGGTAGCACTAGTATGTCTAATTCCGCACTGTTAAATTCATAAATTACCTCTTCTTCTTTCCCTTTTAAACTTCTTGTGTTCCATGTTCCTACTTTCCATAATTTCTTTTTGTACATCATACCATTTCTTGTTTTAATACCTATTTCTGTTTGAGATTCTTTGGAATTTGTTATTTGTTCTTTTCCATAATCCAGAATCGTTTAAATTAAATTTTATTATGCCTTGCTCGGCTTCGCTTTTTCATCTTCGTTATGCTGTTCTAGTTTTTTGATTTTGTTATTTATAATTTTTCTGAATTGTTATCCCATCACCATTCTATCTCATCTATGATTACTTTATTGTAACCAATTTTCACGCATTTCCCTTTTATTTTCTCTCCCTGTGCCATTAGTTTGGTCTGTCTTTGTTTTTCCCTTTCTTTCTTTGTTAAATCATCATTAATGTATATTTTATCTGTCTTCAGATCCTTCCATCTGTTCGTGTTTTGCATTTCTTCTTTTCTATCTTTTTCGGTTTCTATCACATTCTATCCCCTATTTTTGTTACTGTTTTGGGTTTTATGCCAATCTTTAAATGTTGTTTTAATAGCATGTTGACTGCTTCTTTTAGTTTTGTTGGATAGTTTGCACCTATTACTATCAATCCGCGCATAACCACCTTGCTTTTCCTTTTCTTCTTTTCCATTGCTGCAAGGGTTCT
This sequence comes from Melanotus villosus, assembly GCA_963082815.1. Lineage (NCBI taxonomy): Eukaryota > Metazoa > Arthropoda > Insecta > Coleoptera > Elateridae > Melanotus > Melanotus villosus. The sequence goes on along the minus strand of OY720418.1, from coordinate 58,188,970 downwards.
TCTGATAACTTGTATTTCTTTTTTAATTTCTTTATTTTCCTTTCTTATCTCCGTGTTTTCTCTCTTCAATTTTCTTTCCTGTTTTAATGTCTTTAATTCGTTGTTGAATCATTTCTGTTCTTCCACAATTTATTGCACTTCCTTTTTAATATCGCTTTGTTCTGTTTTCAGCTTTGTCATCAATGACATAATTTTATCCAACTTAATTTTGATGCTTTAATTGTAATTTTTGACCTGTCTCAAAAATTTGATGTTTGCAAAGCTTGCTAGTTCTAATAAAATTGAATTTATAGGAGTCAAAATACTTTATCAAAAGGTATGACTTAATTCGTCCGATTTATTTTTCATTGAAACAAAAGTTTTCAATATCTTAGGAACTTCTCTAGGTTTTAAAAACAAAATGAGTTAATAATTTTTCTCTTAGGATTAAAAATAAAGTATTAATCTGAAAATCGATAACAATAATAAAACTGACCACAACCAACGTTTTTCCGTATTTTTATAAATTTGTCGTTATGGGAAATGTGATCTATCAATTAATGTCCCCTGGCTTCCTGCCAGTTCATTAATTAGAAACTTTTAAAAATTTTACAAACTTTAGTTAGTACTGCGGTGATTCGGGGCAAATTCATCTGTGCAGTTATTTGGCTTTAACTAAAAATTTTATTATATTTTTAAAGAGGGAAAGAGAGAGAAAGAGAAAGAGCATCCGATTTGATTTTATTCACTAACTCGGACTCAGAATAAAATTAAAAGTTGTTTTTAGGGAATTTTGAAGATATTTGTTAATTTGGAATGTAATACATTGATAACATTCGATAAATACAAGAAATTAAATACTAAATACTACAGATTATTGCATGGAAATTTAAGAAATTAATAAGGAACGCCGTAGTGCTTAATTTTCACAAGAAACTTTCAGTCTTGTAACTTAAATAGTGCTTAAAGTTTTGGACTTCTCAAATGATGAGATTTGAATAATTGCAATAACTTTACAAAACAAATATAACTTTCAATCTAAATCTCTTAGGTTTCGTAGAAAAGTCGAAAATAATCATCAATATTAAATAAAATCCAACATAAGGTGCAGTAAATTCAATTTCAGTAAGGGTATGCTGACTAATGCAGTGCAGATGTGGATCCAAAACAGTAACCATTTAATTGAGGGAAAGTTAACATTCTCACTACAATTAGATTAACTGCATTCATCACTTTGACAATCTATTTCCCAAATGGTCTGACATCGAAGGCATTTTCATCGATCTTTACGTAACAAACAATCAGCTGTAAACTTATTCGTGAGGCAAAATAACCGCACAATTAGCAACAATAATAAAATAAAAAAATGAAAAATAGACGGGCCAAGTTTTAAGTTTTAAAATTGAAGGAAACCGCACTTATTTCCCACAACTTCCAATTTAGTACATTTTGTGGCGTCCAACTCGACAGTGTACATTATTTGAAATTTTACTAACAGATAGAGCAGAAGGTTTTGACTGATTGATCTCTAGTAAAAACTGACGTGACTGAAAAGCAGTGAGTAATGCGTGGAAGCGTGTAAAATTGAAAGAAATATTTTATCAGGTCTAAGCTTGGCGCAACGAAACTGTTGCGCGAAAATCCGGAAAGCGTGGAAGAATCGGACTCAAAAGAAATTTTCTGCTCATCCGTTAAGAAATCTTTAAAGCATTCAATAATCATCCTCTAAAACGGATTCATTTTATTAGGCTATACCGGCCGAATAAAATCAAATCTTTCGATTTAGTCGCATTCTTGCTAGTTCAAACTTCTAAAGCTTTCGTTTTTCAATAGCAACAAATGCTGGACGTTTTTTATTTTTAGTAAACCTTAAAAAGAAGGAGTTACATTTTTAGAAACCAAATGGCAGTCGGCGATTTTATTATAGTTTTAAATTTAAAACAGATGATTATCAATTTTCAATTTTAATTTTGGAAGTTTATTTTATTCTACTGAGAGTATATGCTGAATAAATAATAGTAAAATTGTACAGAACCTCCACCTTAGGAGTTTAGTCTTAAATAAATTCAAGGTTTTAAAATTCTTCGCTATTAGGAGGGTAAATTTTTGAATTTTGTTAATTTTACAAGGTCTTTTATTAACGTTACGTGCATTTTTAGAAAGTGAAAGAAAGACTCAAACAAAACTTATTATTCAAATTGTTAGGTTTTGTTGCTTCGTACACAACTGACCACCACTAAAATTTAATTTTCTAATTAATTTAGGTAAAAGGTAGGTTGGTTACGTGGGCTTGTATTATACAGAAAACATGTTTAAATAAGGCAAATAACTCTTTTTACATAATTAAAACATTCACAAACGTGTGAAGTTATTAATATGGTTTTAATATAAATATCGTTTTGATTAATTAAGGTTCCGGTTTTAATAAATTAAAATATGAATGAGTTTGACCTTTGCAAGTGTAAATATTAATACCAATAAAGATCTGTTTGCGATTGTAAACTATTCCGTCAACGAATGTGAACTGCTAGACCGAGAAATGTTCAAATAATTAAATCTGCGAAATGTGTTTCATTATGAATGGATTTGGGGAAACCTGAGGATTATAATTTAGTTATGCCTATTAGAGACCGAAGACGTTCAATCCCGTTTGGATTTACATGACTTAAGAGATTTGGAAGTCACCGATTCTACCAAAAAATTATGTTAAATCGGAAAACAATGATTAAACCGTTCCTTAAATGAAAACTCGCTCCTTTGAAGACTTATAATATTAATCTGTATGTTTCTGCCTTGATTTAGCAAATATTTTCAATTGCTTATCCAACGGTTTTGCAGGGTTTTTATGTATTTTAGTAAAATTTAGGTAATAAATGTTTTGGTGCAACAAAAACGGTTTTAGGCCTTGTTTAGGAAATGCTTGTAATGAGGTTAAACACGACAAAAACTTTAGTTCTGTTAAGTTTGCGAAGAAACAAATCATACTCGGACCTAGATTATAATATTTTCAGATGGAAGAACTAATCTGGTACCTATTATGTAAAAACCTTAATATAAACCCTTATTTGACAGATGTTTCTTCTTTTAAAGATGGGAGAATTTTAATTTTGGCATATTTTTATTTTAGAGTGCCTCAATCCTAGAAAATATAATTCCTTCCTTTATTTGCTCAGTTTTATCCGATCAATTTTAATTTTCAATCAGTCTTTTCGAAAACTATCTGAAATTCTAATCCTTTTCAACTTAAAGCTTTCCTTTATACGAAAAAAATCCAAATCATACCGGAAGGATAACACAAGGATTTTTACCCAAGCATTTGTTGACGATTAGCGTTTAGATATCCCTTGCCGATCCTTAAATTAATCAAAATTAAAAAGGGTCAACATACCCTTACAACAAGTTAGATTCGAAAATAAACAATTCGTTAATTTCGAATTTCAAAACAATCATACGTGGGCAAATCTCTCAAAACATCTTTATTAAGCAAGGTTGAATGCGTAAGTAAATTAAAATTACATGATGTCCACATAGACCTAAACCGCCATGTTCGGGCAATCTTTATAAAACGTAGCTTAATTATACGTTCATCGATAAATTCTACCCACGTGTATTCTCAATTTCCGTCGGATTTACGAAACTGCCACAGACTTGAATTGATTTTAAATTTCAGTTGCAATATTAGATCGTACTTTTTGTAATTTGCTAACTAGTTTTTGTAAACTTAAACTTTTGGTTTGATTGATTAGACTAAATCTAGGTTGTACAAACATGATTGAACAGCTTCGTTAAATTAAGCATTCATCAATATGAACAAAGAAATAGAATCAAAATTTATATGGAAAAGAATGAGATCTTTAGCATCCGCAAGCTTAGATCGTGCCCAATAATAAATCAACAAACACATTAATTACCAAAAATGAAGGTTTTTTGCAAGTATTGAACATTGATTAATTTAACAAAACTTGTTTACAATCTAAATATCTTAACGTAAAAAAATAATTGATGTTAAATTCGACACTAATTAAATGAAGAGTCATTCACTGTTATTTAAAATATTTAAATATAGCAAAATGTAGAAGATATTTGTGTCACTCAGTTTCTAAAAGTTGTCCTGTTCCTTTATTTTCTCCATTCTAGCAAGTTTTCGCGTTCTCTTTACATAAGGTTGAATACATAAAAATAAATACAAAAAAGCCGATAACAAAAACCGTATAACATCAAAATTATGTAAATAATCAACATTTAAAATACACATAACCATATGGATTTATTGAATAAGCTATTTGCACGTTCCATTCGATGCCTTTTTAGGACGATTGATCACAAAACACCAGCACTTCAAATTTATTGCAACTGATACAACGGTATTACAAACGAGTTGCCTTTAAAAAGCAATTTCGCGAAAATGTTTTTGTTAAAAGGGAAGGAAAATTCGACTGAAATTGCTATTTGTATTCTGTCAATATGATAAAGATTAAAAAGTTTTTGCTTATTTCATTTTTTCCGATATTTTACCGTTCCAATAATTAATCAAAGATTTGTGATAATTTGAAAAACTGAAAATTTACTGCAAATTCAAATTTTAATTTTCAGTTTATTTTGTTGTTCTAACTATGTGTTTATATGTACGATTTGTGTCAACTTATCTGGTAAGATTTCGAGGCGAACATTAAGATAACCAAATTAACCTATTAAAATGCAAAGGTGAAATTAGAACGAATGTTGAGTATTAGAATTGTCATCTTCGCTTTTATTCGCGAAATGTTAATATAACTACACTAAGATTGACTGTGTAGGCTTACTTTAATTAAAGTTAGCTCCAAAATAAACAAACTGAGCAGAAAATATTTGCAATTTGCAGTAATTTAAATGGAAATTTTAATAACCGGCCCATTTTCATTATTTATATCTAATTTTATATTAAGAATCTCGAAGATATTTATAATATTGTCTTTTAATGACCTAAAACTGCCTTTTCAAAATCAACAAAATAAGTTCCATTTGTTAAAGAAAGTTCATCGAAAAAGTGCTTGGCAAAAACTTATTTGTAAATAGGTTTCGAATAAACAGAAATTAAAAAACTGTGCCAAGTAAAACTAAAACATCCGACCTTTCTTATCCATAGACAAGTCTTTCCACGAAATTCATACTGTGCGGTGACACACCGTTCCATATAAATTTTAGGGATGAAAGGAGTATTTGCATTGTTTTGCATTTATTAATCCTTAAGAGGATTGGTCGTAGCGTCTCCATTTCACTGATTCAATTATTTGTTAATTAGTTACTTCAATATAACGTAAAAGACAGACGTTACCTTTGTAAGAATATAACGAGGGAAATTTACATTTACTTGAATCTCGATCCTCCTATTAAAAAAAAATGTGATAATGTCTGATAATAAAATTCGCCAAGAATATTGGCTCAAGGCTAAGGGATTTCTTTTGTTTCGGAATTATAAGGTAAATCTAAAGTGAACCTGACATTAAAAATATTTTAAGAGCGTAATTTAAATATAAATGTAATTCGAGCATAAAAAGTGGGCGCTTTGTATTTGTATACGTGGTTAGGCAAAATCCATTTTTGCATTTATCTTTATACGGTTATTGTTATTTTTTTAAGAAATGCGTAAAAGAAATTTACGTAAGCTAAGTAGTTTAATAAAGTTTGCTAAATTTTATCAATTTATTTTTTATGCCTCTTAATTAGCAACTTAAACAATTTGGTCATACAAATTAATGCTTCTGGAAAAAATGTACGACTATTAAATTTTAAATTGGAAAAAAGAAAATCTTTTATCAGGTTCAGAATTATAGGTAACTTCATTTGTGCACCAAACGACCAAGCTGACCACACAAACATTTAAACAAATGGCGGTGAACATTTATTTTAAAATGCAGCCAACAGGAAACTCTATAACAGGCCACAATAATAGAGTAACAAAGTGACTTAATACTTACTACATAAATAAAATTGTGCTAACAGTGCAGGTCATTTCGTTATCAACTTTACCACGTTCCACAATCTAAAAGTGAAATTCAGTATATCTATGTACAATTAGTGCACACTGTCGGTCGTCCAAACATTGTTACAAACGGATGTCTTTTAATTGCAAGAGTATGAAACAATATCACCGAAACAAAAATATAACTTTTCAAAATTTTCAATAAGCATACTTAGAACTAAAAATACCAGCAATGTTATTGATATAAGTCATAACGAGAAAATTAGAGAATTTTGATTTGGTGGTAGTGCACAGGCCAAATATGAGGATGGTAACGAAGAGAATAAAGATAATTACTGGAAAGAGTTTCTGTTAGTTACCGAACTATTATGTTAGCAGACTTCATCAACAAACTAAAGAACAAATTCGATGGGTACAATGAAAATACAGGAAACCGAAACTAAATAAAACTAATAGTGCAGGGGCATAAGTAATTATTTCCTAGTCCGTGGGATTTTTTATGAAGGAATATTATGACTATATGGGATTAATAGCTCATGAACCATACAATCACGTATTACCAGGTGTTTTTCCAGATTTTGTGGCAGAGGGCCTGTATGACGTCATAATTTCAGGATGACCGCCAAAATGGACGCTAATCTCTTTTTTTATATTCAACTCATTTATGGTTGGCGCTATGCAAATTTAGTTCGAACATTTTTTGTTCTTAATAAAATAAGGAACAAAAAAGGTTATTACAATTTTTTTTTATATCTGTTACCGTTTCTGAGATACAAGATACAATCATGTTTTTAGTTTTTCTGCGACGTTTTTCATTCAAATGAGATTTCTGTTATAATTTTTTTTTCTAGTTTATTTATTTATTAGTTTATATTTCATTGATTGATTATCAAGAATCTTTGGATGAAGAGTTGCTGCATGGAAATTTTAACCCGTCGGAAGAAAATAATCCAAGTGATTGTGAAGCAGATTCCGCTGCGCTGAATGCAATCCCGACTTGATCAACTTTTAATTCTATAATAAGTAGGTCAAAAAAATAAATTAGAGTCTGTGTGCTCCCACTCTTAGATAACATCCCATCTACCACACAAACACAACTCACTTTCATGAAGAAATTAGAACAAGTGGCATCTAGTATCACTCCTGAAGGGAGAACAGTTGTAACTTTGGATCTTGGTCTTTGCAAACCTCTTTTAAAATTATCTATGACTAACAAAGATCTATCAAAAAATTTGATTCTTAGGCCGGGTGAACTACATACTATAATGGAGATGCTTCGAGCTATTGGTTCTTCTATAGATGGTACAGGATTGGAAACTATATTATTGGCAGTTTATGATGAGAGTGTTGTGTTCAACACACAAGTACGTAAGGAGAGCTGTAGATGCACACACATCTCTAAAAGACTTGCTCTTTCAAATGCGTTAGTGATGAGTTTTATAAAGAGCAGAATGGCATCAAAGAAAAGTTGCAACCAGAGATGCAGAAGCTACAAAAATGATTCTTCCCTCAATGGTAGGTACATCTCACGTGTTCAGGGAACATACTCGTATATTCACCAGATACTGATGTTTTGATCCTTTCACTGTGGTGGTCGCAACTTTTACCAAAAGACAGCATGTTTGTCACAGACGTTGGTGCTAATAGACGATTTATTGATATCAATCTTGTTTAGTCCAATATAGGACCAACAAAAGTTAAGGTATTGTTAGCTCTTCCTGCACTTTCGAGCTGTGATACTACTGGGTGCTTCAAAAATAAAGGTAAAATATCTTTTTGGAAAGCTTTCCAGACAGCAGAGAAGGAAGTTCTTGCTGCTTTGGCATTACTTGGATCTCCAGAAGAATTTAAACCAGAAGATGAACAACTGCTCGAGCAATTCATTTGTCAAGTTTATTTGCCAGGGAAAAGAATATCAGACATTGGTGAATTGTGCTGATGGATGTTCACAAAAAAAGATGTGCAAAGTGAAAACGTAAGCCCCACAAGATGCTCCTTAACACCATATATCTTAAGGGTACATAACAAAGTATTGGAGTGGCACAGTGCTGATAAACAACACCCAAAACCGCCACAATTTGGATGGGAGAAGTCTGGTAACCAGTATTTTCCCACAATGAGTTCCATGCCATGCGCACCAGAATGGTTACTGAATCTAGTACGTTGTGGTTATGAGAAAGGACGGTGTGCTGTAGATTACAAGTGTAAAGTACAGTCTTTAAGGTGCACAGAAATGTGTAAGTGTGGTGGAGATGAAGAGGTGAACCCTTGGAATCGGAGGATGACCTGTGAACCTTTCTCTGCACAAGATATTTACGTGTTAATTAAAAAATAATGTTCTATATATTAAAAATAATAATGTTCACGTTATTATAATAATTATTGTGTTTCCTAGAAAAATCAAATGGAGTATTATTTTCATTGTTACCAATAAAGTATTATCTCAGAAATGGCAACAGATATCAAAAAAATTGCAATAACCATCTTTGTTCCTTATTTTATTAGGAACAAAAAAGGTCCAAGCTAAATTTGCATAGAGCCAACCATAAACGAATTAAAGATGAAAAAAGAGATTAGCGTCCATTTTGAAATTATGACGTCACACAGGCCCTATGCCACAAAATCGGACAAAACACCTGGTAATACGTGATTGTATGGTTGATGAGATATCCATCCCATATAGTCATACTATTCCTTCATAAAAAATCCCACGGAATTACATACGCCCCTGCACTATAACTAAAAGCTAGAGTTCTGCCCAATACATACGTAAAATAATCAGTAACAAGAAATTTCATAATAAACTACATTTTCACCGAAACAATAGATCTCAAACTAGTAACAGGCGTACACGTTAAGGAAAGGTCAAAAGTAAGAAGCGAACATTATATAGGGTGGGAAAAATGCTAAAATGGTTACAGACATAGATTTGTACATGGTATAATAATTAATTTTCTTTTAATAGCAACTACAATATTATACATCATCAGACAGCGTATTTTCTCTCTTTCTAAACAATATAACATTATGCAAGAAATATTCTAATAGAATAAACTGAAATGAAATGAACAAAGGCTTACCAAATGTTTCACAGCCAAATTTGCACAAACTACATGGCACACTTAACGGAGAGAGAATTTAACATTCAGAAATTTATTTGTAACATTTTTTTCATATATTCTCATATTTTCTTATAAAATTTTATATTTGTTAAAGAGAGAAATCGGTACTGCTGAAATCTGTGCAGTATTATACCTTGTAAAGTTTCAAACCTGATTTAGCAGGAAAGCTCTGATTCCAAACTTTTTTCGACCGTGCATGCTCCCTATAGAAATAAACTATACGAGAAAGGAACAACGGCGCAAAATAATGGCGAAAAACCCAAAGGAGCAGAAATTATCTGATTACACAATATTCGGCAGTATCATCTGATTAAGAACAAATTTCAAGAAATAATACTAAGAAAGTTTACAAAGTATTAAGAAAAGGCGAAATAGATGTTGAACAACCGTGAAGTGCTTTTTAGAGAAGAATAACAGCAGCATGTGTGGTCTCAAATTGTTAAATCACAGATAAAGAAATAAGAACAATAAAAAGCTGTCGTGAAAATATCTGAATCTGGGAATTAAACTAAGGGCAAAACATAGAAAATCTTTAACAATAAAATGTAACAAAATTACAAAGGCACGTGGCAGCTGTTCGTGAAGGTAGTGAAAAAGGAAGGATAGAAAAAGCAACTGAAAAATACAGCAGAGAAGAATTGCCTAGAAAAGAAAAAGAAATAATGACTAAATTGAGAAAACTAGGAAAGATGGTATAACGTAATGGCATAACGCCCATAACGGCAAGAAGATGAAATACCTCGAAAGTGAGAAACAAAGACTTACTTACTTACTTACTTTCTCTTCTCCCAGTTACCTTACAGTGTTGGGGTATTGAGCCATCTTTTGTATTCTTTTCTGACCCTATCTCTTCCAGTCTTTCTCACTACTCTTCTTAGGTATCTCATTTCGGTTGCTGTTAGTTTATATCTGTGTTTGTCTGTTACTACCCAAGAATCTCCTGCGCATAGTAATGTGGGGGTATATATGGTGTTATATACGTGCATTTTTGTTTTCGTGCTCAATTTTTTTCCCTATTAGAGTATTATTTACCTGGTAGTATACTTTGTCGGCCTTGCTGATTCTGTTTGTTATTTCCCTATCTACTCGTCCGTCGTTGCTAATTAAAGCTCCTAGATATTAGTAAGTATCCACCTGCTCTAGTATGTTTCCGTCTAAGTGTATATCTACCTGTCCTTCTTTTTCCATTTTTAATACGTGCATGACTTTACTTTTCCCTATATTTATGATCATTCCTTTTTGGTGTAAGTGATTTTTCCATATGTCTTTTGCTTAAAGTTGTTGCGGGTTTTTTGCTATTACCAGTATATCGTCCGCGTACAGTCTTGTGTAAATACTGGATTTAGATTGTAGTCACCTAAAATTCTTTTCCTTAACTCGTTTTTGCAGTGCTTGTAGATATAGTCCATGTATATGACGCAAAGTAGAGGGCTTAGACTATCTCCTTGTTTGATCCCTCTAGATATTTTGAAATCTTCTGATTTTAGTCCATTTAGTCGCACGTTCCCTTTTATATTTTTGTGTATTAGGTTTTGTATTACCTTCATCAGTTTTGGGGTCACCTGTAGTTCTATTAGGGCCTAGCATATGTGTTCATGAGGAACTAAGTCGAATGCGGATTTTAGACCCAGAAATGCTAAGCATAGGTCGTTATCTTTATTTGTTGATTTCGCTATTATTGCTCTTATTGTATATCAATTATCTTGTGTTTGCCTTCCCGACCGAAAGGCTGTTTGTTCATCGTGTATCTTATCTTCAACTTCGGACCTCAGTCGTTTTTCTATTATTCTAGTATATATTTTTTAGTGCAACTGGTGTTAAACAGATTGCACTGTAATTTTCACAAATTGTAGAATCCTCTTTTTTAAATAAGGGGATGCTAACATTGTTCTCCCAGCTCTCTGGTATTTTTTCTTGGACCATGCCCGTTGGACGATTTTTCTGAACAATTTCGTTACTATTGGACCTCCTTTCTTAAATACATGGCAATACATAAAGTCAAATTTTTGGAATTTGCCCTAATTTATAAGAAAGGGGGCCTTAGAGGTTACAAACCTTATAGAGAAATATTATTACTGAAGCATATACTAAAATCAATAGACAACTAAATGACAGACAAAGTTCAAAGGTTCAGGCCGGTTCATAATATTGATCATGTCTTCGGCCTCAGAGAAACTTAAATCATATTAAATAGTGTTATTTGTTTTTTGAATTTAGAAAAAACAGTCAACGATATATGCATGTATGTACAACAAATATTTCCATTCCAAAACAAATATGGCAAGAACATCTATTAGAAAAACTAAAAAGTAATCTACGAAAGATAAGAACAAAACGAACAAAAGTTTTTAGGGACACGTTTACGATATACAAAAGTACATAATGTCGCAGACATTTTGAGTTGCATAAGTTAATCACAGTAACTACTCTACATTCGTATTTGCAAGCACTATTAAAGAATCTCAGGACAATTTTGAAATACGTGAATGAAATTTTAAATTTATATTCTCTGGTCGGCGAGGAAACAGCCAATTGAAATTCTTTTGAAAGGGACAGCTATAAAGGTACTTCTTTCTGTACGTCTTACCATCTAGTTCTAGACAAACTTTTTTATCTTAGGTAATGAACTAATTAAGTTGATATTTGAGGTATGTATAAGCAGTGGCGGTTGGTGACAATAGAAACAGGTGGGGCCTCGAAACTATTTTGCAGGGTTGGTATACATAAGCCAAGTCTTTTGATTTCAAATTTTTCTTCTAGACTTAATAATGAGAAAGGTTTTTCCGATAACTATCGATTTTGTTCATAGTTAAAATGTATTGTTTATAGACGTCAAAAAAAGTTATCCTTTAAAATAAATTTTAACAAAAAACGACAACAATAATTAAATACACTAAAAACAATAAAACAGATCAACAACGAGGAAAAAATAATAAGACAATGAAAGAATGGTGCGTTATTTATTTACGTACAAACGCAGTGACTGGGCCAAACTAAACGGGCTCCAACATAAGCGTTCGCCCGGTAATCGCTAGTGCACTTGCCTCATACATGCCCCGTGCTCTACATGTAGGTATAAAGTAGGGCCAGCCACGGCTGGCCCCAGAGCCGCACTACAGTAATTTTTTTATTAAACAATAAAACGTGTTGGAAATGGATGAAAAAAGAAAAATTACAAGAAACATATTTTTTAAAACTACAATTATTGGGCTAGTTATACAAATACAAGGCCCCTATAGACGAGCCGCCCGTGTGTATAAGTCTCATCTGTTCTTCTAACCTGAATACAAGAGAAGACCGATCATGTCTGTTACCATCAGTAGTTTCGAAATGTTAACAACATTAGACTGTACCCAACTTTGTCGAAACTTTACAGCTAATAAATGTGTTCATACATTACTTCGCTTAGGATATGCTGTAGGTACATGAACTCTATATACACATATAGTTCTGCAAACTTCTATACATTGTTACACAGTACGATATATTTGACGTGGCCCTCATCGTATCAAGCAGTAGGTGCGATGCTTGTTAAAAAATTTATCCAAATTTTTAATTACACAGGGCCATTTAATTAACTCATATATTATATGCATGTTAAGACTCTTCCTGCTTATTAAATCCCTTTTGTAAATATCCCAACATTAAATTCGATGTATTTTTCATATATTAGACTTGTTTCAAGACATAGAGAGATCAAAAATAACCTATTTGCAAACGATCTCAGAAGAGAAAGTCGTACGTTATAGATTTATTTATTTTCAGCAATATCGTATAATAGCTTGATCTTAGCATTTAAATATGTGGTGTGAGTAGTTTTGTAGATATGATGATTGTTGACGATCTGCTAAAGGACAACATATCCACCAACAGGGACAAGAAAAGTCGCACGACCTGCTAAAAGCTGGAAACATCTAATGGAGCCACCAAACAGATGGCATTGAGAATATCGTTAAAAAACAGGATTTGCCATAAATAAAAGTGGAAGAAGAAGATGACGAGGAATAGGAAGAAGAAGAATTAGGATCGGACAAAATTTTCGTTTTCAAATACGTCCAGAAATGGGTTACTTTTGATCGCTCTGTATAAACCTCATCAAAGGGAGTTTTTTTAGTCAAGTATGAGTTCCAGACCCGATTCTTCTTCTTACTCTTCTCTTAGTTCAATAGCTTTTCACTTTATTATTGGCCTTTTACGTCTTCTTAAACAAAAAATTAAAGTTTCAATTTTTAAATAATTTTTTGTAGAAAGATCAGGTGTTTCAGTTACATTAAAAATAATTTATTGAACCGTACATCAGGATAATGTTGACATAAATAAATCAATTGTAAACGTTCAATAACAGATCTGAAAGATAGATCGTAAATTTTATACAACGGAAAGCATAGCCTAGTTCGTATTTGATAGTTTTAATTAAGCTGAGCTTAGGGTGAGTGGCCATAAAAAAATTAATATGTTTGTTATTGTTTCATACCAACATATGTTTTCGTAATAAGCAGATAATGGTATTTTTATGATTTCTATTAATTCGCCATAATCCTGGGGACGATAGCGTAAATTTACTGAACGTTCGTTTACATTTCTGTCGTATTAATCATCACCGGTAGTTTGAAGCACCTATGATAATCATAAAGTATGAATTTGCTTTTAATTTTAACCTAAAAACCTATAAACGGTACAGCCACCAACACGTCATTTGGAACATTTAAGGACAAAAAAATGAAATGGAAAGGGTTTAAGTAGACTATCTTAAAGTTTTAAGTTTTAACTATACATTTCCTTGCATTGTTAATGCATTGTTTTGTATAAACTATGCTTAAATTTTTAAGTAAATCCGATGTAAACAGCCTAAATAAATTAGATCATTCATATTATGTGAATTAAAAAAATACAGTTTTATTTAAATAACAACAGGAATTTGGGCTGTTTTGCAATTTGGTAGAAATATTAATTCGGGCAATCTGGCCGTGGATGATAAAAAAATTTTGAATTAATAAAAAAGGCAACTTTGACAAACACAAATTATCAACAACGAGGTTTTGCGCGTTTGCGCTATCTAACAGATTAGCTGTGTCTGGACATCTGCCAGGATAATTTGTTTGTGGATAGTTCCACAACGCTCACACGAAATTTTAGGGTTAATGGAAACACGAATACGAGGATTACATATTCAAGTTCAGGATCACCAACACGTGTATTTTACTCCTACGAGAAGGGATCTTTTCGAATTTCGAACAGGCCCTAAAAAACCAATCCTGTAAGATAACGGGGGCACTAATCCTACAAAAATTTTCACTCTAAACAAAAACAACGGATTATTTGTATAAAGTTTAATTTGTGCATTGTTTCCACTGAGCTGTTAGTTGTCAATTTATTTAGATTAACATAAAATCGCAGTAATAAAGCTTTAAGCAGATTAGACACCTTTTTAAAAAATAAAATTTGGTGTGTAAAATCCTCCTGTTTTTTTGCTACATGAAATCAACTTCTGTGTTCTAAACATAGCTTTACATTTTTTCAATTTCTTTCAGTGATCTTGAAAACTAAAAACTTCGTTAGAATTTTTTTTGTTAAGTTGCTGAGCATTTATTGACTAAATCTCCTGACTACATGTAGTTTCAAAACTTTTACATCAAATTTAAACCTCATTTTTTAAAGCATTTCCTCTAATTATTCACCTTTAATTTGAGATTTCAGAATAATTAATCATACTTTATTCCGCAAAAAATGACCGCATTAGGATGTCTCTCTGCTTAATTACTGACCTATAAAATCCTTCGTATTAGTTTTCAAAATTGATTGGATTATTAAGCTCTTATAAAACTGTTTTTAGATCGGCGCTAATAAGCTTTTAGGCTTCAAAAAACCTAAAAAACCATATTTTTCATGCTGTGCAAGAACGTTTTAATTCTTGTAGCTTCATAAATAACTCTTACACTTTTTTAATTTTTCACAATTTTTTCACAGGAAGAAAGTAACTGCATGCAATCAGTTTATAATTTGTTAAAAAAGTGTCCCCGCTTGCAGTTACATAAGCATCTAAGCTGAAATAGCACAATTATCAAACCCACAGTTTGTTTAGGCATAAGTTTATCTGTTTCTCCAAAGTACCTACCTCAGGCAAATCCTAGAACTTAATCTGTTGGAGTAATATCTGAGTAAATACTAATACAGGCTTTATTCCAGATAGTAAGCAAAGCACTAATATCGGTACTGTTGAATGATTTTAAAAATTGATATTTAGCGAGTTATATTAATTCTGAATACTCTTTCTATTTAAAACATAGTAACTTGAAAAAATCCTAAAAGGTTTTGCGAAGCATATGTACTGAAATTGTGCTTAGATGTAAATGCAGGAACAATTTCTTTCAAAATTATTGATGGAAAATTTTATGGAACTTAAGCAGTGGCGGCTCGTGAGATTTTAGGGCTAAGGGCTGCAGAAAACATAACTCTAAATTAATGAGAAAATCTTAACTTAATCTTATTAATGGCGGAAAATAAAGTCCATGCGACGGTTTTTGTAACTCACAAACTTATCTATAACTTTAGAATTTAAAAAAAAATTTGCTTTGTCCACTTTGATTTAAAGTTAATTTAGGCGTAGGCCGTCCCAATGATTTAATTTCAAGTTTTTCTTCAAAACTCCGTCTTAAAAAGGGGATTTTTAAAAGTTCTTCAACGGAATTCAAATTGAATTTAGGTAATTCTACAACGATTAACAAAACACACATCTTACGTTCATTATTAGAAGTAAGAAGCGTATATGTACATAATTATCTAGTAAGTCTGTAATTGTATAGCAACTTTTTCGCTAAATAAACGTTTATATTATTCTTATCACCACTACGTAAATACAGAATGCGTAACACACAAATCGTTCTCTCTAACCAGCAGGGCATGACTAATTAGCCCCTCATACACCAGCGGTTAATTTGATATGGCACGAGCCAATTTAGCAAATAAATCTGTGTGTGTATTTGACGAGCCAGGCCCCAACACAGTTTCGGAGAAATATGTAGGCGAGACCGGGGTTGAAAGTAACACGTGTAGGTTGTAACATTGTTTATAAAGTAGCTGCAAACGCACACGCAAAGTCAAAATGTAGCAACAAAGCGTCCGTGATTAGGCAGGTTATAGCGGCAAATAGAGGTGTGTACATTTTCCGGTTAAAAGTAAATTCTTGGTGTTTTATTTCGAGGGAATTTCTGGGGACCTCCTATACCCTAATTACAAGGTAAGTACTTCATATTGGCGTAAATTTGGTTAGCTTTCTATAGATATAAGACACTTCATTGTTAAAATTATGCTTAAGCTTCAATTTTTATACAAAGTTACGCATATGCATAAGGGGCCAGTTGTAACAAAATGTTACAACCAACCCCAACAGTAAATTATAAGAAATCGTTGCATGTTTTTGTATTCATTTTAGATGAGATTGTATAAACGAAAAACAAATCGAGGTACTACATCTTCTGATACTATGGGCAGAACTACTGGTTATTGATGAAGAAAACAGACCAGTCAGAGCAGTAGCAAAGGAGCTGTAAATGTGTCATGTAACACTTTTCCGTTATGTGAAAAAGAAAAGAGAGACTGGCAGAGATCCTGAAACCACTGGGTATTTTCCAAATAGGCAAATTTTCAGCAAGGAACAAGAGGAAGTTTTATGTGCCTACTTAAAAAAATCTGCAAGTATCTATTTGTTTTGGACTTACATCAGCTGATATACGCATTAGGGTAGCCCTTAATTATGGCCGAAACAAATTTTGACCGGGTCACCCCTCAAATCGATTCTAAAAAAATAAAAAGGAATTTTAAGATTTACCATACCTCTAAATTCCATCGTTAAGGGGTGCCCCAACGAGCCTGCATTTTCCCATTTATATAACATAGGTTTTCAGTACACTTCTGGTTTTTATTTTTTTACAAAAGTATGTGTGCCTGAAAAAATCCGACGAGTGCTGCGAGTTGTTAAGATATGACACCTGGCTCCCATGATTTTTTCCGTGAAAGGGGCACCAGTGAGCAATGAATCGCAGCACTCGTCGGATTTTTTCTGGCACACGTACTTTTGTAAAAAAATAAAAACCAGAAGTGTGCTGAAAACCTATGTTATTTAAATGGGAAAAAATAGGCTCCTTGGGGCACCCCTTAACGACGGAATTGAGAGGTCTGGTAAATCTTAAAATTACTTTTTATCTTTTTAGAATCGATTTGGGGGGTGACCCGGTCAAAATTTGTTTCAACCATAATTAAGGGCCACCCTAATACGCATACTAGCTTACAACTGTGCTGTTCTTCATGGAATACAAGTTCCTATATCGTGGGTCAGAAACGAAAAGGCCGGAGAAGACTGGTTAACGTTATTTTAAAAACGGAATCTTAGTTTATCAATTCGAGTTCCCGAGGCTACAAGTTAGAGCCGGGCAACTTCAGCAAATGTCGGGGATTTCTTTGACAAATTAGAACAGGTCTTGAAAAAATACAATTTTAATCCATCTCAAATTTGGAACGTAGGCGAAACAGGTGTAACTACGGTGCAAAAGCCCAGGAAAATCATTGCAACGAAAGGCGTTAAACAAATTGGAGCGCTGACATCGGCAGAACGCGGCGTTCTTGTTACCCTTGCAGCTTGTGTTAGCGCAACAGGAAATACAATTCCACGTATGTTTGTGTTCCCCAGAAAATTTTACAAGGATCACTTTGTACGGGATGGTCCCCTAGGTTGCATTGGCACTGCAGGCTACCGACGTTTTTTGATGAGAATGATGCTTGACCGTCACATGGCACTTTCCCTATTGGACCATCTCATGATGGAGGAGCTTCTATATCATCATTTCAGCATAATGTTGCTGGATCATCACGTGACAATTCTGCTACTATTCCTTCAGGCAGTGGCGGATCCAGCCAATTTTCTCGGGGGGGGGGGGGGCATTAGGTTTATGTAGGGATGCAAGAATGGAAGGATGGATGGATCCGCCACTGCCTTCAGGTAGCACAAATAAACCCTTACAAAAGCTGGAAAAAGAACGCAGACAAGATAGGGAAGAAAACGTCGTAAAGCTGCAGTTTTAACAAACACTCCCGAAATGTTGATGTTAAAAGACGAGCAAATGAAGAAAAAAACGTCTAATTGCGTAAACATTAACGCCAAGAAACCAGTGACTAAAAAACTTTGTACTGAAGAGACAAGTGATGGGGATGGAGAGAATGATGAATGCTTCTGCTTTATGTGCTGCAAAGCATGTTCGAATAGTCTACCAGGAGAAGAGTGGGTACAATGCATGAAATGTAAATTATGGGCGCATGTTAAGTGTGTAAAAAATAAAATTATGTTTGTTTGTCGAAATTGCGACTCCGATGATAGTTTATCCGATTAGTTTTCGTGTTTATTGTATTATTATTTTTCATTATTTTTTACTCGTTATACATATAGAGGGTGGTCCATAAGTAATGGTTCAGAGACCAACAGTAGATTCTTGAGGTCAAAATATAACGATTTACCTAAGATTACCTTAGTCCAAAAGTTAATATTTAGGGAGATACAGGGTGTCAAAATCGAAATTTTAATTTTAATTTTTTGCTGTAATTTCTAAAGTTTACAAGAATATGTCAATTTTTTGTTTTAAATGTAAGTCTACTGCGTTACAGAGTGCTTAAGAAGTGAATAAGGCGCTGGATCGCTTACTTCAATAGCAAATATCTTGGAAACGGTTAACTTTAGAGATATTTAAATAGTATACCTTTTTTGTATAAAAAAAATGAGGCAATTATTTTTTTTTCAATTAGATCTACCCTAACTTTAAGTACAAAAAAGTTGAAGTATTTTTAAGGTATTAGGTACAGCAAAAGTAAGTTTCTTTTAGGTGTTAGATTAAAATTGAGGATGGATTATTATACCCCGTCCCAAAAAAGGCAATTCACCAATTTTAATATGAATAATCGGAAAACTTTTGAAATTACAGCAAAAAATTAAAATTTAAATTTCGACTTTGACACCCTGTATCTCCCTAAATATTAACTTTTGGATTAAGGCAATTTTAGGTAAATCGTTATATTTTGACCCCACGAATCTACTGTTGGTCTGTGAACCATTACTTATGGACCACCCTGTATAGGTAGTTTTTGAGTTTATTGTATCATAATAGTAAATCAAAATCAATATCAATCAATTATTTTTTTGATGTATTTTTCTAATAGTGAAATTGTTACAACTTACTCCAACCAGTGTTACTTTTAGCCCCATTGCTGAGGTAAAATGTAACAAACATTTCAACATGAAAATAATTTTCTGTTTCAATGATGATTAATGTAAATATCAAATTAAAAATTGTAAATGAAGACTAAAACTCCAACCTATAATTATTGTACCTTGTACCTGTTTACATGCTTGAACATGCACTTACTGCTAAAACATAAAATAAAAACTAAAATTTGTTACTTTCAACCCTGGTCTCCCTGATAAAATCCGCAGGTATTAACTTGCAGTTAATGGGAGGCAACGGCCACGCCAGAGATTATTAAGATTCTTTAGTGCACAAGTTGTGTAATAGTTATTTATTATACATGCGGATTAAATTAATGTTTAATGAGCGGTACGTTTAACCGCGCGAGCGGCGGTAGCCGCAAGCGCGTTGTTACCGCGAGTTAATAAATTAATTTTAATCCGCAAGTGTAATACAACTCTTTATTCAATTTTGACATTTATTTGACATTTTTAAAGCGCTAGCGGAATAAAAATTTTAAATCGCTAGCGGAATAAAAATTTTAAACGATTGTTTATAAAACATCAACTTTTATGGACAGGCCAGAAACAAATGAACGTCAGTTTATACGGCAAAATTGAATAAATGTTATTATTAACATTGATCTACATACTCATCCAGAATTATGACTTCTGATATTCGGTAGGTATTTGTCAAAGGATTTTTTAACTGAATCATATATATTGATATGATATATTTGGAGAGTTTCTTAATACAGGAAGTTATAATTTGATTAGGATAATATTAATAAATAAACACCTTAAATAAAATGTAAATTTAATGTAAAAAAATGTTTGTAATCGTTAATTTTAAATAGTTATTAATTTAAAATAATTGTACATAATTTGAAATAGGATATCTTGTTAACTAATTTTTAAAAAATGATTAATGTTAAATAAAATTATAGAGTGTTAGTTAAAGAAAATTAGCGTAACTAGGGAAAAATAAGATATAAATAAAGAGAAGAAGGTTGTTAGAAATAACAGAATTTGGTTTTAAAAAACCAAAGCGAAAAAGTAATTTAATTTCATATAAATATAGCTTAAAAGCGAATAAAACCATTATTTAATTAAAAGTTAATTGGAAGATTATAAATATCATATAAAAAATGTAATTTTGGAATTGTAAAATATGGGATAATCGTAAAATAAAATACTTACTTGGAATAACAATTATAATTATGGATTTATTAAAAAGAAGTTGGATAAGCTGTTTAATGTAATTGGAATTGGTTTGTTACGGGTGTTAATACGAGGAAGTAATTGAGAAGCTAGTGAATTTTGGAGACGAAACAGGGGAAGGTGTGTTGTTAAAGTTGTCAGTGAAAGGTAGTTGATAAACTTATTAATTTTAATTTAATGTTTAGTTATTTATTAGAACTTGTTAATTATTGTTTTGGATAATTTGGAAGGTGTTTATTTAAAAATATCTTTGTGAATTTTTTTATAAAAATTGAAATTCACAAAAGCGATCCCTTTGGCGACCTGGGTTAAGAGATTCTCTAAAGGTTAATTAAATTTTGATATATTGAGCTAGCTGGAAAATTTAAAATTGTATATAATTTTTTTTTTAAAGTGGAAGATCATACCAATATTTATAGAAACTATCCCTGCCTTTGGCAGGTAAAAAGTAAAGAATACACGAACAAAAATTTACAAAATAAGGCATACGAACAGCTAGTTGCATTTAGCAAAAAAAAATTTCCCGACGCTAATAGTGAATTATACATTTTCGTTAACTAAAAGTCCAAGAACAACAAGGATCACTCCAAAAGTTTTATAATTCTTAAAAGACCACGAGCCGAACCAAAACGGTTCCAAGATGACGGGTTTTTTTACCACTAACATAGGGTTTTTAACTCGCACATTAAGTTGGTATACAATTTATTATTTAAGTTGGAAGATTTTGTATGTGAATCAGTACGCATCATTAGTGAGTAATCACAGTTTTAGTACTTGGAGAGCCTGAAGCGTGGATGAAATCCTTGCGATCAAATCTGTCCTATTTAACCACTAGTGTATGGTGGGCTATGAGCATCAATTTGGGCCGCTCCTGGAGCAAAATTAAATCTGAATGCGTTAAACCATAAGCTACTTGATTTGCGCACCTTGTTCAGTGTATTCCACCTGAAAGCTTTGAATTCATGTATATGGTGTGTGCGGTCTTTTCGGAAGCGTTTTAATTAATGTCTAAGTTGAAAATACAATGTAATGCTGTTTTAATTAATACGTAAACGAAATTTAATTGTGTTTATGTAAATAAAAAGCAATTTTGGAAATTACTTTTTATTTTTGATTACTGCTAATAACTTTTGTAAAATTTAGGTCAGAGCTACAGCCCGGCAGCCCTTATATACCAGCCGCCACTAAACTTAAGTATTCCACAGAAAACTTTACGGCAATTATATTTTAATTTCACAAGGTTATGCGTAGGTTTCGGCTTTAGGAAATGAATATCAAATCCTTGAATAGGAATTAAAAAACAATTCTGTATAAAATAATGTATATTAAGAAACAATATGAAAATAGTAACACTTAATAATAAACTTAATTAGAAATTAAAATCAACACAATTTTTCGCAATATCCCATTCAATCAATCATATCACCGGAAAATGTACAAAAGAAACAAATCGATTCACTCACATTTCCTGATCGTTAAACTGGCACTGATAGGCTTAAAATTAACTGCTACATGCATTACATTACTTCATTTATCTGCCTTGATTAAAATACAACTCATCACATCTGCTTCAGCTAAGCACACTGAATGTTGAGCATTTTCTCAAATTACCAAATCCAGTATTTTTTGATTAATTGGCAGTACATCACAAAGCGATTTGATCACTTATAACAGCATTATTTTTCATGACGACACAGCTTTTGTACATTTCATGTAACTTTGATTTATAATAAAACCAACAGTGTTACTTGCAGCTTTGTTGAATAAAGGCAATCAATAGTCAATGTATCACCATTAAATTTAACTCAAAAAAATTCGAGTATAAAAATACTGTCCTGATTTAGGTAATTAATACTTAATTTTAACCATAAAATAAATTCATAGGTATCATTTCTGTTATTCACTTTTATTATACAAATCAACCATTGAATTTTGTTTGCCTTAGTGTGCAGTGCCATTAAATTAAAATCTTATCACAGTGGCTTTTGAAAAGTAAGTCAGTCTTGTATCAAGTGCTAAGCTCTGCTCCACATCGACAGCTTAATATTGGCATTAAGTGCCACAACATATAATGTAACATATTATGACATGTTACAGACAGTTCAACATGGAAAGGGCCACTGTAATAAATATTTTTACATAATGCCACTGTATTCAACTTAATTTATGTTTTAAATACATATTATTATATTACCAAAAACCTTTTTTTGTACACCTACAAAGATACAGTAACTCTAAGTTAATTTATCGCCATTGACGGAGTTTAAAACTGTAAATTACGAGTTCATTTAAGACACATGCTTTCAAATGCATAAAATATAGCTGGTAGTATCTTAATAGGCATATTTATTAGATATTCATTATTAACAATTTAATACACCCTGTAAGTAATGTACAAGTTAAGTATGAGTAACTGTAAACTAACTATGATTTCTAACTATTAACTATGAAGTTTCTTCGATAGTTGTATGAGTTTATATGAAAACTTAAAATTACTATTTCAGAGTGAAGAATTTTATTTTAAAAAAATGCCAAAGTATTTCATTATACAAAATGATTGCTTCGTAATTTAAGTCAAATTTAGTCATGAAAACTGCTTAACTTAAAAGTATATCCAGTAAATTATCAAATAATTTGGAATAACAAAATTAAATTTTTAATTTATCGATTCAATATTCTTTATTAATTTTGGGAATGCAAAATATGATAAACATAAAGCCGCTGCACAGAGCAACTAGGATAATGCAGGCTTGTCAGTATCCTTTGATCGACCATGTGGAGAATATGTGTAGTTACTCTTGGTTCAATAAATACTCGATGTTGTGGTTATGCGGATAATGAGGGTGCCACCAATCGAGGACCTTTACATTGATCACAGGATCCAGAATGACTGTAGTGTTGTTGCTGCCACCTAAAGCATTATAGGAGTAGGTTTGCACTCCAGAACCGAACCCTAACTGTAATCGGTGATGCCGAAATCCTTGAGAAAGAGTAAGCGACACCGATGTTAACTTAAGACCTAATACTGGAGGAACAGCGATAAAATGCAGACAAGTAACTTGTAATATTTGACAATTGTCATCTGGATTTGCGGATACATCTTCTAGCATTTCAAGTATATCTGGTTGATGTCGGCTTTCGCTTCTACGTGAGTGAGGAAGAGTTGCGTTAGAATCTTCTTTTAATTTGAAGCAATAAAGCCAATCTTTGCTTTGTTTCTGATGCCACATTAAAACGCATTGCCTTCGCATTAATACATCAGGATGTTTTTCAAAAGTTGTAACTGCTTTGAGTCTATTGATATAAGGGGTATACATATAATGTAATGAACGGATCACTGAAGTTCGTAATCCATATAAACGTAACATGCACTCTGGTTGTAAACGTTCAGGTAAAGTGGGTACACTTTGATAATGTTTTTTGTATAAACTAAACCAAAATTTAGCAGTACATACCACGGCAAAGGAACTTTTGCATATGCCTGCAAATCTACCTATATCTTCCGGTCGAATGTGCTCCGATATTAAAAACCATACATCAAGAGGATAACTGTTGCCCTCTGTGATTTTGTCAGATTCCATTTCTTGAACGCTTCTCTGACGACGCCTAGGTGCCTTTTTTAAGACCACAGTAAACGTTCCGTCTTCATTCTCTTCTCGTACCAAATCAAAGTCTTCATCGAAATCGTCTTTCTCCTCCCAAGTTTTGTCACTTTCGATGCGTTTCATAATAGCTGTTACATTGCTTGTAGATTTTTTTTGACGGTTTTTGCATACTGCTGAATTGGCAAAGTCGTTTATAGTTACATCTAAGGACCATACATATAAAGTAAAATTGCATAATACTCAGAAAACATTAACTAACCTCCAAGGCTCTTTGTGTGTTGTTTCTTCCCAGTTTTCTTGTGTTTGGACATTTCAGAAATTTTAAATTATTCGTCAGAATTTGATTATAAAACATATTAAGAAAGTAAACTTGAAAAATTTGTAGGGCATTTCGATGAGACCACCACTGTCATCGGCCATGATGATGGACTGTCGGACGAGTCAATTTTGACAGCTGTCAGTGATAAACAAGCTGTCAAGTGAATTTTGTTTGTTTCTCGACTACAGTAGCTATCAGTGGCGTGCAAGTAAAGGCAAATTAGTTTTTTTATCTACTTTCATTTCGTAATAACAATATTACGAAACGAAAAATCGTTTTGTAATGAACTATATTACAGCACTAGTATCGTAATGATTTTTGACATAAAAATTACAGATTGACAAGAGAATTCATAGTTATTTTATTTATTTATTTATTATAAACATTTAGTATGCACTTTTTACGATTTTTACGATACGAATATAGTATACAAAAGCTTTATCTACTTTCATGAAATTAGCAAAAAAAATTAAATAATTGCCAATAATTAATTGCCTGAGTCAGCAACCAGACAAATATTTAATTTTTTTGCTAATTTCATGAAAGTAGATAAAGCTTTGTACTATATTCATATCGTAACCTCATATTACGATCCTCAATGGATTTGTCAAACTCGACCTGCGGTAAATTACATAACTGTATAATGTTTAATTTATTTTTCCAGGTTCAAATTTCTATCGCGGGCTTTTTAAATGCATATTCTCAAAAGCGTGTAACAAAATTTAAAATAAACAAAAATCGCGATAATCCTTAAATTTTTGCTTGAATGTAGGTACTTCTATTGTATATCGATAGGACGATAACATTTAACTGGAAATGATCTTGTTTTTGGAAACAATATTTCACCAAAATAAGACAATAGAGTGAGGAAAAACGATGATCTTAGGGCTATTGATAATTTTCGGGCAGATTGATAAACGCTGCTTATTTGGGTTTGTATATTAGTTTCCACTACATCATCTGGCTAAAATTTTTCCAACTGAAGACGATGTTGAACTTATGACGATAGAAAATTGTAAAAAATAGCTTGGCTAACACATTCCTGTGTCCCAAAGGCAATAATGGTCCATAATAGTGATACCTAATAATAATAATAATAATAATAATAATAATAATAATAATAATAATAATAATAATAAAATTAAACTTTCATTCTGTTACATTTCAATTTTTTTTAATTTATGGTTTTTGATAGTTACTTTTGTAACAAGTAGGTACCTAAAATCAAGTTGTTTGGGACGAATGGTTGCTGTTTCCGGACGAGGCGAAACCGAGTCTGGAATTGCAGATGAGTCCCAAAAAACGATTTGGGTACGTGTTACAAACAACATTTATTTGTTAAAGCTCCCAAAAACAGATTCAAGCCTTTTATTATGTATGATTAATGTAATCGGAGCACATGTCACTATAGTACGCAAAAGGTTGCTATGACAACTTTTAGGGACTAGGCCGAAAATATAGCATTTTACGGACTTAGATGAGTGTCACTATAGTAACCAGACTTTTTGGGATTGAGTCCGGAAAAGACTAATTTTAATTGTTTATTTTTTAACAATAATACATTTTTACATCATAAACTCTTCGATATTTTCTCTACGAAAATATATTAGTTCTTTTTGTGGTTAGACCCTTCGGTAAAATAAATGCCACTACGCCTATGACACCGGCCTACCATTTTGGAAATAATGTTTTTTAACCTACGGTTTAAAAATTATAGATATTAAGTTATAAAATAACTTGTTCTCATTTTTTAAGCATTTGGGGTGATTCATTTTCCAATTTCTTGCTTAAAATATATTTATTAAACCTAAAAAGTTTGATAAATTAGGTTTTGGTAGAGTCCGATAATGTAGAATCGATTCCTACATTACCGACAGAGGGCCGCAGTCAGTTTGACATCTGTTTCAAAATGGCTGGCTAGCTAGAAGTTTGTTGAGATAGGATTGTGCGGGTTGGAATTTGTAGGTGTGTCACTGTGTCTAGCGAACTATAATGCCATTAACTGTAAATAGTATTAAACTGAAAATGTGCTTGTGCCGTCTGTGCGGCCCATGTGTACGTCCTTTAGGGCGATTTAGTTAATTAAAAAAACGGTGTAGCTAGAGGGTTAGAATTGATTCGGCTTGTATGTGAGTATTTTCGGGGTAGTGTGTGATAATAAATCGTCAGCCATGTGGAATATGATGTGCGACGTGATGCCGACTATTTCGGAAGACAGCATCAGCCAGAGAAGCTCACAATTCTCTGGCGAAGATGCGAACTTCGAGCAACTCATGGTGTCGATGCTCGACGAAAGGGACAAGTTGATGGACAGTTTGAGGGAGACCCAGGAGCGTCTTTCGGACACGGAATTGAAATTGGCCGACGTCGAGAAAGAGCGGGATTCACTTCAGAGACAGATCGCCGCCAACCTCCCCCAGGTAAGCCGAAGTGACATCGCGCATCGAGCGGTGGCACAGCACACTCTGCCGTGCCGCCGACTTCGGTCGTTCGTTTGTGTGATGTACCCGATTTGGAGCTTTATTGATTCCCCCCGGCAAACCTCCAACGCCATTTTCCACTAGGAAACTTCGCTTTTCAACTGTTTAACGTATAGTGTGATTAATTTTACCCTTTTAAAGAACTTCCTCGCTAGTAACTAGATAAATGTCATCAATGGATCCGTCACTCCGCCCACCGTTCCCTGCCCTTGCCCTTACTCCATCCTCGTGTTTGTACAGTTGTAACCTAGATTTACAAATTCTGCCTAACGAAATTACATTTACAAGTTCATACCCTTATCTTTGTAACATAATCTCGCCCCCTTATCGTACGTGCTTGTTTTAAATCGAAACCGGAATAGCTTTTTCTTTATCGCTAGGTAGAACGAATTGCCCTGTGAAGATGGCAACATTGGATCTATCTTCGAAATATTGAAGTGAATATAAACTTTTCCTTTCCTCGGAATTATTGCAAAAATTCAGTTTTATACACACGTTTTATTCAAGGTCGATCAGAAAACGAAAGTCAAGTTTTGTTACTAAACAGGATACCTTACTAAGTATCATGTTTATATACTTGATTAAAAACAAACTACTCTAACGTTAATATTTACATATTTTTCAACTGTTGACGAAAGTAAAACCACAGTGTACAATTAACTGTTGTTATAATGCACTTATTCATTAATTTAGTTGTAGATCTTGTTATGTTTAGGAAGTACTCCTAACCTAAAAACATTGGATACCGTAATTATTGATGCATGTGCATGTATGTGTACCTAACTACCTACATAATATTTCTCCCTTTAATCCTAGTGGGTGGGCAACGTTTTGTGGTGCGTGACGTTTTATCTTCATATACGGTGTGGTTGACCAAAACGTCCATCATAGTCAGGAACAAAGTTAAACGTGGTTTAGGAAAAGTTACCCTCGTTGTTTGTTCCCTACAGCTTGCTTCGTTATGTCATGAACAGTTAATGTACTATGGTTTTTAAATGTTAGATTTTAAAAATACTTTCCGTTCCGATCGAAAGTGGTAATGGTAACACTTGATGTTTTCACTGTACTGTTTAGAGTTGCAGCAAAACCGTTTCTCTTTCCGTGTTTTATTTATTTATTTTATATATTCCATGCTGCATTCATTTTGCATCTATAAAACTTGCAATACTGACAGATTTTTGATCTTTGAATGACGTATTCTTTTTTAATGAATAATGTATTTTACATAAATGTTTCCTTGAGTGTCCCTGCCCTTTAAATACTACAAATACATTTTTATTTTATTTTAAATTTTTAAATGAGATACCTAATGCCTAATGATATATTACTACTGTATTTTTTATTGCTTCCTTTTATTATGTAGTTTAATAGAGAATCGCTTGCTATAATGAAACTGGAATGTGTTACAAAGAATTAAAAATTAACAAACAAGCTAGCATTTTCTTCAAGAATTGTTTGTTTTTCCGACCATTTTTTGCTTTCTGTGTCCATCAATCAAAATATAGGGGGATATACAGATATACCTTATTCATTCCACGCGTTTCCTCTTAACTTTAAATGGATCGTATTCTTCCGGTTTCATTACTCAAGGTTTAATTTTCATACCAGAAGTGTTAACGGTTTTAATGGCAGCAATTCTAGTATTGTTTTCTTATTCGAGCTTTAACGAAATAGTTATTTCTGTTTGATACATGAAGAATGAATTTTGGGAAAATGTTACAATATAAGAAATTTCCTAGTTTATCAAAGGATTTTTTGTAATGGTAGTCTGCTATATAAAGGCGTTTGTTGTATTTTTCTTGTTATTTTACTGGAAAAAAAATGATCGTGACAAGGATATTTATGGTGCCTTATCTTTGCTTTTGTTGATAATATTAATTAATTCAGCATAATAAACTTAACAATAACCATGGATAAATAAATTGTAATACTACTTACTTACTCTAAAAGTCTAAAGGAAGTAATGTGCTTACAAGTTTATTTTGTAACTGCATGAATATTTGCATATTTTTGTATCTTGTAGCAAAAAATAAATGCATTTGCTTTTAGCTATTTTAATAAAGCCTTGTCGGTACCACGCAGTGCCGGAGGTGTGGGTCGTTGAAACTTTCAATATTAAAATAAATAACTCGTATCCATTTTTAAGCAAATGATAGATGAGCTGTACTGTTATGCCCTTACAGAACGACTGAAGTATATTTATCAGCCTTCTATCGAAATAGCTTGTCAAATTCTGCGATACAATTTTATATCTGTCTAAATTTTAGAAAAAGAGGAATAAATGTTAATGTGGTCCAAATGAAGATTTTTCAAACAGAAGGTCTTCATTGTTTAAATAACCGCACTTCCGTTCCGTATCGCGTACGGGAACCATCTGGACAATATGCAGACTTCCAGATGTGTCGCCATTTTTAGCACAGCTTTTTCTGTTTCGTTTAAGTATTATTTAGAATTTTAGATGATTGTTGTAGATTATTAATTAAACGTATGTGTCCTAATTTAGTATATTTATTGGGCGAGACCTAGGCTTGCTAATTATTTTCTAAAGGTTTATCGTGCAGAGTTTGAAATTTATAGGAAATTTATAAAAGTTAATCAGAATAATCGAAATGCTCGAATAAGAAGTAATTTTTTATTTTTGAATTGAATTTGAACATTGTTCTGTTGACCCTCTTAAAAACCTTGCGAGTGCCCATGTTGACATTTTTTGAAAATCTATCTGTAGACATGAGTAACTTTTCGTCACATTACGAATAAATAAAACATTTCCTAACGATATTCATAGCATTTATTTAGTAATAGAACTACTACAGAAACATATTTGTCAAAGGCTTATCTTATCTTTAATGGTAATTTGATAGCGCTTTTTATGAATGCTGTAAAGACTGTCATTTCTTTGATGACTAAATCAAGTTATATTCTTCTTAATCTGTAGATTTCTCAAAAGAAATTTAAAAGTAGGGAAATAAATCTGGTTAAATAGAATGCCTTCGCTTCGTTTCTTAAACCTTTGTTTGCGAATTTGAATTATTTAAATATATTTCATTTTGTATTTCATACGTTTGGTTAATTTTATTTCTTATTTATTTATAAATTTTTTTGAGGAACTTTGTTCATATGGTTTAAATGGAATTTTATATATGTATTGAGCGGTGTTTTAGATCTGTAAAAGTGGTAAATTAAAAAATTCTCAGGCTTCTATTTTTACTGCACATGAAGAGGCTGCAGTGTGATGTCATATCTACAATTATAATTGATATTCCAGCCTCCGTTTAGTATAGTTGTTAAAATACTGACCTCGAAAAAACACCATCATCTCTCTTCGTGCCCTGTGTTGATTATTACATTTGCAACGGGCCTTATAAAAAGTTGTAAACTTTTAGTTTTTTTATATACCACAAAATTAGGCTAAATATTTGTTAACGGTTAACAAAAGCCGCGTTTGAAACAAGCAAACCGATAAACGAGGTATAATTAAATCAACGACTGTTGTATGTGGGACGCATAATCCTCTTACGGTCAATTAACGCGGAACCCTCAACATTGTCCAAGCACGATAGCATCAAACCATAGAAACTGTAGCAAATGGACAATCCCTTGAAAGTCCGTAAATGATGAAGGTGGATTTATTTTGTCAAAGAGAACGTTACACCGTAGAGAAATTGCAGTTATTTTCTTGTATCCCAGATTGTGTATATACTTCCCAACAGCAAAAACTACTAAATCCTACTCTCGTATCTTGCAAATTTGAAATTATTGCCCGAACACACACGGTTATCTCTATGTATTACCATATGCTGCAACATCGTTCTAATAAATTTAAGCTAAAGGCGAATTAATGTCGTTTTCTTCAAGTGCTTTATGTTAATAGCTTTATGATTTAAACTACATAAATTAGAGCTTTCCAAATGATCTAAAATTCCAGGAATTTTCTCGTGGTGGATGTTGTTTTCTTATTATTAATAATACAAATTAGTTGCTTTAGGAGTTGTCACGAGACAAAAGCTGATTATTTTTTGTTTTTGACTTCCTCAAGGATCTCTTTTTGATACACTTTTAATTACTTTAGAATGCTCCGAATTGTTTCAGCTTCAAAGATTTGGATTTACACTGTCTCTAAAAATGTTTCTAAGTTGTCTCATTATGAAAACCCACTTTCATGAACTTTGAAGTTTTTCTCTGAATTTTCCTTAATTGAATTCGATTTTTTTTTAATTCCAAAGAAGCAAAAGTAAGTTTAGAAAAAAATTACTGAAGTTCGATCTAAGAAAATTTCAAAAATTGATTACAGAGGCACTGTTTTGTTCTTTATATAGAGCAATTTTGATGCACTGTTGCAAGCAGCCCTAAAAATTGTTGGTGTAGTTTGTGGAGTATTCCGAGGCATTCAAAGACACTTCAGGGAAGGTTAATGGAAATCTAGCAATTTCTTTTTGAGGCAGTCTTTGAAACATCGAAACAATGACTAAAGGCATTTCCAGGCAGTTCAAAACAAAAACAGTCTTGCTCCTATGTTCTTACCCTGACCAATCAAATTCTCAGAATCTTATGCTTCTGTAAATTCTATTTTGCATATCTACATTGCAATTCGTTGCAACACCTATTTCAAATTTTTAAAATTTTATATTGAGTTGGTAACTGAGCTATATTTTGAGATAATTTAGGTTTATTTTCTGGACCTTTTACCTTGCTGCTGTTAAATAAAAAGGGAGTACTAAAATAGTGGGCGCTCGTAAACTAATACGGTTACATCCCGTGAAAAATTGGATAATTTTCGCGGCAGCTTTTGTGATTATAATAAACACGGCAGGGTACAGATTACTGCTGATTTCCAGGACTAGTCGTAAACTATTAGCAGAAGCGGTAACCATCCTGGATCCTCATAACCATTAACCGTACGTGTTTATGACCGTCAAGCGTGTGGCCTTTTGGGCTTTTCATTGAGTTACATATCCACGAAACGTCTTTCGTTTTATATACCCAGCCGAGGTGCGATTCCTAAAGAATCTCAAAGAAAAGATTGATTTCGGATCGATTTTCCTTAAGAAAATCCGAGCCTAAACGAAAAGAGCACTTCCGGGGGCAGCGTTTGTTTTTAAAGTTGGTAGTTGAAATGACAGATTTTACGATGGCCAGGAAGGTAGTTGAGCAGAAGAGGGTTTTCATCGCCAGTCTTTGGGTTTTCCCCAGGGCCTTTTCGAGGTCCTCCTCAGTATTTTTCCTTGGCGACTCGCTTATTATTTTTCGTAAATGTTTTTCTTTCTTACATTGGCTTTTACTTGGGATTGTTTTAGTTTTATCTGATTGCTTTTATAAAGCTTATTATATACATACAGTTCTTTTGTATATTTTAGTACCTACTTCGGAAGCAGCTAATTCTTAACATCACCTTTTAAATTAAAAACAAAGGTTAAAAGGAAATTCTTAACTAGTGATTTTGATATATAAACATACATAATTACAAAATATTTTAGAACATAAAGAGTTGTCGTTGGTAATTGTAAACAAAGATTAGTTTAGCTATTCGTACACATGTGGCACGATCCTGCCTTACAAAACCATCAAATGTCGTTTCTGTATGCAACACCTGCAGTTCGATGTCGGAAAGTGTCTTGGCATCCGTGTCCCAAATTAATCCCTGTGATCCCAAATATGTGGTTCGGTGTTCAGCGGTTGTTCAGCCATGTTACATCATACCGCCCCAGAAGCCCTCGATTTACAATGCACATTCCGCAAGGTAATAACATTGCCGTCGTTTGAAAGGTTTAACACAATCTGCTTAAGAATTGCTTATTAAAACGTCGTAGGAATTCTTCTATTCGGTTTTAGGGGTTTGTATTGAATTTTTGTTTTCTATAAAAAGTAATTGTTAGTGTTTTTTTTTCTTAAGTAATTGTAAAGTGTGCAAACCTGTTGATCTTTTGTCGTTATACAAAAAATAGAAGTTTGTCCAACTATTAAGACGTTTGCCTAAATTAGACTCTGTTGTATAAGGCTTGCGAAAATGTTTCAAAATATTTTGATTAATATACATATATTACATATACTGAAATATACAAAAATTATTAAAGCAATTACTGTACGTGTTTTCTAACTTTTTAGTAACTTTAAAAATTCCAAGTTTTATTGCTAATTTCATTACAAATAATTTCAAGTACATTTCAATATTGCAGAAAAAATCCACTTTTAACTTTTAGTTTTCATATTTTTCAATTTATGATCGGTATTCTTGATATAAAAATTAAATTATACCTAGGTATGTTAAAATCTTAGTTTTGCCTTCAGAATTTTGAATAAGTACTGGTTGTGACGTCTGTCTTTACATAATTAAAAAGTATGG
Source organism: Melanotus villosus (assembly GCA_963082815.1). NCBI lineage: Eukaryota > Metazoa > Arthropoda > Insecta > Coleoptera > Elateridae > Melanotus > Melanotus villosus. Next base: position 58,155,714 of record OY720418.1, on the reverse strand, counting down.
TAACAATAAAATACCCACAAAAAATAAAAAACATTTCAAAAATTTTGGAGTCCAATTGAAGTTTGAATCTAAACCTTAGAACTCGAAGTGATGTAATATTGATTTTAGTGGATGAAACCATTAAACATGGACATGTTTGAAATTGTAATTAGCATTATTTAAATAAAAAGTGTTCTTTATAATTCCCATTCTTTAGCTATTAATTCATCACTAGTAATAATTCATTATGAATCATATCCAGTATTACAATTTTTTTGGAATTGGTTTTTCCCGTTACGTTATACAATTATTGCTTCATTGGTTAAATTAGATATGAACATTTAAAGTATTTTACACACTAATTTGTAACTGCTCGTAAAAACAATTCGATGTCTTATTAGGCCGCTAACGATGTTTGAAATATTAGCTATTTTAGGATATTATTAATCTGCCGTTGCAAAACAATATAAACTAGAATCATCATAAAAGTGACGATGTCATGTTATTTGAGAATTGGGTGTATTCCTGTATTTTAACAGCATACTTTTATCTTTGAAGCGTTTTTCACAAGATTGTATAGTTATTGAGCATAGTCTCGAACAATGAATTTAAATGTGTTTTGTGTCAATTCATCAAAATATTCTAATTTTTATTTTTTTAATTTTTTGTTATTAATATAGACCTATCAAGTATTTTAGGAAAGCCTTGCGACAGTGGTTATCGAACGTCAAAGATCTTCAACAAATTTTTACTTTTTTAATTAGTAACAAAAGATTGCTTATTGCGATGGGGATTGAATTTGAGATGTGGATCTGTACTGGAAAAACGTATTTTTGGACATAATTTTTTTGCTCGCGGGTGTTACGTATAAGCTCAAAAGTTGATCATCCGCATGCAAAGAAGAAGCTTATACAGGGTGTCCCAAAAGTAAACGGTCATACGTCAACCATAGATAGAAAATTCAATGCTGAGTAAAAAAGGTTTAATGAACTAGTGCCCTATTTGCTGTGGTTTAGAAGATAAAAAATAAAATGTGAGACAACTTAACATAACGGAACAAATAATAAATATTTAATAAAGTAAGTAAAAACTACTGAAGATAACAAACATGAAATAATAATAGTTAATTATAACCGGTGCTCAAAATTGCCTCAATCAGATTGAATGCAAGCTTCTGAGCGCCGAATGATTGGATTCATTGCATTGTATGTTTCCTGTGGTAATTGCTGCTGTAATAATTCTTTGTATCAATTCATCTCGCGTATTAAATTCATGTTGGTAAACCAATTGCTTCATATAGCCCCAAAGATAAAAATCTAAACATGATAAATCTGGTGACCTAGGAGGCCATGTCACAGGACCGCCTCGTCCGATCCAACTTCCTTGGTAGTTTTCGTGCCTTGATTTTCTAAAATCCAATGGCAAAACTCAATACGTGTAGCAAAATCTTGTGAAACTTGCACTCTTTGATAGTGATGCGGATGGAGCAGTTGGTGTTTTATTATGCGCCATACTCGACTTTTAGGAATTCTGGTATATCTCGAAATTTGGCGAACATTTACTTGAGGATTATTTCCGACAGCATCAATTACTAGTTCTTCTGTTTTCATGAATTCTTCCTAGGGTATGTATTGTTTTGAAATTTACATTTTCGGTGCACTCTTGCAAAAATTCTTCGGTTTGGGTAGCGGCGCTGATATTCTGCTGCTGCACCTCTCGCGTTTCCGTTGCATAAACCACAAACGATATGCATTTCGACGTACTTCCTATTCTCAAACCTGTGTCTTGGCATTTTGAACTAGCTTCTAGCACTAAATTTGTATTGTCGCAACTTTGACAGTGACAAACAAATTAATATGATATGATATATCGTTGGCATTATGCAACAATTGATTTGTTCACAAAGTTAAATTCATTACATACTTTGCTGACCTATATCGTCTAAACTGGTTCATTAAACCATTTTTACTCAGCATTGAATTTTCTATCTAAGGTTGACGTAAGGCCGTTTAGTTTTGGAACACCCTGTACATATATTTTTAACGGTTTGGCCAATATCTTTAAAAATTTCAAAAATTTGTTGTCTGTTCGATTTCGCTATGCGCCATATTTTAGGCTTCTTTTTCTCTTTCTGCAGCATGATTTATTCATTCCAACACTGAATATATCCTTCCTCATGGCTCTTCCATTCCCCTCGTACTTGCGCCTTCCTAATCCACTGTGATCTAACAATTTTTGAAATATTGTCTCTCCGCCTTGTTCTTGGTTATCCTCTGTCCCTTGTTCCTATTCGTGTCCTCCATATTGTTACTTTCTTGCTCCATCTGCCATTCGTCCTACGGAGCATAAATGTTCTTACCGTCGCCTGCGTTGATTAAAAACGGAGTTTATAAAGCCTGCCGAATAGCAAAAATGGCCATTATGCAAATTTTTACCACTGCTTGCTTTTGGCGCTAGTTATCCATCGTTGACAGCTTTGATTTTTTACGATTTACAACAAATACGGGTTATTGGATGTTTAATATTTAATCCAGAAAGTGTATTACAATATAAATTTCAATTGTATGCAGGTTTTCAGAACCTTATGAGACTGTGTAAAAAATTAACTAAATAGGAGTGTAAGAAGGGTGCAGATACTTACTACTTTTCCTCGGCACAAACCAGGAAGACCTTCCAGGGATTGGACTGGTTATTTAGCTTAAATATAAAACTAAATCTGTAGAATTATGGCAAGGAGGAATGCAAAAAGACATTTTTAGAACGTACTTTTTGTTGTATAACTAAACGAATAACCAAAAATTAACAAAGTTAAATTAGAAATACAGCTGTCAGTGAAAGGATAAGTAGCGCCACGGAGAAAATTTGAACTAGTCGATTAACTGTCAAACGGCCCTATTCGGCAGGCTTTATAAACCCCGTTTTGAATCAACGCAGGCGACGGTTCTTACCAACGTCATTTTTGGGTGGATATTAGTTCAGCAGCGGCCTTTTGTTCTTGTCCTTATATAAGTGTTTGTTTTTTGTCAGCCAATTTAATGCCTAATACTGATCGTTCCATTTTTCGTTGTGTTATTTTTATTCTATCAATATTAGTTTTTGTGAACACCCATTTTTCAGATACATATTTTAATATAGGGAGGATGCATTGATAAAAAGTTTAGTTTTTAAATGTTGTTTGAAAGGGTCTTTGAACACATTTCGTAGTCTTCAGTAGGCCGCCCAAGTAAGTTGAATTCGTCTAGTTATCTCAGCTGTCCGTCTATATTTATTCTTATATTGTGAGTTTTTTCCCCAGATATATAAATATTCGGTCACCATTTCTATTTTTGCTCCATCTATTTGTATGTGTTTACCGTCTTCTTGATTTGTCATTAATTTGGTCTTTAGAGATGTTAAGCCTGAGTCCTACTTCTTCTACTGCCGTTTTTAAATTATAGATTATTGCTTCTATCTCATCCATATTATTAGAGAATGGCACAATATCATCAGATGTTTACCGTTCACATTTATACCTTTCTCCTTCCATTGTAGCTTTTTAAATACGTTTTGTAATAAGTTGGTGAATAATTTAGGGGAGAAAGGGTCACCCCTGTCTTACTTTAATTGGGTTCGTGTCGTCAAATAGTTTCACGGTGATGGTGGATTACTTGCATGTATCGATAGTCTATTCTGCATCTATGGAGTGCATTCTTTACGGCCCAAGTCTCGACGGTATCGAAAGCCTTCTCAAAATCTATGAAAATCTTGTAGAGAGGCTGGTTATGTTTATGGGACTTCTCCATTATCTATGCGAGAGTGTGGGTTATGGCTTATGGCCTATCACACTGGTTATTTCCATTATGTTTGCTATAGTTCGGGTGAAGAGTTTACAAATATTTGACGCAAGGAAATTTTTTTAGATCTTGTCTGTTTCCTTTCTTGTGAATGAGGTTAGAGGTTTTATACGCTTTAAGGCACTGTTCCTGATTCCACAGTACAACTAGACTAGATGTTTTAATAACTATTATCGATCCGCCTGCTTTAACCATTTTAATAATAATTTCGTCGGGTTCAGGAGCTTTTCGATTCGCATTTAATTATGAGCTTGTTCTACTTCGTCTTTTGTTATATGCGAAATATCTTCTGTAAAGTGTTTTGTAAGTGGTGCTCTTTGGTCTGTTGGACATAGTGGCGGTTCTTCGGAAGCGGATGAATATAAATTTTGATAGCAGTATCGCAGTATCTTCTTTGGTGTTTTGCGTATATTCCCCTGAACATCGATTATTTTTATGATTTGGCTTCTTCCTGTTGACAGCTTCTTTTTGAACACTGTTGGTTGTTTGTTTTCTAAAACCCGTTTGATTATGTCGTTGTTTGCCGTGGCAATGTCTTGTCTGACTTTACGTCTTATTTCCTTATTCAGTTCTTTTAGTTCTTCTTTTGTTAATCTCCTTCTTCTCTTATTTCTTGTCGCTTTAAGGTCCCTGGTTTCTTGTTTCAGTTTACATTTCGGATTTCTGCTCTTTGTTTGTTTGTCAATCTTTTTAATGGCACTGTTTATGCTGTTTGTAGTATTAGGGTATTGTTCTTCGATAGATTCATGTATAATTTTACATCTAAGTTCTTTTTTCTACAAACACTACTAAAAACTGAATTTTTAACACGGCATACTGCAATTAAAAATGTAATATTAAATCCCAGCGTGTTAAAAGTAAATCACGTGGTTTACTTTTAACACTAGTGTTAAAAGGCTGCTGCCACAATGACAATTTTGAAGCAACTAAAATATTAATCAAAGATTGATTTTGATTTAACTCAATAGCACCTACCAAATCGACAAATCTAACGTTGCCCTACTAGCAGCTTCTTCTATATCGACCGGAAAATTTTCACTTAGATTAGAACTCATCTTAAATTATTCTTTTTCACTTTTGACAAGCATATGTCAAACAATACATATTATGTAAGCTCAATTCTAAATTGTTTCGCAAATGTCACAGAGTACTAGATTTTTTAGGTAATCTTTGGAATCTCTAATCCTCCTCCTCCTCCTCCTGCGTTCTCTTCTTGTCAGAAGAATCGTGACCCTATGACAACACATCGTCTCGTGTTTTTATTCATTACGGATTCGTCGTGCAACTTCGCGCCATCTTTCTCTGTGGGCAGCTGTTCTCGTGGCTTGTTGAAGAGATTTGCCCGTTAGTGTCTTTATTTGATCCGACCATCGTTTTGGCGATCTTCCTCTCGTTCTAGCTCCTTCCACTTTGCCTTGTATGATTAGTCTCTCAAGGTTACTGCTGTTTCTTCTATTTATATGGCCAAAGTATTTTACTATCTTTGCATTTATTCTGCTAGAGAGGCGATTTGGATTGTTGATTTCTTCTAAAACTGACACATTAGTTCTATGTGCCGTCCATGGTATTCTGAGTAGGCGTCTCCAGACCCACATTTCAAAGGCATCTATTCGTCTTCTGTCTGCCATTTTTATAGTCCATGTTTCACAACCATACGTCATTATTGGGAAAATCAGCGCTTCTACTATTGCCTTTTTTGTGTTCATTGTGATTTGTCTGTCCCTCCACACATTCTGTAATTTAGTCATAGCGTTACGTGCAACCTGTATTCTCCTTCTAATTTCTAATTCACATCCTCCTTCATTACTTATGGTTGAGCCTAGGAACACAAAATTATTCACCACTTTGTAGTCCCTTATGAATCTCAGGTCCGGATGGTTTCCATTCTTCCGGTCTACGATCATTATATTTGTTTTGTTGTGATTTATTTCTAGTCCATATTGACGACTTACATCTTCTAGCTTTTCAACTATTTCTATTAGTTCAGTTTCTGTACTCGCTAAGAGAGTTGTGTCATCTGCATAACGTAAATTTCTAATTTTTGTGCCGCCAATTGTGAAACCTCCTTCCCAGTTGTCCATGGTTATTCTCATAATATATTCACCGTAGATGTTAAACAGGAGGGGGGACAATATGCAACCCTGTCTGACCCCTTTCTTGATGTCACAAGGTTTTGACAGGTGGTTGTCAATCTTTACTACTGCCTTACTGTTTTGATACAGATTTTTGATCAGGATGATAATGTGTTTTGGTACCCCCATTTCTGCTAGTATTGTCCACAGTTTATCCCATTTAATGCTAATCTCTAATAAGAGAGTTTAAAATGCTTTCAATGGCGTTTGTTGAAAAACTAGTGTATGCTATTCGTGTTAAAAGTGATTTTATTTTGTTCGTGGGGTTGATCAACTCGCAACGCTCCTTTCGCAATCTTCCTCACTCACAAAATAAAATCTCACTTTTAACACTTGTATCATAAATAGCTATTATCGTGTTTTTTGAAGTCTGCTTTAAATTTATTTATCGCCTCGCCACAGTACTGAATCATGACGGAATGAGTGATCACCGCTCGGTGAGGTCCAAGGTCAATGTAAATGCTAAACAAGAAAGAACTAACTTACAAACAAGAAAAAACAAGTCCGATATGCTTGGCCGGTTACAACCGGTATAAAGTCGCTGTCCTTTTCTTGGTTGGCAAGTTGAGTTACCGTTACCTTTCTGCCTCTTGCTAAAAGAGTTTCGCCTCTGGCGTGGTTGACACGTTTGAGTTACCGTGCTCTTTTAGTGTTCTCTTTTCCTCCTCTTTGGCCCCCTTAAAAAAGTGGGCCAAACGTTGTGTTCTTCTGTCTCAACAATGACACGGCCCCAATCCGGAATATGTTTTGATAATACTGACACTGACTGTGGAAGTCTTCGAATCCAAGAAAAAACAACTAAGAATAAATGGCGAGGTGATAGATAGTTTATGCAGTAAGAAATAATTTTGCTGTATGGACCTTTTTTGGAAATTATTCGATTCGTGATCTACACCGTAGGATCGGTGTTCATTTGCCATTGTCGGCAATTTTTTCGAAAGTTTTAGACAGACATAGACAGCACGAAACTATAAAGGCTAAGCATATGCAATATGCAGTGGTGGCCACAAGTAGAGCAAGACCAAGAAATATTCTATTCTACAACTTTTTTTTAAGAAATACTAACTGTATTTACTTTAATAGTGTAATTTTGAATTATTTCCAAGCGTCTTTTGGGCATCGAATTAATTTGTATACCGACTTTATTGATGTTCTTCCATGCGTGTTATCATGATTCAAACAATTCAGTCTTGTTTTTATATTTTGTATATCGAATATGATCACCCAGTTGCTCCATTTTAAAACATTAACTTTTCTTTGCTCAACCATCCCTTGATTAACGCAGGTGCATGTTTTGAATCATTATCATGTTGAAAATAGTGTTCAGGCCGCATTTTCGTGTTCGTACTGCGTTATATTATTAAGAACATCTAGATATTTAAACGGATCTACTATTCTTTCGATTTTGTATAAAAGACCCATTCTATATCCTGAAAAACAATCCCATACCGCCACCGAACCTCTACCATATTTTACTGTCGGAATTGTATGTTTAGGGCAGGGTGCATAAGAGTAGGCGAATCATCGTAGTACAGAGCGAGCGGGTAGTAGGCGAGCGAGTAGTAGGCGAGCGGGTAGTAGGCCTTTACTATGCAAGGAACGCATAAGAATTTATAATCATAGGCTTAAAATTACACATTTTTACAAAGATTTATCATTAATAATGCAATTTTAGTGCTTTAGGAAACCATTTATTTTTTTACTATACAGGGTGTCCACAAACGCACTTCACAAAAGAAAACTGTAAATTCTAGAGCTCATTTTATGTCGATTTGACGTAAATCACCTTATCCAAAAATGCTTGCTAATATGGGAGCTAGAGCTCTTTAAAGATGGCGCCCTTACATCGGTTTAATTCAAATATCTTCAAAACGGTTTCCTTTTAAGTAATAACATTCTGTACATTTATTTCGTGGAGTATGCTCAATCGTATGGCATAAATACGTTTTTTAAATTGTAGTCATAAGCGGCTCGTTTGGGAGGGGTTTTGGACATTTTTATTCATAACTTTTTTGTCTTTGAAAATTTCGCCATTTTGACATAACATTTAACAAATTTCGATTTTTTATAAAAAAAATGATGCTCTTATCTGAAATCGCTATGACGCACCGTTTTCGAAAAAAATCGATTTGAACTTTTCATGTTCAAAGAGCTCTAGCTCCCTTAGCAAGCATTTTTGGATAAGGTGATTTACGTCAAATCGACATAAAATGAGCTCTAGAATTTACAGTTTTCTTTTGTGATGTGAGTTTGTGGACACCCTGTATAGTTTACTTCACTAAAATAAAAATAAACAAACTTTAAAACTACTTATAACTGAAATGTTTATTAACATGTAGGTACAATATCAATTATGCATTTTCAAATTTGATAATATGTAAATGTATATTTGAAACCATATACATATTATAGTTTTCTAGTGTGTATAACTATCCTAAGCCTATAATAATTATAACTACAATTTTTGTAGTTTTGGTTATGGTTTAAAATGTTGAGCATCTTGCTGAATTGTGTAATACTTCATTCGTCGTAAAATGTAATAATGTAAGGCAAAACTAATGATATCATATTTATGATCTTCGCAGGGAAACGAAAATTTGTAATTGAGGATAATTTTATCTATAATCTCATCATAAACAAATACTGAATGAACATTTTCTGCAAAATAACGTTCCACTTCCTTTAATAAATTGAACATATAGTCGAACTTCAATAAGTCGAACTTCGATAACTCGAATTTTTGATAACTCGAAACAAATTGGTTGGCGTTAGCGCCAAGAGTGAAAATTATGTGTAATTTTTACTTGATAACTCGAACTTCTATTACTCGAGTATCTTGATAACTCGAACAGAATATTTGGCGCCACCTTCGATAAGTCGAATTTTCTGGGAATCGTTGAGCGTTTTGCGTTCGTATTTAAAAACCAATGAACATACAACCGATTCTCTGTATAATGGTTTAAATAACATTGAACCCTTAACCATAATATGTTCCCTCCCCCGGCCGTGCCTTATTGTTACACCGATTAAGAAATCGTAGCTTTATTTTAGTTTCTTTGCCGTCACCAGCGAACTAATTTATTGTTTAATTATTAAATTGCCCTGCTGCTAAGAGTAGATAAAACAATAATGCATTCGTTCAGAAATTTGTTTACAAACCTTAAATTCTGGGTAATTAATTAGTCATGGACATCAAACTTTTTGAATCCGGGGTATTAATTATTTTCAACGGAAAATATTTTTAATATTTATATGTCTCAGACGGGAAATTTTAGAAAAAAGCTAGATATTAGGCTATAAACTTTTTTGGTATTTTTTAAGCAAACTTAAAATGAAATAAGTTAGATTTACCTTAAAATAAGTAGTCATGAATGATAAATTTAAATAAAATCGGTGAAATATTAACCCGAAGTCTTGATAACTCGAACTTTTTTTCAGGCAAGTCATGGTTCGAGTTATCGAAGTTCGACTGTATGTATATTTGGGTGCACTAAATAACCATAACTTTTTAAATTTGTTAATTTTGCTTGGTTGGCGGTTGATGCATCTACTCGTAACGCGTTCTTACAGATTTAGCAATTCGTGGTTTTCAATAATTTAAAACAAACAAATCCTGTCATACAGGGAATTTTTCTTTTTAGTATACATATACCCTATGTATACTTTTATAATAAACGCAAATAGGCAACCCACTGTACACTATAAACGTCTCGTCATGTGGTGCGTAAAGGTTATGTTTCATGTTTGTAAATAAAAAATCAAAATTAGTGGAATATCAACATAATTTTAATTCAACGATTATTCTAAAACATAAAATATCAACAATACAAAACAGAAAGGAAAATAAAAACAGCAAGAGTTAAAGACTAATTTTTTGACATTAACTTAATTTGATGATTTTTGCCACAGCATGCTAATTTTTTAACGTTTATAGTGTATAGTGGGTTGCCTATTTGCGTTTATTATAAAAGTATACATAGGGTATATGTATACTAAAAAGAAAATTTCCCTGTATAATATATTACGCATTCTGTAATTTCAAAAACTGAGAAATCCTCTTCGCCTAATTCGTCAATATTCCAAGCATCGTTTGAAATTAAGCCGTTTAGTTTCTTTTTCAGTGTTTCTATATTATGTTCACTTCTATCAGAATTTCTCGACTGATTTTGAAAGATTACTTTATATAGTCATCAAAATTAAAACTTTTTTTCTAACACTAATATCTTATACTGTTTCTATGGTGCATAAGAGCTCACTTGTTATGTTGCCTTTAAAATACGATTTCTCTATAAAATACGTCGTCAATGACAACGTATTTTATAGGCCTTTAAAATACGCTTTTCTCTATAACATACGTCGTTGCCTAGCAATCTTCGCATTTTGTGTATTGTAACGCGTCTCAAATAATAATTTATTAAAATTTCTCATAATATATTAGTGAAAGATATTAGTGTTAGAAAAAATCTTGAAGACAACTCGTGTTTTATAGTTTAAAAATCTCGGTCTATCAAATCCTCGGCTCACTTCGTTCGCTCGGATTTGAACTACGACCTTGATTTTTAAACCTTCTATAAAACACTTGTTGTCTTAATAGCTATTAAAGCCTCCCCACCACAATTTTTCGTGCAGTTGCCAAATTGCGGTGGTTTAATTAATTTGTAGAGAGAGAGCATTCTGTATAGCTGCATAAACGTGATAAAATTAGGATGACCATTACATCCCGCAGCTTGGCGTATACTTCCAAAAAAGCGCTAGAAATAATTTAAAATAAACAAATACTTATTGCTGGCAAAGTATTTATATTTATGTATTTACCTCAATCGCGTTCTGATTCATTTTGGAGGAAAGAACGAACTTAAAATTACACCTTTCTAATAAATATTTGGTTAATTCTAACTTTGAGTGACAAAACACTCGCAAACCTTCAGCTGTTGATGGCGTTAAGAATGAAGATTTACTAATTTCACCACTTCTTACATGAATTTCCTATACATCGTGCCATTTGATATTTTCCGAAATTGTCTATTAATAAAAATATCAAAAGTTTTAATATTAAGCACTATAATAAAGTAGTTCTTTGTATACTTACTTCAAAGTCTTTATTTTCAATGGAATATACCCCTTCGGCTTTAAATTTTCTATTTAAAGCATCAAAGAGATTATTCATTCTTTTTGTAAATGCTATTGTACCATCACATTTTTGCAGTAAAGGTACACCTTTTTCTTTGTATAATTTTAGCCCGGCGACCACAGAATTACTAAAAATCTGATACAACAATTTATTTTAAATTCATGTAGGTACTAATATAATAATCACTAATCAGCCTGCTAATCAATAATAAATAGATCAACGTAGTACTAATACGTGGTACAATATTTACCTGAGTTGCTAATTTAACGCGCATTTTCAATAAATTGGTAGGATGTACGTGTAATTTAGTAATTTTTGGACAGGCACGAGCGTGAGCTGGAAGGCTTATATCTTCATTAAATAAAGTTACATAATGATTCCACTTTACGCAAGATTCCCCAATCTAAAAGATACAAGATATTTGTATGTAAACCATAAGCACCATTTGAACTTGGTAGGTCGTATTCTATCTTGGTGTTTAAAATTATGTGTCTCTAATTAAAGTCGTGATTAATGGATTAAAGTAAGCATAAAATTGCAAATATCTAATTTTAATGCATCGAAGAGGGATGCAAGGTTGTTATAGTAATTAAACATGGCATTAAATTTAATTTAAAAATAGGAATACGGCCCAATATGTATACCTGAAGATTCTGTTTCATTATACGGTTGCGTATGCATTTAAACAAATGAGGTACATCGGAAAACACAAAAATATTCCTGTTGTCATCACAAGGGTGCTGTAATTTGTTTTGAAGACCGTTAATTTTCCCTGATATACCAAACAGGGACCACATTTTACGATTGGTAGATGCACCGTCACATACTATTCCATCAACATATGCACCCGTCTGTTCTAATTTTAATATGACCTGAACTATTAATTTTGCTAATATTGTTCCAGAAGTTGACGCTTTCGATGCATAAACCGCTACAGGTTGAGAATATTTGTCTCCTAATGCATTAAACATAAATACCAATGCGTGATCTGCAAGATTTTCTATGGTATTGCTATTTGGCACTAAATCTAAATTTTCTTCTCCGTAGTCAACGATACCCTCAAATTTCATTTTTTTAATGTTAACGTTTAAAGCGGTTCTAACGGCCATTTCGTCAAAAACTAAAATACCATGTCGCTGATATTCTTGTTTCATGTTTAACTTTTCTTGTAGAGCTTTGAAGAACTGTTCGTCTAGACCGCATTTCAAATTCATTAGGCTTAAATATTTTCTAATGGTCGTTATATTCGGTAATGGAAGAATATTATTTTTAAGTAAAAAACGATATGCTGCTGTACTCCTGATATAAAGCACCAAACACAATAGTAACCAGTCGCCTGTATATCTCCTATTTTTTTATTACTAATTTTGGCGCACTTAAGGCATTCTAATATTAACATTTTTTGAGACGGGGGCATGTTAAGTTTAGATATTTCTTGATCAACAGAACTCTCTGAAAGTTCATTATATTTTATAGTTAGATATGTCATCTATTTTTTTTATTAAGTAGTTCAATTTTTTGCTAAAGTCTAAATTTGATAGATCTTTTGGTAGATTGTGTGGCACGTATTTTTCTAGACATTCCGGAAACAGAGAGCCTTGTAACTTTTCTTGGGCAGCTCGCAGTCTTTAATTTAAAATAATTCACTAATCGTTTGGAGAACTGGCATTTTGATTGAAATTTACCAACTTGTGAGCATTTAATATGATGCCAGACTCCTGTACTATTACATAACATCGCTTTTACTGACCACCTCTTTGGATATTCTAAAATATTCGGTCCACCGTCGCACACTAAATAAGATGATAATTTTTTCAACAAATTTTCTAGTTTCTGCAATAAGTTCTCTGAAGCTAAATCTACGTCTTCTAACTCTAGTTTCTCATAATATGACTTTGGTACCTCAAAATCTTTCATATTGATCGTAATCTCTAAAGTATCTTTAATAGAAATAGATTTCTTTATAAAGGGTTTATTTGAGATGAATGAAAATGAAATTTCTTGAAAAATGACCGCCCTTTTTCCATTTTCATGTACTTTCGTGTATGACCAATGGGAGTTGGGTAATTTAACTTTTTCTGCTTTGGACCATAATACTGAAAAAGTAGTACTATTACTATTTAACGTTTCACATACGTTGTGGGGAGTAGCTCTTTTTTTCTTAAAGGCTAAATTATTTAAACTCCTATCATGCGGGGCTTTTCGTTTAGTTTTAGTATTGCTAAGGTGTGCAGGACAATTTGGGAATATACTGGGTACAGCACCAGCGGACAATCTAGGCCTCTTTAAAGGTACCTATAACAATGTGAAGGATATAATAATGTATAAAATTGATAAAATACGTAAATATTCGCTTAATTTAAAGTTCTTAGACTTTTACTAAATTTCAAAACTAATTCCTGCGTTTCAAACATTTTAAAACTACTTTATTTTAAAACATAAATAGCTGGTTTTTTCTATCATGTGTTTTCGTATAATTCTGAGTACCAAAATTTTACATACACTCATACACATCATGTACATAAAACACTTACTTTTGTAATACCATCTGCAGCTACCCACTCTTTTATTATTTCTGTTTCCTTAAAATGTTTTTCACAGACTCGGTCTTTACCCGAGTATAATTTATCTGCGCGCGGAATGGCTTTAGCCCATTTTTTACACAGTTCACTATCACTACCAGCGGTAAACGTACTGTACGTTTGCTTGCAAGAAGTGTACCCAGAACTTCAATTCGGTACAAAGCATTTGAAAACCATTTCTAACAATTATTCGATTGCTTAACGCAGTCTAAACCTGGTGTAAACTGTACGCAGAAAGGCCTACACCCCGCTCTCTAACTTACCGAATGAGCGTTGCAAGCACAAGTGCAGAAGTCCTAAGATTTGGCCGGCCGATAACTCACCTACTCTTATACACCCTGGTTTTGGGTCATCTTTTACCTTATAGACGTCTAACCTAACGCATTCCGTGGGAATTCATTAGACTTGGATTCGTCACTAAAGATAACTTTTATCCATTTTTTTTTGTCCAGTTGCAATGTTCTCTCGCAATTTTCAATCGGGTCTTCACGTTGTTCTTAGATACCTAATAAAAGTTTTTTGGCTGGTCGTCTGGGAATTAAGTCTCCTTGAGGTAGTCTTCGAATTGTGCGAGAACTAACATTTGCAAATCGTTTTCCTCTAAATATTATTTTATTTCTTTGGGGTGCGAACGGATAAAATTCTGCTAGTGGGCTAGTCAGATTATAAGTTTATCTACTGCACTTTTGGTCTTTCTGGATCTTCCACTTTTTTTATAGGATTAACATTCCTCTGTTGTAGCGCATTTTGATGGTATTTGAAACAATGCTTCACGAGAAAGGGGATTTCCTTCGAATGATTGCTTGCTTTTATATTAAAGTAAACGTGATATTTTTTGAAAATGTACAGGGTTGACCATTTTCGAAGGGATTCGATGCTACCTCCCATTACACATACGCAAAAAGTAATAAATGGGTCTTTGCCAAATTTTCGAGATAAATTTGATGGTGCAAACCGAAATTTAAAATCTTCTTGTTATCTGCAGAAAATATAATTTTAAAATTCCTAAGAAAAAGACCAAAGTAATGGCGTTTGTTGGAAAAAATTCCATTAGATCCAAGATAGTGAAAGACGATGTTCCGATGGAGCAAGTATCTCATTTTAATTTTGTAGGATATGTGTCATCAGCTACAATCGTGACAACGATATTGAAAATAAAATTCAGAAATTTCAAGCTCTGTAGAACTATTAACAGAAATTTAAAACAAAAAACCAGAAAATAGACACAATTAAAGTTCTATAAAATGATAGCAACTCCGGTTCTCACATATGGAAGCGAAGCATGGGATCTACCAAAGAGACAAAGGTTGCACAATACAAGATAAGTAGAAGCAGTAACATTGAAATAAGACAAGAATTAGAAATATATTATGACATGAACAACAAAATCGACTCATACAGAGAAAAATTGAAACAACACTTAGATAGAACGAACAAACTGTAAACTACAGACATAAAAGCAAAAGAGACATTGGTCGCCCCTGGAAAAGATGGGAAGACGTTTAGTTTATGATGTCGGAACGGGCACATAATAGCCCAATCCCTGAACGAAGCGACGGCGACGTTATCGAACTACAAGTGGAAATCGAATTTTTTGAAAATTCTTTTCGAAGATATGCTTCGTTTGTTTGTAGAGATAGAAGCAAAAAGTAAAAACAAGCTTAGGACACTTTTTCGTGTAGAATTTACTGGTGCAATTATAATTTTAATTTCCTGTTTAAATTTTGAGTTATAATATAAGCTGATGTTTTTTTAAAACAACAACCGTAGTTGGTTTTGACATCTTTAAAGTATTAAATTTCTTTACCCATATACTATTATCTTAAAATTCCCAATTTTCAGTTTCGCTTTTGGGTTCGCTTTCACAAATTTAATAAATAAAATGGTCGCATCCTAGCGAGAAAATTCTATTGCACTTGAGTATGAGTAATTTAATAATCGAAAACCGTCTTTTGAGTGGGAATTATTTTGAGAACATTTTTGACACGTTAATAACCTTTCTAGTGGCCCACACGAATTACTAAAGCGAGAGGAGAGTACCTTCGTCAATCTTTGGCCTGACGGTTTACTGAATATTTTATGTGCATACCTATGTTTCTATGTCTTTTTAGAAGGTGAACATTGACTGATTATTGACGGGCGTAGGTTTTACTTTCATTGACGAGAATTTTGCAACCGTTTATAATTACATCTCGGTTCCAACAACTCCCGAGGCCTTAGAGTATTGTTTTGCATTTAATTCAGTCATTTGGAACCAGACTTTCGTTTCGAACTACTTCCGGTTGGTAATGATAATGAAGGATGCAAGTATAAATTTAAATGCTAGTCAAGAACACGCCGGTTGAATTTGCTGTAGGTGGAGTTTAATGGATTTGGGTGTTTTTGGATGTCGAAGTAAGTTATCTGTTAAGTATACCAGAACTTCAACCCACTTGTGGAATTTTGTTTAATATTAGATATTTATTGTTTAGATGACCTTTAGATTCAACTAAGATTAAATTAATTGGATCGAAAGTTTTTTGAAAATACCAATGACTTTGTGTATAATGAAGTCTTACAAAAACTTAGAATGTGAAGCTCGGTTATCTTTTAAACATTTAGTTTTAATAAGATGAAAGCGTTTCAAGCAATTTCTTGCGTTTCCGATTGGTGAGTTGTCCTTACTATGTGACATTTGGTCAGAAGGAATGTTGACTTTACCCATTACCCATTTGTTTGTTTTAATATATTAAAAGTATTTTCCCAATGGAAGAAATCTTTTAATCATGACGGTAAGTGTTAAGTTACCTCCCTAGAGAGGTAAATGGACCGTTAATTGATGGTTTATCCTTGACTTCCATACTCGACATAGTGAATTTCATGTAGCTCCCTTGCTATGTAAATAGAAACATTTAATTATCTAGAAATTTCTTCAGTTTATAGTCAAAATTTATTAATTTTAAAATTCAACAAAAGATAAATTTGTAGTTTCCACTTTCAGTTTGCCCTAAGTGTAAGGCCAGAACTTATTATGTATTTACATGCTTAACGAAATTTGTGGTTCAATAACAATTAAATTATTCTATAAAAATGCACATTCCACAGCAATATAAAACACTACGGTTTAAATATTCATAAAATTAAATTAATGATCGTAAATTATTCGCTTTTCAACTAAAATTTCAGGGCTTAATTTTTTACATAATATCTGCATGTAATTTATAAACATATGATTATTAACCTGATGTAAATTTTATTATCTGTATAATATTTAATTACAATAACATATGTTTGTAATTCGCGGAAATCATTGATAGGTACCCAACATATTGCACAAATGACAAAATGATGAGGCTATGGAATTGTATTTTATTGTTTTTGTATTTTTTAGATGTTTTTTTTTCTAAAACTATCGGTAACAATTACTCAATAAAAGTAATTGTAAAGTTATTACACGCAATTAACGCCAACGACATGAATTCTAATTAAATATATTTATAATTTATGAGGTAATAATCGTTCATCTACATTTAACATACTTTTTTACTTTCCATACTTGCAACGCATGTATAGGAAAGTATTGGAATCGTGCAAAAATTCAAAATCGTAAAAATTCGAAAAAAACACGTTTTAGGGTCCAGGCATCCTAAATATGTGTTTTTTGAAAAATGTCGTGCGTGCGTTATCGTCATATCTCCAAAACTACTGGGCCGATTTTCATCAAATTTGGTATGCGGGCCTATAATTACAGTACATCTGTAAAATAAGCTTTTCAAAAAAATCCGGAACCGGAAACGGAAGTTAGCCATGTTTTTTTGGGCGCAGATTTTTTCTTGAAAAAAATTTCAAAATTTTGCTTAGGAAATCAATAGAGAATTTGAAAGGTAATCGAATAATTTTTGCCCGAAGTTTCTATGTCATAAATTGCGTCCTGGGCGATTGTACCTCTAGCTCGGCTGATTAGAACTAGCTGAAAAAAAATTCAAAATTTCAAAAATGAAAAGTATGGAAAGTCCAGCGAAGATTCTTCGCCAATTTTTTCCGGATAAGTACGAATTATTTATTATGTACTGTTATTTTTAAATTGTTAATGTTTTCGCTTCAACTGTTTTTCAATCGAGTTGTAAAGTTGATTAAATACTTTTTGTTATCTTTCAGGCTAGCGTTAATTTCAATACGTTTTTAATTTTCGAGGGAGGATTGATTCTCCTCTGGGCTTTTTTCTCATTCCCATATTCGAATTAGTGCAGTTTCTCAAATTGAAATTTTGATGTTATATAATTTGAGAATTGGAAGTATTGGCTAAATAGGTACAAAACGTATTTAGGTGCGATATACGAGGGAGCATCGATAAGTACTTAGCCTACCATATAAAACGCCATAATATTTCATAACAAAATTTTGTTTATTCAATATAATCTCCTTTAAGACTTACACATTTAGCAGAACCTTCATAAAGTACTTCCAAGCCCGTTAAAAACAATTCTTTGTTTTGGTCTGCAAACCACTCCTGAATGGTTTCGTCATTTATCGAAAATCTTTTACCTTTCAAATGTTTTTTGAGTTTTGGGAACAAATAATAGTCTCACGGTGCTAAATCCGGTGAATAGGGCGGGCGGTCAACCAATTCAAAACAAATTTCATTAATTTTTTGCAGCGCAATCAACGACTTGTGACCAGGAAAAAGAGCACACTTTTGGCAAGTTTTCCGCGGCGTTTTTCCACAATTTTATTACGTAATGGAGTTAGCAACTGAGTATAATACGCTCCCGTGATACTTTACCCTGTTCCAAGTGATCTATCAGAATTATCCCATCTTTGTCCCAGAAATTGTAGCAAGAATCTTGCCAGCCGATTTTTGAACCCGGAATTTTTTGAGTCTTGGAGAACCAGACTGCTTCCACTCTTTGGATTGCACTTTAGTCTCTGGGTCATAGTGATGGTCCCACGTTTCGTCCATAGTAACAAGCCGATCCAAAAAGTTGGAAGAATCTTCTTCAAAACGACGACAGATTTCCTTCGCCGTTGTCAATCGAACGCTCAGCTCAGCATTTAAGCATCTCGGAATCCATTTAGCCGAAAGCTATCTCATACCCAAGTCGTGATGAACGATGTGAAACACACGTTGACACGTTCATAGGAAATGTGCAACGTTTCTGCTATATGCTTGAGCCCAACTCGATTGATGTTCTAAAATCATATCATGGACAGAATCAATGTTTTCTGGAATGATCACAGAAATTGGTCTTCCAGAGCGGTGCTTATCTTTTGACATCTGACCTTCCTCAAATTCCCCAACCCAGTTTTTAATATTGGCGTATGAAGGACACTGATCACCTAAGGTTTCTATCATATCAACACAATTTTTTTTTGCTCGATAACCCTTTCAAAAATAAGTACCTACTTAATAACTGACCGATTACTCGATTTTTTCAAACTCTAGCTTTTTCTCAGACATACCGTTTTCAAAAATTCACAATTTTATCACCGTTCAACTGATGGATGTCAAACTTGTACAACTTATTTATAAAACATCATAGTTGTAACCATACCGATCATATTCAATTTTGTCTACTAGAGACTTTCCAGGCTAACTAGATAATTATCAGTACCCCCTCTTATACCCTTCAATAATTACTTAACCCCAAGGCTGAGAAAGTTACAGCAGTTAGTTGCATATGAAACTACTTTGGTTTTAAATCGTGCTAGGAGTGCAATGGGCCTTACATGAATCAATAAAATTTTCTTTTCATTGGTGTTAAATTTATTGAAAAATCCTGAAATTAGGATTAATTTGTAGTTCTTGCTCTTACGTTAAAGAGTTTGTTTGCGAAATATACGCCCCACGTTGAGTCGAAAAGTTTAATAAGAGCTTAGTTATTTGTTTAAAGCAAACACGTTGAAATGTTTGTTCTGAATTGTTAGAAAAACGACGTTAGTTAATTATTTTTGGTTGTTTGTTTATTGGGGAAGGATCTTAAAGCACATTTCAGGTTTTTAAAAAGGATAGCTTAGTTTTTGTCAAAATTTCAACATAAATTTGAATTTTCCGCATTTTCACTTTAAACCCCAAATTTAAGGACATTTTAAACTTGTGAGTGAATTTCTGTTCAAAAAAGAATAGTTGCTTTTATAAGTATACATGTGTGTTTGATCTTTGTTTCCTCGCACCAAATGCACGCGAATTTCAACAAGCATCAAAGGAAAAACATGTATGTCTCATACAGAATTGAAATATATCAGAAACAGAACAATACGAAGTACGTACGTACATGGCGGCATATATTTTGTACATAAGCTGTAGCAACCCCAGTGCATGCATCATTCGAAAATGAGTTTATATTTCTGTCATATAAATCTAATCTACCGTCTTACACTTATAGTCGCAATAACTCGAACTGAAGGTTTGAAGCGGAGGAGAAGGCGTAATTTGCCAAAAGGAATCGAAACCAACTTGCAAACTTCCTCTTAACTTTACTTTACTACTCGAACTAGTTTGCAAAACTTCGTTGTAGTGTTGGGGGAGTTGGAGGGAAATTTTAATTTTTAATTTTATTCCCGTCCATTCACTGTAGTTAAAAGTCGAAACTGGCTTGGTCCGAAGTATTTTTTTTTTAGTTTTTTCAGGGTGGTTTAACGTTGAGGGCTCTCTTAGGGCTGGTATTTCACTAACATACATACATTTCAATTCAAGTTTAAGTTAAAACTCGGATTTTTCTTCTTCTTCTCAGCCCATATTAGTCCACTCCTGGACGTAGGCCTCTCCCATAAAAAAACATTCGATATCGACATGGTTTTTAATTGGGAGGTATCGGATTAAATCGGCTTAAACTTAAACGCTTGTTCATTTTGACGAATGATTGGACTTTATCCTTAAATTAAGCCGCCTTAAGCTAAGCTTTATTTTAAACCTGCATTAAAAACTTAAATAAGAAATTTATTAGTATTTGAATAAGGTTTTCTTCGAACTTTTTCAAATTTTACTAGGCAATAAAAAAATAAAGCGTTTATCAATAAATTATCGGAATAAATATATACGATTATAGGTTTATGATTGCATCCCCAAAAAGAATGGAAATACTGGTATGTGGAGCGCGTGAAACCGTATATCCAAACATTCAACCCCAATCAACTCCGTCTAACCCCAGTCCCCCTAGCAACGAGCGTAAAGCTATTCTCTAGTATCTCATATTTTCCTAAACTACTTGATACGTTCGCAACAATATGTTCTCATGACTATTCACTATAAATGTCTCATATATTGAAATCCTTATTTGAATATTATTCACGGTTTTCACTTCGCAGACCGAAATATAAACATAAACAAACGAGATACATTCAACTGGTTACCTTTTTCGTTTTAGGCTAGCTTTTCCGGGCTTGTAATGCTTGCACTGTTTTTAACTATCTAGGATTTCTTTGTTAAGAAGAAGGTTCATATAAAAGAAATTTTAACGTACTTCCAGCAAAGCGTTATGGCATAAAAATTATGTTCCATTTCCATGTTTGATTGTAAAGTTTGACAGTTGACCTTTTGATTTTGCAATTGACTCTTAATCATGCGGTTTGTAGTTCATGATATAACACAAAGAGTCGCCAGAGAGGAAGGTTGGGTTCATTTATTTTTTTTTTAAGTCTCATACTTTAAAGTATACCAAGTAGCCTTCTAAAAGGCGCCAGAAAAATAGCCTTGGCGCCAAGGAGGAAAATTTTACGTCAATTGTCATATCAAAGTAGCCAAAAAAGGTGACAAATCGCCACGTTTGGTAACCCTGGGTTGTGTATTGACAACTAAGCTGTCATTTATTGACATAAAATCTAACCAAACATTTAATATGAAGCCCGTTTTGTAACTTTTAAGACTCTAATAGGTCAGATGTGTTTGGTATTTAAGAAACCTTAAAACAACAATTTTTAGAATTTTCGATATTCCGTTCGTCAATTTTTTTAAGTTCAAACAAGACAGCCAAATTAGAGCTTTTAGATATGTTATAGATGACCGATGGATATAGCCATATCAAGAGGAACACGAAAAAAATTCAGTTTGCTCGCAGTTAGACATAAACGATCGACTTCGAAAGACTCAGATTGTCAACTTAATCTTAGAACTTTTCAACTTTCCAGCGATGAATTTTTCTGTGCTTATTTTTTACATTGAGTGAGCTTAAATTTAAAAAGCAAACTAATTTAGTTAGATGTTTTTGGGAGATACAAATTAGCCGAGGATTTTCTGCATTCTAGAACTTCCGGATTGATTGTTTTTTTAATAACTAATTCTTAGTTCTATCAAACCGTGTTAATTACGCGAGCACGTAGCCTTGTTCACACAAGGCCTTCCACGCGATCACGCCATTTCATTCATTCCATTGGAGCGCGTGCTTCCATAATGGGCCTCTCTGTAGACGTATTTACACCATGTGCGTGATCCCACTACAATGGTTCATTGCTTCCACTATTACTGTAGACTGGTTAATAATAGTCGCCGATGAAGTATACAAACCGTGTATTAACTTGATTGAATGCATTTTCCTGTATCACTCGTTGATGTCCTGTAGTCGGACCCGATTGAAATTAGAACACATGTACGACAGACTCGCATAATAAATCATTGAAGGGCGAAGGCGCATAAATCACATCGATAGGGATATTTTCGAAACAACTCCCATCGAACGACGAGATTACGGCATGAATTCGAAAGAACTTTAATGTTATCATTCTTACGTTTACGTCGGGCTTAATCCGAATAAGATTAACTGGATTAGGGGTAATATAAAATTCAGATCGTCGAAGCTGCCTTGGTTACTAACAAAAGTTCGTTTTAATCGTCTCGAGATCGAATAATAGCATTAACGGTAACTTTGTACACACATCAATAGTTTTAAGCAGCTTCCAAGTAGGTTGGACTTGGAGATTTAGGTCTTGCTGAATAAACAAAACCTTTTTCTGCTGCTAGATTGAAACTACAGTGTGAGGTAGAAATACCATTTCAGTTGGAAATAAAAAACCGTGACGTTTCAAATTTTAAATACAAAATTCGAGTGATCCCTTTGGAGTTAGCCGTTTCTGTATTTTCAGTAATAAAAGATCTTATTTTACTTAATTAAATCTTTGTGATTTTTGTGTACCTAACCTACTAATTGATTTGATAGAACATATCTGGTTAGAAACTTCTGCAAATCTAAACGCAAAAGTCGCCATATTTCTATTTCCAACTAATCACACCGTAGAGTTTCTAGTTTGTTTGTATGCCGGTTCGATTAAAAAAAATTAATAAAATTAATATTTAATTTAGGAATGACACAGTCTAATTCTTTACGTAAATAAACTGATACTGAACCTTTGCTTTAAAATACAATTTAATTGTAATTGAATTGCTATATGCTAAATTTTCTTTTTTCTGCGGGGAAGCAAATAATACAAAATTTAATTTTACAATTTTCCAACTAAATTTTTTTTCAGATTCCTAAGTTTTCTAACGGAATTTCAGAATTTTTGGATCTTCCTAGCAATTTTCCAATTTTTCCTATGGCTTTGATATTTCCATAATCTTTTGCTTAATTGTCTGAAATTTCAGAAGTTCACATAATTCTTAAACTTTGCGGATTTTTTCTCAATATGTCCACATTTCTAAAATCTCAGATTAAAAGCTTGTAAAAATACTATAATAATTTAAATACCTATACAGTTTGTAAAGTGGTGAGGTTTCCTATAGGGAAAAC
This sequence comes from Melanotus villosus, assembly GCA_963082815.1. NCBI lineage: Eukaryota > Metazoa > Arthropoda > Insecta > Coleoptera > Elateridae > Melanotus > Melanotus villosus. Next base: position 58,132,359 of record OY720418.1, on the reverse strand, counting down.
TTTTTTAATATGAGTTTTAGGAGAACAATTTATTCTTTATAAAAAATAAAAAAAATGTGCATGTATCGAAAGCCCTTATAGTCAAAGAAAAATCCAGTAATCACTTAAGATAAGATCAAAAACTTGAAATGATGTCGAGTTGTTGATTTTAAATATGACTAAGTCCGAATGTTACATCAGTATCGTATTACCCATGCATTACTCGTTAATCAACGACATTTACTTGACAGTTCAGCGAGCCTAATCTGAAAAAAATATTGACGTTAAAGCAGCGAATCTATCTGGTGAAATGTTATGGTATAGGAGAAGTCTCGTATAAATATGCAATACTGTTTACAAACAGAAAAGTAATAAAAGTTTTATCGAAACGACATTTGCCTTATGTCTAACATCGACAATTGTAGGTAACACGATACTGATGTAACATTCGGACTTAGTCATATTTAAAATCAACATCGACATCATTTCAAGTTTTTGATCTTATCTTAAGTGATTACTGAATTTTTCTTTGACTATAAGGGGCTTCGATACAAGCACAATTTTTTATAAAGAATAAATTTTTCTCCTAAAACTCATATTAAAAAAAATTCCCTATAGGAAACCTCATCACTTTACACACTGTTGTATATTTTAGTAGTCCACTATATATTTTTAGCTTTTTAAATGATTACAAAGTTTTGACACAGTTTTGTAAATCCGTTCTGGATTTGGTCGTTTTTTTTTGTCATCGAGTTATCATTCAAAAAGTTAAAGAATCGGCCTATTTTAGAAAGTATTTAAGTTGCAAACCGTAAAAAAATGGAGTGATATTTTGCAAATCTGGTATGAATATTTTTGTAAATAAATTATCACCATATCTTTGTTTTAAAACATCATATAAACAAAGTAAAGAAAATTGCCTTAGAAATATCGATAGCTTACCCGAACACCTTAATACAGAACTTCATTATTGTTCAATGTTCGTTTCGCGTGCTGCAAATAAAACGAGTAAATACATACGAAATTTCGGCGAGAGGTGAACTAATTATTGGGCCGCATACGCGTATCTATCTGTATATTTGCTTTCTACCGATAAGAAGGAGCGAATAGCTACTGTAGCGGCGTTTCCTCTTCCTTTTGTACTTCACCAAGATATGAAATGTGTGCTGGCGCCGTTCTTGTAACTTGCCGTAAAGTAGGCACTGTCAGTTGCACGAGTTTTCCATGTGCTTATATGGCAGCTAACATGAGGAAGAGAGATACCGAATTGAATTAATTATTGTTTCTGATGGGGGTTCAAGTTCGTTGTTTAATTTTTATTGTTGGTTTGTTACCATTGGTTTTGTTATTTTATATCAATCAGATGTAGCTTTGATTCAATTTATATTACCGGTCAATTACACAAAATAATGAGAATTCTGAAGAACTTCGGATATATTTTCTTGTTATCCTACTTAGCCTGTCATTTTTAACACTGCGCTTTTAATTTTCTGAAAGATATTTGATCTTCATTTAAGTAAGGAACTTTTTAGTTGCAAGTTGATGCCACGAATGTAGTTTTAATTTTCCGTTGATCACAGATCAAAAATCATTGCAAAAACAATACTCTTCTAAGCTTGAATTTAATCTGAAAAACTACTTTGAACCGAAGTTTTAAAATAACATTGGAGAACTGTAGGTTTAAAATACTTCCTGTTTTTACAGTTATTAGTGTTTTAAATTGCCAAGAATAAAAATACTTAATATTTCAAACGTCTTTACATTTGAAAATCCCTTGTTTTTTTCCTTAAATACCTTTTTAAATCTTAATTCGGTGTGTATAATTGTGTACCCTTTATAAAAAAATATATATATATATATTCATATTCAAATATTGATTTATAAATAAAGCTAAAACGTTGAATGTACTCGAATCAAATTCTCCATTAAATTATGTGATTGGGATGTTTTCAGTTGGCGAACCATGAAGTATGACAGCCGAACGTTCTAAATATGCATATTGAACCGTTTACGGCACATGCAATCTGCCGATAATCCGAATAAATTGTGATACATAGCAGCTTTGGTATTTGCATATGAATTACTTCTAAGCGCACCTATCTATCTCTCAAGAGTAATAGCAAATTGGAGCTGAATTTTCAAAAAAGAACTATCAAGCAAATTTTGATTAATTTTTGCTTTTTTGGTCCAAAATGGTTATAAATTAAAATGTTCGAATAGGTAATAAATTAGTAGTTTTCAGGATTGTACATGTGTTATTAACCATGGTGGTTTTAACACAAATATCAAAATTATTCAAAAGTAGGTATAACCTCCCATATATTTCAGTCCAAAACTGAGGAAAATTGTTAATTTAAGTCTTAAATGATTACCTGCAGGAAAAGTAACCTGAGATATAAGACTATTAAACACAGCAAAAATTATTATTAAGAATAAAATTTTCTGAGAATTCAATAATAAAAAAGTTTTTCCTCTTGTATCACCTATCCGTGGACACATTGTATAAGTATTTTGAATTAATGATCATAAACTTTAATTAAATATCAATCCCAGATAGTACCAATTATACAGGGTGTTTCGGAACTGCACGGCACCATTTTAGGGATGTGTTCTCTAGTACAAAATATTACGATTTACCTAAAATTACCTTAGTCCGAAAGTTAATATTTAGGGAGATACAGGGTGTCAAAGTCGAAATTTTAATTTTAATTTTTTGCTGTAATTTCAAAAGTTTTCGGAATATTGATGTGAAAATTGGGGATACTACATATTTTGGGACGGAAAACAATAACCAGTTCTCAATTTTAATGTAGCTCTTAAAAAAACCCTATTTTTGCTGCACCCAATACCTTAAAAATACTTCAACTTTTCTGTACTTAAAGTTATGACTGGTGCAATTGAAAAAAACAATTTCCTCGTCTTTTTAATACAAAAAAGGTATACTAGTTAAATGTCTCTAAAATTAACCATTTCCAAGATATTTGCTATTGAAGTGGACGTGATGCTACATTCTTCAGTCCTTAAACCTTAAACAGCATTACTTGTATTACACTAAAATCTTACAAATTTTTAATGACAAATATTCCACTGATCCGCTATTACTTTGTGTCCTATAACTTGTTTTTGACAAGAATATGTCAATTTTTTATTTTAAATACAAGCCTACTGCGTTACAGAATGTTTGAAAAATAAAAAAGATGTTGCATTACTTACATTAATAGCAAATATCTTGGAAACGATTTACTTTAGAGACATTTAACTGGTATACCTTTTTTGTATAAAAACGATGAGGCAAATGTTTATTTTAATTAAATCTGTACTAACTTAGAGTATACAAAAGTTAAAGTATGTTTAAGGTATTAGGTGTAGCAAAAATAAGGTTCTTTAAAGAGCATTGTCAAAATTGAGGACGGATTATTGTTTCTCGTCCCAAAAAAGGTAGTTTCCCCAATTTTCATATCAATATTTCGAAACCTCTTGAAATTACAGCAAAAAATTAAAATTCAAATTTCGACTTTGACACCCTGTATCTCCGTAAATATTAACTTTCGGACTAAGGTAATTTTAGGTAAATCGTAATATTTTGTACTAGAGAACACATCTCTAAAATGGTGCCATGCAGTTCTGAAACACCCTGTATAATTATAAGGGTTACTAAAAAGGCCATACATCTAGTCGCAATGAATTTTTCGTGTAAAATGAAATACCCTTCCCGCAGTTTACTTGTCAAAAATTGACGTTTAATTAGTACTAGTTGGCTAATTCGAGAACAACGAGCAATATAGCGGCACATAAAATTTACATACAAACAAATTTGAAAGCTAACTGGACTCTGTATTATATAGACAAAAAAATTATTCTGATTTACTGTATTTTTGTATTGGTTATCGTTAATAGTCTTTTTCCCTAGGGCGGTAAGTGAATATAACATTAGGTTTAGTTGTAAATCGGCTTAGGTGTATATTAAATAAAGAAAAACAAGTATTTTTATTTCAAAAATTACCCATTTTATATTGTTTATGCAAGAATGGGAAAACTCGGATCTTACAAAATCCTAATAATTCTTTCTTTCTTTTTCTTTTACCCTCTTTATACCTTTACAGCGTCGAGGGGGCCGGGCACACCGAGTCGCAGTGTGGTCTACCCATTCTCGTTCAGACCAAGCAGGCCGCTGCTTAACTTTCAACACGTCAGTTTGACGTGCACTCCCACTCTGCCGTACTGCCGGTCTCAAAATCCGAATAATTAAAAACATAATAAAAATGTTCGGAGTCTAGGGTACCCAAATACATACAGTGTGTCCCCGGATTGAGTTGACAAGAGGACCAAAAACGTTATTTTCGATTTTACGACAAAAAGTCATTCTTTATCAAAAATTCTGCTTGTCGAATTAACAAGTTTGCTATTAAAAAGAATTAGATTAGATATACAGGGTGTTAATAAACTAAGAAAACATGAAAACGCTTCAAGAGAGAAGTGCCATTAGTTTGCATTTTAGAGTTAACTGGAAATAGAAAAAGTTCCTTAAAAACATACAAATAGTTTACATACAAAATTTCAAGTCTAAATTGTTATGGTTTTATTGTTTTAAGTGTGATCAAGATAACTAGTTATCTTGAATTTTATTATGATAATTCTAAATTAAATCTTGTCGATCACAGGCTGCTGTGCTATGTAGAATAATTGTTGTTAACTTTCTTAAAAGTCCTATATCATTTCTATTGTTTGCTTTAAGTCAAGATTTTTAAATTATCTAAAGAGAATTCCGGAAAAATAGTGTGTAATAAATAAAACTGAAAAAATTAATTTTGGATATTGTGTTTTGTATTTCCACTGTAACAATCAATCTATCAAATAATGGCACTTCTCTCTTGAAGCATTTTCATGTTTTCTTAGTTTATTAACACCATGTATACCTAAACTAATTTTGTTAAATAGCAAACTCGTTGATTCGACAAGCAGATTTTTTTATAAAGAATGACTTTTTGACGTAAAATCGAAAATAACGTTTTTGGTCCTCTTGTCAACTCCATCCGGGGACACACTGTATACAGTAGGTGGCCATCGAATCAGAAACTTGTAATTTTCAATATTAGAATGATATTTTTTTGTTTATACGAGGCCTGTTCGTAATACAGGGTGGCCCACTGAAAACAGTAAACGCAAATTTTGGCCACTTAACATCAATTTTGCGAAAAACGCTCGAACACGTCAATTTCAGTATCAAGGGGGACATCTGAATTGACTAGTATTATTTACGCAACTCCAATCTTAAGATGAGGGTGAATTGCACCCCAAAAATTTTAAATAGAAAGGGGTGTCAAACGTTACACAATTCTAAAGACCTTTCGATTCTCTTTTCAACAGTCTTTTTATTTTTAAAATCCGATCATTAATTCCGGAAAAAATTACATTTAAATTTTGATCTAGGAGGCGTAAACAGTTGAACGTAGCAAACAAAAGCACTTCATCTGACAAGTTGTTTGTAATAAGCAAGTACTTTGTGAGGTTGCCAGCATTTAAATTGATAATGTTAAGTGGCCAAAACTTGCGTTTACTGTTTTCATTGGACCACTACTTATGTATATCTAATTTCTATTAACTATCACTTTACTGGGAAAACCAATTATAATCAATATTTTGCTACTCCCCCCTTTACCTTAATAACTTGCTTGATTCTGTTAGGCATGCTATTTATACATTTTCTCGCCATAGCCCTAATTTTAACGTCATTCTGCCATAGATTGAGTATTCTGTTGTTCAAGTCTCTTAAGTTAGTGTTTCTTCTTCTTTTTCTCTTTAGGTATCCTTGTGCCCGTTACGTCGTCGGATTCTTGGTGCGGTTATTTCGTTAACACCCATTTTTTCTGTTCTTTCCTATTTTCTGCTAGTCTTTTCCCTTTCCTTTATTGTTTGAGTAAACGCTTTATTTTTAAATTTCCGTTTTCAACATTTTTTAAACGATATACCTAGTTGCTTAACTTAATTTTTTTAAGAGGTTCTCAGGCATTATCTCAAACTAATTATTTTTAATTGTCCAAAATCAATATTTAAAAATAATTTCTATATAACACTGAAAATAAAAATTGCTAGTAGATAAGATACATGGTTATATGATTGGTAGGGTTCTAGGAAGTCGTTTAAACACATTTTTATTTATATCGAATTAGTCATAAAAGTTATTATTTTATATGTACTACCATTGAATATCCAGGGGCGGCTGGATATTCAATGGTACTACTACAAACAGTTATTGGATGTAAATTTAAATTAAGAAATTGACTTCATACTTAGTAGAATTCATCTTCCCTACCAAATGCTTCAATGCAGTAGGAGTTATCTAATACGATTTTTGTCAATTCTTTATTCTGGAAACCGAAATTTGCTATGTTAATTCTATGCCTCTTTGAAATGAGCCCTATTAGTGTGAAAAACATAACGAATTTTGAGTAAACATACTATGTAGGTGTAAAATATTGTTGTGTAAATAAACATCTACAAAAAATGGTGAAAATATTTTTTCATCGTTAATGCAATTGTTCACGATTTTCCTCCCAATAATTCAATTTCAATTAGTAAATCAGAAGAAAAGTGGATTTATTGTTTTTAATGAAACATAGTATTGTATGTCACTGGTTAGTTGTTATACATAATTTTTTTTATTCAAATTATTCATCATAGTAAAAATGACTTATCCGTATACTACTAAGAGGCAGAATCTGGGAGTAAAGCAGTCTATAAATATAGGTGAAAGAATTTTGAAAGATTTGTTAACCCTTTAAGTACATGTTTACAAATAAGTAACAAGCAAGTTGCTTTGAGAAATTTTTGGAAAGTCTTGGTAGGCAGGGCTGCCTTTTTTTTTAATTCAACATAGGCGCAACACGGATTTTTGCTAGCAGTTCGCAGTTAATGCTCATTTTCGTTTGAACCATCTTTTTACATTGCTATTTAACATTCTACAGAATTTACTAATTTTTTACATTCAATCTTAACAGACAAAAAAAAAGAAGGACCAGGCAATGTCACTATGCACGCGAAGACCTGTTTTGCGTTTGTGACTGATAAATAAATAAATGTTTATTGCCAAACAGGAAAAATCCCATTTACAGGACAACATAACATATAAATTACCTAAATACGTACATTGCAGCTACATATATCTTTTACTAAACTAATTTCTGCAACTAACATAACAGGTTATTAGTACATAGTAACACATAAGGCAATAACAAAAATAACAGAATCAACTATGTGTAGTAATCGCAAGCTTGGGTAATTAGTGCAGCAAGTGTACAACAATTAATATCAGCTAGATGAGATATTTGATTATATGTACAGCAAATTTGATACATAGGCGAATTACATAATAAATTTGTACGTGGCGTAGTGTTATAGTAGAACATGAAACTACACCTAGATGATGCTGTTGGTACATTGAATGGCAGATACGGTAATATACGGCCAGAATCAATTTTATTATGTAACAGTTTAAATTCTTCTTAATTGTAAACTTCGCATATTAAACCTCTGTAATAGAGTTTTGGGATAAACTATCATGTTTAAACGACAAAAACTTTAAAAATCGCGGTTGAATTGACTCCAACGTATGTTTATAGCAATCATAATAAGGACCCCAAACTATAGTACCATATTCTAATTTATATCTGACAAATGTAAAATACAGACATTTAAGTGCTTTTTCATTTTGAAAAGATTTACGAGTACGAATAACGAAACCAAGGGTTTTTAAGGGAATATTTCGTCAATATGCTGAGCGTAAGGAAGCTTATAATCAAATGTGATTCCAAGATTTTTGATTTTTAAACACTGAGTTAGTGAAATTCTATTGCACATGTAATTAAATAAGACTGGATTTTGGGTTCTGCTATAAATGACGATTTTACATTTAGATCTGTCAAAACTAAGTTGAGATTGTAAATAGTGACAATCACATATTGCATTTATACCACTAAAAATCTTAAGATCATCAGCAAACATTAGATTTTTACAGGATAATGAATCGGTTATATCATTAATGAATAAGAAAAATAATAGAGGGTCCAGATTGGATCCCTGTGGGACACCTGAAGATGCAATGAACTGATGAAACATGTTAACTGGAATTAAGAATTGTTGCATCTGTATACTCTGTAGATTTTATAACTAGTAATTAGTTTAGAAGTAAAAGTCAAAATATGAGGTGAGTAGTTGAATGTTGAAAGTTGAATAACCAACCCTTTTATTTTATGATGTTTTATCAGTTTTGGTCAATTTTGAAGTATTTTTAAACGGTTAAAACTAATTTCGATTATTGGCCAGCCCAAAATGTAAAATAGTGTATTTTTTAACAACCCTAGTAGTGTGTAGCCTGTTTGTTTTAAAATCAACAGTTGCTTTATGCAATTCGTCATCTTTGAACGAAGTAAACGAGATTGTTGTAAACTTGTTTGAATATTTTACTTCAAAGTTTAGTTAAAGTTCAATGTATTAATAAAGTATTGGGTAGGTATATGGAAACATTTCACTTCTGCAGGATTTTGCACCAAAACGAATTCTAACAAATTTAATTTCTGAAATATTAATTTAAGATTTAGTTTATTTAGTTTATAATCTTGGTCATTACAGTGAGTTTTGTTACGACGTAAAATTTTCAAAACTAAATATCCACATTTAAAAGGAAATCAACAAGCGAAATACCTCCGAATGTGAAAAAAATATAATCAAATACGGTATTTCTTTTTCTGTGTGGCATTGTGGTTTAGAAATTATTCCATTATAATTTCCTAAAAATCTCTGAACACAAAAATAATACAAAAGCCCTCCAGAATTTCAGTCGGTCTTAATGTAAAGCCTACGCAGTAAAACCATTTGTGTGTAAATAACTAAATAAATTATAAACATTAAGTATAATTAAACAATTCTAATATATCTAAATTGTGGATCATCAAAAAACCTTTCTTGGAAAAACTCTCGAGATGAGAAACTGGGAATGTGAACGAATTAGTTGAACGTAAGAAGTTTTATCGCCAGATGTTCTACTTGTGCGGTGATAGCCCAGGATTTTATTGGAGTTTATCCAATTGTAGGAAATTACTCCCACGTTTATAAAACATAAAAATGCAGTTTTAAGTAAAGGAAACTCCAACAGCTAAGACTTTATGTTTGTTGTTAGTTGAAAGGTTTTGGTTTTTATCGAATTTTAAAAATTGCTGCACTTTATTAATTTATTTACTCTATCTACGTATTTAAATAAATTGCTGGTCCGTTTGCGCATTACCTTTCGAACAAACTCTCAGTAATATTGTAAAGTAAAAAAAAATTCAAAAACTGTAATGTACCTATATTATTTAAAACCGTAGATTGTGATGGCGTATTTCAACTTTTTTGTAGTAGGACATGCTTTTAATAACGTTTGTCTATTTCAAATCTTCCCGTACTACTAAATGCGGCCGTCATAATGGCGCAGTTTGAGGTTATGTTATACTTTCCTTGAATTGGAGTTTTTCACTAGTTTATTTTATACGCTCTTTGTCCACTCTTGTAATTATTAGATTTTCCTCTTTTGTAAACTGACTGTAAAAAAGTGTCAACGAAAGTTTGATAACACAACCTCAAAATGTGCAGTGTGTTGCAGTTAAGTTCTAATGATATGGGGGATTCACAATGAAATCTTTTAGAAAGCATGGCCTACTAGCAGTGAAATTGAAGTGAACACATAGTATGTTTCGTCTTGTTCCTTTAATTCACGTATAAAATAGAATATTCTCCTCATTAATATTTTTTAAGTTATGTTTGAAATGTGCTCTGATTTAAGGAATTACGTAATTATTTTAACATTTAAACATTTTTTTTTAACATTTAAACATTTATTTCGCTCTGTAGCTACACTATATGCAGATAGAACATTAAATCAGAAATAATATACATATAATAACGACACAATACAAAAGAACATATAACAAATACATATAATATTCGTAAAGTGAGTCATTGCAAATAGAAGAAAATTAAAATTAAAATTTCGACTTTGACACCCTGTATCTCCCTAAATATTAACTTTAGGACTAAGGTAATTTTAGGTATATCGCCTCAGGAATCTACTGTTGGTCTGTGAACCATTACTTATCGACCACCCTGTATATCTCTACACATGTTACAGCCGGAGATTTTTCAAATAATGAGTATTTATACTGGTTCATGTACATCAGCATTTAATTTATAAAGTAATTTGTTATCTTTCACCCATAGACAACATTTATAAATTATTAATGATATAAAAGTTAGTATTTTGTTGGTTTTAAAAGTAGATCTAAGAGGGTGACGTGGAGGTACGTTAGAAATAAACCTAACTATTCGTTTTTGCAAAATAAAAATTCGTTGTGCTTCACAGGATCTACCCCAAATCATGGTGTTGTACATGAGCACCGAGATTGCACCAAGGCATAATACACATCCACCAGATCATTTTGGGAAATACAAGATTTTATATTTCATATAGCAAAATACGCTTTATTTAATCTACAACAGATGATATATATTTACGTAAGCGTACCAAGCAAGCTGCTCATCAACCATAATTCCCAAAAACAAACAGCTTTTATTTGGAGTAAGAGTGATATCACCACATTTAAATTGCAATCATTGAAGTAGTTTTCTCTTATTGAAATGAAGTTTTTTGTAAATTCACAATGAGGTTGTTGCTGTAACACCAGTTTTTGAATCAATGAACAATACTGTCAACTTTAAGCATCAGTTCATCCACAGTATCAGCTGACACTGCCAATAATGTATCATCTGCATACGTAACAATACATACACTAGCCAAATGGTGTTCTAAATTATTAGTAAACAAAATATAAACCAAAGGGCCTAAGGTGGATCCTTGAGGTACGCCAAGTTCGTTATCGAATTTATTAGAATGCTGAGTGTTTACCTTTATAATCATTTTTCTATTTTTAATAAATGACATAATTACATCATTAACCTTGTCACGGATGCCCATATTGCCCATACTATACCTTTTCAACTTGAGACTAATCATTTTCAAATTGAGAATAAACACGTTCAAATTGAGACAAAAAAATTTGAAATCGATTAAACACATTCAAATTGAGAACTAACACAATCAAATTGAGAATAAACATATTCAAATTGAGAATAAACACATTCAAATTAAGACAAAACAAGCTATTGACTTCAGCTTGTTTTGTCTCAATTTGAATGTGTTTATTCTCAATTTGAATATGTTTATTCTCAATTTGATTATGTTAAATCTCAATTTGAACGTGTTTAATTGATTTCAGATTGTCTTGTCTCAATTTGAATGTGTTTATTCTCAATTTGAAGATGATTAGTCTCAACTTGAAGTTGAAAAGGTATAGTTTTCAGGAATTCATGGTTGATTGAGTCTAATGCGCAACTCAAATCAAAATATATACCGACAATGTACGAGTATTTATTGTTTTCGAGCTTGTCATGAACAAACTGCATAAAATCAAATATCGCTGTTTCAGTAGATTTTTTTCTTTTGATAACCATGCTGACATTTAGATAGCAGATTAAACTTCACTAGGTATTGCATAAACCTAGTGTATAACAATCTTTCTATTATTTTAGATATGGATGCAATAATTGATATGGGTCTGTAATTACTAATAGTACAAGGATCTCCCTTTTTTAATAGAGGATGAACTATAGCCGTTTTTAGACTATCTGGGTATACCCCCTTATTAAATGATAAGTTTATTATGTGTACTACAGATTCAGAGATATACGGCATAATTTTCTTTAATATTTTTGAACTAAGACCAAAGGCTAGTTGAATTCTTATTACATATTTACCTACACACATTGTTAACTTCGTTTACATCAGTTGAAAGCACTAACTTACTGCATTAACTACTGATGGAGATGTCGTACATTCATTAGATAACTTATTAAAATGTTTAACAAGCTTGTTCTGTAGTCCAGTCAACGAACGTTGAAGATCCCTTTTTTAGGTTTTTTGCTTATATCTTGAATAAGGTGCGTCTTAGCGAAAAAGTCATTATATACAAAATCAAAGCTGACAAAATTTCCCACATTTTTGCTCGGTAAAGTTTTTTTATATCTCCAACCGTTTATGGCATATCCGCTATCAAAAATTGCTAATTTTCTAAAAAAAAAATATATAAAATGTATATACCATTTTGAAGGAAATTTAATCCTGTACAACTTCTTTTGTGGGAATTTTTCTGTAAACCGAAGAGATGAGGTGCTAGAGAGAAAAGTTTAACGAAAAACGGGAGGCAAAATATTTTCTTTCGAATATTAACGATTTTTGATAGCGGATTTCTCATAAACGGTTGGAGATAGAAAAAACTTAAAAAGGCAAAAATGTAGGAAATTTTATCAGCTTTGATTTTGTATAATGGCCTTTTTGCTAAGATGCACCATCTTCTAGATATAAGCAAAAAAACAAAAAAAGACACCTTCTCAGTCTCCCCCTGCACCCCGTTCACCACCTATGTCCGGGGACTTTGAGTATGTTTACCTCCTAACGACTCCAAACAAAGCCCCGAAGTCAAAAATTGTGACACCCTCCATGCATTCTACAATCCCTTTATTGACTGGACTACTGAGCCAGCTTTGAAAAATAGTGCCCAAAGCTGTTTGCAATTTGCGTTGTGTCTTTTACTAAAGAACTATCGATATTTAAGACGATTTCTTTACTTTCCTTGGATCTATTTAATTTTTTATTAACTATTGACCAAACAGCTTTGGTCCTATTATCAGATGTCATTATGACCGAAGCATAAAAAGCTTTCTTTGCTTTACCAACTTTTTTCTTAAATTTATTTTTAACTCCTCTTATAGTATGTAATCCATAAATTCATCATTTTGTAATTGTTTGCTTAATAAATACAGATTTTTAATTATTTTACATTCCTCAATGATTTCCGCAGTTGAAAACCTGCTTTTTGGTAGTACTATTTGGTGGACAAATTTTTATGTTTTGTATTGGAGAATGCAAATCAAAATAAAATAACAGAGTTTTCAAAAGAATATCATATGCTAAGTTAGTTTCCTGACAAGTAAAAACATTCTGCCAATCGTTTAAACTCGGGGAAGCCTTGAAAGCACAAACGTTCTGCTCACAAAGATTACGCCTTTGAACAACTTGTTTGCTTTTCAAAGGGGTTACAATAGAATTGTTATTTATACCGGGTGATCCAGAAAAAAAGAAATTATAGCAGGCCGTGACCTAGTTACCAAAGTTGGTATCCCGTGATTCGCCTACTGAGCGTAAACAGAGATACTATTGACCATTGAAGAGGTTAACTGTCAAAATCATGCAACAATATTATTGTCCGTGTTTTAAATAATAGTAAGCAGTTGCCTGTTTGTAGGAAGTCTAAATAAATATTTAATAACCATAGATGTAATTGAGCATCTGCATCACGTGATCAATAACACGTGATTTGAGGGATGGGTGTACCAGCAAACGAAAGTTAACCTGCAAGTGAATGCAGTTTGGTGTGTATTTCGTTAGCGTTTTTGTGGACAAGTTTATATTTGTAGTTTAAATTTTAGATATAATGGCTAGTAATTATTATAGTGAGTACTATTCCGCACTAGATAAACTAAATGCGCGGCGGCATAATGAAAAAATATCGTGTGTTGGTGTTGACCCTTACAACATTAGTTTGGACGAGTGCAGTGCAAAACGTGAAGATTTTCCGAAGTTGTTGTACCCAGACATTTGTAACTATTTAGTTTTATGGTAATAAGTAATAACACTTATACTTATATCTTCGAGCAACTGAAGGCTTACAAAGGACTAGAAGCCTACAAGCAGAATGCATGTGTTTGATGTGCATTTTATTGTTTTTGTGGACAAATTTACTTTTCTAATCGAAATGTCGACATAATGGCTAATAATTATTATAACAAATACTATTCCACACTAAATGAAGTACATACGCGGCGTAATAACGAAAAAATAACGTGTGTTGTGTAGATTCTTACACTTAGTGTCGACGAATGTAATGAAAAGCAAGATTTTCCAAAAGTGTTAACCTCAGGCATTTGCCATTAATTAATTTGTAATATTTAAACATAATTTAATACACGTAGGATATGTGATCCTTAGCAATAACAATAACAACAACAACAAAACTTGTTTTCTGTATTATTACTATTAAATGTTTGTAATGTTAATGTTTTTATAGTAACAAACCATTAAAAGCAAGCAAGATGTTTTTAAATGTTTTAGGAGTAATTAATAGAGTCATTAATAAATACAATATAAAATACATTTTGTTTATTTTATATGTATTGTATTGTGTACTGTTGAATTTTAATAAAAATTGCGTGTAACCTGGGAAAAAGTTTTTTCTTAAAGAATATCATTTGAGAAGTCTAAATTTTATCATTTCATATTTTAGTAAAAAGTATCTGTAGGTAAGTACTAATTACATTAATAGTAGCTCATTTACAGTTTAATTTAATATTTAATAATTCACAATTGGCGTTTCCAACACCATTCGGTGAAAAAGTATTTTATGTTTACAGAGTCGCTGACATTGTATTTCTTATGAAATTTTAACTTTTTAAACCGAGTACCATACAAAACGGCATTTTATATTGCTACCAAATACGCGTTTTAAAGTTGTAATACATAATTGAAATATTGCACCCTACATTAAAACGCCTTTGGTGTTTAACAGCTGATCGATTTGCTGGTACAGATTAAAGATTTGCTTCGACGACTAACTGCCATACAAAAAGGCATTTTGTATTGTTATTAAAGTATTTTTTACAAGTTGTAATAATTCAAATATTGCAGCGTTCTAATGTAACGTCAATGGTGCTTACACAGCTAATTGGTTTGTTGGTACACCAACCACTCTAACCTTGTTGCGTTTGTGACGTCAGTCGCAGATGCTCAATTACTTCCACTAATGCTTTTATTTTAGGTTATAAAATGTCAAATTTATTTTTCAAGTAAAAAATCAGATTACCATTGATATGAAATTTAAAAAAATGAGAAGCAATGTTACCAACCTTAACAGCTTAATCAGGGCTTGCTCTAATTCCTTTTTTTCTGGATCGTCCGGTATATAATGTAGTCAACTGGACGGAGTGATCTCAAAATTCCTAAATCTAATATACCAGTATCAAACTCTACAATATTACAAGCAATATAATCTATGGAAGTTTTTGAATCTTTATAGATGCGAGTAGGTTGGCTATATAAAAATTATGTCAACTCAAAAGTTTCAAACGCATCATAAAGCATGCGCTTATACTATCTACTAAATTATCAATATTTAGATCTCCCAATAAAATAACAAAGCGATTTTTTTTTAAAACCTCACCTAGAATTAAATTTAATGTTTCCGTGAATAAACTAACAGAATATACATTAACATTTATATTACAATAACAGAAGTCGGCATTTACAGAAAATTGTGTACCAACAGCTTCACAGATTTATTCAATGTTATCTATGTATGTATTTATGTAACTGCATGCATGTGTTTACCAAAAAAAAATCGATTACATTTTCCAGTGTTTCATAAGTTAATTTTGAGAAAATTTGATAAATTATAAATTTCCTAGTCTTTGTTTGTCGTTTCCCTTTAAATCATATTCCAATTAAAATTTCGAATTCGATTTAATTCAGCGTACCGGTAACTGATGATCAGAGCGCGGAAAAATATGCATTTGCATGTAATTGTGCTTATATGCACAATAAAATTTTCTGGTTATCTATCCGAATCACATCGTAAGGATTCCATTTATGCAAATTTTATTTTGCATATTTATGCATATGTTAAGGGAATAGCGCATAAATGCATATCTATGCATATTTAACTGATTTCGAGCACCTTAATTGCATAATTCTGTCTCTCAGGTCACAATTAAAAAATTTTATTCATATTTTCGGTCTCGGGAATTTTGTTCGCAGGTCGCAATAAAAAAAATTTATTGCGACCTGCACATTTATGTATACCACTAATTTGTATTTCTATATTGAATACCTATTTTTGTGGTTTTGCATGAATATAGAAATTTCAATAAATATTTAAATTTCGAATGCGATTTTTCAGTGCATATATAGTGTCAATTTTTAGGTAGTGACAGCATATATTTGTCTATAATTGCATATGAAGGAGCATATTTTGCTTAATTTTAACCGCATATAAAATGCATATTTCTCGATTTTATAGTGCATACTTTTCCGCGCTCTGCTGATGATATTTCGTTCGCTTATCTTGCAGGTTTACAAAGCGAGCAACTGTTGAATAGTATTGTGGCTAGCCCATATAAATCCATTCTTTCTGGGTTTCCACACTTGCGTGTCTTTCCATTTTCCATATTCGATATCCAAACTGGCCGTAGAATATGTTTTGGGCATGGACCGACCCTTTTCGCTTTGATCGCGCGTTCTTGTGGCGGCCCCTCGGATTATGTATTATTCAAACAAAATCTAAACTGGCCGTAATTTGAATTCGAAGCGTTGCGAGAGGAATATTCGCCCATGGTTTTATTACTATCGTCATTTAAGTAACGACGGAGTGACCGCGAATAGTGGCAAAATGGCTTTCCTAATCGAGTAAGTATAACGCGTCACTATTTTGATACCGACTTTATCCCCGATAGCTGCCGTGAATAACTTTACATAACTTAGCTGCTTGTTTGGTCGTATGCCAGTTACGGATTTGCTAAGTTTCAGGCTAAAGCAGTTGACTTTCCACATGTCGTGTCGGAAGAAATCTTTAAAACTACTCGGGAAATGTTTTCATTCCTCCCAGAAGCTTTTAGAAGAACCAAAATTTTATTACTTTCTACGGAAATTACGGAAGCTCGGCATGTGAAATTTCTAATAGTCGGCTTTAAGTTATCGGCGGTAGTAGAATTGAACGTCTTCCTTTAAATCCAAAATGTGACAATGTGTGATTTGGCCAATTTCGGTAATGAATTTAGAGTTTGCTTTGTAAAAGTACTCGTAGCCAGAACTGAATGCAAATTTGTATATAAAGTTATATTTACTAGATTTGGTATTTTTCAAAAACTTCCAGAATTGTAATTAGGTGGATCTTGTATACTGAGGATGCAATGTTTTCCAACCAATTTAATTGTTGCTGGCAGGAATTCGGTTGACTCGGTTTACCTTTATTGAATTTCCTTTGCCATGCTTAAGGTTTTTGCTTGTTCAGATGTTGCATTCTAATTTCAACCTCTTTTAAGTTGATAAAATACTGTCAAATTTATCAAAACAAACATAATAGACAAAATATTTGTTTAGGTCCTAAGTAAAATGAGCCGCAATGAATATTTTGCCGTTCAGAAATTCTAACTCATCAGCTAGAATTAATTTTTGAGTTATTTTGCAATCCAGGTTTTACTTGAGACAAGGTTTGGGTATATTTAGAGGTTTGAATCATCAGACACGCACATCTGTGTTCATTAGAACATTACATATTCCACTAAATTAGTATTTAACCCAAAAAACTTTAATTTATTTTATTCCTTCGGCAGTCTTTTATTGATATACATTTATCAGGTTCTCCAAAAATTACTAAAAACGCACTTAAGTTTAGTTCACTACAGTTTTTTTGTGTTTGTTTATCATAACTGTTGGTGTTTCTGAATATTCTGCAAAATCGTTTTACGTAAACAACACCTGCAAATAAACGTACAACAATTCACATGGTAATCAAGGCAGCGCCGGTTGGACGTATTTCTAGCGAAACGTGTTATCCTAATTTTAGATAACTGCTATTAAAGATCTCCTAATTCTCGTAAATTTATGAACCCACGTCTAATTATGTTTTAAAAATAACATCTGAAGCTTTTGAACTTCTCTGTTAGAAGAAGAAGTGTTTTTGTAGTTTTAGATAAAGAAGTGGTGCAAAAGAAATTTTCTACAGATATTGTAGTGAATTAGGTATATAAAAGAAACAAGTGGAATTAAAGCAAAACACATTCATAAAATAAAGTGTAATTTTTTTGGTAGTTTTTACTTAAAGCTTCTGCTTTAGATAGATATTCTTAGTTCCTATTAGAATACAGTATAACTTCTACTACGATTATTCGGGTACTCCAGTAATTCGAACAAGTCTGTGATTCGGAGATTTTTGTGTTTTGTTTGTCTCTCCAATTCTGATACTCATTATTAAGTTCGGAGGATTCCCAAATTTTATAACGTGGGCGAAATAGCGTGTTGCGGGGGACAACCTCGATCTTATGGACAGGGTAAAAATTAATGAGGATTATCGAAGTGGTACTGTAGTTATACAGATTGTCTGAAATCCAATTTAAACATACAAAAATTAATGAGTGCAACAAGGAAGACATAAACAATATGGGTAGCACAACAAAGATAGAATGAAATCTTGGCTAGGTAAATTTTTAAACTAAAAAAAAAAAAAACAAAACAAAAAAAAACTTTATTAACCATCCATGGGGTGGGCCTGGCGTAATCCAGGATTGATCCACGAGGATCTGCTCCATGTCAATTGATGATGATGATGATGATGATGATGAAAGATCTCTCGCCAACAACAAACAATATCTATGACAGATGTTTTTGCTTGCTTGCTTGTTATTGGCGAGAGATCTTTAGTTTAAAAATTTACCTAGCCATGATTTCATTCTATCTTTGTTGTGCTACCCATATTGTTTATGTCTTCCTTGTTGCACTCATTAATTTTTGTATGTTTAGATTGGATTTCGGACAATCTGTATACCGAAATGGCCACAGTCTTTATATTTTAAAAGAACAGTGCTCCACACAATATCCCAGACTCAATAATTATGAATTTTAAAATCAAAAATTAACAATGAAAATTTTGATACCTCAAGGCCAAATGCAAGCTTTTATTGCAATAACTTATTTCTAAACTTAAACTAACACAAAAACTATAAGTATCTATAAACAGATAAACACTCACACACAAACAATTATTCCTTTGATTAGTATAAATACCTACAAAGTAATGTTTTAGTCCAATTAATGTTCCAATCCAGTTCACTATTAATTATTACTATTCGTTTAACCAATTTTCCAATAATATTATTTGTAATCAATCCAACTTGAATCGTAATAATTCATCCTCAATTCACAATTATTCTCTATTGATAATGATTCAACCTCTTGTTGAAATAACTCAATTATTATATGAGTTTTTATCATTTTATGGAACATACATAAACATTTCCGTTTACTTTTATCCCAATTTAATTACTGTTGTTTATTCCCTTTCAACTTTTTCCATCTTCCCTAGTTATCCCCAAAATCTTCCACTCCTTGGTTTTGTTTTAATATAAGCATCCTTCCACATACATACACATAAAACATTACTATGACTACTATTTACAACAAATACAATAATATAATACAGGTCTTAAAACAGATAACAATAAATACTTAAAATAACCTTAACTTATTTACATAATTGAATATTTAAACCTTGCATCCTAAAAGTGTTTTATTCCAAATTTATACCACTTCAATACATTTAGTTAGAATTCGTAGAAAAAAATTTGTCTAATAATTAAATAAAATGCGTTTCAAAAATTTCTGAATTTCGATTTGTTATTATAGTCCAGTCAAAAAAATTCAAAAAATGATCCAACCTCCTGAAAAATCCGAAAGTTTTGAAACTTTGCACACTTATTTATAGGTACCTAAGGATGAATATACCAAAAGTCCTCATAAATATGAGGCGAGCTCTAGCGGCAATTAGTGAAAACAGGGAACTTTTTTTGGTTTTTCGTTAATATCTTAAGAACCGTTGGTCGGAGGTAAAAGTTGATTATATACAAAATTGAAGCTTATTAAATTTTCAATAAAAATGATTATACACATTTTTCTTGTATTCCTAACGGCTTCCGAGTTATAGGGCGCTAAAAAGTACTATCCGCGTCGCATCGTTGCTTGGGTGTTTCGCATAGTAGACGTATGACGTGTTTACATAATTGACGTGTGAAATGGAAGAAAACTGTTTGTTGTGCGACAAAATTCTTGGTTCACCTTCTGGTGTAACGACAGTTGGTTTGAAGGGAATGAGATCGTTACTGGTAGCTAGTGAGCGAAGAAAAGATAATTTGGGTTCTAGGCTTCGTAGTATTAAGACAATTAAATTACACACTGAGTGCCGAAAAGAATACACACGGAATGAGTCTATAAAGGCTTTCCTGAAACAGCAATCTGCTTCAGACCCCTCTTCATCAGCACAAGGTAGCTCTTTGCCCCAAACAAGGTCGTGTGTGAAAGCATTATTTGAATTCAAAACAAAATGTTTCTTCTGTACAGATGTTGTCGATGAAGATTATTTTATAAAACAATTAAAGAAACCTATTAAAGCCCGCAGAGATGCATTCTATTGTCGAAGTAAGGAGATGATTACGACTGTGTTGAATGCTGCAGACAGGAGAAATGATGAAAAGGCACAAGAAGTTAGGCTACGTCTGTTTGGCATTAGCGATCTTGTCGCTGCTGACGGAGTGTACCATCTGGACTGCTACCAACAATTTGTGTCCCACAAGCCTCCACAAGAGGGTCGAAAACGTGGACGCCCTGAGGTAGATTACATTATAAAGGCTATGGAAGAGATTTACTCCCTCATTGAGAATTGTGAGGATTGCCAACTTTCCTTTGAGCAGTTACGTTCTGCTGTATCTGGGGATGTTCCTTCAAACGATACAATTAAAAGAAAACTTAAAGAGAAATATGGAGAGAGAATTATAATTGCTGTGGGAGTTGGATGGAGGGATGCAACCATCTGTTTCAATGATGTTGGATTCAACATTTTGAAATCATGGTATGATGACAGAAAAGCAGATGAAAGTGATGAGCGACTAAGAATCGTACAAGCAGCAGCAAAAATAATAAGCCAAGATGTTCAGAAAAATGTGTATGATACAACCGTCTACCCTCCGGGCAACAACTTTTTAAAAGAAGCTGCTTCTCCTGTGCCACCAACTCTACGAGTTTTTTTGGAGACATTGATCATGAAAAAAGCTGATGATGTAAATAAAAAAAGAAAATGCATTTCTATTGCTCACAGTATTATCTCTGCGATAAGACCAACCTCTTTTGTATCTTCAATAATGAACAGTGTTGCTTTGTTTGTGTACAGGAGGTTTGCGAGCAAGAAGTTGGTAAACCTTTTATCAAGTTTAGGGTTCAGTGCTTCATATCACAGCGCACAGCAACTGGAAATGTCAGCAATTAATCACATTCAACCTGATACTGATACTTCTTTTCAACAATTTGTGTTTGACAACGCAGACTTCAATGTTAGAACACTGGACGGTCTCAACACATTCCATTGTATGGGTGGCATCGAATGTGTGCCTTTTAGAAGCACAACTGGAGGCGAACATGAAAAACCTATACCGAGGCTCACCAAGGCACCACCTGCTAAGACAGTAGGGGAACTTGGAGTGATTCCTTTACAAACCTACCAAAAATCACAAGGTGGATTGAGTAATGTGATTGTGGAGGATCTGACAGATATAGTCAAGAAAACTGAACAGCTAACTCCATACGATACTCTTTGGTTGGCAGCAAAATGGCTCAACATTAAGTGTGTTCCCGAATGGAAAGGCTTTATGCACTCCATAACAAAAGGGCTTGGCAGTGAAAAAACCAAAGTCATTCCTATCCCATTCATCAACTCTCCCCCATCCGATGAAAACACTATCTACACAGCATCGCAGTATGCTAGCAGCTTGTGCGAAAAAGGTAATCAGAAACACACGATAGTGACATTTGACCAGCCGCTCTACACGAAAGCCAGGGAAATTGTGGCAGCAGCTGAACCTGACTCCTTGCTGTCTAAATGTGTAGTCAGATTGGGTGGTTTCCACCTTTTAATGTCCTACATTGGATGTATCGGGTATCTTATGAATGGAAGTGGACTTCGGGACTTGTTGTGCACCATTTACGCCCCCATTTCTGTAGAAAAAATGCTACAAGGGAAAGCATTTGCAAGAGCCGTAAGAGCTTTATTGTTGATTCACAGAGCATTAGCAAACATGATATTGGAGCATATTGATGTAAACCAACAAGAGCGGAAAGTTATTGAACACTTCACAGAAAACATGTTGGACGAGTCTCCATCATTGTGTGAGCTGCAACAAAACGAACATTTAGTGAGTCTGGCTGAGAAATTCCAAACCCAATTGACTAAGTTGAAGGAAAATGGACCAACAGCAACCCTTTGGGTCCAGTTATTCAGTATGATCACTCTGCTGAAAAATTACATTCATGCAGATGGTCATTTGAGCTGTGTGAGGAATATGATTCATTATTTCCACGCAAGTGGGCATGTCCATTATGCCAAAGCTAGTCACCTGTACGTGCAAGACATGATGAAGGTATCCTCTGTTATGACCCCACAAGAATTGCAACAATTTGTAGACCTTGGTTTTTTTACAGTGCGAAGAACCGATAAATTCTGGACTGGGGTATGGTCGGATATGACGATAGAAATGACCCTCATGCGTAGCATGAAAAGCGTAGGTGGCTTGACACGAGGGCGTGGCATCACAAACAGTGTTTTAGCCAAATGGGTACTGGGAATGACTGCTACACATGGCATTTGTACATCACTTGAGGAGTTCACAGGAGTTCTGTTCTCTGCAAGTGAACAGCATGAAGATTTTGGAGAGACCCGTAAAGCGAGAGATGCAGCCGATACTGCCAAACTTTTACGTTGGTTTGAAATTTGTCCACCTTTTCCTGTAACTAGTGATATAGTTTCAATTTTCAGTGGTCTGGTAGGAGATAACAAAGTAAAATGCTACAATGCTTTTGAAATCGGTATGGAAGCAATGACCAAAACAGTAGGACAGCCTTTTTCGGAAGTTAAGTTGTCACTAAAAGACCGAGCATTCCCTTTGGCAAACATGTCAAATCAAGTCCGAGTTCATGGTGAAAGTGTGGTTATTAACCCTTTCACAATCTTTCAGAGGATTGCCATCAGCAAGCGAAGTGACGAGGATTTGAAGTCCTACTTACAGCATGAGCTTGCACCGTACCCATTGTCCTTATTTGAGGAGGCAGGAATGCGGAAGACCAAGAAATCTGCTTGTACGATGCCTTTACTCCGTTAAAAAAAGAAATAAATCTAGTCTCTTTTGACATTGTTTTGGATGGTGGCTTACTATTACACAAGGTGGTGTGGCCCAAAGATTCGCCAACAATCTCAACCATCTGCCAGTGTTATGTAGCCTATGTTCTCAAACATTATGGTGGCAACGGTTGCACGGTGGTGTTTGATGGTTATTCAGCCGCTCTATCCAGTACAAACAGAGCTGAACAGAGCCGAAGGTACAAAACAAAGAGGTCAGTTGACATACACTTTGGAGAGAAAACAGTAGTAACAGTCAAACAGGATGATTTTCTTTCTAACGAAAAGAATAAGTCGAGACTAATTTCATTCCTCATAACTGCTCTTACCAGCCATGGAGTTGAAACAGAACAAGCATCTAGTGATGCTGACACATTGATCGTCCGAACAGCAATCATGAAATCCTTCACTTGTGACAAAGTAGCAATAGTCGGTGAAGATGTTGATCTTATTGTTCTGCTCATGGCCTTAACTCCGACTGAACAAAACATATTATTTGTGAAACCAAGCCGTGGCAAAGTCGCAAGGAAAGTATATTCAAGCCAGCAGTTACAAACTTTGGGAATGAAGGACAGCATACTTCTTGTGCATGCGTTCAGCGGATGCGATACGACGTCAGCTGCATATCGAAAAGGGAAACTTTCCTGTTTCAAATTGTTCAAGAAACAAGCTATTGATGATATATTTAACAGCCCAAGTTCATCCCGTGAGGCTGTAGCTGCTGCTGGAAACAAAATATTCTTGGCATTGTACAATGCGCCCAGGAAGCAAACCTCTCTAAACATGCACCGCTACAACGCTTTCACCAAATCGGTATCCAATGCTAAACCCGACCTTTCTGCTCTGCCACCCACAGAAGGAGCAGCAAGACAGCATGCTTTTCGAGTGTACCACCAAATTCAATTTTGGCTGGGGAATGAACTTCCTCCTGTACAGTGGGGTTGGAAGTTGGAAATCGATCGGCTAATCCCTGTGACAACAGAGGATCCAGCAGCACCTGAAGCTGTCCTCAATCTCATTTGTTGCAAATGCACAGGTGGATGTGGGAACAGATGTGGCTGTCGAAAGGCAGGAATAATGTGTACAAGCATTTGTCACAACTGCCATGGTGAATGCATGAATGGTGTTAGTTACATCCTCGAAGAAGATTTTGATGACCCTAATGATCCCGATGTCATAAACCTTGAAGAAACAGACCATTCAGTGCAAATACCAAACACTGAACATTTGGTACATGAAGATCAAAATACTATGCTTGCTGGACGCTTAACCAGAAGCCAGGTGAGATTGCACATTTGTATTTTTTTGTTATTCATTTACCTTCCAATAGTATACATATATAAATCAGTTGTCGTCTGTATAATGGTTCTATCTCTCACACCATCTCATGCATATACCTACCTCTTCTTACTGTGATGAGCAGATTGCAGGTCCTTCTACCCAAAAGCGATCAAGAGTTGATTGACCATATTGTACCGCACTAGCGTGGTTTTTCAAAAAACGCTATTTTTAGCGCCCTATAACTCGGAAGCTGTTAGGAATACAAGAAAAATGTATATAATCATTTTTATTGAAAATTTAATAAGCTTCAATTTTGTATATAATCAACTTTTACCTCCGACCAACGGTTGTTAAGATATTAACGAAAAACCAAAAACCGTTCCCTGTTTTCACTAATTGCCGCTAGAGCTCGCCTCATATTTATGAGGACTTTTGGTATATTCATCCTTAGGTACCTATAAATAAATGTGCAAAGTTTCAAAACTTTCGGATTTTTCAGGAGGTTAAACCTTGTTTTGACTGGACTATTACACTGTGGATAACTGAAAATGCAACACCTATAAATGGTAATCCTATTTTTCTTAAAATTGGTAAGTAGACATGAATGGTGCACCGAAAGACGAAATTGGGATAATGACTGGCGCCGGGTAGTGTTTAGCGACGAATCTTGGTTCTCTTTAGATTGGCATTAAGGCCAAATACAGGTCAGACGGCTTAGAAATGCACGACACAATTCGGACTGCATCAAAAACCGGGAGACGGCTGCTACTCTAGGGGCTATGATTTGGGGCGCTATCAGTTATGATGGTAGATCACCTTTGGTGATTATAAGAGGCAGTTTGAGTGGTCAGCGCTATTTTGATGACATTTTGGAACCGGTGTTGTTACTATTTATAAGAGACATTCCAAATGCCATGTACCAGCAGGACAACGCACGACCGCATGTTTGTGACGTGGCTAGGACCTTTTTGCGTCAGTCTGATATTCCCGTTCTTCCCTGGCCGGCTAGATCTCCGGATTTGTCACCAATTGAACATGTGTGGAATATCATTGATCGCCAAATAAAGAATTACGATGGGAATCATGCGACGGTTGATGAATTGGAAGAGAGGCTGCAAGTGGAATGGGATCTTATACCGCAGGAGAAAATTTCACATTTGTTTAACTCCTAGATTCGCCGAGTGGGGGAATGCATTAGAGCTCGTGGGGGTCACACTCATTATTAAACCTTTTTGGAATAACTATACATATACTCAAGGTAGAAGTTTGAAAATTTAATCGCTTGTTATCCTTGTGAATATCTAACTTACAACCAAATTTCGTTCAAATATATTTATGCACTATAGGTGTTGCATTTTCATTTATCCGCAGTGTATTTATAGATTTTTAATGGAAGGACCAAAAAAACTAGTGGAATAGGCTTGGTTTCATAGCCCAGCTAATCTATTCTAATATTTTAATGATCTTCAAAAGTTTAATCTTTCATAGATTCAAAAATTACTAACGTTTTCCGTTTTTCAAACTAACTTTATTCATGCTCCTCTAATTTTTGTTTGTTTGTTATTTTCCCAAATAAAAACTGCCAAGAAACCAAAAGTAATACGATAAAAAATGAATACTATTTACGACCAAAGAAAATTGGTTGTTTTTTTAGTTTAATTTTCACTCCGTGATTAATTCACTCATTGCAATTTTAAACATTAAATTATTCAGTAATCGTAACTTAGAAATCAAACTTTGGTTCAAAATTGCCAAAATTTGTATGAATTTTTTAATTACCGATTCCAACCTACAGATTTACGATAAATAAATATAGAAGAAGAATTATACAGATGAAATTGCTAGTTGGTTTTGGGGATTTTGATGTAAATGCCAATTGAAGGGAAAGTAGTTATTGGGGGAATGTAGGAACCTTAAAAACTAACAATTGTATTGATTTCCTTACTGCATAAATTGGCTGAATTTTTATTTTGTACTCAATGTACAAGGTCTAAATTAGCAATAATCAAAATTCGAAACTGGATCGAACTATCAAACTAGCAGAATTATAAGTTTTCTGTGGACCAAAACAATTCGCCAGATTGAATTTTAAGACATGTTAAAATAAGTATCCATACAATTCGTAGACGATAATCGGGTTTTAAATTGTCAAAACTAAAGTAAAAATCTAAGAATAGAAAGAAAGGTATGAATTAAATTTTCCGGTAGTAAACGCATTGAACGAAACGACCCGTAGTACGAGGAGCAAAAGGCGACCTGCGTACGGCCTTGCAAGGACCCGGCGCCTGCGTCACTGACCGTACAAAAACCAGGTAACTCGAAAAACCTGTCTACCGTATCCGTAGGCATTCCGCATATGCACAATATAATTAAACATTCCCACAATTTGCATCCGTTTTGCGAAGCGTTTTAAATGTACTTACCTATCCAGGTTTAAATTGAAATTATTTAGTTTAGAGAACAGGGACTCCACCTACGCTTAAAACAGCCTTACAAAGGTTACCACCTACACATTTCAGGTTTGTACAGTGCCCGAGGTACGCTAAAATCACCTCAACATCACCGTATTTGCTATTAAGTACTCGAAAAATGTTTATTTTAAAAAAGTGCCGAAAAAACCTGAACTTTTTAGTAAAAATTTGCTAAAATTAATTTCCGCATGGTATCTAACTAAATTTTCAAATTTGGATGGGCACAAAGGACTAGAAATTTTTAATGTAGGGGTAGATATGCTATTTTTTGGTAATACTTACACATAAGACAAGCGAAAATTCGTGACTTTTTAAGACCAAAGTAGGCCAAGAGTTCAGTTTATTATGTTGTCCTGGATGGACCCAAAAATTGGCTGATTCGCCATGGCTTCCCTGAAGTTATGTGCCCGATCTGTCTATTTAAAACAGCAAATTAACAAAAAAAAAAAAAAATGGAGACGAGTTGCTTTCTTAAGTTGGATTGAGAAAGTTTGAAGCGACATGATAAAATTTCCATTGGAAATATAAAATTGTCTTCTTAATTATTATTAACTCAGCCATTTTTGATTATTTTTTTTAATATTTCACAAACCTTAAACCTTAAATGAAAAAGAAACTTTTGTAAATTTGTTATGTACATTTTTTTTTTGATTTTTTTAAACAATTTTTTGGTTAGTTTTCTGTCTGTAAATTATTACCTGCAAATGCAAATCTTTGATTCTGATCTTTTCATTTCCTAAAAAATTTGCCTTTTCTTCTCCTAAAAAATTGTGTTTCAGTTAGTTTCTTCCTTAGTAACGGTTGTTGACAATTGTTTCATGAGAAAATACTTGCGAAATTATTAAGTTTATTAATAGGTAGAAAGACTAGCTCTAAATTTACTTTCGTGAACTTCCTGTCAAATTTCCGTCAGTAAATTGCATGTAGATTTTGAACTCTATTTTTGGTGTCTTCTATGAAATCTAATTACAGTGGAACCTCTATAACTGAAACCACCAAAATTCGAGTTAAGAAGATTAATATGCATATAAACTCAACAGTAAACGCACAAATATTCGAGTTAAAGTAAATTTCGAGTTACAGGAGTTCGACTTACGTGAGTTCCACTGTACTTATTTTGGATATTCAAAGATAACCATTTCTGGATTTGGATCGATTTGGAACAAAATTGTGATATTTGATTTAATATCTTGTCTAAATCAGTTTCTAAATTGGCAAACTATAATTTATATTTTATAAATGTAATCGTTTAAGAACAGAGTTTAAGCTCTACACAGATTGACGTTATAGTCGTGGGGCATAACACATCCCGTGGGAAATTTGATGATGAAATTGTGGGACCGATTTTAATACATTCCTTATGCCCTCCGTAATCATACCTTACCAGGTGCTTTGCTTGAATTTGTGGCAGACGACCTATATGACGTCATATACCCAAGATGGCGGCCACACCAGACATCATCGGAAGTTCTCGATAATAACTCTTGATAGGGCCATCCTATCAATATTTTGTACTGAATCTTTTTTGTTCTAAATAAAATTTTAAACAAAAAAGGTGATACACGTTTTTGTGATATAACCTACCGGTTATCAGTTATAGCCAGTTAAAAAGTGTATTAGCCAATTTTTAATTTTTAATTTTTGGTTTTAAAGGATTTTTAGATTTTTAGGTTGAAAAATAACAACTAGGTAAGAAATTAATATTTATTTCGATATTTTTATTGAAGTAATTGTAATGTTCTATTGAACGTAAAATGTTTTCAGCTTAATATTCTTCATCTGAAAGGTCATCGATATCAAAATGTTGGCCATGATTTTCGCATAAGTTTTCATCGCCTCCACACATACAAAGCTCAGTGCATAAAATGTTTTGGGATTTACATTTACAGGATACAGCACATTTCCCTTTTACACATGAACACCGAACTAATTTTAAAATGGTTTCAGGTGCACAAGGAAGCGTACACAAAACAGGAACATAGTAATTATTTTGCATTTCCCATCCATAAGCAGAAGGTGTTGGTAGATTAGGGTGCTGCTGGTCAGCAAGACGCCATTCCATAACCTGGTAATGTGCTCTACGAATAAAAGGAGATAGTGACGCTTTTGTAGGAGGCAGATTTTCACTTTGCGTCTCGTGCTTGGAGAACATCCACCAACGAAGCTCCCCAATGTCTAAAATCTTCGTGCCTGGTATACGAGCCCAACGTCAATGAAATTCGTACACCTGTGTTTTTCGCTAAACCTATGCCTATAAAATGCTAGAAAGCGGTTTTTTACAAGAATATTTTAAAATATTTATATTTACCGTAGAATTTCGATTTCTTATCTTAAAAATTGGTATTCTTATTTTGATGAATTTTAATAACTCGTACCAATAAAATTAAAATTAAATCTAGACATACGGTTCAATGAAATTCGTACACCTATTTTTTGAGTTCACTCAAATTCGTACTCTTAGGAATCTGGTGTAGTATTCATCCAGTTGCTACGTATTTACCGTGGTAGTTATTCACAATAAATTTGAAGTATTTCACCCTGTAAACAATTAAATTCACTGATGGAATAATGGTATGGGGGTTACTTAAGTGCCAATGTAGTGGGAAACCTTCATTTTTTAGACGGTGTTGTTAATGCCGAAAAATATCAAAGTATTCTTAAGAATCATGTTCTACCGTTCATGAAAAAGCTATATACTGATGAAAACATTATTTTTCAACAAGATGGGGCAAGCTGCAGTGGCTACAAAATCACGGCATTAATGTTTTGGATTCTCCGTCATCTACTCCCGATATGAACCCCATTCAAAACCTTTGGGGAATTATCAAAATGATTCTACGTAAAGGTCGTCCTAGTAAGAAAACTCTTCTTAAAGGAAAAATAATAAAAATCTATAATTCTGTCGTTGCCCAGCAGGGCCAAGAACTATTAGGAACCATAAACAAGCGTCTAAGAGCAGTAATTGCAAATAAAGGCGATGCCACTCAATACTAAAGATGTACATACATAGATATTGTAAATAATGGGGGTTTCCTAACTACGTAACATCTAAGTATGTTTATTATTATTATCATTTAATCCCATTATTGCCCTTTGGGGACATAGGGTTATTTACACAAATATAATATAACCTTTTACTGTTTACGAATCTTTTCCACTCTTGTCTTGGGCAATTACACGTAACCGTCTGATGGTTTCCCACATTCTTCTTTTACTGCCCTTTGCCATGTAATGCAGGGGCGTCCTCTGGCTCTTCCATCTTGTGGGTTCCATTCCAACGCAATATAACTTGGAGCATCCATGGCTTTTCTCAGCGCATGCCGCAACCATTTGAATCTCCTTCTTCAAATTTCTGTATTAACATCTTCTCCATAATTCAACATTTGATATTCTGACCACAAATTTTTAATAAAAACCTCAACAAGTATGTTTAGTCTCATGTAAATCAAAAGTCAATAAATTCGGTTAATATGTTGGAAATCCTTTTTTAATAAATTTGTTTGCATAGCTCTTTCTTAACAATTACTTATTATATGTTTAAGATAAAAAACTTGTAAAACTATGATTTTATTGATTTCGGGCTCGTATATGTTGTAAACAAACATGATAACAATTAAAAATCTAGCAATTAGATGAATACTAAATTAGATCCCTAAGTGTACGAATTTGAGTGAACTCGGAAAATAGGTGTACGAATTTCATTGAACTGTATGTCTAGATTTGATTTTAATTTCATTCCTATCAATTATTAAAATTCAGCAAAATAAGAACACCTATTTTTAAGGAAGAAATCAAACTTTTATGCTAAATATAAATTTTTCAGAATATCGTTTTAAAGAGTCGCTTTTTGGCATTCTAAAGGTGTAGGTGTAACGAAAGATGCAGGTGTACGAATTTCATTGACGTTGGGCTCGTATTATACCTTACAAATAAATTTTTCAATGATAGTTTCAGCTTCGTCCCCGAATTCTTCAATGGATCCAAGTTTCCCAAGAGCATCAAAAATGTCATTATCTGCGGTCTTATAAACCTTCCAAAACGATAGTTTTCCCTTCTTTGCAAGTGAACCTGTGACATCACATCCTGACAGAGCATGCAGACCTAGTAATCCTTTTATCTTTTCTGGTCCTATTGCGGTGCAAATTCTGCCAACGTCAAGCATTCTTCGATTATTTCCTACACCAGTGACAAACATGCTTGGGCATGTAAAAGATTTTGACCACCACAATGCTAGTAGAAATACGTCTGTATCAGGCGAATATATATGAATTGCAGTATCTCCTTTTCGGGAGGCAAAAAGGCAGTGCAGTATTATTTTAACGTCAGCTTCTTCATGACTACTTTCAAGTTCACTTACGTCACTTCCGAAAGACGATTTGGCCTCAGTCCTCCAGCTTACGATTAGGCTTCTCTCAATATTGCGTGCGTACAACTTAGCTTTTTCTGCAAGATACGCTGTTAGTTTATCCTTTGTTTTTATATGAGAAAGGAGGGATTTCATCTGTATATTTGCAATGTTTGTGGAGTCGGTTATTTTGTACTCAATGGATGTTACTGTAGATGTCCTTTTATGTCGCATCGCAGATTTAATAGAATTTTCAAGATATGTGTCAAACACCAAGTGAGTTTCATCATATTTTAAAAGAGTTCCCTTTATTTTATTGTTAAACTCCAAAGCTAGATCACTGCATGTTTTAACCTGCACTGATTTTTTCAACGATTGCAGCTCTGCCATTCCATCAAGAACAGCGACACAGTGGGATTTTGCATTCAGATGCTTTGTTATATTTGAGTCCACCAAAGGTGTAGTCAAAGAAGTTTGTACAGTATTATCAATTTTTGCAGGGTGTTGCTTTTCTAAGATCTTCATAAGTTTAGATTTATTTGTAGACAACTTCATTGATCCATCCAGATTAAACATGGAGAACGGAACTGCCGAGAATTCATAATTACTTAATGATGTTTTTAGGTCAATATCAGTACGGCTTCTCGATATGACTAGTAAGCGTGTGAATAATGATCGATCAGCTTTTAATTGTACTACAGTGTCAGCTAACTTAATTTTAACAGTCTTGCACGGGAGTGCAAAAAACTATATATGCGCCCCTAAGAACTGTGTGCATTCTGATTTAATTTTAGTGCGCGTAAAGCGTCAAATTCTTTAATCTTTTTATCCGAAACAAAAAAAATTTGATATGATGCGACTGATAACAAAATTAAAAGTGTTTTTATACAATACACCTAAACGGTAAAAGATATAGATAAATTCCTAAGGACCTTTTTTATAGAGAATTTCCTTGTAAATAAAAAACGTTCAGTACAAAATATTGATAGGATGGCCCTATCAAGAGTTATAATCGAGAACTTCCGATGATGTCTGGTGTGGCCGCCATCTTGGGTATATGACGTCATATAGCTCGTCTGCCACAAATTCAAGCAAAGCACCTGGTAAGGTATGATTACGGAGGGCATAAGGAATGTATTAAAATTGGTCCCACAATTTCATCATGAAATTTCCCACGGAGTGTATATTTCATTAAGTATGCCCCCCGACTATTACATTTTGAGTCAAAATAGTACAAACGGCTCGAAAGCTATTTTACTTCAGACGAATATTTTCGGCGACTAAGTTTGAAATTAACGTCCTAATAATTATAAATGTTTTCTTTAGTCATAAGCAAGGCACGGACTTGTATGCACCAAAAAGTGTTAAAATATGCGCATATACACTGACCGGCAAAATTAACGCATAAGCTAAAAGACCAGGATATTTTTCAATAAAATGTAGTACAACTTGTAGCTAGCTAAAAATTTCAATTAGAGGTTTCAAAAACATCAAAGTAGCCATCTGTTAGAATTGTTTCTGTTACTGAAAAACAATCGCGGGCTTGTTATACATAATTATTGCATCGTGTTTTTATACTGTCTTACAGTGAATGCGTTTCAGTATATTGGCATTTTGACTTTTTACACTGAAAATCTTTGATCTTCGGCCGTTGAGTAATCTTTGCCATTTTTCGTCAGTATTAGTTTCGGATTTTACTGTTGGCTTGATAATTATGCCAGTTTTAAGTCGTGATAATACAGTTAAAGCAACCACATTGCTGGAAGAAGGAAGAACTCAACAGTATGTTGCAATACGGCTGCGAGTCCATCAGTCAACAATCTCGCGACTTCATAGACGTCTAAGAGAGACAGGTAGCGTCGGCAGAAGACGAGGACAGGGCCGCAAGGGGGCGACCTCGGCGGTAGATGACCGTTTTTTGCAACTTAATTCTCTGCGAGACCGCACTCTGACGGCTCCAGAGCTTCAGGACAACCTTGAAACCACGCGATGTGTACGAATAAGCGAAAGGACAGTGAGGAGAAGGTTAGGAGAAGCAAATCTCAACGCCAGGCGTCCCGCGGTGTGCCCTGTTCTTTTGAGACGACATCGGACCGCTCGATTAGCTTTCGCCCGACAGTATGTGAACTGGGGAATAGCGGATTGGGAGAAAGTTCTTTTTACAGACGAGTACCGATTTTCACAGAAGGGTGCTGTTGGACGGCAGAGGGTTTGGAGGAGAACAGGTGAACTCTACGCCGAGTGTGCAATTGTCGAGAGGGACCGCTTTGGAGGTGGCTCTATCATGATTTGGGGAGGCATTTCTTTGAATGCGTATACAGATCTTGTCGCCTTTCATAGAACCAGTGTGACCGCACATTCCTACATCGAAGATGTTCTCCAAGATCATGTGTTGCCATTTGCAGCTCGTATCGAAGGCAACTTTTGGTTAATGCAGGATAATGCTCGTCCTCACGTCGCCGTTGTCACTACTACCTACTTAAAAGTTGGAATTAATCGCTTGAACTGCCCAGCTTGTAGTCCCGACTTGAATCCAATCGAGCATGTATGAAACGATATCAAGAGACGACTACATGCTCGAAGACCAAGGCCTACTTCATTGCACGAGCTGCGTGAGTTGCTGCAAGAAGAATGGGAAAACATAGAGGAAGATTTCGTTCGCAATCTCATCATGAGCATGCTACGACGTCTCCGATCAATAATACAAGCCCGAGGAGGGCATACAAGATATTAAATCAAGTAAACATTGCTTCTGGTTCCTTTAAATCCGTTGATTTTTCTTGATGGGTTCAATCATAGTTACTACATTTTTCATTAAAAGATGAACGCTGCGGAAGAAGAAGCTGTATACGGGACTAGTTATACAGTTTAGTTGTTTTAAGTCACCCTCTGTTGTTTGACATATTTCAATAGCTGTTAATCAGAATTGTTCAATAAAATATTATGTTATATAAAATTATGCGTTAATTTTGCCGGTCAGTGTATATGCCCAAATTACATTCCAAATATGCAGTGGTTTTCATGAAATATGCTTTAAAATATGCAAATTATTAACCTTAATTATTTTATGTATATATTTAACACAGAAATGTTTGGATGAAACGAATTTATTTATTTTAATTGTTAACACATTATTAAATACAAATAGCAAAAGGAAACATAATTAATACTAAACTACTTATATCTTTATGGATCTAATGGTAATTTTAGAGAAAAATAATAAAATAAATCTTAACTACCTATTTTCATTCAACCGTGTTAAGCGAAACTCGAAAGTAAAACAAAAACTAACTAACGAGTAAGACGAACAACGATCAAAAACATGAAAATCCCATGGTATCAGTGGTTCATTAGTCACTTCTTGGAAAGTGAAAGTTTTGTATGCCTGTCACAGCCCTTCCAGATAAAGAGATAAATTTTAAGCTGGTATTAGACGCCTGGGAAGTGGGCAGTTTTTAAAAGTACATAAATAGTTGTAGGTAAATACCTCATTTTAGAAATTCCCAACAAAAATAGACATTTACCAGAGAAGAAAATATGGATGACGGATGAAATATTGGATCTAATGGAAGAAAGAAGAAGATTTAAACAGACAAATCAACAAAGATACCAACACATTGATACAAGAATTAAAAATAAAATAAGAGAAGCCAAAGAAAATTGGATAATAGAAGAATGTCAGGAGATCGAAGAATTACAAAAGAAACACGATGACTACCAATTACATAAACGTGTTAAAGAGCTGAGCGGAAATATAACAAAAAAAATGTTCTGGAAACGTAACGAACAATAACAACCAACCCCTGTTAACTATCGAAGAGAAGAAAGAAACATGGAAATCCTATATAACCGAACTATTTTCTAACAATGGTAATAATCGGAGAGAAGAAACTGATAGGGAAGATGTTGACGATAGTCAATATGAAGGACCGGAAATTCTAGTTTCAGAAATAGAAAAAGCAATAAAAATGAGCAAAGAGGGAAAATCTCCAGGCCCAGATGATATGAGAACAGAGTTTCTGAAACATATGGGGGAAAAGGGGCTGAAATCGCTCACCAAACTTTTTAACATGATTTATGCACAAGGCAAATTCCCTAATGAATGGCTACAATCGATATTTGTGACAATACCCAAGAAAACAAATGCAAGTAAGTGCAACGATTACAGAACCATCAGCTTGATGAGCCATGTACTTAAAATATTTCTCCGTGTAATTTATGAACGAATAAAAAACAAATGCGAGGAAAACATAAGTAATACGCAATTTGGATTCAGGGCGGGCATGGGTACTAGAGAAGCACTTCTTAGCTTGACAGTTCTGGCTGAAAAATGCTTAGACATGAGACAGGATCTGTACATATGCTATATTGACTTCGAAAAAGCTTTCGATAAAGTGATACACCGAAAACTTATAGATATACTTTACCAACTCGGACTGGATGAAAAAGATATACGAATAATTAAAAATCTATATTTGAACCAAAAAGCGAGAATAAGAGTGGATTACGAGTTAACAGATGAAGTAGAGATCAGAAGAGGAGTGCGCCAGGGGTGTATTCTCTCGCCCATATTGTTCAATGTATACTCAGAAAAGATAATAGAGAACGCTCTTGCAGAAAGCTCAGAAGGCATAAAAATAAACGGAGTTTTGTTGAATAATATAAGATATGCTGACGACACGGCTCTAATAGCGGGAAGTGAGAAAGATCTGCAAAATTTACTAGATCGAGTAAAAGAGGAAAGTACTAACATGGGATTAAAAATAAACGTTAATAAAACAAAGATCATGGTCATCAGCAAGTACAACATCAACACAAATATTACGAGTAACAACATCAGAATTGGGCAAGTTAATAGTTACACATATTTAGGCCGTATAATCAATTCAGAAATGGAGTGTAAAGATGAAATAAAGAGAAGAATAGAGATAGCAAGATCAGCCTTTGTTAAATATAAAACGATATTGAGCAACCGTCACCTTAATCTAAATCTAAGACTACGTCTTCTAAAATGCTACGTATGGTCAACTTTATTATATGGCTGTGAAACATGGACCCTCAAAAAGGACATGACTGATCGGTTAGCAGCCTTCGAAATGTGGGCATATAGAAGAATGCTAAAAATCTCGTGGACACAAAGAGTGCGCAATAACGAAGTTTTAAGACAAATTGGAACGGAAAGGGAACTAGTAGATAATATAAAGAAAAGGAAGCTATCCTATTTTGGACATATATTACGACATGAAAAATACATAATACTACAATACATAATAGAAGGGAAGATTGAAGGAAAGAGGGCGCGAGGAAGAAGGAAAACATCTTGGATGAGCAATATAAGAAATTGGTTGGGGATGAACAGAGAAACGCTGATACATACAGCGCGTGATAGATGGAGATATGCCATGGCGATCGCTAACCTCAAAAACTGAGACGGCACCCGGAGAGAGAGAGAATTACATTTTCTCCGAAATTTAGACATTCGCTCATTTTTCTATATTTCTCGTATTTTAGTGAAACTGTGTAGCTACATTTATCTCTAACCAAATGTATAAAGAAATATGCTTTAATATGCTCTTGAAACAAATTTATGCACGAAATGCATAAAATATGCAAAATATGCAAAAAAAATTGATTCCATTTAGGTCTGTTTTATTAGATACGCGTAAATACAAAAGCTCACTTAGCACATATTATTAGTATAGCATATGCATTTGCATAAAATCCGTGCCCTGGTCATAAGTTTAAGAGCCCCCTAAACTTGATATTAGAATTATGTATCGAATAAAAACTTTGGAAATCGATTTATGTATATGATTAACGGTAAAGGTTTGGCTCTTGTTATGTTAGATTTGAATTTTTTGCATAGTAAAGAACGTGCTGTTTATGTTGGCCCATATTGCCGTTATACGAGGGGTGGGAGGGGGGGGGGACAAAAAGTCTCAGTTACACAATAACATTTTTCGGTGGATCTGCATTTGCAAAAATATTATGTGATCAGCCAGAGATTGGAAAATATGCACCAAAAAATCAGAAAATATGTATGCAAATATGCACTGAAAATTACTAAAATATGCACAATTATATGCAAAATTAAATTGTCATTAATCAATAATTTCGCCCATTAAATAAACAAATAAACTGGTTCTGGTGGCAGAGGAACCGCAGGAAGTTTTTCTTTATATCTTTGCACTCTAAGAGGTGCTTTAACAAATACCTTTTGTACATTAGATACTAACTTATTCACTATGGGTATGAAATATGCGATATACCGTTTTGCATATGCATTATGCAATATAATGGTAATATATGCAAATACGCACTAAAAAAACTAATTAAAAATCGCATTAACATGATGTGAAACGTATAAAAACACAGATTCAAAAGATATGCTATCAAGTAGAGATATGCACTTTGCATATTTTCCAGTCTCTGGTGGTCACTCATTTTCTTGTGTAAATGCGAGTTTCTGCATTCCCATCACGTGATCGCGATAACTTCATTGGTTCGTTAATTATAATTTACGTATTTGGGACCTGTATTTTAATGAAGTCCTGAATGTTGATATTGAGTAACAAAATTAATTTTGATTACTTTTAAATAATGTGGCAGATTGATTATACTTTAACATTTTAGCTAAATTTTTTTAGAGTTTAAAGTTAAAGATAAAGGCTTAGGCAAACAGAAATTTTAAATTTCATTTCTTGCGGGATCTGTCAAAATGTGCTTTTTTCCAATGATTAGTGTTTGATGCTTGTTTAAGTTTCATTCAGAGCAAAACCTAGTATTTTTAAAATTATTAATTTTGTTTACTTTGGGACTAAATTTAGAGGCGCAGATTTTTAAATGGTTTTGAGAATCGACATTGTAGTGTGATAATAGAGGAGATAATTATAAAATTTATGGCGTTACTAAACGAACATAATGAGTTAACTCTTGAAGAAATTCGTACTGATTTGTAGATTAACTGATTAACTACATCCTCGATGTTGTGTGATGTATGGTTAGATAGCACATTTGTTCACTAAAGAAATAGAAGGTTGTTATTACCACTTTTGAACATCCCACATGGTACGTGTGAAGTGTAATTCGAGCGGAATCGTTTTTTAAGCAGACTGGAAGCGTGTAGGAGGTTAGTCAGAGGTGGACCCGATCGTTTACCCCGAATTTTCTGTTGAGTACGAGTGCAGCTTCCTGTTATTTTCTTTATCAATATTGGCGTCGCGGCTGCGAATTTTGAACTTTCTCGAGAGCAGAGTAATAGTTTCGTTCCTGAATTTGTATTGACCCACCTCTCTCGCTTTTGACGAAAATGGTATGGGGTCAGCGCTCTTCGCTAGATATCGACCCACGCTAACTGCTGTTCCTCATGTCTTCGCCCTATATTTCAAGGCTGAATCGTGGACGTTGTAGTCTATAATTGGCGATGGCTTATTTGCCCTTGCCTATAGCAGTCGCCCTTGTTATATTGCCGTTAGGAATTAGAACACACACGCACTCTGTAGTCTCTGTATATAAAATGGGTGGAATATTATGAAAAGGAATGCCAAACTATTAGATTACTAGATATTGTATGCTGTGGGAGAATTTTGCACACTCTTAGGCATATTTAAATTTTCAAGGTTGTCACGGGAATTTGAATTAACAAATTTAGTTTAAAATGTGCCCAAAATTGCGTTCACTGTTATTAAGATAACCATTACATGCTAGGTGAGTTGATAATTCATACAGATTTTCAGGTATTTAGTGGTTGCAAAATAAGCATATAAATATACGAATGCATTTTGGCCTTAGTTGAACCTAAATTTCAGTGTTTTAACGTTCATTGAAAGAAGGTTCGTGTAAATCGGACATTAGATTAATAAAAAAAGCTACCGATAACAAACTTGCAAACTTCCAAGTTTCGAATTCTGAGACTAAATGGGGGTGGAAGTTGAACGCACAATGACCCTGACAAAAAGAGCATGTTGATGAATGCCTTTAAGTTTTCCCCAAACCAAAATCAATTACTTTTGCCGGAGAATGAATTTCGACTTATATTTACACTTGAACTTACGAAACAAACAAATGTTTCGAGTGTAAAGTGGTTACCCTGCAAATAATTTTTGCTCTTGGCACAATCGCACTTTAAAGTTTAATTGTAGATCGCTGATGTACTAATGAACTTCCCGGGAAATTAATAATACTAGTTGTAGAGGAGAGTATGATTTGCGATTTCGTTTTAATTTGCAGCATGTTTCTCAATTTAAAAGTTAATTTTGAAAGTACTTACGAATTGAATTAATTCATAATTAGTAGAGCTTGGATTATATGCAAAATGCATATCATCATTTTTAGGCATATCGTCTTGCAATTTTGTTTCTACATGAATTTAATTGTTTTATAGCATTTTTTTGGGTTTCCTATAATGCATAAATGCATGTTTTACCAAATATTTAATAGATGCATATGCAAAATGTTATTCTGCATATTTAAGGGTATTTCCCTTAAATTATCTTAATTTTTAGTTTTAGATAGTTAAAATCTCTTTTCAGTGAGCTTCTTGGGATTTATTGTATGTCAGTTTTACTTGGAATTATTCTTTGTCACTGAGGTCAGGTGTTTAGGATTACTTGTGAAGGATTACCCCTTGTGTTAATGGGTTTCATAGAATTTGTTGTTCCTCAGTCGTAATAGTCCACTGTTTAACAATTGTGTCAGATACAGACAGGTGCCGTATCAATCAAATTATATCCTTCTTATAATAATTCATTATTTAGTTTAAATAGGTATAGTGCGGGGATTGTACCACAGATCAAATTGTAAAAATTGGTTTTCAAATTTACCATATTGGGTGACCTACAATTATCGATTTTTTAAATGAAATTTTGATTAATATCTTTGATCTTGAGGGGGGCCTGGGCCCCCCCTTGGTTACGCCACTGATTCTGTGGAAATTTTAGATTTTATGAGTTAGTTTTGAAGTATCTGTTGCTTTGTAAAGCCAGTGGGCAGCTACTTCAAAATGCTGAAACAGTCGACTAATAGATGTATTTTATTACAAAAATGGTGTGAAAATCATACTGATTTGAAGATTATTGATTCTTCTCACGTTTTTTGTACAGTTTGCGACAAAAGGGTAACTTTAATGATATTTCCTGACTGTAATAATTTAATGTAGCTACCAAATTACGTGTAAATTTAGCCCTTAAACATCAACATGCATTTT
This sequence comes from Melanotus villosus, assembly GCA_963082815.1. Classification (NCBI taxonomy): domain Eukaryota; kingdom Metazoa; phylum Arthropoda; class Insecta; order Coleoptera; family Elateridae; genus Melanotus; species Melanotus villosus. The sequence goes on along the minus strand of OY720418.1, from coordinate 58,091,946 downwards.
TAGAATCATAACCACCTATATCGGTACTGTAAAATAAAAGAAAAACTCGAAATGTATTTCTATTTTGCATATTTTAATGCATAACTGCAAATTTTAGTGCATATTTTAGCTATTTTTATTGCATATTTTACCATTTTTTAGTGCATATAATCCAAGCTCTAATAATTAGAGTTGGCCGTGGTTTTTGTTATGTAGTGCTGCTGACTTTAACTGACGTTGCACGCGTTAAATTTCTATTTGTATGTGGACCTTAACGTAAACCTAACCTCAAAACTGTCAGTTGACACGTTGCAGATTGACAGTTCCGTGGATTATCCTTTGCTGATATTAAGTATGTATCAAAAATTACGGTCTACTCTGATTATAAATTTATTTGATCACAGGGTATTTTGGTCGATTTCGGGTGTCCCTAAAGCCCTTGATAATATATTATAAGGTGTTTTATTGCTAAATAATTGGACTTTTTAACATTTTTGGAGTTTCGTTTTTTAATTCAAACTGACTGATTGATTAAAAAGAAATATTTAGATTAATTGATGTCAAGACATAACGTGCATTCATTTGAGTTTGTGGTTTAGTTTACCTTGAAATTGTTCAAGCCATGCCGTGGATCATATGGCTGGACATTTAATTCCACATTTAATATTTTTTAATTTGACATTTACACATAATACACACATTATTGATGGTGGAAAGTTATTATTCTTATATTAGTACCAAATTTTACTTTTTTAATTTATTTTAAATAAGAATATAACTTTCCATTTTTAATAATATAAATATTATTTAAAGTAAATATCAAATTTAAAATATTATGCATGGATGTGGTTAAGTGTCAAACTATACGATTTAATGCATGACATGACTTGAGTCGTTCTAAAACAAACTAAACCATAAATTCAAACAAGCCGTTATTTTGAAAGTCTCTTGTAGCGAAAAACAAAAAAAAGTGCTAAATATTTTTAATTATTAACAGCTGCCCGGGATACCATGACTTTTAGGACACGGGCTATTAACATCCATCTATTTAATATTGCCATTACTAAATTGTTGGCTTTCGTATTTTCAACAAATATCATTTAGAAAACAATTAGTTTTTTACACTGTAGTTTTTCTCAAAAGATAATTTTAGAACTAAAACCATTTTAAGTTCTAACTTAATTTTTTTATTCTGAACTAATTACAGATGCGTAATGTGAATTTTCTAAACTTTTTATAACTAATCATGATTTACAAATGTTGCATTTTCAATCTTAAGTTTGTGTATGGAAACAAAAAGAAAGCACAAGTTTTTAAATACAATAAATTTCGAAAATTAAAAAGTAATTTGTATGAAAGTTGCTTTGGTAACGTTTGTGTATGTTGGCCTGGGAATTAGGTTAATTTGCCATTTTCAATTTCTTATATTTTATTTGCTTAACTATAATGGATTAGCCTTAGATGAAAAGACAGTTTTGAAACGTTTCACAGTTATTTACTCTTTTTCAGTTATTTAGTATTATAGGGTAACTGACAGAGTTACAAAAAGTAACGTAGTGTAACGTTTTTACGACGTTTATTTAAAATAAACTCGGTTCGTGGTGTAAATTAATTTATTAAACAAACTCAAAGTACGAAATAATTATAAAGAACAACAATTAAACACTAACGTAAAACTAAACGGAACACTAATATTAAAACCGAACACTAAAGTAATTTATTTGAAACAGTTATTTATTTAACTATTTATTTATACGTATTCACAATTTTCGCCGCGCTTATCAGTTCAAGACTGCCTGGGTTTTTGTCGGTCCCTCTTATATCTGCGGCGGCCTTTGACTCCAGTCTAGTGTGGATTTTTCTAGACTCATCGAATTTACTCGTACATTCGGGATCAGCTGACGCAGCGATGATGTCATTGCATAACTTGTTACAGTAGAATTGAAAGAATTGGCCGCTTATTCTGGTAACCTTTTTGCTTCAGGCGAGCCCAGAACCTTTCTATTGGCCTAAGAGCAACATTGGGCGCGTTATTTTCTTTTCCACAAATTTTATGCCAAGTTCCCGAAGAATGCTAACTGTTTTCTTCGCATAATGACACGATGCTCCATCTGGCCAAAATATATAGCGTCCGTGAGGGTAGTTTTTATCTATAAACGGTTTCAATTGTTGTCTAATGCATTTTTCCGAATACATCGACGCGAACAATTAGCTTCAACACAATATGGTTTTGACAGTCCCTTTTTCGAAACAGCTAACCAAACACAAACTTTTTTATCGAATTTCTTACGAAATTTAAAACGCATATCAAGATCTGCATTTTGCCTTTGAGTAGCGTAAAATCCCTCTTTAGATTTGATCTTATCACTTGAAAATGAAAAATATATAAATTATATGTTTAGTGCCATCCTTTCCAAAATCATTAGTAGGTAACTAAAGTGTTCAAGCGCACTTGTTGACGTTGAATCTGTTCTGGAGTAGATTTTGGAGCATCTACCATATATTTTTAAAATACCTAATATGTATTATTTTCGATATAATTGTGTTGATGTGAAACATTAAACTTTTCGGCACGGACACGAGCAGAAACGACATTTTTCGTTGCTAACTTCGCAATTCTTGCAATTTTGACGATGTTAAACTTGGTCGTCTTTCAGTGCTTTTATTGTTCTTCAATAACTTCTTCCATCACTGCGGTTTCACCTATACCAAAGACTGAAAGTTTCCAGCCAACTAGTTCTTGGTACTTGATAAAAAAACTTCCGGTATTAATTTTCGACATTCTTTCTCATTTAAACTGACCATTGCGTTTATAAACTTCACTATCAACTAACCTGCACATAGTGAACATCAAAACAATGTTAAATGTTTAGCTAGTGATTTACAAATGTTTGACAGCCACATATTGTTTGATTATAGTGGTAGCTTTCGTTTTGTTATAGGTGCGAATTTTTAGTTGCCTAACCTTATAACTGACATATCGTGGTGCTGGTTATTTATATTTTCTTTACTTCATTTTACTTTATATTTTCTGTTTAAAGTAAATTTTTCATTTTCTCTGGTTTTCGTAATTAGGTACTGTTATGATTTATTTTGAATAATTTACTGTCGGGCCGCTGTAAGTTGGCGAAAGCTCAAGATGCACTGTAGCTGTCGAACTGTGACGTCAGCTCTCTTCACCATTGGCGTAACTATGCGCAGGGCGGTGGGGTACAAATACCAATATGTAGTTAGTACTAACAAATCATAATAAATAATTTTGTGACTGGAATTTTTGATAAATTTAGAAAGTTAGCACAGTCAGTAACCGAATACTAAGAAATTTGTTGCAATTGTGGCACTCATAAATCGCCTACGCCTCACATTACTTTCAATGCTGAAGCATGACCTAGAAATCGCACGAAGTAAACATTCGGTATGCGCCAGGGCTCGCCAACTTACAGCGGTCCGACAGTACTATTGTTATATTCCGTAAAAATAAATTTTAATATGTCAGGCGTTACTTATGATGTTATTTTTTGAGATTAACAATTAAGCTTTTGAAAAATGGACTGGAACACTTTGAATACATTCTCCTTCATTATTTTTTCTGCGTTTCTTGTCGTTTAAGAGATTCAAATCATACCAAACATACTCTGTGTCAAATCATGTTCCTCTGTGTAATTTTGGAAGACGCACAAACCGTCATTTCACAAGTTGTGAGAGACAAACAATCTCATTACATTTCACAGGATATGTACGGACGTTACAGCACGTCTGACAGACTCAGTAGGTGTAAATTCTGAATGGTGGTTTACATTGCATCATGGTGTAAATGTAATGCGTTAGTTAACATCGCTGCGTTGTTTGAGGATAAGCACTCGGATGTTAATTATTTATTTACCCTTTTATTTTTGGTTTACTTTGTTTAAGCCCCGTGGGTTGTCTTGTTTTAAAACAGTTATGGAAATTGTTTAAACGCTTATAGGATTTCATCTCATTTTATCAAGTTACCATCTCATCTCATTAGTTGACATATTGTGAGGTTAAAATAAGAATGTTTCTCGGGCAGAAGTGAATTTACATCAAGTTTTGAAATTAATTAACTTGATCGAGGAGAAAATTGCAAAATAGTTACTAGAAATGGAAAATCGAAGTACCTGTAATGTTTCTAAGCTTTCCTTTAAATCATTTTAAAATGCGAACAAGAAAATAAATAATTTTTAAATTTGCATTTCTAAGAAGAAAAATATGCATTCTGCATCGGATTCGCACCGAGTGTTCCGTGCGTAAATCTTACCTAAAACTCCACGTAGTTTCTGGCGGATGTAGCCGGAGAGCTTGGCTATGGAAATGGGGGAGATCCGTGCTGAAGCGGATGTCTAAGTTTAGGTTTAGGGCACCGTTCGGGCTTTAGACATCAATCTTTCTCTTGATGGTATTACGAGTAAAGGATGCGTTTGTCTTGCACTTCGGTCGTTACAAACGTTTCGTTTTCTGCTTTTCTTAACGTGCTGTGTTTCTCACGTACTTTTTTCTGTTTTAACTTGACAGCTACAAAATTGCTTAGGACGGATTGTAAAAGAAAACTCGTTCTTCGTCGTTGCATTCTGTTGGTCCTGTTTTAATTGATTGTTTGTTTAGATTAATTTGCCAAGGAAAACCATAATTAATCGTTGTAGTTTAGATGTGTACGGTTATTAATGTTGCCTTAATTAAAGTTTATGTTGTTTAATCGATAGGTCTTCAAAGTTTGAAAACTTATGTTGTTGTATTAGAACTATCGAAGAAATTATTCCAGCAGTTGAAATTGACATGCCAATGTGAAGACAAATAATATCAGATTCAATTAATTCCAACATAAAGGCAAGGATGGCAAAGACGGAATTCTATTTTTATCATCACAAATGGGCACTGCACAAGGAAAATATGAAAAAGCGAAAATAATAGCAAGGACATAGAGTAGAACCGAGACTTCCAACAACGTGATTTTATTAATTAATGTCGGGACATCTTATTACTTATTATGTCTTCGGTAGTCCTACAGTTTTGTTATTTTTATTTTTTATTATTAATTGCTCTATCGCTTGGCTTGAGAATATTTGGTATTTTCAACATATATTTTTGGTTGATGTATCTTAATTTGCTTAATTTCGTGTTTTTTATTATTCGTTAAAAAAGTAAAACAATAGTTACAAATTTTACAGCAAAAATCAAATACATTTTTCTTCCGAGTACAAAGTACCTATTTGCATTTAAAGTTCTAAACAGTATGTGACATTATATATGAAGTTTTAGAAATGGATTTCAAAGACAGCAAGTTAATAATATGCTAAACTTCTCTGAGAATTTCTATTGCGTCTGCACCGCAGACTGACTTTAAGTACAAAGCGTATATGAAACGGACCAATATTACGGAAATGAGCAAAGCTTCCGGATTGAGCATCTACGAGTGCTTTCCGCAACTAATAGTCATTAATCAATTTGATTGATTTTATTTATACATACAGTGAGCACGTAAAGGTTGGAATAAATTCGATAAAATCTTTATTGGGCAAGTAAGAAAATAATGCTCGGACACGTCGATTTTCTTTTTTAGATGCGCATTTTTTAGTATACGTATATTTTTTATTACGTCATCCCTGTTCGAGTTATGACGTCATCATCATTTTTTTTAAATAGCAACACCCTCTTTTGATAATACCATTTAAAAGAGCACATGTTTCTGCGTATAGACGCCAAATTTTGTGGTATGTTACATAACAATATTTTCCAAAGAAAACGTTTTAGAATTCATAACAATGTAATGAATTAACAATCGAAGAAATAATAAATACAACTAAAATCCATTAAATTAAACGTTGAAATTGCATATCATTCACCTCTTGACAATATCCATCTATTGGCGATTCAGATAATCACGCACAATCTGTGAATGATGTGGTGACGCGCCATCTTGTTGGTACCATATTGATTCGTCCGGCATTTGGGGATTTTGATTATTTCGATATAGTGCTACAAGCGCGGGAATTATCGGTTGTTGTAAAAAATTCAAATGTTTTTCAACATTTAATGCGCCGTCAATAAAAAATGGTGCAACAATTGTGGAACTAATTTCTCGAAAATATTGTTATGTGACATACCATAAAATTTGGTGTCTATACGCAGAAAAATGCTCTCTTTTAAATGGTACTATCAAAAGAGGGTCTTGCCATTTAAAAAAACTGATGATGACGTCATAACTCGAACAGGGATGACGCAATAAAAAATATACGTATACTAAAAAATGCGCACCTAAAAAAGAAAATCGACGTGTCCGAGCATTATTTTCTTACTTGCCCAATAAATATTTTATCGAATTTATTCCAACCTATAATCTTACTTCATATTCAGGTGTAGACAGTTTGTATGAAAAGCATTTTTAAAGCTTAGAAATTCATATAATGTATTTTAACGTTAAATTATATTAAATGTTACTTTCCCAAAGAGCGACGCTTTACAAATTTAATTTTTAAAACAGAAACTCTTTTAATTTGAATTTAAACAATTATTTAAAGAACTGTACAGTTGTAAACAACAAGAAAGAACGAAAAAATATTAGCGGTAAAGTACTAAATTTTCAAACTTTGTCAGTTTTCCAAAACCCATTTTGTTTATGGTTTTATAAAGATTAATCTCATTTTCATTGCTTTTATTAATAATTCTTTCGTCCTTGTCACGCTATTTGATTGTCTAGGAAATGGAACGCACAGATTTGTGCAACTAAGTACACCTTTATTACAATTGTGTAATAATAATTGCTACTACAAAAACATGCTTCAGTTAACATTAGCCGGACGGTAAATAACCTCATTAGGTCCAACATTTTTTGTAAATGATCTGAAAGTGAGTTATAGTCGGATTTTTACCTTGCATTCTAATAATTAATCGTTAGTTTGTATTTTTTGGTCTGAGGTAAAATCAACTTCCCATTCGCATCAATCGTGCTCATGGTTTTAATCAATGTTTCAGAGATAAGATTTCTCGTCTTGCTTAGTTATTGATTTATTACCTTGTTCTGGAGAGCAATGCGAGAAATTATGTTTCTCGTCTTGGTTTACTCTTGTACAACAAACGAACAAACAATATTGCTTTTAGCCTTGCATATTTCTAGTGTTCAGTTAGTATAACGTCGAAATTTCCTGTTTTGTCTCTTTTCGTGCAGAACCCTTGCATTATATGCATTCCGATGATTTCCTGTTTATTCAGGTATATAAAATCTGAACGGCACCATGTCAAAAGTGCAAGACCACGAAAATTGTAAAAATCTTGTTTTTGCACTTTTTTTGCAAGCCAGTTTGGTACGAAATATTTACCATTGGGCCTGCATAGTGCATTGTGTGCAAGAGCAAGATCAGAAAGAACAAGAAAAATGCGAGATTATCGGAAACACTAATTGTAACATAGGTAAATTATTTAAATGATCTCATTAATAAACCAAAATGTTTGCAGAAATTGTGTCCTTTTCGGTTGAGGTTAGGTGAGGCGAGGTCAACAGCGTTTGGATTATACATAATAACTTAGATTTTAGCCCTTTAGGCTGTTAAAAAACAGAAAGCTTTCATTGTTTCGAAAGTTTTTGTTTTATTTAAAAGTTATAAATCCTTTTTAACTTCACACAATTTTATGGTGTATTTCGATGTACCTTTTTATTACTTAGTTGATATCATTTTGGGAAAGTTTATCTAAAGAAAATTATTTTTCATTGTTTTTTATTTGCATTACGATACAATATTTCATTTAGAAAAACATCAAAAATGTTTAAGCTTTTAACGTTTTGCCATGACTTGATAGTTTCAAACGACAAGCCTGGATAAAATAAAAATTTAGATAATTTATTTCGGAGAATAAATTAATTAATATCGTTTTAATAATATTATATTTTTTTAAACTGAAGGTTCCAAAGAATTTTATCTGAAGCTGCGACGAAAAGAAAGTTTCGAAAAATGTATAAAATTATAATTTCTATTATTTGCTTCGCAGAATGCAGACTTCCATTTTCAACCTTTGTATCACAACCGATTGTTTAGAACTTGAAATATTGAATGGCTAAATTAAAAAGGTGAAGATGATTTAAAAGAAACACGAAAATTTGTTGGAAGACAGAGTACTTGAATCTTAAAATATTTACATATCTATAATACATTCGTATTTTTTTCACGCCACATTAGGACCTGATTTTTATTTAATATTAAATTGAAGTAAATAATTAGCACAGTGCATACATACCCTTAAAGTTTGAAGCATGATGCAAACCAAAAACTTTCTTGGTGTTGCTATGACGTGTCTTAGCTTAAAGCATTTCTAAATTTTAAATAAGTTCAGTGCAAGTGATTCTGAAGGGCCCGTTGTGTTATCACTTAGCAGATATGGAATGATAAGTTCTACATTACTATAACATTAGTTTACAACTAGAAACTATGATTTTTGCGTGAACCGTAACTATAAAATTAATTAAATGTGGTTCGTACCGATGAAAATGAATTTATACCAGGAAGGTTTTTGTTTAGCTCAACGAATCTATCTGTCGAATGACTTCGGCTCCAAATAAATGTGTATTAATTGTATCTTTACACATGTAATTTTAATTTTTTTCTAATTGAAAATAAATTCAAATCTTTGTGGAGTTCAGAACTTAAGATCTTAATAATACATGAATAGACCATGAAATTAAAATTAAAATTAAAGCATTCCTGGAATAATTTATTGTTAGTGTAAATTAAGAAACGAGTTAATTACATTGCAACCTTTAATGTAAAAATATGATTATGTGATTAGAATTTCAAGACCGGGGGTGTCTTATAGAACAGTTTCCTTTTTATTTATTTATTTATTTATTTTTATATTATTTTGTTATCAAAAATTATTAATCGACGATGCATCGAACGTCAACAAAACTGCAAAGAATACTGAAACAATTTTGTGTACAACGTATTGTAGTCGATCTGTAAATTGTGAATGATGTGGATTGAAGCGACATCTCTAGGAGTAACAGCAATCACAGTTAGGGTTCGTTTCTCGGCTGTTCGACCTGAATTTTAGTACCCACTGGAAATCTGTAGATAGCGCAAGACGTCCTACATGAAAATTTAAGCATTTCTTTTTAGCTTCTTTTATTATTCATACAACTTCAAATTTGAATTTTAATTGGTTAATTAATTAACTAATTTATTAGAATTATAGTTTTGCTTCCTTTAATTCTTAATAGTTATTTATGTACCAAGAGTCGTAAGTGCAGTTTTTTGGGCGAGAATGCAATTTGCAACGCCAAGGCCCGAAGGGCCGAGGTGTTGCAAGCATTCGAGACCAAAAATTGCACTGTACGACTCGAGGTGCATATGAAATTTTTCGTCAAACCTTATATATCATTTTAAAATAAATAAAATTAAGTATTTTTCATTTTTTATGCATAGCTGTCATACCAATAATGAATAAAGGTTGCTGTGATTTAGATTAGGTATCCTTGACAACAAAATAAAATAAAACATATTTATTTCAAAAAAATTTCAAACGCGCGTGTCAATTGAATTTGTGCACAATTTGTGATTCTAAAAACATGTCTCAAGAAATAGAAGAGGCTGCAAATGCAGCATCCCACAATTTATTATCGGTTAAATCGCAACGGTATATGGAAACATATAACATTTTCAAAAATTGGTGCCATGAGAAGAAATCAGTTGGGATTACAGAAAAAGTGCTGTTGGCGTATTTCTTAAATAGATCTACAAAATTGAAATCTGCAAGCAGTTTATGGAGCGAATACTCAATGTTAAAAAGTACCATTTTTATCAATGATAATGAAGATATTTCCAAATATCCAAAACTAAAAGCGTTTTTAAAGCGTAAAAATGATGGCTATAAACCCAAAAAGAGTAGTATATTTAGTCGAGACGATATGAACAAATTCCTTATTGAAGCGCCTGACATTACATATTTGTTAATGAAGGTACAGTTACAGATTATTTCATTTAACTCAGTTATTAAGGTATATGGAAGTTATTTATCTGTTCTAGGTCGTTATGATAATTGGAATTTCTGGGGCCTGTAGAAAAGACGAATTATGTAAGATGACAACTGATAATGTTGAAGATAAAAATTCTGTAATAATAGTAACAATATCAGATTCTAAAAATGGAGTGCAACGTACTTTTACGATCGTTAACCGAGAAAAACAGCGCATAAATTTTGTTGATTTAATTACGAAATATATAAGTTGCAGGCCAAGAAATAGTGAAAATCGACGATTTTTTCTGAAATATTGTTCAGGAAAATGTATGAACCAACCAGTAGGTAAAAACACATTTGTAAAAATTCCTGCTCTAATAGCAGAATTTTTAAAACTGAAAAATCCTGAAACTTATACTGGGCACTCGTTTAGAAGAACGTCAGCAATTTTTTTGGCTGATACGGGAACTGACGTTCTTGATTTAAAGAGGCACGGTGGATGGAAATCCACAACAGTGGCAGAAAGTTTTGTTGCAGATTCAATGACAAATAAATTAGAAATCGCCAGTAGAATTTTATATAATCAGAATAGGTATGAAGAATCTGCATCCACATCTTCAACTTCAGTCATGCAATTCAATAATGAAGACGAAATGAAAGATAGCTGCGTAATTGTTCCTAGCACCAAAGAAAATCAAGAACATATACAAATTGAAAATGTTGATATTACCGAAAATATAAACTAAATAGATTCAAAAAAGGAACTTAATTCTCTTGTTCAAATTTCTAACTATCCTAATTGTTCATTTACATTTAATATAAATAAGTTGTAATTAATGTAATGTAGATAAAATGTTTGTAAATAAAGGTGTTTTGTAGACAATTTACTTTTTTGCCCTAGGAACTTAATGAAGAATATTACAACCCGCTGCCCATGGTAACCAGTACTTGAATGTAAACTATCACTTACCGTCAACAAAACAATGACACAATGACATATTTTCGCAGTAGGTTTGACGAAAATATTTTATTTTACTTTTAATTTAAAATTCGGGGGAATTTGAAATGCTTCCAAGCTGTTGTTCTAACATTTTAAACACAAAAATACAACAATTCGTCTGGTTAACGTAAAATCTTAAAACCTTAAATTTATTAATGGAGGTGACGCCTAAAAAATCTGATTTTTTTTTGTAAAATTTGTATAATTGACATCTAATGAATCCTAAAAACGCAATGCACTTTTAAATTTATTAGGTACCTACACCGAATTGTTACAAAATAAAAGTTGTGGTTTTCAGAGTTCATCAGCTTTCCATTGGATCAGATCACTGGCTTCGTTTCACATTTAAACTTTGAAACTTATTAGCATAGTTTCAACTGGCAATAGTCTAAAACAGGAAAAAAAAAATACGATTTCCTTACAGTTCCAGAAAAATTAGAGGAAAAGTTTTAGCATCCGGTTTCCTTTATTCGTATGAAAAGTTCTGAAAACTTCTGAAAGCTGCTAATGAATGCTCTTTTCATGGGTCTTGACGACTACTAAATTTAATATTCTATTTAATTCATAATTCCTGCGAGTACGAGTTTTAAATAGTTATATTTTAGAATTTTAACTTTTTGAAACTTTAGTAGAAAGTGAAATAATTTGAAGACATTTTAATCTTACTTATTGAAAACGTGCGATAAAAAAAAGATAAGATACACTAAAAAAATTTTTCGTCAAACCTACTGCGAAAATATGTCATTGTGTCATTGTTTTGTTGACGGTAAGTGATAGTTTACATTCAAGTACTGGTTACCATGGGCAGCGGGTTGTAATATTCTTCATTAAGTTCCTAGGGCAAAAAAGTAAATTGTCTACAAAACACCTTTATTTACAAACATTTTATCTACATTACATTAATTGCAACTTATTTATATTAAATGTAAATGAACAATTAGGATAGTTAGAAATTTGAACAAGAGAATTAAGTTCCTTTTTTGAATCTATTTAGTTTATATTTTCGGTAATATCAACATTTTCAATTTGTATATGTTCTTGATTTTCTTTGGTGCTAGGAACAATTACGCGGCTATCTTTCATTTCGTCTTCATTATTGAATTGCATGACTGAAGTTGAAGATGTGGATGCAGATTCTTCATACCTATTCTGATTATATAAAATTCTACTTTCTGCCACTGTTGTGGATTTCCATCCACCGTGCCTCTTTAAATCAAGAACGTCAGTTCCCGTATCAGCCAAAAAAATTGCCGACGTTCTTCTAAACGACTGCCCAGTATAAGTTTCAGGATTTTTCAGTTTTAAAAATTCTGCTATTAGAGCAGGAATTTTTACAAATGTGTTTTTACCTACTGGTTGCTTCACACATTTTCCTGAACAATATTTCAGAAAAAATCGTCGATTTTCACTATTTCTTGGCCTGAAACTTATATATTTCGTAATTAAATCAACAAAATTTATGCGCTGTTTTTCTCGGTTAACGATCGTAAAAGTAAGTACGTTGCACTCCATTTTTAGAATCTGATATTGTTACTATTATTACAGAATTTTTATCTTCAACATTATCAGTTGTCATCTTACATAATTCGTCTTTTCTACAGGCCCCAGAAATTCCAATTATCATAACGACCTAGAACAGATAAATAACTTCCATATACCTTAATAACTGAGTTAAATGAAATAATCTGTAACTGTACCTTCATTAACAAATATGTAATGTCAGGCGCTTCAATAAGGAATTTGTTCATATCGTCTCGACTAAATATACTACTCTTTTTGGGTTTATAGCCATCATTTTTACGCTTTAAAAACGCTTTTAGTTTTGGATATTTGGAAATATCTTCATTATCATTGATAAAAATGGTACTTTTTAACATTGAGTATTCGCTCCATAAACTGCTTGGAGATTTCAATTTTGTAGATCTATTTAAGAAATACGCCAACGGCACTTTTTCTGTAATCACAACTGATTTCTTCTCATGGCACCAATTTTTGAAAATGTTATATGTTTCCATATACCGTTGCGATTTAACCGATAATAAATTGTGGGATGCTGCATTTGCAGCCTCTTCTATGTCTTGAGACATGTTTTTAGAATCACAAATTGTGCACAAATTCAATTGACACACGCGTTTGAAATTTTTTTGAAATAAATATGTTTTATTTTATTTTGTTGTCAAGGATACCTAATCTAAATCACAGCAACCTTTATTAATTATTGGTATGACAGCTATGCATAAAAAATGAAAAATACTTAATTTTATTTATTTTAAAATGATATATAAGGTTTGACGAAAAATTTCATATGCACCTCGAGTCGTACAGTGCAATTTTTGGTCTCGAATGCATGCAACACCTCGGCCCTTCGGGCCTTGGCGTTGCAAATTGCATTCTCGCCCAAAAAACTGCACTTACGACTCTTGGTACATAAATAACTAATGCAACTGCGATTTTTAAATGGTTTGGCGGTTCGAGTTTTGTTTTATCTTGTTTAGGTTTAGACGGTGGCATTCTTACTGTAATTTAGTAGTTTATTTTTTAAGTTATTTAAATGTTCACTTTCAAAGGAATTCAACGATATTTACCTTGCTAAAACCTCGGCTAAAACTACGTTCCTTTGAATTTAGTTGAAGTTGTAATAGTTATTGTTTGTACTGGGCAAGCTCTAAGCTTAAGTTGGTGTGTTGTAATAATTATTACAAACCTTTGAAAAAATATAGAAAACTGCTGCAGTTAAGATCCTCACTGTATGTAAGATTTCTTAAAGCTCTTTAGGATATTACCCTTATTTTATACAGAGTCAGTCTCAGGACAGATCGTCAAGCATTTGCTTATTTAAGTTGGAATTTTATGTAAACGGACCATTTAATTTGCAGTATTAAAATATTGCAATTAAATTGCATTTAATCACTGCAGCTTTCATGTTTACATATGCGTATTAATAATAATACATCCGTTTAGCGAATAACATTCTGCAAACATTTTTGCGATATTTCAGAACGTAAATTTTAATTGCACTACCCGAAAGCGTAATTGTATTTGTTTCGGTGGTTCGTGTATATATAAACCTCATTAAAAAACGAAACACGATGCCAAGCGAATGCTGATGTGGAGTTTTTTTTACAACAGTTCTTTGTGTATGCAAATTTCACTCGTTATTTTGCCAAATCAGGAAGCGCTTGTTACTGCAGGTACTTGTTAAGTTCGTGCTCTAATTTCATTCTGGTGTCGACTCGAGTAGAGGATTCATTCATATAACAAAATGTAGTTGAAAACCACGAATTACTACTGTAGTCATTGGGAATTTTTGTTATAGTTATATTGAGGATTTATAGATTCATGAAATGTTGAATTGGGTTCGTTTAATTTGCGGTGCTGCATGTTTCTTCGGGAAGTTAGCTGTGGTTAGGAACAAAAGATTACCCTTGTTCTTGTTTTTTATACTGCCTCAAGTTCTCCAAGTATCCCTTTCTGATTGTTACAACTGCCCAAGATATTCCTTAACTCCACGGAATTACCTCAGCCAGGGGTTATTTTGAGGATAATTTAGAACTGCACAAATTAGCCTAACTGAACTCAGATAGTTTGGCAAGAAGGGGGGAGGGGGGTGGGGGTACATTTTTGATTTCTGAAAATTTAAAATCATGCAAGTAATAATTCAATAAAATCAAATAACATGTTTATTGAAAATTATGATATACAGGGGTCCCAGGAGGAAAGGTCAATATTTTAAGGAAGTATTCTGTTCCTATAAATAAGGGTTCGAAAGTGCTTCCTTTTCGAGATACAGGTTGTCCAAGAAATAAGCTCTTGTTTTAAATATCTCGAAAATGATTTAAGATATTAAATTGAGCTTTGGTATGCACTATACTGGCATGAAGAGACTCTTTTTCGATGCAACTAGTTTTGACAATTCCAGCAGTGGCGTGTGTGACAGCAAAAAATAAATAATTCTGACGAAAAAATAGTACGCCACTGCTTTTTTTCAAAATAGGTGTGTTTCTTAATCGGCATCAAATTCTAAAAAGAAAAGGCCCCTTGAGTTTCTCTGGTAGGACAAACCGATTTTGAGTAATAATCGAAAAACTGCCTACTTGTTATTGTGCTTGATGGTAATAAAACTAGGCGAACAGCAAGTAGCCAAAGCCATTAATTTATTTTGATTTATTTAAAATTTGTAATCATAACATTACTTTTATTTTGTACTGCACAAAATTAAAATTAGAACTGCACATTTGAAATTTAGAGTTGCACAAACAAACTAGAGCTGCACACCAAAATAGCCCCTGACCTCAGCCCTTCGAACTGCCTCCTGTAGGCTGCCCCATTAAATAATTAAAGATTGCTTCAGTCTCACTCTTCTTCGTTTTCCCTCACTTATTCCTTTTCTTGTTTTTCGTTTTCATTTTTATTACCTTCTTCCTTGACCTCCTCCTTTTCTTGTTCACCTTTGTCTTCTTCTAATTTCAAATTAAAGAAAACTAAATTATTGAAGATACTTATCATTACCTACCTATACGATAAATGTTGGAATCTTGAGTTTCTTGAACTAGCTAATTCATTAAGACCTTTTCCTAACGTTTCCAATCTCAAATTTGTTTTCCTAATTCAGCTGAAGTTGTCAATCTTTTGGATTTGTTGAATTTTCTATTAGTTTTATTGTTGCTTTCAACAAGATATCGACCTCTATACTGATTTTTCTCTTTCAAAGCGTAACATAGGGAAATTGAACGTAAAATCTTAGTTTCTGTTTCTATTATGGGTTTTGGGGGGGGGGGGGGGAAAGTGGATAGAATGTATTCAGATTTTTTTTTGCACAATGCTCTGCAATAATATAACTAATTTTTATGTAAGATTTGTTTCAAAAACAAAACTTTAGATATTATTATGGTGCACTTTGAAAGATCAGAATCAGAATATAATTTTCCAAGTTAGTATAAGCTTTTGGGTTATCGACTCCCAAGTATAAACATTTTGGAATCCTTAAATACTTCTAACTAAAATATATGTTTTTTTTTGTTCCAGGTACGTGTTAGTTCACACCCATCAATACTTGTATAAATAAAAGGAATCGTCCACGCTTTCTAAGGTCAGTTTAAAAGAAAAGCAATCAAAAGTTAGGGCTAAGTTTAAATGCCACTGTTGCTTTGTGCACCAGAGGGTGTTATATTTCTTGAAGAGTTTGTTTGTGTATTCCTGGCAATCATTTATTTTGGTTTGGGGGCGAAAATTTTCTCGTCAGATCCCGCGTCGCTTCTCATCTAAATGTAGATGTCTCGCTGATATCACAGAATATGCAGAGAGCACCATTTGCATGTTATATAAAATAAAAGAATGTTTTGTAGCGCAACCGTCAGTCAAGTGTCACGGATACGGTACTGTTTCCCTTCCGACCAAAATTTAATTGTGGAGTATATTTAGCTTTTGCCGAAGTTTACGGTGCGTTCTGTCGAGTAAAAGTTAGGAACTACAACTGAAAATGATTCTCTTCTCGAAATTAAACCACTCTGAAACGTTTTATTACTAGCTTGTTAATAATAAGTTTCTTAATAACGATATTCGCTTTGAAACGAACTTTCGTGCGAAGACATTTCGTTTGTTTACAGCAAAAAGTGGATATCAGGATGTGAATTACTAAATTTACATCTTGCAATTTCGTGTAGAGTTAAAACTTTTCGAGAATTCAAAATATTTGACCCATCTTTCATAATTTGATGCTTCTTAGGGTGGACGAATAAAGAGGCACCAGCATTTTTATTTTAAGCAAAAATTAAAATTAACTTAGGCGTAACTAGAGATTATTCGAAAGGAATTTAACCTTATTTTTAAATTTTTTTATCGTAGTATCGCATTGTTAACTTTTCTCCAAAAACTTCATAAAAATCATTTTCGTTAAAAATCCAACAGGACATTTTATTTATTTAAAGCGTTCGCTAATAGTTTATTGGATGCCAAAGCTATAATTTATTAAGTTAAAAAAACCGTTCGTATGTTTTCAGTGTAAGTTTAATTATTGTGATGAAGTCGAAATTTATAATAGTTACAATATAAACTTATAAACACAGTCGGCGTTAACATAAAAATACAGAGTTTAGGTTAGGCTGTTTGTTGGAATTTAGACTTCAAAAGCTTAATTTGCTTTATATTTTCTGTTTAACTACGAGTATTAAAAAAAATCAAATTTGAAATTTAAAATAAAGATTTGATACATATGTCCAATTTCTCTTTGAATGTATAGGGTTTTTCAAAAGTAAGTCGTATTTTGAAATACTGATATTTTTATCAATCATTGAGCAATTTGAAAATTAAAAATGTCTGTATGTGCAGAAAGAAATGAGATTTATTAAAAAATATTACATTTATCGTAAATGTTGTGTGTGGCCGCCATTTTCTTCTTGAACAAGAAGTAATCTTTCTTCAATACTATAAACCACAGGTCTGAGTAGGTCTGCTGGAATAGTTGCTATGTTTTCTGTAATGGATTCCTTCAATTGATCGATTGAATTAGGTTTGGTTAAAAACATCCTTTCTTTTAGATATCCCTATAACCAAAACTCAGCAGGGTTAAGATCTGGCGATCTTGCTGCGGTTTATAGTATTGAAGAAAGGTTACTTCTTGTTCAAGAAGAAAATAGCGGCCACATACAACATTTACGATAAATGTAATATTTTTAATAAATCCCATTTCTTTCTGCACATACAGGCATTTTTAATTTCAATAAGTTGCTCAATGATTGATAAAAATATCAGTATTTCAAAATACGACTTACTTTTGAAAAACCCTATATTTTGCGTCACCAAAAATATTGTAAAGGCCTTTCTGCCATATGGGATTAATATTTTCTAGGAAGTTCCGTGCCTAAATGACTTGAAGTTTTTTTTTGTAAATTTCAAAATGCCTCCGAGGATTTAATTATCTAACTATTTCGGGCACAATTTAAAATTGAAGATGTTCTAGTTTTCTATTCAGATTTTACCAAATTCAAACCTTTTTGTGGGAATTTTAGCATTTTTCCAAAGTCATTTGTGGTTTTTCACAAGATGTCCTGGTTCGAACAAGATTTCAGCATTAGTTTAAGAGATAGTGTATAAAGCTGATGGTTTCCCAGTTTTTTAAACATATTTTGAAGATGTCAACAGAACGTCTTCCGGGTTGGAACCGTGTCATTGTTGAGATAGAAGAATTCAACATTTCGCCCACTTTTTTAAGGGGCTTCTTCAGGAGGAAAAGGGAATACTAAAAGAGCACGGTAACGCATAGGGATGGACGATATCGAAAATTTGATATCGAATATCGATATTTAAATAATATCGATATATCGATATTTTAGTAAAAAGATATCGTTATTCGATATATCGTTATTTTTATCGATATATCGATATTTTGTCCCACCCCTAGTATTGACTATTGAATCAATAATCAATGCATGTGGAGTTGTGGATAGAAAAAATTACCGATAAATCGATAAACATCGATCTTATGGGTAATTTATCCAGAAATATCGATGGCATCGATAAATATCGATATATCGATAAATATCGAAAAATATCGATATATCGATAAATATCGATATATCGATAAATATCGATAAAAATCGATATATCGATATTTTAGTAAAAAGATATCGTTATTCGATATATCGATATTTTTATCGATATATCGATATTTTGTCCCACCCCTAGTAACGCAACGTGTCAACCAAGCCGGAGGCGAAACCCTTGGGGTATCGTAAGGTCGAAAATTTTCAAATTTTCTGAACAGTTTGACATTTTTACGAATCCTCAGTATTTTTTTAGAATCATTTCCGAATAATTTTCAAGAGATTTAAGCCAAGTTCCATCGAATTTACGTAAAATTTAAAGTGTAAATCAACAAATATCGTAGCAATACACCGGGATATTCGTTTAGGACCAGTATTTTTTAACAGCTTTAGGGCCATTGGAAATTCTAAGGCATTATAACATTTAATCATTTTCTTGCAAATGTTTTGGAATTTCCTGTATAATTTCGTTAATATTCAGACGATGCAATAATTTATCTATTTTACTAATATTGTAATCGTTTCACTTATTTTTAAATAGATATTATAGTCCAGTAATTACGTGCTGTGCATTGCCTTTAGCTGGAAAAATTTGCGGAAGTTTTGATATTTGGCGATTTTATGTATTTTGAACTGCTTTTTTCGATTTTTTATTTTGCCACCTCGTATCTTTGCCGCTGACGCCGCCATATTGCGATAAAGAGCGAAAAAATGTGATTTTTCAAGATATCTCCTTACTCGTTGCTTTTACAGCAAAAATGATTCTATAATAAATTAAACTACATAATTTTCTCTACAAAATTGGTTCTTATCATTTTTTTCATAAAACTAACCGTTTTCGCGTACGAGAATTACAAAGTTGACCATTTACGCAACGTGTAAACCAATACGAAAAGAAAAGAAGTTATAGCTAAAGCTGGAAAATACTTCCTTCTCAGACTTTACGGCTATAATAAAAAGAAATTTATACCTCTGAACACTTATAGGCACCAATGCTTCATAAAATCGGCATACAGGAATAAATTTAACATCGCGTCATTGCCTCCTACAGAAGCAGCAGCAAGACAACATTCGTTCCGAACGTATCTTCAGGTACAGCAATGGATTGGTAACGAAAAACCTGCAGATCAATGGGGTTGAAAGAAGAACAAATATGGTCTTCTCCCTCTGACTACACTCAAAGCCCCTGCTCCACAAGTTTTTCTGCGATTAATTCCTTGTAAATGCAAAAAGGGGCGTCAGGGAGCATGTGGGTGCAGAAAAGCAGGGCTCAACTGTTCTATAATTTGCTCAAACTGTGACAATAAATGTGATAACATGCCTCAAGTTTTGGAAGATAGTAATGAAGATGAAAACACTGATGCGATCTCAGAACCACTGTTTAATGAAATTGATGCAGAAAGTAGAGAAGAAGCTGCTGCGCCAGAATTGATCCCACACGACTCTGAGACTTTGTTGCCTTCAACTAGCAGAAACATAGATAAAGCTGGTCCTTCAGGACATGAAAGCGAAAAAAATTAGTGTAATTTTCACTAAGCAATTAATATGTGGATTAGGCCTACTGGGGAAACCACAGGAAAAAAACGCGCCATATACATATTAATTTTGACTGCACGTTAGTCTCCTATCCAAAATGGGTCGGTTTTATGAAAAAAATGATAAGGACCAATTTTGTAGAGAAAATTATGTAGTTTAATTTATTACAGAATCATTTTTGCTGTAAAAGCAACGAGTAAGGAGATACCTTGAAAAATCTCTTTTTTTCGCACTTTATTACAATATGGCGGCGTCGGCGGAAAAGATGCGAGGTGGCAAAATAAAAAATCGAAAAAAGCAGTTCAAAATACATAGAATCACCAAGTATCAAAACTTCCGCAAATTTTTCTAGGTAAATTGACGTGATTACTGGACTATTATAGAAATTTCTGGATTTTGTTTTAAATAACCCTGAATAGTTAGTTAAACTTTCCTAATTGCAAATTCAGTTTCTACAAATATTATCAAACATTTCTTCTTCTTAAGGTGTCGAATTCATTACTGAATGTTGGCAACAATTTCGGCAAACTTTTCTTGGTCTTTATCAGCTCTAATTAATGCATGGGTACTCATTTGTGTCCAATCTCTGATGTTTTTGCGCCAGAAGCATCTTCTACGATCACGTCACCTCCTTCTTTCGATTTTCCCCTCCATAATGAGCTGTAGTAGATTGTATTTATCGTTGCGGTATAGGTGGCCAAGGTATGCTGTTTTCCCTTTTTTAATTGTTGTTGCAGTTTCTTTTCTTTATGCATCCGTCTCAGCACTTCTTCATTGTCAATGTGTTGTATCCACGATATACGTAGCGTTCTTCTGAAAACCCAGAGTTCGCAAGCTTGTAAAGCTTGTAATCTTTTTTCTGTATTAGTCTCGAGTGTCCAGGTCTCGACGCCATATTATTAGCACTGAATATATGTATAGTTGCCGTCAAGCTAAATGGTTAAAACCACTTGAGGCTTAAATCTATAATCCCTTGTAAAACCCAACGAAAGTGTGAACTGCAGATAAAATAGCAGAACCGTATTTAAAAGAAGGAAAATTGTAAACAGATGAAATATGCTTATAATTGCTACACGACTACACGTTTAAGAACCCCTTGTTTTTAGGTTTTACAAGGGCTTATAGATTTAAGCCTCAAGTGGTTTTAAACAATTTAGTTTGACGCCGAGTATAGCACTGCACAAATCTGTAGCTTGTTGTTAGTTGAAGGCTGCGGTTGGTAACTGGTAAGTAGGTAAGTGTTATATTCTTAGAAAAGGCGATCTTGCTAGTTCTATTCTTGTTTTTACTTCTAACTCCGGGTCTCCGTCGTCCGTCAGCCAGCAACCAAGATATTTGAATTTCGACACCTTCTCAATTTGTTTGTTATATATTGTTAATTGTGATTGTGTTATAGGTGTTTTGCTGAATATCATCAATTTTGTATTATTAGTGCTAATTTTCAATCCGACTGTGTCACCCTCCCGAGTTTTACTGCATCCATCAATCGTTGTAGACCCTCCAGGCTATCTGCAATTATTGCCGTGTCGTCGGCGTATCGTATATTGTTAAATAGCTCGCCATTTACTTTTATGCCGTCTTCTATATTATCTAAAGATTTCCTCTGAGTAGACGTTAAACAATAATGGCGAGATGACACAACCTTGTCTAACGCCTCTTTTAATTGGGATAGTTCCGGTGTTTTCATTATCCAGCCTTACTGTGGCATTCTGATTCCAATAAAGGTTTTTGATGGCATTTATGTCTTCATAGTCAAGGCCTTTTTCTGTCAAGATTCTCATTAGTTCGTCATGTGATGTCTAACGCGGTCAAATGCCTTTTCGTAATCGATAAAGCAAATGAGGACATCTTTCTGTTGGTCTCTACATTTTTGTAATAGAACTGATAGGCTGTATAGCTCTTCTCTGGTTTCAAACCCCTTCCGGAATCCAAATTGTGAGTCACTTATGTCTTTTTCACATTTTTTGTATATTCTTCGGTGTAGGACTTTCCAAAATAGTTTAAGTACTTGGCTCATCAGACTTATGAGGTGGACATCATCGCATTTATTCGCATTTGCTTTTTTCGGCAAGGTGATGAATACTGATTTGAACCAGTGGTTTGGTATTTACTCCAGTGTGGTAACTAGAATTGAAGAGGTTCTTAAGTAGTTCAATATTCGAGTCATCTAGAAGTTTCAGAAATTTGTTGTAGATCTGATCTGGCCCGGCAGCTTTGCCATTTTTTGTATTTCGCAATGCGCTTGCAATTTCCACATTCAGTATTTCCGAACCATGTTCTGTAGATGTTAATTGTTGAGGTTCGGTTCTATCGTCGTCGAACATGTCTTTTATGTATTCTTCCCATGCTGTAATTCTTCTTTGTTTGCTATTAGTTGATTGTTTTTGTTCATAATTTTATTATTTTCTTAATAATTTACAAGTTTAAACTTTCAAAGAACGTTTTGTTGCAAGAATTGCCCAGCATTAAGCGAAAGAAAAATAATCATGATTTGT
This sequence comes from Melanotus villosus, assembly GCA_963082815.1. Taxonomy (NCBI): domain Eukaryota; kingdom Metazoa; phylum Arthropoda; class Insecta; order Coleoptera; family Elateridae; genus Melanotus; species Melanotus villosus. Next base: position 58,069,432 of record OY720418.1, on the reverse strand, counting down.
GCTGTGTACCGAAGGGTTTTGGTTAACTCAGCCGGATATAAACTCGAATTTAAACCAATAATTAATCTTCGACAACACTTTAGCTAATACAAATGTTGTAGTTATTAGAATAGTTTGGACACTAAACATTGATGTATGAGGGCCCTTATGGGCTTCGATACGTATTTTCGAACAGAGTAACATTTACTAATGACTTTCGCACTTTGAAGAATTACGCTGCGTAAATTTTCGGTGCCGTTAAATTATAGTTAACATGTAGAAATCTGTTGATTCCTTTAATATATTGCTGACTTTATTTGTTTAGTTCTAAATGGAAAACGTTAAAAAATATGTTTGTTTTAGAGTGGACATTTGGAAAAATATCAAAGCTTGTTTAACTTTGTTTAATTTTTTATACATTTTTGTATTATGAACTGAATTGAATCTTGGAGTTTTACGGTAAATCTAAAAAGCCTAAAAATAATTCTTAAAGGGCAGAATTCCCCGGCATCCTATAATGTTAAATGTGACCAGGTGTTGAAATTCACATTAGATGTAGAAAGTCTGTTCTCTTCATCATTCGCCGAGGAGTGCCAGGACATAAATTGAAAAAGGACACTTAAAACTTTTGTAAAGGCTTAATGTTTTTGCAAAAAAAATCCACAAATGTGCGATGTTTAAATTGGTCAGAAGGGCTTTATGCTTCGGTGGAACGTGACGTTTTGCTGTTCTCGTTGATATATGTACAAAACGGTAGTTGGTCTGGCACCGATATGGGCTATAATTTAGTTTTCACTTAATTGGTTTTTGGGGTTTTTAATGTTTATCGCGTTGATCCTATTGATAATTGTATAGATAAATTTTTGGGTTTATTGTTGCACACTTCTTCAAAGTACAAATTCAGAGTTATGTATAACATTCAAGCCTTATAATACTTGTCCCTTCCTTTTGTAAAATTAAACTTATTTCAAAATGAATGCAAGTATGGATGGACTTTTTTATGTTGTTAGTAGGTTATCTGCTGGCTTGTGCTAAATTAAAAATTCGCAAATTACCCAGGAAAATTTAGGCATTTTCTCTGCGGCTTACTTAATTTTGGAAATTAGAAGGAAAATATCAAAATACCAAATTTGTAATTCAAGGAATAAGGAATCCCAAAGTTTTGAAAAGTATTTATAAGTTTTTATCTTCGAATTAGTTTAGAATACTGTGAGACTTTTAAACTTAAATTTGAAGTCATATTTATTACCTTAATTTATATTGAAATTGGTTGTAGACTGACAATTAAAGATTTAAAGTGTTAAAATTTTGATGTTTAGGAATCTTTGAATCTAAACACTTTCTTCATATTTCTTTAGATAAATATCAAGGAATCTCCGAGTAGGAAATTTGAGGTGATAGTCACGTAGAACGGAATGTTTTCCTGCAAGTTTCGTATGCAACCACAAAACCCAACTCTCGTCCATTTTCCTCTAGTATTCGGCCAATCTTCCTTTGTACCCCTAGTTAGAGTACTTAAGTAAAGAACCTTCCCTGTGTGCAAAACAGGACTTTTGAATAGTAGTCTGGATGTTCTTACACTGCGAACAACTGGAACAACACATCCTACCTTACGTTCCCAGGATAAGTTCAGCACGAGCGGGAAGGACGTTGACATTTATGTGGCGTCGCGCATCGTCCTGAAACCCCATTTGGTTTTTTCGTCTCTGCTTAATTAGGATTTTGATGTATTGTAAAAAATAACGACCACTAATGCTTCTTCATTAGTCTGAAACTTTCCGTGGGAGAAAATAAAACGACCTAATAAATTAATATCTCTTTTGACGTTGTTAAGCTTTCCGCGGTTGCGAACTAATGCCACCCCAGCAACTAACTGCATTCGGTGGCAGGACCAAATTTGTTATTCACCATGAAGAATCTTCCGAATATTGTATTTCGATTAATTAATACAAAAGAGGCAAGCCTTCCGCGGCTCAATTTTCCACACGAAATACGACCGAGGGAATTAAGCTGCGTGCTGCAGTTGACATTCTTTAATCTAAAACAAAAATTTTCTTTAAAATAAAATTCCTATTAATTTTGAAAGATATTTATATCGGGATCCGCTTATTATAGGTAAGCCAATTAAAAGTTTTAAATTAGAGAACTTCCTTTCCTTAGAAAGGGTTTCTTATTTTTATTTGGAATTATTTTCATATTTTAGCTTCAATTATATCATCTCTAATATGAATCATAAATCAAGTAGCTTTTTAGGCTCTACAGAAACCGGATTTCCTTTTTTGGCAGTGTTTAAGCCCTTTCGGATTATCCGTTTTAGGAAAAAAATGATGGTTACAGACAGCTTTTGGATTACATTTTTATTAGAGCTAAAGCTGGCCGAGAATTTGTATTGATACTAAAAATATCGAAAGCAAATAGTATCTAAATAAAGACATTGGAATATCATCAGTAAATTGCAGGTTGCTTTAATACAATTTAGTTACACCATAAAAACGTTATGGCGAACTTTAAAACATTTCGCAAAAACTCATTAACACCCAACTTGAAATGTTTAAACTTTGCATTGTTAATTTAACGTATATTAATGTATTTTTTATGTATTTTTAATTACAATCTCGCCTGGTCTAAACAAAGCGTTTACAATCTGTTTATCAAATTACGGCCGAGATTTTTAAAAGCCTAAAATTGTATAAACAAAAACTCGCAAATAACAAAAGCCTTTAATTTCCGGAGTACGTATTTTATCATAACGTACAAAATAAGATCTGCATTTAACAAAACAGCTAATCATGGACGGCCGATTCATTTTCCGGATATAAATCGAATTAAAAACGTTTGATAGATTGTTAGTCTTTTCGGTGTTTTAATGCGTGAAATATATTTCAACGGGATATTCATTAAACACGCATTTAAATAACCAAAAGTCGTTATTATACAATTTAGGTTTATTCGGCTCGTAATGACATTTTAAAAGTTACGGTTTGTAAAATAATTCCGAGGGAGAGTTTTAATGCGACTTCAGACAAGCTCGCCCTAACAGGAAAATGCTCATCCTGTAGGGAGCAAACGGTTATCTCTATGAGAGCACACGACTCTGTTAATCTTCTGAAAGAAGTTGTCTAATTATATTACAGATACGGATACGTTTTCAAATTGTGCCGTTTAATAAGACATCATCTCGGTTACGAAACCTTCCTATCCAAGTCTTCCGCGGATTTGGTCGGTTTTAGATCGCAGGTCTTTCAATTAGACCAGCTTTATGCAAAGTTACCACGTAGATAAAGCCCCGTACCTTAACCTGCCTTTGGGAGACACTTCATCCATTACACTCCATCTTAACTTTGACAGCGGACGAAGACTAAACCGAAGTTGCGGCTTTGAAGGATAACACTCCCATTTACATATGCAACAAATCGACGATAAATATAACTATTAAGTAGGAAATCTCTCCCTGGAGCAATCGCTCCTAAACTTGGCGAACTAAACCAGGTGATCATCGTTCTAATAAAACAAATGGTTCGCTTTAATCACCGTAAATGAATGTACGAATTTCGAACTGAAGACTAGCGAACAGTAAAATCTGCTACAAAATATTTCCGGACGATTGGTGTAGATGCAAATTGTTGTTTTATTTGTGTGCCTAATTTGTAAATAAAATGCAACTAAAATTTGAATTGAGATTTTTTTAGAGTGCAGGCGTACTAATAAATAACACTTGGTTTCCGTATTGCTCATTGTAGAAAAAGCGAAGGAGAAAAACAATAAAGTAAACGATTAACCAGTCATAAATAGTACCGATATACAGGGTGTATTTGAAGTGACCGTATTCCTTTTAGGAGGTGTTAGTATAGGTCATTTGTAATCGATTTGACCCTATAATGTATTATCCAAAGCCTACTGGTTTTCGAGATATTTTAATTTTTGTGTTTTTCCAGAAATGCACCATATTTTAGTACTAATATTGAAAACAAAACAAATTAGTAGCAATTATTGCCAATGTTTCGATTGTTATCGTTAGTTTAGATTCTGTTGTTAACTGTAAATCAGAAATTATGTTAGTTAGTTTGATAAGAAAGAATTGCCAGAGCTTAAATCCACAGTTACTGGAAGAGAAATCAAAGAACTCGAAGATCTATCCTAATTTATTCCAAAAATTTGATAACACATTAAACGTGCAAATTATTTGAAAAACTTCTCTATTTTATTACCTTTCAAATGAGGTATAGTTTTTTAAGAAATACCTCATAGTTCCAAAGATATCGTAAAAACATTAAACGCGAGTGTTGCGAATTCATATTCTACTATTTTTAAAAATATTTTATTAATAGGTTTTTACAAATTATTTCCAAATTGAGCACCTCTGTTTCTGATGCAGGCTCGAGCTCGTTTTATTACCTCACTCTTGGTCGGTTTGTTGGTGATATTATTTTGTATAATAACTGCAGCTTCTTGGATTTTGTTTACTAGCTGCTCCCTTGTATTTATTTGCACCGCGTAAACTATTGATTTAAAATGTCCCCAAACATAAAAATCAAGAGGTGTTAGATCAGGGCTCCTTGCGGGCCACGATATTGGTCCGCTCCTTCCAATCCAACGATTTGGAAACCACTGATTTAACAACTCCCGCAAACGTAGAGAGTAGTGCGCGGGACACCGTCGTGCTGAAATATCATTGAGCGTCGGTTAGCAAGGGGTACGTCGTCTAGCATTTCAAATAAATTGTTAAGAAGAAGCTCTTCGTATGCTGCACCATTCAGGTTATCAGGTAAAAAATGAGGCCCTAATAAATTATTTCAAATAATTCCCATCCAAACGTTAACGCTAAATTTTCTCTGAAAGCTTGTGTCCCTGGTTAAATGGGGATTTTCTTCTGCCCAATGATGTAAGTTATGTAAATTTGTAACACCTTCACGATTAAATTTTGATTCATCTGTCCACCAAATTCTCGATAAAAAAGTTCTGTCTTGGGTATTTTTATTTAAAATGTACCTACAGAATTCAATCCTTCGTCCCAGATCCCCATGTTCTAGTCCTTAGACTGTAGTGTAATGATATGGGTGGTGTCCTGATTTATGAAGAACTGACCAAACTTTTGAATGTGACACACCCAAGTGACGAGTTACCTCTCTTGTACTGCGTGAAGGATCTTCGTGAAAACTATTCAAGATTTCTTCCTCTACATTAACATTAACTCTTGCACCTGCAGCTTCATGTGCAACACGTACAACACTACCCGTTTCGGAGATTCGTCGGAAGGTAGTGGAAAACACGGATACATGCGGAACGCGACTATTTGGAAAACGACGCTGATATTCCCGTTGCGCTTCTGCAGCATTTCCGTGGCAAAATCCGTAAATAAAAAGAATATTGGCATATTCTCTATTTGAAAACGCCATTTTCACATTCAAAAATTCATAAACTTGTTGAAGCACTTTAACAAGGTTTATTTCTTGTCAAAACAATTATTGTAAAAATTAACATAAAAGTAAAACAAGAAAACCAATTTGATTTGGTGATATGCCCTAGAAATACCTAATAGAGGTGCTCAATTTGAAAATAATTTGTAAAAACCTATTAATAAAATATTTTTTTTAATCGTGTTTAATTTACTTGCCAAGTTTAATTTATTGGCTTACTTTTAAAATAGTAGAATATGAATTCGCAACACTCGAGTTTAATGTTTTTACGATAACTTTGGAACTATGGGGTATTTCTTTAAAAACTATACCTCATTTGAAAGGTAATAAAATAGAGAAGTTTTTGAAATAATTTGCACGTTTAATGTATTATCAAATTTTTGGAATAAATTAGGATAAATCTTCGAGTTTTTTGATTTCTCTTCCAGTAACTGTGGATTTAAGCTCTGGCAATTCTTTCTTATCAAACTAACTAACATAATTTCTGATTTACAGTTAACAACAGAATCTAAACTAACGATAACAATCGAAACATTGGCAATAATTGCTACTAATTTGTTTTGTTTTCAATATTAGTACTAAAATATGGTGCATTTCTGGAAAAACACAAAAATTAAAATATCTCGAAAACCAGTAGGCTTTGGATAATACATTATAGGGCCAAATCGATTACAAATGACCTATACTAACACCTCCTAAAAGGAATACGGTCACTTCAAATACACCCTGTATATAGAGTAAATCTGATGTTTAGAAGATCAAAATGAAACCTGACAGATATTTATATTTGGTATACATACCTATAAGGAACGATATTCACAAAAAATAATGTTAATTCAATAAAAAATATACGAACGTAAAGTCTGTAAAAAGGTGTGAAGAACATGTTTCATGGTTTACACCTAAAAGCTAAAATATAAAGTTGAACTAAAGATAGCAAGTACTCAATAGTTTAATTAGATTTATTGTTGATTAATTTGTTCCAGAACAATACTGCTGATATTGCCTTTCTCTCCTTTAATTTAAGAACCGTAAAGTCGCCTTTGATATTAAAGTCGTCATATTTGGGATAATAGTTGTAAACTTTGAAAATAAGTATCTAAGATATTTATTCTGAATGTTTAAATTTTTTCCATGTAAATTAGTACTAGAATTCCAAATGATACTTGCAAATTCAATTTCGACCTTTCCAAAGCATTATACAAGTCAAAAGTCAAAATTCAAAATTCGCTAGATTTAGGGCCGCTCTTTTCATCTGCTAATAATTTTAACATTCTGATATTTATTATGGAAATGGTTTGTTAAAAAAATACTCAAGCTGACTTTGAAACTTTGTCGACTCACGGAACCATTAAGATTATATTTTTTTTTGCAAAACCTCGACCATCTCCAGGAAAAAAGTTAAAAATCATTGAACATATTATGTATGTATATATCAATATTGTGTGCAATTTATGTGGAAGATGAAACGAAAATCATTATTTCAGTTTATTTTTAATGCAAGGATTAATTATTAATCGTAGCTATATATGTAAGTTTAATGGCTGAGATGTGTTGAAATTTTTTTGACATAGAAAATCGAAATTAGGCTTTTTGGATTTTTTCTCGAAAATTCCTTCGAATTTTGACTTTCTAGATTCTAGAGGAACCTCTGAAGAGGTTACTTCGAGTTAACACGATCACATATTACTTTAAAGTACCAAAATTAAAGTATGTTGGAAATAAGCGCCGGGTCTGAAGATCTGAAACCATTACAAAGAATCCATTTTTAAAGTAAAGCGATTGTATAACACTACTTAAAGAAGACTTGCAACATTCAAATTAACATTACTGCAGTCAGTATATACAGGGTGATTCAAAAGGTATGCTCCAAACTTAAGAGTGTGATTGGTGATGTTAAAATAAGTAAAAAATGCCAATAAACTCATGTCCGATTTACAATTGTTTTCTAGTTATAACAACATTTAGGATAATTTATTATTAATAAAGAACGTATACAATTATAAGAAAAATTAAAAAGTATCACAACAAATGTTCAAAATGTCCACCTAGTACTTGTATTCAAAGTTGGCAACGCCGACGCAGAGAATCTCGAAAATTCCTCAACTGTTGAGGATGTTTTCGAATATCTTTAACAGTTTCATTTATTCTTTTAACTAAATGGCCCCTGTCCTGAATTTCCGTTGCATAAACTTTTTCTTTTAATGCAACCACAAGTAAAAATCTAGTGGATGTGAATTGTGCAACGGTGCCCCGTCATGCTGATACCACATGGATCTTCGCACACCAAGATGCAGATCTTCTAATAATTCCGACAAGGCATTATCTAAAAGGTCTAAATACATGTTCGGTGGTCAGACTGTCTCCGGTGAGGATACCTTCTCCCATATTCTACCATAGGTGCACCGGCATTTCCGCTGCAATAACCATACACAAAATGCATTTCTGCACGTACAGAAAATGGCTCCATCATTACCACATTTATTGAAAACTACGCCAATTCAAGCTTGAAACGTCTTCTGCCATAAGGAATTAACATTTGTTTTACTTATTTCCTAGATAACGTGACTTGGCAGAACACAGATAAAAACAAAGAAAATCTCTGTAACTAGATAGCGGTTGGAAATAAGACATAGGTTTATTGGCATTTTTTGCTTATTTTAACAACACCAATCACACCCTTAAGTTTGGACCATACCTTTTGAATCACCCTGAATAGGTACTAATTTAAAAATTTCAGGGTTATACACGTATTACAAACCTACTCTTTACCCTATTCATGTACAGTCGGGTTACGTAGGTCTTAACCCGACCCCTGACTAGGGCTAAGGAGTCGGTAAAAAACATTCTAGTTACTCCTACTCCGACTTCGACTCTTGATAATGTTAGTAGTTCGACTCTTACAAAATTTAATACTAAGACATTTTATGGCGTATGTAGTAAAAAGGGGAGAAAAATATAAATATGAAGAAATGATTCAAAATGTAAATCCAAATTCAAATGCGTGAAAATTTGTACTCTACTAAAAACAGAAATACTACAAAGAAAACTAGAGACAACGGACCACCTCGCAGTTTTTTATTTCTTTAAAATTTAAACATGGAGTCGGAGTCGGTACATTTCTCTCTGACTCCACTGACCAGAAATTCCTCCTGAACTCCGACTCCACGACTGCGACTCCGATAACCCGCTAACCCAATGAGAATGCTCATGTTTAAAAAACGAACATGGATTGAAAACAGGTTGAATTTTTGAACGTTCAAAACCAAAACCCAGGTAGAATTTGACTGAACCTAGTTATATGGGTCCAATTTTCGAAAAGGTCTAATGCAAACAACACAATGCCAAATTGGATCTTGTTTAATTACCGTGGCAATATTGTGCGTCTCTTTTCTATACATTAAGTACAGTATAAATCTATTATCGTTTTATGTAAACATTAAACACGACTAGTTACAGACAACTTTCAACTTGAAGTGAGAATACGGACTGGGCTACTAGGATTAAACTTTTTTTTAATAAATATTTATTTGCCAGATCAACAAACATTTATGTTATACACGGCATTGTTAATGTATACAATAATTGACTATGCTAACTTAACTTATGAGGTGTCTTGGTTCTTTTGTCATCGCCGTGTGATTATTCGTCTTCGTCCGTTGAAAGTAGGTCCTGTGTTTTAGTCGGGAGTGGATGTTTCGTCTGCCAAGGTTATAATGGGCTGCTCCTTCACATATCTTTAAGTTATTAAAGATTTTTTTTGTGTTTGCTCTAATGTGCTCGTCTGTAGTTGGTACCCCTAATTCTTGATGTAACTGGGTGTTTCTGATAAACCGCGGTACATTTAGTGCTAAACGTAGGACTTTGTTCTGGAGCCTTTGTAATTTGATTTGTTTTTGTGGTGGTACTCCATACTGGTGCTGCATATAATGCTAAGGGCCTTATGAGAGATTTGTACATCATGATTGCACATTTGGGTTTTAGTTTAGATTTCTTATTTAGAAATTGTACAGCTGAGCTAGTCTTGCGTAACTCTGGTTTAGTTTGTAGTTAATGTGCAGCTTCCAAGATAATTCGGTATCTAGCATTTAGCATTACTCCTAGGTATTTAACTGTCGAATCAAGGGGATTCCATTCAACGATTTTGTTGTTAATGTGGATATTGGTTGGGTTGCGTATTATTCATAGCGTAAATATTTTGGCTTGGCATTTGGTTGAATTAATTTGGATATTCCAGTTGTTGAACCATGAACATACTTTGTCGATTGCATTATATAGCAGAAGAGTTGCTTCTGTTTGGTCATCACTTTGAGCCGTGTCGTTGGCGAATGTTGCTAGAGTAGCGTCTATTTTTGGTATATCCGAGGTGTAAATATTGAAAAGCAGTGGTCCAAAGATACTGCCTTGCGGGACTCCGGCTCGTATGCTTTAGTTTTCCGAGACTTCGGCATTTATTTTCACTGCAAAGGTTTTGTTCTCTAGGAAAGATAATACTATTGCCTTGAGATAGTTAGTATACCCCGGTTAAATAGTGTTCTTTTCAGGCCCTCTAGCCAGACCTTAACAATGGCCTGGGCTACATCAAGAAAGACCGCAGTAGTGTATTGTTTATTTTCGAATCCAGTCTCTATCGTTTCGACTATTCTCTGGAGCTAGTGAGTAGTAGGGTAAGTTCTTTTGTAGCCGAACTGACGTGAAGGGAGGAAGTTAAGGGAAGTCAGTTCATCAATTCAGGATTAATCCTGACACTGTCCGAAAATGACGTTGCAAGTTAAATGATCATACGTTATTAATAACAGTTGCCATGGAAAAAAATTGGAAGTTTTTGGGAGTTTTTCCGGCCTTAAAATATTATTAATGGTTGGTTTGGCTCTATCTAACATACCTTATTTTATATAAATCACAATCAGGTTTATTATTAATTTTCTTGAATATTTTCAAGTTTTTTGCAAATAACACTTTGGGGTGGTTAATAACAGCAGATTAAAGGAAAACAGCATTGTTGATAAAATAACCATGAAGAGGATTAAGATAAGTTTATTCAATCTTATCCAAATGCTGTCCTTGCTCTGGCAAACATATTCAAGATATTAGAATATATGAATCATTTGAGATTTTACAGACGACATACGACATGGTGCATTCAACAAATTATTAAAACGAACGATAGGAGAGATAAAAAATCAAACGAAGGAGGACTAAAGATAAATCCAGCAAACACAAACAAAGTTTAGGCCAAGAAAACGCAATGATGAGCGGAAAGGAAATCATGCATGTATTAGGATACATGAATATGTAGAACACTTATTAGGGCTGGTATTTCCGTACGGGTTTAAAGAAAATGTTCAAAGATCTTCTAAATATTAGATGAATGGATATTGGCGAAGTTGGAAAACAGTTGAAAAGACTGATTTTACAAAGGATAGAAGGGAATAATAAAACGGGCTCGTAAAAGAGAATGTCACAAAGATTTGAAAGAAAAAGAAAGAAGAAACTAAAGTAATTGAAGAAAAAAAAAGATCTTCTAAAAATCTTTGGAAATGGTTGAACGAATTTGATGGATGTTTAATACAAAACAATGAGATTTTAGTTGAGCTTATACGTAAGTACTGCAAGTTCTTGACAAAATAGCCCCAGTTAGGTTATACGTGATTTAAAGATTTGTTTTAGGCAAAAATTTGCTTTCAGACGGTCTTTTAAACAATCTAATTATTGTTTCTTTTGTTTAGTTTTTTACTGTACAGAACGAAACTATTTATTAAGTATTTTCCTTTGCCCATTATTTGTCAGTAAAGATCAGTATTTCAATATGAGTTTAAGCTTAACTTAAACTGGTTTAAATTACAACTGTGATCGGCTTCCTTCATAATTTAAGCAGACGTGTACTAAGCTTCCACTAAAAACTTGTTCTGAAATACTCACCCTAAAGAAAATACTACCGTTTTCAGTTTAATAAATTGTTTCTGCAAATCAAGCTATTCCCTGACGCCAGAAAACTACATTAAATAAAAATCAGTTGCAGTGCTTTGCATAGGTTTGTAATGTAATTTTAACGTTTCAAAGCGCTAAATGGCGTAGATAATTCGGGACATTAAAGGAGTTTGCATATGCGAATACCGTTTTGTTGTTACATTAAGCTGCAAACCAAAACAAGAACGCAAATTTATTCAACTGTGTATGTAAGGATCAAAAGGATTTTCCTAGAATCCGTAAACCAAACAGCACAAAATTTAAAATAATACAGTCGGTTTTTGGAATTTTTAAATGTTGTTTTATAATTTCCGTTTTTTTGCTGCGGTTTAATCCCTTCGACGATTTTTTTTTAAATATTTTTCCTTTGGAGACGACTTAAATATCCTCGGTGGCAGAACGCATTAGTATAACTTCTCGGCACACACGATATGAGTCCTATAAGTGTCTGGTTGGGAAATATAACTTTATTATACCACTTTGATTAAACGTATATGTAGCCGATACCATTACAAGGTCTCGCTCCGTGAACCACCGCCCGGAATTCTCCGGTTTGGCCGACCGTACGGTCCTCTCCGTTTTGTTTCACTGCACGATACACATTAAGCTCTTAATCCCAGTTTCCGATCTTTCGGCAGATTTTCAATTTATATTCCATTAAAATGTAATGCGTGGTCTGCGATTTGACCGTATTTGTTTTTTCGCCCCTCTTTTCTCCCGATCAAATTTGAAAAAAAAAACAGTTACCTGAACTTTCTATTCGTTAACTCCCTCCAACGTTTTCCGATGTTAATGGAGCGGTACCGAAATACTGGCCAACAACATGGTATTAGGTTTTATTAAGATAATAGTAGCGGACCCTTAATGTAAGTACTTTTTATCCCTTAAGTATTCCTTAAGAAGAAATAACTTGTAAAGTTCTAACGGTGATTTTGAGTAGGTTAATGATTTCAAACCTGCAGGGAGATGATTGTTGAAGATTATGGCTCGGTTGAGACAGTATTTTTATAAAATTTTACGTGTGAGAGTAAAAGGTAAAGGTATCGGCACTTACACTTCGCGAGAGAGTATGATCCAATCATAATTAAAAAGAAAGCGCATCATTTTAAAAAGTTATGATAAATGTTAAAAAGTACAACTTTCTTATTTATCATGTCCTTCTTTAATTGTTTTTAAGAATTTTTAAACTTTTCATTCAAGTCGAAGAATTAGCCACGGTTAAATCCTACGTACAAAAGACTTCATTTCTCTTGTTTTTCATTTACATAGCCTTAGAATGCCCATTGCTTCAATTTCCCCAGGCTTTTTTTGGAACTAATACGCTATTGTTACGAAATGACGCTCAAACTGCTTCTAGAAGATGGAAAATTGGTAACAGACTACCCCAAATTTCCTTAAACTGCCCGAACTGCCTTAGAATGCTTCGAACTGCCTAGGAATCATTTTAAACTGTTCCATCAATGAACAAAAGACTCCCAAAAATTAACCCTTTGACCTACATGTTGCTCCATCGAGATCTACCAATTAATCAGACTTCCTACGCAACTTTATTTTTAAGAAATAGTTTTCTTTTAAATTATTTTGATTAGTACCTGCTCAAAAATTTACTTTGAAGAACCGTATTTAACGAACTGATTTAGTCTTCAGCGTACCAAAAAACAGTTACCGTTTTAAAATTTCATGAAAATTTAAAGATTTCCATTTTTATTAGACCAAATGTTCCCCATAGCTTATCAAACGAAATTACACGAGATTACCAAAGTTCGTTCCGCTTTCCTACCCAAGTCTTCTCTCGAAAGGGTAGTTTTTTGTATACATTTTTTTTACCAACATGAAGCTAACATTTAGGTATTGATCAGAATTACGTAACCAAGGGGAACTGACAAAGTGGGACTTCAATAGTGTTTTAAATACTTTTTGTGTGCAAAATCAAGAAACTCACTACAATAAACGTTCAGAAAAAACGCTTTAATAATAATCTAAAATTTTCAAGCTTGATGTACGATCAGTTTCGCCATATATCCTGGTAACTTTAACTTTCAGATATCTTCCTTGATAACCTGTATTAATAAAATATTAAAATTATTACCATACCTAAAGGATACATTTATTAGGTGATGGATAAACCAAATCTTAGTTATACAATACGCTTCAGTTTCAAATATTTTATTATGTCTTCACAAATCTGCAAAAGGCAGGTAAATCCAACCCAGAAAGATTTTGACATTTAAGTAAAACCGAGAGAAAATCCAAACTGTTTTATTAAAATAAAAATAGTTAATGATACAGTTACCTCGGTATTTATTAGTGTTTTTCTACGACTATTAAGGAATAGGTTTATTGTATATTAATTATCAATTAATAAATGTAGCTCGTTGCATACGACCCGTAGGAAATAAAACACAAACAAAACTACAATGTGAACATTTCCGTACAGGTTAAAAAATCATATAAACCATGAAAAAAGTGCACATCAAATTTTGCTAGAAACGCAACTTAGTTACGTCAAATTTAAAATGAATAATTCATGTCAAAAGTATAGCGTATTTAATAGTTATGTATTATACATGCGGATTAAATTAATGTTTAATGAGGGGTACGTTTAATCGCGCGAGCGGCGGTAGCCGCAAGCGCGTTGATACCGCGAGTTAATAAATTAATTTTTTCTACTCCCACCATGGAAAGTGGGATTTTCAAACTTCGTCTCCATAGATACGAGTATTGAAAATGAGTGTTTGCCGAACAAGTGAAATTAGCGTGCGGAAAATTTACTTTCCGCACGCACATGCATGATTTTCGGTGCGGCAAAGTATAATTTTGCCGCACCGACATCAAAATGTCATAATGACATTTGATGAATGTCAGATTTGATTTTGCAGAAATATTTAAATTTTTTTATGGAAATGTGGTTGTAGAAAAAATAGTGTGTAATACATGTGTTAAAAGCTTGTATTTGACACTCTCATGTGACTGCAGCACTCACTATCGTTCGTGCTGCAAACTTCACATTCGTGTGGCAAACGCAAGCTTTCAACACTTGTACCTATTACAAATTACTATTTTCTTCAAACGTCATAAAAACACGACTTCGTGTCCTTGGATACGCACAGTTAAACATTCACTAGGAGTAAAAGTGACATAAAATGAGCCAATGGCAACTCGTAATTTTCATTTTTTATAACAAAGCAACCCGTAGCAATCTTGCCGAATTGCTTTTAATTTATGCGTTTGAACAAAAAGTAACATGTGTTATTCGGAGTAAAAGTGATTTTGTGTGCCTCGCGTGAATAGTTCGACTCGCTAGCGCTCGTCGTTCAAACGTCATGCTCGGCACACAAAATGACACTTTTACTCCTAATAACACAATATACTATTAATCCGCAAGTGTAATACAAAATTGAATAAAAATATTTAATTTAAAATCTAAAATTGCCTGAAAAAACTCACGGTACTCGTAGTTACAATTTGTCATAATAACGTTTAATACTGTAAATAATTAATAAACCTTTCTTTGTCAAAAAGTGTTAAAATATTGTTAGGTAATAAAATATCTTGTTAGTCGTAGACAGGGCCGAGCCAAGAGTATCTGCCGCCCGGGTGCAAGATATAATTTGCCGCCCCTATAGCTCTTAAAAAATTCAACAATTTTTCTGTATCAAGTTACCTTTATACGAAAAAAAGTCAGATACAAGACTAACTTGATAAAAAAAGTTGCATTTTTTAATGCCGCAAGCATATTTTAAATTTCTTTCATTTTTCATTTTGTCGCCCCTAGTAGGTTGCCGCCCGGGTGCTGTGCACCCCTTGCACCCTCGGCACGGCTCGGCCCTGGTCGTAGAAAAAGTATAGTGTAAAACTCGCACGGAATGTTTATTTCCCACTCGTAAGAATTGCAGCATTCGCATGGCGGTTCGTATCTGCAACTTTCATACTCGTGCGAAATGAATATCATTCCGTGCTCGTTATACAATATACTATTTACTTTCTGAGTGCTCGTTATGATTAACAAATAGCATGATTGTTCAATATGCACCCCTTAACTAATAAACAAAACGTGACCTCTGACTTTAGCAAATTCAATTTAACATTTCCATGCAGATGTCTTAAAGGTTACAAAGTACCTGGAGGCCTGTTTTGGTAGAAATTGAATTGGAATTAGTTCCACTGTATTCCAGTATTTCCCTTTGAATTATTAAGGACCTCTTCCTTTGTTGTATTAGATAATTTTCGTTATACATATTTCTTTCTATGCTAGATTTAGATACAACCGCGCCTACAGGCACGATATAAAGGACATTTACTGTGTAGAAGTCGAAATTATTTCCAACAATGTCCCCTTTATGAAATATATATCCAGTTTCATCGTTCTCCCCAAACCACATGCCGACAATATTTATCGATCACGTTCTCGATTAGAAAAGTCTTGACGTAATTAATTCGATCGAAATAGTTTCGGCCTCGGGACGAAAATAGGGAAAGCCCTTTATCCCCGTGATGTTGTTTGAGGGCACTGACTCGTCTGAAGTTTCGCGTACGCGTTAACCGCGGTAATGTATACTAATAAGTGCAGGTTAATTAATTATGCTGGCGTCTAGCTAAGGCACAAAGCCAATTTAATATTAACAGTGTGGAAACAGCACACGGAACCGTTGCAGCTAATTTTTATTATCCTACAGGCGCACCATTGCAGTAATAAGGGTGTAACATTTACCAACGTCGACATCTCGTTAACTTCATCCCCGAACATGATGGCGGTTGATAATGACAACGTCGGCAGGATATGCTTTTTTTACGTACATTTACGGATACATAAAATTTTCGGATAAATGCCTCGGCGTGGTGTTTTAAGTACCTTTCGCATGTACGTTTCACTGTTACTCTAATTTTATTTTTAGCCGTTAGTGCTTTCGTTGTAGTTCCACGTGATTTGAGTTTTGAATAATAAATTGTTCGTGATTTAGAAGAAAATCCTATTCAGATGAGAATAGTTTTTGAATTAATGCGGAAATCTTTTCGCAAAAAATGTTTGATGTTTAATTTTTGGGCTTCCTGATGTTAGAGATTAAATATACATAAATTATCGGCACTAAAAGAAAAAGACATTTATTTTGCTTTGTAAATGCCTAAAAAATAGGAATTCTGATAAAGGTAGTCTCTTAAAGTTTTCAAATGTATTTTTTTCAAATCCATCCTGCAAAACGTAAAAATCTATCCCAAATTAAGGAATTTCTCCACTCTTATATTTTGAGCGATGCTAGAAGTTTCAAACTAAATTCCAAATTAACACGTAAAAGTTTCGACTGTAGTTAATTAACTTAGGGATTTCGACATTTATTAAAAATAGTGAGTGAAGTTCTAAAGGGTTGTTGTTAGGGCGAGGGTTAAACCTTACATGGCTGCAAAGGAAATTACCTTTTTTTTATTCTGATTTTCATCCTGGTCCGAGTTTACCCTTCGCGAATTTGCAAAATCAGTAGCTGGTGTTTGCCTCGTGTTTAAAAAAAGCCCACAAAAACTTTTCCAGAGTACGAAACGGGTACGAACTTTCGTATAATTTCTTTCCTTTGAGAACACGGAGGACATTTTGGATGAAGATTGATGATTATTTAAAATTTTAACTTGGGACTTGTCCGTTTCGAAACTTTAATGGTCGCTCTTTAGCTTTTTAAAGAATATATTGATTAATTGTGTTGCGTTAAATCATTTTTAATTCAGTCCATTAAAATTTTGGCTTATAAAAGATTCAAAAATAATTTTTTCTGAGCTTCCAAAGCGTTGAAGTATGAAGATTTTACGATGTCAGGGTTTCTTTTACTTTTTTTGATATATATTTGTTAAGATTCGGTTCTGTTAACAATATTCTTATAAATTCTTAAATAAAAAAATCTAAATTTTTATCGACATTTTCCGAAAATCCACCGCAGTAAAATTTAACTGAATAAAGTTGTGCCAACTACCTACTAAATATAAAATCAAGGGTTTGAATGTCTTTCCATATTAAATAAGTATTTTCTAAAATCAGTCACGTTTCTAGGACTGCTTCGAATTTCCCTTGGCATTTAAAAGTAGTTCGTCTCTTTTTTTTGTAAACGTCGAAATTGAATTAGCTCCATCGGAGCACTAAAGTCTGGGGCTCTGAAACATTTGTACAGAAAATACCTAGATAATCTAGCTAAACTCCAAGCGAACTCGAATTTAATTGTGGTTCTGGCGAGTACCATTAGTTAATGAAGACTAACGAGGCTTGTAGGTGTAATGCCTTTTTCGAGAACTATAATTGCACCCTTTAATTATAATTGTTGTTTTTTGTATCATTATTATTTATTGCTAAATGGAGCTTGTTTTCTCTTTTTTTGGATTCGGAGTCTTTCTAGTTTTAATGTCCAATTTAAAATTTCCGCTATCCATGTCCGATTTTAAAGTTTTCCACGTATTTTCACGTCTATACCGTATGTCAAGTGCACTTTTATCCTGAAGAATAATGCATTGTTAATGATGGTGATGACGATAGGATAATCAATCTTTTTATGATGAATTATGAACGACACTCACTTGTCAAATTTGTTTTTTTAGATTAATTGTGCAACTCCCCCTCAACCAGTGGACACCGTTTCGTGTATTCATGTAAAAATGAAAAATTACAGACCGGCCTAAATAGGCTTTGTGATTTTTGTCCAATTTTATAGTTTTATACAGACAGAAAGTCAATTCGTATGCCTTTTGGGTTTAAATTTTTAAATTCTAAGTTTTGGGCAGCTAATCTGGGAACTAATATTCTCTAAATTATATTGCCTTTACACTTTTAGAATTGAATCAGCATTTCGCCAAGTAAATTTTTATAATTGAAAAGTAATAATGTTTCATGAATGTCTAGTAATAGGTAATGGTTTTTAGATTCGAGCCCAAATTTTATAATTATTTAACGATTTGCTTCGAATAAAACGCTCTAAGCTCTTATTCTTGCGCATTCTGAGGTCTATTCCAAAATATATTAAAGTACGTAAAACCACCGAATCGTAAGTTTCAACGTTAACAATTGCATTCTTAGATTTAGTACATCACCGGCATGCCCTTTAAAGCTGCAATATTTTACGACAACAATAAAGCAACACAGAAAGTTTTAAAGTTACGGTTATGATGAAATCGCGACTTTACAGGGAGGAAGAACATTAGCGAATGTTATTACAGCTTAACAAAGTTTAGCAATCTTCTAAAATATATAGAATAATAAACAAAGTAGGTAATTAAGTAATGAACTAAAATGTTGGTGTAACCTTAAATTTAGAAGCAAATTAACGCTAAACTCTGAACAAACTTACCCGAATAATTGCCTAAACTAACAAATGTTTACATAGGTGTAACTTTTGTAAAATATACTACCGGAAAATCTTCTTGTTTTATGACAGAACTTAGAACTTTGTAGGTATTCATAGAGTAGGTCCTGTTTAGGGTTTTAATTTATAAAATTCAACCAGTTAATTTGAAATTTTTTTGCATTTCCCAAAAATTCTAAACAAACGTTCGTTGAACTTCTGCAGAAAAGAAAATATCGGTCTCTTTTCAGAATGGCCATTAATTTAAAATTCGATAATGGAAGAACGATGTTTGTCGTGGTATTCTAGTAATTCCGTATGTCACTTACAGCGACTCACATGTCAATTGCCTTCGCTTCAACGAATACAAAGGAAATCAGGAAATAACAGTAGAGAATCCCTAACAGGATTTGAAACTAAAATTTAGTATGATGTACGAACAACGTCCAACATCAAATCTAAAAGCTACAAGAGAAGAAAAAGTTACGCACTTTCGATTCCCTGGAGGATCACAAACTTTAACGGAAAAATTTATAACTGTTTGTTGTACGCAAATATGTGTTTCCTTTTCTCTTGGAGTTTCTTTAAAAAACTTATTTTCGCGCTTTTCGGCTTAAAAATTCCTAATTCTAGAACAACAGACATAAATCATAACTTCGAAAAGTACGTAACTGTTTTCAAGCTCGATGTAGATATTAGGACTTGAAAAGTCTAACGCCCCCTCCTTATTTTTTATTTATTAGGATTTGTTACATTTTTTCAATTGAATTTGTTTAACTTAAAATTAAAGAACCCTAAATTTAGGTTTATAAGTAGTTTCATTGTTAATTTTTGAATGAGTTTTATTTGAAATATGTTTTTAAGATAGAAGCTGAAAGAAAACCTTACCATTCTAAATTTATTAAGTTCTGTGACTTAAAAGTAATTGCTGAATGTTAAGGACAATTCGACCATAACATAATAAATTTCTTTGCTTTATAAATCTAAATGTTCAAGTAGAACATGCTTTTCTATCCCAGTAATTCATATTCACATCCTTCTTGGTATGAATTCTCAGGTGTATAATTTCCCAATTCTCTCGTATTCGTCTGGCGTGACAACTTCAATTACATTTTGAAACTAAACCTGGCAAAATTATGCATTTGACCGACCGAATTGTAAATTACGTTTAAGATTTTAGTTGGGAAACCTGGAGACGTTGCCAACTTAAGTAATTTTACTAAACGCTATTCGTCATTATCGGCGACAGTCTAAAAATCCACCAACTTTCCATAAAAGTACTTAACAGGTAACGTCCTTTCTAATATTTTACGCTACACTTTTAATGCTTGTCACCTTTCGATTTGCCATCGCCTCTTTTGACACTGATTGATCTTAAAAGTGGTTTTACAAATTAACGAGCACTTCAGGTGAGGTCTCGGCATTTTTTAAAGCCGCTTTTTGCGTGCCTTTCGTTAAACTCTTAGTTTCTGTGGATTTACGCATTTGTCGGAACGGAAAAAAGCCCCGAACACGTTGGGAAATTCGGTTTTGATAAAGGTCACTCCCGTGGGATTTTATCTTCATTTTCGGAAGTATTTCCGAAGCTTCTCCCGTTATTTACTAAGTTGCAGTTTAACGAAATAAACCCATTAACTTAACAGATAAATACTTGATCTAAATCGACACTTAAAACTTTGTAATGAAGCACTTAAAGTGTAGGCGTGAAAAAGGAATGCTCAAAACTGGTAATGGATATTGCCAATAAATATCAATGTTCGTTACTTCCCGGGGCTTTTGCGTTATTATTGAATTTGACTGAAAACTGACGGATAGATGGACATCACATGTAACTAATATTACAAGCTCTATCTATCATAAAAATGTTGTTTGTTCTAGTTTTATGAAATATAAATTCTTGTACGGATTTCATATGCCATGAAATCAAGAAGGAAGAGAATTAGAGTAGCAACATCATACAATATTGAAATGCTCTCAAAGCCACCCTTACCTAACCTTATTTCCTTATTTGTATGTTTATATTTATATTGATTTGGCAATATTAAAAAAAAAAATAACTTGGAGTTCTTGGCACCTGCAACCCTAAATCTCATGTTATGTTTAAGCTTGAAATTAGGTAAAAAATTAGCATGAAAGTGGCTTTTTGGATTTTTAATTATTCAATTTTCCACATGTAACAGTAGAAGTATAAATTCAACTTAAAACTAGAAAAAGTTAAATCTTCTACGAGTATTTAGTGCTTGCTGTTAATTCCTGGCTAATAAATGTAAATATTTAAAGATGGGTAGTTTTCAGTTTAACGATCTCTGCGTATTTATGTTTTTGTATTTACTGTTGAATGCGAGTTTACATATACGTTAGTTAATCAGTATACTGAATATTTAAACTGAAAACGAATTTATTATATAGGTTCTAATTTGAAATTTGGATATGGAATTTTCTTGAGAATTTCGGAATTTAACTCTGAAAAATATGTCGTAAATCGTTTATATGGTTTTCTGTTCTTATGTTCCCTTCTTTATGTTTCAGGTATGTTCATTCTACTTCCATTTGTCCACATTTCACTAGAAAAGGTTTTACGAGGTTAGTTAAAATATTTCTTATAAAACTTCGCGTTAGTAACTATCAGTTCATATGATGCTGTATATCAGGAAAACGTTATTATGTAATTTATCCCAAAATAATCGTTGAAATGTGAAGCCGTAAAATTTGAGCGATATTAATCTATTTAGGGCAGGGGTGGGCAACCTTTTTTTGTAGGGGGCCGAATAGAAAAATTTAGTATGGACCACGGACCAAAACAAAAACAATTGATAATAATAGTATTTATTTAAAAAAAAGAGAAGGTATAGATATGTAAGTATACCTAGCGTTGGTATTACAATAAAATAATAAAAGCCTAAAATTAACATTAATAAACTTCAATAAACAAATAACTTCTTATAGTCATATAGTGCTGCAACTCTAACTAATGAGAAACTTGGGATTGTCTTTCTTTTGCAAGGAGTTCAATATTTGGTGAAAGTGATGTTGCTGCTACGCGTAAGGAGTTTTCCAAATTAGTATCGATAATCCTTGATCTGTTTTTTGATTTCGTGAAATTCATTTAAAAAAAAAATTGCTCACAGCAATAAGTACTGCCGAAGAGAGACATCATTTTACATATAAAATTCATTAAATTTGGATATTTATCTTTGGAAACATATCTCACGTAAAAGTCTTGCAGAGGTACCTCACGGAACTGACTTTTCAGAACATCATCTGCCTGGAGTTCAATTAATTCCATTTGAAGCGACATTTCTACTTGCTCCACGTCGAAAGGCGCCATGAATATTTGGAACTGTAGTTCACGTGAACGGGAATCCTCAAATCTGGATGTAAATTCTGTATTTAATGAAGATAGTTCCTGTGCTAGGGCATTCTTATCGAAATTTTTGTGGGCAGCTAGGGTAGGAAAATGATAAAGGTACCAGTATTCGTCAGCTTAAGGAAAACCCCAACTTCATATTTGTTGCATTACATGTATTTCGCGTGTCAAATTGTTCAAGTCTTCAGTTTATTTTCGTTGAAATTTTTGTAGTATGGTAGATACAAAATTATTGCACTAAAATATTGCAAAATGAAAATAATAAATAAAATAACAAAATGCTACCGTTTGGCCTAGTAATCGTCACACCAGAATTACACCTACACCAGTATTCGTCATAGAAGTGTCCGAATATCCGTCAGTTGGGAAGGGTTATGTAAAAACATGCTATTACTTACTTAAATAATTACCTAAGTAACCATGTAAATTAAAAATCTTATTCTCTATTTATTCTTACTTTTATTTAAGTACAAGTTGAGCAATAGCTATTTATGCAACGAGTTGCAAAAAGCAAAATGATGGACTTTTTATCACCAGGCGTGAAATTGTTCGTCGAGGCGAAGCCGAGATGAACAACACGCCATGTGATAAAAAGACATGTTTTGCAACGTGTTTCATACAAGATTACTTACTTAAATAATTACCTAAGTAACCATGTAAATTAAAAATCTTATTCTCTATTTATTCTTACTTTTATTTAAGTACAAGTTGAGCAATAGCTATTTATGCAACGAGTTGCAAAAAGCAAAATGATGGACTTTTTATCACCAGGCGTGAAATTGTTCGTCGAGGCGAAGCCGAGATGAACAACACGCCATGTGATAAAAAGACATGTTTTGCAACGTGTTTCATACAAGATTTTATCCAATTCAGATAACAAAATGTAAATGCCACATCTTCTTAAAAAAGGAGTTGGGTCAACGTGATAAAATGGGAGCATATTTTGTAACTAGTTACAAAATGAAACACTTTTCGCAACTCAAATCATCTTTTTGTAACTAGTTACAAAATGGGAGCATATTTTGTAACTAGTTACAAAATGAACCACTTTTAACAACTAAAATCAATGTCGAAATGTTGACATTTCGTAACTGAATTGGATAAAAAACTTTTTGGCACTCTTAGTTACGTTAGCGCACACTAGATGTACCCAGCTATTGCAGGATAAGCATTGTATCATATCTTGTTCAAGTTTATCTTCACAAATTTTGCAGTACCAGCTGCTTACGGAATCACTGACTGCACTTTCCTCTTCCTCGCACTTCTTCTTTTTCCCTTTAGTTGCTTTCCCCATTTCTTTCTTATTTTCGGCAATTTCTTTCCTCTTTCTTTTATTCTCTTCAGTTATTTTTATTTTTTCAGTCTTTTCCTTTTCCTTTTTTAAAAAATATCGTCGCCATTCTCCAGACGTTGCTACAGCAAGCACCTTTACTTTCGATTTTCGTTTTTGACACATAGAACTTGTAGTAGGTGTGGAAGGCCAAAATAAAGATTTTTTAAATGGTGTTGGAAATTGCTCAGTTATTGAGGGTTCCATTATCATGCCTTCCGCAGGTGGCGACTGGCTTCCTGCTGTTTGCTGTTTTTGTGCTTTTCTCTGTTCTTCTGTAACAATATCAGTAGTGCATTCCAATATGGATGGAACACTTTTTTCTGAGTTTGTAACGACATCGTTTGCCTTGTCCTGTATTTCGCACTCATCATTTCTCACGTTGGAATCTGTTTCCTCATTCGTGAACATCGTTGACACTGCACTTTCATTAGATTTTTTCAAACCATTGTCTTTGTTATTCATTTGCTTTTGATCCTCAACTTTTTTATTTATCTCAGGTCGGGGCCCTCTTTCATCTTCTATTCCATTCTTCTCTTCTGTAGATATTCTTACAAGTTCACCTGCGTTTGTCACCTCATATACAGTGTACCCCCGTTTTCATCGGTAAAATTATTCTCTAGCCATCCAAACTTCCCTTCTAAGTCATATTCTGAATGTAATAAACGATTTTCTTGATTGTCAGCTGTGACAGTATCAGGATTAATTGAGTAATTATTCTCATGATCATTGTTGACTTTGGGAAATAAGTTTTCGTTATCTGGTGACGTGTCATCTGCGGTTTTGTTCTTCATTTTTTTCCAAAAATAGAATAAAGCACTATCTTCTAATACACCAGTCCACGTCACACCAGAAGTTTTGAATTGGGTGACTTTTTCTGGTGAAATATTCTGTTCAAAAAATGTCAAATCCTCCAGGATTGTTTTGCCATAAGGAGGAGTCGCGTTTTTCAGATTCTGGTCCCCCGGTAACTGCGTGTAATCTAATGCATCGGCGTCAAACGGACAAAGTCCACAACGGCGAAATCAATTTTTAAGAATATCTGGGACGATGCTTTTCAGCGTCTCATTCAAAATGGGACAGAAATTGTCTCTCTTAAGGGGTAACCCAGTATTGTGAATCCTGAACGAGTAAATAGCCCTTTTCCAGGATTCCTTTAATGGATGAAAAACTGCCACATCCATCGGTTGCAAAATTTGTGTTGGTAAAGTGCAATAAGTTCTATTAAATTTTCCTTGCAGAAGTCACTCAAAGCCATGGTTAAGTGTGAGCTATGACCATCGCAAAATACAATGACTGGGAATTCAATTTTATTTTGGACAAGCCATGGATGAAAAACGTTGGTAAAATATTCATCGAAAGTTTCCCTTGTCATCCAGCCATTTTTAGATCTACCGATTTCCCAGTTTTCAGGCACCGATTGTGCCAACTTCTGAGGAATTCTTTTCAAATTAATAACGATCATTGGAGGAGCAATATCACCTGCCGCATTTCCCATTATAAGAGTAGTGATTCTTTCTCCCCAGAGTTTATTACAGTATGAACAGTTTTTTGGCCCCTTTTTGCTAATACTCGATTATCCTTTGGACTTAAAAAGAACGCAGTTTCATCGCAGTTATAAATTCTACGAGGATCGTTGAAAACGTCGAGTAAGTTATTCTCATCTATGTACGTTTTGACTTCTGCAAACCAGTTCCTTAAATTTGCTTCCGAAACAGGGGCACGTCTTGCAGTTAAATTTTGAGAACTTCTTTCCGATATCAGTAGATGGCGTTTTAGGAATGCCTCATACCAGTGACGACCGGGTCTACCATTTAAAAATTTATCTTGCTTTCCTAATTGCTTGGATAATATTTGAACGCTATCCAAAAGTTGTTCTTTGCTTATTGGAAAACGTACGGACGCGAGATGGAGAATCCACCTTTCCAGAAACATTTCTTCTTCACTTGATAAAATTGACGGTGGTCCCATTTTTCTGTTGATTGGTGTTTTTCCTTTCACTTTATCCGATAATGTCATTTCTTCTTCACTTGATAAAATTGACGGTGGTCCCATTTTTCTGTTGATTGGTGTTTTTCCTTTCACTTTATCCGATAATGTCATTCTTGGCACTTTGTAAGCCTTTGCGGCTGAATAGACTGACATTCGATTTTCAATAGCCAAATGGGCTGTACGCATATCATCTTCAAAATATTTGAATCGTTTTGATGCCATTTCTGGAAAAAAACAGTATTCGTCACCTGTTAGTCCCTATATTCGTCATAGTATTTCAAGTTTTTTTACGTAACAAACTATTCACAAAGTAGCATGACGAAAACTGGTCCTCGTAGACTTTGAAATTTAATAAGCAAGATTGATTGGTAACTTTAGGTATTGTGGTGAAGATACAAAATATAATGCGATTTTAAACTTAAATGCATTTGTCCCAATAATCGTCAGTGGTGACGGTAATTGGCACATAACGGCGTTTATGTCATACTCGTTTCTAAAGCAACGTTTTTCGAACGATTTATAGGACGAAAAGTGACACTTTAAAGTGCTAGTATCATTTTAAAGTCCTAGAACGAAAAGTGTCACTTTTTGTTCTATAAATGCTCGTTGCTAGGAGATATGAATTGTTGCGCCTTAGATTAGTTACTTAAAACTAATGCTGCTACAAATTGCTGGAGATTTCTTTTAATGATTTAACAACTTTAGAAACAGTATGACATAAAATTATGTATGTACCTCAGACGAAAAGTGTCTTTAAGGTACTCGCAAGTAATTACGGCCTCGGCTACCCGCCTCAGCCGTAAACAACTTGCTCATACCTTAAAGACTTACTTTTCGTCCTAGATACATAAAATACTATTATGGTGTACCAGTGTTCGTCATAGTAGAATTATTTTGTTTTTCGCGATCTAACCTCAAAATTTTATTAAAAATAGCCTCATCAATGCCTTAAATAACAGAATTGACCAATACAACTTTAATACATGGTGCATGCAAAGTGTAATGATGGTAACAAGGTACGCCCTTACCTTAACAAAACCACTAAGCAATCACGTTAAATATTCACTTCCGCACACACTACTTTTCGCAGGATTTTAAAACAACAGTGCTGCCAACATTATGGTAACTAGTCTGGTCAAAACAAAATATTTGGGTTTGGAACTGTGAACGTAAATAATGACTTAAATGCTAAATGTCACCAGATGCTTAATATTGGACAAAATTGACGAATTGTGACGAACAGTGGGCCACTGACGGATACTGGTACTTTTACCTTATTTCCTGTACGAATCTGATTTTCCCACAACCGAAGTTTGCTTTGAAAAGATTTTACATGGGTGAATAGCTCATGGGCAAATTGTTCTTGTTTCTGTATATTCGTATTTAGCTCGTTCAAGTAACTGGTGGCATCAACCAAAAATGCAAAATCAGATAACCATGCATAATCTCCCAAAGGTTGGACCAGTTCGAGTTTTCCCTTCATATCCATGAAAGTTTGCACTTCTTCTCTTAACTCGTAAAATCGCTTCAACATTTTGCCCTTATTGAGCCAGCGAACTTCACAATAAAAAATGATGTCTCCATATTCCGTTTTCAAGTCCTGCAGGAATTGCTGGAACTGGCGGTGATTCAAACCTCTCGATGTAATGAAATTTACATACGAAACAACTGTCTCCATTACGTGCGTGAATTTGAATGATTTAGCACAGAGGTTTTCTTGATGAATAATACAGTGAAATGCGAACAGATTATTAATGTCAATGGCCCGTATTCTGATCTCATATTTAGATTTAACGTCATGTTTAATTACCATGGCAACATCGTGTATCTCTCTTATACACATATAAAATTATATAAAGCTAAAGTATGATCAAAATTTCTGTTCATCAAGTATGGCCGTGGAAGTGCAAACCAACGCCTTTAAAATTGGCTTACATATAATATTAAGGGTGGGTTGCACAAACATGATTTAACAGCTTGGTTAAATTAATCATTCGTTAAAGTGAACAAAATCGAATCAAAATTAGAATGCATATGGCAAATAACACATTAGTAAACAAAAAATGATGCTCTTTTGTCAACTTTGATCATTCGTTAATTTAACAAAAGCTTTGTGCAACCGGCCCTAAATGTGACAGCTGTCAAAAATTTTGAAGTAAAGATATGTGAGCCAATTTTAAATGCGTTGGTTTGCACTTCCACGGCCATACTTGATGAACAGAAATTTTGATCATACTTTATATCGTTTTATGTTTACGCTAAACACGACTTTAGTTAGAGACAACTTTAAACTTAAGATCAGCATACGGCCCAATATTTCTCTTTGATAATTCTGATTTTATTTTAGCTACCACCCCCACACTTTTCCCTATCATCACGGGAGCTCCATCTGTAGTGACACCGCTTAACTTTGCCCAGTTCAGTCTAAAAGCACTAAGAACATTAACAATTTCTTCAAAAATGTCTTCTCCCCTTGTAGTGTCTTTCATGGCTCGAAGCGCGAGCAAATCTTCTGTTATTTTCAAATTTTGGTCGACTGCACGAATAAAAATTGCTAGTTGCGCTGTATCAGTAATATCAGTGCTTTCGTCCAATGCTACATTTTTGCACAACTTCGCCAAGAGCGACTTTTATGTTTTCTGCCATTGCATCTATTCGTCTTGTGACTGTTCTTCTGGATAAACTAACTTCTGCGAACTTTTTACTTTTTTCTGGACACAAGATATTTACCACTTCTATTAAGCACTCTTTCACAAATTCACCTTCTGAGAACGGCTTCGAATGTTCCGCCACTTTCTTACTAACAACATAACTTGCCCGAACGATATCTTCAGCTTCTGCACTGCGTTTTAGTAAAATATTTTGTTGACTGGCTAAATTCTTTTTTAACTTTTCGATTCTGTCGCTTCTTAGTTGCCCTGTTAAACTTTCGTATATTTGAAAATGTTTGGAGGTATAATGTCTTTTTAAATTATTGTACTCTTTTAAAACCGCGACGGCCTCATTACATATCAGACAAATTGGCTTGTCCTTATAAATAATAACAAACAAATATTCTTGGGTCCACTTCTCCTGGAAGGTACGACGTTCTTGATCAACCTTTCTGTATTTACTACTTGAAGGTGCGGACATATTTAAGGACCAGAAATTTTTTCAGATTTTCAAAACCATCAGAACTTGACTAACCCTACTTCTGCACTTCTCAACTGATCAACACAGACTGGCGGCAATCGGCATATCGGCAATCACAGCTGCCTTTCCTTATATAGCGGGTGGCCTTAGCATCTCGAAAATATACCTGAATTTACTATTGTCGTCGGCTCACGAGTTGGCGTCAGGTGACTGAGGTAAAGGGATTTCACTTCTGAGAAGAAAATACAACTTTGAATAGTAATGACGGGATTCCGGTGTTAAGTACAATCATTTTCTCGGAAGGTCGTCTTGGGCCGCATTCCTAGCTCACGCCAACTCGTGAGCCGACGACAATAGTGTAACTAGCGCCTTCTAGTCGGTCGCTATTACTAATACTAACATCTCCGTATCGGGAGACGAGTTCTCTTTTAAGCCTATGTCACACTATCAGTCAGTTTGACAAACTAGACTAACCAAACTGTTTTAATGACGTCACAAGTAACCAGTTTGACAAAACCTTCAAACTCTGTTGTCAGACTATACATCTAATTTGATTAAACATTAAGGTTAAGTTGTGGTTTGTACAAAACTTCTTCGGCCCTATACAACTCAATAAGGGCCAAAACCTGCTCTCGAGTCCAGGACATAATTAAAAATATTTATAACAATTATAACTACTAAACTATAACAGTAATCAGACGAAAAGCACGAAAAACGTGCGGTAAAACGCAATGTTACTAGGTTATGTTTTTATTTGTTTACTGCACATGTTCCACGCTCTTCGCGCCTTTCCGCTGAATTTAAAATTTACCCAATCAGCGGCCAGGTCGCATCAAACCGACTGACGAAAATAGAGGCGCTTCTAAAAATTAGAAAATTTGACCAAACTACAACGGTGACGTCAGTTTGTTTAGTCTAGTTTGTCAAACTGACTGATAATGTGACATAGGCTTTAGTCGTGCGGGAAATATTCGACATTTTAGGATTCTACCTTCACTATGCGGCCGCTCGATTTCTCGTGCTGCGAGTAATCTTGAAATATATACATTTTGTAGTATTCTTATGAAGCAAGTTTGGCGGCCGTGCTAATATGCAACGAAAAAATTCAATGGCGGGCCGGACAAATCTTGCTTGAGAACCGCTTGCGGCCCGCGGGCCGTGGGTTGCCTACCCCTGATTTAGGGCCACATCTACGATACGTATGTAGGTACTCCATACATATTATTGTAATTGTATCCTGTTTTCTGTCGGAAACTTTAGACAAAATTGCCGAAAATAACAAGTGAGCGTCTCTATCTGTCTGCCATGCTCTTTGAGACATTTTTTTTTCTACTAAATATTGAATTAAGCGAACGACATTTTAAATTTGACCCTAAAGCCGGCGCGAAAGCACGTCATTGAAATTCATTAAAATAGGACAGCGAATAAGGGGGACGTTTCCCTTTACATTTTACCAATACGACAAACTTTTTTGTCTTAAATATTAAGTTAAGCAAACCATTCCC
Source organism: Melanotus villosus (assembly GCA_963082815.1). Lineage (NCBI taxonomy): Eukaryota > Metazoa > Arthropoda > Insecta > Coleoptera > Elateridae > Melanotus > Melanotus villosus. The sequence goes on along the minus strand of OY720418.1, from coordinate 58,039,427 downwards.
CACATCTGAGGCCCCATAGTTTGCTATTGAAATTCACCAGAAAATGATAGAGTATAAGAGTTCTTTTTTCTTTACATTTTTTGAATTAGACATAGGTACTTTTTTGTCTTAAATATTGAACGAAGCTTAGTGTTAGGCTACTAAAATGGCAATAGCCAAAATAAGGCAAAATAGGTAATAACAATGAAAAATTTCTATAATGGTGGTATGTCAGTTTAGTATGACACTGTGACAATTAAAACGACAGAATAAACCGCCAATGTCCGAATACTGCCCGAAGAAGATAAATAAATGATAGCAAATTATCTCGGTAAAATCATGATATTTCCATTTATCATAGATAACTAACCCTCCCACAGGTAGAAACCCTCTGCATTTGATAACATTTTAGTCGAATAGCTCTAATGATTTTAAAAGTTGATTTGCATTAATTGGGATACTAAAAAATAAATAATCAACAAAACATGTATGATAAAACGGCAGCTACCGCATATTTTTGAATTTAAGCATTAACATTAAATTTATATTAAAGACGAAACCGCGTGTCTTATATTAAAGATAGAAACTATTAAAAATTGGCAGTCATTAGATACTATCTGGTGTAAATACTAAATAGTACGCCCATTATTAACTCGTGTGGCATTTTAAAATCTAGAAAGTAGAGTAAATCTTAGAATGCTATGTATTATAATTAATAATTAGAAATCTGTATAATTAAAACACTCAGAGTAAAGTGCACAAAACTTCTGTTAAGTTAATGTACGATTAAAATTAACAACAAAATATCAATTTTTATTTACTAATCTGTGACGTGCCGCAGGAATCTGAAGATTGGTTCGATTCATTTTGACATAAGATGAATTTACATAGCTGTTGAATCATGTTTGCGCAACCCGATTTCAAAAACCCTGGTGGTCGTTACTGATTAAAAAAGTAATAATGTTTAAATGGAATCAATCAATAGTTAAAAGTGCCCTTTTAAAATATAGAAATGCATTGAGTTCTCAAATTTTCACTTTCGCGATGTTTAATAAGCTTTGTAAGAAACCGAATTGTTGTTACAGCAATTATAATTTGATGTAGTAATTGATGTTTTTCTTGTGTGTAAAATATCAGGTTAATCAAAAGTACCCTTATTGAACTGACTATAACCTTTGTATATACGAGGGCTGTTCTGTAAATTGTTAGTTAGAAGAAAACTACGGAATTTGTAAAGAAAATAATTTTATTGTTTTTCAAAGTATTCCCCCTTAGACATAATACACTTCTTCATTCTTTGAAACCACTTCTCGAAACACGCTGAAAACTCTTTTTTTGGAAGGTCGTCAAGAATTCGCTGAAATTCAGCAACAGGCGCATTGGCGTCAGGAAATCTCTTACCACGCATGAGTTTTTTAATCAGCGGAAGCAAAAAGAAATCGTTAGGGGCAAGATCTGGACTGTATGGTGGATGAGTGACCAGTTGGACTCCGGATTCGTGTAAAAAGTTTTTGCGGCCGTATGCGGAGTTGCGTTATCGTGGTGTAACAAAATTCCACGCAAACCAGATCTTGGGCGATCACTACACAATTTCTCGAAGACTTGAGGAAGGCAAACTTCTGTATACCAATCAGCAGTTACAGTTTTACGATCTTCAAGAGGAATTACTGCAACTGGACCACTGTATCTGAAGAAAACGGCAATCATTTTTTTGTTTGCACTTTTACCGCGAATAACTTTTGTTGGCATTTCCTCCTTTTCAAACACCGAAACAGTTGATTTTTGTTTTGTCTCGGGATCATAATTATATATCCACGATTCATCCCCCGTAACGATACTAAATACCTGCTTTGAAGATCCTCCATCGAACTTTTCTAACATAAACCTGCACCAGTCTACCCGTGCTTGTTTTTGTTCGTCGGTTAACAAATGTGGAATCCACCGACTTGCCAGCTTTCTTACACCCAGATGTTTATGTAAAATGATATCTACTGCAGATGATCCAGTGCCTACTTCGTCTTGAATCTCTCTATGAGTGATATTCCGTTTTTCCTTAATCAGCTTTTCGGTTGCAATAATGTTTTCAGCACAAACAGCTACTGCAGGTCGTCCAGGTCTTGGTTCATCTTCTAACGCACTCCTTCCACGTTTAAATTCACGGAACCAGTAACTAATTGTAGATAATGATGGACTATTGTCGCCAAAAGCTGCCATTAAATTTTGGTGACTTTGGTCGTATGTTAGCCTCGTTTATAATCGTAGAAAATCATAGCCCGAAAAGCATTCCGCGGCACTTCCATAAAGGCGGGCGGCCACTGCGAGCGAAACGAAACTAAGCTAAGCTAAGCGAAGAGAATGCTAACTAAACTAAACTACGTTGGAGCGGCCACTGGGAACGATTTTCGTTTAGTGGTCAGCTGTGTTTTCGTGAGGATGGACGATGGACGTGTTTAAAATGAGTTCTGTAACAACCAAAATGTTGTTATTGGATCTAAGTTCAGAATCAGATTTTTTTGAAGATATTGGCAATGTAGTTTTCATGAAGAAGAAAAAGAAAAAATGTTGGATAAGCCGTTACATGAAGAACCGAGAAAAATTTAGAGAATTTCATAAACTGATCAATGAGCTAGGCGATTTTTAATTCAAAAAGTATTTCAGAGTAAAACTCGAGAACAATTTTATGAATTGCACGAATTGATAGCCGCTGATATTAAAAAGCAAAATACAAATTTTCGAACACATTCAATCAACAATTCACTTTGTGATATTTTACATAATTAATTATTTAAGCATTTAACTTATCCAAAATATGTTATTACACAGTATGTAGGTAAATACTACGACTTTCATCACACTGCTAAGCACGTGGTGACCAACTAAACTGCTCAAAACCTCGCTCGAATCTGACATGAGCTAAAACGAACGAAACGAAGCTAAGATTTCAATTTTCGTTTGCATATTTTCGTTTAGTTTAGCTTAAGTGGCCACCGATGCATTTAAAAGTATGGCAGCTGATTTATAAAAAACTTATCTTCGCTTAGCTTAGTTTCGTTTCGCTCGCAGTGGCCGCCCGCCTTATGCTTAGTAATAATCAAACGAATTATAACAATCAAAAATTAGGATCTCTATATGCTTTAACTTCAACCTTGCAAAATTACAACTGGAAACTGTTAAAAGAATAAGCTTTCGATTGATGCAAATGTTTTTGTTTTTCTTCGCATCCATGGCCTGCTACTAACAATATACAGAACAGCCCTCGTATTAACAGTTAGGTTTTATGTAGATGCGGTTGTGCTTTAGAAGGCTTGGGCGCTTGGGATTTCTTCTATATACATTCGTTGAGTCATAGGTTACCAGATATTAATTCGGCTGTCTACTGATTGTGGAGCTACCTTAACGAAAGAGTTTCCAGTTAGTAGACTTTCCATCCGGGAAGGACTAATGCAATCAATATTAATAATATAATTGAAAGTATTCCTAGGAATATACTCACTAACGTCATTTATACTATAGATGAAAGACTAATGCTTATTGAGCAACACGATGCTGATCATATTTAAATGTTTGTTATTTATTTAAGTAAAATAAAATTTTATTTTTATACGAACAAACTGGTGCAGAATCTAAATATTTAATAAAAGTTATAACCATTTCAATATCGATACTTACTTTAGAATAACCATACATATACCAAAGAGTAGAAATTGATATTAAATACTCGTAGGTATTCTTTGCTTATACATTAAAACGTTACTAATTCTTTGCTTATACATTAAAACGTTACTATACAGGGTGTAAATTAATGTCATGCAGATATTTCAGGGGGTGATAGTACTCAACAAAATAAGAAAAATATGTTAATATACACATGATCAAAAACGCGCCATTTTCGATATACAGGGTGGCGAAGTTTCAATTTTTTTTTATATTTTGCGTTTTGAGATAATTATTTGAAATTTAGTATAGCTACTATCTTTTAGAATCTCTGCAATAACATGTCAAAATCATCAGTTGCAGTATACAGGGTGTTACAAAAAAACAAACAAAAAGGAAATTATTTTGACTACACTTGGTGTGTATTGATCGCTATTTTTTCAAATAACTCAAAAACGGTGACAGATACGGGAATAATGAAAAAACCAAAAAGCTGGAGAAAAGAACAGGGAATTCAAGTAAGATATAAAAATGTATACAGGGTGCTCCAAAAAAAAGTTCCTGAAGGTAAAATGGTCGGTAACCCAAAGAAATGTAACACCCTGTATACTGCAACTGATGATTTTGACATTTTATTGTAGAGATTCGAAAAGATAGTAGCTATACTAAATTTCAAATAATTATCTCAAAACATACGGGAGAAAAACGCAAAATACAAAAAAACATTGGAAACTTCGCAACCCTGTATATCGAAAATGGCGGGTTTTTGATCATCTGTATATTAACATTTTTTTCTTATTTTGCCAAGTACTATCGCCTCCTGAAATATCTGCATGACATTAATTTACACCCTGTATATGTAATAATAATAATAATAATAATAATAAAAACGTTACAGTGGAAAGCTGATTGTAAAAGAAATTAATTACGGGATATGATGACTTGCTGCACGAAGAATGGAAATTAAAAAATTAATTAAAAACAGCATAATTGGAGAATTTTTTTTTAAATGAATGAGAACATTTTAGGGGTGACAGGCAGTGCATTATTTAAAACTAAAATGTTTCGGTAACTGCATATGTTTTGCAAATTAACGCAGAATTGTAAAGAATATTTATTTCGTAGAAAATGCACTTCTTTTTTTAATAACGATCGCTTGTTTTTATTTAAATAATATTATTATAATTTCAAATACGTCTAATGTCTAATTTGCATGTTTAAGGGTTTCATTAACAAATGTGGCTCTAATTATTGTATCAAACTGTACGTGCCATTATTGTTTTTTATTATTTCTATTTCTATAAAGTAAGTTGTTATTGAACGTGGAGATCTTTCTAAATGTTTTCTTGCCTTCTGTAATCGTTAAAAATTGCACAAAACCTTCAAAGCTCGGTTGTTCTTTCTCATCGTTGAAAACTCCTTTATCCTTGCGTAAATTTTCACTTCAAAACGACGTAGAAGACTTCCACTTCGTATTATTTAGCGGAAATTGGAACATAATTTTGCTCAATAAGTTAGTTAATAACCCCCCCGAATATTTTAGCCCCGAGTCTTCGTACGAATTTTAGTAGTAGTTATCTAGTTATGTATTAAAGGAGGGGGAAGTTTAATAAACACGAATTACATACCATATTGATTATCCGGAATGTAGTCCTTGCCGGAAGGCAACGCAACACGAGTAACGGTAGCAACAAATTTCAGACGTTACGATAAGGGGAAGTTCTCCAGTGTGTAGTTTCTAAGCCATTCATTCTTTATACCTTCCTGCTAATTTAGAACGTTCTGGTTAGATTTTGGATTAGTAGATAATCCTGATTTTTCGTGGACATTTTACAGTTTGACAGTTGAATACAAATTCGAAATTCCTCCATTGATTTTAGTTTGATTATATTAAAAAATGCAAAACTCAAGGAATTGTTTAATAAAAGGGATTTAAGTGTGTTACAACTGGGTGGGTAATTTTACTACGGTAGTAAGTATTCTCGGAAAGATTCCTAAAAGTAATGGACCTCATGTATCTCCATGGAGACCGCTACATATACGCACGAAATAATTCGTAAATCCCACCAGATATACTATCGCATATTTCAGTTGGTTTCTGTGCTAAGAATGAAAATTGGAAGCTTATTTTTGTAATATAAGGTTTATGTATTCGAATTTGACCGAGGGACTTTTTGGAGTCTTATTTTAATTTTACTTGATAAAATTGCCCTTTTTTTGACGTTTCGTGTAGTTAGGTACATAGTGAAGTTTTTCAATATTAAAGAACTGTCTTTTCATCTCCTAAATACAGTTGCCTTCATAGAAAATACCAAATAGTTTATTAGGAGGTTTATTTAGAGCCGGTTTTACTATGTTGTGGTAATTTTGACTTTCAAATATTTCCCTGGGTAACCTTTGTTGCCGTAGTAAATGCTTGAAAGTTAATTTTATGACGAGATTGTAAACCGGCCCGTAGAAATGAAAAGATCAACTTATAGTTGGTTACGTTGCAGAATTTGAGACATTCAGTGTAGTGAAGGCTCTCTTTGCGGACATCTCCATTAAATGGACAGATTTCCTGGAACCAAATTGTTTCCTATTATTTTGTATATGAGGGCGTATTTTTATGTTATCTACCTAGCCATGAAAAGAAAAATCACATTAGCAACCCTTTATTTTTTTACGTAACTTACTTCTACACTTATACTCTTAATCCATCTTTTTTTCCAATTGTCCCATACCCTCAGAAAAAAATTCCTTCGACAACTCTGCAAAATATTGTTCAATATCCTCTTAGAGTGCTTCATCAAATTCAAAACGCCTTCCCCTGAGATGCTTTTTAAGTTTTCGAAGAGAAAGAAGTCTGGCGGAGTTAGGTCGGGGCTATAAGGCTATACCTTAACTCTATGAACCCATAGTCATTGATTATCTGCTGGACTTTGTTTTATGACACTGCGATGTTCCACCTTAATTTCACCCATTTTATCAAGAAGTAAGTAAACCTTCTCAAATCTCTATAAACCGCACAAATTAAACACGGCTTAGCACATGTACTTTTAAATGTTAAATGCTATTTTTTAATAATTGGTTTGACATCGCCGCTTTTGTGTTTGATGGCTAGGTAGATAACATAAAAATACGCCCTATTAAGTGCGTTCTAATAGACGGACACTCTCATACACGGAAGTGGACACACACTACAATGTATCCACGGATAGGTGATACAAGATGTATAAATGACCAAAAATTTTTAGATATCAATACGCCGTTTGGCAGTCTATCCCTGCTTGTTCTTAAATTCATTTTAAGCAGACTTTCGATTTTTTTAAATCAAGGCATCTGTGTTAGCACTGTTAAAACGAAGGTGAAGTTTAGGTAAAGTCTTAGTATTTTAACAAATATCGCAAAATTGTATTAGAGTAAAGTTGTTCAGAATACAAAATTACCCTTGTATGCAAAATTTGAAGTTGTTCAGACAGTATTGATTTTTGTTAGTTTAAGGCTTTTGTTGTGCTCGTAGACGCTTCAAAAACACAAAATTAGGATATGTTATTTCGAAAATTTTATTTTGAATTGAAAGTTTCCAGAATAAAGGAAACACAAATATCAAAATTATTTAAAAGTATAATAGTCCAGTCAATAAAGGGATTGTAGAATGCATGGAGGGTGTCACAATTTTTGACTTCAGGGCTTTGTTTGGAGTCGTTAGGAGGTAAACATACTAAAAGTCCCCGGACATAGGAGGTGAGCGGAGTGTAGGGGGGGACTGAGATGGTCTCTTTTTTTGTTTTTTTGCTTATATCTAGAAGATGGTGCATCTTAGCAAAAAAGTCATTATATACAAAATTAAAGCTGATAAAATTTTCTACATTTTTGCTTCTTTAAGTTTTTTTCTATCTCCAACCGTTTATGAGAAATCCGCTATAAAAAATCGTTAATATTCGCAAGAAAATATTTTGCCTCCCGTTTTTCGTTAAACTTTTCTCTCTAGCACCTCATCTCTTCGGTTTACAGAAAAATTCCCAGAAAAGAAGTTGTACAGGATTAAATTTCCTTCAAAATGGTATATACTTTTTATATTTTTTTTTCTTCGAAAATTAGCGATTTTTGATAGCGGATATCGCATAAACGGTTGGAGATATAAAAAAACTTTACCAACCAAAACTGTGGGAAATTTTGACACCTTTGATTTTGTATATAATAACTTTTTCGCTAAGACGCACCTTATTCAAGATACAAGCAAAAAACCTAAAAAAGGGATCTTCTCGGTCCCCCCCTGCACCCCGCTCACCTCCTATGTCCGGGGACTTTTAGTATGTTTACCTCCTAACGACTCCAAACAAAGCCCTGAAGTCAAAAATTGTGACACCCTCCATGCATTCTACACCCCCCTATTGAGCGTTCGTTGACTGGACTATAACCTCCCCCTTCTACATACAATTTCAGAAATTTTTCAAAGTCCAAAACTGAGGAAAATTGTGAATTTAAGTCTTAAATGATTACCTACAGGAAAAGTAACATGAGAAATATGATTATTAAATACAGCAAAAATTATTATCAAGAATAAAATTTTCTGAGAAATCAATAATAAAAAAGTTTTTCCTCTTGTATCACCTATCCGTGGACACATTGTATATGTTCTCCAGAATGCATATGAAAATTTCCTATAACTGATTGTTTAACTCTAGTGAACGGACACATATGTACGAGTATAAATAAATTAAGTGAAGATCAGTGGTTCTCCGTTGTAAATGCATTTTTCTAGCGGTACAGAAGCTCTGCTATATATTTTCTATTTTATTATATTGGTCATGTAATAGATAGATATACCTACGTGTGTTGATTAAAAATGGCATCGACAAAAGGGAAGCTTACTTTACAAGAGAAAATGAAAGTGGTGAACTATTTGAATAGAGAAAAAATATCGATTAGTTTAATCTAGGAAAACGTAAGCTGCAGAAATAGCGAAAAATAAAGAAATTATCATATTTAAATGGCAATCTGGAATTAATGAGGAACAGCAAGAGTTTTTTGAAAATTGAAGGTTTAAATATTGACAAAGAGTGTTTGAAATGGTTTGCGAAACTAGAAATCAGAATACGAGTATATATCAGGACAATTACTCGTAGTAAAGCCGAAGGTAAAGAAATTTCGGCAGAGTACAAGGAAAACTTGTTAGTCATAGAAAAGAAGAAAACGAAATGCAGACGATCACCTAAGATTATCCCATAATAAATTCTTATGAAGCTTTACAACTTATTGGTAGTTGAAATTTAAAGAGTTTTCTCCAAATATTAACTTACTTATTAGGCTCGTTGGTGTCGCTTTGGCTTAGATTTTTTTTTTTTTTTATTGATGAATTAAGTGCCTAAACTGCATGGTCTTGTGGCACTAAAATGTTACGACTTAGAAACATAGGATTACATACTTAAATTATACATACACATGTAGTTATATACTTGATGTTAAATACAGCATACTTTATATTAAATGAAACAATTTTGTGTCCTTGAGAAACTTTAAAAGACGGTCATTTCAGAAAGCACCGTTTGAAGGGTTAGTCCAGTCAAATTAGACAATTATGTGGGAAAACTTCGGAAAAATTCAAAGTAAGCTGAATTTTTGTGTACACCTTTATTTAGTGTTTTTAAACAACATATCAAAAGTACCCTTGATTTGACCTTGAGCTTCTTGAGTTATAGGGCTTAAAAGGTGCGAATAATTGGGTTTTCGCTTATATCTTCTTTTCTATTGACTTTAGGTATAGAATAGTTTACAGAGAAATTGAAGGCTATAAAATTCTGTACAAAGAAGTACTGTGGTAGTTTTTTCGTGGGACCAACAGTTTTCGCGTAATGTGATGTTAAACGTCTAAGTCAAGGTTAACGAAGTACCCCATTCCACACCACCTTTGAGGTTGAGTACGAGGCGCGTTTTTTTTATGTGGTATCCACTGTCTCAGACGGTCCAAATATTCATAATACTTAATAAAAAAAAAGTCAAAATAGAGTTACATTAAGCTTCTTCATCCTCATCTTCTTCTCCTTCCATATCGCATTGTTCCAGGTAATCCTTAGAAAGATTTTCTAATTGACTCTCATCAGAATTTGATACAGAAAAAGATGAGAGTCAATTAGAGACTTTTCTAAGGATTACCTGGAACAATGCGATATGGAAGGAGAAGAAGATGAGGATGAAGAAGCTTAATCTAACTCTATTTTGACTTTTTTTTATTAAGTATTATGAATATTTGGACCGTCTGAGACAGTGGATACCACGTAAAAAAAGCGCGACTCGTACTCAACCTCAAAAGTGGTGTGGAATGGGGTACTTCGTTAACCTTGACTTAGAAGTTTAACATCACATTACGCGAAAACGGTTGGTCCTACGAAAAAACTACAAGAGTACTTCGTTGTACAGAATTTTATAATCCGCAATTTCTTTATAGACTATTCTATACCTAAAGTCAATAGAAAAGAAGATATAAGCGAAAAACCAATTTTTCGCACCTCTTAAGCCCAATAACTCAAGAAGCTCAAGGTCAAATCAAGGGTACTTTTGATATGTTGTTTAAAAACACTAAATAAAGGTGTACACAAAAATTCAGCTCACTTTGAATTTTTCCGAAGTGAAATACTTATTTGACTGGACTAGGTAGCCTCAGTAGGAAAACATTTCGCGTTTCCTTCCATTTAGGACACTCTAGCAAAATGTGTCGTGTTGTAAGAGTAGTAATGCAATTTTCGCATTTAGGAGGATCCTCTTTTTTGAATAGATAATCGTGCGTAAGTTTGGACAATTCCACTCGTAATCTGCCATCCAATGAAATCACAGTATTTTGGTGAATTGAGCCAATCATAATCGAATTATACTGGAAATTTCGCTACTAGTGAAATTTCCGCGGAAATTTTACGACTAGCAGCGTTGCTTAGAGACAACGTCTGTCAACATTTTTTGAGTGACAAGTATTTCAGTAATTTCATTATAATTCGAGGAATTGTCATTCCGAATACAGTTGATTACAATTTTTCTAAAAATCCAAAGCGAAAAATTTACGTGATATAATTTCCAATGCAACCGTAGCGAGACGTGGTCAGGATGTTCCCATAAAATACCCAACTTTGTAGATACAAATTTTCCAGAGTACTTTATTTATTTTACTGTCTTTGCTAAGAAAAAATTCTTTTTCGAAACCCTTTTCTAAGGAATGTGTTTCGACATTCATCCGAAACACAGCGTAAATCCTCAGCAGTCTATATTTTCGTGAAACATTCCGTAGCAAACTTATGCGGATGGATTTTGATTTAGTATGTTAGTTGAGTATAAAAATGATGATGGGAAGTGGCGTCGAGGTCTACCTCGAGGCCTGTCGACGGGCTAGTTTATGTGCTTACCGCGAACCTTCGTTCATAAGTGATGTGAAAGCAGAAGAAGCAAAGAAAGCGATTCCCCAGACCCATCGGAACCGTACCGCAGAAGCGACATTTAGTCTAATATTCACATTCCTCGTAAAAGAACCCAAGGAAATAATATAATTCTTGAATGATATTTCATACTTCCCCAGAGCAACCGTAAAATCACGGTCGAAATAACATTGCAGAGCTTCATAACTTGTGCAAAGCACGACACTGTGGCTGCGACACATAGTTCATCTCTAACAGTCAAGAACAGAAACTTTCGCCGGATTGGGTTCTTCTCGGATTTCAGTAAGGATTCCGAGTCGGCATTTAGCGTTGTAGCATAACAGTAATGTGAAGTCATTATCCTGTGAAATTAGCCTAAAGAAGTAAAGTTGTATCATGGAAGTGGGGAGCTTTCCCTTCTGGTGGGGAGGCGTCGAGACGCTTTCAGTTCGTCACCGTTACCGGTGCGTAGCGGAACGATGGCGCCTGCAAGCTTCTGAATGCATGCGTCTCTTTTTTTTCTCACATAGAAAAATAACCGCGATTGTTAGAAATTTGATGAAAATTCCAACGCGTTTGTCGATATAAAACTGAAGTGTTTTTAGGACTTCTTAGATCTCTGTTGTGGTATACATCTTCGTCTTCCAGATATTTGTAGTTTGGTGCACTTTGCGCTTAGGTTAACTCTAGGGAAATGCTCGCAGGTCTTCGAACTCGTAATTGCAATCAAAGTGTTTCAAGGGAAAACTTCTTGGTGCTGCTTCTAACCGAATACGATTATAATTTTTATAGAATTTTGGAATTAATGTCAAATTAACAAAATGTACAGAAATTACAGGTGACCTTTCTAAGAATTATTTTTCCCGAGCGTAACATTACAGGAAAAGGGTAAGATAAAAAAAATAACTGAAATCTTAGCGGTTTCCAATGCCAAGAGCAAAAAAATTGAAAATTCCGTACCTGTTTACAAATAATTTTAATAGTGTTTATAGCTTTTGTTCGTTTTGAATACTTACAAATTTTCAAAGTGACTTTTGTTCGAAAGATAAAATTAACAGTAATAGAAGTTTATTCAATCGTGAGGGGAAAATATAAGGACTGAAAACAATTGCTGCTTCAATTTTTAAAATTTTATCCTGAAAAATAATTTCCGTTCAGTTTTAATCGAAATTGTTAAAGCAGCCCGAAAGTTTTAGGGAATTACAGTTTCATTTTAATAAACAAAGGTAGCCCTCGGCTGTTGAAAATACAAAGAGGTTTTTAAATTAGTTCTTTTTTTTAAATTTTCAAACATTTTTTTGCCCTGCCTTTGTATTTGTCGTAGTAATATTTTCTGCTACAATTTCAAAATATGAATATTTTTTGCTTTTAAAACTTAAATTTTGTCTTCACACATTTTTTGTAGTCAGCTTGGTTTTTTTAAATCACAAAATATTTAGGTATTTTATTTGTTGTTATTTTTCAAAAGATTCAAAACTATGCATTCATTTAGATATGGGTTTTAAAATAAATTTTACAAATTCTGATAGTTGGAGGTATTTGCTTTGAAATAACTTTCTTGTTTGACTCAAAAATTAAAAATAAATGTGATAGTCTAATCTCTTTAAACTAACAAGCTCAAATGCCTAAAAAACTAAATACACAAAATGTTTTCTAAATTACCGAATATGTACTTATTTCAGAATCTTCTAGAAGAGATAACGAGATAACTAAAAATATAAGATACACATTTTTATCTCAAAGAAACAAATATTTTATTATTAAAACCAAATGTGATTAACTTGTGCTGTTTCTCCGTAATTGATTGCATTTATTTTGTCTTTCCAGTTGCTTTATTTTTAGATTTCCCAATGTTCTTGTATGTATATTGCATACAAAATATTATTTTTTATTGTTTATGGTTATTATATTATTCGTTTTACTTTTTCCTCGATATTTTACCGGTTTTTCATAGATCTTTCAGATGCAGTAGGAAAATTCAGTTCCGTATTAGGTAAATGTTTGAAAATTATAGGGTTTGCTTAATAACAAGAAAATGCTGATTTTTCAAAATTCCTTAGCGAAAATTAAAAAGACATGTGTTTGTAAGTAAAAATGATATAAATTTTGCGAAACTTAAGAATTTTGCTACTTACTTGCGAAAAGGCAAGATATAAAAATGTTTAAGCACTCTTTTAGTTTTAAATTTCAAATGAGAATTTTAGCATAGTCCTGTTATTTAATATTTCTGCAATGTAGTCGAAATGAAATAATCCTGAAAGTTCCGTAGTACTCCACAAAATAGTAAACTAAAAGTGGTGACACGTTAAAGCGAATTATGAGTAAAAGGAGAGTGCAGGGTAGAATTTATTCTGATTATGGTAAAATGTATACATTTCGTAGGTGGATAAAACGGAAACCTGTATAATCAGGAAAAGGAAATGAGACGTAAATTTAAAGTGAAGGGTATAATTCACTCCCCTTTAAAATCCTTTAACAATATACAATGAATCCTTTCTTAATATTAACGTTTGTCCATTGTCCTAGTTGGATATTAAATATTATTCTGGAATTTATATTTAAAATCCTTACTAAAAGTTTGTTATACATGATAAGCCCAAATAATTTAAAAAAGATAGGGAAAGTTAATAAAAATGTTGATTAGTGAGTTAGAAAATTTTGGTTCACATTTTGCATTTTAATGGTTTAATTTTGTAAATTTTAAGACGTGAAACCTGCAGGTTAAACATAATAAGTTGCATTATAATATCTCAGTAAATTATGCACCTTGCGTGTTTTTTAAACATATAAAAATTGCGTGGCCCTTTTTACAGAGGCGATTTTCCATGCATGTTGCCAATTTTTGGCTTGAAAATGTGTTTTTCAAATCTTCGCCCTGATTGTAAACATGCCAAAATTTTACAATGAAGTCCTTTTTCAGGTCAGTAAAGTAAATTAAAATGAATTTCCCACAATTTTGCGAACATTAATTTCCTTTGATTAATTTTGCATTTAAACAAATGTGACTGCATCGTTTAGAGGCTTTTATATGAAAAATCGAGAGCATAAAAAATCAACACTGCGGTTGGCAGCTACACAGCTTCGAAATTTTTATTATGTATCAAAATATCCGAAACGTAGCTTTATTCGATTTTCGCCAGGGTATCAAATTGATGTTTTATGAGGTGAAAAATTAGTTTTATATATACACCTATGATTTAATTTAAAGTTTGTAAACTTTTCGGATCAAATTTACTAGTAAAGTTAAACATTCCGACGATGATTAGGATATCTAGGTCGACGGTTACTGATGGGTATAACGCGACCCACGAAATAATTTCGGCAAACTTTTAATTATTCATTCGAAATAACAAATTAATATTTAATCGTTTCGCTCGAAGGTAACGTCAGTCCCCTTTGAAATAAGACGAGTTGAACAAACGTAAAATTCTACGAACTCCAATTTTGAATTTTTATACCAAAATGGCCGGAGCATTAAATTTCAATTGATAGTACGTAAGTCCCCTGTATTTATTAGCGCTTCATCTATCACTTCTGCTGTAACTGACAGATTTTAATCTTCTTTTTATCAGAGTCGCGTCTAATTCGAGTAATACCTTGTGGAAAAATTGACGGGGAATTACTGAAGGTGACAGAGCTATTTGAAATTGACCATTAGTTCACCTGGAAAGGTTACAAAAGCTTCTTTTTTGCTCGAAACAAAATTCAGGTGATTATTACTAACGTTTGCTTCTTCGTCGTTTTTGGTGCTTATGTTGTCGGTATTCTTTGATAATCGATATATTCGGGGCCTTTTTTATTGCCCTCATATTAGTTTCATGTGGATTTTATTATCAACATTCCAGATGTCCATGTGAAAAGACGATTTTCAAAGAAAATTCCGAAATTAGGTCTTTGTAAACTCAGCAATTTCGGTCATTCATCTATACAAAGTCATAATTGAAAATTTCAATTTCGTATTCGTTTTTGAAGTGAGATTAGTTCCATATTGAAACCTGATGTTTTAATTTTTTTTTAAAGAAAAGCTGTAAATTTTTAGAATTCAGAACTCGGGAAATTTCGAACTTTTTTGACTTTTAAGTGATTATTTTTTAAAAATATTTTCTTTTTTCTCATGGTTGCATTTCGAAAATTCAACGAATTTATAAATTTCGTTAATCATGACATCATAAGTTTTCCAAAAATTCTCGACAGGTTGCAAAATAGAAAATTTTCATTTACACACGTTTTGCTCACAAAAAAACTTGTTTCCTAGCCTACTGATAAAAGACACAAGCATCGAGACAAACGAATTATGCAATTTAAACCCGCTGTTTTGGTTCCGGTTTTATAAAGCTTTGTGCTTAAGAAAGCCCGAAAATAGGTTTTCCGAACGATGCGATGCGACTTT
Source organism: Melanotus villosus (assembly GCA_963082815.1). Classification (NCBI taxonomy): domain Eukaryota; kingdom Metazoa; phylum Arthropoda; class Insecta; order Coleoptera; family Elateridae; genus Melanotus; species Melanotus villosus. The sequence goes on along the minus strand of OY720418.1, from coordinate 58,024,019 downwards.
GTTTTCCGTAAAAAATCAGGTTCCCAATTATCCAACTCGATGGTCTATGTTTTATTTTATAACAAATGAATTCACCTATTGTTTCTATGTGCCGCACTTTCAATGAAATTGGACAAGATTTTGATATCTTTAAAATGCCATTTAACATATTTAAATCTGCATTAATAAAGTATATTGAAAATTTGTAAGTTAATAGGTCATTTTGTAAAAATAAGTATTGCCTTTCTTTTTTTTGTGCTGTTGAAATTACTGTGGTCACACATTTCTACATCAGTCATCTTCCGTAAATCTTATTATTTCCTTGTAAAGATGAGTTAATTTTTATTACTTAATATTTACTTTTGTTCTGTAAGTACCTAATTGGGTAATTATATAGCTGTAGAACAAATACAATAATAAAATAAATAAATATAAATTATTTTCATAGAGAATTTAGGTTAATTTTCTCAAATTTAATTGTTTGTTATTTTATTGAAAACGACGCCAAGTGTTTAGGGAATTTTGCGGTTTCGTTGAGCATTTTGTATAAAATAAATTTTGTATAAAATTTCTGCCGGTTACGAAATTTTGTTTGGAATTCCTCGAGTCTCAGGTGAGAGAGATCTCGATTCCCTCAGTTAATTAAATGCGAATTGCGTTATAAAATCCATAAATTTAACTAAATTCTGATTAATTATCCTAAGAATTTTCCCTCGAAAATACTTTTGCTGCAAAGTTATTTTATGAAAGTTTTCCCTAGCCTTGTTGCCAAATATTTCACGGCTTTGATTTAGTAACTTAAATTTGGGCCTGCATTTAACAATCGTAGTAACTTTTTCATAATTTGAGCTTTTTGCAGGGTCAATTAGATTACCAATTTTGATTTATTGTGTTTCATTATTTACGTTGTTTAATACCGCATCAAAGTTCTTAACAAAAAAGAAAAAACATGTTAACTCAGTTATTTCAAATAAGAGTTTATTCAGTACGTTAATTTAAATCCAAATTATACATTTTCGAAGTATCACGCAATAACTGCGGCCACCCTTTTGATAATTCATAATTTTGTTCCACCCTCTCGAGCTTATCCAGCTTGTTTTAATTTTATGTGTTTGTTTTTCTCAATTCGTGCTTACTTCTCATTTATCTGTTTGCACTTTAGTTGACTGCTATACTTTGTGGTTTCTATTTCGATTTTCCTCGTATGTATCGATGATGTTGCGATACGTGTTTTAGCGGTGAACTTGACGATCCGCTGTATTCACGACCTAATAAATCCTGCGAGTATTTAATCAGTATTTAAGATAGTTTAATTAAAGGGGCGCCGTAAATTCCGTTAATTATATTTGTGGCCGGCACCAGTAAATAATCAATAAATCTTCTCTACGACATAAAAATAGGTTTAATGAAGTGTTTCCCGCGAATTGCGAAGTGATGACTTGAATTTCCCAATTTAAACTTTATCAACGAGCCCAACGATGTTTACCGTCAACAATATTAACAACAACAATGCCAATAACAACAACAATAATCCCAACAACAACAACAACAACAACAACAATGGGAACGGCTTGCGACTCTCCGCCCAAGGGATGGAAACTCTCCAGGCTTTTCTTCGGAATCATGGCAATGAATGTATCCGTCAGTTTGTACAGGTAGATGTTCTTTCTATCTCTTATTGTCTTATGTATGACCATCTTGCTGTTTGCTTTTCACAAGGCATGTCCCTTTTCGACGTCGACAGGAAATCTGCGGAGCGTGCCCGCAAACATTAAAATTTTGACAGGTCCTTTGTTATATTTTTCCGAGAGGTTTCTCTGGTGAAAACCTCCAGATTGTAAATGAGTTTTTAGGAGAATTTTGTAAACTTCAGGATAGAAGCCAGGTAAAAGCTTCGATTTCTGTTTTACTTGAAAAATTTTATTTTTTAAAACTGCCATGATTTCAAAATCCAATTTTTAGGTTTTTAGTTTGTTAAATTCGAAAATTTATTATTATTATTATTGGAATTGTTTGGATTGGTGCCCTTAATTCAAATTTACAAATTCTGAAATTGAAAAGAGAAAATCGAATGGAAACAAAAATAAATAACTTTTAAAAATTTAAATTTTAATTTAAATATTCTGGAATTTCTGCTTCAGTTGTTTAGGTTAAATTCAAAACCTATCATGGGTTTACATTCTTAGTTTTTGAGTTTGAGTTGAAATTCATAGTTAAAATTTTGTAGCACATTTTCAAGTTTGAATGTAAACCTTATTTTTTGATTATAAAACTTTACCCTTAAATTTTTGTTGTTATTATTTGCAATCACTGATATTCGACGTGTATTTTTAATTTAAATTTAAGACGCTAGCACGAACGTTAAAGATTTATTAAAAGAAGTAAAAATACGTTTAAATTTAATTTGGTAAAATATTATTATGCTATTGTTTTAGTTCTACAAAAGAATTCAATTTAATCTTTTTTATGAAACGATTCAAAAACGAAACGTGTGGTGAAAATTGAAATTTGTGTTGTATTACTGTTATATTAAATTTTTAACAATTGTGCCATGTTCATTCTTGTGGAATTTAAAACGCTTGTTAAAAAGAAATTAAAAATGCAGATTTTAATAAAGATTATTCCCTTATTTAAATTTAGTTCTTCATAATTTGATGTCGTTTAGCTTATGGTATTACGAGGAGAACTAGAAAAATTATCTACCTAGCTATGACAGAAACAATTCATAGCGCTTTGCTTGAAACGTCAAACAGTGACTTCTACTTGTGTGTCAAATTTTATTTGAATTTGTTCATTATTACATTTGCTATTAAGTGCTTTGAAACAAAAAATGAGTGTTGTGAAATTACATCACAGTGTCAGGAAGGAACTAGTCCTAAAAATATCCATACAAGGATGATTCCAGTCTATGAGGATGAAGCTCCATCATATTTTACGGCAAAATATTGGTATAAACAATTTCGGTGGGGTCGTGAATCCATTAAAGATGATCCAAGAAGTGGAAGACCTTCAGATGCCAGTCAGCAGAAAAGTGGAAGCCACGGTTCTTGGAGATCGTCGTTTAAAAGTGCCTACCATTGCTAAAGCATTGAATATATCAGAGCCAAGTGTTTTGTCGATTTTGCAGCATAAGTTGGGCTTGAGCAAGGTTTCAACGAGATGGATTCCAAGATTGTTGACTCCCGAGCAACAATTGCGTAGGCAGGAAATTTCGCAAAATCATTTGGCAACTTTGGAAGCCGACCCTGACTTTTTCTCCAACATCGTGACTGGTGATGAAACTTGGGTCCATCACTGGGATCTCGAAACAAAATTGGAGTTTATGCAGTGGATCCATAAGGGCTATGCTCCACCAAAAAAGCTCGTATAGGCGAGATCTAGCTCCATCTGACTTTTTCTTTTATTTAGAAATTTGAAGAAACATCTTAGGGGGTGTCAGTTTTTTGGACGACAACGAGTTGAAAGAGGCTGTTGACGCCTATTGTGAAGACCAAGAAAAATAATTTTTTTCTACTGGTATAAAGTTGCTGCTGGACAGGTGGCGTAAGTGCATTGAAGTTAGGGGAAAGTTGAAAAATAAAAATTATAAAAATATTGAATGTCTTTTGTTTCATAGCTAGGTAGATATTTTTTCTAGTTTCCCTCGTATCTAATCTAAAATTCAGATTTAGAGTGAGCCTTGCCATAGGAGGCTATGTTTTTTTCTTCAAATTTTTATGGTAAGTAGAACTAAGAACCTTGTAAATAAACTATTATGCAACGACCGAGCTTTCTACAATTTACTTGATCGCGCCACATAAACCTAGTTACACCTGAAAAAACTTATTGATTGAAGATAATAATTTACGGAACATTTACTAATATACAGAATTATAAAAAAATGATTGTGTGATAGGTGGCTAGACTAGTGTTCCGTAACATTCAATTCCTGAAATATGATTCACGTATTTGCCGCGTTATCAGCGAAACACATTTCTGTTTATTGATATATCCATTATCCCTTTCATTCTTCTCTCGTAATAATATTGATGACTGATGTGTGCATTCGAAGACGGAAAATTCGCATTTGTACAGGAAAAATTCAATATCCATCTTGTTTTATTCCTTTTTATGTAATTTAACCTCTCCACCTTTCTGAAGAAGTCGGCATGAACGTAGTCCTTTATGGAATAATCTTCGCAGTTTGTGGTTTAAATTTAAAATTGTAATTACATTCCGGCAGAGGCTCCCACCTAAATTTCAACTTCTTAACCAAGATGAATACGTTTAAATCGCGACACTCATTTTTAATGCAGGCCCTTTTCGTTCGGTCCTCCTGCTCCCTTCCTCTGACCGCTTCGTTTATTTATTTTGATCAGTTTTATGCGAACCGAGAGGTATCTACATTATAAACGAGAGCGCGACTGGAATTCTTTATCTACGTAAAGATTACATGAATTGTGCCGACCTATACTGGGGAGTCAATTATTTGATGCTATGTGCGGCTTCTGTGTGGGTCGTAAATAGTTGGCACAACGCCAATTGCTCTAGTGAGAAATTTTGTTTTTGTTCAAGCTCATTGTTTTGTATACAACGACGTCCTGAAGTATTTTTGACGCTAAAGCCCGGTCTTTGTCAGTTGATGTTAATTAATGCTATCCATTAAAAACGCTTTCTGCTGTTTTGTTAAATACATAAATGGGCTTTTATGCGGAACGTACCGCAGGAGATGAAATAATAATTGTTATCTCGATTCGCGAATCTCGGATTTTTTCTTTTGCAATTATTTAATAAAGAAATTCGGACTAGACGGGCTTTTATACTTTGGAATTCAAAGATTTTAGATAGGTTTCTTGGGTGAAATATTAATTAATTATACTGAAAATGAAAAATTACATAGATTTTTTTATGAAAAATCGTAATTTTGGTATTGTAAGTTTTCTGTTTAAACTTCACTGAGAGGCGTAGTAGCGCAAATAATAAGCATCGCTGACTTGCTCCGTCCTTCAAAAGCGTTACTTTTGTATTATTAGAAAAAACGAATTAAAGAAGGTTATGTTTTACTCATTGTCGCATAAAGTCAGGGTTCAAAAAAGTAAAATAGAATACATAGATAGAAATGTTCAGTTAACAGTTAATAAAGCATGAAATGGAATGGGGGATTTGGGAAAGATATTGAATAAAGTAGAACGAAAAGAAATTAAATGTTAAATTGAGTACTTAACTTTAAGGAGGTTTAACATACTGTGTCAATTCTGAAACGGGGAGGTGGAAATGTAAAAAATTGAAGAAAACTGTATATATTTATAAAAGATCCAGGATGAATTGAAGAAAAAGGAAAAAGTAGAAGAAATAATTTCTATAACGACAGCAGAATTCTATTTTAGTAATCCTACACCTGTGTAAAATCAGAAAGAAGAAATATCATGAAGACGCATTCAAGGTGGAAAATAAACAGGGGAAAATTCAGGAAAAACAGACGATGAGGAGCAAACGAAGGAATAACGGAAATACCTGTGAAATTAGACATTTAATCCGCTTTACACTTTACCTTGGCTTTAAAGCAGCCAAAAAGGAGAACCGAAATAATAGTCCAGTCAAATTAGACAATTATGTGGCAAAACTTCGGAAAAATTCAAAGTGAGCTGAATTTTTGTGTACACCTTTATTTAGTGTTTTTAAACAACATATCAAAAGTACCCTTGATTTGACCTTGAGCTTCTTGAGTTATTGGGCTTAAAAGGTGCGAAAAATTGGTTTTTCGCTTATATCTTCTTTTCTATTGACTTTAAGTATAGAATAGTCTACAGATAAATTGAAGGCTATAAAATAGTTATTTGACTGGACAATCGTGTTTAAATGCCAATACCATCGAAGATATCGTGGAAACAGGATTTGATAGAGAAAAAGATGAGAGTCAATTAGAAAATCTTTCTAAGGATTACCTGGAACAGTGCGATATGGAAGGAGAAGAAGATGAGGATGAAGAAGCTTAATGTAACTCTATTTTGACTTTTTTTTATTAATTATTATGAATATTTGGACCGGCTGAGACAGTGGATACCACGTAAAAAAAACGCGCCTCGTACTCAACCTCAAAGATGGTGTGGAATGGGGTACTTCGTTAACCTTGACTTAGACGTTTAACATCACATTTCGCGGAAACGGTTGGTCCCACGAAAAAACCACAAGAGTACTTCTTTGTACAGAATTTTATAGCCTTCAATTTCTCTATGGACTATTCGATGCCTAAAGTCAATAGAAAAGAAGATATAAGCGAAAAACCAATTTTTCGCACCTTTTAAGCTCCATAACTCAAGAAGCTCAAGGTCAAATCAAGGGTACTTTTGATATGTTGTTTGGAAACACTAAATAAAGGTGTTTAGAAACACTAAATAAAGGTGTACACAAAAATCAGCTCACTTTGAATTTTTCCGAAGTGAAATGCTTATTTGACTGGACTATAATAGATGAATGAAGTGACAGAAAGCGAACCTTAACAAAAACAGAAACTAAAAGTAAGTTAATAGCTAAACAGATAGAAGAAAAGGAAGAGAGAGAAAATATAGTAAGTAATGGTAATTGGGTTAGATAATAAAACCAGGACAGGAGAAAGAAAACGAGTCAGAACAGGAGGAGCAAAATGGATATCCAGAAAAACGGTTAAACATACAAAAACAAGATAAATTAGTAAAAGAATGACAATGAACTACCAATGGAAGTGGAAGAACATAGAAATAAAGAGCGGGAAAAAGAAAAAAGAGGAATCGAAACAAGCAGACCATGTCAATTCATGTATGCAGGGTGTCCCGAAACTCCCACAAAAGCACCAGGTAGCAGGTTTTGGTAACGCATGAGAACTCTAAAACTATCAACACAAACTCTCTACAGTGTCTAGTTTCCCGATTTTATTATCAGTCTGCAACATCCCCATACGAAGCATTAAAAGAAAATTAAATTTGACTGCACTGTTAGGTTTGTTTAATGAATGTACTTAACAAGAAGGCCGATTGGAAGTGACAAATTTAAATAAAGGTAGTAGGCTAATGGCCGAGATATCAATTTAATAAATTTATTTTTCTTCAAACGTCATAAAAACACGACTTTGTGTCCTTCGATATACACAGTTAAACATTCACTTATACTCCTAGGAGTAAAAGTGGGCACTTTTACTCCTAGGACTAAAAGTGACATAAAATGAACCAATGGCAACTCGTAATTTTTATTTTTTATAACAAAGCAACCCGTAGCAATGACAGCTGGTATGACGTTCATTTTTGACTTTTTTTAAATTTTCTTGCTGAATTGCTTTTAATTTATGCGTTTGAAGAAAAAGTAACATGTGTTATTTGGAGTAAAAGTCATTTTGTGTGCCTCGCATGAATAGTCCGACTCGCTAGCGCTCGTCGTTCAAACGTCATGCTCGGCACACAAAATGACACTTTTACTCCTAATAACACAATATACTATTGTCTTATGTACTATTAAATCTAGACAGCTATATAGTGCACAAAGTAAAATTTTTATTTAATGGTTTTGTTCTGAGTTAGAAAATGCTAGGATAAATAGTTTTTAAGTTAGGAAAGAAAGCAAATACCCAAAGATTGGGAGACAGCAATTTTCATACCACTTCATAAAAAAGGTGATACAATGCACTGTGACAATTTTAGAGGGATAACGCTATTGAATGTCGCAATTAAAGTATATGAAATGGTTCTGGAAAAAAGGTTAAGAGCTATTTTAGAAAAAAACACTATGTACAACACAAGCAGGGTTCAGGCCAGGGAGAAGCACCCAAGAATGGATTTTTAGCATGCGGCAGATAATTGAAAAAACAATAGAACACAATAGCAAATTATGTATATGTGCAATTGATTTGGAAAAGGCATTCGACAATGTACCAAGAAGTAAGATCTGGGAAACCCTGTACAAAAGGAAAGTGCCTAACAAATTAACAGAAGCCATACAAAGTATATATAAACAGACAAAAAATGTAGTAAGAATAGGGAAAATTAACACAGACGAATTTATAACAACCAAGGGAGTAAGACAAGGAGGAACGCTTAGCCCACTGCTCTTTATAACATTTATGGATGAAATTTACAAATCAATAGAGCAAAACATAAATGGGGCAAAAATAGGAGTTAGACGATTAAGAACAGTAACAATAAAACAATGCATCTATGCTGACGACTTAATACTTTTAGCTAATACAGAAGACCAACTACAAAAAAATCTGGAGTTATGGAACAGGGCACTATTAAAAAATGGGATGAAAATAAATGTAAATAAAACAGAAGTAATGTTAATAAGAAAGCAAAGAGAACAACTAAATATAAGTTTAGAGCACAAGGCAATAAAACAAACAGACAAGATAAAGTATTTAGGGGCGATAATGGAAGGTAAAGGAGGATACGAAGGGGAAGTAAACAACAGAATAGGTAGTGCAATTCGAGTGTATAATGCATTAAGCAAGAGCTTTATCGGGAAAAAGGAAGTGACAAAAGAAACAAAAATCAAAGTATTTAAATCAGTATTCGTGCCAATTCTTACTTACGGGTGTGAATCGTGGGTGTTAAGTGATGAACTTAAAAACAAAATTCAAGCGTGCGAGATGAAGTAGGTATCTAAGAAGAACAATAGGCATTACAAGAATGGACAAAATACGAAATGAAGTGATAAGAGACAGTTTAGCAGTTGAAGAAGTGGAAAGTGTAATAGAAAAGAAACAGTTAAGCTGGCTAGGACATATTATAAGGATGAAAGAAGAAAACTTGGTGCAACAGATATGGGATATGGGTTGTGACAAAAAACGATCAAAAGGGAGGCCAAGGACAACGTGGAATGGACATATTGAAAAAATACTGAAGAAAGAAGGAAGCAATCTCAATCAGGCAAAAACACTAGCAAAGGACAGGAAGAAATGGAAGGCTTTCTGTGGGTATAAGGCCCACAACCCTCGACACTGAAAGGTAGAAGAGGGAAGCAGATAAGTAAGTAAGTAAGTTAGGACAAAATTAAGTAATAAGCAAAAATAATTCTCAATCAATTCTTTAGCTCAAAAAAACATTACATTATTGTAAAACGTTTTCAAAGTGCCCCCCATTAGCTTCGCAGCACTTGCGTACACGCACAACAATTACATTTTGAACACGCTGCAACATTCTGGGGTAATGGTTGTGGCTGCTTCATGAATTCGAGCGATAAGGTCTTATCCAGTTTCGGCAGGAGTAACATAGACCAAGTTCTTCAATTGCCCCCACAGGAAAAAGTCCAAAGGTGTTAAATCCGGACTTCTCGCTGACCAATCTCTTGGACCTCCACGACCGATCAATTTGTCAGGGTAATGGTGGTTAAACCATTGCCGAACCACACCTGTATAATGTGATGGTGCACCGTCGATCTGCACCGACATATCACGCCAGAGCGCAAGAGGAATATCCTCCAGTAGGCTCGGAAGGTTATTTAAAAATTCTAAATAATTTTCTGCATTAATAAATTAATTTTAATCCGCAAGTGTAATACAACTGAAGAGTACACGGAAAGAAGGGGGAAAGTAACAAAATTTCAAAAATTACGATTTTGACGCCATCTGCTGCTTAATAGGGAATACTTTCATATCATAAATGTCACTTACATAAAAGTGGTTTGGTCGCTGATCTAGAGCCCGTTAAAGATTGATATACTTTGTAAGAAAGGGGAATGTCCAACGCAAACAGGGAAAGAACGGGGAATGTCCATAGTATTTAGGTGCGCGATTGAATTATACGTTTTTTGGTACAATATTTAAAATGAATTTTTCTCAAATACTTGTTTTTGTGACCCTCCCCCTTTTTTCCGTGTACTCTTTAACTGTTTATTCAATTTTGACATTTATTTGACATGTTTAAAGCGATTTGACATTTTTAAAGCGCTAGCGGAATAAAAATTTTAAACGATTGTTTATAAAACATCAACTTTTATGGGCAGGCCAGAAACAAATAAACGTCAGTTTATACGGCAAAATTGAATAATAGTTATTTATTATACAAGACGATAAAATTGTATTTTATCTTCGAGGGCGTATTTTAGCGTTGAGACGCCAGTCGAGACGCTAATTACGCTCGAGAAGATAATTAAATTTTATCGTTGTGTATAATACTCTTATTTTTTTCTATAGCATTTATTTTAAAGGAAAGAAATTATAAAATAAATTTTATTTGACCTTTGAAAAATTACAAATCGAGTCACGTTTTAAAATGTCATTCGTCATGGGATGGGCGTTTCTAGGGTTACAAACAATATATAAATTACTTTATCTACCCTTGCTGTTAAAATTTACTTTATCTACCCTTGCTGTTAAACCGATTCTTTATCTACTCAAATTAATAGATAAAGTAGCACTTTAACAGCTGCTATAGAAAAAATTGTATTTTATCTTCGAGAGCGTATTTTAGCGTCGAGATAGAGTATTATACACGACGATAAAATTTAATTATCTTCTCGAGCATAATTAGCGTCTCGACTGGCGTCTCGACGTTAAAATACGCCCTCGAAGAAAAAATACAATTTTTTCGTCTTGTATAATAAATAACTATCATCTACCCTTGCTGTTACAATGGTACTTTATCTACCCTAACTGTTAAAGTGCTACTGTATCTACTCAAATTAATAGATAAAGTAGCACTTTAACAGCTGCTATAGAAAAAAGACATTTAAAAATGTCAGAATCACAGTTTGCTATCGATAAAATAGGAAGGAAGACAAAATACAAGTGGATAAATTGGATATTTGTTTATTTACCTTCTCCATGGTAACGCATTGTTTTCAATATTTTTGATATGTCAAATAAATAAATTTATTTTCAATTCTCAGTTTATTACTTGAAGAAGAAATAATTTCTCGATTTGGATATATTTCTAAAGACAAAATATTAGTGAAATAGAAAATACGGTTCCGACAAACACCAGGAAAAGCAAAAATTCTATTTGGCACCAACTTGCAGATTTTTGTAAGCAACGAAATTTTAATTTAAATTCTACACAACCGGTCGAAATGGTGGATTTTTTTTTATTGAATTAAGCTTTTAATATGAAAAAAAGAAACGGAGAGGAATACAACGAGTACGTTGTAAAAACTATTTGGAATACAAAATTTGCCGCCAAATTCAAATATAGTGATTTCAAATAATAATGGTAATGTCAATGTTTGTGATACGTTTATCGTTCCTTTTTATGTTTCAAATAATTAAGAACACCGATTTGCAGTAAAAAACGGCCAATTTAGTAATGTAATTTGTAAAATCGATTTATTTTCTAAAATAAATGTAAAATTAGAATATGATTATTAATAGTAATATTAAAAAATAATAATAATGATGTATGAAATGCATAAAGTATGTTCATTAAAAAAAAAACTCTAGAGTGCTTTGAAAATTTGTTTTAAGTATGTCTGAGGCTGTATGTTACACATGAAAATCATTTCCAGGGATTGCTGCGAGTTTTTTTTTTTTTTAATGAACATACTTTATAAATAAACACATTTTCATAACAATAAATGTTCATTTGTATGATTTCCATGTGCTAAAAAAATAAAAAGTCAATTATTTGACTACAACAATGCAAATCTTCTCCACACTGAATTCTTAAAAAACGATGTATAACAAATAATGACGTTCAAATGCTATTTACTCGTGGAATTATCTTGACAAATACCACTCAATGTTTGATTTTTAGCACGGAATATTTTTTTAGTTATAAATATTCACACTTGGTTTCTTGATGGCAATTTGTTTCAAAGATTTGTCCTGTCAAAATCACGACAGTGTAGCTTTTTTTCAACAAATTGCCAAGCAATATCCAACCAAATCAAACCTCTAGTGGTATTACTATTACCGACAATTTTCACTAGAGAAAATTATCGTTGCAATTTCACTAGTGATACGAAGCGACAATTTTGTGAAAACAGTTTATTGCTAGTTATATCCCACAGAGAACAAGTTTCATGTAAACAAACTTGAATGTGGACTAATTTATGAAAAATGATTCGATGGAAATGATTTTTTTTCGTTGAATAGTCCCTCAAATACCATTCGTGGTCATAGTTAAGTAGATTATTTTTTTGCTGTAAAATCACTCATGTTCCTTGTGATTGCGAATAACACTCGTGATATTAATATGCAAGCACAAGGAACATTCGTGATGTTACAGCAAAAAAATAATCGACAATTCTTTGACCACTCGTGGTATTGTAAGTGACAGTTTCCTAAAACCCATATCATGTCTGCATATTCATATGCCGCGTACTCGATGGTACAAAGACAAATGATGGTTGAAGCAAATCAAACGCAAGTGAAATTACAGTCTGGAATAAATCTTCTGATGTCACAACTGACAGTCAAAATTTGACATAAGAATTTTGAATTTTTATTTCCATTTTTATTTTTTGTTCATATCAGGTTACCAAAATATGCATTGTGTGTTGTTATGTTTAATTTTAACAAAATTTCTTATCTTTTAACACCATTTCACAAACGAAATACGAATAGTTAAAACAAATTATAGTCAATACTTTTTATTTTAAATGTATTTTCTATTGATAAAATATGCGTTTTCTTTATAGTTCCATATAATTTGCTGTTGGAGATACAACTTTAACCACACCGTACAAGAAAACTAAGCTCGCAGGACATTTTTTTTGCAGTTTTGTGTTCATCTTTCATGATAGAAAAAGGTTACCCGAAGCTTTAGTGGGAGTTTCGGGACACCTTGTATAATTTAAGTTTCAAGAAAATCCCGGGGAAGAATAAGCAAAACGAAGAACAAGTATTAGAATAAGACAGATCACATGTGTACAAAACGTTATGAAGACGTCTACCTTGTTCCAGATTAAACCGATTTCCACAGAGGAAAAGCTACGTCTTAAAAGAAAAACAATCAGAATTTTTCTGACGTTGCCGTATGTTTGATTTTAATGAGGCAAAATTAGTTATTTTCGCCGTTGTTATCCTAGCGTATTATTGTTCGTCTTTTATTTTTCAAAAATCCTAATTGCAAGTATTTGAAACACCTTCGGAATGAGAACTAGGTATAAACATCAGAAAATGTTTTCAATTTTTTTTGTCGACAATTTAATTCATGTATAAAAAATCGCATAAGCCGCGGTGTTTTTGTCACTTTGACAGCGGATAAAAGTTTGCCCTAACTTTTATCCGGCTAAAACACTACCTTAACTTTAGTTGCTATGCAACTTTGCCTTGTACGTTTAATAATTGTAGCTTCAATACCAAATTAAAAAAAATAATTTTGTATTGTTCATTCATTAAATTGTCTCGCCGAATTACACTCGAGGTTTTATTTAGTCAGGATAAATATTTATTTGCAAAACTCAAACTAATATTGCTTTACAGCAATTAGACTCGAAAAATTGACAGCAGATAAAATCAACTCCGGCCTTCGGCCGTCGTGATTTTATCTGCTGTCAATTTTTCTCGTCTAATTGCTAAGCAATACGTTTTCGTTGCAAAAAATATTTATCCGACTAAATAAAAGCTCTTGTGTAATTATATTCGACAATTTAATTCATGTATAAAAAATCCCATAAGCCGCTGTGATTTTATCACTTTGACAGCGGCTAAAAGTTTGCCCTAACTTTTATCCGGCTAAAACACTACCTTAACTTTAGTTGCTATGCAACCTTGCTTTGTACGTTTAATATATGTAGCATCAATACCAAATAAAAAAATTAATTTTGTATTGTTCATTCATTAAATTGTCTCGCCGAATTACACTCGAGGTTTTATTTAGTCAGGATAAATATTTATTTGCAAAACTCAAACTAATATTGCTTTACAGCAATTAGACTCGAAAAATTGACAGCAGATAAAATCAACTCCGGCCTTCGGCCGTCGTGATTTTATCTGCTGTCAATTTTTCTCGTCTAATTGCTAAGCAATACGTTTTCGTTGCAAAAAATATTTATCCGACTAAATAAAACCTCTTGTGTAATTATATTCGATAAAATAACCCTTAGTTTAGATTTTGATTATTTATCAGTTACACTGAACTGACAAATTTTACAGTAACTTAAACCTAGAGCTATCATCGTAACAAGAAATATTTGGTTTAAACTAAATTTAAAACTGCAAGGATAAAAAAACCTTCTTCCTGAGATTTCGGTATTAACCCCTTCTTTCTATGCCCCATTTTACAGCTTTTCATTTTCGTTCAATTGTCCTTATCATTTTTATACCGTATTCCAACATGAGGGAGCTTTTTTGCATGACAACTCAGCTTTGAGTGAATGGAACTGGAATTAAATTACATGAACCAAACAAGAGTTTATTCTTCTACCCTTATGTGCTGTAAGCTTTGTTTGCTTGTTCATTTTAAGCAATCCGTGCCGTTGTATTACTCAAAGTAAGCGGAACCGTTTGGTAAATCGAAGACACTTCTTCCTGCAAGTGAAATAAATGTAGTGCAACAGGAAGTTTTTCATGAGAATAACTATGTGCTGTAGTGTCTAAAAAACAACAAATTGTGATTTATATTTTATATACAGGGTGTCGCGAAAGTTTGGGGACAAACTTAACCATAGCCTCCGTGTACCAAAATAAACCGATCAAGTTAAATATACCTTAATTAATACCTTCATGCTTCCTGAAGGAGATACAGGGTGGTAAAATTTCGATTTTTATTTTTTGCTATAACTTTAAAAGTAATAATTGAATAGAGTTGCAATTTGCCAGAGTTACATTTTGTAACATTACAAATAGTAAATACTATGGTATATAACTAGAAAATTAAGAAAAATATTAGCAATAACAAAAAAATAAAATAATAAATTTATATCAATTGCTAGTATGAAAATACACAAAAGGAACATTACAAAACGGAAAAAAATAACAATTTTGTATACAAATCACATTAATGAAACAAATATTTTCACCACAAAAAATTTCTAATCGTCACTTTTAATAAATAAATAAAATGTAAGTATTTGTAAACATATCTACTAACTTTTTTTTTAATTTTCAGATATTTCTAGTAGTTTTGGAAACATGTATTGTGTGGGATACATTTGAAGATTGTAAGTTCTTAAGCGAATCACCCAGTAAATCAATCTTTAAATGAGCTTTTCTCGAAAACTATTAGTTGCAGTGGTTTCATATTAGTACGAGGGAGTATTGATAAGTACTTAGCCTAGCATATAAAACGCCACAATATTTCAAAACAAAATTTTATTTATTCAACATAATCTTCGTTAAGATTTACCCATTTAGCAGAACGTTCATAAAGTAGTTTTAAGCCCTTTTAAAAAAATTCTTTGTTTTGGTCTGCAAACCACTCCTCAACGGCACATACGGCTTCGTCATTTGTCGAAAATCGTTTACCTTTCAAATGTTTTTTGAGTTTTGGGAACAAATAATAGTCTGATGGTGCTAAATCCGGAGAATAGGGCGGGTGGTCAACCAATTTCATTAATTTTTTGCAGCGCAATCAACGACTTGTGAGCAGGAGCGTTGTCTTACAAAAAGAGCACACCTTTGGCAAGTTTTCCGCGGCGGTTTTCCACAATTTTTTTACGTAATTGAGTTAGCAACTCAGTATAATATGCTCCCGTGATACTTCTACCCTGTTCCTAATAATCTATCAGAATTATCCCATCTTTGTCCCAGAAAACTGAAGCAAGAATCTTGCCAGCCGATTTTTGAACACGGAATCTTTTGGGTCGTGGAGAACCAGAATGCTTCCACTCTTTGGATTGCTATTTAGTCTCTGGGCCATAGTGATGGACCCATGTTTCCGTCCATAGTAACAAGCCGATCCAAAAAGTCGGAGGAATCTCCAATCGAACGCGCATCTGATCAGCATTCAAGCATCTCGGAATCCATTTGGCCGAAAGCTTTGTCATACCCAAGTCGTGATGAACGATGTGAAACACACGTTCATAGGAAATGTGCAATGCTTCCGCTATACGCTTGAGCCCAGTTTGTTGATCTTCTAAAATTGGTCTTCGAGAGTGGTGATCATCTTTGACATCTGATCTTCCTCTCTTAAATTCCCCAACCCAGTTTTTAATAGTGGCGTATGAAGGACACTGATCATCTAAGGTTTCTATCATATCAGCAAACATTTCTTTGCTCGATAAGCCTTTCAAAAATAAATACATACTTAATAATTGACCGAAACTCTATAGGGTCTTTACAATATGTGACAAATATACCATAATATTATTTGCCTACCAAATTACAACTGGAGACACTTATTACTTTTAAAGTTATAGCAAAAAATAAAAATTGAAATTTTGCCTTGAATATCTTGTATCTTCTTAAAGAGACACCAAGATACAATAGTTATTTGTTTGATGAGTACAAAAAATGCATGATATCAGGACAAGTAAGACAGTCTTACGCGATATAGGAATCTTATAGGAAAAATGTAAACTCTTGTCCGAAGCTGTGTGTACTGTGTAATTATAAATATTTGGTACCTTCTTCCCGAATTTTCAATTTCTAGGTAGATTTTATTTTCCTGTTCCTTTTTAAACATCACTGACTATAGCAAGGCACTGAAAAACAATGTAACAGTATTTTCCAGTGTTTCTTAGCGTTTTCAAAATATTCAGTTTACGAAGTGTTCAATAGCTGAAACATTTTAGTTAGCGTAATTTTACCTGAAGGCTTTTTGGCTTAATTTGTTTTCTTTATCTGTTGTTTAACTTTACAGTGCAAACATTTGTTTTCTTAAAGTCTTCTTCCTCACTTTAATGTAGGTTTAAAGTCGATTATAATATAATATTCAAGAGAAGCGAACCCTAAAAATTTCCTTTCGTATTTTTGAATTTTTATTGCTAATATTCACTTGTCGATATTCAACTTCATGTTTATCTGACCAGCCCATCCATCTTTCCAAAATTTGAAACAACGTGTTCGGAAAATTCGATTCTGAAGGATGATGTAATTATGCTGAGGGTTTTTAAGTAAACGGCAGGAAAATCTTTGAAAAACTGCTAACAGTATCGGACTCTCCTTGACAAGTTGTAATAATCCTTTTTCCATCTAGAATATCCAATTATATTCGAAGTTCTAGTCTTTGTAACTTCGTGTTCTTTTAGTAAAAAACCTTATCGGAGTGCTTCGATGGCTAGGAAGAACTACGATAATTCTTTAACAGGAAGAAAAGAAACGCCTTTCTAAGTTTATAGAAAAAGAGTTTTGTCTTTAGTTTTTGCTCGATTTTTATCTCAGTTATAATGGTTTGGTTTTATATGCATTTTACCTCGGAGCTCATTTATTTTACATCTGGCCAGAATTTTCTTTTCATATATTTTTCTACAACTCGCCACTTGATTTATCTTCATATTTCATGGCGGTTCGGTGCCAGAGATGGCTAGATGGGTAAAAGATGCATTTCGAATTTATGAGCTAACATTTCTTTTAGTTGACAGCCGGCGCGAATATTTACGTAAATTGGAAGTTTTGCGGGGAAAATTTCCTCATGATTGCACCTATTGTGACGGTACTTTTTTATAAAGCGTTTTTCTCTAGGCGGAAAATTGAAAATTCAAACGCCTTGTTATTATCCTTGTTTCGTTTCAGATATGAAAATCGTCTTATTAAATTTGCGGCGCGTCGAAAATGCGATCTCGTTTCATTTTTTGCAATCGGACAACGCGCGTTTAAAACCTTGAGAATGCAAATTTACGGTTAACTGTAATTCTGTTTGTTAAGTTTCTTTAAGTTTGTTAATTTAACCGAATTTACCAAATGTATTCAAACTCCTGAATCTCATTTTGTATGTAAAAGAGAAAGATTTGCAATGCAGAACTACGCAAGGGGTTGTTACAGAACTTGTAAATGATTTCTCGGCCGCGGTTTGTGTGGTTCGCAAATATTTATTTTGGAAAGAACAGCCCTTTAGAATTACTTCTAGATTTTGCATTTAATTTAACCCTATTTGATTTTGTCGACTCCTAAAGGATTGGTGGATTAAGAAAAATATTTATTTTTTATAAAAAAGGAATTTACTGTGCAATTTAAAGTTCTTATCGTGTTATCTGTACGAAGAACATTTTTTCCATCATATTTTATCATTTGTGTAAGTCAATAAAAACCATATCCTGTAAATTTAATACCGCGATGTTTTTGCAAAATAGAAATAATAAGTTTATGATTTCAACCATTCGAAGTTGAATGAATTCAGTAAACAATTAATAGCCCAAAGGATTCGTTTTCCTTTGAAAGAAGAAAACGTAATTTAGTTTTGGTATGTTAGATTTACTTAGAATATAAAAAATTCATAAAGCAGGCTCAGTTTACTTAATTTTCCGAAAACCTCGAGGCAGTTAATTAAATTTTTTGTAATAAACGAAATTCATGCATATTATAGCTTTTAAAATGTAAGTTTTGTGGTACAAATCACTGGAATATTAAAATTTTGATATCAAATTGTTCAGAATGTTGAAAAGTTTCGGAAATGTGCGTATTTTCAGATTGGCCAGGTAGATTATGGCTTTATGAAATAATTTTTTTAAAATTTGTATGTATTTGTTAATGAACTCAAACTCAAACAAAATCTGAAAAATAAATTTTAACTTTTTGAATATAAAGATTTATGTTGGGCAGTAATAAGTATAAGAAAGTTTTTTTTACAGGATGAGGATGTTTTTCATTTTAGATTTCAATTTTGCAGAACCCAAGATAATCAACCTAAACCTAAAAAGTTCTGAAATATGTATTTTGAGACATAAAAGCTTTAAAGCAAACATTTTCATTTGCCTGTGAAGCATAAACTTTATATGGTGAGATTATCTATTTATCATTAACACACGGTTGTTTTAAACGACGTTAATTAAACAAAATGGTCTTTTTTTAATCTGTCTTATAGTGGAGTAACGTTAGGCAAAAATAGGGCGTTATCTCGGAACCGGTCAAAACTACTCCGATTTGAATGATTTTTTTTTTAAAACGTCGTAAATATAAAACATTACAACCTTTATAGGTTAAAAGTTGACGCTCGTTTTTCATTAATAAATGTATTAATGTTATACAGGGTGCTCCATAAGTAATGGGACACATACCAACAATAGATTCCTTAGGCTAAAATATTACGATTTACCTAAGATTACCTTAGTCCAAAAGTTAATATTTAGGGAGATACAGGGTGTCAAAGTGGAAATTAAATTTTAATTTTTTGCTGTAATTTCTAAAGTTTTCGCAATATTTCTATGAAAATTGGGGAAACTGCCTCTTTTAGGACGGGAAACAATAATCCGTCCTCAATTTTAATGTAGCTCTTAAAATAACCTTATTTTTGCTACACCTATACCCCATATTTCTGTAGCAAACATAAGGTTCTTTTAAGAGCTACATTAAAATTGAGGGCGGATTATCGTTTCTCGTCGCAATAAAGGTAGTTTCCCCAATTTTCATAAAAATATTTCGAAAACTTTTGAAATTACAGCAAAACATTAAGATTAAAATTTCGACTTTGACACCCTGTATCTCCATAAATATTAACTTTTGGACTAAGGTAATTTTGGGTAAATCGTAATATTTTGGCCTCAAGAATCTACTGTTGGTCTTTGTCCCATTACTTATGGAGCACCCTGTATAAAATTAATAAATTCATTAATGAAAAATGAGCGTCAACTTTTAACCCATAAAGGTTGTAATGTTTTATATTTACGACGTTTCAAAAAAAAATCATTAAAATCGGAGCAGTTTCGACCGGTTCCGAGATAAAAACCTAAGATTACTCCACTATTAGGTGACTTGTAGGTTGATTATAAAATTGGATTCATGTTAAATTGTGATTTTTTTTAAGTTTAAAGTTCGAACATTCAACAACAGAGACATAGGTTTTAGTTTAATTTGCTCAAAAATTCCATTAAAAGTGCAAAGGTAAATTCGAAGCAATCAAATCAATTTTCCTTTGAGAGTATAATTAAACAGCAAATAATATTGTTCTTAGTTTTTGTAGTCGTTTTTAAAATTAAATAAGTTTCCTTTTAAGTGAAAACGACAAATTTTCCACGTCCCTGAAAGAAAAATAATTGCAAAAGCACGTCTCACATTTCAACGAAACCTATACACCGGTAATTGCCTAGCACTTTTTTTTTGATTATTATTAAATTTAGTCAGAAGATATCCAAGTTTCCAAAATTTCCATTAAAATGTTTTTCCGGTATTCTAGTTCGATTTCTATCTCAAATTCGTTACCGGCATTTCCATACTGCAGAAAATTAAAAATTCCCCACTACCGGTCTCTTTTTAACACATCGGGGTTTTGCTAGTGACATGCACATTTTTTTAAAAGCGCCCTTTCCACCTAACAACAATCACCGTTTAGATGGAATTACTTATGCACCGTGCTTTTACGCCCTTCGAGTTCACTTTCCTCTTTGTGGTCGGTTTTAAACTGGTGGGTTTCATCTAAACTGTTGAGCCTTCCTTGATCCAAAGGATAAGCGATCGGTGGCCACCCTCTATGTGTAGTTTAGGGTTGATTTAAAACGATCGCTGGCGATGATTGGTTTGCGAAGTGGAAACTCCTTGGCCTTCAGGTTTACTTTAGCGTGTCTTCGGTTATTTTTTAAAATCCCAAACCTTAGTTCAAAGACAAACAATTATTTCAGGTGATATTTACTTTTGTTCCCCAACAATCGCGGTTTTGTAATCTTCATTTTCCGGAGTAAGAATTAAGCTGTTTTCTATGAAACTCTTCAAATTTTTTGATGGCGAAATTTTTAGATTTTTGTTTCTTTTGAAAATGTTTAAACAGCATTAGGAATTTAGCATCGTGGTTTTGAAATTTTTTTAGTGTTATGCCACTAACATAAAAATACTTAACATTTTGATTTTAATTCCTTTCGCCAATTAAAAAAAGTAGATCCCTTTATCACATATGTACTTAAACTGTCAAAAACTTTAAATGCAAATCGTAGTGTTACTAAAGCGTTTTCGCTTCACATAACCCGCTTTAAAATTAAAACAATTAATTTTTAGGGCGTAAAAGGCATTTGCATATTTTCCCCGTACTTTTTCAAAGCGAAAGCTTTAGCCGTACTCAATATGCGAAGCCTTTAAATTGATGCGAACTAATTTTCTCATCACCAAAGTTGACTACAGACCTTATATTAAAAATCGTGGTGAAATAGAATTTTGTTTTCGCCCTTAAAATGTACAGGATAAAAACTCGCTAGACGAAAATAAGACGAATGTGAACCATAAAAACCTATTTCTTCTAAAAGTTGGGAGTTTTTTTGCAGCAGTTGTTGATTTAGTTGGCGAAACAATTCTACAAGTTGTAAATACTTACTCGTTCGAAGCGGCGTACGTGAGGGTTAGCCCTTTGGTTAGCTTTGGAATTTTTTGACGAACCTCCACAATATTCTTTTTCTTTAACTATAGAACCGAGTCAATGTGATGACTGATCATTTGCTCTTCCGTTTCCGAATCCATTTAGGATGCGAATGCACGACTTGACCCCGATGAGTTTTGTTTCGGTATTTTTTTAAACCTCAGTCTGATTGGCCCTTTGATACGTTAAAACTTCGTTATCTTTAAGCCTTAAACGTAGCCGCGCAAAAATAAAAATTGTTTGGTTACTCAAGAATCTCATAAAAATCGTGCGCATTTTCGACGTGCCTTGAATATATGATCACGTGCTACTTAAAAACATATTACAAAATGAAGTATGAGGTGTCGATTTGCTTTATTTTTTGACGTTTTTCCAGAATTTATGGGATTTCAGGGGATAAAGTATAAACTTTCTCCTATGTTGGTGTGAAAAGATAAAGGGGAAATATGAAAATCGGAAACGAAGCTTGAGGGTATCTAATGATTTAGTGGTTTCTTTATTTTGTGTTATTTAGTATCATGATTACTGTTAATAAATGAAGCAAAAAGGAGTGTTGATATCGGCTTCTTGAACTCATTTTAACAGTCTTGAGCGTCCGGTTTTACTTTACAAAAGGTTTTTTTCAGGAATTTGATACGATCTATATTTAATCTTTATTGCAGACAGAAGCACCAGCTTGGTAGCGATTGGGAATCTTAGAAAATTTCGTTTAAAACTTAAGATTTTAAAATAAAAGTGTAACGCTCTCACCATAAATGCTGGAAAATCCGAAGTAATTGAAGTTGCAGGAATGCTTCTATGTTTTGAAGGTAGAGTGTGAACCTTGGAAAACCAATATCATATAATATTTATTCCAAGGTTGAAAGTTGGCGGTTTTGGTGTTGAAAGGTCAAACTGGGAAGATAGAATATTAAAGCCCCAAATTGACAGGAACTTTTAGTTCGAAATGAATAATGTGTTGAATTGTTTAGGATTTAAATTTACTTAAAAAAAATTACAAATTACAAAGAATGATTCAAATGTTATTATTATTTGTTTGGTATTTTGTGCCCTTTCACTAGATTCTTCTTCTTTTTTTACAGGTGAGTTCATCATATGCTGATTAATTAAGCTTTCCGCTTAGAAGTGGTAAGTTTTTCCTGTAAATAATATTACTTAAATTATTCCAAAGAAAATAAGGTTTAATCCATAAATAATTAATTTTCTGGGTTGTTTGAAAAGTGTCGTTCAATATGCCTGGTGTATTATTTGATGAAGGATGAATTTCTAAAAACAGCGGCATAAATTTTAACTGAAGGGAACTTTGAAAATAACTCCATAGTTTACTTAAAAGCCTTTATATCGATAATTAAAAAGTGTATGATGAAATTAAGCCAATAAATTTAGTGTAAAACTAATTAGTGTCAGCGGTAACGCTCGGAGCGAAATAAATTCTTTGGCAAATCGCCTCAATTGTCGTTAAATTCCTTTCTAATAAATAACTTTCAGAGTTGCCTGCCTTAGAAGATTGATACCATTTCGTGCGAAAATCCACTTAGGTGCTTTTTTTGATTTTTATTGTGCGAAAGAATGCTACTGGTAATTTCTTCCTGAAAAAGTATGGGAAAGCGCTGAAATTGTGACAGTATGTTATTTGTCAGTCAAGTATCAATTGATTGCAGAACTGTTGGAGTTGTTTCAGCCTGGATGAGGTAACTTCGGTTCCCAGGTTGAAGTGTTTGCGAATGAACACGTTCGTTCTGCTTGTATTGTGATGGAAACCGTTCGTTTGTACTACCTGCAAAGAAACTTTCTTGTTTCGCTTATTTACCCGCTCGAGTTTTTTCCTGAAGATCGGACATTACACGTTCACAAATTTCCCAATATTATGAGAATGAAGTTACGCAGTAATTTATAATGTTTTATCATTTTTGCGGAGTTGAATTGGTATTACACCCTCTTTCTCGTATATCATCAGTTTTTTTGTGTGGCCGTTAATTTGGTAGAGGAGGGAAGTAGTAACGTTCCCGGATACCCGGACTAACTCCTGACTGTTGGTTTGTTTCCGGTATCCCATTACATGGGGGTTATCTGCATCTTTCTTCCTCTCCTCGTTGTC
This sequence comes from Melanotus villosus, assembly GCA_963082815.1. Taxonomy (NCBI): domain Eukaryota; kingdom Metazoa; phylum Arthropoda; class Insecta; order Coleoptera; family Elateridae; genus Melanotus; species Melanotus villosus. Next base: position 58,000,622 of record OY720418.1, on the reverse strand, counting down.
GCCATTTTACGACTGAACGTGCGAGGACAACGAGGCGCAAATTCAGGTCGTGCATTGCACCTGTAGTGCTCCACCTCCACTCGAAGTACTTACGCTCAACTGGATTTGCAATTCGGGAAGAATGGTTTGTTAAGCTAAAAGCATTTGCGTATTTTCTGCAGCTTCGTAACTCCGTCTTGCTCGAAGCATGGCAGGAAACGTTTGTTGTTCGTTTTCAGGGCACAGGTTCAAATATTAACCTATATGGGACGTATAAAATAAAGTACATACGTTGCTGATTCAATTTACTTAAATTTTATACGCCTACAAGTCAACCTAGAGTTGTATGAGAGAGTATATGAAATTTTTGTTTTTCTCTTTTGATCTGCGATCGCCGTTTCTCGTTTAAAGGTTCGTATTTGGAGTTTTGTTTATGTTTGGAATCTCGAATGCAATGTGCGAGTTGAATTATTAGGTTCTTTGCAATGAAAATTTAATTTCTGTAAAACACTTCGATGGTCGTAAGTAAAACTATTAGATATTTCATAAATTGAAAATCTCAACAGTGAGTTTTCGAATTTTTGATATGAAATGCCTCTGAACTATAGAAACAGTGAAAATAGGAAAGTTTAAATTAATGATCATAACAGTCGATGCCCTAAAAAAAATAAAGTGAGAAAATTGCTAATTTTTTTACAAAAATACAAAATAGGCTTGTTCAGCTTTAAAGTAAAGCGCGTTAGTTCAACCCTAGCAAAGAGTGGGCTTCATAATTTCGTAAATAGATTAAAATACAGGGCACGATTAGAAATTTATGAAAGTGGAAAGCCATTATTGGTGCGTGTGTAATAGTTTTAATGAGAATTTACCGTCTAGAGTTAATTACCCTTGTTAAAGTGACCCTTGTTAAAATAGGAGCTAAAAGATTGCTCGTTTAATCAAGTTATGTATTACCACATTTTACGTCGATGTTCGACGTATATGCATTTATTCCAAGGTTTTAGAAATTTTTATTTTCATTTAAAGTAGCTAGTTTACTGTGTGTTTGATTCCAAAAAATTTGTGTAATATAAATTATTGGCTTGGTAAAATTTTAGAGCATGAGTGTTAATCTGTTGAATCGTTAAAGGTATTTAAAAATCTGACGTTTCAAAATATTATACTTAGTTTAATTGACAAACGAACAAAATTGTCTCTTTTCAGGGCTTGTTGTGTTTGGAAAATATAAGTAAATAAAACAGCTCACTTTCATAAATTCAAACTTTGTACGATTTGTGAAAATTAAAATTAGAGTTCACAGTTAGTATGCAAGTTTTTATACCTCTGTGTGCTATATTGCGTGTCACAGCTTAATTTCATTTGTCCCCTCGAAATCTTTTGCGAGCAATAACTTTAAAAGCAAAACGTTTTTTCCCGTCTCACACTTATTGGAGTTCTTTTTTTATTAATTTTACTCGAGGTTCGTTCCGAAATTTATGAAAGATCTCCAGGGATCCGGATCATCTGTCATTAATCAGTGTCTTTTTTCTTAAATATTCAACGGAAACTTTTAAATGCGATATTTTATATCCTCGCGAAGGAGATGGACGAGTTTGAAATGAAAAGTTCGAAAATCGCCGGAATTAAAAAGTAACGCCGAAAGTATTTTTTTTTCGTTTCGGTAATCGACAGTTGCTTCGTTGCAAATTATTACTAAGTTATAAATTTTCCGTATCGGTCAAGAAAGAACTATCTTAGTTGACAAAAAACGATAAAAATGAGAACAGTAGGAACGCTTTTAACGCTTTTATCCCCAGAAATCGGCGCAAAGGATTATGCCTTTGTTCGACTAATCAAGATCCCTCGACTTTTTAAACTTCGTTGTCGGATTATCTCCAACTTGTACATGGAAGTATTACTATACAACCGCAATATTTTACGTCCCTTCCAAAGATACGGTGCTTCCTTCTTTTCCCCTCTTATTTTTTTCAGAAAAACCAACAGCTAAATTTCTAATCCCAGAAGTTTGCTTTGTTAATCCCCTCACTTCTGTGATTAATAATGCAAATATTAAGTTCGACTTAGTTTTCCAGCAGATTCGACGTGTTACCGAACCGTAATTATGGTTTATCTGACTGCACGTTGATCAGGACTAACTTTTCCATTACACGAAAGGGGAAACTAATAACTAAAACGTCAAAACTTCATTAATAATTGGTCGGGAAGTTCGATGATGTAAAACTTTGTAATGTAAATTCCAACGTAAAACTATAAGCATAATGTTTGAATATAATCTGATGGTATTTTAATAATTTCCCATGTGGAAGCTTAGCCGGCTATTCGGACAAAACATATACAGCCCTTAAAACCTTTCGGGGTTAAAATTAATTTTGCAAAACAAACCCACACAATATGTAGATGAAAATGGCCGATGATTGTCGAGTTTATTGATATAATAGAAGCTTTATTTTATTATTCTGCCGCTGTGTGTGAAAATCGATGCGTTATTTTTATATTTAGTGAAGCTGTCTGTAACACGTATAAGTTGCTAAAAAAATATTATTTCAGATTTTATTCGGATTTTCCAAACATTTATTTGTAGGAAAGTTCATTTGTTTAACTTGTTAGGGAAGCACTCAATAAACCAGGCTTTTGAAAGCAAAAATTAAATAAAAATGTTGAAAGGTTTGGAATTTTTCAGTTAACATTAGATAATCACTTTCTAAGCAGGAATAGCTTTTAAGTTCTGAATTAATTCTCCTTATTGGTATTTTACAAATCATGATGAGGAGGAGGTTAGAGCAAAACAGCATTCTTAATCTGGAATATTTTTATATAAAAGAACACTCCCAAAAATTTTAAATTTGCAGTTTTTAAAAACTTGAAGTTATTAATCATTGTGTTAATTAAGTTTAACTTCAGAAAATTATAGGGAAGATCGAAACACAATTTAAATATCAATTTAATTATCATTACTTTGAAATTTGCTTTCCTTCTTCACAACGCGTAAGAAAAGTTATCGAAGTTACCTTTGCATTACGGTGATCTTGAATAAAATACTTCACGTATCACGTATATATCCCAATTTAGATTAAGAAGTCACGATCACAGTACAGCAATTTTGGGATCAGGATTCCCCACGACCTGTCTATTAATCTGAGAAGTCGAAACTTTCTTTACGGGTATATAACTTTTCTGCACGAATCTGAAGAACGTAAAAACATTAAGACCTCTCCGGCAAATATTCTCTTAACATGAAAGGAGAAGCTTGATATTACGAAGTTGTCAGCAGAATTCAAATGGCAAGTTGTACTTTGGAAGGCTTTAACTCCGTTAATACTCGAAAAAATGTGTTTTTTGTGGGGAGGTCATCGTTCTCCATTTTAATTTAACTGTTTTAAATTTATACAGTAAAATTAGTTATAAAATAGACAACAATTCCGAAACACTGAACTGTAGGGGAAGCCTAAGGAGGCGAATGTTTTCAATAAAAGTTGTATCAAATTAAATATAAAATTACAAATTCAGAATTTTGACGAGGTAAAAGTGGCAGAATTTGAAAATTTATATTGACTTCTTAGAGTTTTAGTAAAGGTAATTAATTATCTTTAAAGTCTAAAAGCTTTAGTTTTCTAGCTGTCGACAGCCTTAAAAAATTACAGTTACGAAATTTTATAACAATCACCATGAAACTAGGCGTTAGTGTGTGTTTTTTTTAAATTGGAGCCAAGTGTTATAAAAGTGGATTTTTTTACGACAAAAGTTTAGATCAAATTTATTCGTTATCAATTTCTATTATCATCGACGAAATATCTGCCTTTCATATCATTACGTAAGCAGGTATTAAAAATGCTTATTTTAATTTTTTCTCGTTCAAATTATACTCTGAAGAAAATTGAAGGGTCGCACGCTTCCTTTATATTTAAATTTATATCGAACACTTTATCATTTCTAACATCCAAGAGATACAATAAAAATATATTAAACCTTCTAAATGTGCAATATGGTAGACTTTTTAAGTGTCATTTTGAATATTTAATATGGAAAGAAAAGTTACAGTGAATACGTTTCTAGTAACTCAATTACAAATATTACATTCCCGGAGAAAAACCCCACTTTGCTTTTACATATTTTCCGGTCGAATCGTTCGAAGCTGGGTCGTACAGTATTTCATTTCAAAATTTTCTTGCGTTTTGTGGAGTTAATGTGCAATAGTAGGGGTAGGCGCAATTTTTTCCCGTAACTAAGAATTTTCTGATTGATTTGTGTAGTTCGGCGGCGAACATGCGGACGTGCCAGACATTTTCATAGTTGAATTGACGAAAAAGTGGAAATTTTTAAGGTGCAATCGAGCTTGTTAATTGCAGTAGACCGATCGACCTGCCTCTGGAATGCGAATGCTATTGCGGGGCGATGTCGCCCGTCGTATTTTAAAAAATTTCACTCCGCGGTTCGGTTAATCTATTCTTGTACCGTGCCGTGCATATAGCATTTAAAAGCCAGTTTATGATCGTGATATTTTTGGTGTCTTGAAGGGAAATGCGACGGAATCGTCATGATGTCATGCACTGCTTCTCCGTTGAAATACGCTTTTTAGTCAAGAGTTCTGTTCCAGACGAAACCTTAAGAATGGCAATGAAAAAATATATTAAGATGAATTCGGACGACGAGAATCTTCAACGGAAAAAGTGATAAAACTTCCAAGTAACCCTCCTGTCAGGAATAGTTGCTTTGCTTTGAAAAATGAGTACCCAGAAAATTAGATTGTCCATACATTATACGTTTCCTAAGAATCTATCCTAAACAGAAAACCGGACTTGATTTATACTCAGAAAGGGTTAAAAGGATAAAACGTGCTTAAAATATGTTACAGCTATTTTTGCAATGAAAAACAAACAGCACAGCTTCTTGTATTCAACCCTTTTTGGCAAAAATACCAAGAGACAGTTCAGTTGTACGTGCGAATTCCAATTTTGTTCCGATTTTAAATTTTCTGAACACCGTGGTATTTTATTTGATTTTTTTCGTTGGGTTTTGTTTAGGTATGACGGTTGGTCTACTTTATTCAGGCCGGTTAAAAAAATTTACTTAAAACTTCTTCATATTCAGTAAGTGATTCGATACCTAAACTTAACATATCTGTAATTAGTTTTTACTCATTATTTGCGCTCAAAAAATATTTTGCAATTATTTTTCTCCACCTTTTTGTTAGCGTTTATCTTTTCTATGAAAATTTCTTTCATAGCTACAAACAAATCTTTTGCATCGGAGAATGCAACCGTCGTAATGGCATTAAGTTATATCGAGTTTTGTTGGACGCTGATTGTGTTTTTTACGTTTCATGTCAAGGTTTAGCGAAATCGAAATGAAATGGTGCCCGTCAAAGTTTGGGTAACATTCAAAATGTGTTAAAGACGGTTGCACACAGCGTTGCAAAGCGGTTCACAATGACATGGCTTCCGATTGATGAAATGTTGCCGATCACAAGATACGAGGAGGATTCAAATTTAACCTGAAGTGTTTTGTAACTTTTTATTTAAACAAGATCCCTACAATATGATTTATCCTACATTTCAACATACTTCTCTTCTAACTCAATTTTTGCCACCTCTTTGGAAGCTTCTTCATCCCTTCTTTATAGAAGTTTTTTGGCTGAGCGGCAAGCCAGTTTTGCACATCATTTTTGACCTCCTCCTCATCTTCAAATCGGATACCATCCATGGCGTCCTTGAGTAGCCCACACAAATGAAAGTCACAATGAGACAAATCCGGATTGTAAGGAGAATGTGGAAGTGTTTCCCAGTGTAATTTATCTAAAGTTACCCTAGTCAATTGGGTGGTGTGTGGGCGAGCATTGTGCTGGAGAACCACACTTCCGAACCGAACGCTTCCGTCTTTTCGTCCGAAATGCAGGCTTAACTTTTTCAGCAAGCAGTTCAGTGTAATAAGAGGCATTAATTATACACCTATCTTCTAAAAAAAATGTTCACAGCTGAAGGAATAGCCTTTGCTTTTTTAGGCTTCGGTGAAATTTTGTGTCTCCATTCCATGCTTGATTTTTTTGATTCTGGGACAAAATGGTGTATCCAGGGCCCTGTTGCAAAATAGAATTGACGAATTACAAGTTATACGGTAGTTTCCTAGTTCTTAAATATTAGCAATTGTAAATTGTGTTATTATTGTTAGTAGTTTTAGCTAAATTATTAATAAAATTGTTTATATTTTACAAGTATATAAATATCAATTTACAATTGCTAATATTTAAGTACTAGTAAACTATACCTTGTAACTTGTGAATTGTATTGTGCAACAGGGCCCAGGTTTCGTCACAGGTCAGTATTGAGTTTAAAAAAGCCTTCATTAATCCGGAATTTAATGATAAGAATTACTTATGAACTGTTTGATCCGTCATGGCTTCTTTCTTTCTTTTTTGTGTGTGTCTTTTATGCGTGTATAGCCAATCTGCTGGGAATCGCCTTTAGCCATTACTTCAAGTCAGACGACTGTGCCATGTGTGTGTTACTACGTGTGTAGTGGTCTTGTTACTCTATCTCATAGACCAGTCTTCCGAGTAGACCACAGTTAATTAAGCCCAAGTGTGAATGGTTTCACCAGGCCTAGTAGTACCGATCCCAGAGGCCTGAGAAAAAATCTCCACCAACGCAACGTAGGGATTTGAACTCGGGACTTGCAACATGCAAGCCTAGCTCTCTTACAACTGAGCTACCTGGCTTCTTACATTCCGTCATGGCTGCAGATACTAAACAAAAACAATTTATTGTAACCATAACAACAACAACACACACGGCTTCTAGATTGTCCAGTGTATTATCAAGACAAGCTATTTCGCCATATACAAATTATTTTGTATATGGCGGCAAAATTTCGGGTTAAATTTGAACCCTCCTCGTATTTCAAGAATTTCTGTTTTGGATATACCTACTAACACACAAGTATGCAATTTATTAGTTATGTCATTAACATTTCATTTCTCCATTACGAGCAATGCAAACGAAAGCGTTTGTTTTTCGTTCTTTTTGAAAAGGTATCGAACATGTATTTTGTGGTTTTGGCGGCCCAGCTCACACATGCCCAAATCTTAACTTTTAGATCTCTTCCCTATAGTTGTAACAAAAGCAAAAGTTATGGGAAATGACAGAAAATAAATTTACCAGGAGCAATCTTTCTCAAAAAAAAAAAAAAAATGTTTCTTGCAATCAAAATGCAAAATGGTAAGATGCTAAATAGCTAGTTAGGAAAACTGCATCACAAAATAATAAGGAACACTAGAAAATGTATATTTATGCTTCAATTTGGTAAACAGTTGCTATGAAGAAGTACATACTTGTATAACTCATCTTTACAAATGCTTCGTTTCAAACGTATCCCACTTATTTTAAGGTCCGTTTGGGAAATTTAATTAATTTTTTCTGTTGATTTGTCCATTAAAGGGGTTTTGTAGTTGTACTTTTGTTTTATGGTACGGTGGACGGTTTACTGTAAAGGGAATTGTCATGTGCGCGAGTTCTAATTAATGTCACGCTCGAGAGTTGACCGTTTGATGCCATATAGAAGGTAATTGGGTTCGACAATTATCGATAATAAATTACGGTCGAATAAACATGCGGAGCGATGCAAGGAGCTAACTCGAACATCGGTAGTGGCTCTTAGAATGCCTGCATTTCCGTAAAAACAGAGTCGATGAAAAGGGTCGCTCGACCTATTCGAGTAATTAGTGGAGGCTGTTTTTGATTAAAGCGTTGCTCGCAGACCATTGTATGTTTGAACAGCGCATAGTTTTGTCCACTGGAAGTGGAACAGTGCAATTTAAACTTTGTCGGTCTAGCGAGACATTTTGCGGTAGCTTTATTCTAAACTTATGCACATTAGCGTTCTCTACCATACAGACAATAATCACTTTAGCTAAAGTGGCGTGTAACGAATAAATAATTCATGGACGAGTAAAATCCCATCGTCGTAAAACTTATATTTACGCGGTAAACTTCATCCGCTGTCGAGTTGGATGAGGTAATTGGCGCCCGTAGGAAAACTTTGGAAAACTCGAAATTGATTTTATTTTTCAATAAAAGTATGGTGATTTGGACGAATGCGATGCCGTCGGGGACAAAAATGGCACTCGGGGGGCTCGCGCCTTTTGCTTCCACCCCGGAAATTGGGGGATACGGCTCACGCGGACGCTCGAGTGTTTTTCATCCAAATATCCTCCTACCTGACCCGAATGCTGTATTTTATTTGATGTATGTATAGCGAATGTACGAAAATACTCGGTAGATCTATTTGACGTTCTACTGTTGCGTCGTGCATAACAATACTTCTCCAATATCGATGCTTCTTCGCTGTTCACTGCCTCTTTTTTACATTTTTAGAGATGAAACATCTTTTCGTAAAAGAATTTTCTCAAACACGGATCAGAGTGCGACATCCGGGAAACGTAAAAATTTACGATTACTTCGACGTCTTTACCTTCGCTCTTAATTTACATAATAATAAAAGAGCAACTGCTGAAAGTTTTTTCCGAGTGAATATTTTCTCATATTTTCAAATATAAATAAACTTGCTGAATATCTTAACTGGAAAGCCAGGCTTTTCTTTACATATGCCAGGGATTATTTAGCATGGAAAGAAGGGAACTATACGCGAAATATTTTATGCTTTCGCAATTTTTGACTGATAATTTGGACGAATTTTCTTTTTGGTGTTAAATAGCTTAAATCTCGACCAATAAATAAACAAAAATAGCTTTTAAGTGATGCATTTTTTGAACTTTACTATGAAATTTATGAAAAATAGATGCGTTTTTTGCTGACCAACTGTTTCAGAAAATTAAACGTCTTCAAAAGCTGCCTGGCAAATGTAGATAGTCTCATTCTTAAGTTAGTGGAATTTAGCCAACTAGATATTCTTAGCTGTACACTTGATGAGTAGTTCTTAAAGTATTTGTTCTTGTACTAAAATAACTTTTTTTTTAAATTTACATGTTGGTGTAGATCAGTTTTGTACTACTTAAGATATACCACAACTAAAATAAAGATCGTTAAGTGTTTCAATTATTTTCTTGTCCTCTGTTTAGTTGGCATTTCTACTGTAATTGCAAAAGTCACTAAAGGATATTACACATTTTTGTAAATGTTTGTACCTAAAACATTTTAGAGAAGAAAATATACATTGGAAATACGCGCAGGTCTTCATTGCTTCAAGGATACACATGATCTTCATTAAGTTAACAAGAGTTGGTATTTTTATAAAAGAATGTTCGGGGCTTTTAAGAAATTTATATTTTCTATTCTTTTTTGGGTATTAAAAGCTAATTATTTTTTATTCTTGAAGATAGTCTCAGCAATAAATCGAATTATATTGTGTTGTGAAATTTGAATTGGATTTTTTTGAGTACCATGTAAACCTATAAAAAATGCTTATCGAAAATATCTATATCAATACAGTGAAGAAATCTACATGCCTATTGATTCTGTTTACATATTAATTTTTAGCTTGTTGTAAAAACTGTTATAATTGTCAGGTTATTCAAAAAATTAATATGTCTACATGTCAGTTTTAAACTACAGTTGCATGTATATGTAAATTTAACACGTACGAATATACATAAATATAATATTTTATGTGTACGTGAAAAAATTAATTCATAACACAGCATGACATCGCAATTTATATATCGAGGAAATATTGTGTATTTTTAGTAGCCGCCCTTGCATTAACGCAGTTCGTTGCAGCATTGCACAAAAGAACGTGCAAGCTTCGTTTCGTACCTTGCGAATTTCAAGGTACATTTAATATTCGATCCACCGCTTCTTTTAGAAATAGTTTCTACCTGCGTCATTATCGTAGTCGAAAACTGAACCTAATTAAATACTGACTAGGTCGAGCTAGTTCATGTTCTGTATCCTTAAATTTTTAATAACACAAACAACCGAAGTTTCGAAACGCTTAAGAATTACCGAATTAATGGGGAAGATCGAATTGATGGGAATCATTAAGAATGTAATGGTGTTATTTTTTGCTGACAGATAATCTGGGATTTTCTTAAAAGCAAGGAAATTCGAGCCCCTGATTGAAATGATTCGGAAGTATAAAATTTCTAACAGGAAATATGTGAAGATTCGTTTTTGTTAATGAAAATTTCAAACCATGAAACATGAAGTTTTATAGGCGTCGCGGGGTTGGGTCGGGTTCCACTGGATCAACCCACAGGCTTAGCTTCAGGTTTAAATTATAAAAGGACGGAAGTTTGTAAAAACTAATATGTATTTATGTAGGAAATTTGTCTTAAAGAATATTTCTGAAAGTTCAACTAATGTGAAATATGCTTTGAGTTACTTACTTGGCTTTGAAAATGTAAAACCTTCTTTGAAGATTTTTAATGTCTCTTGATAGAAGTATTTTGAAACGTCGAGTACGCGAATATACCATTAGCAGATATCATAAAAAAATAAAGCAAAGAAACCGAAAGAGAATCAGAAGTAGATACGGCTTTCAGTACACTTTGGTACACGTACGTAACTCGAGACTAATTTAGTTCGTTAACTTTATCGATAGCTTGCTTTCAGCTTTCAGCGGTGTATCCGTCCTATCGCCAACGTCACATCATACATTCCTCAACACTCAGAACGTAATTTAAAACTCCACAAGTTTGAAACTTGCGGGTCTAAGAAATAAACGAAGTAAGTTTAAACCGCTTTGTTAGTCGAAAATTAGATCGTTTCTTTACCGACAACCAAGACAAGATAGCGAGTTCGTATATTATTGGAAACGATGCATCGGATGAGATGAAATAGCGTGTTCGGTTGGATATTGGAAATAACGTAGGACTACGACGTCTTTAGACCTCCATAAACGGATATATGACTGTTATCACCCAGAAATTGCATTTCGACTCTCAATATCCTGCCTTCGATGGATGATTGCTATCCGTACACTTCGGTACCATCAACAAGTCCACGTATGATTTAAGCGATACTATCGAATAAAGGTAAATTTCCGCGTTTCCATATTAGAACATCCCGAAATAGTAAAGGCTAATGTTTTGAGAAAAGATGTGCTCATAATAAACGAAACACTTCCAGAGAACAACGAACGATCTCGACAACTCGTTAGCTGTTCTAACGCGGAAGATAATTTTAAAATTACCCCGAAAAACGAGAGTTCACGTGTTCACGACTTACATACAAAAGCATCCCGTATTTTACATGCGGGAAACAGGAAACGCTTTTTAGGCAAGAAATACTGTTCTCGGTAATACAACTCTCGAGACCTGAACGTGAATTTTTCGTGTTTACCTGCCTTCAGTTCAACTCTGAGCAGTTACTTATCTGTCGGGCAATGATTCACGTAGATAAAATAGATTTAATGAACATCCTTTCCATTCTTCTTTTCAAATTTGTGCACATTTGTATCGGAATCGTTTATTTTGAGGTTGATAGAGCAATATCCCGTTTATTTGTTATGGAGATAACACACGCAGATACTGTTTATTTTCGTTTTTGCCCAATAATTTTATTCCTTTGGTTTAATCAAGGTTATCGCCATTTTACATTCGCTTGTTCAAGGTTCAAAAATTATGTACATACAAGGTTCTCCCAACAGCTTTGCCATTAAAAATTCACATTTCCACATCTGAATGTTATTTGCGTCTGTGTCGTAATGAACTTTACTAAAATGTTTTGACTTCTGAAAGTGTTGCACTTCTACAGAAGATTTAATTAATTTTAAGGTTATGATAAACGGTAATGTAAAAACACGTATACCATGTGTCCACGGTAAGACGAAACATACGGAAACGCCAATGAATGTATTTTTTTATAGCAAAGATCCGGGTGACCTTTGGAATATGTCCGGATTCAACGTTCAACGTGGGCTTGCTTAAATGCTAGAATTTTGCAAGCATTTTCTACTTTTATTTGCAATAAAAATCGGAATTTTCATATCGCTGTTTATGCATTCTGCATATTTTAAATTGAATTCGTTCTAATACAATAGCACACGTAAACAAAACGCAAGTAAATTCTATTTAAATGTGAGGTATGTTTACACTATTTTATATTATCATCAAATAATGTTCTTAAGTATCGAGCTTGTATCACTAAAAGCATACAACAGTGTTGAATCCTTTCAAAAGAGAGCAAATGGTCATCAGTAAGATACCAAACGAACTTAAAATGTAGTGGAAATATTAAAATAAGAATTTGTCCTGCCAGTTCAACTACAGTCTCTGTTTGGAGGTATTAATGTAACTTATGAATCTTAATGGTTTATGGGGTGTGAATGGCTAAACAGTGCTTACATAGAGAAAAATATATAATTTTGAAAGAATTGAAGGTGTATTGCAATTTAACAATAAGGTGGTTGTAGCTAATGATTTTATTAAATATGTAAAATGTCATAGCTTTGTAAATACGTATATTTTAAATTGTAGTAAGAAAATTCTTAAATTTGCCATCAAACTCCTAATAAAAGCCTGAACATGTTGCCGCAGGCAATACCGTTCAAAAGACGAGAAGAACTAAAATAATAGTAATAATAATGTATCTTTAATTGCTTTTCATTGAGGTAAGAATCATTGTAATGTCAGATATTCTTTTTGTTATTATGAATTTAAGTGCTGGGACTAAACAGTTATATTAAATGTTCGAAAAGTTCTCCATTAATGGCTAAACAGTGACCCAGTCTATCGTAAAACCGCATGTTTTGAGTGATATTAAATCATATTTCAATAATTTTTTCTCTTAAAGACCCGAAGCTTTGGGGTAGGGGTCTGTATAAATCTTAATAATTAGCACTTTGCAGCAGTTTTACTCCTATTTTGTAGATTATTATTAGTCCAGTAAACGAAGGATTTTACCCTACAAAAGGTCGGGTAGTTCTGAATTTTTGATATGTTGTATAGGATGGTTGGTTAGTGAAAAATCCAAATTTCCACAATTCCCCCTCCTCCGCTCCCTCCGACATCGCGTGGAAACCACCGAAAATCGGCACTTCTTTCAGTTTCTTGCCTATAACTTCTTTATGGTGAATTTTAGCGCAAAAAAATTTATTTACCCACTTGTAGAGAGAGGACAAAATTTCCTACAAATTTGTTATTTGAAGTTTTTTTGTACGATTAATATCAACGGAGCTATGAAAACTTTTTAAAAAACAGCACTTCCTTAGTGCTGTTTTTTAAAAAGTTTTTTCTGGTAGTCCCACGAGACTTCACTGACGTTCGCCAATACATAATTACATTCATTTTCTATCTATGTATACAGATTATTGTGTTTGAAATGAAAGGTAATACATACTTTTATTATTAGAAATAATGAACCAAAGAGAGTTGCTGTACTAAACTTGAAAAAATCCCTTTTTCATTTTTTTTTTTGTAAATTTTGCACCACTCTGTTGCATTGGTTGTAAAAAAAATTGATATATGGATTTTGTAGGTAATTAAATTCTCTACAAGATTGATAAGTACGCAATTTTAGCCTTTTTTTGGAAGCTTCATAGCTCCGTTGATATTAATCGTACAAAAAAACTTCAAATAACATGTCCTAACTAATTTTGTGCGAAAGTCAACTTGTTGTACATTACTGAATTCAGAAAAATAATCTCTATCAGAAACAGTTTAAAAAAATATATGTTACCATTTAAAGAAAAAAAATTGACAGTCGCTGTTGTTAGAGTTGAAGTTTAAAAAAGAAATTATTAGTGCCTCCTCGTAGTATTTGAGGAGTCATTTCATTTATTTTTTTGTTCATCAAAATCGGACTATAAATAGCGGCGCTATGGCTTGGGGCATTTTTTGTCAGTCAGCCTGTAGATAGCTATTTTGTTATTGATAATATTTTTCTTAATTTCCTAGTTAGAGTTTACATAAGATTTTGATGGTGATACTTAACAGCAGATGATCGGTTGGTGCAGAACTGAAGGAATGGGTAAAACTTTGAAAGATGGTTACATAGTTTTCATAAACCGCACTTTAAGCTTTATGAAACCAATCTTGTTACTTATCGATAGATCTTCGTAAAGCTTACTAGTTTTCGACCGCTTTTACCACAAGCAGAGTTAATCATACCGTCAACTAAAAGCTTTTGAATATTAAAATTCCCGCATTCTAATATTCATTCGTGTTCGTTGGAGTTTTAATTAAATTTACCGTGTACATTTCGTATGACGTAAGTACTCAGATAGATATCGGAAAGTTTGGTACGTAGGTACATATATAGAATCAGCTTTTCGCATTATCATACATCGCTCCGCCCTTTTCCCTTTGGTTGTACGCGAAAGTCATAACACAGATCCGAAGTCCCCTTTTCATTCCATTTGATGATGTCGTTTCCCTATTTCGCATCTGTGGATTAATTAACGTTTCAGTGGATTAGGTGCGAGTTTCCTCCATAGGTATATTGGTGCGGGTTGCCGCAGCATCGATTGCACCAACCAACTGATTACTGACTACGATTAGTATTAGTGCGAGTCTCGGGATCGTCGAAATTTTAGTTTAGTGCGAACACCAGATTAGGGCGTACGAATCTGCATTAATTGTAAAGTCGATTAAGAGGCCTTCTCGTCTGCAATTCAAATGCGCCCCGCAATACGACAACATTTAACTAGACAATTTGATTACTTCCAGGATATCTATGCGCGATACCTAAAGGTTGCATTGCAAATTTAGAGTTCCTCCTAGGTAAGATACATAAATTATCGGGGTTAAATTAGCGGTTTCGTTCTCGGAACCTTACTACATGACACCCAGAGAAAGGATGGGGAAATTCTTGCTTTGTAAAATGTTCATGAAGCTCCATGGTTTTTAATGCTGAATTTCATGAACAAGAATTTATTAGTTACTTTATTGTAAGTCTCCATATTGTTTCATACATTCAGAAGAAAAATTAAAAAGATTGTTTCAGAATATATTTCAAGTAAAACTGTAGGAAAAGTGAAGCTGCTTGAAGCAGCTGAAACTGTAAAATTGAATTTCGTAATCCTTCTTTTACGTGTTTCAAGCCATTTCTTATTAATTTATTATAAAGTAGACCTGAGATAAGTGTCTGCATATAATGTACGTATGTATACCCCAGTTACACCTTATGTAGGCAACAGTTGAACATGATTTCAGTTTAATACGAGGGCTGTTCTCTGTCCGCTGAGCCTATCTATTAGGGCCATTAAAATTTGCAACAAATTTTGTTTGGCAGTGGAAGCTAGTTGTTTACAAGTTTAATGGCAGTGAAGGTTGACAAATATTTTACTTGAATATTTTAAAATACATACGCTTAAAGTAATCCTTTTCGCAAGAAACCATGGAGTTAAACAAAGAACATTATCGAGCTGTGATTTTTTACAATTTCAAACCTGGCTTAAGCTGTGAACATATTTTGTGACAAGTCGTGTTCTTTAGCTACCATAAAGCTGTGGTGCAATGATTTTCAACGTGGTCGACTTTCCTTAAATGACCGTTTTCGAGCTCCTAAGCCAAAAACAGCCGTTACCGAAAAGAATATTGGTCTTGTTCGGAACATGATTGAAGAGGACCGGCATGTTACTGTAATGAATAGAATATTCAAGCAACTCTAAAGATTGGTGTGAAAGCAATTAACACCATTTTACACAAGCATTTGAAGGTACGTAAGCTTTGTTCCCGTTGGATTTCCCACAAGTTGACTCCAGTTCAAAAAGAAGGCCGTGTGAGGTGGTGCAGATCTACACTAGATCGCTTTGACAATGGATCGTCTAATCTGGTGTACAACATCATTACCGGTGATGAAACTTGGGTATACTGCTATGATCCAGAAAAAAGAAACAACAATCGACAGTTTGGGTCTTTGAGAATGAGTCGGCTCCAACAAAGGTTGTTCGTGAAAAAAGCAGAAACAAAAAGATGGTCGCCACATTTTTTGGAATTACTGGACATGTTTCCATTGTAGCACTAGAGGATGCCGAATGGTACACTACAGTTTGTTTGCCTCAAGTTCTCCAAAATGTTCGCGTCCAAGAGGAAGGACCATCTTGCATCAAGATAATGCTCCGCCACACACGGCTGCTCGAACAATTGAGTATTTGAATACCCAGTACATTGAAATAATGGCTCAATCGCCGTATAGTACAGACCTGGCACCTAACATAAAAAAGGTGTTTTGGTGCAAAAGGTTGAGGAGTTTTGAAACTTGGCAGAAGTGTAGACCTGGGGGCCCTAAGTATGACGCTAAGTTTGCGACCTCGAGGGTCCGGCGCTCGCGCCGCCATCAGAGGATAAAACTTGCTACAATATATTACTTACATACATTTTTCTCGTCAGACTAATACTTTCCGAGTTACAGGACCGAACAATAGGACGCAATTTTTTTTTAATCGCAGAAAAGCGGTATTTGCACCCTACTTTTTACCAATTATCTACCAATTAGCGTACCTAAAGTGGCCTTATCTAATAGTTAACTGTTTATATAGAGATATACAGAGTGATTTTTTAAAAACTGAATTCTAGCAAGCCCTGGATAACCTTCGAACTGTCTGTATTAAACTTTTGTCTGACGAAAAAAATGTATATAAGTAATTTTATAGCAAATTTTATCCTCTCCAACTTTCAATAAAAAAACTTTTTTTCTAAAACCTACAAGAATGGAGTTATATGTTAAAAACTGCCTTTGGCCGCCATTTTTAAAATGGCGGCGCGAGCGGCGGTCCCTCGTGTTCGCAAACTTAGCGCCATACTTAGGCCCCCCTAAGTCTACACTCCTGCCAAATTTCAAAACTCCTCAACCTTTTGCACCAAAAAGTACCTAATGACTGGACTATCAGCATTAGTTAACAAAGTACAATTGAAAATTATTTTCATCTATCAGGTTGATGCATAAGTTCGTAAGCGTTCTTTTTAATTTAAAATTTAATTTCTTTAATATAAAAAATACATAAACTAATCAATAATATATTCTCCTGCATTGTTTATGATTGCCTCCCAACGTTCTGGCAGTTTTTCGATTCCACGCCTGAAGAAATCCGGTGGTTTTCTAGGTGAAGAAGTCGTCGAGCCAGTTTTGAAGAGCAACGTCGTTATTAAATGAGATTCCGCGGAGATTGTTGGATAGAGAGCGGAAAAGATGAAAATCTGATGGAGCAAGATCAGGAGAATAGGCCGGATGTGGAATAACCTCCCAACCGAGGTCTTGAATAGCTGCTTTTGTAATGTTAGCAGTATGCGGTCGGGCATTATCATGCTTCAAAACCACTTGATGCCGTCTTACCGGTCGTTTTTCTTGAATTGCAGCCTCCGGGCTACGCAGTTGTTGACAATAAACCCTAGAAGTGATGGTCCCATTCCTGGGAAGCAATTCATAGTAGTGACGCCTTCTTTATCCCACCAGATGCACAACATTACCTTGCGTGGATGGGCACCAGCTTTTGCACGGGGATTTGCTTGTTTGTTAGGGCTCAGCCATTCCTTCTGTTTTTGTTGTTGATGTAAAGGCACCATTTTTCGTCACCAGTAACAATTTGGGACAAAAACGGCCGATGTTGTTGACGAGTTAAACGTTGACGAGCAAGCAAAGAAGCACAAATGGCAACACACTGATTTTTGTTGTTTTCGCTCAAAACATATGGTACCCAAATACCCAACTTTTGAACTTTGCCCACGGAATGCAAATATCGTACGATAGTTGATTGGTCACAATTCATCATATTGCCCAATTCCCGAGTTGATTGACGTGGATCATTACGAATTGAAGCATTTAATTGGTCTTCGTCAAAGCCGGATGGTCTCCCTGAACGTGGGAAATCATTCATATCGAAATGCCCCTTTTTGAAACGAGAAAACCATTTTTGTGCAGTACTTCCTACGATGGCGTTCTCTCCGTAAACGGTACAAATGGTTCTAGCGGCCTCCGATGCCTTAACTCCTCGGTTACACTCCAACAAAAGGAAATGTTCATTTTTTTGTACTTGACAATCCATTTTCTTTAGCCAACAATTACCCCTAACTTTCTATAAATTGAAAAATTCAAGAAGCATTCAATAAAACAATACTATGGCATTAAAATGACATTGATATTTCTCAAACAAATTTGTTTCCAAAGCACTCTTACCTTGGAAACAAAAAACGCTACGAACTTATGCATCAACCTGATAGTATGGCCGTGAAGGAGCAAATTGGGCCTTTAAAATTGGCTCGCATTTCATATTTACTTCAAAATTATTGAAAACTGTGGAATTTTGTATTTGCGTTGTAATTATTTTTATGTACGCATTTGATAGCAATGTTTTCTTTCTTGTTATTAACAAAACGTCTTCCGGATTGGTACCGTGTCATTTTGAGACAGAAAGACTCAACGTTTCGCCCATTTTTTTAAGGGGCTTCTTCAGGAGGAAAGGGAGCACGGTAACTCAACTTGTCAACCAAACCACAGGCGAAATCCTTCTTGTTCATACTGATAAGAGCGTCTAGGTACCTGTACGAATGTTAATGTTCATTACATAATTGTGTAATGTTTCATTTATTTTTGCAGGGTAAAATTTCTATCGCAGGCTTTTTAAATGCATACTAGCCAGCAGTTCTCAAAAGTGTGTAACAAAATTTAAAATAAACAAAAATCACGATAGGCTTTAAATTTTTGTTGTAATGTAGTAGTACTACTTCTATTAAGGTCAGCATATACCCATTTAATTTAATGACGATACTTTTGAATCACCCTGTATATTTCAATTAACAACACAGAATGAATGAATGACTTATCTGATTAGTTCAATTTGATAACAATGCAGCGCAAACTTAGGAATGTTGGGGAATCCTCTGAGCGGGTCCGGTTGATTTCAATACACAATTGAACACTTCTGGCAATTATTTCGTGGTTATTTCAACTGCAGGAATAATCTTTTGTAGATCAGATCAAATGATACAGAATCAGACTTGAATTATAGTTTTCGAATCCCAACCAGGGACATTCAACGACGGAAATTTACGAAAAGATGAAAGATCTTAATGTTGCCTATGCGGAAGGTGCCAGGAAAACCTAGAAAAACTATGCAAAATGAACACTTAAAAATTGGTAACGCTCTGAGCGTTACAAATCCCCGACCCCATGTTTCTCGTATGAGCTGGGAATTCTTGCGACAATTTTATGACAAACGGTTCATATCACAAGATCAGTCCCCTAATCCCTTAACATCATATGATATTAGTCTTCTAGATTTTTCTTGTTTCACTTGTTAAAAACCACTATTTTTAAGACACCGGTGCATATTCTCGAAGATTAAGACAAAAAGATCGTGAAAAATGTCATAAGATTACACCTCACATTTTATATAAAGTATTCTCCTTTTAAATAAAGTATTTTATAACATGAAGAGACGTGTGACACTGTGTATTGAAGGAGACAGGCAATTGCAACATCTTTTGCAGTTTAAAATAGATTTAGTTAGTAAATAAACGCAATGCTTTTTTGTCAGCATAACTTTAATTTTTAGGTTAGATTTGAGAAATCGGCAGCACGGCGGAGTGGGAGTGGACATAGTACTGAAATATACAAAGTTAAACAAGAGCCTGCTTGGCCAGAACTTGGATGGGTGACCAGTCGGCGTGTCCGGCCCCCTCGACACTGTAAAGGTATAAGAGGGAAAAAGAAAGAAAGAAAAGGTTAGATTTGAGGTGGAAGTGTCTAGGCGTTGGTCTGCACTTGCACAACCATACTGGATGCAAATAATTTTTGACCATACTTTACATATTTAGTTTTTGACGTTTTGTCTGTCTGAGTTGTAGATTCAGAGAATATTTGCATGTACCTATCCATTGAGGATTTTAAGTTCTAATTATATTATTGTTAGCTGAGAATAAACTCTTTATTGTAATATAGGTACCTTGCTTTTATTTTTAAGTTCAAGGATATTTAATTAAATTTCAATTATAGTGAAAAATATAATTATTCCAAAGAAAGTTTTATGGTGAACCCTAGAAAAACTGGCCCTCTCTAAAATTAACAAGATTTTATATAAAAGTTCGTTTTGTAAATTCTCACTTTCAACAAGCCAATTTATTTTTCTTTCTTTCTGGAACATGCTGAAACGTTTCGTTCATTGTATTAGTTATTTTTATACCTTCCAAAGCTCGCTAAATTACTTAGATGACAAAACTTCCAGCTTGAATAAAAAATTTAACGTAACGTACTAACCCTAGCGTTGCTATAAAAAATGTCATTAATCTGGAGGGTTAGATCAGAAAAAGGTCATAAAAACGGATAATGTGGATTTTTACGTTCCGTAGATTTGCAAAATATTTTAAAATTGTTCGTTCGCCATGCGTTTGTTATTAACTCCATGCATTAAAAAGTTGTTAGTCTTTAAATAAAATTTTGCACGTGCAGCGTTTCCCCCTTTAGGAAATTTCTTCTCAATTTAATATATTTTCCCTAATGTAAACGACCCAAAATTGCAATAAATCTCTGGCTCGGTTTAAATGAAACCAAAATCGGCAAAGAAAGTCCCAGTTGGTTTTGAACCTTAATTGTAACACCGGTGTAGCTTCGAAGCTCTTGCCGAAAATGTCATCGAGCCACACACTAAAATGGTAGATTATTCATTAATCCGCTAACGCATAAACCCTGTCCCCTGTGTTGTAATTTTCAAACGTCTACTATGAGGTTTCCTCATCAATTCCTAATGAAGTAGAACATAGCTGGGTCTGGCGCTAATTTCACGCCCCCGGAATATTTCATGATATAATGTAATGCACAAAAGAATGAAAATCCGCGTTGCATTTATTGTGGTCACAAATGGGCGAGACAACGAAATTACTTAGTGTTGGAATTGCGGAGATTTCATCCCGTTGTCGTGGTTAAAATTGGGGTTTAGGATATACATTTATTATTATCGCAATAACCTACCCCGTAATCGTCGGCAGAAGCAACGGAACTACGGCGAAAAATTAAATAAATATCACTGTTCCAGGGTAATATAAAACTAGCTTTCTAAACGAGTCGTCGTGTGGTGTAATTTTGTGCTAAAACTATACGGGAATAATGTTGACTTTTCGGATTTGCTTAACAAAGAATGATTGATACGCTCATTCGTCAACCGTGGAACAATTTAAACCGAAAGCAAATTGCTTTTCTATAAAAACAACCAGAAATGAATTGCAATTTGCGTGTCTTTTTAAAGGTAAATTTAAATTTGGCACTGTTTAACTAATGCGTTGAAATTGCGCTTTTTCCACATTTATTCGCAAGTAAGAAATATAAGTAAAAAATGTTTAACCGAATAAATAATGTTTTACAGATCAAATTTATAAGAATTCACTTTTTTTAGCTTTTACAATACGCAAAATTCCGTCGTGTATATTCAAGAAACAATTTCCCAGTTTTTCCTTGACTTTTCGAAAAGCACTACATAAGAATTAAATATTCATCCTCGTGTTTGTTCCAAGATAAAAGCATTTCAAAACATTTGGAGAGCTACGGCAGGTTATCCTAAGTATGATAGATGTTGGTTTGAAAAATAGAATCATCATCATTAACTTAATCTTGTGTATGGCGACCTATTTTTGCATAATGAGCCTACATAAAACGTAATGATATCATTTTTACAAAAAATTTAAGTGACAAGCGCTGGATGTGAATTGAATGCTCTTTTTTTTTGCAAAAAGAGATGTTATCAGTTCTGTATGACTTCTCGTGTTGTAAATTTTAGAGTTTTATTAGCGAAATTGTAGAAAATTACTGAACAAATAAAATGCTTACTTTGCAAACCAAGTAGATCAAAAGGTCTTGCAGGAGATACACTTTTAGTCATTTCCCTCTAGAATTGTTAATTTCAATCTATAAAATTCTAAAAAGTTTGTTAGGTAGAAGCTAGTGCTAACTAAGTCTTACTGCAGAAGATGACTTTAAAGTTCACCTGAATATTTTCAGAATTTGAAATGAAATAATTATTTATTTTCGAACGTTGTGCATTTCAAAGAAGCAAAAAAAGAGCTGGTATTGGTTTTTTGTCCTAGCCTTTATTTTCATTTTTAAAACATCGACGCTGTTGGTGTTAGAAAACGAACACTCAAAGATAAAAATCTGATTTCTTTAAGAAAATTCAACTTGGTTTCTCACAATTTTACCCTTGCATTTAAATATTCATCCACTTAAAATCCTTTTCTAACATTTCGCTTAGTTTTATCTAATTTTCACAAAATCTCTACCTTCTTGTACAAAATTAATAACACAGGGAAACCCCTTTCGTTGGGCCAAACCAAAAACGAAAATCGTATCGATCGTACAAGACACACTCGACTTAAAAGGATTACAGTTTTGCGTTTTTGGTAAATTAATTCCTTTTGTTTTTGAGATTAATATGAAGTAATTAAAAGTTAACGTAATTAAGTACCCTCTCACCTCTGTAGATAACATCATAAATGTCACAAAAAGGTGCAAATGGGCACGCACGCGGTCTCATTTCTCTTGTATTTTTATCTAAAAGTGACGTCTCTTATTTATTTATATTTTTAGTTTAACAGAGCCTCACGCGAAAACTTAATTTTAAGTAATATTTAAGATATTTTTGTTAAGATATATTAGTTTCCCGTTTAAAATATATGTATATGTTTTTGTTTATACTAATTAGAGGAACTTCGAATGATGATAACAACTATTGTGTGAACAAAAAATCTTTCACACTTGGGCGGCCATGAATCGTAGGATGTTTGTATTTTCTTTACGTTAATACGTTGAATGAGCAAAACACATAGCAGTCAAATCAACCATCACTGACACATTAAAGCGTTTGTTGTTTGTTTGCAACAAAAAACCTTTTCGAAAGGATGAAATGGTTAATTTACATTTAAAAAATGTGTACTGAGATTTTCAGCATCTTTTGATAAATGAATTCAGTCCGACAGTATGAATTTTATTTTAAATTTTGATGTGACATTTAGCTTTTAGTTAGGTGAACTAGTAACAAGGGAAGGTCATTAATATGTTTTACAATCTTTCTCAAACAAAATTTGTGAAGTAAAGATTGAGCAATAAGCATTTCTATAAGAGAATTATGTTGGAAAATTTTGAGATTTCAGCAGCAATTTAACGTAAAATTTTTGTTTCAGGTAAATCCCATTAATTTGAGCAATTTTACTTTGTTGGACTGTTGCATGTAGGTAGGTGAGTTCATTTGAAAGTTTTTGTGTTTTGTGTTGTGATAGTAACTTACGACTTCTTCGCGGAAGAACTATTGTGTCTGTTTTTAATTCCAAAATCCATCTACATTTTCTGAAAGAGGCTTTGAAATAGAGAACGGCTCGAAATTATGTGTCAGAAATGCTAAGAAAACATGCTGCCCTTTATTTTATTTCTTTTTAAGTTATCGGAAAAATTTGCAACGGTTTTTCAGTAGTTTTTATTTTTTATTTTTCCTTTAGTAGAAACTTGAACTTCAATATATAAAAATAAAACACTAAAAGTATACCTAAATCTGTTTGTTAATTCATCGAACTAAAAATATGTTTTCTTTCAATATTATTTTGATAGAATGGCTTAAACCAAAGACCGATTGCCAGAATAGATAAGGTT
Organism: Melanotus villosus; assembly: GCA_963082815.1. Lineage (NCBI taxonomy): Eukaryota > Metazoa > Arthropoda > Insecta > Coleoptera > Elateridae > Melanotus > Melanotus villosus. The sequence goes on along the minus strand of OY720418.1, from coordinate 57,977,124 downwards.
TAGGCCTGCGGCTTGCCTTCCTCTCAGATGTGAAACACCTCAATTAATTACGTTTTAACCCTGCCTAAAATATTCAGCAAACCTTCGCTAAAAAGATTTATCAGAACTGACATTTTGTCCTGTTTCTTAATAAACGACCGCTCTATTTATTATCGCTCGAAATTTTAGCTTTTGGAGAGGATAGCGGCAAACACCTTTGTTTAGAGAGTTACGTTTGAGACCTAAGACCTACATAAGTTGGCCCTTTGAACTTACGTTCGAAGGTCGAATTGTCCTGTAGTTTTATTCTTAGTAATCCATTGTATTAATTTACAGGCTCAAGTTTAGTTGAATTCTGTACAAATTTAAAGTGATGTAACTACAAACCCCCTCACTAATAAGTGAGTAGATTTGAAGAGGTGCAAGGAGTGAGAGAAAAGAGGGAGGGCTTTGCCCTATATAGGGATTTGTACAGGCTAATAATAATTACCATGGCAAGGGCACCGTCTTGCATCTCTTTTCCACGCATTAAGTTGCATGCATTTATACCGTTTTATTTTTATTAGAATCACCACTTCAGATGTGAGTGAGAGTGAATGAGAAATACGGGTCACATTGCTTAAAAATGTCTCCAGTTTTTGGTTACCTTTAATATTCAAGGTGTCTTGCGTCAATTTTGATGTACAGTTGTGGACAGAAAAAAATAGGACAGTGTTTATTTTTCTAGTTTAAAAGGGTCCCTGTTTTGTAATTTGATTGCAAGTCAATGTGACAAATATCATAATTATAAAGCCAAAATCAAGTAACTAAATTTTATAGAATAAAGTTTACTTGATTTTTCGAGTTGTCCTATTTTTTTCTGTCCACAACTGTACCTCCACCTACTAGAGAGGCGTTAAATATTTAGTTTCGATTTCCAAAGAAATTTCTTCCGTTAATATTTAATAAACCTAAAACAGAGCTGGCAAACCACCGAGGTGTATTCTGCCTAGTAAAGTCCTCTCTGGAGTAGAAGTGTCAAGCACTTCCGTGGTTTGGAGCTCACGTTAAGCTGTAGGTCCCCTATGTCTGTAGGCTACTTGACACGCACACCACAGGCATATGGAGAGAGGATCGGCAACGCCCTGTAAAGGGTGGCCACTCTAAGAAGAAGAAGAAGAAGAAGAGCTTTTTCGAAGTATGAATATGATTTATTCTTGTGCAAATTATCAACAATTTCAAGACTAAAATTTTCTTTTATAAGGCCTCGATTGTTGTTTGTTACGTTGTCCCAATTTTCTTGTATTTCATTAAGGTATACTATGTTTAATTTTCTTTAATAAAGCCGAAAGCAGAATAATATTTTCAAAAATAAAATCTTGCCTTTATATAAGGCAGATTTAATGAAAAAAGTAACATCATATTCCGTTTTGAACATAGAGAATTTCATTATACCGAGCCCTTTTTAATACCCAATTAAGTTTTGTTGTCAGTTAGACGTTTTAGACGTTCCCCTGCTCTTATTATCAGTTTACAAGTTGACTGGGGGTAAACTCCTCGAGAACATGTAACGACGTATCCCATATTGCATCCTAGTTTATGCGACTTCGATAACATCTTCTAGTAATTTGTATTCGGGCGACGTGCACCATAGGTAAGTTCTACTCCCTGATCAGTGCCTGGTTTACGCTCCGGGAAATGCATTTTGAACAGTAATTATACCTACACCTTACCGCCTAGAATTGAAATTCCATTTCTCAGCTCGGTAGGTCCAGTCTGTTCACAATGGTTATCCGGTATTCGAGGTCTGATTTACTAAATTGCAATTGCATGCTGTTGTCATTAACTTCAATTATTATTATGAGGTTCCCGACGTAATTCAAGTATTTGTAAATTTAATCGGGTTTATAACATCGAACTAAGTTCGTTAAATTATTCCTCGGAAGGATGCAAAATTCAAAAGGGCAAATTCAACAATATATGTATTTCCATTTCGCAGTTCAAAGAGTGCATGATAAACATTTTCCGAGCAATTTAATTAAGTAGATGCGAACGAAGTGCATTCTTTTAATTCCATTGTCTTCAAAAAGACCGATGCTCTTTTTTCCATGAAAGGCCGAATAGGAAGGCGAACTCTTCTGCAGTTGTTGAAAAGTTTCTGTTTCGCGTTTTTTTTTTGTTGTACAAAGGGGCGCCTCCTTTTCCTTGATTTGGCGTCTGTGTTGGGTATATAAATTTTTACAGAGAACCGCTTTGAAAATGCCCGTCTCACAACGGCGCTGTAATTACGAAATTCTGGTGGTGCTGCATTTTGCGCTTTAATAAAAATGATTGAATTAAAGCAATAGTCTAGGGTTTTACTGTAAAAATTAATTATGCTGCAGTTAGTTTGTAGCTTCAAAGGCCTTTGCTCATCACTTGAAAGGTTTTTTAAAAATTAATTCTAGGATTTTACTGAGTTAAGATATTTCACAGTTGCATTTATTTTTCCGAATATTCTTTGAGTAGCAAGATTTTGAAGATTCCTAAGGTGTACATAATTTACAAATTAACGAATAAATATTTTGTGGTTTGAAACGCATAATAACTAAATTTAATATTATTTCTGAAATTAAACTACGATGTACGAAATTTTATATGTAAATTACGACTAAAAAGTTCTGAATTATTTATTTATTTTATCCCTGATATCAAAGCATCATTCAGAATTCCGTTTGTAAAAGATACGAAAGATTAAAAAGCCAGACTTATACTCCTAGTCAAAGCTTGAAACTTGAAAATTTAGATAAACTGACGTTAGAGTTTTTATGTATATAAAAATACTTTAATTACGGTTGTATTTTACGATATTGTTAATGCGTGCACCATTTAGAATATTACTATTAATTAATTGCTAATGAGAGACATTTAGCATTGATTTCTCATTACGATCCGTACAAAACAATGCCATTAATGCAGCGTTTGTAAAGTTTCAGACTATCCAAAATTACACCGATTGTATTGAGTTTAGTTTATTATCCAGAGTATTTTTTTGCGAAGGCATACCTATTGGTGTAATTTTGGAAATTAAAGGGTTGCTAGAATACAGCGAAGCAAACAAAAATACTGAATATTTTTCAAGAATGGTTTTGTTAACAACTGATGTGTATGTAAAATAATCACAAAAAAATTCTCGAATACATGAAAACAAAACTGTGCATTAGTTTCGCATTGCTCAAGCAGCGCTGCTCGTAGAATGGGGCAGTTTACATGGAACCCTCGGGAGCATTAAAAAACCCTGAAAGTTTATTTTTATATTGTGTTGTACGTTAGACAGTTTGCAATGTAATAATCGGGGTTATCATTTGCCCGAAGCTTTGGGTTTTCTTTTAGTTTTTTCCTGCCGTTTATAAAAATATCTACAACGACATGGTATTAAAATGAATTTCAAAGGAAATTATTTCTATAAATTGCTGGATATTTTGTGTAAAAGTATCGAGTAAATATTTTACTCTTTTGCAGTATTAACAACTCTTAAGCTTTTTTTGAATTGTGTGGAAGTCCTATTTTTTTCCAATACAAAGTCCCTTGTATTATTCAAATCAAAAATATGTTTGGGTTTTTGGTTTAAGTTGCAAGTAATAAAATTTAAGGCATAAATAACAGACTTATATGTTGTAGACTTAAAAAAATTGAATTGTTTTTTTGCAAATAATTAAGAATTTCTTAAATTTCCCTAGGGATTGTTTATGGTGCTTATTCAAAAATTAATTAATAATTCCGTACATTAAATATTATCAAAAAATGCTTCCTCAGCTTTTGTAAATTCCTTGAATTATTTAAAAGAATTATGTTGCGTATAGGTTTAATTTGCCTTTTCGTATATTTTTTGATTAAAGTTTCTAAACTTTGGCAAGCAAAACGTGCCTGTATTTCTTTTCCTTCTGCCTAGTACCCTTGAATTTGTTTACTAATTGCTCGTTTGATAAATTTGCTCAAGTTTTCCTTAACTCTCATTAATTACGTTTGTTTAAATGAAGTTCTTGACGTAAGGAACTTTTGAGTGTTATTTATCTTAACAGCAGTGGTAACAAACGATGTGGAATCTTAAGTTACTAAATATAGTCAGCCATTTTTTTATTGATTTGATTTGCGTATTTAGAAATGTTTTTCAAGAATATTTTTGTGTAATTTAATGGTCATATTTATTTAAAAAAACAAGAGACAATGAAACTAGTCCAAAAGTTTAAAACGAATTAAATAATTTTCCGCCAAATTAAGAAAGCAAATTTTATTACAACTAGGCGATTTTTATCGATTTAGCCCTTTTGGACACCAATATAAGTATCGTTTATTTATTTCTTTCATTTTTTGCATTCCAAAAATTTTAAAAATCGGACGATTTGTTTGCTAAAAGCATAGAATCGTTAAAAATGTTGGTATTTGAATGAATTTAAAACAGTGATGCCTACTTAAGGAACTTTTTAACCAGTTAATAATAATAATAATAAGATAAAAAAAAAACAAAGAAGCGGGTAAGTCGTTATTTCCGCTTTAAATTAAATATAGAAAATTGAGAGAATTTCGAGAAATTTCCCGTTATTCGTATTAAATTCCTATAATAAATCTCACCGGTTGATTACGAGAGGAAAACGTATCTGTTTTATCTCGGATCATTACGTATAAAATTTCCGATACTGAAAATCTCTTTTCGGATCTAGGTAGACGTCGGTGTGTCCATTCGACCTTTACTTTAAGGTAGGATTTCCGAACGTGTATTGCACTAAAATTGGTTTAAATAAATGCTTACTCCCTTTAAATTTAACTAGCGGCTCACGTACGCCGGTTTCGGTCTATGTAGCAGTTTTACGTATGCAAACAGTTTAGTAGATGTTTGAGTTTGAATTAAGGTTAACTGGATGCAATATATATTCGAGATTATATAGCGGACGGCTTCGGCCAAGTTTAACTTATGAATATTATTTAATATATAAAATATAAACATTAGGCTTTGTAAATTTCTAATAAATAATTACTTTTATTGGTGTCCGTTGCTTGTAGTAAGATGATTTCCTTTGTTTTTTTGTTCGAATCTTTATTCATGGTTGTCTATTCTATTTCATAATTTTTTAGGGGTATTTTGCCAACTTTCAAATTTTTGCAGTTCACAAATAGATTTCAGCATTTTGGAAATGGTACAGTTATTAGAAGTTATTTTCGAAAGTATTTAGTCGTCAAGTTTTACATTATTTTTAACATTAATATTTAAAATTTTGATTTTATTTTTTTTGAAACTAATTAAAAACTAGTTCAATTAATTCTTAAGCTAATTTTTAATTAGATAGGTAGTCCAAGAAAAAAGTTTTTCAGATTTGTAGAAATACTCGAAACCAAATGTCGTGCTAAAGTAAAGCTCGAAAGTTCGAGTAGTATCAGAATGTAATGGATTTTAGGATTCGCAGGGATTTAGAAATCGTCGGGATTTCTTATGATGGTTTTAACTGACATTTTAGATGTGATATTTTTGATGCCTAGAGGATCTGTAAAAGCGTTTCGTGGCACCTCAAGAAACAGATTACACAAAAGCAGCCCAGATAGAGCCGGTGGAAATTCAACAAAGGCAAAAAAGCTTCTGATAACGCATTATCAAGGAGTTCTCATTCGAAAAGACCTAAGCGAAGACCGCGATAATACACGCTCGCGAACCACGCCACTCGATCAGATTATTTGTGTCGCGCCGTAAAACACGAACCTCTACACTTAGCCAGGTGCCATTAAAGAATTTCCTCTTGGAAAACCCATCGCACACGCATTTACGCTCTTTTTCGTTTCAGGTTTATGTGGCGGTTCTTAGTTTCGAATGCCCATTTAGAATTTAAACGCTCTCCATGATTTTTCCATTTTTCAAGAGACAATCTTTCTAAAATGTAACAAAACGCTTTGCCTTTTATTGCTACTTTTTTGTGTATTGGTAGAAAACTTCCTTAATTTTTTTAATAAACGATCGATTTGGTTACCTTTGGGTGTTATTAATATTTATTGGTGTTCGATTCTTTAATTAGAAAGCAATGAATTGTACGGTTGTAGAGTTCAACCATGAAACTTGGTAAATTTCTTAAATAACCAACCAGACGTAATACCGAACTATATCAACTGAAATCAATTGCTAAGCAATTACGCACCAGGAATTCTGATACGTAGTAACATTAATGAATTTTCTGTGTATTCTTTTGGTTCTATTATAATGGCTTGAGTCAGACGCGTTCGGTACAACGAAACAAAAGTTTATGGCCATGGAATTGGAAACAAAGGACGAAGTAGAATAATATATTTGCAATTCCGCACGAACGAATTTGATCGCATTAATATAAAAATATTTCGGTTTTGAGGTACATACAGAATTGATAAAGATTCACAAAAAAAGAGAAATCGAAAAAGGAAATTTATTATTTATAGAAAGTCACGAAGTTTAATTTAAATTTTTTGTGGGATAATAAGGTGGACCTACAGTGTAACTCCCGTAAGTCGAACTCCTGTAACTCGAAATTTTCCTTAACTGGAATATTTTTCTATACCTGTGCGTTTACGGTTGAGTTTATAGGCATATTAATCTTCTTAACTCGAATTTATCTGTAAGTCCAAAGAGATTTGACCAAATTTAAGATATATAACCTCTCTAACTTGAAATTTCCGGTGAAGGTACATAGAGACCCTGTATATATTAGGATAAGAGTTGGGAAAATGAGACTATTTTGACAGCAATTTTTGATCCAAACACGTGATCAACACAAACGTCATTTTGATTGTCATCACAGTGTCACTTAACCAGTCAAACATAAAAGCCGCAAATATTTTAACACAAGATTTATTTGAACAGATTAACATTATTTTCCTTTATTTCAGCTCTATTATTACAATTTCTTGCGCTGCAGCCAGTCATTTTGTCGTATTTGGCCCTTTATTAATAAACATCAAAAGTGTCAATTTTAACAGATTTCAAGTAAATGCATTTTAATTAAGTAGTCCATGCAAAAATTGATCCAAACCAATCAAACTGTATCACGGCATTTTCCCAACTCTTATCTTTATATATACAGGATCTCTAAAGGTACACGGTGCGGTGCACCATCTGTTTGCAGATACATATAACTTAATAACATGCGATCGAAAAAAATTCACCTCAAGTGTGAGGTTATGTCTGTTTTGCTGTCAGGCATATAAAAAGTCACTAATTCTATTAAACACAGAATTCAAATCTGCTACCAAGAAAATGGAGGCCACATAACTCAACCACTTTAAAATAATTTTCCGTTAATAACATTTTTCTGTTCAATTTGTATTTAATTTTAGTTTTTAGAATAATTTATATATATAAGTGGCTATACATCCCATTTGGGATTGCAGCCGCTCATTTGAGCTCGAAAAACTCCTTTAATGTGGTGAGTTACTCCACGTTCTTTACTTCATCGTCTAGTCTAACTTATTGCTCGTCTTAGCTTCTTCTGTTATCTTCCACCAGGTGTTCCGGTCCTGTATCTTCTCCCTCCATTTATGAATTCTCAGACTTATTATGTTTTTAATCACCTGATCCTCCCACCTACTCTTGGGTCTTCCCTTTGGCCTCGCAGTGTTAGGTCTCCACATAGTGACATTTTTCACATCTTTGTCGTTTCCCATTCTTTTCAGGTGTCCATACCAGCGCATTCTTTGTACCTTTATTATTTTAACAATGTCTTCTCCTCTCAGTATTGCTCTTATCTCCGAATTCATTAATCTTCGAAATATTCCTTCTGCTATTTTCTTCCCTCCAAAAATTCTTCTTATTATTTTTCTTTCGAAAATTCTTAATTTCTCCTGTTCCGCATTTGTTGCAGTCATCGCTTCCATTCCATACATAACCACTGGCCTAATTCTTGCTTTGTATACCCTCGTTTTGGTGTCCCTGCTTATGTTTTTGTCTCTCATTATGGTTTTATATTTGTAGTAGGCTCTGTACCCCGTTTGTATTCTTTGGTCTATCTCTTGCTGTCTTTGGTTTTTGTTGTTAATTATGACTCCCAGGTACTTGAAATTTTCAACCACTTCGAACTGGAAACTTCCTATATTTACTTTCTTGTGTGTATTTTCTGTGCTGTCTCTGCTTATCTCCATGTATTTCGTTTTTTCCTGATTAATTATCAATCCTCTTTTGCTTGCTTCCCTCTCAATTTTTTGCACAACATCCTCTAAGCTTTTCCTGCTCCTTGCTATAACAGATCGTCCGCGTATGCCACTATTTGTTGTGACTTTGTAGTGATCGTTCCCTTGAGTTTACAGTCTCTGATTATTGCGTCTAGCGTTAAATTAAACAGCGTTGTTGACAGGCCGCCTCCTTGCCTTACTCCTAAACTAATTTTGAAATCTTCTGACACTTCCCCTTCCGTGAGTACAGCTGCTTTTGACCCTTTCATAGTCATTTCGATCAATCGTATTATTTTTTGCGGTATTTCCATTTTCTTCATGTCTTCTATTATGACTTCTCGCTTTAAGCTATCGAAGGCTTGTTTGAAATCAACGTAGAGGATTTGTAGTCCAATTTCGTATTCGTATGCTCTCTCAATTATTTGATTTACAGTATGTATCGCGTCTAAGGTAGATCTGCCCCTCCTAAATCCTTGTTGGTAATCTCCTATTTTTTGCTCTGTGAGTTGCATCAGTTTTTTATTTATTAGCGTAGTGAGGATTTTATATGCTACGTTTAGGAGGCTAATTCCTCTGTAGTTTGTGCATACACTTGGGTCTCCTTTTTTTTTTAGTAATGGCACTATTAATCCCCTTTTCCATTCGCTGGGCATGCATTCCTTTTCCCATATTTGAGTTATTAATTTGTATAGTCGTTGTCTTGGATGATTTCCCCCATGTTTGATCATTTCATTTACGATATTATCCGTTCCTCCTATCTTGTTTAATTTTAGAGCTGCAATCACTTCCTCAAACTCTTCTTCTGATGGTTGCATTTGATTTTTCATTTCTTTTTGATTATCCACCTCCTCTTTTGCCTCTTCTGTGTCAAGACATTTCGTTTGTAGCAGGTTTTCGAAGTGTTTTAGCCATTCTTCTCCCTGTATATTTGTCATGTTTCTTTTCCTAGTTCGTTTTTTAATATATCTATAAATTTTGACGCTGCTCTTATTATCTTTTTCCAGTTCCTCCATTGTATCCCTAATCCATTTCTCCTTTTTTCTTTTTATTAGTTTTGTGCATTTTTTCCTAGTCTCTTGATACCATTTGTTTTCCTCGTCCTTTCCTGTTCTTAGCCACGCAAGCCTCGCATCCTTCTTATTCTTAATCATTGTCTCGCATTCATTGTCAAACCACTGATTCTTTCTCTCCCCTACTTTTCTATCTATCACTTTATCTGCCGTGTTTTTGATGCTTCTTTTTATGTTGCTCCATTCTTCTTCAATAGTTTTACCATCTCTATATGTGGATAGCTGTTTTTGCATCTCTTCTTCATATTGCTTATTCCTCTCTTTGATCTCCTCAATTTTCCATTTTTTCCTCTTTACTGATGTTTTCCTTTTATCAATCATTCTTAGCTTCACATTTAATTTAATCTGCTCTAATTTTTATCAGTTAGGCGTGGTTTTAGATTTAGTAGTGCTAATGGCTTATGTTATATGACTTTAGCAAAGACATGATTTTAAATTTTTCATGGCAAACTTTGAGGTGAAATCACACGTTATAATACCATACCTTAATAAGTGTAGGTTTCTAAACAAGCATTTGACCGACAAGTCGGACGTTGTAACGAACAGTGAATTACAGAATTCGGGGAAGTACCGACGCCGTCGGTGCTTAGCATATTAATTGTGCATGTTACCCTAGGTTATTCGTAGTTGTAGTGTTTATGCTTTCAACATGCCTCCCCAACGAAAACTCAAAAGTTTAACAGCAGAACAGAAACTGAAAATATTAAAAAAAAGTGGATGATGGGATTAAAAAGCAGACAGTAGCTGCTGAATATGACGTACCACCGAGTACATCATTATCAAGGATAATTAAAAACAAGGATTCTATTCGAAATTTTGCAAGTAATCTTGTAAGACGTCGCCTGCGTTGATTAAAAACGGAGTTTATAAAGCCTGCCGAATAGCAAAAATGGCCATTATGCAAATTTTTGCCACTGCTTGCTTTTGGCGCTAGTTGTCCATCGTTGACAGCTGTCAACTGGCTTTGATTTTTTACGATTTACAACAAATACGGGTTATTGGATGTTTAATATTTAATCCAGAAAGTGTATTACAATATAAATTTCAATTGTATGCAGGTTTTCAGAACCTTATGAGACAGTGTAAAAAATTAACTAAATAGGAGTGTAAGAAGGGTGCAGATACTTACTACTTTTCCTCGGCACAAACCAGGAAGACCTTCCAGGGATTGGACTGGTTATTTAGCTTAAATATAAAACTAAATCTGTAGAATTATGGCAAGGAGGAATGCAAAAAGACATTTTTAGAACGTACTTTTTGTTGTATAACTAAATGAATAACCAAAAATTAACAAATTTAAATTAGAAATACAGCTGTCAGTGAAAGGATAAGTAGCGCCACGGAGAAAATTTGAACTAGTCGATTAACTGTCAAACGGCCCTATTCGGCAGGCTTTATAAACCCCGTTTTGAATCAACGCAGGCGACGTTGTAAGACCAGCTAATTGCAAACGAAACCGAGACGTTACAAACATAAACGTCAATAGTGCCGTACTTAAATGATTTGTGTCTACGAGAGATCAAAACATACCCGTGTCAGGACCACTTTTACAGGAAAAAGCTCTAGAATATGGTCAGCATTTAGGAGCTATAAATTTTAAGGCTAGTGCTGGTTGGCTTCATAAATTTAAGAAAAGGTAAAATTTACATGGTTGTGTTGAGAATCATGTTTTTATTTCTAATTTAAATTTAGGCACGTCATATCGCAAAAGAACATCTGCGGGGAGAGTGCTGCAGTGGATGATAATCAGGTCAGTGATTGGATTCAAAATGTATTGCCGGGGATTTTGGGACAGTATAGCGAAGATAATATTTTCAACGCTGATGAAACCGGATTATTCTTCAAATGCCTACCTAACAAAACTCTGGCCTTTAAAGACGACAAATGCTATGGTGGAAAACGTAGTAAAGAGCATGCCACATGCCTTTTTGCAACGAACATGAGTGGTTCTGAAAAATTAAAACCTCCCATAATTGGCAGAAGTGCCAAGCTACGGTGTTTTAAAGGAGTTAAATGGCTTGCAGTCGATTATGAGAGCAACGCAAAGGCATGGATGACCTCTGAAATTTTCGAAAAATGGATGGTTAAAGTAGACAAACAATTTTCAAGCGAGAATCAAAAAGTATTAATGTTTATAGATAATTACCCTGCTCATCCTGCAATACAACAAAAACTTAAGGCTATCAAATTACAATTTTTTCCACCGTTAGTTCATAAAAAGTTTTAAGGATGTTTACAGGCGGAGGATCATTAAAGAAACATTGAGTGCATTAGAGGACAAAGCTCTTCCTAGCATATCACTTCTTGAAAGTGGAATGTAGATGTTAAACAAAAAACCATTCAAAATTGTTTTAAAAAGCCTGGTTTTGGTAATGAGTACGAGGAAGAAGACGAAATTCCACTTGCTCTATTAAGAGAACGACTACATAATCCAGAAGCTTGTTGAGCTAAGGCAAAATTTTCAAAAGTGTATTGAGCTGCTCTAAATGTTGAGAACGTATCTCTCTTGACGCTTTTCTTGAAATCGATAGTAATCTCTTAACTACCGACTATCCAACAGATAAAGACATTCTGCAGAGTGTATCAACCATTACACATGAAACATGAAGAACCACAAGAAGAAAGTGATGAAGAAATTGTGGAAAAACCATTACACAAGCAAGTTCTGCAAGCATTCGAGACCTAAAAAAATTATTTCATGACCGAGGAACAAACATCAGATTCGATTTATGTAGGTACATGTTGATAAATAAAATTGAAAAATTGTATGAACTAGGCTACGAGATGAAAGTTCGTCAACAATTTATTACGAATTACTTCTTTAGTAGTTATTTAAGCTACAAGGAATGTAAGGACGTATTAACATTTGAGGTAGGCGAATACGAGCCGAGGCGAAGCCAAGGCTCGTCGCCTTCCGAATAAAAGAGATAACTGAAATGCCGGCCGAACTTGATGAAGTGCTAATTTACGAGATATGTAATAACAAAAGGTAAAAAAATAATATTGCAGGTAAATATTGACTTAGCTAAATTGAAGTCCTTTACGCAGTTAATAATTTCATATCTCTAGAATTTTATTAATTCTATGATAGTTGCGAAACAGATTTAATACCGTCACTTTACAACGTATTGCTAGCCAAGTTTTATCTGTATAATTTCAAGTATTATTTGTCTTTCAGTAAATTAGAACTTCAGTGTTTGTCTTACGTTGGAGAATGTAAACTGAATTCATAACGCAACAGTGAATATAATGCTGCACATTTTACTGTCGGATTTGACAAGTTAGCAAATTAAACCGCAATGTTGAATTAAATTTTACAGTGATAATAATTCAGTAACAGACGTGAAAGTCAATTAAATTTTATGATTTTCGGACCCTGTCTATAACATCTGGTTTATGATTAGTTCTATTAATTACGTATTGAATTATTTTAATAATTTATTTGGAGACTTATAGAAATTAAATGATTTTGACGAATAGATATATTGACAGTTGGCTATATTCAAATTTTAAAAGTATTCACAATTCTACAACATTTGACTGATATTTTATGTTGAATAAACGTAATTTACATAGCATAGTTTGATTGCGATGGAGAAACTTCGATATTTAAAAGGTAAATATTTTATGGCCGATTTTAAGTAAAAAAGTCTCTACCTCTGCTTACGTACCATAAAGTTAATTATTGCTTTCTTCTTGAGTAGATAAAACATTTTTACCTGATTTATTCTATCATTAAACTTCCAGGGAGTATACGAGAAAAGTTTAATATTCCGAAATTAGTCGTCCGTTAAAAGAACGCGTTGCGAAGCTAAGAATTCGATAGGTTTTCCAGTAGAAGAAAAAAATATTGATGGGATTCCGATAATAAAGGAATCGATAATAATCAATCATTCAAATCGTTATCACATCTGTTCAGAGGGGACGATTTGTAAATCAATCCATTCGTTGGCGTTTTTCCAATTTGGATTTAAATTAGCTCAGTATTTTGGTCGTTTATATAACGAATGGCATTAGCCAGAATCTGTGTTTGACAACCCTTACGCAGTTAATAATTTCATTTTCAGTCGAATAAATGGGCACGCCACTTGCCTCGAGCAAATTAACTTAATAACTACTCCGGTCCGAACTGCCTTTATTATTATTGGGTTATATTTTAGTACAAAATGTCACTTTATTTACTAACCCTCGCCCTTTATTATATTTAAGTAACGCTAAATGACATTTAATTGTCCGGTTGTTAAGTACAAATGTTAAATTGAAACGGAGAAACGGACGGGGGTGCCCTTCTCGTCTAATTGAATTGAAACCTTTCTCGATTCTTAGCGTTAACGCTTTTTCGATTCCCACTTGAAAATTTCGACACGTTTTAAACGTTTTTATTTGTAAAAGTATTTTCGTTGCACGTTCGGATATTTTTGGTTTACCCATAAACGGAACGCATGTTGGACACCCTAATTAATCATCCATTAGCGTGAGATAAAATAAGCTTTTAAAAGGGTAAGTTAATTTATTTCCGTTTGATCCATCATGTAATGTCCCGCGTTTACACCCCCAAACAGGGCTAAGCAAATACTGTAGAAATTTCAAATTAAATTATTGGGACTGCTGCTGCTGGTGTAGGACCTGCATGACGCTTATGTTCATATTAATTAGATGTCATGCTTATTACGTTTTACACCAACCTTTTTATCATAGAAAAAGAAGAAAATTACCAAATAAAAATAAAATTAATTAATCAAATCTGGGTTTACACTTTGATAGGTTGTAATTATCACGTTATATTTGCAGGGAGAAAGAAGCTTGATTTTATTATTATTGGTAGTCATGCTAATATGAAAACAAGCATGAATCTACCGCCTAGAGAAGTAACATTTACTTTGAAACTCAGGTATAGGTAACTATTGATTATATTTTTGACATTATAATTCTGTGACAATTTCTTATGTAAGTTAGTGTAAATGCAAACGTTATTCTGGCCACACTTTTTTAACTGACACAACTAATATTCTTAGTATAAGACTGAAAGAAAGAGTTTATCCCGGAATTTACCTCAATTTCCGCAAAAGAGCGAAGAAAAGATTCCCTATTTAATATGTCACCGTATAACAGAAGGTGTTTGTCAGTAACTAATCCTTTGAGGAGTTTCTGTGCCAGATTGAGGAAAATTCTTGTCCTGCTTTACGTTTCCACATAGTTTACGGTAACCGTCGCGCAGTTTTCTTGCTGTGGGATTCCTACACTGCAGTACTAGTACGTACGTGGTCTATTAAATTTTAATAAAGCTGAACTTGCAAGCAAAATGCCTCGCATTTTATTATGATTGTATCTTTCGTTTTTATCGTAATTTCCGTTAGAAATTCACGGTGCGTTTATATGTTGCTCTTTTTGAATTTTATGTAATCTTTTCTTTCAATTTAATGGGAAGACGTTGTTTTAGTTAGATGAAAAATTCTACTCAAGAATTTAGAAATGGCTAAGATAATTTTAGAAAGTACGCAAAACTTCAACACTGTTGTTTATGCATTTCGTGATGAGTTGTGTATGCCAAAAAAATAATGTCACCTAATTGTCGCCTACAAAATACAGGAGTTTTGCAAAGGTGCTGACTGTTGACAAAGATTAAGTGCGGAAGTGCGACCATTTTTCATTATGAAAAACGTTTCTTTTACTTCCTGTCGTAAATATAAACTTAGGTGTTTATTCATCAAAAATTTATGCTGGTCTTTAGATGAAATATAATTTTGCTCTGATCGTAAATATGGAAGACCCCAAGTTAGATTTTGATTTTTTGTTTCTTCTTCGCCAGAAAGTTTTAATTTTTCATAATTTATATCCGAGCTTTAAGGCACAGTTTTTCAATGCAGCATTGATAAATTAACGTTTATAATTTTGTAGGAGATGCTTGTCTCAAGTTTCCCTAAAGCAAGCAACGGTAAAAGTGTAATAATCGTTCCTTTGTGCTTAGTTACAATTTTGGTTCGATATTCTGTATCCTCGAAAGTAAATTGAATTGTCTTTTGCAGACATAAATCGTGTATAAATGGATGTTGAGTTACCACAACCGTGTTGGTTACAAAACATGTGACCCACTTCTTTAACATAATTTATAGAAATTTGTGGATGGGTCATATGTTACGGAAATAAATGTAATTTTAATAATTAACACGAAGCACACGTGAAGTGCCAAATGAAAATCGAATGGGATAA
Source organism: Melanotus villosus (assembly GCA_963082815.1). Classification (NCBI taxonomy): domain Eukaryota; kingdom Metazoa; phylum Arthropoda; class Insecta; order Coleoptera; family Elateridae; genus Melanotus; species Melanotus villosus. The sequence continues at coordinate 57,961,726 of OY720418.1, read as the reverse complement.
TTACAAACTTTAACCTTTCAGGTTTCGTCTCGAGATCTATCCGAGTCTAAAAATGTACTTCACGCGTTAAATTTCGAGAGAGAGTTTAATATTTCAAGCCGACCTTTTTCTCTTTTTTACGACGCACTTAAGTACTCGCTAAGCATTTTTAAATACAATTAGTTGGGGGGTTTTCGTCAATTTGTTTGCATAAAACATCGAAATCACTTTTTAAGGATATACCTGTTTTCGCTGCGACGAGAAAATTTTCGCTCGTCTCCCCAGCAGAGCGCAACAATTATCCAGTATTACATCCATTTACGTCTTTTTCACCTTCCTTTTAGGAGCAATCTTTTTGGTGAGTTAAAGTAGGGAGCTGGTGTGCTGTTTTGCAACTTGATCTATTATTTACCAGGTTTTCACTTTTTCTTCGAAGTCCCACCACGGTACGGTTTCCTCGACCAATTTGATGCTACACTTGATTTTTTTAGAGGACTTTTTCCTCCATCCACTGATGTATAGGGCTTCATTTTTATTGCGGTGTAATTTTTTCTTGCGGAACGTTGCGCCGATTTTTTCTGTCAATTTGAAAATTACAGAACATTCGTCGTCCGTACCGATCGGAATTGTAGAGATTGGATTGAAAACGAATGCTCTATATTTGTGTTCGAAGAGATAGGATTAGAAGTGACCTTCTCATTCATCCATCTAACTTTTCGAGATTTATTGTGCTACAGGTTTGGACGTGAGGCGTAATTTAAGCACTCGAAATATTTGAATATCGATAAATATTACTCGAGCCGAACCTCTGTTAACAGTTCCAAGTAGAAAATTTGGTCCTTGGTTTGCTTACGTAATTAAAGTTAATACTAAGAAGATTTCCATTTATTTCTTGCGTTATAATAGGCAGTTTAACGCATATTTTTAAATAGACAAGGAAAGTAATTTTATTTTGAAAAATATAATATTTGCATTGGTTTAGCCGCATATTCTGCAATGTGCGAAATAGAAAGGGTTTTATATTCGAATGATGGAGTTAATGGATGCACGCATAAAATTGATATGAAAACGAGAGTTTATTTACATACATATTGGAAATTCTCAACGCAGGGGAGAATTACAATCCTGTATTTTAGAAATTTTTTGGAATTTCCTATATTGTTATCTACAGCCCGGCGCCTCCACCAAATTGAATCACTTTTTCGTGTTTGCTTTCTCCAAAGTAAGTGAACTTCAGTAATTGATTACCCCAGCGTGTTTTAAAATTAAACGGGTTTGCCTATTTTCAGGGAATTTATATTATTTATGTAATCCATGACAAGTGGAGTTGCTGAAAATTTAAAATATTTCTTGTTGTTCACTGATCAGTAGAAAATAATATGTACACAAAAATGCTCTTAAAAAGGGTGCAATTAACTGTTATCATTTGCGTACATATTGAATTATTGTTTTAGGTCACATAATTTATTTATCGAAAATTCCTGAAATTTTTATGTGTTTTTACACCCCACAGTTTTCATTGAACGTTTTTAGTTAAATTTAAACCTTGTGGTTCCATTTTTGTTGGGATTTTTTAAGAACGAAAGTATGTTTAGTAAGTCGAATTCTCGAATTTTGCATTTATATCTAGGCCGCTAGCTAAATAAATTTTAAAAATAACTTAAACACGTTTAGTGGAAAACAGAAGAACGAACTTCTGCATCCACTTTTAGCAATTAAAACTAATCAGTAAAGGGGAAAAACTGAGTAAAGGGGAAAACTTAGTAAAGGGGAAAAACTTAAATTTCTCTTCGTTCTTTATAACAGCAATGCAAAAAATCCCCAAGGCAATTTTACAACACCCGCGCACATCTTGTATTATTCCACTTCGACATTGTCTTCATTTTATATAAATTTTTGTTGGGTAAAGCTTCGCTATTACAACAAAGTTTACAGGATGTTAACTGTTGAAGTATAAACTTCAGCTAAAAATTTTACGCGAGGATTGTGCCAATACCTGAGTTTTATAAGCTTTTTATGTATAATTCCATTAAGGAAGGGTTTTCCGTAATTTTATGACGCCAAACCACCAGACACTTTAATATGTTTCTTACAGTCGTTAGTCTGAAAACTAAAAAGCCCAGCGGTTGAAAATGTTCAGAGGTTATTTGTTTATTCCTGTAGATTTTTAGTATTTGTTTCAAATTTGTAAATGGAGAAATTTAAATATAGTAGTATATTAAAACACGTTACAAGTTACAGAAGGCAACCTTTTCGCATACGAGCCCGAACGGACGAGTGCCCGAATTGTCTTCTGTAATTAGTATTTTATATTATTTTCTCTGTTTCGGCTTTCATTTACATTATTTATTTATGTTGATTTGTTGTTTACTGATTATCTTCTTGGTTAAGAGGTGTGGAAGTAGTAATTTCAGTAGAGTTTTTCTTCAAATAATAATAAATTATTTAAGTTTGTATGTTATTTATTGTCATACGTTTCGGAAATTAATTCCTTTATCAATGGATGGGTAATATTTTAAAAATTAAATAGAATAGTACATCTAAAATAATTTTACAATTTTATTAAATTAGAAATAAGCGAGAAAATATATACTTACTTAAAATTAATTGGATTTAATGAATTATTATATAAATATTACAAAATTTTAAGTTTTCTTATTAGTAAACTTCAATTTTTGACATGGCTGGTTGGTGTTTGTACGTGAAATGTGTTGTTTTTGGTTTTTTATTTTATGAATGTAATGAGATATCAGTATAGTTGGTTTGTGTGGATAGTAAAGGTTTTTGAAAAATATAAAGTGAATGGAAATTTTTATAAAATAAGTTTATTTGAGATATGGGTTATTCTAGTAAATTAATAGTAATTTGTAATACAAGTGTTGAAAGCTTGCGTTTGCCACACGAATGTGAAGTTTGCAGCACGAACGCTAGTGAGTGCTGCAGTCACATGCACTGCGGACGGACTATAGCTAAGTTTACGATTATTTTATACTACAGTCGTACCGTTTCGTTTTGATTCTCCTTTTCACTGAAAAGAAACCCACTAATCTGTTTGCTTTATTGCTATAGAAACATTTAAAATTGTTTGTTCTGCCATTAAAACAAAAATCCATGTCTTAGAATTGTTAGTTATTATGAGCCTATGTTTTCATGGCATGCCCTAATAAAAACTTAAACTTTCTTCTTCTTTTTCCTCTATTTGCCCAAGGCTAGGCCAATGGCCTGTTAATAACTCATAGGTAGGGCTCGGAAAAATATACACTATAAAATGACAACATATGCCGTTTATATGCACTAAAAAGCATGTAAATATGCACTTATTAGGCAATAAAAACTGAATATATGCACCAACATTGACACATATGCAGCTAATATGCATTTATAAAAAATGACGATCATAAGGATTTAACCGCGAAAAAATAAGTCTCAACACTTGCAACACTAAACACAAATTTCAAAACTGTTTAAAATGTTTACTACTTAAATGAAATCTGCAGAATAAATGAAGCATGATCGATTCATTCGTTTCCGCAAAATAGCTGGAAGTTTTTTACAACTTAGTGGTGGATTACGAGGCTTAAATACAACTATCGTAAATTATCCCTACTAGGCCGGAGTAGAAAAATTTTACAGCTGCCTCAAAATAGAAGAATTCATTTATAAAATTTTAGGAATAAAATTTTGGGGAAACAGTCTTAAGCCACCGCCGATTGATATTATATTAAATGATTAAAATGTATAAGGCGGTCGTGAATCAGTTGGTTCAGCGTGCGTCTGACCACTGAGATGGCCCGGGTTCGATTCCCAGGGCCACATATATGCCGAAAATACCCGGCCGCTTCCCTCGGAAGGCAATATCAAACCACCGAGGTGTATTCTGACTAGTAAAGGCCTCCCTGGAGTAGAAGTGGAAGCACTCTCGTGGTTCGGAGCCCACGTTAACCTGTAGGTCCCCTATGTCTGCAGGCTACTTGACACGCACACCACAGGCATATGAAGTGGGGGGTCGCCAACGCCCTGTAAAGGGTATGACTCAAAAAAAAGCTAATATGCACTGTAATCTGCAAATATGCAAATATATACAAAATAAAATTTTCAGAAGTCGATTTTTTAGAACCTAATTCGGATAAATACCAAAAATTACAGCTCTGCACATAAGCTAAATTATATGCAAATGCATATTGCTATGGTAACCTTTATTATTTAGTTGTTAATACTTTAATTGTAATTTTGATAAATAAATTGATTTGCTCCAGCTAACTCAACCTCGGGTGATTAAATGAGTTCCTTTCTTTTAAGTTCAATAAAAATATGTTTTATGCAGTTTTATTAACAATTTTTAATATTCTACCTTCCCTAAATGTAATATCTATAGGCCGTTTCACTTTTAAAAAACCACCACCTGTTGAATTATGTTGGCAAAATTAAAATTACCCTAATATTGCGATTTTTGAAATAAAGGGTTGGCATTACCATTTGTCAGATTTGAGTTAATTTTCAAATTCAATTTGTCTAACGCTCTAACATTTTTGGAAAAATGGGACGTAAGAAGCGCAATGTATTAGATCGAAAGATGAAAAATGCGTTAGTCAAATGATCTGGTAACGAAAGGTCATAGCGAAAGATGACAGAACAAATAACATCATAACTGATCATAACCTCTAAAAGTCAAGCTATAATATTTCCCACTAAACATTGTTGCCGGTTGTATTTCTAAGGTATAATGCGACGTTGGTGTTTTTTTAAAAGTGAAATGGAGTATAGCCTACCACTTATAACAGTTTTTAAATACGCTCACTTTTTTTTTGTGTTTTCAATCCAAATCTAATATTCACTTTTCTTACTCCAAAACAGTTGATATAATTTTCTTAATCCAAATCAGTTTATATAATTTTAGTCCAAATCAGTTTATACGTAGTAATTGACTTTCATTCCAATTTTACTATTTAGCTGTCCAGGAATCCGATTTCAATCCTCAGTTGATCAGCAAACCAGTCCAATTTTATTTATATCACGTTATTCTTCCTTCTTCAATTTATTTATTTAACCTCCTCCACGCAAGAATGCAATCCCCTTTTATACCCCGTAGACAATGATGTTACCATGACACCGTGAATAATGATTATTCACTGCTGGCAGTGTATAATGGATAGCATTATGTTTGATCAAACACATCAATAATTGACAGATTATTGACTAGTCGTGGACAAATTAAATTTATAATACAACAACATTATCTAATCCTATTTAGATTTTTATGTTATATTAAAACTGCATGAAAATAATTATCAATCTTAATTCATTAAAAATAAAAGTAACCTCTATTTAAAATAATATGTTAATACCAATTGATATCATCTCAATATATTTCCGAGCTCTACTCATAGGTATGAGTACTGTGAGTCCTTTCTTTGCACGTATACTGGGCAGGAGGCTAACCTTACCCATCGATAGAGGTGAAGAAGATCTGGTTATCAAATTTGTTATATGATAACAGGGACCGTCGGCTTCACGTGCCCTCTGAAGTATGGAGAAGCGTACGACCTTTCAACGGGGTTATCGCCGGTCCCAGGAGTAGAACCCAATATGCGTACGTGAGACGCCTATACCTTTTACACGTGGCTATCCGCTCTTCAACTTTTAAAAAAGGTAAATTGGCAACTTGGCAGATCAAAAAAATGTATTAAGCGGTACAACAAAAAATAAATCCTAGTAGAAAAATCAATAATCCAAGCTTACTACCAAGCTTTGTATCATACAAAAACGAATCTGTCAGGGAAGAGTATTAACTTGAGTAAGTAATGGATACGAAGAAAGGTAAATGTATTTTTTGGAGGATTTAGAACTGAAACAAAGCTAATCAGTAGTGATTAAAGATATCTTGATGATTTAATGAAAGCATCTTCTGCATCTTCGTCTTCTTAAGTTTATCGTTGAAGGTTGATAACATGCTATTCTGATTAACATGCGAGAATTTATTCCCGCCCAGTAAGGTAGGTAGGTAGGTATGCTTTTAAGCCAAAAATGATGCTTTCTTCTTCCTGCTGCCGTTTTTCCTTTCACGCGGCCTTCCGTGATCCTGAACGAATTGTATTTAGCATTTCGGTAGATGTGGTCCAAGTGAGGAGTTTTCGCTTTTTAATTATTGTCAAAAGCATGATGTCACCTAACTAAAATAAATTAGAAAGAGCAGCTGAAATATGGAAGAAGACTGGAAATGTATATAGAATGGCAATGAGTTTAGAGAAAACAGACAGGAATTATGGTGGTATCAAAAGACGATAATCTACAGATAAATTTAGACGGGTATGAAATATGAAGAAATAAGTACCGTGAAGTATTTCTAAGTTAATCTTGCGTGATAAGCGGAGTTATAATAGAAAATAATGGGGGTAGAAATGAAAATATTAAGGAAAATAGAGAAAGAATTGGACAAAGTAAAAGCGTGAAGTCAAAACCAGACTGCGGCTTTCGCCAATCTTTAAGATTAAATGCCAAGTATGTTTGGGGATCTCGTTCATATCACTAATGAAAACTTAGTGAACGAAATATTTAGGACAAAATAAAAAGGAAAAATATCCCAAGGTAAACTTAGAAGAATCTGTAACCTCAGCTAAATCCTAAAAAAAGACGAATTTGGATAAGCAATAGGTTAAAGATAGAAAGAAAGAGCTGGAAACTGTTCCAGACAAGGAACAAAATCCCCAACACCACTTATAAATTTATTTGACATATTTATTTATCTCCGTTTGATTGTTAGTTGCTATGGACAAACAGAATTAAAATAGCCAAATTAAAATCAAGTGCGGTTTTTATTAAAATACAAAACAAAGCAATATGAATGAATATCGGAATGGGAAAAATTTCGTATTTCAGCAAATAAAAACAGTACATTATTTTTTGTAAAAAAAGGTGTTTGATTTTCATCGTTGCAGACTTTATTCAGAGTATTATTAAACTGAAATTTTGTACGCCTCTTTAAAAACTGTTGGAAATGTCTGTTCGGAAGCTTTTATTCAGAACTTTTCAGGAGTCGCATGCTGGAATACTCGAGCCTATAGACGCTTTTTGTGAACGCTTTTACTGCGTGCGCGAAGTAGTCATAATTATAATTTATGTCACAACGACATTGTAAGCTACGGGTTCTAACAAGCAGCGCCTTTTTGTCTCGGGCAAATATTTCTGTCAAACACCGGCGCTCGGTCGTTACCTTCGCTGCTTAGGAAGTTCCTTCTAATATTGAATTTAATGCATTTACAAATCCATTTCCTTATTGATTTGGTTAGCGAAAGGAAAACGGACAAATCCCCAAATGCCCAGAGGTTACGCCGTTCGTTCAGCTGGGGGGTAATTTTCGCGTTCCATAATATCCGTTAAACATGTTCCTTTTTATTTCCTCTCTCGAGGGAGCAAACTATAAAATTTGGCTTTATAGTTGCTGATGTTACAATTGTTGCAAGAAGTCGAGACGACGCTTCAGTCTTACGTATGCTTTTTCAATTTAAGTCTTCTTTTTTCATTGAGTATTCCCTATTCACGCATTTTCCAGTTACTCATCTAGCCCTAACACCGTCCGTGCATCAATTTCCACCCCCCTTTTCTTCCTGATATTGGATTTTGCAGTTCCGGCTCCTGCTGGCAAAATAAAGATGTAGTGGTTCATCGTCCTATGTTACTCCCGTTCAGGATACTCGAATACGAATGTTCGAGGCGCGAATGCAACTTTTTCGGGCAATAAAACGCCTGGGGGAAGCTTTCCTTCGGGTTTTTTGTTAAACAAAAATAATCCCTCGTAACGGTCGAGGAATTACGACCTGTTCCACATGTCATGTCACTTTCAGGAAATAATAGAAACGAAACGAAAGGGTCCCCGTTATTAATTAGTTAAGTTCGGCTGCGTATAACTACCCAGATTAAAGTGTACGGAGCTTTTGTGCGGTGAAGGCTTTATGGACGTCCATAAAACTGAGTGTTATTATCCTGGATGGATGTAATAGCCCAACGAAAATTGTTGAAAAATATTAGCGAAAATGGATCCCTTTTTGGTTCTTTGTCGACGTGACTATTTATCTACCGTTAATTTACGGAAATACGTTTCATTAATTTTAAAACTAACGCTTGTTTCTGACAGAAAGGCTTTTAGTAAAATGGAAAATGAAAAGAGTATACCTCGTGAAATTAACAGTTTTTGGTTGGAAGTTTAAGTCCCTAATGTTTCAGAATTATTTTGTTTTTGTTTCAAGAACCAAAAAGCAAACTAATGAAAATAAGGAAGGTTAGCAAATCAGCTGGCAAGAAAATCGTGAAAATAGTGTTTCGTATTTTGAGAATCCAAAACAAAAGTCTATATCACATGAAATTAATAAGGAAGTTTTCCAAAAGTTATCGTCTAATATTTATTTTGTTTCCTTTTATTAGTCTAGACCGATCGCAAACAGAACAGCTCAAAATAAAATTGGAAAAAATTAAGTTTCTTTTTCTAAAATGCATTTGACTCTTGCAAAGTTAATACTTCTCTTAAAAACAATATACTCGTATTTCCAAAAATTACTTAAAATTTTCCTGATTCGTGGCCACAAATTTTTAAATTTAAGAGAAAAGTGCATACATCAAGCTTGGTACATGTACAGGGTGACATCGAAAAAACTACAATGCATAGTACCACGCGATAGAGGACCATCAAATAATAAAAAAAGTTCTTATACGCTAATGTCCAATCGCCGTTTTTTTTTTCAAGATACTAGCCAACTACAGGAAAGCGTTTCAACGCGTTAAAAATATGATAATATATTCTAATAATATATACTCGAAACTAAAATACACAAAATAGCCACCTGCAAGGGCATAGTGTGCACCAATTTTGGTTCAATTATGTCTTCACAATCGGAAGAAATTAAAAAAAAATTTAAATTTTCTAACAAACTTTTAACATCCTGTATCTTAAAAAAAAAGACGATCGGACATTAGCGTATAAGAACTTTTTTTATTATTTTATGGTCCTCTATCGCGTGGTACTATGCATTGTAGTTTTTTCAATGTCACCCTGTATATTAATTTAATATTATCAAAACCAGACATTTTAGACGAGTTTAAATTTACTTTTTTCTAACACTAATATCTTATACTGTTTCTATGGTGCATAAGAGCTCACTTGTTATGTTTCCTTTAAAATACGTTTTCTCTATAAAATACGCCGTCAATGACAACGTATTTTATAGGCCTTTAAATACGTCGTTGCCTAGCAATCTTCGCATTTTGTGTATTATGGCACGTCTCAAATAATAATTTATTAAAATTTCTAATAATATATTAGTGAAAGAAAATGTCTGGTATTAGTGTTAGAAAAAATCTTGAAGATAACTCGTGTTTTATAGTTTAAAAATCTCGGTCTATCAAATCCTCGGCTCACTTCGTTCGCTCGGATTTGAACTACGACCTTGATTTTTAAACCTTCTATAAAACACTTGTTGTCTTAATAGCTATAAAACTACAGTGATATTTTAAAACCTAAAGCCGAGCTTTTTAACTTTAGCCTTTAAACTTGCTACTAAAGTATTATTAAATTGTATAAATACAATTTCGGTCTATATTTCCTTCACCTGTTTATGGTTAGCTTCGATATTAAAGTTATGACATCAAACATTCTCGCTTTAAAAGGGTAGGTTTACTCAAAACGATATTCTAGCACAGGTTGATCCCACCGCGAATTTATATTAGCTAATTTTCATATTTTCCTCAGCGACCTGCTGAGAGAATGCGTGTTTTGAGCTCCCCTAAATTTTAATTTGGCGTATAATTCAATTACTTTCCTCGTAAAAAAATGTCGCGTTTGTAGGTCTCCATTGCATTTAACACACTGTATGCTTTTGGGGTGGTTATGAAGTGTAACGACTCTCAGACAAAAGAATAAAAAGGTTAATGTCGGGGTGCGGTGTTGTACTAAGTGTAGTTCAGGAAAAAGGATTATTGCCGAGCCCAGATTTAAACGTTTTCTAAACTCGAAACAAAAAGGCGAAAACCGTTTGTAACACATCTTGTTAAATATTCTTAAGTGGCGATGAAGAGATCAGCCAACGCTTGAAAACATTAAGTACACGTATTTTTATATTTTTTCTTGTCTATTTATTAGTTTTAGGTTTTATCCTGATAAATTGATTTTCCGATTAAATTCTTCTATTTTATAAAATTCCGTTGTTTGGAGACATTTAAACGAAGGTTTCTGCAACCATCGTAAAAATTATATGAGGTAATAAAACCCTGCATCCATTTTAAAACGTAATAAATTCCATTATTTATCATACGTAAATATAAAATAAACCATAAAATTTTGATTGGAGATGGCTAATGGCGTATTTCTCATTAGAATTCTGAAATTGCTTTCTAATTTATTACGTTTTGTCTTACTTCGATTGCAACGGGTTTGTTAAAATATATGAATTTTGCATTTTTTGGTAATTTTCTGAATTCGCATTTCGTCCAAAAATTAGGTTGAACCAAAGAGTTAAGAGTATTTAACTTTATGGAACATAATGTAACAATGTAAAACTTATTATTTGTTTGTTATTTCAAAAAAAAAGTGATGGATTTTCAGTAATATGAACTTTACCTTCGGCCTGTTCACAGTACAATTTATAAAGTGGCTTCATATTCTGCTTATTTGTAAATCGAACATATAGTATAATTATTGTTATACGTTCTGCAGTTTTAAATTCGCTGAAGTTTGTCGCTTTAAAACGTTTTAGCAAGTAAATGAGTTTTGATTAAGCATTGAAGCTTAACTTTATTCATAAAAGTGTAATTTTCAGAATGTTGTTCAATAAGGTCACCTAAAAGTCGTCTGTCAAATTATGTTGCTGTTTTGTAGACTGTCATTATATTTTTCCAAATGTAAAGTCTCGCCTTTAGGAAAAGTACTTTATTTAACGATTTACTTCTTTTCTTTACTTGGATTATTTTGTGGTTTTGAATGAGAAAGGCAAATCATCCGCCATAATCTCTGAAGGTTGATTTAAAAAGGTTAAAAGTTCACTATTCCAAACCCAAACTTCAGAGTAAATTCTTTTCCATATGAAATGCGTTGTTTTTTCTGAAACATTTTCACTTTTAATACAAAAAATACGCCTCCCACATACTAAAATGGCTTAGAATATAGATCAGTAAAATCTGCATTGAAATTCAGCCCATTCAAAGTTTTCTCGTTCTTTCTTGACATATCCTATTTTTTTATTTGCGACTTTGATAGCGTCTTTTCCACTTTTCTTGTTTCCATGATCTTTTAGTACACCTTAAAGGCATCACCAGTGTACGTCATCAATCATTTTTGTTTTCATTCGGTTTTTGATCGCCTTACATGTGACTTTTATGAGTTTATTAGTTGAATTTTCTTAACTTTTAGCAGATTTAATATTTTTTTTTGTGTTTTCATTGTTAGTTTTAAGTTTGCGTATCATTTTTGTTAATAATATGAATGTAAAGACGAAGAAGTAAGATCAAACGCTGATCTCGGGTAATCAAAGAAAATCTCACTTACCTTCTTTGTAATGTAAATAAGATATTATGGTAAAAAATGGCACCAATTAAGAACTTTTTTTTTGATAGAATCCATGTTATCATGGTATCAAATGTCAATATATGTGAGCAATAATTATAAGCTTCCTATCAAATAACAAATGTTACCGATACGAGTTATTGGTATGCTATGAGTACCTTAAATGTGTTAGAGCGTTGAAAACTAATACTGCAAACTACTGTGCAAACTGCTGTGTCCAAATATAGTTCATATCGTGCACATGCCTAAGTTCCTAACAACATCGCAATTAAAAAATTGTCAAGTCAGTTAAGGGCAAAACCCTGTCATTTCGTAATCTTAAGACAAAATGTGGTGCTACCCATCCTCATATATTAAAGATTATAAAACAAAAAGGCATACAATACCTTTTAAGGACTGACGTTCCAAAATGCACTCATGAGCAGGTTGAAAGACAGCAAACACGACTGCAAACTTTGATTTAGGGAGATCGACCGTATGAACATAATAACTGAAAATTTTGAGGTTATGTTGTGGTGTTGGCTACACGGTATGCAGTAAAGTATCAAATTTAACAACAAATAACTTTTTACTTAATAAAAAAAGTAAAATACAAAGATTGACGAATTATGATTAGAGAAAATGCTTAAAATGTCTGCTTTGTTTCCTCAAATATAACTGAATACGTCTTCTCATCCCATCACAAACATTTCGCAACAGTTGAGGTAAATTATTAATTTCTTACATTTTTCTTTGAAGGTATTTCAGTATTCCTGCTAATGATCCTGCAGTTGATACACTCTCGCAAAAAGTTTAGAATATCTGCAACTGCAAGTGCTGTTGCACCATCTTGCTGCAAGAAAAATGGCGCTACTGTGGGACGCTAGGATATTAACAACTAGTATTTTTAAGGATTTAATTGATACCAATAACTTATTCATTATTATGAAAATTTAATTTGGAATAACGCTCTCCGTAGCATCAGGATAGTGTTGCGCTAGTCCTTGGTTCGAATCTCCCGATGGGCAGGATTTTCCTGTAGTCTGAAGGTCGGTATCGAGCCCTGGTGACCATTCGTCGTTGGACACCAAATTAACGACACTCTCCTTCGAATACAGTCCTACGAGGTAGACTAACAAATTCAAACCTACGTATTTTCTATTCTTAGAACACTTTTCTCAAGAGAAGTAAACTAATGAGAAGACACAAAAATCATCTATTTTATTTAGTCGAAGTTAGGCCCTACACGTCCACACACTTACACTATACACATGGTGCAGGATGTAGGATCAAACGACGCACCAATCACCTTACTCGCAGAGTCGGGGCCGGATTGTGCATTGCACCCGTAATACCCAACGCATCAGCACAACACTATGTCCCGAAAGGGAATAATGGGCCCTAATAATAATAATAATAATAATAGAGACGCACGATATTTCCACGGTAATTAAATATGACGTTAAATTTTAGTAATATGATGTACGAATACTGGCAAATAGCATTGAAAATATTATTTACGATGATGAATCTTATTATCTGTTAGGAACTATCAAAATAGCATCTAATGCAGGCCTCTGTTGCGATGCTAAAAAATGCAACACTTGAAGTCCGATTTGATTTCGAATAAATTTGGAGTGAAAATTGTGTCTAGATATTTCGTTCTCAAAAGCGTATTTCATTTAAACCAGTTGCGCTTTAAAAGCGTCTGTTTACGCAGAAGAATGTACCTACTAGTTAAACGCAGATTAAGAAAGCCTTTTGTTGATCATCATTATCGATATGGTCGTTATGTTTTTGGTTAGATGCGCAAAAAGAAAACAATCCACCGAATGTTTTCCGCAGTTACGGCCTGGCCTTTTGAACGTTTCTGGGCACATTTGAAAGCAAAAGTAGGCAAAAATAATTGAAGTGCGAAAATTTCTCACCAACTAAAACTCAGAATAAAACGCACATAATCAGAACTTCATGAGCTGTTTAGTCGGTTGTGCCGTCATAATCCCGCAAAAATTTTCAAACCACAGTTAAGTCCTCTATCTGTAATTAATAATTAAGTTGTTTAATACTTAAATCCTTGTTTTGTATTATTAGTTGAATTACATAATTTATAGAACTGGTGCCAAGTTGTAGTTACCACATCTTAACTGTTTTGCATGGAATAAATCGTTTGAAAATAATAATCACATTGTGAAATAAATAAAAGCCGAATTTTCAAGGACAACTTATGTTTATTTAAAAAAGTTGAAAACAAAGAAAATGTTAAAAATCAAGGAATTTTTACTTTTATTTTCTTTACGATTGAATTTTGAACCGTTGGGTTTTCCATTTGTTCTTAGATTTTTACCTTTGAAGTTGACTGAACCTGCGACTTGTATTCTATTTCTTAACTTTTAAAATTTCAGCGTTAAGCTGTCCCAGTTTTTCCAACTTCAACAATTTTCTTTGTCCTTGTTTTTTACTTAATATGATAATAATAATAACTGAAGAACAGGTTACATCTTGTAATCCTCTGCCCTTACAACAGAAGACTTTGTAATATTTACATATAAATTGCTCTCCAGCCTGGAAGATTATAAGGACAAAGTTTCGTATAGTAAAATTCGGAAGTAGATTAGTGAACGAATAATTTCAGAGTGCTTCGTTCAATTATTTTTATGTAAGAAAAAAGAAAGGCCAGAGCGTTTTGGGTTCTTAACGACTTCTAAAAACGTTGAGAGGGGAAACTTCCCTTCTTTCTCATTTCATATTTTATTTTAATGCTTCTAAAGTACCATCGTTTTAAAAAATTGTCATTTCTAAGGGTTTTTTTTTTGGATGTTGATGTATTTTAGATAGGAAAATTGTGTTGGGAAACTAAAAGTTTTTGTAAATTTTTAATATTGTTGAGTAATAAACGTGTTCAGTTGAAGTTTAATTTTTGAATAATCTTGATTTGCTTTCTAAGTATTTACTTCTTACAATATTTAATTCTAATAATTTTCGAAAATCTAAAGCTACAAAAGCTAGGTTCATTACGGTGATTGTTTCAATATTTTTATTCGAAGCCTGTAAAACTTACAAATTATCATAATTCGTAGATTTAGGTTTATACGACACACATTCGGAAGTTCGTCTTGCGAAGTTACGACACTGTTTCCTTTAAGTGCTGGTTTAGCAGGATCATTCGAGCATGCGGCGTGTAAAATTATTTCATGATATCTCAGTTAAACGAATACCGCTTTTCAAACCCGGAATTGAAAATTTCTTTCATCTTTCGTCATCATCTCACCTGTGCTTGCGATAATACCATTTCATGTTGCGGTTATTTGATTTCTTTTCATTCCGGTCTTCGCTAATCCTCTCTAAAAGAGGATTTTCATGCAACGTCTACTCATATCTGTACAAGGGGAAGAGAGAACTGTTCGCAATATGAATTTGTAGAATATACGGTTAAAACAGAAATGTCTTACAAGACGCGGTGCGATACCTTCTTTCACAACAGTACGGGAATAGACAATTATCAAATCGAATAAATTAGATAATATTTCATCCCGAGAAGATATTAATAAATCCTTAACCTAACGTCGATAAAGCTGCTACATCGTTAAAAAAATTATTTCTTCAATATAATATAATACGAGTATACCTACCCAAATATGGGTATAGAAAAAGGAAGAAAGAAAGGACAACGACGAAATAGTTAAAAAGGAGCTTTACCGCGACGTTTTTCTATGGTGTTTCCCGAAGCTTAGACAGTAATAACAATTAAGATCTTCTGTCATATAGTGTTACCTTGTTCCAAGTGGTCTCTCGTGATTATTCCGTTTTTAATTGATGCGAAAGCTTTCCTTTCCAATTTCTGAACACAAAGTATCTTTGTGTGGGAATAACGAACGAGCGTTCTTTTTGGTCGTTCTTTTATTTCTGGATCATACTCAGAAGTCCATGTTTTGCCTAAAATTACAATAAGATCGAAAAGAAATTTCTTGAAAAGCCAAACGACATGAAAGTTCACTGTCTCTCTTAGTAGTTTTTAATTTGCGTTCAGACATTTAGTAGATAATTTTCTCAAACGTAAATCATTATGTAGGATGTGAAACACACCTTCTAGCAAATCTGTGATATATGTAAATGTGCGAACTTAATTCCTCGATGTTTGAAAATCATGCACGACATCATCGATAATTTCTGATGTGGACTGGAACCATTTTGATTTCTGGTCCGCAGTCTTAATCTTTATGGTGGTATGCGCAGAACAATGAGCCCTTAATATTTGTAGAAATTGTATACGTAAAAATTTCCTTGTAGGTCACCTCTTTTAAAAATACGAATTTTATTTTATCAAAACTAAAATTTTTATCTGACATGTTTTCCCTAAAAATTCCCAATTTGTTATTAGTTAATTCTTTCACAGAACTTGAAATCACATTATGCCAAAATTCAGCAGTTCAAATCCCTGCGGAGGCGATGTTCTTTGTACAGAATTTTCATAAGTTACTAGTATTAAAATACATATTTATTTAGAACCTAAACATTTTTAGGCGATAACTTTTATACTTTCCAGGCAGTATCTAACTCATAATTTAAAAACATTATTTAGTATAAAACAATAAATTTCAAAATACGAAAAGATTAAGAAGGAAATCGAAAATAAAACCCCAAACCTTATGAGAAAAATAACATTCTTGCATTTGTTGTAGAAAATATGTTTTTTGCATTTTGACAAAAAAAGTGGACTTTTTTTGTTAAAAAATCATAAAGAAAACATCACTTTTTTTAACTATTTAATTTTACATTTTGCATTAAGTAAGTATGCTTTAAATAAAATATTGTAAATTATTGTCAGTTTGACAACTGTAAATTCTCAAATCCTTTTTATCCTATTTTGAGGGATTTAAGATGTCAAAATGCAAAAAAGTATTGTGTACAACTCGTATGAAAGCATCTTTTTTTCACTCGTTTGATTGATGCACTCCGGCTTCGCCGTCGTGCATCAAACTTCAAACTCATGAAAAAAAGTATTGCTTTCATTACTAGTTGTACAAATAACTATTTCTCACTACCACCTTGGTAAATTGACATTTCATTGTCAAAAAGTCGACAATAATGGAAACTAAAACATTTAGTTGAACAAAAACAGACTGTATCTAAGGGCAAAAAAGACGATTTACCGCGCCAGGTACCTCATAACGCTACACCATAACGGATATAAAAAAAATAAATAGTTATAATGGAGAATACGTGCTTATTTATTAATATTAAAACTAATTTTACAATTGGAACAACGTTGAATGTTAAATGAAGGTGTATTTACAAAATGTTTGATTTCATTCTTTTCGTTACTGAAAACAGAAATTGCGTTTATGTGTTTGTTTGTACCATAGCAACAGCGCCGTTAAACTGTCATAAATATAAACGTCACAATTTTTGTTAAATTATTAATGAATTTTATTTTGTGGTAGTGAGAAAAACGTAATGCGCAACGCGTAGGTAAGTTTCTTTTTTATCCTCGGTGGCTTTATGGACCTCAGCTGCGCTTCGGTCCACAAATTACCACCTCGGATAAAAAAGTTCACTTACCATAACTTGGAGCGCAAATAACTAATTATACTAATATTAATAATCATCGTTATCATTTTTAGCCTTCTTTGTTCCATCTCTGGACATAAGCCTCCCCTATTTTTCGCCACTCAATACGGTCCACGGCTTTTGTTGTCCATTGTGAACCAGCCACATTCCTGATGTCGTCTCGCCATAGGTCTGCCACGATCTGTTCTTCCCGTTCTGTGTCTCCATTCTGTTATCTTGCGGCTCCATCTGTCATCTTCTATTCGTATCAGCTGTCCTGCCCTCTGTCACTTTAATGATGTTATACGTTGCGCGACGTCTTCTACTCTTGTTTTATTCCGAATCCACGTATTGAGCTATATGTCTTGTAGTCGCACCCCAAGCATTGATCTTTCCATGGCCCTTTCCGCTACTCTCAGCTTTTCCATCCTAGTTTCGGTTAGTGTCCATGTTTCTGTTAAAACTGGTAAAATGCACTGGTTGAAGGCCTTGGTTTTTAGATGTTGTGGTGGATATCTCTGTGGACATCTCGTAATTTTCCGAACGCTGCCCAAGCTAATCGAATTCTTCGTGCGGTTTCTACTTCTTGGGTGTCGCCTACTGTTGTTAACCTTTGCCCTAAATAAATGCACTCATTAACAACCTCTGTTGTTGTTCTCGATGTTGATAGTAGGCATAATCTTAGTCTTTGAGGTGTTCATTCTTAGCCCGACTTTATGTGCTGAACCACCAAGCATCTTCTACAAGTCGCGCATATTCTCCGACAACAAGATAACATCGTTTGCTAAACGTACCTAAGTTATTCAGATATTCCCCATTGATGTTGATCCGGAATTTCTCCCAATTTATGGTTTTGAAGAGGTTTGTAAAAAGCTTTGGAGGTATGGTATCTCCTTGCCTGATTCCACGTCTCACATTTGTAGGGTTCGTCTGATCGAATATCTGCACTGTGATAGTTGCGTTTTCATACAAATTCTGGATAAGTTGTATGTATCTGTAGTCGATGCTACACCTTTTTAACGAGATGGTGAGAAGGCCATGTATAGTGGCTTGTTGTATTCGTGCGACTATTACTTGGCGAACGGTATGGATATGGTCGATTGTGTTATATCCTCTCTTGAACCCTGCCTGTTCTGGGGTTGTAACGCATCTAACCGGGCTGTGATACGGTTGTTTATTATTTTTGTCAGGAGTTTATAAATATGTGATAATAATGAAATGGGACGGTAATTCTTCAAGTCCTTCTTGTTTCCTTTCTTATATATTATCACGACGTTGGCATTTCTCCATGGCTTAGGCATTGTTCCGAGGTCTAGACATCTATTAAATAATATTTCTAGATGCCTCCTATTTTAGGAAGTTCGGTGATGACATTGTCTGGGCCTGCAGCTCTGTTGTTTTTCATTTGTTTGAACGCTTGTTTGATCTCGTATTTACTTATTTCCGGAATGTCTTCGGAAAAATGTTTGGTAAGTAGGGCTCTGGTATCACTCGGGCTTATAGGCGGTTCTTCAGTCTTGGAGGAATAAAGATTCTATGTATCGCAGGATATCTTCGCGTTTACTTAATATGTTTCCTTGTTCGTCGATACGGTTTATTATTTTTGATCTGCGTTCTGTTGTTTTTTTCTGAATATTTTTGGACCCTTGTTCTCTCAATTACAATACTTACTATTCTTTCATTGTATCCAGCTACAAGTTCTAATGTTCTTTTTCATCAGTCTTAATGCTTCCGATGTCATGCTTGATTTGTTTGATTTTCTTTTAGCTATAAGTTTCTTTGTTTCTTCTGTTAGTTTGGAGTCGTTTTTCTTTCTTCCTATTTTGCTAATAGTATGTTCGGCGGCTTCAGTAATGCTTTTTACAATAAAATCGTTCAGTTCATTGATGTTTTTGTTTTCGGCATTTGTGCTGTTATCAAAGATGTTGTCCAGCTGTGCCCTCTATTGTTCTTCATTTCGGCGATATACTTTCTTCCCTTCCACTTTTGTATTTAGTGCTATTCGGGCCCTCATCATTCGGTGGTCGCTTATATCGATGCAATTCAAAGCTGTTATATGCCGTACAGTGCTACCTCGATTTGCAATAATGAAGTCAATTTCATTTCTCATATTTCCGTCTGGACTCTGCCATGTCCATTTTATTTGTTTTTTCTTTTTGAAATACCAGTTCATTCACTTTAGTTGATGTTTCTCGAGAAATTGTATTGGTAGCTGACCTCTATCATTACGAGTACCCATCCATGGTGTATCTTCCCATGCGATATTAATAAATATTTATATAAATAAATAAAACCAAGGGAGTGTCATTACTTTAATTTGGAAGTTTGAAGTTATGAAAAAAAGGAAATTAATTAATCTCATTTTAAACATTTCGAGTTTTTAAAGAACTAAATTTTCAAAAAAGAAAAAAGTACTTTAAAAGGGGTGCCTGACTGAAGTTATAAAAATTGCGCAAATTACGTATTTTTCTTAATTATTATTTTTTATTCTGTTCTATTTCTATCACCCGCCTCGACACCGAAAGAGGTTATGGATACAGACAGATACAGATGTTTTTCCACGGAAACCGCCTTTGTTTTTCTTTAGTCCATTGCTAATTTTACACTTTGTACCTTTATTTGGACCACATAAATTTGCTGTCGGTGAACATCATTTGATGCTAAGCTGTCAATTTTCAAGGATTATATTGCCAAATATCCCCAAAATGTAATTCCATAGCAATCTTTGTAACAATAGATACATAATTGACCGGACATCATTGTTTTATCTTGTCAAAACAAACATTTCAAACCTAAGATACTTCAAACGTTAAAAAACATGTAAATTAGTGGAAATTCATGGCCAACTTGGTCGAAATAAACATGAAAAGGACTATCCACACATATCTACACCCTCTTGTAAATGATCAAACTATCAAATATGGTATCTATTTCACAGGTACATGGAAGATTTTAGAAGATAAAAGTTTGTCAACATTGTCTGCAAAGTTTTCGAGTTAAGCAAACACTTAAAGCGCAATAAAAAGATTTACAACGGTCCATAACTGAAATAGATAAGAAATAACTAGCGGCTAAAGGATTATAATTGTTAAAGGAAGGAGAAAGTTTGTGTTGTGACGTTGTAGATTCGCGTTTCTCGTTAAAATACCCTGTAGATACAGAAGATGAGCTAATTGGCAAAATGGAATTGGCGTTAATTGTGGATAAGAGGTTCACCACCCATTCACAAAGCCATCCTGAAACCTTTACAATTAGGCAACTGTTGCTTGTCTGTTCGGAGACTGATAAGTTGGCGAGGAACGCAGATGCGCCCTGATAGATAATCATATCAGGAAACAAATTACACACGTTTAATTGTCGGATTTAATTGTTTGAGGAAATATTTAATCCTGCAGAAAATCAAAACCGACGGCTGTGATACGCTTAAACATGCGCGAAATGTGAGAGGGTTTTGTGAAAAGCTTATCTTGAGAGGCAGAAAACATTTGCAAGAAGTATTGTTCGCGTATACATAAATATTTTATATTTACAGTAGGCGTTGGATTTGACTGTCCCAAAAATGTAGACGGATTTATGCATAGTCGTGCTATGTCATTGTAGAAAATGTCTGTATCAATGTGTTTGGATAAAACAGAAAATGTGATTTTTTATTGGATTTTCGGTGTAAATTTAGAAAACTAAAGCGAAAATAGCTTAACAATTTGAAGACCTGAAACGAAATTTATTTTTCTGTTTGTTAATAAAAGTTTTCACTTCAGATATTAAATTAAATTTAGCTCTGCAATAGTAAACAAACACCTTTTAGCTAGCAAATTTAGTAAACAAACGTCGACCTGCCTGCAGTATTTGCCACTTTTTATAACAAATTGGACAAAGTATGATGAAAGGAAAACAAAATTGATTGGTTTAATACGGATAAAAGTCAATCTACTTCGGGGCTTTTGCTCTAAGAATATCTCGCTAGCTTTTATTTAATTTCAGAAAATTTCAGGATTTCCTGTTTATATTTTTTTACAAGGGGTTCATCGACGTAAAGCCTAACTTATTGCAATAAATAAATGACCTTTTTAACTTCGAATTTAACATCTTCGAAGTTGCATCGTCGAATCTATTGAAAGATAACGGGGTTATTTTATATTTTTTGATTGGTTTCTCCGCAAGGAATCTATATTGTGCTCGGAGGTTGTCCTCGGGGAATTACATTAAAAAGCTGACCCAATTGAAGTTAATTCGATTGTGGCTTTATTTGCTCTATATAATAAATAAATATTTGATAGATATTTTCTGTAATTCCCGTGTTTTCTGTATGTTGACGTCGAACGAAATATGTATCGTTCTTCTTTTTGCAATTTCCAGTGCCGATCGATGGATTATCCATTGACTCTGAAGCTGTTTGCTCCTACTATTGAGGAACGGGGGATGGATGACTGATGTGTATTGATAGACGACAACATTTACTGTTGGTATACGATCCTGCACTTTTTGCTGGCCCATTTGTAGAAACTCGAGACGACGTTTCAAACTTCGGTTTATTTTAGTGTTTTGCTTCATTTTTGCTTTCAAGCGAGAATCTAATTTATTTCTCAGAATTTAAGATTTAAGATGTTCGCCACCGATAATTCTTAGGTTGATTAAATTTCGTAAAGTTCATAATTCTGTAACTTTTTTTCTGATTTTCTACATTACATAAAACTCATCGAAGATTTAGCTGGTTACTGTCTACCCTGAAGATATTTATTTTCCACTGGATGTGCATTTTAAAGATTTTTGCAGCATTAAAAATCAATGTCATGGAACTCCCAAGACTTTTTACATTTTTTTTTTAGAAAACTGTCCATTTAATAATAATAATATTCACCTTGAATAGTCTCACAATATTCCAGTGTTTGTGTAATTGAAGTTACATCTCTGTTTTTGTACTTTAAGAATTAATTAATGAAAGTAAAATCTGATTATGCTCACAATTATAGAATTGAGTCATTGAGTGTGAAATTCGCAAATCTTTACCAAATTTTTCAAGCAAATTTCGTACGTTTTATAATTTCGCCCTATTTTTTTCAAACTGTAAAATAAAACAAGTTCATTCAGGGTATTGTGTGAAACGGAACAAATCGGTATAATTATATAAGCAAATAGAAGCAAACAAATTACGAGAATTCTTTTTAAGGCTCGTAACTAGAATTTATTATTAAACGTCGCTTTATATCCAAACATTTGTACTAAGCTTTATGAAATTCTGTTT
Source organism: Melanotus villosus (assembly GCA_963082815.1). Lineage (NCBI taxonomy): Eukaryota > Metazoa > Arthropoda > Insecta > Coleoptera > Elateridae > Melanotus > Melanotus villosus. The sequence goes on along the minus strand of OY720418.1, from coordinate 57,939,431 downwards.
CTATCGTATGCTTTTATCAGGAATTCATAACTTTCTGTTATCTAAACCGAATTTACATAGGTATAAGACTCGAGGGAAAATTAATTTTACTGTTTATCTTCCTCGTTGTAATAGCATCAACTGAAAGTATTATTTTAACAGTTTAAATGGGCCTAAATGTATTTTATATGTAAGAATATTTCTTAAGCTAGCATAATTTACTTACTGTAATCAGAATGTTATATGAAAGGTCAAAAATTTTACGTTGCTGGATTTTCAAGCAATTCGAATAGGAAAATCAGGGAGATGAAACTTTTAAAATTAAAAAGTTTTGGTTTGAATTGTATCTAATAAATAATGGGCATTTTAAAATCACCAAAAGCAATATTGAAGCTTTCTAATAAGACATGCTAAAAGTTCGCTCTTTCTCAATTTTTCAGCTTATTTTAACAAACTCGCTGATGTTTTATTTTTTTAATTTTAATGTTGCATTTTTTAAAGCTAGTCCGTTAGAATTTAAAACTTGTTTTTAATTATAGATAAAGTTTAAACGAATCAGTTGAATGAAAAATATCAAAGTTGAAACGCCCCCGTGAAGTTTTACAATGCCCAGAAATAATATTCATTCCTTGTAGTTTACCGTAGGGTTTTTCATATCTGACTTTGATTTTCAAACGAACATACGCTGCTGTCTATTACAAATGAGTGTTTCGAAAGGGAAAGTGAAAAACTGACTGTTATCACTTTTAGCTGACAAAGCCAGGTGTTTAACTTAATTAAACCGTTGTTTATCGGGGTTGATTTGATCGTTAGTTAACGTTCCCGGTTAAGAATATAATGACATAATACAAAGGCATATAATCCGACCCGCCTAGTATCGATATTGGTAGTAATTAATTCAGCATTAGCTGCTGTCGTATGAATAATGTATGGATTTTCGATTTTGTCAAACCTGAGGCGCATCTCTGCACACACACAAACACACGGAGCCGAAATGCAAAGCAGCTCCTGGTTTTTTATTATATATATTACGTGGCTTTAGTAAATTCATCAAATGCCAAGTAAAATAGAAAAAAAATTCCGAAACCGATCTCTGGAAGTAATCGCGGTAATAGCAATTTAAAACGAATTAGAGTGACGGGTACGTTATTGTGGATTTTATAATAAAGATTTGTTTTCTCATTTTTCCTCATTTATCATTCAGATTTATTTTGTAGCTTATTTGGTTTCCCTTGCGTCTCACTTCATTTGCCTTCTGCTTTGTGCATCACTCTCAATCTTGAGTACGAAACCTGAACCATAATTAATTAAAAGGAGAAAGAATGAAACAAACGCGGAGCTTACTTTAAGAATTTCAAAATCCCACACTTCGTTCGAATTACAGATAAGGCATCCACTTTTGGATATAAATTACGAGTGCAGAGGTGAAACTCCCGTAGGCCATTGGAAAACTGGAAAGTGAACGATAAAAGCCTTTTTGGATCTCGTGTAAAATGTGGTAGAAATGATTTTTTGTTATTATTATGGGCCAGAAATGTCTGTCTTTTTTCTCGGTAGTTTTTCATTCCGAAACGTTCTGTCAATTATTATCAACTTCACTTCGGAAGCAAATATTCGGGCAGGTATTTCCTGTTTTTCAGTTCCACCAGCGATCCGACACGATGGAATTTCATTATTCAGGAAAACGTGCGTGCCAAGTTAAAATCTAAAAACTGACGCAACTTCAACGTTCCATCAATATCGCTTAATATTTTTAACGAATTCCCACAATTTACTACAAATGTTCCTAATTATCCTTTTCGCTAAATCGCTCTTTAGAGAATAACGAACTTTGAAAAAGACCGATGCACGCTTTCGCAAAAAATGTTCGAATTTTTTATCTCGAGTGTCATTAAAAGCTTGATGGGAAAACCCTTACAGATTATAATACTTATTTTATAATTGAAGAGTTAATATAATTTAGGTGGAGCTCCTTTTGCTATCTTTTTGCAAAACGTAATTAGAAGTTAATTTACACTGATTTTGCAACTAAGAAATGCAGGTTGAGAATTCGTCAATACAAGAGTTAAATCGATAAAATATAAGTTCCTCGAGGGTTACGGGCTAAACTGAATTAAAGCAGCGAAAGTTGGGATATATCGTGCAACGAACCTTTTATGTGTTACAGCTCCAAACTGAAAAGGCACGATCTGGAATTGCGGTATTACGTCTGTTATAAAAATCCGTACGATTTATTGATAAAACTTTAGTGATTGAATATGAAAATACCACTATTGACTTTACCTTTTTCTCTGGTATTTAATTAAACTATGCGATTTGTTCTTCCTATTTTAAAAAATCCAAAAAACGCCCATTGCTATAGGATTTATGTTGAAACCATGTGATTACAGGGAACCCTAGTATTTTGTAAAAAATTAAGATCTCTGAGGAAAAACTCCCATTTCAATAGAAAACCCTTACTATCATCAGAGGTTCTTAGTAATTCGTAAGGTTCCAACTTAAACCTCTTTGTGGAACTGTTTCACTACCTAATTCTCACTGGTGTGTAATATTGTTGTTCTCTCGTATCAAGTTAACAAGTCGCTGCCGACAGAGGAGAGTTCAATATTTAATCGGATGTCCTTGCCAACAGTGTATAACTTCTGTAATGAATGTGATGCGGTTGTCCCTGCTTAAATTCAGGTTTGTTTCAGGAATTCGCAACGCTCACGAAGGAACTGAATGCCGCCAGAGAACAACTTCTGGAACGGGAGGAAGAGATTGCGGAACTTAAGGCTGAACGAAACAATACTCGGGTAAGTTTAGGGATTACTGAATTGTTGTTTGTTGTGTATACAAATAGAGGTTAATGTGATACGGTTTTATCGCTTAAATATGGAATTTGTTCCGCTGTCTCCGTTTTGAATTTATCACTTTGTTGAATTCGAGATGTCAAAACAGTTAAGGGGTTTGTTGTGCAAATGTTAATTCGTTTCCTTTCGTGTATTCTGCGTACAAATTCTGTGAAAAGTCAACTGTATTTTTTAATTATTCTTTCAAAAAGTAAAGCGTGTATTCTTAGTGAGTTAATAATAAGTTTGTAACAAACAAATATAGAACGATCCATTTGTTAAAGAATTACTTTTAGAAGAAAACAGGAAAACGAAGATTCCTCCTTCTCTTTAGTGTTTTCAAAATTACTTGTAATTTGCTTGATAAACATTGGCATAGGCAAATCAGATCCTTTGAATAAATAACATCTTGAGAATTTAACATTAGGAAGAAACTTTATTTTATATTCATGAAAGCAAAAGAATTTGGAACTAGTGCAATTCAAGTTTTTCGAATATTTAAATTAATTCAGGAGTTACTATGCAGAACATAAAGTATTGTTCACGAGTGATAGATTCTCTTATTTCAGTCAATAAACTTTGGTCTAAATATAAGCTATAGTAAGAAGTCCAATATAAAATAACCGAAGCATATACAAAATCTCATTACTATCCAATAACTCGGTTCAGTCCCGATACGGAAAGAATGATCAAACGGGTCCACCGTGCACGGGGTAAACTCTTTTCCTTCTGGAACATCTCGGACGTTGATTCTTTTAATGAAAGTGCAAACTAGCCGTCGTTATTTCAGGACATGAGCTTTACCATTTGGTGGATTATATCCTGTACCATCGCCATTAGTTAGGGGGTAATTTTGATCTCATATTACACCGCAACTCAGTCGGTCGTGTTTAGGGATTAGGGAAATGACGTGCAAGTGCGCAGCGGTGGATACACGATTAGCCCGAATATCGTTGGTGATGCGACGGCAAATTAATAACCCGGCATCCCGGAGATGCAATTCATACACCCTCATATCGCAATGACGCAGCTGTAAACTCTGCGGGACTTAAAACCCATGTAACTAACAATTAAATTGAACCCCCGATAAAAAAACCTTTTTTCCCTATTTGCTGGATAACCAGCGGATGATGCATTACACTACATTAGTTACTATAGTTCTGGTTTTTAAATTGTTGGAAGTGCAATCGTGAAAAATATGATTTTATAGCTAGAGGGAGGGTAGCGAACGAATGGTGGAATTATTTATCTTTCCGGTCTAATGCTTTGGTGTAGATCGTAAATTGCAGCAAACTGTTCGAAATTACTACAGTTAACTGGTGGTTACAAGTCGAAATTTAGAGTAATTCGAATACCTTACTATTTTTGAAGGATTACGGTTTGAAATATCGACATTTGGGAATATAATGATGTGTGCCTTTATAATAGTCCGTCCCATCTTTATGTGAAAATTCAACTGATGCACCCACAGCTTTTTTGCAGAATTAGATCAAGATTTTGTATATTAAAATGTTAAATTAATTATTGGTCAAAATGGAAGTGGAGGTGATATTTTTTTTGTATAGAGAATTTTCATAATTTGTTAAAATTCATTAACTAAATTTTTGTGCAACCCGTCCCAAGAGTGCTGTTTAGTTATGCCCCCAAATCTTCCCGAAAACACCTACGGTTAGAAACCATAATCAAACTATGTATTAAAAGTGGGGTTGCTAGATCCTCTATCGGGTCCCTCCCCAGGTGGCTGATCGGGGAAAGCTACTAGATATAGTAGGTACCGAGGAAATCAAATACTCGGAGTGCACCAAAACTAGCACAAAGTTAATGGCACCAAAATTAAAGGCACACGACCGAATAACTGCCGGAATAAGCAAGTCTCATCTTGATGGACAACAGCTTAGGGTGTATGAGCTATCGGGAATAGGGCACTTTTTTGCCCATTTGTTGGGAAACTTGCCCTAAAGGCGGAGAAACATGATTAAAAGTCAACGGCATAAGAATGCAGAAGGCAACGAGAAACTACTGCATTAAAGATCTACATATATACAATGTGGTTTTTTAAAAACTCAATTACAGCAGGCCATATTATGTCTTAATAACTTTAGAACTGTCTGTATTAAGTCAGAATACGGCCTGCTGCAATTGAGTTTTTAAAAAATCACATTGTAGGTATCTCTAGTTCATCATCATGGATACGCTCAAATCGAAATATTTCGGAGTCTCAAGTTCCCCAATCGGATCTCCGGGGAAGGGGGGGGGGGCAGTTTTGAATACCACGCGAAAGTTTGTATATAAAAATAGGAACATGGAACGTCACCAGCATGTATGAAGCTGGAAAATCACAAAACTTTGTTCAAGAGGTGCGAAGATTAAATATAGATATTTTGGGCATCAGCCAAACGAGATGACTAAATTCAGGACAATGTCAAATAGGAAAGGATCATATGATTTACTATTCCGGAAGTAACAATTCACAGCATGGACATGGAGTAGCAGTCGTGTTACGAAAGAACTTAACGAATGAAATCGTGAAATTTGTTTCCTTCTGTGAACGCGTAATGATGCTGCAGATAGAGGCCAAATATAGAAAACTGAATATCGTGAAGATATACGCTCCCACCGCTGATAAAGAGAACGAGGAAGTTGAACAATTTTATGAGCAAATTAATACTATATTAAAACTAACCAAACAAAGAGACATTACTATTGTTATGGATGATGTGAACGGTAAGGTGGGACAAGGCAGAGTTGGAAAGTTAGTTGGAGAATATGGATTAGATGATTAGGAACGCGAAATGAAAGAGGACCCCTTTGGATACAGTTGTGTCAAGAAAGAAATATGGTAATTACCAATACCCACTTTAAACTACCAAACAGACGACTTTACACTTAAATATCTCCGCAGGACAATGAAGAAAGAAATGTTCGTAATCAAATAGACTACCTTATGATAAATAGTAGATACAGAAATATTATAAAATCTGTAAAATCCTACCCTGGTGTAGATGTATCGTCAAATCACAATCCAATAATAGCAAAAGTAAAAACTCAACTCACAAAAATAATAAAAAAGTCAGTGAAAGATCAAATTGACGTTAATTATCTACGAAATGTTGATGTAAAAGAACAACTACTAAAAGATATTGATAAAATATCCGAAAGGAAAACACGCATAGAACGATTAACAAAGAAAATATAAACCAAAACTGGACAACCTTCAAAACTGCTCTCATGACACTGACTGCTCAACATTTAAAAAGAACCAAAACCAATATCAAACACAATTGGATGACAGATAATATATTAAAGCTCATGGACATTCGCAGACAAAACAAAAATAACAAGGACAAGTATAAGGAAATACAGGGTGTTTCGGGAGAAAAGGGAAACATTTTAAAGAAGTATTCTAGAGGTCAAAATAAGAAAAAAGTTTCTATAAATAGGGGTCCCAAAGTACTTCCTTTTCGAGATACCAAAAAATAAGTTTCTTTTTTAAATATCTGGAAAACAATTTAAGATATTAAATTGAGCTTTGGTATGCACTATACTGGCCTGAAGAGACTCTTTCTCGATCCAACTAGTTTTGTAAATTCCAGCAGTGGCGTGCGTGACAGCAAAAAATAAATACACTACTCAAAAAATAAAAGTAGTCTTTTTTGTTATTGGCGTATTTTGGCGAAGGTTCAAAATTTTTAAATAAAGCTTGGTACATCTATAAAGCTATTACTTATCTAAAATATCCCTGTATTTTTACAAACTTCGTTTATGTTTGATCAAGTTACAAGCTGTAAAACGTGAATATGCGAATAACTAAAATGATCAGGGAGTTTGTTATGTACATAAATCTATTGTTTCTGTCATTTCTAATATGGCTGCAAATCATCTTTAAGTTCCTCAGCGTCTTGGAAGACGTTTTACACTAGTAGAAGTTAGCAGAGGTGTTACTTTGTTACAAGAAGGCTATTCTCAGCGCTATGTAGCTCGGGAACTTGGAGTTGTACAAGGAACAATTTGGAAGTTATGGAAACGGTACCGGGAGACAAATCAGGTTACTCGACGTCTCGGAACAGGCCGACAAAGAAAAGCAACTGCTGTCGATGATCGTTTTCTTCGTTTACAAGCAGTTCTAATCGTACATCCACTGCTCGGGATCTCCAAGAAGACCTGCAACGTACTAGAGGTCGCAGAGTAAGTGACCAAACTGTTCGTAACCGACTAAGAGAAGTTAAATTAAGAGTTACAACACGCTATAATTGAAGAGTGGGAGAATATTCCACAAGAGGCCCTTCAAGACTTATTTGCAGTATGCCTCGACGTTGTACTGCAGTTATACAGGCCCGAGGGGGCAATACTATGTATTAACTGTATAACTTAAGACAAAAAGAGACAGTTTTGTAAAACTTTTTGAGCAGTGTTTACGTATTATCGCTTTAATTTTCCGCATAATTGTGTTTAACACCTTGTACTTACATCAACGTTACTTTTATTTTTGTAAAAATGTTATTACAGTTGAAATAAATAGTTGTTCTAAATATGTACAAAATATTATTTCAAAATATTCAACAATAGTAGAAATATGCAGCAAAGAAAAAATGACTACTTTTATTTTTTGAGTAGTGTATAATTCTGACGAAAAGGATAGTTCGCCACTGCTTTTTTTCAAAATAGGTATTTGCTACTTCATCGGAAACCAATTTTAAAAAGAAAAGACCTCTTGAGTTTTTCTGGTAGGACAAACCGTTTTCGAGTAATAATCGACAAACGTTTCCTTTGCAAGCGTTTTCTGAAATAACTAGTTCAAATTATTTCGTTTTTCGATTATTACTCGAAAAGATCTGTTTAATGATATCTATACGTAGAACAGGCATCATTCTAGATGAATGGTTAGTTTCAACCTTTGTTGCCCTCCCAAAAACGATGCAAGACATTGCAGTGAACACTGGACTATAAGTTTAATGAGCCATACTCTCAAACTGTTTTTGAAAATTATACATCAAAGAATATACCTACTTATGCAAAACTAGAAGAAGTCAATAACAACACGCAGTTCGGTTTTAGAAAAGGACTACGAACAAGAGATGCAATATTTGCTTATAATGTAGGTACTAATGTAAAGATGCTTGGACGTTAATCAAGATGTCTATGTATGTTTCTTAGACTATAATAAGGCATTTGACAAAGTACAGTGTTTTTCTTTTGCTTTTCCTCTTTTGTCAATTGCGTTTCCCTGTTTAGCAAATGACTTTCCAGATTATGAAACGTCAAAGCTATGTTGCAAATGACATTCCCTATTTGTCAAATCTCTTTCCGTTTTTAGATAATGCTTTTCCCAGTTTTTTTTTTATTACATACCTACTTTTTTTAAAAAGTGGGAAAAGCATTATCTAAAAACGGAAAGAGATTTGACAAATAGGGAATGTCATTTGCAACATAACTTTGACGTTTCATAATCTGGAAAGTCATTTGCTAAACAGGGAAACGCAATTGACAAACGAGGAAAAGCAAAAGAAAAACACTGTAAGGCATGACCAACTTGTTCAACTACTGGAAAACAAAGGCATAGATCAGCGAGATATCAAAATAATTATTAATTTTTACTATAACCAAAAAGCAGTAATACGCGTAGACGGCAAAACAACTGATGAGATCGAAATAAAAATGGGAGTCAGACAGGGCTGTATTTTATCGCCGACATTGTTTAACTTCTACTCTGAACACATATTTCAGAAAGCACTCGCAGATGAATCTGCAGGTATTAAAGTCAATGGGATACCAATTAACAACATAAGATATGCGGATGATACCGTTATTAAAACTGAAACTCTAGAAGATATGCAGAGGATAATTTGCAAAATTTCCCAAACAAGCGCAGAATATGGACTAACACTAAACACTAAAAAGACGAACTTTATGGCTGTAACGAAAAGAAACGTGAGGGACGCTAATTTGTATATTCAAAACGAAAACATTGAGAGAGTGAATAAATACAAATATCTTGGAACAATAGTAAATGACAAGAATGAATATACAAAAGAAATAATAATAAGAATAGAAAAAGCTAGAAGCGCGTTTATAAGCATGATAAAAATATTCTGCTCTAGGGACCTGACGTTGAAGTTAAGAACTCGATTAGTTAAATGCTATACAGGGTGTTAGGTAATGCTTCTGCCAAACTTTAGGGGTGGGTTTGCAACAATAAAAGGAATAAAAAATTATACTTATACCATTTTTTTCTCAGTTGCATATTTTCTCCTTTAATTATTTTGTTGTTGTTAATAAAGTTTTATTGTTACTTGATGTATCAGACTCTTATATATCCGTAAAAATTTTGTCCCTGTATCTTTAACCCTTTGTTTTTGTTTTTCCCGAGAATCAAAAGTAAAATTAAAGCATGCCTTTTTTCAGAAACTATGCATATTACAATAAAATTGTATACCTAATACTTTTTTGCCCCATTTGTCATCGTAAAGCTATTCCCAAAGTTTGGCAGAAGCATTACCTAACACCCTGTATATTATTATATTTTATACTTCTATACGGAATGGAAGTATAGATTTTAAACAAATACTGCACGAATAAAATAGATGCATTCGAAATGTGGATTTACAGAAGAATCTTGAAAATTTCGTGGATAAATAGAGTTTCAAACGCGGAAGTGCTCAGAAGAAGGAACACAGAAAAAGAAATAACATTAAACATCAAGCAACGAAAGTTACAATATTTTGGGCACATGATGCGAGGACAGAAATATCAACTTTTGCAAGTTATTATGCAGGAGAAAATCCAAGGCAAGAGAAGTGTGGGCAGAAGAAGGATATCATGGATGCGGAACCTCAGACAGTGGTTCAATTGCAATTCTACTTTACTCTACTATTTCAAACAGCGGCATCCAAAGTGAAAATTGATGGTGGCCAAACTTCGTAGCGGAGATGGCACATGAAGTATGGCGGCATCATTTTGTAAGAGCAATTTGTTTCAATCTTAAAATATTTTAAACATTAGAGATTACTTTTATTTCCCCAATTTAGTATGAACGAAAATGAAACGGAAAATAATTTTCGCCATTGTTATGCTTGAAATATCATCAACAGTTATTGCCATCATAATTACAAGAGCTTTTGTATCTTTAAATATCAACAGGAAGTCTCTTTCCAATTTTTGTTTCTATTTTAAAAATTTTCAAATTTAAATCATTCGGGAAATCTTTAAACTTTCTTCTGATCCTGGAATAACGTAACAGCAAATCAGTTTATCTTCTACAACTCGTCTTGTCATAAATATTCTTTAGTGTTTATGTATTTAGATCACGTAATGAAAGTTAACTGGAAGATTATTAAAATATAACCATTTGTGAAGTGCATGTTATGCCCTACCTAGCCCTACCTTATTATATTTTACCCTTAACTAATTCATATACCGGGTGTCTCAGCTAAGACGCACCATAGGGAAACACCAATGTATTTTTTCAGAAAGGATCCGCGGTGCCTTTGGAATATGTATGGATTCAGTGTTCAACGTATGTTATTGGATTTAGTTAACGCTAGAAAGAGATAGAAATACTGAAAGCATCGGTCATTGCGACAGACGATTATTTCATTGTTTATTTTTTTATATTTTTCAATTTTGGCAGCGACAAAACGTCAAATTGTTAAACTTGTCAGTTACTAAAGAATCTACATCTACAATGCAAAGAAGCACAATTCTAGATTCATTATTATTATTATTATTATTATTATATTAAAACAATAAGTATAATTTAAAAAATTTATTTATAATGCCATAATACTTTACATATTTACTAAAATCACTATTTACGTAAACGTATAATTGTTACATTTTTCTTACACTTGTACTTCACCCAATTATACATTTTTCTCTATGTAACCAATTTCACACCTATCTTCATGAACCATTAAAATTTGTAAGTTGCATTAATAACTTCTGACTAGACAAATTCTTATTTTCATTACATTTATAAGTTCATTCGGTACCTAACTGATGACTGATGATCATTTGCTTTCTTTTGATAGGATTCAATACTACTTCTTCCATGTTTATAGAATTTATTCACGTTTTCTTTACGTGTGCTGTTGTAATAAGGCGAATTCAATTTAAAATATGCAACATACGGAAACGGCGATTAAAAAAATTACGTATTTTACGTATTTTTATTGTAAATGAGAGTTTTAGGTGCTGTCAAAATTAACAGATATAATAAAAAAAGCAATGAAATAATCGCCTGTCGCAATGGCAGACGCCTTCGGTATTTTATCTCTTTCTAGCGTTAACTAAATCCAATAACATACGTTGAACACTGAATCCATACATATTCAAAAGGTATCGTGGATCCTTTCTGAAAAAATACATTGGAGTTTCCCTATGGTGCGTCTTACCTGAGACACCCGGTATAATATTTTGTGTGCTAAAGCCATGTAAATTTCTATGTTTTATTGTTATCAACCTATTTTTGATGTGTAACTTTTAAACACTTAACTTATTAACCTCAACCATGTAAATTTAATCTCACACCGATAACAATACTATTTCCACAGAATCCTGATCTAATATTACGTGTTACCAATTCTTTGTCTTAACACCGCACGTCAACATAATTTGGTATAAACTTGATTTGTCCTAGAAATAAGTACATCATATGACGCTTCCATCAATTTAAATACGTCAATTCTTCATAACACTAGGTATAAATACTCCTGAATTTTCAATGTAAAATCAGTATCCAAGTAGCTCTAAGCTCATATTCTCATTTGTTTAGCTGTTAAACTTTATCAAGTTACAGTTAGAAATAGTAAACACTGACAAAATTCAATTGTCTTTTATTTAAATATATACAAGAGTTCATTGGTCCTTGGAGCTTGTATAACATACATTTTTTCATAATTTTTTTTTAAAGTAATGTAATTTCACTCGCTTTATGTAGGTAGTGGTTAAAAAAAAACTTTGATAAACATTGCTAGTTTGACTATGTAAATTGTATAAATTCGCTAATGAAATAAATTTTTCTTGTTTAATGTTACCAAAAAGAAGTTAAAGTGAATAACCCATCAAAACTCTAATCTTAAAGTAGAAGTCTAAAGTCTGAAGTAGAAGAGTTCGTTGCACGTTTTAATTACATGCAAAGGGAGATTATTAATGCATCTTTACAATTACCATTTGGATATTCTTCCAGTTAGAACAGGTGTCCCCGATGTTCTTTCTGGATGATTACGGAAAATGTAACCATTAAGGATAATCTTTTCCAACTCGAACTTCCATAAAAGTTTAAAAGCTGTAACGTCTAAATTACTGAAATCTTAATTTGCTGTGACGGATTTTCAACATCTGCAAGGAGAATGTCTTCTGTATTTGATTTACTTTGCAGACGTTTTCAGTTTTAGAAGGAAAAAACTACAAAAGTACGTAAGTATGTTGGAATATTTTCCTTACTTTGAAAGAATGATAGAATTTCGAAAATTGGTTTGCAGTGAGATGTAAAGAACGATTCAAGTATTTCAAAATTGGAAACTGCTAATTGCAACAAATGATGTATGTACTTAAATGTTTTAATATCAAAGTGAATTAAAAGTAACATCAACTTTCGGGCATACCCAATTAATATTCATTTCAGCTCGTTTTGAACAAAAAAGACAAAAAAGTTGAAACGCCTAATTCGTCCGGCAGAATTCAAATAGGAGCTTCCTTTTTGTTGAGCAAACAAATTCCCATTACATTGGGCCCTGGATTTTATCTAACATTAACAAATACGAACGCTTGTGGAGGCAAAGTAAATCAAAAATTAATATCATATATTTTAATCATCGCCGATACAAAATATTTATACTTTCAGGAATTATAATTTTCCGTAGGTTAATTTTATCGATTGAATTTTTGTTTATACAATTTCGAAATTTAATACAGTGTCATATGCAGAGTGGTCCTGATGTATGAAGGTATGTTGTAGACAGGTTGTTGGAGAAAAAATTTGAAGATGATGGCGAAGTTTGTCTTTCTTCTGCATTGCCAGAAAAGGTACATCAAAATCCATTTCGAAGAACACCACCACGTTTTCTGAAGTTCTTCAGACACCGTTGATCAAGGAATTTTTTCCATTGAAGACGGTCACTTACTTACCGAAATGCGCATATGGGTTTTCATACATTTTGTGATTTTATAGATTTAAATTTTCCATCAAAATTTCCTTAGAAATTGTTTTTCCCGAAATTTCGTTTAATCAGAGGAATAAAATTTGATGACAGACAAACGACATTTTCGTTATCTCTAACTTCAGCATAGTTCTCACTATGTACATGTATACTATCAGATAGCCCGCATACGAATCGTAATATTTTAAACGGACGAAGAAAGGAGCAGTTCACATACATATGTATATCTTAATTTCATATAAAAATTGTTTTACGTTTCGGTAAGAAATTTAGGAAATTTTCTGTGAATTCATAAATATTAGAAAGCCGCGTTACCTTTAATAAGTTATGCAAATCTTCCTAAGCTCTTCTTTTTTAAAAAGTTTTACGAACTTAACACTTATAATTTTGTTTTGTTTTATTTTATTTAGTAGTAAAGGTAGTATGGCCGGTAACATGGAAGGTTAAGGCCTCTTAGATCGCTTTCAATAGTAGACATAAATTTAAATTTGCGTTTATATGTACCCCATTTCATAAAAGTGATAGTATTCCATCTTCAAAGGAAAATGTAAATAAAAAATATGGTGCCTATTTTAAAAATATATAGCCAATATGAACGTGTTTAACTCTCGGACCCTGGATATCGTGTGTAACGAGAACTAAGCTTTACTCCTCCAAAAATCAAACAAATTACCCTAATGATGATTTAAACAGAATTTATTAAGAGTTTTATAAAGCGATATCTCCACAGCGAATAATTTTAAAAATAAGGTTACAAGGAAACTTTAATCCCTTTTTTTTAAATGGATATTTGCATTTATTTTTAAAGTACAATGTGATTTTTTAAAAGCTCAATTGCAGTAGGCCGTATTCTGAGTTAATACAGACAGTTCTAAAGAATACGGCCTGCTGCAATTGAATTTTTAAAAAATCACATTGTACTTTGTGAAAACCAGTGAGGCCAATTTTATTATTAAAATTATTAAAACTATGCAATTATGAAACGAACTTAAAACCTTAAATAGGATTTTATTAATCTCATTTTTTCTTTTCAGAATAAATTTTTGCAGTTTTTCAAGTTTAATTTAGTTTATTTGGAAAATGTGGTGACATTTTTCTGAAAAAAAGTGTCCTCCTGGACATTGAGGTTGTTCATCGCGTAGAATCCCTCGAGAATGAAATGTTGAAAATCGGTTTATTTATGTTGCTTTCGTTGTCTGCGGTTACTGTTTAATAGTCGAATTGACGATCGCTTGGAGATTTTACAATCGTTGCGAAGTTTAACTGTTATTTATTGGCGTACAACGGACATACAGTTCCAATCTCAATGAGGATTGATGGATGTTCGCTTGAGTTTATTGGTTCGATTTACGTGCTTCAATCGACGACACATTCGACAGCTCCTATCGAATGTCAACCTAATTTGGTGACAAAACGGCTGTTGCAGAAGTAGTGCATTTCCGACGACTCAATCGGATTAACTTCTCGTTTGCTACGGATTTCAATCGACGAATCCTTCCGCTGTCTGTCCTTTAAATGACGCCGCCATATAATTCGTGAGATTTTTTTCCGCTATCTATCCAGATCGCTATTAAACGTTAAAAATGTGCTTTAACACGTAAAATAATGCGGATTAATTTAAAAAAATCGTTCAGAAAATTCGATGATAAAGGGACCCCAAAAATGAGGGTTGTTTGAAGATATCGTCGCCATAATATTATCATTGGATTTTGGCGAGTAGACGTGAATTGGTTGCCGTATTACTTTTGCGTAAAATGCTACATTTCAATATCAAAACTGAATGTAGATCGATGTGATGGAATTGGATGCATGACGAACAGGTAGAGAACACACAGATAACTTGAAACAAACAGAATGTGAAATACAGCTGAGTGTTTTTCCCATTTCCATGCTTGTCCAAAGCTTTTTTAGCTTCTACGTGGCCTACGTACAAATTCAAAGCCACATTTTACTGCATTTATTTTTAAAGGTTAGCAAATTCGTGGTTTCTTCAGCCATTTCAAGTTATACCGAAGGATTAGACTGAGATTTACATATTTTCCTTTTTTTATAAAGAGAATGCGAAATAATTAAATACAGGACAATGTTCTTAACATACGAAATAATCCAAAATATTTTATCAAATATTTCAAAATTAATCTGCGACAAGTTGTGTGGTTGTGCTGCTTCATGTAAACCTCCAGAAAATTCGAATTGATATTTATAAATCTCACCCGGATTTATTGCATAAATAAACAAATTGCATTCAAAAACATTTTCTAGCCTACGGGTAGATCTTATTTTTCCTTTCCCTTGTTATTTTTATTGGAGCTCTTTGAGTGTAGCCCAAAAACCAAAGTTAAAAAGGAATCTTTATTCTAATAGATTCTTGATTTCTTGATGGCCTTCTTTTGTGCGCTCGTATTGATTTTATAAAACTTCTTTCACTTTCAAATTTCAAATTTTTAACTTTTGAAACGGATACATTTTATTTATTTATTTTAATACAAAAACTGAAAATATAAATGGAATACGTAATTCCTCGTTTTATCTAAATATCCAACGCTGAACCACACGTTTTCCTCTTGTGTCACGCGAGAGTAATGCTTTACAAGACGTGGCTTATCACTAAATTTTTACTTTTGCAACTTTTTAACCAACTTACATTAGGACAAAGCTTTTTTGTACCAATTACGTGTTTTAAAGAAGTAGAAAGTAGAATATGCACAAATAATTTTGTGAGGACCGTTAAGGATATAAAATTAGATTACATAGAACCTGGCCCCAAGTCTTGCTGAAGTAGCTCGTACATAATTTGTAACTTGTCGATTAAAAAAATTAATCATCTCATTCTTGTTTTTTTTTGCAGTTACTTCTAGAACATTTAGAATGCTTGGTATCGAGGCACGAAAGATCGTTAAGAATGACTGTAGTTAAAAGACAAGCAGCTGCCCAATCAGGGGTGTCCAGCGAAGTGGAGGTTCTCAAAGCGCTCAAAAGCCTTTTCGAACATCATAAAGCATTAGATGAGAAGGTGAGAGATTTAAAGAGGGTCCGTTTACTAAGTGGGACCTATCATTTGCGATTTTGATATCATTAATCTCCCATTTTGATCTTCAGGTACGAGAAAGACTGCGGGTAGCATTAGAAAGAAATTCAGTTTTAGAAGAAGAATTAGCTTCAACCAAAGAAGAAGTAAGTTTAGTAAAGATAAATAGATCCGATGTATGGTTGATTTATTATACCCGTTTTTACGTTTAGTTGCAACAATATAAACTCGGGGGTCCTCCCTCAAATGTACCTGCAATAGAAGATAAACCCAAAGAAAATGGCCAAGCTGAACCTGGGGACCAAGTCACAAGTTCTAACAAGGTAAATGTTATTTACGGTTATCAACTTGAACATTTATCAATTATACAATTTTAAAAAGAAATACCTACAGAAGAAGCCAAACAGACATTTTCAGCTTAAAGAATTAATTTAAGAAAACACAAATTGACTGTGCTAATTTGTTGAAATTTTATCGACAATATATATTTAGTTGTGCTTTATTAAGGTTCTCGCCTAATTGAATGGCCTACGAACCCCTACTGTTAACTGTAACTTCTCAGAGGGCTTTAAGGTAAAAATGAGGCACTTCTGTCTGTTTTAACTAAAATAGTGCTGATATGCTACATATGTGATAACATATATTTATTTGTATGTGTGCTATCACCTTCTAGTTATGTAATATTTTATTACAAGAAGTGGACAACGTTTTGGATAAACCATATTTTACATCATTTTCGGCAAAAAATTTTGTTTTATCACAACTGAATAACATAGAGTTTGGTTTCAATAAAAGTTGTCCCTTTAATTCAAGGCTCACACATAAGCTTCTACAAATTTACTTATAAATAAATATTAGTTATTGAAATATAAAACTGTATTGTTCAAAAATGCTCAAGAGATACAAAACATTTTTATTTTAATTACTTTAAAACTTTAAATTTATGTTGAGCCTTGATAACAAAATACTAAAAAGTTTCTTTTAATATTTACATATTTTAAGATACATTAATTTGTTTCCGTTAGAACTGGACTTTGATTTAATTATTTTGTGTCAGCTTGTAAGTAAACTAGAACACTTGTATAGTGTACCATAACCTTATTTCCTTGCATCGCTGAATATGCTTTATCTGGGAATGTAAAGCTGGTGTTTATTATTTAACTTGCTACTCTTGGTATGTATATGTTTTGAGTTTCAGAAAATTGACATAATATTGGTCTTTATTTTCTTGTTCATACGTAGTTCCTTTGAACTAAAACAACAGTATCTTCCCAGTTTTGTTTAATTTAGATAGCATTCTCACACAGTACAATTTTACAAAAAAATGTATTATTCTTTTCAGTATGATTGCTTTTCGGCATTCCAAAAACTTCAGTCTTATTTTTAATTAAATCAGCTTATTATTTTATTGTTGGTTGGTTGAGTATTTTACTTTCAGATAAACTTTTCACGTATGTAATCAATACAGGCTTATTTAAATTCGAGGTTCACCATGGGGATCTCACTTGTTGTAAGAGATGAAGGGTAGGTTTAAATTCGGCATTTATGCAGAATTTTATGCTTAAAAAAATGCCGTAAAGGAACTACGTAACTATTATAGATTTATGAGTTATTGCAAAAAAATCATATATCTTTTTCCGTTTCTTACATCTTTATTTGAAATAATATCAAAACACTGGAAACACTTTTTTAAAGCAACTTTTTAAGTTCTATTAAAGGCAAGGCGCGCACTGGCAACTTTTTTTGAGCAACTATTTAGTTGCCGAAATGCAACATATTATTTTTAATGGGGAAGCACGCACTGGTGACTTCTTAGTTGCGGCAACTAAAAAATTACGACATGTTCTATTTTCAAGGAAACTAAACTGTTGCCCTGTGTAATTGAACATACAGGTTAAAATCTGTCTGCGCGCACTTGGCGATTATTTGAGCGATTGGCACAAACGAGTTGTACCTTTTCCTCAGTATTTTGATGTGATATCCTAGGTCCAACAGCCAACAGCAAATTATCAACTCTCTATGCTCATTCTAAAATAATTAAAGAACTTTTCTCTGTGTTCTCGTAGCATGTCAAACATTTTATAAACTTGTTCATTTAGAAGCCTCTTGCTTACGATGGGATGGACCCAAAATTGTTTGGTGCGTTTCTTCTTCTTTAACCGTAAAACCAGAGCACAAACACACGCAGTTTCAATGGAATCTATTTTGACGCTAGTGGTTTTTAAAATAATTTGAGTGACTATTTAATCACTAGTGCGCGCTAACCAAAATTATCAGCAACTTTTTTGTTGAGCAACTTTTTAATTGCGCAATTATTTAATTGCTAGTGCGCGCTTTGCCTTAAGTAATGAAAACACAATTTAAAAGAACATTTCATCGGTAGTCTACCATCATCAGATTTTATAGAAGTATTTCTTATGGGCACCACATTGGATCTTTCCATAACTGAATAGAACTTTGTCTTCCGATTTCAAGAATGTATGATATTATATCTAATATCTATGCTACTTCTATATTTTGTAAAGGATTGTTGTGGTGAGTTTGACATTTTATATTTCTATTAATCAGCACAAAACATTGAAACATATTTTTTTAATTATCAGGAAGGCCTTAATCATAATTATAAAGGGTGTTTCATAAAGTGCGCAGGTTTTAAAAATGCAATAAATCAGTCAAAGTTGCATAAAAAAATCAAAATTGTTGTTATCTCCCTCTATATACACTCCGATGTAGTAGTGAAAAACGATATCTGGCATATCTCCACCTGTACTTTCTTTGCAGGCAGTTACTCGGTCGGCGAAGTTCACAGTCACCCTTTCACAGACGTCTCTGCATTCATGCAGTATAACCAAACCGTATTTCTTTTTGACTCAAGTCAAGTCAAGTCCGGATGTCTGTGGTGCTTTACCTTTAGGGCCTAAAAAGTCGCTTTA
Organism: Melanotus villosus; assembly: GCA_963082815.1. Lineage (NCBI taxonomy): Eukaryota > Metazoa > Arthropoda > Insecta > Coleoptera > Elateridae > Melanotus > Melanotus villosus. The sequence goes on along the minus strand of OY720418.1, from coordinate 57,920,503 downwards.
ACAAAGAGTTTATAGTTTTATGATATTATTTCAAATAAAGGTACGAGAAACAGAAAACGAATTTTTTTCATTTTTTTTTAAGTTAAGTTCTGTGGCATTATAACGGGTGTTCATAAACAGTCGTCATCCCAGTAGGTTTTGACTTCAGAAACGTATGTCTATTAAAATTGAGCAAAAATGCAAACATCATTATTTACAACAGCAAGTTTTATTAACTGTCAAACAATGTGTCAAAAGTAAACCAAACTGAACTGAGATTACAATAACTGTTGGAAATGGTGACCATTTTCTTGAATACACAAATTAACTCTTCGCTTCATGCTTTCAAATACATTTATTAGCATATCTGGTGTTATTTGGTCGCACTGGTGTTGAATGCTGTTTTTCAAATCCCCCAATGTGTGTACTGGGTTTCTAAACACATTATTTTTAATGTACGGAAACACGAAATAATCCAAAGGCGTAAGGTCGCAAGAACGTGGTGGGTAAAGGTCTTTACTTATTAAACGGTCATCGAAAAATTCTCGTAAATAATTTAAAGTAACATGTGCAACGTGCGGACGCGCAGAATCCTGTTGAAAATATCCGGTTTGCAACTCGTCATCGTGGAGTTGATTTATAAACGGTTCCAGCATTATGTTCCGATAGTTTTCAGCATTTATAGTCTCTTCAAAAAATATTGGGCCTATTATTCTTCTACGACTTACTGCTAACCACAACCCTATTTTAACAGGATGCATCGTTGCTTCTCTAAAGTAATGAGGGTTTTCGGTTCCCCACATACGCATATTTTGTGCATTAATGTAACCATTCAAGTGCACCCAGGCCTCGTCTGAAAAAAATGTCTTATCGAGTACATCATTGTTGTTCAAATTTTCATTAAACCACTGGCAGTACTGAACTCTTTTCACATAATCTGGACCTAACAGCTCCTGGTACATTTGTAATTTGTATGGATGCGAGTGAATATCCTTTTTTAAAACATTGTACAAAGTTGTTGTACGAATGTCTAGTTCTTGGGAAAGCCTTCGAACTGAAGATGTAGGTCGCTCTTCGATCGCGTTTCTAACCATATTGACAACATGTTCCGTGCGAAGTCTAGGTCTTCCACCTCCCCGTTGTTTATCAGTTGAAGCAGTTTCCCGAAAATTTGCAAGTGATCTGCTCAACTGCTTCCTAAACTGATTGTGGTTAAACACTACATTTGGAAACCTCAATCTGAATTCATTTTTAGAAGCTTCGATCGAGTATTGCCATTCTCCATTTTCCAGTACTCCATTGCGAAAATAACTTTCGAGCATAAATGCTTTCTGTTGCGGCGTAAACATGATTTCAAAACTGAACAAACCTAAACGCGCTATGACAGTACTCAATGACGTTTCATAAAACTAGTTGACGTTTTCCAAGCTTCATTGTGTTGCACGAATTAATCAAAGATATAAAATTTTGTTTTTAAAGGCAACTGGGATGACGACTGTTTGTGAACACACGTTAGTAAGCACAAAATTCTGCAAAAGGGCCGAATTTAAACCCATCATCTATCTCTTATAGCAAGTGAGATTCCCACAACTCGAACTTCAATTAGTCTGTAAGCAATATTTCTTTATTTAAATATTACAAGCTCACATATACCGGGTGTCAATGAAACCTGGGCACCCCTATTTTTTAAATTATATTTTAAGATATCAAAATGAAATTTGGTATATGTAATATAGTACTCTTTAAATGACATACAACACACGTTTCTGTCAGTTCCGATTTCGCCGGAATTACCCTCAATTTTGTTATTTTAAATGGAACACCCTGTATATTTATACATTTTTGGAATTTCCATTTCATTCTAGGTATAGCCCAGTGGCCAGGTCGTGAAAAGGAGGGCTTACCTGACAAAAGATCATGTAGTTTTGGATTTTGGATATGTTGTATGTGCCTAGGCCCTTATTAAAAATCCAAGTTTTCTAATTTGGCGCGCCTGTGCGCGCGTCAGTGCGACCACTTTTGTGTCACTGTTTTCGGTTTTTGCTCGATAACGCTTTACTAGTGCGTCCTACAGAAAAAAATACTCTTACCTTTTTTTGTAGAGCACAAAATTTGCTACAATTTATTCCGATAACATTTTTTATTCTTGATACAAGCACAAACACATTTAGAAGAATTCTGTGAATTGAAATTATGAAATCTAGTATTTTTTGGTACTTTTAAATGCTAAACAATACTGAATTGTTGCCGTTATTACTTAATCTATGCATAAAGTAACAGAATTTTGCAAAAACGGCTTCCTTTTCGCCTTGCCAATTTTGAACTTTGAAGGCTTCGCACGAGTTGAGGAAGCATCTGGTGGCTTTTTTGCTATAAGAATTTCGCCTTATTATTGTCCAAGGAATAAAGTTACGGAGAGCTTGTACGCGAGTTTTTACACACCCTGTATATATATTCCTGTATTGTGGTCTTATTTGTAATTTTTTATGCACATATCTACCATATGGCTTCAAAGTGTTACTCATTTTGTCTTTAAATTGAACCAATACACCGTTAAGATGATGGTCACTGTGTTTTTTGTGGTAGTTTCCTTCGGTAACTTTGAGGTTTAGAAAAACATCTTATTCAAGTAAATTGTAGCAAATTTTGTATTCTACAAAAAAGATACGAATAATTTGTTCTGTAGGACGCACTAGTAGAGAGTTATCGAGCAAAAACCGAAAAAGGTGACACAAAAGTGGTCGTACTGACGCGCGCACAGGCGCGCCAAATTAGAAAACTTGGATTTTTAATAAGGGCCTAGGTACAAACAACATATCCAAATTCCAAAACTACATGACCTTTTGTCAGGTAAAATGTACTTGGCCACTGGGCTAGTATGTGAGTATCAAGTTTGAAACATTTTCATGACAAAGTAAATACTTACAGAAGAGTATATTTATTAATCTAGGATGCCATGACCTGCGTAAAATGGAAGTCAGGGTGCTACTACACTCAAAACAAATTATTTTAGCATTTCAACTGTCACTTTTTTTGTCCATTTCATTTGTTTCACTTGTTTAGGAACCCGGTGTCTAGATTTAAATGTCCAAAATACGGTTTTTTTTTTAACGGAGAGTGTTATTCCGAATTAAATTTTTATATTAATCCCGCGTTAATTGGTATCAATGAAATCGTCGCTCGTTTTTAATATCCTAGTGTCCCACCCTAGTGCCATTTGAAAAAATAGAGTTATTCTCGAAAAAGCATTTTGGCAACTTTAGGTCATTCTAAATACAGCAACTAAAATAGTTGAAGTTCTAAAACAATTTGTCTCGAGTGTTGGGGCACCTTGACTTTCATTTTGTGTAAGTCATCGCACTCTAGATTAATTTCTGCAAAAATTTACTTTGTCATCAAAATGTTTCGAACTTGATACTACCACATGTAAAATTGAATGGAGATTCCAAGAGTGTATAAATATACAGGGTATTCCATTTAAAATAACAAAAGTTGATGTCAATTCCGGCGAAACCGAATGTGACGTAAACTTGTTTCCTATGCCAACAAATGCCATTTAAAGAGTATATTACATATACCAAATTTCATTTTGGTATCTTAAAAATAAAAAATTTATGGAGGTGCCCCATGTTTCGTTGACACCTGGTATATGACAAAAATGTTTTACTTGTTGATAAACTTCAAAATACTTTTCATCACGAAATTAATTTTATTCCTTTTATACACAAGTCCAGCACTAACGTGATATTTCATTGAAGAGTTTCTTTCGAAATGTTTGATCTTTTACATATAAGCTTATTTTATTTACTCTTCGGCTGCATGCAATTTGATAGATGTTGTGATGTACGCATGTTTGTGTGATGGTATAGGCAACAGCGAAGCAGCGACTTACCAATGGTGGCATGGAAACGGAGACTGATTCTGCCGCTCGGATAGCTGATCTACAGACCGCTTTAGAACAGCAAGTAAGAAATTTTTATTTTAAAAATTCCATTTAAATACACAAAAGTTATTCGCTTCTGTTAACAACTTTAATGCATCTCATTTTTGTAATTTTCCTTTGTTAGACTGGAGAAATCAGCACGTGGCAAAGGAGGGTAGCGGAAATGACCAATAGAGTAGGCGAATTAGAAGAGAACTTCGCAAAAGCACAAAAAGAACTCCTTAAGGCACAAGAGTCTAACTCAAAACTCCAAAGAGACTTACAGGAAAATGTAGCACAGAAAGAGGACCAAGAGGAGCGCATTGCTACACTGGAAAAACGCTATCTCAATGCTCAGAGGGAGTCTACTTCCCTACATGATTTGAATGAAAAATTAGAACAAGAATTACAGCACAAAGAAGCTCAACTTAAGGTAAGAAATATTTTGCTTAGTAATATTCACAACCAAATCGGGGAATTAAGCTTTAGAAGTATTTATTTAAACACGTCTAAACAGTTAACGATCGTAATGCAATCGTAATGTCAAAAATTCTATAAAAATTGCCTGAATATAATCTTGTTTAGGCTAGCCCGATGAATGAACATCACTTGAACACGGAATTATGTAAATTTTAGCTTAAGAATGTATTTTACAAAAAAAGATAATATTTTGTTTTGTCATGTTTGCAGTTACAAGAAGAAAAAATTTCGGCCATACAAGAAAAATTAGAATTGGCTGAACAAAAATTAGCACAATATTCCAAGTTACCAGAAATGGAAGAGCAATTGAAGCAGCGTATGGAGGCACTGACGCAGGTGAGACCACAGGTACGAAGCTCTACGCTCACTTTTTGTCTTGTTTACTATATGTCGATGTCTTGGTATAATCTATGATGCACTTTTTTTAATGAAATTTTTTATAACATCACGAATAGTTGTATTGGTATGCATGTCTGTTTATGGCATTACATATAAAAATTAATGAATCTTTCTTATATTCAGATTGCAAAACTTGGCTTAGAAAAATTTTCAAGCACCTGTAGATTTTGAAAAGTGCACTTCTTATTTTTAGATATTAAATTACAAGTTTCTGATTAAATGTCCGGCTGATTTAGATTTGATTTCTAAAAAGAAATTTAAGATTCAGTACATCAAGAGTCTGCATAAATGAAAATTTTTGCCTTTTTCTTACAAAAACTGAATTTTAAATTCTTTAAGCAATTAAGTGCCGATAAATACACTACTATCCAATAAAACAAATTGCAGTAAGCAGTGTGAAGTATTGTTATTTGATGGCAGTGTTCATAAATAAATAATTGGGAATTGATTACTGTAGGGTTTCAACAACAATCTTCCATGCAAAGAATTTTGCAATTAGCCGGTCAAATACAAAAGTCACTGTTTTCCTCTTCCAAGGAAGATAAAAACAGATTACAGTATCTCCATCTACTTGAATTGGATTTTGTATCAAATGTGATGCCACAATCAACATGCATATTACTTAAATTTGATGTATTGACTGCTTTCGATGTATTAGTTGACTAAAAAAGAGAATGGTTAAAACATAACAAAGAATACACTCTTACTTAAAAGTGAGCCTTGAGTTGTTATATCTAAACCGTTTATTTAAAGTCATTAATAATATTATCCATTCTCATTAATGTACTAACATAATAGACTATTATAGATCGGCATGATAGATAACACTGAAAATTAATTAAGGCGTTCATAATCGATCGTAAAGCATGTTGTTCGACTTACGTCTGAAGTAGTTCAAACTACCAAATAAATAACTTAACAAAATTCTTTTTCCGAACTGTCATTAATTTTGGTCATTCTACAGTACCAATTTTTATAAAAAGATCAAAACTAAATTATTGTGCATGTTGTAGAATTCTCGATGTCGATGTCATTTTAATCATGGCAATGTATGATTTAAAAATTAATGTGTAGGCTTGTATTCTGCAAATATTTAATTTCTATATATTTTTTCTATGCTTTTCTGCTTATTTAGGCACAAGAACGCCATGGATCAGCTGAAGATCGTATCCAAAGACTAGAAGCGAACCTAGATGAAAAGAATGCGGAGCTAGTGAGATTAAACCAAAGACTTAAAATGAATGAAGACCATAACAGCCGATTATCAGCAACTGTAGACAAATTATTATCTGAATCTAATGACAGATTACAAGGGCATCTTAAGGAAAGAATGCATGCGTTGGAAGAAAAGAACGGTTTAACCCAAGAACTTGAAAAAACACGAAAAATAATGGAAGAATTAGAAATTCAAAAGACAGAAATTATGAAAGAGTTGGCTAAATCGCGATTAGAAATTGATAACGTTAAACGTCAAATGTTGCAACAAGAAATAGCGTTCAATATTCAACAAACCGATGCTCTAACGCGAAGTTTATCACCTAATGCTGTGGACCCCAATAACTTCACACGAAGTGCTAGTCATTCCAGTTTCGATACCCATTCCTTACCAAGAAGAGGGAACAAATCACGAACTCCTGTTGAAGAGGACCCCAATAAAGTAGTGCCGTTCAGTGCTCGGTCTATGGCCGAACAAGAATGGGAAAAATTACAACAAGCCCATGTTTTAGCAAATGTTCAGCAAGCTTTCGATGTTTCTAGTGATGCAGAAGGGGATGACAATGATAGTCTGTTTAGCACGGCAGATATTCTTTCACCTTCGGGACACACAGACGCACAAACCTTAGCCATGATGTTACAGGAACAACTGGATGCAATTAATAATGAAATTCGACTAATACAGGAAGAAAAACAAAATACAGAAGCCAGAGCGGAAGAATTGGAATCAAGGGTAGGAAGTATGGAACATATGAATTTGTTGGCAAGAGGACGCAGTTTGGAACGTCAAAGTCCACCTGTAAGCGGAAGATCAACCCCAAAATCACATCATTCGCCACAAAGAGATTACCTTCATAAGTACCATACGGTAAGATTTATTTTGTTTAGATAATAAAATTACAGCTGTTACTTAAAATAGAAGCAAAAGCAAATAACTCGCTTTATATATGTTGGTTCTTTGTATCAAAAGTACATACAAAAATTTAAGCATTTATTATTAGATGGGCAAGAGTGATATTTTACATAATCAAAACATCAGGTAGAAGAAGAAGCCATGGTAAAAACTATTAGGTACATCAATAATTCTATCCAAAACTGTAAACGTACAAAAATAAGTTTCAATTATATAAAGGATTATTTACTTCTGTTTATCTGTTTGTGAATTTTCACGCATGTTTAAGAAATTTTAGTGCACGTTAATTTGTTCATTAATACACTTTGTGAATGGAATGTTAGGTGTGTGACGTGTGATGTTGTAGGCGCCTGCGTCTATGTCTCCAGCACACCTGCAACAGTACCGTGCAACTTTGAGTCCGGGCGCCCTTTCTGAGTCACTGCCCACTAGTCAGGTTTGTTAAGTCATTGAATGTAATATGGGGTCCCTAAAATGGTAAAAGCTTAATATCTTTAAAAGCTTAACAAGTTCGGATTAAATACTCGATACTGTAAATACATTTTTGAGCATTTCTAAATTTGTTTGTATTAAGGCCATGCTTTGTTGTGCCTCTGTACAACCGCAGTAGTAATTTATAAATTTTAAATAAAAAAGTGATGATATTAGTAATTTTACTATCGATCCTTAAATTTCCATACCATTCCACTGTCGTCTGGTATGTAACAATTTAAAAACCAAAGAACCAAACATGGTTGACAATAACACATGCGTAGAAAATTAATGACAACACTTTTATTAGAAGGATTCAAATTAAAGAAAAAATGATTAATGGACTTGTGCACTTTGCTGTTGACAGGATTACATCTGTAAGTAGAATTTATAGCCCAGGAATTTTACAGTTTGGTGTACGACAATCTAAAATAAATGTTTATTTTCTTCAACTTATTAAAACATAATTTAGCAGATTTGATTGAAAAATAAAGTGTATTTCTGTAACTGTCTTTGTAATACAAGTACGCAGTACAATTCTAATTAACAGCAGAATGTAAAAATCTAAAAATGGTCATACCATTATTGTGGGGGTCTTCTCCTTTGAAGTCTCCGCATTATTTTGATTTGCAGTATTCTGCTTGGTTTATAATTTGCGTTTAAAGCTAAGCTTTTTTTATTGAGTAGTATCAACGTAAAAATATATAATTGGCTTCTGTAATAATCCTGGGTTGTTAAACGTCACATCCCAATTTATTAGTAAGAACTGTGTAAAACAAAATGGAAAAAGTAGTGCATGTTATTTGTTGTTTGTATATTAGAGAGCATTCAATTGGTTATATTGTAGTTTATAGTATATATTTTCATATCACAATTTATGACTGATTAGAAATTAGTAGCAATTGGTCTTGAAATTCAGTATTAAAGACGATTCTTAAGGTATACTCTGTTCCGTACTACAACCGGCTATAGAATACATACGGAACTTTAGATCATAAAACGTGATAGACACTGATTCCAAAGTTAAAAAATATTGTATAATCGTCGGCTTAATAAGAAAACCGTGTAACTCCGTTTCACTTGACTTTACAGGAGAAACAAAAAACATGTTTGTTTATAAGGTAATTATATAGATTTTTGGAATGCGTTTGTTATGGTTTATAACAAAACAGTTACATTCATGGTATTCAGGTATTGTTTAAACAATTTTAATTTATTTCATTTATACATATAGTTTTTAAATGGAGTTACGTGGATTTCTTCTGTTACATGTCTGATTAACTTGGAGTTACGGGATTTTCCGATATGCTGTTTACCTTTATAATATTGTTGCTTTTGGAGTTTAATTTTGTAATAATTTCGTTTAGTGGTTTTACTATGACATTCAAATTAACTTATTAGTTCTTTTGTATACTCTAGTATAGTAGTTACTTTTACAACCGAATATTTACCCAAAAGAATGTACAAAAAATCAAACAAGAATAGTTTTCATAAGTGCTAATTTTAGTAATGAAATTTAGGTTTCTAAAAAAAAGTTTACTGTTATTTTATTAATTTTCTTTATTTCAAAGTAAAAATAATTCCAGTACAAGAAACTAAATAATAATTATGTAAAAATTAACACTTGAAAATCTAGAAAATTGTTAAAGCAATTTATAAAGGCATCAATCATGTAAAGCTATTCGTACAGCAATTCATTGTAAAACCCATGATAATCTTTATCAAGGGTTTGTTTTAGCCACTGTAGGTGGTTATACAGTGTAACCTCTATATAGCGGACAGCGATGGGACCGGATTTTTTGTCCGCTATAGGGAATTGTCCAGTGTATGGAGGTTAAGTTAAAAAGAAAACTTTATTTTGAAAAAACATTTCCTAACAATGATAACTAATAAACTCGGTACACAAAATAACTATTTCATAAGTTTACAGAACGAAATATTTAAGAATGGTAAAACAAAGTATCTACCTACTACATACAAACTTTTGATATTTATATTGGATTAAAAAAATCGTTCAAAGTAGTTTGGCGCAAATGTCTGTTTTCGGCCAGTTTATTCTCGAAATAAAGTTTTAATTTCGAAAGCATTAAAAAGCCAACACCATCTTCCTTACGTAAAATAAAATCCTCCAGTTTCACTAGTTCATGCCGTGCTTCGTTGTAAGAATGGATCGAACTTTCTGTTGGTGGTTCAATTTCATCTTGATCTACCTCGCATTCATCATCGCTTAAATTAACAGTTACTTCTTTTGTCATCTGAATAATATCCACACTTGTATCTTCTGTTTCTAAATTTTCATCAACGTGAGAATATACTTCAACATCAACAATTTCATTACCAACGTTTCTAAATAATTTTGCTAAGGGTATGTCATCTTCTGGATCAAACTCTACACGTTCTACTGGATTATGATAGAACCTTGCTTTTTTAAAGCAGTTTTGAATTGTGTTATCAGAAACGTTATTCCATGCAGAATTTATCCAAGTTATAGCGTCTAAAACGGTTATTGACTTTTCCAACTCATAAAGTGAATCAGATGAATCTATTGAGCATAAAAGCCTGTTTAAAACAATTTGTCTAAACAAAATTTTAAAGTTCTGTATTATTCCTTGGTCCAAAGGTTGACATGCTGCTGTTGTATTAGGGGGTAAAAAAATAATGTCGACGTTGTTAAGTTTTAGCTGTGGATGCGACGTAGCATTTTCCAAAAAAAGTAAAATTTTTCTATTTTGTCTTCTCATTTGATTGATCATCAAGATTTGTTAACCATCGAGTCATAATGTCTCGAGTCATCCATGCTTTTTTGTTAAAACACCATTCAACTGGATATTGATCTAATTGTAGCCCTTTAAAGCATCGCGGTTTTCTTGATTTTCCTATAACTAAAGGTTTGATCTTTTCGCCAATCATGCTAGCACATAAAAGAATTGTAAGTCTTTCTGTGGACTGTTTGCCTCCACTACACTTTTCTCGTTTTAAATGGTAAGTTTTGTTTGGAAGGGCTCTAAAATATAATCCAGTTTCATCAGCGTTAAAAATGTCTTTGGGATTAAAGGACGCAATAAGGTTCGGTATTGTTTCATTCCATTGATTGACTTGATTTAAATCTATACTTGCACTTTCTCCACTTATCGTCTTAAAGCAAATGTTGTGCGGTTGCAGGAATTTTTGGAGCCAACCATTTGAAGCTTTAAAATTGGATAATCCCAATTCCGATGCTGCACTTGATGCCTTTTGTTTCAGGATAGGGCCGGAAATTGGAATATTTTTATTGCGAGCACTGATAAACCATTTAAACACTACACTATCAATTTTGGCAGTGTGAGTACCGTAAAATTTGCGTTTTCTTTCTAAATCTGCATGTTCTCGCCACAATTTTGTTAAACTTTCTCTCTGTTTTAATATTTCACTAATCTGCGTTTTACCGACGGCAAATTTTTGGGCTAAAGCACGAATACCGATCTTTTGTTCAGAAGCGAATTCCAACACCTCAATTTTAGTTTTAAGCGGTAAAGATGTGCGTTTTTGGGGCATTTTGAAATACACGATTTCCACGAAATTTGACTCAAATAAACTCGTACCGAAGCGTATAACAGGTCAGTTACGAATGAATAATTAAGATAAACCTTGTCGTGTACCAAATCTGCACGTATTGTTGTGTCTAACGCAATTTTTATCGTTCATATTAAATTTCAACTGTCCGTTATCTCAAAAACACGATGTCCGCGTCCGTTATATAGAGGGTCCGCTATACAGAGGTAATAATACATAGAAACGCCTATTCAGATGGTTGGGACTTCAGAAACTGTCTGTAATATAGAGGTGTCCGCTATAGGGAGGTGTCCGTTAATGGAGGTTAGACTGTATTTAGCTTTCGTTATTTTTCTTCGTTCACTGTAGAGATTGGGTAAAGTTTCTATAAGACAAGTTGACATTTTATTATTCATTCTTGCCAAATCCTGCCAATCTTCAGTATACCGTAATTTATACTGTATGGTTCCAGTTTGGTCATACTTTAACGCTTTTATATTTGTAACAACTGGATCTCCAGTAATTCTGCTAGGGCGAATAGAAGAATAAAACTGCACCGATCCAAAGTTCTTAAAAAAGTCGTCTGTTAAATACTTAACTTCGTAAGGAAATGGCTTCTGCCTTGCATTTTTACATAAATACACATAGTCTGCTGGAAGATTAATTTCAACGTTCCTTAATTTTCGCTCTACAGTGGAATGCACTGAGTTCGCCTCCATCTGTGTATGTCCTTTCTATAAATACTTTTGAATTATAGTAACATTATGCTGCATTGTAACGTTAAGCAGAGCATTTGACGAAGTAACATTTCTGTTCTGACTCGTACAGCCATCAATAGATATGATGATTATGGAAGAAGTGTTATCTGTCATTTTGGGAATAACCTTAAGTTATAATAAAATATGTTAAAATAGATGAAAATTCATTTGCTGTTACGGCACCTTCACACCCATTCCAAAGAAAACAATATCCTTCATGGGTTTTAAGATTGTATACGAGCCCTAACAACATAAGGTTCGGACGATCCCAATTTTTATAATTAATATTCTTTATGCGTACTGAAAATTGCCAATTATTAATTTTTATTTAAGATTTGGTAAATACACAATTTCAGATCACTTATGAAAAAACTAAATATTCTATTTTAAAACATGTAATTTTTATAAAGGGAAAATAAAAAACCCACCAAATGACACTGGCAACTTAATGTTCGGACGACTGTGATTTTTAATTTATTTTAATCAAAGTGGCTATGATTATATAACATTTGACATTTATCAATCTAGTAAGCGTTGATTTATGATTATCCTCAATTTGTGCTGTTAAAAATGGGCCGTGGCAAGGCTACTTCAAAGAAAATTCGTGAAATTGTAGTGAAATAGTACCATGAAGGAAAAGGCATGAGTACAACTGGAAATAATTTGAATTTGGCGAAATCCACTGTAGGAGACATTATTAAATGTGATGGCGAAACAAGTGGCTACGAAATTCGAGGTAGAAGTACCGGACAACCAAAGAAAGTGACTTCTAGAATGAGGAGGCAGCTTGTGAAAATTTGTAAGAGTGACCGAAGAGCCACTCTAAGGGAGGTAATGGCGCTCTTTAATGCAGAAATCGGTGTAAAAATTTTGCGAGATTGTTGTAGGCAGTGGATTCACAAATCAGGACTCCGTTTTTATAAGGTATAAAACAAAAATACAAACATATTATTGTCTATTCCTACTTTAATTCTAAATTATTTTATTATAGGCGAAAGAAAAATCGCTGTTAACAAAAGTACAGATGAGAAACCGTCTAATTTTGGCTAAGTCTAAATTGCACTGGACAGTAGAAGACTGGTCCAAAGTCGTATTTAGTGATGAATCCAAATTCGAACTCTCTGTAGGTGACTGTAGAAAACGAATTATTCGGGATAAAACTGAAGCTTTTCATAAAGACTGTTTAAAAAGACTGCGAAATTTGTAAAGGGGGGATGATTTGGGGGTGTATGTCTGGAAAGGGTGTAGGAAAGATGGAAATAATAGATGGAATAGTTAATGCCAGTAAATATCAACAAATTCTGAATAATAGCTTTATTCCTAGTGTAGAAGAGCTCTATCCCGACGGAAATTTCATCTTTCAACGGGATGGAGCATCATGCCACACGGCAAAATCAACAAAAAAATGGTTTGAAGAACACATGAGAGTTCTAACATGGCCTTCAAGCAGTCCAGACCTCAATATTATTGAGACCTTGTGGCACCGCATGTAAAGTTACTTAAGGACTAATCCTCAAAGAACAATAAATGATTTAAAGACAAAACTTTCGAAAATTTGGGGATCTTTTACGCCAGCTTATTGCAGATCGCTGCTGGAATCCATGCCAGCCAGAATACAAGCTGTTATAAAGGCCAAAAGTGATGTGACGTCGTTCTAAATCTTGTAATCCGTGATCGTCCGAACACTAAGTTGTCAATATAATTTGTTCATTTTTTAATTTGTTTAGATTCTATGCAATTTGTGTTTAAATAAAATCTATTTTTTTTGGCAAATATAGTCCTTCATTGTGTAACAAAACTAAATATTTGAATATTAAATCTAATTAATAATTCTCAAATAAAAAAAAAGTAAATATTTGTGAAAATTGGTATCGTCCGAACATTAAGTTGTTGGGGCTCGTATAGAAAAATTCTGCAAGACCAATTTTGTTTTGTAATACATTGCAGATACTTCGGAGCTAACAAAACTAATTGTTAAGTCCATAGTAAATACCTACTATATTTTTGGAATACTTATCCTGTTCTTTTTCTTCCCTCGCCTCGTTTTTCATTTGTATGTGCTCCTGGTATTCCATTTCACTAATATTTCGTGTCTCATATGCTACGCATATATCGCACAAATCCTTTTTTGGAAAATACAGAGATAGCTTCATATCTTCAAACACTTTCATAAAACACGGTAAAGATAATGGCCCGTATTCTGATCTCATATTTAAATTTAACGTCATGTTTAATTACCATGGCAACATCATGTATGTCTCTTATACACATATAAAATTATATAAAGCTATATCGTTTTATGTTTACGTTAAACACGACTTTAGTTAGAGACAACTTTAAACATAAGATCAGCATACGGCCCAATGCCTCTAACTTGTGATCATTAGAGTAATCATTTTTGTAAAATTTATATAACGCAATTTTAGTAGACCACATGGGCTCCAAGTACAACTTTTCTGAACTCTTGTGGCAGTAATGTGATTCCATCTTAGGCAGCGACTCCAGGAATTTTCGCAAACCTTGATTCCTTTCTTCAAACAATTCCCTTCTTCTTTTACTTTTATATGTCAGTCGATCTTCGTTATCTTCAAAATTCACATCCTGACAATCTTCCTTTAACCATGTGAGGACTGTAGTTTCTTTCATGCCAACTGTACCCAGAAACATTTTTTTACATACACGAAAATAGTCATGTTTTAACTTTAAATGATATTTTACCGTATAGTTTCGTCTTGAATGTTCTTGAACACCTCGTCTTCTTTCAACGTTTTGGATTTTTAATAATCCCTTTATATAAATTTTTCTTTCGGGTCAAGTCATTTTTGACCAAAAGGTGTAAAAAATTTTATGTCTATGTTCCTCAGTTAATTTGCTACATTCTAGCGCTGATGGCTTATTTTCCCATTTGCATTTACATGGTTCGGACAGAAACTTGCCAGGTTTATTTATTTGGTAATTCCAAGCATCTCCTTCTTTCTTCTTTCCTTGATACGGCATTCCTTTTTCTCTTCTTTTTTTATGTACTATTCGATCCCACTTATTCACCTCGGATTTCCTTGATCTTTTTCTAACATTGATTTCTTCTATCACTGGTATCTTCTCTATTTCTTCCTTGTCATCTGTATTTGAATTATCATTGTGTTGAGGTAGCCAGTTTGGATGTTGATCATCTATTACATCAGAGTTATTTGTAAACTGCCAACTGCCTTGAATCGGGTTTTTGGGTGGTTTTCCCGATTCAACTGAGTTAACCATCTCTGAGGTAAATGCCGGGGCAGGTAATTTTCCATCTATAAGCTCTTTATAATAGTTTATCTACACCCTAGTTTAACTTATCCTTACATATCTGTTCTCCGTGGTTGAAGAGGAGTTCTGTCCTCCTAAAAGCGGCCTGCCACCTTATCTTTCCGGGGTGGAATGAAATAACGTTGCATTTCCTTTTTTTCGCTAGTAAATTTTCAGCTTTTTCTGTAGTTTCCGGAATTGAAGTGGTTGCGTTAGTGTTACTTTCTACAACGTTCAATGAGTATTCAAAATTGTTTTCACAATGGGATGAACTGTTCCCCAAAAAACTATCACTATAAATGAATTCATTTTCTGGAAGTTCACCAGTGACTTCTTGAGCAAGTGTGCAGTTATTTCCACCATTTTCTGGAATTCCAGTATGGACTTCTTGAACTACAAGTGTACCATCATTTTGGACAACATCTTCTTCAACAATAGTATCACGTAATACCGACTGAAGCTCCAAATTTAGTATTCTTTTGCTGCGAGATAAAGTATTACAAGTAATTAACGTTGGGCCCTTGAGAAGTTGTATAATATTATTATGGTATATTTTTTGCTTAAATAATTTTAAGTATAGAATATGCGATTTTTTTGCAACTGCAACAACTGATATTAGATAAAAATCACGAACTTTTGCTATTTAAATTTTTATAAAATTCTTACATAAATAATAAGCGATTCTATAAATTCAATTTTACTGCTGAAAGTCGTGCTAGCTTTGTTTATCAGAGTATGCAATAAAAATGTGCAACTCCCTTACTTTTTAAGATTTCGCGTTTATAATGATTTGAGAAAAACGCTATCTCCCATATAAACACTTTCTTGGCAGTTCTAATCAAATAAGGCTAATATGAAGTAGTAAATATTTCACTAAACGTTTTATAAGTGACACGTAAATCGGTCAATAACTACTTAATTATATATTCTAAAACGTGCACAAAACCACACCAAACTTTAACACAATGATGGCGTCATATCAACTGATGGAGTTACGCGATTTTCCCACACATTTTAAATTGCATGGAGTTATGTGGTTGTCGTTTATGAAAATATCTGCTTTCCAAAATTTTTTGGAGTAACGCGCTTTGACAAGTTGATAGCTTTAGGCTTTGTTCACCAGATGGCATCAAAATCTCATTTTTGACAAAAAGTGGAGTTACGTGGTTTTCTTATTAAGCCGACGATATGTATCACAAGAGGTGTTAGGGCAATACACGAAATTTGTCCACTGTTTCTGCAGTCTATGATTACAAAAAAAGGAATAAGACATCTTACAACGATGGAGTTTCACGCCTTTTCAAAATACTTATTTTGGGAAGTCACATTGCTTGGCCCTGCTTCATCTATGGGCAGAAATAATCTTCAAATACTGATTTTAAAATAGTCTGTTGTTTCATTTCATTTTACTTTGTACCCCTAAATGCCATTCCTTTCAAGCATGTTTTCAATTTTGGCAAAGGCAATTGTTGAAAACTGTGTTAGAGTTGTGATGGATTTGCATAATGCAAAATTTGGCAAAAGAATCTTGGCTAAGATGAGTGTCAGGTATGCTAACACCGTGTTTCTAGAGATGAAACATTTTTCATTCTCCTCAAAACTCGGTTCACTAGACATAGGCCACTGTATTTTATTACATGGTCAGATGACAACTGGGTAAATACTGGACAAGCATCATGTGCAATGAAGTCGAAAACTTCCTCTGAAATTCCCAAAAACAGCCATAGTACGCCAACAAAGTATATCTAAATATCTTTAGATGTTAAATTCAACACTATAATTATACTATTTATGTACCAAACTCTTGTGTTCATTTGCTAATAAGAAAGCTGTCGGTAGATTTTGATTCGATTTTGAAGCAAATTTAACTGCTTATTATTCTTTATGTTAATTTAAAATAGTTAAAAGAGTTGTTAAACATTTTGTTTTTGTTTTTACACTAAATTAGGAACAAATATTATCTGCATTTACATTTATTGTTCTAAATTCTTTTACAAAGGCTATGCGGATTTAACAAGTAATCCTTGATAGGTGCAAATAGCATATTTTAATCCGGGCCTGTTGAGTATTATAGGCGAAAACGGGTAAGAAAAGTTCATGCATAGTTGTTATTCTTCGAGGATTTGGATAACGATAATCAATGCTTACTAATTTATAGTTGTAGTTAAACTAACAATTTTTAGTTTCATACATTTTTCAGTCAGTAATCTGCATTTTTCACCGTCGTCAAAGCTGTAGTTATAAGTTCATTCTTAACAGTTATTTTGTAAACAAGCATTTTTTACCATTCATGGGGTTCATTTTAATGGCTTCGATACACATCACACACACACACCACTGTCGTATTTCACTAGCTGCATGCTTCTATCTAACAATTTCCATTACTGTTGCTGTATATATTTAATTTTCTTCTACAGCTACAACTTGCACCAGTTAGTTCGGAAATGTCAAGGGAAGAACTTCATATGGGTGACAGTAGTAGTGGTGGTGGAGCATCGCCTCTTACAGCACGGTCGCTAAGACTAGAAAGAGTTGCGCAGGCTCTGGCTCATAGTCAGGAAGAATTGCGCAGGTCAGTGAATGTTGTAATTACGTATTTGCACATATACATATATTTATATTAATACCCTTTTAAATAATATCTAACAAAATGATGAGGCACTTGCTAATTTTTTGTAATGATATTGTGCTTCCAAAATAATTCCTTTTTTCTATTAACATTTGGTGCTCACTCATATTTGACTAATAATTCTTTGGTGTGCGTTCGCTACATAGAAGGACGGGTGCAAGCGGGTTGCCTCCTGGACCAGCTACTTACAGGTTATTTGCTTGCTTATTGTGTTAGAAAGCACTTCGGATCTAGTTGCACAAGTGTTAATGTTATATTGAAACGTGTCAACATTGAAAGAAAAATTAGTTGTTTTTCAGCATTGTTGTTCTTTTGATTGTGAAAATTTTCGTACGTTTGGTATTATTTATATGTTGAAAAACTAAAGAACAAACACAAAGCCTAAAGTGGAAGTACGTTCATAGCTGGTGTAGTTATATACAAAAGAAATGTAGCAAAAAGATAAAAAAATTACTTTCTGTTCTGTGCATTTGTCGTGTTTCCTTTGAATTCTGAATGTTTCTTATTCAATTTTATGTGTGCATATTTCTACTGTTTTCTAAATTCTGTTGTCATTCAAGCTTTGCATTTGAATGTTAAGTTTGATGTGCAGGCTTATAAAAATAAAAAAAAGGTAGGTTGATTGTTAAATAATCAAAGAAACCAAATTGCGTTAGAGTTACGGTTAAACAAATTTGATGATATTTAGAAATTGTACATTAGTACGACTAAACGGCTACGCTAAGTTTGAAAAAAATATGTGCCAATACTTAAATGCATGTTGCTTTGAACTGCATGCTGGTATAGATATAGTCTAGAGTAGTAGAGCGTAGTGTGTTTAGGCAAGGCCAGACGCACACACCACCATCACCTCTGTCCTCTCGTCATAGCAGTCAAGACAGTCTGCATAAGAATACCATCACTGGAGTTCCACGAGATGTATCGGCTGCTGCTGTGGCTGCTGCTGCCGCTGCTGCTCAAAAGAAGAAGGGTATTAAATCCTCCCTCGGTAGATTCTTCAGTAAAAAAGAAAAGGTAATTGTTTTGGTTGAGTGCTTTTGAAATTTCGCAGTTTGAAATTACTAAAATTTCTTACGATTTAATGTTTGCAGGTAAAGGGGAAGGAAGTACTGGGAGGTGATAGTACTTTAAACATTAATCAAGCAAGTATGGGTTTACCAGATGGTGACATCAGTGACACCATAAGTGTTGGGAAATTAGGCCAAAAGGGGGATTTCGACCGCAGGCAGAAGAAGAAGTGGGTGTATGCTGTTTTTTATTGTTATTAATTTTAGGTGCTACACTAATCAGTGAGCAAAACAAAACAATAACCATGAAGATTGCTTGCCTGATTTGTGGAGCCGTGTTCTTCTCTGCAATGTAAAATGAATTGCAGATATACAGTTAAAAGAATTTCATTGTTCAATTATTGCAAGTTTTAGCTAGATAGAAGGCAGTTAGTTATTTTTAATGCTTTTTGCACGGGCTTTAAAATTGAAACTGCATGCCAACATTTAAATTTCATTAGTACGAGGAAAATTAATTTTCATGATGTTATAATAATATAAGATTATTGCAAGTTAATTTAACTCGGTCATTGAAATTTATATTCTTACGTATAAATTAAAGTAATTTAATAATGCAGCGGCGAAGTATAAGGGTTCCCTAGATAATATCATTAACGTAGCACTTTTTCTTAGTGCTAGATAACTAATTTGATTGGGTTACTAATGCTTAAAGCTAGTTCTATTTTTATCATGTGCATGTTAGCATAGAATAACATAGATTTCTAGAGGTGTGCTTATTAACTTACGGTAATCTGTATCCTCTAAGGGAGCGTGATTACAGACACGAATTGCTGGCTGAAGCAATGAAGGCAGGTACACCTTTTGCTCTGTGGAACGGACCCACCATCGTTGCTTGGTTGGAATTATGGGTTGGCATGCCTGCCTGGTACGTGGCAGCGTGTCGAGCCAACGTTAAATCGGGTGCCATTATGAGTGCATTAAGCGATACCGAAATTCAAAGAGAGATAGGAATCAGCAATCCACTCCATCGATTGAAGCTTCGACTGGCAATTCAGGAAATGGTTTCTTTAACTTCACCATCGGCACCCAAAACTTCACGGACTACTTTGGCTTTTGGTGATATGAACCATGAGTGGATTGGTAACTCATGGTTGCCTGCTTTGGGGCTTCCACAATACCGTACTACTTTTATGGAATGCCTTGTTGATGCAAGAATGCTTGATCATTTGACTAAGAAAGACTTGCGGGGGCAGTTAAAAATGGTTGATAGCTTTCATAGGTATGTAATATTTTTAAAGAATTATATTATTTTATGAATTATTTATATTACAGGACTAGTCTTCAGTATGGCATATCATGTTTAAAAAGGTTAAATTATGATAGAAATTTATTGGATGAAAGAAGAAAGAATGCAGAAAATGCAAACGCTGATGTGTTGGTATGGAGTAATGATAGATTAATTCGATGGGTATCTAGTATGGGGTTGAAGGTATGTAACTGCTTTGAAATACCAAATCTTGTATGTTGATTTTAATGTATTTTAATCTTTTCAGGAATATAGTAATAATTTATTAGAATCTGGAGTTCATGGAGCTTTGATTGGTTTGGATGATAGTTTTGATGCAAATAGTATGGCTCTTGCTTTGCAAATACCTACTCAAAGTTCACAGGTATGCATACTATGAAGGTTCATTTACCATATGCCTTTATATTATTAATAATATTTAACCTAGGAAATTTAAAATGTTCTAAATGTGTATTTTTGTAGGCAAGACAAACATTGGAAATGGAATTTAACAATCTGCTACGCACAGCAACAGATCGACGACCGGATGAGATGCAGCGTTCTTGATACGATCCTGTCAATTGTTAAATGACCATGTAGTGTTCCACTACCTACAAGTTAGTGCAACCCGTGCTATTCCCTTCTCTTCTCGAAAATAACGCTACAGTTCAGTTTGTAAATAATTCTGACTTTATATGAAGAATAACAGAAAGCTTTAATGAACTTATCTGTACCATAAATAACTGATAGTATTATTAATTGTACATTGAAGTTGTTGTTTATCTGTTGGATTACCAGCGAGTATATTGTTATGATGTGTGAATGTGGCAGCGATAGTCAGTATTACCCCGCGCGTGCCTACACTCGGTGCTGCCATCTGTTAAGCTTCTAGACTTCATTTGCCGATTAGCTAGTACAAATACTGGTGTCCTTGTAAGGCTTATGGATGTGGACAGTTTGTATCCAATTCGTACTCGGCTGTTTCACATCTTAAGTAGCAAACCCCTCGGTGACAGTTATTTCCGTTACTCTAATATGCCATACCATACATACCATTACAGTAATTAATTAGTTTTTACACTCTGTATATATTATACAGATGACGTAATTTGAAATTTTTATTATATTTAGTATGTTTTATACAATATTTGTACAATATTTTTACTTGTTATTTATTTTTAACCTGAAAATACTATTGTGCTTAAATCTTGTTATAACTAATCGGAGTTGTACTGTAGACTCCGGAAATGATTGTCATTATTCGTATATGATCTAAAATAGTGTTAATTTATGTACATTGCATTATATATAAATATAACGAAACTCGATCATTTAGAACGCCTGTTTCATTAAACTTTCTCGTATAAAACTACTTAATCAAATGCCATTCCGAAAGTATTTCTGTACCGTATTATATTCATCAGTAAGTTTGTAGATAAGCATTTTTATGTAAACTTTTTTATCCTGATAATGTTCGAGATTATACTATGATTTTTGATCTTATGAGCTAATAACAAAAGTTTTCTTTTTCTGAATTATTAATAAATACTTAACCAGTACAGTTGTAAATATAAACCTAATCAGTGGTTATACTGTTAAAAGAATGTGGATAAAACGTGACTGTAACAGTTTCTGTGGAACTTCTAACAGAATTTTGTTCTAGAAATTTATTCAGTGCTAATATTTTACCATTTGGAAAATGTAATGAATTCACAGATACAGATGTTAGTATTATTTTGAAAGAAAGGATTCATGTTGTAATAAAAGTACAGTGTATTCCAAAATTCTGAAAATAACGGCTGCTTTGAGCTGCTATCAGATTACTAGGTTAAAATTACATCTTATTATTTATTGTGCTTTCGTTTAACCATTTTTTCTGTGATTATTTTAAAGATAGTTATTTTCAAAGATAAACTGACATTTCTAGATTGTAGTGAAGGTAAGTTCGTAATGATTAATTAAGGCAATGTAATAAGAATTAAATATGAGGTTAAGAAGGTAAATCATTAAATAATGTTTATACTCGAATTAGATGCATTTATTTTGAGGGTCCATTTATGTGATGATATACAAAGTGGCAAATGGTTCCTGGGTCAAATACTGCATTCAACAGTTCAATGTAGCTTTCTTACAACAAATAGTATGCATTGTGTGGTATTTGTGCCCCTTAGGCATATCCTTGAATGGTTTAATAGGAAGCATTGCATTTGTAGAAGCAAAATTTCTGCATGACCGAGTGTATGAACTGAAGAAACTCGTACATAAAAGGATCAAAGAAATCAGTTAAGGAAATATCATTACCTATATTTTTTAAATCTGTTTAGACAGGACCTTGTAACCAATACAGTTATTAAAATCTCTTTTAAGTTTTAATTTTGTAGTCTAATAAATAATGGAACCTGATATCAATGATCATTTTACAATATTACTAAATATGCAAGATGTGTTGCCTATTCGGCAGCAATAAATCAGGTCACGTGGTTTCAATTTTTATTTGGTCCCGCTGTATTTTACATGTTACGCCTAGAATTATGCAACCCAAATAATATCTGTGCGATACAGGTTGCCACTCTTCAGCTATCATATTTTTTGTATTTAACCTTTATCATGTGATCCTTATTTACAATTTTTGTTGTTAATTATTACATTATTAATTTAGTACAATTTGTTATCTTGCGACGTACAGTAACAAAATGGTTCGTGCTTGGTATATGGATAATGAACTGAGCGATCAACGTTTGGAACATCATTGTAACCCTCCAAAATTTTTAAATTTAGAAGAGTTGTTTAAAATATGTGGTGTAGAATATTTTCCGGTCTGTATTTTTATATTTATGTAGATAAATTATGGTTTTATATTGTAAAATTACAGTTGAATGCAAGTACGTACGCAACAGATGGCGTACTCGATAAAATTAAGAAAGAACGTGGTTACTCATATGAAGATGAGATTATATGTTCAAAAGAATGCCTTCAAAACTATGAGGAGAAATTGAAAAACTTTTTCACCGAACATTTACATACTGAAGAGGAAATTCGTTTCGTAGTTGAAGGTTCTGGTTATTTTGACGTCAGAGATAAAAATGACGAATGGATTCGTATTGAAGTTACACCTGGAGATATGATTGTTATTCCAAGTGGAATATACCACCGTTTCACCTTGGACGTAAAGGTAATTGTTGTGGTTTTTAACTAGAATTACTTAAGTTTATTTTTAATGCATGGTTAAGTATATAAATCAACACTAATAAATATTAATGACTAATAAATTTATGTTTTATATCAGGATTATATTCGAGCAAGGAGATTCTTTATTGGGAAACCGGTTTGGACTCCGCATAATCGACCAGCAGACAATATGGAGTGTCGCAAAGAATATTTACAGAAACTTGACACAGGATTTATTGTAGCGTAATTGGTATTTGAATAAATATTTGTTATGCACATGTAAGTGCCATGGGTGTACTACAGTGTAAATTTTTGGAAATACTTAAATAAATATATTTTTTAAGAGCTTCATGTTTTTTTGTAATCCCAATGTCCCGCATGTTCTTATAATTCATTTATTGGGTGAAATCTAGTTAGTTTACTATTATTATTGAATTTATGGTAATAATTACCGATTAAAATAATTAGATAGGTATGTTACCAATGTGTGCACTTAAACATGATTTATAAAACGAATAAATAAGATTCAAAGATTGCCACAATTTGATTGGTCATTTTCTATCCTAACTCGTGCGTGTGTTTTAACCTTTCGCGACTGGCGCGCGGTCTCATACTCCGTAACCAAATGTTATCCGGATTTATTTCAATGTTCCGCACCCCACGAACCCGCCGCCTACGGTATTTCTAGGACATGTTGCAGTTGTCCTCCGTGCATCGTATGACCTACACAAGTGCAGTCGTTTTTTTTTTGTTGTTGTTGATTGCGGAGCGAGAGTCCGTCGCCAGCAAAAATTACATACAGGGTGATTCAAAAGGTATGGTCCAAACTTAAGGGTGTGATTGGTGTTGTTAAAATAAGCAAAAAATGCCAATAAACACATGTCTTATTTCCAACCGCTATCTAGTTACAGAGGTTTTCTTTGTTTTTATCTGTGTTTTGCCAAACTAAGTAAAACAAATGTTAATTCCTTATGGCAGAAGACGTTTCAAGCTTGAATTGGCGTAGTTTTCAATAAATGTGGTAATGATGGAGCCATTTTCTGTACGTGCAGAAATGCATTTTGTGTATGGTTATTGCAGCGGAAATGCCCGTGCACCTGTGGTAGAATATGGGAGAAGGTATCCTCACCGGAAACAGTCTGACCACCGAACATGTATTTAGACCTTTTAGATAATGCCTTGTCGGAATTATTAGAAGATCTGCATCTTGATGTGCGAAGATCCATGTGGTATCAGCATGACGGGGCACCGTTGCACAATTCACATCCACTAGATTTTTACTTGTGGAGTGCATTAAAAGAAAAAGTTTATGCAACGGAAATTCAGGACAGGGGCCATTTAGTTAATAGGATAAATGAAGCTGTTGAAGATATTCGAAAACATCCTCAACAGTTGAGGAATGTTCGAGATTCTGTGCGTCGGCGTTGCCAACTTTGTATACAAGTACTAGGTGGACGTTTTGAACATTTTTTGTTGTGATACTTTTTAATTTTTCATATAATTGTATATGCTCTTTATTAATAATAAATTATCCTAAATGTTGTTATAACTAGAAAACAATTGTGAATCGGACATGAGTTTATTGGCATTTTTTTACATATTTTAACATCACCAATCACACCCTCAAGTTTGGACCATACCTTTTGAATCACCCTGTATGTAGGTATAGTTATTTTGCAGATAAATTTTTGGGCTTTTTTGTTCGTATTTCATAAAAGGTAAGAAATATTATTACAAATGCCATTATTCCTACATATAGATAACGACAGATCAATAAATAAACCAATTAGGGTAGGCTGTGAAATTGAATTATTTTGAATTGGTACTTTAGCCACATCCACAGAATGACATTTTATAACGTTTGTAATTTGACATTTTTATCATAAACAAAGTTTATAACCTTAAATTCATGTCAGAAATGTCAGTCTGTGGATGTGGCTAAAGTACCAATTCAAAATAATTCAATTTCACAGCCTACCCTAATTGGTTTTTTTATTGATCTGTCGTTATAATATAATAAATAAACATAATACGTACTATAGAGAATTGCAAATAATAATAAAACAATCTATATTACTAACAACAAACTGAAGAAGACAACCAAATCCGAACAAGTACTAACTTAGTTTAAATATTAATATTAATATTAATATCAGGATAAATATTTGGTTAGGTATATTTTTGTAATTTGTTTCTTAAAATGAATAAAACGTGTATTAAAGATATTAATATCATCATTCTCAGAGAGCACGCGATTGGCAAACATAAGCATTCTCACAATTGGCGAATTTACTCTTATGCTTGTACGAAAAGGTGGAATAAATAGTACCTCACGTGGTCTTGTCGTATAGGCTGGGACATATAGACCTACTAAAGGCAGCAGATTAGGGCAATCTATTCTATTGTTTATAAGCTTAAAGATAAATAAGATATCTGCTATTTCACGACGATGACACAACCTGAATATCCGAAATTCCACCCGAATATGCCGAAATGAACTGTTTTCAGGATAACGATGATATTTCATTATATAAAGAAGTTTAAGAAATTTGTTTTGAACAGTTTCAATTTAATTTTGATATTTTTTAATTTGAGAGTTCCATATCATTGACCCGTATTCCAGTTTTGTACGAACAAGTGAATTATAAAGTATTTTTAGAGGCTTTGTGTTTTTAAAACTGAACGTACATCGCATTAAGAAGCTTAAATTTCTCAACGACGCATTTACGGCCGAGTCAATATGTTTTCCCCAACTAAGTATTGGGAGAAATATATAATCCCCAGGTCCTTAATTTGGAACTCCCTAACTAATTTAATCCCATTCATAGCATACTCGGATGCAATTTCAGATTTACTCAAAATATATGTCATATATTTACATTTGCTTGTATTAAAATGTAATTTATTTTTAACACTCCAGGCAGTTATGTAATTTATATCTTTTTGGAAGTTATCGACGTCATCAGAACTAGTAATTTCTTTAAACATTTTTAAATCATCAGCAAGTAATAAACCGTGAGAATATTTTAAACACGCATGTAAGTCATTTATGAAAACTAGAAACAACAGTGGTCCCAAATTACTGCCTTGAAGCACTCCCGATGTTGTTAAAAAATAATTAGAATTATAGCCTAAAAAGTTGACAGACTGATATCTACCGCTCAAATATGACTTAAATAAAAATAATAAATTGTTAGAAATCCCGCAATTAAATAATTTTTTGAGCAAAATATCATGATTAACTTTATCAAAGGCCTTTGCGAAATCGGTATAAACTGTGTCTACTTGACCCCCCTTATCCAAAATTCTAGTTACAAAGTCTACAAATATAATTAAATTAGTTTCGACAGATCCGCCTTCAAAAAAGCCATGCTGATAGGGAACTATCTTGTGTTGAATATGACAAAAAAATTTATAATACAGTAGTTTTTCAAATATATTTGCTGGAGCCGATCAAACTGATATAGGTCTATAGTTTTCTACATCAGATTTATTGCCAGATTTATGTATAGGTGTAATTTTAGCCAATTTAAATTTGTCAGGAAAAGTATTAGATTTGAGACTTCTATTAAATAGAATCGTTAGTGGATATTGGAGTATCTCCCAACAAGCTTTAAATATGAAAGAAGGTATACTATCAGGCCCAGATGATCTTTTACGTTTTAATTTCTTTAAAGTTGCGCCAACCTCTTCAACTGTAAATTCGGTAACTGCAAGAATTCCCACATCCAGCCGCACACCCTCCTCAATAATTCCATTAACATCATAATTTGATCCGTCTGAGTACACAGAACTGAAGTATTGTGCAAATGTATCTGCAGTCTCTTGTTTGGCAATGGCTTGGTTACGAAAATAGTACGTTTCTGAAGTTATGTTATCTTTTTTATTATTGTTAACGTAATTCCAGAATTCATTAATATTATTGCAAACACTGCTTTCTACACTGTTTAGATATTCAGCATGAGCTTGAGTAATTTTGAGCTTAACGTCTCGCCTTATCCTCTTAAACTCCTGCAGGTGGTACTCGGATAAATTTTTACGTTTATGGTGAAAATGTTTTAATTTAATATTCGATATAATGTCCTTCGTGAACCAAATTGGATATTTGTTTCTTTTGCCGGAAAATTTAAATTTGAATTTGGGAACGCATTCATTTAATATATTATAAAAGATATTGTAAAAAGTATTTACAGCTACATTGACATCTTCGATCGCATTAATAATATTCCAATTTGCATTTTTTAGTAAATTATACAGATTTTCATAGTTAGCTTTTGTAAAATTGTATTGGTTACTTAAATTTTTATGGTGCAAATTTTGGGTGTTATTTATTAATAGTTTGGTTGTTATTTATACATAACGCAGGATGATAAATATCTATTGCTACTAGAGGGTCAACGGGCTGGGTAACATTCAAATCTAACGTTCCCATTACAAGATTCAAAGTTTTATTTCCAACATTTCTAATGTTATTGAATAATTTTAAATTAAAGAGATTTAGGAATTCCTGAAGTCTATTTGTCATCAGATTACCACCTGTAAGATCATATTAAGCGCCTGCAATGCACTGAATTAAAGTCGCCTACAATTATAATTTCACGATCGAAAATGTTTTAAATATTTTCAATAAAATTAAAATACTCAAGATATTTACTTAGTGGCGATTTGGGCACAATGTATGCAGAACTGATAATAAAGGATTTTCCAAAAATGTACACTTTAACAGCCAGCGCCCCAAGAGAGTTGTTTTCTGAAACTATATGAGACACGTAATGACATTTAATTGCAATCAGAACACCCCTACCCTTAACTTTACCAGTAATTAATTTATTTCGATCACTTCTGAAAACATTATAACGTTGCTCAAATAATTCAGAACTGTGCACATCAGAATCAAGACCTGTTTCATTTAAAATAACGCAATCAAAATTTTCAGCCAGAAGATTACTAAGAAAAATATTTGTTTTAGTTCTGAGACCTCTAACATTTTGAAAATTTATACTAAAATTCTTATATTTCATAAAATGCAAATAAAAGTAAAATAAAAAATTAAAAATGTCTTTTTATACGAAAAAGGGACACATATTATATACACATATATGTATATATAATCTATATTGTATACGTCCCTTTTCATGGGCAAAAAAGCTATGCGGACTCTCAATCCACCGCCACTGTCGATGCATAGAAAAGAACCGCCAGTCACGGAAGGCTAAAAATCGCGAAACATTTTTTAAGATTGGAATGCTTTTGAAATTTGTTTACATGTAAACTTTTATTTGCACATTGTATGCTGTCGGTTTTTCAATAAGTATTCGAATAGTTTGCAAGTGATCTATGGTACTGAAGTGTTTACGAAACTCTGCCTATTCAACGGGTTGATAGGTGTCAAGTTTGTTGGACATTCGGTTGGTTAAGGCAAGGCGCGCACTAGCAATTAAATAATTGCGCGATTAACAAGTTGCTCAACAAAAAAGTTGCTATAATTTTGGTTAGCGCGCACTAGTGATTAAATAGTCACTCAAATTATTTTAAAAACCACTGGTGTCAAAAAGGATTTTATTGAAACGGCGTGTGTTTGTGCTCTGGTTTTACGATTAAAGAAGAAGAAACGCACCAAACGATTTTGGGTCCATCCCATCCTAAGCAAGAGGCTTCTAAATGGACAATTTTATAAAATGTTTGACATGTTACGAGAACACAAAGAAAAGTTCTTTAATTATTTTAGAATGAGCATAGAGAGTTTTAATAATTTGCTGTTGGCTGTTGGACCTAGGATATCACATCAAAATACAGAGGAAAAGGTGTGCCAATCGCTCAAATAATCGCCAAGTGCGCGCAGAGAGGTTTTAACCTGTGTGTTCTATTATACAGGGCAACAGTTTAGTTTTCTTGAAAATAGAACACGTCGTAATTTTTTAGTTGCCGCAACTAAGAAGTCACCAGTGCGTGCTTCTTCATTAAAAACAATATGTTGGATTTCGGCAACTAAATAGTTGCTCAAAAAAAGTCGCCAGTGCGCGCCTTGCCTTAGATCTTAGTAGTAAATAATAATTTATATACGGGGATCATTCAAATATAAACCAGACTTTTGATCTCTGGACTAGGAAAGAGCGGCGAAAGGGCTGTCGCCGTAGTGGTAGTTAGGTGGGAATGTGTGGAGGGGAGCCACCCACCGAACCCCCCCCCCCGCAACTACAGTTCCTTCCCTAATTGCGCTATGTCCGCGTAGGAGGTTCCGTTGTTCGTTGCGGATCATCATCTTGGCCTTGACCGGAGCTTCCTTCCCACTTTTCCTTCACGCTATGCTCGTCCTCTTGTTTTCATGGGTGTGGTGGTGTACCCACGTCTCGTCACAAGTCACAATTTGGTTCACCTTCTTCCTCAAAACGACTGATGTTTTTTCTAACATTTCTCAGTTTCTTAGTGTGAGGAGACGTGGAACCCTCCTCGCCGTCACTTTACGAGATCGCAGGTGTTTTGAGAGAATTATATGCGCACTCCCACAACTTATGCCAACCTGTGGTGCAATTTCTAGCACACTTTGGCTTCGGTCACCTTTCACAAGATCACGAACGGCCCGAATGTTGCCGTCAGAGACGCTTGTCCGTGGGCGACGTTCATAACTTTCATTTTCTACTGCATTACGACCGCTGAGAAATTTCTTGTGCCAGTCAAACACTTGGGTTCGTGACAGCGTAGCATCACCAAACTGTGCACGAAGTCTGGACAAAATTTTGATCGGTTTGACCCCTTCATTAGTTAAAAATCGGATGTTGATCCGTCGCGCAACAGACAACGGAACCTCCTGCTCGGACATAGCGCTATTAAAGGCCCCATACACCTGCGAACAAATTGCGCAACAGAGGCTGTTGTGCAAACAATTGTATAGTGTATGGTGTTGTTTGTCGTGCTGCGCAACTAGTTGCAGAAATTCAAAATTGTTTGAAATTAATTGCACAACGAGTGGCGTTGCGCAACTATTGTATCGTGCAAGGGCTTTGTGCAACACATTGTGCAATAACTGCAGTTTCTTGTTTCACAAGTGGAAGTAGAAGGTAGTGTTTTTAAAATGCCCAATTTTATAAACAACAGAGATCTTTTCTTTAACCACTGTTTCATCCAGACTCTCTGCTTCTTTTTTGTTTTTTTAACACCAACATCCAACACAACAACAATTATTATAGCTAAACAGGCTGCATCGTTAGACGGCATGTTTCCGTAGGTACACGACAAAAGCAATTGCGTATAGTGTATGGGTGACTTTGTTTGCACAGCAATCTGTTGTGCAACGTCAGTTTGTGCAATTTGTTCGCAGGTGTATGGGGCCTTTTACCAAATGAACGGTTATTGCGCGAGGGGCTCCCTTCCACAGATCCCCACCTAACTACCATTACGGCCACAGCTCTCTCGTTGCTCTTCTCTAGCCCAAAGATCAAAGTCCAGTTTATATTTGAATGACCCTCGTAGGTGGAACAAGAGACTTATAGGTCCATAGTTATCTATATTCGTATTACCACCGTTCTTAAAGAACAAGATGACTTCTGCATTTTTCCATTCCTTAGGGACCCTTCCTTCATTCAAACACCTATTAAAGGGAGTTTACTATAGTACCGCCACCTATTTTCATAGACTTTCAAAAGGCGTTTGATTCTGTCAAGTGGTGGGCCGTATGGGAAGCTAGGGATACTGCAAGAATAGACTCCAAATATTCAGAACTCTTAAAGAATATTTATGAAATAGCAACTTTACAAGTTACAATAAATGATGACCTCAAGACGGAGAAAATTAAATCGAAAGGGGTGTCCGTCAAGGGGATACCGTGTTACCAAAACTGTTTACGCTGGCCCTAGAAAATGTCTTCAGGACACTTCACTGGGAAAAAAGGGCATACATTAATTTCGACGGGTCCTATCTCAGTAATCTTCGTTTTGCAGACGATGTGTTTTAATTAACACCAGCATTGAAGAACTAAAAATCATGCTACGTCAACTCTCCGAAGCCGCCAAAGAGGTGGCTCTAAGGATGAATGTAGGTAAGACGAAGATAATGAGCAACAGTGGAGAAAATGTACAGATAGGAGGGGAAGTCATTGAAAACGTTGACGAAGCATAAAATCAAGATGGGCAAAGAAAATCAAACAGCTGAGATAAAAAGACGAATATGTCTCAGTTGGGGGAGCCTTCGGTAAACTTCGTCACATATTTAAGAACCCGGACGTTCCAATAAATTTAAGAAGGTGTGTGTGTTACCGGTTACAACCTATGTACGACTTTGAGACTCTGACACTTGCCAAAAGGAGCTCCAACGCACTAAGAATAATGCAGAGATTCATGGAGAGAACTATATTTGAAATTACACTTAGGGACAAAATTAAAAATGATGAAATCCGAAACAAAACTAAAGTAATAGACGTAATAAAACGCATAGCAGAACTAAGATGGCGGTGGGTGGGGTACATGGCCAGACAAGAAGAAAATCGCTGGACAGTAAAAATAACGCACTGGCGACCAAGATTAATAAAAAAGAGTGTGAGAAGACCACAAAGACGATGGATAGATGATATTCGGAAGCAAGCAGGTAAGAAATGGTATCAGATTGCACAGGACAGTTTGGAAAGATATGGAAGAGGTCTTCGTTCAGGAGTGCATCATAAAAGGCTGATTATGTGATGTGTAATGTGTAAACTTTTACGTGCCTCTAAAGTAAGTAAAAAAAAGTAAACTAATTCACTTCAAATAGTTTTAATTAAATTTTTTAATACAACACAAAATGTACACTGTGCAAGAATAGTACCATATGAACAAAAATTATTTAGATAAAGGGTGGCTTTGGAATTCTGAACGTACCTATCATGTAGAACCAACAACAAGCTGAACCAATCAAAGGCAGTGATTTTGTTCACCATGGCCATCCCTTATGTAAATAATTTTTGTTCATATGGTATATTGTGTAACAAGTACGTGAAGCTGACCTTTTTATACGAGTGTCACAGGCACACGAGTATAAAAAATGCTTCACGTATGTGTTGCACACTATACTTTTTCTACGACCTCAACTCAAACTTAAAAAATGAGTTAAATTAGCAAACGTTCACTTCTCTTGACAGTTCTGACAAATTCGTCGTCCAAACAAAAAACAAGCACAGCAATCTATTCAAGTGTTTATCCGTGCCGAAAAGTGTATAGGCTCTTATGGCTCTTATCACCAGGCGTGAAATTGTTCGTCGAGGCGAAGCCGAGATGAACAACACGCCATGTGATAAAAAGACATGTTTTGCAACGTGTTTCATACAAGATTTTATCCAATTCAGATAACAAAATGTAAATGCCACATCTTCTTAAAAAGGAGTTGGGTCATCGTGATAAAATGGGAGTGATAAAATGGGAGCATATTTTGTAACTAGTTACAAAATGAACCACTTTTCGCAACTCAAATCATCTTTTTGTAACTAGTTACAAAATGGGAGCATATTTTGTAACTAGTTACAAAATGAACCACTTTTCACAACTAAAATCAATGTCGAAATGTTGACATTTCGTAACTGAATTGGATAAAACATTTTTATTATTGAGGCATACTTTCGATCAGGACAGTTAATAGGTAGGTACTAGTATAATAACATTGCGCGAGAGCGACACATTTTATTTTGTCCACGACTAGTCAATAATCTGTCAATTATTCATGTGTTTGGTCAAACATAATGCTATCCATTATACACTGCCAGCAGTGAATAATCATTATTCACGGTGTCATGGTAACATCATTGTCTATGGTGTATAATGAACGAAATAGGTTATGTTTCTAATCCTACCACTTTGTTTAACATAGTCCTACCACATAGTTTTAGTAGCGTTGTTATTTAAATTTTAAATAAAAATTCTTCGTATTTGTAGCCGAGGACCAAGTATAGTATACGACTCGCTATAATGGCTACTATTACCTCGGATAATTGCAAAATTCGCTCGCTCACTCGCTCGTGTTGCAAACATTATCCTCGGTAATAATAGCATTCATTATAGCGTCGTGTATAATATACGATTACATGGGAAATTCAAAGCATACCAGATGTATTTCATTCAGCACCGTAGGCCTTAAAGACCCATGGCTTGTTAGCTTGTTTAATAACTTTCCTCCATTGCTTTCTCTTCTTGGCTTTGTTTTCCCAGTTTATCACATTATTTTCGTCTAAGTCTCTCTTTATAATTCCTGGCTCCTTGTAAAGTTGTTCTAGTTCTGTGTTCGTTCTTCTTCCCTAACTATCATTTTCCTTATTTCCACCATACATTTGTCGCAAGATCTTCCTTTCCCTTTAAGATGTCACTTTTTCTTAGCACCCATGCCTTGCTTGCATAAAATAACGCTGGTCTTACCACTGTTTTGTACAATCGCACTTTCACTTGTTACGAAAAACTTATCAAACGATAATAAAAAGCCATAAACGTAGTAACAATTTATTTTTCTCGGAACTCAATTAACGGCGCAAGGCCAAGGTTCAAAGTAATTATCAAAAAAATTTAGATATTGAATAGAATAATTGTTAAAGACTTGATATGATAAGATACACACAAATTTAAATATACATATAAAAGATATAAATTTAATACAAAAGATCAAAATAAATACATCTAGAAATATCTAGATGGAAAGACAAGTGAAAATTTTAAATATAAAAAAAATTATAGCAATTCATCCATAAATTAGGGAAATGACAAATTGTAGGGAAAAAATTTAACAGTATAAAAATTAATAAGCAAAACCTAATTCATGAATGAATCGTACTATGCAAAATTTTACATACGACAGTTAATTACTCACTATCTCACTACCTTAAGGCGCCTCCGGACTGCTTCGACAATTTATTGGCTAACGTTAACGCATATTCCGGTAAACTTTCTAGACAAACTACGTCCTCAAAAATTAATTTGAAGCAATTCCTGATATGAAAATGTATAAATAACTGCAATAGAATTTGTCCTATGAGGCCGATTTTTTATTTTAGAATTTTGATAAGCGTATATTTAATTTAATTAGATTTTACGTCGTCCTTTTTATATCAAAAATAAAACAAAAAATTTAAAAAAGGCTCTTGTAGGACAAATTTGATTTGAATTAGGGATAGATTGAGGACATTAGAAAAGTTACAACATTTTTTTTACGAGTACAATTTGTAGAGAAAGTTTTTAAAAGGTCGAGTTTCAACATATTTTAGTGAAAAAACGTTGGAGCATGTATGCAACCCAAATATCTCATATAATCAGCTTGACAGCTCTGTGTCATTTAAGTGATAAAATATTAAAATTATTACCTTTTTATTTCCTCAACGTGTAGTCCACCTTTGGTATAAACAAGAAAATAGCAAAGATCCCTTTCAGTAATATGCAGTAGACCCTGAGAAGTGTTAAAATGGCACAGAGCTGTCAAGCCGATTATATGAGATATTTGGGTTGCATACATGCTCCAACGTTTTTTCACTAAAATATGTTGAAACTCGACCTTTTAAAAACTTTCTCTACAAATTGTACTCGTAAAAAAAATATTGTAACTTTTCTAATGTCCTCAATCTATCCCTAATTCCAATCAAATTTGTCCTACAAGAGCCTTATTTAGATTTTTTGTTTTATTTTTGCTATAAAAAAGGCGACATAAAATCTAATTAAATTAAACATACGCTTATCAAAATTCTAAAATAAAAAATCGGCCTCGTAGGACAAATTATATTGCAGTTATTTATACATTTTCATATTAGAAATTGCTTCATCATATTAGAAATTGCTTCAAATTAATTTTTGAGGACGTAGTTTGTATAGAAAGTTTACCGGAATATGCGTTAACGTTAGCCAATTGTCGAAGCAGTCCGGAGGCGCCTTAAGCATGGTCCACACGCAACGATTTATCGTTCGATTTGCATGTGCAAGTAAATCGTTGCAGATAAATCGTTGCAAACTCAGTGCGTCCACATTATAACGACTCCTCGTATCAATTCGTTAAAGCGTCAATTGGTAATTTTTCCCCGCTGTGTTATAATCATGGAGGAAGTGTTATTATGGAGTATTTTGGCGGTTTGTTTAAATGTTAAAAGAAAAAGAGAAATCAGAAAACGTCTAAATATAACTCGACGTTCTAGATGGTCTAGATCATCGTTATTAAAACGACATTTATATTCTCATGTACATTTACTTAAAGAGTTGCGAGGTGAGCCCGAAGACTGGCGAAATTATTTAAGAATGGATACCGAAACATACAATAATTATTTATTAGAATTAGTGAGCCCACATATTGAAAAACAAAATACCTGTATGAGAAAAGCACTGTCGCCTCATGAAAGACTTACAGCGACATTAAGATTCCTAGCGACTGGCAGAAGTTATAAAGACTTAGAGTTTACAACAATTATATCTAAGCAAGCGCTAAGTGTACTCATTCCTGAAACTTGTAAAGTCATATACAAAGTCCTAAAAAAGGAATCCTTAAAGGTAAGGAAAACAGCTTTTTATGTATATATTTTTTAAACGAATTTATTTATCAAATAATGTCTAAACATAAACATTTTCAGTAAAACATAAACATTTTTCTAGGTAAAGGAACTATTTATATTATATTTTTAAACATTTAAGATACCCACTATTGATCAGCTTCAAAATTGGTGTAATAGTCAAAAAGTGACGAATTTTCTTCCCCGGATTTGGAGCATTCGGTCGCTGTATTTTCATCTTGTTGATTTAGTGGTGGAACTGGCTGCGACTGCTGGATATTTTGATATACAATATGTTGCTGTTGTGTTCTATGTATTTGAGATTGCTGTCCATTGTCTTGCTGATAGTGATAATAGTTACCTAAACGCTGTGGAGCAGGATAATAGAGCGAAGTAGGGTTTGGGGCAGTTACACGAAAAAGTTTTGATGGGCCAAGACAACTCTGAGACTCTCCAACGTCAAGAACCTTAAAAGTTCTAGTTAATGATTCCATTTCCGCTTCAAATAAGACGTCATTAATTAGTTTTTGGGCAAACATATTTTGTTGTTTACTAACGCTTCGAAGCTTGTTAGCAACATGCTTGCCAAACACATCGAAAGGATCATCTGGTTTAAGGGAATTTAATTTTGTTCCTACCAACGACATCACCTCCATAGTTTTTTCATCCTCTTTTGCTTGAGCCACCTTCCTTGTCCGAGTTGAAGACTGTGAACAAGTTGAACTTGTCTCTCGCACATGACTTGAAACTGATGAGACTGGTGTTGCAGGCACTTCAAGTGCTTCAATATTACTTCCATCCTGACTTTGGTCTTGATCCTGACGTTGACTTTGATCTGCGTTATCCTGAAGCTGAACAATAAACAATAAAAACATAATATCCAGCTTAAAAGTAATATTTTGTTTATAATTTATTTTTTAATTCTTTTTTTCAGTTTCCAAAAACTCAAGCCGATTGGATACAAATTGCGGGTGATTTTGAAAAGAAATGGCAATACCCCAACTGCTTGGGTGCTATTGATGGTAAGCACATCAGGATTATAGCGCCTGAAGGAAGTGGATCTTATTTTTACAACTATAAGAAAACACACAGCATCGTTCTCATGGCAATAGCTAATGCAAATTGTGAGTTTATATATTGTGATGTTGATACTTGATACTAACGGCAGAGTCTCGGATGGCGAAATCATTAATTTTTTGAAAAACTTGAAAACAACAACTTAGACATTCCGGAACCCCGATATTTTTCAAATTCAAACCGAGCTCTTGAATACGTTTTTGTTGGCGACGAAGCCTTCTCAATGCGCAAAGATCTGTTAAAACCATATCGCCAGGAAGTATTGAATAAAGAGAGAAGAATTTTTAACTACCGTCTATCCAGAGCCCGACGTGTTGTTGAAAACACATTCGGAATTTTGGCGTCAAGATTTCGTATCTTTCATACAACTATAAATTTACAATTGGACAACATTGATACCTACTGTTGTTATGGCATGTTGCGCATTGCATAATCTTTTACGCAGAAGATCAGCAGATTCTTATACCCCACCCCAAAGTATGGATCGTGAAAACATTGAAGAAGATTCAATAGAAACAGGGGATAGATGCAATCCAGATTTAATGCACCGCCTTCAACGTGGTACAAGAGGGCAAATATTTCAAACTGCTATAGTCGTGAGAGACCAATTTAAATAGTATTTTAATAACGAGGGGAGTGTGCCATGGTAGAATAAATTTGTAACTTAGATATAACCACAACATTTTTTTTAAATGCTAAAAATAATATTTTAAAGTAACGTTTTGGAAGTCCAATCAGTTTTATTTACCTTTTGTGAAATAATTTATGTTTAGGTGCTCGTAGGTTAATTATGAATATAGTACCTATATAAGTATTCTCATTATTTTTAATTTAACCAGTATTAACCAATTAAATATTAAGAGCCATATTCATAAACAGTGTTTAAAGTTAGATGTTACTAATTGCTATAGCAACATATATTAATTATATTGGTTTAGTAGCTACTAAACCCCTACTAACTTTAAATACTGTTTATGAATATGGCCCTAAGTATTTAACCAATTTAGTAATTTAACCATAATATTTTTTTCGTTAGTAATTTAAAAAAAATAAACTTATTGGATTCACAGCATATCTACCTATTATGTATTGTGTTCTATATATGTATAATCCATTCAGAAAACTCCCGTGACGTTTACGCTGTCAAATGAAAATTTGGGAGTGTACTTTATTTACAGAACCTATCAACTTTTTTAGTGAATGTACTTAACGTCAAACTGAAATGTAAGGTTATGATAAATCATTTGTCATTTTCGTAAAATTAAGTAGAACAAGGTAAAAATGGGTTTATTAATAATACAAGTATGATAATAAACTTCGTTGGTGCTTCTGTTCATCCATTTCTCTAAAGATTATGAATTATAAAACGTAACTTGAATAATAAATAATTTAAGTGTCAAAGTGAAAACAAAAAAAAAAACAAAAGCATTAAATTTAAATTTAAAGGTGTGCCAATCTCAAATCTAAAAGTTTTTAATAGCCTAATAGGGATTTTCATATTAACCAACACATGGTGACTTTTATGTCACAGGAGTTTTCTGAATGGATTATACCTAGTAATTTTTCTTACCTCTTCTGTTTCTTCCGTAAGGGCATCATCACTTGCATCCATCATTGAATTTTTTGATTTTCTAGGTATTTCTTGATCATACAGAAAAGACAACAAGTCAAAATACCATAACGTTGGCTTATAAATGTCATCCTCTCCTGCTCCGGAATGAATTGACTTGTTGACTTTTAACAATTCCTTCCTGAAACCGTTCGAAGAGAATTTATTTTTTTTTTACAACGGTTTCTTTATTTGCCGCCTTGTCCACTTCTTTATACTTTTCAAGTAGAACTTCATAAGCTTGCCTTGTTTTGTCACGATTACTGTACTCTTTTGATTTGATATGCCATAGGCATGGAAAACTTTTATACAAATCGAGAAATTCAATGAGAAAATCATGCGAAATACTCGACATCTTTTTTAACAACTGTAGTAGACTTTATTACCCGAGTACGGCTAGACCACAGTATAAAAACATAATCAGTATGGACAGCTTGGGACTATTGGGGATACTGTTTTTATGTCGATTTGTAGGCGGGAGTACCACAATACTCCGCTAGTGGCGTGACGATAGTACTTTATTTTAGTCACGTGTCATACTTCAAGTCTCCGAAGGTTTGAGGTTATTTATCCCAATTTCTTAATTTTAATTTATGTTCTGTGTTTATTTATTTTGTGTATGTTTATATAAGTAGGGTCATTGTGGGAACAGTGAATCTACAGTACACAGTGAATCAGTGACGTATAGGGTTAAAATAATAACGCGATCGTGTTGTCTCTTTCCCACTAGTTCACATTCCTAGAGCCTCTCAGTTTACTCCAGCTGTGACGCCGGTATAAGTTTGCACACGTTTTCTGGGAGTGCGTTTTTGTTTTTTATGGACCAAAAAAAAATTCCGTGTAAGTTTCATTAGTTATTCTTGTCCTAATTCTTGAAAATAATCTATATGTTAATATTTGTATGTAATAATCATACATTGAGCATTATTTTTATGATATATCCACTGCTCAAGTCGGTGTTTAAGTTAGGAAATGAGTTAACAAAATCAAAATGGCGGGAGTGGTACACAGTGAATCTATACAAACTAGTACACAGTGAATCAATCCACTGTGTACTTTTATCGTGATTAACTGTGTACTTTTAAATTAAATTTTAAATTTCTGAATTTAAATTTACTTGGTAAGGTGGCAGGCAAATTTGCTCCTAGAATTGATAAAAGACTGGTATGGGTCTGATATGCGTACTAAGCTAATGTTTAAAAATTACAATAAATACAAATTGTAATGTTCTGTGATTTGCCATAGATAAGGTAAACTGATGTTACATTAATTACAAGCGATATTTAAATGAACATTACTGTGTTTTCCTTACATAAATCTTATGATTCTCTGTGTACTTTGCTGTGAGTCATTGTGTACACCCCTAAGTACACAGTGAATCATTACCCACTTTTTTTTAAAACATTTATTACCTACTCAAACATCCTAATAGTCCAAGGAGGGATGTCTTAGAAGAAAATGTTGCTAAATGCCAGCATTGTACACATTTAAGTTTGACTTGTACAATATGCATTTACGAAGTTATATGGCACTGAAAAAATGGTGATTCACTGTTCCCACAATGACCCTACGTATTTATTGTAGTGCCGTGTTTTAAAGCGGTGAAATTTTAAATTTAAATTATAGTGCGCGTGTATGTGTATTTACTGTTTTCGTGTAGCGGTATTTAACAACTTTAACAAACTTTAATTTTGAACTATAATTCATATTTACTTAATTAGTTTGTAATTATAATATATTATGGAACCGTCTCTCAAAAAACGCGCAAAAGCCAGCCAATATTTGCGCAGTTAAAGTTTGTAAAACAACGTCCATGGCAGCCGGTGCTAGTATGTTCAGGTTTCCTAAAGAAATTAACAGGTAAATCAAACACTACACCTAGAAAAAAGAGCATTTAACGAATTTTAGGAAATAATGACTTGATTTTTGTAGGTGCAGACAGTGGGTCAAATTAAAATTAAATATTTTAAAAGCTCTTTGTACTCCTCAATGCACAGAGTTTGCCAGTTGCATTTTGAAGAAGAAATGTTTAGAAAAGGTTGTGGAAGCAAAGTGCGCAGACTTTTACCCCACAGCATACCAACATTTAAATCTTCCCGAAGAAATAATAGACCCCAATATGGCAGATTTATTTATTTATTTACTTATCTTTAATTCTTAGATGACCCCCTATTGTTATTAAAACCTTCTACTTATAAAACGCCACCAAAATATGCGTCTGTATAGAAAAAGTTTTACAGCATATTTGAAATTGTTTAAAATTCCCGCTCTTGTGAGCGGCGACATCTCTAAGCAATATAGTGAAACTCCGCCAACTGTCAGTGAAATCTTGTGCTATGAACTTCAAAGGTGCCGACAGCAGCTGTCCATACTGATTATGTTTTTATACTGTGGCTAGACTAGACAGACAGGACACAGGAGAGGGGGTCAGTCCTCTGTAAACAGTCGGCGTAGACAGATGTTGTTAAATTTTAATAATAATGGCGGGCGGCACAGGCGGTTCCTGCGGATCGTTCTCCTGTAATCGATGCAAATCGAAAGTCGTGAATGCCGTGAAATGCTTAAGTGTGAAAAATGTTACCACACAAGTTGTGCAAAACTTATAATAAATGGTAAATTGTTAAGTGACAAGACCATTATATGCTGTGATAACATTAATGATGACGGTGACGAGCGGACTTCATTGATGTTGTGAGGGCTTTAACGGATCAAGATAACAAGGTAGATATAATAATCTTTACTTATATTATCAAACAAAGAGACACTATAATTGCCAACCTCCGTGAACAAATTAATCAACTAAATATTCAAATTGACCTTACAAGAAAATTATAAACCATAAAACTGCCCAAAGCAGCTGTGCAAGGTTTTTAAACTTAAACCATCGCCAACTGGAATTAATAAGTTGCACTTATATGGCCGTTTCAATCACAATGAAAGTTGCTATTACGGCATTTTACAGATTCGTACGTTAAAAACGCCCTCTGGGGAAAAATATCACATTAACATTTACAGGAATCTTAAAATTCCTACGATTTTTAAAATTCAAATTATATACAAACTTAAAAACTATATCTTAGTTACGTAAATTTCAAATTTCGATGTAAATTTTCACGTTGTAAACATTTTTACTGAGGTTAAGTGAAAAATTGACATTTTTAAGTAAAAATGGGAAAAATATTGCAAACAATGAGTATTTTCTTAGCTCTACACATCTTCCAGAGACAACTGTAATAACTAAAAGTGTACAAAACCCAATGTTTTCAACAGATTTAAGAAGTGAGATCCAAAACTTAAGCATAAATGCTTTACCTGACAATAGCATTTACTCTGCATCCGTAGCATTTTTAGCAGGATATATTCTAAAAAAAATTGATGATCGGTTTAACTGTGACACCTGTATAGCATCTTTACTTTCTACGACAATTCGAGTCCCATTATTGCAATTAATTACATTACAAAACCGGAATTTTAATTTAACTTATCCAAATTCTACTTTTGTGGGGATTATAAAACGGTTGCAATGAGAGCTTTACCATTCCTTAATTATGAAAATACGTGTCAACAGCTGCTGAATATTTTACTTCAACCATTGGAACAAAATTGGATATTTCGCTGTACAATTCATAGAACAGCAATTTGTAAACTTACTATAACATCAACAGTGAAACCAGTTTTCAATAATATTTGTACAGAAAAAACGGACACTATAAAGAAAACCTCACGATCTTCCAAACCACTTAGTAGAAAAGTTTTAAAACAATAGTTGTATTTGTTCATCTTAAAAGTGCTTTTTAATCTTGTACAGACGTTTATAAAAATCTTACCTGACATTGACAGTTTAATTTAATTAAGGTAAAACCCATTAGAGGCCGCCAAATACAGTATAAACTGTAAAGTTTTAGGTATGAATTGTAACATGTAAAATAAATGGAATGGGATGGCCGTATAAGTGCAACTTATTAATTCCAGTTGGCGATGCTTAAACATACGCAGTTTAAAAAAAAAACGATCTGTTGAGTATATTTCTTCTCTCTCTCCTACATCCCCAAGTTATTAGCCTCACTGAAACGTGGTTGACGTCTGAAGAAGCCAGTGTTATAAAGATCAGTAACTACGTACTGCGTAGCAAGTAGGTATTGCAGATCCAACAAAAAAGGTGGAGGTGTAATTATCCTAATTAGAGAAGATATCATATCAAATCTTCAAGTTAAACAACGAAGTGATATTATTCAAAATTCTGTTGAGGGCCACTGTGAACTAGCTGCCGTGGAAATTCCAGAGTGTGACCTAATTGTTGGTCGTGATATACAGACCACCATCAGGAGATTACTCAGTTTTTACTGATTGCATGTCAATTGTTTTTAACATACTATTTAAGTCTAAAAAAAGGGTAATATTAAATGGCGACTTTAACGTTTTATTTCATACTAATGACACCAAAGCAGAACGCTTTGTTGATTTATTTAGTTCTTATAATTATGAATTAATTATTCATGACACCACTAGGCTTAACAATTGTCTAGACAATGTTATAACCAATTATTATGAGGCGGTTACCATAGCAGAATTGATTGATACGGATCTTTCCGACCATAAAGCAATATTAATCTGTTATAACCTACATTATTTCAAAAAGTTCTTAAAAAATAATGTTATCAATTTTAGATCACTTACCAGAGTAGGAATCAATAATTTTTACCAGTTACTGAGTGAAACTGATTGGTGTTTGGTCTACGATCCCACAGTAACCATTGATGATAAGTTTACTGGTTTTATTAATATCTTAAGAGAACAAACACATGAATAAAATATTTTCACAAAAATCTACAGTTTCAAATAAACAAAATAAATTAAATTCCTTACCGTGGTTTTGCCCTAAATTGCATAATTCGCGTGACTTCCTAAAATTCCTTATAGATATGAACAAACAATACCCAGTTTTGGTGTCAAAAGAAGCTGTGGATAAATTCAGAACCAAATATAAGAAAGAAATAAAAGTTGCCAAAAACGCATACTTTTCTAAGTTTATTAAAACGAGCAGCAATCAAACTAAAGCTTGTTGGAAAATTGTTAACTACTTTAGGCATACTAACGAACGTTTTAAATTCCCCGAAAATGTAACTGCCGATAATTTTGTGAATGTACCGAATGATATCGTTAAGGATTTACCAACATCTGCTGTGTCATACAAACACTTTTGTACAAATTCAAGGACAAAGTCTTGTCAAGTATTCAGTTTTAAGGAAGTAAGTCAAATTCAAGTAAGAGATGTGGTTAAAAGTCTGAAAAATAAGAACAGTCGTGATATTTACGACATGAATACATTACTCATAAAGAGTATCCTTGACGTTATCATACGGCCATTGACGAAGCTAATTAACGAATCTATTAGAAATAATACCTTTCCCTCGACACTAAAATTTGCAAAAGTGATTCCGATCCCTAAAAGCAATGCAGCAGATGAACCTAGCATGTTTAGACCCATCTCGGTGTTGCCTATTTTATCGAAAATATTCGAAACTCTTTTGAAAAACCAAATATATTCTTTCTTCGAAAATAATAACCTATTTTGTAGCTACCAATTCGGTTTTAGGTCTGATAGGTGTACAACTACAGCCATAAATAATTTAATTAATAAAATAATTCAAGGTTTCAAAGACGGACTATTTATCGGGACAGTTT
This sequence comes from Melanotus villosus, assembly GCA_963082815.1. Taxonomy (NCBI): domain Eukaryota; kingdom Metazoa; phylum Arthropoda; class Insecta; order Coleoptera; family Elateridae; genus Melanotus; species Melanotus villosus. Next base: position 57,876,615 of record OY720418.1, on the reverse strand, counting down.
TCTAGGACTTGCAGAAGGCATTCGATTGTGTGTCACACGAAATTTTAATAAACAAATTAGTACATTATAGTTTTGATCGGAACAGTGCCGACCTCATGAGATCTTACCTTAGTAACAGAAAACAGTGCACCTCAGTTAATGGTGAACTATCTAATGTTAAATCAATTTCTAGAGGCGTACCCCAGGGGTCGGTGCTGGGACCGATACTTTTTCTCGTGTTTATAAATGATGTAGGCAACAGCATTCCTAGAACTGGCTTAAGGTTGTTTGCCGATGACACTACTGTAATTGAAACAGCTTAGGTAACCTTCTGGATAAAATCGACAGCACCAAAATAGAGCTTAGCGAGTGGTTTCTTGCCAATGAATTGAAATTAAATACTATACAAAAAGTCACACTCTTGTTTTTACAAACAGGCACCTGGGCCTTTTCGAAAATGAAAATTCTGTTAAATTTCTAGGCGTATATTTAGATCCTACCTTAAGTTGGAACGTTCACGTGGAGCATGTTTGCAGCAAAATATCTAAAAATGTGTATGTTCTTAGAACTTTGTATGATCAAGTTGGCGGGAAATTGCCTTTGCTGGCTTATCATTCGCTTATTGGCTCTCAAATTAATTATGCTGTATTGTGTTGGGGGCATTCTTCACATGTGAAGCGTATTTTTCGATTACAACGAAGGGCAGTACGTCAGTATGTGTAACCTCTGGTTTTAGTTATAGGCAGGATGTTAGAAACAGGTTTAAAGACCTTAATTTATTAAAGTTTCCATGTTTATATATTTATAATTAAATTGTTTAATTTATGTAAAGCAGAATATCAGCTTGTATGTTCCACAATCACAAATTCATGATTATCCTACTAGAAGTGCGAACGAGATTAGGATTGATTTATTGATTACCTTAGACTGAATTGTAGTAGGTTTAGCGTGAATTACTATGGTCCTTTGTTTTTTAATCGGCTACCTTTTCACGCTAGAAAACTGCCTCTTAGTACCTTTAAAGCCCCTATAAAGAAATTTTTAATAACTAATGCTTTTTATTCTGTCAACGAGTATCTAAATTGTAATAATATGTCTATTTAAGACCCCGTCGAATTTGTGAATATTGTGATATATGTGACTTGTTTTATTTTTTAATTGTTTGTTAATTATAGACAAGTGTAAACTTTGTTTTAACACGATTAATAAATTATTATTATTATTATTATTATTATTATTATTATTATAATTATTATTATTATAATTATTGAATTAAATGCAATCTTGTTAAAACATTAATGGTCGGTAGGTAATTATAGTCCAATTGGCGATCCAGGTAATGCGCGTCATCAATCACATGATCAACGGTGGGCGTTACCAATAATGCGCGATAAAAAAATACAAAATGTAATTGCTAAATATAAATTATTTTTGTAGTTTTCTAAGATTAGGCAGCCGTGTTTAATCACAAGATCTATAAATTTTTGAAAATAAGAAAGAAATCGGGTTTTTATTTTCTAATTTAGCTCATATTTACTTTTTGTAAAGTTAGTATTATTTTTGGCATGTTTATATTTCCAATTTCCAATTTCACTTGCAAATTTTTGACAGATCGTGTTGTGTGTCATTAACGTTTGTTTGACATTTGATGTTTTTTAGGTTATAAAATTTGTAAATCGTTTGGAACTTCATGTAGACGTACCAAATTATGATGTCTTAAAATTTATTGATGACGTGCATTACCTGGCTCGAAAATTCGACCATATCTAATTATACTGTTTATGAGGCAGCTAAAAACTGAACAAATCTCGATCGAGCGTCCACACGATACGACTTGCATGCGCAAATCTCCAAAATCTATGCTATTTTGCTCAAACTTTCAACTCCGACTTTCGACTTTGCGCAGTTCTAAAATTTGTTCAAATGTGCTGTCCACACGTAACGATTCATCTGCAACGATTTACTTGCACATGCAAATCGAACGATAAATCGTTGCGTGTGGACCATGCTTTAAGGTAAGGCAATTGATTAAGGAACAATCAATCCCTAAAACTACTTAAAAATGACATAAGCAGGATGATAATTCGCAAAAATAAGCAAAGTTTTAAATGTAGGGTAACAACCACAGTAACATGAGAGGAAATCTCTTTTACAAAAAAACATAGAGCTTATCAACCAACCTAAAATGGCGATTAATAAGTGGAAAACGATACAATTTGATCAAGGAGCAGGAAAATTGTAACACACTGGCCACGATACTGATTTAGCACTAAAAGTCTTCCTATATGCACTGGAGCATCTGTTTGCTACGATAATTCTTCCTTCAATCTCGTTTGATAGCTCACCTTGTCTGTTAAATTCGCTCCCAAAGTATAACTGTGACTTCTTTTTTGAAATCAAATCTTTTACCTTCCTGCATCCTTATGCTGAGTTGTTCTGTGGATTGATGTTCTCTCTCTATGATTGTATGTTTGTTTTCTTTTCTTTAAACTTTAAATCGACTATTCTTGCTTTAGCTTCGAGTTTCTTTGTGTACAACTAAATTATCTACGTATGCCATACACTGATGCGGATACTTTAGTACTGTTTCTTTCACATTTATCCCACTTTTTCTTAAGACTTGCTCTAAAACTATATTAAATAATGTTGTAGACGGTGGGTCACCTTGTTTAAGTCCGTTATTAGTTAAAAAAATTTTTTACTTCTTCTTCCAATTATCTGAACTTGATTTATTGTTCTTTCCAGTGTTATTAAGGTCAATTTTATTAGCTTGATTGGAGCGTGTAACTCTTCCACTGTTTTTAGGACTTTACTTGTGATTACTTGGTCGTAAGCCTGTTGGAAGTCGATAAAGAGACCATCTATGCCCATCTCCTTTCATATGCATTTTTCCAGTATTACCCTCATTGTGAATATTTGATTTGATCTTTTGTTGAGCGGTTTCTTCTAAAACTGCTTTCGTACCCCTCCAGTTCATTTTCAGCCTAGTCCTTTACTCTTAGATGTATGAGTATAAGTTAATATTTTATCAAATTGTTTAGTAACAAAACGTTACCAGAAACATGCTAGAATTCAGTTTCCAATTTATTTACAAACTGGTTTGTCGTTTGTGCAATCAGTAGAAAATTAGGCTCTGAAAACCACCGTGTAGGCCTTGAGTTATTGCGTATAAAGGGATCTCCAGCAAACTTAGATTTCAATAAATTGTTGTCTTTATAAGTTTTAATAAGTAAATCGTCAAAAAAGTACATAAGGAAATGGTCCGATGATTTTATTTTATACACTTTCTCTTATAAACCTTCGAATTTTAACGAACAAAACAGATGTTCTTGTTTACACACTTCTAAAATTTTTTAAAAATATTTTTCTCATAATTACTTATCGCGAAAGTTCATAAATTATTCTCCAGTTTTATACATCACACCGAATTTCAATTAAGTCCTTAATTAACAAGTTTTAGGAAAATTTATAATGAAAAATAAAAAAGTGTGCTCTCTGTTTCAGACAGCTCCATTGTTTTTAATTAAGGCTGCAAGTGTTTAAACTAAAGTCGCTGTATCGACTATTCCGTCGAAGTTTCCATTATCGGAAATTTCGTTTGTTCAATTCTAATTTTATTAAGTAATCCCTTTTGTTGGAGGCACAATTGTCACTATTAAAACGTTATCGACGTGCAGATAATTTAATAGCATTTACTTTGTTTGACGTGATATTTAGTTTTTGTTGTTCGGAGTTCGGGATATGATTTCTAACTATTTGTATTGACGTTTTAGTTCAAATACTTGCATTGGTGAATTTGGCCATTAGGAATTTTTATTCACAAAAATTGATATAATTTTAAATTGAATTATATCGGCTTTGGACACTTGTATAAATTCGAACCTGTTCTTTATTAAGAAATTGGGTAACAGCTTCTAAATTGATTGAGAAATGTGTTATTTTGATTGAGTTTTTCGGGAATTTATCTTTATTTCTTATCTGTGATTATGAGTTTTAGATTGCGTATTTAAAATAATTGTAAATTCCGTTGATAATAATTTGTTTTTGGGATATAATGCAATTACAAAATTGTCAAATCTTGAAGAATGGGTACTAAGCAAGGAAATTAAATTCAGAGCTTTAATTGTCTACAAAGTAGTCTATCTCAACAAAATTTGACATTTTGTTTTTCTGATTTATATCTTTGATAACTTTTGTTTCCCTCATAGTTTTAACATTATCAGCTACATTTTTGTAAAGCATTTCCTTGATTATTTATTCCTTTCTATTCTATTTTTTTTCTACTAAAAGAAATTAAAGAGACAGTATAATGGCGTCTAGGATGTGTGACATGGTCAAATAAGTTATAAAAAAAACTCGCGAATATACATATAAAAGAAACCAATTTACTTAAATAAGTTAACAGAAAATCTATATTTGCATCGAAATTTATCAAATGGGCTTTGATTGAATTACCTGTAATGCGAATTGCTTTTGTGATCTTGAACTCGGGTGCGGGTCAGTGGGAAAGGAAGGCTATACATATTCAAGCTTCAATCAGATAAATTACCTATTGGGCCTTCGAGTGACCGAGCGTAATTGAAATGAATGCTTCCCGATTAAAATGAGCTGCGAATCTCCATTGTAAATCTTCTTGAAAGCCAATACTCCTGGCTTTCATTTGGTACAATTCCGGTAGCTTTCCATTGTAATAAGCTGTGCGAACTGTTCGGCTTTTTGTTGGCTTTACAGTTGCATGAATTTTCGTATATAAAGACCGAACGTCACTTTTTAAATTATGTTTTTCCTTTACTGTTTCACTGACATTTAATTCACGGAAAATACTTTTGTTATACAAGTACGAACAATCATGCTTCTTAAAGTGCAAAGAAAAGCGCAGATTCTTATGTAGGTGTTCATTAAATTTTTGTGGGACTTATTTAAGCTTCCTTTATAATTTGTGATATTGAAACTAGTCGCTGTTTTCTTTTTTAATTGAGACATTTAAGGTCAAAAATTTTTACGTGTGACTAAGTTCTAAAAACCGAGTTTTTCATCATTTTATACAAACATTATAATCATAAAATGAAAATGCGAGTATATTTAATTATGACTTTTAAATCCTACCCTAGAAACTCTGTGCCAAATTTCAGTAAGGTTAAAATACTTTAATCTGGAGTTTAACCACAAGTCTGAACAACTAATGGAACGCTGCCACCATTTGCGAACATGTAGCGAAAACACCCGTGTGAATTTTAATCACGTATTTAGTTTTTCAAGCAGTATTTGCTTGCAGATCGTTAGTAAAGTATGCTTTGGTGTCTTTTAATTATTTGTACCGTTGTTTCTTGTATAAACTGATTTTTTAATGCCAAAATATCGATTTTATTTTGGGCAGTTAAGACTGTTTTTGATGTTTTTGCTGCAAATAAAAGCTGAAGCTTTTACGGAAAAGTCTAAACTTTGCTATCGACCTTTACAGTTTTGAAACTTCTTGGTTTGTTTTTTGCAAATAAATTGTTCTAAATATCAAAGGACTCTGGCTGGTTCTTGCAAACTAAAATTGAATTTCGATTTTCTTGTTTGTGCAGGTTTTACAGTCAATCAATTTCATTTTATATTATGTCACGTGATTTTGCAATCCCATGTTATTTTTGAATTTTCGAGTTATTTTAAATTATTGTTAAGATTCTTTAGTACGGTCCTGTCTCCTAAGTTTGATTCCGTGTTAATTATTTTATTTCCGCTACAGTTAAATTCGTTTAGTCTGGAGTACACGAAAGGTTAAGCCTAATTTGGCACGTTCTTCCCTTGCAGTTCTACGAATTCTTCAAGTCATTTCAGCATGTTTCGTCTTTGTGAAACATTTTCTTTGTTCAAATCCTAAGGTGACCTAAATTTCACGCGTATTTCATTAAGGCATGATGTCATTTTGTTTAAGTTATTACAACGTCTCGTGATACGGTGCGGGGGAATCCCCCTGTACATTGAGCCGCGTCAGCCGTTCTGTGGCATCCTTTCTATTCTTTTTCGGTTCCCCCCTTTAGTGTGTGACAACATCTCGATCCTATCGGACGTCTTCTAAGACGTGATGCGAGTATATCGTTTGCCGCTTGGGTCCAAATAAACCGGAAGGTTTCTATATCGGCAATCCTCTGGGAGGATTGCAATTAGCGACTTAGTCGGATTAATAAAAATAATGCCATATATTCCGGAGTAATATAGTGTTGTGTGGAAGTTATGTGATAGTTGTCGAGTACAGTTCCCATGCAATTTCCTCGTTGAGGGATCCTGAAAACCCATAGTTGTGGGATTATGTTTCGTTGTCTTGCACCCGTTTTGGAAGGAAAGAACATCTTAGCTCGTCCAGTCTCACGTCACTCCCTGGCTTATCGCTTAAGCATCAATATCGCCAGGTAAAAACTATTCCTCTTTATGCTGCTTCTGCTTTCTTCGTTTGTGCTGTAACATCAGATTCAATTTCTACGATTGCCTCTTGCCGGCAGGCCTTCATTAATGGTCTTTGAGTTTTAAAGTCAATAAGTACCGCCTTTTGTATTTAGTATTTTTGTGTTTTGGTGTGCAACTTTTAAAGTATTAGCCGATATCTGGCCAATCTGTCTTGTCCGGTGGTATGTGTTGAAGGCTTTGTGAACCTCACCTTGGGCGGATGTAATGTTCACATTGCAAAATTGAAGGACCCTGGCAACTCAGTTGACTGGCTTATTGGTAGTAATTTTGGTGTTTGTAAAGTAACGATTTCATTTGTGTTAAAGTAAAGACTTTTAGTGTTCAGTTTATAGTTCAAGTATTAAGTTAAGTTTAAGATATTATTTCGTGTTATGTTGCATGTGTGAAATTTATTTGGTGCTTATTGACTTTGTTAATATATTATTAAAGTAAATGTAGCACCCTCAATTTTCGTTCCTTTAGAGTAAGCGTAACTTTTATGATTTGTTTTTAACGTAACATATTTTTGATTGTCTTTTGCATAATTTCATATATTCATGTTTGCTTTTGATTCATTAAATATTTCATTGTCAATTTAGTTGGCCTTGTTATTTGCGTGCAGTCCTCCCCGATATTATTTGTGTTTCAGTGTTCTGTTAAAGATTTATGTGTAAGTGATAGCTTGTCTACAAATCTGAGCATTGCAGTTAAGTAAAGTAATATTCAGTTTAGCAAGGTAAGTCATATCTTGCAACAGAAAGCAGCTACAACGACAACCCTTGTCCGAGCCCTTGGGAATCTTCTATGATGGGTTTACTTCTTTTAGATCTTTGGGTGATTTTAATATTATAGTGGCGTTCAACAATCTCCCTCTCTTTTACGACCACCCCTTAATTCAAGCGTTTTACGTACTATCTTTTGTTTTAAAATAAATTTCCCCTGAAACGATTGTTTGAATTCGTTGCTATAAAAATAATTTAATTTTCCCATTAAAAATTTAAGATTCGAAATTGAAATAAGTCGAAGACAAAGTGTGTACCTGAGTTAATACAATTTTAGTTTACTTCCTCTTAGGGTGTGAATTTTTAATTATTTTACCTTAATTTTTAAATGAAGGAATTCATTCAGTTATTCAGTAATATTTTTCTTTTCTCGATTATTTGTTTATACTTTCATGTTCTATCTGAGTTTTGAATTTAATCCACATTTAAAATCTTGAATTCCCTTCTCTGTTTCTTTTTGTGCTTACAACGGAAGCAAAACTGAACCGAGAAACGGAATTTTGATGCACTTTAAGTGCTCGACCGCATTAGAAACTAACGATAGTAGGACTCGCATTCCATTAAAATGTAATACCGTTTTGATGGTGGAAACTCTCGGGAGACGTTTTTGTTTTAAAAGCATTGCGGTTACGACTTTCCTTGAATTTGAATGCCAGGTTAAGGAAATTTCTGCATCGGGATAAAAATTTCTTAAAAGATTAAATTCTTTGTTTGAGGCAGCTGATATATTATTGCATATTAATTAAATTGAGATATTAATCATTTTCTTTATATATTTTTGGAAAATATGTACCATCATTACAGTACCTTTTAATGTATAAAAAATCAAAAAATTAACTAATAAATGGTGAAAGGAGAAGTGATTGTGACTTACACGTTTCTTAAATCTAAAATTACGACGAGGGTTCAAATTTAGCCTGGAATTTTGCCGCCATATACAGTATTTTTCACCTAGGATTTGGGTTGTGACGTCAACGTCAATCCAATTATACTTAATCTCTTTCTAAACTAGGTTTTCATTACCTACTGCACACGAACGCGTGTCTACCCATACAGTTTTTGGGCGGAGCAAGTTGACGTCACAACCCAAACGCTAGATGAAAAATACTGTACAAAATAATTTGTATATGGCGAAATAGCTTTTCTTGATAATACACTGAAGCCGTGTATGCTGTTCTTATGGTTACAATTGTTTTAGTTTAGTATCTTCAGCCATGACGGAATAACCAATTGATAATTCTGTTGCTCAGCGAATTATCATTAAATTTCTTATTAATGAATACACAAAACCTGCTGAAGTTCTTGAACGACTTCGAAGACAATTCGCGGTAGACACTCTGTCAGAGATTCAAGTGTTTCACTGGTGCCAGAAATTCAGAGAAGGCCGAACTCAGTTGGAAAATTTATCCCACGCTAGGCCACCACGAACCTCATATCACTCTCTGAGTTGAACATTCGGGAAATTAATAGGCTGATCCGAAGTGATTGACGAATTTCCGTCCGTGATTTATCAAACAGACCTCAGATACGTATATGTAGTGTTGAAGAGATAATCGATGGACATTTGAAATTTCGAAAAATCTGTGAAAGTGGGCCCCAAAGCTGCTTCCTGCTGAACAGAAACAAAGACGGATTAAAATCTCAATCGAACTCCTTCATCTTTACGAGCGAGAAGGAGAAGTTTTTTTAAACTCAATACTGACTTGTGACGAAACCTGGGTTTATCACTTTGTCCCAGAATCCAAAATATCAAGCATGGAATGGAGACACAAAACTTCATCGAAGCCTAAAAAAGCAAAGATTATCCCTTATCCTTTCAGCTGGGAAGATAATGGTCACTGTGTTTTGGGACGCAGAAGGGATTTTGTTTACAGATTTTTTAGAAGATAGGCATATAATTAATGCCCCTTATTACGCTCAACTGCTTGCCGAAAAATTTAAGCCTGCATTTCGGACGAAAAGAAACGTTCGATTAGGAGTGTTGTTCTCCTCCACGAAAATGCTCGCCTGCACACCGCCCGATTGACTAGGGAAACTTTAGATAAATTACAGTGGAAGATACTTCCAAATCCTCCTTACAGTTCGGATTTGTCTCCTTGTGACTTTCATTTGTTTGCGCTACTCAAGGAAACAATGGGTCGTATTCGATTATTTAAAGATGATAAGGAGGTTAAAAATTTTATGCAAAGTCGGTTTGCCGCTTAGCCAAATAACTTCTATAAAGAAGGGAGTATGAAGCTTCCAAAGAAATGGTAAAAGTGTGTATTAGAGGGGGAATATGTTGAAATGTAGGATAAATCGTATTGTAAAGATTAAAGATCTTGTTTAAATAAAAAGATACAAAAAAACGGGTTAAATTTGAACCCTCCTCGTATTAAACTTATTTGTTTATAGTTATGAAGTTCGTTTATTGTGATTTCCATGTATATTTGATAGCTTAATGCCCTTTTTAGAAATTTAATTTTTTGGTAATTTTAGTAATCAAAAAATTGCGGACAAATTAACCGGGTGAATAAAAAGCAAATATTGATCGAACCGACGAATATTCTATAAAATAAATTAAATTTCAGTCTAATTTTTTAACATTTAACCATTTAACATTAAATTATTTTGAAATCGCCATTTAATTAAGTAATATGTTTCCTTTTTGGTCAGCAAAAATCGATTTCTATTTAAAGTAGATATTTTCAACAGAAAAGTTAATATCTAAATATAGCTCGTGCTTTTTGGTATTGAAAAGTTTTCCTAACACTTTAATGCATGTAACTGACTAGAACACGACCTGTGTGTTTAAAATTTCATTCAATGACGGCGAAGTTGAGCATCAGGGTTAAGGTGGAATGCTCTTGTATATCAAATATCACTCAAGTTTGTGGGTGGGTTATTTAAAAACGTTTAAAAATAACTTTTTTGCTTGACATTTATTGAGGTCTTGAACTTCATTTTAAAGAAAAACTTATTATTTTTTAAAGACAAATATTGTGTGACAGGGGTCAAAGGGTTAATTTACTTTTGTGAAAAGTGTGCATAATCAAGATTTTAGACCATTTGCATAAAATAATAATAATAATAATAATAATAATAATAATAATACTTACTGACTGTTGACTATAATCGACCTGACATAGTGGTGGCATAGTGCCTATTGAGAAATTTAACAAAAAAGCACTAATAATAATTGAAACCGAGCAGGAAAAAACTGCAAAATATAAAAACCTATCGATAGAATTTAAAAGGCTTTGAAAATTACAAGAAGTAAAGATCATTCCTATAATAATTCCCGTAGAAGGCGTATCTACCACTTACCTGAAAGCCAACATTGAAGCGATACGATCCCTAGGCTGAGTTATTTAATGCAAAAAACAGTGATACTGCAGACTTGCCGCATTGTCTTACTGTTCTTGTCGTAAAATATATATAAATCAATTGGAAGGAGTGAATTCTCTTTCAATTGTTTAGTAGCGGTATGAACAACTTACTGTGAAAAATGAAGATAATAATAATAATAATATGTAATAATATTAATTAATAACAACACATAAAGAAACTCATTGCTTGGACAAGATGTCCCCGCAATTAGTTTAAGACCGGATAAATAACCGAGAAAAAACAAAGAACGATAATAATAACTAGGCGGGAGCACACAGGGTTACCAGAAACATCCAAAGCCGAACAAATAAACTTAAAAAATCAGTGTCATATCCCACCCTGCAAAAAGTGATTTCTCGATTAATCAACCGACAGCCACCAAAGCACCTCATTGTTGTTGAAAAATCGTTGTCCTCCGAGCCATCTTTTGAGGTTCGGAAACAAATGGATGAGAGATGAAATGTCCATTCAAATACGCTTTTGGTCCAAAAGTTAGCAAATGCGGATATCCATCGCACACAAAGCTTTTGCATGTCCAAATGTTCATGTAAAATATCATGAACTCGTTCGGTTGAGATCCCTACCATGTCTGCTATCTCCCCGATCTTCAATCTTCGGCCACTCAAAACTATTTTGTGTATCTTAGTCACCATATCCGAAGTTATCACATCACTTGGGCATCCGCTTCGCGGTTCATTTCGGTACTCGTTCGGGTACATTTAAAGTCAGCAATCCATAAATGTACAAACTTAAATGAAGCTGAGGACTCGCCAAGGACACGATCTAGCTTACTTTTTATTTGAGTTACCGTTTCCCCTTTCAAAAAATAAATTTTTTTATCACGGCACGAATCTCCTTTCTGTCCATCACTTTTGAAAATACTAAACACTTTCGTCTACTTCGCGTGACGAAACAATAACCTCACAATGCACTGAGCTGAAACTGGGCAAGGGATCGTTTGAAGGATCAAATTTATCGGCGGTGCATCGATTTTGATTATGGTGCTGCCATCTCTGCTTAGTTTACCTTACTTTTCAAACGACCACGTACATTGGCAGACAATCTATAACCATGGTACCATAAGCGGTCATAGAAAATCACACATCACGCTTTATAGACCGCCCTATAGCACATAATGGACAAGGCATTACTCTCACAGACAAAAAAACATATTTAATAGACATCTCTATATCCAACAGAATTTTGTACTTTAACAAAGTTTGGGGGCATTCTTAGTGGTTTGTTCAGCTTTGCAACGGCTGTTTAAAATACTCCCTAAACAAATCTTGGGTAGTCTGTCGCAAATTTTTCCTCTGTTTGAGGTAAGTTGGTTGATATTTAAATAATCCTGTATTTTCGAAAAGGTATTTCTTGGGGAGATAGACTCAAAGACGGTGTTGGGGTCAACTCCTTTTAACATTAAGTGTTTAATAATTAATTTCAATTAAATTTAATTAAATATTTCTAATATTTGAAGTATTCGCTAATACAGCCGAGTCGTAGTTGCTCCCGCCGAGTCTTAGTTACTCCAGCCGAGTCGTAGTTACCCCGCCGGGTCTTAGTTACTAAGAATATTAGAAAGTTCTAGATGAAGGCTCAAGAGTTGTCGTGGCGCAAGGTTGAGATCCCTCCTTGTTTGTTTTATGCGTTCCTGGATAAGGGCAAAGCTAGCACGACGAAGAATATTCTGGGATAAATATGTCGAGATGTGATGTTTGATTTTTAAGAAATTGGGAATAACCTTATGATCGCGACAACGAGAAAGAAAAGCTAGGGTGCAGAGAAGTTTTACGAGTTATTTGTCGCAAAACTTCCTTTTTCTCCAAACTTCGCCATAAACTCGTAAAACTTCTCTGCACCCTAGCTTTTCTCCGGCACAAAAGCTCTCCGTGATCAATTCCCTCGTTCATAGTGCTATCACAGTGTTCCAACCCGATAGTCTTCATGTCGAGTTAGCCCATATCCAAGAAAATCTCATCAAAAATGGGTATAATAAAAGCGATGTTAGAAAGGCCATCCAAAAACAACTACACCCCGCAAACCCTAAAAATACTCAAAATACCTGTACACCCCAGGCTACTGCTTTCTTACCCTACATTCGCCAAGTTACGGATCGCATAGGTAGAATTCTCAAAAAACATTACATCAAAACTATCTTCAAATCCCCTCCAAAAGTGTCACAGATACTCCCTTCAGTAAAAGATAAGCCTTAACCCTTGTTATCAAGAGGCATCTATAGCATCCCCTGTTCTTGTGGTTTAGTGTACATTGGAGAAACTGGTCGCTCGGTACGCACACGTTTCTGTGAACATAAACGTTACTTGAAATCAGGTCTTTTTCACATTCAGCCGTTGCTGAACATCATCACGACACTGGTCATAAAATATTGTTTCAAAAATCTGCGATCATTGCCAATGCCCCTTATTTTTTCAACAGGAAAATCCGTGAGGCCATTGAAATCATCAAGACCCGTAATAACTTGAATCGTGACACTGGTTATTACCTATCCGATATTTGGAAATCCGCTATCATTACTGGTTCCTCTCCCTCCACCCCTGACCAATCGTCGTCACAGTCAGATACGCTTGGTATCTGACTGTATACAGCCGGTATAAAGTCGCTGCCTCTTCTGTTTCTCTTCAGAAGGGTTTCGCCTCTGGCTTGGTTGACAAGTTGAGTTACCGTTAAACTTCTGTCTCTTGCTAAAAGAGTTTCGCCGTGGTTGACACGTTGAGTTACCGTGCTCTTTTAGTGCTCCCTTTCCTCCTGAAGAAGCCCCTTAAAAAAGTGGGCGAAACTTTGAGTCTTTCTGTATCAAACTGACACGGTCCCAATCCGGAGACGTTTAGTTAATACTGACACTGACCGTGGAAGTCTTCGAATTCATTTTAAATGATGTCGAATTTTTTAATATCTTGTGAAACTTAATTTCAAAAAATCTCTGAATGCTTTATTTAGAAAATTTTCTTGAATAACGTACGAGATATGTCATATTACAATTTTAATATGTTTCCTATAAATTTGAGTTGTAGATAACCAAAATCTCTTGGAAATTAAATTTGTAAGAATTCGCTACTTTGGAGAAAAGTTTTCATTAATAATTCATTAAAATACATTAAAGTCAAAATCTAGTCAAGGAAATATGATTTTCTTAAACCGTAAGCTACAAACTCCGTTTATTTCGTTTTTTAATAAAGTTTGATGCTGTTGATAGTGTTGATCAAAACCTGGTTACTTCGACTTTGAAGGAACTTGAAAATCAAAATACTTTTCTATAAGTTATGCACAAAACAGTTTTTAGTAACATTTGGAAAATTTCTGTCTTTGGTTTTCTTGTCTATATTCTTAAAGCTCTCATTTTTAAAAGTTATATTTTAAGTTATACCAAAGAGTCTAAATTATTATGTATTCTTTGGTTATACTTTATTTTACTGAAAGATTTTTTTAGAAGAGTCGGACTCCCTCTGGTAATTATTTGCTTTGCTCTTTGGAACTCGTATTTACCATGGCGCTCGAAAATTAATTTAGTTTCAGAATCATTTCTTTTGCAGTTGCTGAACTTTTCGAAAAACCCTACATATGTTTTTAAGTAATTTAGGCACTTTTTTAACTTCTTCATCAGTCCCGACCACTTATCGTTTTAAGTTATTTTAATTAGTTGTTAATCAACTTTTTTCCTTAATTTTTAGGCGTTGTTTTGTTTACTTTCTCATTAACACATGTAATTGTTCTGTATTTTAATGTTTTTTTACAGTTTTTATGCTAAGCCTGGTATTAAGTTTTACTTTTCTGAGTCAGGGAATTGAGGTTTTTCATTATCCTTTAGTTCTCAGTTTGGTATCAACTGAAAACGAGCAATGGATTGAATTTATTAAGGTAACCCATTTGGGTCCAATATTTGTAGAACATACGACGAGATAGCTAAAGAGCGGTTCAGAGTACTAGTGACGAGAAATTACATCTAGCTTCCATAATAATTGAGATAATTAATTCCGGGTTTTACTGTTTTGTTTCTTTCTACTCTACAAATGTGGGATGCTTATTAAACATTAAATACTTGCGAGAAAACGGAATAAAAATCGAAACAACCGAAATTACAAAATTTATCAATAGCATCCTACATAGCCACACTAAATTTAGGGCTACTTGCCAACGTACAGATTTTTCTTGACTATAATTAAAGAATTAAATGAAATTTAGAAAAAAATTCTAATCGCGTTATGCGTTACGCGGCAGACGTCAGCATTGTTTAAAAATCTTCAAGGACGGCGCTAGGACACGATCTGTAAATAGCAAACATATGTAAAAGTAGTTGAAGCCCTTATCTTAAGATAAAACTACTGAGAACGTCACGTGCTCTGGAACGCTCTTTTAATAGAAATGTTTAATTTTGCGGCCCCTGAAATATCTGCACTTTTGTCACATCCTACTTTTTTTAGTTTAATTTGGTTCAAACCCTTTTCTTTTGTGTTAATCTCCCGCGTCAAACCTTTTCGTTGCTGACTTACCACTGAAGGTCTTGCCTGATTGAAAGCCACGATTATGGCAACACGGTTTTTATAATTTAAATTATTCCTAATCCTATTATTTCTATTTCTTTATACTTTACTGCTCTTCTACTTACAACTGTTAGAAATTATCTTGTCAATGACCATCTCTAATTAACCGAATTCGCTCGGGTACCGTTTCTACTAGTCAAAAGTTTTAATTTCGATCATCATTATAATTAAATTGATTAGTGCCGGAAACAACTTTTCGATAATACACATATTGCGCGTTCCGATAGATAGAATTCAGTCTTGAAATGCGCGAGTTTTCGAATAGGGCGTCGCGGCGCGATGTCAGGTTGCCGGTGGCGTCGCTCAGTTTCGACGCGGCTCGCTTGAGCGGTACACGCTCAAGTTTTTTTGTTATGAAGTTCAGCGTTACTGTGACATATTTATTGGAAAAATTATATCGAAGCATTTAGGTGCTGTTTTTTCAGTAGCGGATATGATGAACATTTCTCGTAGACTTTTTCTCATTTAATGTTTACTTACTTCACTTTGTAAAAACTTTCTGTAAAGTAATTAAGTAAGAATTCCACTTCTCGTACTTTAGGGTGAGTTTAATTGTTGTGTATCGCGCCCATCTTTATTTTGTTTTCTTGCCTGAAGTGTTCTTTGAGACACTTTTGGAAAAAGTTTATGGTAGAAAGTTTTTAGGTAGTAAGAAGAGCGGAAAAGAATCACTAAATTTTTCTCGAGCGCCGAATTGAAATTTCAAGTACATTTTTGCCTATCAATTAAATGCTTAGCATACTTTTTTATTACTAAATAAAGGGGTTGTAACTTACTTAAAAACTATAAAACCAGAAACAATTTTGCAAAGGAGGTCAAAGTCGGGGTGACTTTTTCTTGGCGTATGAGACCAGACAAATCGCTTTTTAAGCCAAATGTGGCGTTCCATTTTATTTAATTGCGTCGTTAGTTTCGTTTTCTTCTATTTTGTTTTTACATGCTATGAAGTTGCAACTTTCTGGGTTTATATCAAGCCTGGGTTGACGAATGGGTCTGAAGGAATTTTTAGACATGTTCCAGGAAAATATTCGAATGTTGTACTGTCAAGGTTACGAACTTAGAATTCGATTGATTTTTATCTACCAAATAGAAACACGAATATTATTGATCTGCTATATTTACCTACCTATTATAAAATTCTGGTAAATTTGGATTTCTTTCTAGTTTTGTGCATTTTTCAGCTATTTTAAAATTAAAAGTTAATATGGTTTGTAATTTAAAAATATTTTTGAAGGCCAAAGAACTCTGAAAACCATGATGAAATATTTAAACTAAAATTAGTAAGTATATTAGCACACGCTTCAGTTTAGGCTTAAAAATACTGTATTACCCTAAAATTTTGCGTTAAAAAATTATGACCATAAATATGTTTCTATTAAAGCTCATTAAACTATAATAACCAAATAGAAAATTTTGTATACATTTAGTACCAATATTTTTCCTTAGATTAGAAAAATAGACAAAATTTTGTCATACTTTTAAGAATCCCCTCTACTTAAACCCAGCAGTAATTTAATATAAATGTTTTGAAGTTAAAACTCATTTTAACATGTTGAGAAGGCGATTCTAAGTGAATTTTAATCTTCCTCTAAGGCAAGCTTTTCTTATTAAAAAAATACGTTGTTAAAATTTGCTGACTTAGATTTATCACCTTTGTTTTGGTGTAAGTAATATTATGGATTTGTTAATATTGTCGTACTACTTTCCAGAGACACCTTTATTACTTTTTGAGTAAGCGTAATAGTTATGGAGATAATCTAGAATTCCTTTAAAGCAAACATACCATTGTTGGCTATGTTTTAAAAATGAGCTGCAAATGCAGTTTGTATTAATAATGCGCATGGGAAAACTAACGTGTGGTATTTGTAGTGCAAGCTTTGCACTTACTTTGTCTTGAATTATGTACTATGAGCTGTGGGCACAGACATTCTAAAGAACACTGAGGGAGTTTGGTTTTGTACGTTTTATGACGATTAAATATTACAACAGCATTTTAAGCTTACCTACGGAAACTTTTAATAAAGAGATTGTGGACTTGTTTTGATTTTCAGAACATGTTATGTTTAAACAAACCTCGAAAGTCGAAAACCTTCCTTCTAAGTGTATTGGGTTTGGAAAGCTGTATTATAATTATAGATTTACATTTTCTGTTAATAACTGAACTTTGATATTTCAGTACCTATTTCATAAAATTTCTAGAACTATGGGTCGTTCCAATAACTGGCGGAATTTATTAAAAATTTCATTATGTAGAACCAATTGAAAAGTTTATTAATTTTTAAATAACTTAAACATTCAACGCGACACCATTGGTAATAAAATTGTTAACAGCCTTTTAATTTTTAAATAGGAAGATTATTACTGAAAACTATTATAGAACTGAAAGTAGTAGTACAGAAAAGAAATAAGGCAGATTTTTAAACTGAAAACGAAAAATTAAAATTATTTTTTGCTTTTATTACAGTCATTTTCTATTGCGTTTCCTCTTTTGTCAATTGTGTTTCAATGTGTGTCTAATGGTTTTCCTATGATTCTATATTAGTAGGCTTGTTTTGTCATTTGCAACATAGCTTTGACGTTTCATAATCTGGAAAGTCATTTGCTAAACAGGGAAACGCAATTGACAAAAGAGGAAAAGCAAAAGAAAAACACTGTAAAGAACACCCCTAAATTAGTTTGTTCTCTTTCGTGCAGCATCTTGGCGGTTTTTGAAAAATGTACACGCTACGACCGAGATTTGAACCCCATGTTGGCCCGGTTATGAAAGGAATTGTTAATCAGTTTCGCCACCTTTTTTACCTTAATGTTTATAAAAAGCAACTGAGCCAAACTAAATAAGGTTGACAGAGAGTTTGGGAAGTTTTTATCAATATTCTGTGGATGTTGTTTGTGTCGACGTTGGGTATTGTGTCAAAATACACGTGAAAAAATCAGAAAGTGCTAAAGAACAAGTTCAGTAAATATCTTCGTGTAAAGCTTAACTTTAATTATTAAAATAAAATTACAATTTAAATTTCCTTTACCTTAAATTAATCTTGTATTTTCTGAAAAAAAAAAATCGTTATATTGAATTTGTATTTTATTTTAAATCGTTTTCTATGCGTAATATATTAGTTTGAAAGAATTTCTTGGAGTTTATAGAACGTTTCTTAGAAAAACATGAAAATTCTAAGGAAATTAAACTTCATCGGGAGGAAATTTTATGTCAGCTATTAAGTTACGTTAGGTGGAGTTTTAGTTACTTCTTTTGTTTTGACATTTAATATGAAAAAGTTTGCAAATATAAATAATCTATTATTTTATAGCGTTTTCCACGTCCATGCACTTGGTGCGCACCAGCCCTAACCCCGTGCTATCAAACACTCAACTAGTTGTGCATGAAAACTTAAAAAGAGCAGAAACACGTGGAACATACTGATTTTATCAGTACCAACATTTTGGCGCGCTAAACGAATGTTTTAAAGGCTTATGTCGTAATCCTATTATAATTTGATATTATAACTAAAAATGGTTCCCGCCCTCTGTACATAGTGCAGTAAAGATGTAAAATGCACAGTTGGTTATTGGTGAAATGCTTTCCACTCAATTTATTGTATTGCGCGCCATTTTTTAGTTGCACTGGATTTAACACCGTCAAAAAACCTGGTGCTAAATTTACGCACTGAGTGCAAAAAAACTGCACTCATTTTAGGAGGTGGAACATGCAGCAGTGCAATAAGTTGCCCGCGGTGCATATGTGAAACATGCTGAAGTTGGCCAGTGCGCACTGAGTGCAGCCAGTGCAGTAAGGTGGAAAACGCTATAAGTTACCCAGAAAATTAAGGCAAAAACGTTCTTCGCAGAATACATTTTAGTCGTCTTTGCTGTTTTTGAAAATACATCCCCAAAGCAATTCAGTGCAATTTTTTTAGTTCAGTCTAATTTTAGGTTGTATTTCAAATTTTCTTTTTAAATAAATTGTTAGGCGTAATCCATAATGGTTGCTATTAAATTAATCAGAAAATTCGTTGTTAATAAATAACTCACATTTTCCGGAACTGTAATAAAGAAAAATTGCTAACCGTCGACAGTTTTATTATTTGTTTGGACATTAAAAAGAAAGAAAATTTATGGTTCGCGTGTTTTTCCAAAATTACTTGGACGAAATTATATAAGAAGAAGCAAAGGAAATAATCCTTAGGTAAACATTTTAAGCCATCTGTGATTCTTAAATTTTCGGTTTTTATCTGCTGTTTTTTCATTGTTTAAATTAAAGTTGGTTGCAATTTTCTTTGTTGAATTCTTGATCAGTCTTCTTACTTGGAAACTGCTGAAAAGTCTCTGAAAGGTGTCAAGTTTCACCTAAATTTTTAATTTCAAAATGTCGTTATCTTCAAATATGTTAAAATCAATGTATGTTTCAGAATTGGCAACTGGCAAAATAAAATATTTAAATAAAACGAATTTTAGTTTTTCCAGCATTGTTTGAGAAAAATCCATAATTCCGTGTAGTTCTGCTGACCAAACGACTCCCCAGACAGAAATTTCTTGAACTAGAAGTTAAATCGTAATTCTGGGCAAAGCACAAATTGTAAAAATAATAAGAATTTTATCCTAGGGGACGAGATTTTTTCCGCCTTCACGTTTTCCCAGCGACCACGAAATTTCACCCTTGGCGTAGTTTCGAGTCCCTCGTCGCGCAGAGAAAAATACGTTACGCAAGTACAATTCGTTGCTAGCCAGTCCCTGTTTTTCACGGTAGAATTCAACAATACCAAACAACCATTATCGGTAAATTTGCATGAGTTAGCAGCACGTCGAAAAGATATTATCGCGTGCAGGATGTAATTACCCATTTCAGTTACAAAGTACCGTTCGGGGGTTCGAATTAAACGTAGATCTAGATTTACACTTTCTGTCAACGGAAAATCAAGGCCGTCTCATTTTGAGATAAACCTCCATGTTAACAACAACAGAAAGAGATAAGCAATATTTGAATATTTATGGAATGCCTTTGCGAGAAAATTGCAAAACGATTTTCTCAGCCGTTATTCGGGTACATTCGAATGGAACGAACAATTGCGTGTTGAACGAAGTTTAATAAAAAGTTGTGAAACATGAAACGAAAATTGATAAATCGCATCATCGAAAAACCCGTCAAGATCACATAACTGAACGCATAAACTACTAAAATGATACAATTTTTCTATGTCAGTATTGAATGGAAGGTGAAAAAGATAACAAACAAGGATAGTTAATTTACTTTAGCACATGAAGACACAGTTTAAACAAAAAAATTAATGGTTTTCGTAAACGTTTGTCTATTTATTTTGTGTTAAATAGTGAAATAAAACAAATTTGCCAGTTTTTATTAAACATTTAAATAAGATAATTTGTTTACTTCGAGTGCAACATTTAACCGTAACGCTTTTTTCAATTAAAAAACCGTATCTAAGTACAATAACACAATTTTCCAACTTCACCAATACAGTATCCTTTTTGTCTATAAACCGATGACATTTCTTTAGGCCGTAACAGGCGGAGAGCCGTACTCTGAACAAAAACACACGATTTAGTTAATTTAATCTAAAAATCTAATTTATAAGTTCAATAATCCAATTTAATAACTACTGATTCTTTGAACCAAAATTAAAGTTGAAGAAAGAGCTAAAATAAGAACTACTAGCACCGATGCCTTCGTTTTCTCTTTTGTTGCTAATGCTGTAGATTTAAGATTTAATTAGATAATATTCAATTGGGCGGAATGATGTTTACGAACTAGCAATTTTGTTTGTTAAGGTTTATCGTTTATCATATTTTTATTCAAAGTTTTGACGTACATAGTTCTCACTCCTTTTTAAAGGCGTAGTTACCAAACAATTAATAACAAATAATTTTACAACACCAAATTAAAGTCCACTTTATAACCAATTTTATATGCAGAATTCACATTGTTTTACATCAAACAGCCTCTGTTTTATCGATGGCAAGTTTGAAAATATCGTGATTTAAATGTGTGAATAATTTGCGTGCGGCATTGTGCGTAGTTGCTACGTTGTACATACAATTTTGACTGACAACAGTGTATAATTTTGTAATATGTAATAGTAAAGTAGAATAAAGCACCCAACTAAACTTATAACTTATGAAACTCTTGGCAAACTTGCCAGATTCATGAAAGAAATGGTTCTTTATACATTTCCATTAATCCCTGGTATACTGTCACAGCCTTTGCACTTTCCAGTGTCAATTTGATTTTTAAGCTTTCCAATTTCAAAAATCATTCCTATAGCCTATACCCTCTGATTTTATAAATTAATTTCCGCTGTATTCGACAGGTGATACTGACTTAAAATATAAAAATAAAATATCCTAGATTTATTAGTTACCTAGTTATTTTTTCTACTTTGTGTAATCTTCTCTGAATGTTTAGTAATTATTTCGAAATGTTTTTATTCAGTATTGCCGTTGAAGACAACGAGTATCGTAGATTATTTCACAGTTTAATTAATTTATCAGTTACTTCTTAAATCCAAGTATACAATTGTAAATATGTAGTCTTGAATGTAGTGGCATAAGCTAAGAAACGCGTTAAAATTTTCATACAACGTACATGCTTTAATTCTTTGTTGCAGTTTGTTCATACCATTTTGAAACGTTTCCATATATATATCACATTTAAAATCAAATTAATTCTTAAATAAAGCTTGTGGTCTGATTCAACGTAAAGCTAAAACATTTGTTTTGACAGAAACAGTTTTTATTGGTTTTTGTGTTCTTAAAATCCGCATTTTTTATTTAATAAACGGTTAAAGAATTGTTTTTAACAACTTTTTATTCATTAATCAAAACATATTTTAATAGAAAGGTAGTTAGGTAATAAAGTTTAGATTACGTGCGTTATATTTTTATTGACATGTTTACGTAGTTGTTTCAACTATAATTTTACATATTAAACATAAAAAGTTTAGCAAAACCAGAGTGTTATCACTGATATCAATTAAAAATAGAATTTAGTAAATTTTATGCATCCAATAAATCTGTTTTAAAACATAATTTTTAGACGTTTTAAACAATTTATTTTTTTTTATTGCGTTTAAAACATGTTTTAAATAATCGCTATAAACAACAAACCCTGTTGAAAATTCACAACAAAGAATTGAAAAACCAAATACATATTTTGGCAATTAAAATGCCATCCTCTGTGAACATTTGCATTGTTAACACAGTTCTTCGGCATTGCTTGAGTTGTTCAAAAAATTTAAAAAAAGAACATTGCGTAATACTGCAATTTAGAGTACTTTTATGAGTAAGAAGTTTAATTTGCACGGCACTTTAAGTTGTAATTATCTTTACATGTTTGTATTATTTTAATTGTTATATGTTATCTATTTATGTGCGTTCGTTGACGTATGCATGTACAATTACATCGGTACCTATACAAAACACAAATATAAATAAATAAGCAAAAAAGATATTTTGCATCAGCAAGCATATGCCTCACCCAATAAACAAATAGCAAAATGAAATGAAATATGAACAGCCTTAAATTGACCTAGCAATCAGTAAATTTTATTCTAATAAATGAAAATCGTGATAATTCAAAAACCTATTACCATGCACTCTACTTGTAATTCTAGGCAGGCTTTGAAATCGCTGATTTTTAACAGCGTAAAAGACATTTAGTTACAAAAAATTACTAATGTCATATATAGACACTAACAGCTTGTTTTTTGTTGTGTAGGTAAATACAATCAATATACTGACAGTTTATGTCAACTATTCGAATTAATTTTAGTGATTTTTTGGTACTAAATTGTTTACATACACGCCATTTCAAAACCTGCCTAGAATCACAAGTATGTAGGGTGTATGGATAATACCTTAGGTATACATATGTTTTCTATTTATGTGCGTTTTTTATTACAAACATTCTTGCTTTATTATTGTCGTAGGTATTGTCTGTACTGATAACTCAGGAACAAATATTGACATGTCGTCTTCTTGGAATAGTTATTTTCACACATATGGAGTTAGGTTCCCCGCTGTAAAAAATATGATGCCGTAAATTTGAATAAATACTGCATCACTTTTAAATTACATCTCTGTAGATAAACATTAGGAACAAATAATGTCATCTATATATAGAACCTCGTAGGGTTTTTATGTAACAGAATAAAAAAAAAAGAATTTACTATTTTTGGTAGTTGTTGTCCCAACTTACTTGATTTAGGCCTTTGGCCGTGAGCAAAATTATTCTAAAGAACCATTTTGATTATATAGCGGAAGTAATTCACTTCTACGAGGACGAGATGATAAGTGGTTAGCCTAATAATGAGGAGTTAGGAATCATGTTCTTAAAATTATATTTATTTTTCAACATAGTCTTCTGACAGTGCAATACATTTTGTCCAACGATGATCCCGTCACGAAGGGTGTTTTCCTCGAGGTCTGTAAAATAGGCGTTTACGGCGTACTTGACTTCCTCGTCAGTTGAAAATCTCTGCCCTTCTTAGAAAATTTTAAGCTTAGGGAATAAATGAAAATCAGAGGAAGCTAAATGCGTCGAATAAATTGGATGCGGAAGCCATTTCAGTACACTAGTGTGGGGGCGTGCATTACCTTGATGAAAAATGCTTTTTCTTGTGCTAAACCTGGTCTTTTTTTGACATTTTGATGCAATCGCTCCAGAAGGTTAGCGTAATATTTACTATTTATAGTTTGCCGGAGTCTATCATGAGAATTCCTTTGGCATCCCAGAAAACTGTCGATATCACCATGCAAGCTAATTTTACGGCAATTGCTTTCTTTGAAGCTGAGTAACTGGGTTCTGTCCATTATTTCGATTGAAGTTTCGTCTCTGGGGTGTAATAATGAATCGAGGTGTCTCGTCTGTTGTGACAAATCGACACATAAAATCGGTCGGATTTTTTAAACGGTCCTGGGAAACTTGCACTCGAAGACGTTTTTGATCAGGTGTAAGCAATCGCGGCACTCATCTTGCTGAAAGTTTTTTTATACCCAGTTCTTCTGTTAAAATATTGTGCACTCGCTCTTTTTAGATGTTTGCAACATTAGCTATTTCGCTCAGTTTGAGCCGCCTGTCTTTTAACGTGAATTTTGTTGGCCATTTCTGGCGTTGTGACACTTTTTGGGCGTCCAGAGTGATGTTCGTCTTGAATACTTGTAAAGTCGCGCTTAAACTCAGCCACCCAACACACTTTTCACCTCTTCGAAAATTTCCGCACCTTTAAACCTTTTAAACAAAAAAAAATTAATAGCGGCGGTATGTTAAATAGCTTTCATTGTAAAACAAATAGAAAATGCGATAATGCATAGGCTACCACTAGATAGGTCGTTGGTTTTTAATAAATGCGTAAATTTCTATTTTTATTGTAATAAGAGGGTTTTTCGTTTACCAGACAGCGGTGCAAAGATGCTACATGTCTAGGATAACCTTGTTTACTAACAAAATTACGTGTTATTCAAGTTATATTCTGAAGTTGAGCAGTCAGTGCTGATTGAAACGTTAGTAAAAAAAGTTTCATAGAGATAATGCAGTTTTATTATTTATGTAGACTTATAAATCAAGCATTTGAATTTATTTTATTATAAAGGAAAAGAGAAGATAAATAACAAGTATTTTTCAAAACTTTTAAATTTATGTGCAGGTGGCGTGCGTATCAACTTTTAGATTTACTTTTTTTTTTAATTTGAAATGGTGAAAGATAAACTTTACAGGATGTGTTTAAGGTGTAAGCATAATGAAGCCTTATTTTAGGGTTGAGTATGTACAGATTTCAAGTATATCCAACAGAATTTTTCTATTGGATTTTTTTCTATCAAAGAATCCCAAATAATTATTAGATTGTACGCATATTATTTGGCAAGTGTCCCAAAGCTATAAATAAATCTTGTTTTTCTTTAGAGATTTAACTAACTAAAATTCAGACCTGTTCAGATGTTTTAGGACAAGTTGTACCATCTACTTTTAAAAGTTTTAAACGATGTTTAAACCAGAACTTTCTTTTGGAAGGCTACAACATTAATATTTTAAACTATGTTTAAATTTTAAGTCAGGCCAGTATTAATCATCTGCAAGCGTTACCCCAATTAAATTTCCTCTAAAGTTGATGCAAAAAAGAACTGCTTTTAAATTTTAAAGTTAGATTATAGTTGGCCATCGTATTCCTGTAACTACAATCCAAATTTACCCGTTTTGGAGTGCCTTGCCACATTCTTCAATTTTATGATTATTTTTTAAAATTATATTTTAAAAATGAATTATAACATAAAATGTCATGTAAAATTTTCAAAGCTTGTTTGTCATTAAGATGTTTCAAATTGTATAGATAGTGCATAAACGAATAACTTGATTTCGAAGCTGAAATTTATCTTTAAATAATGTTAACAAAGAAAAATAGCAAAAAAGTAGTTTACCTTGTTCCTTACAAGGCATTGGAATAACGATAAAATAAAATAAAAAATAAATGAATAATTAGGTGTATATTAAACAGTCTTAAGCCCACAACTATCTCTAATTTTTTTAATTTTCTAGTAACCGCTTCAGAGTTATTTGTTGAAATAATGCTGTGTGGAAATTCATCCAAGAAAGTTAACGCATATTACCTATAATTTATTAAAATCATTTAAGTAAAATCATTTTTAATTTACAATAACTTTTGCTGTTGACTGACACATGGACAGCTTTTAACTTTTTGGGTTATTATATTTATTATTAATTAAATTACGGAAATAATATGTTTTTTTCTTCAAACGCCAGAAAAACACCACATCGTGTCCTTGGATACACGAAGTTAAACACGAAGTCACTTTTACTCCTAGCAGTAAAAGTGACTACTTTATCTGACTAGGAGTTAGGAGTAAAAATTACAAATGAGCCAATGACAATTCGTAATTTTTCGATTTTTATAACAAAACAATCCGTAGCAATGACAGCTGGTATGAAGCTCATTTTGGACTTTTTTGAAATTTTCTTGCTGAATTGCTTTTAATTTTTGCGTTTGAAGAAAAAATAAGATAGGTATGCTATTCGGAGAAAAAGTGATTTTGTGTGCCTCGTATGAAATTGCCCGACTCGCTGCGCTCGTCCTTCAAACGTCATACTCGGCACACAAAATGACACTTTTACTCCTAATAACACAACATATTATTAGCGTGTAACTATCTAACAAATAAACATACTTGGATATATGGTAATTTTTGCAAATTAGGTTTTGTCTTAGTATTACAAACATATTAAATTGAAAATTAATTGAATATACCGAATTTTATTATTCTAAAGCTTACTGTGTGTGCATTCAGAAATAAAAAAGCTCATCGCTAAACACAATTACATATTTTCCCGCCCGGGCCAGTACAGTATCCTCTTCGTTTATATTACGCACAAAGTTTTCGACAGTTCCCTGGGTTATGGGGGCAGCTGGAAGCTGGAAAGAAAATAATCAATTAATTAAACCGAAAAATATAATTCGTAAATTAGTTCAATAATCCAACTTAATAACTTACTGATTACTTGGGTCAAAATTAAAGTTGAAGAATGAACTAGAATAAGAACAATTAGTAGCATTGACGCCTTCATTTTTTCTTCTGTTGGTGAAAATTTTGTGGATTGGGTATAAATACTTTTTAGTTATTTGCTGAAGTTGTAGATTTAAGGTTTAGTTGGATACTGTTGAAGGGGCCCGCATATTATTTACGAGCTCGAATTTTGTTTGTTAAGCTTTAGAATATTTTTTATTTTGATGCAGTTTGCCATTCAGTTTTAAAGGCATAATTTACTAAACAATTATTTACTTTTATAACATCAAATGAAAGGTTTATAATGAATTTTATATAAGGGATTCGCATTTCTTGCCATCAATTGCTAGATTTCTTTATTGGTAAATGGAAATACATTGCAACTTATTTTAACGTATAAACCATTGGAATAACAATAAGGACTATATTTAAATGTCTCGATTTTATTTTAAGTCGAATATTTCTGAATTCCTTTTTATATAGAAATCGTTCCAAAGAATACAGAACTGTTAACATTTTTTTTTTTTTTAAGTTATTGTATAGCACTTATCAGCTATAATATACCTAGGACATTGATAATTACGAAATAATTTTATCACAGTTACCGAAAGCACGTTGCTTGGTAACCGCCCGAAGCCGAAAGCGCAGGGCTGTTACCTTAAAGCTACGAATAAAAAAAGAGAGGAAGTAGAATAACACCAACAGTTTGCAATTTAGATGGTGTATCAATATGGCGGATTTTAGAAGCTCATTGGCTGAGAAACAGTTATAGTCTACCAATAAAAATTCGTGCCGGTTGGTGTTTCAATATGGCGTGTGTGACGTATTTCCGTTGCACTTGTAGTTATGCACCATAATACCTTAGTTTTCTTCCTATATCTTTTTATTCGTAGCCTTAAAGCAACGTGCTTGAGGTAGTTGTGGTAAAATTATAAGTTATTTATCAATGATCGAGGGATATTCGGTGAGAAAATTGTTTGCGATTTTAATTCAATTAAATACCGTGAAAATGACATTTTCAAATTATAACGATTAATATTTATTTATTTCGCACACGTGATCAGAAATTCAGGAATTCAGTTGGATAATTTTTTAATCAAAACATTTTCGTAGATAATCTATTCGTCTATTTTATTAATTTAATGTTATTAATTTAATAATTCGTCTCTATTTTTAGCATTACATTAGTCATACCCATATTAGGGAAATAAATGATGATTATTATTATTCTTTCATGTTTTTAAAAATGCGAGAGTAACTTAAAGACATATACTTAAAATAAATTAAAGTTGAAAATCTGAATAAAAGTTTCCTTTAATTGCCGTTTTAAATTCGAAAATTGGGTAACATTTCGATATGTTAGAGAAGTCCTCTTATCAACCCAATAGCAAATGCACACAGAAGTTTTAAATTTAAATAATCGATTTTACAAGTCAGTTATAGTTTAAACTTTTATGGACCATTTTCACAGGTCTCTCATTAACGGCAGAGTTCACACCTTGAAAAATAGTCGATTATATGCAGACTTTGCTCCATTTTTTGAGAACCAATTTTAATGTGGGGATGGCAGGCGATTTTTGTTTCTAATCATTTATCTTTTGTCTGTCTATAGACACCTCGGTTTTGTCAAATTAAAAAAAAATAACGTTTTAGCAATAAAAACGTACAACTCTATTTTACTTTAAAAAATTCAAATAGTATTTGCAAAAATTGAGATATCTAAAAAATCTCCACGTCAATAGATAAGATAAAAACATTCCCTTTTCAAAGGCTACACGAACATTTTTCCAAAATGCAAATTCATTCGGAAACAATGGAAATAAGATTTTAGAAATATCGTTGTAACTCACTATTCATAATGTAGCGTGTAGGCAACTCAAATGTGCGGTAGATAATAGGAAATATTTAAAATATGGAATAGAATTCCAAGGCAAACTATTTCGTATTATTCAAAGAAACAATTTAATCATCCCAACTTGTCAGTTATTACCAGACTGTACAGTTTTGAGTCATACACAAATCCGTGCTTATTTAAGTAGTTATGTAACTTTAGATACGTCAAATAGCATGTAAATGCCATAGTTTAAACCAAAAACTGCTAGTAGAACATGATAGTAATTTATGTATCAAATCAAACTGAAAATTGTTTAATAATGGGCAGCGTAAATGCATATAAGCAAGTCTAGAAGAAAACGGTTTGTTATACATACTAACCTTAATAATGTCAACCTGCAATAACGTCTGCTGCTAGAGAAAAACAAAAAATCTATTTATTATTTATTTGCTCTCCATTGTCCTAGTTTTTGAAAAATTCAGAGTAACAGATTTCAACTAAAACGCATGTGGTCAGTGAACCTTTTTAAATATTTAATTACGGAATTGCAAAGAAGATAAATTCAACGTGGTAAATATTTTTAACGTAATAAGAATGTAAAAAATCTATTTGTTTATGGATATAATGTCTGGGGCAAATAATACTGATAAGAAAGGGTTTTTATACCAAGCTGCTAAATTCTACACCAGCAGAAAATAAAATGAGGCTGTTACTGTTGGTATTTCTTATTTTTACGGTTTTTATTTCTTCGATTTCTGGGTTTGTACGTAAGTAATGTTTTTGAAAATTGCAATTTAAAATTGTTTGTGTTTTTGAAGCACGATACTTCAAACCAAGGCCAGCTAAATTAAATATTGCATATTAAGACCTGCCCACTTTATTTAGACAAGACGCAATTAGAAAGGACGATGGCGCCATTTGAGGTGAACTATACATTTCTCCCTTAAAAAAATGTATAGTTCACCGCCTTTCTAATTGCGTCTTGGCTAAATAAAGTGGGCAGGCCTTAATATGCAATATTTAATTTAGCTGGCCTTGCTTCAAACATTATTAATTTATTCTTTAAATTTTGTTTGATGTATTTGAAAATCGTTTAAACCAAAATTTAAGAATTATGAATTTATTTTTTTAAACTTTCAAAATTTAAAATTGTACGAAAAAGCATCACAGAGTGAGTTATTTCAAGCTCGATATCTTAAAAATCTGTATTGGTTCTTTAAACGTTTTTAATATATTCGAATATTGTTCAAATAAGTGCTTAAAAATTAGGAATTTGTTTTATTTTCGAGGACTCGATTAAAACTAAACATCATTTTCGTTTTGAATAGAAAGTTCAAATTTCGTTTTTTATCTTTTTCCAATTTTTTTTTTAATATTAAACAGTTTGTTTTAGTTTTCAGTTGTGTATACGAACTGTGTTGTACATTTTAATAGCAAAAGTTTTTGTAGTGGTAGTTGCAGGTTAATGATTTTTTATGTTTTCTAATTTACAGAACCCAACTGCCCCAGTAGTCCAAAATCTTGCCACGTTTGGTGTAAAATGCGTGGACGTAAAGGTGGATATTGTGTCGGTACCCGGTGTGTTTGTTATTAGCTGAAAACAATGTTTTAAAACTTCACTGTAATCATAGATTAAAAAATTTATAATTATTTCCTCTGTGCTGTAATGTAACTAACGTCATTGAATCAATAAATTGATTTATTATAAGCGCAATCTCTAGGTTAGAAATAAAGGAAAGTCAGAAATGACAATTATGAAGATGTTGAAAATAACTACCAGTTGCACATAAATATAAAATATATTTTTTTCTTTAGAATGTTTCGAACAAAAATTGCAGGTTGTTATTTTCTAAAGAAAAGAAAACCCCGAAAAACTTTGGAAAATTGCGTTGCCTTCATAGAATTAAATTTCCGTTTCGGCTATCTAAAATATAACTTGAAAATCTTCGAAGATTCTCAACGCCTGTGGTTAGGTCCACGGCCCACACTTTTCAACCTTTTCGTAATTTGACACCAATTACTCCCACTTGAATTTTAGCCCGTTAATTATTTTAGTAATTTATACTGTTCGATAGTGCTTTAACTAAACATTAAACTAAAAACAAATAGAATGCGGTTGAGCGGATGAAACTTTCGATTTAAGTTCTACAAGCTACAAGGAAGAAGTGTCAAATCATTAATATTCAAGCTAAGCCTAATCATTAAATTGTATTCAATTTCAAGCCGTAATGAATGATAAAGTTTCAGAGAAAAAATAATGTTAACGATGTGCCTTCTATTTTATCCAAGCTGGAGTGTTAAGGGAGGTTTTTGCTAGCTGTAATGATCATAATCTAAAAACAAGGACACTTTCAGCATAAAAGCGGACGTTCGAGATTAATTATACAGGAATCCACTAACGAGTAGAATGTTGATAGCCATAGCTAAACCGCTGTTTTAGCAAAAACTCAAGTTAACAGATTTATAGTGACCAGGACGTGTTTTTTACTTCACGTAATAAGTTTAGAAGTTCGATTGACAGAAGAACTCAAAAATCGGAAAGTTATTAAGTCGAAAATGATTAAAAAAATTCCAAGATGTGGTTGTTATGTTAATCTGACCAGTAACTTATAAACTGTTGTATTAATTAATGTTTAGTTGTTAAAGTCCCTGCTTCGTGATTTTGCATCGTTATTCTAGCTCAGGCTTTGTTTAGGTCCACTCAGATGTCGCAAATTTGATCCGACCTGTTTCCGTTCTAACTTCACCCCGTTACTAGGTGTTCACGTATCGGAAATTGTGATGGAAACAGTCGATTATATTAGATAGACCGAAAGAATTTCCTCATTGATTTCCAGCTAACTTCCTTCACGACAAAGAAAAGGCTTGGCATTGAATTTTCAAGGTCAGAACATTTTTTTTTTGTTAAAGTCGATTTGTATTAATTTGAATTTGATTTGTTGAAACATAATACGTATTTGAATATTGAATTCGGTAAATTCGATTTTGTCAAGGTGTTTAAAATTTCAACCTTTTCTGGAACAAAAATATTATCAAAACGAAAATTTAGGATTTGATATAACAATTTACTATTTTCCAACGGCGTTACAGCAACCAACGGAAAGTAGTTTTGACATTTTATACAGTTCAAACAGTTCTTTTTAATGTAACTTAACGAATTCTGAAAAATTAACCCCAAAAAAAAAAAATTAAAGAGTTCTACATTGAAATTCCAGAAATAATAAAAAATTTGATTTTGTTAATTATTAAGAAAAAGTAATTTGGCCTTTTATTACATTATTAGTTCTAAACTCTTGTGATTTATAACTTCTTACAAAACCAGTAGTAGCAACCTAAACTTGCGAAATTTGTTAATAAATAACAAGTCGGGCAAACTTTCAGACACTTGGCAGCACCACGCTGCTTGAAGTTACATGAACTGCATAATTTGGAACAGTTAAGTTTATAAACGCTTCAATTTTAATAAAGTTGTGTAATTAACTTTGAGAAACTTTTTAATTTTTAGTTTTCATGAAAATATTTTGTTGTTTTACAAAGCATCAAAATTCTCTACTCCAACCATAAAAGTAAACATATTTGCTCTGCTTTAAAAAATAAAAGAAAAATGTTTAAATATTTTCAAAATTTTCAGGCTTAATTTTTGGCTTAGGTGTACAAAAGTTGGAGTAAGAAAAGTTCGAATGAAGTTAAATATTTGCTTTAGAGCGATTTTTCAAGTTTCCATCAGCCTTTTATTCTAAGTTATTTTTAATTTTTTATCACTGAAAAGACTTTAATAGTTTTGCTTATGTATGTAGTTTCAAGCTGCTTATTTACATATAAAATTGTCCTTTATAGGTTTCTAACATACAAATTCACAGTGTTGTACTTAGAATTACGTTAAAAGTTTCTTGACTTCGTTTGATGTAAACCGTTTTAGTTCACGATTTTGGATACTTTCATATCGCCTTACAAAGCATTTACGACAAAAACCAAAAAGTTTGTGCTGTAAATCAAGCAAAAATTCGGTTTGTTCGTTTTTACTGAAATATTTTTCCATTCGTGACACAACCAAATTGAACAAAACTTGCTCCCCTGTTAAATAACTAAAACTTCCGTCCTATTTTTCATCCGATATTGCTTAGGAACTTAATTTGCATTCATCGAGCAAAAGTTGAAGGAATGAATGATGTTTGGTCCCAAAATAAAACCAAGAAATCCTAAAACGGAGCAAATTGGATATCAGTCCGTGTAACTTTTCCGCGAACTTAGTTTTTACTTTAATAATTTTTCTTTATTAATATCGAATAGGAATAAAAAGGGCACAGCCTCCTGTTTCGTGTTTCGCGTTTCATATTCGGAGGGCTTTAATCCTGATGAACAATTTTAATTTCGGTAATGAATTCGTGTTATTCGATTTTGTGTCTGAATGCACGAACGAACTCGTTGCTGATCTGATACTAATTCGTGATCACAAATAATTATTTGATCGCGAGTAATTATTTGATCATAAGTAATTATTTGAGCTCGAATAATTATTCTCTCATAAATTTAGTAATTGCGATGCTGTTACGTGTAAGTCTGCAAAGATGATGATAATTCGGTTGGAATGGCTGTCGTTAACTATCAAACTTTAGGTAACTTGCACGTTTCGAACATTTGCCGACGTTAATATCTGCAGCCTGAATAATTACTGCAACCTGCAGCTGAAACTCCATGCCATAAGTAGGAGCACCGGCTTTTTAAATTTTCGGCTTTTACATTAGAAGTTGATTAACGTTTCTTTTTGGCAGAATACTTAACGAAAAACATACTTTCGTTTTATGTACGTTTTAAATTAATGAAATTCTTTCAAATTTAAAAAATCAAAATGAAAGAATTTCCAACTTTGACTGTCCAAATTTTTTTAGTTTGGAAGGAAATTGATTTAAATATGGGGCAAAAATTTTAGTTAAAAGTATATCAATTAAATCTCCAAAATTGAAGTTCAAAATTAAATTTTGTTCCAAAAAACATCGATATTAAATTTCGTACGATTTCATGAGGCCTGAAAGTGCAACTTTACTGGGAAATTTCCAACGGAAGTCGGTTGTATAAAAGTTTAAAATATCATCAACTTTGCCAATTAAACTTTCAAGGTTTATAATCATTAAATCTGTATGGTAAACGACCTCGCCTCCTAGGACTTCCATTATTTAGTGTAGTGTTTCAGTTGCCCTTCGGCCATTTCGAGATCAAGCATAGTTTCGTACTGGCGATGGCGTTGCAAGTGCAATATATCTCGTTGGTCACATATAACATTTTAATGTGACGTCGAATAACCGTATCTGTAAACTGTATAAATTAAACCGCGATATTATGGAAAGTTAGCGAGCGCATTTATTTAGTTTCGGCTGTTTTGCTGTATTAATCTGAACTTTGTAATTATGGCTGGAAAGCACGCAACGATAACATCTCACTACGTTATCGAAGTCGGTTTTTGCACGCATTTGTTGCCTAACAAACCTTTTGCTGATTTTCAGGTCAGTAGATATTACTTTGGTCAGAATCGAAATTATTTAGGTTATCTCTAGTTTTGGTCGTTTGTGTAATCGTTGTAGAATTAATGTAACTGGAAAACGCACAGGGGAGTTGGAGCTTAGTACAAAAATTCGTGGTATCTTCAAATTAAACCGATCAAAAAATAAATAGAAATTTGAGGTTTTCATTTCATTTCATATACCTAATAACACAATACTTTAAAATGA
Organism: Melanotus villosus; assembly: GCA_963082815.1. Classification (NCBI taxonomy): domain Eukaryota; kingdom Metazoa; phylum Arthropoda; class Insecta; order Coleoptera; family Elateridae; genus Melanotus; species Melanotus villosus. Next base: position 57,842,417 of record OY720418.1, on the reverse strand, counting down.
CAATTTAAAATAAAATTTATTGTGAGAAATATTTCGATTTTGAGCATCGAAATTCAAGGATGATTCAGAAACGACAAAATTTCGTAGTTCTTTTTCTGTAGTAACCTGGAATCCGACCCTGTGTAAATCAAAATTTTCTAACATGTTTAAATTGTCCCTTTTCAGAAAAACCAACAGAAAAAATTACCAAAGCACCATTTAAAAATACTTTCAGAAATATTCTATCTTCCTGGGGTTATTTGTAGCATTTTAAGTTCCAAAATAAAATAAAACATATTAAAAAAGAAAAATTACTAACCACCTGTGAAGTTTCCAACGTTTCGATTTACATCACGTCGTAATCGCAACGAATTTATTCAGAACAGCACGTTAGGCTTGATTATAAGGATTGTAATTTAAGTTATGCTAATGAGATAACCTAATTTGATATTTTTCGTGCACATTTTAGAATTTCCTCCGGATTTCCTTCGATTCACGTGCGTTCGTTCGGTTACGGAACGTATTTATATATAAAACATTTTCGTAAACTATCAAAAATGCAAAGAAATGTTTTCTTTAGATATCTCCATTAGTTAGGAAATATAAATTTAGGCGACGTCCGTTTAAGCTTACATGGAAAGACCAAAGAAATCAGATAATTTTCGAAATTATAATCTTGCGCCAATGTTGATTGTTGCGATAACAACACTTTGTGTGTTCAGTAAAATATTGCAAGTGATAAGGGCGAAATACTTATTTTCTTTGCTAAAGGATTCAATCAGAAGAATTCCAACCATTAGAAATTGTCATCCTAATAACATTATCATTAGCGACTGCGATGTACGATTAAAATCTCACGCCTTAATCTTACACTAATTTAAACTTAGTTTACTGTTAGCAAAGTTTACGTGAATTAGTAAACTGCATTTACACATTGCCTTAGAAGTTAATACTCGGAGGGCGCCGTCTAAAACAGAATAAAATTTAAGCTTTCACAAAGTTGTTAACGCCGCCCCCAGTCCTCATTCACTTCACTCTAAAATGTAGTAGCTTAAAATCGTACGTAAATAGTTTTATTTTAGGAATTTGAAAGGAAACGTGGGCAAATTCGGTACGTTTTGTATGCGAAACAACTTGATATATGTGTGTGCTGTAGAAAATCCCGTAATAAGTTGTTATATTCGTTATTTCCGGCGAACAAAATAAAGGAAATTGTCAATCGCTGCGGGGTTCTAAACATCAAACCAAAACATCATCGAACTTTATTTCTTTTCACATCCAAAGGACCTTACTTGGAAGGAATGGCGTAAGCGAACGCGATTTTCGTTACGTAATAAGTGACAAATCTAAAGTTAGACACTGATTTTGTTGGTGGCTTTTCCTGATGATTTGGAAATATAGATTTATATAAAATTTCTAATCGGAATTAAGCAACAAATTCACCAAGATTCTTACCGGAATGCCGGTGGATTTGAAAACCACAATGGGGTATTAGAACCAAATACGTATTTCGATAAAATTTCCATCTTCAGTGAAATTTGGTTGTAAAATTTAATGTCGTGTTCAGGGTTTAATAGCATTCTGTTGAACTAGACCAGAAAATACTTAGAACTACATATAAAATGAATTTTTAATAAAATTTGTTCGACGTATTGTTTTAATCTAAAGTTCTAGATTCATAAATTAAAAAATCATCAATTTGTACAAATCAACAGCCAGAGGCTTTGATCAATCTTAAGTATGAAGCCTCCTTCAAGGTATTATCAAAATGTGAATTCTGATGAAAATAACTATGGACTACAAAAGTAAATTGATTTGTAGCTTAAGTTGTTGGAGCTGTTTGTGCATTCTTGGGATCTTTCTTCCTTGGCCATATCTCTTTCATTCTTTAGCTTTGTCGTTGTTTAACTTCTTCTGATCTCTTTAGTCATAACCCTTTCTGAAACTTGGTTTGCGGCTCTCTTGTATCACTTTTTAGAAAGCTTTTCAGTCATATATTTGTGTTTCAGGGATTTGAAAGTGTCGAGATCTTATTTGACCTGTTTATACTAAGGCGATGTTGTTTTCGTACGCGAGTTGGATCTGTGGATGATGCTGGTTAGTTTCATTCTTCCATCCTTTCTAGGTGTTCATAAAAACTGAGGCGTTTTTTGATAATGGTGTCCATTAAAGGTTCTTGTTTAAGGAATAATTCCTTGTTGGGTATGTGGTATCTTTCTCCGTTTATAATTTGGGCCTATTATCTTTCTCAGGATGGTTCTTTCCTTGACCTGTAGTTTCTGTAATAGTTTTACTTCTTTGATGGTCAGGATATCGGCCGCATAAAGAGCTTCTAATTTAATTACTGTGGAATAGATGTTTCAGTTTAGTATTGATTGATATGGATTTCTTTTGGTAAACTTTCTTCCATAGGTTATGGGCTATATCCATTTTTCTAACCCTTTCCTCTAATGCTTTGTTATTTTTGAGATCTTGACTTACCCACTCCCCTAGGTATTTTAACTGTTTGACTTTTTTGATCTTGTTGTTGAGTAAAAGATATTCTAGTGCTGATGTGTCGTTGGTTATGAATACTCAAAATACTGTTTTCTCGTAAGCTATGGATTGGAGGGTTTTGATTTGGACTATTACTGTTTCCACGGAGTCTGCTAGAATGGCTATATCATCTGCGAAGGCCAAGCAATCAACTTTAGTATTTGTTTTAAGTTTTCTGTTTATGACTCTAAGGCGTGTATCCGGTAGGGTTCTTTTTCATTTTCGAATTATCTTTTCTAATACAGAGTCGAATAAGATAGGTGAGAGCCTATGTCCCTGCCGGGCTCCAATTGTAATCTCAAAAGGTTCTGAACTGTTTCCCCTAAATTTGAATTTGGAGTGGGTGTTCGTTAGGGTATGCTTGACGATGTTTAGCGTTTTGTGATCAAGTCCCAATAAATATTACTATTATTATTATTTTTATTATGTTTTAACGTCTTAAATGTAAAATAAATCATCTGGAAACTTCAACGAAAATTATTATATTCTTATTATATATTATTAGTCACAATCATTTTATTAGTTTATTTAATTGGTAAGAAAATTGGACAATCTATAACTGGCCTAAATTTAGGTTATGTAGGTTTTTGACTTAAATGTAATTTTAACACTTACACGTATACACATTTAGGTGTTGCGGTAAATGTTTATTGTAAAATAAGTATTTGTTTATCAATATAAATAAAACATCCTTGTACCTGCGTTTGTTGTCTTTAGATTTTAGACGTTACAAACTACCAATGAGAATGTTTTAAATATAATGGAATTTTCAACAGTAATATCACAAGTGACTAGAATTTTACCGGCAATTTTTTTTGCCGTCATGAACACGACTGCTTGTTTCGACGATTTTCTAAAGCAACAAGCAAGAGTGACCATGACGGCAAAAATTGCCCCATTGCCTGTAAAATTCTAGTCACGAATGGTATTTCGCATGACAATATCTCGAATTATAATGAAATTACTGAAATACTTTTTTAGTGGTAAAAGCAGATTTGTTAAAATAGGAAACGATGTATTATTTAGAGATTACTCAAATTATTGGCGAGAAGGAATAGTAACAAATAAAACTATAGCACAAGCAAGAAGGAGATAAAGCAGGCCTTACCTGGAAAAAATTCAAGGAGTTTTGAAAATTGGCAATTTTACTCAGTTTAGTGACCCGATCAACATACTAGATTTGAGACCTTGGCGAGCGTCCGCTGGCTCTGCCATATCGGAAAATGGTAGCTAAAATCCGGTTTTTTGAGAATATCTCCCTTCCAAGACGTCCTACATAGAAAATACCTATTACACAAATTGTAGAGGAGTAAATTTCCTACAATATTTGTCTGAAATATTTGGCTGTACTTTTGACTGTACGGCAAGTGGGCAAAGTTTCTATTACCTGGGTGGAATGGTTTCATCGTTTCATGGAGTAAGCTACGATTCGCGAGCATTTTTCAAGACCACAGGTGTTATGTCTTCCATTCATCGACGCTCCATCTAGTGACTACGATACCATTCTCACTGCTCTTCTCTCCGCATCAAAGAAATGTAAATCTTTAAATCAGCGTATCTGTTTCGTAACGTTGGAGCAACCGCTGTATATAAAGAGGATTTGAGGAATGTTATCGTGCGACTTGGAGACTTTCACTTGCTGATGTCGTTTATGGGAAGTATAGGCTACACAACAAGCGGACTAAAGGATCTTTTTATCGTTATCTACGCTGAAAATTCTGTGGACAAAATGCTGACCGGACACTCGTACGCTCGCGCGGTTAGGGCGGCTCACATTTTGTCCCACCTTGCGTTTGCGTTAGCCAATATTATATTGCAATCAATTGATTTCACTGAAGAAAATCGGACTACAATGGAAAAAGTATTGGAAGGCTTAGATAGGACAGTTATCTTTACAGCAGGCGAACAAGAATTTCTACAAGATTGTAGCAGGGACATTTCAGACAGCACTTCAAAAACTTGGAAACTATGGGCCCACTGCAGCACTATGGGTGCAATATTTTAGGATGATAACCTTGATGAAGCGATTTATAGAAGCAGAACGCATGAGCAACTGGCAGCAAGGCCGCTACATCTCGACACCATCCAAAAGATGCTGCCAGTGTTGCCAACTGTTCGAAAAAAAATCCGCTAGACAGCATGTAAAAATCCGCTAATTTTAAGACTAAATAAGCTAGATTATTTTTAAAGGAACATTTTATTAGAGAAAGTTACACCTTTTAAAAATAACAATAAATTATACTGAACAAAATATCTTATTCCTCAAAGAATATAAAAAAGCTGTTTCATATTTGAACAAAGATAAATTACATATACCGTGAGGTCGAAAAAAAAGGAAATTGGAGCAGGCCATGACTAGTGCATCACAATTGGCAAGACTGATTTCAAAACATGACAGCAGGTTAGAAGTTACCTAACCTCTTCTTGACAAGTAAAATGTCAGGTTGTCAAACAAAAGTAAAGCACAAATGGTCAATTTGGTCGTCAAAATGATAAACTTCGGCAATTTTGTGTATATAATAAGTGAAAATACTCCAAAAACAAATTAAGCTAGATATTTAGTTAACAAAAGAGAAAAATAATCCAAAAAATCCCCCATCCGCTAACAGGCCAAATTTACCTCCAAATTGACTTTTGAATAAGCTAGATCTAGCGGAAAATCCGCTAAGTTGGCAACACTGGATGCTGCCATTCTTTCACGCAAGCGGTCACTGGTATTACGCAAACTCCTGTCATTTGCATTTACAGGATATAACGTGTGATCGAAAAAATTTCACCTCAAAGTTTGCCATGAAAAATATAAATCATGTCTTTGCTAAAGTCAGACAACATAAGCCATTAGAACTACTAAATCTAAAACCACGCCTAACTGATAAAAATTAGAGCAGATTAAATTATTCTAAAAACTAAAATTAAATACAAATTGAACAGAAAAATGTTATTAACGGAAAATTATTTTAAAGTAGTTGAGTTATGTGACCTCCATTTTCTTAGTGGCAGATTTGAATTCTGTGTTTAATAGAATTAGTGCCTTTTTGTATGCCTGACAGCAAAACAGACATAACCTCACACACCTCACATAACCTATAAAACAACATCTAACATTTGTATGGCTTAAAAGTCGACATGCCTAATTTTGTGTTTTCATGTTTCATAGCCAACTTGAGGTGAAATTTTTTCGATCGCATGTTATTGACTTTGCAAGAGAAAATTCATCCTGACGAATACGAAACATTTACAACAAAATGATTCTTCACAATTAGACGTTCTGACAAATTTTGGTCGGGAATTTGGTCAGATATAACCATCGAACAGACATTGATGAGAACGATGAAAAGTATTGGTGGACTAAACTCACGGGCGTGGAATAACCGATAGTGTCTTGACAAAGTGGACGCTAAGCATAGCTTTCCTGCACAATGTGTGTGATGAAATTGAGAGATTTTGCAACATATCTCTGCAAACTACGGAGCAGCACGTTGACATGAGAAACTCAACAATTATTCGCGACAGTGAGGATGTCTATACGCAGTGGAGTTGTTGGAGATATTGAGCTTTTGAACATCGTCGGCGAAGACTTCGGCTCCGTTAAATTTAAACGTAAGGACCAAGTGATTCCCCTTGGAGCTGTAAACAGTAGCATCAGAATTGAGGAAGTTGCCGTCCCTATTGACCCCCACTATTAATTTTCCATAGAATGTGCATCTCGAAAAAAATCAGACGAAGAGTTGCAACAATACCCTCAATTTGAACTTGCTCCATATCCCTTGTCGCTCTTTTCCGAGGAAGGATTGCTTAAAGGCACAAAATCATCGCTCTACAAAGGAAAAACTGCAGAACAAGTTTACTCTACACAAAGTTTGCAGGCTGAACAAGCAGTGGCAGACAAAATATTATTTTTACATGCTTTCAGCAGTTGCGACACGACGTCTGCAATATTCGGTCAAGGAAAGAAGAAGTTTGAAGATACTTACAAATTCAATACACTTAAATCAGACTGTGCAAGTATTCAAGTAAGAAAGTGTAGATTCCGACACCATTGCTGCTGCAGGAGAACAGTTCTCAAACAAATATATTTATCTTTGGATTCTCTCCGGTACCAACATTTTACACTGCACTTCAAATGCGATTATTTCAAACACAATTTATTTTGAAAAAAAATATTTCAGACAAAAATCGTAGACAATTTACTCCTCTACAATTTATGTACGAAGTATTTTGTATGTAGGACGTCTTGGAAGGGAGATATTGTAAAAAAACTGGATTTTGGTTGCCATTTTCCAATATGGCGGAGCCAGTGGACGCCCGCCGAGGTCGCAAATCTAGTATGTTGGTCGGGTCACTAAACTAAGTAAAACTGCCAATTTTCAAAACTCCTTGAATTACCTATTGCTTGGGCTACTAGTAACACAATGTTTGACGTTAACGTTCTATCCACACATGAAAAATTTTAAAGTCATGTTGATCAACTCTGGCTCTTCGTGATCAAGTGGTTGAAAATTCCCCTACTTCCATTGCGAGAATAAGGAAACTTCCGTAACAGCTAGATATAACTTAAGACCTAGAAAGTAATTGTTTTATGCATTTCACAATCACATTAAGGACTAAGGGTAGAGGTGTTGCGGTAAATGATTATTTTAAAATAAGAATTTGTTCATCATTTGTAGCACAGTCTTATATGCCTGCATTTGTTGTGTTTACATTACTAAACTTGGATAATTAATAATAAATAAAATGTTGGAATATTACTTATAAGGGAATTTTAAAAAATATAATTTGGTGTAATTTTGGTATATACCGGGTGTCTCAGGTAAGACGCACCATAGGGAAACACCAATGTATTTTTTCAGAAAGGATCCGCGATGCCTTTGGAATATGTATGGATTCAGTGCTCAACGTATGTTATTGTATTTAGTTAACGCTAGAAAGAGATAGAAATTCTGAAGGCGTCTCTCTTTGCAACTGGCGATTATTTCATTGTTTATTTTTTATATTTGTCAATTTTGACAGCGAAAAAACGTCAAATTGTTAAACTTGTCAGTTACTAAAGAATCTACATCTAAAATGCAATGAACCACAATTATAGATTCATTATTATTATTATTATTATACTAAAATAATAAGTATAGTTTAAAATTTTTATTTATAATGCCATAATACTTATTTACTAAAATTATACATTTTTCTCTATGTAACCAATTTCACACCTATCTATGTACATGAACCATTAAAATTTGTAAGTTGCATTAATAACTTCTGACAGAGATTTTAGTACAGCTGACTAGACAAATTCTTATTTTCATTACATTTTTAAGTTCATTCGGTACCTGACTGATGATCATTTGCTTTCTTTTGGCAGAATTCAATACTATTCCATGTTTATAGAATTTACTTAAGTTTTCTTTACGTGTGCTGTTGTAATAAGGCGAATTCAATTTAAAGCATGCAGAATGCAGAAACGGCGATTTAAAAAATTACGCATTTTGCGTATTTTTATTGTAAATGAAAGTTTTAGGTGCTGTCAAAATTGACAAATATAAAAAATAAACAATGAAATAGTCGCCTGTCGCAATGACAGACGCCTTCAGTATTTCTTTCTCTTTCTAGCGTTAAATACATCCAATAAGATACGTTGAACCCTGAATCCATATACATATATTCCAACGGTATCGCGGATCCTTTCTGAAAAAATACATTGGTGTTTCCCTATGGCGCGTCTTACCTGAGACACCCGGTATAAATTGGTATATTAATACATACTTTGATAAATAAGAACTCAAAATTGAAAAATGTAATATTTTAGGGGCATTGGCGCTTACAGCCAAAGGTCGGTGGTTCAATTCCGTGATGATATTTTTAAAATCCATTAATAAAGAATTAAAATCTTAAAGAATCGTGGACAACCGGCAAAGATGATTTTGTTGTAATTCATAATTTTAAATTAATTTACTGCCGGTTGCTAATACCATCATTATCATTACCAGGAAACCACGGCCCACTGTGGTCCAAACAGTTTGCGAATGATGTATTTAATTCCACCAGAAATTTGAAACGAAAGAGGTTGAAACGTTGAAACCCTATAGTTTTGAAAGAAATATAATTCGTGTGTAATAAATAGCTGTTATCAGAAACAATTTTTCAACGTTCAATAATTTACAACTTCGTTACCAAGACCTTTACTTTGGAAACTCACTGGAACGATAATTAAATCCGAAAAGTTTTGCGAACTTGTTTATATCAATCACTACCGTTCTGCCCTCGAAAACGTATAATTTTCCCAAATGCGTAGTCCAAATCCCTAATTGCCTTTTCCCGTTCGAAACTCGATTAACTGAAATAAAATTACCTGCCGTATATAGGTGTGTGATCTTTCTATTTTGAATTTTGTTCATAAACAAAACGTGTCCATTTTTCTCGTTGTAAATGGAATTCGACAAACTATTTAAATGACTGTGGTTTCCATCCATTACTTTTGAGGAATTTATCAGTTTACACAATTTGTTTTCGACGTTTGTTTATTTTTATAATCCAAAATATAAGCTACACTCGGATTAAATGATTATTCGTTAGTCAAGCGATGGTTATTGTCTTTGGCAATTCTTAAAACCCCAATTATTTAAAAATAACAAATTTGTAAACCTGTGGCAATTTGAAATCATTCAATAAAGTAATTAAATTAATTTCTACAAAAGGATGGTATTGAACCAAGAAACACCGTAATTTCAAATGAGGCGATTATATGAAAGCCATTTAATACCCCCGTTTAATATTATTCCATGTCGCAAATTTTCCTGTGAAACCAAACCCAATAACACGGCATGTTTCATATTTTAACGTTTATAATAATTTCCCGGGGCTTTCGCACCATTAAAAATGTAAACAGATTCAAAAATTGTCTTAAAAGTATTTTGCTAGAAATTCTTCGTGAATAAATTTAAATCTAATTTATAACCTTCGTAGGACATTTTTACGTAAGGCATTTCCTAGAATATTCAGACTTACATCAAAAGGCCGTTGTTCTTTTTGTGTCGGTTTTTGACCTTTGATTCAAATATCGACGAAAATCCAATAACTTTCTGCCATAGTTAGAAAGCTGAATTCGTAGCAGTTTGGCTGGTTTGCAACAATTTGAGTTATTTAGCAAGATGTGCTTGAATAACTAAAGTAAGGAGTCCAAAAAAATGAATTGCTCCCTAATTGCTAATTTCTGTGGAGAAATAAGGCAATTTTGTGTAGCTTTAAAACTAATCACCTAAGTTCTTTACGTGTAATTTTGGCATTTTTCCAGGTTTCAAGTCTGTTCGCCGCTTTTTTATACAATGTGATTTTTTAAAAACTCAATTGCAGCAGGCCGTATTCTGTCTTAATAACCTTAGAACTGTCTGTATTAAGTCAGAATACGGCCTGCTGCAATTGAGTTTTTAAAAAATCATATTGTATCAATCCAAATGTTAGTTATCTTATCTTTGCATGTTTACAGAATTGTTGGTGGAAATTTCGTATGAAATAAATGTTTAGATAATTTCTTAATATTTCGACCAATTCTTTATGATTTAATTAGTAATTACTTAATGTTTTAATTATTTCCGTAACTTTTTAAATTACTGCTTTAGATTTATTTAATCAACTCTTTTAGTTAAACAGAAAGATATTGTTTCTAACAAAAAGTTCAAAAAACTACATAAAGCGACAAAATGAAAAGTAAAAGGTGCAACAATAAAAGGAAACATCAATAAACAATTTATTTTAGTGAAAATGTAGATAATTTTTATAGAAACAAATTAGTTCCCATCGTTACAATAAAATCGTTTTAACTTCCATTTACTGTCGTTTCCTGTAGTAAAATTATTTCCTAAAATGTAACGTCTTTGGCCGTAACTTCCGCTTTTACCCTGAAATTGTAGCTTACTAAATATTTATCGATGTAGAAGTTTGTTGGGGAGTTGGTTGGATCGCAATTTAATTTTTCTAGGACATAGCTAAACATTTACGTTTGCTCGGAGAATTGTGTTTCATAAAGTTAAACATGAATTATTAACTGGTATCGTCTGTCAAAAAGAATATACTAAATTATTTCTCTTTTGAAATGTTGGCCTTTGCTACAGTTAATAATAATAATAACCATAATTAATTTTTGGGTTTATAAATTAAACTAACTAAAGCAGTTAAGATTTCTTCATTTATGAATAAATAATTGAAAACCTAACTAAGATTTTATAAAAAAAGAAACAAAAGCTATTTAACGTAGTAATTAAAAGGGTTCACTTCTAATTGGTACCTTCGTTAATAACACCTTAAGCCATAAAATAAGGAGACCCTTCTGTACCCGTAATGAATCGAAGTAATCGAACACCAAAACTTGTTTTCGGTCAGGCGTAAATCGAAAGTTTAAATTACAAATCACCGGAGAAGTCGTAAAATTAATCAAGTTCTAAAGGTCCGTAATGATGTAATGAATAAAGCTGCAATTGCTCCAATATTTAAGACCACAAAGCTCACAATTCTACAATTTTATGAATGTGACTTAAAGAAGCCGATCTTAGGTATCCACCTAAAAAAAATGGATAAGTTTGGCGTCCCTTTTTAAACTTTTGTGATTGCAGACGGCCTTACTGGTTAAATAATAAGATTAATTTTGGGTTGAGAAAGAAATCTCCGGTTTCATTAATAGTCAAATAGAAAGTTTGCTTGTCTAACTTCGGCTCACCTAGTCATCCCCATTAATTACTACATATTTAATCCTCCCCGAATGGAAAACTTGTGAATACTTAAAATTAACCTTAAAATTAAAAACAATTTTGAAAAGAAGGAAAAAGAAATCAAAAGTTTATCAAAATGGTACGTGAAAGACTCAGACATTTTCGGAAAAAAGTGGAATTGCTTTAACTTAAGCTGAATGAATGCCGAGTTTTCAATTAGACTGTAAAATATTTTAGTCCTCTTTGGGATTCCGCCGTACTCGAAAAAATTTCATTCACAAATATTGTTAATTATCATTTCTCACGTATTATACGAGTAAATTCTGAATCTCAAATTTTGGGTTACCTGGAAAGTTAAATTTTAATAATCTGAAAGGTTTGAACAATAAAAATTCTTTTAGGTGAAGGTTTTTAGTTATTTTGTCTTCCCCACTGATTCGAAATTTTTTTCTAAATCCCTAATTAATCTGGAAGGATTTTTTAACAAAAAAAAAAACTACCTCACTTGTCCTTTGTTTAGGAGAGATAATTGTAACCTTCCGGCAAATCTTTTTCAAAACAAAAAATAAAACTCAGCCTCGTAACATCGTATTCAGTTTTGGATTAATCCCAAAGGATTGATTCTGGGATTAGCACAAATATAAAGCAAATACAACAGAAATTAACTGAGTAAACCCGGTGTAGGTATATATTTTTGTTTCGAGTTAATTTTATGTTTACTTATCGAATTGGGCATTTCGAAATTCACCACAAGGGTTTCTACATCTTTACGCACTTATTGTTTTGTTAGAAAATTTGTTTAAAGTTACCTTTTTAACGAAATTTAATTATATTTTTTGAGAAACTTACAAACTTAGTTGCTTTAAGTATAGTAGGTTTTGCTTTTTATGTCTGTAATGTTTAAAGTTCCTCGAAACATTTTTACGTTTGAAGATTGGAATTTTTATAGTTTATAACTGTAAAAATCTGAAAATAATTTACGCAATTATTTTACCGTAGAACGCTGTGGTGCTAACGACTGTTAAGAAAAAAGGGGGAACTGAAGAACCTTTTTGTCCACAGGATGAAATTCATTTTTTATTTACGGAGTAATTTAAGAAATTCGCGGAGTGGAAACGTACTCCCGCAGTTTTTAGAAAGGGAACGCTCCATATAAAATAGAGCTTTCGGTGCATGTTCCAGATCGAAAAGGGAGCAACCCACAAACCTTTGAAAAGCAAACAATGAATCGCGATACAATGAAGGCCACGTTCAAACACGCACATTGTCACAAAAACGATAAGTAAAGGATATTGGGAACAAATCTTGGAAAAAGCTTGTCCGATAAAACCGATAAAACTGTAGTAGAATGGATAAATTTGAAGTTTTTGAACCAATTAGTCTAAAATAAAAGTAACCGGCGACTGAAATGCACTATAAAATTTTATGATTAGGTAATTCGAATCCAACCAAAACCCTTATTCGAAGCAAGTAGGCGCCATTTGCTGGTTTGTTATAAATTTTAAATGCGATCATAAACGTTGCAATATACTAAAATTATAAATGTTATGGGACCAACTTTATACCTAATTCAAACCCGATAATTACCGATAGTTGTAGCTCTTAATTTACTTCAAGGTATACAATAAAGTAGACCCACATTAATCACGGGAAGGTCCATTAGAATTAGGAGTTACGTCCACATAAACTTGCTCTTCTGCCAACCTTCATTCCTGTTACTATTTCCGATGTCAGGGAGGAATTTATTAATTCTGCTTTTGATTTATGTCAGGTGGAATACATAATTAACCCAGTATTTCGAGTAATAAACGATAAAAAAGTTCTCGAGGTTCTGCAAAAAATCCCACTTGAATCCTATACGAACATCAGAAATGAAGTTAGGTATATGTGAGGTTTGTAACAAAATGACAGCTTGATCTAGTAGGCGTTACAGACGCGAGTCTGTGTTATTAGGAATTTCATTAAAGGAAGCTCTTTTTTTGCAAAGCACAGCTTTGGATGGCTTATATGATATCTACGTTCGTATTAAATTCTGTTTGTGGAAAATATAAAGAATTCTCAGCACTTGTTAGTGCTAGTCTATTTTAGGGTTTTACGAACGGCTATAAAATATTTCCACCTACTGCTTGGCGCTTGCTTGAAAAAGCACTGAATTTCCAAGAAAGTTTCATAATTCTTCGGTTTTGATTCCCGTAATTGGGACTAGTCTTCTTTGGTTATTAGAAGGATAACGCATGTTAATCTTCTGTAATAACAAATTGTAGACTTTTTCTAATTTCTGTCAAAATTTAATTGGTTGATTTTTTATTTACAGGTAACGAATACCTTTGAATATAAAACCTCAGAAAGGAGTACTAGTATCTAGCGACTGTATTCAAATTTGCAACGGAAGCGGCCATTTTGAAAACCCACGTTTGACTCATTGTCGATTGTTGTTGTGATTGTTTCCCGCGTGTCATTTGCTGATCATTTATGTTAATTAAGGTAGGTTTTCACTTTTAAATAAGAAATTATGCTATTTATAGATACTTATGAGAGCTGATAATTATTCTGGTGTATATAGTGCGTAAATAAACTAATATCGTAGATAATAAGCGATATAAATAGTACGATAGCGTCATAGATTAGGTTAGTTTAGTTAGTGCCACTGGCAACCGGAAACGAAAATCCGCCATATGCAAAACCCATCGCGATCCACAATTTGTCTTGCATATGCTTCTACCTGGGTTTTTATATTCAAAGACGACTACAGTGCAACTACGAGTATTACGTAGTCGATTTACTAAAACATTCAACCGAGTAGTGTTAGTTATAAGATAAAGCTGCATAATTTTGGTTTGTAATGCCGATCGTTTAAAATGTAATCGTAGTGGGCCTTGAAAACATGACGATTGTTGTATTTTTGTGTCAAAAGGCACTGCGATAAAACTTTTAATTTTATTACAACTAAATATACAGGGTGGTCCATAAGTAATGGAACACAGGCTAACGGGAGATTAGTGAGGCCAAGATATTACGATTTACCTAAAATTATCTTTGTCCAAAAGTTAATATTTACAGAGATACAGGGTGACAAAGTCAAAATTTTGATTTTAATTTTTTCCTGTAATTTCAACAGTTTTCGAAATATTGATTTAAAACTTGGGGAAACCAACTTCCTTGGGACGGGAAACAATAATCCGTCCTCAATTTTAATGTAGGTAGCTCTTAAAAGGACCTTACTTTTGCCATACCTAATATGTTGAAAAAGTTTCAACTTTTTTGTACTTGAAGTTAGGGCAGATCTAATGAAACAAAACAATTGCCTCATTTTTTTTATACAGAAAAGGTATACTATTTATATGTGTCAAAAGTTAATGATTTCCAAAATATTTGCTATTAAAGTAACCGATGCAACATTTTATTCGTTATTTGAGTAATATTTGTCGCCGTATGCTTCAATTAAAAATGACAATTTTGACATGTTCGTGTACAGCTTGTCAAAGATAGGAAAAAGTGTGAGATCCCCACTTACCCTCGCGAGTCTGAGGAGCGAGAACGTATTGGGAAAGAAAAGTATGCAGTGTACGCGCGGCCGATGTTCCTTAACAGGTTGACTACCATGGCGGTGATATGTGACCGCTGCAGTCTTCAGTTATTTTTAGCCTACTACATGAAAATGACCGATCAGAGCGTTATTATAAGCATGTAAGGTGACCGCTTTGGCATCTGAGGCCATACAGTATTGACGAAATTTTCGTTTACGTTTACAACTATGTCTCTGTCTTGGCGAATCCATTAACAGATGCCTTTCTTTATTCATTGTAGAGAAAATTATAAATCTAAGAGTAAAAGCATTTTATTGAAAACAAATATGTATTACAAAACTAAATTTTATTACAAAACTAAATTCTATTATATTTCACAAAAAGTTCTTAAAAACTGTTGAATTTCTAGAAAGAGATACTACAAGGTTGCATAACAACTTTTACAATATTTTCTCGTGTGAACAATCAGTATGATTTCTCATGCTCTTCCTCGTAGGTGTTTCTATTCGCTCTTCTTGTTGTTGGTTATCTTTCTCATCTGCTTCGTTTAGTAATGTTCTAATAACGTACTTCTCTGAATTGCGTAATTTTAATTTTTTTATTTGCCATTTGATTGTAAATTATATGACTGTTGACAACCACCGTACCTAATAAATATTCTTCAACCAGTTTCCAGTACCATTTAAGGGATCTTCGCAGAACGGTATTATAGCTGGACATCTGATCTGATAGATCTATTGAAGCCTTTGACTGATTGTAATCTATTATTGCCTGGGGTTTTTTAACTACCCCAGTAGGTCTTTCAATATCTAATGTCTCCGTGGTGTGTTTGCTTGACAAAAGAAGGACATCTCTCTTGTCTCGCCACTTCATTATACATACTCCACGTTCGTTTTCCAGTCCAAAAAAATTCTTCTTTTTTTAGTTTTTTTTTGGATCACTTCTTTTGGATTACCCCTTCGATTGGATCTCAAAGTTCCGATGTAATGTGTTTTATTATCTAGTAGGAAGTTAGTAAGTTCGAGGCTTGTGTAATAATTGTCTGTCACTATCATACGGCCTGAATTGAGATTTTGAGATAAATGTATTACAACATTAGTGGGAAGAGAAGAATTTCCTTCATTTTTCTCTTTTCCAGCGTAAATCGTTCTGTTATACACAGAGTGGATCCTGATAAAAGGAATTGTCCTAAACGAATTATTAGATTTAGAAATGAAGCATTTCATCAAGATTGTATTAAGTGTAAATTTCCAAAAAGAATAATGGGTTGTACGAAAAAATTTAGAACGATTTGAATTTATTGACGGAGCGGTAAATTGCTAGAAGTATTTCACAATATTAGAAAATAATTTGTTGCGCAACCACATGGAAATTTCATCCAGACAATGAAAAAATTCGTCAGTTCCTCAAAGTACATTACTTGTGTTATACTAAAATCTTAAATTTTTTTAATGACAAATATCCCACTGATCCACTATTTCTCTATGTCCTATTGCTTGTTTTTCACACCGACATGTCAAGTTTTTGTTTCAAATGCAAGCCTTGCATTACAGAGTGCTTAAAAAATGAATAAGATGTTGCGTTACTTACTTCAATAGCAAATATCTTGGAAACGGTTAACTTTAGTGACATTTAAAGAGTGTACCTTTTTTGCATAAACAAGATGAAGCAATTGTTTTTTTCAATTTAATCTGCCATAGCGTTAAGTATAAAAAAGTATTTTGAACGTATTAGGTGTAGCAAAAATAATGTTCTTTTAAGAGCTACAATAAAAAGGTAGTTTGCCCAATTTTAGTATCAATAGTTAGAAAACTTTTGAAATTACAGCAGAAAATTAAAATTAAAATTTCGACTTTGACATCCTGTATCTCCCTAAATATTAACGTTTGGACTAAGGTAATTTTATGTAAATCGTAATATTTTGGACTCAGGAATCTACCGTTGGTTTGTGTCCCATTACTTATGGACCACCCTGTATATTTGGTTGTAATTTTATTATAACCAAATATATATTCGGATTTCAATTACGTATGGGTTTTCAAGATCTCACTGCTGAGTACAGTTTACTTTTTTTAATACTCAACGAACTGATTAAAATAATTACCTTCTTGCTATTGACACGTCTTGCAAATTTTAATTCCTACAAACATTCCTTGAAAACTTGGCTTAGTAAATATAATAGAGTAATATTACAAATCCATCATGAAATAATTTATGTCAATCGAAACAAAATCAGATATCAGATACGGGGGGATCCTAAGAATAAAACTTTATCGCTTGCCAATTCAGTGGAAAGTTTCGAAGTACAATTTTGGTTTGTTTTGAATCCCTAGTTAAATGCCAGACCCTTGGTTGTCTGTAATCTAACTTGTCTACGTCAAATCCGGAAAGTTGGGTTCGGTGGGTGGATAAATAAAGTTTTAATTCGCTGTCAAGCAAAACTGGTTCGAGGAAATTTCTCCACGGCAAATAAATCCTGCAATTCGGGTTTAATTGCACTTTTGCAGTCGACTTTGAGTGCAACGAATCGATACTTGAAGACCTTTTGTTAATTCGGCGAATATTACTGATGGCGTGTGGAAATTAAACGGAGTTACGTGCATTAAATTTGATGCAAAAGTTTTCGGATATTAGGTATGCTGAAGTTGTGTAGCGAAATTTTACATCATTTTAGGAGCTCCCTGTTTCGAGGAAACGTTTTTCAAGAACAATTTTACCTAATCATCAAACTATCGTGCAAAGCTTTCGCTTAAAATTGTTTTGACAGAAAAATCCCGAAATTAAAAATTAAAAAATGTAACATCGTCGGTGCTGGTTTTTTTGTGGAGTAATCGAGTTTCTCTTAATAAAAGTAAGATATTGCCGAAATAGGGTTAAGTTGAGAAGCGGACGCAGGGGTCCATATAAAATTCCTGAGATGGCCCGTAAAAAAGTAGGTATATCTTTGTTTTATGTTTCGCTAGTTTGGAAGAATGTCTTCGGTATGATGTTGGGTATAAATATTATACTGGCGTTTTATTTCTAAAGTGAACTTTTTGAAGAGTACTTTTTCTTCTTTTGTTGTTACACCCTTCCATGCTTTTCTTATGTATTAAAAATACTAAACCATATTAGTAGCCATAAATGTTGAAGTATTTACAATTTCTCTTGCAGTAATTTGCTTAAATATTTAACATTTCAAAATGTGAAAATCAAAAATTAAGAAAGTTATAAGCGGAGGGTTAGTCGCTATTACATGCGAAATGCTACCTTTCTGTTGCACTGCATCGAAATGCTTTTAAGATTGCCTCAACTTTGCTTATACCGATTTTCTTATACGATAATTATTATTTCCAGAATTCCATCAGATTGCATCAGAAAGGCGGAAAAGTGCTACAAACTAGCCGTAGATTTTTTAAGATTTTCCTAAATATTTTAGAATACCTTTGAGGGCCCCTAACTGCGTTATGGAATGATCTAGATTGATCAAACTACCCTTAAGAATTTCTATGGGCGGCCTCATTCAGGAGAAAAGAACTACATCATTGGTTAAATTACCTATTTAATCGTATAAGTTGAAAATCGTTCCATTAAATCATATGGTCTGATCTAAAACAAATCTGAATAATATTGAAAACCACTACTATGTATATTATTAGCGTATGGCACACACAATGACCTATATTATTAATATAGGTACAATGTGATTTTTTAAAAACTCAATTGCAGCAGGCCGTATTCTGACTTAATACAGACAGTTCTAAGGTTATTAAGACAGAATACCGCCTGCTGCAATTGAGTTTTTAAAGAATCACATTGTATATTATAATAATGGATAATAATTAATAATAGTTACAGTGGGTGGTCACTGAATTAGGAATTTTTTAATTTATAACAGGAAATGTGTTTTAACATTAAACTAAATAACACAGAACTTGTATATGGTGATTAAATAGTTATTTATTATTTTAAAATTTAGGTAATAATTTGAACATTTTCGTATTTAGTCCAACTGCCTTTAAAAGCTATAACTGCGGCGATACGCCTAGGCTTGCTTTTTATGCAGTTCTATTAATTCCTTAATTTTGCTGCTAAAATTCCACATTTCATTTATTTGTCCCATAAGGGATGTCTTGTTAGTAATACTCTTAGAACTGGTCAAATCTTTCAGTTTGTTTCAAACATTCTCAATTGAATTCATATCTGGGCTATTGCCCGGCCAATCGAGAAGCTGAATATTTTGTTTAGCAAGATGTTTAATTACAACCTTAGCAGTGTGGCAAGGGGTCAAATCGTGTAAGAAAATACCATTATTATTAGGAAACCACTCTTTCATTTAAATTATTCGTTTATCATTTATCACATCCAGATATTATTCTTTGCGCACAATGCCTTTAACAAAATTCCTAATTCACTGACCACCCACTGTAGATGGTAAGTATACATATTACAGATTGCAGATTATAGATTACATATTGCATAGTATGGAGTAATGATTTGTTATTTGTTATGTTGTGTTATATGCGTATCCAGATTTTCTATCCATGCTAACGCTGTTTGGGATGCTTGTAGGATGCTGTTCCATTCTCCTCGGTAGGCTCGCAGGTGACAGCCGTTTGTGATGTGCTGGATAGTTTGTCGGGGTGCGCCGCAGTCGCATTGTGGTGTCGGTACCGTGTTCCATTTATATGGAGTACATATGGGCAACCCCCGGCCCACGGGCCGGATCCAGCTTTCTACTCCTTTTGATCCGGCCGTGATCCATCTCAGATGCAAAATAGCTCATAGCAATTTGATGACACCAATAATCAGGGCTTTAGCATAGCATTTAAGGCACCTGCCAACGTAGAACTTCAAACCAGAGTATTATGTTATAAATAAATGAAATAAGAAGTAGCAACTTGTTTTAATTCATTTAATATAATTTGTTTTATTTAATAATTTGGTCCGGCCTTTCACTCGGAGATAGAATGATAATTTGGCCCCAGAACTATTAAAGGTTGCCCATGCCTGATATAGAGAGTCGGCACATACTCCATGGCCCATTCCGAGTCTATTACGGGTTGACCAGGTTCTGCGTGGTAGCTCCGAGCCAGGAGGAAGTTTGGAGCCAGTAAATATAGCATGTAGGTTATGGTCTGTGTTTCTTTCCCACTCTGGTTTCCATTGTGCCAAGAGATCGACATTTGTAGCGACTTGGTTTTCTGCTTGTCGTATTGGCGGATTTCGGGATCGCAATCTGCTAATTCGGACTGCTGGTATATTTTGATGTATAGGTAGGTCATGTTGTTTGAGAATTGTTTCGTAAATTCGGTGGAGTGCGCCCTGTCTACGAAGGCCGGGTGGGGCTATTCCACTCAGGACTGGAAGCCAGTGCAATGGGGTGGAGCGGATGGTACCCGTTATGAGTCGCATGCTGTGGTTCAGTTGTGTGTTAATTAATTCTGTGTGGGTACTGTTGATCCAGACAGCTGCGCAATATTCGGCGCTGGAGTAGACGAGGCCGAGAGCGGTGCAGCGCAGGGAAGTTGCAGTTGCACCCCATGAGGTAACGCACAGTTTTTGTAGTATGTTGTTTCTCGTCCTCAGCTTCGCTGCGGTATTTGAGAGGTCCTTCTTGAATGAGAGTGTTCAATCCAGTGTCACTCCGAGATATTTCGGGGAAGGGTTGGGCCTCAGGAGCTCATTATTGAAGTTTTAGTCTTTAGGCGGCGATTTGCTAGTTTATTATTCAAGTGGAAGCAGGACACCTCTGTCTTACTCGTGCTTGGGCATAACCTCCACTTCTTAAAGAAATCTGCCATTACTGTGAGGTAATTGGTAAGTATTTTTTTTGTAATTTCCATTACGGCGTGCTTCAAAATTTTCTTCCATCTATTTCCGGTATGTCGGCTATGTATAGACTGAACAGGAGGGGGGCCAACGCTGAGCCTTGTGGGAGGTTGTTTTGGAGTTTTACAGTTTTGCTGATTTTTTTACCCAATATTACTTGAAATTCTCTATTGCTTAATATGTTGTTGAGAAGATTAGCAGTTGTAACACATGGGATAACGTTGAGGAACTTGTAAATCATTCCTTTCCTCTAGACAGTGTTAAACGCAAGCAGCTAGGTCTATAAATGCGACCGAGGTCTTGAGGTGTTCTTGGTATCCTGTTCACTATGAGTGGTCAGGGCGAGTACCAGCAGCCACTGTGGGGTCTGAACCCGGCTTGCTCGATAGGTATGTGTTCGAGTATGGTGCTGCTGATCTTATTGTGAATTAGTCGTTGGATTAATTTGTGGGAGCAGCTGAGAAGCGCTATGGGTCGCTAGTTTCCGGATTTGTCATTTGGTTTCCCAGGTTTTAGGTTTTGAAAACAACTAAAAATACTAAATATCCAAATATGGCTATATAAATTATAAAACTTATAGGTACCGTGAGTTTCTGGTTTCGTTTTCGACGGTCCTTCTCCATGTGGTTCTCGGTCACCCTACCTTCCTTCTTCCATGTCGATTCCACTGCAAAGCTACGTTACATACTTCAGAGTTGCTTTTTCTTAGGGTATGTCCCAGCCAACGATATTTTCTTCCTTTTATCTCAATATTTATATCTCTCTGATTAGTTTTCATCCACTTCTTCGTTGGAAATCACCTCAGGCCACCATATTTTTATTATAGGTACGTTTTAAGCACCTGTTCACAAATACCTGTAATTTTTGTCTGATTATAACTGTCACGAATCACGTTTCACATCCGTGCAGAAGCACTGGTTTCACCATTGCGTTAAACACCTTTATTTTTGCTTTTAATGTAATATTGTTCGCGCGCCAAATATCGTTAGATTTGGTAAATGCACCCCTAGCTTTATTTATACGAACCATAATGTCTTATAACGTTCCTCCCTCTTCTGACACCACACTGCCCAAATACGTAAAATTGCTCACTTTTTCTATTACTTCATTGTCTAATTTAACATCTGTAGGATTTCTTACATTTAAACATAAATATTAATTGTGATATGCTTTTGTTAATTTTTAGCCCCACCTTACTCGACTCTAGTTGGAGATCATCTATTTTATCCTGCATATGCCTAGCTGCATGCGACAGTAGACAGATGTCATCAACAAAGTTAAAATCTTCTAATATATCACCGAATTTCCACATAATTTCTCTTTTCTTGTCTTTCATAGTGCTTCGTAGCACTTCATCTATAGCTATCAGAAATAAAAATGGCGATAATATACATCCTTGCCTAACACCGGTTTTGGTTTGAAATTCGCTTGATAACTTGCCCTTGTGTAGTACTCTACAGCTGTAATTGTTGTAGCCTTCTTTTATAAGATTTATTATTTTATCTGGTATCCCCGATCCTTTAGAGCCGACTATATGCATTCTCTATTTAATGTGTCAAACGCTCTTTGGTAGTCCACATTCCACAAACAACATAAACGGTGACTGGTATTCTAGTGACTGCTCGATTATCATTCTTATTGTATTAATCTGGTCAACACAATCTATTTGCCCTGATTTGTCCTAAAGCCACATTGTTCCTTCCGGAGTCCTTTGTGATGACAGTTAATAAATTCTGAATCATGCAATAGATATTGTTTTTGTTTATCATCGCCAATCCTTATCTAAAATTTTTTTGAACTTACGGTAGTTATATTTAAGGGTTGTTAACTTCATTTTTGAAATAGTATTTAGTTATTTGGTGCCTTTCAATGTTACAGAACTAAATAAAAAATCATGCTAAGTGTAAAACGTAGTTCTGAAAATTTGAACATAATTTCTTTTTTTCGATATTTTAAACATTTGTAATGGTCTCACTAAATTTGTAAGTCATCATTTTCAGTTTAAACTTTAATTAAAGGTATTCAAACAAAATCAAAAGAAAAATTCGAGTTTTATGGAAGCACCGATTCATGAAAATATGCTTTTAAATAGCGGAATTAATTTTGCTTGAATAGGAAAGTTCTTTTGCAATCCCGCCGTAATTATGAGGGAACAAGTAAAATTATAAATACATAAGAGAAAGAGGGTTGAAACCGAGCTGTCTCTGGATAATCAACTATTGTAGCAGTCCCTGGATGATCAACGACGGCAGCAATATTGTACAACAATGGAATGTTATTAAATCACAGGGTTTATGAAACCGCAAGCTAAATTACATCCGAGACCAACCAGATGCGACGAGTGCTGATATAATAATGCACTATGTGAAGCTAATCAGTGCATTTATATGAAATGCCCGACGCTTCAATCCTCATTTTGTTGTCTTTTTTAATTGAATATTTCACGATTATAAAAGGATTTCAATTAGTGCGTTCAGGTAACCCCTTTTTGTTAGATTTAGATTTCGTTAACTTTCCACTTTATGCTTGGAAGAAACTTAAATGAAGGTTTAACCTAAAAAAATGCCCAGTAAAGTTAACCCTTTACAATATTCATTTGGCGAATTGCTCTGGTAGGGGACCAGCAATTTAGCAGCCGCGGCGGCGGTGCTTACATTAAACATTGCATTAAATCATAGCCAAATAATATTTTAAACGAATAGAAAGATGAAAATTATGCTTTTCAAAATATGTACGTTTTATTAGGGCGATCATTAAAGCTGATATGTTGGAATTTTAGATAGAGGGCTTCCTGAAAAACTTATATGAATTGAAAAATTCATTAATTTTTACGTTTTATATGATTCTTATTTGACAAAAAACTGCTTAAAATCAATTTTTAATAAATAATAATGATGGTTGAAGTAATCGTTATTTTTCCAACATGTATAACGGCCCACTAACGTACCAACTAATTGTACAACTTGAAGTTGGTACAATTTTCTAGACAACTGATCCACTAACATCCCAATTTTGTATGCATATTTTTCGTTCAGTACTTCTATGTCGCTAGAAGTAAAGATGTCGCAAGTCGCAAATTTCAAAAAGAACAAAACTGTCTGTAATATTGGTCAGTGCAGTGTTAAGCTTTACAGAGAGACGCAAAAAAGAAGAAGTCGGATAAAAAGTTGGCTTGAAAAACGAAAACAATATACGTATATGAATTTATTAAACCATTTACGGAACAATGAGCCTAATGACTTTAAAAACTTTTTGCGCGTGGATGAAAAGAGATTTCAAAAGTTACTGAAGCTTGTTGCACCTCATATAACAAAGCAGAACACAGTCTTTTCACGAAGAGCAATTCTTTTACAATGAAATCGTACTGTGAGTTGGGCAACCTGCACACACACGCAGCAACTAATTGGCACCAATCTCAAATTGATGTGCAGTGCACTCCAACCTGCCAACTTTCGTTCCAACTTGAAATTGCTAACACAATCGTGGCACTAACGCACCAATAATTGCACCAACTTCTAAAATTGTACAACTAGTTGGTACGTTAGTGGGCCGTTTAAAACGGAATTTTAATTCGGACATGTTCATAGCAAAGTTACTTACTAATTTTAAGTTTAATGAAGGTTCTGATTTTAAATAAAAATGTTAAGTAAGATACTCCAAAACACTAAACCTTTTCATATGTTAATTTGTGTTCAATACTTCCGAATCGAAGTTGGTCATGATTATTTTTACCCAATTACACAATACTCATGCTCTTACTCCGACTCGGGCTAACGCCCTCGTCGGGCAACTGAACGCATTCGTATGTTAATGATGCCTTTATCCCACTGATATAATAAATAACTATTACCCAATCACACAATACAACTTTGACTAATTATTATAATTCGTGTTGAAATCAAGAAACTTTGTTTTAAGTTTGCAGCACGTTATCAGATTCCACAACTCCCAAAAAACAGAATTCAATTTTAAAATGCAAAAATTTCAAAGTTCTATGGCCACTCCGTATCCAAAGAAGGCCTAATACGTCTTTAGAAACGTTTAAACCATTACTCTTCCTTCTATTTGTTGGTGAATTTAAATAAATATCTGACCTACTCGTAACATTAAATAGATTGGCTATCTGAAAATTCCAATTTTCCCAGAAAACTGAATTAATAACATATAAATGTAGGATTTTTAGCGTCCTGTCAATATCACACCGAATTTGTTATGACGGATTTTAACATTCGCATTACTTACTAAAAACCAAATCTAGCAAAGCGTCAAATTCGATTAAATTCATATTTACGAGTATACTCTACCACAGAATTTTCCAGGTTGATTATAATGATTATATAAAACTAAAAACCATTAGCGTTCACTGCACGCATGAGAATTAGTAAATCCTCTTTTAGTTTGTACCTGAATAACATTTTTATCTACTTTTTGATTTATTTTTTAATGTAAAAAGGTTTTCCCATTTCAGAAAAAATTGCAATTCTCTCATTTGAAACGACCTTAATTAGTTAATTGGAGTTTTAAGTATGTAAGTTTAAAGTTTTGTCGTTTGCCAAAACTCTGCAGTGGCTTAATTTAGCAACTCGGTCAAATATTAAATGGAACAATGGAAGTGTTAGTTATTTGGCGGCCTATAAAGCGCCCATGTTAGGTCGAGAAATTTTCTCTTCTTTGAAACAATTTACGCTAAGCCGTCATCAGTATTACACAGCACTTTCTTGTACACATTTCGGAGTTTTCGAACTGCTTAAAAGCTCACGAATAAGTGCAGATGCAGAAGTAAATATACGTCGTTAATTTTCTCCCGGACGAAATGGTTGTTAAAACGATATATTCATAAAGCTTTTGCTGAAAATTATAGGAAACTTTATATATGCTCGTTGTATACATTTAAAATGTTGTGGTTATTCTGAAGCTCTTAAACGTATAAATGTAGGTTGTTTATCATGTAAATGCTTTAATAAATGCTAGCCTTTATAAAAGCTTTAATTGCTGGAAACAACTCATTCTTGAAAGCTTTACAGGTTTTTGACATACTTTTAACTACTAAAAAAGTACTTGGAATTGCGACTTACTTGGAAGGTACTACGTTGTTTTTGTTGTTGTCGGATATACATATATTTTTTTCTTGTCAACTAAAATAGATGAAATCTTATGTAACGATTTTTTCAATTGTGCATATTTGAATTTTAATATAATGGTCCAAGTAGAAAACTACCTTAATTTAATTGCGGCCATTTTGGAATTCCTCCTTTTTAGCCACTCAGAGTAATAAAACGGTTCCAGCCTCACACAAAATGTATTTCAAAATTAAATGCCACTTTCGTTTATTACTTTTAGATAATTATTATTAAGAGCCCCCGGTCTTTAATGTAGCCTATATCTATGAGAGCTTCGTTCCAGACACTAAAATTTATCAAAGTAATTGCAACATTAATCAATTAATATATAAGGCACCCAAAGCTCGTTCCTCTTCCTTTTAGCAACGAAGAAAATTTCATAAATCGAGCGAAACCCTTTGTAAATTGTCACGTTGTACAGCTACAACATGTTATAAGAATTTCAACACGCTGTTGAGGACAGCGTGTTCTATTTAATCACACGGTCAGTGATTCTTTATAAGCAATGTCATCCTTAATGTGATGAATACGAACCCTCAGTCTCTACGAGGGAATTCATGCGATGCATTTGACACCGGGTCTAAGTTTCATATGCATAACGTGATATATTTCTGAAATATACCACCACGATTAATATTCTCAACGGGACGATTTTTTTTCTAAAGGGATACTCAAAATTTCAGTTTCAGTTTTAGATCTCAAATAATTAAATTTGAACAACTAATTTTGAAATGTATGACAATAATTTATTTGTTATGAAGCAGAAAAACAGCAAATAGCAGCAGACGTGCTTAAATTAATTCCAGCCTTTTTATCATCGAGTATGCACTCACTTGCAATTTGGGCAGATTTCCCTGTGCAAATGGGACTTTGTAAGTGTTACTGTGGTCATTTTTGGTAGTCAAAAACATTTATTATATTCTTCAAAAATAGGAGCAACTAATGTTTTTTAAAATTATTCACACAGATAGAAACTACAATATTTGATAAGCCAACAACAGAAAGCCATGCCCTGTAAAATGCCAAAAAATCCTTTATAAATCTAAATCAAAAAGTGCAGAAAACTAAAATTTTCCTTGCAACTTTAAAAACTTATTGGAAAAGTTGAAAGTGCACAGCAGACTCAAATATTGACTTGTTTGCTCCAGTTCTTCGCAAACTTACCCCATACACGATCGTATACCTTTTAAAGATATTTTACGACGAGTTTTCTATCGAAGCTTTTATCAAATATAAGAAAGCCGAATTTAACGATAAAGGAGTTTCCTATATTTGAGGGAAAAAATCATCGCATTGCTATCAAACAGAGAAATACCTTGATAACATCAAAAATATCTCTGTTGACACGCAAACAATTACTGGAATCTCACGTGATTAATTCTAAAAAATATATATTATAAAATAAGAGTGTGATTACCGCAGTGAAAATAAATGCATTTAGAAAAATGAGAATGAAAAGCGTTGGCACAGAAAATGTGCTTTCTATATAGAAATTCTAAATTTAGCTTGGAGGTTTATTAATATTGTGGTCGGCCTCACCTATAATAGTCTAAAAATCCCTTTCTAGACCTTGATCTTCTGGATGAAATCAGGATTTATTATTTAGTGGAACAATTTTTACACAAAAACTTTTTTAATTTTTTTTTATTTTATAAATTCGGTTAAGTTTTCCGTAAGCTTTTTCAACCAAAAGGAATTTTAAAATTTAAATGGTTATGTCTTTTAGAAATTAAATGTTTAAGGATTCACTCCTTTGATAAACTACATTAAATTTATTCTTCTTCTCGTATTGAAAATTACACGAAATTTATTGAAATTTTTTTCATAAATTATGAAGAAAATTGTTTGTTTTTTCGCATTTATAATGGATTTCCCTAGAATTAAATTAATTGAAATCATGAAATAACTACATTTAAGCACAATGCAAGTTTTAAATAAATATAACCTTGCCCATTAAAGTACTTACTTAAAGGCATTGTCAACTTATGCAACATATTTAGTAAATATCAAAATACGTTAGTTAAAATACTCGCAAAAGTACCGGCATTGGTAGAATTTGAATATCTTTGATAATAACCACAATGAAACCAAAATAAAATTCAGATCCTACGTACGTGACGTCACGAGTGTCGACAACATAACCTAAATTTAGCGTTGTACTTGTAGCTATGCTAGAGCTCTTACCGGCGACCGACGTAGTTGACGTCATAGCTTAAACTTTTAGCTCCCATAACACGGTAACGAATTAAAATTCGGCCAAAAAATTTTGCAAAGGTGCAATACTCAGTTTACTCAATCAAATTACAAAATAAAAAAAAATCGACTTTTCATAAGTTGACAATGCCTTTAACAAGTCGTAAAGATTATTAATTGGGATTTGTAGATTAAGGCAGCGTTTATTATCAATTAACAGCTGAGCGCAAATTTGACTTAAATGTAATTCTGGCAGTTGAATTTCTGCGAATCTATTTGATAGTCTAATGGTTTCTTAGTGTAACAATGTTTAACTAAACTTTAATGAGAATCGTTCCTCTCGTCGTCGTACTAACTAATTTAGGCTATCCATTCCTTAAGCCTTGTTAGATTTGATTAGTATTGTTTGCTCTGTCTGATTCAATTAGGGTTACTCGAATACTGTTTTATGGTTATTAGGTTATTACCGAAGACATCGGCGGAATTCTATAAAAAAAATCCATTACGTTCTGGCAAGCTCCTTTTGAGGATTCGATTTTTAATTTTGTTAAAATTTCAATTTTCACAACGGTCTTTCTCTAGGAGAAGTAATTGGGTTTTTATTTTCGTTATTGAAGCCGGTGACAAAATTACATCTGCGAAGAAACTTTTTAAGGCAAGCACACCTTCGAAGTATACATAACAACAAAATTGTAGATACAAGCAGAACTCGTTATTGATCGGACGGGTTCATAAAACTTAAAAAGCTTACCGAGTCGATATCATCAGAAGGTCAACTTTGAACGTCTCCTTCGTTTACTTCCATTATTTGTTCTTATCATATTGACATAATTTTTATGTGGCGGTGGTACACAAAAAAGTAATTTTCTAATGTGTAGCCCTTATCAAAATATTGTATGCGGAAGATCGTAATTTTTCACTACGAATGATGGGAAATACCATTTTAGCTTTATTGCTCCGGTATTGAAAGTGAACTTTAATTGCATGACCGCTGATGCAATTTTAATTACCACTTTGGAGACTAATGACCAATAAAGGTCTTACGTATTAAAGCCATTCGAAATCATCCCCTTTATGAGTCGTGATTGTAAAGGGGCGATATCTGTATGTAGGCCGATTTTGAATTAAAATTTTCCAAATTTATACTTTGTTTCCGTTCTTTAGATAACAAATTAAAAAAATACATTTGAAAAATTTGAAAGGTTTGTCTCGAGGTTTATACTGACCGAAATCTGCAGTAACGACTCTAATGGACAGGAATTGTTAAAAAATATGTTTATCCATTGTGTTACTAGAAAAACCTCCTCGGGCATCTTGAAACCTTCATTTTTCAACAAACATGTTACAACGAAGAAGTGACAAATGGTCTTCAGAAAAAATTCAATCGGGCATTTTTCAAACGAGAAAGCAAATGAAAAATGGTTTTACTCATTTTGTTTTGTTTTTGTTGCTCTTGGTAGCTTTTCCGTAGTCAAAATTTAATTTCAATTTCAAAGTTAGTCAGGCTCTTTAAACATTTTTCTCTTTAGCTATAGTGTTCTCTCTTTATTGGCTTTTAATGAAAACTCTTGATACTTTGACAAAAATGGAATCTGGAGAAAGAATTATTATTGTTGTATTAAGGAAGGTTAAAGAAATATTGTCGAGAATTTTATAAAACGGAAGAAATTATAAAATAAAGGTCGATTCTCACTTGCGCTGCATTCAGCTCGGCGACGCGCCGCGACGCCGCGCTGCAGATTGTCGCTAGATAAATATTTCATAGTTTTAAATGAATACGTTCTCACTTGCGCTGCACGACAGGTTACGACGCGTCGCTTCGTCGTGCGGCAACGTTGGTATTGTTCCGTGAGCGTTAAATTATGTTATGTCGCGCTGCGTCGCCCAGTATCAATCCTGATTTTATATAGTGTACATGCTGTTTTGTTGTTCAAAATGTGTTCTATGGACGACGAAACGGCAGAGCAATAATTGATGATCCTTGTGGCTTAAGGTGGCAGATCTTCTATTTATTTTGTAGGACTCTCCATAGATGTCACCTTGGTCGTTATGCTCCATTGAAAAGAGGCGGCGAAAATGTAGAAATTCAGTGAGTTTTTGTCGCTCAAAGAGAACCGAATTCAGTATGAACTTCACTGGTAATAACCGGTTTTGTTCGCACGTGGCAACTGAAAAGAGTTTTGATACTATCATTTTCGTCAAGTGAATTTCTTTTAAACTTCGATACAGTCTCGCCATCTGTAATACATTTTTCGAACTGTTTTTAACATTGGGTATATGGACATTATCAAATAACGACTAATTTCAGTTAATGAATATCGGCCCAAGTACTTTTTACAGTACATTTACTCTACACCACTTTTGGAATAACATACTGTAATTACAGGCTGTCTTCTGCATTATCTTTATAGAAATAAATAAAAAACGGCGTCGCTGTGCAGCACTATTTTGTTAATTTTTTTCTTGATTAACAATAAGTATTTTGGACATGAAATCATAATATGTTACAGCTAAATGTTCAAAAATTGATATTATCAAGGTTTCATGACTGAACAATAACTACTCTTTCATCAAAAACGTTGTTTGTTCTTATGGCCAAATAACATGTAGATTTGCCACCTTAACATGTAGAACTTTGCGATCTATGTCTGAATTTTTGGCAAAGGATACCAAAGGCATTTTCACTTACTCTGCGAGCTCTTGCAAGCCTATAATTAAAAATCCGTTTATCCTCTATTCCTCTGGCAAGTTTCGCCCCGAATAGGGACGCAGCAGATACGTCTTTAAGGAAAATGTTTCGTCTCCAACTATGACGTGGGGTATAGTTTCTGTCAACGAAAATGCAAAAAACCACTTGAGATTTACATCTACAATCCCTTGTAAAACCTAATGTAGGTGCCGACTGCAGGTAAAAATATCAGAACCGTATTTAAAAATTCTATTTAAAAGCAGGAAATAAATACCTAAAAGCGAAAAGATGTTTCGGTATAACTGTAAACGAGTTATTCCTAGAAAATTTAATAGTACGGCCCATGCCGACAAGGTGCTTGCAATCCGCTTATTACTAGGTTTTACAAGGGATTATTAGAGATGTAAAATCTCAAGTGGTTTTAACCATTTTCCGTGACAGAAACTTTAAAGTTCCTGAATTTTCACATGTAGTGTCGCGTCGCTGTCGCTCGTTGTCGGTTATATGAGAATACCTACCAGCGTTACGGCACTTTGCATCGCTGCGTCGCGTCGCGTCGCCGGGCTGAGTGCCGCGCAAGTGAGAATCGACCTTAACTGTTATATAAAACGACACCTTTTGCCGATATCGAACTTTGTTTTAGTATCCTCGGCGCCTCCATCATTTTTTTTGAAAAACAGGTTAGAATCGCGGTCTAGGACATTTAAGTGTGCACCATACGACGCGAGCTATTAAACCGCTGGTATTTTGGAAGCAGGAACCTTTAGAAGCGCGGGGATGTTTAGACTCCGGCGATTTTTCCTGCGGGGACGGTTAGACGCCAGGCATTAAAAAATATACAATGCGTTTTAATCTGTACGTTAGAATCGTACTTGAAACTAAATTGCTTTATAATTTTTTAACTACAAATACGAGTATGTTAGTTATATAGAACTTACATCGAGCATTAAGAGACAATAAAAAAATTAACTAAATTATTATTCGAATTATGATAATTATTATTAAAATTAAAAATTAATATAACTAGAAGGCGTTTTGAGAAACATGGTAACACTGCAAAATGGCAAGACTGTAAAACAACAGTTAACAATATTAATAAATATGAGTGTTTCTATAAATTCTAGTTATTTTTTCCATTATTAACATAGAAACTTTATAAAGTAAGTAACTTTGTGAATTCTTCAATTTTTCTTTCTGTTGTCTAATTACCGAAATTATATTACATTAGGTATATGTATAGTTTAGTTTTATTTTTTAGTGATGTTAAAAAGTGGTTCAAACGTATACTTATAGAACGTAATAGAAAATAATAATTAAAAAGCAAATGTGGGGTTAAAAACTGGAAAAATAGATTTTGACAAATCTATTGAATTCCGGTCATCCTTTTTTATTTGCACTGTCATTATTATTTAACAGTTATCCCAGTAAGAACATCCATTTGATAATGAAAGCTATAAACAGCTTTGACCCTGAGCTTCCAATAAATGCAGTTGCCCTGTAGTTTTATTATAGGTAACCTTAATTTATTTTCTCGAAGGCAGAAATGTGTTTTTTTGAATGGGGCAATTTCGATATTTTTGTGAGTGCAGTTTTCTTGACCCTCTAATACCTAAACGTTCTTGGATAACTAAGCAGTAAGCAGTTAGATAGCCTGGAAAAAGCTAAATAAATACTTGCGAACAGATCGGAATATTAAAAAACATAGTGTAAGATTTCCAAAACAGAAATATAGATTACGTACCGTACGGCGTACAGGACTCTCTCATAATTATGAAATGAATCCCTGGGCAATTCTTTAAATAGCTACTATCAATTTTTAAAACAGTATCTAATTGTTATGAATTGTTTTCCAAGTAGGACTAAATAATTAAAGAAAAATACTTCATATACATACAGTGCCTGGCAGTGAAATCAGTTGTAAAAAATAAACAATGCTAAATCCGACAATATTTCTATATGTAGGAATAAATTGTATATTATTTAAGTAGTATTTACTGTGTAACATATTCTAACGTAGTGTATTATTGACTATAAATAATTGTTTTAAATTTAATATAATTAATTTTTATTTTTTTTTTATGCAAATACTTAACACTAATTGTATTGAAAATTTACAAACTTAATAAATATAGACTTAACGAAAGAAAACTTTTTGGTTTATTAGGGTACGAAGAAATATATCTATTTATTTGCATAACTGATCGGTTACTGTTTTTGAAACTAATGTAGTTTTTATGTTAAAAACTACAAACTTATGTTGCACCACAGTTTTATCGAAAAGGTTTCATATCTATTAACATTTGATTCGACAGTTGAATTGGAAACGAACGACTTAGATTAAGACTCTTTCTACGCATCACAAGAACTATCACATCTTTTTAGAATTAGTTATGTGTACCTTACACTTATTTTGAACACATAACCATTGCTATACAAAGCAACCTCAGAAGATAGAAATAACAAACACAAAACACCAAGGAATATATTTAGTTTTATTGTTTTGGTTAACTTCATATTACATGGTGACATTTTTGCATTAGTTATACTTCGTATTACTTTTGGAAACGGGACAAAAATATCGCAAAAAAGATGGCGAATTTGTAAAAAAGGTGGTTCAGTAAATTACCTGAAAGGTGCATTAATAAAATCTTGTTCCAAGTAGCAAAAGTGTAGCTATCAATAAAATTGGTCTGAATTAGTTCAGTGTCCAGAAAAGGGCTACACTAAATCTGTTTTTTCAATATCAGCTCCAAAGCGCTACTAATTTAAAAAAGTGAAAGAGCTTACAAACTTAAAAATTGAACCCTGAAGCAATGATTTACATACACTTTACTATTACGTTTATTTAACACTTTCTTCGTCCACATACAAATCTATTGAAGGTATGAAATTCTACCAACAAACTGAAAAACATGAAAAGACAGTTACAAGGGGAAAGTTTTGTTAAACGTTCGAATTAATTTTTAATTCCAAATAAAATACACAGTGTTAGTAAATGTTTAAAGTAGTAAACACTTAATATTAGCAAACATTATTATGA
The DNA here is from genome assembly GCA_963082815.1 of Melanotus villosus. NCBI lineage: Eukaryota > Metazoa > Arthropoda > Insecta > Coleoptera > Elateridae > Melanotus > Melanotus villosus. The sequence goes on along the minus strand of OY720418.1, from coordinate 57,808,824 downwards.
TACAAGGCCGATTGTTCATTGCTCTCCAGGGATGACTTAAAGTAGTCCATCCGCCCCTGCACACCGGTATGCTGAGTTGTCAACGAAAATTCGTCCAGTTCCCCCACATGACGTCATTTTGAAGCAAAAACTAATCAGCGTTGCTAACCTTACGGATTTATCCGTAGATCTATGGATTTTAGATACTACGAGTATTTAGCTACGGACATTAGGACTTTTGTTAGAAAACTACTGAGGATATTTGATTTCTTCTTCTATTCATACATAGTATACATTCAACTGTCAAAACAAATGCACGTGTTTAAAACATGCTGAAATAATATATGTCTATATATTTGGGGCCCCTAAAAATCGGGGGCCTTAGGCGCGCGCCTCGTGCGCCTGTGCGTAAACGCTGTTTTTATCAGAAATATTCAAATGTAAGTATTAGCTGTGATACGTAACTGATTTTATTTGTCTGTTATACGCTCGTTTCTATTGACAACTTGGTTTGCTGGTACAGCTGACAAACAATTGCATTTTTCATTAAACAAATCTTGTGAAAATTAAACAGGCAGACAGTTTTTGGTTCTTTTGGAGAATCCACTTTTAAATTTCTGAAAGCTCTGCTTCTTGGTTTTCCTTTAATGTTATTGTTTTATTACGTTTTTCTTCTTTTTCTTTTCAACTCCGGTACTTTTCACTAAAATATTTAAATATTGCACTTTGTAGACGACATAGTAGGTTCCCAAACTTAAAGAAGAGAAGTAGCATAAAAAGTACTTTTAAATACGTTTTAATCTAAACAAATTTTTGAATCGGCACTTTTTTAATTAAAAATCTAAAAATCCCCTAGAAACAATTCAAACTATCGCTTTTTTATTTTACTTAGATTTAAGAATGAAATCAAAAATGTTATGCTTCTGCCCTTATTCATAACTTGAAGACCTATATAATTTTTAAACATGTGAAGAATTCAAACCTTGAATTATATTAGGCATTACTGAGCCAGAAATTTCTGGTATGACATCGATAAGTGAGATTAATATATCCAAATATGCAAATCACGCAATTCGAATCAAGAAAGTTACTAAAGTAATAACCGAAACGTCACAAACCGATAACCGACTAAACATTGACTTAATCGTATTTAACCGAGCAAACTGTCATATGTCAGGAACTAGCAATAAGCAGAATACAGAATACCACGATTTCGGGTAAACCACGATATTTCCTAGACCTTAACATCCGGAACAATCGATCCTGCCCAGATTTTACATAGAAAGCGAATTCTGTTCGGTCGTAAGTCGAAAACATCGCCCGTATCGCCGATATTAATTTCACCCATGTATAGGTATTCTTGCGTGACAAAAGTGCCCTCTCTTTTCTTCTGTAAATTTCCAGACATTGGAAAAAATTGAGAACGTTATTAATCAGTTACTTTCCTGAAGCTTCAGTATGACAGATGGATATCAAATGTTACAAGTAATTTATTTAATTCAGAGATTGTTTCTTGCAAGTTTGATAGAAAGCGAGCGGATGGGGTGAATTAATTCCGAAGAGTTGCTTCCATGTCTTGTTTTGTATGCTAAACAGTAAATTTTTTAGAAACTGATTACTTTTTAATAAGATTTGACTAGCAAGTGTCAAGTATCACACAAAGTTGAGTTGAATTCCGGGAAAATTTAACCAACTCGGATTGTTTTCCTGAAATGGGACAATTATTCATGCATAATGAATGTTTGATAACTTGAGGGAATTAATTTCTTCTGAAATATCATCATTAATTTCCAAAATGAGTAGATTTAAATATTTCTGTTCACGTAAAAGTACCAAAGATTAGCAGTAATTTTCAAATTGTCCTACCTTTCGTATTAGAATATAGCTTTGCTTTTGCTAAAAAAAAATTTTGTATTTAAAAAAAAACAGCTTGAAAAAGGAAGAAAGGAAAATAGCTTAGTTAATCTAGGACGTTTTGTTAGGCTTGCATCTTATTCCTCAAAGATATATCAGACTGATCTTTATACGACATTCGATATTCCGAAGCCGTCGTGACAAAAAGGAAAGATCAAAGGAACGTAGTAAATAAAAATCCCTTACTTTGTAACGCACACATCGATCCTAGCTTTGTTTACTGTTATTTTACGACGCCCAGTTAGGCGACCCATGACCCTTTTTTCGTGAAAAAGGAAGGGTTTTCCAGCATTAAATTTATGGTAATCTATTAATTATTATGTATCTTTATTTACACCGACAACGTTTCAGAATTTTTCAGAGCCGAATTTTAATGAAACAGGCTATTTTTATTCAGGATTAACAGACGTGTTATAAAATAACCATAAGTTAGTGATAAACAGATTTATTAATTAACAGGAATGCGCGATGTACCTAGAGAGGCAAATCATATTCGTGCTTTGTGTAATTAATTACCTTGTTTTGGATTTCAGCGGTGATTTTAATGGAATTTATAACTGATTCCGGTGCGGACTCTCACACTATTAGGTAACGTAATTTATGAACCACATGATCCACACCCTCAGTTTTATAACCGTTTATTATACAGTAAAACTTGTATTTATTGCCCCCAGCGCGCGCTATTCCTCTTCTTCTTCCCGAATTAACCCACCGTTAGTGACCGTATCGTTTTAATAATTCCCTTTTATATTTACAATATTAATTGGGTATCATTAAGGAGTTAGCTTTTACGCTTGTTAGTGGTTGACCTTAAACCACAGAAATCGAAGTGATACGAGATGGGAACCCGCAGGATTTGAAATTCTCCCGGGCTGTTCGCTAGGAAAACCAATTAAATAATCTGAACGGTGGGTACTTAGGTCTCTTCATTTATTCAGGGAAGGTACTTTATTAAATTTTGGATTTCTGTGAATTTCTCCAAAAGTTAATAGGTGAATGTTTTAAATCCCCGGGTATTCCAGAAGGAAAAGACTAGGGCTCGAAGAATTCGTCGATAAGTTTTTCTTGAACATTGCCTAATGGTATAAAATACTAGAAACAGAAATGTAGAATTTTTGCCTTCTTTTGTTTGTTTATTGGGCGAAATTGAGGCTTACGGATAACAAATTGTTTTAAACTAGAACTGTATACAGAGAATTTTTCTTTTTAGTATACATGTTGCCTATGTATACTTTTAAAAAGAACGCATCAACGCATTGTTTTGCCCTATACGTAGGCAACCAACTATACACTAAACTTAAATTTTAATTTAAAAAAAGTGGTAAAAATAGTCAAATTCATTTAATGTAAAAAAATTAGTATTGTTAATATTTTATGTTTTAGAGTATAAATTAGTTTGCTATTTCACTAATTTTGATTTATTTACAAACACCGCATCGAACATAACGTATACACCACAAAAAAATGAAAACTGGCGTCTCTAAATGTTGATAATTCGCAGTCACAGTAACGTTTAGTGTATAGTTGATTACCTACATTATAGGATAAAACAATGCATTGATGCGTTCTTTTTGAAAGTATACATAGGCGATATGTATACTAAAAAGAAAAATTCCCTGTATAGGTATGTATAACGTGATCAACAAAATGTTACCTTCAGGGAAGTTTCTTTTTGAAAAGACATGTAATGTAAATCACTCCACCGTCAAATTCAAGTGAAAACATGACATTTTTAAGCTTAGTACGTTAAAAAGTTTTCCTGGAAATTGATTTATTTTCATGTATTCACATCGAGGCATAGTTTTTAAAAACACACAGTGAATGACAAATCTGTAATAATTGCTAAAACTTTAGCGGGAAATGTAAATAAAAAAGTAAATTCGAAAACATAACCTCAAAATGTGAGTTGCGAGTGTATTAACAACGATATGTTTTCAAAAGGATGTGCTACTCGAACAGAAATTTTATTGATCGCTCGATACAAATTACGAACCCCTTTCTCGTGTAAATATTTTAGTCTATTTCACAACAGGGTTGTTAACGTAACGATCTTGTTGTTTGCATAAAAAACACTTGGTGAATGGATAAAAACTATGTGACGGTGAAAAGATTGATGCTTTGCAAATTCAGAAAGCCACGGAACAGGAAACAATTATTTTGTTCAATAGAACGACCGAATAATAAGTTTATGGAACTTTATGTACCTATCTGTAAAATTTTGTATTGATTTTTATTGTACGGTTATGTTTATAAATAGAACGGATTGAACGACGCCAATAAATTATAAAATAAAATAATCAATGAGGGTTGTAAAATTAGATATGTTTTTTACCTAAGATAAGCTTAAAGTTTCGATTTGTTAATGAGCATGTTTATTTTATGAATCCATTATGAATCCTAGATTTCAGTTAGATTAAACTTTCTAAGGAATGTTATCATTGTCGGTTTTATTCTACGACTTTTTCATATCTTCTAAAGCTAAAGGATTTTTAAAAGCTTTTTTGATATTGATAGAAATTCATGTCACTTAATACAAAGAAGAGTAATGTGATTTATTTATTGGCTTGCCTGTGTATTTATTTATTTGTGCATTTATTTATGGACTTAAACGTTTAGAAATGTAGTGGTTTATTATTAAAATTGTTTTTTTTACAAAAGGAAGCAATTTTTGCAGGTTAACGTACCCGTTTGAATTATTCAAATGAAGCAGTTATTTTGGGGATATTCCAGAAAAATATTTTCTAATATCATTATTGTTGATAGGCAAATATTGTTTTCATAAATAATCATTCTATAAATTTGATAAGCATATAATTCTAAAATATGTTAGTTGGCATTGTAATAACAGGCATATAAGACTATTTAATTGCAAATGCAACAGTTTTTGTATTTAAATTATTTTTTAGAATTCAAATTTTCAAATCTTCTCGATATCTTTATAAAAAAAAACAAATCATTTAATTCGTGTAAGTATAATTTTAATCTAAATCTAATCTAATGTAATATTTGAAAACTGTTTTGGATTATGTAATCTTTTTCGCGTGTCTTGTTTGCTCCAATATCGATTTCTCGATTTACCTTAACAGGAACCATGTCTTGTTAACAAAAACTAAGAAACAAGAGGCCATACAAAGTCGAAGCGAAGCTCATTCTAGCATTGTTTCTTAGTTTGTCATTAAAAAGAACGAGAGTCACTTCGAGTCATCCTGTATGTTATCTGTCGTTCTATTTTAGTTTGAAGGTAAATATAAATTGAAAGAGAACAATCGCCTTTTCTGTTAACATAAAAGCAAAGGCATACAGTAGAACAAGCACTTACGCATGTGTTTTATGAATAGAATTCTCATAGACTTCTGTTTTTCTTCATGCTTTTAATAATACCCTGTTTGAATATGTAAATTGTAAAGGTAGGATTATAATATCAATTTTTTTTTTAAATTAGAGTTACCAGATCAACATTTGACAATGTTATACATGGTTTTGATTACATGGAAAGTAAATTTTAGTCACATAAATTCAATAACGCGGAGGAGTTTAGTTCCTCGAACTGTAGTTGTTATTCATTATCTTCGTTGTTGTCATCTGAACTTAATGCGAGATCTTGGGGAAGCTGTCTTTTGAGGCGAATATGGATGTTCTTTCGACCCAGTTGTTGGAGTATGTCACTGTCAATATTGTGGAGATTAGAGAGGAATTTTTTTGTCGTTTTCTTAATAAATTGTTCTATTGTGTCAATTCCAAGTTCTCCGTGTATTTGCGGGTTGCGCACGAACTACTGTGCGTTAAGAGCAGCTCGGAGAACCTTCTTATGGAAAACTTGAATTTTTTTAATATTGGTTTTAGAAGTTGTACTTCACACTGGGCAAGCCTAAGTTAGGATAGGTCGAAGTAGTGCTGTGTAGAGTTTCTGTAGTAGTGTGCAATCGCGACGTAGTGGCGTGTTTCTATTCATTAGCGGATATATCTGCATTAGTCTTGCATAACCTAGGTTGAGTTTATTATTAACATGTGAGCTCCAAGTTAGTCGTGTGTCTAAATGAACTCCTAGGTATTTAATTGATTCTGTACGTGACTTCCACTTAATTTCCGTCCCCAGTATCGTTATGTTTTTGTGCTTCATAATGCGTTTCAGAGTAAATATTTTCGTTGCACATTTGGTAAGATTTAGAGTTATACACCATTTGTTGAGCCATGTACCCAGCGTATTGGTTGCTGATTGAAGTTGATTGATTGAGTTGTGAAGGTCTTCATGCCGAGTGATTATGACAGTGTCATCAGCAAACAAAGCAATCTCGCTCATGTGTGGAATAGGAATATCATGAGTAAAAAAGTTGAACAGCGTCAGTCCAAGAACGCTGCCTTGTGGGACACCTGCGTGTATATTTTTTGTTGGCGATAGGGTGGCATTGATGTGAACTGCAAATGTTCTATTCTCCAGAAACGAAAATAATATAGCAACCAGATAACGGGGTATAAGACTATGCAGTAATTTGTATTTTAACCCTTCTACCCAAACCTTATCGAAGGCTTGAGTAAAGTCTAGAAAAGCGGCTGTAGTGTATTGCTTGTTTTCATAACCCTGTTCAATTATTTCTACGACTCTTTGCAACTGTTGTACGGTCGAGTGTCCTTGTCGGAAGCCGAACTGTATTGAAGGAATTATTTTAAGATCTTCTAAGGTTGCGTTCAGCTGGCGGGATATTATTCGTTCAAATAGTTTTGATAACATCGGCAGCAGGCTAATAGCATAGTATAGAAAACTAATAGTAGCGACACTGCAAGCGGTTCTTTTGAAGTTTTTACACGCTAAGCGAGGGACCTTGACAGTGGCCAAAGTCTGTACAAGACTTTGGACAGTGGCCGCCATGACGCCAGCCGAAAATTGGCGCTAAAATTACAGCTGAGCAAAGCCAAGATAGGCTGAGCACTAGCCGCCACGTTCCTAGCCGAAATCTGCAGTCATACGTCATGCGCTAGAATCGGCCCTGCTTATTCGGTAAACTGTCGCTACTATTAGTTTTCTATACTATGCTAATAGGGCGGTAGCTGCCGCAATCATTTCTGTTTGTTCCATGTTTATGAAACAACAGGATGTGTGCGAATTTCCATTTTTCAGGAAAGTAGTCTGTTCTTAGACAAGAATTATAAAGTGTGGCTAAGTACGCTAGTGGCTTTTTAGTCAGATGTTTAAGAATAACATTGGGTATTTGATCGTGGCCAGGTGCCTTTTTTAGAGGTAAAACCTTTATATAGCTTTCCAGTTCTTTTGTTGTTGTGGGCTGATTGAAGTCATATATTATCGGTAACGTTTCATTGTAAAGATTAACCATTTGGGAAAATTGTTGGTTGTTGTCTGGAATTGTTGGTGTGAAGGTTCTTTGGAGATGTTCTGCAAAGAGGTTGCCTTTTTCCTCGTCGGAGCTGTAGGTAGCGTTTGCTGTAATTAAGGTCGGAATAATTTCGGTTTGCCGAGTTATATTCTTCGTGGCTTTCCACAGTTCAGTACTGGTTGGTTCTATGTTTGGGTTGACAAGCCGAGCATCGAGGTGTTTTTGGAACGTATCCCAGTTGATATATCCCTTGATTAGTCTTGGGAGGGGAGGAATATATACAGGGGCTGTGGAAAATGTTATTAGCACAGGAAGATGATCGGGTACTACTTTTTGTTGAATAGGTAGATTGAAGTTTTTAGCGATTAAGAGATCCAGGGTATCGGGTTGGTGATCTGATCTATACGGATAATAGGTGAATTCGTTAGGTGCAATAACTTGTAGCTGGTGTGTTACGACAATATTGTTTAATTTAGTGCCATTGGGATTTGTTGCACGGCATCCCCAGCAGGTGTTTATACAGTTCAAATCTCCTATTATTAATGATGGTATCGATGTGTTACACAGATTTGTAATATCGATCTCCTTTAGCACTTTATTGGGCTGTTTGTAGGCAGTTGTGATTTGTATTTGGTTGTGGCTTGCAGTGTTGATGATCGCTGTAATTGTTTCAAGATTGGTAGTATGTATCTGAATAGGTGTGTTATATTGGATTTGCCGTTTTATTATTATCGCTACTCCTCCCCATGCTGTTTGTGCTGGTCTGTCGCTGCGGAAGACGTGATATCCGTTGATCTTAAACGTTTCTCCTTCGGATAAATGTGTTTCAGTTATACATGCAATGTCAACCTTATATCTGGCAAGGAAAAATACGAATACTGTTCTCTGGGATTTGATCCCGTTGGCATTCCAGTTAAGGAGTGTTAGGTTGTGGAGGCTTTTGATTGATTTATCCATTGAATAAGTTTGGGAGGATATGTTGTGTTATGAAGAATTTCATATGAGTTATATGAGGTATAATTGATTGTTGTATAAAATGTAGGATGGTATTTAGAAGTGAGGAATGAGGTGGTTGGATGTCTGAATCATGCATTTGATTATTTTGTTGTTGGTTTGAGGTACTTACTACTGTACGCCGTTGTAAATTCTCGATCTTCAGTGATTTTCTTGATGTCGGCTACGATTTCTTGGTGATTATTGACATTATGTATAAAGATAGGTGGAATTTTCACTTTATTTGTTATTTGCTTGGTGTTGTTATCGATTGGTTGGACGTCGCTAGCAGATGCTTTTGGTGTTGATAAAGGATAGTAGGGATTGTTTTTAATCAAGTCTTCCGAATTCCATGTGTATCTTTTGAGCACATCGCTAACAGGTGGTGACAGGTGATCTGAACTTTTATTATTGGTGCTATCATCATTGAGTTTCATTTTGTTTTTCTTTTTTTTTATATATTGTAGTATTCTTTAATCACTTTAGAATTCACTTACTCGGCCCTAATGGGTCGAGTTGCTAAGTTTTAGTCTTTATAGCTATTATGTTATTTTATATTTAAATTTTTAAAGTATTCACAATTGCGTAGATAAAGCACAGAGTGGGTTAATGCTCTCAGAGATATAAACGACCTCACAGCTTGACCGCGCTTTTGGAACTCAATATCAAAATTGGAAGTGACTGTAGTTGTTGATCTTCTAGCAAAGGCCATAATAGAATATTATAAGGATGTTTTGGATATCTCGTTTGGCAGTCATGGAAGCTTTCATATTTTTATTGTACCTATATATAAATTATTAACATTCTATTTGTTAAGGTTCAAATACAGATTTTATTATTTTCAACGTTATTATTTAGAAAGTTCAACCCTATTACGTTGTAGAAGCATCGCGTTATCCTGGTAGGTCATCGATACTTGTAACTTTGTCTATTTTAAGCAGTTGTGCTTAAAGGTATCGATTAACCTGACCCCAAATGCTTATAACTTCATTCTAAGACCTTATTTCTAATAATTTTAATCCGAATATTCATTATCTTAATTTATTCAATGGGTTAAAATAACTTTGTTACGTAAACAAATCGATTTGGGACCTTAAAGATGATCCCTCCAGAGATTCCCCCTTTTCCTGTTCTATACAAATTTACTTTTTAAAATGTCATCGAGCACGTGCATCAGGTAGGACTCTTATAAGGAATTCTGATATGAAGCCTTCATTATTGCCAGTCGAGTTCAGAAACACGACCTGACTTTTCTTGGTAAAACTGATGCCACCAAGATAATAGTTGTGCTTCCGGTGTAATTCGATCTTTGCTGTGAATTTCCTTTTATGGGTGTAACTTTTAGGTTGTGTCACAATTTGTTAAAGAGGAAATGTATTTAGGTTAGGTTAGATCTAAATTTGGAGATTTTCTGATATATGGGAATCGTTTAATATTTTTTGTGGGAACGAAGAGTTCAATACCCTACCTGCAAAACAATATTTAGAAATGATTATTGTATTAAATAATTACAATTTCCAAATAAAAAAATTGTTATATTTCAAATGCAAACAGACATGAGTTAAACGTAAAATAGTAAAGTTTGAATTTTGCATACAAAAATATGATTGTAAACCCTCTGTCAGTATTTCTAGCATTCGGTGTGAATTTGAAACATACACAACTTGGCATTTGATCTGTTCAAGGGTAAATGACAAACTTTAATCAGAAATTACATTTTTCGATACAGAATTTAAAGCAAGCAAAAATAGATATTTTAGAAGAAATTTTTGAAATGCTTTAATGTATCGATTTCTGCATGATAAAAAAAATTAAGATTGGTTCTGAATTTTTTTCATTCAGTTCATGAATTGATTTATGACAACACGTTCGTAGAATAATAGATTATTGTTTAGTGGATTGTCACTATCTGTAAGAAAATTGCAAATGCTTTTTTTAAAGTTTGTAGATGAATATTTTCAAGAATTTCTTTCATAAACAGTTTATTTGCCAAATTTTAGTTTATAGTGTTACCAATTTTTTTACTGTGATGAACTGCAGTGTATAGGTTCAAAATCAAGTCCTTTGGACTTTTAGGATATTTTCCTCCGCATAACGTCTGGAGTTGGAAAAGGAAAAAATAAATGAAGTGGGCGTGTGTTTTGCTTTACCCCGTTATTATTAAATTATTTTAGTATGCAATAAAAATGGAATTTTGCAACACAAAATCTCTAAGATTAGAATTATACTCTTTTCATTCCCTAAATTATCCAGGTAAAATTTACGCCCACATATGAATCCCTATCCATCTATAAACATTCCCCAAAATAATGCCATCGACCTCCATATAAGTTTAAAGTAAATTCTGATGACCTTTCCAGGGTTATAGCTTCCTATTTTTAGATTCTTGTAGGTCATTTTTATTGTAATCTCTTTATTTCGTTTATTTAAATTATTTATTTAAGGTGATTCTTATTTTTAGCAAACCAAAAAAAAATAAATTTCTTTGATTATTATTGGTGCAAGTGATTTGATCAATTCCGCAGCTATTTTAATAAACGTTTATAATAACAATACGATTTGATATGTCGACTTTGAAGTTGATCTAGGATTTTAGCCTTATTTTAGATTAAGATTTTTTTAAACTCTTATGACATCAGTAATCTGCCCAAAGGCAATAAACGAATTTTGTAGAGATTAGGCTTAGTCTAGTTCGACTAAGCAAACATGAGGTTAGTAGCTTACATTAAAACTCTAACTATCTAAATATAATATTGTTTAGTTGTTAGAATAGGATGTGACTTCATAGACTTATCCGTTTCTTAAGTTTATACTTAAGTAATGTTAGTTCAGCTACATGTGTAATTATTCGGTTTGTTGTTAATCCTGTTGTTTATTTGTAATATCTAGTGGAGTATATCGTTTAAGACGATGAGTAACTGTACTATTGTCTAGCAAGTTAATAGCTAAGGAATTGGTGTGATGTCGCAACAGGTATTTCGCAATCGCACACTTGGCCTCTTGCAAAATATTGGGGATGTGTAGGTTATGAATGTCATGATGTAGGGTCTCATTACTGACGAACCATGACGGGTCGGATATAATTCGTAGGATTTTTGATTGAAACTGTTGCAGTTTATTAATGTTGGTAGCACTAGCGGTTCCCCATAACTGTATTCCATAAGTCCACACCAGTTTTATAATAACTTTATACACTGCTAACTTATTATTTATTGACAGTTTTGACTTGCGTCCGATTAAACCAGTGTAACTTAGTGAGCTTTAGCCTAAGCTGTTTACTTTTCTTGGAGAGATACTCTTTCCAGGTGAGTTTTCGATCCAAGTGCATTCCTAAGTAATTTGCACTCTTGGCTTGTGGCAATTGATGTCCATTGAATGTGATGCCTGGGCAGGTCTCCTTTCGAAGAGTAAAAGTGGCGTGTTGGGATTTATTTTCATTAGCCTTAATTCTACAGGTTTTCAGCCAGGTCTGTATATTGTTAAGGGCATCTTGTACTTTTTCCGAGGCCAGTCTAGGATTCTCACTTGTTGCTAGAATGTATGTGTCGTCGGCGAACGTGGCGGTAAAAGTATTGGGAGTCTCGGGATAGTGTACAAGATATGCCCGAGCCCGCTCACTTGTGGTACACCCGATTGGATGGGATAAGGCCTGGGATACACATGCTATGAAAAAAGCATGCTTTGTTGCTGTTAGGCGGCATGTAGTTTTCAGTATGCTCTTCGTGTGTATACATTTGCCAGTGACCGAGCACAACCTGAGGTACTTGTATGAACATCATGGTGCTTGTAGGTAGCCCGAGATGCACATGCTAGTATTTATAGTACCTACTGGCAGCCAAAATGGATGTATACGTTTTACGACTCGAATTAAATAATATTATATTACTTCTTTCAGTGCATTTGATAAAAAATACTTGTTTTTTAAAAAAGCTATGAGGCGAAACAGAAAAATCTGGGTGCGTAATTGGCTTAGCAGAAGGCAAGATCTAGGAGCAAGCAATGGTTTACTTTGTGAAATGCGGCTTAAAGACGTTGGCGATTATAAAAATCATTTGGAATTGCTACCTGAAAAATTTGATGAACTTTTGTGTAAAGGCCCGTCCAAACACAACGACTTACCATACGATAAAACGGCCATGCAAATCGTTCGACAAGACGTACGACTTGTGGGGTGCCCACATTATTACGTCTTGTCAAACTTCTCCTACAACTAATATCTCAGTTCCGCGGCACCCATCATGAAGGAAGTACTTCTGAGGTCAATTTGTGCTGTGTGCATTGCAAAAGATCAAAATAAAGGCATAAAGAGAAATCGCAAATCAAAATGGTCCAGGGAATGGTTGTTAAAGCGACCTGAATTTTCTCGTGTTAGACTACTACAAGAATTACGTGATTTGCCAGGAGACTGGCATAACTACTTGAGGACGGATGCTGAAACGTACAAGTTGCTAAATTTAGTAATGCCTCACATCGAGAAAAACAATACGCATTTGCGAAAAGCGATTTCACCTCACGAAAGACTGAGTGCACTTTAAAGTTTCTTGCAACTGGGAGACGCTATAAGAACTTGGAGTTCACAACTATCATGTCTAAGCAAATACCGAGGGAAATAAAAAATCAAGAATGTCAAAGTACCACAATGTCGGTTTGTAGATATCATTTTTCGCTGCTTCAGACTTAATTAATTTATTTATTTTGGCTAACTCTTTATATTTTCTATTAGAACTTCGTATGCCTGGCCCTTTTTATACCGTTCACTATAATAGTCCTTATTTTTTACTTGCCACAAGCAAGGAAAACTGCGATATAGCTCTATAAATTTCTCACAGAAATTCACTAGAACATTGACGAAGATCAGACATATTTCAATATGTATAAATACTACAAATAGGTACTCCGAGCACTAATAAGGAGAACTGAGCGAGATTGAACGATAAGGTGGAAAATCTGTCCACACGTTCCTTCTTGTCGTATCAATTCTCGGAAAGTGATGCTCACATGTTCAGTCTTTCGGTTTGTCGTCCAATCTCATTCAGTTCATACATTTTGTGGTTCACACTCTCCATCTTATTTGATACGATTTGTCTGATTCGACAGGGACAAGACGTACGATAAATCGTTGTGTGTGGATGGCCCATATCATGGAATCATGTAGAAAGAAACTCATCTGAGCGATGCTATCCCAGCCATAACTAAATTGGAAATTACTTTAAGATTTTTGGCCTCCGGTAATTCGTATGCCTCTGGAAGCATTATATAGAGTTGGAAAATTCACAATATCGTAATTCCCTGTACCCCCACCACATAGCGCATGCTAACTAGCACAGAAAAATAGACCGTCGGCGTCGTGCGATTAAGTAGCGTGCTATTTTACAATCTTGCTCTTTTCCTATACATGTGCTAATAACTTGTTACTAGCATTTGCTCGAAAGTAGCATGCTTTTGTGCTGCTAAGTAGCATGTGTATCCCAAGTCTTAAGGTCGGTTACTTCCTCCTGATGTTTTGCAATGAAGAATCGATCAGTTAAATATGATTTTAGCATCTGGCAGGTAGTTGGGTTTTCAATTTACTCAGCAATCCGTGGTGCCAAACCTTGTCAAAGGCTTGGGAGATGTCAAGAAAGGTAGCTGAGCAGTAATTTTTGCTTTCGAAGGTGTTATTTATTTGTTCTACCACTCGGTGCACCTGCTCTATGGTGGCGTGTTGCTGACGGAACCCAAACTGGTGCTATGATATTTTTCCAAGAGTTTCGATAACACGGCCTGTAAGATGCTACCTCTTCACGGATTTTCGAGGATTTGGAATAAGAACGATTTGGGAAACCTTCCATTAGCTTGGAAAGTGCTCAGTTCCTAAGATAGCATTAAGTATGTGGATAATTGCTACTAGTACTTTCTCTGGTAGTTGTTTAATGATTTTTCCATTGGCTAAGCCATATCCAAGAGCTTTCTTAGGGTTAATGTTTCTTTTGATCATATTCTTCACTTCGTTTATCTGTATGACTTTTATAGATGGTGCCATTTGATGAGGGTGTACTAATATCACGACAATGCTTTCTTCTTAAGTCTGTGATAATTTGGTGGCAAATATTTGGAAAACTTTGGTCAGGTGTTCGGCAAGCGCTTGAGCTCTCTGCTTATCGGTTTTACCCTATGCTCCGTTACTCAGCTGTATGGGTGGAATATGTTGTTGACTTTTATTAATTTTTGCCGTTGCCTTCCACAGGGAATGGCCAGTGGCTTGTGTGTATGTTATACCTTTCAAATTGTTCTGGGTGGCCTCGTTCTTCTCATTAGAGATTAGTTCTTTCTTTAAAAACTCTAGTAGCTTTTTTAAATTTGGATTTGTCTTGGGGAGCCCTAGTGATCATTCAGATTTTCCTAAGTTTTCTTTTTTCCAGCACTGCTGTTCTAACTGCGTCTGAACAACATGTATTATTATTTGCAGCATTGAACTCAGGAGTTGCTTCCTAAGTTGCATGTTGTATAGCCTTAGTGAGGTTTTCGACAGCGCCGTTTATTTCCTTCTCTATTTTAAGTGAAACATCAAGATTTGCTCTTCCATCGAGCAAATTCTTAAAGAGCTCCCAGTTTATTATTTTTTTGTTGCTTAATGATGCTGTCTGTAGGCTACTTAACACGCACACCACGGGCATATGGAGAGAGGATCGGCAACGCCCTGTAAAGGGTATGCCACTCTAAGAAGAAGAATGATGCTGATTTTTGCTTTTGGATTATATTTGTACTTATTTGCACAAATAGGGGTGTATGGTCGGACGAGAGGTTTAAACTTTCTTTAATTGACAAGTGATTTAATGGGATGCCTTTTATAACACAAAAGTCTATGGTATCTGCCATTTTAGTCGGATCGTCTGGCCAGTGGGTGGTCTACCCGTAGATAACACTTTCAAATTATTTATGTTAAGGGATTCGACTAGTTCTCTTCCTCTAGTCACTTCTAGTGTAGACCCCCATCTTTTATGTTTGGCGTTATAATCTCCGCCAACCAAGAATCTGTTGCCAAGGGTAGTAAAGAACTGGGTATTTTAATGTTGGCATACTTTATTTAAAATTCAGTTAGAAGTTCGTAAAGTAAAATAACTTTAAATTTTCAAAGTTTTTTTTCAGATGTTCTAATCATATTTTTCAATTGCCAATGCTGATTCTGCCCTAACACATGGCTATAAAATATTAGTTTAGTTAAAATTTTACTTGTAAGGCAACTTTATGCTACGAAAATTTTGTTTACATCAACGAAACTGTCTACATAACACGGACTATTGCTTAAAAGCTTATGAGTTCACGACGTTATTATTAATTTCCTTTAAATACGTGCATCTTGCTTTGGCATCATATGAAAGCTTTCCATCAAACTGAAAATTTAGTTTTGTTTAAACTGGTATGTTTCATGTTTAATACCCTGAACTCGGATTACATATTAATATTTGCAACTATCAAAGAAGAAAATCCCGAAATTGTGCAGCTTCAAAGTTAAACACGAGTTTCCTCTTAATATAGACGTAATATGTGCTGACACAAACTTGTAGTATTAACTCGCTTATCCTTTTACAGCTTTGGCCACAAGCAATATAGAGCAGCCTTCAGTTGGCGGTTTCTGCTGTCCGTTATGCGATTACGTGGTAAGTTTCACTAATCCTTAACTTACTTACCGTCTCTGTATTTCGGAAACTCTTTAATTAGGCATTCATTAACCGAAAGGTTAATTAATTTCAAGCGCTTTTTGTCCCGACCAGTGTTTTTACTGAAACACAAATGTTCACTCACGTTAAACAGTAAACCGAGAAGTGTTTCCTGCGGTTCTTCCCGGCACATATTTCAAAGACGTCCCCTCCTTCTGAAAACCCAAAACGTTAATATTTATGTAACCGACACCGTTAATTTTTAATTCAGGCTAGGGGCGAAGACGTTTTAAAAGGTAATCTTAATAATACAAGCAAGCTACCGCTTTTCAAGTTCAAAAGTCATCGAATTCCGGGCGTTCACTTTTCTCTATTACATTCTAACAGGATAGTGATTATTAAAAGCTGTTTAATTACATTTTGAACGCTTTATACTTTAGCGCCCTGCAGATTTTGGTTAAAGCTAAACGATATGGTGGCTGTTAAAATTCGTTATCGTGATGGTGTTAACTGCTAAAGTAACAACTTTTTGTTGAGAAAATTAACCCTTAGTGCGCTTGGTTTATCGTTGTTTTTGAGTATTAATCGTGGTTTTATTGTTTCGGTTGATAGGTGCCTTAAGGGAATGAAATCTAAAAACCTTTTCAGTTGATTTGGTTCATTTTAGAGTTTGAATTGTTGAAAGAGTGCGTGCTTTTTTAGTCTGCAAAGTTTTAAAAAGGAGATTTAAATAATCCATACCTCTGAGAAATTGTGATTATAGTTGGTTTAAAGTTTGAATGTTCATTAAATCAAGGATTTTATTGAAGGAAAAAAATAATAAGAGAAGTTTCAGAGATAAAACTAAAAATTTACAGATAAATATTTCGTGTTGTAAGAAACTGCAATATTTCCATTTTAATAGCTTTGTGCTTGTAGTACGCAGTACAGAAATACGTGAATACATAAAAGCATCAGACATCATGGCTAATGGCTAGTTTTACAACCCAAGAATTTCCTACGGTGTTTAGAAATACGAAAGTAGAAACCTAAACTCTTGAAATCTGTATACGATTTACTACGAAGGCATTGTGTTTTTTAAATTTATGATTTGTCTCTTTCTTAGACTGAATAATTAAATTATTCCATCGTAAAACTATTTGTGGAAGTTATATCAATTTCATAATAAAAAATTCAATACTTTAAATTTAACAAAATTCACTTTTAGAAGATGGCGTATCTGTTCGGTACATTTTGAATTGGTTCGTCTATTTGTGTGTTTCAAGGCTTTAAAAACCTGTAAAATTTTCTTAACTTCAAATGCAAGAAGTAATGCTGTCGCTGAAAACTGAAAACTAGAAGCATTAATAAACTAAAAATTGAGATTGCTGCTAAGCTTAATGCTTTTGAAATATAAGGTTGGGTTGAAAGCTACTGAAACGGAAAACTAAGGTTTAAAATGCATGCCATAATACATTCATTAAACTAAAATCATTCCAGCGCTACCGAAATTACAAAATTTAAAATTTGAAAAACGTAGGTTACACTTTCCATTGAAAGTTTAAAATATCAAAATTCGGCTCTTGTAATGACATACCTACATTTACTTTATTGAATTTTATTTGAATTTTTTGTAAATTTATTAAGGATAACAAATTTAATATTTAAATTCTGAAACTTCAAGTATTTCAATTCGTATCGTATTTTTTCAAAGGATAATCAGCTAGCACAATTTTGTACGCTGAAATTTCAGAGAGTTCCATTTAATTCTATCAGAATTTCATGGGAAATCTATAAAAATATGACGAGGGATTTCATTCGGTCTATTCAATCCTTGTTTACTGTTTTCAAAAATAAGCTTATAAATTACATTTAAAAACATGAAAATAACATTTATCACTTACAAGTCAAGGGAAGTAAATAGTATTTAGCAAGATGGTGAAAGATAAGTTGCATGTTTTATTTGTATACTGATATAATTAAATAACTTTTGACGTAATAATTTGACATGACTGTCTTTAAATTAAGCATTTCCTTATTTTCCTAAGGAGGTAAATATACACTCCTCTACGGTGACAACCGAGAACTAAATGGTAAAATCGACTTTCTTCAAACACGTTGTGGCAAATGAAAATGAAGTTTACTAAATCGACAGCGGAAAAATTCTAACTTTTAAGATCTCTGCAAAAATGTGCAATTAAATTAACTCCCCCTTAAAATTTGAAGAATGTAAATCTGAGGCCAATTTAGAACATTTTCGTAAAGTACTTGCGCGATTCTTAAAACGTAAAACCTTATATCAAGCACCATTTGCAAACGTGCTCCTTGAGTGTAACAATCTGCAACAAAATCCAGCGGATATTGACATCGAGTCCTAGAAACTCCAGACTGGGGTTAAAATTTTCGTTCCGTATCATTATTATGTGGATAAGTTAAGCGAGATCCTTTTGTAGTGTGCGGTTAAGCCAACCAAAGGATATATTTCAGAAACTGATGACGTTGTCTAGGCGAATGGCGCCTGCTAAAACTAGAGTTTATACTGATTTAGGCTGTTTCTACAGATAGTTCTCGGTTTGTTTATATAAATGTTTGTCCTGGAAAGTTTCTTATACATTTTAATCTCCTTATTAATATACGAGCAGATTAGATGTTTTATGGGAGTTTTATTGATTTTTCTTGTGCTATAGGGAATTTATTAATTTCTCTTGAATTTAAAAGTTGTTTTCTGAGGACAAATTTTGAATTTAAAATTGAAACATTTTAAAACTACTGTTTCAAATTTTTCATAAACGACAAGATGATGAAAACCGTCCTCTCAGACGTATAAATTGGTTTAAATTGCATTCAAAACGCAGTTAGAATTGTTTTTTAATAGATGAACGAATGAAATATTCAAAAACTTTCTGACGTATTAAGTTAAATTACTTAAAAATCCGACATGTTTGGCAATTTTTTATCAGATCACTTGAATAAGTAAAGCAAGCAAAGCTTTCAGTCTAGACGTCTGAAAAATTGCAAAATTATTCAGAAAGTAAAAGTGCGTAAAAATCCTGGAAATAAATTCGTTAAACTCGGAAATCCCACAAATGTAAATTTGCAAAGTGAAGCTTTCAAAAAATTGCGACTAAAAATTGCAGCAAAACAAGGCAGCAAACTTATTAAATAATGTTAAAAACTTCCGCGTGTTTGGAAAGATCAGAGATAGACTAGGTCAAGCTAGACGATCTTATAAAATTAGGAGACATAAACATCCCGCGATTGTAGAAAAACAGAAAGGTCAAAAAACCCTTAAAGCTAGAAATAGGCGAACACCAGGAAATGGCGGAGGAGGTCAAAAAAATTGAATAACTTGGTAACAAATGTAATGAAAGAGTACGAAACCCGGAACTTGGAAGGGAAATTTAGCAAATTTGTGAGAAAATGTCGGAGTTAGAAATATTTTGTCCGTTTTCTTTTCCATTTTTCATTTTGTCATTGATACTTTAAGGGAAGTTACCCTTCTTGAACACGATGTTTTCCCTTTAATTTGACATGCATTTTCTTAAACTTATGATAACAGATGATCTAAAGCAGTATGAATTGGATTTTATTGACAGAAATTTATCTGCCATAACAATTTATAAACATTTGGACCAGTAATCTCATCTCATATTTTTAAAATTATGTCCACTTAAAGTCGTGATTAAAGTAAACATAAAACGATGTGGTTTTAGTTTTTACGGTTTTCTAGTTGCGTTTGAGAACGGAGATAAGATTTCTCTTTTGAAAGTCGCTGATTTATAATATCAGTAAAATTTTCAACAAAATAAAAATGTCAAACCTAAAAACTAATATTCAGCCGTAAGGTTTAACAAGAAGTTCAATATAAAAACCAACGAACCAAGAAAAAGGCAATTTTTTGTAGAATTTACAAGAGGAGAGAGTCTGTGAAAATTCTGTCTGAACGTTTGAAATTTTAATAAACAAACCACTATTTTTGTAAGTGGCGTGATTTTCAGAAAGCAGATATTATAAAACATTTGTAAATTGGGAAAACTCGGATGGTTGATAGCTTAAAAGGGGCGAGTCTTTCTTTAAGGTCGTGAATTATTTAAAATATAGCGCTCGTGAACAGTGTTACTGTAAATCACATCTAGGTTTTACCACGAAACGCAGCTTCGCGTCGAGCGCAGTGAAAATTCTTTAAAAACGAAAAAAAAAATAGCAATTTTGTTCTTCGCAGAGTTTGAAAACGGTTGGGGCTTTTATGTTAAGTGCAAAGATTATTTTATTTTATTTTTATTAACTTCGGTGGGTTTAACTCTAGAACTTTCTTGCGCTGTTAGTAGAAAGGGGGCAGTTGGGCGGCCATTTTTTTTTAAATTAGATCATTTAAAAGTTCGATTAAATTATAATCAAAGGATACCGACATTTAATTAGGTTAATTAAAAGGTCAATTAAATTAATTAGGTCAATCAAAATGCCAATTAAATTAATTATGTGACATAATCAAAGGATAACGCCATTTAATTAGGTCAATTAAAAGTTCGATTAAAAACGGCGGCCATCTTGGATTTAATTAGGTCGAGCAATTTAATCAAACAATTTAATTAGATCAAACTATCTCGCTCTCACCCTTCCCCCTCCCTTCGTCCTGCACAAATGGGGCGTAGCCAGGAACTGGCGAGTTTGCGCGGATTTAACCAATCAATGTAAGTGGATCAGTCAATTTAATCAAGCGGTTTAACTAGCACAATTCAAACAATTCAATTTAATGAAGCAGTTTGATTAGATCAATTTAATCAATTCAATTTAATCAAGCAGCTTAACTAGATCAATCTAATCAAATCAGTTTAATCAATCGGTTTAATTAGATCAATTTAACTAGACCAATTTAACCAAAGCAATTTATTTAGTTCAATTTAATCAAAGCAATTTAATTAGATCAATTTAATCAATTCAATTTAACCAAGCAAATTAACTAGGCCCATCATTTGAACCGGTTCAAGCAATTTAATCAAGTAATTTAATTTTGCCAAACTAGATGAGTTTCTTTAATCCTTAATTACGGCGAGTCGAGACCCGCGTGCACGTCTCGACATGCTTTTTGCAGGTCCGGCGGTAATTTCAAAGCTAGAAATGCCGTCAGCAGTTTTTAAATAATCGTGAAATAATTAAATTTATCTGGGAATTACAAGGCGTGAGTTATTCAAACAGTAAAATTAAACCTGGCAATGATTTAAAAGCTTTATTATCTCGATGTAAAAAACGGAAATTAGAATTTACATTCAACGTAAATTTGGTAAATTTCTTAACAGTATCCGGAGATGGTTTTGACGGACGTATCTGCCTCGTGTGAGCAGGGATTAACGCTAACAATAAACATCGGTCAAAGTACCCTTCTAGCAAAAGTTGTATATTTTCAAAGTTGTCAATGTTAGCCTTTCATTGTTCTAAGAAAAACGTTTTTTAAATTTAGACTTGTACGCCTGAAAAAATAAGTTTGAAAATCAACGCTTCATTTCTAAATACAACGTAAGCATTTTTCTTCACGTTTATTCTTCTACAAAACAGTTTTGAACGTTGTAAAACGGAAATAATTAGAAGCCATGTCAGATCAAACAAAAATACGGAGTACAACGGTAAGCCGGAAGCGCTTATCTCTGATTCACCTGTAAAACAAAAACAAGTTGCAAGTTTTAACAGAAAACAAGTCCTTCTTGAATAAACAGACAGCTGGCGCCTTGTCCGTAACCAAGTTTCAACATGAAAAAGCGAGTTCTAACATGTATCGACTTGTCTGTGAGGACTGAGATTTCCAGGAACTGGAGGGGTCTGCGCCATAATTAATTAATCAGAGCATTTTATTCAACCGTCATAATTAATTAATCAGATCATTTTAATCAAGGCTTCATATTTGGGTTCAACGACAAAAACGACGTCACGGGAAAGCCCTTTCAATAAACTCCATAAAACAGAATCCACCTTGGATTAATATATTATAATTTGACGAATTGTATTCAGCGAGATACTGTCATTTCTTCTTTTTAAAGCGGCCCTAATTTGCTATATACTAATCGTCGCCTGCGTTGATTCAAAACGGGGTTTATAAAGCCTGCCGAATAGGGCCGTTTGACAGTTAATCGACTAGTTCAAATTTTCTCCGTGGCGCTACTTATCCTTTCACTGACAGCTGTATTTCTAATTTAAATTTGTTAATTTTTGGTTATTCGTTTAGTTATACAACAAAAAGTACGTTCTAAAAATGTCTTTTTGCATTATTACCTCCTTACCATAATTCTACAGATTTAGTTTTATATTTAGGCTAAATAACCAATCCAATCCCTCTAAAATCTTCTTGGTTTGTGCCGAGGAAAAGTAGTAAGTATCTACACCCTTCTTACGCTCTTATTTAGTTAATTTTTTACACAGTCTCATAAGGTTTTGAAAACCTCTCTAAAATTGAAATTTATATTGTAATACACTTTCTGGACTAAATATTAAACATCCAATAACCCGTATTTGTTGTAAATCGTAAAAAATCAAAGCCAGTTGACAGCTGTCAACCATGGATAACTAGCGCCACAAGCAAGCAGTGTCAAAAATTTGCATAATGGCCATTTTTGCTATTCGGCAGGCTTTATAAACTCCGTTTTTAATCAACGCAGGCGACGATACTAATAATACCCTTAACATTCCTTTAATAAGTAAACCAGATCTCTACGAATCAAGTTTACTAAGCGGTCTAAACGATAATATCAAAAGAATGTTTTTTATTTCTTTCTCACTTGCATCGTAGTACAGAAAGCATTGCATTTCATGGTGAAACTTGTTTGTATTGTTGGAAAACGACAAAACCTGGATTTAACGAAAGAACATTCTGTGAACTGTGCGGTTTCGAAAATGCCACACTAAAATATAATTCAAACAGAGAACAGTATCTCAGATCTCAGAAACGGAAGAATAAGTGACATGAATAGAAGAGAACCTCTTTTCCTTTAAAGTGTCTGAATATGATTAAAACATGGAAAATAGTAATAATTTTCTTATAGTTTAGTTAATTTTTTTGTATTCTAGAGTTGACGTAGTCCAATTACTACAAGACTTTAAACCTTTAAAACGCAGTTTAAATAAATACAAGTTATACGTAAACTGTACCTTTCAGCGTTCGTAGAGTAACGGAAACAAAGCTTAAGGACACCTGTAGAATTTGCAGTAACGGTACTTTAGACGAATTCTAAAAGTTGCTTATAACTTATAACTAAATTGCTCTTAAGATACCCTTTTATAGATTCATTATTCAGATCCCTATTCATGGAATAATAATAATTAAATATTCAGTATTGTGCTAAAACTTTAATATAAAGATTAGTTTTTGAAATAAAAGTGCTTCTAAAAAAGAAAGCATTTGTATATTTCAAAAATTGTGTATACGTGCAATAAATTTTAAAACTACAGATCAAGGTCCCCGCTTCATGGCTAAATTCCTTATATTTTGTTTTACACAATGACTTTAAAATGTAACACGCGGGTCTCGACTCGCCGTAATTAAATATTAAAGAAACTGATCTTGCTTGACAAAATTAAATTAGTTGACTAAATTGCTTGAACCGGTTCAAATGATCGGCCTAGTTAATTTGATTGGTTAAATTGAATTGATTTAATTGATCTAATTAAATTACTTTGATTAAATTGAGCTAAATAAGTTGCTTTGGTTAAATTGGTCTAGTTAAACTGATCTAGTTAAACTGATCTAATTAAACCCATTGATTAAACTGATTTGATTAAATTGATCTAGTTAAGCTGCTTAATTAAATTGAACTGATTAAATTGTTCTAATTAAACGGCTTCATTAAATTGAATTGCTTAAATTGTTCTAGTTAAACCGCTTGATTAAATTGACGGATCCACTTAAATTGATTGGTTAAATCCGCGCAGACTCGCCAGTTCCTGGCCACGCCCCATTTGTGCAGGACGAAGGGAGGGGGAAGGGTGAGAGCGAGATAGCTTGATCTAATTAAATTGATTGATTAAATTGCTCGATCTAATTAAATCCAAGGTGGTCGCCGTTTTTAATCGAACTTTTAATCGAACTTTTAATTGCCCTAATTAAATAATCCAACATGGCCGCTGTTTTTAATCGAACTTTTAATTGACCTAATTAAATGGCGTTATCCTTTGATTATGTCACATAATTAATTTAATTGGCATTTTGATTGACCTAATTAATTTAATTGACCTAATTAAATGTCGGTATCCTTTGATTATAATTTAATCGAACTTTTAAATGATCTAATTCAAAACAAAATGGCCGCCCAACTGCCCTCTTTCTACTGCTGTTTTTTTAATTGTAATTTTAATATAGGATTTTGGAAACGCTTAAAAGTTCTTTAAGTAAATTAGAATAAACATATTTTCTAGGAAAGACTCAGAAAATTTGAAAACTGGAGGGGTTTTTTACTAAATCGATTTGTCTAGGAATATGAATGAAATATCACAATATCTCCTGTCTTCATAAAAAAGATTGCCGAAAAAACCAAAATATTTCACTGTTTGTACAACAAAAAAAAAACAACAAATGTATTTAAATATATACAAAACGTGGCCAATAGATCATGCTGAAATTTATATGGCGTAGAGTTTGTTGAATTTCCGAATTTAGAAGCAGCTGCGGCACTAAACAGATTAGTGTAAGTCGAAAAACAACGAACTTTGAGAAATACAGAAACAGAGGCGCTGCCAAGCGTGATGGGATTCCCTTTATTACATTTACTGCTTCACCGTCATGAGAAATCTCTTAGGTATTCAAGGATGATGTACAATTCCTTTCCAACACCGGTCGCATATTTTTATTCATAAATATTTTTTATCCGAATCAACAAAGGGGAGTTCATAAATCAAGTGGAATTCGGGTATACAACAACGACAACCATTTTATCAATTTGAAGTTTTTGTTGAAACTAAAAAGGAAATTAATAAATCCGCAGTCTGTTATTTCCTAATACTTGTTACACGAAATGCTTAATGAAAATTTCGTTAGACTTACGTAAAAGTTAGTCATTCAAAGTAAAAACACACCAAAAAAGTTTTAGAAGTTCCAAAAAGTAAATAAAACTTTGACATAAATGTGTTATGAGGTAAAGTTGAACTCGAGGAATTAAATAATTTTCCTTCTGTGTTTCTAGTACTTGGGCTTTTTTTGAGAAACTCTGATACTTACATTGCAACATTAGATTATGTATTATTTAATTATATTATCAAATATACAAGATAGAAAATTTTCAAGTGCTTCGTACACATTTAAAAATGAAATGTGCTTTTCTAAAGTTCCTTTGAGCTTTAATTCGAAGGTGAAAATATGATACTATAGGTAAATTACATTTATATCTCAAACCTGAAATTAGTGAATAAGTACGAATGCTGCATTAGTTTTACCATAAATTAACTACTGTTTTACGTTACTAAAAATTGTACTTTTCTGTTTGCAGGAAATCTAACGTAACCTAACCATCATATTTGGTGAGTAAAATTTAAAGTCTATTGTGATTTTTAATATTAGTCGTAGATGTCAGGTAATTTATTACAAAATTCTGAAAGTTTTTCGAGTATTTACCATCGGTTTTTACGAAACGTTTGATTAAATATTAAATCTTTTATTTAAGAGCATTTTGCCATAAAAAAAAACAGGCATTTCTTTTCATCTCTCTTGACATTTTATAAATTATATCTGTCTAGGCAAACTCGGGTAACTGCATCTAGAACATCAAGCTTTGATCACTTGGTTGAGACAACCATTTATTAACATTCCAAGAGATATCTTGGAGCTCTTACTTTAGATAAGCAGAGATTTTCTTTAACCAACTCTACTATGTCTGCGTTTTCTTGAAAATTATATTACTTCAAATTAAAGCTAGTCTCGTTGAGCAATCGGGTTTTCCAGAGTGAAATAGCTAACTAACTTTTAAGCTAGACAGTTTTGCAATCTTTATAAATTTTGTGGAACGTTAAAGTTAACAGAAATTGGTTTCCCGTGCTCCTGATATAAAGGAAAAGTTGCCTTTTTAACTTGTCAAAATACGTAAAAATTTAGAACTTCATAATTACGTTGCAAAGCCAACTAGGATTTCAGGTGCCATGCCTAACGTACTGACATGACGCTACGATTAAATTGCTATAAAATTCAATTTTAGGCGGACGTATATGAACTTTGTTACCGGCAAATAAGATTTATGTTATACACAGTTCGAATAAACCAAAAACCGTGGCTTCGTTTTATTTTACACATTCGCGAAACAATCGATGTATTTAAGCTTTTATTTTAAAATTACA
The DNA here is from genome assembly GCA_963082815.1 of Melanotus villosus. Taxonomy (NCBI): domain Eukaryota; kingdom Metazoa; phylum Arthropoda; class Insecta; order Coleoptera; family Elateridae; genus Melanotus; species Melanotus villosus. Next base: position 57,782,681 of record OY720418.1, on the reverse strand, counting down.
CAAAAATCTGCAAATTTTCTTATTTTTTGATAATTAATTTCGAATTTGGAATTATTAGTTCTGTAATAAATCCGAATTAGTTCCTTACAAGTTTAATGATTTAAGTAGATCGTAGACTTCACCTTAATAAAATTCTAGGTGACAAATGCCAGACCTCTAGTATTAACTTAAAAGGTTAAACGTTTTCATTGAGCGTAGCAAGGGAAACTAAAATAGGTTTAAACCAGCAACAAATGGTGAAACATTCGTAGAATAGAGTAGAACCGGGTTACATTTTAATTACGAACTTTGTAAGGACAATATTGGGGTATAAACCCTTCCAACTTTGCCAACTAAGATGGATATAAAGTCAGTATTAGCTGTCTGTCATATCGGGCAAACCAGAGGATCTCTGTCATTGTTTTAAAACGGGTTTGGGAGGAAATTTAGGCCGTTGGGCTAATGAAAATTTAAAGTGGGTTAACTAACGAATAATAAGAAAATGTGGCGTTAAAACATTAACAGACAAAAGGATGTTCATTTAAAATGATTTATCTTTTATTCGTGGATATAACACAGGATTTATTAAAATATATTTGCATTTTCAGTTTAGAGAATTAATCTTAGAGCTTTTGACTTCTGCCCGTTTAATTCTCGATAAAAGCATACCTTTTCCTCCTTTTTTCTTTTTTTTCTTTCTTTCGTCCTTTTTTTAACCAATCAACAGATTACATAATTCACAATCATTTTAATCCACAGGAGGCCACGGTTTTAATTATTGTGCTAGTATTAATTTATCCAAAAACAAGCAGCCTATCATTTGGTTATACAGGGTGCAATGGTGCAATGAAATCTGGGCCAACAGCATTTTGTAAATTATATTTTAAGATATCAAAATGAAATTTGGTATATGTAATATACTCTTAAAACTGCATTATTTGATATAGAACACAAATTTCTGTCAATTCCGGTTTCGCCGGAATTAACATCAATTTTGTAATTTTAAATGAACATCCTGTTATACATTTTTGGAATCTCCATTTAATTTTGCGGATATTAGTATCAAGTTTGAAACATTTTGATGATAAAGTAAATTATTGCAGAAAATTTTATTTATTAATGTAGAGCACCATAACCTGCGTAAAATGAAAGTCAGGATTTGAGTTTTTTAAAAAAGTAATCAAGGTTTCAACATAAATCTATAACTGATTACATTACTAAATATTTCCAGTTTATCTAATAATAATATAAATATAAATAATAATAATAATAAATATAATTAGTAGAGCCCCATACCAAATTCGCAACATGTTAGCAGCTGTAACCAATCGGCATTTAAGTCAAGTGACTACAACGGATCAGATGTTTACATGAGTGTTCACTTAAGAGTTAGCAAAGTTTATATATGTATAATAACAAATGTTAAAATAACTCTTCAAAATGCATCGATCGGGATACCTTTCCACATATACATCAATCGCAGCAGCTTCATTTTTCTGGCATTTGCCATAAATCAGAAGCATATCAACCCTTTCGTTTCGACTAACCGTTTCCATAGTTCACAATTATTTTGCTTAAATGTTTTAGAAAAAACAAACTGACCAATGTTTAAAGACTTGCCTGGTAGGGTGTTCATGGCAGAACTTGCTACTTTTAACTATTTGTAATACTTTTATTTCCCGTAAGAAGCTATGCAGAAATTGCGGACCGCGACAAATGCACTTACATACGAGCAAGGTAGCCGTTGTGACCAAGATGGCCGTTATGACTAAAATAAAAGTTGGCCGTTGCATTCGAGGTGGCCGTTGTGACCGGTGTCGACAAACATTGTGTCGATAAGGCGTTGGTGGCCGTTGTGACCAAGGTGGCTGTTATGGTCAGAACCGGAAGTGGCCGTTGTGACCACGGTGGCCGTTGCGTCCAAAAACTATTGGTGACCGTTGTGACCATGACAATAACGGCCAATTTTTAGGGTGGCTTTTGCGACCGGTAACTGTTGTGTCCTAAACCCCTTTAAATATCGTTTGTAAGTTTCAACCGGTGTATTAGGAACAAGATAAACTACACAAATAAGAAGACCACACTATTTGGAAGGCTACAAAGAAATTCAAACCACCTCTAACAAAAATGGATGGAAGTTGGGCAAAAACATTCACACTAATAGACTTCATCATAAACAACAACGATAACTAAATCGAGAACCTTCTAGAAACACTATGCCAAATGTCTCTATCTATCAAACCGCGAAAGTACTAAGTAACTTACCAAGAAAGGCAATAATATTATTAACAACCATTTATAACAGCATGCTTCGATTGTCATAGTACCCGCTGATGTGGAAATTCGCACAGAACACAATGATTCGTAAGCCTGGAAAACTCATACCGTTTGATAAGCTTATTGCCTGTAACATCTAAATTGTTGTAAAAACTGTTATTGAAAAGAATCAGCCAAGATGCAGGCTTATCAACTATTATTCCGGATTACCAATTGGATTTTGATTTAAAGAGCATCATTCAATAAATAAGATCACAACAGGTCTCGAAGAAAAAACGTGTGCACAGCAGTATTTTTCGACGTCGCACAGGTGTTCGAGAAAGTGTGGCATACTGGACTCCTGTATAAAGTGTGCTGGGTCGCCTGCTATACTTAATTTATACTTCAGACTTACTCACATTAAACAGCATACCATAGCAGCTTTTGCGTATGACACGGACCTGCTGGGAACATATAGCGATCTAATTGTAGCATCACAACTCCAGTACTACCTAGATCTACTTCAACAGTGGTTTGACAAATGGAGAATCAAAATCAATCAAACAAAGTCAGTAACCACAACACACGTAATTTGCCCGCAAATCAATAACAGCCCAATACCTGTCAATACCGAGACGAAATACCTGGGCTTACACCTTGATCAAAAATTAACATGGCAAAATCATATTAAAACAAAACTTAAAACTGGCTCCTGGGTCATAATTCCAAGTTATCCCATGAAAATAAACCCCGACTCTACAAGTGAATAATAAAGCCCATATAGACATATGAAATTTAACTGTGGGGTTGCACTAATCCCTCAAATAGAAAAATCTTGCATCGATTCTAATAGAAAGTCCTGTGCTCCATAGCCAATGAATGCACCCTGCTACGTCTCCAATCTAACACTACTGAGCGATCTACAAGTTCCATTCGTCACGGAAGAAATTCATAGGTTATCAACACTGTACCATAAACACCTACAAGGACATGAAAACAGATATGTTGCAGAAATAACCGACCCGCTAAGAGTCACAAGAAGATTGAAAAGACAGTGGCCTTCCGACCTACCAAGTTCCAGTCGTCACGGAAGAAATTCATAGGTTATCAACACTGTACCATAAACACCTACAAGGACATGAAAACAGATATGTTGCAGAAATAACCGACCCGCTAAGAGTCACAAGAAGATTGAAAAGACAGTGGCCATCCGACCTACAACAGGCTTCAGATGAAACTAATTGAAGCCCGCACTGCCTCACAGCTTGTAAAGAGTATCAGGATGATTTATGTATTCACTTTCTTATCTTCTAAGACATTTACTTATTACTCCATGTAAATGGCGATTGTAAATAAGTTGTACAAAAGAAAAACAACAAATGACATACAAAGTCGTTGAAATATTCACTGATACTACTACTAACTGAAAAGTGTTTATTTTCTTTTAACACAGCTATCAATACCCCTTCCCCTCGACTCTTACCTGTCAACATTTCTTTTCTATCACATCTGAAGCCATCATAGGAATTATATTATTAAATAATTCTGAATTGAATAATTTAAATGTCCAAAATGCCATTTTTCAGAATGGAGAGCGTTATCTGTATCTGTATCGTCGACTTCTTATACCTTTCGGTGTCGAGGCTGGTGCGTTTACGTATGAGGTTTTTACGGGTACAATGAACAATCCGGCCCGACTCTGTGGGTTACGTGGTTGGGGCGTCATTTAATACCTACATACTGCACCATGTGTATACAGATTGTCTGAAAACTCATGGCTAGGTAAATTTTTAAACTAAAGATCTCTCCCCCGTAACAAGCAAAGTGAGATTAAATTGCTGATCGTTTTAATTCGTGTATTCAAAGTGTGCAGTTTAAACCATGATAATATGCTATTCAATTGTGAAGAAGAGATGTGATGCCATAAGAACCATTAATCGATACGGAGAAAGAATTGGAATTTATACTGTTAATGACAGATAAAATATTTATGACAGATGTTTTTGCTTGCTTGCTTGTTATTGGGGAGAGATCTTTAGTTTAAAAATTTGCCTAGCCATGACTGCATTCTATCTTGGTTGTGCTACCCATATTGCTTATGTCTTCCTTATTGCACTCATTAATTTTTGTATGTTTAGCCTGAGTTTCGGACAATCTGTATGTGTAGGGCTTTGCTACTTTACCTCTTAGGCCTGAATTCGGAGGAGAGCGTCGTTAATTAGATGCCTAACGACGAATGATTGCTAGGACTCAATACCGACCCCCAGACTGCAGGAAAATCCTGCCCATCGGGAGATTCGTACCAAGGACCAGTGCAACACTAGTCTGATGATATAGAGGGCCTTATTCCAAATTAAATTTCCAGATTTATGCTACCTTTTTGGTGTCAATTAAATCCGTTTTTAATTTCTGAGCGTCCCACGATAGCGCAATTTGAAAAAAGATAGTTATTTTTGAAAAAAATAGGTGTGTGTATATTTTTCTACGGCACTGCAGCACTGTATAGAAATAAAATGTTCTAACCACCCTTGAATCAGCTTCATGAAGCTGATGCAGATACCTAATTTCTTGCGAGAGTATTTCACTGCAGGATCATTAGCAGGAATACTGAAATACATTGGAAGAAAAATGTAAGAAATTAATATTTTACCTCAACTGTTGCGGAATGTTTGTAATGGGACGAGAAGAGTTATATTTGAGGGAACAAAGTAGACATTTTGAGCATTTACTCTAATCATAATGCACCGGTCTTTGGATTTTACTTTTTTTATTCAGTAAAAGTTATTTGTTGTTAAATTTTATGCTTTATTATTGCGTAACGTGTAGCGAACACCACAGAATAATTTTCAATTATTGTTTTCATAACAGCAAGTTTGATATTTTGAATTTCCTAAGCTTCTGATAAAACTTCTCAACTTTAACCACTTTCATATTGAGTACCTGTCAAAACAAACGGACGTAATATTTCTTTAACCTACATTTTACATGATTTTTAATCTCATGATTTTCTGAGGATGACTTTATTTTGAATTTCTTGGTTGCCACGTTGACAAATATGGCTTGTTAACATTACTCTAACTTGAATAAAAAAATATAAGTTTATACTTGGCAACACCGATTCCGCCAAGTAAAAATCAATGTATTCGACAAAGCTAAACCATTAAAAATTGTATTTATAGAATGGAAACTGGTTATACTGGGGACAAAAATTAGACAACTTACTTATTTCATTTGTTTTCATTTGTTCAATTCTATGGTGCTTGTAAATGCTGCTTATTTTATTTTAGCCTTTTAGGAAAAAAATCAGGTCCTCGTAAAACGAATAAAGTTTTTTGAGAAAATTGGTAAACTGATGACCTAGATTCCGGCCTCAGTGTATTTTTACTGATTAATATTGATATTAACAATAAAATAAAATTAATTCTTGACTATGCTAACGAAAACGTCCCCATAAAAACTAAAAACATATTTGATAACTTGAAGTCAATTAAATTTTGAACGGATTATCTGTTTGTTTGAAACGTTACAGTCATTTTAAAGGGAATTCTAAAAAATACATTAATCTTGCTGACAAGCTAATAGGCAATTACGAAACTGAACGGATTCACATTATCCAAAAAAACATAAATCTGGAACAAAGCTTTCCGTTTTTCAGTCCGGGCGTTAAATTTCGTCATTTCTAAAGCAATTTACTTAAAATTATCTGCAGCAACAGTAAGCAATTCATTTGCAGCGCAATGATGTGCCAAAGGTTTCCGAAGTTTCCAAAATTTATTTTATTCCATTTTCGATTCGAAATTGCTTTCCAGTGATTTACAGGATGAATTAATTAACCTGCGGAGTTCAAAACAAAGCAGACGATACACTTGGAGAGAATAAGAAAGTTTGAGCAGTAAACATCGGTTTCCTCGAAAACTTGTTTCGAGTTCGACTTAATATTTACTTTGAAGTTGGTTTACTGACATACCCCCGTCATGCACGATGATTTGGGGAAACCAATTTTATGTACACCAAAGCGTTAATCTTAATAATGTTGAAAGGCAAAAGGATATCGTAGATGGAGAAAAAAGTAGAAACTTTTAACAAATCTCAATTTTTAGCCGGGTATAAATTATTTCTGTTTAAGCAGAGTGTACCAAAAGGGACCAATCCAGAAACAAATTGAGATGAATGACGGTTTGTCCTTTTATTTTAGGCTTTTATAAATGGTTATAGTCTGAAACGCGGTCGTTTTCTAGGACTCTGCTGTGCCATTTGGAACCTAAATATTTTAATGGACTTTTTTATATGACAATCCTAACAGTCAGCACAAAAAAGTAAGTTCTGAAAAAGGAAAACGAAATATTTTTCATGTTTTTATCGGTTACTTTATGTATTGGTTTTGTATTATTTAGAGTAAATGTAGAGCAATTTATAGGGAGTGAATCGATACCGTGGTAAAGATTTTATTTAGCTGGTAGTATCTCTGATAAAATCAGATACATAAGTAAAATAGGTAATTTTCGCAGAGAAAAGGATCCCATTTGTTACAAATAATACGGGTAGCTCTGGTTCAGCAGGAACATCCTTCAGGATTCTTTTCTTGGTGGAACGTTTTGTTAAATTAGTTATCGTTAAATTTCATACTTCAAGTGAAATAGGTGAGCTTCTATAAATTATTTGGAGAAAACCCCGTCTAAATTTAAAATGAAATTTAATATAAAATGTTTAAACGCTTTGGTATATTCTTATCTTGAAAGAATTGGTTTCTTACTATTCCGTCTTTTTCAAATGTGTGTGAGATCTTTCGGATGCGAGATTATTGATAAAAACTTCACAACTTCAGGAAGCTCGCTTTAGGATCGAATTAGAATTTTTCAAGAATTAACAATAATTTTTAAATCCATCCCATTGATAAATATTCAGATAGTAAAAAAATAGAATTAGTGGAAGTAGTATTTGATTTACCAGAACGTAGCACGCAGATTGTGCTTTGTTAACCACGCAACCTTTTAAAGAAAATTTAAAAATTAATTTGTTGAAATTATCTGATTTCCTGTTTTTGCGAAAGGTCATTCATTATAAACATGCTAGCATTTTTGCTTTCGTAAAAAGTATTAATTGTTAGGAATTTAAGTGTTTATATTTACCTGTAAAGCCTTTCATTTTTAAGAAATTTCTTTGAAAAACCAATTTTTTCTCTAATTTTTCGTTGGCGTACCTATAAATAAAACTAGGAAAATATAAGGCATTTTCTTATCTTACTAAAACCGTGCAACAATTCGATAATAATTTCAGATATTTTCATTTTAAAACATATTTAACTTAATTATTTAGAAAAACCGCAGAACTAGTCTGCTTGACAACCGTCTGCACGATTGGATTTACCTGACGTTTGGAGTATCCGACAATTTGTCAAATTTGATGGTGTGAATGGTCATCGGTTGGATGTTTGTCGACGAATGAAGTGATCAATCTGTTGCCTCGACAATTTTCGACGAGTTTTTCGATTGTAGTGAACAAAAGATAAGCCCAGGTTTATATGAACTTAAGACTTGTCTTGTGTTGAACCCGGAAATGAACTGAGACAGTTTCAGTCCTATGAGAAGGAACTGAAAAATACGATTAAAACGTATGGGACTTTGCTTTTAGTTAGATCGAAGTTCGGATTATTCTTTTGGTTTTTGCGAAATTGGTGATTGATATTCAAAAGCCTTTAAGAGAAAAACAATTTCAGAGAGCTTTTATTATATTAACGAATAAATTTAGATCTTATTTGAAAGGCTGAAATCATTCTGTAGTTTTCCAAAAAAACTTGTATTTATTATTTATGTCCTATTCCAACTAATTTTTCAGGACTATGAGCTTGAAACCTACATTTTTCTGTAAATATTATTTTCGTTTATTACAAACATAGCAAAATTTCCTAGAATTTAAATCTTCCAATTATTATATTTTAGAGTAGCACGTAGCATCATTAAAAGTTTCAACAAACATCTCCCTTATTTAAAAATTCGTTAGGAATGACTATTATTCTGATAAAATGTTAACGAAGCTTTTTAGGGAGTTGCATATGCCTTGTTAACTATTGTATGTAAACAATTTGTTTTCTAAATAAATTTTATTAAATAACTTCCTGGCAACACAATTCATGTCCGTTTTGATTAATACTTTGGTTCAAAAAAACGAAATTTAGAACTACTAGGATCCCATTAGCTAGCAATTTTACGGTATTTAACAGTATAGCGAAAAATCAAAGTGCTTTGTATTTAGTGCAGATAACGCCTTTCTAGAGAAACTTCCACACTAAACGCGAGGGATTACTCGAAAACTCGAGAATTGTGTTACATTTTGGAGAGTCAGTTTGTTTTTTACTTTCTAGAGCTTAACTGGAGTAGCTTTAAACATAAAACTTTTAGAATAACAGAATGTCTTATAAAAAACCATTTGTACAAATCGAAACGTATTGTTAGACGTTAACACTTTATAATTAAAGTTAAACTCGTATAATTAAGGGAAAACAAGATCAAAACAGATTTCTAAGGACACACTTTAAACGATGTCTCATTAGGGCACCGAAATTGTTAGCGATAACGATAACACCTTTAAGCCGGCTCATTTAAACGAAATGGTTGGTTAGATTTGGTTCATTATACTGGTAAATTCGAAAACCGATTTTGATGCTTTGTTGGTTAAATTAAAGTCGTGTGACCTATTCTGAAATTTTATTCGGTTAACGAAGAGCACCAGGTGTAATTTTCTTGAAGGATGGTTTGGTAGTAATTTTGCTCGGTTGTTTGTGGCTGAAACCAAAACAAGGGATTAAGTTTACAGTTGATTATGTTTAGGTTTCAATATTAAAAAAATGTTAAGTTGTTTGATATGAATCGATGCGTACTGATTTCTTAGTGTCATCAGAATGATCAGTTCTAACTCAATTTCTTCTGAAAATGTCCAAAACTTAAATAATAAAGCATAATTTCATATTTTCTTTTGAATTTTTCAAAAATTGCATAGATGAGCTTTAGTAACTATCAAGTTTTAAAATTTTCAAACGATTGTAAAGTTTCTTTTAAAAAACTAGATGTCAAGTATTATTTCACACCACGAACTTTAGAAAGATCTATCCCGGAGAATAAATAATATTAGGGAGACATATAATTTACTTTATAAACACCTGTTTTCAAAGCTGGCAAAAAAGAGGTGTGTGAAGTTATACACGAGCTTCCATATACACGAGCTTTCGGGCATGCGCACAAAAACCAGGTTGCGTATTCTGAAAGCGAGATAGGGCAACCCATGTAAATGGCCGCCATGCGAAGTAAACAAAACGCCCCTTTTCATAATTCTTTAAATAATTCAAAATTTAAGCGACACAATTATTCACCATCCACACTAAACTGTTCTACATAAAATTCTGCGCGTTTCCCAAGAAAAATCAAACGCTGCCATGCACGTAGAACTGAATAAATAATGTTTAAAGTACACGGGCATTCAAATGGGCGAGCTCGGCGCGCCATTCCTAAATTGTTCTAAAATATGCAAAAACCAAGCGTGTGAATGATTCTCGTTTCTGTTAAAAGATCGGCTATGCTGGTTTATAGTTTCAGTAAAAATTTCGTGTCAATTCCTGTTCTAATCATGCTAATAATGTTAAAAAGTAACTTCGAAGTACAAAATGTTAAGCTCGAACTCCGGCCATCTTGAATGTCGGCATTCCCGTTCAAGGTAATTGAAGATATCTAAGTAGAACATTTCATTTTGCTGCATACCAACCGATTTCACATACTATTTTATAGTTTCATTCACAATTTTACATCAATTCTTGCTCTAATAATGCCACTAATGTGAAAAGCTCAATCGAAGTGAACTGCCAAGCCGGCCATCTTTGTATATGTAAAGCTATAGAGTAACATCGTTTACGGCGTTTGTGCCAGCGCCATCTTGTGTCGGTTATTGATTATACGGTCTTGTAGAAAGATGTAAATTTGCTATTGAACTAAAAAATTAGATACCTATAATAATATTATGTTATTTCGAAAGATGGCTGTAGTGAAAAAGATTTTAGTAATTTTAAAGAGGCTTATATTCAATATAATATGTTGGCACTATTGGCAGCACATCATTATAAACTTACGTAACCTCTCTGTTGTATTTGTTTATATGTTTATGTTTATTTTAACCTAACTTTCGGAGATGGATGTACCAATGTTGATTTCGCTTTATAACAAAACCGTTATCTTTGTTGTTGTATAATTGTTTGTATTGTGTTCCAAGTCGAATAAAGTAAATTATGCTCTTGTTTAAACGAACGTACAGAGAAAATCAACAACAACAAATAATTTTGATAAATGTTTGTACCTTCACCATTTAAAATGAAATTTGCCTAATATGTATATTCATAAACAGATTTTTTTAAACTTAAAATGGTAGAAAATAATAGATGTAGGAATATTATACTGCTCTTTGCTAATAGATTCTAATCAGGCTATATAATCTGAAGGTATACGTTTATAAAGGTAAATAAGTGGTAATAGGTGACCTCCAGGAGGTTAATTTTCTATTTACGCCATAGTTTTAAGTTCTTTTATAGTGATAATAAGTTCATAGCAACTTTGTTGGTGTGTCTTCTTGTAGGTGCTTGACGCAGATTACTGTGGAACACAAGGTCATTGCCGTTTCTGCTTAGAATTGGATGTGCAAATAGATGAAAACGGTGTCATGTTTAAGTTAACGGCTTTAAAGTATTTATAAGTGGGTGAACTTTGATTTCAATATTAACTGTAGGGCACAAAATAGCAACTCATAAATTTAGCTTTTGCCTTTGTCACCAAATAACTACGTTACATAAAGAGAAGAATTCTAAATTAAAAAAACAAAGTATGTATAATTACAATTTATATTTATTCAGCTTACTAAAAAAAAAACACATGCTGTTCCAATTGAAACTACATCTCTTTGATTTCAAAATTTTTTAAATAAAATAAACTACTATTACATATGCATAAATAAAGGTTGGTGTCTTCGGAGCCTTTTGATGCTGATTGCTGCTTTTGGAAATATACTGTAAAGCTGTCGTTGTCATGAAACAAAAAAAAAACAAACTTAATTATCTACAATTTCAATAGAGATTACCATTACATTACTAACCTTGTATCTGTTGGAGTAGATTCTTGCTGCTAGTTTTAATTATTTCGTCTTTTTTCAGCGTAAAAGTGTCGCATGTGAATTTTTGTCGTTCGTCAAAATAAAGGATTCCTTCGAAAACAACATAGCAGTAAAAAAACATTTTAAGTTGGTTGGATTCTTTTTTGCTTGGTCTTGGCCAATAGAAACTGTATCGAATATACAGTGACTATTGTACAGCAAGGACCAACGAGTAGGTGCCAGAGGCAGTAGCACGTAAAATTAAATCAGAAGCTTTGTGTGAAAATGATTTTGCCAAAGATGATTATAAAGCCGTCGAAATAATGTATACAAACCAAAAAACACAGTATATTCGTCACTTCTTTAATACATCTTATACAGCTGTTTACCTACATTTAGATTGGACATATTCTTTCTGCTCAGACTATTTTAAAAAGATTAATAATGTGACTTTACATTTGGATGCCACTGGTAATGTGGTAAGAAAATTTAATAAAAATAGTAAGAGAATTTTTTATTACGCGGGTATTATTTACCAATCCAATAAAAATCGAAACAAACTTTTGCCCACAAATCATTTCATGCAGGAATATTACCTTTCAACAATGTAGTTGTCGATTTTAGTTGGCCGCTAATTCATGGCGTTTTAGAAACATTTGCAGAAAAGTCAGTATTAAATTATTTAAATATTACCCATGGTTTCCTTCAAAGCCAAAATGTTTTACAAGCAAGCTGTAACCTTTTTACAGTTCACATTTGTGCTGCACACTTCATCAAAATGGTAGCATCTGATGCAAAACAAGAAGCAAAGAAAAATAAAAACTTAAAAAACTTTCTTGTGGGTGGTATTAACAATTTAATGCTGGCTAAAAGTTACGATGAGTGCAAATCATTATTTAAAGATTTTGCATTAATCTTAAGTAATAACTTTTATACAGAAGAAGTGAAAGCTGCTTTGGAAAGGTTTAAAAATTGTGAAGTAGAAGAAACTCAAGAAGTATTAGAAAATTTAGACGATAAAATTGAAAATATTAATTTTGACACTCTCTATAAAAAAAGCCCATTTTACAATGATTTTTTGATAATTAGAAACACTGTAGTAACTTTTGGAGGTTCTACTACTGAAAACCCGTGGTACTGTCCAGGTTTCTTAGAAAAATCAATAAAGAAATATTTATCTTATTTTCCATTTTGGTCTAGAATATTAGTTAAAGATAAGTCAAAAGACGTATTAACAAATAACCCTGTAGAATCGTGGTTTAATGTGGTAAAAAATCATATTTTAGAAAAAAGAGTCAAATCTTAAATGTACTAGATTTATTCAGGCAACTAGTGATTATTTGGAAAAACTTTATATCGAAAATATGTATTTATTGCCACAAAAAAATCGTAAACGGAAAAGAAATTTAACTGAAGAGCTAAATTCTACTCAAGAAACCTGGAATAGGTCACCCAAGCGGCAACAGAAAACTACAACACATCTCCAACAAACAAAACATTTGTCAAGTACTATAAATAACATTCAAACAAAAATTGAAAAAAATTTCTATTCTAATTCTGTTTTTAAATATCAGCAGTTTACTAACAGTTGTTTAAGTAATGTTCAAGCTGCATACATTGCAAAATTTAATTTTGAAGGGTACAACCTTAATGACTTGGATTTTGCAGATTTCTCAACTTTGTTTGAGGGAACTTGTTGTTGATGAACTTATTATCACTATAAAAGAACTTAAAACTATGGCGTAAATAGAAAATTAACCTCCTGGAGGTCACCTATTACCACTTATTTACCTTTATAAACGTATACCTTCAGATTATATAGCCTGATTAGAATCTATTAGCAAAGAGCAGTATAATATTCCTACATCTATTATTTTCTACCATTTTAAGTTTAAAAAAATCTGTTTATAAATATACATATTAGGCAAATTTCATTTTAAATGGTGAAGGTACAAACATTTATCAAAATTATTTGTTGTTGTTGATTTTCTCTGTACGTTCGTTTAAACAAGAGCATAATTTACTTTATTCGACTTGGAACACAATACAAACAATTATACAACAACAAAGATAACGGTTTTGTTATAAAGCGAAATCAACATTGGTACATCCATCTCCGAAAGTTAGGTTAAAATAAACATAAACATATAAACAAATACAACAGAGAGGTTACGTAAGTTTATAATGATGTGCTGCCAATAGTGCCAACATATTATATTGAATATAAGCCTCTTTAAAATTACTAAAATCTTTTTCACTACAGCCATCTTTCGAAATAACATAATATTATTATAGGTATCTAATTTTTTAGTTCAATAGCAAATTTACATCTTTCTACAAGACCGTATAATCAATAACCGACACAAGATGGCGCTGGCACAAACGCCGTAAACGATGTTACTCTATAGCTTTACATATACAAAGATGGCCGGCTTGGCAGTTCACTTCGATTGAGCTTTTCACATTAGTGGCATTATTAGAGCAAGAATTGATGTAAAATTGTGAATGAAACTATAAAATAGTATGTGAAATCGGTTGGTATGCAGCAAAATGAAATGTTCTACTTAGATATCTTCAATTACCTTGAACGGGAATGCCGACATTCAAGATGGCCGGAGTTCGAGCTTAACATTTTGTACTTCGAAGTTACTTTTTAACATTATTAGCATGATTAGAACAGGAATTGACACGAAATTTTTACTGAAACTATAAACCAGCATAGCCGATCTTTTAACAGAAACGAGAATCATTCACACGCTTGGTTTTTGCATATTTTAGAACAATTTAGGAATGGCGCGCCGAGCTCGCCCATTTGAATGCCCGTGTACTTTAAACATTATTTATTCAGTTCTACGTGCATGGCAGCGTTTGATTTTTCTTGGGAAACGCGCAGAATTTTATGTAGAACAGTTTAGTGTGGATGGCGAATAATTGTGTCGCTTAAATTTTGAATTATTTAAAGAATTATGAAAAGGGGCGTTTTGTTTACTTCGCATGGCGGCCATTTACATGGGTTGCCCTATCTCGCTTTCAGAATACGCAACCTGGTTTTTGTGCGCATGCCCGAAAGCTCGTGTATATGGAAGCTCGTGTATAACTTCACACACCTGCAAAAAAGTATTGGTACTTCTGTTTAACTCAAACGCCCCCATTGAAAATCACACTCCGAATTCCTATTCAACCACGGACACTTTCCTGAAAAGAATTTCTAAGCTCTCTTCCGAGGCAAACATGATAAGGTCCAATTCAAAGCAAGAGTGGAGAAACTGAAATTTCCTAATAAGATGCAATTTAATTTTTCTCCGAAATCAAGTACTCTTAATTCTTTTACATTAAAAGCGCCTCGTCTAAAATGAATCAATCGATTTCCAAACTTAAGAAAATTGTCGCTCATGGCGTGTAATACGATCGTTCGAGTATCCTAAAAGGAACAGTCCGGTATAGAAAGAAATTAATTTCGGTAATACAGAAATAACGAAACTACTTATCCGCGGAAGAAGAAGCAGACGCTGACGAGAAGGGCTATCAAGAAAAATACGATAGCGCCGTAAAACCCCAAGATTAGGTTACTCTAAACAAGTTCACTTTATTTTAACCTTTAACGGAGCCCTAAACGCATTTGGCATCGAATAAAGAGATCACAACGTTCAGGCCTCTGACTCGTTCTCGAATATCAGAAGACGCGTTATATTTGGTTACCTGATACGACTTGAACGACTTTTAAACATCCAAAGAGGGGCGCGTTCTCTTTGAATTAACTTCGATCGTAATTGATATCGGCGTGGGACACCTTGGAAAATGAAGTTAACAAAAAAGTCCGCTTCGTAATATCCTATCGGCGGCGGTCTCCGCAAACAGTTACAGCAAACGTTCCGAACTTTTTTGGTACAAAGAGGAAAAAGCTGTTTGAAAATTGAAATGCCGGTCTGAAAACCTATACAAGTTTACTATGACCTTTTCCGCCATTATTTGACTGATGCTTGCTAGCCTTGCTTGCTGTTAACGAACTTGATAAATTAAAAAAGAATTAGGAAAAAACCTTGATTAGTTTTTCATTTTGTAATTTCAGCACTTCTAAATCAGTGGTTTAGATTGAGTTTGAATGAAGTTTTTTAATCAATATCTACTAGATGTCTGAAAGAAACTCCTGAAAAACTATAAGACAATTTAATAATCAAATACTATTTCGTAATTTTCACTGACGACAGCAGCTTAGCTACCGAAATTCGTATTTAATATCAAATTTTCTTTCGGGATTTTTTCAACCATTTCGAATGGCTCGCTTCACAAAATTTTCCAATTTTATTGTGATTTTTTGGGAATATTTTCTATTGTTTCTAGTCGTTTTCAGTCTAAAATTTAATTTTTGAAATGCCAAGGCCATTCCAAAGATTACCCTTTTTTACTATTAAATATTTAAAAATACGAATATCTGATTGCCTCTTAAAAATTAATTAACATCATTTTTATAGCAGGTATAAAGGCTTCCTGTTAATGAAATATCAAGAACCATTCCAGTACATTTAATTAAAATTTATCCCTTTAGGAAATCTTTATTAGGCCATTTTATAACAAACAACATCCTTGTACTCCGAAAATTCATTTTTAAAGGTAGGTATTTCAAAACATTATTCAAAGAATGAGGGGCTTATAATCTTTTATGAAAGAAATTTAATTTAGAGGTGGCTTGAAAGTCGAACTCGTCATCTCGTAAATGAGATATCACGTAGTAAAAAGTAAAGCACAAAATGGGAGTTATGATGAGAAAGTTAACTGGCAGGTATTTCTGTTACTCGGATTGTATAAAGCTTACCTAAATTCAAACGGAGTTAAATTTAATCTAAAATTTCAAATTTATTTTGAAAATAGGTTTATAGTTCTGCTAAGGATGCCTTCCAAATTATTTGAAGATTAATTAAACTTTGACTAAATGTTAAAAAAATATATTTCAAATGTGTTTTTGTTTAAAGTATTTATCAACATTGAAGGACCTTCCTTTGCTATTAGACTCAGTTGCTGCTTCTTTAACACAAGGTTTGGCCTGAAAGTAATGTAAATGAAACACAGTTGTCGAACTATTGTTGAAATTGTTGTAAACCTTGAAATGAAGGGTTGATTATTGTAAGAATTCATACCCTCTTTGAATTCGCCGCGTTTTGCTTTCTTCAAAACAGTTTAGTTAGTAGGTTTTTGAAAACAAAACAAACAACTGTTTACCCACATGCTCATATTTTTTGAACTTAATTTTTACAAGTTTTCTTTAGTGAGTTTTTGGGCATACTTTAATTCGCCACAGCAAATTAACATTAAGTTGCTCCAATGTATTATTGGGGCCTCCTGGTCCTTCGAGTATGTAGTCCAGATGTTATGAATTCAATGTTCAATATAGAAAATTATACAGTGAGTGGTTTTAATTAAGGCAATCTCCATTGCACCAACCATACCAATGAATATTCGAAGAAATTGTGTACTTCGTCCTACAATTATTAATTGCCAATATTTATTTAAAACTTAATACGAAGGTTTAACCTTATAATAAAAACAAATCTTTAGGTGCTGCTTTCAGTTAACAAAAATATGATAATAAAACACATTCGTTGATTTTAAGGCTCGCTATCACGCGATGTTCTAAACAGGGTACTTTCAATAAAATCACACGTTGTGTGCCAGTTTTGCAGAGCGATGCCTCATTTCATTTTATTTCTTCCTAGTATAGGTCTTTTGATAAGCAAGTTTTCCTTGCATACTTGCCAACACCGCAGGTCTTTTTGAGATAACGAAGCATGCCCAAGGGAACATTGAACGTTGACAGTTTTGTAAAAAAAAGAACCGCTACGCGATTGACGAATTTCGTTTTAACTTCACAGAACTTGTAAACTCATCACATTGTTCCCTTCGATTTATATACTTTTTTTATAGGTGTCACACCTATTGTATCACACGCTTGGGAATAAGAACTGAAATTATGGTTTATTGCTCGCAATCGAAGTTTAGAGTTTTAGATCGTATGTTTGTTTTCAAACTTCCAGGCAATTATTTGAATTTTACTGATTATTTGCTCTAACGTTTTTTTACGTTGTTTAACTTATATACTTAAAACTTTTGTATAACATATGGCGCTTCAAATTTTAATAAAATTAATTATCGTTTTTCATACGTCCTAGGCAACAGATATAGAAATTGATCCTGCTAATCATTTCTAATCCAATAGAAAAAAATTGCATATTTACTTATGCAATTTACGCGTATGTTCCTACTTTTCAGTCATAAATGTTTTTAATTTCTTGCTTAATTGACGGACATAAATTTTCTTAATGTGCTTAACTGTAAGCCAATTTATGACCATTTGTTAATTACTAAGAGTTCCTCTTACGCCGTTGTGAATACTAAAATGCGGCTTTATTCTTCTAAAATAAAAATCTGGGGCCTGGGGTACATTGTAATATAACTACGTGGCACACAGAAGCTAGTGGAATAAGGGAATGAGCCAACATAAAATCGTTTGACGTTTTCTGCACATAAACTTTTCGCAATTTAAACGCGTCATTACGGTCTCTTCGTAACTGTTATGACTGCATAACATTTCAAGTTTCAAAGTATGTTGAGTTTTCTCAGTTTAAAGGAACATTACTGAGTTTGTTTGTTTATTGATTGTTTGTGGCCTCGGAATATAAGTGAATTTCAAATTTACCCTCTAAAGTCTTCTGAATTATTCTTAAGTTCTGTGTGTAATTTTAATATTTAACATTTTTTAACATTTTGCTAAGTTTATTATATTATAATATAAAGCATTGACGATTTTTTTTACCATGGTAGGCCATAATTTTAATGTATTATGTTGACATTACATCTAATCGTCAGTTGGACGCATCCTTTTTTGGCAGACGTTGAATGTTGGAATACAGAGGCCAAATGCGCCTTGTTATTAGAATCAATAAAATCCGATTAATTTTTCCAAAAGCTTAAGTTCTTCTTTTGCTTTCCCGCTTGTACCGTTAGGTGTAGGGCTTCTTCAGCCAGGTGTTGAACTCTTTCCTATCTTGAACCAGTCTCTGCACCTCTCTGAGGATCTTTCCTCTTCTCCTTCACTTGACTTCAGCAATGTGATTTTCCAACTCAATCCTAGGAACTAGGAAGCCCTCGAGTTGGTTTTCCTTCCGATCGGACTTGCCGGATTTGTTTGGATTTGCGGTCATTTATGTCATACGGGTAATACGCCTACCCAGCTCAATAATTGTTTCCGCTTAATATAGGCTCTTGTTTCAGATCTTCTCTGATTGCTGTGTTATGAACGATATATCTTCTCGTTTTGCATACCACTTTTCTGCGGTATCTCATCTCAGCAGCCACAACTCTGCTTTTAAGCCTCTGTTGTATACGGCTCTGTAAACGTGCATATTCGTTTTTTGGTTAATTACTCATTTCCCTACAATAGTATTGTTGATTTTGTAATAGATCCGACTAGCCTTGGGGATCCTTTTGTTGATTTATGTGTCTAGCTTCCCATTTGATTTAAAGATAGCACCTAGGTATTCAAACTGGTCCTTTGTTTTGTAGGTGAATTTTTCCATGCGGGTGTTCCTGTGGTGAACTGCGCCACTTTGGTTTTCTTTATATCAATAGACATGCCACGATCTTCCATTTCATGTGCCCATACTGTCAGGGTCTGCTGTAAATCAGCTTCATCCTCAGCCAGGAGAGTGATATTGTCCGCATATACCAAGGACTGCACGTACACTGGATTCATTACCCAGTTTTCAATTTTCAGTCGCTGGCACCTTCTCTTGCACTATTTTATTACCTGGTTCATAAAAATAACAAATAGGAGGGAGCTAAGACTGTGGCCCTGTTTTGCACCAGCTATCCTCCCAGTAAACCAAATGATGTAAAAAAGACATAAAATAGATGTAATATTTAAGTATGGAACCTCTATGCGATGATCGCTTTTACAGCTATATTACCTAAATACGATGTTTAATGTCAGTACGGTGTGACCGACCCGTTTAGAAGTAAAATAGATGTAGAATCAACCAACATAAAATAGATGTATTTGTACAAAACTTCTACATAGGAATGTATATTTCACGTTGTTAAATCAACGTTACATATACTTTTTAATGTGTGCAGTTATAAATACGTTTTCCTGTGTAGTTTTATTTTACAGGTAAGTTAGTAACATAGATAATACGTTGCCTAACTAATTTCATTTCAATAACTGATATTTAATTAATTTCAATAAGTGATAATTAATTAATTTCAATAACTGATAATTAATTATTCATATTTAGTGGTAGTGAAGATAATAACCTTAATGAGTAATAAACGTTAATCAACTGCCTTATACTTTTTTCACTTAGTTTTTGTTTAGTTATTTACTAATATAGTGCAGATATCTTTCTCAAAAGTAAAACAAATATATAAATATTAAAGAAACATATATTTAGTCTTGTAAATTACATACACAAATTTACAAATTACAAATTGTTTATATAAATGGATATGATAGGTATGACTATAACTATAATTTTTAAAATCTAAATCTAAATTACATTACATTATTACTGCGGCTAAGGTTTATTGTTAAGTAACAGTTGGCGTTGGTACCATTTGAGACGAATTTGTTTCTTTTGGAAGTTCGTCGTCAAGATTCTCTAGTTGTGGTAATGTGTCTAATGGCAATGTGTCTAATGGCAATGTTAATTCCTTAATAAAAGAAAGTCAGGTCATGTCAGTCGATGTAGATGGCCTACACTCTGCTTCAGGTGGCGGCGATTCTAGCTCATCTAAAGTAAAATAGCATATTAGTTATATTGTTATAAATGGTTGTGTAGGTGAATGAGCTAAAGTACTATGTAATTATTATAAAAATAAACACACCGCTAGCTACGTTTGAAATTAAATTAATTTCAAAATATTTAAAACGTGGCCCTGTCTTAATAATATGTTTTTATAATATAATTATACATGCAAGAAATGTTACTAAAACAAAAACTACTCTCTAGTTATAGCTTAAGAAGTTGAATATAGTTACCGTAATTGTTTAGCGGCGGAGTTGGGGAAAGTGAGTTTTTCCTTAAAGTTGGAAGATTCCGCCTGGAAATTCTCTTGTTTTGGTAAACATTTTCGTCGCCACTACAATCTACGTTGCTCAAATCGGACAAGGCCATTTCCCGATCTAGGGCTTCTTGATAAGTTTCTATTTAAAAATACAAATAAGTAATAGGAACACCTATAATTAATAATATCTTGGTAATAAATTTGGTACTTACTAAAGTATTTCTTTACCCTACATGAGTATGTTTTCCAAGATGTGGGATCTGGTTGGGCCCTTTTTATGAACAATTGACGGCCTGGCTGTTTCAAATTTGGCCAATAACACTGGTTATTAAATAGCCAATTTGTCGGCACAACGCTATAAGTCTCCTCGTCTGATGTTCTTTCGTCTTAAAACTCAACAATCGCAAATTCTTTATTTGAGCACATTTTTAAATTCGCGATGTACACGTTAAGACATACAAAACGTAAATGCATTGAAAAGTGCGTTCTCTCAAAACTCGAAAACCGAAAACCACCCTCGCGGAGAGCTGCTTTATGCTAATTTACTTGAAAGCAGGTAGTTGAAACTTAACAAAACCCTTGTCCGAGGAAAGTACCTGATGATATTTACCCTGTAAATACAGCTACGTAAAAAGTTCAGCACTATTCCTTCTTCCACGAAAATTTCTTTTAATATAATCATTATCTTTTTTATTTTAGTTAGAATTAACTACCCTGCCTATATACCCTGTCATTATAAATGTATACTACAGAAACTTAAACTTAATTCTACATTTCACTGACCAATTTGTATAAATGATCTCGAAAAACCTACCCTGAAATGCCAATTTTTATTTTATTCCTTTTCCATTTCCATTTTATAACTTAAAATCGCTTTAACCTTAAATTTTTCTAGAACTTATATTGTCTATTTTAAGTTACTTTGAATTTAAACTTAATTTACTAAATATTTAAACGTCTAATTATGACATGAATCTTTACAAAACCAAATTAGTATTATTTTTAATAGCAGATATATTATTATACCGTTATAAGTTATAAGTAATTTTTTAACATACATTTTTCACTATTTCAAAGCTTTAATTTAAGAAGTTTATAAAATATTAGTTTAGTTAATTTTTTTGTATTCTGGAGTTGACGTAGTCCAACTACTACAAGATGCCTTTAAACCTTTAAAACGCAGTTTAAATAAATACAAGTTATACGTAAACTGTACCTTTCAGCGTTCGTAGAATAACGGAAACAAAGCTTAAGGACACCTGTAGAATTTGCATAACGGTACTTTTGCCGAATTCTAAAAGTTGCTTATAAATAAATTGCTCTTCAAATACCCTTTTATAAATTGATTATTCAGATAATTAAGTATTCAGTATTGTGCCAAAACTTTAATATAAAGATTAGTTTTTGAAATAAAAGTGCTTCTAAAAAAAGAAAACATTTGTATATTTCAAAAATTGTGTATACGTGCAATAAATTTTAAAACTACAGAGCAAGGCCCCGTTTCATGGCTAAATTCCTTATATTTTGTTTTACACAATGGGCCGTATGCTGATCTTATGTTTAAAGTTGTCTCTAACTAAAGTCGTGTTTAGCGTAAACATAAAACGATATAGCTTTATATAATTTTATATGTGTATAAGAGAGATACACGATGTTGCCATGGCAATTAAACATGACGTTAAATTTAAATATGAGATCAGAATACGGGTCAATGACTTTAAAATGTAAACATTATTTAAGCCCTTATGCTCCCTAAAGAAGGTTAGTTAAAAAGTCAATTTGATTCCTCGACTGTGCTTCCAATATTTAAAAATAACGCAAAACCGAAATCTTAATGCTCCAGGTGTTAAATTATTAAAAGTAGATGTTTTTATATTGGATTTATATGTTTAATTTCAAAATACGTCTTTATGTAAACTATTTTGGTTATGTTCCTATTAATTAAAAGACTTGAATGTGTTATTATAGCTCGATTTATTTACTATTTTCTTGATGGCTTTTGGAAAGACAGAATAATGCTGTGTTACTTCTTTTTTATAAGTTATTGATCTTTATCTTATCAACATAAACAGTTGCTTATTGATTTGCAAATACACAGCACACGTAATATATTTTTCGTCTAAGACATACACTCACATGTTTACGTTTCAAGCATTAGTACTGAGGGACGTTGTTTATATTTTGATAAAAAGAGCAATGTATCATAGAAGGGACAAGGTAGAAGTAATATTACAATTTTCAAAACTAATTTAACTTTAAAGTTAAAATTGCGTAGATCATATGAAGGTATACTTTGAATATATTAAATCAGTTTACATAAAATAGAAATGAAGCCACACTGCAAGCAATCGAGGTAAACAGTGGAAACGTTAGTGAGAAATAGTCAATGCAGACGTGTAAGTTGACTATGTTTAACAAAAGTAAACTTTGAATATATTAAATTAGTTTACATAAAATAGAAATGAAGGCACACTACAAGTAATCGAGGTAAACAGTGGAAATGTTAGTGAGAGATAGTCAATGCAGACGTGTAAGTTGACTATGTCTAACAGAAGTAAAAAGTTTATTGTATGCGCTAACATCGTTTTAAAGTTGCACTCTCTACGTAATTTAGACATAACCAAGGGCGACGTTGTTCCTGTTAGGTCTATAAGCTACCAACGATATATTACCAAATACAACATTCACTATGAAACCTCTTTGAGAGGATTTGCGACATCTATATAATGTTACTGGTTTACTGGGCTGACTATGCCTTGTACTCATTTATATAGGCCCTTGATACGCTGATTCAGACTTTGCGAGACTCCTTCAGCATCAAGTGCTATCTAATATCTAAAGCTGTTCCCTTGGTACCGAATCAAATGCTGCACGTAAGTCGATGAATGTAGCACACACGTCTTTTCCTCGGCTGAGTCTCTTATCTATGATACTGCGTAGAGTGAACATATGGTCTTGAATTTGCTTATTGGGTCTGAAAGCAGTCTGTTCTTCTTCAAGATTCTGTTCGACCTCTCTCCTCAGCCTCATTTCCAATACCTTGGAATAGATCTTTGCTATGACGCTCGAGAGGCAGATGGCTCTGTAGTAGGAGCACTCCAGAGTACTCCCGTTCTTATGAATAGACACAATAATATTTTTCTCCCAATCGCCGGGTATTGTTTTAGCTTGTACCCTATGTTGTACGCGAAATCCGATGAAATTTCGTCCCAAGTGTCTGCTTTGTCCACCTTCATGATGCCTACTGTTTCCTCAATGCAGCTTCCTCTCCTTCCTATTCAGGTTATTCTCCCCTGAAGGTTTCTTCATAGTAATCATGCCAAACCGCGAGAATGTCACATTTTTTGGTCTGCACTTATTGATGTTTATCTTTAATGTTTCAAATCTTCTTTCCGAACTTTCTTCTAAGACACTTTAAAGTAATGCTAAAACTTTTATTGATTTGTTCGGTAGCTGGATTCCATTTCTTCCTCTAATTTTTCCCAGGTGGGTGTTTTAGCTGTTCGCACTTTATGTTTGACTTCACTGTGAGGTTGTACATAGGCTTGTCCAGTGCTCTTCATCTTTGTTCGTCATATACTCTTTCCAGGTGTTCTTCTTCCCAAAAGTTTAACAATAGGCAATATTTATTTGAGTGAGGTTTTTCAGTTGTCTCTCTATGTTTTTGATTATTTAGCATTTCTTACGATGGTGAATATCAAAGAATGCGAGTGAAAACCGAATCAATCTAAGTGTTAAAGTAGCTATTCAGTTAACCGATCTAATCAAACATTCAGTTTTGTGACTCATAATAATTATTGTTATCGTGTAACGGTTCCAAACAAAAAAAAGGAGGTCGAATTACGACGTAGCAAGTCCAATTCTAATTTCTCACCCTTAGAAAGGCTTTGTTCCAACCAATGTGATCGTCTCCGGAGCATGACCTAGTGTGGTCTAAAAAGATTGTGAACGTATGGTTCAAATATCTTTTTACTTAGTTGTAAGATCATGTTTTGTTTTAATTTTGAACATTAAGGGGGCCTCCTTGAACCTTGAAGCATTCCTTTTACAGTTAAAAAGGGGTTATTGTTTACAAAGTTCGTTTTTAGGAACGTTTATTCACAAACTAACTGTAAAAATGAGTAATTTATGCTATTTCACGTGCTTCCATTAAATATTCGGTAAGTAATATTAAAAGAGTTCTCACGTCACCTCGTTAAATTTTAACGCACGCACTCCTGTTACGATCTTAAAATTAATTCTGAACAGTCATATTGAATAATCGAAGCTGAAACGATCGGTTCAATTACTGTTGGTGTAAGTACCACTTAACTAACCCGTAGTACCGTTATGATGTGGTAGATGAACATGTGTGTTCGCAAAGGGCCTTTACATTTCCCATTTGCCCGAAGTAAAATCGTAAATTGCGAGAGAAAACACGATAGGTAACTCATGACAGCCTCTCGTATTCCGGTAAGCACTGTTTAATCGGAATCGTTGGTAGACGTAAGACTTTGCGAAAGACGCCGCAGTATTTCACTCACTAGAGATTAAGGTGAAATTACTAAAGATCTGTATTTACATCACGTTTTAGAGGATTTTCAGCAAAGAAGCATTCAGGTAATTAAAGGACTGCAATGAACAACAGATGAGTTCATCGGTGGAGCATTTTGTTCTTGCCTAGACTGACATTCAAATTAAAATCTTCTGGATCGTCTGCTATTGTGGAAAATTCCAGCTTGCTTAGCCTTCTGTTTTTGTTGATAACTATTTTCTAGGTACTAAATATTATTTTTTGAAAATTATGTTTTAAGAAAATACGGGAGTAATGTGTTAGTTTGAGAAAGACCCAAAAATTTAAATTTGAAAAATATTTCCAAGGTTTATTTCAAACAATTTTTAAAATACATTTAAACGAAGAAGTTTACCTATTTATACAAAAGTTAGTTCGTTTTTGATTTCGGAGAAAAATAAAAGGTTTCGAATTTACGTTAGATTTGAATTTTTATATTTTTAAAGTTTTGGAATAGGTATTGAAAAGTTCAGGAAAATTTCAGTTCTAGTTTTAGAATTTTCTTTCCTTTTTTTTCCTACTTATTTCAATAATCGAATGTTTCCGAGATTTTAATGATAGCAGCAACTCTGAAAGAAGCTTTGAAATTCAGAATATTAACTGTAATTAACGAATTTCAAGCGTAAATTTGTTTAAGATTAAGATTTAGGAGTTGCGAAATAATAAAAATAGAAATATGCCATTTTTATAATTTTGACTCCAAGTATAGTTTCAGGTTTCGAGAAAAAAAATTTTTGAACTTTCGATTTTTGGTCGGAATAAACCTTGCAGTTATTAGAATTCCAGATCTTCGATTTATTGCAAATGTAGAAATTTTAATGTAATATAAAACTTAATAGTTTAATTGAATGGGGGCCTCACTGTCCCTACTTTCAGGAATGAAATTTTTAGTTCAAGCAGTTTTTATTTGAAGTTTTATATTTTACAAGATTTAAATTTTCTTAACGGATTTTGAGATGTTGTATATCAAATTTTAAAGCTTGATTTAGGACTTCCAAAATATTAAAATGAAAACCAAATATTATCAAAATCGACAAAAATTTAAGTCCTTCGACCAGACTCTTAAATATAAAAAAACGAAGCTTCCAAGATTCACAAGTAATGACATTGCATGTTTGAATTTGCGGAGAGAAATTCAATCATAAACTATTTATGAATAAAAATGATGATGTCTTTCACATACATTACTCGATGTTTGATGTTATAAAGTTACCCGTTTAGTATATGATTTATATTAAGGCAAGTGTAGAAGTTTTAGTTTACAAACTCACCGAAAACTGATAATAAAAGCTGATGAAATATAATTCGGAATTAAAGAAAACCTCTTCAAATTTTGCGATTTCGACTTTCAACAGTATTTTTTCAAATTTTATTTTTTCTTAATCAAATTTGTAATTTTCGGTTTGTCTCCTTAAATAATATTTAGGGTTTTTTGGATTTAAAAGAGTTTTATAGTTGTAGGTATTATATTGGGCGTACATTTGGTTGCGTTTCCCAATTATCTACCCTTCTTTTCATGTTCATTTATTTATCGTACTTAAAAAAAAACAAATTTACTAAAAATTGTGCTGCTATAGAAACTATCAGAGTATCACAGTCCAACATATTATTTTTTAATTTTAAAACGAAAGCAGTCGTAAATAACTTTTTAAGAACAAGATTTATGAGGAGTTTCACTTTAATATAATATGTCTCAACATTTTTTGAATGAAGTCCCGATGTACAATTTATGAATACCTGCATAAAAACTCAGAGGAACTGGAAATATCTAAACATGTACTAACTTTAAGAAAACTTCTGCAACACCCCTCAAATTTACATGTAATCAACATGTCATAAACCAACCCTACAATATTAAAAGTTCTTCAATAGACTTTATCACATAGTACATGCGAATTTTCGTAGCTAAGCTAATCAGATTACAAAATTACTTTTCACAAGAAAACATAAATTACAAACATCAAGAGGTACGTACATACGTACAACTAAAGAATGTGTGTCAATCTGCAACCTTTACAGATCCGCTATTTCAGATAAACGCGTCTGAGAACCCGCATCCGGGCCTCATAAAACTTACTATTGAAAAGACCTGCAGTTTGTATCTGTGTAACCGCAATTTTATTTATAGGGAACATTCTCTTTATTTGCCTTTCCCTTAAAAAATCACAGAACACGTTTCGACGATCGTGTAAGATGTCCCTTACATCTACACTACAGATAAACAGATTACTGTCTAGTTCCCTTTTAAAACTTTTTCATCATTTCTTTTTAGTTGTTTTTTACTTTGCGTTCTTGTTTTCTGTTTGATTTATAATCAAATTACGAGCAGTGATCAATTTAACCGAACCTTGATAACATTAACTGAAATTTCCTCGGGCATAAATCTTCTTTTTGATAATAATCTCGCAATCAAGGAAATTCTCCTTAAAATTATGGGTAAATGTAAGTGGATGATATTAAGTCGGCTGGATTAAACGATGAAAGTAGAAAGTCGGAAAATACTTCATCCAAGATGGAATGTGGCCAGAATTCCCAATTACTGGTGAACGTGATTCCCCAAATGCTTATCGATGTTTTTAGGTAATTTCCGAGACGGAAGACAATAGGGAAATTTGTTATCCGACCGAATCTTTTGGTATTACTCTTGTTGACGGTAATTCTTGCCATCCAATTGGTTTTCTCTTTGGTCAAAAATAAATTGGTCGATTTTACAACAACAGTTTTCCTACTAAATATCTTTAAAATATTTGCGTTGGTTTTTAAGAGAATTTCAACGCTATACTTATTATTGTTATTGATAAGTCATTTATCATATTTTTATAGCATTAGTGTAATGATTGTGGTGGGTTTTATTAGATAATTATTAGCAAATTCAGTTTTTGTGCGAATTTTTTAAAGCTTTGTAGTTTTAAAGTAAAATACTTTTTTTAACTGATCTATTTACTTCATCGTAAATCCTTCATAAGCTCGGGTCTTACTAGCTAGCCAGCTCGCAATTCTTTTGTACCAACACCCATTTCTAAATGTTTCTAGTAGGTAGGTTAACACAGCCAGGTATAATGTGTAATGCAATGCAAGGTAAAAATTTTGAAATATTTTTTATTAAAAGCTGGTGACTCACATGTTCAATATTATTTATACTTTTAGTTCAAAATAATGAAAGCGGATAGCAGCATGTAAAAGGCCTTTGTTTCCGGTCAGGCATCTCAGGTTCGATTCCTGAGATCGACGAAGCCGGAATGTAATATGTCGTACGCTCCTCCGCGTTTCGGAGAGCACATTAAGCCGGCAGTCCCGGTTGTCTTTGATAATTGTGTACCTCGCGGTATACTACTGGTAGATCTTCTTTTAAGGTTAGCCTCCTGCTCAGCAGACGTGCAAAGAGGGCTCACAGAACTCATTCTTACGAGTTAATAACAGGCCATCGGACTAGGTTTCGGCCGTAAGAGGATGAAGAAAAAGAAGGAGAATTCAAAATATACTTTTTTAAGTACTTTTTTAGCAGTAACCTTGTACAAACGTCTTGGTAGAATTCTCCATAGTGAGTAAATATTTTTGGGTTAGTGCCATTATTAATATGTATAATGTTAACTGACGTATAAACTCGTATAAATAATATTAATAACCTGCTTCTGCCACTGACAAGCTCATGTTCAACGGTGTCCCTTTTGTGCTTCCTTCGCATCCCTTTCCCTAATTAAATTTTCAGTCAGTTTTCCAACAACAATAATACGAAATGTGCAAAAAATTCCAAGGCTTCCAATATACATCAAACGTGAATTCTGTAATTTACATGTTTCGATAATACAACCATCAGGAAGTCTCCAGCAACCTGTCATTGGTATTCCAAGTTCGTGCCCAACAGTTTTCCATCGTACCCTCAGTTAAAATCTAGAAATCTGCAAGCAGATCGAGTAGAAGGAAACAATGAAGCCCCATCGATATTTTATTTTGTATCGTGAACCGAATATTTCTATTTTTAATAAGTTCAATAGAACACCGGCAAATTCAACTAAACGTGAAATTGCGTTCTTTGGGGTTGCTCGCCGTGAACGTTGCATACAAACGGAGAGAGGGTCACGGTTTCAAAAATATTTTCGTTCTTGATTCTATGTTTAGATATTCGATTCACACATAAAGGCAGACGAGAGGGGGCTGGATATCATCGGAAAAAACTCCGAAAGTGTCATCGCTATAAAGAAAAGGGCAAACTCTTTCCAAACTTTTCCAATCTGGTAATACAATTTCCTGCTATATGTCCGATTTTCTTTGCCTCTAAATTTACTCGAGGATAATACAATACGAATGGATTTATGAACCTTTCTTATAACTTGTCAAATTGATTGTTCCTTTTTTTACATAAACATTACGGGAAATTTGAATAATAATTGCACGAGAAGAGTTTTTTAATTTATATTTGGAGGACATTTTTTTCTTGGGTGAGCTTCGAAGGAAAATTAATTAAGCACGAAATTTTCTTTGCCAACTTTCACTAATAATTTTGTAAATTAAGATATCTTAGAAATTGCGTGCTAATATTCAGAGCTTTCTTTGATTTTATTTAAAAGATACCTAACTTTTATTTAATCTTCGCCAAATCTCATATACCATAAAACGGAGCAGAGTGTTTTGTTTATGCGGAAAACTTCTGCAGTAACAAGAAATTTATTGATTCTCAAATTCAAATTTCTGTTTTATGCCCTTTTCCCAAACTTTTCTAACAGAATTATGCAATTCAGAAAACAATTTTTATGTGGTAAAAATGTTACTTTTAAATTCAGTACTTCGATTTTACTAGTCTGTTCTTATATGTTTAATTAATCTGTTTCAAAGTTTTCATTCTACATAAAAACTAAAAAAAAATCAGTGCTTCGAAGTTAGGAGCAATAGCTTTAAGTATGTGAATCAAAATTTCATTCTAATGTCACGAATGCCACGACAAACTCCAAAGTGCGTGCGATAAATGTTGATAAAACCACCAACAAAGGGTAAAAACGTGTTTATTTTCTTTATTTCACTAACTTTTTATTATTTATTTATTCGAATGAATTTTTAATTCGTTCAATTACACACATACGAGGAAAAGTTTAACGAACTACTACCTATATACTGTTTACTCAACAATATCAGGATTTATCGATCTCGTGTGGAATGTAGGTGAACCATCCATCAAAATTAAAATATTCATGTGATAATAGTACGTAATTCTAGGTTGTTAATTCTGTAAATTATGGTTGGATAGAACATCACTTTTTGACTTTTTTTCTTGTTTATCCTTGAAATTTATAAATGTAGGTTGTCCCAAATTTGATATATTGAGAAATTTAAGTAATGAAATTAAAGTTTAGAAAACCAAAGCAATAAGCTTTGTTGAACACGTCGACATGAGCAATTAAGTTGCTTTTAAGTTGAAAAAACATTTAAAAACTGATCTTAATTTTCACATAACCAAATTGTTTCTTCTGTTGTATCTAGATATAATTTCCCTTCCTGATTGAACTAATCGGATTTTCATCGTCGTAGTTTAAGTAGGAACCCCTAAAACCCCGAGAACCAATTCTTTTATTCAGTTCGTACGTGAACTCTATAAATTCAACACTTCTAATGAATACCTTCTTACGATCGTTTCGAACTCGTGTAAATTTATTTGTACTGTACTTTTCTTCTGCTTTAGTTTATAATACAACCCGCGACAGAAACCTTACATATCCATAAAATATACCAAAGAAAGCGTCTGATCTCATATTGTGGAATATTTCAAAGGAAACCAAATAAGAATTCCAAGAGGTAAGGTGTGTTTCTTTGGAAGGTGTGTATTCCCACATCGATTGTGTTTTCACAATTGTGTATGAAAGGAAATTTTTGCTTTTCTTTTTATGACTCCGGGTATTCATTTTTCTTACTAATGCACTTTATTAAAGGTAAGAAGACGGAAAAATGATTGCAGCATGCTTGGTTGTAATTTTGTCGGTGCTTAATTTTATGGAAAACTGTGCAGCTGAAGAAGTTAAGCAAGTAAAATAATTACAAATTCCTTTGTATTTATAGTTAGGTACTTGAAAGTTGTGCGGAATTCACTATTTAATTAATAGAAATGTTGTCGTTACAAATGGCCTTTTAAAAACGTTATTGGCCAATAATTACGTGCAAAGAAATAACAGTTTGCTTCCCAAACACGCGAATTTGAAATCAGGGATTATTATAAACGCTAACGTGTTGTTAAGGGCAAAAGGAATTTTCGCAACGGATTACGTAAATATGAACAAATTTAATTTAATGCTTGTTATGTTTAGCTTGTTTTTAAAGCATTCGGGAGAAAAAGAAAATAAATTAATTACTCACAATGATTTTCTACATTTTCTTGGAAAACCAAACGATTTTAAAATCTTCTTCTTAACGAAAAATCCAGTTTTGAATTTCTTAAATTATTTTGAAATTTATTATTAAATTGATTATTTTTAAGTTTTTGTTTTCATCGGTTTTTCTAGAATACCAAATTTTATAAAATTTTAAGCTTTCGTTCTTAGATTTTCCATTTTTTACAGTTTGCTAAAAATGTTTAATATTTATCACTAAAATTTTGTACTTTCTAAAGATATGTTTAAGATTTTCAGAAATGCCATGGAATTTATTTAAGTATTCTAAATTTGGTTTTCGGGTAGGTATATTTTTTAAACATACATGTAATTTTTAATAAATAGAAAATTTAAACGCTGGAAGGATAATTCAATTGTGTTAGTTACACAAGAAAATTCGGTTGTTTAATAATCCCCCAAGTTCATGTAATTTTACTTCAAAACACTTCTCCCCCAAACCGAATTTCTTAATCTCGAATTAATACCCATTTTACGTCGTAAGCTTCCTTAGAATTAATTTACATATGTCAGTACGCCTTAATTTAATAGCAAATTCCCATAGCAATTGCGCTTAGTTCCCGTATCAGTCTGACTATAAAATATAAATTGCTAATATTCTAATTCCGGAAGTTCAGGCATGTGTGTTTGTTCTTTACAGAAAGCTGTCGGATTTGAATTGCCCAGTAATAATTTTATGCAATTAATACTTGTATGATATGAAATCCTACATCTTCTAAGGTTTTTCTATATATGATGGTTTTCCCATTTTGTTAATGATAATTAATAATTAAACGTTGGGATTTGAGTAATTACGGAGTTTTCTTTCTCCGCTTATAGAATTTAGTGATAACTATTTATTCCATTTAGCTAACTAATAATTATGTTTTTATATAATGGAACTTCCAAGGAATTAGGTTAGACTGATCAGTGTAGTAGGCCATACGATAGTGATTAAAAATCAATTCTAAATGATTTTTTTATTCTGTTTTATTAATTTTACAAAGTTATAGTTATTTAGATAGCAAGGGCTGTAAGTGAAACTTATTCCATCGAATATGTCTACGTGCAAGCATACAAGACTAATGAGTGCGACATTTTCTCAACTAAAATTTAAATACTTTTTGACATAATAATTTTTTTTACTGTTACTAAATTAATTTATCACATATATGAACAATTGATACTTACTTGGCTTGCAAAGTAGTTGTTACTTCTCTAGGGCAAGTCCGTATTTAGTATCAAATATGACCAAAATGTCTGTCGCATGATAAATGCAACCAAACCATCAATGAAAAAATACATTTCTTGCTGAGAAAAGCTTCTGTTATTACTATTATTTTTTTTTTTGGATTTTGTTTGCAAAAATAAGGTGATAATCAACGTAGTAATTTCAACAACAAAACCAATTAATACGTGAAAAGTTTCAATTGCAGGTTTTCACAGTTAATTTGCCAACTGCGCATATCGTTTTCACAAAAACATAAAACTGCACTTTGAATACTAGATAATGAAATTGAATTAGTTCTGCTTTATTAATAACAATGTATCGTTGATTATTATAGGTTTTCCCGATTATTAACGTTCGAACTACCGCCAACACATTTGGTATTGAATTAAACATTAAAATGAGCATTGTAACGATGATTTTATTAATACCTAATAATTCGACGATTTTAATATCTCTTTCTATATGAAAAATTGATTTAAAAGAGTATTTGTTGCAAAGCTTGTTCGGAACATTATGTTTGAACAACTGCTTGCAAATTGTTATATACGTTTAGTTTCATGGTTCGTTTGTTCCTTAAAATATGTGCCTTTTACATTGCAATCGATTTAGCATCGCGTATCCTGATTCGTTTCGTGATAAAATAGTTGTAATATACGGGGTTATTTCTTATCTTGACTTCTTCACTACATTTGACTTCGACCCCGATTTCTACTACATTTTGTCCTTGCTAATAAGGCAGAAAAACAGAGTGTTAGCAAGAATTGCCTTTTTACGGGTAGGTATTTGGGTTTTATTAAAAAAATCTGGCCATTTTCAGACTATTGTTAAATTATCTGAAAACATTTGATGTATAGAAATGTTTTATGAAAATTGTCTTATTAGAGTTTTACATCGAACTTGAAGCACGGGATTAGTTGTACATTAAGAGAATTTCTGAATTATTTATAGAATTATTTTTCGTCCTTTAGCATCAAACATTTTCTTAACGCTCTTTTGTGAGCTTTTGTTTTTAAAAAATTAACGCATTAAAGGTATTTCTCTAACGAAGTGAATCCTTATCTTCTTGCTTTTTTTAAAATATTGCCCCTTTATACCTGTTAGGCTGAACAATTAGCTGAAGCTGTCCAGAACCTCGTCACTTATATCCAAGAAGCTGTATGGATGGGAGGCCAACTCATACTGACCAAGTCCATTATTCAAATAACATACCACTTTGCATAGAGAAACTGAATTCCGACAAAAGAAGAGCCAGAGCTAAATGGCAAAGATCGCGTAACGCTACTGGCAAACTCAATTATAATAAATTAAATCGAAAGTTACGCGCACTTCTACCAGACTGCCAAAATTCTAATTTTACTTATTGTATTACTAATCTTAAACAACACAATACTATCTGGAGGGCAACGAAAAAGTTTAACTTTTTCTGCTGCGGATGTACACTCTCAGATATGCAAATTAAGTGAACACAAAGCTCCAGCCTATGACCTGATAACAGGTTGAATAGTGAAAATGCTTCCACAAAAAGCTGTGGTTTTGCTAACAACGATATAATCGTATGATAAGTATTTCTTACTATCCTATGTTATGGAAGTATGCGCATATAATAATGGTGCCCAAACCTGGGAAACCACCACAGATGTAACTTCCTATAGGCCAATTAGTCTACTGCCCTTACTATGCAAAATATTTGAGAAATTGTTCCCAAAAAGACTACTGGAAGACACAGATATTTCAGAACACCTACCACTATTCCAGTTTGGATTTAGAGGCCACTCTACAACACAACAAATGCATAGAATAGTAAACTAAATTTCAAGAAGCCTGGAAGAAAAGAACTACTGCACTGCGGTGTTCCTCGATGTAGCACAGGCGTTCGATGTAAAAATTAAAAAGACTATTGCTAAGCTACTATCATCTTCTACTCAAGTCCTACTTAACAGATATATTTTTCTCAGATAAATATAATAATTTAATCTCCAAGTATTATACAATCCGGTGTCCCGCAGGGAATGTCCGTGGCACCGTTCTTTACCTAATTTAGACTGCTGACTTACCAGAAGGTCAAAGCACCGTTATCGCCACTTTCGCCGATGATACTGCTATCATATCCAGGCATGACGACCCTATTATTGCATCCGAAAATCTTAACACTTAACTTCAATAGATGAATGGCTCAAAAGGTGTAGAATTCAAATTAATCAAACTAAGTGGGTACAAGTGACATTTACCATGAGAAGAAATGTGTGTCCGCCTGTTACTATAAAGGACGTTCCCATACATGACCGAAACAACGCATTTGGGTTTACATCTAGCTCAATGACTTACGTGGAAAAAGCACATACAAACCAAACGTGAAGTTTCGACAAATGTATTGGCTTCCCAGAAGAAAGTCCGAGTTATCTCTAATTAACAAATTACTACACCACAAAACAATGGTGTACAACTCTGGGGATGTGCTAAGCCAACGAGGATCAAAACAACCCGGCAGTTTCAATTTAAAACTCTCCGCGCGCTGGTGAATGTTCTGTGGTACGTCACAAACCAGACTATTCATGAGGACCGTGGCATCCCATTTGTCGAGATACACAGATTTGCCCAAAATTACCACGATACCAATGACACAACAATTAACTTATTCAACAACTGTCCGATGCTCAACCACCTACAAAAAGATTAAAGAGAAGCTGGCCTTGTGATCTTAGAGCACCCTGACTTGAAATGATTACTACAGAAGTTCCATTACTGAATGGTTTCTTCTTTCAAAGTTTATGTCTGTCAACACATTTACGTAATACTCCATGTAGAGTAGCTTCTAAATAAATAATTTATCAATTAAAAAATATATAAGATACCTGTTAGGATGTGAGAACTTTAAACATTTAAGTCTCAAAAATAAAAAGTTAGCTTCTACACTAAATTCAATTTCGAGTTGCAGTGGATCAAAACAAACCTTGACCAATAAAAACGTATAAGACTGCAGGTATCACGTGGAAATTATTGTTTACTCGCAGTGGAGCTCGAAATTGAATTTAGTTTAAGTCTAAGGCATATAAGTTTAACAAAAATCTTGGCTTATTTAAGCCGTTTAATGAATTAATTTAGGATAATAATCTATACTACTCAAATCTGAATAGGGATATTGTTATTACACCCATTTGTTGGTATTGTGAAAATGCTTCGAGTTGTATTTTATGTTCTTAACATGGTTAATACAGCAATATCGCTATTCATTTTTGAGTAGTTTATTTCAGCAACAAAAGCAAAATTAAGATAATATAAGAGAAATTGAAAATGGCAACGACTTTTTCAAAATATTTTAAACACTCGCCGGCGTGTTCGTCAAATGTTACAAAGTTAGTCTAAAATTTAAGTTTTTAAACATTTTTCAAATACCTTGTTTCCATTTAATAATAAATCTAAAACTTAATATGTTCTTCTTGTTTGAAAGACGCCCATATCTCTGGTTTACATTAGTTTAATATTTCTTATCTTATATTACATAGGTATTGCGATGAATTAACTTTCTGTTCATACCAATATTAATTTGAATTTATTATGCTCCGGTTAGCTCATATATATAAGGTCGTCCTGAAGGTTCGATACTTACTTATATCTTTTTTTATGTTTATAAATCCTTTATTTTGTACACTAATAATAATTCAATGATAACGTAAATTTATGCAGATTTATTATAAACTTTGCCCTATCTAGCCTAGCTTTCTTAAAATTAGTTTTATCAAATGTTAATACTAGTTGATTATTGTTTTAAAACTCTCACATAATTGTTAATTATACCCAACTCAAAATCCAAAGTCAAAATCCATATTCACCCAAATCTAAATCCAATTTCCAATTTAACTTGATCAATTACCGTACAAATTACTATCCAGAAGAAACATAACAACTTTCCACCCAATTCCAATATTCTTTATTTTGTAGTAGTATATAACGTTATCCACCAGACGAAACAAATAACGGTCCAATTAACAATTCCATTTCTTTTATATTAAATAAACTTCTTAGAATATCAATAATAATTTTGCTTTTCCCTAATGAAAGGAAAACAACTTCCTTTCTCAGAAAAGGAAAACCACACTCCTTTATTTATTTCTTTTGTCACCTCGGTTTCTCAAGAATTCCCTTCCAATAAGTTAACTATGCTATCCTGTCTATCTAAATTCTTATTTTTACATTTCAATCATAAATTAAATGAAATTAAAAATTAAATTAAATCTGCATAAAACACACTCGACAATGAACAATTTAATTAACTAAGGTTTATTTTAACAATAAATACATTTAACTCAAACTTTATCCTTTACACCACTAATATCATCTCAATCTATAAGTTTAATTGATAAAAAAAACTAAAATCTCTTAATAGCGAAAGTAAAAATATTTAGCTTAAAATTAAATTATGTTTTGAACAGCAATTAAGATAAACTAACGGCTAACGTATCGTAAAGTGCTTTAAGAAATTTTATTTTGTGTACCCTTGCATGTTTTCCCCTATATTCTGCCGATGTATTTATGCCAAAACCTACGAGTCTTCGAGCGACAAGCATTTCATTTTATAAATTTATATCCGTTCTCCTTAAATAGGTTTCCATTTTTCCTACTTCCATGTAAATGCATAAATCGCATAAGAAGGTTTTGTAAAATACGTTCCGGCAATTATCTTTGGTTTTATTTTGTTTTCTGTTTTATATGCGCGTGTTTGGAAATATGAACGCGTAGAAAAATGTAAATGTAATAACAAGCTCGAAAACTTTTGATTTCCTGGTACTGATTTTTCGAATGTATTTGAATTAATAAATGAATGGTGTCTATTCGACTTTTAATAGTCTAGTTTGATTTGTTTCTTATGGAGCAAAATACAGATTTTTAGTTGTAATGCTTTTTGTGACTATAACCTCCCGTTTTGAATTGTCTACAAAATTGTTACCTACTTTTTTATTTGTCCTTAGTAGATTTTCTTTACTTGAACTGCTTATATACTTTGGAAACTAGTTTTTGAAAAAAACATAAATATAACCATTGAGCAGTTTTTAAATTTTCTTATTATTATCGTAACATTCACGGCCTCCAGTGGAAATGACGTTGCTGAGGAAAAAAGGTAGTAAAGTACCATTCGTTTTATTTCCTGGAGATCTACAACGTCTTACTCTATAATCTTGATTTATGGTTTTCAACATGAGAGAGGAGGCACTAACTTAACACGGAATCATTTTGATCCTTTATGGTCTGTTAAATCCCCTCATGTAGGTAGGGAGTTCGCCAATTTTATGCGAATACGTCAGCGAAAGTAATTTTATTTTCTTTAACTACCACTTGAAACTTTCCTTTAGTAGCAGAAAGTTAAATTTATTTAGCTTCGGATTTCCATGACTGCATCTCGTACAGTACATCTCTAATTGCATGTCTAATTGGATTTAACGAGACGTTAATTTGTGAAATATCATAACTCGAAAGGTTTTACTGTCACATTTATTTAGTAAAGCGCATACTACAGCTCTTACATAAAATAATTTAAGGCGTATGTTAGCAAATATTCAGAATATAGTAATAATAAAGCAAATCGTTAACGTAATTTTGCCTGAAATAACAAGAGTTTGCCGATTGTTTCTTATGCAAAGATTGCCTTAGTTTCTGACTTTATCGGGATTTATAAAATAATTAAATAAATAAAGATCTTCCCCACGATTATTTTATGTAGGTATCTATATATAATATGTTTCAACTCACTAAACATAGGAGCCATCCTCTGGCAACTGTAAAGATAAAAATTAAAAGATACAGATTGAATGAAATATGTTACTTAGGGCCGGTATTTACATCTCCTAATAAATTTATTCACCTATTAATAGTTATTTAAGCTACAAGGAATGTAAGGACGTATTAACATTTGAGGTAGGCGAATATGAGCCGAGGCGAAGCCAAGGCCCGTCGCCTTCCGAAAATGTTAATAGTCCATACATTCCGTGTTTCTTATTATATTTTTTTCGCTTAGCAAGTAGTTTAGAGAAGTTCGTAATTAGGCTTGATGGACTCGCCAAATTTATTGGCCTCGCTCACTTCGTTCGCTCTGCCATAAACTTTTTGGCTCGTCCATAAAGACCTACATTATGTACTTATTACATAAATAGCTATTATATTCGGTTTGACGTACATATGTCAAATATCTCAATTACTTGCAGTAAAAATGTTTACTTGGGCTCATTATTAAATCATAGTTTCAAAATAGCACACAGCGCGAAAATGGAGTCTGGAATTTATTACTTTTTTTATAACGTTCTGTAATTTTAATATAATTTTAATAAACTTAATAATACTTACGGTAATTTTAGTTAAGCAATAAATACACCAATTTGAAGGGCCTTGGTTTACATTTCCATGGCTAAGCCTGATTTCGGTCTTTTTCGATTATACGGTATGGGAAATTAAAAAGTCCATTAAACGAGATTAATTATAACAACGAAGTAAATTGTTCATGTGGATGGATTCCCTGAAATGCATCTCTAAGCAGTATTTCATATTATGTCAACAAATATCTGAAACTACATACAATAACTTTAAAAGTTACAGTATCAATAATATAACTTACAAGGTTAGTAATAAAATAGGCAATTCTAGAACTAACAATAAAGATAAAAGAAATAAAAGGGATGAAATGGAAAAGTGTATAAGCTGGAATGTAAAAGTTGTAATGAAATGTACATCGATCTTACTACCCGAAATATTATACAAAGAGTATAAGAAAATACCAGGTTAACTAAAAACAATAATTCAACTAATAATTATTTCGCTTTCCCAGAACACGTTTTAAACATGATTTTGATCCAAGTCTAAAGGTAAAGGTTAAACAAACAAAAGAAGATTATAATAAATTAAGTATACATATATGGACAATTTGAAATTGCAAAACACTCAAAAATAGATTATAAGTATATTATTCTTAACGAACAAATTTGCGATCGCCCAGAATTATTAGAGTTTTATTAATAAAGGTTAATTTATACTTGCCTTAGTTCTATCTACTTACACACATCCTTTTCCCTTTCTGGTATAAAACATAATTTTAGAATTAATTAAGTCTTCTGAACATAATGTAGTTTTATTTAGTTAATTTCAAAAGAAACTTCTTCTTTCTCTTTTACCCTGTTTTACTTACCTTTACAGTGTCGAGGGTCAAAAGAAACTTGCAATCCCAATAACGAAATATTCTATTACATAGTCTACAATTAAGGTGGAGGTTTTAAGTTTTACCGTTATTGTAAACACTAAAAGTTATATTTAATCTTTTGTTCAATTCTAATACTTCATTTCATCTGTATCTCTTAATTTTTATATTTACAGTTGTCTGAGGATGGCTCCTATGTTTGCATAAATATTTTAGGAGATTTATGGCACTTGTAGGGTGAAAGTATTCAAGTATCGGGCAGTGTATTAATATTTGTTCTTAGAAAGAAACAAGTTTCATTCTGTTCATTTTTATTGCAGATGTACAATGCTTTCAAGAATGCTGCAATATTAATTGCACTGTAGTGTGACACTCAAGTGGTTCTGCCTAACTTCTTGGTGAGTAATTTGTTAATTAATTATTCTATTATTTCCCAAAACACCAATCTCAAATCTTTTGTAAACCATAAATTTCGTACGTACTGAACTGTTCCTGAGTGAATACTTAAAAGCGTCCATTAAAGATTTTTCTCACCTTTTTTTCTGGTTGGAAGTAGTGCGTGAAGATTCAGTGGTCCCCTCGAACATCAAATAAAAAAGTAATCGTAAATCAAGAGGAGTGACCACGAAAACGTAAAGTGATTTTATTACAATTTCAAACAGCATCGAATCCTTTGTAATGGTGTGGGATAGCGGGACTTGACTAGCCTTCGGGGGCTTGAGTTTCTCTTGTACTCTTCTGTTCGAAAGAAATCCAGATGGATTTTCAAATTGAAAACGTTCAAGTTGAAGTCCAGCCTTAAGTGAATGGGGAGAATGTGCGACAAACAAGTAGAAATGTCACTTGCAGCCATCAGTTATTTTGATCTAAAAGAAGACGGCTAACGCTGGTGTAATGGATGCCTTGATTAATGATCAATAGATCAGCTGACGACGTGCTGTTCTATGACATCTTAATTAAAATTTATTTTTATCCTTGCGGTTTTTTGTCTGCGGTTAATGTAACGTGCGCGGATTTGACGCATCTGTTTTTTGTAGTTAATCGTGTTCACGAGTATTTCGTGATTAACGGTCATTCATAATAAGTTGAAATATATCAACATTAATAGTTCATAAATTACGGAAAAGAGAAGTATTAACTGGAAAAAATTAAATTTATGGTAGGTTTTATTTACGTGAAAATAAAAAAATAACCTTCAGCTACCAAATTCCAATCATTTTTTTTCCTTCAGTAACGCTCGTAAAGGACCAGTTTGTTTAATTTAAGGGATAACCCGTCTTTAGTGTAATTTGCAACAATTTTCTGTTTCACATTAGGTATTATGCTTTTCTTGTTTTTTTTGTAAAAAAAGCTTACGAATTTTTAGAACCCAAGAAGTTTGCGTAGATACGAAGCTTTATACAGTAATATTGGTGAATCTTCTATTTCTGGGTCTTATACTACGCTTGTGCCCTTCATTTTCGTAAAACCACTGAAACTTTTTCTTTCTGACAGTGAAAATAATTATAGAGATCAATTTTTTAAGAATTAATTTGCTCGGGGGAATAATTTCAATGCATTTCAATTTGTTAATTTATGAAAATACGAGGGCATATTTGTACGAGGTAGAGTCAAAAATAAACCGAACCTTTATGAAGAATTGCATGTACAGAACCATGAGAGATTGCCAACATGTTAACCAGGTCATCTATCGTTTGCCGGCGGTCTCGTCTGATCTCTTCCCATACTCGATTGACCATTTTTTGTGCATTTCTCGCGGTAGCGGATTTGGATACACGTCCTTCTTTGAAGCGCTTGTACCACTCAAAGTCTCAGTCAATGTTTTACCGAGTTTCGTACAAAATTTAATGTTTACACGCTGCTCGCGAAGCGTCTTGTCCGCGATCCGACAGCGTGCACTAACAGTGTTCTATTAAATGTAGCGTTGTTTTTAATTTGCGACAGATAAACCAGATGTCACTTGCTAGATTTTTCTCGGCATGTCTACCCAGCATTGCGTATGCATGCGCATTTTATTGCTGTCGTATTTAATGCGCAGGCCGCAAAGTTCGGTTTATTTTTGACTCTACCTCGTATGTTATCTACCTAGCCATGAAAAAGAACACATATTAACAACCCTTTATTTTTCTGCTTAACTCCCTTAAACACTTAAGCACTTATTCCACCTTTTTTCCAATTGTCCCATCCCCTCAGAAAAAATTCCTTCGGCAACTTTGCAAAATATTGTTCAACAGCTTTTTGGAGTGCTTCATCAGATGCAAAACGCTTACCCCTGAGATGCTTTTCTTAAGTTTTTGAATAGAAAGAAGTCTGATGGAGCTAGGTCAGGCCTATAAGGTGGATGCCTTAACTCTATGAACTCACAGTCATTGATTGTCTGCTGGACTTTGTTTGCCTTATTAACTCGACAATTGGGTATTTTCCATTTCTTTCAATTTTCGTTATATTTATGTTTCTACGCAGAAACATACGCCACTAACGGCCTAAACATATTAAAAACATGTTTATTGAGAGATTTTTGGCAAAAATCGTTTTAGAAAATTCCTTAAAATTGGCTATTTCAAACCCGCTTCCGAAACGCATCTCATTGGCTATGACTGTCGTGATGTCACCAGCCATATAAATGGCGTCTGCTACCTTGTTTTAAAGTGGTTTCAACGTAAGGAAGATCATCTCCGTGTCTTATTTCGGTGTTTGCGAATTTTTTGAGTAAAAAATGGCATCAGTTGGTTTTGTGAAAGGCTCATCCAACAATTTACCATCTGTAGATATGTTTATGGTGATGGAATTCATGAAAAACGATGAGCGGTTCAATGCAGCAGAACTAAGGGTAGCAAAGGCTACTGCGTAAGTATTTTATGTTGCTGTTGGAATATACATAATGTAATTATTAAAGTTACTATTATTTAACGGTATTTATTCAGAAATAAACAAAAGAAATTGTTACTGGTTTGGTAGATATATTACCTATAAGTTAGTTAGGCTATGCAGGAGCACCTAATTCTTGTTTTAGTGTTTTGTTTACTTATAACATATGGAAATCGTCACTAATTGTTGGACAACTGGAGGAATACGTAAAAAGTTACTGAAAAAATTTAATTTTTTTGAATTTGAGCCTATATTTAGCTTTAAATCGGGAGATTTTGACTTGGTGTCCACTTATATTAACTAAGTTCGAGGGATTTTCGGGGCTTTACAGGTAATAGGCGCCTGAATATTATCTTCGGTAAAAAATAAACAAATAAGGACATCTGTTCTTAACTAAAATAATCGAGCGGTTACAGAGGGATTATTAAATAATATTAATAAATTTTTTTATACAATATGAGCCCCACAAAATTAAAATTTATTAAACCTACTGCTTCGAAGGAGTTCCATGAACAATTGAAAGAGACGCAATTGCCTAATTTAGTTTTAACTCCAGACTACTTTACCTTTACTTATTTAACGCTTTTACATCCACTGGCAATATTTAAGTTCGGTGAATCTTTGGTGATTTGCAGGTAATGGGTGCCTTACTATTATTTTCAGTAAAATATGAACAAATACGGTTCAGTTGTTTTTCAGCTTAAAAGGCGCGCCCTTGATTCAATTTTTACTTCTTTCGAGGACATCTTATCATTCCCCCCCAGTATTAATCTCTTCCAATCTTTGCTGCTATACATTGAAATGATCTTGGCAACAATAAAATGTGGATTTTGATTTTGGAAAATCACGTCTCGCAGTTTTAAACCACATTTTTCTGCGTGCGTAATCCTTTGGCACCGTCACAAATTTTTTTCCTGGTGTACTCACAGAAGTACTTGTGCAAGCTGGCACAAAACACCACTTATTTTGCTTACTCTCCATTTGT
This sequence comes from Melanotus villosus, assembly GCA_963082815.1. Taxonomy (NCBI): domain Eukaryota; kingdom Metazoa; phylum Arthropoda; class Insecta; order Coleoptera; family Elateridae; genus Melanotus; species Melanotus villosus. The sequence continues at coordinate 57,739,094 of OY720418.1, read as the reverse complement.
GTTGAATGTAAATAAAAACGACTGAATTACTTTACAAAAATGCGAACAAATACCACAGGAAACACGAAATAAACCATACGAACTGTGGGACAGCTGTGTAAAGATATGGCCGGTGACGTCATGTCCAACAACGTGACGTTGATCGCGCTGTCGGGCGTTTACGCGGGAAGTTTTTAGTTTTGAACTTAAATAATATTTTTCTTCAAAAACTCAAGCTGCATTGTTTTTTTAATTAGGTTTTGGTGATATGCTACCAATAATCTAACGTTTGAAACACAATTTGAAAAATGAGAAAATACCCAATTGTCGTGCAGCAACAAGTTTTTTTTGCGGATAATAATGTGGGCGCTTTTCCCCCAGAGCAGTTTTAAAATTTTGATTTGTGTTTCCAAAGGCCTCTACATTTATGGTATACCTCCGCGGCATATATTCAATAAACAAGACCCCTTCGGCAGCCCAGAAAACTGTTGCCATGATGCCATCAGTTTTTTTTTTTTAATTGTGCTTTGGTTTTTTTTTGGCGATGGAGAGCCCTTATGAACCCACTGCATGAATTCCCGTTTAGTGGGAGGGTCCCAGTGATGTACCCAAGTCTCATCCCCAGTAATAATTCGAGAAAAAAGATTTCTTCCCAAATCTCTATAAACCGCACAAATTAAACACAACTTAGCAACATGTATTTCTAAATATTGCAGCTATTTTAAAAAAATTGCTTTGACATAGTTGCTTTTTTGTTTCATGGCTAGGCAGATAAGATAAAAATACACCATTGTATATTAGAAACTAAAAATCATATACAAAACAGAAAATGTTAACAACTTAGTTCCAAGTTTATTAGGCAATTCATGATAATGTAAATTAAAAACGAAAATGTTACATCACTGCCCGTATTTTTAAAAAAGAATATAACTGATAAAATTAAGGTCGGCATTTTCAATACAAGTTTAAGCTAAAGCCTAGCTTGAGTCGAAGTAAGTTAGGATTTAGATCAACTTTTGCTAGATTTAAACTTTAGCTTAAGCCGGCTTTCGTCACACTTCAGTTTAAACCTTCATTAAAATACCCAAAGAATGTTTAGAATCGAATAATAATGCAGTAAAGCGCGGTTTTTGTATGATGACTGGTATCAACTAAAAATAAGGAACAAATATGTCGACAAGAAGCAAGCCAAGTGGGAGGTTTGTCAGTTAGCTTTTCGCTTTGGTCCACAGAACAAATTTAACAGTTGAAGGTGGAACTTAATGCTAATCATAAACTTATTTGATCCCGCTATATAATACCACAGCAGGAAGATCCTTGGCATCCGCAAGCTTAGATCGTCCCAATATATAAATAATAAAATAAGTAATAAATACTCGGCTTAAGAATGTAATTATGATTTAGTAACTTTATTAAATTAATCATTCGTCAAAATGAACAAAATCGAAAAATTTAAATGTATTTATATGGCAAATAACGTATTTGCAAATAAAAAATGAAGTTTTGTGCAACCCACCCTTGGTATTCTAATAAAGGTTTGTTTCTCTGCTTCGGCATTAGACTAGAATGCTAGAATGAGCTTCATTTTTAAACGATTTTTGGTGACACTTTATCTTCAGGAATTGGTATGCGTTAATAGTAATTTACGATACTAGTAACGTTACGAAGCATTTTACATTACGAGAGAAAAGTATGAAAGAACGAGCGACGAAGGAGGGAGTTCTTTTAATTCTCGAGTAATGTAACCAGCAAATAACGTTACGTGTGCCGTAACACGCTTTATATCATTCTATAATAATTTTTTTCAAAAAATAAAAAATTATTTTCAATGACAGTTCAATGACAATTCATAAAGTGTAATGTAAATCTGTCATATTGTGCTGTTATTAAGCTTTACAGTACTAGTGCTGTTAAAGGTATCTTGACATAACTCGTTGCTAAGGAGTTATTAGCATGATAACGTTATAGGATGATATAACTAATACATAAAATACCTAGGCAACTGTTGTTGTTTGTAATGAAAGCCGAAACAGAGAGCATATTATAAAACTCTCTTCAGGTAATTTGAGCATTCGTCCGTTCGGCCCCGGACTCCGAATTTCCAACTCCTGCATGAAAAGCTTGTGTAACTTATATTTTAATACAGTATTCTTACCTTGTTAATTAAACGCACACTAATTTCTGAATTAAACAATATCTTATATAATTAATTTGAGCTTTTTGTATTTTTTCTAATTAAATCAGGATTAAAGTAATTTACAGATTAAACAAAAACCCAACAAACCCAATTTATTTCCCGAGCCTTATAAAACAAAACAGCAAATTAAATTACTGTAATAAATCCCCTAGATAAATCCAGCTTAAATTACAATTACATAATTTTGGATTATTTTCGAAATAAAGCCTAAAATATTTCTGATTTTCAATTAGATGAAAACGCGCGATTTTTATTAAAGGTATTCGAGGGAGTTTCTTAGTTTTATTTTGATATTTTTCGTTCTTCAAACTTAGTAATGTGTTTTAGCACAATCTTTGCAGACAAAGTGCATGCATTCTCGGAAATGATAACTTAATTCAGCCTGGAAAAGATATATAATCACCGCAATAAAAGTTTCACATAAAGGATATTTATCGCCTCGGATTCATCTTTAGATGGTTGTTATTTAATGGCAATAACTGAAGCTGGAATTTCTCGAGGAATTTTATTTTAATAGACTGGAAATGCCAATCCGATAGTTTAACTTAAGTTAAGGAACTTTTTATATTTTCTTTTTAGCGTAGAACTTTTGCAGAATATAATTAAGGATTGTTTTAATAAATTATAAAAATTCTGCCTTAAAGAATATAATATGTATATTTGCAGGAATTTGAACTGCTGGAATGATCAAACATTAAAAATTAAGGATACTTAAAAACATTGAATGGCCTCAAGGACATAAAGAAGAATAGAAGGGTGCCCTTTGAGTATCGATTTGGACATTTCCAAACTGCCATTCGTAAAGAGAATATTTGAAAGTTGATGGTGCGCTAGTTGGGGAGTTTTCAATAAAATTAAATTTCGTCTGAGGTATCTCTAAGTACCTCGTGAATCAGTAAGAGGAATGGTTCTAACTGGTTATTCACAGACGCAATAAATCTGTAAGGGCCAATAGAACAAATCTAGTTCAAGTTCTAAAGTCGAGTTTAAATCTGAATGGTACTTTGTCTTGCCTTTGTAAAAGACGAGAGTAACTCGCTTGTCAATATTTGAATTTTAGACTTCGCCTTTTCTTTCGATTCACTTGGATTTTTCCAGACTCTTCTTTGTTTTAGTTATGATTGATATTCCAAATGTTTCAGAAATTGTTTTTTGCGAAAGTTGGACATTTTAAAGGGATACTAGAAAAGAGAATTGTCTGATCATTTTCAGAAGAATCAAAGAATTCTTTTCACATCGTTTAACTTATAGGCAACTTTCCATACTTAAAATTATTACTGACTAACTTCAGAGTAAAATAGCACTTCGATATCCACAGGATTCGATATAGTGTCATAGTGATGCCCGTATGCTACGGTTTTGTCACAACATAGGTGTTCACTTCGTGTTATAACTGCGTGGGTGCTTTGTAGATACGATTTTCACGTCGAGAATAACCACCACTTTAAATTTTACACAGTTGTTATCATGCTGGAAATAGTTAATGGCAAATTAACGCCTACTCTTTGGAATCGATAAAACAGGGGTTTCTATTCATGGAAAACTAATTATGGAAAACAAATACTGACTTTGTCTTTTTTTGTAATTTATTTAAAAGCAAAATCTTGTTTAGATAAATTGTATTAAAATAATTGTTTTTCCTGCAGTGTAAATTAAGAACACGCATGCTTCACTTTTGAAACTAGTAAATAAAAGGATTTGGACTTGGTAGTTGAGTAATTCTTTGGATTCCAAGGAATAAACTATTTTTTCAACTAAAATTTTAACGAGGGTCAGGTATTTCATAATGCCAAGTTTGCTGAGTTGAACAGAACTCGAACTAAGCGAATAGCAGTTAGTTGGAAATTTGGAGCTTTAATATTTTCGTTTTCAATTTCTTCATTAATGTTTTTCAAAAGGAAATGGAGTTTAATGATTCTGAAAATATTTATTTAAGAAAGCTTGCTGCGTTTGTTTAATAAACTGAAAATCGCAAAAGATTGGTTTCCCTGTATTAACAATACTTTAAATTCTACTTAAAAGATTGGTTATCTTGTCTTTAGAGAAAATCATCAGTTTCTTAACTGTCCAAAATTCTAATTTGAGGTAGGTTTAAATACATATTAAAAAGTTTAGTATTTTGATAAATCTTATTTTTTGCAAATTTATCCACACAAAAACTTAAACTTGTATCAAGACTTAGAAAAATGGGGTCAGATTAAGTGTATCCAATTTTACCACTCTGTAAAAAAAAGTTGAAAACACTAGTTCGGCTCGCACTTGGAATTTTGATGAACTGTTATCTTGAAAAGAGCTATGGAAAAGAGACTGAACGATATCCTTAGGGACAAGGCGAGGTGAAAATATGTGGCGTGAAAAATTATAAGGCTTGTCTGTTTGAACCAAATTAATTTTTCTTTTTCTTATTTCAAAACCTCCAAAAACGATCGCTATTACAGGCAAAAAAAATGAAAACCTAAGGCAAAAACTAAAAGATACTTAAACAAATGGGATTTATTTTTAGGAAATTTTCTAATCGCGATTGATATTTTATGGTTAAATGAAAACAAAATCAAATACTTGCTATGATTCTGAATCACGATTAAATTAGCGAAATATTTATTTTTATTTTTCGTTTAAAATTAACATTTTCCCAAGATTAGTCCGACTGAACCAACTCCCAACAAATTGTTTTAAAGCCATGTTAAATTACACCCCTTCTAGTTGGCACGTTTTAATGCCACGTTTTTGTGGCATTCTGTCTCTGGCATTTCGGAAGCCATAAAATATGCGTTTCATTTTGGACGCGTCTTCGTTTTCTTTACTCACTACAACAGTAACTTAGTTTTATCTCCCTCAGAGATTAGCTGCTAAGGAAGCGTCTCTCAATAACAGGGACTTACTTATCTCTGTGAACCCTCACTTTCTAAAAGTGATGTCTCATTAGTTTTCTGTTTTGTTATAAAATATGAGGGCAGATTTTTTTTTCGGAAAATTTAAGTTTATACAAATGAGGCTCATTTCTGGTTAAGTGCTTTATGCAATTATTTCTATGCTGAAATAAGAATTAAAGGGTTTTCCTTGAAAATTTAGATTTTTAAGATTTATTTCTTTAATTTACATTTTTTTAATTAATTTATAAGATTTACAAAACCTCTTCATTTTTACAAATAAATTAATGTATAATTTAATTATTGTGTTTATAAATTATTTAAAAATTAAGGTCTCGTAAAGCTAAGGTTTCGGATTTGATGGCAATAATTTAAAAAATTCAAAGTTCTGAAAAAATATTTTTCTAAGTATAATCGTAGTTCTTGGTTTAAGAATCTGAGTTTCGTCTACAAAAATATGATTATTTTGGGCTATAATCTTTTAGACGACAAATTTAATTTTTGTTTGCGGATATTAATCAGGTCATGAAAAGTTCAAGTTCAGAGAAAAACGGAAGTAAACATGGCCACATTCGTCATATTTTTGAAATAAAACACATTTATTTGTTCATACATTAATATACGCGAAATTAAATTTTAATAGTCGTTCGCGCAAACAAAATTCAATTACCTTAATATTTATTTAAAATCCTTTTAAACAGAATCAACATTTAAATCGCATGTATTTGAACAAATTAAACTCTACATATGAACGTAACTGGAACTACGGTAAATGTTATACATATAATGTCAACTAATTTATTTAACCGCATTAAATATTAAAACTAAACTTAATATAAATTTGCCAAGGGAATTTGTGCATTTATACCGATGGAGTTATTGATCTTCAAAACTCAAACCCTTATGGAAGACCACGGTTAAGTCTCTGTGGAAATGGAATTAATAGCATTGCTTGACAACCAATCTTGAGTGCTCTTTCATCTTTAGAAATAGCGTAGCGATAGCGAAATGAGAATGTTCTTCTCAAATCTCCTCGTACACGTCTTGAAAGCCTTTGTTTATTCCTATGATATTCGAAATATTATCGAAATCGCCTTTTTAAATTTTAATGATGAGCTTTTGTGTATAAGCAACAACAATAGATAACTGAAAAGTTATAACCGAAAAAACACTTTTCTAAAAAAAGTAATTTTCTGGTTCATTAAATTAAATTCCAACAATTTTGAAGAAGTTTTATTTATTTTCTCTTTGAAAATTAGATCTGATGTGTGAAAACGAAAGTACAGACCAAATCAATTTATTGGTTTATTCTTTAAAAGCTCAATTTTTAAAGTTTTATGGACATTTTATATAAAATTTAAAAAATTAAAGTTAATAATTATAAAATAGGAATTTCTTAAATAACTTTCACCGAAAAATGTATAATTCGAAACAAAAAAATTTTCGTCCCTGAAAAATATAATTTTCGATCGCTTTTCTATAGCACCAAACGATGTTTTATTAAAGAACTTCCTCAAAATAAAACTCCTTCGACGTTAGTGTAAAAATAGGAAATAAAAGCTTTCATTTTTTTTTTAGGCAGGAAGGACAAATAAAGCTGGGGCAATTACAGAGGAAATGTATATTTTTTACCTTTTCTAACGGATGCTTAAGAACTGCTGATTCCGTTGTATAGTTATTAATTTGGCTCTTTTGACGAGACGTAATCCTTAGTGAAACTGTATTTCTTTGCAGAAGTTGGAAAAAATCTAGAGTTTCTTTCTTTCATAATTGAAAATTCTACAGCTTAGTTAATAAGTCTTCCTTTTTCATAAGAACGTTAGTCATAACGGAGGTAATTTCTTTAATTAAATAAAGTAGAAATTTCATTAAATTTCTCAGAACGAGGTAAAAATAGTAAGAATAAAGTTATAGAGTGTTATTTAATTTAAATAATAACGTTGTTTAAATGCTATCGTGTGAATGACTTCAAACATGGATAATTGTGGTTTTCTTCACATTTATTAACTTCCTGTTGACCAATTTAGAAGTTTTGGTATCCGTTTATTGCCTAAGTCCCACTTGCACTGAAGATTAAATATTGTAATACGTTAACACATTCAGAAAGCAATCATACTCAAACATGCAATATACGTAGTATGAACATTCTTAAAAGAATACAATCACTGGGAAGTAACCGGCAAAACTGAGAAAAAGAGAAAAACACAATAATAATAATAGTCTGGATAGTGATTTCCACTACTGTAACGCTATATCAAGAGGTGGAGTAGACGGTACTGCCAGCGACTCGCACCATTTTTCGCCTAATGGCACCAGAGACACAAATAGGAGAATAGGGCCATAGTTATCCCTGCTTTCAGTAAAAATCTGATAAAAGGTAAACCCATTTAATAGTTATGGAGTTAAATGGTAATGAAAATGGAAAAAGGCGATTGCCCGAGGAGGGTTCTGTTGTTGCTGGTGCTGACTCTGGTACATAGGTTAATGCGAGCGGTTATTGGTTTAGATATGTCGTGCCCACTTGGTGAAATCGTTCATTCCATGAAAAGGATGTCCACTTCATGCATTTAATGAGATTCAGAGTTCAGTTCCATGTCAGTCCAGGTTTCAGGTTCAAATTCATTATTTAAGTTTTCGAAGTCCTCTAAGTCTTCTTCATTCTGTAAAGTATTTAAAAGTGCATTTGGAATATTAGATGATGCAAGTCCTATACGCGGCTCACTTCCAAACAGCGCTCTGTAAGGTGACCGACCAAGAATCCTATGGTGCGATATATTTTTCTGCCACTGTACAAACTGAATACCTATGGACCACTGTTTCGAATTATTATCTGTCATCCAGCTTCGCAACATGTTCTCTACATCTTGGTTACAACGTTCCACGCTCCCTTGGCTCTGAGGATGCCTCGGCCGACCATTGACTATTACACATTCTGCCCACAATTCCTTCAATTCTTTTATAGTATAATTCACGAACTCACGTCCATTGTCACTTTGGAAAATTTGCGGCGCACCAAACGTTAGGAAAATATATAGTAGTTCTTTGGCAACTTCCTTTACTGTCTTACTTTGAAGAGCACGAAGACAAATAAATTTTGTTGAATGATCCTGATAATTGAGGATTCATTTATATGGACCGTCTGGTAAATACTGAAAGTCGATTAGGTCCACTTGCCCTCTTTCGTTAAAATCCTTTGACGTAATAGGACGAACAACACTTTTGTTGATATTCCCTTCTTTTGATTGCAGGATACACATGTTGCCAGAAACTGTTCAACCGCAGGTCGAGGAACGCTGAACTTATTACTCAATGTTTGTTGCATTTTAAAATGACCGCCGTGTCCAGTAGAGTTCACATGAATATCGTAAAGACGGTCATAAAGATCTTCATAAGAAACCACATACTTTATGTCGATAGTGTTACCTTTATTGCTTTTCTTTATAAGAAAATCTTCACTTCCCACAGATAACACATCATAAGTTTGGAGTAGGAAATATTCTCTCCTTGTCTTGCTTTCCCTGAAAGAACGTAAATATTCAACTTGCTGTTTTTCATTACCGAACGCACTTGCAGTACTGTCAGCACATTTCGGAACACACTCTAAATACAATAACACAAAATATAACTTTCATGGATTTAGCAGTTTAGCTGCTTGTATCTCCTTTATTATCATTTGCTGCTGCTGTTTAGTGAACACTTTTTTCCAGGTTTAACTTCATAGGGGGTGTTAAGCTTAATACAGAATTCTTATTTTTGTTTGAATAACACAGATTCTGCAGACTCTGACATGTTGCTAAATACTGATGTTTTATTCGTTTCATTAAATGCAGTTGTTGAACATTACATGAAAAGATGAAATCGCCCATCCACTTGATGAAATTATAACGAAATTCAGTAAGAGCATAGAACGACACTCCGTTTCATGAAATGGACAAACATTTTGTGCTGATAGTGAAAACAACAGATATTACACTAAGCGGATGCGTTTTATGAAGTGGACATCCTTTTCATGAAATGAACGATTTCATCAAGTGGGCACGACAGATATATTTTAAATTAAATGATAACAAAAGAATCTCTTTTTATTTATGTTCGTTGTTATCACAATCCGAAAGTCAACTGCTTTAAAATAAAACACTTCCAAGCCAGATTACACAATCCGAATGTGCATTCCAATCAATTGGCGTTATTATACAAAAAAAAATAACAAGACAACATATATCATGAACATAAAGCTAAAGTAACTGCCAACAGGGCGAAAACCGCAGATAGTCGGCCTTAAAAAGAAGAATTTATGGCCACGGAAAGCAGGATTTAATGACGACCAATGTACTACAAGACTTGTGAAGAGGAATTGTAGTCGTATTTAGAAAGAAATTTGGAAATCTTCAGTCAGAACTTTATGATGGGTAAAGCCTTATAGTTCTCGGACCAACAACTCTTAATTTATTTCTCCTTCCTTTGAAAGTGGCCTGCACTTTTACAGGGTGTTGTACCGGGGCCTTATGCATGCTATTGGTGTGGTTTTCGTATACTTCGCCCTGAGTTCATTTCCGGCTACAGATTTGCGATTAGATCGGTTATTTAGACCGTAAAGTTCAAATATTCTGAATACTGGGTCAATTTGGAACAAATATCAAAACGGCTATACATAGCGGTGTGGGATGTTGTTTTCGGGTAATTTCAGGTTGCTGAATCCGTTTATGACATTGAAAATGCCGTACAATGCACTGGAAAGTACTTTTATTACTATTTAGACTCAACCACTTTGACAGTTACGATGAGGTGTTTCCTGGGGCTTTGAGTAAAGTGGTATTATCATTGATTATGCACTCAATTGCATTATGTGGTAACTTTATTTGAATAAAAATAATATATTTTTTCTTTGAAATAAAATTTTCAAATCTACATAGTGTCTTCCGTTTCTTCGTTTGGCATTAATTTGGAACTGGAAGAGAAGAAATAAGCGTATTATTGTTGGGGTGTTCTATGCGTTTTTATCATTTTCAAACCGAGAAAGCAATTAAAAAATACCTAATATTTGAGCACAGTCCTTTGCAGAATTTGCAGCCGGGTGTGCAGGGCAGTATAGCGTTGCGGCACGAACAGAACTGCGCCTTTTCGCAACCTTTCTTGCAGTCACAGATGTCCAGAGAACGACATGCCTCCCACATGTCCGGTAAGGATGTCCATTTAGGCTGCCAACCAGATGATGTTTGCTGCCATCCCCGCAAGGACAGATCAGATACATCAGAACACCGTTTAGTTACCTCGCCCAAGATTTGACCCGCCTGGTAGGCTGCCCTTAAGGAATGCTGGTGCAGAACTGGCGATGTTGGAGGTATCAACAGTAGATGTTTGTTCTGTCTGACAAACAAGTCCTTCCGTGCTACATTTACAGTGGTAGCTGCGCTCTTGGTGTTGTACAATAGGACGGTAAATCGCTCTAATGACTGCAACGTGGAGGTATTGGGTTGTACAGTGCATCCCAATGCAACGAATGCATCTGTTGCCTGAGGACAGACGTTCCATACCTCCCAGGCAGTTCGTTTCCCTTTCCCTGCGAAGCAGTACTACAGCCTGTAAACGCGTGGAACCCCCTAGGCGCCGTTGCCTTAAGTTGTCCTAGTGAGATCGCTATATCGTGTACTGCTATGTACCGTGCATTTTTGCCTACTCTGAACAGAATCCACAAATGTCGCAGCCCTTGTGATTGTAACTGAAAAAAGTGAGAAACAGCAATAACCAAAACATCTGTGCCAGTGCTTCGAATGAGGACTGTTCCTGCTCCCTGCTCTACCATGTCTAGGGCATGTAAAATCATTCTGCCGTCGGCTTCTTCCATGCAGCTACCACAAGTAGACAAGTCCTGCGAGTGATAATTGAGCTTCCGCGTTTGACTCGATCGTGCAACCTACATTTGTAACAACATGAAATCTGGTAGTTTTCCTTTGTAACAAGATCACCATGGCTTAAAATAGATTCTAAATTAGTATCTCCCAAAAACTTGGCGTAAGTTTTTAAATTAATGCTTCGTGGAGTCTGTACAACAATTGCGGAGGGAGTATTTCCAGGTGGCAGGCTCATTGCATAGTAAACATACATCCTCTTTCGGATCTGGCATTGGAGCTGATGAGCGCGTTTTTCGAACAGTACCAGTATCCTCAGTCTCGTGCCCAGGATCGACATTATGTCCCTTATCCTTGCTGGTGTCTGCAGTCGTCTGCTTCAGCAACTCCTCAAATTTAGCGCCTTGGTACGGACGAGAGCACGCTTTGTGCCATTTCACCTGTTGCTCGGAGAAAGTTACAACGATTTTCCATTGTCCAAAACATGCACACCAGAATCAGAACGAAGTTTAGGATCTAGACTCTTCAGTCTCTCCAAATTTGCGGCTAAAGACACATAACCTAGATTTCGCCTAGATGGAATAGGTTTATCTGCAGGGCATGTTAAGGATCCGCCACCACTTTGACATAAACAGCATTTAAAATAGTCGACGTTTGCAGAAACATATTCAAGAGAAGTTGAAGTCGCTACTGTCAATTTTGGCTTGGGCATTTTTCTAAGCTAACGAAATATCCGTAGAACGAAATGCGTGCTAAAGAAGGTATAAAAGATAGCGACAAACACTACACCATAAGGCAATCCTCATCGGAATGTTCCGCTCAAAGTATACTGCACACTGTTACGGTAATACAAATACATAAACTCAAAGCTGTAAAGGTCTTCACTTACCTCCCAGATTTTCAGCTCTTCAATTGGGTTAAACACACTATATTGAGGTAAAACAATGTACCTATAATAATCGCATTCACAACCACTCAACAGGTGACATGAGATAATTTCTCTGAATGTCGCAATTCCTGCGAAAGTCCAGCGCTGCTCGTCAAGGAATTTGCGACTGCGTGGCGTCGCTTAGCAACGGAGTGTACTTTTTACCCGGCGCTATGTTGCATAGCCTCACCAAGAAGTGGCGGACATATTCAATTTTAAAATATTAATCACACAGTTAGAACATTTGCAGACATAGCAATGTACCTACTCTGGATAAACAAACTGTATGTTGTCGCTAGCTGTGTTCGTACATGTTATTGTTGCAATGATACATCATATGAGTTGAAATGTGCACATTTTAAATGTCATAGACGCTTTCAGCAACCTGAAATTAGCCGAAAACAACATCCTACACCACCATATAAGGCCGTTTTGGCTTTTGTTCAAAATTGGTCCAGTATTTTTTAGGGTCCAAACAGCCAATTTAATCGCAAATCTGCAGCCGCCAATAAACTCAGGAGGTCCGAATTATATGCAAACAACACCAATAAAGTCCATTAAGCCGCGGTACAAATTTATCCAATATTTAAATGGTATTTTGAGAAAACAGCCGCCATTTTGAATCCTAAGGGAAATTTTTTTAGGCGCTTCGGCCCAAATCGCTTTAATGGGCCTAAGTAGCAACTGTGCCAAGCGGCACACTTGTATCACAATTTTTAGTTTATTTTCGATTATTCAAGTGTATCGCTACCACTCAGACACATGCTGAACCAACTTAGCCACGACCACTTTTAATTTATTACTTGACTACGAAACAATTTTACTACCAGAAACCTGCTCATATAACTCCATGGAAAGCTTTTTGGGATGTAAAAGACAACCTGCGCGCCAAGGTCATTAATAAGTTGGCAATACTCAAGCTCTCGGCTGGGAGCTGAATCGGCTGAATTGTAGAATTGTCTGGAGCAAGCAGGAGTGTAGACTGCAGTGGCGGCTCGCCAGGTGAAGTAGGTGAAGTGCCTCTTCACTTAATATTTCACTTGAACTAGTTTCTTTTTGTATATAAAAATGATTATTCTTTCCATTTATCTAAATTCCTAAATAGTTTAAATTATAAATGAATTTTATCCCCGTTCAATACGCAAAACATTTCTTATAGATATAGGTATGCATTTCGCAGCACAGTATCAAATTGCAGAGCTAAACGTAAATATGCTTGGAAGTCTGTACTATTCACTGGGTTGCTATGGTAACACTGACGTCACTCGCATGAAGCGCTACGTAGGTTTTCCAGAAGTGAAGAGTGAAGGATCTTTTTAGGCAACGTCAGTCGCCTGTCGCTGTGGATACGGTATGATTGTATATTTGGTATATCGCGCAGCAATCTTGCGTAATCGGTGTTGGTTTATTTTATAAATTCATTGCTGGACAAAAATGAATCGATATGTGAACCTTTTCGTTTACTTGTTTATATAAACATCACGTCTGTGCAATAAGGAGAGAGACGCTAACCTACTTATTTTTATTTATTAGTATTATTAGTCAGTTAAATGCTAGATATAGTCTTGAAGCATGTGTCGTACAAAGGACGTATTAAAATAATAGTAATCTGTGATTTTAATCTGTGATTTTATTAAATATCTGCAGGCTCCTAATTATCCAATAGTCGGTTATCACTGATTTCAAATAATTGAAACTCATGTCTTGTTTTGGTGTTTGTACTGTTTGTTGTTTATGTGTTTGTTTTGCAATAAGTGTGTGTTTTTAAACATGAAACAAAGGCTTTAACAATTTTTGCAAAAAAGGACTTAAAGGGTAGTGGAACTTTTAGCAGCATTTTTATCAAGAAGTCCTATAGAAATTATATACCTAAGGAATACAATATCTCACGATAGACTCTCCTCTTTGGCGAATATTTCAATTCAAAAAGAACTCTTACTAGGGTTAATTAAAAACCAACCATTTTACGAAGATATTACCCACAAATTTGCTACCCTAAAAGACAGAAGGATTGACTTGGTGTAAAAAAATTAGGTAAGTCCAAATAAAAAGTATTTTTTAATGAAATTTGATAGATAAAAGAGACGTACAGAAAAATAATATCAAATTTTATTGCACAAATATTTATACTAAAACATATAACGTATGTCTCATAAGTTTTGGCACAAAATAAAAACTCAAATATTTTTAACACAGCAAATTTTTATTAGAAATTATTTTTTGCTTAAAATAAGTGGACTATCTGAAAACATAATTTAATTATTTAATTATATGTAACGGTCCGTTCTGTTCCACGGGGCGCAATTTTCTTCGGACACCTCTCATAAGGGTCTGGGCGGTGACAACATCAATTTCCCTGATCTTAGTCAAAATCCTACGACGTAGTTATTTTGGGCTGTCCATCCTCCGGATTTTATACTGATAATATGGAGGAATGTCCAGACAATGTGAGATTTAAAGAAAAAGCAAAATTTTCGGACAAAATTTTAGTGTGGTGTGCAATTTCTCAAAGGGGTGTAGCAAGGCCTTATGTGGGTCATGTACGGGGCGAAGCACTGAACAACAAATGATATATTGACAACTGCCTAACAAAAATCGTTGACTTTATTCAAGACCATCATGCTGGAGATGAAATAATGTTTTGGCCCGACTTGGCTTCTTGCCATTTATTTATTGCGTATGGGAAGCTTAGTAACATACAAATAATATTAATAGTAATATATCACATGCATGTATATGTATATATGGTATATATCTATGATAATAGTATAAATAAGGTATAGATGTTAGTAAAATGTTAGTGTAAGTATAGATCAGTAAACACTATAAATATATATGTATAATAACTTATGTTAATGTAAGTATAAGGTGTTAGTACCGTATAAAGTTTGCTATATATAAGGGTTAAAACAGAGGCGGCAGTTATATATCTATGTCCAGGTTTTGTAGCCACTGGATAGCCTCTGGAGTTGCTTTCGTTAGTTCCGCTAAGCCACCATCAAGTTTTCTTCGTTGACACTCGTTCACAATGTGCTCCAGAGTTTGGGATGGGTTACCACAGTCACATTCAGTTGTTTTTGCCATTAAGCCAGAGAAACACAAAATTGGCTTCGACAGCCATAACATTCCTTATGTACCAAAAAATAATAACCCACCAAACTTGCCGCAGGCTCGCCCCATTGAAGAATTTTTGGGCACTTTTGGCACGAAAAGTGCACGACGGAGGATGGACAGCCCAAAATGGGGACCAACTACGTCGTAGGATTTTGACTAAGATCAGGGAAATTGATGTTGTCGCCGCCCAGACCCTTATGAGAGGTGTCCGAAGAAAATTGCGCCTCGTGGAACAGCACGGGCCCTTACATATAATTAAATAATTAAATTAAGTTCTCAGATAGTCCACTTATTTTAAGAAAAAAAATAATTTCTAATAAAATTTGCTGTGTTAAAAATATTTGAGTTTTTATTTTGTGCCAAAACTTATGAGACATACGTTATTACGAAAAACTAGACTAAATTATATTTATTAAAAATTATTACTGTTTCTACTGTTCCTGAGATAATAATAATCTACTACACTATCTATTTATAACTATATAAACTAATAATTAGTTTGTTAAATTAAAAAATAGCAGAAGGAAAAGAAATTAATCGTCCCTACTTATTTATTCAATAAGATTTATATTTTTCAGAATGATACAATATTCATTTATAATAAAGTGGGCTCAAAAAAGTAGTAATAGTAAAATAAGATCTAATATCGCCCTTTTGATAGCGAAATTTTTCGAACTCACTTTATTAATTTAAATTTTTTGGTAGTAAAGGTTCATTTCGTCTATTACCAATTTGCGCAAAACGATATTTAATTGTTTCCGCAGAAATTTCATCTCACTGAAAATTAATATTAATTATACCTAAATTTGATAACCTATCCTGGCCCGTTGTTGCTCTAATATACGTTTTTAGTCGTCTTAGTACACTAAAAGATCTTTCACAACTACAGGAATTGATAATGCAATTTGCTGTATTCGTTAGATTAGGAAACATTGTTTCATCTAAATGTGAAAATAGTGAGGACATATCACTTGGTTTAGGCGTCAATTTTTGAATATAATTTTGACAAACAAGGAATTCAGACTATAAGTCTTGCTGCTTTATACAGGGTGTTTCAGAACTGCACGGCACCATTTTAGGGATGTGTTCTCTAGTACAAAATATTACGATTTACCTAAAATTACCTTAGTCCGAAAGTTAATATTTAGGGAGATACAGGGTGTCAAAGCCGAAATTTTAATTTTAATTTTTTGCTGTAATTTCAAAAGTTTTCAAAATATTGACATGAAAATTGGGAAACTACCTTTCTTGGGACGAGAAATAATAATCCGTCCTCAATTTTAATATTGATCTTTAAAGAACCTTATTTTTATTGCACCTAACACCTTAAACATACTTCAAATTTTTTATACTTAAAGTTAGGACAGATTTAATTGAAAAAAAACAATTGCCTCATCTTTTTTATACAAAAAAGGTATACTAGTTAAATGTCTCTAAAGTTAACCGTTTCCAAGATATTTGCTGTTGCAGTAAGTGATGCTACATTTTTCAGTCCTTAAACAGCATTACTTTACACCTCGCTTTACACTAAAATCTGAAATTTTTTTAATGACAAATATTCCACTGATCCACTATTACTTTGTGTCTTATAACTTGTTTTTGGCAAGAATATCTAAATTTTTTGTTTTAAATACAAGCCTACTGCGTTACAGAATGTTTAAAAGATGATAAAGATGTTGCATTACTTACATCAATAGCAAATATCTTGGAAACGGTTAACTTTAGAGACCTTTTTTGTATAAAAAGGATGAGGCAATTGTTTTTTTCAATTAAATCTGTCCTAACTTTAAGTATAAAAAAGTTGAAGTATGTTTAAGGTGTTAGGTGCAGCAAAAATAAGGTTCTTTAAAGATCAATATTAAAATTGAGGACGGATTATTATTTCTCGTCCCAAGAAAGGTAGTTTCCCCAATTTTCAGGTCAATATTTTGAAAACTTTTGAAATTACAGCAAAAAATTAAAATTAAAATTTTGGCTTTGACAGCCTGTATCTCCCTAAATATTAACTTTTGGACTAAGGTAATTTTAGGTAAATCGTAATATTTTGTACTAGAGAACACATCCCTAAAATGGTGCCGTGCAGTTCTGAAACACCCTGTATAATCCGATTTAAAAATCTCCATGTTTTTGTCGGAAAAACGTTTCACCAGCTCTACAATCATTCGGTCAAGGATAGAAAAAATATATACTGCGTTCCCCTTTACTGTTACAAGACTTGAAGGAAAAAGTAAAAATTCCAAAAAGTCTAAAAACTTTTTAATGTATTATACCTTATATTATTAGGTATTTATTCTTGCATTACAATGGGGGGGGGGGGGCGCAAACATCAATGGGGGGGGCAAAAAAGGGCTAACGACGCCCCTGACCACAATAGCACTTCACCTATTATTTGACCCACGAGCCGCCACTGGTAGACTGTTACTTTTATCGCAATGAAACATGAACAAATGAAGAATATCATTACCGCAACGATTCTTTCTTTGGAAATCAGGAGTTTAAACCTGTTGTGGGATAGAATAGATTAGAAGAAGGTGAATTATAACGGACCACGTCATCAGGAGTCGTGTTAGGAATAGAGAACGCTCAGAACACTCTGCAAGTCTCCACTGTATTCTAGTAAGTAACGGCCGCACATACAAAGTGAAAGTCTGCATAAATTAGTAAATTATATTGTAATTATTTTGTTTAATAAAAAGAATTCACACAAAACATACATACAATTTGGTGAAATCATTACAATTCAAATAAATTTTGCTTTTTACTAAACTTTGAGAATGTTTGTGTGAGTACAAATTTCTAAGTAATAATTACTACTTAGGATTTTCTTTGGAGAATTAAATGGTAAATAAAAAAGGCATTATTTAAAGTAGCGCAGACGGGTACCTTTCTATGTTTTATCCTACTTACATTTTGATAAATCTTAAAGAAATGATCAAAATAAAGTTTAAAACAGTCTATATTTCCCTAAGCAACCGCGCAGGAAAATTATAAGATACAACCTGTATAGCAACGGAATCAATAGGTTCTGTTGGAGTCTACAAATTTGGTGCGACTATGTCCCTAACATTATTTCTTTAGATTAAAATTCTTTATGTTAGAAATGATATTACACAGCTACAAATTAAAATTGTGTAAGTGTAAAATGAATAGTTACAAACCTTCTCATAGCTAGCTCTGAGTGAGGTAGTAGCTCGGCATCGGTCGAGCTTAACAAGGTACGGAAAATGTATATTTATATACATTTGGGCTGATTAACTACCTGTTGCTGTAATGTCTTATCGGCGTCCTGTCAATGTATCGGGCCTATCCAGTCACTGAAAATAATTGGGAATCGAAATACAGTGGCGGAGTAGGAAAGGTAGGCGGTTGTTGAATTCATGGTGCTTACTACGCCATCCCGTACATATAGCGTGCGAAACAACCGAAGTACGAGCAGCGACTCTCCATGTTGCCGGTCATGCTCCCTCGAGGGGCGTTGATGCCAATACCTTTACCTATTCACACTACCTAAGCGTTTAGAGTATTTAAGAATATTTGCTGCCCTTTTCTAGAATGACCTAATAAATTATCCCAAAATGACTTCCATTACAATTCAACTCTTGCTGTTTACCAAATCATTATATTTCAAAAAACGAGCTAATAATCCAGGCAAAATAGACATAACAGTTCGGAATAATTCGCATGGAGCTGAATTTTTGTGTGAGCCTTCATGTTATAGTTCTAAATAAAATGTCAAAAGTCCCCATCGATCCGAGTGCTGCTAAAAATTTTACGCGGGATCAAACGTCATAAAAAAACGGTATTTTGAGAATATTTCGTTAACGGTTAGTTTTATTATAAAAATAGTTATTACCGAATTTATAGCTTATACAATTTTCCACAAGAAAGGTTTAATTACTTTTTTTCATAGGAGTGATCATTATCGAGATATTGCGATATCAAGAATTGAAACTTTCATCTTTTTGAAGAAATGCATTACTTTCCACACTACCTTCGAGATAGAGTACTCGGCGCATTTTTTTTTTGTAATGTGGTATCCCTAGTAGGCCTAATCCACGATTTTTCTAATAAAACAAGAAATTGGTCTTGTTCATACTTCGTTTCTAAAGTTACATATTCTTCTTCTTCTTCTTCCTCTAGCTGCTGTATTTCCACAGGATGCGCCAAAAAAACAGGATGGATCAAATACATCTTCAACAATACTTGTTCTTGCATGAGACTGCTCTTTGGCTGTATCGATTATTATAACCACAGCACCACAGCGTCATTTTCTGCTCATGTTACACAGATATTATCAGCTATGAATTTTTCGCACAACATTGAAATAAATCGATTCTTGTTACTTGTTGAAGATTGGGGATGGGCATAGAAAAACAACGTTTTGGAGCCAATTCAAACTCTGCTCCCACCTGCTCCAGACATACTACTGAACACTATTTTCGCAATTCCAGCAAGGGCTGTAATTATAATTGTGGTTGCAGAAAAGTAGGTTTACATTGTTCAGCAGTATGTGGCTCCATCGCGTTTATTGACACAGCCTGTGTAAATACAGCAGCTAGAGGAAGAAGAAGAATAAGAATATGTAACTTTAGAAATGGAGTATGAACATGACTAATTTTTTGTTTTCTTAAGAAAATTGTGGATTAGGCCTACTGGGGATACCACATTATAAGAAAAAACGCGCCGAGTACTCTATCTCGAAGGTGGTGTGGCATTTTTGTGTCTATTTTGACTACTAAGCTTTTAAAATATGGGAAACGAATTCCAATACTGTTTTGACGGTCCAAAATCTTAAACCAAAAACAATGTAGTCAGTCAATCACGACACGCAGATACCTTAATCTTAATATACGAGCGAATTAGTAAAAAATTCATGTTTGGCTACTTATTAACGTTAAAATAAAATATTGGCTAATCGATATCTTTGTATTAATAAAGGGAGCGCAGCTTTAATCATTGTTTACAGTAGTTTAAAGTGTCAGTTAACAAGCTGCGTTTTTATATTCTGCCTTTGAAAAATAATTTTGAGCTTTCACGACTACAAATTAAACGGTTGTGCTGTTTACTTAATTATTTTTTCTACAATTAGCAGAATTATACATAATTGTGTTTGGAATTTTAAGAAAATGGTTATTGTATATGTCGCAGTCGGATTCCAAAAACCGTCAGTTTGCAAACTGACTAGTCAGATTGCAAACTGACCGACGTTTTCTAAAACGCTTTTAAAATGCAGATCGTTTTACAATCGAACTGAAATTTTCAGTCAGTTTGTAAACCGCGAGCCACGCCTCCGACGGATTGTCAACTCTTTAAATATGTCGCAGTGGGATTCCAAAAACCGTCAGTTTGCAAACTGTCTAGTCACAAGTAAAACACTATAACAAGTAAAATAGGTACCCATTATAGGTTATGTTATTTACCGAGAGAGAAGAGACTGTTACAGTGGTATGGGCACATAGTGAGGATGTCAAAAAATAGACACCCCAGAAGAATACTAGAAGCAAGGCCAGAGGGAACAAGAAGCAGAGGAAGGCCACGAGAAACATGGGAACAGAGCTTAGAAAGGAGGGTAGAACAGAGAGGAAAACACCTGAGAGAAATAAAAAGAATGGCAGCCAACCGCCACAGCTTCCGGTAGTGGATAGAGGACCCGACGCTTTAAGGGCACAAGGGTGAAGGAAAAGAAGAAGAAGAAGTTACTTACCGGAATAATAATTCTCGAGTTCTCGATAAAAAATATCCTTGTCTACAATTTGAGGTGTGTTAGGTTTTGTAGGCCCTTCGACGGTTTTTCCATATTCACGTATCAATATAAGACAGTATATAATAAACAAATTTGCATAAATGCCACTGCTCACCAATGCAGACACAGCCGACCGTTCAAATAAGCGGTAAACACTCAGTTTAGAAACGGACTGAATTTGTTTCAGGCAGAATGTAAAACGTTGAGAACGATGAAGAAGATTTTACAATGCGGCGGAGGCGTGGCTCGCGGTTTACAAACTGACTGAAAATTTCCGTCCGATTGTAAAACGATCTGTATTTTAAAAGTGTTTTAGAAAACGTCGCTCAGTTTGCAATCTGACTAGTCAGTTTGCAAACTGACGGTTTTTGGAATCCGACTGCGACATATATATATCGTAAACTGCTATATTTTATTAAGGTAAGATGCCGGGTGATCCAGAAAAAAGAAATTAGAGTAGGCCGTGGCCTAGTTACCAAAGTTGGTATCCCGTGATTCGCCTACTGTAAGCGTAAACAGAGACACTATTGACCATTGAAGAGGTTACGTTAACTGTCAAAATCATGCAACAATATTGTTGTCCGTGTTTTAAATAATAGTAAGTAATTGCCTGTTCGTAGGCAGTCTAAATAAATAAATAAATTATTTTACTTTATTTAATAACCATAAATGTAATTACGTCCACTAATGCTTTTATTTTAGGTTATAAAATGTCAAATTTATTTTTCAAGTAACAAATCAGATTACCACTGATATGAAATTTAAAAAAGTGAGAAGCTATGTTACCAACCTTAACAGCTTAATCAGTGCCTGTTCTAATTAATTTTTTTCTGGATCGCCCGGTATTTGAAACATAAGAGAAATGAGCATTTTAAATTTTAAATATATCGGAAGACATAGATATGGTTGTTTTAAAACTAGCCTACACGTTGCTTGCTATTATTTATAAAATAGAACTACACAAGTGAAAACAATACATTTTTATTGATGTAAAAGTCAATTGCTAATTTGAGTAACGAAAGTAGGTTCATAGGAATATGTGATTTGGCGAACATGTGAACACTGTTACACAGTGCAATCTATTAAACGTGACCCTCAGCGTATAAGCTGAAGGTGCGATTCTTTTAATGTAGTAAATTTGTTATTAATAATAATAATATCATGAATGTTTCTAATTCCACTAAGTTTTGGAAATTCCCAATGTTTTAACACTCTGCTGTATTTATTTTGATCAAGCATCTAAACACTCTCCGCGTTTTAGTACGAGTAACCGGCATAGAGACAAGCCCTGGATCAACCGCGAAGCGCAGAGCCTGGGACAGGTACCTACAGAAGAACCACGCTTTGCCACTCACTATGACCACTTCAGGACCATTTCCAACAATCTCACGTCTCTGACTAGAAACCCGAGACAAAAATATGAAGAGCAAGTGGTGTCTGATGGTGGTAATAAATTCTATTCTCATGTCCGATATCAGATCTCATCGAAATGTGGTAGATATTCCGCAATATATATGGGTGAAATGATCTCTGACAAGCTGAAAATCGCAGAAACTTTTGCTGACGTATTTCAAGAGACATATACAACCGAACCACAGGATGAACTCCCCGAAGTGAGTGAGAAAAACATATCCATAATAGACAACATCGAATTCTCAGATATTGAGACAGCTCCAACCCTGAGAAGATTAGATGCTAATAATTCCACTCCTGGCCCGAATGACATTCCTACGGTTTTCTTGATTAACTGCGTATTTCAGCTGGCTCCGTGTCTCAATTAAATCTTTAAAAAGCCTTTAGACTCTGAGATAATACAAATATTTGGAAAAGAGCTATAGTTACGCCGATTTTCAAAAAAGGTGACAAACTAGTTCCAAAAAATTACAGGTCTATCAGCCTGACCAGCGCAATTGATAAAGTTATGGAGCGGATCATTGTCCAGGAAATCACGGAACATGCTCTACGGAACAATCTCATTCCTGACCAACGCCTGGATTTGTACAAGGAAGATCTACCGTCACCAATTTGATACAATCCTTAAATATATGGACCAAGACATTGGATACCGGCGAACCAATGCATGTCATTTACTTGGATTACCCGAAGGTCTTTCATAAGATGCCTCATAGACGTTTCCTACACAAGCTATACTCACTAGGAATAAGAGGCAACTTATTGCAATGGATTCGGAAATATCTGCACAACAGAACCTTCCAGGTTAGAATAGGGAGTGCCCTTTTCACTTGACAGCTTTTTACCAGCGGGGTTCCTCAAGGTTTTGTACTGGGCCCGATTTTATTAGGCCTATGCACGTCAGACCTGGGTGACAATCTTGTGTGTGACTGGAGCTGCTATGCGGATGATACCAAGACCTTCGCCAACCCATACTGAGAAACACGCTGATCTTCAAGGTGATCTTGATAGACTGGTAGATTGGTCAAAACTCTGGCTTCTCACACTTAATAATTCCAAATGCTCTGTGTTTCATATGGGCAAGAAAAACCCGATGCTTCAGTATCGGATCGAGAATGTTAACTTACAACAGACATCTCCACAAAATGACCTTGGAGTTAGATATAATAACTGAAAATCTTAAATGGGAGCAAGCATTTGCAAACGAGCCAACTCCATCTTGTATCTAACTCAGAAGGCACTCTGCAAGCTTAACCAAACTACGATTAGCAAAATGTACAAGACATATATAAGGCCCATACTTGAGTATGCTAATATAGTCTGGTCTCTCTATTACGCCAAGGATAGAGAACTCCTAGAAAAGATACAACAAAAAATCACTCGTATTCTACAGGAACTTAGAAATGAGGGCTACCAAGATAGGTGCCACATTCTTTTCCTCTCCAGCACTCCACCCTGGCCGACAGAAGAGACAGAGCAGATCTCATTGAAATCTATAAGATCCTCTGTGTATATTATAACTAATATCTCTGGCCTAGACGATTGTTCCTGCGCGGCTTACATCAGGGGCTGAGAGCTCACCATCTTAAACTCAGGAAAGAAAGGGCAAGACTGGGATCTCGCTCACACTTTCTTTCGAACAGAGTGGTAAATCTCTGGAACTCCCTTCCACCAGATTGCATGAACACTCCCACACTGCCTTCGTTCAAGAGTATTGAGCTTCTTTATTTAAGTTTGGTAAGGAAAAACTACAACATAGAGATTAAACTCGTGTAATATTTATATGACATACAGTAAAAAACTATCTTGTTTACTCTATTGTTTTTTACATGTTTACTACGAGTAAGTATAATAGAATTATAATATTTAGGATTGAACAAAGAGAACCATAGACTCACTACCGAACATATTATAATCCTAGCTAATGACAGCAGTTTTCACTAACCAGTGTCAAACAATAATATCTCTGCCAAATATTCACTTATTAATGTTTAGGTAATTTTTGATATTTATCTCACTTCTACATCACTGTATCTGCTATTATTATTTGTAATCGTTTTGATAACATTGTATTTATACACTACTTTTACGAGGCATATGCTGCTGCTATATTATTATTATAAATAAATAAATACTAAAGTAGTAATTTTTAGTTAAACTAAAAGAAGTTTAAAGAAGTAAAATTAGACGAATTTGTATCGTTTTTATTTCAGATTTTTTAACATAACATAATAAATAGAGAGGAATACAAAAGCAAAGTGAAATCGAAACGATCCCCCCACGCGTAAATATAAAAGAATTTTCAACTGTATAAAATAAAAATCTGTTATTCATCAAATACATCTGGCTTCATTTCGCTTTAAATTCAGGTGCGGGTTTCAATTTATGCAGCAGGAAACGAAATGAGTCCCAACTGACCATGTGTTGGAATCCGAGTTCGCAATGAGGAAGAGTTTGTATGATATGTTGGAATGTGAACGATGACAATTCCTTATCTGATCGATCGGTATACCTATTGCGCGAAACCGAGCAAATTTATCGAAATACATTCAATACAGACAGGTTCGGTTTATGAATTTTTACTTTTAAAATATTTATTACAATTTCATTTAAAGTGGGGAGTTGTAAAAAAGACGTAAAAAATATAGAACCGTATTTTATATTTGATAGATAATTTATGGGGTTATGAAAGTTTTATTTTATCGTAATATTATTCGACGTAAGTTTTTTTTTATAGAAATATGCCGTAGCGTTGGCATTAAGATCGAGAACAATAATAAAGAAATTCTATTTTATTACAGTTATTCATGTAAGGAATATGCAAACGGAATAACTGCATTTTACAAGCGTTAAAATGAAACTCGAATGGCGATGAAAATATTCAGTTTCAAATAAACTTTGCTAAAGATTACAAAAGGCTTGCACAGCTGCAGTATGCAAAATAAAACTAGGTATTCGAGTCGTTTGTTGTAACTCGGAATATATACGAAGAAGTAGTGTTTTACCTTAAAGTTCGTTGCTTCTGTAAACGTATGCAAATTCAAATGCATAAAATGCATATATTAAGCTTTTGGTTTTGTATTTTTAAAAGAACGTCTTTTTAATATTCAGTTCTGCTTGTACTTAACAGAATAGGAGATTCATTTGGTAATCTAATTACGATATATTTTAAATTATTTGTTTTCAATTTTCTATATTAAATTAAAGTTACGATTAAAGTTTCATAAAAAAAACAAAGGAGAGGTCTTTGGAAAACGTTATTAAATGAAATAGTTTTTAGCTTTCATCTGTAATTATTTCTGTAAGCTTTAATGG
The DNA here is from genome assembly GCA_963082815.1 of Melanotus villosus. Taxonomy (NCBI): domain Eukaryota; kingdom Metazoa; phylum Arthropoda; class Insecta; order Coleoptera; family Elateridae; genus Melanotus; species Melanotus villosus. The sequence goes on along the minus strand of OY720418.1, from coordinate 57,713,686 downwards.
TGATTTTATTAAACTAAAAAGTTTTTCAACGAAATGTTATGGGTAAAACGTACGAGCTTGGGTAAATTTTCAGAAAACACTCGCATACACGTAATTCAGTTACCGAGATTCGTCGACACCTCTGTTTTAGATACATCGAAATGCTTTTGCTTACCTCGCATATTGAGAAAAATGGGAATGTAGGATACTGGATACATATAGCTTTCCGTATTTATAGCATTCTATAAACCTATTTAAAAATAACGTCGAGAATAAAGGAATCCCAGTTTTATTAATTTTATTGTTACTAAGAATATATCTGATTTATTGTTCTTAACAGAACGCATTGATAACCTCTATTAAGTATTAATTTAATAACATAAATTGATTTTTTAAGAGAAAAAGTTGATATTTAAACACTGGTCGAAAATCTTTTTATTATAGTACCTACGCAACCTTAGTCGGAAAAGGAAAACATCTTTAAAAAATGAAAACAAAAGGATGAATTGGTCACGTTTGTTATTTGCAGAACAGTGTGTTTAAAGGTAGAAATATCTGCAGAGCAATTTGTACGTATTTACAATGAAGTTTGTCCAAATAATACTGGGAAACACCTTCGTTCCGATAAATTTATAATTTACATAGGTATCACACCGTCCTGTTAAATATTTGCGTATAATTAATGGAAACGTATCCTGACATTGATAGGTCTTCGGTATTTACATGCTGCTCTGAAGCAACATTGTAAAGAGAATGTTCATTCGGTGGAAATTCTCGTTTGAGGCTTTTTAAAAGCGAGAATACATTTTTAATTATAGCTTGAAATATTAACCGTTCATTTAAAACTAGGGTCGTCTGCAAAATGAAAATTTTAAATCAAAAGATTTTTACTGTTCAAAAACGAAAATATTCGAAAATCCACCTTTTTAAAAATTGTTATTTTCGAGATTAATTTTTTAAGCATTCGCTCATCTCGAAAAGTATTTTAAAACACATTGTTTTTTTTTTATATAGCAGCTTTCAAGTTTTGGTAAAATTTTTTAAATTACATATATTAAAGCCAGCTTTGATTTCAAAGTTAAATTTCACAAAGAAAATTAATTTTAATAACAAAAAATTTTATATATTTTACTAAATGTTATTCCAGAACAAATTTAGCCCTTTTAATCTATATTTTAAACTTTTGTCTGGCTACCTTGCTTGACTTGATTGATTATATAAACTTCAAAGCAGAAAAGTATCCGACGTTCATCATCCAACTTGGTTGTTATCTTAACTGTTTCATTTAAAGCACACCTACACCTTTTTCAAGTTCTTAAATTGCAACCCTACGCTCGGGCTGTTCTACTTATATAGAATCTTCAAAGAAATTCAGTGATTTAAAGCGTAGATAAGAAACAAGCACTTAGGTTTTACTTCGTAGTTAGTTTGAGCTTTGCTTGTAATAACCATTTTAAAGTTATACATATTTATTGATAGAGTTTTAAATTTACAAAGTGTGCCATCAATTATTTTCAATTAAACGTCAATAATGGAAATTTGAAGAGTATTATTACATTCGTGGTTGCAAAGAAACACAAAAATTATGGAAATGTAATACTCACAAAACTAGAGCTGATTTGCTGATGTTTGTCGAACTTTGAACTTCCAGCTTTAGCAAGAGTCGCCTAAATCCCTTTTAAGATGTTCAGGTGGCTGGGAAAAGTTGGGTGATTTTTACCGCACGTTCAGAATTTATGAACGCTTTCTAATTTTTCTCTTTGTGATAGAAATAGAACAATAAACGTTTAAGTCCTTTTTGTACTAAATTTCGATTTGAAAAAAGTTTCAAAACTGATATGTTTTTCAGATCTTCCCAATTCTGTAAATTCGAATTAATTAAATTTTCTATAAGCTTTGCAGTATTAACAACTTCGTATTCAATTGTCTAAAAGTTACTCTAAATTATTTTTAAAATTTGATATACTTGCTCTCCGGCGTTTTAGGTTCTTCCGGTAACCAGAATTTTTTTCGGCGATATGCAAAACCTAAGAATTCGCTAAGAAAATTTTAGTCCTTTATAATTTGAAAATTAAAGAAAAAATTTATTAAACTGAAAATTTCACTCCTGAAAATACAATGAGGTTCTATTTTAAGTTTCGGCAAACCTGGACTTTTAATTGCAAACACTAATTTTGACTTTTATTGCATTAAGACTGTAATTGTTTCCAATTTTTATTTTCATTAGGTATTTTGCCAATTCTCTAAGTTCTGAGGTGTAGCTTAAAAAGTCTAAAGACGCCAAGTTTATTATTTGTTTAGAGCTTCCTTCAGAGTTGTTGTTATCGCAATAAAGTTCGATTATCACAATAAATAGAAAAATCATATTATACTTGGGTAAAAGGTGTTTTAAATAAATCTTGTAAATGTTTTTCAAATTTACATTTTTGGGCATTTCTCAAACTAACACCAATCTTCTTAGCGAAATTAACAACTTCATATATATAATGGTCTGAAATATACCCTAAATTATCTTAAGTTTTCGTCAGAAATTACTGACAACTATTTCCTTCCGGAATTATAACACAGCGCAAAAACTCGAATCCTTAGTATGTTGCCTTTGCCTTTGCTGTAAACGCAGACGCCTTTTCAACGCCACTCCATTAACCATATCTTGTCTTCATATTCCCTTCAATTTTAGCCATTAACCCCATTTCGAGAGGATTTGCCATTATCTCGAACAAGAAGAAGTTAATCTACTGTAAAATTGATATAATTTTATACTCGGCTAGAAAACCGTAGAATATGCGCAAAATGTTTATGGGCCACTTAAAACCATTGAACATAACGTGATAAAAGTTATTATAACAGTAAATATGATGGCGATAGGTATTAAGTGACCACTTTCAGTATCGGTTTCATTTCTTTAGTTATTACACTTTCTGAAAGATGAAAAAGGTTCGTGTTATTCGCTTTAGTTGCTGTGAGAGGGTTTTTTTGCTCAAAGCCAATGCGACTTCAAATCAGGGACAGGCTGAATCGATAAGCATTTGCACATAAATAAAATTAAAATGAACGAATTTTTAACAAGTTTTATTAAAATAATCAAGTGTTTTTCCAAAGGAGTGCATCCTTAGAAATTTAATCTCTTAGGTAATATTTGTAATCAAGTGGGCCCCTACTTAGATTCGATAATTTCTTGACGGTCCACCTCTCTTACAAAAGGTGAAGTATAAAATACAAATGTCAGTGACAAATAATTGATACCATTAATTATGAAGAATGAAATTCTATAAATAATTTTAATTGTAACACTTTATAGAAACGGTTTCAACTCCATTTAACTCACTTTTCAGCGCTTTGTTTTCTTTGCAGCAAAAATTAGCCAGTTTAACAGGGTGTAACAAATTACCTTCTTACCATCACCATCTTCAAAATAGGCACAAAAAGTTAAATGGGACGAAAGATAAAGGTTGCATAATTAGGAAAATTATTTAAGCTTTAATTTTATTCCATAATTCCAGATGACTGGGTTTCCGAGAGTCGAGACCGAATTTTGTGTAATTGTTTTCACTTTTTAAATCAAAACTTCCATCTGTTATAAATAATTATAGATTAAATTATCAAACGAGTTTCAGTATACTAAAAAAATTCAATTTTTAAAATTTGTGTATTTTTGCTTCTTATAACCCGGCTTATTTTTGCTTTAAATATTTAAAACAAAAAAACAATAAATAAAGGTTTTAAGAGCTCTTGACGTTTTAGAAAATTTATAGCGGCGCTTTTAATTTACTTTAAATTTGCCATTTAAAATTTGAAACTTAGGCAGCAGAAACTTTGTTTTCATGTAGTTCACTTCCCGCATATTTTTATTTTAAACCTATTTTGAAGTTTAAAATTCTAAAGGTAAATTGAACACCTGCTTCTTACTTTATTCGCTTTTTTCCAGTTTAATAAAGTTATTTTCACATTTGCGGGGCTAAAAATTTAACTTTGAATTTAACGATTTAATTTGCAACACATGATATTTCTCAAATTTTTATTTCATAATAATTTTGAATTAAATTGTGCTATTTGCTGATCAACAAATTTAATTAACTCTAGATTAAATAAGAAGTCAGTTGTCAGCATTTTATTATCAATTTCATAAAAAAACTTTTGCCATATCCAATGTTGGAAAGTTTGATTTAGATACAGTAAATTCAGCCAGAATTTTATACGAAAAAACTGAATTATTAAAAATGATCTTTGCCCTCGAATCTTTGCTGAGTTTTAAATAGTCCTGAGGGAAAGAATTTTTACGAGAAAATGAACTTAATCCTTCTTTAAGAGCCTGCTTAGTCTTAACTTTTGTTCTGTAAATGGAACGGTAAGCAGTTATTATTTCCAACTGATGCATTAAGTAAATTCGAAAGCTTTCTAAAATTCTAAATTTGTCAAATTTTCGTTAAGAGTTTCCCTTAACTTTCGTCATGCTCAGGCATTCCTTCATTATTTATTGTTTCTAGCGATTATTAATTTGTATATGCCTAGGTACAGTTGTGGACAGAAAAAAATAGGACAACTCGAAAAATCAAGTAAACTTTATTCTATAAAATTTAGTTACTTGATTTTGGCTTTATAATTATGATATTTGTCACATTGACTTGCAATCAAATTACAAAACAGGGACCATTTTAAACTAGAAAAAAAACACTGTCCTATTTTTTTCTGTCCACAACTGTACTTTGTTTTCAAACATGTCCTGCGAACAAACAAATTTATAATTAGGGTAGTAGGTTTTGATTTTTTTTTTTTTTTGATATGTAAACTTAACCTTATTAACCACAACCGCCATATTAATGAATTTATTTAACCGTATGCTATTTCAAAAACAAAATATTTGAGCCGATGCAAATAAAAAACAAGAAATATTAATCGTATCACTACGAACTGTAAGGGAAGATGAGCGTGCAAATAATTTGCAGTGTACAGAAAAGGCTGGAAAGCTTTTTCAATTTTTTCCAGTTTTCCAATTTATTTTAGAATTCGTTCACGGTGCGGTACGCCTTCCACATTCAGAAAACTGATCTGCTCCAACGTGCACTTTAGTTAATGTCAGGGGATATCCTGCTCCTATTCCATCGGGAGCAGGCCAGACCTTTCCTTCGCTAAGTGCAGGAGTACAACTAAATGTCGTGGTCAAGTACATTCCCTTGGTATTTCCGAAGATGTCTTGTTTATTTCCCGAAAAGAAATTGCTACAAATGAAATGAAACAGGTGGAACGTAGGTTTCTTTGGAAAAAACGCGGATAAGGAAAAGAAAATATCAGCTGGATATTTGTAAACCTTTTGGTTACAAAATTTTATTTTTTGTGATGATTAGATTTTAACAGGTAGACAAATCTGTTAGGATTTCTTGAAATATTAATTCATGCTTATTTAAAAAGAGGCGTTGAAAACGAACCTGCACGCTTGTGATAGGTGATAATTAAGTATTAAAGTTCCCAAATGAAAATTTAGCACGAATAAAAGAAAACGAACTTTTATTACGTTATATCAACCTAATAAGCTTTCCATTTCCGAAGCTGTCAATAACGTCTCCAGCTGTCACAGCAATTTCATATAAAATCAAATCGAACTGTTACGTCGCCTCCGAATAACACAAGGGGTTAAATTTTTATAGTCCATAATCGAAGACCGAAGACTATAATATCGTTGGTAGCTCTTCATCGTTATCGTCGTAAATTCCGCCTAAAAAGAGTGAGGATTTATGGCAACTTCTCTAAAGGTTAGATTAAGGCTCGAAATAATGATTCAGAGTATCAAGCACACCTGTTTCCATCAAGTTCTTCCTTTTGAGTTCGACGTTCGTGTCGTATGAGCGTGGAAGGCTAGTTTAATTAAGAGCCTTCTCGTCGAAAACCGAAGACACATCTGATGCCAGTAAATTCAGACGTAAGTGACAGAATTGGTTAATTTTCCCATTCTGGTATTATATGAAAGTGGCGGACTTTTGTTTTCGCTTGGGGGAATTAACAGAATCCCTCTGCGTATTTAACTTAATATATCGATCTGAGGCTATTTCGATGTCGTACGGACAAATAAACAGGTTCGCTTTGTGTTTTATTAGACCGGCGACGACAATTTCCCCAAGAGGAGAACTTTATTTCGTAATGAAGAGAGCGAGATAAGCTGGCAGAATTAAGTTGTCTAAAAGTTAATGCCCTTTCAAACTCCTTGACTCTCAAAATTTATGTTTCACCAAGTCTTATATGTCAAAAGATTTAAAACGGGTTATCCGGCTTTCTTGATTAACATTTGCCGAACTTAATTAATATTTTAATTCTAGACACAGCCTGTGCTTAATTCAGAAAACTTTAATCAAATACGATGGTTATTAATTAAGTTAATTATTTTAAGAAGCGAGCTGAATGATAAATAAAAATTCAAGCTTATTTTAGATTATTATTTTCTTTATTTTTACCTCGTTACTTAAAAACTAAAAACTCCTTCCTCCTCCTCTTATGGCCGAAGCCTAGGCCGATGGCCTGTTAGAAACTCGTAAGAACGAGTTCTGTGAGCCCTCTTAGCACGTATGCTGGGCAGGAGGCTAACCTAACCCATCGAGAGAGGTGAAGAAGACCGACCCGCAGTGCTGCGAGGTTAACGGTTATCAAAGGTGTTGGTATGATAACCGGGACCGCCGGCTTAACGTGCCCTCCGAAGCACGGGGAAGCGTACGACATTCTAAATTCCGGCGAGGATATCGCCGGTCTCAGGAATCGAACCCAAGATGCCTACGTGAGAGACCAAGGCCTTGTACACGCGGCTATTCACTAAAAACTCATTTAACTATAATGTAACGATTTCACTAAATGGTATTTGGTTTCTGTGTGAATTCTCTTATTTAAACTAAATAAATAATTACAATATCACTAACTAATTTATGAACACCAAGATTAACAGGACTAATACTAACTCAGTCTAATTTATTTACGCTGAATATGTTATCATAAGTATTTATTTTAGACCGCACATATTGCGTAATGTAATAGGGCGACTGCACCAGTAAATGAACAATTAAGAGGTTGCCTACCTTCAATTAACATGATTGGCTTTCATATTCTTACAGAGAATTTATGGTTTAGTAATGGTTCTGAAGTATGTTTGAAATCACTCTAATAAGCTTTCATTAAACCTGTGCAAATACTTCTTCTTTGAGAATATCTACGTTGAATTAAGAAATGTTGAAACTACCAGTGAATGAACGTACATAACTAGTAAATGAAGAAGATGAAACCAGTGAATAAACACGGAGATAGGACCAATAGAAATAAATTAAATCGAGCTCAATTTATTTTGAATATGCATTGATAATAGTTACAAAACGTACCATTACTTACATAAAACTCAAATTAAAATTACAAAAAGTCAAACATTTCAGGTACATTAAAATAAAACTCTAGAATTGATCAATTTGGGTTCTGATATTTTTTCATAATATTCTTATAGCAAATTGAATCTGGTTCATTGGGCCATTTCCACTGTTTTTTTACTTTGTACCATAGTACTAACTTGGTACTCGCCGTTTTCTATACAAACTATTTTCCACGGAAAGTTCTTTCCCTCGTATGTTACAATGACAATCTCCAATCACATAGCAATAACCATTTTTGGTGTTCACGTCACTATTCTCTAACTTGTTATTCTTGGTAACTTTAGGTTTTATTTCAGTACTTTCTTGTTTTGGTTTCTTGCTCTTTTTACTCGAATTTTTCAGACTTTTCTCTAAAGCTTTTCTTTTTCTTTCTTGCTATTTCCCAGCTTCTTTTCTTTCTCCTATTCTTTGACATCATAATAGTCTTTCCATTTCTTTGAGACTATTGCAAATGGCATTGGAGGCTTTGGTTGTCTCTTCTTGGTAGTAGTATCTATTTTCGGCCAATGAAGATGTTCCTTCCAAATGTCGTTTACTGTAGGTTTAATAATAACATTAGATAATATTATTAAAGAATTGAATGAAATAGGTATAATAGAGTTTATTTGAACAAGCAAAATATTCGATATCAAAATTAATATGTCATTAATTTTTTCGCCCTCCGGCTAGAAACACTCAATTTTCATGCGTATAAATCGTCTGGAAAATGCTATTTGCCGGACTAGTCCAGAAAGTAAAATTAGGATTTTTGATTGGTGGCGCTGAACCGAACTGACTCCGCCCTCTCATTGCTACGCCCATTGTCACGCCCAGAAAAATATATTCCCTAGAAAAATAAATTCTCTAACGTCAAATATTTGAATAAAAAATGATTTTCTATAATTAACGTATTTTTATCGGCCGAAAAAATATTGTGTATCACACACCTAGAAACTGCTTTACAAGTACTCGTACTTGTAGGGCCTCGGTTGCACCTCGGCCTACAAACGTACTCGCACTTGCAAAGTGACAGTTTCTAGCCTTGTGATACAAATAACTATATAAACATACTTGAACAACTGAACTTATTAACTACTTGATTACTTTACATAAAAGTTAAGTTTACTAGATTCTTGAAATCTTAAAACACTCTCCTTTAAACTTAACTTTCTGTAAACTAATCAATTACATTTAATTACATAGAATAGTCAGTCCTAACATTTCACACATTTTAATAAACTTACAGTTTGCCAAAGCTTTTGTGAATATATCAGTTATTTGATTATCACTGTTTACATACTGAATATTTAATTCGCCTTTTTTATATAAGTCACGTATGAAATGATACCTAATGTCTATATGTTTGGACCGTTGGTGAAACTCTGGGTTTTTGACTACTTTAATTGCACTAATATTGTCTACGTTTAGTGCAGGGCGAACAACTTCTACTCCTATGTCTTTGAATGGACGAACCAACCATCCAACCATACTATTTCTTTTGCTGCTGCAGCCGCCGCAACATACTCTGCCTCTGTGGTAGACTGAGAAACGCATTGCTGTTTCTTGCTCTGCCAGACAATGGCTGCTCCACTATCTAACCGTCGTGACTAAATTATTACCACGTGTCTTGCGTTGACCAATGGAAACTTCCAATTCAAATTAACTTATCAGTGAATCCCTACAGCGTCTATCCTTGTTTAACAATAGCATTTCTTATTATTAACGGAAAAGTGTGAAATTGCTCATTCATTGGCGGGCGTTCATTTACCGGGTGCAATCACTCTACTCACTGCTTGGGACTTTTCGTTGGCTACTTAACTACCCGCTCTTGCCGGAACGCATTTTTATATGCGATAGCTGCTCATTCTAGAATACAGTAAAGACTTTCAGGGTGTGTTAGGCATACGTTTCCTCGATGACGTATCCTGCTATAATTCTAAAAGAAGTGTAAGAATGCAAAAAGTAGACTTTGAGTAATCATCTTCCTTTTACTAGCAAAATAGGCTCACCCCTTCGCCAATGCCCGTTTTTGGTGATGAGAAATGATATTTCTGTTACAGAGTATGAAGAAAAAAAAGTGTTCGAACCACAAAACGCATTGCAGTACTTTCGGCTTCATCGTAGTTAACTTGAGTGTTCTGAATCCAACTCTTTTTTAATTGTTTATCCTACATACTTAATTTAATAAACAGATGTCTAAATTATTCATAATAACAACTCAGTTTCTATTTCACTGCAAAAATTTACACTTGAAAAGGAGTTTTAAAAATTTATAACTTCTGAATTTCATACCTTCTGTAAGTTCACTGCATTTTCTAACTAAAAGAAAGTTGGGGTTTCCAAAAAAAAAATCGAAAAGATCCTTGGTTTGGAGTGTGTGCGCTATAATGTTATAAATCGAAACTTGACATTATTTGGGGTGCTACAAAATTGTGTTTTGACTAAAAATGCCATTGTTTTAAATTTCAATTTATTGTTCAAATACATAGCTGCAAATATCGAGTGAGTTTATTTTCCCTTGCATTCTGCATAAAAGTGTGTTAAATTTTCATAAAAACGATAAACAGGAATATCTAAAAATATAAAAAATCATTTTTGCAACGGCCTTAAATTAAACGTTAAGGAACAGTTTTGATTCCTGTTAAAAAAGAATAAATAAAAGTCTGTGAATTTTCTTTACACGCAAGATAAAAATGTGTGTCACGTAGAAATCCCTTGATACACAGAGAAAACCATCATATATGTTTGTCTAAATGTTAGTGGACAACAAATTTTTGTCCGTCACGTATTGCAGGAATACCAACAGCATATCTTACGGTTAGCTTACATATTTTTCGACTGGAAATTTTGTTTTTCATTCCTAGTTTCCTTTACTTATTTATTTTATTGTTAATGATTAAAAAAATAGCAATGCTAAGACGTTTTCTGCAATATTATAAAAAAGAAATTCAAAGACAATAAATATCGATCCTTATTTAAAGTTTTAAAAGTAAGTGAATTTGTAATTTTTCAAAATTTGAATAACTTTTTAACTGAAAAAAAAACCCTAATAGAATTTTTAAATGAAAATTCTTCCGGTAAATAACAAATTCTTCACTTCAAAAGTGCTAAAAATTAAAGTTAAACCAAAAATGCCTGTTTCGTAATTTTACCTACAAGATTTGATTAAAATCTTATTGATTCGTGTAATTTTAGAAATTTACGAAACTAATTAGAGCCTTGCTTTAACTGAAGTGGCATTTCTGCTCTGCAATATAGGACTACTTTATCCTTGAGACGATTAATACCTAATTAACAATTAATAAAAGAACAATTGGAACGTTCTTCAAAATTATCCCCCTTTAAGACTTCAGCCCTTAATTAGAAGCATTTTGATACGAAAAATAATTAAAACTTTTTAAACGAAGGACGCATATTCATCATATTACATATCCTTACCTTAAATTATTATAATTCAAATTAAGAATTATACATACGGTCGATTGATAATGAGAGTTTATTAAGAAAACTTTATGTAAACGAGGATAAATAGATTATCTCAAAAGCTTTATTAATACAATTATTTTAAATATCTATGCCATTAACGTATTGTAACAAGATGCGTCAGCACACGTGTGATCATATTCGTCATCCGCCGAGAAGGTTCCACAGCGGTCGACGGTTACTCATACTCGCGCGACTAGTCGAACTTTCTGGAATGGAGTTCTGGAAGGACGAGCTGGGATATATAGTCCGTCTAGCAAGTATCCGGAATTTTATATTTTTCCTAATTTTAATATATTTCTTTTTTGTAACATTCTAAGACAAAAGTAATGCATCAAGTAGGTTGTGCCGATAGTAGGCTATGACCAAAATCGCATGACAACACCATCTGTCAAATATTGTTGATTGTAAACAGTTTTGTGAAATAATGTCGCAAGTAGAAAAAAGAAAAGAGGTGGAATATTTGTATAGAAAAGGTTTTCGAAACGTTAAAAGATTAGTGCAATTGACTGAACTCGGAAAAAGTGCAGTATATAAGACAATAAAGAGGATAAAAAATGGCACAGATATGAGGCATAGACCAGTTTCGGGAAGACCGCGTAAGATTCGCGGAAACCATTTAAACGCTCTAGTGGCCTTAGGGCGACAAAATCCGCGCCTAGGATTTCGAAAACTGGCTAACTGATTTGTCCAGAAACTGTCCGCATGTCACTAAATAGACAATGCTACATATCAAGGAAACCAAAAAGAATCCCTGCAATGACACCTCTACATATGCAACGAAGAATAGTTTTTTGTCAACGTTTTCAAGAAGATAATTTTAGTAATGTTTTATATCTGACGAAAGTTGTTTCCAGCTTGGTGCAAATCACCTAAAAATCCTATCAAAAGAAAATGTTACCGTTCAAATTTCCAAATTTCCCACTAAAATAATGGTTTGGGGAGCAATATCTCAGCGTGGTGCTACACCTCCCTGTATAGTTGATGGCACCGTTAATAGCGCAAAGTATTGTGACATTCTAAATGGTTTTCTTCTTGAAGCGGCTCATGCTTTATATCCAGAGGGGTGGCGTTTTCAGCAGGATAATGCAAGATGCCATACTTCTGCCTATGCTCAAGCTTGGATGCAAGAACATCAATTGGCAAAAATTCCATGGTCAGCAGCTTCACTAGATCTTAGTCCCATTGAAAATATATGGGGACTAATAAAGATTGAAGTGGAACGTAGAGCGCCACAAATTAAAGAAGGTTTGATTCGGTCAGTTTTACAGGCCTGGACCACCATCACCGAACATTAAGGCGATGACCTGGTTTCGGATCTACCTGGATGTTTAGTTAAGTGCTTAGAGTTAAATGGAGGTTGTATAAGTAAATGATATGAATTATCTGTTGTTATTTTATAATTCAAGTAATAAAAAATATACCGAAAAATTATAATTGTGCTTTCTTTTTTCCGGATACTTTCTAGACGGACTATATAAGGCGAGACCAAACGAACACGGGTCAGTCTAATCCAGCCTACATAAACGGTCACAAATATTATGTACGTGGGTAAAATTAATATAAATATACGTGAATAGTTATAAATAAACAAACTGTACAAATAAAGTAATTAGTGTTACGGGTTAATATTAGTGTTTTGTATTAGAATTAATATTAGTGTTGTGTTTAGTGTTAAGTTGTTATTTCGGGTTTCTTCGTTGCTTAATAATTTTAATATTTGTTAATAAATAATTCACACAACGAACCGAAGTTTTAAATAAACGTTTTAAAACCGTTACAGTATATTAAAATGTCCATAAAACGAATGACCTCAAAAAATTTAATTCTGAAATAGTTATTTTTGTAACAAGTACCTAATAAAATCAAGTTGTTTGGGACGAATCGTTGCTGTTTCCGGACGAGGCGAAGCCGAGTCTGGAATAGCAGATGAGTCCCAAAAAACGATTTAGGTACGTGTTACAAACAACATTTTTTTGTTAAAGCTCCCAAAAACAGATTCAAACCTTTTATTATGTATGATTAATGTGATCAGAGCACATGTCACTACAGTAGTACGCAAAAAGTTGCTCTGACAACTTTTACAGACTAGGCCGAAAATATAGCATTTTACGGACTTAAATGAGTGTCACTATAGTAACCAGACTTTTTGGGATTGAGTCATTTTACGGACTTAAATGAGTCCGTAAAATAGCTACTTTTGGGAGCGTGTACAAAAAACAACTTTTGAGTACTAAAATCTGTTTTAAATACGTACTAGGCAACTACATAGTTTCGTATATTTTTTCCCCGAACTAGAAGTTAAATGTAGGTTAAATTATCCTGGAAACTTTAAAGGATAAACGTTCTGATCGACGTGTTCGAAGTTCGAGTAGAGTAGTGAGCTTGACCGCAACTAACTGGAAACTGAAACTTTAGACTTCATCCTCGTTAGTGTTCAGCAATAGTGTCCATGGTCAAGGGATTTAGGGGTCAATGTGGGTCTTTCAATTAACGTAATCTAGGGTCCTCTTGGGTCTTTTACTTCATATAGTTGGCTCGGCGTGGATTACGTTCGTTTTGCAAAAATAAATCTCAGGCTCTTTTTTATATTTAGTTGAACAAATGAATATCGTAGACTGTCAAAACAATTAAGGATTTACCGCTTTGGAAATTTATTAGAAGAGATTTTTGTAGTTCAAAATTATCTATCAAGATTTATATTCCGTTTCAAATGTGCTTTTATATGTCCTCCGTTTGGATCACTGTCTTTCATATTTCATTCATTTTATGTTATTTACTTGCAAAACATGAATTTATATACAGGGTGATTCAAATTCGCGTGTATGCATGGGGATCTTGGAAACGGTAAGAGATAGAGAGTCGGTTAACTGGGGGCAAAGTTGCGTAATCAAAGGACCAACAATGTCCATTTAAAAAATCAAGGCTAACTTATGCAGTTTTTTAAATATTTGAAAAAAACTAAAATTTTGGAGAATCGTTTTTATTTAATTTTGACTTTATTTGAGGAGGTATTGGAAAACGGTAAACACTTTCTCAAGGCCACTTTTTGTCCTCTATCGAATAGCTTAAATACATTTTTGATGCAACGTTTCGGTATTTCAGGGCCATCATCAAGTTCATTTTCTTAAATACGGACCTGGAATTTTTGTTCCATTTTCTGCAAGACCTTATGGTACATGATACAATATATTATCAACAAAATCCAAATTGAGACATTTCGTCCCTAAAATTTCATCTTCAGTTACTCAATATCGAATTTAATGTTTTTCATTTTAAATTTCCAAATTTATTGAAATGTCACGCGTTTTAAGTGTTTTACCCAGAAGTATTAAAGTATAATTTGAATTTATAATAGCTGTCAATACCGACTACCCACTATTATTAACATATTAAATTTCAATTAGGTAGGTACTTGAATGTATCGAATAGGTATATCTAGTAGGTGTTGGGTGAAAATAAACAAAAATAAATAAATATTATCATCTTGACAGTTTACAGAATTCAATAGATTCGGAAATTTAAAATGAAAAACAATAAATTCGATACTGAGTAACTGAAGATGGAATTCTAGGGATGAAACGTCTCAATTTGGATTTTGTTGATAAGATATTGTATCACATACCAGAAGGTCTTGCAAAAAATGGAACAAAAAATCCAGGTCCGTATTTAAGAAAATGAACTTGATGATGACCCTGAAATACCGAAACGTTGCATCAATAATGTATTTAAGCTATTCGATAGAGGACAAAAAGTGGTCATGAGAAAGTGTTTTCCGTTTTTCAATATCTCCTCAAATAAGGTCAAAATTAAATAAAAACGATTCTCCAAAATTTTAGTTTTTTTCAAATATTTAAAAACTGAATAAGTTAGCCTTGATTTTTTAAATGGACATTGTTGGTCCTTTGATTACGCAACTTTGCCCCCATTTAACTGACTCTCTATCTCTTACCGTTTCCAAGATCCCCATGCATACACGCGAATTTGAATCACCCTGTATGATTCTTTACCAAAGTACAAATTTATTTTAACAGTAAACTTTAGCTAATTCTGTCCTACCTGAATTTTTAATGAGATTACAATTTAAAACGGAAAAGTCATTGAGACTTCTGAATAAAGGCCTCAGTTCTAGTTTACTTACAAAAAAGCTCCCCAGGTACTACTGTTGAATAAACCGTTCGGTACTTATCTTTATTGTGAACAAACAGCAACTGAGTGGACTTTTGGGAAATAGGAAACGGGATTTTGTTTGCCCAATCAACTTAGAGCAAAATTGTTCCGACATTCGCAACTTGGTCACGGGTTTTAAATTGGAAGTTTTGGATTTCACAATGGCTATAAATTTTAATTGTTTTCCTGTATTATTGTTGTAATTATCTGTAGAACATTCACGCTTCTTCTTGTTTATAATTTCTTAACATTAAGAAATTTATTTTGGTGCAAATTTTAAATTTTTTACAGGTATTCGATTTTCAAATATTTTGAAAATTAATATTTTTGATTTACCTGATCTGATCACAAATCCAAAGGATTAATCTGCAAGCAGCGTATCACAAGTTGTTAAACAAATTTCTGACCGTTTCAGTCTTCCATTGTTTAAATTTGATGATTTTTAGTCATAACCTTTCTTGCAGAAACTTAAATTTATATCTCCCTATAATTTTCCAAGCGTGGATGAGGCGATATTTCAAGAGAAGTTTAAGATCCTGACATTAATGCATAAAATTAGGAGCTTCTCATTAAATATTTTCGAAACTTTTGTTCGAAATCGTAGAGCTGATAAGCTGACAGGGGACGAGTTTTTGCTTCATCGTTGTGCATGCACGCCTGCCTTCCAAAGATAAAACGGACCATCTGTTGTTTGGAAACTTCTCATTACTAAAACTTTCCAAGTCTGCATAACCTTTCGCACGCATTCCGCTGATTTATGTTCATTTCTACGTTTTAATTGAACACGATATCGAAACTGAAGCGTTCCAATTTATAACTGTCGTTTGTTTTATTATATGTTTATTAAAGTCGAGTAAAGATGTTCATAAGATTTATGAATATAAACGATTCCGGCCCATTAGAATTAAAATTAATGAAAACATTTCCGGACATGCAACGAAAGGAAAAAAATAATTTCTACAAAGTCAAATACAATCTCAACAACTTTTCAACTGAATTGACAACACTCTCTGAACAGTATCACTTCATGGGTAAACCCTTCGCATGCAACAGGGGTGGTTACCTAATTAAAAAAGATAATGCAAAACTAGATAAACAGCCCGGCATTAATAAATATTTGAAATCAACCCCTAAATTAGTACTACTTATAATTAAACCTTAATTTTGTGTTTTTATTAAAGAAAGTACCATTTTGTTGTCAAGTAAAGTTTGAATTTATTTTCGCTGTGGTAACAGATGAATCTGTAATTTGCAGCTCGCTCACATTTACTGAAAATGCTGACACTTTTCTTGTGAAGTTTTGTCAATGAATAGTCTGAAAATTGTAATTGTTTCTTCGATTATCTACGTAAAAAACTTATCGAAAATTTGTTTAGAATTATTCAATAAGCTGTTTAATTTTTGTAAAGGGGTAAAAATAATATTTTTTATTACATCTATTTATAACAAAAAACCTACCATAAAGGATGCTACAAAAATAGAACGCTTTGTGGTAATGTTATTTAAGTGCAAACATTCAGGTTGGGGTTTAATCGCCAACGCAGGTTAAAATATTCATTGATAATCCCCAGCCTGGGTATCGGTTTATGATTTTATTTATACTTACTGAATATCGGATTTAACCAATTACACACTGATTTTTTGTTTATTTAGTTCAGTGTGGCGTACGATAAAGAACATTAGAAAAAAAAATGGTGAAGTCGCTGTTTTTTTGATACATTTGATACTGACGTTAATTTTTTATATTTACAAATATTTTACGGAAATATAATTTAAAGAAAGTTAAAAAATTAAATTATTTTCCAGCTTTGTAAGTATTTTAGTTACTTTTGAAAATGTTATGTCTGAATGTTATGATATTTTCAGGTAGATAACAACTGTGTAATGTTTAATTTTGAACGCTTGGTGGTGAAATACCTAAAATTACAAAAAAGTTAAAATATTTGCAAGGATAAAAAAAAATAATAAATCTAAAGTAATTTACCGTAACCAACATCTGGACAATATTTTAGGTCAAGCTTTTACTTAGTTTCGAATTGACTGGCAACACCCTTTTATTTTACATTTTAAGGATTGTATTTTTTTGGAAAATAATTTGAATGAATTTAAATTAATCTTCAAAAATCGTTTCCGCAGAAAACTAATAGTTTTTAATTTAGTCAAGTAGAGCATTTTCGCTCGAGTTCCTTAACAGGCATGCTTGATAGATCCAGGAAGACTACTAAAACTTCCTAGACTGTGTTAACTCCATTAAAACCCTACATTAAAACTGGACACGTTCACAAAAGAACATTAACAACCGTTGATGTAACTACCAACGGCAATTTCTAACTTGAGAATATAAAACGTACCTAAAATTAAGAAAATGTCTGAGTACTTCACATTTCGCCTAGTCGTTTCGTATAAAATAAGCATCGATAGACTGGAAGACAAAATGTTCACTCAGAAATTAATGACAAAATAATAGTAAACGAGATGAAATGCTCAGTACAAAAGTATTTCAGTGTAATAAATAACGCAAAAAATTATTAATTGGGTGCCATCGCCGATGTACTTTTGTCATACCTGCGAGAGGAATTACGGAATAGTTCTAATTTTGTGAATATCACACATCAATTTGTATCACATTTTAGATAGAATGTACAGTTTTAGATGTCCCATATGGGGACTTTGCGGCGAAACTGTGCTCCCTCGATGAGTCTTGTGACTTCTGATAGCACGTTTCATTTATAAACTGATGATTAATGCATGAATTCCTGTAATTGGGGAAAACCCACCGTAAATGCAGCTAAAGTAACTTTTTAGATACAAACTAAATTACACGGCGTCGTAAATAGTTTAGGGAAGGTTTTCCTTCTCTTAATTCGAACGTCTATGGCCTTACTATTGCTGTGAGGGTCAATACTTATATACGTCTGCATGGTTTATTATTATTTAAAACACTTGGTGAGAACTGAAAATATTTTTTTCAGATCTTAAAGAAGGCGCTGCACATCCTTTCTTGGATATGTTAGGATTCTCTCAATATTTCAACATATTTTAATTGTATTTACTAAATTTTAATATTGTTTACACATCAATTAATTGCTGCAGTTTATCGTTTTATGTTTTGATTGTTGTTTGGTAGGTATACTTAATTTAGCAAAACCTTCTTCTCCCCTATTCTCATTTTTTTGTATTCCTGTTAAAATCCAAATACTTCTTACACATACAATTTTACAAAGGCGTAATGACAATGTAGATTGTAAAACTTATTACTACTATTATTATTATCTCTAGCTTTGCTTAATACTCGTTAACTTTTATGACAAGAAAATTACTTTACTATTTTTATCTATCAGCTTTCAATAGATAGACTATTCTTCTCTACAACTCATTTCGTCTGCATATTTCATTTAAACTCCTTAATAACTCGAGTTTATATCAGAATATTTCTATGCAAGATAATTGACGGTTGTTAAAAAGAGAATTTGCTTAAAGTGCAATTTTATAAGAATAATATTTACCTCACAGCTGAACTTAACAGCTTCTTGTAAAATAAGCTCGGAAAATCCTCTCAGCGTGACCTACTTTACCATTCCTTGGAGATATTTTTCAAAATGGTGTAGTTTATGTATGATATTAACTTTAATAAGTTATTTTAAAGTGTACTATAAAGTTTAAAAAAACCAGGTTAAATATTATTTCTTCTTAGTTTTCTTGTCTTTTAAAATCATTTACTTTCATGCTTACTTATTGGGCAAAATCTATGATTAATTTGTTCATGATAGTAGTTTAGCTTGAGTTAATGTATAAAAACAGTTTTGACAGCAAACCAGAAATATTTTTGAAAATATTTCTATGTCCTTTAACAGGTGCCTGATCGAATCAAAATTTAAATTAAAACATAAACAAAATTCGTTTGAATCCAAATGGGAAAAGTGATATATTCGGTTTATTTTTATTGGCAAACTTCATGTAAAATGTTAAATCGCGTGCAACGTTCTTGCTGTAAATCCATTTATGTGATATGGAATTTTAATGGAGCAACAAATTGTTATATTTCTGTTACATATAAATCTGTTACGCTGCATTTCCTAACAAAATTTTAGCTATTTATGAGTGCAATAAAATGAACGTTGTAAATCCTGGAATTGTTCAGACCAGAACTAATTCCATTTTCCCGGAATTGTACGTTTTACGTTATAATTTATCACATTTAATTCCTGATAAATCAGTATTAACCTAATTAAAAAACAAATAGGGGAAGTGTTGTTTCAGCTACTGAAAAGTAAAAAACCTACAAAATAGTTTAAAATGAATTTGAATGAAAAATATCTGTTTATGTAAGAGTGGGCGTAAAGTAGGCTTTACACCTTTCAAACAGTGTGCAATGTTCTATTTTATTGCACTAATGCTTTTGACTATATTGATTCCTTTACGTAATATACTATTTTAAACAATTAAATTGTTACAGCTGTAATAGTGTATTAAAAATATTTTGGATTAATAGTATAATAAAGAATATCATAAATGTTTTGTTTTCAGATATGATATTTCAAGGGCCAAGAAAACGTCATCATGAAAAGGTTACCATGTAATAACGAATAAGGAAAATGTTGCATCGGAGCTCATCTTCACGTCGACGGCGAACATCTCGCAGTGCAGCGTCTTCTCCCCAGACAAGGGGGTCACGTTCGGCCGGAACAAGTCCAGGTCGTAGGGCAAGCATAGCCGTATCACCGGTAGATAGCGACCGAAGTCTTTTGGGATCTGAAATAAACCGCAGCCCTAGACCGAGCATTGTTCCCGACATATCATTCGACACTCGAAACTGTCTCGATCTCGAGATTCCTTCCTCCCGAAATCCTAGGCATAGCTTAATACCGGAATCAGCTTTAAGTCCAAGAAATAGTTTAGTTCCCGATTCGGGGGCGTCCCGAAGTCCCAGGCATAGTTTAGTGCCCGGCGAGACGTACAGCAGGAGTCCTCGTAACAGTTTAATTCCCGAAGTGGCCCTCAGTCCTCGGAATAGTCTCGTACCGGATTCTTACAACAGGAGTCCTAGAAACAGCTTAGTGCCTGAAAATATAAATAAGAGCCCGAGGAACAGTTTAATTCCAGACTCAAATCGGAGTCCTAGACACAGCCTCGTTCCTGACAATAATACGTACAGCTCTAGATTAAGTTTGGTGCCCGATTTTAACCGTAGCCCTCGAAATAGCTTAGTACCGGATGTGAACGTTAACAGAAGCGCACGTCCCAGTCTCACGCCTTCTGATTCGACCACGTGGAACACGAAAGTTAGTCCTAACGATGAACTAAGTAGAAGCCCCCGTCACAGCATAGTTCCGGATAGTAATCGTAGTCCACGAGGAAGCATCGCTCCCGAAAGCTTTGCCATAAGGAGCAGTCCGAGAGGAAGCATCACCAGCGAATATCAAGGAGACCGAAGTCCACGGGGTAGCATAGGACCTGAAAACAATCATAACCGTAGCCCACGAGGCAGCATCGCCCGTAATAATCTGATTGCTGAAACGGGAGAAGCAGGCAGGAGTCCTCGAGGGAGTCTAACGCTCACGTTTCAGGAACCGCTCGTCAGTGAACGTCGTTCGAGTGCAGATAATCCTTCCGGTAGGTGCCATCTCTTGCTTAATACCTCCATTTTGGTTAAATTTTTCTACCCTTTTCTTAGAATGTAATACATTTCTGATGCGAACATAAGGTCCAAGTATTGGAAAATGCGAAACTATTGACCAATGCCTACTTTGATATAAATTTGTATTGCTAACGCTCTATAGGAAGTTAACGATTAGGAATGCTGGTTACTTTTACAAAAACTGCTTCTGGTAGGTACTTATTCGTTTTCAAAGTTCTGATTTTATAACAATACTTTGTTGTGAACATCGTAAAACTTCCTTATTTATCCTTAGTTGGAAATCTACAAGCGAAGCGATAAAACACTTGCATTAATAAGTCAGATCATCTACGCTGATAATAAATCATCAGAGTTTGTGGGGTTATTGCAATTTATTGCTGTCCTAATTCTCTTAGGAGGATAAGACTTGATTTAAATTATTAGGAACCGATGGGGTTTGCGATGGTTTATCAACCACAGCATTCTTTCTTGTTTCGAAAATATTCCTAAACGGGATTATTTTTCTTACAGTTAGGTACCATTTCAAAGTGGGTGTTGTTCTTTTTGCTACTTTTAACAATGCATTCCGTCATGCACCTTGAAAATTGGAAAATTTAATCTGAATACTTTGATGCTTGACTTAATTAATTTTATTTGTACAATAAGTAATTGCTTTTTAAGGATCACGAGGCCGGAGTACGTCTCCGTATCGGACTTCTTCGAGAGGTGTCATTAACCAAGGATACAACAGCAACGTTGGCTTGTCAGAGGGCGGATCAAGGCGCGCCAGTAGTTCTGTTAGTCAGGTAAGTAAGGCAAGAGAGAAGCTTTTACGTTTTCCGCTATTTATAGAACTTCGCTTTCAACTTCAGCATCGCTGCTTCTTTTCTATTGCAGACTTAGATTAGATAGGTTGTTGCTGCACGTTCGATTTATTAAAATATTCAAAACAGTATTCCTTTCAAATTTTACTTTTACTAAGCTAAACTCGAAGACTCAAAAAATCTGTTTTACTTATCAAAAAAAAAACCGAAAATTTGTAGAAGCGCACCCATTCTGCATGTTCTTGAGATGGTTTGCGGACGATGATATAGCAACGTACAGTTTGTGCAACACTTGGAATTTTTAGTTCTCTTTTACACTTCAAATGCAAAGTTTCCACGAAGGTTCCTTTCTTGAGACGCAGTCAAATTGAACGTAAGAACAAAGCTCTCTAATTTTTAAAATAGCAAATTTTGCGTTTTAGCAGACAAAAATTCTAAGCCAAAGAAGGTAAAACTCAATCAGTAAACTCAAATATTTCTGACTTCTTTGAAACTTTAAGTACGAAATTCATTCGAAAGCCTTTTTTTAATGGTTACTTATTAAAGTAGCCTATGTAAAATTCCAACTAATTTTTAGAACAACAAATTTTGAGTTCCAAAAAGGAAAAATTGTAAGTGAAACAATGCAAAACTCAAACTTGAAACTTCTTAGAAATTTTAAGGCTTCTCGAAAATTTTGATAAACGAAATTCTGTCGGATGTGTTTTTTAATCTTAATTAAACTCAGCAAAATTTTAAGTCATAGTTTTTGAAGTAGTATATTTTGAGTTTCAAGTCAAGTAACAGAAAATAAAAGACAAACTTAAAACTTTTCAGAAAGTTTCAGTTTTCTTCGATAATATAAATGCCCAATTTCCAAAAGTGGTAACCAAATTGAACAAATGATCTAAATTCTAATCCAACAAACTAATTAATTATTACAGTACAAAATTTTGAGTTTCAACAATTTCGGAACAATAGTCTTATCAATTACAGATTTAAAATAGCATTTTTATTTATTTAATTCTGAAATCCTCTCTAAGAAAGTCTTTTCTAACAGTCATTAATGAAACTGAACTGAAAATCAAAAATTTTAACTGAAATACTTAAAAAATTGGTTCGATTTAAAACTGAAAATCTTGATTTAAGCCCAATATTTCATTCTAGTTTGGAGTCGTAAAAAACAAAGTTTTGAGTCACATAAAGCACAATTTTGATTCATAGAAATCAAAATTCCTCAAATTTAATCCATTGCCTTTATCTTCCAGTTTTGAACCCCCTTTTCTTGTAGATCCTCCTTTACCTATTGTAACCTTCTCGTTCGTGGCATGCCTTTTCTTCTATTTTCGAGCAACTCACTTGGCCTGATATCTGGCAACCTTTCTATGTGCCCCAGCCACTTTAATCTTTAAACCTTAATAAACTGACTAAATTGTTGCCTCTTCATACAACTGCCACCCTTCTTCAGTTTTCGTACCTCCGAAAATTCTTATCAGAATTTTCCTTTCCCACACTTCTAGACTGTCTTGATTTGCCTTATTTACCGCCCACGTTTCACATTCGTATGTCACTATAGTTAGGTCTTAGCACTGTTTTTTGCACTCGCAACTTTGCACTACGCGACACCTTTTGCAATTTCAACACTACACTGTTTTGTCCCCCTTGATTATTCTAGCTTCTATTTTGTTTTCTTTTCATCGCTCTCACTCTGCCGTTATCAACGTATTAAGTTTTGTACTTCTACTTCCAGTTTCCAATTCGTCAAACGCAAATTTACTTTTGTGTGTGAGTTGTTCCCTTTTTTCCCCCATAACCATGTATTTTGATTTATTCACATTTATTCTCAATCCAACGCTTTTTGCCGTTTTTTCAAGCTCTTTACTGTTTCTTCTAATTCCGTTACTGTTCTTGCTAAAAGGGTAACATCGTCTACGTAAGCTAGTCACTGGTGGCTCTTAGAAAAAAGAGTTCCTGCTCTATTTATTCCACTTTCTAATTATGCCTTCCAGTATGATATAAGAGGGTTGTAGATAGCGGGCCGCCCTGTCGTAAGCCCCTTCTCGCATGTAATTCAGTAGATATGAAAATCATCATTGACTATTACTTTATTGGATGAACCCGACATTGTCATTTTAGTTAGCCGTATTTTATCTTTTTTATCTAAATTCCTTTGTACAGCTTGTTAAACTCAGCTTAAAGTCTGAATTCGACACGTCCACGATTGTATTGTATATAGTTTTCTATTTATGGTGTCATAGGCTTGCCTGAAATCTATGAAAATCGCATGGACATTGATTTTATGTTCATAACAAGTGGTCTGTATCTCCTTTAGGGTAAAACGTTGGTCTGTCATTGAGCGGTTTCTTCTAAATCCCTCTTGGTATTCGCCTATCTGCTTTTTTGTGTAAGTCTGTATTTTATTTCTTATGATTGTTGACAGTATCTTATATGTCGCACTAGAAGTGCTGTTCCCCGATAGTTTTTACATTGTGCTCTATCTCCTTTTTTGTACAGAGGTATAATAATAGCCATTTTCCACGCTTCCGGCATCCTCTCCGCCTGCCACACATCTTTTGATTAGTTTGAGTACCCTATTTACTAAATCTTCCCATCCGTAGGTACCTACTTTATTAGTTCTGCACCTATGCCACTTCCCCCAGGACTTCTTTTGTTCTACATTTTCATCTATGTTTAGCGTATTTTGAAAATGCTCCTTTCATCTTTCTACCATTCTCGTTTCTTCTCCACTCAGCATTCCGTCTTTATCTTTACAGAACAGTAATATCGACTGCTGTCCTCTTTTATACGATTTCTTTACCTCTTAATATACCTAAGTTTTGTATTTCTTTTCTTCTGTAGCTTTCTTCCATTTCCTTTAATTCCTTTTCTTTATATTCTCTTTTAGCTTTTCTAAGTGTCCTTTGTGTCTTCTTCCGTTGTTCTTGGTAATTTATTTTCTTTCTTTTAACCTGTCTGGAACATTCTCTCTCTTCCTTTCTGTTTCATTTGGAATTCCCGCTTGCATTCTTCATCGAACCATTTATTTTTCTTTTTAGGTTTCCTCTTCCCTATCGTGTTGTTTGTTGCTTTTTTTATTATCTCTTCCATATCCGTCCATAACTTTTCGATGGTTTCTTGTTCATTCATTTTGGCGCATTCTTCTTCTAATATTCGTACCAGATAGTGGTTGGATCTCGTATCGGCTCCTCTATAACTTCTGGAATCTATAATATATTTTGCAAAATTCTCTTGCACCAGTACGTGGCCTATTTGATTTGCCACTTGCCTTCCTGGTACCACCCATGTACCCTTGTGCACATCTTTATGTTTAAAATATGTGCTCATAATATTGCATCTCTCGAATCGGTACAGCATAAGTTCGTTAGATACTTAGCTTGTAAAATTGGATCTCCCATGAGTTTCTTCGATCACGATTACACCTACTTGTTAGCCCGCTTTAATTTATCCACTATAAAGTCCATTCATGGGTGCTCAGACATGATCCTGGTCCATAAATGCTTAAAGGGGCATGTGGCTTGTCGTGAGCTCGTTGACTTGTTTACTCATAGACAGCTCCCCTACCCACTTCGCTTTAATCGAGTTCTGATAGAAGATCGAAATAGGTCAAATTACGTCTACTATGGACCCGTTTCGAGGTTGAGAAGGGGCTGGAATTGTCTGCCAAGCTCCATTACTGCAATTGAGTCCCTGGAGCTCTTTAAGTCCAGAATCAAATTACACTCTAAGTCCTTCATCTAGCTGGCGATTTGGTATTTTATAGTCTAATGCTCGTTTAAAATATTTACATTGTATAACTTAATTATAGTTAACCATTGTTATTCAAAATTTTCTCTTTATATTCATTACTTGTATTGTATTGTGTGCGTGCTAGGCACGCGGCGTTTTCAACGCTTAGCGTTGCATTTCTGTTAAGTTAGAGGCTTCCGGCCGTTGATCCATAAATAAATAAATAAATAAATAAATAAATAAATAAATAAATAATTCCTAGTCTCTTCGGTACTGCAAACCTTAGCAGTTTTTGTCCATTTATATTACTTTCTTCATGGAAACTGTATTCACCAATTTCCGGTCTGCACCCTTCCTCCCTGTCTATTTGGGTGTTACAATCTGCTAAAACTATTATACAGTGTGTCCGAGGATTGATGTTACAATAGGTGCGATGGACTAAAAATTTTTGAATTTTAATTTAAGATTGTGGAATTAAGCCCTCCTTGGTTTGAAGAGAATTTTAAGAATATTTTCAGTTTTTGAAAAACAAGCCGGCCTTGATATTGAAGCGAAAACTATTTTCTTTTCAGGTAAAGTACACTTTTGTTTGTGATACGGCAAAAGTTTACTAAGAAAAGTTGTTCAGTATGAGAAATTATGGCTCTATACAAAATTTCAGGAAGATCTACGCACTTTGATTAAACCGTCATTTTTTTAGATTAAACAAAATAAATTGTATTTATTCAAAATGTTAGTTGTAGAACATTGAACGAAACAAATAGTATTTACAAGAAATTTAACTTACGAAAAGTAATAATAACATTGATCTACAATAAATTATTTATTCCACATAACTGCTAGGAAGCCATGAAAAGACTATTGTTGACTAATCTTCCTGAAATTTTGTATAGGACCATAATTTCTCATTCTGACCAACTTGCCTTAGTAAAATTTTGCCCTATCATAAACAAAAAGGGTACTTTACCTGAAAAGAAAATAGTTTTCGCTTCAATGTCAAGGCCGACTGGTTTTTCAAAAACTGAAAATATTCTTAAAATTCTCTTCAAACCAAGCAGGGCTTAATTCCACAATCTTAAAATAAAATTCAAAAATTTTTAGTACATCGCACCTATTGTAACATCAATCCTGGGACACACTGTATATTCTTGCTTATATATTCGTATCTTATCATAGTTTTGCTCCAAATCAGTGTAGAATTCATCTTTAACTTCTTCTTCTTCTTTTACCTCAGTCGACGCGTGTTCCAAACTATAGTTAGTATAATTCTCAGATGGTTTGTAACTGTCCAATTAAAACCGAATTGTAGCAAGTAAGAACTTTCATTACTGGAAATTCTAAATTAAAGTCAAAAGTTATTCGACCAGGAGAGTTATCAATTCTTAAAGTATCATATGCTAAAACTTTGTGAAAATCGAAAATCTTTTTTAAATAAACGTTTTAAAAATTATAGTTCTGATAAAGATTCTAATTTCAAATATGAAAAACTAAAATATTGAGAATTAAAGGGCCCATAATGAATATTTAATTCTAACAAGTTTTATTAACAAATAAATTAATTATAAACATAATTGCAAGTTTCATTTTAAAAGATGTTTGTAGATAAACTGGCATTAGCAGAAACGTGAGTTTTTCCGGGCGCCTCTATCTGTTGAAGAGTTTGTTTTGAAAATGCAAGCTATATCCTTAAACAATTTAGGTTGCTAAGTTTAAATCTTCTATAGTTCAAAGAAGAAACATTTTTTTATAAAATGTTGCGAGTTCACGGTTGCAAAATAAATCGAAAAATTTGGAAATTATTTCAAAAAGGGCTTTAAAAACATCCCAGAAAACCTGCCCAATTTTTCATTTATGTTTTCGTCGATACTCTTCTATCATTCATGAATGAATCGATCAAACAAAACCTAGTGTAGTAATATGAATATCCAATCCTTCCGCTTCCTAACTTTTCATTATTTATTCAATAAAGGTACAAAGGAAACCCCTAATAAATAAAACAACAACAAATGCGATATGAACGAGTGACAGTTATACATAAATTTTTGAACTGCTTGCGTTAAAAAATACATGGAATCTTTGTTTTTACCTGATTTAATGTGACAAGTGAATTCAGCTCACGTTAACCCATATAAAAATACGGGAATATATCAAGGATGATACGATGTCCTGAAGCTGCTTCCTGCTATTTGAATGAGAAATAACTTTTAACATCTCTCGGGTAATTTAGAAGCTTGTATACACTATGAGTTTGTATAAAAAGTATTCATAATACTTCCCAGATAATTTATGACTCGCCTTTTTGCCCGGCCTGACATTAATTAAGTTTTTCTATTCGCTGAATACATTATATATGAGCCCACATCGAGTAATAAATGGAGTCTAGTATTTCATTCAATTATTATGTTGTTTTAACTTAACTGCAAAAAAGGGAAGTTTGCAGTTTTGCACTACAAAATAATCAACATTTTATTACGTTAGGAAAAACTCATGGAAACTTGAACAAAATCCGGGTTTATATATGTGGTAATTGCCATACAAAGCGTGGAAGGTCAGCTAATTAGTGAACGTAGACTTTTATGATATTGTCCGTATAAAATAGTTAGCCGCACTTAAAAGTTTTAAAATTAAAGCAGGTTTATTTTATTATGAAACTGCAATCAACGGTAAAACCCTTTAAGATTTCTTTGTTTAAAATAAATGAAATAAAAACGTCCCGGGATTCATCTTTACGGAAAATTTGAGAATATGAATTGTAGAAAGTTTTTATGGTTTAGTATTAAAATCTGGGATCTACCCAACATGCCCCATGAAAAGTGTTTAGATATTCAAAAATTAACTTTTTATTCCTTTAACGATCTTAAAAATAGCTTGTTAAAAGTTGTCACTAAGGAATGTTAATCAACACGTCCGTTTCCTTACTTAAACATTTTGATAACTTAGGTGTTTAGAAATGTAAAAAGATCGAGCACTTTTCAGTTACTTCGCAGCTTTGAAAGTAGAGAATTTGAAAAGGTTTTCATTAATTATCTCAGTTTTGAGAAAGCAGGCCACAGTTTTAACCAAGGCGACTTTTTTGCTTAGTTTGCAGCTTGAAGAAGAAATTAAAGGTTAAAGGTCACTGTTTTACGGAATGGTGGAAAATCCTTACAGTTTTTATGATTTCTAGTATTTAAAAATATTGAGCTGTATTCTCGCCTCATGTTTAAAGTTGCCTCTAACTACTGTCGTGTTTAACGTAAATATAAAACGATAAGTTCATATATTATGTGTATAACAGAGAAACATGAATATTGAATACCAGCAAAAAGAATAACACTTAAAGGATTTCAGCTTGAAAAATATTCGAGTAGTGATTGTGTACTAAAAAATCAGATTTCATAGAGTACCTAACGCATGCGTTTATGGAAAATACCACAAACAAATTAGTTGTTTTCCACCTGCTTTGTATTTTTTCAAATGATTATCTTAATAAGCTCTAGAATGATCGCACAATCGAATGCTTGTCTTAAAGCTAGGAATTAATGAATTGTTTGTTTTCCTTATTTTTAAAAATTTCAAATGTTTAGGCATTTTTAACGACTTGAAGCACCTGAATAAGTATTTCAGATTTTACTTGGACGACTGAATTTACAAAAAATTACAAAATTTTGCATGTAATAAATAGTTAAACTATTTTTTCATGTCAAGGGATAATTTTTTATGCCGGAAAGTTTGTGTTATGGAAATGATATACTGGATACAATTTCCCAGTCGAATCCGAAGTATAATTTCAAGAAATTGAAAGCAATACGGTCTTCCATTTATTTTTTATATCAAAAAAAAACGAGAAACTGTCTTCAAGTACTTTTAACAATGTATGTGTGTGTGTGTATCCTCCTGAGGGAAAGCAGAAAATCAGGGCATCCTGGTGAAAGCAAAAAGATATATTTTCAAGAGCTTTCACAACGGATGTAAGCTTTTTTATATTCAGAGAATACCGTATCGTTTTCTGACTCCATTTTGAAGATGTAATGTTATGTAAACTTCTGAAATTTCTGAAGCGAGCAACGGGAGATGTTGAATTATTCCGCTGATGAAGCGTGTCGTTTGATAAACCGGTTGACGCGGGCTGGAAAATTCTTTTTGCTGCTTCTGGTTTCAATATAACACCCTCCTGGTTTCACTTACATTTCACATAAAAGGTAATTGTTTAATCAAATTTAATAAAACCCCCCGGAAAGGTTTCCTAAACTTACTTTTTATGTTTACTTAAGGGATTTGGTATTTTTCAGTTCGCTGAAAGAAGTCCAAAGTATTTTCTGAATTATTGCACGGAACTTTTAACGGCAAAATTGCGCGAGAAGATTCCAAAACAAAACAACATTCATTTCATCAAATTACACTCAACTGTTACCACTTGAAAAATTCATGTCTAAGTTTATAAAAAGTGCGGGAATGTGTCGTTACAGAAAAAAGTTTTAGATGTAGGTTGTTCGTAAAGGACGAGCTTTGTAACATAAACTCTAACGTTATCGCTTATCTTAAACCTTCAGTTCTTCTTAACGTACCCTTCGCGGATAAATTACGGAGTTCGAAAATTTTCACCAACATCCAAGATAACATTCGACGTGATTTTGGCATAAAATACATTAAATTAGATTGCCCTATTTCGAAACATAACTAATTTGTCTCTTATGTTCTTGCTTGGAATTCGAAGTAAGAATTATACGTTATACATACATATTTAAATTTCAACAATTTTAAAGGAAGTAATTTTAAAATATTATTATTACTTAAATAGAAAAATGTTGTTCAGTAGAGAAGATGTTGTTGTCTTATTTAAAAAATTTCGATTTACTAGATTTACAAGAAAATTTCAAAGTTTGGTCTTTTTCAAACGTAATATCGAAATTCATTTTGAGAACTTATATAAGCGAATTCAAAATATGGCAATTAAAAATCAAAAATTGAAATTAAAATTCCATGATTTTTCGAAATACTTACTGGGCACCTTTATATTATACCGTCTATTTCTGTTCTTTGTATTATTGCCTTTTAAAGTTTTTTATTTGTTAACATTGTGGATTTTCCATCTGTGATGCGATATAAATATATGTATTCAGGGTGTTAGGGAATGCTTCTGCCAAACTTTGGAAATAGCTTTATAATGACAAATGGCGCAAAAAGGTCTTATACAATAAATTATTTTTCTAATATGTATAGTTTCTGAGAAAAAGCACGCTATAATTTTACTTTTTATTCTCGGGAAAAACAAAAACAAAGGGTTAGCGATACAGTAATAACATTTATACGGATAAATAAGAGTCTAACACATCAAGTAACAGTAAAACTTTATTAACAACCACAAAATAATTAAAGAAAAGGCAAAAAAACGCAACTGAGAAAAAAATGGTAGGATAAGAATTTTTTATTCCTTTTATCGTTACAAACCCACCCCTAAATTTTCACAGAAGCACTACCTAACACCCTGTATATATATATATATATATTAGCCCTACAGGCCTTGCAGGGTTTGGTTGGCTACTTTTCGCCATTCTTTTCTGTTAAGTGCCTTTTCTTGTAACGTATGTTCATAAAAAAAAACTCGTAGCAATCCCTGGAAATGATTTTCATATGTAACATACAGCCTAAGACATACTTAAAACAAATTTTCAAAGCACTTTAGAGTTTTTTTTTTTAATGATCATACTTTAGTACCCATACGGTTTAGGTTCTCTTCTACCTCGTTTCTCCATCTTGCTCTTGGTCTGACCTTCCTTCTCTTTCCACCCAGCTTGCTCACTACTATTTTCTTTGGCAGGCGTCCTTCTGTCATCTTCATCAAGTGGCACATCCATCTTACTCTTTTCGCTTTCCCAATACCAATTATGTCTGCTTCCTTGTAAACTTTTATGCACAGATTCGTTAAAGTCCACACTTCACTTCCATATGTCACCACTGCTCTTATTACTGTTTTATAGATCCTTTCTGCTTGGTTTCCTGTAATGCTACGATGTCAAGTTTATATTTTGAAATTTCTCATCAGTTTTTTTAGTGCGCGTTCCTCGTATGTTCCTCTTACATTCCATGTTGCTACAAATAAATTTTGTCCTGCAGTTGTCTTCTTAACTACATTTATTTTGTGTTTTTCCGGCTTTTCTTTTTGATTCGTTAAATCCCATTTTCGAGTGCCTTGACTTGCCGTTTCCGTCTTATTTCTTTGCCGTCCTACCTCGTGCGTTTTTAGTTTTTTTGTTATATTTTTTCCTGCACTTCTTCTTAAACTAGCTTGTACTTTTCTTTCCTCCGGTATCAAGTCATCCTATATGTATGTATTTGTTCCTGCAAGTTTGTTCTTCGTTTTCGTAACTTCCATCTATTTTTCCCATTTTTCAAATTTAGAAATTACAAGCATTTCCTGTTTTTGACCTTATTTTTTCCGCCGCGTCTAATCTGGCCTCTACGTTTAGTTTTGTTTTTAGGAATTGTTCGATTCTTTCTTTTACGCGATTTTCATGAAAGGCCTCTCCTTTTATTACTATGATATTTTTCTTCTCCTTCTTTTCGGCTTTGAAAAATTTTGTTTTCTAACATGTCTACCTTTTCACTTAATTTTTTGTTTTCTTCCTTTAATTCCTTAATTTCTGCCCTGTATATCCCTTGTTATTTTCTTATTTCTTTTACTTTCACAATTAATTGTCTAATCATTTCCTTCAGTTCGTCTATATCCCCGTCTTTATTTTGTGACTTTTTAACAGGGGCTCTAGCTATTCTTTTTACTTGTTCCAAATATTTCGGAACTTGATTCCCGTTCCCTCTTCCTTGCATTATCTTCGGTTGATGACCCTTCGCTATCATAACGTGAAATTTCTGACATCTGCATTCTTTAACTCTCTATGTACGGCGCTTGACCTTTGCACGTACGCGCGACGCGTACGGCGAAAAATACGTGTAGCCTATTGTTCGAATAGTAACACGCTGGTGAAGTTTCACGAAATAAATCTGGACCACCCTATATAACACTATTTTCACACGTTCGCGGATTTAGCGCGATAAATACCAAGTTTTTTGAATAATTATATCGGCGCGTTTCGCAAACGTGTACTCTCCTTTGCGTTCCGAATCAACAAATGTTACTTTGTGGATATTTTTATGCTGAAAGTACGCGATTAATGTAAATAATCGATGTATTCTCCCTCCATTTTCTGTAATAACTTCATCTGAATTGTATTTACCGCTAGCGTACTTGAGATTCCACAATTTTCTTGGGTAGTTGTTAGCTTCTTCTTCTACTTGTGTTATATTCTTCTTTTAAGTTAGTCTTACAATATTTCCTTTTCTCGCTCTTAGTAAATGAATGTATTCAGATTATTGTTCTTTCCTTCTATCTCTAGATTTACTCTTAAGAAGTATGAGCTTATTGCTTCCCGTCTGCTTAGTCGTTCGACCAGTTTTTGAGTTACAGTGATTCCTAGCTATTATCATGACTTCTAATCAGCTTAGGATCTGCCATGATTTGAAGGTATCTTCATCTTATTCCTTTCTATTTAGCTCATTCCTGCTATTTATTTGTATCATCTCTCTGGTAATTTCATCTGCTGCTTCTTTCTTCCCCTGCCGATAATACGTTCCACATGCTAATTTTCATTATCCTGTTCCGTTGCTTTGGTCGCCTTTGGGAGTTCCTTCCAGTTCCAAGGCTATTTTGTTCACTATGAATCTTATACCTTGGTAGATGATTGATTTAACAATAAGGGTCCCGTTACGATGGACACTGCTTCTTGTGAATATACACAGCAATCCTCTCTACATAACTTTCCCCATCGACTTCCCGGGTAACGAGCTGTTCAGGATTGACGCCTCCCGAGAGACAAAACACTAAAATTACTAAAAAGACTGCGGCACAACAATGAAACTGGACATAAATCTTATTTTTAATGGCATACTAACTTCGAGAATTTTAAGATAACGAAGTAAACATGCTGAAGTTTTTCTTAAGACATAGACTTGATTTGCTGATATTATATGGCCATTGTACAAATTCTAGTTTGCCGAACTTACCCTTTTACATACCAAACAATTCTCATAGATAAGCAGTTTTATGAAACAATTTAAAAGTTACATTTAATTAATCTTGACGCTTTTAAAAATCGCCCGTAATTTAGATAACAAGATTTGTAGAACGACACTTGCAAAAAGCTAAATCCCTGTAAAGGAATCCTTGTTATTATGCAACGGAATAAAAACCTGCAGAATTTACAAAGCAAACTTGCCAATATATCAAAGGAAGTGTTTGCTTTGACGAGTTTTTGAACTTTCCTTATCAAGGCGTTTCTGCATTTTGTTTTGTTCAAATGAATATTCATATTAACGGAACTTGTAATCTATGCTGATCTTTATGTAAAATTTATCACAGATTTGAACGTCAGTCAAATATAATACAACTTGGTATTGTTATAAGCAAAACACGGGTAACATTAGAATGATGGACACTGACAACCCAAACTTTTCGGTTTGTTTTATAACATTCAGATTTGGCTTGGTAGGCTTTTCACTTTTGAAGGATTTTCACTCCTTCGTTTCGTGTTAATAAATTATTATGTGATTTCAGACAATTTTTTCCAAGTATTTTAACGATGCATAAAAATAACAATAAAAAATGTGTATGCCTGTCAGGTGTGCTTCCTCTGACGTTCAAATGTTCAAACGTTTAAAAACGAGGAAATCAACTAAATATTTACTAAGGTACTACATTTATTTGTTTGGAGCATACACGCTACATGCGAGAGAAAAAAGAACTTTATTTTATTATTCATGAAGCGAATGCAGACACTCCGACATATATTATACAACTTTAGATGCTGCAATTAACATTCCGGTAAACTTTCGGAGCTTTTAAAAGCAGAAAGTGGAAGGTTTTATAATTAGTTTCGACTACTTTGTGCGCTTTTTCAGGTTAATTTTTTTGTATAAATGTTAGCAGCAAGGGGTTATTTTCCTGATATTTTCAGACATGACTTTGCCCTTTTTCGTTCATTTAGCCATAAACGTAATACTTAAGGTATTTTCAGAATTAATCATTTAGGAATTATAAAATGCTACTCCTAGAAATTTGTTTTTAAAATAAGTTTCGAACTTGCTTTCATCCCGAAAGGTAAAATTTCAAGAATAAATTATTGAAAGTTTGTCTTTGGACAATACACAACTGAAACGTCGAAATACCTCCTGAAAGCCCTGACATTGGAGAGAAGAGTTTTAGTACGCAACATTCAACCATTAATCACATCTTGTTACAGTATAATCCGATGTTTAGCATGCAAATTGCCAGATTTCATCCTGTTGACGTTCAGAATTCAAATTTAAATCGTATAATTTTGAGGTTATTACTGTTAATGTTACCGGAAAATAGTTACATTGGAACGGAAACAGCACACCGATCGAAATTGCCTACCTGTTCATTTTAGAATTTGCTAACAAAACCCTGCATTGCTTTTTTTTTATCTAAAAACTATTATTATATTTTATTACTAAAATTGAAAATATGTAATAAATGAAATTAATAAAAAAAAAATAATTTAAATCCTTACTTTTTGTGGAAATTTTCAATCACAATTTATGTAAAAGACGGATTAATGTTATTAGTTTTAATTATTCGCTTAGGATGTTAGAATATTGGTGGAGGCGCCAAACCAGCAGACCTGAATAATTAAATAAACCTTGTTTTAAACAGTTTTCGGTCTACTGAATTAGTTTGAATTCATTTATACTAATATGGAGTTTAAAGAACAGTTCTTTTATATGATCTTGAACTTCTAAATTAGGAAGAAACTTCCACTGTTCTGATTACCAAATTTTTGTGAATCGTCATAATAGTTAAATCCCATATAGGAATCCATGATGATTTGTTTGAGGATTAAATAAGTACTTTTAGAAAACCATATAGGTAGTCATGAGAATGTAGAGTAATAAAGATTTTGTAACACAATCCAGGTGTTAAAGAGCTTCTCAGTTTAAACAAAAGTTTGTATCAAATACTCAAATACTATTACAAAAAGTAAAATCTTATCCAAAGTACAGTTTCTAGTCATAAAAAGCATCCCCCAAGACTAATACTATGTTTACTTTATAAATTCAGTATGCGAAGAGCAAGCAAGCCAAGCTTTTTTCTTTTAATCTCTGCTTCTATAAAGTTTTACGTTAAAGTTTGGGCATCGGAGCTATCGGCTTTAAGTTTTTTCACTAAAATGCCTGAAATGATTTTTTGGCTGCAAATTAAGCAAACGTGCATTAGTTAGAGTTAGCAGATTTGAAGCGGCGATGTGATTTGACCCATGGCTGACAGGTGGGACTGCCGCAGGTGTCGGGGGACGAACAACGGCGTCTGTGTTCCGAGCAGAAATACGGCGTCGCAGAACAGGGCCTCGGCCTTGGCCTTTCTTTAACCACCTACGGGTCCGTGGCCTATCAGCTGAAGGATGCTAATTTAGAAGCCACCAGTACATGCGATTTTGTCTGCAAAGCACTCACGATTGTAAATAGAACAGGTGAGTTTTCTTTTACTACTTATCTTATTAATTAGCTAACTCTTATTTGTGTCGAGGAATTGATAAAAGAAGGACAAATTCAAAAAAGTCCTCATAAAAACTGCGTTCGCAAAATTTATTAATTTAAAAATTTTGCCACGTATGAGATTCGAACATCCGTCCTCTTGGTTGCTAAACAGTTGACTAGTCCACTAAGTCTTTCATGGCAACTAAAGGACATCGGTACATTTTTAATCAATACTTAATACTATCTATTTTCAGTTTCTGTTCTTTAAGGAGCGTTCTTGTTTTCTTTTCTTAGTTATGTGTTCACTGGCCGTATTTATACATAACTACAGTAATTGCTCTGTCAATAAATCATCGATGAAAAGCCATTTTCAAATGTGATTTTTTAATTTTCACTGTTCGTGAATGAAAAACCGCATTTTAATTTTTTTGCGATTTTGTTGGGACAAATTGTATCAAATTTCGATTTTTTTTAAATTTTTGTGAATTTAAAGGCATGTTGCAGAAGTTCCTAGAATTGTCCCGTAAGGCTTCTTATTATGGTAATAGCCGAAGAAAACCCAAAAAAACCATAATTTTGAGTAACCAAATACGTATTTCGTTACCTAAGTAGTTATTCTTCTTTTTAATCCTTGAAACTCCTTAGGGAGCATAGGGCATCCTATGGGACGTTTTTGTAGCAAAGAGTTTTGTTTATAGTAATAAGGTTGCTAGCCTTGAACTGTTTTTCTGATAGTCACTTATATCCTTTTACACTATTTTCCACTGACTTGAGTTTTATTATGTCAATTCAAAACAATCACACACGTATTCCACAATTTTTTTCCGCTCTTTTTTATTTTGTGCCGCTACTTTTATTTATCATCTCACATTCTGATTTCAGACTTCTTTTCCATGTTCTTGTAGGTCTTCCTGGCTTTCTTTTCCATTTAACGTTGTAATCTAGGGCCTGTTTTGTTATATCCGTGTTTGGTTTTCTTAAAGTGTGGCCTATCTATCTCCATTTCCTCCTTGCAATCGTTTTTATGATGGGCTCTTCGTTTGTACTTCGCCAAAGTTCTTCATTTGTAATTTTATTAGGCCAGTATATACCCTTCATTTTCCTTAAACATTTGTCGACAAATATTTTTAACTGTTTATGACCCTTATTATTAATTGCCCAGGATTCACTTGCATACAGCAGGTCTCTACGTTACTGATCCGAAGTTTGTTTTTAGTGATATTTCTTTAGAATTCCAAACCCTCTTTAATTTGTTAAAGGCATCCTGTGCCCTGCTTTTTTCTTTGCATGTGTATCGTCAGCAAATTCGAGGTCTTCTAATTCGTAACCAAATCTCCATGTTAGACCTTTTATATTGTCCATTATTTTCCTCATTATCCAATCGGAGGCTATCAAAAATAGGATCGGTGACAGGATACCTGCACCCCTGTCTGACTCCACATTCAATGTCAATCTCATCCGATACCATGCCCTTATGTTCTATAATTGATTTGGTATTGTGGTAAAATAGTTTTATTATTCGAATAATTTTTTCGGGCATTCCATATTCTTTGAGTATCTTCCATAATGCTGACCTATTTACTTTGTCGAATGTATGCATATCTGGTCGATGCAAGCCCGCCGTTTCCTAAATCCTGCTTGGTTGGTTCTCAAAAACCTGCCTACTGCGTTTCTAATCCTTTATAATATAATCCGAGTGAGAATTTTGCTAGTGGAACTCAGTATTGTGATCGCTCGCCAATTATTGCATAGGGTCTTGTTACCTGTTTTCGGAAGTGTAATGATTATACCTTTTATCCAATCTTCTGGTACTTTTTCTCCTGGAATATTATCTATTTCAGTAGCTCTTCCATTTTTAATTTTACCAATAATTGCTTAACTTGTTTCTTCTTTAGTCGGTTCTTCCAAAGATATTTCTAATTCTTCGTATTCTGGTTCTTCATTTACATTCTCTTTTTCATTTTCATTTTGACCTGTTTGATTTTGATATATTTCTTTGAAGTACTCTCTCCATCTATTCAGTATTTCTTTTTCAGTTTTTAACATATTTCCATTTGCATCTCTAATATGTGTGGCTTGACTTTTTTTCTTCTTTGACAATTTGTCAGATGATAGAGTGATTTCAAGTCATTTTGATCTTCTGTTTTTTCTACCTTCTTGCTTCATATTGTATTCTTCTATCCTTTCCCGCGCTCCTTTTTACCTGTTTATTTATTTCTTTATACAATACTTCCAATTCCTTGTATTTTTTTATCTTCTACCAAGTGGTTTTTGACACCCAGTTCTTCATCGGGCATTTTCTTACGCCTATTACTTCCTTTGCTGTTTCTACCATTAGATTTTTATATGTATTGCATAGTTGTTCTATGCTTAACTTATTTATATCTTCAATCTCCTTATATTCTGTTTCCAATTTTTCACAAAAATCTTTTCGTATGTTAGTATTATCATGCAGCCAGTGTACATTGTAGCTCTCTTTACTACCCTTTTCTTGAAAGTCTGCTTTTATCCTAATCTTGAATTTTGCTCTCAGAAATGTATGGACGGAACCGACATCGGCGCCCCGCATTGCTCGGACATCTAGAAGGCTATTTTTATATTTCTTCTCTAATGTTATTTGGTCTGTTTGATTTTCCATTTTACCATCTGGCGATGTCCACGTTATTTTGTGAGATACCTTGTGTTTGAATATGTTTCCACCTACCAGTAGGTTATTAATAGCACAAAAGTCTAGAAACATCATACCATCTCTTTTGTGTTTCCTATCTACAGCTGACCGAAGCAAACAAGAGAGCTGAGGAGGCGTGGCGAGCGCTGCAGTCGTTTTCAGCGTACATTTAGGTTAAAAAGGATTTCGGCGGCAGTTCTATTGTCGTCGGCTCACGAGTTGGCGTGAGCTAGGAATGCGACCCAAGACGACCTTCCGAGAAAATCTTTGTACTTAACACGGGAATCCCGTCATTACTATTCAAAGTTGTATTTTCTTCTCAGAAGTGGAATCCCTTTACCTCAGTCTCCTGACGCCAACTCGTCAGCCGAGGACAATAACTATATAAGAAAATAAGATCGTGGAGTTAAAATAAATGATTGATAATTTGATAAAATATGGAATGATGTAGTATTGTAAAACGAATTATTATGATTGTAAAACGAATTATTATGAAACAGAAATACAGCTGTCAAGTACGATACAAATTTGACAACTCGTAATTTTGATTGTGGATGTACCGAACTAAATATTCTTGCATGATTGGTTGAATATCTTGCCGCTTAAAATATTTTAAATAAAATTCTTGTAGTTCGCATATTTTCCGACTCTCATGTTTGCTTCGGCGCGCTGTAATTCATCATATGTTTGCAGATATTCGTAGAAACTTTCTTTATTTACAATTGGTCGGTATTAGTCGGAGCGTAAACATTTATTATCATTATATTAAAGAACTTGGCTTTGAATCTTGCTGTGATGATTCGTTCTGACACAGGATTCCACTCTAGGAGAGCCTTTTTAGCATCTTTATCCATCATTATTGCGACCCCTTGTTCCTGATTTGCTTGGTCATCGTTTTTGCCTGAGAAGATAATTGTCTTTCCATTCGCTACCCTTGTTTCGCCGGGGATGTCTATCCTATACCTTACCATTTCCTTTACTGTTTGGTTGGCTTTCCCCACCTCAAACACTGTACGAACATTCCAACATCTTTCTTACGAGTATCTAATTCATTTATACCTTTATTTTCAACCTAAGTAGTTACTTACTTAATTTTGTAAGGCTACTGTGGAGTTTCAGTTGCTAGTAAAGCTTTAAAAGTTTTCCTTCAGAGTTTTGCATCTGTCGCTATTCCTCTTATACATAACTATTTGGTTTTAATTTTTTTTTAGTGTTGCTCTTATCTTTTTTTCATTATAAATACATTCCTTATCCACTTCACTTATATTCTGATATTTGATTTTTATCATGCCTCTTTGCTTTCTTTTGAATTGTTCTTAGAAATCTCTTCTGCTTGCTACTTAATTTACTTTCCTGTCCAATATTAAAATCCTAAGACTCGGATGAGTACGAGAGTGTAGGTTTTCTGTTAATTTATAGGGTACAACCATCTACATGATTAAATGTACTAAGTCTGTTTTTATTGTAACATTGTTTGTTCTTTTATTATTGCCTTGCTACAAACGTAATTATTTATAAAATTATAAACTAGCAAAATAAATATTATTATTATTTTTATTATTATTATTATCCCATTCTTCTGTTTTCTGTTGTTTCGAAAGTTGAAGTATTATTCTTGTTTCTTCTGCTATTAAACTGTATTTTCACCTTTTATATCTTTTACCATGTATGGTTTTTGTTTTCTTGTTTGCTTTAACGCTCTTGAAATAGTTTTTTTCGCCAAATTTCCATTTTGTAATAGCTTGGCAGCTTGGCTATCATTTATTTTAGTGCAAATGTATTTGTCCGTATCCTTTTTCTTTAACTTGTACTTTTAAGTTTTTTGTTTGCCACTTGGTTACTTTTTCCGTCGTTCTGGATTCTAGTTATTTCATAACTTTCCTTTCCGAATTTAATCATCGCAGAACCTTTCACTTTTATTCCACTATCTTTTCTACCTTTTCGTTTTATGGTATCTTGGAAGCTGAGCAATTATTTTAATATTGACACATAATCATACCAATAAAGCTAGTTAAGATACAATTCTTGAAGATACGCTCTTCGCCAAATTAATAATCAAAGGAAACTGGCAAAAATACAGACTTTAGTTTGTTCAAAATAAATTAAAATCGGCTTTGGTCACTTTGAGCTTTAATTAACTTAGATTAAATGCACACGAGACAATCAAACAAGCAAATACCCGCTTAAGCTGTTTGTTTATAAACGTTACATTTGAATAAACAAACATATGAGGGTGGTACAAATTGAAAGGTTAAAGGGAAAATGCGTAGGTTGGAGCTTTTTCGTCGGTTTCCTGTTCTTTTTCAGGACTCTTATATCTGCCAATCTGTTCATTTTTTTGAAGTGTTATCAGATTAGAAAATTTAAATAAACTAATTTCGTCGCCAAACCTTCATAAACCAGTACTTTTTTCTTATTATCCAAAATCCTAATTTTTAAATTTGTGAAGAACTACGAAATCAAAAATAACACAAAGTAAGAATATTTACTTCATCTTTTAAAGTTATAATATTTCATCCTTTGAAT
Organism: Melanotus villosus; assembly: GCA_963082815.1. Lineage (NCBI taxonomy): Eukaryota > Metazoa > Arthropoda > Insecta > Coleoptera > Elateridae > Melanotus > Melanotus villosus. The sequence continues at coordinate 57,672,784 of OY720418.1, read as the reverse complement.
GGTTTTTGAATATTATAATAGTTTCAAAAGGTGTATGTTTGAAAAGAACTGCAGCAGGAAACAAAAACGACACCCGGGAGACTTTGTCAGTGATAAATGGCTTCGACAATTTTAAAATTTATATCTCTTTAGAATAATGCAGTTAATCGATACGATATTGTTGAATAATACAGTATTAGTTTGAAGTTAAATTTAACTAATCATAACACATACTGCATGAGTTTCTTTTGGGATTTTTCGTGTTTTTTTACGAATGTTTTCTAAGCTGCATGAATACTGTCAGTGGTGTGAATTTCTGCGAAAGTGATATTTTTCTGTTTATGAAATTTGTATGATTCGTTAAAACACAGCAATGTTTGTATTATTGATAAATATGTAAGTAATAACATTGATTTTGACAGCTACAATAAAAGTGATTTAAATTATTAAAAAAAAGGGTTTACCTGACAAATTAAGATGTAGAAAGTTCAGCTTATTTAGTAAGTTTAATTAGTTCTAGGGGAGAAATATGAGTTTCGTTTAATCAGTTGCCGATAAAATGAACGAAACTTGTATTAACAACGTAAGTTAGACTCACTAAACAACTGACCACAAGCACGTCAGTTTCAGGGAGTAAGGCCTAAACTAAATTAATAGGGCAAACCGCAAGCGTATATTCGAAATTCTCTATTAAGTGAGAGAAACCTGTTGGCTCAAGTATAGTCCATTTCGTTTATATTTCAACCATGATTGGCATTTGAAAGTTAACTAATTTTATTGGTTATTATTTTTAAGTAACGTCAATGTACATTCAGTTAGGTTAGGCTACAACTTGTAAATAGCTGCAAGTATTTTCAAATCTTCTTCTTCTTTCCCTTTTCCTTTTGCTCGTGAGGGCGTCGGATTGATCGAGTTAAAATTCATTAATCCATTTCTTCCATTTTTTTCTGTCTGATGACAAGTTTTTCATTTCATTCATATTCTTTCCTCTTTTCTTGCCAATTTCCGAGATTCTTTGTGCCCGTGTCTTTCTCGGTCTGCCCCGTTTCCTCTTCTTATTTCTTCTGGCCCAAAAAATCTTACTAGGTAGTATATTCTCTTGCATTCTAACCAAATGCCCCTACCACTCCAGCTGCTTCTTCTCTATTTTATTATTTATTGGTTCTTGCTTCAGTTCAGTTCTGATGGCTTCATTTCTGATGCGGTCCCATTTGGTTTTTCCAGCAATTTTACGGAAGTATTTCATTTCCGCTACGCTTATGTTATTTTCATGCTTATTTTGCATGGTCCACGTATCGCATGCATGTAGAAGGCTAGGCACTGTAATCACATTATATACTATTAACTTGGTCTTCTCATTTATTTCTTTCTTATTAAATATTGTTTTGTTGAGTGCGTAATATATGTTGTTCGCCTTCTTTGCTCTATTTGCAACTTCTATAACTATTTTGCCATCGTTTTTGAAAGTGCTTCCCAGATACTCGAATGTTGTGACTTTCTCTAGCGCATTACTTTTGCATATGACTTCCCTATTATCACCTTCTTTTTTATTTATTATCATTATTTTGCATTTCGATATGTTGACTTCCATTTTTAATTTCTCAATTTCCTCTAGCCATATATCTATTAGCTTTTGCATTTTTTTCCAAGAGTCTGCTAATAATACAATGTCGTTTGCATACATGAGATTGTCTATATAGACGGGCGGAAGATTCTTGTATCCCACCACTGACCTTAGTTTTTCCGTTTGATTTCTGCTATCCTTTATCACTCGATCCATCACTATTATGAAGAATAGTGGACTGAGACTGTCTCCCTGCTTTATACCTTTCTCAAATGAAAATTATTTTGACTTTTTCTCGTCGATCTGTATTGTGCCCTTAACATTTTGGTATACACTTTTTATGGCTCTAACTAGTTTCTCCTGTATATTTAGCTTTTCTAAGCATTGTTCGATTGTGGTTCTTTGTATAGTGTCAAAGGCCGCCGTTAGATCTATGAAGGCTATATATAGTTTCTCCCCAGTTTCTACGTTCTTCTCTATTATATTTCTCAAGATGAATATGTTGTCGGTTATTCCCCTACCTTTTCTGTATGCTGATTGTTCGTCCTCCAGTTTTCCCTCTACTTGCTGTCTCAATCTGTCTTCTAATATCTTGGTATATGTACAATGTGTCCACGGATATGTGATACAAGAGGTATAAATGACCAAAAATTTTTAGATATCAATACAGTATTTTTCACCTAGGATTTGGGTTGTGTCGTCAGTTGGATTGTGAATTTATCAACACTGCGTTGATAAATTCTATACTATACTCTATGCTTCATCTCTTTCTAAACTAGGTTTTCATTACCTAATGCGCACGAATGCGTGTCTAAACAGACAGTTTTTGGACGGGGAAGATTGACGTCAACCCAAATGCTAGATGAAAAATACTGTACACTGTTTGGCAGTCTATCCCTTTGTTTTTAAATTCATTTTATAGTCCAGTCAATAGATACAAAAAAATAGCCTTGCTTTATAAAAGTTCGGGGAAAGTTTATACTTGGCAATTTTGTTCATTTTGGGGCCCTAATGAAATCCTGAAAATTGTAACCGCAAAAAGTTACCGCCGACGCCACGATCTTGGAAAATGGCGGCCAAAATCTGATTTTTTAAAAATATGTCGTTTCCGTTGCATTTTACAGTAAAAATAGGTTATATACAAGTTGTAGAAAATAAAATTTCCTACAACTTTTGTATAAAACAAATTTTTGTCAGGTCAATGTTTTACAAGTTATGATAAAGGAAGTCGGGGTAGCCATGATCGAACCATCGAAGGTGCGACACAACTGTAAACTACAGACACACTAAACTGTGTATTCCAGGCGTTCCAGGAAACATTCCGCCAAATTCTGATCCCTCACTCAGGTAGCACATGTTTCCAAGCCTTCTTGTACAGAGTGTCTAAAATTCGACGTACATGTATGGGTAACTTTGTTATTTGTACAGATACGGCAAAACCGATTGCACGTTATTAGGCCAACTTTTTGGGACTAATGCAATGGTCGAAAAAGAAATGGGCGATCTTCTTTTGTTTTCAGGTTATTACGCTAAATTGAAACTTACTCTGATTCTACTAAGTCTTATAACTTCTTTATTTATAGAAATATCTGAATATAGTAAAGAGGTTATTTATAGATAATTTTACATAAATTCCAGTGGCGTACATAGATTTAAGTTATAAGACTATAGAATTGGAGTAATTTTCAATTTAGCGTAATAACTCGAAAACAAAATGAGATCGCCCATTTCTGTTTCGACCATTGAATTAGTTCTAAAAGGTTGGCCCAATAACGTACAAGCGGTTTTGCCGTATCTGTACAAATAACAAAGTTACCCATACATGTACGTCGAATTTTAGACACTCTGTACAAGCAGGCTTGGAAACATGTACTACCTGAGTGAGGGATCAGAATTTGGCGAAATGTTTCCTGGAACATCTGGAATACACAGTTTAGTGTGTCTGTAGTTTACAGTCGTGTCGCACCTTCGATGGTTCAATCATGGCTTCCCCGATTTCCTCTGTCATAACTTGTAAACCATTGACCTGAGAAAAATTTGTTTTGTACAAAAGTCGTAGAAAATTTTATTCCAAAGTCCAAAACTGAGGAAAATTGTGAATTTAAGTCTTAAATGATTACCTGTAGGAAAAGTAACATAAGAAATAAGACTACTAAACACAGCAAAAATTATTATCAAAAATAAAATTTTCTGAAAAATCAATAATAAAAAAGTTTTTCCTCTTGTATCACCTACCCGTGAACACATTGTAGGTTTTAAATGCTACTGTGGATAGACAGATTGCTCTATAATTATCGCACCTTGTTGCATCTCCTTTTTTGTGGATCGGCAGAATTATATTATTTTCCCATTCCTTTGGAATTTTTTCCATTTTCCACGCCTCTTTAAAGATATCCCATATCCACTCCTTTCCCTTTCGACTTAACCATCTTATTAGCTCTGGATCAATTTTATCGTCTCCGCTGGCTTTCCGTATTTTTATTTTACCTATCGCTTGTTCTACTTCTTCTATATTAATATCACTTATTTCTTCTTTATCTTTTCGATACTTTTTTCTTCATATTTTCAAATCAAACAACAAAATTTAATTGGAACTGTCAAAGTGTGCATTAAAAACTGATATTTGTTATTTGTCACAAATAAGAATGAGAATCTAACCTAGTTGTCATATTTGTAACACCATAAGTTCTTAGTGACCAGAAACTTGTACCAACAGCTATTATTTAGTAACAAAGCACCTTCTGTATTGTAATCCAGTTATAGATTCATGATGCAGTTACGTTATGTCTAATCCACATTATCAACATACTTAGTTGAATTTATGGCCAACTGTTATCCAAATATGAACTCTACAGTGTATACATTCCATATACAAATTTAGGTGTTTTGGTTGTTCTAATTTGTTTAAAAATAAAATTTTACACTTCATTTTATTTCAAAATTCATTTGTAGGTTACGAAAGCCAAAAATTTATATTACTTGTATTAATTTATGTATCTTAGTTTCTTCTCTTTATATTCGATTGAATAACAATTTTCTTGGAAATATAAACAAATCGTCTGTGTGAATACTTGTTTGTACCGATAAACAAATCAATAATTTTTATAACTATTACTGAGGTATTTATTTCAGTGGTGGTGACTATCGTCCTCATCTGCCTGTCTACTCTCCCTTTGTTAATGCTTATCATGGGTAAGTGGCGTAGCGTGAGTCTTTAACTGCGTGTTGCACGCAAGCTTCTACCCAATTTTTCTTACTGGAAACTTTATGAGTAGTGCATGTTCTACTTAACCAGTTATCTTTACTGTTTATGGGCTTTTACGTATCTTTTTTGCAAATTTTGAATTTATTTTTGACACGTATTGCACATTTGCGTCGAAGTTATTTAAAATCGTTAGGAAACACTTTTAGATTCCTATTTTACAAAAATAGCAGCTTGCAGGGTTGCCAAATTCAAACGTGTTTCTATACTAAATAAAATTGCAATTTCTCCGTTGCGCTTTAGAAATATCACATTTCCAATGTGACTATTCAAAATCAATTCTAGGCTTTCTTTTTATCTGTTTACATCAAAGACAGACTATGCGACCACGTTATTCTGTCACATCAGGATCAGCTGTTACTTCCCAAAAATGACAAATCTAATAAGTTTCGTTTGTGAATCGAAAACAAAAACCCTGTCAGCCTTAGTAACTATCATATTTCTGGGAAACAGAAAGAAGAAAGGCTTTTTTAGGGAGCGTAGAAATGTAAAACGTGAATACGTAGTTTGCATCCTCAAAAAAGCGTGATGTCTTCATATTTGATGTGAAATGGGTATTTCGCACACGACTGAGTACGTGTTCGCGTAGAATAAACTTTTAGGTAACTGGCCGTTTGGTAAATTGTTCAATTAGGACGTTTTTACGACTAAAAAAGGGCTTCAGACAATTTCGAGTCACGTGCTATTTTCCTGCAATCAAAATACATACTTTCACGTATTTGGATTTGACAGTTTGATCAGGGTGAAAACGAGCTCGAAGATTCTTTTTTTACTACCTGTAAAAATGTGTAGCCGTCACGTAAACACGAAAAAAGCTTTTAACGTTGATATGAATTAAATTAGATACTGAAAAGGTAGTTAACGTTATCAGACGCTTCTCAAATCTGAGAATGACGTTCCGAAATCAATTTATATATCGAAATATACTGAAACAGTTTGGTTTATACCAGCTGTAGTTTTTTTAAATGAACCTGTCAGCATCGGTATTTTACCGAATTTTTGAAGATTTCTGCTTTGTAGATTTACCACTTTTTGTTTCAGCCAATACAAAATTCGTGGTTTATGTAATTCGCAAGTTATTTACGCAAGATTGCTTATATAGGCATTTTATACGAAAGAATTAATTCAAAGTTCCTAGCCAAGTTTCTTAATAAAATGTTTACGACATAGCTGAAAAACTAAGGATTTTATTGTTCGCCCTAAGAAATTGCCTTTGTTTGGAATATTAAATCAAATATGAAAGATTGCTTTTTATACAGTGATTTACACATTCTTGTGTATTTATTAATTTATTTTTAAGTACCTATTTATTTCTGGCTGAACCATATAAGAAAGACAGAATTTCTTATAATTTAATTAAATACGAATAACGTCGAGGTTTTAAAAGCAAAGAACCTTGAACGAGTTTTATGGCATCTGCTTTATTATTTTTTCCTTTTATCAATTCGTTGATGGTAACAAATAATTTTGAGGAATATCTATAGTAAAAGTCTTTGGTTAAATTTAAGAATTATCAATACTACGTTTTTTCTATTCGTGAATTTTGAAAAATAAAATAAAATCCAATTTTCCAAAATTTATTGAAATTTAAAAGAAATTGTAATACTGATATTTGAATTTTTTAATTCTGTATTTAAATAATTTTTAAAAAAGAATACATATCGAAAAATTCTTTTTCTACATTAAATTTCGTTTCAGTTAAAATTTATTGCCATCCAATTGATTTAAAAAATCTAATTTTTTTAATTCTTCTGTGAAGTTTTCAATCTTGTTGTACATTTTTATTAGTTTATATTCTTAAAAATTTCAGTTTTGAATTAGCTGTCATGACAGGCTAATTTCAGTTTTTTACTGCGAAAACCGACTTTTTCTTCCACAAAGTTAAAAATTGTTCATAACGGTTTTGTATTCTAAAAATATGGTTTTAAATAAATTCACCCAGTTTAAATGGTAAATTAGCATAAAACGTGAATCATAAATCCCTCTCTTATATTAAACTTGTACAGCCGAAAGTTAATCTCTTCGTATATCAAACGAACAAACAAGGAAAATTAAATACGCCAAGATTATCTCGAAAATTAATTAGATTTTTTTAAATATAAGTATGTATCTTCGTAAAATCTGTCCCTAAAAAAAAATCGGGGGCGGCCTTTTTAGGTTAATTAATGTTTATCTTTTATTAATACCGCAACAAATCTATCAAGTAATTTTCATAAACAATTTTAATTAGATTTTGCTCCATTTTTGGGCAACTCAAAGATTAAAAAAAAGTTCAAGGATATTTATAAGGCCGTAATTTACATCCCCCCACTTTTAATTTCACGTAATTTAATAAAAGTTCTTATCATCCAAGCATTAAAAATTTAAGTTTATTTCTTTTGAGTAAAAACCAAATGGGTCATGCTAATTTCCATTGAATTTTAAATGAAGTTTCCTGATGTAAGGGTCTGATTAAACTTAATAGGAAGTATTTAAAGTTACGTTTGGTTTTTAAACGTATTTAGGTTTTATGAAATTTTATTTGGAAATTTCAGAATCCTAAGGGGAAGTTATTAAAAAACTTAAGGAGGATCTGAATGTTTTGTTTGACTTGTAAAAAATCTGAAAAGGTAGCACTACATTAAAACAATGCTACACAACACATGCATGACTATTATATTTCAGGAACACTGCAATATACATACTTTCGTTCAAGGGTATAGTTAATTGGATTTTTGAAACAAATAAAATTCGGTTTGCTTTCCTTAGAAATCTTGCCAGTTATTATTATTGTCGTACCTATTATCAACTTTTACGTCCTTGAAATCGAATTAAAAACCAGAACAATAACAAGAGCCTTGTTAGGTGTTTAATGATTATTTAATTACCGTAATTAAGTTTAATTATCAACCTGAATACAATTCAAACATGAGAGAATATTTAACAATTATAATATTTTCAAGCTTTAGCACTGAAAGGACTCGAAATGCTGAATATCAAATTACAAATTTTCGTGTCCATTCTTGATTTTCCTTCTGTATTTAAACGACTATGAAACAATCCCCCCATTCACTTTGGTCGAATTATTTTACATTCATACATTTTATAATAAAGATTTAAGTATACGTTCGCATGCATTCGTTATAAGGTAATCATGACGCGGAAGGTGCTTGAAAATGGATTAGTTGTAACTTCAGGACGAATTATTATGATTGTGTGCTGAAAACACATATCCTGTTTCCGGATTTTCACGGTGGGAAACATGCTAACTATAACTTACCGAGTTTCGTGTTTACTATTTCGTTCTATTTGAATTTGAATGAGATGGTTGGCAAATCTCTAACCCAGATTTTAGTTTATTGTTCCTACATGGATTAACGTTGTGACATACGGAAACTCAGGTTCGGGAACTGCAACCGTTTCTATTTTGTATGTTACCAAAATGTGTTGACCTAAAGCACACCCGTCTTCAAGTAACTTCGACTTTTTATGAGAGTTCCATGAAATTTTAAGATTTTTCAGAATGTCCAGAACCGTCTGTTTTAGTTTGAATTTAATTAAAACTTCAGCGAAATTTTGCTGAAAATTTTTATGTAAACCATAACTAAATTGTTAGCATTTTTTTTTTAATATTACAATTCATGTTGTAAGTTTAATACAGCTGGCAGAAAGAGGGGGAGAGATAACCTTTCTTCTTCGTGCATTTTCAAAAAATTTGTTGCTTTCAATTTTAAACCTGAAATTTACTTTCATTTAAATTAAAACTTCAAAGAAATACTTTTTCGAAAGGGCATAATAGCAAACAGTTGGTTACATTTACAAAATATAAAACGTATAACCGAGTTGAAAAGAACAAATAACATCGGACAAACTGATGACAATAAAATCAACACAATAAAATACGTGATAACGCCTGTGTCAACTTTTAGGAGTTTGTTGTATCCATGTAATACGAGCTTTCAAGCTGTTACACACACAATTCCCTATAAAATAAATTTATAGAATTTGTAACTTACGTCCACGTTCAGCTGAAAAACATCTCTCTTTTATTTCCTTATAAATTTCTACGAAATCTTTGTCCAAAGAAAGATTCCAAGTAGACGACTACTGTAGACTTTATTATGTCTGATTGCCATACTTATTTTTATATACTACTAAAATATTACGTAGTTGTACAAGTCAGCTTCAATTTTTTCAAAATGTATGTCCACTCTAATTATTTAATTAATTTAATTTAATTTTCTGCTTAGTGCCGGCTAGATAATTTCAAATGATTAATCTGAGTTTGTACAATATTTTTAATCTTGCCTCTGCCCTGTAATGTGTGTTGCCTATTCAGAGCTAGGGTGTTGTTATAAGTTAAAAATGTTATTATGCTTTCATTTATCTGAAACTACCAAGCTTAAACACTTTCTAAATTAAATTTAATTCCCTGTGAAACTCGGAATCAAGCTTACTTTTATCCCACTAACCTGCTTCGACTTTTCCCATGTTTTTTATCGTCTTTTCGGAATTTTAAAATCAATTTTATTTCTGCAACTAATTCATACGTAAAGGGCATTCTTTTCTTGATTGTTATAATGAAAGCTAACCTAAACCAAAAGCATATTGCTGTTTGCTCACCAAATATTATTATAAAGCATTAACTTAGAATTTATGGCGTTACGGTGAAATAAAAATTCAAGCTAAACTTGATTTGTTGTTATTGTATTCATTTATTGATGTTTAAAGGTAATAATGTTTGAATGTAATGCAATAAATAAAGTGTGTTTTGGTTTTATACTGAATCGATTAACCTTCATTGATTAACAAAAACGCTTTGGAAATTGAAGATCCTTAGAGTAATAAGTAAGGACTATTTGAGCTGAAAAAAATGCAATAAAAACACAATAATAACCAAGGAACTTGATTTAAACTAAACGTAGATTTGAAGAAGTTTGCTGCAGGAAGTTTGTTTTAAAATTAGGGCTAATAAGAACGATTAACAATTTAGGGAAGTTTAGGAAAAAACAGAAAGTTTCGTTGGAATTTTGAATCTAGAACGAATTAATACAGTTACGGGGCCAGCATAAATTTAAAAGTCACATCGAAAAAAGATTGGAAAGCTCACATAAAAATTTAATTAGCGGTGCTGTATCGTTTATCCTACCTGCTAAATGTCGCATGTCCTTTGTGCTTTATTTCATTAAGTTAAATCGACGAACTACACGAATTTAGGATTAAAATTTAACTTTTTTGTAATAAAAGCTCCAGAAAAACTTCAGAAATTCTACGAAGCTTTTTTTAGTTACATAAAACTAATCTAAGTTCCGTTCTCTTTTAAATCTGTGCAGCTTGATCTGCTCAAAACACTTAAAAAAATAATTATAACAACAAAAATATTGTAAATTTGAGAAGTTATTAGAATCTGTTTTTTTTTGTTTAATTTGTAAACGGAGGCTTTTTTTACTGTGCGGAAGATTTACAGTTAAAAAGAACTTTTATTTTACTAGAATATAAAACCGAAATTAATGTCCTGCAATAAAATTCAGGGTAGTCTGTTTAATGAATAATAAACCTACATTAGCTGGTTCTAAAATTGTGTTGATTATTTTTAGTATTTTAAAGGTCAGAAATTACATTCCGAGTGGGTTTTGCAAATCCGACTTTTAGAATTGAACCAAAAAACCAAACGTTTGATTGTTCGAGACTTTTAGAAAAATCTCTGTTGAAAAATCATTTTTAAACTTGCATTGCTGATCAGAAATCTCAAAAATTGTTCTGACAAAGGTAAACCAGGTATTTTACCGATTTTACACAAAATTCGCGTTTTGTTTGTTGGCTTTCTCCCAGATGGTGGTTAGATTATGACTGCAACCGAAGAATTTAACATAGTCTTTGTTGTAACGAAAAAATATTTGTGTTGTTCCCAGTAAAATACAAATTTTCTTTTAGTTCTATCAACGAAACTAGCTTTACTAAAGTTACATATTACTGTCCAATAAGTTTCCTGAACTACATAACTGTATGCATCCATTCTTTAATTTTATTAATTTTCTTTTGTGTTTCACAATTCTGATTGAATTCCCATATGATTGGAACGGTAACTCAACTTGTAAACCATGCCAGAGGCGAAACCCCTCTCAAGAAAAACAGGAAAGCGTATTGGAGGCAGACGACGATTGGGCAGAAGTGGAGGGGGCAAAGCCAGTAACGGTAGCAGACCTCCATATGTCTGATAGATAATAACCACTGTCATGATTGAAGTTGTTTGGGGTTTTGATGATTGCAATGACCTCACGGATTTTCCTGTTGAAAAAATAAGGGACATTGGCAATGATCGAAGATTTTTCAAGCAATATCTTACGGACAGTGTCGTGATGATGTTCAGCACGAGTTACCGTGCTTTTTTAGAATCCTTTTCCTCCTGATGAATCCCATTAAAAAAGCAGGCGAATAGTTATTCTGTCTCAACAATGACACCGTCCTAACCCGGAAGACGTTCTTTTAACATTGACACTGACCGTGGAAGTCTACGAATTCGTTATGTGGGTAACTTCTTTATTTGTAAAGGGAGAGAATTGATAAAATAAGCGAAGTAGTCATACCACAAGTTTATTTTGAAAACATCGAGAAATAACGACTTTTATTGTTATATCAAGAAAGGCATGACACAAAACACAAACCATACATTACAGAAATGACAGACGTTTATTAAAGAAACGAGAACAACCGATACCAATATAAAATATTAGCCAAAATACGTTATGTGCGAAGATTCTTCTTAACAGTTATTATGGAAAGCGTTGTTTTTATAAAATCACTCTTGTCGTGAATGCGTCAATTTGACATTTTTACAAATGTCATTAGAAAAATTTTATTATAAATCAAAAAATTTAAATAAAATCTCCGTTCGTGCAAAAAAATATTGTATGTACCACAGGCGTAATAAGCGACTTTGGTCTTTGGCGTGCTATAACCCTCGGCCTCGGCTAAAGCCTCGGGTTATAATATTCACGCCGCAGGCCAAAATCGCCTTCTTTACGCCCTTGATACATAAATAACTATTATGTTAGTATCGTGTGTTCTTGTTTTCCATGAAAATTCCTGTCCTAGTTTGTGATATATGGTATATGTTTTGTTTCATGGCTGTTTTGATTTAGCAATAAAAAAACCTAAAAAATGTTATTTTTATTTTCTTTTCACACTAAACATATGGCATATGTTACATGGTTGAAAGGAGAAAAAAAATGCGTTTAAATTAGGCCAATTACTCGAAATAGTTATTAAAATACCATTTAGCCAACACTAGTCTAAGAAAAAATTGTTCAAAAAGTATTCAAAGCAATTCTAAACATAAATGGGATAAGTAGAAAAAGCGATTTTTTCGTTGTTCATCAGTAACGTATTAACCATACCTCGTATATCAAATTTTTTCACGTCTTTGAATTTTTCATAAAAAAACTGCACTACTTTGCCTATTTAACCATTTCTCTATCTTTACAAATAAAAAAGTTACTCGTACAGGGTGGTCCATAAGTAATGGTTCACAGATCAACAGTAGATTTGTGAGGTCAAAATATAACGATTTACCTAAAATTACCTTAATCCAAAAGTTAATATTTAGGGAGATACAGGGTGTCAAAGTCGAAATTTTAATTTTAATTTGTTGCTGTAATTTCAAAAGTTTTCCGAATATTCATATGAAAATTGGTGAAATTGCCTTTTTTGGGATGGGGAATAATAATCTATCCTCAATTTTAATCTAGGACCTAAAAAAATTTACTTTTACTGTACCTAATACCTTAAAAATACTTCAACTTTTTTGTACTTAAAGTTAGGGCAGATCTAATTGAAAAAACAATTGCCTCATATTTTTTATACAAAAAACGTATACTATTTAAATATCTTTAAAGTTAACTGTTTTCAAGATATTTGCTATTAAAGTAAGCGATGCAGCGCCTTATTCACTTCTTAAGCACTCTGTAATGCAGTAGGCTTACATTTAAAACAAAAAATTGACATATTCTTATCAAAAACAAGTAATAGGACCCAGAGCAATATTGAATCAGTGGTATATTTGACATTAAAAAAAATTTAAATTTTATGGGTAATGTGTACCGCAAGAAATGCTCTTTTTAACGAATAAAATGTAGCATCGCTTACTTCAATTGCAAACCGTTAACTTTAGAGACATTGGAACAGTATACCTTTTTTGTACAAAAAGGATAAGGCATTTTTTTCGATTAGGTCTGCCCTAACTTTAAGTACAAAAAAGTTGAAATATTTTTATAGGTGTAGCAAAAATGACGTTATTGTAAGAGCTACATTAAAATTGAGGACGGATTATTCTTTCCCGTTCCAAAAGAGCTAGTTTCCCCAATTTTCATAGAAATATTGCGAAAACTTTAGAAATTACAGCAAAAAATTAAAATTAAAATTTCAACTTTGGCACCCTGTATCTCCCTAAATATTAACTTTTGGACTAAGATAATTTTAGGTAAATCGTTATATTTTGACCTCACGAATCTACTGTTGGTCTGTGAACCATTACTTATGGACCACCCTGTATAGGTAACGTTCAAATAATAGGCGACCCTGTATATTGCTTTTTAGGAAATACATGTAATTTTTTACTTTCATCTTGATTTTTCATTCTAAAAAAGCCAATTTTAAATTCATACAACACCTAAGTTACCTTGATGATCATTCTTGACGAAATGTTATCGATTTTAGTTGCATTTGGATGTAAATTTGTCTTTAAGGAACGTTTTAATTCCACTGAGAGACTATATACAGTATTAATGTATTCTATCCTCTTGGCACATCCATTTGCTCGGTTGCCACTCTATTAGAGATTCTACTGGTTTAATTTAACGCTTGTTTACGTATGCAGTTGTCGCAGTATGTGCAAATTGCATTATTACTGTATGGGATAGGGTTCGCAGTATGAACGTTTCGGATGTGTTTGTTGGATTTCAACTTGATATCCCATTTGAATTTTCGAGCTTCAAGAACATTGTGTTTTATCTCAGGTTAATTTTAAATGAAGTGGAACAGTGGAAGAGATTTTAAATTTTGGTTACGCTTTAGCGGAATTATTATAAGAAAATAGAAATACTAACAAAATTTCATAACAATAAACCCTGTTTCAAAATTTAAGAGTTTTTACAAATTTTCGAGATTAAAGCATGGATTTGTAAGAGCTACAAATATCATTTTCAAAATGGACATTTTAAAAGTTTTTCTGCTTAGGAAAACGAAAATTTTAAAAATTAATAACTAATATTTCAGAAAAAAAAAAATTAAAACCAAAATCAAGATTAAAGTAAATTTAGGGATTTTAAATAACTTTTGAGTTTAAAACATGTATTTTCGGAAACTGCAAATCAGATTTCCAAGTATAGTTGGGAATTTGTTTAAGCCTGCCTAGGAAAAGTTGAATTTTATATAATCATAATAATTCCTAATACGAAATTCAAAATTTTTAAATAATCTATTAAAACTTCTGGCATCCAAAACTAAAATGATAATGTTACACAAAAAGCACGTGACAAGAGCACTGTATAATGGCTTGAAAAGTTAATTAAAATTTTTGGAAATTTAAAAGCAGATTTTAATATCGAAGCAAAATCGCAATTTTGTTCAGATTTATTTAATTACGAATTAATGGTTTAAATTTAAAGAATTCCTTTAGTTTTATTAGTACTATACAAATTTTGAAAATTAATTATTTTAAAAACGTTTAAACAAAATCAGTTTAAGAAATTTCTTTAGATTTATGCAAAACATTCACAAAACTAATAGAAATTGCGAAAATTTAAAACTAAATTCTAAAATTGGAGAATTGAAAAATATTTGGAAAACTTCTTCAAAGGGTTCTCCCCAATTTAAAATGAATTTTAAAATATTTGAATTTGTTTTTGAAAATTAGTAAGTGGGCAACTTTCGAAAAACTGTAAAAGTGGCAAATGAGTACCGATCCTAGGGTGTAGATCACAAATCGGACAATTTTTTAAAAGTTGTATGTCTGAATGTCTGTCTGTCTGTCTGTGTCTGTCACGATCTTCTCGATAAACTTTTTATAGTAAATATTGAGCTAAGTGAACGAAACTTTAAATTTATATTTTCTAGCTAGAAAGCAGGCTCTTTAAAAAGAGCAGCGTACAAAGGCGTTTAAAATTTAAGGAGAGCAGCTTTGCTTTGTATGATCTAAATAAACTTTTTTGTCTTAAATATTGAGTTACTTAAACCACATTTCGTATTGGAGATTGAGAATATTTCTTATTTTATATTTTTTGAAATATTGGGCTAAGTAAACCAAATTTCATATTTATTGTATTATTATATATATTATATGGGTGTTTATTAGTTATCACTGAAATTAATTAAAAGAGGACAGCGTATAAGGGCTCTTCTCTCGTTGCGGTTTTCGAATGAGACAAATATTTCGGTCTTAAGCATTTTAGTATGTATGGGCATCTACTGGTTGTTATTTAAATTCTGCGAAAAACGTGATTTGAGAGAGGTACTTTTCTTTTAACATTTATACAATGAAGTTTTATATTGAAGTTATAATGTCAACGTCACTCTCTCGTTTTCACAATTTGTTTTTATCTTTTTAAGAAAACTTTATAATAACCAAGACACGGAAGGGATTTCAAAATATTAGCTACTCATCAAACGCCATTCCTCCGCTTCATGCTTTCTTCTAGCCACATTATTTTGTGTCACATATTAAAACAGTTTATGAAACTTCACATTTCGTTTCTTAGGGTGGTTTAATTGTATGAAATTGCATGTCATCGAAATGTAATTGGGAGAAGGTCTTCTTTTCTTGATGATTTACAATTCAATTTTTGCCGAAGGTCTTCTTTTCTTGATGATTTACAATTCAATTTTTGCCTCTTGATATATGGTAGTGAAACATCATATAGGAGTATGTAATCAATGTATTTCGATTAATATGCAAATTTATCAAAAACTAAGACTATTTAGAGCTGCTTCTAAATTGGAATAATTTGATATTAAATATTAGTCTAATCATATGACACGCTATATATGAATTAATTTTACGATTGTAACGCAATTTTTGTTATCTAGGTGGTTGGAGATTAGTTCTAATATTGATTTATTTAAAATTAATCTTTTGGTCTTAAATAAAATCAGTAACTGGGTTTTCTTCTTCTTTATTTAGCTGTTTTCTACCGATTGGGCATAAGCGTCCCTAAGATTTTTCCAAGTGTTTTGGGGTACTTGGTACCAGTTTAAGCCTCCAATTCTTTTTATGTCATCACTCCATCTTGTTTGACGATCAATTATTTCGCATATTACTCCATACTCTCCAGCGTGTGAGTTCGCCGCTCCATTTTTCTGGATGTCTCACCACGTGGCCAGCCCAATTCCATTTAATTGGCGCGATATAGTTTACAACGTCCTTCACTTTTGTCTTTTCCCTGATTCATTCGTTTATTTTATGTTCTTTTAACGATATACAAAATATTCTCCTCTGTATTGCTCTTTGATTTACGAGGAGTTTATTGAGTAGGTATAGCTATCGTAAATGCCCAGGTTTCACCACCGTATGATGTTACTGGCAATATATTGATTGTATATTTCAAATTTGAGTTTTAGCGGGATATCTTCCACTTTTCCGTATGCTACCCAGGTTAATCGAATTCTTTCGTTTATTTCTAGTTCTAGCTTTGCCTTCCCTATCAT
Organism: Melanotus villosus; assembly: GCA_963082815.1. Taxonomy (NCBI): domain Eukaryota; kingdom Metazoa; phylum Arthropoda; class Insecta; order Coleoptera; family Elateridae; genus Melanotus; species Melanotus villosus. The sequence continues at coordinate 57,656,300 of OY720418.1, read as the reverse complement.
TATAGTTTGTCCGAGGTATTTGTATTTGTCGACTTTTTCAATTTAGTTTGTTCCTAGCAATATGTGTGGATCGTGGTAGAGTTCTATGGTCATATATTTAGTTTTCTGAAAATGTATTTCTAGATCGATTGGGATAGTTGCTCATGAATATCTTCAATCAAACTAATAAATTTATCCTTTGAATTGGCTATTATAACTAGGTCATCAGCAAATATCAGATGAATTCACCGTTAATGCTGACACCTCTATCTTGTAAGTTAACAGCTTTTAAAGAGTCTGCCAGCTTCAATGTGACTAGTTTAGAGGAGACATTACGTCTCCCTGTCTCACTTCTCGCTCTATACTTATTTTATTGTTGTTTCGTACTTGGATGGTGACTTTAATGGTGGTCGATCCTGGCATTTTTAAGATCCATGTTTCCAACAGTGTCGAAAGCTTTCCTGAAGTCTATAAAAACCAACCATAAGGGTACATTATATTATGCCGTTCTTTCATACCGGGTGGTGCGTTGCCTCACGCACCATAGGTATTTCAATGGCAATTTTTTAATAGGTATGTAATTATTTGCTTCCCTAATTATTTTAGGCCAAAAGTGTAATTAAGTTTTTTGTAGAGAAACACAATTTTCGAGTTTCGTGTAACAGAAGAACTGTGGGGATTAATTCTTGCACTTTGACAAAAATCACTAATGCCATGAAATTTTTGAAACAGAGGGGTGGAGCTATGACACTGTTTTAGCTCCACCCTTCTGTCATAATGGCAGTTTGAAATTATTTTTCAATACGAAAAATGTAACTTTTTGGTCTTGGATAACAAATAGCCATTATTCAACAAATTCAACAGGAAGGGAAATTACTTTTTAAAACAAACTTAACGGAAAATAAAATTATTTTATGTGACAATTTTAACAAGTGTAACTAACTGACAAGCCAGACTGTTTCAGTAATTCCAAGCCATCAGTGATTTTTATCAAACTGCAAGAATTAATTTCCACAGTTTTTCTGTTACGGAAAAATTGAAAAACTGCAAAATAGCATCATTGGATTGGGTATTTTTTTATCTACAAAAAAACATATTTGCACTTTTGGTCTAAAATAATTGGGGAAGCAAATATTTACAAATTAAAAATTTACCATTGAAATCCCTATGGTGCGTGAGACAATGCACCACCCGGTATATTGTTCTCATTGATTGCAAGTGTAACTCGGTAAACTTTTTAAAAAATATACTGGGCGATTTACAGAAGACGCGCCCCTTAACAATTTCATTAGACAATCCAACTTACAAATTCAGAAATAACCTTGATCTATGCTAATCCCCAGTTAAACGTATACATATGTATAATCAGAGGTTGAGTTTATTTCAGAATGATGGAACATATTAAATGTCATGTCAAGGTTATATTCCAAACTGAAGAATAACTAGAAAATTAAGAAAAATAGCATCAATAACAAAAATAAATTTATATGAAGTATTAGTACAAAAATATACAAAAAATAGTAAACAATTTTATATACAAATCACTTTAATGAAAAATTATTTTTACGACTAGAAATTTCAGTCATTTTTTTATGAATAAGTAAACAAGGATCTGTGAACATACATACAATGTGATTTTTTAAAAACTGAATTGCAGCAGGCCGTATTCTGACTTAATACAGACAGTTTATGGCCTGCTGCAATTGAGTTTTAAAAAAATCACATTGTATGTACCCTACTAGAGCAAACTTTGTTTTTTAATTTGTAGTTATTTCGAGTAGCTTTGGAAACATGTATGTTGGGTTGCATTTGAAGATTTTAAGGGGCGCGTCTAACGTGAATCCCCAGTATATAATTACTTTATAACTTAAGGGTGGGTTATAGTTAAAATATTTTTCGTTTTTAAGTATTTTGGGTTGCCTGACTTAAAACCAGCCAAGAAAGGATTGGATCTTCTAGTATTGCTTCTACCGGCTTCTACCTAACAAAACTTCAAAATTCGGTAGAAGTATTTGTGAATACCGATTTTTAATCTCTTAAACATCTTTGTAAACATTGACAGTGACATTGACAAAGTCGGTGAATGTTGGGTTGCCTATCTTTAATCAGTTTTTAAAAATTTATAAGCAATTTTTTCTAAAGTTAAATAAAGATCACGCCAAAATTATACAAATTTGCAAAAGGGTCGATTCATACATAGGAAGGTAATATTGAAACCTACCCCGCTACATGCGAAAATCAATACATTGTTGATTCATGTCTTGTGCAAGTCCCTTTTCGTAAGTTTTTCATAATAGGCCATAATTTAATTACTATATTAAAATTGGTCGTTCTGGCCTTGTAGCGTATGAAGGAAAGGTCTAAACATTTTAATTCATACTCGTCCTTCTTTTCAACTGTCATTATTTAACCGTACCGTTATTTTAAAATTACACAATTTTCAGCGCGTAAACATGCTACTAAAACCCCCCCTTAAGTCTTTTTAAAGAACTCGGAACATTTTCATTTCAACGAAAAACAACTAAAATCCTCAATAAAGAGAATAATATCTTTGTCATGTTTACTCAACGTAAGCTAGAATATTTATGAATATTCTGTTCCTTTTTTTCTGGAATGAGCTTATAAATTATCCCAACATAACTTCCAACATAAAGTAATAATTGCTTATCAAATCGGCACATTAAAAAAGAACTAAATTATGGGAAACTCATTCCCTATTGTTTTTACGTTCCAAATTCTAAACTAAAAAATATTTAATTACTTAACTACGCAACACGTTTGTATGCAGATACACATGAGCAGGCGCGGATCCAGGCAGGGGCTAAGGGGGCTTTAGCCCCCCCCCCCCCGAAATAAATTCCCTGCTATGTGTTTTCTTTACATTTAGCTAATGAGTTTAAATAAATATGACACGATAAAAGCCGAAGAAGTTTGAGAAATTTTTAAATTAAAACACCCAAAAATCCAAATATATTTAAGACAAATTTGATGTGACAAGTTTTATATATCAAATATTTTAATGTCGTCCAAAACTATATATCAGTTTATGTTTAATATTTTTGAATTTATGTTTGTTCTGTTTCTTATAGTTTATTACATTGCATTTTTTTTGTGAGAATTATATATTATTTTTACTCTATTCAAGGTTCTTACCTACTTAATAAATAAGTTCGTCTACATTTTTGGATTGTTTTTACTTTACCTATTATTAGTCCTGCTCCCGCCCTAAGGGGTGTTTAATTCTAAAAAAACAAATGAACTAGAAAAAAGCGCAAAAAGTTGCGAAAACTTAAATAGGTACTCGTTTTTTCCTCCTTAAAAAGTTACATAAAAAATTTCAGCTTTCTCTTAAAAGTAGTTTCCGAAGCCACGCCCCTTTTTTGAAAAAAATTTCGCCTGCGGCGCTTCGCCCTCGACCGACCGACTCGCTGTCCTACTATTTAGTTTTAAAATTAGCCCCCCCCGAAAAATCTTCCTAGATCCGCGCCTGCACATGAGTGAATGAGTGGACGGTGAATTTTTGGCTAATTAGTAACCTAAAAATGGGAAGTTTACCTCAACCATTGTAATGCATGTAAAAATAATTATAAAAAAAGCTTTTTAAGGAATTTAAATATTATAGTAATAGGATAACATGTATCTTTACAGCTAATAAATAAGGTTTTACATTACCCGGAACTTAGGACACACTGTAGGTGTGTAAGTACATGAATTGCGTACATGGTTCAGTAAATATGTTTACACAGTTATACAGTGCCATCTATTAAACCTGGCCTTCATTGTATCGAACTGAAGATGAGATTCTTGTTTAGTCCAAAACGTTCATCTGCTTTAACTCTATCAAACGTAAAGAAGAGCAGACATTTTCAAGCGGTCAAGTTTTCTAAATGTTCAAAATTCGTTTATTTATTCTAAAGTTTAAATAAACATTGTTAATCGGGAACGTTTAGTTTAATATAAAATATTCTTTGTTAATCTCAGTCATTAGCACTTCTTCCATCTAATTGTTAAATAAATAGTTAAGCATACCTGAGGTTTTTAAAGATAAGATAGGAAGTCAATAAATATTTTATTTGAATGTTTAAAAATTCAAAAACTTAAGGAGATATGGACTTTTTTAGTTGTAACATTCCGGACCGAGGGATTTTAAATTGTTTTTTGCCTAGAAAAATATTTCGAAATTCTTAACGAACTCTCCAGAATTAAGGAAGTTATTGAACTTCGTTCTTTAACAAAGCAGTCACAATTTTATTAATTGATTGGTACTTTAGCGTAACCGCCTTCTGTTATTTGTTAAAATCCCAAGTATTTTTGAGACAGTTTAGTTCATGAAATAGAATTGTAATTAGATAAATACCATGTCTAACTTGAAAACTTAGTATAAATTGAATCATTCCGAAGAAATTTAGATATAAAATAATGTTTAAAATTGTTAAAAAGGGAGGACAAGATAATTCGTAAGCTGGGAATTCAGCGTATAAAAACGGCAGGTAAATTACCTCTTTCAAATCTACACTTTTCAGGATTGTTTTTAGACGATCGAATTCTTTAGTTCTGTTTAGCTTTCTGTCTGTTTCACAGTAATGTTTTATTTCTGAACATATATATCAATTTTATAATTATAAATCATGGTTCTAGATTTAATTTTAGATCAAAAATTTCTTGAGATTGTAACTAATTAAAAGAAAAATTAATTTCGAAATACATAGAATCTGAAATTGTTAAATAATAAAAATTAATTTACATTTACAAACTGCCCTCGTCAGCTTAGGATAGCTTTTGCTTTCCCTCTTTATCTGACAGATGAAATTTGAGAATAACTTAATAGTTTAGAAAGGAAGAAACAGTCATATTGTTGTATTGAAGAAATAATTTTACAAAACAAACCTGAACTGGATGTCTTGGTGAGCTCATTATCAGGACGTATGGAAAATCTACATTCATTGTTTTTGAAATGTTTTAGATGTGTTTTGAATAATTTCCTTTGCTTGATTATTAACTTGACTTTATTAGTCGTCGCTTAATCTCGGTTAGACGTAATTCTGCATGTGAGTGTATTTAATTAGCACTGAAGCACGATGGCACGTTTCGTGGAAGTTAGTTGTCTCGGAGTTAATAAGCACGAAAGTGGTATGCGTATTTCAAATTTTGTGGTTATTTCCTGGGCTTAGGTATTCAATTTCTGCGGGATTGTCCAAGAGAGCCGCACATTCCTGTATATATGGTGGTCGGAGGAGGTCTCGGCTGTATAAAAATGGCTTGGATTTTATGGAAACAACTGCGTATCCGCCGTCTCGACGAAGGAGCCTTGAATGCGAGCTCCATAGTATCGAAAGTCGCGTCCTTAGCTCTGACAATATTCCTGATTGCTTGGTTTGCTCTTGGCAACTACTGGATTCTCAGGATCAAGTGGCCCGATTATTCACCGACTCTCTTTGAGCCGAATCGATGGTGCCATCGTACATTGTACGTGTTCTCTCTAGTGCATTTGTGTGTGATTTACTCGGTTATGGGGTTGCTCGTAGCTCTTATTATCACGCTGGCTGGATGTCAGCTATTTGGAAGCCCATGGCTCGGCCCCACCAGGTATAAATAGCAAAACACCCCGAATTACTTCGAACTCTGGGATGTTCCCCGGACTTATTACTGACTGCTGAAGATGGGCTCAAATACGTTATTATTATTAACATTTTTATTTTTTCGTTATTTTCTCTTGTACTTTTCTTTTTCTTAAAAATATATAGCGGAACCGCTGTCTTAAGCAGAACAATCCGTAGATATAACAAGTAAGACGCTTTGTGTGTGCTGCTTCCATATTATTTATAATAATATTTAAACTAATTTAGAGTAAGTGTCGAAAATAGCTCAGTTTGTATCAATATCGTTAGCAAATATTATTAACGTAACTACCGAAATTCGAAGTCATACACAAAGATCTAGCATTTCTTTACGATTCGGGCAAGGTTTTATTTTTATTTACATAAATGAACCTTACAAACGATTTAGGAAACCTGTGATAGCCAAAATTTAGAAGAATGTACTCTTGTTCTTATTTTTAAATGTGTTGTTCAAATATAATATAATGTAAAAAATACAAAAAAAAGTTATATGACATTGTCTAAAAACGTCGAAATGTGATACAAAATTATGATAAAACAAGATTGGCAAAGTATTGCTACGTAGAGCCGAAGGTCAATGTCAGTGGTTTAAATCCTGCAAAATTTTACGAAGATTATTATTATTAAATAATTTAGAACCTTTTCTGAATCGTAAGTCAATTAAAATAAAACTACAGAAACGTTTAAGGGCAAAGGTACACATCTTAGTTTACAGAAAAAATAAAACGCTTGCCTTCTTATTAGTGCTTCCATCCGGAAATGAAATAGAAACAATGGAACTATAGAAGTCACAAAAACATGTTTACCAATCGCGAACTTTCGCCCCAATCAATATAACCAAATACTGAAAACTCTCGCGAAACGCGATCTGTGCCTTTTTGATCAATCAACGCCTCGGAAAACAAACACTTACTCCTTTATGTCCCTATTCTATACTAATATTTATCCGCAAATATTCTCAAACGCCTAAAATGCTTTTGTTTATGGAGAAAATTAAAATCGCAGTTTTATTTTCTTTACGGTAACAGATTTTGAAAGATTCGGTATAATCCAAACACAAATATTATTGTAAATCAAATTTGGGCTTTTTACATTATATTCGATGACTGAAACTGGGTGTCAAGTCATCGGAATACAATTTTTTTGGTTACATTTCCTCTAAAAAATTTTTAATTTGGAGGTTTTTAGAATTCGTCAAAAACATGAGGTTGTCCCTTTTCTGAAAAGCTTAAACGGGATTTTCTTTAAATAATTGCTTTTAACCAGTAAAGTTACAATCCTAATTTTAAACAGCACTAAAAAAAACGCAATTAGCGGGATTATTGTTGATGCATTTCCGACGTTACAAAATTATCTCAACCGTCAGAGGTTTAAGTATTAACACCAAATCCATGCAAAGGATGAAGATTCAAAAATTGGCAAAATTTACGGTTGGCTTCAAAAGTCTTGCACATTTCGTATTCTGAAATGTTCAAGTTTGTATACAGAAGCAATGATCTCGAGTTTGAACTGCAAATTGACTAAATTCCAGCCAGTGTTCGAGTAGACTTCCTAATTTTAAAAGGAAGCTTCAGCTCCTCTGTTTTAACCTAGTAACAAACGTTTAGTATTCTTGAAACACGGAGTGACGTTATTTTTCCTCTATTTTTATAAGAAATTGAACTCGACCGTCAATAATCAAAGAAATCATTCTTTGTTGTTATTGGGAGAGCTGTGTTTTTTCACTGTTTTTTTTTTTATATTTAGACCCGAGCGTTCGAACTGAGTTTTGATTTCGCAGTGGCGCTGTTTAATATGTGTTGATTAATATCATAGATAATTTTTCGGTATGAAGAATCGATTTTTAAAAATGTAATTTAAAAAAAATAAATTATTTTTCTTTCAAAGTTCTTAAAAAATATACTCAGAAATTAGCGAATCCTTAAATCTTTAATCTCTAAAATAATTCCCACTCGAAAGTTTTTTTTGTCTTGGTAAAAAGATTTGTTAAGTACATGCTTTAATAATAAACAACTTTAGCTAAACTAAAAATAATTCAAACTTCAGTTCAACTCTAAATGTAAACCTTGTTACGGTGTCATTAAAGTTCAGAGATCAAAATGATATGGTACATAAAAACTAAAAATACTGAAATTTTTGCCTTTTGCTTACAACAAATATCTTTAGTAAAAAATAAAATAAAAAAATATTTGATGTCCACGTTAAAAATAAAGAACAAATTGAAATATTTGATATTCATGTTAAATTCATTTAAAGATATTCAACAAACGCCGTTTAAGAATATTTACCGAAGTGAATTATTGAGTGAGCGATTCAAAACACAGAGACGAAGATACAAAAAGGGAATTGAAAGTTTTTAATGTGAAAAGAAAAATGCGTAGAGCTCTAATCTACCATGAATAATGTTGAGACGACGAAACAAATCATAAATACTTTAAAGAAATTGAAAATGAAACGAATGCTAACAAATACTCTTCGGGTCAATTACTTTTTAACGAAGTAGATTTTTTAAAATAACCTTGTTTTTTAATTTTATCCTCAACAATCCGCAAGTTTTTGTACACCGATATTTGTATGATTTAGGTTTTACAGGCTAAAACGAAAGGCAAAAAAAATTTTACCTTTAAAATTTTAAAGTTTTAGTTTACTTTGATGGAAATTTCGAGCAGCGAATTTAAAAATGTAAAACTGACGCTCAGTAAATAAACAAATAAAAATAAATAAGTAAAACAAAAACGAATTACCCCATCGAAAAGAAGGCAAGAAATCTTAAAACTCCGAGCAAACTGCTCTGTTGTGTGTACTTTTGATTCCTGAACTGCATTGTTCAGATTTAATATTTAATAAATTAAACCCGGCTGGCCATGTTATCCACCGTTCTATTTTAGAATTGTTCACAAATTGTACCTGTGTATTAAAACCTAATAAAATATGAAAATGAAATAGTGCGCCGTTTGTGTGCACTGGGTGTAATTATGTTTTCGTGCGAAAACACCGAGTATAATTTTATTTATGAATTAAAAGAGTAAATGATGTCAATTAATGATAATTATATTGTATAGATGTAGTGTCTATATTTTTAGTCGTGTTTAATAGGAGAGTGGAATGTTGCTATTTGAACAGTGGCTTAGACTTCAAAATTATTTAATTGGTTTCCTTTAGTCCCCTTGCGAGAATTTAATAAAATTAAAAATTGAATTAAAAAGTAAATTCTACGTTAGGCCACTGCATTCAAGCAACATTAATTATAGGTATGTTAAAGAATTAATATTGACTCTGGGACCTGATGCATGACCAGTATTGTTTTAAATATTAATAAAAATTCCCTTTAAAAATTCACACAACATACAACACTGTTGTTCTGATAAACCAATGCAATACTAACCTAACTTATTCATATCAACAACATTTTGCAATAAATATTTATGCTTTAATATCTGGCTGGTTATTTTCTAAATTTTTAGTATGCTTTTTACTAATTTAAGGCAAAAATATGTCGAGAATCGTTCGTATATCAGATTTTATTAGCATCATTTGTGTTCGTTCGTTCACAAAGTAAACATCTTCATACGTAGGCGTTCACACAAATAGGCTGTTTTTATTTCTGTGGTATTTTTATGAAAATTTGTATAGCAAGAAGAATGTTTTTCCGGACGTTTCCTTATTTGCTTTGCGTTTACGTTTAATGTTTCAAATTTTAAATTAAATGTTTCAAACTGAGACTAGATTTCCATTATATTTTTGAAAATAATGTAGCCCTACGTCATTAATAAAATATTTAAAATGTTAATTTTGAATTTAGAATCAATTGTTTGTATTTAAAAAATATTTAATTCAAAAACCTGCTCCAGAAAACAGAATTGAGGAGTAGATTTATGGTGGTGAATTTTATTGGGCATTTAATTAAACCAGAAATTAGGAAATATTTAAGAAGAAATTTAAGTTCAAAGTTGTGGATATTTAAAATTTAAGCAAGAAAAGAAAATGTCTGCAATGTAATGCAGTACAAAATAAGCATGAAAAGCGTGAAATACAAGAAATGAACCTTACGCCCTTACGCCAAATGTTTTTCGGTCTGCAAATTTTAAGAAATATTAACAGTTTTGAAAATGACAATTCATATCGTTAAGTAATATCGAAAGCATAAGGAAATATTTTTGTCAAGAGCGAAATTATTTTCTAGCTGCAGCAAATTTGGGAGTACTTTTTCAGAACTCCGATAGAGTGTGCTAATGTCTCCAAATATAACCTGAATCCTTTATATTAAGCTGCTTTCAACTTTTGGAACTTTGTGGTTTCATAATTATTAACGATGTTATTCGACTCATTCAAATCAAATGAAAATAAAAAAAATTAAATTTTAAAGGGGCTGGTTTCGGTTGGTAAGGTCTGAGCCAAAAAGTGTCTGTGATTGTACTATAGATAATCGAGTTTAATAGTTTTACACAACTTTTAAAGCAATACTGGTACGATAAAGCTGCTCTTGATGGTTTCTATACAGTATATGTCATAATAATGCAGCTTTGTTTATATTATCAACAACACAAGGGTTCGTAACACGGGTTATAGTATTTACACCTAATTCGGTCCAATACTAGAGTTGCATCTGTCCATGAATTATAATTATTATGTAATTATTAGTACCTGGGAACAATTTAATATTTTTTTGTATTTAAACTTTTATATTTGAGAATGATATGAACTTGTTTGTTTGTTACTTAAAAAAACAGTATGTAAAAGTTACGTAGAAAATCCTGACGCTTGAAATTTTTTCTTTCTTTTTCTCTCCTGATATTTTCAATTTATAATTCGATAAAGTTCCTTTCCGAAGAAGCTTTAACCGAAAAATTAATTTAAAAGAGGAAGAAAAGGGATACGGGCGGTAAGGTTCTGTGCGAACAAGTTCGTAAAAAGTAACAAAATCATCATCTCGTAACGTAAATTTCGTCTTAATAGGGCAGTTGCAAGTAGCGCTTGTAATTTCCCCAGATTCGCATAGTGGAAAATTTAAGCAAAATAATTGATGTCCCATTATGTGCGCTTGGTTTAATTTATGTAGAAACGTGGATCTGCTGAGATACATAGTTCGCACATAACTTTCCACTAATTAATTTTCCGTGTGCTTAGAAAAGGCGAATGTCACGATTTTACTACGTACCGATTTGTTTTAGTTTGTTGATAGTTACATAGATGTATTAATAGCCAAATGTGCGTTATAGTCATTTGCAAAGTAACAATCATACTTTGTACAGTGTATATTTAAACAAAAAAAAAATGCTTAAGAACACAGGGTTGATTTGGGAACACCACGTTTTTAACGCTGGCACGAATAATGAGGTGAATTTGATGAATCTGTGAAGAAATCGGTGTGTTTTCTTGAGTTTGTGGCAAATTAGACAAAATTATTAGCGATTGTTGTATCTTCGAGTAGCGCTAATTTAAAATAAAAAAGTGAAGATGTTAATATTATAGCAGTAGCGCGAAAAAATCAAAAAACGGTATTTATAGTTTTATCCTATTGTAATTAAATGTCAATAGCTGTGTCTAAATGTCATCTGTACGAAATCAATAGGTTTTAATTAATTTTAGTCAATAAGCTGTTCTTAGACGACAGCTTATTATGCGCGGTCCAGGCTTTAATAATAAAGAGGTAGGTACGTACACAACAGATTAAAATTCCCTGCATTTTTCTTCCATTAATAAAGTGCTTTCTTAATATTCATAGTTAGCCACGACGATGTGCTTATTACTGGTTCATTTTTATAGAACTATACTCGTAGGACTTATAATAAACACCAAATTTTTAAAATATTTCTATATCGAATAACTTGTAATGTTATAATTAACGTTTTTAACATTTTACATATACAGGATGTTCTTTAATATATTGAACGGGGGTTCCAAATATAATTATCAGTGTTATGGGTAAGCACCATGACTCGCAAGCAGTAACTCAACATTTTTCATCCACTTTGGGACACCCTGTATATATATCAAACAAAATCTATAAAATTATTAGAGTCTTGTTAAAATTTTCTTTCAAAAGTGGATCGTTGTTAAGAATCATATCATAAATAAAAAGACCAGTATAATCATTTTGGATATATAGTTAGATTTTTTTAAGGTAAATGAATAAAAAGTAGTAGCAAGGAATTATTATTGCCTACCTCTGTGTACATTAATACAAATTATATTTGTGTGTAATCGTGTTTTGTAATATTTAAACTATATAAGCTAATATTATGATACTGCTATAGTAAATTAATCTGATGTAGGAAATCTCTTAAAAAAAGAAAATATACATTTAAAAAAGCTCTCATTTGAATTCCGAAGGGCTATGTACATCGAATTGTGCGATTTCAACCACTGTGTATAATAGAGTTTAAAATGATTAAGTCAGCTGTGTATAGCTTAGGCGTAAAAATAACCATATTTTCCGACGACAGTCCATTTAAATAATCAAAATGGAAAAATATAGAATAAAAATTGCTCTTTTCTTGTTTATAACTATACGTTTATGCTGTGATAAGTGGTGTATATTATGTATTATAATAATTTTATAATTTGTTGGTTGCAAAATGTTGATAATTATTTGTAGATTTTTATTCTATTGTACGCAGGCTTGAATACTGTTATACAATTTAGTTAAATAATAAAATGAGTGGATCTTTTAATATATGTTTTATTAATGTAAATTAATTTATTGTTGCCTTATACAAGGTGATTCAAAAGTATTGTTATTAATTTTAAGGGTAACATTATTAAGATTAATACAAAAATTGGTTCGTGATCACTGGAGCTTAAATTTATCAAACGGCCTTCTCGTTCATTCCGATAAAACCCCCAGTTCATTCGCTTCAAAAGTGCATTCATCCAACGTTTTAATGGAATTCGCAATGCTGCAGCAGCTCTGAAAGACAGTTTTGTGTTGTTTGTTTGTGTAGAAGTTAATGGAGGAACATTCGAACAATTTTTGTGAGTTCTGTATTTTTTTTTATTAACAACAATTTTTTGTAATACTACTATCACTTTTTAAACATGCCACTAATTATTATAGTTTACTGCCAGAGTCAACCCTGAAAAAATGTGAGGGGAAAGCGAAACCTGTAAATTACATAATTGTGTAATTTTTCAGTTATTTTTGCAGGATCAAATTTCTATTACAGGTTTTCTAAATGCATATCAGCCAGCGGTTGTCAAAAGTGTCTAACAAAATTTCAAATTAACAAAAATCGCGATAAGCTTTAAATTTTTGCTGTAATGTACTTCTATTAAGGTCAGCATATACCCATTTAATTTAATGACAATACTTTTGAATACCCTATATATAACAATATTATAAATTACAATTTTAAAATAATTTTCATAGTTCTAGTGAAGTGTCAGTTGTCAGGTTTAAGGTTAAGTTGATACGGCGTATTTTTATGTTATCCGCCTAGCCTTAAATAAAAAACACGTCACATTCAACCCTTTATTTTTCTACGTAACTCCCTTCAACACTTTTTTCCAATCATCCGATACCCTCGGAAAAAGAATCCTTCGGCAACTCTGCAAAATATTGTTCAGCAGCTTCTTGAGTGCTTCATCAGATACAAAAGTTTTTGAATAGAAAGAAGTCTGGCGGAGCTAGGTCGGACTATAAGGTGGATGCCTTAACTCTATGGACTCACAGTCATAGATTATCTGCTGGACTTTATTTTATGACACTGCAATGTTCCACCTTAATTTCGCTCATTTTATCAAAAAGTAAACCTCCCCAAATCTCTATAAATCGAACAAATTAAATACAACTTAGCACATGTACTTCTAAATTTAATGTTCCAGCTATTTTTTAATAATAACTGGTTTGACATCGTCGCTTTTTTGTTTCATGGTTAGGTAGATAGTATAAAAATACGCACTCGTAATAAACAAACCCTCAACACCAAGTTCGTTTTTTTTTGTTGATTCTTAGACATTTTAAATGACGACTATAATTCGACAGCTTTTATCTTAAACCAAAACAATTGCCAATAAAATGGTTTCATTTAAAAATTAAAAAAAATTGTTTATTGTTAAGACAATTCCTTAAGTTTAATACTGTATTAGTTGAGTATCATCACTCACGTTTGAGGTCAGAAACTTATTTCAAATAATGGACATTTCCGTAATCGGAAAACATTTTGCTGGTAAATTCCGTCAGAATGAACTTGGTTGGTAGATTTTTCATGAAACTGTAAAAATTTACATTCGCTGAAGGTAGGTACTTCTTTTTATTTAATAAAATGGAGTTTGATGATGACTCCTTCTTCAGAGGAGGAATTTTAAAATTTTGTGGAAAAGTTTGAATGGAATTTTCAAACCTAAAAAGTAATCGTGTACAGAGCAGCGTATTAACTACTGGTAAGTCAACGTTAATCTTTTCTTACATTTAACATTTTTAAGTTGCTTCTAGGGATATAAAGATACTCATTTCTTACTTTATCCTTTTGAAAAATTTATGTTTAAATTTGTTTTGTTGATCTTAATTTTTAAGTTGACGTATAAGTACATAATACGATACCTTTATAGCCTTTTCAAGTGTAAAGGTAAATATCCATGCTGTCCTTTCACTAACGCAAAATATGTAAATTTATAATATATTTTTCAAGAAGAGAATTTACTTACAACACATGCATAATACAATAATCAATAACTAATAAGAATATTCTATAACCCTAGTCGAAATAGAACAAGGCATCCCTCTTTTTCGATATTTTCAGATACAATCCCAACCAAAATTGAAATTTTTCAATAACGCGAGAACAAACCTCGGTTTCCCAACAAACTTCTATTGAACTCCGAGAAAAAACACGTCGAAGTACAAGAACTTGTTTAAAACTGTGGAGCATGTTATATCTTTTCTACTTTTTTTTTCTTCCACAATGTATGCTAGCGAGGGGTGCCATATTGTACGCCTACTAAACTGAAATAAATTTAGCTGCAGGCATCAGCTGAACGTCAGCATCAGAATGAGAGGTGATTCAATCCACTTTTCAGCTTTTCCTCTACGTCTGAAGCTGAAGCCGAGCTAATGAAGGACCGCACACGTTCCGTGCACGTGCCTTTATATATTATTACAATTAGTACTCTCATACAAATATTTATAATTTAATATCTGATATGCTTTTAAATTTAAAAGAGCGTACGTTGCCATATGCAGCTCGACAGCTATCGTATTCGGGGCATCTCTTTATATTATACGAAATTAAACGTTGCTTCTGCTTTTGAGTATTATAATCGAACCACCCTTGAAGGTTAAATTATCCGCAGGCCCTTTAATAAACCGATTTACTACCAATGATGTTGTTGGTCTCATTTGTAAGCTGTGCCTTAATAAATCAAAGTGGCACATTTCTAAATACTTTTTTAATTTGATTGTCGTTAAAATAACTTTCGGAGAATTTCTAACGTGTATTTAGAACGACCGAATTATAAGTTATTTAACGGGCAATGGTGAGAGATTATTATTTATTTATAATTTTCGGAAATTAACAGGTAAATTTTCAAATCCAGCGTTTCCAAACAAACATAAAACGCCTACTACCTATACAAAACTGTTTCTGTTTGTTACAGATTTGTTCTCAGAATTCCGACGAAATAAACTTTATTATTTTCTTGATTTTATTCTGGATAAATAACGTAAGAGAGCGGCTTGAATACCGAACAAAAGGTAAAAGTATTTTTTCATTCTTAATATTTTCAATCAATATGCTTAACGTGAATGCCCTTCATGCGTAGTATGATTTTAATTTAGCCTTTCATAAATATTTCATTCGAATGTAAACAAGAAAATTGTTTACTCGTTATCAAAAAACGAAATGTGGTGAAATATTCATAAAGCGTTCGTTTTATTAAATTAAGTAAAATAGATTTAAACTGTTATTTCAATATTTTTGTTTAAATATTGACAAAAGGGGTGTTCCATTCATTTCTGTTTGTTTTTATTTATGCTGTAGTAAAATCCAAAGCGAAAATGTTTGAACTTTACTTTCATTGTTTCAAAGGAAAACCTGTTTCTAAAATTACATTCAATGTTTTTATTTTGAGGACAAATTAAATTTATTTGTGTGACAATTAGTTTTTAAGATTACAAGCAAGTATAAAAAAATAAAAAATGCCAAGGGACTCCCAACAACTAACATTCAGAAAATATTTAAAGAAGTCACCCCTTCGAGGAAATATTTTTAACTCATAAATCCATAGTTCATATCCCGGCGAAAGTTTTCTATGTACAAAATTTCGATAATTCGTTAACAACCAAAATTCTTTCGTCTTGTTTTTAATTAATTTGAGTAAAAGCTAAATAAAATTCATCTAGGATTTTGCAATTTTTAGTCTGAAAATAAGTGAAAGGTCAACGTGAGATCGATTCTAAGAAGGAAAATTTTTAGAAACCATTAATTTCTTTAATTTGAGGTCTATCTTTCCATGTTTATAAATTAAATTTTCAGATATTTTTTTGGTAGCCTTTGTTAATACGAATGTTTCTATATCTGAAATTTCAATTTATCAAGAGATCGAAAGGCCACTCCGTATTACAATCATTTTAAATTGGGGCGGTATAAAAAATTGAAACTTGTCCTATTTTCCCAATTTTGTATTTTAGAATAAAATTTGTGTGAAAGAAGAAATTCCATTGGTGCAATAATTATCGTATCGCTTATTACAGCTTCAACTATGTATTTATTTGATAATGCGTGCAAACAGCAAGCAGATGATGACTACCTCGAACATTAAGTTACTTGTTAGTTTCATACTATAAGTGTATTAAACACGTATAGATTGTGAATATATAGAGTAAAACAATAAAAAGAAGAACTAAGGGAAAACGAATAATAGGTGATGCGATAATTGTGTCGATGAGTGTACAACTAAGACACAAAAAATGAGATAGAATACAAAAAACTAAAGCAAGTCGACTATAAAGTTTCGTTTAAGGGAGCAACAACCGTTTCACACACATAAATAAAAGTAAATTCTGACACCCATGTTGGAAATCTGGAGTATAACATAACGACAACTGCTAACAATTCAAATAATGTGTGAAATAACTTTTAAAGCAAACCAAGAGGGCTCTTGAGATCCGAGAGTTTTACACACGTTAACTTGAAGCGACCCTTCCCACCGTGAAAATGGCTGTTTAGTTCTGATGGATGGTGGAAGTTTTTCGAATATCCCGAGACCTCTAAGTGAATTAGCTTCGGTGCCGTTCTTTCCTTCCCCGAGGTATCTACGAACTTTGGATCCCTTCCAAGAGGTGCTTCACATTGAGTTTTGTGAGTATGTACACGTTTTCCTAGTTTTCTTTTTTGTTTTGTGTAGCAAAAGAAAGGAGGAGTATCGAGGATTATAACTCGCTGAACCGGAAATTTTTACGTTTATCTTTTGTTGACGAAGAACGTTTCGGAATTTTCTATTTACTTGTCACTTTTTAATATTTTTAATGACTTTTTGTTACGTATAACTGCACTTTACAGGCATACATCTTTACTTAGGCTTGAAAGGCTAGATACATTAGAAGAATAACTTTCGAGATTTTTTATTTTGAACCATCGTGGTTATATTTTATTAATTTTTGTAATATTTCTATCTGTAATCACATTTTATATCTTCAATGCTTTAATATAGAATTAAACAATAAGAAATTTTAATTAACCTTGAAAACATGTTAAGCCATCAAGTAGAGTGATTTTTATCACATAGTTGATAACAATGAAGTCACAAAACTGTTAAGACGAAACATATCAGCTTGAACTTATGTAGGTGTCAAAGTTACATCAGTAAGTTTTATTGAGTATGTAATAAACGTCACGACGTACTCTTTTTGGACCACGTCATTTGTGACCATGTTCGAACAGAGATACATATTATACACTGTTCACTTCTTACTTGAACATTGGACTTCAGTTCGACATATTAATAATAAAAGTTGTTCTTTGAATGTTTTTGTTGTGGCAGGTTTCTTAATATTTCATTATTTTTGTGATGAGTATCCCGCTTTCAATTACTGAAAATAATATTTAAATAATTACTTAACCATTGGTTATTGCCTTATTTTATTTCTTTGTCTTTCTAAACTTAGAATTGCGGCTGTCATCTCAAAGTGTTCTTATTTGTTTTAAAGTGGAGAACTTTGTTACTTTAACATAACTGTTTAACTTTTCACGTTCAGCTGCTGGGGGCAAAATACCTACAAACATTAAAATTTAAACAGATTTATCTGTGACATTTGCCCAATTTGGGTTATGTAGTAGTGTACTTTGTTGTCAAATGTTGCTTTAATTTAATGGCAAAATTTATTTTATAAAAGCTCATCTTCTTTACAAAATCTAAAGCCACATATGTCAGTTATAAAAAGTCAGATTTTTATTATTAATGTAATACACTGAAGTGTTGGGAAAATTACCCACCTAAAAAGTGAACAGTGTAAAGATACTTGGCACCCGCAAGCCTAGATCTCATTTAATAAACAAACAAACACACATAGCATAAAAACATTTTAGCAAATGAGCGAATCATCAGAAATTTAATTTCGAAAACAAATACAGGGTGTTAGGTAATGCTTCTGCCAAACTTTAGAGGTTGGTTTGTAACGATAAAAGGAGTAAAAAATTCTTATACTCTTTTTCTCAGTTGCATTTTTTTCCCTTTAATTAGTTTGTGGTAGTTAATAAAGTTTTATTGTTACTTGATGTATTAGTATTAGACTCTTATTTATCCGCAAAAATGTTGTTCCTGTATCGCTAACCCTTTGTTTTTTTTTTTTTTTTCGAGAATAAAAAGTAAAATTAAAGCATGCTTTTTCACAGAAACTATGCATATTAGAAAAAAATTGTATAATACTTTGTTGCTCCATTTGTCATTATAAAGCTATTCCTAAAGTTTGGCAGAAGCATTACCTAACACCCCGTATAGAGTTTAGCTGTGGACAAGAAATAATTAACAATAACTTAGTGTCGAACTAACCACATTTGTTGTTTACTATATTCCAGTATTGAGACGTATGAGAAGTTAATTTACTTTCAAGGTACAACTTGTTTATAAAACTAGTCGTTATCTTTCGGAAAATTAGATAAAATTCTATTTATTTGAAACCAAAATTTAATTTTTTTAATCGCTCTTCAACATTTCCCAAATATAGAAGTTAGGATCCATTGCGTCGAGCATAGCATATAAAAAATGTTTGAGTTTACACAAAATTATATCCCAAGTGAAATTATTCAATGAATTGTATTTTCAGTATAATCGCTTTTAGTTTGTATGTATAAAGCCGAAATG
Organism: Melanotus villosus; assembly: GCA_963082815.1. Classification (NCBI taxonomy): domain Eukaryota; kingdom Metazoa; phylum Arthropoda; class Insecta; order Coleoptera; family Elateridae; genus Melanotus; species Melanotus villosus. The sequence goes on along the minus strand of OY720418.1, from coordinate 57,637,404 downwards.
TTATATCTATTAATACTATGACAATAATAATTTCATTATTTCATTGTCTTCAAAAACAGAGTATACAATTGCATGAAAATACTCAAAACGTACTGTAGCAAAAAATAAAGGGTAATAAATATCATAGTCAAGACAGTATAAATTAATTACGGATAGAAATATAACTTGTAAACAATTTAACAAACTGACATACAAACAATAATAAGCATATTTACTTAAGAACTAAATTACGATAATATTTATCAATAGTATAGCAAATCTTATTGATAAGAAACAAATTTAATTATTTTTTTGAAACGCGTAGGTGAGTAACTTTTACATTATTAGATAATTTCTTAAAAATTTCAGTTCGAAACGCTTTAGATGTAGGCTAACTCTGATTGGTTCTTAATGATCTCCGTCCCCGCGAAGAACATAGTACAAATACAAGGTTATTCCTGTTAGCTAGCGTTTTATGGTAAATTTTGAAAAATTATTTGTGTAAATTATTAATATTTCAGTATGTCTGCTGTTCGTTTTCCAGCGTTTGTCAACTCCAATAAGAATTTTGAGTGTTTTCGAGACAGGTTTGTACAAAATAAATGAGGTTCCACAACGGTATTAGGCAAGATATTTGCTTTTTCACGATAAAACAAAAAATTAATCAAAATAATTTTGTTAATTTGTGTTTCCTCTTCATATCAGGATGTTTGCTGTTTGTTTATTGATTGTTACTCCTGAACCACATGGAAGAAAAGGAGAAGCCTGCTGATTGAACGAATCAACTTCAGCAGCAGAAGGTAGGATTTTTCTTTTTGCATGGTTTTTACACTTTTCTATGCATGCATTTTCAGAGATTGAGCTGATGCATCACAATTCTAAATCGTACTAACGTATTCATCAATAATTTGTTCGGATACAATTTTCCCTTAAGAAGATTTGGTAATATTTTTGTTATGTGTATTTTCAACATAAAATTGGTTAAATTTTATACCAAATTTAATTACATAAAATTAAATTTTGGTATATCTTTATACTTCAAACAATATCTTATTTTTCAAGTAAACAACTCATTTTCATGCTTTAGGTTGGTGTCAACTTTTCCTGATTTTTTTTACAGAATTTTAGAAACTTCTTATTATTTCCTGGACAGATTTTTATAAGATAAGGAGACAATATATCTCCGAACTGTTAGCAGCAGTACTGTAAAACGTTTTTAATAGCTGAAATGGGACGAAAGGGAAATAAACATAAATGCAGAAACATTAAATAACTTAGGGTTTGGCGGCGAGACATAGTGCTGTTCATAACCAAATTTAAAGAACTGCAAGAGATACTGCAAGAATTAATAGGGAATCGAAAAGGGTATGATTAAGAATATGTACAAATAAAACAAACGACATGTCCAGCATAATTGAAGAACATCAAGGACAAATAATAATAGACATCAAAGAAATAGACCAGATAGAAGATTATATCTATTTAGGACAAAGAATAACCAAAGGATAATATTAAATCAGATAGCGGAGCTAAAAAGAAGAATAAAACAACGATGGTGCGTTTTCGGAAGGTTAAGCTATGTATTTAGAGAAAAATATTTAAAAGCCCCAATCTATAATCAATGTATTATACCAGTAATGATATACATATGGCACAGAGACGTGGCCATTAACAAAAGCGGTAGTACACAAAATTAAAATAGCCCAGAGAGGGATGGAGCGGGTAATACATTCATACACGACAATAGAAGAAACACACGGATAAGGCAGCGAATAGGCGTAGAAGATATTATAACTAAACTAATAAGACAGAAATAGAACTGGATAGGACACGTTGCTAGAATGGTGAAAAAAGATGGACCAAGAAGATCATACAATGGGAAAGAAAAAGAAAAAAGGGACAACCAAACAGATGGATTGACGACGTCAAAAGAACTACGGGCTCAAAATGGATATAGCTGGCACAGGATAGAGCTCGATGGAAAGCGATGGAGGAGGCCTATGTTTAAGGATGAACGACAGGGGCTGATTAAACAAGAAAGTAGAATAGTATATTAAAACACAAGTTACAGAAGGCAACATTTTGCCTTCTGTAACGAGTTTTTTATACTATTTTCTCTGTTTCGGCTTTCATTTACGTTATTTATTTATATACAGGGTGATTTGTGAGGAACCCCCCATATTTGGATAATGTGTTCAGGTAACTAAAAGAAGCAAAAAAAGCATAATAAACATATGGTCAAATTTCAACCGTTACTGAGATATTGTGAAAATATCCTTTAATCAGGTGGCCTTGCACCTTGGCCACCAAGGTCACCAGACCTCACTCCTCTAGATTATTGCCTTTGGGGATGGCTGAAATCATTAGTTTATAAAACAAAACTGAACACAAGAGAAGCACTACTCGATAGAATCACTAACTGCGCAGCACTCCTCAGAGATAATCACCGTGCGCTTCAACGAGCTACCTGTGCAACTCACAAACGAGATGACGCATGCATCGAGGTGAACGGTGGTATTTTTGAGAATTCAATTAATTTGATTGTATTTTATGTTACGAAATATACACTTTTCATTCTTAATGCATTCCAATAAATTCACCTGATTAAAAACTATTTTCACAATATCTCAGTAACGGTTGAAATTTAACCATATGTTTATTATACTTTTTTTGTTTCTTTTAGTTCCCTGAACACATTATCCAAATATGGGGGGTTCCTCACGAATCACTCTGTATTTTTTAAGAAATTAGTTGACAATTTCCATTAGGGAATTTTTTGGTAGAATAATTAGGTTGGTAACAGTGGTATATGTTTGACGTTTTGCGCATTAACATATGAATGTGTATTTTGTACGCATTTTGTAAATTCAGATCCATTTGTTTGAATTTTACAGTATAGGTATCAAAAACAAACTGTTTAAAATATGATAAGAAAATTTTAACAAAAATAGTTGGAATATGTAGATATTGCTATCTTAAGATAGTAATAAGAGAAAATGATTTTATTTTCAAGAGTAATGTATAGAATTTTTTTTTCTCAAATGGAGCTGTCCAGTTTTTGCCCCAAGAATAAAACACAACAAAAGAAAATAAATGTTATGAACGTTTATTAAGGAAAAAGCTATAAAAAATAGTTTCTCTGTGTTTAAACCATTTCAACTTCAACATCGTCGGCTTCGTCGGTTACAGGTTCTTCTGCTTTCGCTACAGTATCGTAGTACCATTTATCATTTTTGGGTACATATTTGTCCGTCAGAAAAGACACATTTGGTAGTTTTTTTATTGTAATAGTTAGTGGATACGTAGCATATAGCTTATCAGTTGGTAAAGAAAATATTGTAGCTGACATTTTTTTAAAACTGCACTCCGGAGCTGTTTGGTTCTTGCAACGAAAAGGTAGCCAGGCAGCTCCATTTATAGTTATCAGTTACTACGTTTGGGAGCTGTCCGGGTTTTGTAGTGAACGATGCGCAATGTTTTATAGAGATAAATCCATTCAAAAGTCAGTTTTCGTCTGAAAGTGGAGCTGACAGGTTTTTGCACCGAGCCCTTCAATTACAAGCAACACTGCCGGAATTGCGATAAGTGGCAGCAAGCGCAGTGATTAACTTGTTAACGAGTAAATCCAAAAGTGCGTATGAAAAGGAATAGGACAAATTCGTGGTTTGGTGTACCGAAAAAAACGTACAAGTACGTACAGAAAATGTTTTGATTGCTTTTTTATACTTTTACCGCGCTGTATCTCTGTAGGATTTTTTTAGGCTATTAAAAGTAGGTGATATATAACAATTAGAGTTTGGCAAATATTACCCATTTTTTAGTTTTTATAAATAACGTTTACACGACTGAAAAATTGCTGAAAAAAACCTGACGAAGTTGTACCGATTTTGGGACAACTTCGTCGCCTAACTTGGGTTCACCTAAAGACGAAGTTGTACGTTTGTAAAGTCAACTTCGACATAGTATAAACAAAATATATAAATTTTGGCGTCAGTTTTTATTTTTTTAAGTTATATTAAAGCACAAAATGGCTACAGTACAGGTAACGCTTGATGTTGGCCGCTGATCTTTGGGTCAAGTTGTTCCGTTCCATGAACCCACACATGAAGTCGTCTCCAGGAAAATTGTCTCGAAAAATCGTAATTGCAACTCCCTGTTTATCGAGATAACCTTTGATAATCAGTCTTATTTCAAACTTTGTTAACGGATAAGACCAAGCCGAAAGTTGATTTATAGCAGCAACGACCCCCTCCTCCTCGATGGTCGTTAGGGCTTTTGGGTGGCCAACTGGTTTAATATGTCTACCATGCCACTTGTCCTGAAGCGTTGTTCGGGGGATTCCATATTTTTCACTGGCAGCAGACACCGACAGGCCATTTCCAATATCTTGCAGTGCGTGTTCAACTAACTGCAGGTCATAACGCTGGTAACTGCTACCTGCCAACACTTTTCTATTTCTTTTCGGCATTATTTTCAAAAGTACTAATCCTACGAAGAACAAACACGCGAAATGCAACGACAACAGATAGTGTGCAGGTTATATTTACACTGTCGTACTTCCGAACTGACGAAGTTACCCGAGATGACGAAGTTGTCCCGTTTTACGGTAACTAAAATAAAAGATAGTTTTTGGCTTCTAAATGTTGTTTTTTAATCTAATAAAAACTAGGAATATAAACAATAAAAACGATTCAATCTAAGCCAAACTAAACAACTTTCACCCCGATTATTAAATTAAAAAATATCTTGAAATTAAATGTAACATACCATGAACTTTAGTCTCGGAACCACTGACGATTCACTATCATCCTGGTTTTGATTGACCTCAGGATGGGGAACATAATCAGAATCCCCCAGAAATTTGGATTGGTCTGAAACTTTAGAATTATAGCTGCATTTAGCTAGAAGTGATAATAAGAAAACTTATTTTTAGGTTATGCCAACAATAACCTTTAAAACGGTTTTTTTAATTTTAATTTTATCAAATTATAAAACAATTTTTATGCTATAATATAAAGTCCTACCTTTAGCAATATAGTTTTCACTCATTTTCCTAACCAAAATGCGATTTAAAGCGTTTCCATGCTTTCTTCTTCACTTGGTTCATTTTGCCACCAAGCAAATAGTAGTTTTAAATATCGAAATTCTAACCCCTTCATTTACGTTTTTGCTGAATCAAAAAGTATTCATAACTTTATTTATTTTGTTAGTTGCTTAGAAACAATGTAGCATACCAATTCCTGAAAACATAATATCACCAAAAATCATTTAATAATGAAGCTCATTAAAGCATCAAAATGCGTGCTAGAATGAAGTCATTCTAATGCCGAAACAGAGAAATACATTAAAATCACTTATGGTGTAAGCTAAGGCTAAGACATACGTTTGAGTGTTCATGGTAAGTCTTGAAAAAAAAACCCTTCGGTATGAATTATTCTCTTTTAAATTATGTTGCTGATATGTACTCATTTGACAAACTTACGGAAACTTCACTGTATCTAAATTTTAAAAATGTGAACCAAAATGTTTTTATTTCCCTTTCCGGCGTAAGAGTTAAGATAATTATTTTCAAATGATGTAATTCATGCTGCGTCAAACATTAAACTCAAATTCTAGATACTTTTCAAGCCCTGTCTTTCGCAGTCTTCAGGTAAATTTTAAACGTATAAAATGTGATATCGGATTACCTTTTGGCTACGAAGCGGAACAATATTGAATTTTATAGCCGTTGTTGCACAAAACATTCATGAGATATCAGCTAAGGCTGCCTTTTATCGCGACAAAAGTTTATGTCGTTTCTTCGATGTATCTTTACATGCATTTTAAAATTGTTATATTTTATGTTTTCTAAAGTTTATTTTGAAAACATTTAGGATTTCATAGAATTCTGAAATTTTTAAATTTCTCAGGGTTTTATTAAACCTTCAGGAAATTTTCTATGAGTTTTCTGCGATAATTGCTTGACTTTTACAGTGGGATTTACGCACTTTGCCACAAATAGGAAACCGTTTTATTATTGATTTCTCAAAATATTTTATTCTGTATAAAAGTTAGCAAAAGTAAAGGTAACGGCACTTACGGCGAGGGAGTATGGCCGGCAACGTGGAGGGTTAAAGTCTTTTACTCGCTTTGGTATCCGGTTGTCTCGCACGCTTACGCGTACGGAGTGATGTGGTAAGCACCGCACCTTCGACGATCACCTTTCTCACTTCACCAATATGTTTCGGTTCCCAATTATTTTCAGTGACTGGGTAGGCCACCCGCTGATAGTACATGATAGAAAATTAAAATTACAGTTCATACAATTTCAGCGAAAAATTTGAATTTTCTAAAACAGGTAAAGAGTAAACTGCATTTATATAGGATAATTTGAAAAACTAGAAAAAATTTTTTTTTTCTCAAAATTCCTTAGATTTTTAAGAATATTTAAGGCCAAATTTGTTTTTTTAATTTTTTTTTTGTAATATCCCAAAATTTTTCTCTTTGATTTCTAACATAATTCTCCTTCTTTTCGTTACATTTTTACGAATTAATACAAGGTTTTAGCTGTTGTCAAACCTTACCAAGAATCTATTTCTAGCATTTTCTATGGAAGCTTTAGAAGCGTGTATAAATTATTTGAGATTTTCTTAACCTGAAATCGTAAATATAATTTATATCGAGTAGCACATGCGAATAATGTTGGGAATAATGCCAAACACGTATAATACACGTTTCGAAAATTGCTTCCTTTGAATTAGTATAGAGGGAAGCGAGCTTATATATTTTTAAAATGTGCTCCTTTCCAACCGAAGGTTTACTTTTAGCAACACATGTTCTTAGGTAATATGCAAGCCATAATATTTTAGTGATGTTTGCTTTCGGAAGTGCACGTAACGAAAGAACCTTTATTAAATATATACTTGGAAACAAATTACAAAAGGTAGTTAATATAAAAGGCAAACACATAAAACAGGATATATGTTGTTAACAATGTAATTCATATTTGCCTCGCGGCGGTGATATTTATTGTTACGTTCCGTACGATGGGTCCTAAGCCCGTTTTCCATTGTACATTGTACCATAGGTCGTCTATGAAATATTAGCAAACAAGGATTAGTGCAGCAGAACTGAGGATATATCAAACATCGTTATGAGGAAACTTGTTAATCACACGGTTTACTTTAGTCGGATCGTTCGGGGCTCTTGGTTTAACCTTAATTCGATATTCCGATGGGATTCTACAACTATTATCATTTTGGGATTAATTCCTTGTCCTGCAACTGTTCAAAAATACTTTTTCCAATTTATGAATATTAACTTCAAAGCAATGAAAGTCGAATTGTTACTTTATTTAAAGATATAGATATAGGTCTTAATTTTCAAATTTAGAGCCTCGAAAACAGTGGCTTCTGAGTCTCTTCGCGATCAGTTTACATAGGGTTCGAATATCGCCATTAGGGTGAACATTTTTACAAATCGAGATCTGAGCTTAAGTAGACCATTGTTCTAATGTAGTGGATGCCATAATTCAATCAAGTCCTCATCAATTTAAAAAATTTTCAAAATTTGGCGTAACTCTATAGGTTAGTAAAATTAATTTCAAAATTGTTCGCTGTAGCTTCAATTTGAGTTTCTTATTTTGTGTAAATATTTCTAAATAGTTTTTTAATATTTTTTAAGTTATTTCTTGAGCGACTGATTTAAATGTTAAAACGTTGTGCAGGGAAATTTCTTTTATTTCTAAAATTATTATATTTATTTAGTTCATCGTATGTTTGATCTAAGTTTCAATATTAAATATATATATGTATAAATATTAAATATACAAATTGGAGTTTCTTTAAATTTAAAGCTTTAGTTTAAAACCTAACTCATTCTTTTTATTCCAGCACTACAACAAACAGTAAAGAGCGAACACTTTGGGATTACAGTAAATGAAAGCAATCTTTCTAAAATTAATTATACATTCACTTTAAGTAGTGCCAAATCCCATTCTGTTTTTATTATTAATTATTAAAAATGGTTCTTGAAAAGTGCAAAAAATTATGAATATTCATAAAGGCGCTTAAGTTTTTAGTAGGGAATCAAAGTCTGTTTGCCGGTAGTAGAATCTTTTTACTCTCGTTTGCTTTTCCTTCGGAAAGAATTAAAATGACAAATAATCCGGTTAACGAAGGGTAAAAAAAAAGAAAAGTCGGGGGTGAATTTGAAAATGTAAAGAATTCCACTTATTTGTATTGAATGGAGTCGTAAATTCTAAGAGGCATTTGGCGAACGGTGCTAACCGCAAAACCAATCTGGTATGCAGACGCATTGATCCTTAAAAATCCCAGTGTTCTTAAATGTCGAGATTTTCTCGGGGCAAGAGGTTTCCGTTTCCGGGAGTTGCCTTACTTAAATTCCAAGTTGGCGAATGAGACTTGCCGGGCTGTCTAACTCAATAAATGAACTAAATTAAAACGTATTTACAATCTCGAACGCAGATTTGGTTCATTATCGTTAATTTAATGAAAAGATTTGCAAGTGGTGTTAATCAAATTTGCCAAATTTCGCTTTTCCTTTGTTTGCCTTCCTTCAATTTGCCCGATTACTAAAAGTGTACTCTCAAGAAATTTATTTCAGACGATTTTCTGCTGTTGCAGATTATTTATTAAAATATTCGTTATATAAATTTAAAACGCAAACTGGCAGAGTTTTTTCTTATCTTTTTAAAAGGTCCTTTCAATATTTGGAGTTAATAAAATTTAATCAGTTTTGTTTCTTTCGCATATTTTGCTAACTTTGGAGCTCTTTTATTTTATACAGTTAATATCTAGTATTATGCCATTCTGCTGGTAGTGCCGAAATAACACTATGTATTCCATCATTATTAATTAATTAATTCAATACTTAAAAACGAAATTTTAATATTCGTTGAATATTCCTAACAAAGAGCTTTAGTAATAACGAATAATTTTAAATTTGAATAATCCTTTAATCTCGAAATAAAAATTTCCATCGGTAACAACGGAGCAAACTTCGTCAGCAGCTAGTTTTGTTGTTACAACAAAAAGGTTTTAAACAAACAAACAAACACGCTCTTTCCTTGTTTGATGAATATTTCATAGATAAACACTTGCATTTTAAAGTGTTCCACTTGCCTTGGCTCTCACGATGTTTTCTTTGTCGTTTCAGACAATCTGAAGTCTGAAGTGTGAGATCTCTTAGGCTTCCTGAAAAGAATGAATCAAACATATTCTTTGGAAAATACTGATTTTTTTAAATTACATTTTGAAATTAGCTTTAACACAGTTTATTTGGGCAATTTCTTAGATTTTACTATTTTGTTACGCATTTTTTTTGGAAGGTAGTAGACCATGTTATAAAGTTTCGTATGTATAAACGGGAACTGGTGTCTTGTTAGTAAAATCACACTGAATTACGATCCTTATGAAGTTGTAATGAATTTCAATAAATTGTTATTCAAAATTTAAGCTCTTAAATAATTTAAGCTTGGGTTTTTTGGTAACTTCTAGCCCATGTGTCGTTTCACGATGTAATAGATCGAAACCCTAATCTACCCTGTTGTAAAAGATTCTGAATACGTTATACGGATTCATTGATATTGTTTAAATTTTCGAATTCTATTTGCCTAGTTTTTAAATTATATTTTGATAAAATTAGGGGCAACTTGACATTTTTCAAAGAATTCCTTTCCTCTCATAAAATGTTCCACGTTTTAACAGCATATGGTATACGAAACACCTTATTTAAGTGAAAACTCAACGACAGTGATGAGTTTTTCGTGCATATTGCGCTTGTTTCATATCACAGAAGCCCCTCGATATTACTTTTTTGTCATTTAAAGCTTCAGTGTTAGTATCATCCGCTCGCGAAGCTAATACGCTACCCTTATTTTAATCTGGAAAAATATAACTACACTAAACAGTCGCCAACATCAGCTATTATGTTTTTGTAATGGTTTTCAACGCAGTTTTTCCATAATTTTTAAATATTTTATGGTGGGTTTTTATTTATTTATGCATTAAAAAACTAATTTTTTCAATTTTCGCTTCGTACATAAGACTATGATTTTGTTTATGAATATTTTTTGCTCCTTTTAAGACCAGCTCAAGGTTAAGTTATTAATTTATTCGGAACCTTCGAGAAAAGCTCGGCAAGATTTCCGTTAATTTAAGTATTGGTGTTCTATAAAAATCGTATTATTTTTTCTGTTTTATATAAACGAGATAATTAAACCTTATTCTTTTGTTAATTCACGGATCATTGATTAACAGTATTTATATTTCGCTAAAGCTGGAAGCAATTCGCTAATTAAATAAATCTGCCCTGAGGTGAATTAACGCCCCTTCTTATACTTTGTAGCAAACGAGAATTCCAATAGTTTGCTAATAATTAAAATCTCTCGCCTTTATAAACGCACAAAACAAAAACACTTTCAGAAAATTCTCTGCCTCAGTGTTTTTGGTTTGTTTTCAATTGAAGAAACTTACATAAAAGTATTGAAATAACTGCATTTCTCGTTATCATTGATATTTTTAAACTGAAAGGTTTTGGGTTACTGTTTTAAGTAATTTTCCTGGCACGTGTGAAAATGAAAACATAGTCATAGCTCAAGTTTGAGATTTTTAGGTTAGGTTAAGGTGCATTTTGAACTTCGAACTGCCCTTGATATTTTTGTTTAAATTTTATTTTTAGAAGATTTAGTTTGACAACAGAAACGCATAAAAACTCACAGTTTTTGTAAAAACTAATACTGATTTCCTGTAGAAATAAAATATTTTTAATTTTTTTTAGACCAAATAATATGTAGTTGGGTTATGCATGTGATAGCCACATATTTCTGGATTCTCTGTAGCTGCTTTAATAGAAGTGGTTGTTTAACCCTTCAGAACCACCTACCTTTAATCTTTTCCATGTGGAAGTAAACAAGTTTGTCTGAAAATACGTTATAACGCACATTATCTTAATTATCTAAAATTATCTGTCATTACAATAGACTTGTTAGTGTTGAATCCGTAAACTAAAGAGGAGCTTTTATAAAGGGTCCTGACCCCGGTTTTCTGTTCTGTGTGCGTGTGTGTTTCAACCCTGAACTCATTGCTGTCAGTCCGCATCATCGGTGATGTTTGCCAACTATTATTGCCTTGCTAAACTGCAGTAGTCTCGTCTTTAAAGCCGCCATTGTGCAAACTGGTTGGTTATCTATCGCATTATAATGGTTACATTGCGTTTGTATTGTACTACTTTTTCCTTGTTCCCCTTTTCTTTTTTTTGTGTTCAATTGCGTTGTGGGAGACACCGCCGGTAGATGGGTGTATTATTGTTAAAAAACGGATTGGCTTTTGTTTATTTATTTCCGAATTGTGCCGCCATTCAAAAACTTCGGAATGTTTGAAGAGGTAGAGTTGGTGACGGTTTCCTTTGATCAGCGGGAATTGCCAAGTATTTTCGGGGCAGTTTTGTTTCTTATTATTATTAAGTTTTTGTTCAGAAGCTTTATTAAAATTAACAAAGTAATCACTGATGATTGTTTCGATTTAAAGGTATCATCTTCACGCAGCATCAAAGCTGAACTAAAACATCTCTACTTTAAGGGTATTAAAAAGTATTAAGTCTCCAAATTCTTGAATATTGTTTTTGCAATGACGTAACATCTTCCATGCAATTTAAGGGAAAGGGAAGGGTATACATTTATTTAATTTCTATCAATTCGATAAAAATAAAATTGTTTAAATCAACTGATAAAAGTGAAAACTTGAAATATTGATGCAGATTTTAATATCCAACCTGCTTTTTCAAAGTATGTTTCAGATTGAAAATTTACAAACCCCAAAGCTGAGATTAGATTTGGTTCAAACGTCTTTTTTATAAATTCTATTAGCGGCTAATCTATGAAATTTAGAACAACTGACATTGTTAAATAAACGTCCTTAGATTGATTGGAAATTAAGTCAAGTGGCATTTTTAAAATTTGAAAAACTGGGAATTATAAATTTTGAAAATTTAGAACAACTTTTAACTCTTTCCCAATCCCTATCTAAAGAAATCTTATCTAGGCAAACATATTTCGAAAATTTGAAAGTTCAAATGAAAAACAATTTGATCTTTAAACTTTATAACTACTTCGGCTTTAAATTATTGAAAATTTTGAAATTTTCTAATAGAACATACTCATATTTTTGTTCAGTTTTATAAATAATTCATATTGTAAATATCGTATTATAAAAATGCCAATTTATTTAACTCTACGTATTCCTGTTCAATTTAATATGATTTCTGAGTTTTTGTCCACCTCCATTTACTTCTAAATCAGCTAACCGAATTATTCATCCACGAAACTTGAAATACTTAGCATAAGATTTGAAATTTTTATTTGTAAAAAACTTAATCATTTCAAGAAACGTTCGTTCTACGAGTACCAAGTCCACATATCCACCATTAGTTTTACTTTGTCTGAAATTGATTAAACTTGAGACTTTGAAGGATTCGTTATGTTTCCTAGTTCCTACATAGAAATTCAAATCAATTTTTTATACCTCGGTTCGTTCATAAGGAAATGTGTTTCTAAGTAACTTGATTTAGCAATCCTCACTTGAGCGGTAGTTTTATTTCATGTAAAGTTCTTTGTTTAGATTATTTGGAATAACTTTCATCTCTCGTTAAATTTTATATTTGAAACATGAATAAATATTATTGGGATATAGATTTGTGGAAAAATTCCGTCATTAAGGGAAATCGTTATTCTATTCGGACCATTAGCCTCACCTGTCCTTAGCGTTTTAAACTTGGTTTAAACTAAAAATTTGCTTGCGCTTAGTGATTTTTTCAGGTGTCTTCTTCTTCTTATTATTATTATTATTATTAAAGGATAATATCCTGTTAATTCCATTATTTTGCCTCATCTTGATTGGGGGTGGTTTCTTACTGATGTTGGGATACTGATGTCCAGCAGTCCCTCCATCGTTTGGGTGGTTGTCCTACTGTCCGTTTTGTGTAAGGTTTTTGTGTATTCGCCCGTTTTGCTGGTTGTTCCTCGCCCATTCTATCAATGTGGTCTAGCCAGTTACGTCGTCTTGTTCTCACCGTTGAGTGAAGGATTAGTACTCCTTCACTCAACGTTCTCACCCAGTGCACCCACCTAACGATGTCTTGAGTGTCGCATCTCTCTCTTATGGTTTAATTTCTCACTCTATCCCGAAGCGTGAGTCCAGCGATAGTCCTTAACGTTCTCATTTCGGTCGATCTTATTGTCTGCTTAGATTTTGCTGTTTCGGCTCGTGTCTCCGCTGCATAATATGTTAATATTGGCCTGACACACGTTTTGTATATTCGTACTTTATTTTCAGTGGTCATATATTTGTTCTGCCATATTATGTCGCGAAGACAGCCAGACACTGCATCTGCAGCTTTGTTTTGATTTTTGAGGTGTATCTGGCTTAAATTTAGTACTAATGGCCCTTTACTGTTCCGAAGAAAAAACAAATTTATTAATTCTAAGTTTACTTTTACCGTATAAGACTAACTTTTTGTTGTCCTTAAAAACAAATACCATAATTATCCTTAACAAATGCTCGAACTCAAAATGTTAAGACGTGTGTATGCAGTGTGTGTGTGACATAAGATAAAATAAAAAATCGAACAAAGTACCCAGGAAAAGAATAAAAGGATTTGCGGCCGGACTTAAAAAAAACCTTTTAAACTTAATTTAAGTGTTTACGAATCTCACGCTGAGAAGGACTCAACGCTGGAGGCGACAGTCGAGGTCGTTTAGCCGTCTGTTCTGCGGTGGGACAAACGCGTAATCCAGTAATCCAATCTAAAGCACAATGCCATACCAAAAAATTTAGAAACGGATATTGAATTCAAGCTCCAAAGCGTGCTATGATCTTCCTTACCCCCTTATATACACTTTTATCTGGGTAATTTTTGCGTTCGAATGTGTTCCTGGTAAAAATTTCTCCTCTTTACTTTCGCGAAAATGCGAAAATAACCCATTCGAATTTCTGATAAGTAGTTCTGATTACCATATTTTACTCGTTTGCAATTGAGAATCGTTTCAAAGATGAAAACCGTATAAAACACATTCCAAGCTAAGTCTTTTGTTTTTATTCTCAAGAAAATAGGAAAATTCTGTGACTGCAAGCAATTACAGTTTTTATTATGAGATTATGACTAATCAAGAATTTTTTCTAAAAAAATCAATTTTAAATTAATATTAGAACTACAAAATTTGCATATTCTTGATTTCAGGGAATACCTACTAAATATTCTATATAAAGTGTACGAAATAGATTTCAATAATGTTTTAAACGTCTGCTTCGCCATCAAGCAAATTTGTTTAAATCTAAATCATGACCGAATTAAAAAAATCTAGAGCTAGGCCGAAATTAGTAATTTGTATCGCAAGGCTAGAAACTGCCACTTTGCAAGTGCCAGTACTTGCAAAGCAGTTTCTAGGCGTGTGATAGGTACACAATATTTTTTCGGCCGATAAAAATACGTTAATTACAAAAAAGAATTTTTTTAATTCAAATATTTGACGCTAGAGAATTTATTTTTCTAGAGAATTTATTTTTCTGGGCGTGACAATGAGAGGGCGGAGTCTGTTCGGTTCAGCGCCACCTAATTTTACTTTCATGCCTAGGCACGCAAAGAAGCATTTTCCAGACGATTTATGCGCATGAAAATTGAGTGCTTCTAGACGGAGGCAGGAAAAAAATGTTACCTGCTATAAATCTAGTTAAAAAACAATTTTTATTTCAAACAAAGTTTTAAAATCCAAAACAACTTATTTTTAAGCTTTCTGAACTTTTAAATTTCATCTTTCTTTATTCTAAAGTCAAAAATTCGGGAGAAACTGAAACTGAAAATTAGTTATTGAACTAGAATAAACTGATTGAAGTTGAGTATAGCACGCCTTGATTAGCCGATCTTTGATCACGAATGGTAGCCAAAATTCATAAAAATTTTGAATGTTAAATTTCCTGGAGAAATAAGTTTAATGTTATTTTTGCAATAAGCGCCATAAGCGGTAGTACTGGTTGTATAGATTAATTAATCGCCTCCGGCTTGGTTGGCACGTCGAGTTACCGTGCTCTTTTAGTGCTCCCTTTTCCTCCTGAAGAAGCCCCATAAAAAAGTGGGCAAAACGTTGAGTTCTTCTGTCTCAACAATGAAGGGTTTCGCCTCTGCCTTGGTTGACAAGTTGAGTTACCGTTGCCCTACTGTCTTTTGCTAAAAGAGTTTCGCCTCTGGCCGTGGTTGACACGTCGTGTTACCGTGCTCTTTTACTGCTCCGTTTTCCTCTTGAAGAAGCCCCTTAAAAAAGTGCGCGAAACGTTGAGTTTTTCTGTCTCAACAATGACACGGTCCCAATCCGGAAAAAGTTTTGCTAATACTGACACTGACCGTGGAAGTTTTCGAATTCAAAAATACCCTCTGAACGTTTATCTGGTGTATTATTGTTTCTTTTCTAATATGTTGAAGCCTAGATACCCCACAGCACTTCGCCAAAAGCCTATTTCTACCGCACTCAATTTCAGTTTATCCCTCTTGTTCAATTCCCATGTTTCGTAGCCGTACGTAAACATAATACTCTCGACAATTGTTTTGTAAATTGCCTCCTAGTTCTTATTGGTCACATTTTTGTTCCATAGCATCGAATTCAACTGTCTAAGTAGCCGTCTCCCCTGGCTTGCTTTGTTAATAATATCTTTGTTACTTTTCTTCTTTGAGTTTTCTTAGCATGTAAGAAGATCTTATTCGTCGCCAGCTATCAGAACTTGATCATCCACGAATAACAAGGTGTATAGTAGATTGTCACCTACTGGTATACCCATGTTGCTACATTTTTGTTCCCAAGATTTGAGAGGGACTTCGGCATACATTTTAAACAGAGTAGGAGCAAGAGAACAACCTTTTGCTACTTCAAAATCTTGAGATAGTTCTTTTCCAAGTTTAACAGAACTAGTTGGCGTCGATATAAACTTTATTGACACCAGTATGTTTAATATTCTCGGACGGTGTTATATTGTAACGTAGTGGGTTTGGCCAATAGTGTTAAAAGTTAATAAAAACAAGTTAATAAAATTTAGATAAAATTATTTAACCAACTACGCCACGTGGCGCTTGTTTTCCTGCGAGAGGTTTTATATTAAAAGTATGATTCAACTAACATAACATATATTGTCCGAACTTATGCTTTACAAATATTATTTAAAGTTAAAGTTATAAGTAAACACTTAGACAATTTTAAAGGTTAGTTCCAGGTACTTACATATCATCATCAAAGTTAATAGAATGAGACAAAGTTTTAAGTCCAAATTATTAGCAAGTCTTACTGTGAAGTGAATTACATTTAATTTAAATACAGAAAACTGGTCTTACTTACAAATCGTAGGAAACACCACTGAGTACTAAGGATGGGACCTGACTTCTTAACGACATGAATGTTGGACATTTTTACTGACCATGCTTCGCTTCTGTTAAAGTGATTCCTTATATAGGAATCAGATCCCCACCTTATACTGATATTTCAGGCATTCACCTTGAACACGAACGTGATAATCTGTATATTTTAAAGAATGCAGATTCATCATTCTATGCAGCTGCACATATCATGTTTCAATCTCCACGTACAATGCCAGTATAATGACCGTAGATGACACGTCATATTAATGCGCGTGACAATGTATAACATCGCTTTATCACAATATGCCTTCTGGAGGTCAACACATGATAAATGCACCGCTTGTCCACGTACCACCTTTTTAGAACAAGTATTCCATCTATGCAAGATCTCCCCGCTATAAAACCATTCTGTTGTTTCTGATTCTTGTAGGGTTTCTTCAAGTCTTAGTTTAGTAGCCCTTCCATACAACCTAGCCACTGAACTAATTACACTTATGCCCCGGTAGTTCTTACAGTCTTATCTATTGCCTTTCTTATAGATTGAGGTAATACACGCTTTCTTCCAATCTAATGGTACTGCTTCACCTAATAGGCATTTTTAAACAGGATAGTTATTAATTCCAGTAATTTTATAGGTCCAGCTTGGATCAGTTCGATTGGTATGTACCCTGGACCAGGAGCTTTGCCATTTTTCATTGTAGTAAGTACCTTCGTTATCTCTGTTATATCTTCCATGTGTTCATAGTCTCCCAAGAATTCGTTCCTGTTCTCCGTTAGAAGTATTTTGTATTAATTGTAGCAGCTTTTTATTTGTATGAAGTTTATGCCACTTGTATCTCCGTTCTGAGTTTTCATGCTTTTTAGCATAGACCAAGCTTTAGTTGCTCGCGTGTTTCCCGTGCATTTATTAATCTCCGCGCACGCAGTTTCCCATTCTTCGTTTTTGGACTTAGTTACAACATTTTGTGCTTTTTCTATTACTGCGATATAGTTCCCAATCTCCTCGTGTTTTAGTTGACATCTACTCCTTGTATGATTCTTTCTTTGCTAATATTAAATTTTCAATATCTTTTGACCACCGCTGTGGAGGTTTCTCCGTAGAGAGCTGCTTCGTGTATGTAAATCTTGATGTTGTCATACATTTTTTGTGGAGCTGCGTCCTGCATTAACCATAATTGTTTGGCCAAACGTAGCTGGTACATGAATCTTATAGCGTCGTCTTTTAATCTTTGTAAATTATATTTCGGTATTTTGGGACTTGATGTACCTTCGTCTATGTCACTTAATTCATTTTTAGTATGTTTCCTAAAAGGAAAATATATTTTGGATTCTAGAAGATAGTAATCGGAGCCACATTCAGTCCCTCTTTTTACTCTGACATCCATCTTTTTTACAAACTATACGGGGTGATTCAAAAGTATTGTCATTAAATTAAATGGGTATATGCTGACCTTAATAAATAAATAAATAAATAAATAAATAAATAAATAAATAAGTATTTATTGCCCAGCAGGAAAACCCCATTTACAGGACAATATAACATATAAATTACCTAAATATGTAAAGGGTTTCCCAATAGGGACAATATGTTTTTAAAATTAAATAAAATACAAAATATTTGAGACAAAAGCAAAACTTTTTCTTTATTTTATAATACAACTTATGACAATTATGTTTTGAATAACACATTATTCAAATGTCCACCTCGGCTTCGTTTGTAGGATCGAATTCGATGAACCCAATTTTTGGTAAGTTTTTGCAATAATTCGGGTGTAATTTCATTAATGCAGCGTTCGATGTTCAATTTCAAAGCGTCTCTAGTTCGAGGTTTGTTGGCATAGACCAACGATTTTAAATAACCCCACAAGAAGAAGCCCAAAGGTGTTTTATCACAACTTCTTGAAGGCCAATTAACAGTTCCATTTCTGGAGATTACAGACTCACCAAACTTTTCTCTCAATAACTCCATAGTAGCATTGGCAATATGTGGTGTTGCACCATCTTGTTGGAAAAACATGTCTTGCAAATTAAGTTCATCCAATTTTGGCCACAAAAAATCCGTTAACATTGATCGATAACGCTGACCATTCACTGTTACTGCAACTCCATTTGCATCTTCAAAACCATATTTTTGGATAATAACCAAACGTTGTTGAAGCGTGTATTTTGCCATGATGAATTGTCAAACTATACTAAAAACAAATGACAACTAGTGAGATTTCTACAATTTTAGATATGGTTGCTATGACGTTTTAAAAACATATCGTTCCTATTGGGAAACCCTTTACACTGCAGATACATCTTTTAGTAAACTAATTTGTGCATTTGTGCTAACATAACAGGTTATTAGTACATAGTGACACATAAGACAATAACCAAAATAACATAATAAACTTAATAGAAGCAAAATTTTAAAGCTTATCGTGATTTTTGATTACCTATTTTAAATTTTGTTACACACTTTTGAGAACCGCTGGCTAATATGCATTTAAGAAGCCTGCGACAAAAATTTGACCCTGGAAGAATAAATGAAACATTACACAATTAAGTAATTTACAGGTTTCACTCTCCTATCACATTTTTTCGGGCTGGCAGTAAATAATTATTGGCATGTTTCAAAAGTGATATTAGAAAAAAAATGTCGTTAATAAAGAGAAACAGCACTTACAGACAGAAGATGTTCAAATGTTCCTCCATTAACTTCTACACAAACACAAACACAATAGAAACACAATACAAACACAACACAACACAAACAGCAACTGTGTTTCTTTAAGAAATTAAAATATCGTCAGTTAATTCGGCTGACCTTCTACTGAAACGTTCGAAGAGTGACTGACCTATATAATATACGTGCACCCTTATCAGTAAGGCGTTTGATAAATTTAGATGCCAGTGACCCCAAACCAATTTTTGTATTGATCTTTTTAATTTTTTGTCAGCTTACCGTTTACTTGCGCCACATGGATTACTGAGAAAAGTTGTTCTATTTGATATGCTCTACCTACCCTTAAAATTAATGACAATACTTTTGAATCACCTTGTATTTATAATTGTATTTAAATGAAGTGAAGGTTATTTTCACGTGAAGCGATGTATGTTCTTGTGTTTGAACCACCCCTTAGTTGTTTTTAGACAATTTTAATGGCACAGTTCAATTAGTCATTCTCCGTTTTCGATTAGGGTATCTTCTCCGTATCTGCCAACTACGGAATCGTCGTCTTTTCTTCCAATTCTACCGTTGAAATAATTAGTATAATTCATTTGCGATCGCTTACTGAATTAAGCAATTTTGCCAAATTACCCATAAAATTTATTTTTAACACCAACGGCAAAATCTTCGTTAGGCGCATATAGGTACCCCCCTAAGACAATTTCAATGTTTATTACTTATTTGCTCCCAAGATTTTATGCACTGTTTAAATTTCGAAGATTATTCAAATAAAAAATAAAATGTTGCATAACTTACTTCAATAGCATATATGTATCTCAGAAATGGTTAACTTTAACGGCATTTAAACAGTTCACCTTTTTGCATATAAAAGATGAGGTGATTGTTTTGTGCAGTTAAATCTGCCATAACTTTAAGTATAAAAAAAGCTGAAGCTTTTTAAAGATATTAGATCTTTTGGGAGCTACATTAAAATCGAGGACGGATTAGTGTTTTCCATCCAAAAAAGTTAGTTTCCGCAATTTCGTATGAATATTCCGAAAACTTTTGAATTAACAAATGAAAATTAAAATTAAAATTTTAACTTTGACACCTTGTATCTCTTTTAACATTAACTTTTGGACTAAAGGAATGTAAATCGTAGGCAGTTGCGTCTGCATTAATATTTACAAAATTATATCTTTTTATAACTTTTATGCGAAGTTTGCTACTAACATTTAACAATTACTTATATACACGTTATTAATTATTGTAATTATTATTATGTCACGTGGTGGCATTCAGTTGTCCTAATTACATTTAGCAGTTGCTGCTTTAATTTCAAAAGTTTTTCATCTGCTCTGGTATTTTCTAAACAGTGGTCGAAGTGGGGGGGGATGCGGGGGGATGGCATCCCCCTAGTTTGTTAAAAAAATTAAGCCGTTCCCCTACATTGAAAAGAAAATTAAACCATCCCTCTACTTTGAAAAAAAAATTAAGACATCCCAGTGCTAAACTACGGGGTTTCATCCTTCAAATATGGTTTTTTAAAATTAACTATGTATTTAGTAGGTAGCCGGTATGTAAGTAACTAGTGTTCAATTCTTCAAAAAATATGATTCATTTTTTGGGTTTGGGCACCGCGCGGCTCCTGTGGATTTTATTTATTTATTTTAAAATACCCACAGACAAAACAGCTATCCATTACTGATAAAGACACTCTTATCAATCTGCGTGCAGCGTGCATTAAGAACTAAAAAAATTGGAGTATGTGGAATCAAGTATTAGATTCTTAAGTGAGGTTTTAATTAACCAAATTAAAAAACTCAGGTTTATTTTTTGTCTTTGTAGTATCGCCATTTTATTTTCCTAAAGTGACAAACTATCTCACACACGTAAATAGGGGGGGGGGGCACTAAATATTGGAAAATCTAGCATCCCCCTTGTAATGTTTTCCCACTTCGACCACTGTTTCTAAAACTTAAGACGAAAATCTTTCTTTGTACCGAAGTTACTTTTTTCCTGTTCTCTATAAATGATTTTAAGAGGGAGGCCTTTTTAGACACATACTAAAGAACGACAACTCATTGTTACTAATAAAGCAGATTGTTGACAAAACGACAAACCGTCACAAACAATACCCAATAAACGGAGTGGATATGTGTATGCAAAGCAGTATCGATTACCATACGATCAACAATCGGCACTCAGAAGTATTGTTAGCGACGCTAATGCAGTTTTTACACAAACAATAAACAGTGACTGCATTTGAAGGCTTCGTTTTATGGAACAATGTATTGTGATTTTATAATTGTGTTTAAAGTGAAACCCTCTCGAGGCTCCCGTGCCTCCAAGTCCCCTGTTGAATCCATCCGAGTGGAACGCTTTAATAATCGAATTATGATGTTTGCTCAGTCCTCATCTGAATCTTCTATTACGTAGTCTTTGTTTAAACATTCGGAATTCTAGTTTGGAAAGAATCGATTCTTTTTAATTGAACTTACTTCTGTCGTACGATCAAAAATCTACGCAGAATTGAGATTATCAACGAAAACGGTTGTGACTGTTATGTAACCACGAAAACCTAGGTTTGCTGATGTGGAATGTAATAACAAAAAACCATGACCAACTGCAATACAAAAATATAGTGGATGGATAAGATCTGAAATTTCCTTTCAAAATTAATTCATTCCAAAGGTTTTTAGTTATGAAATGGATTTAAAACCTAAAGTTTGGATTGGCTGCGCAGTTTCGTACTTGATATTAAATTTTCAACTTGTGATTGGATTAAATTTTTGATTTTTAAATTTAATTTTAGAATTGGATTTATGAATTGGTGTATTCAAGCTTGAATCGCAAATTTGGAGATGAATGACAAGCCTTCAGCAAATCAAAATTCTGTGTTCTAACTTTAACTGCCAATTTTTGTTGTAATTATATCTATTGTAACTTACATAAAATTTTATTCTGAAACTTACGATCTGAATAATTAACTTTAGACATGGATTAAGTTTACCATGTATTTGAGAGTTTATTCGTTAAAAACCTTGTAGGTTTGATTTTGAATTTTGAATTTGGATTAAGTTCGATCTTAATTTCCCTAGAAATTCGTATTTTTGGCTGTGAATCAAAAATTTGCACCTGAATGCCAAACCTCATCACATCCAAATCTTGTGTTTTTGATTTGGCCTGTAAGTTTAGTTTATAAAAGTTGCGGTTATTATGTACTTGGACGAATTAGATTTTGAAGAGTACGATTTGTGTTTGAATTGTTTAGCTTTGGACTTGCATTAAGTTCGATCATTATTTGTAATTTTAATTTTAGAATCCGATAAATTGGTATGTTCAGGTTTCAATAATTCAATCATAAATGAATCTGAATGACAAGAGTCATATTTAAAACACCTTTTCCTAATTTTAACTGGGGTCTTGTCTATTTATTTATTATTTTATTATAAGTACTTCGATAAAATTTCGATGTAAGTAGTGAGTTTTTAAACATTTTACTTGGATTAAGTTCAATTTAGATTTGTGAGTTTATTTTTAATTTTGAACCTTGTCTGTTTTTAATTATGGCGATGTTTATAAGCGTTTTAATAATTTCTTTTGCAATTTAATTTTATTTTTTAACTTTGGCTTTAGATTAAATTCAGTTTGGATTTATGATTTTAATTTTACAGTTGAGTTTTAGATAATTGTAGATATTAAGTTAAAAATCTGGAGCTACAAAATTTTAACTTTGAGTGTAAATTTGAATCTTTCAGCATCTCTAATTTTTTTCTTTTAATTTTAATTTATGCTTTATTTATAAATGTGCCAGTCAGAATCCACAAATATTTATTCCAAACTAATCTGAATTTTGATTAAATCCGTCAACAGAAAGAAACAACCACACTGATTAAATTTTCAATTATATCCAACGATCAAAATATGAAACACAGAAAATGGCAGAAGTCCGATAATGAAAACAACTCTGTGATAATTTAAGGCCTGACTTGCGATTTTCATTAAATTAACAAAGTAATACTAGGTCCCCCCGTTAACGGGCATTGACTATGATCGGCAACTTTATTTTTAACACTTTTTGCTTGGTGTTCAAGGGTTCGTGAATAATTAATTATCTAATTTTCAGTTGCAAATTAGAATGTGATGTATGAATAAGCAGTTAGGTTTTTGATGCCTGAAAATTTGCATTTAAAATTCATTAATTTCTTGTAAATAGATGATTTTTACTTGTGAGTTTTTCTTTAACCAGTTTAACCTGTTTTAGACGATGATAAAAAATCATATGTATAAGGAAAGTTTCTTCTTTTGTTTTGTGGGTCTGCGTTTTACTGGAGATTTTTCTAAATCGGAATAAATAAGTTAAAGCAGCAAGACTCTTGTTAAACGAATCTGTAATTATTCGAAGGTCCAAGTCCAAGTGTGTTTGGCAACCCTAATTACCTGAAACTTTGTGGCAATGAATAAAATTAAATTTGTTTTTTCTGTTAACCTGTTGAAATATTTTGAAATGTTCAGAACGTAACAAATTTTTAAAATTAATGCTTTAGTTGTATGTGAAGGGAACACCTTTTAAATAATCTTTTAGTTTAGGTAGCACTTATATGTACTTCAAGTTATTCAAAAAATGGAACCCTAAAATTCACTATAAATCCGAAGAGTAACAAAAGTAAAAAGTTTGAAATAAAATTTTCATTTCTTGCAAATTTTATAAGTAATTTTATATTCTTACGCCCTTAGATTTCCAAATTCTTAGATCTTGAAATCTGTACGTACTTATTCCGAGATCTCTAAAGCCTTAGATATTAAATTAGAAACCAAAATTCCCTACTCTAACCCATTTAAATTTTGAATCCGTGGTTTTTTCTCAGTTTTCAGACAGAAACCTAAATATGAAGATTTTAAAAGTTTTATAAATTTTTCAAAAATTTACATGATTACCTACATTTTTTAAACCTTTACGTTATCCTTTCTGAAATTTTATTAAATTCTTGAATGTACAACCTAAAAACTCAATTTTACGCCTTTAAATTTCCTTTTTTCACTTTTTCAATTTCTTAACCATAAAACCTTCATTTAATACAAAATGTGACTTGTAAATATGACGTGTTTTACAAATGACGCTGTTCTAAGTCAAATATTCCATTACAACAAGGAAAGTGAGTAATTACCTGCATCGTTTATAATTTCAGCAATAAGATTTCCTCCTCTTGTACGATTTTCTCATTTTCTCTGTAATTTATAACCGGGGCGAGTCTAAACCTCCCTGCGTAGTGCTTTTTGACTTAAGAAATGTGTTTCTGATGTTTATTTCCACGTACAACATTTACACCCGAAATGGAAGCTTCTTAAATACCCTTGAGATCCTTTTCCTCCATTTATCAACTTCTCTTTTTATTTTCTCAAATTAAAACAACTACCAAAACGCCGGTTATTAAAGAAATTATAATTTAATGAAAGTCTCAATTTATCTTCAATTCTGTTAGGTGTTCATTTCGGGAGGGCTCGTAATAATAAAATTTGCAATTAATTACACGGTCAAACATGAAAAAGCAATTTTACAAAACGAAGGGAACAAATGGTAAATAAAACGTTCCCCCCCTTTTTCGTTGTACTAATAAAAACAGGTTAGAATAATGTTTTAAAGATTAAAATTCCAAACGTGTTAAGTATGCGAATTGTCGCATGAGCGTGCAAGAAGGGGTGCAACGATATTAAAATCCACCCCATTAACCTGGCTCTCCTATCTGAACTCAATATTCGTGAAATAAAGGCTTGACATTTATCTGGGCATGACGAAATAACACGTCACACTTAACTTGAATTTTCTATACGAAAAAAAGCGAAAAAACTAACAGCTGGCTCTAAGTTCACGCCTTTATTTCATAAGCAAGTCGTGTAGAAAATATTTATAACCAATTACGTTTTATGTCCGTGAAAAAATTGGAAAATTTGGCGGGAAACGGATATGAATAAATTGATTTTGTGTTTTCAACCGGAAAATTTGAAAGTAATACTCTTGAACTACATGTAATGTGTTAAATACGAAACAAGTCTGGTTTAATTACGTTTTTGATTGCTTTTATGCAAAAGCTTTACTAATAATTCAAAATTAGGCTTGCTTTATTTATTTATTTATTTGTGAAATTTTAATATTTTGACGCCGGTTTTTCGAACAATATTTCCAGTGGGGTGTCTTTTATAACTAAATTAAGTAGAATCTTCGGAATTTTCGCTTTCAACTTAAAAGTAATCTGAGAGAATTTGTAAGAAAACTGGAAGTTTAGAACTAATTTTTCTTTTTTTTTTTAGTAGATATGTGTATTCGATTAGTTGGATCTGCAAACAAGATGCAATACATGGCTTTGGTACAGTAAACGAACTTGTGGCTAAGAGTAATATCAATTTTGAGAGAGGATTAAGTAAGTGCATTCATACCTCTGGCTTACAACATTTGAGTTTTAATATTACTTAAGGCTAATTAATCTAGATTGTGGAAACTTACACTTAAGTCTATTGTGTATGTTCTTTTGACCGAGGTTTAATTTAGAATTTAGTTGTACTTGTACACAGCACTAATTTTTAAAGAAGTTACTAGTTAGTTTGTGGATGTAGTTTGTTAGAGGAACACTTAACTCTTGGTGTATTTGACTGTTGCGTACGAACCAAGGTCAGTTAATTGCAACACGTAGCACTTTGTTTTGCATGATTTGCAGTTTCTTCAATTAAGTATTGGCTACGTTACTTCAAATTCGGCATACATAAGTTAATGTAGGTTATATTTAATAAAGAACATTCGAATTGAATGTAAGATAGGATCGGTTGACCAAAGGGTACAATATTATGAATCTTGTGTGACACTCATTAAGTTTTGTGTTTAGGTGATATCCACAGGTGACAGGTGAGCTTTGAACCTAGGATCTAGGTGGACTCCTAGATACTTTACTGCAACATTTTTTGGGTTCCATGGTGTATCAGCATTGTTTATTCTGATTGTTGGGAGATGTGTATAACGCCTGGGTGTAAACATCTAAACATCTTCGCTTGAGATTTGATTAGATTAATTTTTGTTTCCCATTTTTGAAACCAGTCACACGTGACGTTTACTGTATTTTGTAGATGTTCTATTGCTGCTTCAATTGTAGTGCTCTCCGTTAGTATCATCATATTGTCTGCGAACATGACTAGTGTTGAATTTTGTACAGTCTACAGTGGACAAATTATGGACATAAAGATTAAACAAGGTTGGTCCGAGAAGGCTCCCTTGGGGTACTCCTGCTTTTATTGTTTTGACCCTAGATAGTGTAGCGTTGATTCTTACTCTGAACGTTCTATTGCTCAGAAAGTAGTCTGTAATTTTTATTATGTATGCCGAAGCTAAACATGCTTGATCATTTTTATACAAGAGTCCTTCCAGCCAGATCTTATTGAAGGCTCTTTCCAGATCTAGAAAGATTGCTGTGGTGTATTTATTTTCTTCAAATGCCTTCTCGATTATTTCTGTTAGTCTAAGAAGTTGGTCAGCTGTTGAGTGTGATTGTCTAAACCCAAATTAATGAGGCGGGATAACTTCGTTCTTAAGTAGAAAATCTTGCAGCCGA
Source organism: Melanotus villosus (assembly GCA_963082815.1). Taxonomy (NCBI): domain Eukaryota; kingdom Metazoa; phylum Arthropoda; class Insecta; order Coleoptera; family Elateridae; genus Melanotus; species Melanotus villosus. The sequence goes on along the minus strand of OY720418.1, from coordinate 57,610,776 downwards.
GTGAGGATCACCTTTTCCAGGAGTTTAGCTGGGGTAGATAATAAGCTAACGAGTCAGTAGGTATCAGGGTTTTGCTTGGCCGTTCCAGTTTTGTAGATTGGTAGTACATTCGCAGTTCGCCAAGGTAAAGGGAAGTATCTTAGTCTCAAACTTCTTCTTCTTCTGTGTGCCCTATCCGCTCAGCGAACGTTGGCTATGATCATAGCGATCGAGAATTTGTTAACAGCCGCTCGGAAGAGTTCATTGGATGTTTTACTATACCACTGGCGCAAGTTCTTCAGCCAGGATATTCTTCTTCTAACCTGTCCCCTTTTACTGTTTATTTTACCCTGAATGATTAGTTGGAGTATGGCATATTTTTCGTTTCGCATGATGTGCCCTAGAGATGTAAGTTTCCTTACTTTAATGGTCTTCATTAGTTCTCTGTCCACTTCCATTCTTTCTAAGACTTCGTTGTTAGTCACATAGTCACATGCTCTGTCCAGCTGATTTTCAGCATTCGTCGAAAGCCCACATTTCAAATGCTTCAATTCTCTTGGTAGCAGCTTCCGTGAGTGTCTAGGCCACCACGCCGTACAGTAAAACTGAGTACACATAGCATCTGACTATTCTCATACGTAGTGGTAGACTTAGAGTATTACCAGAAAGCACATCGCGCATTTTTAAGAATATCGTTCTTGCTTTTTCTATTCTTTGCCTTATCTCCCTGCTGTGGTCCCATTGATCGTTTACCAAGCCTCCAAGGTAAGTAAGGCTTTCCACTCTTTCGAATGCAACATTGTTCGCATAAAGTCGTGATTCTTAGTAATTACCATATACTTATTCCGTATTCATCTTCCACGCCTATGACTCGATCGATAAGTTGTTGTAAGTCCTCCAGGGAATCGGCTAGAAGAACGGTATCATCGGCATACCTCAAAGTTTTAATCAAAATTCCGTTGACATTTATTCCGTTTGGTATATCGTCCAGTGCTTTACTAAATATTGAATAGAAGTGGAGACAAAACGCAGCCCTGCCTCAATCCCCTACAGATGTCTCATACAACCGTTGCAAATTGAAGTTAGGTAAACCATTGCATTTTTGGGTAAATGTTTTAATATTTCATTGCCTATCAAGTCTGATCCTGGGAATACGTTGTATCTACAGGGTGGTCCAGGTTTTTGTGCATTAATTTTGAGAGGTGATAGAGAATTGCAAAATAAGTGTACTTTTCTTAATAAACATGCCTCCAAAAATGCACCATAAGTTTTGTACAGGGTGTTAAAGTTGGATAAAAAAAAAGTTTATAATTAAATATCTCAGGAAAGACAAAAGCGATCCTTTTCAAATTTGGCACACTACCTTTCTATGTAAACACGCATCTACAGTACAAGTCAAAAATAGTTACAGGAATCCATAGGCGCCGATACAGGGGTACATGTCCCTTTTTTAGAAATAAGTAGGACGCCACTGGATATTTTTAGAAAATCAGTAATCGGATAAACTACCTGTTGAATTCTGAAGAAGAATGCATTCTTGTCAAATTTTAATAAAACAAGCCGTTTCCGATTTATTTGCAGTTAAATTCTTTCGTGCACGTGCATAATAAAGGAAATACACAGGCCTCCAAACATGGATTCAAAAATACGTTTTATTGATATTTAATACAAAATTAACGAATGCACGAAAGAATTTAACTGCAAATAAATCGGAAACGGCTTGTTTTATTAAAATTTGACAAGAATGCATTCTTCTTCAGAATTCAACACGTAGTTTATCCGATTACTGATTTTCTAAAAATATCCAGTGGCGTCCTACTTATTTCTAAAAAAGGGACATGTAACCCCTGTATCGGCGCCTATGGATTCCTGTAACTATTTTTGACTTGTACTGAAAGATGCGTGTTTACATAGAAAGGTAGTGTGCCAAATTTGAAAAGGATCGCTTTTGTCTTTCCTGAGATATTTAATTATAAACTTTTTTTTAATCCAACTTTAACACCCTGTACAAAACTTATGGTGCATTTTTGGAGGCATGTTTATTAAGAAAAGTACACTTATTTTGCGATTCTCTATCACCTCTCAAAATTAATGCACAAAAACCTGGACCACCCTGTATATAAAGCTCGAGTTCTTCAGCGGACACAGGGACTATTTCAGTAGTCTCCTGCAACTAAAAGTTAGCTATGGGGTTTGCTATTTGGGTCGCGAGGAGAGGATTGTGTTCGACTGCATTTGGTGTACATTTTGGATTTTTCTTCTTCAGATGAGTAGGTTGTGTTGTTTGCAACTAATAGGTAAATGACGCTCGCTGTATTAGCAATCTTTATTAGCAACCAAATGGTGAAATCACCAAGGTCTACTCCTTCAAGGTAACTATTGTATCTGAGTATTCGAAGGTTATATTGTGTTATTGCTTCATCGATGCACATAGACATAGAGGATTGGAGTGGTTCAGTCTAACTTAGTTTTTGTTCAAGAATTTTTTAAAAGGTTGTCCAATCAGTTATTGCATAAGAAAATTTGGGGGTAGGTGGTTTTATTTGAGATAAGTTATAAAAGGACATGATTACGGGAAGTCTAGTTCATTTGTCATCGTTTGTTGGATTGGTTTTTGAAAATTCTTTGGGGCTGATTTAGGTATACCATGATCCGCCATAATGTTGTGTAGCCATCGCCATAATATGGCGATTTTTGAGTTTAGATCACCTAGAAGCATCGTAGCCTCTGTACTGTAGAATACTTTTTCTATATCGAGGTCTAGTAGTCTTTTATTGTGCTGTTTGTACGCACAAATTAATTTCAGGTGCCGATGGTGTTCAATGTATACTTGTACCTTGTATGGCAATAGCTTCTATGCTTTCTATATCACTAAATAAAGTAAGTGATATTTTAGTTTTTTCTTTATTATGATCGCCACGCTCTCAGAGGCCTTATCAGTTTCGCCGTCCTTTCGATACACGTGATATCCTAATATACGGACCGCTTGAGTATTAATAAAATGCGTGTCTGTTTTATGCAAGTAATCTCTATCAACTCAAAATATCAATGAAAATAGAGCACTGCGTTTTAAGACCATTGGCATTCCAGTTGGTCAAGGTTAATTTATAACTACTAAATATTTGCTGATTATCTGGGTCCATTAGTTAACAAGGTACGAAGTATTAGTTGCTAATAATGTCGTTAGGTTTTCTAGATGTAGATACTCTAATTGTTTAGACTATTGCTGAGGATTTTGCATTTGCATGCGTAATTCGACGAGTTTTCTTCGTATGACGAAGTCAGTTGCGTTTTGGGATTCGTCCGGAGGGTTGGCATTAACTTGGGGTGAGCTTTATCTTAAGGAAGTAGCTGTATCCTCTATAGTGCGCAGGGTGCTTTTCCAAACAGTTAACGCACTGTGGCCCTGTGGGTCTTCATTAGGTTTTTAGGGCAGTTAACATGGAGGTTTCCTGTGCATTTCATACAGCGTGGTTGAGGTCGGCAATAGTTGCGCGTATGGTCATACCGTGTGCCCATTTTAAATCGTGACCCCTTACTGGCTCTGAATATGCAACCCATATTACATTACAGATATAGACTACTATACATGTAATGTAATATGGGTTGCATATTCAGTAAGGGGTCACGATGTAAAATGGGCACATCGTATAACTGGCATTTTTTATACCGTGGAATTTCTGCGGATCTACTTCGTAGTTCAGCCTCGATTACGCTATGGCTAAGTCTTGTTAAACTAAAAATGTTTCTACCTCTTTGTGTATTTTCAAGGTCCACGGCGCATAGAGCGATTGGATATCTATTATTGTTATATAGGGTGTATCGAAAATCGCGCATAATGTGTATATCACGAGATTCTACGTCAAAATCCAAGCCAAAACTCCAGTACCAATTTGCTGTTAACTCGTTAGTTATGGAGTTATTACGTTATTAGCAGCCTTAAGTCGTATTCTGGTTTGCTTGTCGTGTCATATTTTGATGAAATAATGATTTTTAGCTGTAGTTTAATCAACAAAAGAAATAACTAATCTGTAATCGTACTCAACATACCCTTCGTTTAATTAGAATTTCCATCCGAAGTTTGAAATTTTTGCAGTGCTTGTGCTTTTCATAAATGTTGCAACGATGTACAATGCAATTATATTAAATCAAGCGTGTTGCTATTGGTGATATCGCAGGTTACTGACCACACAGTGTTGCTAAGTTTACAAGACTTTAATTAACAATTCTTCAAAAACTACACGTTTTGGCCTAAAATAGTAGGTATACAATAATTTTTTGTCCAGTTTTTAACGCAGAATCGCGTGGTGCGAATATTATGCGCCATTTACGATACACCATGTATAGTCTAGCAAACTTAATAATGAGGTATTTGAAGGTTGCTAATTCAGCTTCACTTTCTTTTTCAGTTAGTGATACAGAAATGTTGCGACAGATTATTAACTTCCGCGTTCTTAAAAGTGTGATAACTTACGTTGTTTACACTGTAGTGTTATGCCATCGGAAATTGACTATGCTTATTAGAACTGTTGAAAATTGATTTTTAGATATCGCATACAATTTTATTATCAACTAGCTCAGTCTGTTTTTTTAAAAATCAATATCAAATTTTAGAGATTTCTCAATACAGGGTCGTTAATGGGGGATCGCGTTTATGAATTTTTTTAATTAAATAAAATTCATAAAGTAATTTTGAACAGCCTCAAATTATGTAAAACTTTTACAATGATTAATAATAATTTTAATAACTAAACAAACATAAAATAAAAATTAATAAATTTACCAACTACCTTTCACAGATAACTTGAACAAAATACACCTCCTCCTGTTTCAACCCCAAAAATTCACCACTCACCAAGTTCCTCCTTATATGTTCGTCCAAAAACACACTTCGTTGCAATTATACTCGAATTTATCAAACACTTCACTTAATTTCCTCTTTAATGATCCAACTTTTTATTACCATCCAAATATGCATTTCAACCAAATATAATTTTATTTCATTTTTATATCATATTACATACTTCCAATAAATCACATCTTTATACAATATGAATAATCCTTTATAAAACTTTCAAATAATTATGATTTTATTCAGTTTTAATAGTATAAGGACTGTTCATTTTACTAAGCGGACACTAAATTATTGCTACAACTATTAAACTTTTTATCAAATTTCACTTTATTTTATTTTGAAATTATAAGACAACTTATATCGAAGTTTATTACTTAGATAAAAACTAAATATAATCAAGAACGATAGAAATTTTGAACTTTTGCTCTTATACCAGTTATAAGCCTTTGCACATCATCAACTGAAATTTTTCGGCTAGCTGGACCCCACATTTGTTTAAATTCTTCAACTGTTTTAACTTTTTGACCATCTTTTATCAAGTATCTTTTTGTAATAGCTCGGTAGCGCTTAATGGGGCGAAGCTCAGGACAGTTTGGTGGATTGTCCCGTTTCTGTACAAAATCAACATTTTTAGAATTCAACAGTTTCAGCGTCTTAGCAGAATAGTGTGCAGATGCCAAATCTGACCAAAATAATGGGGAATGTTTGTGTTTACGATATAGGGTTAGTAAACGTTTTTGTATGCAGTCCTTCCTATAGACTTCTCCTCCAATCGTACCAGTTGCAAAAAACATTGAACTTTTAAGACAACAAGAGCAGATGGCCTGCCATACAGGAAATTTCTTTCCGAATTTATCTATTTTAATTGCTTTTACATTATCAAGTACATCTTCTCCCACAACTGCATTGTAAAATTGTTGCCCTGGTAAAGTACTGCTTTCCATTTTGACGTAGGTTTCGTCATCCCTAAGAATGCAACGAGTTTCGTTTTGAAGCAAAACACTGTACAACCTCCCTCATCGTCTCTTCGATTGTAGTTGTTTGTTCTCACTTCTCTTTGGCATTTTTTACTTTTTGTAAGCCCATATGTTATTCGTCTTTTTTACATTTTGTACAGTACCAATGCTAACACCTTTCTTTTTAGCTATTTCACGTACAGTCATAGATTTTTCTGACTTTAACAGCTTCACAATGTTCTTCTCAGTTTGTACATTTTCTGGGCCTTTTCTGAGCTGCGATTTAGGTAAATCTTCAGGCGTGTGATGCTCCCCAAATTTTCTGATAATTTTAAAAACCACCGACTTTGAACACTTTGTAATATTTGCGAGTTTTCGCAAAGATAACTTTTCTGAACACCACTTTTGCACTTAGTTTTCTGGTTTCGACATTAATTTGCTTCATAGCTGCAAATATTGGACAACTATTGTAAACAAAAGCTACAACTGAAAGTTCTTACTTCACTGAAGTCATCAATGCTTATTACTAAAAAAATAGTTGCAAGTTGAAGGTTTAGCATAAGATTAAAGGTGTCCGTTTAGTAAAATGAACAGTCCTTATTATACATGACGCTATAATGAATGCTATTATTACCGAGGATAATGTTTGCACCACGAGCGAGCGAGCGAGCGAGTTTTGCAATTATCCGAGGTAATAGTAGCCATTATAGCGAGTCGTATACTATACTTTGTCCACGAACACAAATACGAAGAACTTTTAATTAAAATTTAAATACCAACGCTACTAAAACCATGTGGTAGGAGTATGTTAAACGAAGTGGTAGGATTAGAAACATAACCTATTTCCGTCATTATACACCATAGACAATGATGTTACCATGACACCGTGAATAATGATTATTCACTGCTGGCAGTGTATAATGGATAACATTATGTTTGACCAAACACATGAATAATTGACAAATTATTGACTAGTCGTGGACAAATGAAATTAAATCAACTTTAATTTCAATTTCATACAAACTCAATTTCAGTTTATTATGTTTTCATTTTTTTTTTTTTTTATAAATTTTTATTCTCCTTGGTTATCTTATTTTATTAAACTAACACTATATTTTAAATTATAACAAAATTATTTTAAAAATTAATTATCAAGATATCACAATCTACTTATATACAACACTAGTTTTAATTAACAACTATTAACATTTTAATATTAAGTTTACATTATTTTAAAATTAACAACTATTAACATTTTAACTTTTAACATTAAGCTTACATTATTTTAAAGGCATTTATTTATTTACATTATCCCAAATAAAATCAGTACTCACCGTCTTAAGAGATCATCTAAAGATATCATCAATATAGATGGAGTTTTTTCAGTTTTTATTTTCTTTTCAACGGATGCCGATGTGAATTGTGTTTGATAAAATGTATTCATCGCGTTGACTGCCGCAGTGTGCTTGTCTCGATAGGTAATTTTATCAGCATTTTCAATTTGCTTTTCATTTATATAGAATTAATTTTTATGATGAAATTTGTGGCTCGAACGGGTACTTTTTATTCGGTTCAAAGTTTGTAGGCGAGATCTCGCCACTGTTTCTTTTTTTATTGCTGGTGCTCATATTGTATCAGAATACGCAGAATAATTTATATCTTTAATTAAAAATCCGATTGTAAAGATTTTCTTTTTGTTTCCGTAAATATTTTAATGTTATTTCCGCAAAAGAAATATCTGGGTTCAAATTTGGAGACATAAAAATGTTAATCCTACAAATTACGCAAAATTTATAAATTTATTTATTCATATTTCGAATTACAAAACTAAAATTCTGGAAATACAATTACTTTGTAACAATTTAAGTTTTTCTCTTCCTTTTGCCCTCTTATACCTTTACAGTATCGAGGGGGCCGAACACACGAGCCGCAGAGTGGGCACCGATTCAAGTTCTGCCCAAGCAAGTCTTTGTGTAACTTTCTATATTGCAGTTTTACGTGCCGTACCTACTCCGCCGTACTGCCAGATGGAATGTTAGGTTTCAAAATATTACGAAAAGTGTTAAGCCAAAACTTTTGAAACTTTCAAGTTGATGTTGAACTTCTGCTTAACAAAAGTTTTTAAAGGATTCCAGTGATATTTTTGGAATCAAATTACATTCCCTTTAAGCCTAAATTGGCAGGAGTATTAAACTTTTTCCTTATCTTAATTTATCCAACTGAATCCTTTGGATATACTAATAATTCTACTGCGATTAAGATTTGAATCCCTAACAAATCTTCGGATTCTCGTAAACAACAAGCACATATTATATTAATGCTAAGGCTAATGTTTGATACTAAAGCTGGAATTTTTATTTTGCAAATGTAAAAATGAATTGTATTATTTATTAATTTATCTACTAGGTGATTTTTTAGGCTTCTGGGTACCAATGATCTCATTCTTAATCCGGGGATTTAATAGCAGACTCAAATTTGGTGCACTTTAAAAATCGAAGAATTTGGGCCTTGTACTGTTAACTCAGCGTTTCCCAAACTTTTAGGTTTCACGGCCCCCTTTTGATATGTTTTATGGTACACGCCCCCCTTTCTAGCAAGACGGAATCTCGAACTTTCCCGAGCGCTTTAAAATGGCCCAGAAATTGTGAGGGTGGGGGCAGGACGTATGAAACCATGATGCATGTCCAGCAGGGTTGCCAATTTGTTAGTAGGCGCATTGATGATATATCAGAGGATCTGCAGGAGCAACTTCTTTCGAAACTTTCAAACAAATTATTTGCTATTCAGCTAGACGAGGCAACGGATATCATCAAAGATGCACATTTGATAGCCTACGTTCGTTACTGTGATAATACATCTATAAACGAGGACTTACTTTTCTGCAAAGAAATTTAGAAAAGAACTACAGGTGCGGATCTACTTGAAATGACAGAATTATATAGTAAACTCTGGCCCGGACTGGAAAAACTATGTTGGTGTTTGTACAGATGGAGCACCGGCGATGGCTGGAAAATATGATGGTCTACAAGCACGTATACGCAGAAAGAATCCAAATGTCACTTGGCATCATTACATGAGCACTCGTTTCGAAGGAAATCAGCCCAGGACTTAATTTGGTATTATCCATTGTAATTTTTGTTGTAAATTATATAAAAACAAGGCCTTTAAGAGCAAGGCTATTTTCGTAAATGTGCGATGATATGGGTGCTGACCATTCAGCGCTATTGTTTTATTGCGAATCTGGGTGGTTATCACGTGGAAAAGTTATACAACGGGTTTTTGAGCTTAGGCAGGAAATATATGCGTTTTTGAAAGAAGAAAATCACAAAGATGCCGAGAATTTTGTTGATGAATTGTTCATAATGACTGACATTTTTGAAAAATTAAATATTTTAAATACCCAGTTGCAAGGAAACAATACTCACATAATACAACTATCAGATAAAATTAATGGCTTTTCGCGAAAATTGGAACTTTGGTCAAACAAGATAAACAGTGGAGACACAGAAATGTTTTTTAATTTAAAAACATTTATAAACGATAACAAACCAAGCCATACAAATGTATATGTGTCAATTTTAGCTGCATAGAACATCATTTAAAAATGTTATCTAAAACTTTTAAACGTTACTTCTTTGAAAATGAAAGTCTTCTAACCAAATACGAGTGGATAATAAACCCGTTTGAAGTTACACCTACAGATTTATCGTTGGAAGAAGAGGAACAATTCATTGATTTAACATCGAGTACAGAAATGAAGAGACAATTTTCGCCGACAACCATTGCCGAGTTTTGGATTAACTCGCAAGAAGAATTTCCAGCGTTATTCAAGAGAGCTCTGCAGATTATATTGCCATTTCCTACATCTTATCTTTGTGAAGTTGGGTTTTCTGCAGTAGCTTGTATAAAATCGAAATACAGAAACCGGCTCAACATCCAACGCGAACTAAGGGTAGCAGTTACTCATTTAGAACCAAACATGGATAAGCTATGCAGTTTGTTCAAAACAGGCACATTTAAGTCAATAGTTTGCTCAAACATGTATATGCAATCTATTGTAAAAAAAATAATATGCTAAACATTAAATCAAGCATTAAGTTAAGATATTTTGTATTAGTTTCAATATACTAATTTCTGTTCTACTATTTTTTTTTTGCTGCGCCCCCCTTATAGGATCTTTGCGCCCCCCAAGGGGGGGTGCGCCCCACCGTTTGGGAAACGCTGTGTTAACTTGAACTTTTGACGGTTCGTTGTAACAAACCAAATTTTTGCTTAGCTTTACTAAATAACACGAAACTAGATAAAACAGTAATTCCATTGTTTCAAAATCAAAACACTTACAATTCGGTATTTAATCGAACATTGCTGTTCTATAATTATATATTTTGTTAATAATTACTAATTTTAAAAATTCTGTACATAAAAAAAACATTACTTCCACATGATAGATTTAAAAATTTCAATAGGTATTTCTTATTTAATTTGCTTAACGAAAACGCAAGGAAGAAGATCTCCCTCCATAAACAAACCGAATAAACAGAAATTATTTACAAGAAGCTAATAAAATAATTTGATCCGAAATTTGTGTGCTTTAAGTAAGCAGATTACAACTCAACGGCAGGAAAATCCAATTAGTTTTCAGCCCTTATCTGTCTTCGGATTGAAGCTAAAGTTATGCACTAACTGATTTTAATTACAAATGTCACACGGTAGGTAGTTTACCTAAAACGCTGATTTGTTGGAAAAATATATAGAAACCCGAATTAACTTTACTTTTAAATATGATTTTAGTCCCAAAACTACAACACAAACGGTAGCGTATGCTTAACTTGGTAATTTCCATAATGAAATTAGGAAGCTTAGATTTAAATTTTGCATCGGGCAGCAGGGTAAACTGTGGAAAACCAGTTATTAACATAAGGAGCAATTTTATGGAAATTTTGGTGGGAACGAAATGATAACAAGTCTAAAAGAGCAATTTAAATTATTCCTCTTTTAATCTTTGAACGTATAAGGGAAAGTGTAAATATTTGATCTGGTGTCGGGGGATTTTGAGTTGGGAATTTAAATTTTTTTCGAGTTTAGAGTTTCGGAATTTTTTACCCTTAATGCGGAAGGTTAAGAATATTAATTTGTCATGATTAAAGCGTTTTAACGAAATTACAGAATTGATTTCAGAATTAGCCGCACTAGAATACTATTTAGACAGGTGCGTTTTTCTTTCGAAATTACTTCTGTGGTTGTCTACTTAAATAAATTACGGACCTTTTCAACCTTCCCTAATTTTATAAAACGTAATTCTTAATATTTGCAAGCTTATGAAAAGCTTATTTGTGTTATTCAAGGGTTGAGCTTTGTATAAAGCAAAATGTGACTTATTTAGTTACGTTTAAAATACAATTCGTAGGGGAAAGGAGCCAGTTATGCAATTAAGCCTAAATGTTAGTAAAAAGAACTTAAAATCTGGTTTTGGCTTTGTTTTACACAAGATGTAAATGCGATTGTAGCTGCTAAGCACAATTAGAAAATCTAATCTAATCTAATCTCACCTAACCCAATTTACTTGCAATTTTAAGAAAACCTAAGCACTGAATCCGAATATATGCTCAATTTTCTTTAATTTAAAGGTAATGTTTTTTACTATGAAGAATAAAGCTTCCTTCAAAGTCATTTTCCATTGTGAGATATTATATTTGGCCGAGGGAATTTAATTTAAGGCCTAAGGATATGTTGCTTTGATTAATCGTATCAAAGTCGTATTTACTATCCTGCTGTGTTCTACGTCGATAATTTCGGTTAAATTTCTATTTGTGTAGTTTGGGCTTTGAAACCGCGAATTCTGCTTATGTAGTAATTTAATAGGCTTCCACTAAAGACTATAAAATCATTGTTTGAGGATAGATAACCCCTAAAATTGGGGGTAATTTCACTCCTGGTATTTGGGTTAGCGGAAAACAATTTTGAACAGCAAATGCAGTTTTCTGTAAATCGAAGTAAATATCGCGATACTACATGGGAATCCGGAAGAATAAATGAAACAAGTATAACGAAATTATTACAGTTATTTAACTAACATAAAGCGTAGGTAGGGAATATTTTTAAGCTTTTTAAAAAGTTTTGAAAGTGTTTGTGGATATTCATTTGCAATGTTTTTAATACTAATTTATACAAGGTTTTTTCTTTAATTTTCGTATTTATTTTATCCCATTGTAGGTGCAACCCCAAAAATGAAAAAAATTGTTTTCTTTCAGTTTAAATATTTTCTTGGCATGTAAAAATATTACTCGGGAATTTGAAAGAAAAAATCTGTAAAAGTTTAAACTTTAAACTTTAAAATTTAGTTGGCTTAAGCAGATTTCATAATATTCTTAACTTTTCCAGAATCAGAGAATTTCTTTTTTAATTACTGCTTTAATGCTTCGTTGAATTCGCAAAAAAAAGTAAATTAAACATTTTAGTTTGGAACAAAATTTTTAATATTTAACCCTCAAATGAACTCAGTTATTTATCCTGAAATAAGTAAGCTAATCAATTAATACTGATTCATACTGGTTTCATTGTTTTTCTGAATTTTAAGACAAGAGGAAACTTTTCTTTAGAAATTTAAATATATCAAAATTTTTTACTTTTAGAGTTTTTCGACGATTTTTATTTTTTATAATTTCCTAGAGTAATCCTGACATGAACAGCTAACTTTACTTCTTGATAAATAGTGTATTTTTTAAGTTTGCAAAGTTTTTGCCCTATAAACGTTGTTTGAGCTTTTAGAAAATAAAAGTGTTTAATTTAAAAGGAAAAATCCCAGTTTGGAATTAATATACCGCCAGTTTGGTTTTTAGATATTACAGCGAACTTTACTTCATAATTAACACACTTAGTTCAGGTATACAGACTTTTCCTGCTTTTAGCTTCTCTCAATTTTCATGACACTGAAATATTGTTTTATTTGGAATTTAGATTAAGTATCAGAAAATGTGGTTTTTCAAGACTTCCTTAGACTTACATAATTTAACTTTTTGAAAATTTTGATAGTTTTTGGAACCAGTACGGCAGAGTGGGACTGCACGTAATACTGACATTTAGATAGTTAAGCAGCGGCCTGCTTGGCCTGAACGAGAATGGCTCTTGCGGCTAGGTGTGCCCGGCCGCTTCAATATTGTAAAGGTATAAAACGGAAACAGAGAAAAGATGAAGAAGAAGATAGTTTTTTGATTTTCCAAAGCTTCTATGGTATTCTTTTAACTTATTTTAAGTGCAATATAAATATTTAGAGTGACAGTTTGACATTTTTGCGAAATTTCCTAAAGATAATTCTGCGTCTAGAAAGAAAACCTTTTTAATTTTCCTGGGGTCTCTTAAACTTACTGCAATTTTTGTTCCTTATTTACTTGAAATTCTAGGCTACCAGAAGAATTTAAGTTATGTTTTGGAAATATCCTATCTCAAACGATGAAGGAAATTTGGGATTTCAGTGCGGAACTTTTGGAAATTAAAATATCATTGCTGCTATGAGTATTAATTATATTTATGTTGTCTTTAAGAAGATCATTCTAAGTGTAGAAAGAAAGGTTTGTAAATTTTGAATTTTCTTAGATTTTTTTAACGACTGCAATTTTCTTCTCCTCCTCACTTGAATTATTGGTTAAGGGCCGATAACAAATTACATATATAACTTAAACTTCTAATTTTGAAGAGAAATTATCAAAAATGCACATTTAAATTTTTTCAAATTTATGTAACGATAATTATAAATGTCTCATCAATCAATTCCAACGTAAAGAGTCAAAACTTTTTTCTAAAAATGAAAAATGCTGATTATATAAAAGATCGGAGAAAACCGACAATACAGCGGTTTTAAAGAGGCGGTATAGTCTAACCTACATATCCAAAAAGCAAATAAGATGTCGGCAAACAAATCAAATAATATCATCCCCATTAGTATAACGCGTGTTAAGACTCTGCGGCTGTAGCCGACAACCCCCGCGGTCCTTGTTATCGGCGCGTGCCTGACATATGCTTACTCCACTTCAGAGCCCTTTTGCGTATGTTTCCGAGTTTCCCACACGTTCAAGTGCTACGAGACTACGCCGTTGCTACTATACGGAATGATAAAATGAGGGATAGAAGGCGAACTAATTGTAATTGAATCAGTGCACCGTTTGCAAACTTTTAACGAGTAACCCCCAATTTGCTACGTTGGCAAAACACCACCATCATCCTAGCACTCCGTTGTGCCCCTGTAACTATTAAACTGCTAGAATTATCGAAATTTCTTCCTGCTCTCTGACGTTTAATGTCGTTAAGAAGTTTAGCAGCTTATGTACCGAGTCTGTATTTGTTTTAAACTTCATTAATGTATTTGAAAGTTTTTAATCAGATCTTGAAGTGAAACTTATTAGGAAAATACAGCGTAGGAAAAACAAAGGCTCTACAAACAATTACCGGAGAGGACTTAGGTCCTTTACAAGAGCGTCCTTCAATATGATGGATGCTTTATAGTTTAACAAAAATCTAGCACCAAGAAGCAATCACTAAACTGACGAAGACGCCGAAAAAAACTTAAAAAAACAAGCTTTAAATGGGTAGTCAGTTTTAAATTAATAATTTTACATTCTGTGTTAAATCAGGAAAGAGATAAGAGGTTGAGAATTCTAATCGAAGAAATAGAAAAAAAGAAGGAAACGTACACCACATGAAAAAGCAAACCTAGAAGAAAAATGCTGCAAAAAGCAAACGACGAAAATAATAATCAATATAGTCAATTGTGTACAATGCCAGTTTGGGGACAAAAGGGCAAACTCCTTGGGAGTCACATATTAATGACTAAGAAAAGTTCATCTCTTTGTTAAATTTTTGTTATCTGCTTAGGTAAAATAGATACATATTTTCCAAATACGAAGATCAGTCTACTAAATAACGTGGAATTAAAAAAGTATGAACAAACATTTATAGTAGAAAAGTTTTCTCGCGGTGTGAACTTCGAGATTGGGATATAGGAATGTCTCAGATAACAGGAGGGGCTACATTTTGGGATATTAATGGGGTTTACCTGCAATTTTTCCGTTTGCCTTTCGCTTCAGTGTGACACACTGTGTAAAATAACGAGGAAATAGAGAGAACTGGAATGGAAAAAGTTCAGTAATCGATCCAGAAAACCAAACGACGAATGAGAAGAAAAATAGAAGAGACAAATGAGGAAATGACGGAGATTAATAAAATTACAGGTGTGACTTGAACAAATAAGGAACTTTAAGTTAATTTAAAAACAGGAAGATCTATAAAGCCTCAATTACATTGGACGACTTAAGTAGCTACTCGCTTGCGAATTTACTCTCTGCTACTAAACTCGCTCATTGTAGCTTTTTCCATTTGCTCTTATGGCTGTTATTTATTCTTTATATTTTTTATTCTTTATATTTTTTATATAGATAACAATATGGACCCTGCATTTTTAACTAATATAACTCATTTGTTTACAGAGATAGAAGGAATAAGTAAAACCATCTTTAGGGTATTTTTTCCTGTAGAATTAATTAAGAATTAGTGGTGAAATTAGAATTTTAATTTACCTATTTCCGTACCTCAGATCCAGACTGTATTAAGTCACAGAATTAGTTTTTTACAGGAGAGCAATTTGAAAATATTTTGACATGTGTTTTGCCTTAAATCGCTTTATTTTGGTCTATTCTTTGAAAATAGTTTAGTAATTATCTAATTATTGAGTAATTACAGGGTATATAACCAATTATTAATTTTATATCAATCAGTTATTAATATTTTGAGAAATATAGCTTTTTATATTTAAAAAGATGGACGTAATACTAATTTTGCCATACAGTTACTTAATTATTGTGACTTAATACTAAACTTGTCAACAACATGCCAAGTAAATCTAGAAACTGAATTACTCAATACTAATGATAATAAAGATAAAAAATAATAAATATAATGTAAGAATATTTATTATATGAACATAAGTAATACTATTCTACTACTACTACTTCTGTTATTAAAATCTACCTCCTGGAAAGCGTCTTCATCAAAGTCCGTTTTGAAAAAGAGTATTCAAGGTGATTCTGCTCTAAATTGCCAATACACGACTTTCGATATCAGGAATTTTTTGTTAGAAGTAGTTTTTTTATTTGATCTATACGGTGAAGTGGATGAGTTATTCAGCTTATTGAAATCTTTGAAATCTTCCGTTTTCATTCCAGTGACTACAAAATTATCTCACTTACTGCATCATCTGGTGACTTGCTGCCAATCCCAAGGTGTTACTATTTGGAAACTTGGAATCTTTGGTTTCTCTTTCGAGCATGGCATGCATGCTATCCACTTCCATGTGAGTGAGGCCTCGTAACAAGAATTTATGTTCAATTATCTTTATTTGTGGATTACGGGACATAATAAAAAGGTAACATATAATCATTTGAACATGGCGATTTTGAGAAGGGCAGTTGTCACTCCAGAATGTAAATTCTGTTACTTTGGGATCATTTAAAGAGGTAAAATATTGTAACATACATTATGCCATTTCATTTCCACCCCTCCCTGCAATAGATTCATCCCACATCAAACAATTAACAATTTTTTGTGTCGAATCATACATGCAATAATTGAAGCACCATAGTTTTAGACTATAAAAACTTTGTGCGTTAGACAGCATGGGACATGGAAGGCATTTCTGTAGATCAATCATCACTACTTTTTTTTCAGAATTCTGCTTATCAACTTTCTTGGGGTCATATCGCTTTGTAGCTTCTATTAAATGGTTGTCATACTCTTGCTGAAGATTCTCGCGTTCTTGTAAATTAGTAGTTTGTTTTAATTGTACAAGAAATGCATCACAAGCATCACATGTGTCTTTATTTGGAGGTTTAAATGACAGGTTAAACTTTGCACTGAAAATTTCCGAATACAAGCATTGCTTCCCAATTTCTTTTTCTGGAATATTACGTTCTGTACATTCCTCCTTATACATGTCATACATACGTGTGACATTTAGATGATTACTCAAGTAGTTTCTTTGTGTTCTGTTTCTACTGTGCGATTCTACACAGGGAAACTTAGAAATATGTTGTCGAATCCTATTTCTGATCTCTTCTGGTGTTTTATTAAATGGTTCGTGTTTTCCTCTTTTATCACATTCTGTAATACTGCTTTTTTGCCTTTTCTTCAAGCTAGTTCTCACGCATTCTGGGAAATGCTTAAGGTCCTCAAAAAATTTTTTTGGCAAACTTGCATCCGTTTTCCCTATACTACAAAATAGTATTTAATTGATGTTTCTCTTGTTCCATTGCGGCGTCCTGTTCGTCCGCGTTGTCTTGTAATAGGTAGTACATCAATTGATGAGGAACTGAATTGCCATCTCTGACTGTCTGAACACCAAAATTCCTTTAAAATCTGATTTCGCTGTTCGTCTGTTATGTTTTGTGGGCATTTCAACCGACAATTATTGCAAGCCTCCCCTACTTTTCTTTGTTTCATTTTCTTTTTTGAACTTGATACATACTCCTCTCCACTAGCTCTTCCTAATTTTCTTAAGTTATTTTTGCACGAAGAGCTATTGCGTTTCCGTTTTTTCCCCTTTAGCTTTTGTCCTTCACTGTTATCATCATCTGAGACTAATTCGCAAATATCGTTCGCTTCTGCAAGTATTTCTTGTGCTTCGTGATCTAAGTTCTCTTCTTCACTAGCTTCGCTTACGCTCACATCCTGGTTGTCGGGACTGTTTTCATCTTCCGCCTTAACACTGTTAGAATCACTAAAAAATTGGTTTTCATCGTTGTCCTCTGAAATGGTAGGAACGTTTGTCAACGCAATTAAGTTGTTAGACGCACTTGAATTTAGTAAACTGGTATCATCATTGGCAGTTGCTGCAACAGAAACTACCTTTATACCATGCAATAATCTCAACATCTTCATTGAAATATACAATCAATATTTCCTGGTCGTTTGGTTCTAACAAAACCTCATATTCTTGTAACGCAGTTTCGCTCGATGTTCGTTCTTCATTTGAGTATTCAAAAGCAGGTTTGTTAGTTTCTAAAAAAAATGTTTATTTCTTGTAATAAAAAATGATGTAAAGTATGTAAAGATTAAAATAAAATTTCTTACCTGCATCGTGTGGTTTGTTTTCAGTATTTGAGGTTATGTTAGTTAAGGCAGTTAATTTTTTGCCTTTCATTTGCTTTTTAATTGACATTATTATTAACATAACTTAAAGCAGCTAAATCTAATATTTCTTGCGTCCTTCTCGACATTTTTAGCCCATTTGCAAGACTTTTAAAAGCATCAAACTTGGGAGCATGCACTCTTAAAACACTTCATACAATAGACTACTCTAGACCAGAGAGTATTAAGTCTTGTACAATGGACTTAATACTAGAGAAAACCGAATTTGTTAAAGAACATACTGGACTTAATATCATGCGCTCAAATTACAACAATGTCTTAAGCGGGCATAATACATTTATTCACTGATTATTGTAAAATGTAGAATACTAAATGTGGACTTAATACAACCCTGCTAAATTGAATAAAAGGAACCAGAAAGTATTATATAAGGACTTAATACACAATTTACAGAAAAGTTCTGAATTCTTGATGTATTAAGTGGACTTACTACTGCTAAACTTTTTAAAAACAACCGGCCGTAAGATATTATTTGACTTAATGCTGTCTGGTCCGAGACACCAGGTGGACTTAATACAATTTATAAATAGTTCTCTCAGCTATGTGCAAAGATAGGACTTAATACTCAGCCACAATGGAAAGAGCGGGAAATTTTAAGGTAGGAAAGTCAAAAATGTCATTTTTGAAAAAATCGGACTTAATACAGTCTGGTTCTGAGCTACGGATTTATATTTTGCGTATAACACAAACTTGTGTTTTTTTTTGAATAACAACCAAGTTTTCTTTATAACATTTAATTCAAATTGACAGTTTATCATTATAAAAACGATATTCAGTAAATAATTTGATAAGATTATGACATGCAAGAGGACAGCCCAACGGTAGCACTCTTTCCTAAGTTACCTTAAACTACTTACATTTAGAATACTAGAGACAAAGTCATATCTCATTTGAAAATTAAAAAATGTATTTGGTTTAATTAAATCCATCAGGAAGATCTAGTGGATCGCATCGTTTTAGTCGACTTCCCTAGTTAGGGGGTTGACTGCAATTCCTTAGATGTGCACTGAGCTTCTGTTGATACTTGTTACTCAATCTCGCGATTTCTTCCTTTATAGACGGAACCGGAAAATCTTGCTTAATTAACCAGTTTGGCACTTATATGTGGGAGCGTTGATTTCCATTATTATTATTTTGTTATGAAATCGTCGAAAATTGTCCAGGCTATAATTACTAGCAGATACCCATAGCTGGATACCGTATGTCCAGATTGATTTTAGAATAACTTTATAGAGCGGTAGTTTGTCAAGGTCAAACTAATTTTTTTAAAATAATAATTTGCTTATTGCTATGAAATGTAAATTAAATTTTGGCTTTGTTTAAGAAAAGTTCGATGGTTCATAATCTAAACTTTATCACTTAAATATTAGGTTTTAATACTCGATAACAGCAGCAAAATCATAATTTCTAAACCAACGTACAAAACTTGTGCGTAATCGTTCTAAAATATTGAACCATTGGGATATGAAAAAAATGCTTTGTATTAGTGTTTATATAGGCCAGGCGTCAGGGAGTTCAGCAGACGTAAATATCGTTTTAAATCGGGAAAAAGATTTAACTATTGGAATCGGTTGACTGTAGGCCTCTTTTAGACATACTCATTTATCCCCCTCGAGCAACCCCCGGAACACTCCCAAATTTGACGAAATATCGCCCAAAAATTATTTTTTTGCCAATATCTCGGTTCTGGATGGTCCTGCGACAAATAATGTGAATACCAAAATTAAATATAACTAAATTCTCTATCGAAAAGGTTTATACACATTTTTACGTAATATCAATATCCAACGAGCTACAGGCGGGGGAAGTCACGTGTCGTATCGGATTGACGCATCTGATTTTCAAACTACAAATACAGGGTGTTCCATGACTCGAGGTCCATAGCTTAAGGGCGTGTTATTGAAGTCAAAATAAAAAAAAAGTTCCGTAAATAAGGGTCCGAAATTACTTCCTTTTCGAGATACAGGGTGTCCAAGAAATGAGCTCTTTTTTTAAATATCTCCAAAACGATTTAAGATATTAAGTTGAGCTTTGGTATGCACTATACTGGCATGAAGAGACTCTTTTTAGATCCAACTAGTTTTGACAATTCCAACAGTGGCGTGCGTGACTGCAAAAAAATAAATAATTCTGACGCAAAAAATAGTACGCCACTGCTTTTTTCAAAATAGGTATTTGTTTCTTAATCGGCAACCAATGCTAAAAAGAAAAGGCCTCTTGAGTTTTTCTGGTAGGACAAACCATTTCGGCTAATAATCGAAAACCTTTTGTAAAAAAATAATTTGAACTAGTTATTTCAGAAAAGGCTCGTTTCCACACCACCTTGTGGTAGAGCGTTTGGCGCGTTTTTTTTTTTAAAGTGGTGTCCCCAATAGGCCTAATCCACTTTTTTATTTAATTATTTAACTCACCTGCGGTACTTTTATTTTCTACAGCCAATGTATTACATTTGTTTAGCTATTTTTGAAGTTGACGGTCCAAAAGGGTCCCTGTCTTCAATTAAACTGTGAGTGTCGGTATCGTTATCAACTGCATCGTCGTTGTCTGATTTAGCCGTGTCGTCGTGTGACAAAACATATAATAACTGATCATCTATTTCTTCGGATTGATCTAAGTCGTCTACATAGATCTCAACGTTTATACATGATTGACCTTGACATCCGGAACAAATGACGGAACATCTTAGTCCGGCTTTTCTACAACTACATGCGGCTTTGCAGCCTTTTGTACACTTACAGCTTATTGTTTTTAAGAGTTCTTGTGGAGCAGCTTCTTTTTTGGTAGGAATAGGAAACAACCCAAATTTCTTTTTCATCCAACCCCAATCTTGAGGATTCTTGGTATTACCGTACCATTGCTGAATTTGGTAATAGGTTCTAAAAGAGTGCTGCCGTGCAGCAGACTCAGTAGGAGGTAACGATGCAAGGTTGCATGTACTTTTTGCTACTGACTTGACGAAGCATCTATACCTGAATTCATTTAAAGAATGCTCATCGGGTCCTGCTCCGTAAAGGGCTAAAATAACTTTTTGGCCCGCTATATCTACAAAGTCAGGATGAGAACTGGAAGGTTTCCCGTTTCCTTGATTGTTTATTTAAAAAATCCTCTGCCGCATTCTCGGCGCAAAACAGACATTTTGTTTTAAAATCAAAAGAATTATCAATACCTGACGTTCGTCTGCTGATTGAGGCAACGTTTTTATTTGATTTTAGGGCCGCAGCAATACTCTTTTCTTTGTTATAGGACTTATGGCACTTCGCATGTATAATCACAGATCGCAGTCTTTTGAGATGCGCGATCTTACCGTCTTTTCTTTTTAAACTACACGCTGATAATGTTTTGAGTCCTTTCTCTTTCACTTCATGTGTATCACCTTCCGATAAAGTTTTTTCACATATAAAACAAATATTTAAGTTCGCCATGTAGCCTTTTAAACCACACGTAAACTTTCGCTTCTACACAAAATGCGTGTAACATAGACCGAAATCTTTACTGGTTATAATATAGCTATTAAGACAACAAGTGTTTTATAGAAGGTTTAAAAATCAAGGTCGTAGTTCAAATCCGAGCGAACGAAGTGAGCCGAGGATTTGATAGACCGAGATTTTTAAACTATAAAACACGTGTTATCTTCAAGATTTTTTCTAACACTAATATCAGACATTTTCTTTCACTAATATATTATTAGAAATTTTAATAAATTATTATTTGAGACGTGTTATAATACACAAAATGCGAAGATTGCTAGGCAACGGCGTATTTAAAGGCCTATAAAATACGTTGTCATTGACGGCGTATTTTATAGAGAAAGCGTATTTTAAAGGAAACATAACAAGTGAGCTCTTATGCACCATAGAAACAGTATAAGATATTAGCGTTAGAAAAAATATATTTTTTTTGTTGGTGACATTTTAAGTCACCTTTTTAATATCTACATCCTAGATTATAAGCAGCATTTTAAAACACATTTCCAATCTTAGATTATAAACAGCATTTTAAAACACGTTTCCCATAACAACGTGTTTTAAAAAACATTTGCAGAAACAATGGCAATGGCAGAAACTTGAATAAACCTCCTCGTAAGCAGCTTTAAATATGCTCATGACCAACGTAGTAGTTTACCAACAAAAAAAAATTGCATAACACTTGCGGAAACGCTTAAAGTATCTCGGTTGTATATGCAACTCGACTTCGTCTCGTTGTATAGCAACAACCTCAAACTTTAAGCTTGTGGTTTTCGCACTTGTATTATTAATAGCTATTATGTTCAACTGTTTCAAAAATTCATCATTTTTGAGTTTTGACAGTGTTTAGTGTCCAAAATCACCTACATTCTTGAACTAGTACTTTTTACTTTTTAGATAGCCACAAGATCATGACCTGCTTAATTTTTTTCGACCTTTCCGATTAAACGTCATTATTTTAAGAAGGAAATATCATTTCAGGGCAGTCGAACATAAAATTATGTATATCACTCGTACAAAAACGGACTTTTAGACTCGCCTTATTTATTTGCCTCGCTCGCTGCGCTCCCTCGTCCATAAAACGCGGCTCGTCCAAAAAAGTCGTACATTTTTTATTTGTAACATAAATAACTATAAATTACGGATGCTCCGGGCGGTGCGCGAGGGGGATAAATGGAGTACGTATAAAAGAAACCTACAATAAACCGATTCCAATAGATAAATCTTTTTCCCGATTTAATACAATATTTACGTCTGCTGAACTCCCTGACGCCTGGCCTACCTGTGTCTTTTAAAAAGCTTGTGAATTATACACCTTGCAACATAATAAACTGTGCAGGTTTCCAAAGATAAATCCAAGGTAAATTTGTATTTTGGGGCATCCTGATCTCGACTAGAACTGGGAAAATCCATTCTGGCGTTGTTGATGATGGCTGCATCGTTTGAATTTGTCTGTGCTTGTACTATCCTGTTGAGTAATTATCGAAAACTGTTTGTTAAAAAAATAATTTGAACTAGTTATTTCAGAAAACGCTTGCAAAGAACAAGTTTTTTGATTATTACTCGAAAACGGTTTGTCCTACCAGAAAAACTCAAGAGTCTTTTTCTTTTTAGCATTGGTTGCCGATTAAGAAACAAATACCTATTTTGAAAAAAAGCAATGGCGTATTATTTTTTGCGTCAGAATTATTCATTTTTTTGCAATCACGCACGCCACTGCTGGAATTTTCAAAACTAGTTGGATCGAAAAAGAGCCTCTTCATGCCAGTATAGTGCATACTAAAGCTCAATCTAATATCTTAAATCGTTTTCGAGATATTTAAAATAAGAACTTATTTCTTAGACACCCTGTATCTCGAAAAGGAAGTACTTTCGGACCCTTATTTAAGGAACTTTTTTTCTTATTTTGACTTCAATAACACGCCCTTAAGCTATGGACCTCGAGTCATGGAACACCTTGTATTTGTAGTTTGAAAATCAGATGCGTCAATCCGATACGACACGTGACTTCCCCCGCCTGTAGCTCGTTGGATATTGATATTACGTAAAAATGTGTATAAACCTTTTCGATAGAGAATTTAGTTATATTTAATTTTGATATTTACATTATTTGTCGCAGGACCACCCAGAACCGAGATATTGGCAAAAAAATGATTTTTGGGCGATATTTCGTCAAATTTGGGGGTGTTCCGGGGGTTGCTCGAGGGGGATAAATTAGTATGTCTAAAAGAGGCCTACAGTAAACTGATTCCAATAGTTAAATCTTTTGCCCGATTTAAAACGATGTTAATTTTCCTGACGCCTGGCCTAATATATTCTCTTAGAAATTTGAAATAGTGCAAGCATAAAAATCGTAGGCCAACAAGCAAACAGATGTAGATTACTTCTAATTTTATGTGAAAATCAACTTTTCGACATACAAATTCAAAGCATCTACTATCCAAAATTAATGAATATAAATGAACTGCATCTCTGACGAATCCCAACAACGTGTTAACATTTTTTACACGTTTTAATTTCGCATAGATTCAAAACGAAACTAAAAAGTCTAAATACACGTCGTATCCATCTTCCTCTGTCAACCTAAACTGTTTAAACCTTCAAGTTATGACGTGGTTTATTTGAAAAGCACCCGTATACCGAAGGGACAGTTTGCATACGCAGGTTTTCTCGCCCCACGTCCTTTACATATGTTCACCCTAAATACGCACCACCCTACGATAATAGATTAATCTACCCCAATATTGCCAATATTGCACCACTTTATTACATCATTAATTACACAAATTATCTCTCGAGGGACGTTTGATGGTTGGTAGCTTTGAGCTTAAAAGGCATTCATGTTTGTCAACATGTTATACCATTAATTTTACGTTTACGCGAAATTTTATAATCGACGTTACAGTTTTTAACTCGGCCTGATTACATTTGCCGAATTATGAGAGTTAAATTCGGGGAAATGGATCGTTTTAGATGGAGTAATTTTCGGCAATTTATTAATAACGAATAAGGAATTTTAAGATTGAATTTTTAACTTTTCCCGAATAGTTTTGAAAAGTTCCGTCTTTGATTTAACCTGAAAATCCTCTACTGTTATATCAAATAAATTAAAACCGAGGCGTTTCCAGATATGAATCTCTCACGCTGCGAATATCTGTATATCATTCAAGCAGGCTTATCTTCCCAGATTTTGTAATGCCAAGGTTTATCATACATTCTAAGACAAGAACGTAAAGAAATCCACCTTTATTCGTATTTGCTTCATTCTGTCTTCAAAGGGAGATATTTTTAGATATCATAAGAATTTTATCTTTTATAAAATTTCCAAGTTTCCAAAGAAACTCCAAGCTGTGATTTATGAATAAGTTGATGAAATAGGGATAGGTAATTTCTTTCATGTTTAATCTGTTTTATCTCGAAATTAATTAAGTAATAACGAGATTAATTTTGTAAACAACGTTTTGAAAACTTCAAACTTCTGGTTTTGCTTGGTAGGTAACTTTCCGAGTAAAGTTTTCCAGGTGAAATTAAAATTATGTGTGAATAATTCAATTCACCAAAATCGCAACCAAAACGAATAAGTTCAGTATTGAAAAGTCGAACGAAGAGGGAATTTTATTAAATATTTGTCTGTCGAAGAAGTAATACGGGGGTAATAATAGTGTAGGACAGATAATACTTGAAATACTTGGCTTTGTTGTGATGTTATGAATTGCATTCGCAATCTACCGTAAAATGTTCTGTAAAGGTGCGCTCGAGGATCATGGGCGGAGATTTTGGGCCATTGACAAAATGTTCTTCATAAATACGGGGCAATTTATCAAGGCTTGTCAATTTATTTTAGCTATAGAGGTGAGTTCGGGTTTTTATTTAGAAATTTAGAAAGGATTGATGATTTTATCGGCGATTAATTTTTAAAAAAGGTATTTTTCCAGGAAAACCTTGGCTTTGCAAATTTCCTTTTACAGAAAATTTATTTTTATTATTAAGATAACTTTGTAAAACAATTTCACAAATTTTTGCCAAGAACAAACCACGACTTTGGATAATTGTTTTTAATGTATAGGCAAAAGTCAACTTTTAAAATTAGTTTTACAAAATATCTATAACTAACTAGTAGTATATGAAATACGACAAATAAATAAAAGAAAATAAAGCAAATAAAAGAATAAAATGAAATAAAAGTAACTAAAGTATAAACAAAATTAATGTTTAAATAGAAACTAGGAAATCTGGACACTAGGTTTTAATTGCCCAATAGTTCATTTTATTTTGATATTGACATTCTTATTTTCAGCTTGGCTTTTTTTAAAGCAAAGTTTGTCTTTGGATTAAACATTTTCTTAGGTTTGGTTTTGACGTTAAGTTTTAACTAAAGATTACCTCCAAAATGGCTTTAAACGCAAACAATGTGAAAATGTTCAGCCGCAATACGATTACCGATTTGTTTTACTTTAAAAATATTTCCTATTTGAATCGTCCCCATGGAGCAGTTTGATTCGATTTATTCTTCTCAATAACTCTCATATCTTTTATTTACTTTTTTATATTTCCCGAGCAAAGAATTGTATAGTATAAATAACTCTTCCAAAAAACTCTCAGTAAACTTTGTTTATTGGGGCGTTTCTCGCAGGAATACAATTTCCTCCCTTAACTAACCTATTTTCTGAAACTTTTTTGTTTTGTCTGGTTTCTTTGATGTTAACCTGCTAAGATTTTTATTTTCTTTGTTCTTGTCTGTAATAGTTTTCTAACGTTTAGTTTTATGAGGGATTGATAGCTACTTAGTCTAATTATGAGTATCTATATCGGACTTTTTTGAAAACATTTATTTTATGTTTATTTATTCGGCAAAATCCATGTTTGTGGGTGCTAAAAAAATTAGGTGTTTTCAAAGTCGGTTTAACTTACAGAATTAATTATTTACCAAACTAATTTTTAGTAACTAAAGAAAGTTTATAATTGGAGAAGTTATTCAGAAATACATTCGTGCCCATCTCTAGAGTTTCATCGTTAAGAAACGAACCGTATTAACAAAGTATAACCCAACGTTAACAACGTGTTTAGTGACAATGCTAAAAGCGACTTCTTTTACACCTTAGAATACAAGAATGGGTCATTGTCATTTTTTTCCACTCGAGTAAATGATTTTTGCATTGTGCCACTTCATTCATGAAAGCGGCTCTTCTTTATCAAAGTTACGAAAAGGTACAAAAATACGCAATACACAAGAATTTAGGATAATTTTGACCCATTCTTAAAATACATTTGTGACAAATTTAGGTGGGTCATTTTTTGGTTCATTGAATTTTTTAACTTTGTTTGCTCACGTGTTGATATTTAGAAATGCCTTTGAAATTGTACCTTTAAATCAGTCAAACTTGAATCTGTCTGTTTTAAGATTTGGTAAATATTTCTTGAGCTTTCTATTAATGAATTTTATTTTGTTTGAAGCCAATCCTTCAAGATTCGTCTTTTTTTATTTTACTTTTTGATTAAATCCGACGCTCATATTGGGCATAAAGGATTTGAGAAGAAGAAGAAGATTAAATGTGCTTTCGGAAGGTAAATATAGAGAAAATCGGAATAAATGAGACTTATTAGTAGCGCTCTGGTAAATTTACTTCCAGAATTCTATTAAATTTGCTGGCTAATCTAGTTGGAAAGCACTCAAAATGTAGGTTTCGCAATCGATCTTAAGATCAGCGTAGTTCCGAGAGGTCTTAAGTTACCAGTATGTAAACGATCGTTGATAAAACGAAAAGAGTAAGTTCAGCGAAGCTGAAGTATATACCTGACCCGAACAAGTCAACCAAGTGTTTCATCATAATCAATTGCACGGTCGTGTCAAGATCTTGGCGATTTGTCATGGTTTGTCATTGTCATAGGCTTTTGTGTGCTCAAATCACGTCCTGCTGATCTACCGACATGTGTTGTAACTATTAGGAGAGGTATAATGAATGAATCAAGCACGTAATTAATAGGTAGCTCGCACCTAAAGGGTTTCAAAATGTTAACAGAAATTACGTTGGGATAAACAAACAAATTTAAAAAACATATCGAATTCAGATCTCCATTTTTAAACATTTATTTTGTTTGTATTTTGCGACATCAAATAGCTACTTCCGTAACTCTCAGATATTATATTAATTTGACAAAACGAAACATAAAAGAAAGACGTACCCACGTACCCGTTGGCACTTTATATTTACAAAAGAAAGCCAGAAGAATCTAATTAGTTAATTTTATTAAGAAAACCAGGGGAATCTCGGATGAAACCACTAATCAAGTTAACACGGCTTCATTAGAATCTCTTGTTCAGCAACTGACAGCAGCCGCAAGTTAGATTACCGTGATTACCATATGAGTGTATGCAAATCTGTAACCCTTAATGGCCACCTATGTCGAATTAGATACGTAAATAAATCAATCCTTTGCTCTAGGAATAACAGTTAATAACGGCGTTTCTTTGTAAACCATAAAGTAATTTCAACATATCTCACAATTATGCCGCCATTGTTTTCTATTGAAAACACTGCCTAGAATTTACGTATAGACCAGGGCTGAAGCCTTTGAAAATGGTAAAAAGTGAAAAAAAATAATAGTAGGATGAAACCCATTGGAAAAGGAAGAGAATATAACAAAAATGAAAGGAAAAATAATTTACGGGCGATCTGAGGTCGGGAAGTGGAAGGGGGTGAGTTTTTAAGGGTAGAAAACCGTTTATCTCGATTTCCGGCAAAACTACAAGTCCTATGGAAAACAGTTACATGGCAAAGTTGTAGGTAATACAAAGATCTACAACTTTTATATTTACACTTTTTTCACATAACCTCTAAATTTATGTGAAAAATTCAAATAACCAAGTTTTTGGTTTTTTATTTTTATCTTTTACAAAAAAATTTTTTTTTTCACGAAATTTGGTGAATACTTACCTTTTTATGTCCCAAACACACTGTAATTTTTTTGATTTAAAATATTTATTTTTTCACCTTATTTTGACTTAATACCGAAAAAGCACCCTAATTTTCAATCGAAAATTCTCGCGTCAAAATATCTGCTTTTTAAAAAAAACTCGGTGGGCTTTTTGTTCGTTGAAATCTCTACTTTTTGATGGTGTAAAAAAAAATATACATTACTATGGTAAATGTTCTCAAAAAATGCAAAGAAACGAAAAAAACTCGAATCCGAAATTTATTTTTTTTAAATCATCATGTACAATTTTGAGCTATTTATTAAAATTTATACTTTAATTACTCGAAAAACGTAAGATTCCATGTTACATTGATAAACAAAAAATTGCAAGTCGAAATATACTACTATAATTAACAACCAAATAAGTTAATAAAGTTAATATTTAATTCGAATTCGAGTTTTTTTTCGTTTCTTTGCATTTTTTGAGAACATTTACCATAGTAATGTATATTTTTTTTACACCATCAAAAAGTAGAGATTTCAACGAACAAAAAGCCCACCGAGTTTTTTAAAAAAGCAGATATTTTGACGCGAGAATTTTCGATTGAAAATTAGGGTGCTTTTTCGATATTAAGTCAAAATAAGGTGAAAAAATAAATATTTTAAATCAAAAAAATTACAGTATGTTTGGGACATAAAAAGGTAAGTTTTCACCAAATTTCGTGAAAAAAAAAATTTTTTTGTAAAAGATAAAAATAAAAAACCAAAAACCTGGTTATTTGAATTTTTCACATAAATTTTGAGGTTATGTGAAAAAAGTGTAAATATAAAAGTTGTAGATCTTTGTATTACCTACAACTTTGCCATGTAACTGTTTTCCATAGGACTTGTAGTTTTGCCGGAAATCGAGATAAACGGTTTTCTACCCTTAAAAACTCACCCCCTTCCACTTCCCGACCTCAGATCGCCCGTAAATTATTTTTCCTTTCATTTTTGTTATATTCTCTTCTTTTTCCAATGGGTTTCATCCTACTATTATTTTTTTTGGTTTAAAAAATTATCGACCCTGGTCTAGTAGTATAAAACGGACATACATAACGTGTAGACCTGCGTTGACTAGAATATTTTTGAGCCCTTGAGCTTGTTAGACCTGTGGGTACACGAAGGACTTAGTGAGAGTTGTAAACACCAACTTAATTTACATTTCATCAGTGGTTCAGATAAAAACGTAGTTTATTTGTTTACGTAGGTTGATACCGAACATAATAATTGTTATTTTAGGGAAGAAATCAAATTGGAAATGACGTTTCATGTATAATAGAAATTGATCTTATTATAACGCATTTATAAACATTTTTGATGGGCGTAGGCCATGCAAAGAAGCCTTTCCGTAATATGAATCCGTCTTGTCAATAAAAGTAACATTTAATTAATTTTCGGGTTATGGTTTATAAGATAACCACCAACCTGTGTTGCTACTTGTACGTAATTCCTTGAAGTTTCCATTTTGTTTAATGAGGTTAAAACTCTTTTTCAAACTCAAATTTAAGTAAATACAAAACACTCTTTAATTTGCATTCGATTTTTTAGCTTTGTCCTTTGTAATATTTGGTATCATTAATGCTAATCAAACAAAGAGAAATGTTAAAAAAGAGAAGAAACTAGACAAAAAAAGAATTGGGTGGTGCGAGTTATGAAAAACTTGGAAATAAATCAGTAAGAAAAGACAACAGGACAAATGAAAAACAGAAGGTATAAAAAATCCTCTTAGAAACAAATTCAACAAGAAAGGCTAACGAAGAAATACAGAACTCAAACAAAACATGGATACATAAATTAAAAGACTCCAACAACAACAATAATACCCTCACGGACAGAGATAAAATACTGGAAACGTAATACAATATTATGCACACCTTTACACCTCTCAACTAAACATCGATAACAAATCTAGCTTTAATATTAATTCACTAACAAATGAAGAAGTACCACAGATCCAAAAATCCGAGATAAGAACAGCAGTTAAACAGTGAAAAAAATGAAAAAACAAGCAGTGAGGATGGAACAAGTAACGAAAAGCAGTATAGAAAACTTACTTGAACCACTTCAAACCATATCCAACCCAATCCTATTTAGCGAAAACTACCCAAAACAATCTTACGAATCCACAATCATCCTTCTTTTTAAAAAAGGAGATGCAACAAATATTACTAATTACAGCCCAATCAATTCCATAACCGATGTTTACAAGATATTTCCTCAAATAATATTAAAACGAATTTTTTACAAGGCTTAGAAGTACTTTATGAACGTTCTGCTAAATGTGTAAGTCTTAAAGGGGATTATGTTGCATAAATAAAATTTTGTTTTGAAATATTGAGGGGTTTTATATGGTAGCCTAAGTACTTATCAATACTCCCTCGTATGTATGTATTATCTATAACCTCGTATACCTTTGGGTGTCGAGGCTGGTGCCTTAACATATGGGGCTCTACGCGTTCAATGCACAACCCGGCCCATCTCTGCAGGTTTACTTACGTACTGCACCATGCTTACAGAGGAGGACAGCGTCATTAATTAGGTACCCAACGACGAGTGGTCACCATGGGGATTTGAATCAATGACTAGCGCAACGCTAGCCTGCCGCTCTACCACTGCGCCACCCTAGCTATTACTCTTAGTATAAGATGATAAAACATGTTTAACCATCTCGGTCACTATATCCAACTCCCATTAAATATTTGATTTGCTAACTACCTTGCACTGTAGAAGCGGTGTCTAGCAGCTGGCGGCACAGGCATGTTAACGAAATACAGTGCTCTCAATCCTCATCTATCATAATAAATGCTTTCACACCTTATTGGCTTGGGATGGGCCTGGTATAATCCAGGATTGATTCACATGGATCTGCTCCATGTCAATTGATGATGCGATTTTTAGCATTGTTAATGATCCGAACAACCTTCTTAGAACACCTGAATTGCTTTACAAGAAGCAATTTTTACATAAAAATTATTAGCTGTTATTTTCACAGTGTTTTTAGCCACAGTTGGCCATGTTAGGGATATAATTTTGTTGGTGTAGAAAGGCCCTTTTGAAATATAAACTTCTTTTGTTGTAAATTGAATAGTAAAGCTATGGTTCTTGACATTCGGTTGGAAGACTTGATTCTGTCAGTTAAGATAGTTCAAGCAGCAGCTTTATTCGGCAACCACAGTATTATTTATGTAACCTATCTTGCAGCACCTATCGAAATAATACGCTCTTCATTTTATAAATAAATGTAGCACCTACTCAGCCTAACAAACTGAAGATGTTGACGTATATTACTTAACATTAGATAAGTAATCAACATAATCTAAACGAAGACGAAACAGGCTGTTTAATATTTTTATTGCCAACGTAATAACTTAAAATCCTGGAAAACTATTGTCTAAATAATGAAAGTACAATGTATACTTACAATTGAATGTTTTCTGGAGGTTTGTTGTGGCAAGTTTGACATTTTATACTTTTTCTGGCGAAATACCCAGAAAAAGAATTTATTTGACATCTACTTTTTATAAAATTTTTAATTAAAACTCAAACTTATTTAAACTACAAAAAAAAATGAATTCAGAACTTTAAAAATTCTATTTCTATATTTTTTCAGCAGTTTAATGAACACTTTAATGTAACTCAGTCACTTTAGTAATTCGTGTACGCAGCTAATAAAACATAAATCTAATGACGGTGTAATTTTGGTCTAAATTTATGACAGTTCCATAAATTGGCAATACTGAAGCAAGCTCATACTTGATTACAATGCATGTTGGCGATGCATACTAATTAGAGTTATACACAGGTGTAACTATTTACAACTTAATCCACCATTGTTAGGGTAGTTGATGTTCATGTAAAATAAATTGACAATCTAAACGGGCTTATGTCACATTCATGGATGTGTGTTTCATGAATTTATGATTCATTTAAGGTTTACCAAATTTTTGCTTTATTTTATCAATTTAGAGCCGGTCTTTCCATCTGTTGATAAATTTATCGTTCAGTTATTTATTTCTTCTTGTTAGTTTTTTTCTGTAAATATCTGACAAATAGCTTATTACGAGATTTATTAGGGGATTGAAAGACTGGCTCCAAATTTAATAATTTGTTTATACTCGTAATTAGTGCTTTGAATTAATAAAAGGAAATGAAGATTTTATAAATTTTTTCGGGTTTTTCATTGTGCATTCACGGTTTTCATAATCATTTTGGGGGTTTTAATGTATCGCATTAACATTAATTTTAATAGTATAAACAATTCCTTGCTAATTAAATTCTGAAAAATTTGAAAAATGCATTCAATGAGTTCTAGCGATTTTCATATAATTTTTAAGTTATTCTTTTAATTTGAGCTAGATAACCGCAAATTGTAAATTTTGGAGATCCAAAATTTGAACACTTAAGGAAGTTTGATGAGGTTGGTAAATGACATTTTCAATTTTATAAAATATTCTGTAATCATTTAATTAAAAAAATATATAATAGAAATGTAGTAAACATTGAAATTACATAACAACATGACGCTGACAGTGCAAATAAAAAAAAGTACAAGCTTTGATCGATAAGCCTTTGTAAGGTAAAAAATAAATTAAAAATACGTACAACTTCAAAAACCTTTCTGGAAATATGAAATCGCACACAATTGAGAATATCGCTTCGAGATTAAAGGCTACCGAATCGAATAAGTATTTTATATTTATGAATAGAAACGAATTAATGTAGCAATTCTCAAATGAATTTTCTACAGTTCCACTACAAAATTTGACTTTCATTCCACCCATGAGATAAGTAAACTCCTCAATATAAAAAAATTGTTTTGGAAAAATTTAAAGCTTACATTTTTAAATAGTTGTTCCTGTGGTTAAAATCTTTGTGAAGGCTATATTTTCTAATACATAGCATTCATTTCATAATTCATTAAAATATTTTAGGAAAAAATTAATAAATTTTTTTGAATAAGCAAGTTTGCACTTTCAGTCGGAAAGTCTTCGATTCAGGCCAGAAACTGAAGGGTAATGCAGCAGCTGTCGTCATACCCCGTAGTACCGAGCATTTTAATGAAGGGACGCCGTCAACACCATTCCTATCAGAAAGTTTTTATCGCTTAATGTGACATAAAAAATCGAGTTAATTTATTGTGCCAGTTTAATGCCTCCTCATCAGTTACGAAGGCTCGTAGATCACTAGGACGTGCTTGCGAGATTGCGGTATTAAATTAGGGATCTACTCTGTTTAAGCACTCGCCCATTTCCGTAGACTATATTTCAATTTTTTTAAGTGTTACTTACCCATTCATTAAATAAATAATTCTACTGTAGAAACAAATATTCATGAGTGCGTTGTGTTCGTGTTGGTTACGGTTTTGTTTGCATGATGTTATGAACGTTCATAAATATTATGGGGCCAGTTTTTGTTACTTCTATGTACTCCATTAGTTCTATACAGAATTAAAAGTTTAAAGCCCTAATAACCATTTACGAAGCAAACGACCATCATAAGGTTTGATACCTTTGGGGAAGCTGCATCAGTAGTCATAATGACATAAAAATCTTACAAAAGTAAGCTATCCTGTAAATATGCATAGTTCACACACGATCTTTGTGAATGGGTTTGGTTTTGGTTTATAAATAAATTAATTTAATTAGTATTACTTTTTGTCCTTTATTGCTTCTTATCTTGAAAGGTCTATTTTACACGGGTAACAGCCTGTAAACCAACAAAACTATAGATTATTACGACTAAATCCTATCCAAGAGAATTTTTATTTTCGATTAGTATTTATAATACTTTTATTAGCCAATACTCGAGATAATAACAATAAAACGTAGGAGAACTAAGCCATTTCTTTCGCTCGCTCATCTTTAGCCTTTTTTTCTGAAGTTGTAAAGCAAAAACCCAAAAATCCTATCTGGGAATTTCATGCTAGCCGCTTTATCGCAAAATCTGTATTTCTTGCATTTTTGTTTTACGATACCAACTCTGTTATTGATGCTCTTAAGTTGACAAACATATTTACAGAAAAAAGTGAAACTCATGTTGGGTTTTCTCGATTTTCCTAAAGTTCCAGCTGGTTTGAGTTTATATTTGGGGGGTTCTTTTTATTCCTATATTCTCAAACTGGTAATCAAATTTTATTTATTAATTTAACGGGCTCTGAATTAAAAACGATATAAATCAAGGTAATTTTCTAATATTTCTTTAATATATCTTTCATAAAGCCAATTTACATATATAGAAATTCAGTTAAAGTCCTTCTCAAACTTTGAGATGTTTCAAGTAAAAATATTAGGCCAGTAGTTCAAAATTCAATGTAGGGTTTTTTTTACAGAAAGTTCATAATTTTTTAAAAGATATTAAAAATCGTGTGGTATGTCACTGTTTTTTTACAAAAGAATTTTAATATTTTGAAGAGCGTTAGAACATCATACAAAAGAGGATGGCATTATATAACGAATAATAAAAGCCTTGTACCTATTTATTTTTGAATAACACAATAAACCCTTGTAACCGTACGAGATCTCACGATTTGACAATATGTCACTTAAGTACCTGTCAGTAACCGATTACCCTCAATAAAATATTTATGCACCCAAACAAAGCCGTTACGAGGACCGTATAACTTTCATTAATGCCTTTAGTTTTCAATTTAAAAATCACTCGCTCATGTAATTATACATTCGAGAAGTTAAATTGGAAGTAATCTAGTGTAATTTATCAAGTAAACGTCAGGAGGTTTTTATATTTAAAGCAGGTACGTCAGGCGGAAAAACGTAAAGAGTAAGCGGTGAGTTGAGTAGTAAGATGGTTGGCCGGAAAAAAGGGAACTTCCTAGCGTGAATTATGCATTCATAACGGTTTCGCATTCCCAATTCATATACAAAAATTGCAATATGGAGGAAATTTTCGGCGATATTCTAAATATTTTTTACGTGAAAAAAGGGGCGACACGTTTTCTTTCATACAATATTCATTTTTAGCTGCCTCATCTGAAGGATGCGTTTGATGTAAGAACTCAGGTCTTCGGTTGGTTCCTAATCTAATGAATATGTAATGAAGCTCGAGAAGCTGCTGAGGTCACACTGAAAATGTTAATGCAATTATGAGGAAAATAGTTTGAACCGAAGCCAAAACAATCTTTTATTTCTTTTATAAACCTTCTCCTACCGGTCCATTAAAAGATGATCTGAATATTAATTTTTTAAATTATATTTTGACTACTTCACATTTTCACTCGAATAAAAATTACTTTAATTTATATCAGAAAGGTCTTAGGTTGCCGTGGCTTTTCCTGTTTACTTGTGAGTTAAGGTTAATAATAACCCTGTATGTGACGCATCCCCATTCCTTTTGCCATCAACCAAGTCACGATTAAACCGGCATAATTTTTAGTTGGGTAAATAATCGGTATCATTCAGTAGTAGTATGTTCTACAGTAGAAATTGAAATACAATACATTCAGCGGCCACGACCTTTTTAGACCACAGCCCACAGCAGACTTTCGTATAAAGTTTTCTTTGTAAAACAAAATCCTTCCTCATGTAAATACATGTCATCTATGTAAATATCAAATTAAATTAATTTTAAATTGATAGTTCGAGTGGGATAGGCAGAGTGGGAGTGCACGTAAAACTGAAGCAAGGGTTTGCGTGGCCACAACTTGGATGGGTGACCGTTCTGCGGCTCGGTGTGTCCGGACCCCTCGACACCATAAAAAGGTATAAGAGGGTAAAAGAGAAAGAAGAAGAAATTTATAGTTCACGAGAAGAATCCCTGTTACCAATTCAAACTCGATTCTTTCTTAAGTTAGAACAATTTTAACAAACCATATTAGGGTAACTGAGTGATTCCCTATACAACACATAATTCAACATTAACAAAATAACAGGTTATTAGATTAGAATAGAATTAGAATTAAATTAGAATCTATGGTGCATGTCATTAATTAATTGTCACTATAATCGTCCTAGCTTAATACTTTAAAAATGAATGGTTTTGTCTCTTGGAAAGAAGCAAAATAGAATCTAACCATAGACTAGTAGTGGCAAAATGTCCTATTAAAACTACAAAAATTAGAAGAAAGTGGGGAATATAGCACATTGGCAGTCTATAAGTTAAAAAACAAAGAAAATTTGGAAAAATACCAAGAAAAGGCAGGGAGGAATCATAAAGACTAAAAACATTACATAATAAAGTAGAGGAAATATGTGGAAGAAGCAAATTTAGGAACCACTTGAGAAGAACAAAATGGTGGAATAATGAAATAAAAGCACTAGGAACAGAAGAGAAATTGCATGATCCAAACTAAAACACAGAATAACAGATTATCGTAGAAAGAGAAATAGAATAAAAAAAAGCAGTCAAAAGAGCGAAAAACGAAATTTGGAGAGAATTTTATGCAGAGAAGTTTGATGCAACCCTACTTGGAGATGAAATAGACAGAGAAGAAATAATATAATATTCTCGAGAAATAACAAGAGAACAAATAGAAGAAGCTCTTCAAAAAATCAAAACAGGAAAGGTATGTGAGGAAGATGAACCAGCTCCCAAGACGATTAAGTGGCTAGGAGAAAAATGCGAAAAAAGGTTATGGAAGCATGCAATACATCAAAGATACCCAAAGAACAAGAAAATAATTTAATAGGAGTAATTATTTATATTCAAGAAGAGTAGTATGTTTAGCTCAAACCTGTTTTAAATTGTATACAAGAATTTTAGAAGGAAGATTAGGGAGTATGTAGAACCGAAATTTCGAGAAGGACAAGCAGCTTTTAGGCCCGAAGATAGACAAATGATAATATATACGTAAGGTCACTAATAAAGAAGACAAGAAGAAATGTTTGTAACATTCATAGCCTTGAAGCCAACATTCGATACAGCACAGTAGGTGGCCACTGAATTAGAATCTCAAATTTATTCCATTATTTTGTTACAGGCACAATCGACCAAAAACCATATATACACGTTTTAGGTTCTATTCTTCTACCCTATCCGAACAGTATTAACAGTAACGATTCACATCACGCCTTTATGCAAGATGGGGCTCCGTACCACATACCAAAATCTATAGAAACATATCTTCTTGAACACAACATCCCGGTTCGGCCCGGTTCTTCCTTGGTGTGGACAGTCACCAGATCTGAATGCCATAGAACTGTTGGGCCTTTCTTAAAAGTAAAGTTTATAGTTTTAGAAACACTAAATTATCAGATTTGAAAAACAGAATCCTCAATATATGGTAGAACGACTTTGAAACTAACGCTATGGCGAGAAAATGAATAAATAGTGTGCTTGAAAGAATAAAGCAAGTTATTAAGGTAAATGGGGGAGTAATTGTATTGATTATACTGGTATTCCCAGTAAAGTAATAGTTTGAAATTAAATGTGTATATTATAAGCAATAAATACGTTTTAAAATAAAAATATCATTCTAATATTGAAATAGTTATTTTTCTACAACCACCATGGAAAGTGGGATTTTCAGACTTCGTCTCCATAGATACGAGTATTGAAAATGAGTGTTTGCCGAACAAGTGAAAATTAGCGTGCGGAAAGTAAACTTTCCGCACTCAAATTTTGATTTGCGTGCGGAAAGTAAACTTTCCACACGCTAATTTGTTTAATTTCCGCACGCAAATCAAAATGTCATAAATGACATTTGATGAATGTCAGATTTGATTTTGCAGAAAATATTTAAATTTTTTGTGGTTGTAGAAAAAATAGTGTGTAATACATGTGTTGAAAGCTTGTATTTGCCACACTCATGTGACTGCAGCACTCACTATCGTTCGTGCTGCAAACTTCACATTCGTGTGGCAAACGCAAGCTTTCAACACTTGTATTACAATAGTTATTTGTAATACAAGTGTTGAAAGCTTGCGTTTGCCACACGAATGTGAAGTTTGCAGCACGAACGATAGTGAGTGCTGCAGTCACATGAGAGTGGCAAATACAAGCTTTTAACACATGTATTACACACTATTTTTTCTACAACCACATTTCCATAAAAAAATTTAAATATTTCCGCAAAATCAAATCTGACATTCATCAAATGTCATTTATGACATTTTGATTTCGGTGCGGCAAAATTATACTTTGCCGCACCGAAAATCATGCATGTGCGTGCGGAAAGTAAATTTTCCGCACGCTAATTTCACTTGTTCGGCAAACACTCATTTTCAATACTCGTATCTATGGAGACGAAGTCTGAAAATCCCACTTTCCATGGTGGGAGTAGAAAAATTATATTAAAGTTTCTAATTCGGTGGCCATCTACTGTAAATGGAAAAGAAATATGGAAAAAGAAAAAATAGAAGTACCTACTACACTTACCAAAATAATTACAAGTAGGTACATATGGGACAGTCAGGGACATAATACAGATCACGAGACAAAGAGTTTAAATTGGATAAATGAATAAGACAAGGAGATAGCCATTACTCTCTATAATACGTAGGTATGCATAAGTTAATCAAACGCATTAATGAAAAAAGAGAACATCTAAATGCCACAATCGGATACAGAAATCTAAAACCAATTAAAATAAGCATATACATATATTATGTAGATGATAGGCTGGTGCATAACTAAATGGACAGAATTTGAACTTAAACAATAAAGATCAAAATATGTAGATTGAAATTCTGTTTCAAATTCTTCATGACAATTCGTCTGTAGTTTTTGCAGATCAACCATTTTCGTATACTATTTGACTTAAAATTGTCCAGAAATCTTCAATGGGGCGTTCTTTAGGGACGTTATGATTTATACCTTTCGGGACAAACGGTATATTTCTTTCATTTAGCCAGTTCTGGGCAGTATTCCAAATGTGAACTGCCTAAATCGGGGCAAAACAAAATATCTTCATTTTGGTGGCGTGTTCTTATAAAACCTTCCAATTTGTATAAGCACTTTGTAATATAAAAGTTTCAGTATTTATAGCCGAATCCCGATGTCTGGAGTCAAAACATCACACTTAAAAATAGCCACTCAAACTAAAATTTTTGCCTAAAATTTAGCTTTTCCAGTAAACC
This sequence comes from Melanotus villosus, assembly GCA_963082815.1. Taxonomy (NCBI): domain Eukaryota; kingdom Metazoa; phylum Arthropoda; class Insecta; order Coleoptera; family Elateridae; genus Melanotus; species Melanotus villosus. The sequence continues at coordinate 57,571,340 of OY720418.1, read as the reverse complement.
CTACGTTGACAGGAGTTATAGATTTATCCCCGGTATAACATCCCAAATTAGCTGATAGATCATTGTTTGCTAAAATAAAATACTTCTCATCCTCCAAAATAATTTTTTTTGCACTTTTAAAAACCGTTCACATTTTTCGACAGCAAACTAGAATTTTTTCTAATTGTTGTTACACTATATTTTGGTGCTTTCTTTCTTCTGAAGTATTTAACACATTTCTACTTCAAATTTCGCGGAATGAAGGGTTGTGACACTTTAAATTCTGAGACATTCCAACCATGCTTTCAACCATTTTAACCATATTCCTTGCACAAACATTGTTTAACTTTCTTAGGTCTGCCATTCTTAACTGGGTTATAAGTTGACCGATGTTCCCAATACGAGTATCTTTTAATAATATTATAAATTGTACTTCATTTGTAATTTGTAACGCGTTCAAAATAACTTCTTCTTTTTGAATCATATGGCCAAGGGCTTCATACACACGTTTACGCAAAAATCCTTGTTCTTGTGTTTTCATGTTGAGATTGTTAACAACACTATTAAATTCTTCAACAAAACTGTTAAAAGAAGAACTCGAACAAACCTGCTGCGTTTATTTCAAATACACGGCACTTTACCTATCTTTGAAATTTGTCCATTTACTTATGCATCAGGGGTTAGTGTTAATATCAAAAAGACAAAATAACATGCAGAGGCTAGTAAATATATGGACTAAAGAAATAGAAAATCTAAAGATCGAAGTAAATACAGAAAAGGTGATGATAGTAAATGAAAAGTACAGAGAGACCCAATATTGAATTTTGTCGTAACTAAACTCAGATCTTTTTTCTCTTTTCAACGATATGTCACACGTATGGAGTTTTTGAGGATGAGCTGGAATAAAATACATTTTTTTTATCATGGCCTAAAACACGAATGAGGAAGAATGTATTTTATTCCCGCTCTTCTTCAAAAACTCCGTACGTGTAACACATCGCTGAAAAGAGAAAAAAGAGCCGAGTTTAGTTACAACAAAGTTCAATATGGCATCCATATGAAAATCAAAAGCAGTTGTTCATAAAATAGAAACCAAGCTTCATAAATATAAACATATGGTACCACCCGATTCTCCGTAAAAAAGTGCCTTCACAATGTACAAGTCTTGAATCTAATAACTTAATACTTTCCGAGATATTTTGGAAAACAGAAAACTCCAAATTTCGGCTTTTCCAAGATATCTCGAAAACGGTCAAAGTTGGCAGTGATTTCCCAACGGATATGAAGTGAGCATTAAAATTCCTAAAAATTTCCCTATTTAACCAACTTTGTAGCTTTTATAGTTTCCGAGATCCTAATAGTGGGGATTGAATTTGGGACACACTGTATATAATGTATAATACTTTATGGTAGTTGTCGAAAGGTGAATACGTTCGTACCGTGGGTGGTTCAGAGAATTCTCAAGCATCTCCTTTAATACTATAATCTGAAGCGTTTACTCTTAGTTTATCTCCGGCTTGCAGGGTCCAAATTTTGGCACCGTCTCAATAGAGAAGACCAAAGTTCTTACGTAACTTTGAACATCGCTGTTTTTGTAGAGACATATCTAACTCTTGACCTCTTTGGCGAAGTCCCCGTATCTGTTTAGTTGGAATTAGCACGATTTTATTCAGATTATAGAGATTGTGAACTTAAATAAATTTTGTTCGGATTATTGAATTATTCTAATTGTATATTCTTACTAATTCTTTTAATTTTGAAGCTTTCGCTTACTGAATTATCTGATTCTGAAACTTTCTATTTAACAAGCGTCTAATTTTCAAGATTAAGTGTTTATGTTAATCTCATTCTACTGCTTCTGTATTTTTGTCAAATAAAATCTGCTATTTGGTATTGCATTTTAACAAATAATTAAGAAAGGACTAAAACAATGCAAGGCTTTTTTCAAATTAATTATGCCAATTAACATTAGTGAAGGTTTTGGCTTGAATTGTAGTTTGAAACAAACAAAAAAAAAGGAAAAACTTCAAACAACCACCCAGAAAAAACTAAGCGAACAGGACGAGGGTTAAAAATTACTTTTATTGCAATTGTATTATTTGGAATATAATAGAAGTAGGATTTCTATAGCTCTTCACAAATTGAAATGGACTGTATAAGAGTTGTTCGAGAAATGTATAAAATGTGTTTTATGGAGTGCGGTTAGAAACCTGTCAAATGCACGTCAAACGATATCATCATTGTCAATACGAATCCCTGGCGAAACGTTCGCGCTGTTAGCCCTTAACAATGTTTCCGTCTCCCCTAAGGGGTTTGCGTTTTCAGACGGTCCGTGTTAAATACCCGCTAACGTTTTGATTTTATTACATAATTTAATTGGTTTATTATTGCAATTATTATACAAAATCGGATTTATTTTGTTGACTCTAAAGTGTTTTACATAAGGAAACGTTATTAAACTTTTAATTACAAACCAATTTTAGTACCTTTAAGGATTTTTAATTAATTTTGAAAATTCTGTGTATAGAAAAATATCACCTACGCAAGGATTTAAATCATATCGACCTTCGGATTTACGCCATCAACGCTCTAACTCCTGAGCTATGATATTGGTCTGTATACAGTAAATGGAAATAATATTATACGTCCATTCTTCGTTAAATAAAACTGGAAAAACTAAACAAAAGGAAATCGGCAAACAAAAATCCAAATCTTTACTCTCTACATGTTTTTCTATGCACTTTTGTTTCCCATTGAATTCAAAGAAGTGTTAGTTTAGGTCTGCCTATATTTAAACATAGAATACACGATCAACTCTGAGGGTTTTTTAAAGGTTCTTGAACAAACTCGATTTGAATTTTTCGGTTTTATTCTCATTTTCGTTCAGCTTCGCTTCCCTTGCCGTATACGTTGATTTTTGGCCTTATATTGCTTTCGATGCCCTTTAGTTTCGCTAAAGCAAATAACTTGTCTGATTTTAGTAATAATTGTGTTGGAAATAAACCCAAATTTCTAAACTAGGATTAAATTTGTGTAGTAGGTCATCTGTAAATTGGGCGATGTACTTGGCAATTTGCATACTTAGGAAGGTTATTAAGACAGAGTAATAATAACAGCGATCAGAGGATACATCCCTTGGGCATGACTCCGATTATGTTGCCCACATTTGATCGGCATAATCCTCCCTGGTTTATCATTAGTTGTAAAGCAGTTAAGGCTATGGGTTCAGTGTGAAATTAATGCAAGGAATAACTTACTGTAACTAACCTGTTTGAAACAATTTGTTTGGAGTTTCTGATTTATAAAATAGTTTGTTTTGTACATTTTTGATTTAAAATGTGTTTTATTTGGAAACTTTAGGCTAACACTACAATAATGAAGTAATTCTGAATTAATTTCATTACGAAAACATTAAATAAATTTAATATATTTTAGAAGTAAAATAAATCGCTAGCTTCAAAAATTATTCTTATAGAACTTTGTAATCTTTTTGTGTTCGAGTTATGCACGAGTTTCTGGTTTTTGATTAACAGTTAACTTGTTTTTTAATTATGAAAATTGCATTCTTATGAATTTATGATTTAACACTGGAAATTGATCTGTAATTTCGTTATCATATTTAACAGTTAATGTATATTCAGAATGTCGATAAGCAAGAAATTGCGTAGTCATTTGGAAATCAATTGCGAGTTAATTTATTGCATATTATACGATTTGCTTGCGGTTATATATACATGGCTAAAATTCTAAATTATAAATGAACGATTTGGTAAAGCATAATTGCATATAACGTAATACTATCATAGCGGGGTCCCAGATGCACTACATACGAAACGATTTGTAAAACAATGTAATAGGCAATAAATACCCTAAATCTTAGGAATTTTAAAGTTAATGCATTTTAAAGCTACAGAAATAAATTGAGGGATTTAATCTAAAAGTTGAACGTTTCTATTTCCAAAGGTAAATAGGCACATTCTCATTAGTACTACTATTACCCAGTGGCTTTGTTTGGGTTATAATTAAGGCGGGTATTGTGAGCAAATATTATAAATATTAAAGGTTTGGGTAATACTTTGACATGGGTCGGTTATAACTTTTAAACAGTGCGAATTAGGTTTGTTCTAAGCTGGAATCAAAGGTCGAGGACAATAACGGAATGAATGTTGAAGTTACTAATTAATATCGTTCTCTGAAAATTGCGGAAATATTAACCCCTAAATTTAATTATTCACATTTGCTTACTCACGCCTCTTCAGTCATTATTTAGTGTTTGTTATATTTTGTTGATATACCATTGTAGTTAGTATCTTAATTTTGCTTTAATATACTCTGACGAACGCTGAAACTACAGTATTTAACAACCAAACACATATTTCGGCCACGTTTGGTGGAAGACTTTCTTGATCATCCCTTTGATGATTTCTTTATTAACAAAATTGTAAGAATTAAGTTTTTAATTTGTTTTCGGTGACTTTCATAACTTGCATGTTACAAGAAAAGAAACCCTAAGAGATTTACTTTGTCATCAAATATCCGTAATAAAAAGCTGCAGTAATTTAATCCCGGGAAGCTCTCTATTCTTTTAAACAAACAAAAACTAATTTCATCAAAGTAGAAAAGATTTACCAAACCCAAAATTACCCTTGACCTTTGAAACTTAAACGATATATGCTCATATCAGCAACAATGTTGCCTTCACAAATCCTCGTTCTATATCTTTTTCCGAAATTGACGACCCTGTCGGTACACATAAACCGAATTACATAACCCTAGACTGCTATCAAAACGTCTATAAACCAAAATATTTCGAGAGGACAAAAACGTAGTGCCCCATGCGTTCATATTTTCAGACTGACGCTTCACTTTCAATCATATGTTTAAGAACCTAACATTTGTTAGAAGAAGTAGGTCGCCGAATTCGATTTATTTTAGTTGCCAATTTTACTTAAGTAAATAATTTTTGCATTTCAGAAAACGTTTAACACTCCGTCGTGCCGTAATTGTTACGTGTTAGATTTAATCTTTGAATAAATAGTTTTAATGGGCAATTAAGCTGTGCGTGTGTGACCTTTTTTAATGAAAGACTATGAAAGTGTTTTCATGACGTTACAATTGTTCACCCTCTTCTGAGTTATGTTTAAAGGGACACGTATGGAATTCTATGGAAATAGTATCGAGTTACGAAGGGTAAATTCGCAACATCGTGTCTGTTTCGTATGAAATGTCTACTTTTAAAGTAATTACGGTTATTATATGAAGTTGTTTAATTACTTTGTTGATTTTAGATAAGATTAACTCGGCCCTTGTTACGACCTGAACGTATTGTTAACACTGCAATATTGTTTCGTAGGGGGTGGTTTGCTTGTCTCACTGGTCTGTACCAACTGACATTTGTTTCTGGAAAATCTCAATATGCAGATGTAACGTTGAATCATCCTTTGTGTTTAACTGTTTTTATTATCACATTCTCATAAAACAGTTTTTCGACTGATTGGACGTCCTTTGTTACATAAATTAAAAAAAGGAAGAAGTAATCAAATTACTTACGTTTGACACGTTCAGGAATCCTTAAAATATTTCTGTTTTCGGCCTCGTTTTCAATCAGTTTGAACTTCAGAAAGTACTTAAGAAGATTAGAAGTTAAAAAGATTTAATTAAATTTGGGTCATAGACAAATATTTTAACAACCTCTTCCATCAGTATTTTATTAGAATCAAATTTTGGTATCATAAAATCGATGCTAAAAAATACTTTCTACAACACATTTCATCAAATTTAAATATCAGTATCAAAATATAAAGAAGGGAATGGAAACTGATCTGGCGCTGTCACTTTTTATGACGTTTATATTAATATCTACCCTTCGCAGAAAATAAAGAAAAATGTAATTGAAAAAGGCTTTTGAATACCATTTAAAGCACATTAGTAGCGTGTCTACTAAATTCTACTTTCATTTATAAAAGTACTCTTTTGTATTCACAAATTAAAATTCCGATTCGAAATAGTCATGTTTAACAAAAAAAGTTCTGCCGAATGTAATGAAAAAACACACCGACGGACCTTTGTTCATTTGGCAACTGACATTTTAAACGCTTTTTTCTTTTGTAATTTTATATCGGGGAAACTTTGGGGCGTTTAATGTCCGGAAATATGTTTTAATTTGTTATGTAGATGCGCTTAAGGTGGAACTTTGGGTATAAAAGCGAAATGACTTGCGATTTCTGATAAACTATACGAATCGTTGAGAAGTTTCTTTATTGTAGATATTTTGAAGATAAACTTGCCAATCAGATTAAATTTACAAAAGGTGTAGTTTAGAACGAATGCTGAAATTGAGACCGATTTTTATTAAATGAGGTAACTGCATTAAGTTGAATTTGTCCATAAATGCCTAAGTTTAGGTTTTAAGCCTTTTAAACTCTCTTTACTTTGATTACAATATTACAAAAGTAGTTTTATACTGTATTTTTCTCTCTAAATTGGGTTAAAAGCTCAGCTTGAATTACAAAAAAGTTTTAAAATTAGTTATCATAACTGGAATATATTTTTTACTGCAAAAATCAATAAAATAAGCGCTTCCAAATCATAATTTTTTAAAGCTGCTGAAAAAATCCCTTTCTCCTTCTAAGGAGTATTTCCTCGCTCCAGAATAACCGTAAAAATTAAATTTAAGCAGAGTTCCTTTTAATCTACTTTTTAAAATTCCTTTAAAATTTTTTATTCAATTTTGCCGTATAAACTGACGTTTAATTGTTTCTGGCCTGCCCATAAAAGTTGATGTTTTATAAACAATCGTTTAAAATTTTTATTCCGCTAGCGATTTAAAATTTTTATTCCGCTAGCGCTTTAAAAATGTCAAATCGCTTTAAAAATGTCAAGTAAATGTCAAAATTGAATAAACAGTTGTATTACACTTGCGGATTAAATTAATGTATTAACTCGCGGTATTAACGCGCTTGCGGCTACCGCCGCTCGCGCGTGTAAACGTACCGCTCATTAAACATTAATTTAATCCGCATGTATAATAAATAACTATTAATTACCTTTTACACTCAAAACAAAATAATTACCAAGCACCTAACTCTTCTGTGTTTTATTAAATAAAAACAGTTTGGCGAGTGTTTTAAAACAACATAAATTAAAATCTGCTGATTTTAATTCGCTCCAAGCTTTAAGATTTAATATCCTTGGAAATTTCAAGGTTCTTCCTGCTGTAAAACGAAACTATGTTAGTAAAAGTAATCTTTACACATTTAAAATCAAAGCAAGCTCTTTCTTATATTGTTCATTCTATCTGATATACCAATTAATAGCAGTTTATTATCATAAGATGGCTTCATTTAGGTCAAACTCTATTAATTTTCTGTTTTTGTTCTCCGACTGTATTGTCGTCGAGAAATCGGCGTGTTACCTACGTGACATGTATCTAATATCACTGATTTCTGAAGTATGTTTTCAAGTTGATGTTGTTGCAGTCGCTTCAGTAACACATTATTATTATTATTATTATTAAAATCATAAAACCAAGATGAACGACAAATATAGCAGAAGGAAATGTCAAAAAGAGAAGTAAGCAAACGAATTACAGCAGAAGAAAGGCAAAACAGAAGTTCAAAGCAAACAAAATTCGAAGGTCAAAAAAGGTTATACTGATAAAGGCGAAATCCAAAGAACACTGTTGCCAGTTCGCGGAAATTTAAACGACGTTGCCAAACCTCCTTTTATCTCGGCAAAAGAAGGGAAGAGTGCGAACTAAAGAAACTAAAGGCGAATAGTACCTATATCTAGCACAACGGACCTAACAAAATACAAAAGGAAAAGGCAAAAAGAAGACCCAGAGGAGTTTGAGAAGTTGGAAACAGAATTGCTAGTGTGCAACAGTAGGAAGATCAACACAAAAAAAACGAACAGCAAGGAAAACAGACACCAAGAGCAGGAACACGTAACAGAAGAAATGGAGGCAGTCCTAAAGATAATAGAAAAACTAAAAGAGGAAATGAAACAAGAATACAACAAAAAGCACGAAGAAATGAAAGATGAATTACAAAAGCTACAAGAAGATTGGCAGAAGAAGGCGGAAGAACGGAGACGTGAAAATGTCCTACTCGAAAACAGAATTAAAAAACTTGAAGAACGGATGGAAAATCAATAGAAACAAAAGAAAAAATTAAACATGGTAGTAAAGGGAGTACAATGCCAGGATGATAATGTTAAACAAGCAGTGGAAGAACTGATGGAATGGAAACTGCAAGTTAAACTGGCAATCCGGGAAGCGTACAAAGTAAGGTAGATATAAAAACAAACAAGCAATAATAGTTAAAATGGAAAGCTGGGTAGCTCAGAGAGAAGTGATGAAAGAAAAAGAAACTGATAGAAACTGGTATAATAATCGAAGATGATATGACTTGGAGAGAGAGGAAGATGTAGAGAAAAATAAGGGAAAATTGCCGAAAAACAAAACACTAGTGGTAAACGTGTCCGAATAAGACACCAGAATCTGGAAGTGGAAGGGGAGATATTTAAATGGAACAGAAATAAAGAACTGCTACAAAAAGTAGAGATTAAGAAGGATTCAAAAAACTGAACCAGAAGAATCCTCGAACCACTCAAAAGGCAACAAAAAAAGGCAACGAACCTGGTACATGAGTTTGGAAAACTGAAAATGGGAACTTGGAACCTACAAGGAATTTTTGAGGAAGGAGCAATAAAAACCTTAATAACGGAAGCAACAAAATATAAATTAGATGTAGTAGCATTTCAACAATCACATTTAAAAGGAAAGAATATAAGCAGAATACTGTTTACAAGTGGAAACGAGACAAGAAGATACGGAGTGGACTCTCTAGTACATAAAGACTTAAACGAGTCAGTCAAAGAATTCGGACCATAATCAAACAAAATATGCTACATTAGAGTAAAAGGAAGATATAAAGGCTTAGCGGTAATAAATGTCCATGCACCGACAGAAGCGAAACTGGAAGAGGGTTTTTTGTGAACAAATGGAACAGCTATACCACAAACTACCAAAGCGGGAAACAAAATTGATTGTTGGTGATCTTAACGCAAAAGTGGCGAATGAAAGAATCTATAAAAGTGTAACAGGGGGACAAAGCAAACACAATGAACACAATGATAATCTGGTTAGACTAATAACGTTCGCAATAGAGAATAAAATGGAGATAGTGAGTACATGGTTCTAAAGGAAATAAATATATAAAGGTACGTGGACAAGCCCAGGAGGAGATTACACGAATCAGATCGATCACGTACTAATAGATAAAAGGTATGCACACCTGGTAAGTAGCATAAGATACTACAGGGGCGCAGATGTAAATTCTGATCACTTCTTGGTATTAGAAACCACGAAGAATGAAGAGAAATACAGAACAAAAAAAAGCAGAAGCTAGAGGTAAAAGATATAAAATAAACGAACAGTAAAGCAAAGAAATAGAAAGAGAATACAATGAGGCTGTATACACTAAAGTCAGGGAACTGATATGGGAGCAAGCAAACTCAGTAGAAGAACAATGGAAAGGTCTCGAAGGGATTATAAAGAAAGCAACGGAAGAGAATATACCCATATGCAAGAAAGAAAAAAGGAAATAATAGATGAGTAATGAATGCAATGGAGAAATAGAAAGGAGAAGAGTACTGAGAGTAATGATGTTGCAGACAAAGAAGGAAGAAGATAGGGCATCATATGTAGAACAAAGGCGGAGGACAAAACGGATATGCAGAAATGCAAAAATATTGAACAACGGGAGGAAGCTAGAAATTATAGAAAATAATATAAAAAATGACGATATAGGAAAAGCATATAAAAACATAAGAAACGAAAAAGGAGAAACAAAAACATCACCCATATACTACAAGAACAAAGAAGGGCGATTAAGAGAAGATGGAGATGAAGATGGACAACTAAAAATACTTTACAGAAATCCTGAACCCAACACAACAAGAAGAAGAGGAAATAGAAGAAAGCTAGTAGATGCCAATGATAACAGCAGAAGAAGAAAGCAGCCCACCAACAATGGAAGACCTAGGAAAGGTAATAAACGTAGGTGAAAAACAATAAAAGCCCGGGACTGAATAGAGTAATGGCAGAGAACATAAAATACAGTGGTCAACTCCTAATTCAAAAAATACACGAATTAGTTAAAGGAGTTTGGAAGGAAGAACGCATACCCAGTACATGGAGTAAAGCCGTAATAATACAGATGCATAAAAAAGGGGAAAAGACCATATGTAATAACTACAGGGGCATCGCCTTATTGGACACAGTGCACAAAGTAACAGCGACACTGATAAAGCAAAGATTGGAACGATATGCAGAAAACAGTATTGAAGAGCTCGATCGAAAGCGGCAATAGCGAAATGCAAAAGAGAAGCGGACTCAAGGAGTCCCCTTGGAAAACACTCTGTAGATACCACTTCCTTGCCGGATCTTACGGCAAATTTTGTTTTCCAGAGCAGCATCAGACTTTATACACATCTCGGTATATCAGGGTGGATATGGAGGTCTCCCAGCAAGCGAATGATCAACTCGTGGGATGTGGTATCAAACGCCTTCGCATAATCCACCCAAGCCATTGATAGGTTGCGTCTGTAGTGAACTGCATCGCGGCATATACAGCGGTCTACTAATAAGTTGTCTTTGCAACCTGAATGGCCTCGTTTTGATCCTCGCTGTTCATATATGTTTTACCATACGGGAGCAATGGAGCTCAGGATACGTTCGTATAACACGCTGGTTAAGATTTTATACAGCGTGTTGAGGCAGGTAATTGGCATGTAGTTTTGGGGTCTGGATAAATCCCCCGATTTCGGAATCAGGACAGTTCTGCCCTCCCCCAGCCACTCTGGGATAGTTTCGTGACCCGAGATAAATGCAGTAAACACCCTCGCGAGTTGAGGGTGCACGGACGGGAAGGATTTCCACCAGAAATTATTAATGGCGTCAATTCCTGGGGCAGAGAAATTGCGTTTTCCTCTGAGGGCGCGCCTTATCTCAATGTCCGTTATGGGAGGGCATTCTTCGGCTTGCGGAAGATGTTCATTGCAATACTGCCTGAACTGTACTAGCACGGAACTGCCTCTCACAGGGATGGCATTCTCGTAGATCCCCTTCCAGAAGGTCTCTATAACGTCAGCCGAAGGTGGGTTGCAAGGAGCTTCATTTTTTGAACGGAAAGTGAGGAAGGATTGGAGTTGAAGATGTTATTCTCCTTAATTCACCTTACTTTGTTAACCAATTTCCTCTTGGCGAGAGACAAAGCTCGAACTCTATCTACTGCCTTTCGCTTCATAAGGGTTATTGTAGATATTTTGAGCGTGTGATAGTTAGCGCGAAACCTGCTAATAATGCGCTTACTTTTTGATGTAGGGTGGATAGTGCCCTTAAGAACATCCATCACACATTGTATCTTGGATGTCTCTCGTCGTGCAACCGTCATCTTTTTTGTCAACTGCTGTATACGCCGTTCATCCTTACGTACGTTTTGGTTGTTGTTGCGCACAGGACATAAAACAGTGGCGGCTGCGTATACAGCTCGGCTGACGTCCCACAGATCGTGGTCAGGGGCCAGATAGTCCTTCAGAATGCCATTCATCTGGGCCAGGTCTTCGGCTCTCGGTTTTACTCTAAGGTAGACCTTGATATTACGGTCCTCAATATTGCCTAGAGCACCTCGGAATTCGGCCAAAAGATCTCTCTGAGGAGTTGGAACATCTCTCACATGCTCGTTCTCCAACAGAGGTGGCTCAGTAGAGGCCGAAGCGACTATTTCCTGTTGATCTACACGCTGCTTCGGCATTTGGCGTTTGAGGGAGGCTACCTAGTCCCGCAGGCTTTGCTGGGACATGAAGTTAAGCTCCGGATGGACCTCACATCACAGATAATGGAGTCTAGACATGTAACCTCTCCTCCTAGGCAAAACTGGTTCGAATAAGTTAAGCAGCTCCTGTTTCAACTCCGGCGTCCACACATGACGATGCCGAGGCGGGTTTCTGCCGGTGCCAACTTGATTGGACATCTCCTCCGAGGCTGAAGGCCCGTTGTGCTCGGCAATACTGATTCTCCCAGATCGTAATGGAACCGTGTATAGGCCAGTCCCCGGGGTTGGCCCAATCTGGCCGCTCTAGTGAATTTGCAACTTCCATTAGCTTACGCCAACTTCTGCCACCGCTACCCGCGACTACCGCTTCCCTAGAGACTGAGGTAACTTGACTCCGGAGGGAAGGGGCGCCCATACCCTATCAACCTTAGAAAGATTGCCGTACCCGTTTATTATTATTATTATTATTATTATTATTAAAGAAAATATAAGTGTCGAGGAATCATTCCCATAAATTCTTAGCAATTGCATTTTTTTTTTATGTTTTTGGTTTGTCGTGTTAATTTTCTTTTGTTAAAAAAAAAGTCTTGTTCCTAAATTTCAGAACATTAAAACGTTTTCACTATTAATTCTAAATTTTAATTTACATATCATTTTTAGTTATTGATCTTTCACGTGTGGTTTTTTATTTTTTGAATTATGATACCAAAAACTGTTCTCTTATTGTTTATTCACTGAGCGGTATTTGAGCTTTTGGGATTGTTCTGTCCTGACCTTTAGAATTTAAAATTTTTCTTTGTACCTTTATTTCAAAAACATTAAAGTCTTTAACGCCGAAATTTCGTTTGTCATTTGTGTTGAAAAAACGTTCAGATGGGAACCTCAAAGCAATCTCTGAAGTTTCAAGAAATGACAATTTCATTCCTTGTTTACAATTGTTATTTGAATTGTTAATCAAGTACAATTTGTTTCTCGCTTGAGCTTTTAGCCAGTGCTCTTTAAAAGGGAAAAGCAATATACTAGTTTTTTTTTTTTTTATAAACAAGCAATCACCATATAAATCAAGAAAGCTCATCCTCGCTAGACATTATAGGACTTCTTATACTGCACAGCTGCAATAAGTGCTGCAAGCAGACTTTCAAGTTTTACGCTTCTGCAATTATCCAGAAGGCTTTAAACTAGCATCCATCCACTATTTTCCATTTTATTCAGAACCATCTTGGAGAACCTCTTAACGTTTTATTAGAATACACACTTAACCTGGAACGGAACGTCGGAATGTGGTGCTTATTTCAAACATTTCCTGATTAAAATCTTATTCCTTTCGGCTTTTTATTAAAACGAAAACTACAATCCGTAACCCTTTTACGCTACAATTATTTTACAATTGTGCCAATTCCTTTGATATTGTTATTTGCCGACGCGAACATCTGGTTTTGGTAATCTCTCGAAATCGTAATTATCAAATACTTTACAAATTTTAACGAATTTTCTATGAAAAAAGTAGGGAGAAACAAATTTAAAAAACACTTACGGTTATTGCTACTGTGAATACCATAACCTAAAAAATATCTTAAAATTGAAAACAGATTAAATTTTTCAGTGATGATGTTTAGGAGTATCTAACCAGTTAATCTTGAACATAATTGTACCTAAGTGAGATGTTTTCTTCCTGTTTGGTAACACTGCTTTAGGAAATTTTATGTATAAGCGTATAAATTACAGCGTTATCAGAGAAAAAAATGAGGTTGGGTTTGGAAAACATTAACCGACTTCTTATCGGATTTGAGCCATTTTATCTTGTGCGAAGCCCAGGATGCTGGAGGTTATGTGTTACTGCTGTAATAATTCTACCGTTCGCTGTTGATCAATGAGCCATAAAAGAATTCTTTGTGCTATTTGTCAGAAGTTTGTTTTAATCAAAAACTTTTAAATTTCGAAACAGAAAAAACCGAATCACAATCTTACGTATTCACCAGAGACGGACTGGGCTAGGACGTTGTAAACCCCCCTGACCTTTTGAATTTAGGACATGTACTTCTATTTATTAGATAAAATTTAATTGGAAGAATTTTAACAGGAAACGAATTGCTTCTTTTGGAAATTAGCTTTATTTGAAATATAAAATGGCAGACTTGTCCTTTTTAAACTAAAATGATTGACAAGCGAACAAATTAAAAGTGCAACACTGAAAAAAGGAACTCTTGTCCAGAAAAACTGTGAATAGATTAGAAAGCAGGGGGGTACATAAAGCGTTTTTCTTTTTCTTTTATTTTCAATAACTGTAAGCTAGCTAGATTAACTGCAGTTGTAGCTACAGGCAAATTAATTATTTCCTCGCGACCTCTCGTAAGAATGGTATACGTAATTCCCCATTGTCATTGTCGTGAATTGCAATAAATGCTTTATTAAATCCCATTAAGAAGAGTAAAGTGAATGTAACAAACGTCCATAACAATGTGGAAATTATAGTGTAAATGAGTCATTTATATTCACTTCTGTTAAATTTCCAATAAGCAAGCTGTATATGTTCACCTGCTAAAAGCCGGAGACACAGCTATTACTTTTGTAATTGCCTCAACGTGATGTAACAGTTTTGTGGAAATTGCCCGACTTTCGTCGTTGCACTTCTGCGAACTAATATTTTGGTCGTTATCCACACCTAAGGATGATTATTACATGTTCCACTCCAACTTTAATACACCTAAATTTCCAGTCCCTTCCCATTCCGCCAGTTTAATTTCTTTCGTTACCTTTTTTCTAGACTTAAATTACTTCGAATAATTCGCGCCATCGATTTTTAAAGCTCGTAACTTCATAATATGGTATAAAATGAAAATTCACTCTTATCCTCTATATTTTTACTTGAAAACTTTTCCCATTACTTTATAAAATGAGTGAACCATTAAAACTTCACCATCTTGCAAAGTTTCTTTCTAATTTACGATAAATTTTATTGATTTAAACTATGAAGTCTTTACGCCTTTTTTCATCGCCGCTCTCCAAATTTGAACGAGATTTCTTGAAAGCCAATGGCCTATATTCTGAATGATAATCGATTTCGTGCCAGGGAACCAAAGAAAATTAAAGCTTAAAGCTTGTGTTTACAGAAAGGGTATACGACCGACGCGCGGGTTCACATTTCACTCCTTTATAAAGTATAGCAGGGAGTTCAGTTAGTGGATTTGAAAAGTTTACTGACTATAAAACGCTACTTAGAACTCTCAGTGTTGCTTATCAAAATATTTGAATGGTTTTGCTTAAATATAATTTTCATTCTTAAAAATTTATTTTGATAACAACAGATGATATTTTATTTTTCCTTTGAATGGTTCTGATTTCAGTTATGGAAGGAAGCTTGAAATTTTTTTTAAACATGTGCGGTGTAATTTTAAGACTTTATCATGTGTTTGAAATTCAGCAATTTTTGTTTTTTTAACTTTATCGGTTTGTTTTCAGAGTTAATTATTAAAATTATAAAAGATGTGCGTCTGTACCTTCCAAAACCACCTAAGAGAGAGGTAAGAATAACATTTTCACACAGAGGTAATCGTGAATAACAGCAAACATAGCATACTTGAAAATTAAGCAAACCAATGAAGCGTACCACTTAAAGAAACTTTAGAATTCATTCATGATTCCGTCGTTTTCTACCTGCACAATGAAAGCACCCACATAATAGCTTCTACACTATTTTCGCTAATACATTTCAAATTTCTCTGACATTTGTAACTTACCTGACTTTTCATGCCACCTTGAATGGGGGCCTTTTAGATCTTTGCCGCTCGTTTTACCAAAACATTCTTAGATGCTTTAAAACTGGGCCTTTTTATTAAAACTCTGAATCAGGTTAATTTTGATCTTCGAAAGTTTGTTGTGGCAAATTTGACATTTTGTACTTAGGATAGGAAAATACCCAGAAAAAAGTATAAAATAATTGACAAATAGTTTTATAAATGTTTACAATTAATTTAAAAAAATAATTAATAAGTGTTAAAAAAAATATTTATTTATTATAAACTTTGGTTTGTAAAAATACATTATATTTACATGTCACTTACTATCTAAAAATCTCTTATTTACAAATCAAAAATAATACTGCTTCAAATGCAAGTATAAATAAATATCTACCTCAGTTCACAACCCTAATTTTCACAATTAATTACAATGTTGATCCTCATCATCCATATGTGTAACGTCAATATCTATATCTTCACAGGAAGAAGTGGAAGCTTTAGGTTTTCTGGAACTCGTACAAGTTCTAAGGCAACAACACTTTCCACTATTCGGTATTCCACTAACAACTGGTAACTCTTCCTTTTTGTATTTCACTCTTCGGTTTTGAAACCAAATTTTCACCTGTTTTTCCGAAAGCCTCAAGCAGGTTGCTATTTCTATCCGTCTTAACCTCGATAAGTACATATTCGTTGTGAATTCTCTTTCTAATTCTAATAACTGCGTGCTTGTAAAAGCAGTCCTTATGCGTTTACTGCTCGAATCCCTCACTTGATCCTGATGTTTTGGCGGAGGTGTCGGGGTTGAATTTCGACTTTCAGGAGTTGGAGTTGGGGAAACGTGTGGACTTATATAACTCGGGGACAAACTGTGAGTGCTTCTTGGGGGCGTTTTTCCTGAAAGTGGCAATTCTATGTAATTTCCAGGCGAGGAAGCGCATCGTTTGATTGTGGGTCCTTGAGGAATTCTTGGCAACGAAGCGATGGGCCTTATCGGCGCTTTATGTCCACCGAAAGCTGGATTTATTAAACTATTACTTAACATCTGTTGTTGATGCTGCTGTTGAGCGAGACTTAACGAAAATAAATAACTGCTAA
This sequence comes from Melanotus villosus, assembly GCA_963082815.1. Taxonomy (NCBI): domain Eukaryota; kingdom Metazoa; phylum Arthropoda; class Insecta; order Coleoptera; family Elateridae; genus Melanotus; species Melanotus villosus. Next base: position 57,554,692 of record OY720418.1, on the reverse strand, counting down.
TATAATTCGGCGGATACGGAAAAGGCGGTCTCGACGGTTCCGATAGGAAATTTTTATTGCTAAAGTCTTTGGGCGAGTTGTTGATTAAAGAATCCACGAGGAACGATCTGGACATTTTCGGTTTTTTTAATTCACTAAACATATATGATCGCAAACACCCTACTGATTGAATGAAACTTAAAAGTCCGAATTTATATGCCCCCTCTTTTATTACACGGCAAATTCACCCTGGCGGGTTGTTGTTGTATTGTTAAGGGCTCCGCCTTGGTCTGCCCAACCAGGCCCTACGACCCTGCTAATACTCCCTTGAGCGGAAGAGTAAATAAATTACACACTAGCTAATCTTGTTGCTACTCAAACATTGGCTCGTTTATTTTTATTGCACGGTATTGATGGACTGCAGATAAATTTAAGATTTTGTTTGTATTTACTTTAATTACTGACGAGTAAAAAATTATTACAGTTTTTAGAATCAGTAAATTACTATCTTTTAATTTCTAGGGGATGCTTGATTTGAAAAAGTTCGGAAAAGATCTAAACTGTTTTTGCAAGTATTGAATTTCATTCTACATTTGATTTTTGTTAGTTTTTTCTGGGTAATAATTGTATTATATTATTCTACGAGCGTGATATGATAGCTATTACTCGAAGTTTGCAAAACGAGTGAAAATAAGTATCGTAATTCCCCCACTAAAAAAAAATACATTTTGAAGAATGAATAGAATAAAGTTTTAGTTTCATAAATAAAAATTTTGGAAATTTGTTCATAAATTTCGTTTTTTTATCTTCATCGTAGCAGCCTTCTATTTAATATCTAAATTTCAGAACTTTTATGTAACTGAAAATAAATTATTAAAAACAAGTACCTATTTGGTTTTGTATAATGTTTTTCGAGGTTTAGCGAAATTCCATTCAATTCTACAAACAAGAAAAAATATTACAAATTTAACCACTTTAGAGTTTAGTAATACAAAGAATTACATTACATTTAAGTTTAAATGTTTTATCAATACCCCACAATTTAAACACGTCGTAATTGATTGAGTATTAAAAACATACAATAAAATTTTATTTACGTCATTGATTTAAGACCTGATCTTACCAATAAGTTACCAAACTAAGCCCCAGAAGTTCGACGGGACTTCAAAAATTCCAAATTTCGAAATTTTTTTACTTTGAGAATTACAGATTCAATTCAATAATTTTGTACAACAAGTTGTTGTTATATTAAATAACTTAAATTTCCTCAAAATTACTCCACTTTTTCAATTTTGACCTGATGGAACGATAAGTTAACTTGCTTACATTCGCTGGTTACACATGTGAGGTTTTAAAACGATCAACCTTTTAATCTGACACAAAAAATATTTTAATTCATTTCATATTCATATATTCATAATGGCCTATCAAGTACAATAAGAACAGAGTTGAATATCTACCGAATTACCCTTCAACATTTGTAATGTTATTATAACGAACGTGTTTAAAAATAATTGCTACTGATTCAAGAGGGTTGCAACCCTTTAAGTCAGTTCTACCATTGGTCGGATCATAACAAAGCCTTTTAATCATTATATATGGGAGGAGTTCGGCCCTTTTAAGCACGTTAATCTTATTTTAAAGTTTTAGGATTTGTTGCTACAAATATTGGATAGATGGGTAGGATTTTTGAGGATGCATTCTCCGTTTTTTAGAGGTAAAAATGTTATTACAACAATGGGGCTGCATTTCAAAAATTTGTAAATGAGCCAAAAACGTTATTTGAGTTTTCAATCTACAAAATCTTTCCAAAAATTTAAAATATGAATTCGCCTAAAAGATTTTTAAATTTAAATCAAATAATGATTTATTTGAATCTGCTTTTCTTAGTGTTGAATTTTTAAACGTTTAGGTATGTTTATTTGATTTCTTTTCTGTCTATAAGGGTTCGATTCAACTTACAAAGACAAGCAAAATTAACCCCGTTGTAAAAACGGAATAACCTCAAATTCAAGGTATTCGGAAAATTAATATTCATTTATTCTTAGTAAAGTTTATGTAAAGTCGGAAAACTTTTCAGCTGCGAAAATTCTCCTTGATTATTCATAGGACCCAGTGATCGATCGGGTAAATGGAATATCGGAATAATAAGATCACGTCATGTAACCGTATAGCCGAAGGTAAAGTATCAAAACAAATCCAACCCCATGAAAAGAGCAAGGTGGAACTTACAGGACATACAATAAGTAAACAATACCGGTCATAATCCGATAAAAATAGGGCAATATGTGTAGAAAATTGCTTTTAAAATGAATATATTACAACACATATTGTTAGAAAATCCGAGATTATAGAAAATGTGTATTTTGAGACCCCCTTTTATTCAAGGTTTATGTCGCACGTTTGCTGTCAAATGCGATTAAGATTAGCAAAAGTGACATTTGATACAAAATGCTCTATAGCATCGGAAAACATTGCTTTGCTTTCAGATATGAAACCGTTACCGATATTTCTACCTCAAACACGATGCGAAAATTATTAAGGAAAACAATTGTGTCTTCGTAGTTCGAAACACATACGGTTTTACTAAATGTTACGTATAGTGGAGCAGGCCAGCAATTAAACACGATTATAATTAGTGAGAACATATTTAATTATGTACCAATTTCGGAACCTATCGTGTTCGTACGTAGAAAATTGGCAAAAAACTACTAGCGAAGAATAAGAAAAATATTTTAAAATTTTAGGTCTTTTTTTAATTGCGGTTAACTTCTAATAATCATTCTAACCTGATAGAATTCTAAGGTAAAAAACACTAATATGTTTGGTGATTTTTTTCTTAAAGGAAAAGGCTTTCCACTATTTTTAAGTTTATACAAATTATGCATAGATAGGATAGCAACAAAGAAGATTTCAACAAAATTAACCTAAATATTTTCATCAAAAATCCCAGATTTAAAATTGGACATCTTAAATAATTAACAGGTTTGACAAACTCCTTTTTACTAATTTTTCAGCAGGCAAGAATCTAAACTAAACAATTTGAAAGTATTTTATTCACAGACCTCAGTTTCAATATCGATTGAAAATTAAAATATAATTTGTTTTAATATTCCAACAGCACTAACCATGTGAAACCGGTGAAACTAAGAAGATACCCTGGCAACGCCGTCTACGTAATAGGTACTACTTTTATTTTATTTACCCAATTAAGCTGCTTTAGTTTCTTTATGTTTGTTCAATGCACTTCTTCGAGACGATCGTGGAATTATGTCAAGTACTGATGTAAAAGTTAATGATTAAATAAATATGATTGAAAACGCGAACTTTGGTCTACTTAGTTAAATATTGTTTGGCTTTTGCATGAATAGTATAGCGTGTCCCAGGATAGATGTTACAATAGGTGTGATGGACAAAAAATTTTTGAATTTTATTTTAAGATTGTGGAATTAAGCCCTGCTTGGTTTGAAGAGAATTTTTAGAATATTTTCAGTTTTTGAAAAACAAGTTGGCCTTGACATTGAAGCGAAAACTATTTTCTTTTCAGGTAAAGTACCCTTTTTGTTCATGATACGGCAAAATTTTACTAAGAAAAGTTGTTCATAATAAGAAATTACGGCCCTATGCAAAATTTCAGGAAGATTAGTCAACGACAGTTTTTTCATGGCCTCCTGGCAGTTATGTGGAATCAATAATTTATTGTCGATCTGTGTTATTATTATGTTTCGTAAGTTAAATTTCTTGTAAATGCTATTTGTTTCGTTCAATGTTCTACAAAGAAAATTTTGAATAAATACAATTTCTTTTGTTTAATCTAAAATGTGACGGTTTAATCAAAGTAGGTAGATCTTCCTGAAATTTTGCATAGGGCCATAATTTTATATTACGAACAACTTTTCTTAGTAAAATTTTGCCGTATCATGAACAAAAAGGGTACTTTACCCAGTGGCGTATTTAGGAATTTCGCATGGGGGGGGCCTGGGGTAGGTATATAAAGGGAGTTCAAAAATGTGTGCGGTCAAGTTGCCTTTGAAAATTTGTTCGATATTTAATCTTGATAACAATAGTACCTACTGAACATTTCCACTTTACATATTTCATTGATACGTAGTAAAGGAGAAGGAATTAGGGAAAGAAGAACTTCTTGCTGGCGTTCGTCATATTTTTTTTAATCTGGCTGCTTAACTTCAATATTAAATAAGAAATAATAACTATATGTTAAGTCCAAGGGGGGAGCCCAGGCCCCCTGGGCCCCCCCCATAAATACGCCACTGACTTTACCTGAAAAGAAAATAGTTTTCGCTTCAATGTCAAGGCCGACTTGTTTTTCAAAAACTGAAAATATTCTTAAAATTCTCTTCAAACCAAGCAGGGCTTAATTCCACAATCTTAAAATAAAATTCAAAAATTTTTTGTCCATCACACCTATTGTAACATCTATCCTGGGACACACTGTAGAAACCGTTTCTGATTTTTCGTATAAATTATTGGAGCTTAAAACTGTTTTTTTAAATTAGATTTCACTTTTCTGCTCTTCTACTTTTGATAAATTTAAAATAAGAAAAGATGTGTAAATAAAATGAAGACAAAATTTTTGTTACAAGATTTCCAAATTAATTCAAGTTTTTTAAAAATGTATCCCGAAGAAATCTGTATTTAAACTTTTTATTTTAAAACGTCTGAAATTTAGGTTTTTGTTTTCAAAAGTTAACTTCGAAAACTTTTCACACTGGTAACAGAATTTTTATGTGTGGTTTAGGAGTAAGAAATTCAAATTACATCAAATTTTTTTATGTTGTTTGTATTTCAGCTGTGTAATTAAGTTTTGAGAAGTTTGCGCCTATCAAAGTTTTTATATTTTTAATGTTTTCCCCCAAAAACTTAGTTTTAGAGAAATGTTTATCCAAGTCCCCCGTAAGTTTATTTTGTTGCTACAGTATATCTAAACTTTTAAACAAACGAATTTGTTTGAATTTGGAACATTTTCAGACGAAGACAGACGTTAATAACAATATGTATGTTAAATTTTCCTGAACTAAAAATCCAAGAAAATTAAATTATTTGATATCATAAATTATTAAAATACATTGAAAGTGTTTCCTCATAGGCGTCAATATTTGAATAATAATTACAATTCACAAAGAGAAGATTTTCAAAAATATCGATAATTTGTTGCTTTAAACAAGTTTTAGGCCAGCGACGTTTCTGTTTTTAAAAGAACGACCACAAAATAATGTCTAACGAAAGCTGTAACTATAAACTTTAGGGTGAAAGTGTTCTCCAAAAGATTTAGTTTTATGCAAGTTAGAAACCCCGAAAGTGCTTTTAAAAGTTTGTATATTTATTTAGAGACCTATTTTGGGGATGAAACTTTTATTTAATGTCGAACGAAACGAATGATTTTGAAAGACGAAAAATTTTCTCCAATTTCCTTTTTCTTCAAAAACCAAAATAAGTATAGTCGGAGGAATGAAAGATGGAAAAATAGCAATATCCACACGTACGTGAAAAATTATTGGAACTTTTTAGATGGACGAGTTGTCTGATAATGGCTTTGACAGAGACGTTTGCCGTTTTTTGATTGATTATACTTTTGATTTATCGTTCGAAAATTTCAAAAACACGCTGTTATTATCGGGTGTTATTGTAAACTTACATGAAACGAAGTAATCGATTACTGATGTCCATTCTAGTGTCACTTATTTGTACGCTATTTTTGTAGTTACGTTGTTAGAGAATTAATAAAAGGTTTGTTTAATGAGCTTTAATCTGATTTTGCTTTTCTGTTTAAAGTTATTGTCATTCATATTTTAAATAACGAAAATCTAGAATTTTCTGCCCTTGAAGCCAATATAACAAATTGAGTTTGTTGAAAAATAATAATTTTTGTAATCTTTTGCAAAATATTTTTAATAAATCGTTAGATCACAATATCAGATTCAGATATGTCGAATAAAAATATATAAAAAGTTAATTAGTATCGCGTCTTTTAGAGTCGATCTAGCTTCTTTTCTAGCTTTTTCTGCCGGATTGACAAGTTTAACATGGGAAATGATAGATTTTATACTCTATTTTCAGAAGACCTAAACTTATTTGTTGTTAACAAATGTAGCTTGTCAACCACAAAGGAAGTTTTCCATGTGACATAGTTAGGTTCAGTTTAGTTTTACCGCAATTTCAGGTTTCATTTTCAAAATTCATATTCTACAAACAATGTGAATACATTGCTTTACATAAAAGATCAGTCTACTCAAGTAGAAATATTTTATCTGTAGGCATTACAAATGCATTACCTCCATACGTAGGTATGTCGATACGAGTATATTATACAGTGCGGTCGTTTAGTCTGGAAACCTGGGAATAAAAAGTTGTCCGTTCATTTATGGAAAAAATCCTCGGACAGGCCAATTTTTATTTTTTATTGCACACATTTTGAAATATCGTTAAAATTTTTTCCGCCATATTTGAAAAAGTTATGACGTCATCGCCATTTTTTATTTCGAAAATTTTCAAGTTCAAGGTCATACTTTTTGACATTTTTGGTTTTAGAATTTCACGAGGAATCCAAATCTGCCAAAAAAATGGGGGTAGCCATTTAAAAAAATTGGCGATGGCGTCATAACTTTTTCAACTATGGCGGAAAAAATTTTAACGATATGTCAAAATGTGTGCAATAAAAAATAAAAATTGACCTGTCCGAGGATTTTTTCCATAAATGAACGGACAACATTTTATTCCCAGGTTTCCAGACTAAACGACCGCACTGTATAATACCACAACAGCACACATGTTAGGTGATAGGTGATAGTATGACTTCCATTTACAAAGAAGTATAACCCTTCGTCAATCATTCTGTTACCAACATATTTCGGAGTTGAATTCACATTAAATGCATATTTTGTTATTGTTCAGTATATTTCATATTTTGAAGATATCTGAACATAACAATTTTACTGCTCCTGAAGAATTGGTTTTCCTGGATAGCAATTCTAAAAAATAATTGAAAATTATTTATTAGTTTGGCAAAATTATCGAACATGCTGAAGAATGCAATGAAAAGGTAGTATTTCGTATTGATCTCATAAAAAAATGTACATATTTATAAGTAACTCCCAGATGGCTAGAATTATCAATAATAGTATGTATACTATGGCAGGTTTGTTCAAGTTCAAGTAAAGGCTACCGTTTATGTCACCAAAATCTTATCAAAATTCCTTCTAAAACGAAAATTGCTAGATATCTTAGTAATTAGAAAGGATCTAGCGAATTAATAAAACAACATTTATTGGCCGAAATTGCAAATTTTACAGTTCCTGTAGTAAACATCTATTAATTAACAGGTGATATAGCAACGCGATCGTGGCTCAGCTGGTTCAGCGTGCGTATGATCACTGAAATGGCTCGGGTTCGATTCCTAGGACTACACATTCATCGAAAAACCCGACCGCTGCCTTCGGATGGTAATAGCAAAATATGTTTTCTGCCTTTTAAATCTTCTCTGGAGTAAAAATGCCAAACACTTCCATCGTTCGGAACCCACGTAAAGCTGTAGGTTCCCTACAGTCCGTAGGCCACGTTACACGTACACCACAGGCATATGAAGAGAAGACGGCAACATCCTATAAGGATATGCCACTCTAAGAAGAAGATGACAATAAAATAAAATTGCTTTATAGCAGAGCGGAAGACCGAATATATGGTCTGGGTACATGCGGTTCTGATACTATCAACCAGGACAATATTCTTTAGCAAATACTATTGAAGAATTTGAAACACTTTAACAGACTGTAGTTTTATTGTCTCAGATAACATGTCATCAGATGTTGCCGTTTTTAAAAAATTTGACAGTGGATACTTAAAAACTTACATAAATTATTCAACCCTTTCGAATTTACCATTATTCTTTCGATTTCTTCCGCGCTCTTAAAAATGCTAGAATAGTAATTTTTCTACTCCTACTATTGAAAGTTGATCTTTCCACATGATTTTTAACGCTGAAAGCAATTGTTTGTCAAAACTGTGCTACAAAATCCAAAAGTGTGTTGCAATAGTATATTGTAATACAAGTGTTGAAAGCTTATGTTTGCCACACGAATGTGAAGTCACATTAGTGTGGCAAAAACAAGCTTTCAACACATGTATTACACGCTATTTTTTCTACAACCACATTTCCATAAAAAAAATTTAAATATTTCTGCAAAATCTAACATTTTTATTTGCGTGTGGAAAAATTACTTTCCGCACGCAAATTTCACTTGTTCGGCAAACACTTATTTTCAATACTCGTATCTATGGAGACGAAGTATGAAAAGCCCACTTTCCATGGTGGGAGTAGAAATTAGTAATTTGTAATACAAGTGTTGAAACTTGTTCGGCAAACACTCATTTTCAATACTCGTATCTATGGAGACGAAGTCTGAAAATCCCACTTTCCATGGTGGGAGTAGAAAAAGTAATTTGTACACATTCTTGACGATACTGCCTTGAACATGGGCTAACTCGACATGATGACCGTCAGATTGAGACACTGTGATACCACCATGAACGAGAGAATTGATTTCGAGAGTTTTTGTACCGGGTGATGATGTTGATTGGCATGATGAAAATACCTATAAGCAAGGAGCAGTATACTGCTCTTTGCTATAAGTATGTGTGTATACATAGGTTTGCGATAAACTGAAGGTGCAAGATGACCACTCGGTTTACGGGTTACCAGGACATCAAGAAAAGGGAGAAAACAGTTTGATTCTATTTCTATAGTGAATTTGATATCAGGGTGTTGATTGTTGAGATGTTCTAGAAATGAAGTAAGGTTATGTCTTCCGTGGGACCAAATAATAAAAGTGTCATCTATACAACGGAACTAGACCTTGGGTTTTAAATTAAAAGATTCTAGGACTACTGCCTCAAAAGGTTTCGTAAAGATGTTTGCAACCACCGGTGAAAGGGGAGAACTCATAACAGCGCCTGTCATTTGCTTGGTTGTTAAAATATGTGGAGGAAAGGCGCTTTTTAACGAGAATGGTTAAACTTGCAGCTTTGCCATCTTGAACAGTAACTCTTCGATGATTGAGTCAGGGATGGGGACCTTTGTGAACAAAGAGGTAAGGTCATTAGGGTCTATAGTGAGATTGTCGATGAGATTTACAAAGTGGGAAGAATTTAGAAGATGTAACAAATATTTCCCTGTATATGCCTTAAAAATGGTTAAATTGTAGGGGGAGGAATTTATGGTATTGACAATGGGTTTTGTTCTATGTGAATTTTAGGAAGATAATACAACCTCAGCGGTTTGGATTCACGACGGATTAGACGACGTTGAATATCCTGTGGGAAATCAGATCATTTGATGAGTGTGACAACCTTCGGTTTGATTTTGGAATTGGGGTCATGGTTAGCCACATATTGAGTTTTATCTAAGTTAACAGTAGCATTACCCTTGTCAGCTGTTAATATTGTAATGTTAGAATTGAATCGAAGGCAACTCTTTCTTCCTTTGGGATACTGCAAGATGGAAGTTTCTCAGAACGAAGACTGTTCGGGCAACCTAACTATAAATTTCAACATCTTGAAGGCAGACAGTGGTTAACGGTACATTTTGAGAAGGGACAGTTATTAAGCCCTTGGCCCGTCGTCAGTGAGTCGTTACCAGGCCTTCCTACAGGCAACAATTATAATTAAATGTAAAAATAAGAATATACAGTCCACTTGTAAATGTCGTTTTTATTGGCCTCATAGCCTAAACAAAGACACTTGGTTGTTTCGAAGTGAACAATGTCGGCATACTTTTAGGGAGTGTACGAAGTCAACACTCAACTGAACTGACAGTGTCCTCGATGGGAATTTTGGAGGAGCTACAGAAGACCTTTGAATAACAATGAAGACTCGGCTGAAGTTAAAGATTCACAACGGTTTTAGAACGTGCATGATTTAAAAAACTGTTTTTGGGTCTAGGGGAATCAAACTTACGGTGGGCAGCAGTAATAAGTTCAGGTTTGAGCCTGGACATAGATGATCCTATCAACATTTATTAAATTAATTGTTTATTGTTTCAGGTAACTTCAGGTAACCTTTAATTTTTGCGGAGCGTATTTGTATAATGTAGTGCGTGTTGTGCAATTTTAGCAATACAAGATATTTCAGCTTTGTAAATGAAAACTCACTGGTTTCCTTCCTACATATCTTAGTTATGTATTCTACTGTCAAAACGCCTACTGAATGTCTCCAAGAGACAGATTGTAGATAATAAATAAAATAAAAAAAAGAATTTATTTTTACATGCTTGTCGTTTGTTACTATCAAACCCAAATTATTACTTACACGGCCTACTCGATTTTGGAGAGATCCGTCGTTATATGGCCTGTTCAGACTTCAGATGCTAGTTTCAGGTGTGCTCTGCATGGTGCCAATTACCGCCAGAAACAGTTTTATGTCAGACATGCTAGGTTGTAACAAATTTAAATTTAATTAACGGCCGATGCCGGCCTCGATGGCGTCAAGGTTGCCATACTTGCCTTGTAAACTAGAGATTTCAGGTTCGCTTCCCGGTCCAGTTCGGTGAGATTTTTAATGTGGAAAAATATCTGAAAGTATGCTGTCCTTCGGATACGACGTAAAAACCGTAGGTTTCTTGTCAATGTCTTGGCATGATAAAGACTCCTTCCAGGGGCGGAAATACCTTGGGTTCGACAAAATTCTAGTTGGATAGTGCTAATAACCATAGTAGTTGATATTGAAATCCCTGGCACCCGCAAGCCTAGATTTCGCCATTAAAGAAATAAATAAATAAAAAATTAACGGTCGATAACCAAGATTTGCGCAGTTGTCACAACTTTCAAATTTGTTGTAGTTTATTTCTGTTTATTATCATTTTTGTGTTATTGTTTCTGTTACCTTATTGTTTGTTATTGTTGTATAATTATTTATTGAGTTACTGATAAGATTAGTCTTGTATTACTAGTGGTAGCTGTTATTTTAAAGTACATAGTAATAAGTAATACCTTCTAATAAATGTTTTATTTCTACCTGCACAAGTTCCAGTCGATTTAGATTTAGATCATTACAAGACTTTCCTTCAGACCCTGTCTCAAGAAAGAAATGGCTTGGTACAGTATTGCAGTTTAAATGAAATTCTTTATAATATGAATTTATCTGTCTCTTTTAATATGCATTTTATTTCTATTTGGAAGAAAGTTATTACAAGCAGGTGCACTTCCTACATTGTGTTCAGTAATTTCTTAACATTTGAAAATGCCTGGTTGCCACAAATGTTATTATCGACACATCTTCCTTTTTTAAACCTTCGTGAAAAATCAGCTGATATTACATTTCACATAACGTTAGCTCACAACTGTTTAGTTAAGTTTCAAATCAGGAAGCTAAAGGGCGTCATGCGGAGCACAAAATTATAAAGGTATTTTTTGAAACTTACCAGGCCGTATAACGATATTTCTCGTTAAAATCGAGCAAACCGTGATTACTTATATTTAACATATTTGAACTGAAGCTTAAAGGAGATATACCAGTACAAATCAAAATCTACCGCAAATAACTTTTCATTTGAACGATCGTTATGAAATATTAAGTAATTTTGTAAGTTAGCTTAACCTACTAATACGACTAATGACATTAAAATCCATTAACAGTATCTAGAATTTTTTAGTAAAAACATTGCTATTTGACTACGGTGTGATAATTTACTCAAACTCAAATAATGTTTAACTTAAACTGTATGGATTAGCTACGAAGTGTATCAACGATTAAAAGGATAATTTTTTTGGTTATTTCAGGAATTCTTAGAGGTTTAATGCAGCAGTTTTGGATATTTCAGAGGACTCCTCTTAAATCTAAATTGTTTTTGCTAATAGTAATTTCTGCAAAACTGATTTCATAGCAAAAAGCTATTCAAAATGTTGAGGATATTTTATATTTTCGAATCTGAAATGTATGAATTCAAAAGAGTTCTTTAGAAGATGTTAATGCTGAAGTTTGTTCACTACAGGTTTTCATTTTCAGGAGGATTTATTTTATGTACTTGAGCTGGCTAGTAAGTGCCCTTCTTGGACTAAGCGAAGCATTGATTTAATCCCCTATGACTAATTGCTTCGTAAATAATTTATTTCTTATATTTCGGTATTTAATAATTAATCCTTGCTAGTTTGAAACTTAAATTCATCGATTTAAAACAGTTAATTCTATGTATTTTTCACAAAGTGTTAACATTGAAGTTGTTCATTATAGCTCTATATTTTCAAGAGAAGTTATTTTATATATTTGGGCTTTACACCCAGTTTGTGTCATTCATGATTTCGACAACGGGGTTAATTATTTTATATAGGTAATTGATTAGACTTCACAACCAGTTCGTATTCTTTTTCAAGGCGGTAAAGGGCTAATTGTTAAATAATAATTAATGTTTCTTTCAGCACCTAATAATTATTCATTTTTAACTTGAAACCGGAATTTATTTATAAATCCAAAACAGTTAGGTCTGTGTATTTTTCAGGAGATACTAACACTATAATTCTTTATTGCAGCAGACTTTTTATAAAATACGGATAATGATAATTACTGTTTTAATAGTAATATTTTATAATAAATAATGATAATCTAATTTTTTAAATTGAAAAAGCATTTTTAGCATCATCAACATACAAAAATAACCCTTATGACCTTTCTTCCTAACAGGTTATGCAAACTAATGACCTATAGGCTAGGAAAAGGTAAAAACGTCGCTAAACAAGGAGCTAATTGAACCCCCAGTGACTAATTATTTATTTAAATAAATTACTCACTTGAAATGAATCAACCCAAAATCCAAAAATTAAGTCCGTATTTTTTTCAGATGATGTTATATTTTTAACGGGAATTATTTTATGTATTCAGGCTTTACAACCAAACGCCGTATCGAAAAGAATGGAAACAACTTCAGCGCGATATAATACCGTACCATGATATTTTCAGATTTGAATATCGACTTTTTCGTAGTGTTGGCAGTTCGTTTAATACGTTGTCAAAGTTATAGCGTGAGCTAAGTACTTTTCTACAAAATGCAGGGACTTTCTGGTGTGAAATGGAAACGAATTCTGGACAAATGGAATTGAGAGAGGGGAATCTCTATGCGAAAGCTAGTGAAAATTGAAAATGTAAGTGTAAAAGCAGTTTTTAATGCAATTAGAAAGTACGAGGAGGAGTTGTCCTTCGAGGATAAGCAAAAAACTGGTCAAAAATCTGGCCCTTCCATATTTTTCGATACAGTCTTAAGTACGTGCCTTTCTTGATTTCGGTAAGGGAGCTGATGAAACTTCCGAAGGCTTTTGTTTTGTTTAAATAATTCTGTTTCTTGTATTTCACTTTTCTGCAATTAGTATATATTTTAGCACTTAACAGTTATTTATTTTCGGATTGAAACTGGAATGTAGGAATCCAAAGCAGTGAATACTGTATTTTTCAGAGGATGTTTATGACAACCCTTTATTTTTAAGAGAAATTATTTTATGTATGTATCTGGTCTTCACAGCCAGCATATGCTGAGGACTACTTTAACCCTATTAACATTATTAAATTAATTTTTGTGTTTAACTCTTTCAGCATTTAATTATTATTATTTTCAGCTTAAAACTGGAATTTATTTATTTAAGACAGTGTGTATCTGTGTATCCTTCAGAAGATGTTAATACAGGAGTTTACTTTCGAAAACCCTTCTTTAATTCGGCGAGGGGGCCGATGTAATGACATGGATAATTTTTTGTTTAAATAATTGAATTTATTATGTTTAACTTTTTTCCGACGCTCTGTAAAGGGCAGAAGGATTATGTTGAAGAAGAAGAAGAAGAACTTTTTATCAATTAATACCTCTTTCAGGACGTAACCATAATTCCTTTTCAGCTCCACACCAATTCTATGTCTATTTACTTATATGTATATACTACTGCTGTGATGGAGTTTTATGCCTGGTTTATTATGGTTGAATGAACGTTTGAGGGTACCTGGTATGGTGAATCTTTTTATTGATTCTATTGTCGACGAAGACATAAAGTGTTTTTCATATTGAATTACATGCTATTACTTTAAAAGCCAAGATGGTAAAGACTGCTTAAACTGTGTAATATTTGTAATATATTAACATCGTTTGTTTTGTTCCGGCTTATTTGTTGGAAGCTAACAGAGTTCTGTGACTCAAAAGAAGCACTTCATTTTCAGGTATTTTCAGAACAACCCGCAACGGAAATATAAGATTAACGCATGTGAATGTGAGAGACTGTCAATTACAGGGTGTGCAAAAAGTGCATTAATACAGGCTAGAAGACGTCCACGTTTCCACCAGATCGTTTTTAAGAGACTCCGCAGATTTGTGGGGCTTAACACAAGCATTTGCCTCAAGAATCCCTCAAATGGCGTAGTAGAATGAATTCAAATTGGGTGAGTATGGTGACCACCTTTGCAAATTGATAAAAAATGGAAAATGTGCTCTGCAGAATTGTTGAGTCGAATTTGCTCGATCAGCCGGTGCTGAATCCTCCTGAAATGTTTGGTTTGGTTCAGGGAATCACTACGTGTACCAGAACATCGGTGACGTAATTGTTCTTGTTAATTTTTATACCGCTTTCGACGAAAATCGCGTAAGTTTTGCCTGCAAAGGGCACACCAACGCAAACAATAACACTTGCAGGCTTCTGAGTGCGTGAAACGATACGATCTTTTCTGTTAACTTCCGAAGAAGCACTAAGAAGTACTCTGTCTTTTTGGACTTTGTGGGTGTGCTCAGTGGTGAAATTTTTTTTATCGGTGAAGAGGGTCCTTCTGTGGAATTGGCCAGCATGCCTATGCAACAACTGTAGGTAGCGTTGCAAGCGCACTTCATACTTTTTATCGTTGATGTCCTGGTGTTTTTGTCGAACGTTGGACTCACATATATTATACTAATTTCTGTTGCCATTTGTCTGATCAATCGCCGAAAAATTAGCCTGATTCGTTCACGAATGATTTTGCGATTGGCAGTTCGTGGTGGTCCACTTCGCGGACGGTCTTTAGTAGTGTGTCCTAACTCCTTGAAACATTTAACTGCTTTGGACACGACAGATGTTTCGACAATTGAGCAAACGAACGATCTCGACTTGATGCTTTTTTTGCAGATGCAACGAAATTATAGCATTACGTACATCTTCTCGTGCACTAGCTATTTAGAAGAAAAGAACAAAAAAAACTCTGAATGGATACTTATATAGATAGACAATTGAATGTCGAAACCAAAGCAAATAAACTCTTTTACAAAAATAATCTATATTTACGAAATATTTATAAACAAGCAAAAGTTGCCAAAATTTTTGCGCACCCCGGGTTACCTGATTTGTTTATCTTTTCTTACTATAATAATTAAGTTCGTGGATCACTTGTAGTTGATTAAACTGACCTAAACAGGCTTTAGTAAAATGTTATAACTAATGTTTGACTGCTACATTTTTATAAAAAATATTTTCAAAAACGAACAAAGAAAAACACCTTACTACCTTAAGGATTTCAAGGAAAATAAGTTTAAATATAAGTTGTTTGGGATTATAATTTCCGTAAAATTGAGTAATGTAATTTCAATTTTTAAAGATTAGTTTTAAGGTCTAAATAATTTAAAAGGCTATTCATTATTTTAGAGACCCCCCCCCCGCATATTTCAAAGGATTTACCCAAAAGTTACTAGGTTACTAATCTTAATATTTTTCCAATGATAAGTATCAAGGGTCAGTATTCTCACCTTATATTAAATTTAACATCATGTTGAATTACCGTGGCAATATTGTGTATCTCTGTTATACACATATAAAATCACTATAAAGCTATATCGTTTTATGTTGACGACACAACTGTAGTTAATGAGAGCTTTAAACAAGGGGTGCGAATACGGCCCATTGTTTTTTGTTATTTATTTCTTTATGCAATACTAACTCCATTCTTTATTTTTTCTGGCTTCAGCAGTCCTTATTCTTTGGAAGTATGCTTAATCAATACGAGTAGCATTCTGTTTCAGCTATCGGTCCTAAAAAAATTAACAAAAGTTGTTTCGTTTCTTTGATTAACTGCACACTGCAGTTGTTATTGTTTTTCTTTTAGTTTTAAATATATTTTAGGGTTGTTTTGAAATACGTAATAGACAGAATAATAAATTGTGATGTGCGGAAGTGTCGGTTCGGTTTATGAAATACTTTTCAGTTCCTGATAGAGTACGGAGTAAAAATCGTGGCGCAATAAAGATAAGAGTTGTTTAAAATTACAGTTGTACTTTGGATTTCTTCTTCAAATATCACCAGATCTGCATTTGGATAACAATTTGCTACGTGAATTACATAAGGTTTGTAAAGATAGTAACTACGTTGACTTGAAAACAATATGCAAATTGTTAAGAAAGCAGCATATCGAAAACATTAATGATGCTAAAAACGGTATAATGATGAACGGATTTGAACTGCAAATAACAAGTCACGCCGTGTGGGGTGTAATTAACGAAAACTCGAATACAAAAAAAAAACATCTAAATATCGTTCCAAATACTTTGATAAATGATGTGAATATGTATAGTATAGTCGAATTGGCGATTCAGGTAATGCGCGTCATCAATCACATGATCAACGGTCGGCGTTACCAATCATGCGCGAGAAAAAAATACAAAATGTAATTGCTAAATATAAATTATTTTTGTAGTTTTCTAAGATTGGGCAGCCGTGTTTAATCACAAGGTCTATAAATTTTTGAAAATAAGAAAAAAATCGGGTTTTTATTTTCTAATTTAGCTCATATTTATTTTTTGTAAAGTTAATATTATTTTTGGCATGTTTATATTATTTCACTTACAAATTTTTGACAGATCATTTTGTATGTCATTGTCATTGCGATATAATAGGAAAATGTCAACAGAAAATTTAGGTTATAAAATTTTTAAATCGTTTGAAACTTCATGTAGACGTATCAAGTTATGATGTCATAAAATTTATTGATGACGTGCATTACCTGGCTCGAAAATTGGACCATATAGCCAGTGAATTTAATCGTTACTATAGTCCAATTGGCGATCCAGGTAATGCGCGTCATCAATCACATGATCAACGGTAGGCGTTACCAATAATGCGCGATAAAAAAATACAAAATGTAATTGCTAAATATAAATTATTTTTGTAGTTTTCTAAGATTAGGCAGCCGTGTTTAATCACAAGGTCTATAAATTGTTGAAAATAAGAAAGAAATCGGGTTTTTATTTTCTAAGTTAGCTCATATTTATTTTTTGTAAAGTTAGTATTATTTTTGGTATGTTTATATTTCCAATTTCCAATTTCACTTGCAAATTTTTGACAGATCGTGTTGTGTGTCATTAACGTTTGTCTGACATTTGACGTTTTTTAGGTTATAAAATTTGTAAATCATTTGGAACTTCATGTAGACGTACCAAGTTATGATGTCATAAAATTTATTGATGACGTGCATTACCTGACTCGAAAATTGGACCATATATAAATTCTATGGATTATTATCTTTAGATTTTTCTCCGGATGCTTTTCATGATCTAAACTGGGCATCAAATTGCAATACCATATATTTAGTACCTGTTAATACTGTTGAAATCATTAAAATTATTTGTACACTTCCCAATAAGAAATCGTGTGGCAGTGATGAAATATCCCGTTTTTCACTTAATTAGTTGCTGAATTGATAGCTTCACCATTAACTTTCCTTATAAACCTTCCATTTAATATGCGGTGTTTTCCGAGCCAGTTAAAACATGCAGTTATTATTCCTGCATTTAAAAGAAAATTACCCTAACGGTTTTAGTAATTACAGACCTATTGCTCTACTATCCGTGTTCGCGAAAGTATTTGAAATGGCTTTCCTAAGCAGACTAACAACTTTTTTTTACAAAATTTAAACCACTAAATTTAAGACAATTTGGGTTTTCTCAGGTAAATCTACGCAAAATGCATTATTATTCGTCTTTGATAATCTATTTTGAATGCAAACTTAAATTTCTTGGAATATTCTTTGACCTTACTTAAGCGTTCGATAACATCAACCACGAGTTACTACTGAAAAAATTAGACAGATGTATACAGTTAAAGAAGGTCTTGCTTTATCCTGGATCAAACTTTGTATGTAGCGAAATGATCAAAAATTTAATTTTACCTCCAAAACTGTAAGATTATGGGTAGCAAGTCCAGTGTTATGGAGCCCTTTCTATTCATTATATTTATAAATGATTTGGTCAATTACCTACACAATAATTTTATTACACTGTTTGTGGATGACACTTCTGCTATAATATTTACTAGTAATTTTTATGCACCATGTGTTAATGCTAATATATGTTTGAAAAAACTTACGGAGTTGTGTCAAGTCAATTGACTTGTATTTAACTCTAGCAAAACAAGCATCGTACATTTTATGCCAAGTGACTCTGCTGCTGGTCGCAGCCACCTAGTACGCTTGGATAGTTGCGCCAGCTTGCAGCAGAACCAAGTCTTGAAACTAGGTTTCAACTTAGATGAAAAACTAATCTTGGTATTCTCACCTAGTAAACGAACTGTCGGTCCTGAATTATGCTGTTCGTCAGCCGAGGAAAAACTTAAATTTAAAAACTCTATTAACTTTTTACTGGGGTTGCATAAATTCGAAATTATCGTATGGTCTTATGTGCTGAGGAAACAGCACTGACATCTATAGAGTTTTCGGTTTGTAGAACCGTATATGGTTTACCATACCGAGAATCTTGCCGTAGCCATTTTTTACAATTTATTATTGTTTTTAATTATTCGTATATTTTAAATTTGTGTTTTTATACAGTGTGTTAAAAAAAGTTGTTTCTAATCACAAATATACTCCAAATATGAAGTTTCGCTGAAAATTTTTCATTTTTTAATTTTCTACATTTTTGTGTGAACCCTAAAAAATTCCTTATCTCAAATATCAAGTGTGCGATGAACAATCAGAACAATTAAAAATCGTTTGAAACGTCAGCTCACAAAACAATTTACATGGAATTTTTGTTGTTTGATTAGTGATGGCTGAACAACGGTTAAGTATTCCTGAAAAAGTAGAAAAATTAAAATTAAATTTTTTTAGTGAAACTTCATATTTGGGGTATTTTGTGATTAGCAACAACTTTTTTAAATAGTTTTTTGCTCTATCTTAATCGCTGCTATGACTTTACTTGAAACGCCAGTTTTTATTTTAATCATAGTTGGCTAGATTTGGACTCTAAAAAAATTTCATTCCTACAAAAACGATTCATCTTAATGGCCTCTATCACTGGTAAAAGTTTTATTACTAATTGCGTTATTAATAAAATAGTTATTTAGGTGACTTTTTGTAAAGTGAAACACACTGTATATTATTTTAACAAAGTCTACAGCTAAAGGTCGACTGAAATAAATTCATAGAAGTATTATTATATTATTTAATTAAACTTGAAAACGATTTAAGCTTTTTTAAATATTTAGAGATAATAGCAGATTATTTTCTTTGACACTTGGGAATTACTTTTTATTGTTTCATTTAACATCCAAATGAAGTTTAGTAATATATAAATAATTTCAGGTAAGTCTTTAACCCTTTCAGTCATGCTAAAGGACTGTAGCTTTTAGTGCATTCAAATGAGCAAGCTATGGAGTATTCTGCCTGAAGTCATCTTGTATTCTAGTAGGGATACTCATATGACACGTAAAATTCGAAGGCGTCCTCAGGTAGCCAGTTAGAGAACGTAGCCACGTTTAATACCATAGGTTTTTGGAGGTTATACGGTGTGTTTACAGTGTGATTGGTATTTTGATATTTCAATTAGTGCTCTTTCAATTAGTGTACTTTTTACTATTACTTAACCTTAGGATAAGTATGTCGAAGTGGAAACCCAAATATTTAACGGAAGAACAATTGCTAGAACTCGTCAATAATGATGAAGATTCTGATATTCCGTATTTATCGGATAACGACGACGGATGGGGATGATAATATGGAAAATGAATTAGATGATACTGAAATTTATCTGTATTAAATGATGAAAATAACCAAGATATCAAAGAAAGTGCATTTAATTTTGAACCAAAGGAAGTTACACAAGTGGGAGGATCTACGTAACAAGAGAAGAAAATCGAAAATGAAGCAATAAAGGAAGAAATCAAAGGATTCTTCGAAAAGTATGACTTGCCTGAAGAATCACGTGTGAAATGGATGGATAACGTTCAGTTTGAATCTATGCCAGTTGACTGGCATCAGCCAGATATGTAAGATGTTGTTGGCTTACCCGTACCAATAACATTTTTCAAAAAGTACATTCCAGACAATATCCTTCAACAAATGGTAGATATAACAAACTTATACGGAACCAAGAAATCTGTGAATCGATGTCCTCCAACAACTTTCGAGGAAATGAAAAAATTCATAGGGCTCTATATTCTAATGGAAAATCTGCAGTTTCCACGGCTGTATTGGCACTCCAGAACTGGAAAAGCTCTGGTAAAAAAACTATGTCATTGAACAGATTCTGTAAACTAAGTTCATTTAGTAGATATAACGAATCGTGGAGAAAATAAAGAACGTTGTGAAAAATCCGAATATTGTATGATGAGAGCACCTTGCTTAGAATTACCATTAGAAACATTTCTGTGCGTTGATGAACAGCTTGTGCTCTTTAAGGGACAATTGAATATAAAATAGTATATGAGAAATAAGCCCAAATAATGGGGTATAAAAATAGTCTTTTAGAAGGCCAAAGTAGGCTTATTTACGACTTTCTAATATACCAAAGGGCTACAACTGAACTAAATTCTATATGTATATGCTAGTTTTGGTTCTACGGCAGGAGTTGTTATGCAGTTGTCAGATAGAATCACGAACGAAAACCATGGACTCTTTTTCGGTAACTATTTTAGTATGTATATATCATTTGTTCCAGAACCTTCAAGCTAAATCAATATTTTTCGTCGGTATTATTAGAGACATTAGAGTCAATCGTTTTTTCCATCCCAAATTACCCAGTGATAAGTGCATGAAGAGAAAAGGAAGAGGATTATCTGCTATTTTACCAAGTCATGATGGGATCATCGTCAGGAAGTGGTATGACAACAAAGCGGTACTGGTGGCTTTTAATTCTCTAGGTATCGGAGTATCAAATCAATGTAGAAGATGGGACAAGGTAAAAAGAATTACATAGAAGTACCAAGACCAGAATCAATATGCTGCTACAATAAGAATATGGGTGGGGTAAATAAAGTTGATTTTTGCTTAGTATACATATACCGCTCATATATCTAGGAAATGGACAGTACGTATGATAACCCATGCTATTGGTCTTGCACTTGTTAATTCGTGGCTTGCATACATGCACAGAACCAAAGCATTGGGTATACCAAAGAAAAGTATCTTTAGATGTTTAGACCTTCTGGGGTTTAGACTTGAAGCAGCACAAATCATACTGTTTTACAAATCTCATCCAAAGAAAGGGAGACCGTTACGTGAATCTACAGTAAATAGTACCATTTTCAACAGGCAACCACCTGAAACAAGACCGCTAACAATTGTCAGGCATGATGGTTTCAACCAATTACTAATGCATGATGAAAGAAAAGACAACTCCAGATGTAAAATGGAAAGATGTCAGTTTAAAACTCATATGTACATATACAGGGTGTCTCAAAATTGACGCCCGTGCTTCTGGGATTTGATTCGGGGGGCTAAAAGAAATTGAAAATGAGGAGTGGAAAATTTTTCGTTTGTCTTTTGTTATACAGTTATCAATAAAAAACAAAAATTATAAGAATAAACTTTAAACTTTATTAAAAACGAATAATATTTGAAAACAAGTTATTTTCCACATCTGTTGTCACAAAAAGGGTTCAAATAGGTTGCCTCCTACTTCAAGGCAAACATTCACCTGATTTATCATCGAAGCACGAACTCTCTGTAGCATATTATTTTCGTCAGCGTCGGCAGCGTGAATACGAGCTACGATATCTCCAGGAATCACAACAGGTTCGCGGTAAACTTTTTCTTTCAAATAGCCGCAGAAAAAAGTAATCTATGGGATTCAGATCGGGTGATCTATTAAGAGGCCATTATTTACATTTTCATCAATAACTCGATACCAAATGACAATTGGAAAATCTTCCAGTCTTCATTTTCGATTTCTTTTAGCCCCCTGAATCAAATCCCCGAAGCACGGGCGTCAATTTTGAGACACCCTATATTGCCAAATGTAAAATTCATTTGTGCATAACTAAATGCAGAAATTGCTTTATTAAGTTTCGTACAAAATAATTGAATTTACTGAAATGCCTTCCTTGCATATTACTTTACTTTTTTATGTGTTTACAGTTTTTTTTTTTTTTTTAAGAATACCATATTTTCTATAATTGTTTTATTGCCCGAAGTCATGCTATCCTACATTAGGGACATGCTGTAAAAAGGAGCGGGGGAAGTTAGAACATTGTAGCATGGTGAAAAACTCATAAATAATTCACCTTACCTTTGGCATAAAAACTTAGAATTTTCCAAGGACAAATCCTATGAGTGTAACTGAGAAGACTAAAAGGTGCTATGTTGAGTTAGGACATTGTTGGTGTTCGCTATTTTTATTTTATGTATTTCTTTTAACATATTAATTACCAACGATAAATATTATTTAATAATTTCGGCAGAGGTATACCAAATCGTAACAGGTTTTTGATTAAATTAGAAATTAATAATTTATTGGGGGTATTTCAACTGATGTTTAGCTTTGGAACGAAAGATGTGTTGTTCACAATAAAATATTTACTATTAATGGGTCGTTATACCTAATTTGGACGTTTATGTTTTTAATTAGCCCAAACTTTAAGTATATTTCACAAAATTCATCGAAATTCTGTTAATTGAAACCAACTCAAAATAAGAGGAAACATCCATTAACCACTTGAACTACTCAAATAACATCGATTAGTTCGAATGCATGTACAAAAGATAAACAGTTGGAATTCTGTTTAATTACCTAAAGTGCCGATTCACGATACCGTATGCCGAAGCGAGTTTATCTGCGGTTGCAATTGCATGGATGGGACACATTCGTTACTTAATTTATTGATTGCGACGTGATAAATGACTATAAAGTCAATGTTGCGAGTCACGGGTTAACAGTAAGGGGTGTGAAGTTCCCTGTAAGACTAATAATGGAGTAATTGTTATCAAAATTCGGAGACCGCGGCCACGTGACCCAACTTCCTGCCGAGCGTTTGAAAAGTTCGGCGTGCCAATGAGAGCTTTGTAATTTCTGTCCCCTTACATAAATTTATCCACAGGTCACGTGGCGCTGAAATAACTATTAACGACCGGACACAATAATTCTAAACATTGTTAAAAGTTTCTAATTAGGAATAGAATGTTTTGTCAATACGGATTATCCGGAAATAAATCATAATTGCTTGCTTGCTTTATGCATTCTTTTGTTGGCGAAGAACCCCCTTTTCCTATTTCTGAAATGCCAAATCAAATCTATACTAATTAACAATTAACAACACAAGCCATAGTTCGCAAAATGTTTGGGTAATTGGGCAGCAGACAAAGTACTTCAATATTCCATTCGTTTACATAACTAATATACAGAGTGTTAGGTAATGCTTCTGCAAAACTTTAGGGGTGGGTTTGTAACGATAAAAGGAATAAAAAATTCTTATACCATTTTTTTCTCAGTTGCATTTTTTTTGCTTCTTTAATTATTTTGTGGTTGTTGATAAAGTTTTATTGTTGCTTGATGCATTAGACTCTTATTTATCCGTTATATTTTGTTCCTGTATCTTTAACCCTTTGTTTTTTTGCTCCATTTGTCATTATAGAGCTATTCCCAAAGTTTGGCAGATCATTACCTAACACCCTGTATAAAAATTGGCTTTGGTTAATAAAAATATTGTCGATTGCTTGCGGTAAAATTTGCAAAATAATGTCAGTTTTTGATTTTTAGATCAGATTTGTCACTGGTCGACCTAATTAAGTACTAAGTTATATCTTAACAATGGCCATTCTTTATTTACTTACTCTTTATTTACTACTTAAGATTTGGATTGAATATGGTTAGCAACTTTCGTACATGGTAGGCTCTTTAAATTATAAAATTTTAAATACGTATATCGTAAATCTTTATTTCATAAGAAATCCATTCTTATATAATATTAGCCCCGATATTTTCGGAAGACTCCGCGCCTTTTCCATATTTTCGGTAGCTTTATCTGAGGGTCTTTATTAATAAAAAGCAAAAACCTCTTCTCATTACGATGTTTGAAACTTTTCAATAACAAGCTTTTAATAGAAAATTGACAAAGAAACATTAATATTACCCATTTATAATTTTGAATTCTTGAAAGCACTTAACTGCCGAAAGTTTCTAACTAAATTTTTTATCGAGGGTGTTTCTTTATTAAGAGAAATGAAATTGAAATGGACGGCTGCTACGTATTCACACACGTTTTAACAAAACCAACTAATATAATGAATGAATTGCAATATTGGAGTTCAAAGATGTTAAGTGGGGTGGACAGACAGATGACACTCGAAGCTGTTGGATCTTCCTTTTGTTATGGAAATGTTATTACCAATGAACAAATCGACGAATATGTTCCGCTCTTTCCTACCGTTGCTGTGCACAAAGAGGTTTGGGGAGATTCTTGTTTGCCAAAAACCTCTATCAGGTGCTTTTTTATCGATTATAACGATCGTTAACTAAAATTCAAATTTTCATCATCGTAATCGAATTATCGAATAGGAAAAAAACGCTTTCTAAAAAAACTAATTCAAATAGGCTCTAGAAGTAAATCCTCAATTTGAACTTTACTGTAATTCTGCTTTTTCTAAAATTTCAAAATTATTAAGTTAATGCAAATTAGATTCTCTTCCTTCATTTTTCTTCGATTTTTTTCTTTTCGACTCTTTTCCTTTGCCTCTTTGAAATTGAAAATTTCATCGTATTAGTAGTTCGAAAAATTTAATTTTTGTATAAGGCTCGTCTAATATTATTTCGGAGTTTGTCTTCAGAACATTTACTGATTTTAAGATAATCGTAGATCTTAAATTCGATAACCTTTCTCTAAATTTGTGAGACTGCTATTAAATAATTTTTTGTTAGAAATTTTACTGAATGCCTTTTATATAATAGGTATTTTTTCATCGTTTTGTAACTTCTGCAGCTATCATATTCATTCGAAATAAACTGTTGAAATACTAACTGTTCGAAACATGCAACAAAAAATGTACAAAAAGGGCGTTCTCGTTGAAAAGCTATAATTTTCCCTCTCCTGCTCAATATTTGTCGAGTTTTAATCCGGATCACTTCTTTGCTTTGGATTGATGCTGTGGTAAATGGCCCACAAACTGAACCGTAGTTGAATAACCACCGACATGAGTATCCTGCGGCGGCATATGTTGCGGAAAATCTGCCAAAAGTACATAAAATACTGTTTTATGATGCAGAAATTGTGGTGTCGTGTGCATATTGAAGCCGTTTCCCCTGCACTATTAGGTTTAAATGCGATATAAACTTTCCCAAATGTTTTCGTATCAAAATTTTGTTAGCTGAGAAAATCGGCCGAAATTAAAATATTTCTTTAGCCTTACTTAATTCAGAATTTAAATACATATTTTGTGTTTTTGGGGAAACTGCTATTTGGATTAAGTTCCAACATCAGCTTAAATTTTGTCTAAACTTGTCTGCTTGGCTGCCTCTCTATGCGGAGTATTTCGAAATTGCATCTTCAAGACTGCAATAAGTTTAAAACCTCATAACATATAAAGTGCAGCAGACTACTCTGAAGCAAATGGATGAAACGCAAGCAAATAGAAACTGTGTAATATTGTGCTTTTCGTTTAACACAGTAGTTGTTAACTACTGTCTATTTAGTTTGCTTGTTATCGGGTGCAATCTACTAGGAAGCCGTTTAATTACCTTTTAAAAAATTGTTATGATGAAGTGGAAATTTTAATTAATGAATGGATTTTTTTCGAACATTTTTATATTAAATTGTTGAAGCGACGTTACGCGAATTTGTTTTAGTAAAAGTTAAATTAAAAATGCGAGTTACGGAAGATTAAACAGGACAGGAAATAGTTTTGATTAAAACTGGTTTAAGTAACTGTCAAATGTTAAATCATATAATTTAATAAAGTTAAAAAAATCTCGATCCTTTTTATTTTTCTGATTTTAATGAAACTTCTTAATGAATTGCAAAATTTTGTGTGATTTTTTTATGGTTAAACTAGAATTACAGTTATTTCGGACTTTTTCAGACAAGATCAGACAAATGTAAATAAAACCTGGTATTAAATATATTTTCTGGGTAAAAATCGGTGTTAGAAATTGGGATTTAAACCATTGGCTTCTGGTCTTTTTCTTAATGTTTGATCCTTAAAAATTCATTTTCTGGTTGAAAACTTGCTTTTGGTATTGAACCTAAAATAAATTATTTTTTAAATTTTTAGTTGTTTTTAGATAATTTTTGGTATATAAAAATCCCTTCACACGGATTTGAACTATCAAAGTAGCGAATCTCAAAAACAATTTTGAAAGTCATATTTGTCAGAAGGGTTCGTATCCCTACACAACTTTCATCGAAATCTGACACAAAAACCGATTCTTTAGTTTTCAAGTAAGTCTCATACAACATAATAAATTGAAATAATGGTCTACTATTGTCTTAAAAGATCTCACATGCAACATACATCTTAAATATTTACTTCTCGTACAAAACTTCAAAGGCCTCCTAAAGTATTCAAATATTTCATTTAATAAATCGTTAAAAAACTTCAACATCAGGAACGTTTTAACAGCAAAAAATATTTGTTGGATTAATAACTTCGAAAAGTTTCTTTATCCGACTGATTAAAAAATTTAATATGTTCCGAAAGAAATCGGGCTTGAAAAATTGCTTCTGAAACGTGAGGAATGTAATTTAATTTCTTATGTAGCTCTAATATTTAAAAATCTCGAATACGTCCTGACTTTCGCTCCTTTGTTAAAAAAAAAGTATAAAAAGCTCGGTATTTTTAAGGATCCGTGAATTGGTCAAAAAGGTGAAGTATTGATTGTAAATGTAGAGGTTGATCGAAACTACACGTGTAAGATTATTTTTGGTTGAGCGAATACGGCATGTGCATGTAATTTATTACAGTCGGCTATAATTTGCTTTTTGTGGAAACTAAATAGCCGAATATGAATACAACGTAAGAAAAATCGGTGGCCGGTCGGGAGTTATAGATTGTAACAGAGCGATCTTTTAGAAAAATTGTACAACCAATAAAAGGGCAACGCGCGCGTTTTTCTATTGTGGTAGAAGGTCCACCTGGCACCAAACGCATTCGGACGTAAAATAACCAGAAAATTGCAGAAAAAAACCTACAAATTTTTGGGGTGAATCCGAAAAAGGTAATAAAATATGTTGAACAACTCGGCCCACCAAGGGTTGTATTGTTAGTCGGTCAAACTGACTTCGGATACAGCGACTTCTAATGTAGCGGATCTAATTACGGGCCCGTACGAGTACGTGTATCAAATACGAAATGCTTCACCTTCATTCAGGAGCCACTTCACGTAAGACTTACCTAATACCGACTGCTTCTATTTGAAAGTAGAATTGGAAATCATTAACTTTAGGGCCATTATGCGCGTGACGGGGACGTTGCCAACCGTGAAATAATGACTAAGTAGTCTGTTTACAAAGCCAGAGGTTTGTGTTTGTGTGTATGCGTATGCATAACCGTATCTTGTAGCCGGGATAGGCAGCTTTCCTTAACATTTGACCCTTCCCATTAACTGAGTTTATGATTATTAAATGTTAAATTTATAGAGTATAGTCAGACTTAGGTGTAAACAAACTTTGCTAATTCTACTTAATAACGGTCTTTGTGTGTCATAATTTCTATTCTACGCCCTTGTTACTCGCTAATATTATCCAAGGCCACCATGATAAATTGAATTTCATATTTTAAATAGAACAAATAATATTAGAATTACAAAAATAAATAAAATAGAAAAATGTAGTTCAAAAACAATGCATTATAGAAAAACATGGTAGAAACAACCTAATTCTGTTTAGGAAAACGAAAAGGACTGCTATAATGAAGAATGAAGAAGAGCGGGTTAGGAAAGAAATTTAACTCGACTGTCAAAATCAAAAATCAGTCAGAAGTAATCAGTAATCACTGTAATCAGTAACAGTATAAACAAAAGCGATCATGACCGAACCGGATTTATTTCTCAATATTTTTCTTATTTTCTTTATTTAGTAAATAGTAAATTTATTTATGCTACCGAAGTTATTAACTTCATGCACACGTCAACATTAACAATAAAAATAGTAAGTACATAACAAACATTACATACATAAAGTTACATATATATTAAAATCATCGACACTATATAAAGGACTATTTAAAAGAAACATCTTTAACTTATTTTTAAATTGTTTTATTGGCAACACTTTCAGGTCACTGGGCAATTTATTATATATTTTTACGCACTGATAGCTGATAGTTTATACCGTGTTGTGTTACGTTCAGTCTATGAAACGGAATTGTTATAGGTTTTCCTTGTTACGCGTATCATATACGTGAAAGTCTGAGTTACAATTGAACTGTGAAGAATTTGAATGTACGTATAGAGCACATGCTAGTACATACAAAGATGGTAGTATGAGTATTCTCAATTTTTGGAATAGAGGTTTGCAAGTAGTTCTTTTATTTACACTACATAATATCCTAATGCACGTTTTTTTGTTACAGAAAGATAGTGCTTTAGAAGATCATCCCCATATTAGAATTCCATATGACATTAAACTATGAAAACACGCATAATAGGCAGTAAGACTAAGAGCTGCTGCATTTGTAGCTATAATCATTGTTCCTCTAATAACGTATACGCCACTAGAAAGTTTTTTGCTTAAATCGCTAATATGAACGTCGCGTCGTAGGTTAGAGGAGCGAGCATCCAAAAATATCCCGGGAAATGTTATGTGATTTTTAGCTTGACGTTTTCTTGTTGTAAACTTCAACAATTGGGTCTTGCTTTTATTTATCTTAAACCGATTTAATTAATCCACCCTTCCGCATCAGAAAGACTTTTATTTGTTTTGCTTTTCACATCTTCGGCTTCTTTGCCTGTGTTAATAAAAGTGGAATCATCAGTAAAAAGGCAAGTAGTTAGTGAATTTACATTCGCAGGCAGGTCATTAATAAAGATAATAAACAATATGAGGCCTAAAATTGAGCCATGTGGAACGCCACAATGGATACTTTTTACTGAAGAAGAGTTCTCAGTCAAGGAAACCAACTGGCGTCTGTTATCCAAGTACGATCTGAAAAAATTCAAACTAAATTCGCGTATTCCATACCATTCTAACTTGTCTAACAGAATTGCAGAATTGCATATTGTACTGTATCGAATGCCTTCGTTAAGTCGCAACTTGTTTGTTGTCTAATGCATCCATTATATCACTCGGTAACTAATAGCCTAATGGCCGTTACCGTTGATTTTTGTTGTCTGTATTCATGCTAAAATTTTGTGTAAAAGTAATTGATTTCGAAATGGTTTATCGACCTAACTTTAACTACAGACTCGAAGATTTTCGATATACAAGGAACTACCGAAATAGTTAGGTCGATAATTTTCAGCGGTATTTGCGTCACCTTTTTTATAAAGTGGAATCACCTTTACAATTTTAGGTTCATCTGGAAAAACGCCTGCTAGAAGACACTTATTCATGACGTACGTGAGAGGTTCAATGATTGATGTTATAATACAGGGTCCGGCACTCCAAGTGTTACAAAGTTCAGAGCCCCGAGAAAACAAAACCGCTGATGCTAGCACTATCAACTAGGCACTGCAGTGTAGCTCTTTTGATTGTTTATCAGTTTAGCGTTTGCATTTTGACAAGTATGAGTCATTGTTGCCCTGGCCGCGATAGAAATTAAACGTAACGCTGTTATTGCCGTCCATTTGGAGGGAAAATCACCCCCTCAAATTTTCAAGTTGCTCAAAAATCAAAATGTGAACCGAATGTTTATCCATCGTACGATTAACAGGTACAAGGAGACTGGGTCTGTAGGAAAAACGTCACAAAGGTGGAAGAAAAAAATTGGCTACCGGAGAAGCTATGGTCAAAAAAGTCCGGGAACGAATTCGAAGAAATCCGCGGCGCAGTGCTAATGAATTGGCCAAAAATCTAAAAGTATCTGACAGGAGCATCCGCCGCATACTCAAAAATGACCTTCAGGTTACGCCCTACAAAATACAGAAAAAGCATGAGCTTACCCCAGCTCAAATGAAAGTAAGACTTCAGAGAGCCAAGGAGTTAAAACGCCGGCACGCCAGCGGAGAGTTGCCAAATATCGTATTTTCCAATGAGAAAAATTTCACGATCCAGCAGTTTGTGAACAAACAAAATGATCGCGTATGGTTAAAGAGGAAGTCGCTGGACAATTCAAGTCGACTGGTAGCTACGAGGAAGCAAGCCCCTGCTCAGGTCATGGTGTGGGCGGCGGTGACAGCAAATGGACGCTCACCTCTCGTATTTTTGGACAAGGGTGTAAAGGTGAATGGAGCTGTCTACCGACAGACTGTCTTAGATTGAGCTTTGAAGCCTTGGGCAAGCCAGCATTTCGGTTCAGACCCATACACATTTCAACAGGATTCGGCACCGTCGCACAAACCTCGAGAAATGCAAGAATGGCTTCGTGATAACGTGCCGAATTTCATTTCCGTCGCCCTTTGGCCTCCGTACTCACCAAACGCTAACCCGATGGACTTTTCTATTTGGAGTATCGTGGAAGCTAAAGTGTGCACTAAAAAACATGAAAGCATTCATAGCTTAAAAGCAAGTCTGAAGCGAGAATGGGAGAAAATCCCACAAAGCCAGATTCGTGCCACGTGCGACGTGTTTTTGACAAGATTGGACGCCATTATTCTAGCCAAAGGAGGGCATGTTGAATAATTTTTGTGTTTTTCTATCTGTTTATGTTTGCTTGATGCCTATGTTGATGGTTAGTCGGAAAAATCTTAACTAACACCCAATTTAGGTAAGTTGGAACTTGTAACACTTGGAGTGCCGGACCCTGTAGATTTTAACATTGCGGTAGAGTGCCCATATATGTTCTGGGTATGCTTTGGTTTTATTTTATTTGCTACATCTAATACTTCTTCTTGCGTTATTTCAAAAAGATAGAATGATTTACTGTTACTACTACAGTGATTATTTAAAAGCACTATCATGTCCAGGCTACCATTTGGAATTTTACTAACTCCTGTTTTACCAGCTTCTGTGAAGAAATCATTGAACTGATCAGCCGATTGATCTGTTTTAACTTTTGTTATACTTTCAATTCCACTTTATTTATTTATAAGCTGCCACAGAGCTTTCTGTTTGTTATCGTTTTGCGTTATAAGTTTTGTATTAAATGCCTTTTTTGCCTTGATTATCTCCTTTCTATAAAATCTTTTGAAGTCGATTTATGCTTCCCTTGAGGCCTGATCATTATTTGCTCTTGCAATAACTTGCAAACCATCTAACACATCTTTCAATTCTTTTTAAGTCTTCTGTATACCACTTTACCCATACTACCAACTTTAACTGTTTTTGTTTTTAATGCAATTGCACTTTCAAACTCCGTTTGGAATATAGAAAAAAATATTTTAAACGCCCAAATACTATCCTATTCTGAATAAACGCTTGACCAATCACATCTTTCTAAACTGTATCTTAATATTTCCAAATTTTCTTTATTTACTACTCTGCTTTTCTTTATAATATTTTCTGAAATAGTTTCATTATATTTGACCTCAACTGCCCTTTGTGATCTGACAAGTGAAGATCAACTGTTTTTGCTTTTTCATAACTGTTGCAGTTGTTAATAAATTATGAGATGATATTAGTGGTATAAAGGATACAATTTGAGCTAAATGTATTTATTGTTGAAGTAAACCTTAGTTACTTAAATTGTGCATTGTTGAGAGTGTTTTATGCATTATGCAGATTTAATTTAATTTAATTTAATTTAATTTAATTTAATTTAATTTAATTTAATTTAATTTAATTTAATTCAATTCAATTCAATTCAATTCAATTCAATTCAATTCAATTCAATTCAATTCAATTCAATTCAATTCAATTCAATTCAATTCAATTCAATTCAATTCAATTCAATTCAATTCAATTCAATTCAATTCAATTCAATTCAATTCAATTCAATTCAATTCAATTCAATTCAATTCAATTCAATTCAATTCAATTCAATTCAATTCAATTCAATTCAATTCAATTCAATTCAATTCAATTCAATTCAATTCAATTCAATTCAATTCAATTCAATTCAATTCAATTCAATTCAATTCAATTCAATTCAATTCAATTCAATTCAATTCAATTCAATTCAATTCAATTCAATTCAATTCAATTCAATTCAATTCAATTCAATTCAATTCAATTCAATTCAATTCAATTCAATTCAATTCAATTCAATTCAATTCAATTTAATTTAATTTAATTTAATTTAATTTAATTATGATTGAAATGTAAAAATAAGAATTTAGATAGACAGGGTAGCGTAGTTAAATATTAAAAATGTACATTATTATATTGTAATTGTAATTTAAAATAGCTAGAAATAAGGGATGTATGTACAAGGAATTCTATCGTTGACAAGTAGCAGGAAGGAGTTTTCTTATTGGAAGGGAATTCTTGGGAAACCGAGGTGACAAGAAAAGACAATCAAAGATAAAACTAATAAATAAAGGATGGTGGTTTTTTCTTTTCCGAGAAAGGAAGTTGTTTTCATTTTATAAGAGAAAAAGGAAAATTATTATTGATATTCTAAGAAGCTTATTTAATATAAAAGAAACGGAATTGTTAATTGGAAACGGTTATTTGTTTTGTCTGGTGGACAAGGTTATATACTACAAAATAAATAATATTGGAATTGGATTGAAAGATGTTATGTTTTTTCTGGATAGTAATTTGTATGGTAATTCATAAAGTTAATTGGGAAATTGTATTTAGATTTGGGTGAATATGGATTTTCACTTTGGATTTTGTGTTGAATATAATTAACAGTTATGTGAGAGCCTCAAAACAATAATAAACTAGTATTAGCAGTGGATAAAACTAAGTTTAAGAAAGCTAGGGTGGCTAGGGCAAAGTTTATAATAAATGTGCATAAATTTACATTCGTTATCATTGAATTATTATTACATTATTTGTATACAAAATAAAGGATTTATAAACATAAAAGAAAATATAAGTAAGTAGGTATCCAACCTTCAGGACTACCTTATATGTATGAGCTAACCGGAGCTTACTAAATTCAAATTAATATTGGTATGAACAGAAAGTTAATTCATATCAATGTACGAGGGTGATTCAAATTTGACCTGCATTTTATTTTTTTCTGAATATAATTGAAGAGATACTGCAAAGCGGTTTTATATTCATCGAAGTAGGCATGTTAGCTAACGCCATAAACAACTGCAACTTGATTGTGTCAATATTGTCAGTTGTATTAACAATGTCGTGCAACAATGTGTCAAATTCTGTTGCACAACGTGTAATTATTAAATTTCTCTTCAATGAAGGTGTAAAAGCAACTGATATTCATCAAATACTTCATACACAGTTTGAAGAAGAGTGTTTATCACTCAGAACAGTCTTCGAGTGGTGTAAATCCTTCCAGGATGGTCGTGAACGTGTGTCGAACTTGCCGCATGCTGCCCGTCCAGCGTCTACTGTGAATCTTGGGAACATTCAAAAAGTTGACCAGCTGATCCGGAGCAATAGGCGAATATCTGTGAAGGAAATTGCTGGGATTGTAAACACTAGTATTGGTAGTGTTCCCACTATTGTCCACGACAAGCCTATATTTAAATTTAGTAAAGTTAACGCCAGGTGGATTCCAAAACAACTTTCCGCGGAACAACCGCAGAAACGACTTCAGGTTCGCAGATAACTCCGGTTTCGCTACGAGTATGAAGGCGATGACTTTTTGTCACGTATCATAGCAACTGATGAGTCCGGACTTGGCCCCAAGCTTTGGGCCACTCAAAAAGTTCTTGGGAGGCAAGCGATTTGCATCTAATGAAGAATTGAAGGATGCGGTGCAAAATGGGCTACGTCGTCAACTAAAAAAGAGTTTTTTTTTCGACGGGAATACAGAAGCTACTGGAGCGATGGGACAAGTGTTTTTTAAAGGGAGGTTGTTACTTAGCAAAATGATAATGTAGGCCTTAAACAATTCATAAAGATGTCCATTGCTTCTGAAGAACTTCTAGTTGCTAATCGATATACTGATAAAATAATCAGGTTTAACTACTGTACTTCAATTTCAGTTACTTCAAAATCATTTTCTTCGGCAAAGCGATTTAGATTTATTTCTTCGACTAAGTAACAATTTTTAACCAATAGTAGCACGCCTCCGTAGTTATTACAGCTTCTTGAAAATCCCGCCGATACAATGTAATTTGTTATATTTATTTTAGATAATGATTCGATAGCCACATATTAGCCAGTGTTCTGTTAAATAAGCAATATCTATATTAAGTTCGTTCTCGTATCTCCAACTGTTCAATCTTGTTATTTAGTGACTGTATGTTAAAATTTAGTATTTTAGTATGATTGTTATAACTTTTTGAAGAATGATTTTCAGTTATGTTTTTACAACGATTTTCTCTAGATTCGTAAAATTTCGATTTTTTCGATAAGGTCTAATGATAGTGTATAGGTACCGGCTAGTTCGCGAAATTGAACATATTTATTTCTTCAGACGTAGGGACAGCAATTTTAAATGCAGATATATTTTCAAATTTTAGGGGTAACTTTTCGACGTCAAAAAAGGTTATGTTTTGTTTGTTGAGATTGTTTTTTAATTATTCGCAGGTAGTGCTAGGCTGTAGTCTTGATACAAACACGAATTTTCTCTTATGTTTTACCGTTTTAAACGCCTCCTTTTTAGGGCTGATATTTTTATTAACCGATTCGATTCCTGGTGTTAGGTCGTCATTTATGTTTATAATTTCAGACATTTTCAGTCATTTTGTCGTCGTTCTATTTCATGAGTTAAATCTACATGAGAATTTTGAAGTTCTTTTAATTGTTTATCTTGGTTTAGTTCTTAAGGAATGTTAATATCTCTGAGGCTCAATGTAAGGTTTTGTGCTGTGTTGATATTTCTATCATTCAGGTAAATATTCACGTCCTTTTTGTCCCATGCGAATGACGTAGAATCGAGCATACTTTTCGTCAAACAAACAATTTTTTGTTTATAGTTCTAGTTTCCAAGTTAATTTACTCGTATTTCCCAATTTTCATTTGGGAAGCGAATTTATATTAATATTTTAATCATTGTAATTTTATGTATTTTTTGTGCACGCTCTTCAAAACAATTATATTTGAAACTTTCTAACCTGGTTTTTCGTTTTCTTCACTTGCTTTTTCGGTTGGTAAAAATGTTTGCGTTTCAAATTGTAGCCAAAATAGGAAATTATAAGAATGATGACAATTTAGGTATTTTGAAATAGACCGAATACTCAAAACGTTTTACTCTAACGATATTTAAGTTTGAGTGCTATACGACGTATTTTGTATTCTTTTTAAACTGGTTGAGGATTTAGAATTTCGTTACTGAAAATTTGAAATTTGGGGTTTAAATCCGAATTTTTAACCTGGGTGTTCATTTTCTTCAATAGTTACTTTGCCTGTCAAAAATTTCAGCGTTTCAGTAAAAATATGAAACTACAAAAATTATAAAACTGAACTTTAACATGTTGAAATAGGTCAAGCACTTAAAAATTTTACTTTAACGATATTCCCAAACTGATATTCAAATTGGAGTTTTAGCCAAAGCATTATATGTTTTCGTTTTAACCTGCTAGGCGTTTTTAAATTTCCTAATTGGAAATTCCAAATTTAGATACTTAGTTTAAATCGGAAATTTTCTAACTTGGCTTTTTGCTTTCTCTAGTTGCTATTTTGGTTGTCAGAAATTTCAGGATTTAGCAAAAATCATAAAATTACGAAACTGATGACAATTTTGATATTTTCAAATAGATCAAATGGCCAAATTTCACACAAATATTTAAATATGAATTTTAAATAAAGTGTTTTTGATTTTTTAACTGTTCAGAGTTTTAGAATCCCGCGGTTGGAATTTCCACATTTATAGTTTAAATTGTTAGTCTAGTCATTTGGTGCCCTACAAGGTTCCCACCCTACAAATTCTGAAGGAGTTTTCATATTTGGCTTCTTTATGTTTTTTGGGGTGCTGATTACGAATTTTAACTTCTCCAACACGAATTTTTACTGGAATTTGAGTTACAAGCAAAAAACAAGTGAAAAAAGCGAATTTTTCAGGTTTTGTGCTTCTAACTCGGAAACTATCAATCTTTGATAAAATACCATCCTACACAAAAATAAACTAGACAAAATTCCTATAATTTATGTCTCTACAACTTTTTACACCAGGTGAACCGTTTAGACACAAAAGCCCGTTGAGATTTGATGAAATTTTCTCGACTCGGGTTATTTTTGATGAAACAATGGTGCCCACAATGTCCCAAGAAAAATTCCTGAAAAATTCAAAAAACAAAGATCGTTTAGTATCAATGCTGATGAACAAGTTTTCCACGGCTAACATGGAGTGCTACAAAGCAGACGAAGATGCTGATAGTTTGATTGTCAAAACAGCTCTTGCCTTGGCACCTATACATGAATCTGTAATAATAATTGGAGATGATGTAGATCTTCTCGTTATTCTGATAGACATCTACGGCTTTAGCAATGTGTACTTCCTGAAACCAGAAAAGGGGAAGGTTGAACAAAAAATATTTTACCCCCAAGGTGCAATAGATAAAACTATTAGAAACCACGTTTTGTTTATACACGCAATGAGTGGTTGTAACACCACGTCAGCGGTGTTTAACCAGGGAAAAATAAAGTTTGTACAAACATTTAAAAAAAATCCTTAGCTCTTCGAGGTTATTGAAATATTCAAAAGCCCACATCAGCGGCTATTGCTGAATCTGGAAAACGTTTTCTTGTAGCCTTGTATGGCTACACTGGGATGGATGCACCATCATTAAATGACATCCGCTACAGATCCTACATTAAAACCTCTTTCAAGAAAACCACCAACATGGCCTCTCTTCCTCCAACAGAAGCTGCTGCCCACCAACATTCTTTGAGAGTTTATTGCCAAGTCCAGCAATGGCTTGGAAACGAAAAACACCAGAAAACTGGGGCTGGGTAAAAACAAGCAGTGGCCTCCAACCAGTCACAACTCTGCAACCTCCAGCACCTGATTCAATTCTCAATAATACATCTTGCAAGTCTAAAAAGGGGTGCAGAGGAAGTTGTGGATGTAGGAAGGCAGGCCTCAATTGTTCTATCATTTGCCTCCACTGTTGTATCGATACTTGTGAAAATATGAAAGCACAGACATTTGAGGATGAAGAAGACGTGGATGATCATTTAATTGAAGAAATACAAGACGCTCTGGGGTCTTTCGAAGTTGATTTATTTTCACCATTAGATGTGGAACAAGAAGAAGAAGGATGGGTCAATGCAGGACCATCAACTTCAAAGGGGGCGAGACTTGAATAAATTGTTCATTTCTATTATTATGTACAGAATTTTTGTTGTCGTTAATTTAATATTACATTTAATTCAGTGTTCTGAAGTTTTACCATTTAGTAGCATGTTTTTGCGAAATTTTAAGACAAGTAAGACAAGTAAACTTGTTCAAAAAAATAAAAGTTGTTTTTAGATTACAAAACCAGTTTTTATACAGCTAGAGGTCATTCGAGCAGCGCTGGACAAAAAGTCAAAATTTCATCAAACCTCAACGGGCTTTTGTGCCTAAACGGTTCACCTGGCGTAAAAAGTTGTAGGAACATAAATTGTAGGCATTTTATCTAGTTTTTTTTTTGTATGATGGTGTTTTACCAAAAATTGATATTTTCCGAGTTAGAAGCACAAAACCTGAAAAATTCGCTTTTTTCACTTGTTTTTTGCTTGTAACTCAAATTCCGGCAAAAATGTTGGAGAAGTTGAAATTCGTAATCAGCACCCCAAAAAACATAAAGGAGCCAAATATGAAAACCCCTTCAGAATTTGTAGGGTAAAAATACCTACTGACTAGACTATGTGTTTTTTTTTTCAAATATTTTTCTAACTAACAGCAATTTCGGCGTTCTAGATTTGAAAAAAGAATAAATTTAAAGATACTAGCAAACAAATAAAATTTGAGCTTCAGGCAACGTGATTTATGTTTTATCTCTTTCATAATTGCTGTACATTATTTAAAAACTTTTCCACTTGCAAAATCACATCTTGTTTTTAGAAATAATAACCTGTAATTTATTATTTTGTTATTCCCATGCGAATAATATTGTCGTGTAATATAAATACAAAATTGCAGATTAATGGCGTTACATTTTTAAAATTTCTTGTTACCTCATTTTATCCTTTTATTCGCAACCGTTAGGGGTTACGTATTAGCATCGGCCTCGTATTTGCTTACGGATTAGTTGACATGATGTATATGTATTTATTTTAAGCATCAGCCTTATAAATCACGTTATATAAAATTTTTATTACTTTAGCCCATCTGCTTAGTTAAATTAATACTATTTGTAGGCCATTATGGTAGTTCCAATTAAAATGAGTATGTTAATTGTAACTAAATAAGCAATTCCCGAAATTCGAACAAATTTAAAGATTACAGGTAGAACCATCTGTAGGTTATCCTGAAGTTTACACCAATAAAAGTACAGTTTTTATAAAGGTGGCGGCATCTATGCTAAAAGCTTCCACACCCTAAATTCAAAGCTGTTTGAACGTTTGAATGGCTCCTTTCTTGTTTAAGGAAAGTTCTGTAAAGGGTAGGAAATCGATCTTTTTTGTTTTCGATGTCACAGAGCCACCTACCGGGCCCTCGCTTTAAATAAGAATGAAAATTCCGGTTTAAAGTTAAAATTTACTGTATTTGATTTACATGAAAATTTTTTACAATTTACATTTTTGCCGAAATTAAATTTTACAATGTAAACGCATTTCGAACATACAATATTTTGGTACCTATCATAATTGTACAAAAATTCTTGTGATCATTAAAACACCTGTATAAAAGTGCATCTGACAATCAAGTGCTGGTTATAATTTTTTGTTTATAAATATTAACGTAAAAAGCTCACCGAATCGGAATTAAATTGTTACCTTAATCTGACGATATTAAATTTGCAATTAAAAACGCAAAAAAAACATTTCTTAATTGAGATGCTTTTTGGAAAATGTTTTTCTTTGCTTAAATATCGAATACATCAGAAATTAAAATTATATTTCCGAAATTTATAGTGAAAAATTAATCTAAATTTAATATTTCAGGATTTAGATGACCCAAAATTTTTAACTATTTCAAGTTACTCGAAATCTCTTGTAACAAAAATAAAAATAAATTTCAAACCTATTTGGGTCAACTTTTTAGTTTTTCATTTGGAATAAAAGTGCACCTTACGTTATGATTCTATAGGCGCCAGTTTTCTTACATTTTTAATTGCAGAATATACAATAAATAACCTAACATATAAAACTTAATACTAGCCGAAATAAAGTCCAAAAATGGAAGAAATTATCAAATTCCTTCCATGCTGGAATTCCTAACCCATTATAAATTAAATAACATCCATGTTTACTTATTATTTACACTATGCTTACATGTACATAACTTTTATAAATTACGTTAGCATTCATATTTATATATTGGTAATATTGAATATTGTTCTTCATTCCTTTGGAGAATGACTAGAAGTCGAAATTTTTAAACGATTTGTGGTCAGGCTTGTCTTCCAAACGAAATTCCAAAATTATTCCTTTGTAACTATCGGTTCTCTTATCGCTGCTTTGTATTAACTAACTTATCCTGAGTTATATTTGTTCTTACTATATAATGCCTCTTGAAACAGTCTCTCTTTGTTTGATATTTTGATTGTTGGATAAAAATTAACAAGTATTTGCTAAGTTAACAAGTTGGTAAATAAATCCTCTTTAACAAGCTCATTGTTCTATCTTAACTGGAAGATAAAATATTCGAATCGTGATATGAACGTTCAATATTGCACTGATTATCAGTCACGGGAAATTCGTCTTCATCATCGTCGGCGAACTTAATTTCGTTTAAGATATTACTATCTACCGGCGATTTTTCGACTTTTATCTCTTTTTCACCGGTTTCTCCGATGTCTGGCATGCTTGCGCCCAATTTGCGCTTAGGAAGCTCATGAAGCTGAATCGACACTATATTTGCTTGCTCATTTTTAACTAACGGAGTTCTTTCCGTTTCGCTCCCATTAGAATTCGCTTTGTTAACATCCATAATTGGATGCACCCTCTTTTTCCTTTGATTAATTATCGGGGAAGATTTTGGCGAGCCTTCGCTTAAGGATCGCGTCCTTTTTGGTAGCAAAAGCTCCTCCTCCGGCGACTCCTTATTACTACCCGGATCTATGTATTGTTTCGGTTTTATATCGTCGTACGTGGGAGCGAGCTCGCTGAGATCTTTAAGAATTTCTCCTGACTCATCGAGGGGTGGAATCCAGACTAGAAATGCTGGATCCATACCTAAGTAGGAACCAGGAGCTGCACCTGCGTTTACGACGTTGTAATCATAATAATCCATTTCTAAATCCCCATCAGGACCCGCTATGGAAAATTCCGATCCCAAAGGACCTGCGAGGAGCTTTTCGCGATTACGTTTTTCTTTGCTTTCTTTTTCGTTTGTCTGACGGATTGTCGCCCTGCTTATCATGCTAGCGGCGGGTGAGTAATAACCCTGAAAATATATCACTTTACTTAAGGTTATTAAAGTAAAAACAAGAAGGTGCATGTTCCAAAAGTGCTCTGGTGTTAAAATAAAGTGTAACAAAGACATAATAGGTGAAATTGTGCGGGTGATTTTGTGCCAAACACAGTAACGAAGCTGGATTTTGTTTAAACTGTTTAAAGTATCGCACCGGATCGCTTTTGGAACAAGTCTTGGGTGGTGTTCTCACATTCGTCAGGGTGGCAGTGCTCACGTTACTGTATCTTCTGGAGCCTAAGCTGCTTTTGTCGTCCTTTTCAGTGTAACAATCCTTATCGGATTTACTTGCAGAACGTCGTAGGAATTCTTCGTGAACGTGTGGTGAACTTGGTAAACTACACGTTGTGGTTTTTTCTTTTTCTTTTACGGTAGAAACGATCTCAGATGGTTTAGCTTCCTGATGGGTTAAGGTGGCAGTACTGCTTGCACTTAGACTTTCTTCTTCTTTGCTGTTATAAAAAATAGGCGATGAAAATTGGAAAGTTTTTATAAATTTTAAACTGAAACGACTAGTGGACTTCTACTTGAAAACAAATAAAGTTTTTTGGGGACCTTCTAAACTTATTGATTTCGAAAAACCGCAGTTATCTTTAAATATTAAAAACAAAGTTTAAACTACTAATAAAAACTTAAATTATCGACCTTAATTTTTTTCAATATTTAACGGCAACAGAAAATTAAATTTTAAACTAGGTTTTCCCAAAATTTTGGAGGAATATTTGCAAAATTAATAAGCTTACAAATTTTTATCCCAGTAATATAAAGAAAGACAAATGCAGCATAGTGGCGGCTTCTTCAGCAATTAAGAAAGTATGTCACCGTAATTTGTATGGATTTTATTTCCAGGAGAAAAATTCTGTTCGGAGGAACTTTAATTAAAAATTCCCCTGCATTCGTATCGACCTAAATTTTGTAGTTTTATTCACTATTCACCTTTAATTATTTCTTTGGTACTGGAAATGAATCCATATGGATACGACATTTAAGCTATTAAGAGTCACCAGTCTACCAGAAATTCAAATCTTGATCACATTTTCTCCAAGATAGCTAATAATTTTGTTTTCTGTCACATTATGTGGCATCCGTTCAAAATAATTCGGTTATCAAATCAAGTGGGCTTATGTGAAACAGTGGTTTCTGTATCTTAGTTTTAATATATTTTAACGTTAAAAGTATTTCCTCAAAAGGAGTGACTCATTAAACAATTAATCGCTAAAATATTTTAGTTTATTTCATACATTTTCGGTAAACAAACTCACTAATTTACTATCTTATATTTCTTTATTGGGATGTTTTACTTTCTTTTAAAATACGTCTATAGTACTCATAACAGTCAGTTTTAATTATAATTATAATGTATAAAGAACTTGCTTTATGTAAAATATAACTCGTGAAATGTAAAAATCTAATATATAGCGACAGTTTAAAACTTGCGGCGTATGTAGTGCAATATGACAGTTAATTCAATGGATGTTTGGTAAGGTTTTTTTTTTGAACGCATCTTATAAGCTTCAACCTATCCGAAAACTAAAATTGATTCGCACAAGTGATTTATCTAAACGTATCATAAGCAAGGTTCGGAAAAGGTGAGATTGGTCCAGAAGTCTTGTACTCATCGTAAAAATATGGCAATATTTAGAAAACGTGATCTTACGCAAGCGTCACTTCATGTTCCTCTTCATTCTGTTCGCAATCCATAGATTCTCTTAGTCGATTGTGTTTATGGCGAGACTTGATAGGTCGTAGACGCGTTAAAGATATCACTTCCGACAATAAAGTCGTGCTAGATGATGCTCTTGTTCCAATCGGAAAACTACCGCAAGAAGCTGAAAATATCAAAGTTTACAATTTAATTTCATTTACTTTAGTTGCGATCTAAAAATAATCTTAAATTTCGTGACTTTCTCAACAGTTTCCATATATGTTTTGCTGGACCTTTTTAACACTAATTTTTATATCAATTGTTTACTTTAAAAAGAAAGAAAGTGGTCTACAATAATTTAAAAGGGACAAGTCAAACTTAATTACCTCCGGGGTCGGCAAGAGAATCCTGGTCTTCAGCTTGTGCTATGTGATATTTCCTATAACGACACAAATATTGAGCCCCAAGTAAGGCGGTCGCTACCAAAAGGCCGCTGAGGAAAAAAATTGCAGCAATATGAACAGCCGTTAATTTTAAAGCCGCCGCGGGAATGATTCCAACACCTTGTGCGATCGGCATTCCCGTTATGTTTGATTTTATAGGCACTGAAAAAAGGTTTGTAAAGGTTATGAATACGAGATCTTCGCCATAAAATTTCGATAACTTACTAATTTGTATGGCTTGCGCGACAAAACCGCCGCCACACATATGACTCGACGTAGGAGGCTCGTTGGAAAAAAACTCGAGAAGTAAATTGGACCCTGAAGAGTTAACCATCGATGGAACTAAGTCCGGGGCTCCGGATAAATCGGCAAGCAAATTGGCTGATAGAGAACTTCCATCCCGAACTTTTAGCCATTGTGAGCCGCAAGGTAATCGGAATTGCTCAACTCTAAATTGAATTGTGTGATCCTCATCTGCCTGTGGAATGCGACTTGGAATTATATCAAAATGTCAAGGTTGAAACCGCCGTTTATACGCACCTGAATCAGCCAAAAAGTTCTACCTGGACAACTTTGCGAAGACGTCGCTATTAAACGTTTTGGTTTTGTTGGACCAA
Organism: Melanotus villosus; assembly: GCA_963082815.1. Lineage (NCBI taxonomy): Eukaryota > Metazoa > Arthropoda > Insecta > Coleoptera > Elateridae > Melanotus > Melanotus villosus. Next base: position 57,511,130 of record OY720418.1, on the reverse strand, counting down.
GATGTACGACGCATCCACATCTACAGAACGGACTCATTTCCGCCTGTACTTCCGGTAAATCCGCGCTTATGTCACTGGATATGGAAGAGCCATAAATACATTCCCAACTGTTGCCGAAATCCAGGCCACATTTTTCCGTCTGCACTCTAGGGCCCTATTTTTCGATAAATGGAGAAAAATATATTGAAATCAATTCGAACAGAAATTGATGAATTAAAAAAACTTCCTCGAAATTTTCGTTTTTTTTTTTAAATCTTATACCAAAATTACATAATATACCAAATTATAGCAACTAAATGTCATGAAATCGAATGACTGGGGTATAAACAGTGCAACAAAAATCATGGCCTACTCAATTACAAATTTGATTTCACGACAGCTAGTGTCTCCCTGATCACAACGCTCTTCTTCATTTCTGAAATTAAAACTCAGATTTATTTGAAATGCTTCTATTCATAAATCAGTAAATAAATGAGGTCGAACGTGCTAGGCTTCATCTGCCGTTCTAAAATGCACAATTAAAAAATTGTATGCTTGTAGAATACGTTTCAAACCTTAAATTTGACATTGCATTTTAGATCATTTATCGTTGCCTCTTTAAAAATAACTCTTAAATTGAAGTAATGCATGACTTTTATTTTTTGTTATGCATTTGTTTGATAACAGCGGACAATAAAACGAAGTTGTTTTCTTCAAGTTTTAAAGATTTAGGTAAAAACAAAGAGTATTTGCTCAAAAAAAAAAAACAACAAGTAAATCCGAGGGATGTTCACATAAAATTAGAAATACAGAAAAATCTCAAAACTATGCGAGTTTAACTTGATAAATAGAAAACATCTTAATTAAATCCTTTACTTAATCCTTAACATTTATTTTGGTTTTGTTGTTTTCTGTTTCACATTACGAAACTGCAAAAAAATGATTCTAAAAATTTATTCGTAACATCCTAAAGATTACAGCATATAATGAATTCCCATGGAATTATTTGATATTGTTTATATTGTTCCTAGTATACGTTATTTGATAATTTACAAGACATTATATTAACAAAATCGAAAACAAAACTTGATTTTGGTTCTCTCTGATCATCATTCAGTTGTCGGACTTTCCCCTCCAGTTGTTTCTCCACCTTCCGGACTCGATGGTGGTTCTACCTGTTCAGTTTCTCTCGGCAATCCCTCTTGAGGTGTTTCTCCTTCTGGATGTTCTTCAGCAGGTGCAGCTTCTCCTTCAGCAGGAAGTTCGTCCTCCTTTACTTGTTGTTCTTTATCCTGAGCCGCCTTAACAGGTTCATCATCGTAAGGTATCTCACCAAGGATAGCAACATCTTCTGAACTGCTTTCGCTGAGCACTTCGGAACTCTCGTCAAATATCGTCTTTATATCCTCAGGTTTCGGTGGTGGTATTTCTACTTTAACGGGTTTCTTTTCTTCAATTTCTTCCATTTCGCTCTTTTCGCTGCCCGATATCGTGGACACCGATTCTTTTGTTGTAACAGGGGGAGTATAAAGGGCGAGTAGTTCTTCAAAGCTGGGACCAACTTGTACTTCCTTATGTCTTCGAATTGGCACTTTACCCCTTGGAACGACCGGTTTCGGTACGAATCCAAGATCTCCTCTTGTATACGTGGTGGATATAGATTCCACTGATTCCAGGGAAGGTTTCCTTGGTTTTTCGTCTTTAGCTTTGCTCATTAACGCTAGTAAATTATTTAGCAGAGCTTCTCGTTTAGCTGCTAGCAACGCTCTGTCCTTTACGCCTTGCCCAACCTTTAGGGCTGCTTTTATGGACATAACAGATTCATGCAGAATCGAAGTCGTACGATCCAGTTCATCTTTACAGTGGTCCAGTTCGGTTATTAAACTCGTACGTTCACATTTATTCGCGTGGAGATTCTGTTCCAAAACACGTACTAAAAATTGTAGTTTTTCGTTGGCCGTTCTGAACGTCGTCACTTCCTTTCCAGCCTCCACGACTTCTTTTTGCATATCCTTATATTTATCTAAAGCATTGGACATCGTTTGATGCTCTTTCGTAAGCCGTTCAATAATATTAAACTGCACATTCGCTTTAGCAAGGGCTTTCTTCGTCTCATCTTTGTGTAATTCCGTTTGCTGCCTCAAACTCCTGTTGCTATCTTTAAATTTATTATTCTCGTCATACAACCTTTGATGAGTTTCCAGCATTTCATCTAGTTCGTTGTTAATAGCAATATTTTCTCTGATAACCCTGTGAGTAGTCGAAGCTATGCGTATTTCGGTAACGTCCTGAAATTCCGTCGAAAGTTGCAAAAGCCTCGCTTCCATTTCCTTCTTTAACTTGTCTTTACCTATAACAAACTTTCTTTCTATTTCGTAAATCTCCCTCTTATGACGTATTTCTTGCTCTTCCATTACGTTTTCTTGTGTTTCAAATTTTTTCATTAGTTCGTCTCTCTGCAACCTGAACTCTTCCAAGGAATTCAGTTTACCGGTTAAGAGTTTTATTTCGGAAGTTAATTGTTCGTGCATTTGACTGTATTCTTCTTGCATTTCTACGATTTTCTCTTTAAATTCTTCAACTTCAGTTGTTCGCGTTTCTTCCATACCCGAAAGCCTTTCCTGTAGTTCTTTGATTTCGTCCCCCTTATCGTGTAACATTTTCTTAAGGAAAATGATAACATCGTTGCGGTCTTCATCAAGTTTCTGCATATTTTGCCTGAGCTCCTCATTGTGTTGTTCGAGTTCGGTCGTTACAGTCCTCAAACGTGCCAATTTTCTGTTAAGGTCAGTGATTGTCAATTCGTAAAACGTCTTGTCAACTTCTGACAGAGCATTTGCCTGCGCTTCTTCCTTGGCACCCCCTTTTTTCTTACCACCACCACCTTTTTTCTTACCTTTTGCCATTATTAATTTACTTATACACTAATCGAAACGTTAAAAGTCTTGTGCCGTGTTATTTTTGGAAAAGTCAACAAAAACACAACATGATAGGGAAATGGCTTTCACTTTGTTGAGTTTCTATGGAAACATTTATTGATTAATAATTTCAAGAAGGGCGCACCTACGAAATCACGGTAGACGCGAACAGGTATAATAATGATTATAAACGAATAGGGTTGTCTTACCTCGCAGAACTTTGCACCGTATCGTGGCGGTGGTGAATCGCAAAACCGATAACGATTCCTCGTTCCTCCCATGCAAGTACTCGAACATGGAGTCCAGGAACTCCAAGGACCCCAACCGCCGCTTTCGGATTCTGTAAAAAAGACGACACCGTCGTGAACAAAATTCCTTTTAAATCACTGTTAACAAAACTAATTGTTAATTAGAAAAAAACCTACTTATGGTAGGGATTTAGTAAATTTTCGTTACACGTTTTTTTCTTCTCAAGTTTTCAACGAGATCGAAAATTGGAATAATTCTAAAATTCAATTTCAACCACGGAAATACTTTCAGTTCAAAAAGTAATCAGAAATTAAAATAGAAATGTAAAATTGTAATGACTATGAAGAGTGCATTAAAGCAATTGTTAGGTCTACTTATCCATTTTTTTAATAGCAAATATTGAACTAACAGAAAAGAACTCGTATGTGATGGCGAGAAAGCACACTATTGAGGTTTATTAGAAAATAACAGCGTATAAGGATATTCTTAGTCGTAAAAATATTGAGATAAGTAAGTCACACTTAGTATTTGAAGTCTCTAAAATTCTTCGTCGTTTGCTACTGAAATTCATTGTAAAATTTTGCGGCTTTAGCGGCAATCTAACGAAGCAAAACTGTTAATATTAGTTACATGGCAAGTCTTCTTTCTTTTGTGCGCAAATTTGTAAACAAAGAAAAACAGCTATTCAATAAAGCTAGAATCTTATAATCTTAATATCAAAATACCGAAGACTTCTTTGTCTAGGATATCCGAATTACGACAACCTCAATTGATACAAATTTTTCGAACAAAAAGGAGAGAAAGGTATATCTGTCTTGGCGTCCTTTTATTCATCTGTAGTATTGCCCGAATACTGCCGAAAATTTCCAGAATAGGAAATAACAATAATAATATCACTAAAATCCCAATATTTCGGTTCAGTACAACGCTAGTGGTAACAGCGCTGGGCTTCTAGCTAGGAGTCTTGGGTTCGAATCTCACGCAGTGGTAAGTACTTTACTGAGGAAGACTGTCCAAAATAACCGGAAGTAGGTGAATTTGTTGTAAATATCTCTCGCTTAGGTAGAAGCCCTCAAAATTAGATTAGATAATATCCAATGTATTACATACTAAATATGTTTATTGTTATTTCGTGTGGCACTCAGGGTGAGTTGCACAAAACTTCTGGTAAGTTAATGAAGTATCAAAATTGACAAAAGAGTATACGTTTTTGTTAATGACGTGTTATTTGTTTTATGATTCCGAATATTGATTCAATTTTGTTCATTTTGATAAATTATTAATCTAGTGAAGCTGTTAAATCGTATTTGATTAACCCACACTCATGCCATTGTTTCAACAATCCTGGTGGTTGTTACCGATTAGAGATAAGAGATAAATCAAATCTAAATTAAAATAAGTCTAAATAAAAGTCATGTTCCAAAAACTATCCAAACGTGGCAACCTGTAGAGTGTAGATGCGATTTTTGTTGTTTTAAAATAAAAAACTTTCAGTTGTACTAGCTTTTAAATTTTGGCCAATTAGGTGAGATCTTCAAATTTGTTAAATCTGTGATAATCTCAAAATTTAAGTGTTGAAGTGTAGGATTTCAAAGTTTCTTTTTGTGTCTGATTCCTTGTGATAATCGTAGAGAACAATATAAGTAAAAAACTTTAAATAAGTTCGTGTAATTTTCTCTATAATTTACACAAAATGAAAAATAGCCTAGGAGAATTGTGATTTAGAAAATTAAAGGCCGGTAGATTATTTTCTTTATCGTGAAAGTGCAGGCGCAGCAAACGCCTTTTGTTCTAAACTCGCAGAACGTTTTCGTAGCCGCTTTAACTTTAATTGAAATAAATTTGTAAGAGTAAGCTTTTAAATTATTAATTTGCAGCAATCAAACAGCAGAGCGCTGTTATTTTCATGCAAGCTCGTTTAGATAATAGGGAGTTATCGCAACGACTATGTTAAATTTCCGTTAACGCTAAATAGTCGAGTCAATGAAGGTTTTTACTTCTAAACCCACTAAAACAGAACCGATTTTGATGATTTTTTTTTTAAATTGTTTGTTATATTAAATTATTCAAAATCAGAAACATTTCAGCTGGCGCTATCAAGTATTTATATTGTTTAAACAATTTAAAAAAAATATATTAAATATTTTTTTTTTAAATTGTTTAAACAATATAAATACTTGATAGCGCCAGCTGAAATGTTTCTGATTTTGAATAATTTAATATAACAAACAATTTAAAAAAAAAATCATCAAAATCGGTTCTGTTTTAGTGGGTTTAGAAGTAAAAACCTTCATTGACTCGACTATTTAGCGTTAACGGAAATTTAACGTAGTCGTTGCGATAACTCCCTAATAAAACTCATTCTGGTGTAATAAACTTGAAATTAAACCCGACTACTGTAAATAACGTGTCTGCTACAGACTAATGAAATTTATTGCACTTTTTAGTCCGACGTTTAATGTTGTAGATATTTTTAATAGGTATTTTATCTTGCCTACCGCGTTAAGAAAATCGACGCTTAATTTAAATTTTACAATTTAACTTAATTAGAAATTTATTGCCGAAATAACCGCATGCTGCTCAAATCCGAATCGGAGAAATCCGCATCTCCGAACCGAGAAGAAATTGTTAAACAATAACGACGTTTTTAGAATTCGCTGAATTGTACGAGCCTTTTCAGAAATAAAAGCATACGTCGATGTCTATCGCCCTTTCCCTCATAAAAAGCACATAAACAAAAAGCGGGCACGTATTTCTTCTCTGCAAACTTGCCTGTTTCAGGATTCTTAAATATTTAGAAAAGAAAGTTTTACGGCGACCCGTTTTCGTCGACTGCCTTTTACGTCTATATTTTAAATTTTGTTAAAAGGATCGCTTTGGTCTTCGGTTTTTACAAACATTCTATGAAATTCAATGCATTTCTTTTTAATGTTAAAAATTAAAAAAAATATCTAGATATGGGTTTCAGTGGCATTTTTAGAGAAAAATAAACTATTGGAATTTGAATTAATTTTGGATTCTATAGATACTCGAGAAATTGCAGATAAGCTCTTTAGATCATACTTAAATTACAGTTACCAAAGAGTGTGCATTACTTATACATAATATTCAGTTAATTTAGAAGTGTTACATCTCGGAGTACCTCAGGGATCCACGTAGCTAATACTGCAAAAGAATTGTTAGAATCTCTATGTGAAAATGCATCACAAGACTGTTCATCAGGTATATTCCACTAACTGTTTGGGATTACATTGATTACAATATATCGATAGTGTTCTTTAATTTCAAAGTTAAATTCTGTTGTTCTTAATTCACCCTACCAAAAAATATTTATCGGCTGAAAACCTGAAAGTTTATTATTACGCTGCAGTTCAATCAGTTCTGTCGCACGGGGTTATTCTTTGGTTTACTTCTTCATGTACTATACAAAGAACGTTTTTATGATACAAAAGAAAGTTATTCGTGCCATTCTGAACTTACCACCACATGTTTCTTTTAAACGGTATTTTAAGAGTTTTAAGAGGTGCGATGATCTTGCCAGCAGTTTAAATCTACAGTATTGCCTTATACAGGGTGAGTCATAATGGGCGGAACAAATTGGACCAGTATGTAGAAGAGACGTTTTTAAGTAAAAAAGTTCCTATGAACCTTTGTCCTAAACTATATAGTTGTAAAGCTACAAAAAGTCAAAGTTTTGTAATAAACATAAATATTTAATAATAACGGTAACTGTGAAAACTGTTAAAAAATTGGATAAACTGTACAAAACATATTTAAGTAAATCACAGTGTTACCAAAACTGTTCAAACTGTGCTCCTTGAGCTCTAATACAAGCACGAGCTCTACGAATAAGGGAATCGTACACTCTAGCACTAGCTACTTGACCATTGTTGCGAATTTCATTGATCGCGTTAAAAATCCTCTGACGCAGTTGTTCAAGTGTGTCAATTTCAGTATTGTGTACTAACTGTTACATATGTTCCCAGAGGTAAAAATCTAGAGGATTTAAATCGGGACTCCTCGCAGGCCAGGCAACAGGGCCCCCACGTCCGATCCATCTGCCAGGTTAGTGAGTATTCAACCACCTGACGACTTGCCTTCCATAATGACATGGCGCGCCATCATGATAAATCCACATCCTTTGACGACTCTCCAACTGTTAGCAAAACAATGAACGACCGCAAACTACTTGATATTACCGTTTGAATATAATTTTAAAAAAGAAAAATTAGGATATAGGTTTATAGGAATTGTCTTACTTAAAAAAGTCTCTCCTACATACTGGTAAAATTTGTTCGGCCCATTATGGCTCACCCTGTATACTAAAAACATATTTCCCATTTGCAAAAAATAGTGACACTTATAGCGGAATAACTACTAGAAATAATCACGATTTACAAATTACAGCCCACACGATAGCACCTTTTCAAAAAGGACTGAGTTATAATTATTGGATCGAAGTACTTATACAATAAACTTTCTGCGAACATCTAAACAATTAATAAAATTAAAACTTTTAAAAGAAGTTGGGTAGACCTGGGTAGATTTTCTACAGTATTCCAAGCGGAAGTAATCACTATTACTACCTGTGCAAACATTATGCTGCAGAAAGGCTATGAAAATCGACAAATATACTTATCTACATATTGTCGGACAACCAAACTAAAGTAGTTCTGGAATGACTTGAAGCACTGGTTGCACTGGCAGAACTTAACAAAATAACTCTGAAATGGGTGCCAGGATATCAAAATGTGGAAGACAATAAAAAAACAGATCAGCTTGCAAACCTGGCAGCAGAAAAACCCCTACGGACCTGAACCAACATGGGTTGGCATAATGTGATCGGTAAAGGAACGATTAGGAGAAGAACACTGCAAACATTGGAGAGAGGGACAAGGACTAAGGCAATCGCGGATGTTCCTGAGAAATCCCAGCAAAGTCAGAGCAGGGGAACTGCTTTTAAGAAGGGAAAAAATGAGAAAAGTAGTTGGGCTGCTAACAGGACCTATCTGCTCGGAAAGCACCTTTAATTAATAGGCATCATAAATGATCCAAACTGCAGATTTTGCGGGGAGGAAGATGAAACTGCACAGCACATATTGTGTGAATGCCCGATGATGAGAGTCGTAAGACAGCGTTGCTTTGGGGTGGATCTAATGGTAATCAAAAAAATAGCTGCAGATATATTTTAGACTTCGCAAATGGAGCCAATCTGCAGGATGGAAATCCTAGGGAGTACAATAAGCCGATGAGCTAAGTGCAGTGGGTTGTAAATCGCACCCCATGTGAATAATAAATAAATAAATAAATAATGCATTTCATTAATTTTTAGTTAAGCTTTAACTGATGCATTTGACTTTGCGATGTTTCAAACCTTAAATCAATTATTACAAGTCATATCAACAACATAAAATAATTGCATAATTTGAATAAAAAATTTCGAAGTTAAAATTAAACTGAAAGCATTAGGCTTAACTCAAGTTCTGAAATCCCAAAATAGAATTCAAATCGCAAGACGATATAATGACTGGAAATTAAATAATTATCCTGATGTAAAAAGATTTTCATTTCTTGAAGTTTTCTTTCTGTTATCTGAATTTATTAACTTGAAATTAAGTATTTTATCTGAATTTAACAGAGGCTATATGTCTTTAGTAACATAAAATAAAATGGAACTTAAATTTATTTTTTAAATAAGTATGAAATATAGTCACAAGTTATTAGATTCTGGTTGGATTGTTCATTATGAAAGGTTATTAAATAGGCTAAATACATAATTTGGTATTAATTTTCACTCACTGGCAGGCTTTACTTACCAATAACAAATGATTCTCATTAATTCTGTGACATATGTGCCGGATGACGTGTTTTAACCCGGGAAGATTAAATTATGATTCTCATGGTTTTGGGGTTATATTTTCCAGTAAATAGGCTTTATTGTTCTGCTTTTTCATTTTCTGTAGTGAAATAAAACTGAAAATTTTAAAACTTCCAACTTATTTTCATTAACTTAACCTTGCTTTACATATTTATTTAACATTATTTTTAAATTCTACTACAACTAAGAATCTTGAAGCGTTAGTTTTCACTTTCTATTTCAATTTTAAAAAAATCCTAAAATATACAATTAATTTGACCCTTATTGTAATTAAATTAAATTTTTATCTAGGGAATATCAGCCACACCCTGAAACTGGCTTTGTTTGTTAAGTTTTCAATTGTTGCACTGAATTTTGTAGAAAATGGTGCTAGATTTATTTGTTCAGCCAAAGTAGACCGACGTTTTTACCCTTTAAACTTAGAAACAAACTTCTTCTTTTATCAACATAGGAGCAACTCTTATCAGAATCGCTTCCTGAACAGAAAGAAAATTTCAGTGAACTTCCTGGACATTTTTGTAGAGAACAGATATGACATTTCCACTTCGAGCTGTTTTTAAATTCTTAAGTGTTGGCTTAAGTTTCATTTTAACCGCCTTTCGTTATTTCTTCAAATTAAAAAAAAAACTAATTTGTTAATCTATCCTGTGAAATTACAACAAGTATAAATTTTGGTAAAAATCGAAAAATAGTTCTAAAATCAGAACTAAAAATTTGTAAATCATAAAATAAGATTAAACCACGATAGGATTAAAAACTTAATCCTAAACTGCCCGCATTTATTTATGTTTTTGCACTCCCGGGCGTAAAGTGACTACTTTTCGCCCGACAAGAAGGGCGTAAAGCTCATTATTGCAGACTTTACGCTCGCAACAAATTAATTTGAAATATCGCAAAAATACCTTAGTTACAATACAATTTTTATAAAATCACTCTTGCGTGAATGCGTCAATTTGACATTTTTAAAAATGTCATTAGAAAATTTTTATTATAAATCAAGAAATTTAAATAAAATCTCCGTTCGTGCAAAAATATTGTATGTACCACAGGCGTAATAAGCGACTTTGGCCTTTGGCGTGTTATAACCATCGGCTAAAGCCTCGGTTTATAATATTCACGCCGCAGGCCAAAATCGCCTTTTTTACGCCCTTGATACATAAATAACTATTTCTGGATTAGCGTCATACTTTCCATTCCGGTAATTAATGAAATAAATTTACCTGTTTCTCGTCTTTCATAAAATTAACCGAATGAAGGAAATGCTCTAAAAATAATTCAGCCCGGATTTTTCGTTAAACCCTTTCTCGTTTAGAGTAATTTTTCTTCGACTTAGACAAGTTAAGGAATTAAAGTAAAACAAAAGGAAAACTTGACGACACAAATGGAACTGTCTATACTAAGTTTGAGTGTCTGAGAACATTTATAACCCAGTTGTGGTTGCTTGCCAAGAGGATTTCGTTTATTTGGAATGAAAAGTGCAATTTATTATCGATATTTTAGACGCCCGAGAAGTTCGCGCCGCGATTCCCTTTAAGACCGCAACTGCAACTGGTAATTATTCTTTATCATAGAAGAGTACTTCACTATGGTTATCTTTAGTCCTATTTGGGTCATATTTTCACTCGTACGAGGATTTGTAGGGGTCTTTTAATTTTGGAAAAGATGTATTGAGTTTTCATTACAGCCCTGAAAAATCTCCTTCGGGTTGTGATCTAACGCTTGTCTTATAAAAATCAACGAAATCGAAAGCATAAATAATGAAATTCGTTTAGTCTGGACGGAATTTCCTTACCTGATACCGGAAGAGTGGGCACGCAATCCATTCTGACATCGGCAACGGCACCTGTGATTGCTTGACTCACGTATACGAAGCAGTATTCCACGTATCTTTCAGTAAATAAATCGCAATCAAAATGTAAACTGTGTTGCCCCCGTGAAATCTTCTGCTCCGCTACATATTCCAGCGATGTTGGAGGTGTTAAGGATGCAACGTTCGCTCGTAATCTTGCAAATAATCTTACGCGATCGCCTGATGCCAGTATACAGGACGGATATTGAAATAAAACTTTTATACCACCGCCGTGTACCTCACAGGGGAATATGCTTCTTGCGTGGACGTTGAACACGAATTGGTCACTCCAGTCTGCCTGTGAAAGAAATTTTTGAAAATTTTATTCTTTGCAGGGAGTTATCTTTAAAAACTGTAATGTCTAGCTTTATCATTCAATATTTTACAATTGCTGTGTTTCAGTTTTTCGGCATTATTAATAATTTACAAGATCATTTCCGAGTATACTGAAACTCTGCTTTTTATCTGCCTTTTCTGTTGTTTTTTGTGCTTTTGAATGTAAAATCAAAACTTTAAAATCACAATAAATCAGATTTTTATAATGTCTGCAGTATTTTTCGCCGAAAACTTAAATTTGTGCTTAGCCTAAACTTGATTTACTTAAGCCTAAAACTAGAACTTTGATTTCTGAACTTCCTGGAATCCTGTTTTTCCGCTGCTTTTTTTGGTGAATACAGTTCGACAAAATTAAAAATTTCAAACTTTGATATCATGATTAATCAGATTTTAATCATTTCTGCATATTTAAAGCATTTTCAACAAAAAACTTAAATTTAGGTTTTATCCTAAACTTGTTTTATTCAAATTTAAAACTGAAAGGTTTATTTCTGAGCATCCTGAAATCCTGCACTTTAGCTAGTTTTTCTATGGCGTTCGGTCTTTTCAAATTCAAAATTTTAAACCCTGTGGAATCGCGATAAATCAGATGAATTCATGTCTTATCCTAAGCTTGCTTTACTCAATTCTAAAACTAAAAAGGTTTATTCCTGAGCATTCTGAAATCATGTTTTTCAGTTACCTTTCCGACGTTTTTAATTCGTTAATATTTACAATTCAAACCTTGAAAATCTAGAGATTTAAAGCATTTCCAGCTGAAAACTTAAACCTTAAAGTTGTTTTACTCAACCCTAAAACTAAAAGGTTTACGAGTTGTCAAAAGAGGTCAGCAGTTGCACAGAACGTAAAATACGTGACCGTCGTAAAAATAAAATTCGCTTATACAAAAATTCGCCGGTGGTATGGAAAAAGACTTTAGTCCATGTTTTAAAACATTTATAAAAAATTATGTTTTTTTTCACGGTTAATTTAGCAAATTAGATGTATAACGCGATATGTGATAATATTTGAAGGTTTTTTCAGTTTACTATTTGTTTATTGGTTGTCGTGCAAATCGGAAGTAAAGTGAGTTACTTCCCTGGGAAGTAATAACTACGTTAAAAGCTAACTATAATATGCAACTGTTGCTTTTGTTTTTGGTGAATTAATTTAATTGCAACTCATATCAAGTTATTATGTTAACAATTATTTAAAATCTTAGAGTCTCCGGTTCCTATTTTTCTTACTCGATAGAGTAAATCCCACTTACGTCGCATGCAAATAATTATTATTTAGAAAAATCGTTTTAAAAGCAAAGCAACAGAAACTTGAAATGTAAACCTAAAAGAGAGCAACTTGAGCTTCAACACAGAAGTTTCATTGTGCACTCGCACTGTTTGACCTTTAAGTTTAATGTTCAAAATTTTTAAATCAAAAGGTTTTGTTAATTTAAGTTTCATTATTTCTATAATGTGTTTGTTTTGCTGAAGTCCCCACTGAAAAAGTAATCATTTATTCATGATAAAACCCTCCTCCCCTTGTTGAAAACATTAAAAATAATGAAAAATAAAAGTTAAAACAGGCTAAACCAGTTTTAATTAATTTTAAATTTACAATTTTGTCCTCAAAATTTAATTTTGTACACACATTTGAGTTGGTCCGTTTCAATTATTAAAATATTCAACTTTATACACTGAAGTAAAACTTAAATTTTGTAGAAATTCAAGCCGCATTTGCATTCATCACCTGTCAAAGGATGCGTGTGGACGCCCCGATTTCATTTATATATTAAGTTGGCTTTTAAGACGAAAATTGCTTGAGATAAAGCAACACTCATCAAAGGATTCACGGTATTAATTAAGCCTTCACTCTTTAAAGTTTTCCTCGTAAACTTAGGAGCTTTATAACCACAATTCTAATAGGAAACCGTACGAATTTGAGGTAGACTGGGTCAATTTGTTGTTGAAAAAGAAAACTACAGGGAAAGTTCCTAAAAATATTGAATGAACCGTTCAGAATCACTGTTTTCGAACTGAACGTGAAATAACAGAAAGTCGGAAGCAATTTCTAAGCAATTATAAGTTTCGGATTTAGTAGAGTTTTTGTTCAGGCAGTGGGAAGTACGTTTAGGGTGGAACCTTATTAGGTTATATTCTATAGAAACAGCCTGTCGCAGACAAATGGGTGCGAATGCTTATTATCATTTATTCCATACAGTTTCCCTCTTCGCTATTCACCGAGTTTATTTTATTGTTTGCTGCAAATGTAATTTTGTGTCCTTTGAATCGCGTTCTTATTTCTCTCTTTATCCGAAACCGCTTCAAAAAACGATTGCCATTTTTCTAACGTGACATAAATCTAATTTTCTTGTTGATTTTAATTTTTTTTAAATGTCGTTTTTCTAGACTTTTATCATTTCTTTACTTTCTAATATATGTCATAACTTTTGTATGGGTTTAGGTTTTCATTTCTTTATAAAATTACTACTTTTCACTTTAAAAAGGTTGACAATTATTTTCTAAACATTCGCCAAATATTTCTTGGTTTTGTTCTGGTAACTTTATAAGTTTAAAAATAATTTCTGATTTTGTGTTAACCAAATATTAATCAAGATAATTTTAACCAACCTCTGGTGTTTCTTTAATAGAGTTAAATAATAAAGTTTCAAACTCTTCACTTATTTGTTATCAAAAGAAAGTGTGTGCACTCGAACGCTTCAGCTATAAAACTCGAGTATTTTCTATCGGGCGTTTGTTATCGCCTTTTGCACACAGATGGTTGTAACGTGCATTTAGAATTTTGTATTTTTAGTTTCTGGAAACGCGTTTCGTGAACAACATCTTCTTAATTGTCCCTTAATACTAATTTAGAAGTTATTATTGTAGTTTTAAAAGCAAAGTTGGAGTTTTGTTCGCATCACTAAAATAAAGTATTAAAGCGTTTTCGAGATATAAACGGTTTGGGACAGACCATGATTTCACAAAACACAAGGTAGGATTGTTTTATTTTTTTATTAAAAGAGCATCTTCCGGGTTGGGACCGTGTTGTTGAAAACGAAGAACAGAAGGTTTCACTCACTTTCTTAAGGAGTTTCATTAGGAGGAGAAGGGAGCACTAAAAGAGCACGGTAACTCAACGTGTGAACCACGCCAAAGCCGAAACTCTTTTAGCAAGAGGAGCACGGTAACTCAACGGTAACCCAACTCGGAAGACGGTCTTTTAACAGTGACACTGACCTTCGAATTCATTCTTTTATTTTTCCTTTATTTTGATTTTATTATTTTACATTCTAATTAAATTGAGAATCTTGTTTTTTATTAAAACTATATCGCAAATATTCTAGTTTTATCACTTACTGTAAAAATTCAAACGAACATTTATATTATATTTATGTCTTATGTAAAAAGACCTAAATTTTAAAAACCTGTCTTAAACTGATTTTTTTTTTAATAACGTAACAAATGATAAAATCGAAAAGGTAGTCCTTATCCTTATCATTATCTAACATTCATAATAAAATTCGTAATTCCGTATGGCGGTTCTTTGTCAGCAAGATTCTTATTATATACAGAATCCCACAGACCACACTAAGTTTTCGCAGCAATAACGTATATTTCGTGCCAATAAATTCACAGCAATTTAAATATGTGACTTACATACATGTTTAAACCTGCGCAACAGCCTGACGCTGAGACTGCGATTTTAAAGCGTTTTATTCGTTGGCGATTTCATTTCGTTCGTGAAGGCGCCTTTATCGCTACCGCAGCTCTTTCGCGAGTTAAAAACAATGGCAAAGACAAAAAATTAGTAGAAATTGTTTGAAATTATCCCATTTTGGGCGAAGATTATAAAAACATAAGACAGAAGGACAAAATATGGCCTATAAGATTGGGAAAGAGTTGAATTAAAGTGCTAAGTAGTCTTTAAATATTTTTATATTACTAATTGTAATACACAAAATGATAATTATTATTAATTAGGTTCAAGATTTCATCAAAAGATTTACTGGTCATTCATAAAATAAATATAAAAGCGTTGGTCATCCTTTCGAAGTTGTGGCATCAAAGTATGATGTTCTCCATGTTTTCGTTCTAAATTAATACCATGAACTTCCCCTCTTTTCCTAATGTTGTAGGTACGTACTTTTGGCGGTGATAACTGATAACGCAAACATTAGATTTCTTGAAACAAAGACCGCTTGTTTATTAAACCCGACCGAAAGCTGTTAAAATAGGGGGATTAGTTAGGGTTAAGAGCTCCGATCCAGGTCCGAATCTAAGGGGTAGTCTGTAACAGGACGCCTTGGCGTACAGATAAAAAGACCAAGTGTGTTTGTGTATGGTAATGCGAATTAGTAGTGCATTGGTGCAAAATGCATTTTGGGTGGTTATTCACATAAAGATGTAAAGGTAGTTGATCTTGAATTGAAGAGAGGGGATTGCATGTCGATGAAATAACGTCGGTATGAACAGCTATGTTGTTATTGTTATTGTTGTTGTGATGATGTAATTGCTGTTATTGTTGATAATATTGTTATTTATATGGACAAGCATTGAGGCTTGTTGTGTCACTTGATCAGAGCATGAAGCTCTGAGACTCATTTAGCGGGCTATTTGCCTGAGACTTTGATAACTAGGCGTATTTATAAATAAAGGCTCTCGACCTGGCTGCTTATGTAGTGCAGTCACTCTCGGGCTATGTCCCACAGGGTGGTCATGTAGACCCGCCTTCGCATTTTTTTTTTGTTAAGTTGGACTTCGGATCTCCCATTGGTTGGCTATGTTCTGTCGCAGTTGACTTCGGCACATTTGTGCCTGCTTTCAGGTTTACACGGTTACCATAAAAGAATGCCAGTACATATTTTTCTCCAGACTTGACTCCTTTTGATTTTTTTATGTCAAAGACTGCGTGTCTAAACCTCAGTCACTAGAAGATCTACGTAATAAAATCAGAATTGCCGTAGAATCAATTAATCGCGAAATGTTGCAGAACGCATGGCAAGAATTGGCTTACAAGTTGGACGTATGTCGAGCTACACGCGGAGCCCGTGTTGAACTAACAAATCCACAGTGAAAACTATATACCTTAAGCTATTAATCACTATTTTTGTTATTATTCTTTTGTTCCTATTTCAGTAAAATAAATATGTATGTCCAAAATACCGGCATTCTTTTATGGTAACCCTGTATAAGTAGCACCTATCGTCATCACTTCTCAACATCCTCAAGGGTTTTCTACTAGATGCAGCGTGGAATACCACATGGGAGATTCCCTCCCCCTGTAAGTAACATTAACGGAACCTGTACTGCTAAATGTAGTAATGTGTGCCTGTTTTGCTTTCATGTATCGCTGCTATCTGTATTATAAATATAATTGCCTGGGTGATGTGAGTATTTATAATGTGTGTGTGCAGTGTGCATTAATCTAACTTTGGTGGAATTAATGTTATTCCTTGGTAAGTTGATAGAATGTGCTTTTGTAAATAACGTGTGTCTATAAACTACTATAAACTGTCGACATCTCAGTTGCTTTGAAAAACAAATTACAAGTCTTAGATTAAATCATAGACAATGACATTTTGCAAATCTTGACATTTGGTTTTGTGTTCTGAATCTAATTACGAAATATGTTTCTGAAAGCATAACCTACTGGGATATTGACAGTTTATAAACGCCCGTTATAAATATGCCCAGTGGCGGATTTACGCACAGGCGCAGGAGGCGCGCGCCTGGGGCCTCTTAAATCGAGGGGGCCTCAAATCTCAGGCTCAAAAAAATATAAAATTCTTTCATTTTAAATTTTTACACTCATCTTTATTACCGTTACTGAATAAAACTTTAAAAATTTAATATGAGAAGTTAGTAAACTCTTATGCGAATATCCCTACATATTATACATACAGTGAGCACGTAAAGGTTGGAACAAATTCGATAAATCTTTATTGGGCAAGTAAGAAAATAATGCTCGGACACGTCGATTTTATTTTTTTGATGCGCATTTTTTTTGTATACGTATATTTTTTATTACGTCATCCCTGCTCGAGTTATGACGTCATCATCAGTTTTTTTAAATGGCAACACCCTCTTTTGATAATACCATTTGAAAGAGCACATTTTTATGGTATGTTACATAACAATATTTTCGAAAAAAAAGTTTTAGAATTCATAACAATGTAATGAAATAACAATAGAATAAATAATAAATACAACTAAAACCCAATAAAATGTGCTCTTTTAAATGGTACTATCAAAAGAGGGTGTTGCCATTAAAAAAAACAGATGATGACGTCATAACTCGAAGAGGGGTGGCGTAATAAAAAATATACGCATACCAAAAAATGCGCATCAAAAAAATAAAATCGACGTGTCCGAGCATTATTTTCTTACTTGCCCAATAAAGATTTTATCGAATTTGCTCCAACCTTTACGTGCTCACTGTACTATGAAATATCTATGCGAACTAAGTGTACCTATCTGAAGTAGAATATACCTATTATCATGAATGCTTAAACACTTTCAGTTTTTTCCTGGTGGAGGTAATTCCACAAGTAGAGATTTGTTGTTTTCGTGTATTAATGTTAGATTTGGGAGGGATGGTAGTCGTGTCATTTTTTCATTTAAACATTAGTCGAAATATGTATGAAAGCATTTGCGCAACCAAAATGATTAAAACCGCAACATCAAATCTAGAGCGCGTGCTAATAGTAAAAACATGCCCGTAGAATGCATACTGTAGTGGTACCGAAAATATTTAGAGGGGGGCCTCAAAATTGAATTGCGCCTTGGGCCTCTCAAGTGCTAAATCCGCCACTGAATATGCCATTTCAAAACTAATTAAAGTAAAATGGAAACCGCAACCGCGGCGGGGCGTCCTACACTATTAAAAATCTGAATAGACTTTTCAAAAAGTTATATAAAAAATAAAACATATTTTGGAAAAAGTTCTAACCTGGCATTATCTTCTGCTTTTACGGGAAGCAAAAAAACGCTTCTTCTTCTTCATCGGATGATGAGTACAATCAAAAACTGCGATAAATGACACTTTTGTGTGAATAAACGCGCGAATGTCGTCGCCGCTACCGCTGCGAAAATTTCGCGTTAGTCTGTGGGATCCTTAAATCTTATTAAAAACCAATCAAACCATCAGATAATTATTATGAAACTAATTCTATTAACAAAAATGGTAATGAAGATATCTGGAAGGGATTTAACAGGAGATGAAAAAGACTTAAACATTCAGTTTAAACAACATTTTTAATTATGTAGTTTAGATTTTCGAATTGGGAGCCTATATGCTAAAACAAAAAATGTGTGTTTCTTAGATATCAAAAGTCTGGTTTTACCTGAGATATCTTTCAAATAAAAAGTTATCTCGTGTTTGAACACTTTGCGTTCCGGTGTTATCTTAAGAATTTGAAGGCTTAATCGAGCGTGTTTGGATATTTATCTTTTTTAAAATACTTAATAAAACAAAATTTCCATTAGGAGTAAAGTTATTCATAAAAGCCATATTTTAAATTTGACCTTAAAAACAAAATTTACTCAAAAATTTAATATTTGTAGTTTATTTAAGTACATTACTTTTCAGATTTTACGGATTTACATAAAACAGACAACAAATAAATAAATAAGCATTTTCAAAATCCTTGTAGCTCGTTTGGTCAGATATCCAAAACTTTAAAAATAATTTGATAATTTTAAATTTCTGAAGTTTCAGTTTTTCTTCGCTCAACATTTTTTCTTGTAAAAGATGTTAACTATTTATGCCTGTCTACAAAATTATTTTATTATTGTTCAAAGGTCTTAATGAACAAAATTGTATATTAAGAAATATTACACAATTTATCAGGTTGTTGCGTGAACTTCAAATTATTCTGAATTTAAACGAAAACACATTAAATTCAGGGGAGCACTTTTAATTGTAAAATCTATCTTTAGTTTCAGTAGCTTAACTTTGGTGAAACTAAAATTAAATTTCGGGTTTATTTCTGTTTCCATGGATGGGAAAGCAGTTACTCTTTAATCTATTATTGATTAGTCACTATTTAGAAAGCAGTTCATTAATAGTCCTGTGTTTAGTCATTATTACCCACCCGTTTAGGATATTTACTGGCGGCTTTCTCTTATTTCACACATTGTAAGCCAAAAGGTCCGTGCCGAACGAAGCTTTTCATTGTCTAATTCAGCAAAAAATATAAAATTAGTCATTTATACTTATTTAAAGATGAAAAGATCCTTATTAGTGAATCTTGGGGATGTTCGAAAAGGTTCCAAAAACGAGATAGTTTTTGAAAATTCCGTTCAAAAACAAATTTTTAGAGCTAATTACAAGAAAAACGAAAAATGAAAATTTGTCGTTTTTTATCCAAAACCTAGGGGTTTACTAAAATACACCACTACTTATACGTATAAAAGCGTTCTAAAAAATATCTTGACGAAATTAAATATACTCTTATAGGTAAAGAAAGTAACACTTGCACTCGCGATTGTCTCGCACGTTTATGTGTACAGGGTGATGTGGTAAGCACCACCCCTTCGACAACCGCCTACCTTCCCTACCCCACTACAGTGTTTCGGTTTTCAATTATTTTCAGTGACTGGGTAGGCCACCCGCCAAGAATTCGATTCGGGTTTGACCCCGAGACCGTCGGCGTTGTAGACGAATGCTTTAACTATTACAACTTTTGAGACGAAACTTAAAATGTTCACTTCAAATAAAAATTCAATCTTAAATTACCTTTTTAAAATATCTTAGGCTTTTCAAAAACGCTTCTTTTTTCGAGCACCTTCAGTTTTCGGCATTCCTACCAGAAGTCACGTGGTAAACATCAGATACATAATATCTTTGTAATCTTTAGACAAACACAAATAAGAATTCCAGTTTGTTTTGCTAAATCAAACCTTTAAAAAATTCCTTGTTGGGATGGCTGATTTTTACAGCACACGTTGCATATTTTATTTGTATATTTAGTTTGAAATTAGATTATTCTTGAAATTCATCAAATTCTATCGCTCCCTGTCATTTAACATTTTTTCAAACTAATTTTAATATTATGTTTTTCTGTATTTAATATTTTCACTTATATTCTTTAACGTTTTTGAGAGTTTTAAAGATTAACTGTTGAAATTAAATTAGTATTGATAAAAATATTTACTTAGAATATAAAAGTTATTGGTGTTTACTTAGGTTAGATTGATAATAAAGCATTTCATTCCAAATTTTAACCAAAACTTTGATGAACTTCAATATCTCATCACGGAACACCCAAATTTAAAATTGAATTTGATGCAACAACACCGCATGTATGAATTTTTTATGAAACTAAAGTTTGAGGAAATACACTGCCCAAAATAATTAGAGGAACACTTGTCTACATCTCAATAACTTTTTAAATTGTACCAGTATACAAATATAATAACGCGTATCTTAAACACTTCACATTTTATTCAAATAAATTTGCAGAAGCAGAATCAATTTTCCCATATCACTTTTAAGATAACAATACAATTCATAGAAACTACAAGAAATAAATTAAAGAACAAGTTAATCATATCCGTATAACGTAAAGTTCTTGAGAAGATATGGTTTACTAATAACGTGTATGTCTTCCATTAGCAGACGAAAGTTCTCATGTGGTATATTCTCCCATTCTTCTATCGGGGCATTTGTAAGCTGTTGTAGGGTCTGAGGAGGGTCTGGGCGCCTCCGAATACGCCTGTCAAGATCATCCCAAACGTGTTCGATTGGGTTTAGATCAGGACTTAACGGACGCCAATCCATGGATTGAATCCCGTAGTGTTGAAGGAAGTTCATGGTGATGGCCGCAGTATGGGGCCGCGCATTATCTTGCATAAACACAAAATTTGGGCCCATATCATACGCGGCTGGTATAACATGATCTTCCAGAATGATATCAATGTACCGTTGAGCGGTTAGTGTCCATGGAACCATCGCAAGATCTGTTTTCATCCAGACTAATTCCGCCCCAAACCATCACAGACCCACTACCAAAGTTTTCAACTTCTTGTACAGTAGCGGCAGAATGTCGTTCATGTGGACGTCGGTATACACGACGTACTCGACCATCACAACGAGTTAAACGAAATCGTGACTCATCTGTGAAGAGCACTGATCACCAATGCCGAAGTTGCCATGCGACATGTTCACGAGCAAAATTTAAACGAGCCCTTATATGGTACGGAGTTAAAACAAGTTTTCGCATAGGTCGTCTTGGTCTCAGATTTGCTTCTCTCAATCTATTCCTTACTGTCTGGTCAGAAATCTCTAATCTATGGGTCGTTCTGAATCTGATTTTAAGGTCTTTTCCTGTGGATGTTCGAGAGCGCAGGGACGATAGGACTAAAAATCGGTCCTGAATTCGGGTTATCTTCCTCTTACGACCTTGTCGAATGCGTCTTTTGTATCCTTCAGTTTCTAGGTACCTATTCCACACACGATATACGACAGAAGGGCTCACGTTAAAATTTCTTGCAATCTGTCGAATACTGGTGCCATTCTCAACAGAACAAACAACACGAACAACTTCTACTTCATTTAGATGCCTCATTTTGATTAACTGGTGTAAAAGTTAACAATTGATGATGAACTGTCAACATTCATTTCTATTCCAAAGCACACTACTTCTCGAAATTAAAATTTGAATTGTTTATTTCACTTTATTTCTTGTAGTTTCCATGAATTTGTATTGTTATCTTAAAAGTGATATGGGAAAATTGATTCTGTTTCTGCACATTTATTCGAATAAAATGCGGGTGTTTAAGAAACGCGTTAGTATATTTGTATATTGATACAATTTAAAAAGTTATTGAGATGTAAACAAGCGTTTCTCTAATTATTTTGAGCAATGTATTTAGCTGTTTTAATTGTGTTCTTGGTAATTCTTAAGGATGAACATAGTTTTTCTTAATGTATTTCTAATTTTTCATATAATTTAAAGTATTATTACTAACCCACATATCCCTAGATACAGGGTGGTTCACTAGATTATTTTATGTTTTTATAAATTTAACAGTACTAAGATTTTGAAAATCCTCTCAGTTGTTTTTGTATATTAAGAACAAACTACAAAAGAAATTTAGGAATTGCTTTGTGGTTCAAGAAACGCATTTTTCCTCTATATTTAGTCCTTTAAGCTTCATACAGCAAAGGCATCCTGTCTTTTTGTTCTTGTATTGTTCATGCTATTTCTTAATGAGAGGGCAATTAGTCTACCCTCTAATAGTGATAAAAATATCTTTAATGAAATGAACCACCAAAAACTCGAAAGTTAAAATTTCTAATGAATATGAATAAATTTTGAAAAATCTGTATTATACAGAAAAAATATCACCCCCGCAGGGATTAGAACCACTGACCTTTGACTTTACGCTTCCAAGTTATAGTTTATAACTAAAAAATAACTGAAGATAGGTTGGTGATATTTGGTGTAATAACATTTAAATATCACGTGGTTAAATTTTATACAACTCTTTCTTGTACTGAAGTTAAAAAATTCCATCGACTTCGAATTTTATATGTATAAAAGAAAATGAAACACAGTTTGTCTTACCTTAACATATGCAGCCGTATGAGGTAAAGCCGGTGTAGGTGCGGTGGGACGCAACAGGAGTGAATAATGTCCAGCAAGCCCGAAAAGCTCGCACCGTAGAGTAAGCACTCGACGTCCTGGAAAACCGCGCACTTGTTCCGCGTAGAGGATCTAATCCCATCGAACCTTATTATTTTAGCTTGACCTTAATTTTTTTCGTACGTGACGCTCACTTACCTGAACGTGGGATTGGTTATAGTTTTCATTTTGGTTATCACAGGTTAATAAAGAGTGGCCGCAGTAGTGCAGTTCGAGCCAAAATTCCGGAATTGCACTGGCGGGGCTGTCGGTTACCGGAGGACAGACGACCTCCGGAAATTCTAATATTGCCATAACCGGACGTTCCGGGTACGTTTGTACATGTTCTGGAGTTAAAGACAGCTGTGGCATGGGCCACCGCACATCCAGACTTCTTGTTATCACCGAAGTTTGGTCGTCCTCTGTTGTATTACCGCCGTAATTAGTTGGTTGTTTCTTCAGTAACACGAAGTAGGTGCCCCCTCTAGAGAAATACCCGCACGGTATTTTGACTATTGTTTTGTTTAAAGACAAAGCCCGTGCTTCTGGTAAAACTTGGATTGTTGTTAATGCTTGAGTTGCGCTCCCTTCTAAACGGGATACTTGCAGGAGCAAAGGTGGAAACGAAGATGACGCTATTTCGATGTGCAGGTCTCCGCTTAATGCCGTGTGAGATGGGGGAAGTAATAGTTCTACGCCAGCTATTTTTCCTTCTGTAATAAAAGGATATTTTCGTATTGAAGTTTCTTTTGTGCAAAATATAAATAATATAGGACAGAGAAATAGATGAAAGTAGGAATTGAAAATAGCTTCATCCAGCATTCATTTTCATTTTTTGCAAAATCATCAAATCTCTTAGGTTGCAGTTTCGAGTTTATGAAAAGATTAGACGTTATATGAGAGGGCAATAAATCCGGATGTAAAGTCTCTTCTTACAAAATAATCAAGTCTTTTGCGTTTCAGTGTCGAGTTTGTATGAAGAGATCAGACATATGAAAGGAAAATAAATCCGGATGTAAAGTCTGTTTTGAAAAAAAAAGTCGTGCTATCGATTTTAAACTATTAAGGTTACACGTGACATACATATGTCGACAATAATTACCTGAGTGTCTTTTGACATTTTTTAAAAATTAGAAACATCGTAAAATCATACCATTTTATATTTGCAAGTAATCATTAAATGACAAAACATTAAAGTACAAATGTCCTAAATTATTGTAACGGAATACCTATAAAGTCAGTAAGAAAGTCTACTAAAAAATGCAAATAATAGATAAGGTAGGAAAGGTAATAGTAGATTACGTGCCAAGTGCAGAAAAGTAGATTTTTACTAGACGAGTATGGTAGGTTTGAGTACGAGCGATAGCGAGTACTCAAATGCCATACGAGTTTAGTTCAATCACTTTTCTGACGCGGCGCGGCGCGTATACTATTTTTTCGCATTTTATATTCTCAAATAAAAATTTATTGAGATACATTCTGAATAAAATTAATAAAAACACTGCAAAAAGTAGGCGGATTCTCGATAACATAGTAATCTGACAGACACTGTTTTTGACAACAGAATTCAATTCAAACAAATAAATACTTACATTTTTTTTTTTGAAATCTAATTCCGAAATGGACTTGAGTGACGAAAATAACTTGGAAAACCATTCAGAAGATATTTTAAATGCTGCCCGAGAAGCTGCCAAATTGCATTTTAATGAAACCTGACGTTGCTATGCAGTAATGATTGCTATACTGTAAAGTGACCCATTACTTCACGATTTTGAGTGTACTAATGTAATACATTAGTGTATGAAATGCGAAAAATATTATTTATGTAAGGCTTATTACATAGCCAAAAAGTAAGTTACGTGCATCAAATTACATATTCCTTATTAGTCTGTCTGTCTGTATCTGTAACCTCTCTTACCTTTCGCTGTCGAGGCTGGTGCATCAGCATATGTAGTCTTTACGGGTGCAATGCACAATCCGGCCCAACTCTACGGGTTACATGATTGGTGCGCCGTTTAATACCTACATACTGCACCATGTGTAGTTATATTGTAAGTGTGTGTGAGCGTACGGCCTTGTTATTCTACCACTTAGGCCATTCCTTATTAATAAAATTTAAAAATTCTAATTTCTTTAATCAAATTAAATATGTACTATCTTCGGGTGTAACCAAACAAGGGCCAAATAAACTACGAACGAATTCTTACACTCGTTTTTAAATTAAAGACATTTAGATTTTCATTACGTGATTTTTAAATGACATTTTTAACACTGCGGTGTTGAAAATCTATGGAAAAACAACGATCTCTAAATTATGATTTTATATTAAAGGCAAATTATTTGATTTGAAAATTATTGAAAGCTAAGCATAAATTAAAATTTGATAAAAGCTTTTCTTTTATCCGCTGCTATTATTAGACTTTATTGTTATTACTTTCTTCTAATTAATTATTATTATTAGTTAGAAAAATAATACAACGTATATTAAATATAAAAATATTATATTATTTTTTAAGGTGGATTTTATAGTCCCCTGTCAAGTGTACAAAAACGGGCTCCCGTGGGCTCCTTGATGATGCAAGTATGGTAGTAGTCTCAATCTCTTTATTTAGCCTTGAAGAAACATAATTTCGATGTTGGCACTCTCGAAAATGATGCGTTTGAGTGCTGCGCGCGAAATACAAAATGGCCGCCATCGCAAACACTTTCCAATTTATCTAAGTAACCATTGGGGTTACGAAAAAATGTATTATACAAAAAATATTGCTACATTAATTATACACAAAAAAGGTTATGACAGAATTTTATGCAGGACTAACCATTTTCTCAAAAAGTTTACTTTTATAGTTTCCAAAAATAAAGATGAATATAAGTTACATGTGTGACAAAAAGTAGTTGAAATGGCTCTTTTCAAACCATTTAAACAACTGTAAATGACTGTCAAGGACTTTCAGGCAAAATGGCTTTTGAAGCCTGGTGAGCTGCATATTATAATTGCTCAGCTACGAACAATCGGAGAGCTTATTGAAGGATCTGGTTTACCTGAATTATGGGTGGAATGTGTTATATTCTGCAGCAACAATGAAACTAATTATTGACGGCAAAAACGTCAGAAGAGCAATTGAAACTCACAATAATGACTGTCTCTGCATTAACTAGCTTGCTTCTAGAAGAATTTGAGAAAGAATATCCCGGACAACTAGACTATTTGAAGCCTCTCATCTTCAAGAATTGGTTGAAGGACTGACAGCTAGTAATAAAAAAGAGCTTGAAACAGTACATGCCGCATTACTTTCTACCATAAAGAAAGAAGTGTTGTTGGAGAAATAGAAAAATTTTCAGCTACAAGAAAGTCCAAGCATCCTGTTTTCAAACTAGCGTGCACATTTATGGATATGGAGTAAGCCATGATGAACGTCATAAGAGCTGTAAGAACATCGGACTGGAAGCTGCATTTACCATCCCTCCACCCTATATCTTTCAGAGATGGAAAACCTGGAATCCGAAGATCCAGAGATTTGGAAGCAATTCATTTAAGGTAATTGGGTCGTGAACAGAAGTTTAGTGCCATTCTGTGCTCTTGGTGCTGATGAAGCCCTAGAACACCAAAATAGAAAACTAAAGGTACATGGGGGACTTGTTGGTATAACGCTCAATGAGGATGCTCGAAATCGATTCTTTCTTGCTAATTCGGAACTAACTAGAATTGCAAGTGAAACTGACAAAATGATAGGATTTCAAAATATAGAACAAAGTAAACACCACCAAGTAACTTCAACAGCGTCAGGATAATAACGTAATTAAACTAAAAGAAGCGTTTCAAAACACGACAAATCCCTTCCACTGCAAAACTGCTCATTCATATCCTAACTCAGCGAGTCTTTCCACAGGAAATAAAGGTGTCTTTAGACATTGTGACGGAAGTTGGCCAACATCAGCATAATGCCTTCTTAGAACAGCGAGTTCACAGTAACAATCTTCAGTTCTGGGATCCTTTGAAAAAGAATGCTATTAAAACGTGTAAAACGGCAGCGACATAGATTTGAGATACAATTTGAGCAACTACGAGTTTTCAGCACCACCGAAGTCGTTGTTTGCAGTTGACGGTAGTATGCACCATTGTCTAGCTAAGTAGAAACTTATGGATGCTCTTGAATCAATACAAGCAATACCTGCCGAAGAAAATGATGATGATCATGCTTCCATCACACCTGTAGTTTTAGAAGAAATTGAAGAGCTACAGGAAAAAGCTGCTATAGTAGGTGGCATGGCGCTTCTTCACACCTACCACAAACCTGACACAATGAAGACATGCCGTGACCTCGGTGTAAGCTTCAGCAAATGGATCGGTCAAAAATTCAGCAATTACAGTGAGGTCCTTGTTGTTTTCGACTCTTACAATGAAAACTCATTGAAGAAAGCGATGAGAGTGATGCGGCAAAAAGGCTCAGATCCAATTCAATTCAAAATCGGACCAGAAACGAAAATTGGAAGTATACCAATGAATAAATTGTTGGCCCATGATAAGACGAAGGATGAGTTCCTTTCCGATTAGATTCTTCAATTTGGCGTAATCAATACGAAAAGGTTGGTAATCAGTTGGAGGGACAAAGCAGCTTCATCACATGGCGATGATGTATCCACTCTTTCAAGTACGCAGGAGGAGGCGGACAAAAGGTCATATTACATGCAGCGTATTTAGCACAGAAAGGAATTAAAACTACTCATGTGTACGATACTGATGTCCTAATTTTAGCACTAAGGCGATATCTCCAACTTTCGCAAGAGTTTGCATTTTTCCTTGGCCATGGCATGAAAAGGTTTGTTCAGCTACGTTCAATTTACAGAACACTTGGGCATCTGAAAGCCCCTACACTCCCTGGATTACACGCACTTTCAGGAGTAGATGTAACAGGATCATTTGCCGGCAAATATAAAATAAAGTGGTAGCAAACTTTCAATTCTACAAGTGATAAGCTGCTACAAGCTTTGGCTACACTGTCTCTCACTGAAGATGTCAGGGCTAACTTGGAAGCGCTCATTTGTCAGCTTTATATCCCCAAAACACTGACCGACATAGGAGCTGTTGCTTGTTGTTCACCCAGAAATAATGTTAAGATGAGAACCTTCCTCCAACAAGATCCGCACTGGATCCGATTTTGCTAAGGGCCCATCTTCAGTGTTTGGAGTGGAATCATGACCTCATTAAGCATCCCAATAACCTATCACCCTCAGATTTTGGATGGAAGAAAGTAGGGAGCACATACGAGCCAGTTGCTTGTACCAAACCTTGTGCTCCAGAGCTTATCCTGGAAATTTGTCGCTGCTCATGCTCCCAAAGACGTTGCTCTCCTGTATGTACGTGTCAGTTGAATGGACTCCTGTGTACCGAAATGCGTAAGTGCGACTAAGGTAATCCCGACCGATGTGATAATATGGGAGAGTGCGGGCAATGCCATGATGAAGATTTAGAGCTAAGTGAGATTTGCATTGAAAGTGACGATGATTGTAATTAAAAATGTCATTGTACGAGTGAAAAGTATTGCTTGTCTGTACTCTGTCTATATAAATCTGTAACAACTGTATTTCTTGAAAAGTTTTTTCATTAAATGTTAAAATTGTATAGGTACTTTTTATCTTTCAATTTCCGATGCCTACCTATACTGTAAATCATAGGGGAGATGTTTTTTTTTTTGTTAATTTATTGGTGTTTGTTATGCATTACTTATAATGTCCCTAGAAATAATGTCACACATTTTTATTTTTGGAAACTATAAAAGTAAACTTTTTGGGAAAACGGTTAGTCCTGCATAAAATTTTGTAATAACCTTTTTTGTGTAGAATTGATGTAGCAATATTTCTTGTGTAAAATATTTTTTCTCAATCGCAATGGTTACTTAGATAAATTAGAAAAAGTGTTTGCGGTGGCGGCCATTTTGTTTATCGAGCGCAGAACTCAAACGCATCATTTTCGAGAGTGCCAACATCGAAATTATGTTTCTTCGAGGCAAAACATAAAGATTGAGACCACTACCACACTTGCATCATACAATTCTAAAAATTAAATAATTTAAAGGTTAGCCGTGACTCTTGTTAACATATCCATGGAAAAACTGAAGTTGCCATCCGCATTGCAATGACTTGGTGACAAGTACAGCTTCAGGAGTTTTGTCTCAGCTTTACGTTTGTTAATTGGCCAAGAGAAAATTTTCGGAAAGTTACAGTCATCGGGCAAGTGTCGTTTGAAAACTTTAAAATTTTTGAAACTTCCGTATTAATTTTTAAAAGTTTTGTTTAGGAAGTAATTATGTGTAGGTCTGGGGATATAAGTTGGCATAAAGTTTATATAGCTAGGTCACACGTTTTTGCAATTTTAAAATGTTAACCTTTCGAGTGAAGAATTTTAATTTGGTTTCTTAAAGAGCATTCAAAATTTCTTAACTTATGGACGAAATATGATTTAGTTTTGAATGACTATTAAATAATTCGTCCTTTATATTCGTGTTTTCTGTTAAATAATTTCCTCTACTTGCGTAGCTGCAGATTCTTTATTCCACAGTTCCATTATTATCTGCGAGCCATGTATGAGGACGTCATCTACATCGGTTGTTGTATTCGTAATAATTGGCGACACCTGTCATAAATTTATGATTTTGTAAGCTTTTAACTTGCACCAAAAAAATAAATAATCTGTGAAAAAGTATAGTTTCTACTCGTGTGTAGTGGCGATTAGCCACTCAAGCAAATAGCTGCACTCGCTTTCGCTTGTGTCGCAAACTTCTTCCTCATTGAAGAATTACCATCATAACATGCTCGTAGAATAATATAATATTAATTAATTAATGAATTTTTTCATAAGATAGAAATTTTGTGGAATTTATTTGCACTTATTTGACCAGAAATGTATCGTCTATACTAAACGTTTCAGAAAGAATCCCCTTTAAATTATATTCTTCCAATATCTTTTCAACATCTTAAAATTCCCGATATTCGCCTTAAAAGTCATAATTCAAATACATTTTCCTTCTTTATGTCTACCTATCAATAAAACGAACTCTGTATCGTTTTATCAGCCTACATCGAACATCTTTTCACTGTCAAACATTCGTCAAAAGGATATTTGATATGTCAAGTAAAAAAGAAGTGTCTATACGTATAAATATAAAAATTTAATATAGAGAAAAGGAAATACGTTTATATCGAGAACGATCTAATCGTATGTTATTTGAAAAGGCTTTCAAAGGAATTCTTATACTTTGGAGTAAATACAAATTGCAGCTCAATCTTGATATCGTCGGATATTTTTATTCTGGCATTTATAAGGCCAAAGTAACCTTTAAGTTTCTTAATATTTCATCAGTGTAGAATATCGCGTTTATTGGTCTTAAATGCCAAAAAGCTGGAGATTATTGAAGGTGAGTAGAGTCGCTTTAATTGATGTTTGTTTTGGAAAAAAACTTTTGAAGTTAGCTAAAACTTGGTTGATAACAATAATTAAAAGTAAAACTTTTTATAAATTACTAAGTGATGCTAATTTGTGTTTTTAGCCAAAATTTTTCTTTTGCTCGGAATATTTTCAATAAAGAATTACTTTATTTTCAGTATACACGTAAAAATTAAAAATTACTTTGATTAATTTACAAGGTTTCAGATTATTTTCTTCTAAATTCTGTTACTGAAAAATATTTCTATCACCTACACCTGCATAAACCCAAAGTTTTAGGTCATTTATTATTCAATACGGTGTTAAAAATCTGCAACGCTACAACGATTGACTGTTTTATCTCATATTCAAATTGATATGCTATTGTTTTGCTTTGAGTTATGTTTATGTGCATTAATGATTGTTTATCTTGTCTCACTAACGGTGTGGTGTTTGAATCGTCATGCAATGTTAATTAAGCAAATGCGCAACGATAATTCTGAATTATGTATGTCAATGAATATTCAATTTAACACCTGTACTGTCAGTGGTTGTTTGTATATTTTTATATTCCTTTTCTCCTTCTAATTTTAATGTTAAGTTAAGAATACTTTTCTTAAATTTTAAAACATTCTGCAATCAAAACTTGAATGTGACCTTGAAATTTAAAAAATTAAAAAATTTTCAAGTCGGTGTGAATTTTTTTTATCACAGTGGTTGTTTAGTTTAAACATTGTATTTCGGAATAGGTGAAACTTTAGGTTTTAGGGCTTGAACTAGAATTAAGCGGATTCATGATATGTATATGTTGTAGTTTAAAAAGCCTTAAACTTGTACTTTGGATTAATATTTCAGTACAGGTTCAAGTTTAATTAAACTACGATTTAAGTTATTCGTGTTATACATAAGTTGTAGTTTAAACCACCCTAAGATAAACTTTAACCTGTACTAAAATCAAGTCTCACATAATTAATAAATTTCGTTAAGAAAGTGAAATCTGGAATTTACAGTTACAAAATTGTAGTTCTAAAATTTCTGCATATAGAAACTCGAAACGTAAGTTATTTTAAAAATCAAATATTTCAGGATCTGGGAAAATACCTTTAATATATTTTAATTCGTTAAAATACATGAAAACGTAAATATCTAGTAATTAGTCTCATTTATTTCGGAATATTTTTTTAAATAATAAATTGCAATACATAATCCCTTTAAGAATGTTTAAATTGCGCTATACGAGAAAAGAAAATTTTGTTATATAATCTACTGTTAATTATTAGCAAACATAAAAAAGTATAAAACCAATCTAACAGTAAATTTGGACAAATTCGATGTCCTAATATGACTCAGGAAAATATTTTGTTAGGTTTTAGTCCCGAGGGAGGGAGTTTAACATGATTCCGGCAAGGACTAGCATATGTAATTTTGTAGTTGTAGGTTAGTTGCGGCTTGAAAGTGTTTAAATTAAAGTGTTAGTTTAAAGCAAATACAGCATTTTACCTTAAAATTATTTTGTTGGGTTTCCTCACAAGGGAGGGTAAGTTGCGCCGGTGAAGGTTGAAAAATATACACTTTTAATTAAATATAAGCAAAACCTAAACATCGACCTTAAAAATTTTAACAGGAAATTTACATGTTTTTAAATATTGGTGTTCTGGTTTGCTGGTTTTAGGAATATTAAAACAAGTATGTCATTGGTTTATGATTGATAATGACTAGCCTGTTAATTTGAAGTTATTAAGTTTAGAAAAGTGCTGATTTTATTTGTAATAAGGAAAACCTGTTAACAGGTTTTTACGGGTATTATTGCGGACTCTTGAAAGTGCACCAGTTAGGCTTTAACCAATTATTGCGTTATCCTAATGCTGGATTTTAAATGAAACATTTATCTAGTTAAGTATATCTTTAGCTTGTTCCACAGTATTTTGCTCTGATTCAATGACACTCTCCTGACCCCCGAATATCGCAA
Organism: Melanotus villosus; assembly: GCA_963082815.1. NCBI lineage: Eukaryota > Metazoa > Arthropoda > Insecta > Coleoptera > Elateridae > Melanotus > Melanotus villosus. Next base: position 57,478,924 of record OY720418.1, on the reverse strand, counting down.
TAAAATATTAGAATCAAATAGGCATTTTCTACAGACGATATCAACTTAGTTGTCGAAATACGTATTTTACTTTATGGCCTTCAGCATTCAATTTGTTCATTTTTAACTCTTAATATATGTTTTGATCAGGTCTGGATTCTGGATTATCAATAGAGGGTAGCTTTTTTAGCCAGACGCACTTAGGCCTCCCTAAATGGGCCCTTTGTACTACCTCCTAGGCAGCCCTCCATTGTCAGACTACTCAAGCCACCCCACCCTGGCGATGAACCTGAGAATATTTGCCACTGAAGTACTGCTAATACTGGCCATGTCCGGCCAGAAATCCCCCAACATAGATCCTCTAATTGAGGCCAGAGCAGGGCAGTGGCATAGAACATGATCTGCCGTCTCCTCCTCTAGATTACAAACCCTACAGTTGGGGCTGTTAGTCAGCCCCATTCTGTGCAAGTGTTGGTTGAGTTGACAGTGGCCTAAAAGTATTCCGGCAACAATGCGTAACTTCTTTCGGGGTAGCTGTAGACAGTATTTTGCTGTCTTGAGTGTGGGTGTCTTAATGCCAGCCCGTGCTTGTCTGCAGGTTTTTATTAGATTCTCCCACCTAAGAGCGTGTTTATGGTGGGTTGTCTGGCGTATCATTGTGTTGAGTATAGCGGAAGAGAGACCAACACTAGGTTCGGGACCCCAAAAGGCTTGCTCCGAACCCGGTTTTACCGGCTCATCAGCCTCCTCATTTCCACGATTGCCATCATGTCCCTTCACCCATCCTAAGGAAACGACATTGTTTTGGGATATTACTTCACGGGTGCAGTAACACTGATACACCACCTTTGAACTAATTGTGTAACTTTTGAGGGCCAAAAGTGCAGCTTTTCTGTCGCTAAAGATTGCAATGTGCTGGTCCTGAATGTCGCTTTCACAAAATATATTAGCACCTTCCAATATCCCTACCATCTCAGCTTGAAATACCGTGGTGGACTTGCCTAGTGGTATGCTTCGATGTAGATTTTGGTCATCGGAGAAAACTCCGGAACCAGTCCCGTGTTTAGTTTTAGATCCATCTGCAAAGATAGATACTGTAGGTTAATTGTGCTCTATGGAGTCCACATTCAACCGAAAGTGTCTGTCGAAAACAAACTTTGTGGGGAGGTAATCTGTCACAGCACCCAGGAGAGGTGTATTGGTGACGGCCTCTTCAAGAATGCGCAGATGTCCGCCCACTCCATCTCCCAGGCGCATCAATCCTTTCAAAGAACGCAGTCTGTCAGCTGTCGTTAGCCCTACCTGCTCTGTGAATAAATCAAGAGGAGGAATGCATAAGAGAGCCTCCATAGCCGCAGTTGGGGTGGTACGCATCGCACCAGTAATAATTAAGCAAAGTTAAACGTTGCCCATGTCGACATGTCCTAATCTGGTTGCTGCTGTTTTCTGTCTGATTCTGGGCCACCAGACTAGAGCACCATAGTATAGCATTGGCCTTATGACAGCAATGTACAGCCACAGGGCAATTTTTGGAGTCAAACCCCATTTTCTACAACAGCGCCAGCGCGGCGGCATTGCCAGAAAGTCAAGCACGCTTTCCCAATCCTTGTATTCAAGTGCCTTCCCCAGTTCAGTTTCTTGTCAAATACAACGCCCACAGTTTTGATCGGTAGTTCAAAAATTATTTCGCCAAGTAGCTGCCACCAAATCAATGAATTTACACAACTTTTCTAATAAAAATTCTAATTCATTTTTTATTAATAAACGTGGTCATACAAGTTTCCATTAAGCAATAAGATCCCTTTGTTCGTAAAAAAATACAAATAAAATCATCATCAAATTAAGAAAAAATCATCAGATTTATGATGTTTGCATGAATAAAAATCGCAAATCGGTTATTTCAAACGAAAGCCGCTTAAAAGGTAGGAATAATAATTGAATTTCAGCCTGTAGGTATATAAAAATACAGGAAAGATAAGATATTATTGTGACCTTTTTTCGTGTCTATTGAATTTAGTTTTTAAAGCTGTGCTTTAATAAATAACAATTTCGTGTTCAATTCTTGATCTACTTTTAATTTTTAAGCAGGGGCGGCTCGACTTTAAGAGCTGTAGAGCTGCGCAGAACCACCAAAAATAAGATTATAATTAAAACAATAAATTAATCTATTAATAATAAAATAAAACAGTGCCCAGCTTATCCTCGCGCTTTTTTTAAATATTACCTATGGCAATTGATAAGCCAAAGTAAATATTTTAACAAGAGGTCGCTATGCAGCCTTCACAAAGAGCAGTTTTATTTTGTTGGGTTCGAAGTGGCAAAATTAAAGCTGGAATTGAGCTAGTATGCAGCTCAATTTGCTACAAAGTTTCCTTTTAATAGTATATTGTGTTATTAGGAGCAAAAGTGTCATTTTGTGTGCCGAGTATGACGTTTGAACGACGAGCGAAGCGAGTCGGGCAATTTCATACGAGGTGCACAAAATCACCTTTTCTCCGAATAGCACATCTTATTTTTTCTTCAAACGCATAAATTAAAAGCAATTCAGCAAGAAAATTTAAAGAAAGTCCAAAATGAGCGTCATGCCAGCTGTCATTGCTATGGATTGCTTTGTTATAAAAACAGAAAAATTACGAATTGTCATTGGCTCATTTGTAATTTTTACTCCTACGCAGACAAATAAGCTACTTTTACTCCTAGGAGTAAAAATGACTGTTTAACTATGTGTATCCAAGGACATAATGTCGTGTTTTTATGACGTTTGAAGAAAAACATATTCTTGCAATATTTTGTCCGATTCTAACCTGAATAACTCATCAATTTATATTTTCTTGTAGTACTTAAACTGTGCTTATAAACATTCCTAAAATGGATGTTACTCCTACTACATTTAATTCTTCTTTCTCCTCTTCTTCAGCCTTATTTCATCCACTGTTGGATATAGATCTCTTCTAAATGTTTCCATCCATTGTTTATCCGCTGTCATCTCAACATCGTCTATCCATCTTCTCTGAGGTCGTCTACTTAATACTTCCCTTTGTTTCTCTAGGTTTCCAGCAAGTTATTCTTGGCGTCCATCTATTTGTGCCATATCTTGCTATGAGGCATGTCCATTGCCATTTGAGACTTTCTATTCGCTCCATAACATTAGTTACCTATTTTGGTCTTATGACGAATTTAGCTATTACGAATTTTGTGACTCTTTTCAAAGCCTTTTGGGTGACTCTTAGTTGTTCTGCTGTTTTTCTTGTTATGTCCATGGTTTCTAAAAAATATGTGATTATCTGGAGTATGCAGTTGTCGTGCGCTTTTCTTTTCAGGTATTCTTTTGTAAAACGTAACTTAATTTACCAAAGGCTTCTGCCCTTTTTTTGGTTTTTTTCGCCAATTTTGATTGTATATCGTAGATAGTGGTCTGCGTTTTCTATGATGTTGTTATCAATGATAATATAGTGTGTACTGCTACTCAAGATTTTAGTTTTGCTTAGGTCAATCCTATTTTCTTAGATTTTTCGTTCAAATCCTTCAGCATGCCGTTTAGCCCTTCGCTGTACTTATTAAAACATTATCGGCGAATCTTAAACGATTTAGGTGTGTTCCATCAACGCGTACAGCTTTTTCTTCCCAAGGTAACTGTTTCGCGACGTTTTCCGCCTTGTCGGGTACGTTTGTTCTGAGATCATCATTTATTTTTACGCGAAAAGCAGCCTTGTTATGAATATTCTTAGTGGTTGAATAAATTCTGGCATCTTCCATTGCTATTAAAAAGGTCCGGGTTTCAATGCTGTCGAATGCTGTATGATCATCTATAAAAGCTGAATGTACAGAAATATACAATGTGTCCACGGATAGGTGATACAAGAGGTATAAATAACCAAACATTTTTAGAAATCAATACGCTGTTTGGCAGTTTATCCCTGCTTGTTCTTAAATTCATTTTAAGCAGACTTTCGATTTTTTTAAATCAAGGCATCATTTGTGTTAGCACTATTAAAACAAAGGTGAGGTTTAGATAAAGTCGTAGTATTTTAACAAATATCGCAAAATGGTATTAGAGTAAAGTTGTTCAGAACACAAAATTACGCTTGTATGCAAAATTTGAAGTTGTTCAGACAGAATTGATTTTTGTTAGTTTAAGACTTTTGTTGTGCTCGTAGACGCTTCAAAAATACAACATTAGGATATGTTATTTGGAAAACTTTATTTTACATTGAAAGTTGCAAGAATAAGGGAAACACAAATACCAAAATTATTCAAAAGTTGTTGTAGTGTCTGCTTAATCTGATTATAAAAATTTCAGAAATTTTTTCAAAGTCCAAAACTGAGGAAAATTGTGAATTTAAGTCTTAAATGATTACCTATAGTATCTTGTATCACCTATCCGTGGACACATTGTATATTGTACTCTATTGTTTTCTCTATAAGTATCCTGATTGTTTGCAGATGGTCAATGGTTCCAAATCCCTTTCTAAACCCATCTTGCTCCACTAGTTAGTATGTGTCTAACTTACTTTGACAGTCCATTTGTTATAATTTTTATTAATTTAAATAGATGTAGTAACAAACTTAAGTCCATAATTTTTTGTGTAGTAGAAATAACTTCTCCATTTTTCTGGGATTCAGGCAATCTTCCTTCTATTAGACATTTGTTTATTTGTACTCTCACAGCTTCTGTAAGTGTTTCTCCTCCTATTTTTAACATTTCTGGGGTTACTTTCCATTTTTCATTTGTTGGAGTGCATATTTAATTTCAGATGGATTTATTTTTGGCAGTTCTTCAAAATATATCTGGAAGGACCTATACGAATTGATATGGTCGTTGTATAAAAATGTTTGTAAAATGTGTGTATTTCTTTAATGATCTCCATCTTGTTTGACTCATTAATTAATTATTCAGAGCAATTAATCAGTAAGGTCGCCCTTAATACCTGAATTAAAGTGTAAGCATAGTCGAGGAAAAACTTACAGAAGACACTTTCATAAAGATATCCATATTTAAGGAACGAAATTCTTTCTTTTGTTTTCTGTGTGTATTATCATTATTATTTAGTTGCTGTACAACACAGCCGTTTTTAAAAAATTATACAGGGTGTAAATAAAATGTGGAGCAAAAAGGTAAATGCGTTACACTTTGGGGTGTGTAAATAAAGAATTATCTATTTTTAATGATACTTTCTGCACCGTTTCCGAATAATAAGCACCTAAAGAAAAATAAATCTGGCAACAGTGTTATGCTACTACAGCACTCAAAACTCAAAAAAATTGTGATGCGTAGGTAACGTATACGTTTTTGATCTGTAGCGAGTATGATAATAACTGCGCTGATGACAGATTGTAAAAGGTTATTTCATCGTAAGAAAAATTTATTTTTAAAAATTTATTGAAGCAATTTTCAGCTCTTAAAACCATTGATATAACAATATCTAGTTCTAGAGTGATGAATTTTGACAGATGGGTAGAGAAAACCTGTTTAAAAACGCGAGAATATCATGCGTGAAGTGTTAAGTTTGAAGGCGCCTTATTAAGGAACAAAGAACTAATTTTTATTTGACATTTATTTGACATTGACGTTTAAAAAATTACAAATCGAGTCACGTTTTAAAATGTCATTAGTATGGGCGCACAGTCGTTAAAGTAGTACTTTATCTACCCTTGCTGTTAAAGTAGTACTTCATCACCCTTGCTGTTAAAGTGCTATTTTATCTACTCAAATTAATTGATAAAATAGCACTTTAACAGTTGCTATAGAAAAAAATATAAATTATAAGACTTAAAAACGTCCAAACATGATTTTTCTTTATTTAAAAATTCTTGAAAGTCTTGGAAATGCAGCCTCTAAGAAATAATTCATATATTTTAGTCTTTATGACAGCAGTTTAGGAATTTTAGGTAAACTGTTTCAAATATTTATTTTTTTAATTTTTAATTTTTTAATCATGGCTTTTCGTGCTACATTTAAAAAAATATATATTAATATTATATTAAAAAATCGTTTATATCGTTTTGATTTATTTTATAAACCAAATTATATTTTAATTATTAAATGTCAATTGAATATCATACACAATTATATACTTCGGTTAGCTCAAATGGTTGGTCGTTAAGGAGGTTCTTTTAATCTGATCAATTAATATAAATGCTTTTTTGGTATTTAACAATAATTACAACAACGCAATTTATATTCAGATTTATTAACATTTTTTATTAATAATATCCTTATGAGCCCTATCTATTTATTTACTATGAACCTTAATTAATAACAATTTTAACTTAGCTCACGTAACACACACCTATATCCAGGTAAATTCCAAGTCACAGTTCCAAATTCCAAATTATCGTTTACAAATCTTCGATTCAAACTTCAATGACCAGAAAATATGAATCCCATATTGTATTTATAATTAATTATGCCAGATACTCAAATTAACGTTGATTCTTTCCAGTATCCAAAAATAAACAGGATTTTCCCTTTTCTTTCACAAGAATAATAATAATTTATTTTGATATTTCTTTTATTTCCTATTTGAAAATAATACCACTTTACTTTTCTCAAAGAAAATTACACTTATTAACTTTCATTTCCTTCTTAAAAGAAAAACACGTCCTCTCTTCTGAGAAGACGATTTCAATCCTTTTTATTTACTTTCGTCCCTTGTTTTATGTCGTCTTGGTTCCCTTATAATTTTTCTCCAATGAAAATACTCTTTGCTTCTTCTTGGCGATAATTATTACATACTAGGTATCTAGCTAACTTAATTTATATTTACAATATAACATTCTTAATAATTAATTTATTTTTTTCACTACTAGTATTAGAATATGTCATTATTGACCTTATTTTCGACCCCAGAAGATGAATTTCTCTCCTAGTGGTCAATAATTTTTTATTATTGACTACTGGTTAATAATAGAAACAACTGCTATGCGCTCAGGTGCCTATTTTAAATATGTTTTACCCAAATGTCAATTGAAATTAACCTCTCCCCTTGTTTTCAAGCAAGGCTATTTGATCTTTGTGGATATTTAGAAATAAATATACGCATCTGTCATTTTATTTTTTATTTATGTAAAAATGATTTTATTAAAAGGAATAAAGGTGCTAGTAGTGAAAAAAATAGTATATAAACCACGGTAGAGAAGACTTTTCTCAGCCTCACAACTTATTTCCCTCCATGCTTCGCATGTCGGGAAATAATACTACTCGGCTGAGAAAAATGTCTTCTCTACCTTGGTCTATAATATACTATTATCCTAACTATCTAGATTCTTGTTTTATTACATTTTTTTATTAATGATCTTATTACATCTGCACAAAAACAACTTGCAATTAATTATAAATTAAAATTCATTAACAATTATAATTATTCAACTCATAATCGTCAATACCCACAAATATCATATCAATATATTATTAAATTATTAAATTGCTAATTAATTTCATTGTAAATTTAATGGTTTTTGCTTTTGTGGAAATGCTTTTGAGGCTTTTTTTATTTTTTGATTCTGTAGACTCCTTGCACAAGTCAGAAACTTAAACTTTATTTGCTTTCTGTCTATATTTCTAGTGTTCTTACGTTTTGTTCAAAATATTACACAAATTTGTATATTGTATTAAAAAGGCTAAATTAGAATTCAGGTTTGTATAATATGTGTAATTTATAGAACTCCATTTTGTTATTAACTTGGACAGCAAAGTAAAGCTAAATGATCGACCAGTTTCTTATAATGAATAATGCAACACGCATGCAAATTTATTTAATATTTACAATAACAAGCAGCAATTATTCAGCAGGCTATACTGTTGTGATGTGGCAGTAATTGCAGGATTTTTAAATGTTTAGTAAGTTATACGCCAGTACCTTTTTTCAAACGTTTAGAGCTACATGATCCACAGGAAGCATTATGTTTAGTTAACGAATCTCTTCAGAGACTTTGTTATAGAGGATAACAACTAGTTGTCTGAGGTTCAATGTATTTTCTAATATTTCTTCATATACTTAAAGTAGGTTTAGCTAACAAGGTTTCAATGTGAATGGCATTCTTAAGCAATTTTCATAAGAAATACATTTGAAGTTGCCTAGTTAATTTATTACCGCATTTTTCTTGGGGCGAAGTGCTACGGGACCACTTTTTTTCAGTTAAAAGCTATCAAGGGAGTGCAGGTTTTCCTGGGGCCAATTTTCGGTGCGCTTTATCTTCACTAGAGTTTTCATCGACTGTAAAATATTGATCCAGCCGCGTCATTTTTCACTCCGAATATAACTTTTGGATATTTTGGGATTTCGTAATCTAATAAGCGGATGGAATTTTTTAAAATCCTTTTAGTATGAAAAATTCCATTCTGTGTAAATCCGGGAGCGGCTTTCTGTAAATAACCGAAGGCACGGGAAAAGGGTGGTAATGACATTTCAGCGGCATTCATGTCGTTGCTATGTTCGCTGTAAGCCATGTAGCATATATCATACTTAAACTAAGTTTAAACACGCTGAGAGATAATTTAAGCATCCCCGGAGCCGTCAATCAATACAATACGGAGGTATAAAAGGTGCTGTCATAACGGTAGTTTATATAAGTTTTGTAGAGGAGCAGGAATTATGATAAGGGCAGCTAAAACGTGTGTGGTGGTATGCATTTGGCGGGTGAAATTGAGCGCGTAATCTACCCTCAAAATTACTTCCCGATTCGCTGCATCAACTACAAGTTTAAATGATCCGATATCGAAGAACTAAACTTTATTTTAACTCGCGCTTCTTTTCATTCCGAGCGATATTGATGACTTCCGGTATTTCATTTTCTCTCGCACCTTTTCGAAACCTAACAAATAAGTCATTTTGGCCCGTATTTTAACCCATCTCCTGCAAAATGCTTACCCTCTAATCAAATAAATTTATATGGGATTTGAGTAAGTTTTGAGTTTGTTACATATGTAGGTGTCATCATTAAAGAACAGGCAACAAAACTACCAAAATGAAAAACATCAGCTATTAGGTTTGGGGTTAGATTTATGCTGTGATTCACATTTGACAACTTAAATTTCACGAATCAAAATTGCGGTAATAAAACTGCCTACTCTAATTCTAAAGTTATTTGATCCTAAGATATTTATTCAGCAGGTTTGGAAACGGTTTTAAGTCTTCTTGGAATAGTTATTGAATAATTCACACATTTCCATGTTTCAAAATTTGGTTAAATGCGGAAAATTAGTTTAGTGTAAGCTTTGTGAAACCCTTGAATATATAAAACCATTTATCGAAATTTTGAGATTTAAAAATCTTTAATCCTAATGTTCGATGTACCAAACCTTAACGTCCAATTTAGAATTAGGTTTCAAATTTTGTTTTGACGTTTTATACTTTTGTTACGTATTTTACCACCAATTTTTGAAAATATAATATATTAAATTAGTAAAGCTATTCAAATATATCCTCTAGCGAAATACCCATAAAAAAGCATTAAATTTCATAATTTAAATAACAACAAAGTTGCAACGAGAGTGAAAGGTAACTGGAAATTTTAATTTCTTTGTTTCTATAATAAACAATCTACTTAAAAGATTTTTTTTAGTTTATTTATTATCTACAATCTGTCTTTTGAAGAAGGTGTTTTGACAGTAGAATATACATAACTTAAGACATGTAGGAAACAAACCAATGTGAGTTTCCATTTACAAATCTGAAAGAAATGTTTTGTATTGCTAAGATTGCACAACATACGCTACGCACTCTGTCACCAAGGTAGTAAATCGGAAGGCTTAAACCTTTTGGATCTGGGCTGAACATACTCTTCTTCTAGTAATGACTCTGCCAACTCGTTTGGCTGGACACTGAGGCAATTAAAATTGGAAATAAAATAATAATATCCATTAACAACTTTGAAATTTATTAACATGTATAGATCGCTTTTCTGAAATCCAAATTAAAGCCAATTTTCATGTACCAAGTAAAATTTTATGTGAATAGAATCAAACCTTACTTCTTGCGAATTACGTTTCGTGATATGAAAAGGCGCATACAAAATGCATATGCATAAAGTATTTCAATATTGAAGTGCACTCTTGAAATTTAGCTTATTTTATGAAGGTAGGAGATCTCGTTAAACTAGATAAAATATATGAAAAATTTTATCTACCTTACTTACTGTGCGCTTTTAACTTTAACAAGAGTATTACATTTTTTTTTACAATATCAAATAACTACCTACCTATTTATGATCTTACAATTTTTATCATAAATTATGTGCCTAGTTTTTACTTTAGAATTTGAATGTTGAAATTTTAGAATTTGGGAATTGTTAATTTAATGCTGCTGGACATTGAATTTTGAATTTAAAAAACTTGATGTTTACAAATGAAACCAGCTTAAACTTGAGACTTTTGTTAAGTTAAAAATATATATGGCTTTATTTGCTTTCACCAGCAAAAATTCTATTTATCTTTGTTTCTGTAAAAATATTTTTTGTTGATGAATCTGCTTCGAAATATTTGCTTATATTTGTGAAACATCCTGTACAGAGATGTTCATTTATATCTGTTGGTTTAAACAAAATGTTGTTCTGAAATTAAAGATTTTCAAAAAGCTAAAGGAAAACCTTAAGTTACTGAAAATTTCCGAAATTTGCTAAAAATATAAAGTTTAAGTTAAGAGTATAATATACCAATCTATCAAAATATTTAAAGCCTAAAATTTCGAGGTAAAAATTTAAAATTAATCCTGCTGCTTTGAATTGTTAACAATATTCGATAAATCGATTAGGATCGTCCTGTTGAGTTTTATGGGGAATACAACTACAATTAAAACCCATACAGCAATAGAAATCACATTTGTAGCACTTATCCCGTTGAAATTTAGCGAACCGGTAATTCTGTCCGGTCCTCGCTTCCGGGCAAAGATACATCGTGAAGACGACGTTTGTCGACCGGAAGTCAATCAAGGGTTGACCCTTAATAATGGCGGCGGTTTCTGACTAAATAGGTACCTGACGTTTGTGCCAGAGCTTTTCGATAATCTATGGCAAACTTTAACCGAATCACTTTCGGCGGCGGAGATTGAGAATCGGACCGGACAATGAGAGGTGGCAACGTGTTATACGAGCCGAGAAACACAAGGTTCCATTAATCAGCTTATTAAACTTGGTAATTTCCTGACCTGCCTGGTAAACACAGATAAATCTACCTCAAAGTGTAATGAAAGCAGCAGAAAACTTTTCTCCACTCCTTTAGAGAAAGAAAAGTTGCCTCGAAATTTGTTTTAGTGCTTGCTCAGGCATGTTTCAGGGCTTTTAGTAATTATTCTTGTTCTGACCCTTATTTAATTGTTTGAAAAATTGGTTTTTCAGTCCATTCGGACAACTTCTTTGGTAAAATCACTTTTAAGTAAATCTCGATGAGGAATTTCTTTTTGAATTATGTTAATAATTAAATCTGTAGATAAATCGAGAAGTGTGTTACCTCTCTTGGTGCATTAAAATTTTGGAAATTTGGTAGTTGCAAACCCTTGTTTTTCTATTTTTCGAAATTTATTTTGCTGGGGTGTTTGTAGTAAATTAACACGAGCTTAAAAATTATAATAATTTCATAGCAGTTTTCTAATTCCTTTCCAGATTCATAATATTTATAGGAATTCAATTATCCTGAAATAAATTAAAATTTAAGAATCCATTTAAATACTGAGAATTGTTCTTGACTGCTTTTACAAATAAACGTTTTCACACTTCTCTGACTTTGCTGAAAGTCAGTTTAAAAAAATAGAAAAGTGAATATCTTGACTATGCTTTTAAGGTTTTATGTTTATTTGTTCTGTAATTAAAAGGAAAACATGCCTACATGCCTATTTAAAGTGGAGCGTGGAACAAATGTGAAATCTAAACCTTTTTCTTTAGAAAACTAAGTTAAAATTCTCTCAGAATATATTAAGCCAAAAATCTTTGTTTTCGTTTATGTTTACGATTTTAGGCGAATATTTGAAAATTCAGTAATAATCGTGGAGTATCCTTGAAAATCCCAGTTTAATTTTACAAAATACCTCCAATTTAAACAGTTCAATAAATCGATACCTAAATCAAAATCTAATTTTACATTTCACCGAACCAAACAGGGCAAGACCGGGTTTAATTAATACAAACTCGCACAAACAGATGCTCTCGCGCAACATCAAAACCGAACGGAATTTGTCAGTAATTATCATAATTTAACGAGCGAGGTAGTTAATAACGAATATAATGTTTAAAAAAACAACAACACGGGATGTATTAAGGTATAAGTAGTTAAGTTTTTACGAGACGAAAAGCTTTTCGTTGTAGCGTAAGGTGGTAAAACTCTAAACTTATATGAGGGTGAAGCAATGAACCGAGAGAAGCGAGTCTGGTTGGAGTTTGGGGATGTCGTATACAACCCCAACGTGGCCAATGGGCCGACAACGATGAGGTATCCGGGGTTTGTGTAGTCCATGCATTTTGCAGTAACCCAAAGAACATTTCCCAGGCTTCGCATCAAGTGCATAATTTAGTTGTACCGTCTAACACGCGGAATCAATCTAATTTCGAATTTCGAAATTCCATTCCGCTTTCAACGAAAGTACTTTGGGGAATAATATACACAGTTTTTGTCGATACTGAAAATAATCGACGTGTCAGCGCTTCTTCGATACACAGAAATAAATTTTGGGACGGTTTTTTTGTTGTTCTTTTTTTTAAATATTTGTAATTAAAGAATCCGTTTTTGGTTAAGGGGAACCCATACCTTTGTTTTGCTAAGTTGCAGGGCCAACTTATACATTTTTTGAAAATCTTCACACCTGACTAAACGTCCAAGAATATGTGTGGTTGTTATGGATAATGCTACATAATTAATTAACAGAAAACGTAACACGTCACATTAAAAAAAAAACAAATTCACAAAATATTCTGCACAATTTACAATACTCAAACTGCCATTTTCCATGGCCAAGCCTTACCTAAAAATATTTTGGAATGGATATTAAATTATACGAACTTTTGTATTTTTTTTTTTAATAATTGGATATTCTTCTATTTATTTCAAGAAATACCAAACTGGGTGCTTTTAAAAGCCATATATTTAGCCCCAGTCTTGACAAGCAAAAATTTCCTATTTAGACATGAAACTTTCCTCCCATTGATTTAAATTTAACTTTGTTGCTTTATCTTACGTTTATTTAAATTTATAGCTTTCTATAAACGTTCAATTGTAACATAGTAGAAAATCCAATAACTTAGGTATGTACAGGGATTTAAGACCGTAGCCTCCGGTTGTCTCCTTAAATGTAGCATTTCGAGACCATGCATCTACAACGAAATATTCGGCGTACAACGTAAAGTACTCATTTAGAAGTTACATGTTGCAATAACTGTCTTAACTTTCGGTATACTAAATATTAGACTGTAATTTATGCCTTCAACGTGTCACTTTACTGTTCTAGGAGCTCATCGAGGTTTTATGTCAACTTAGAAAGATTTTACTTTGCTCATAAATGCAGCCTGAGAACATCCAGGTGCATATATTTAGTTGGATATTAAATTAATTGCTGGATTTGTAAGAGTTACCTACTACAATGTCGAGTTGCATTTTGTTTAATCTAGTTCCTCTATTTCCGACTTTGTATTTATTTACATTTTAAAAATTCAACCTAAAAACTTTTTGCAATATTGGACTTTGTGTGCTTCTCCTACAGCTACGAATTTGTGTGCCATGTTCTTAAAAAAAGTGAGATTTAAGTTTTTCGTCCACAGTTTCTTCAAAGTTAAACATGGAAGTTTTTTGGCAGTTTTAAATTTTAAACCTATTTCTTAATTTCAATAACCAGTTCAAATCGGTCTTCAGTTATTCAAGCTGGTAATTTTTATTTTATTTAAATAGACTATAAAAATTTCTGTTTCCAGAATTCTTTCAATATAGTTCTTTATGACAATAAAATTATCTTTGATTTTGAGCCAGTAAAAGTTTCTAAAATTGTGTTCTTTTGTACAGGGTGTTTCGCAACTCGAGGGCCATAGTGAATACAGGGTGTCTCTAAACCTACTGCCATAAATTTACCAGCCGATTCCTGACGCAAAAATAAGTAGAAAATGTCTATAAAACTTTTGTCCTAAACCGCTCCATGTGGAAGCTACAAGTCTTTGAAAATTGTGTTGAAAAAAACGGAAAACAATTGCATTTTAAAAATTTTGTGATAAAAAATCGAAATTTTGCAGGCGGTCTAACCTATTGAAAGTATAAACTTACTACTATTCTATCACATGCTTTTTATTGATTTGATTTAAAACCACAATCACTGCATTTTACACTCAGACAAACAGAAAACCTGAATTTTACAGGAAACGGTTAGTCCAGGCAAGTTGAAACAAGAGTACCTTTTTTGTTAATTAGGCAGCAGGGAATACAAATCTGTAAACTAAAATGGAAAAAAACACAAGGTTAAGAAAAACGGGCTACAAGAAAAATGTGTTAACCCCCATTCGTGCCGCCCCTGATTAATTTACAAAAAAAAAATAGTAGGAAGTTTATACCTTCAATAGGTTAGACCGCCTGCAAAATTTCAATTTTTTATCTCAAACTGTTTTTAAAATGCAATTGTTTTCCGTTTTTTCAACACCATTTTCAAAGACTTGTAGCTTCCACATGGAGCAGTTTAGGACAAAAGTTTTATAGACATTTTCGACTTATTTTTGCGTCAGGAATCGGCTGGTAAATTTATGGCAGTAGGTTTAGAGACACCCTGTATACAGGGTGGTCCAGGTTTTTGTGCATTAATTTTGAGAGGTGATAGAGAATCGCAAAATAAGTGTACTTTTCTTAATAAACATGCCTCCAAAAATGCACCATAAGTTTTGTACAGGGTGTTAAAGTTGGATTAAAAAAAAGTTTATAATTAAATATCTCAGGAAAGACAAAAGCGATCCTTTTCAAATTTGGCACACTACCTTTCTATGTAAACACGCATCTACAGTACAAGTCAAAAATAGTTACAGGAATCCATAGGCGCCGATACAGGGGTTACATGTCCCTTTTTTAGAAATAAGTAGGACGCCACTGGATATTTTTAGAAAATCAGTAATCGGATAAACTACCTGTTGAATTCTGAAGAAGAATGCATTCTTGTCAAATTTTAATAAAACAAGCCGTTTCCGATTTATTTGCAGTTAAATTCTTTCGTGCATTCGTTAATTTTGTATTAAATATCAATAAAACGTATTTTTGAATCCATGTTTGGAGGCATGTGTATTTCCTTTATTATGCACGTGCACGAAAGAATTTAACTGCAAATAAATCGGAAACGGCTTGTTTTATTAAAATTTGACAAGAATGCATTCTTCTTCAGAATTCAACAGGTAGTTTATCCGATTACTGATTTTCTAAAAATATCCGGTGGCGTCCTACTTATTTCTAAAAAAAGGACATGTAACCCCTGTATCGGCGCCTATGGATTCCTGTAACTATTTTTGACTTGTTCTGTAGATGCGTGTTTACATAGAAAGGTAGTGTGCCAAATTTGAAAAGGATCGCTTTTGTCTTTCCCGAGATATTTAATTATAAACTTTTTTTTAATCCAACTTTAACACCCTGTACAAAACTTATGGTGCATTTTTGGAGGCATGTTTATTAAGAAAAGTACACTTATTTTGCGATTCTCTATCACCTCTCAAAATTAATGCACAAAAACCTGGACCACCCTGTATATATTCCTGAGGTCATTCTGGACCAAAAAGTCCTCATGAACATTTATCCTTAAATGGACCGTTCCCAGGTTATGGGTACATTTAAATTCCAAGTGATTGTACCAGTAACATTTATTATTTAAGTACATTTAACGTTTGAAATTTAATTTTTATTTAAGTTTTTAATTAGTTTTAATCTAAAAGTGACTCAAAACAGCCATCCACGTTATTAATGCAAAGTTGGGACCTTCGAATACTGGAAATAACAGAGCGCATGAGAGTTTCGGGATCATTTTTCATTTCATGAGCGACTTCCATTATCCTGCCTATTAATTCTTCCCTGGTTTGTATTCTTGCAGAACCTATTGCTTGGCCTGCGAGATCGCCTGATCTCACGCCCCTTCGATTACTATCTGTGGGGACATATGAAGACACGGGTCTATTCTGCAAGGATACAAACTAGGGAAGAATTAAAAACTTAAATAAAAATTAAATTTCAAACGTTAAATGTACTTAAATAATAAATGTTACTGTTACAATCACTTGGAATTTAAATATACTACGGTCCATTTAAGGATAAATGTTCACGAGGACTCTTTGATCCAGAATGACCTCAGGAATATGTATATTCACTATGGCCCTCGAGTTGCGGAACACCCTGTATATCTATTTTTCTGTTTTAGGTGAGTTTTTACTTATTCTTTATTATTTGTTTCAGGAAAGTGCTTTGTGTTCAGAATTCTTTTGGTAGCCTACTATTCATGGGTGAGTTTTAATAACTTTTTCTTTTTACTAATTTATTATTTTGCATCAAGCCCACTAGAATATCCACTAAAGTGGCTTCTATTTTTATGTTTTCAACGAAATATTTGCGAATTCTGTAAATTCTACAGCATTTAATTAATCCTCTTATATGTACCTATACCTCGGCGTTTAAATAGTCCTCTAATTTGCTAATGCTTCAAAATGACGTTTTATAGCTTAGACGTATAGATAACACTTTAATTTTCAGGGAACTTCATATAAAAATTTTAGTTTTTCCAAATAGCAAAACTTTGGCGATACAATTGATTTCTAGAATTGTATATTAAGTTAGAATTTTTTTGCCTCAACGTATCCTGCAGTCTGTTCAAATTGAACAATAATTTCTTCTTATGTTATATTACATAAACTTACATGGAGGAAACAGTTCATCGAGTATTCTCAATGGCCTTCAATGTAGGTGCTCTGAGCCCTCTCAGGCCTCTCATACTACCACCATTTCTCAATATTAATGAATCAAAGATGGCGAAGAGACCTGAAAGCTTAAATCTCTTTAAAAGTTCTAATTGGTCCCCTGATCCAGCTTAAATTGAAAATTATCTTACTGAATGTGATCGCCGGAGTGGCCGAGTGGTTAAGGTATTCGACTACAGCGCGAACGGTCTAAGGGACAAACCCGAATCGGATACTTGGCGGGTGGCCTGCCAAGTTACTGAAAATAATTGGAACCGAAACACAGTAGGGAAGGTAGGCGGTTGTCGAAGGGGTGGTGTAGTGCTTACCACATCACCCAAAGCGTGCGATACAACCGAGATATGAAAGACCTTTACCTTTTTATCAAAATTTAAGGTTTTGTTTTACTAAAATTCCTTCTCAGAAATTTCCAAAATTTAATAGAAATGCAAATAAATCGATAAAACGAATCTTAATAATTCATTAAGCTAATTGAAAACCAAACCTATTCTAGTTTAACTGTTATTTGCTTTATCACAAACAAACAAACAAACAAACAACAAAAATTTGATTTTTCCCATTTTCTAGATAGTGTTATCCAAAACTTAATCGAATTCGAATTTTAAGATGTCACAAGCTGTATTATTGCCGGTGTGATAATAATAAGCATTCGTAATGTCTTCTAAAAACATGCCATTCATAACAACAACTATAAATTCTAATTCAAAAAGTAAGACTCTTGCTTAGCTAGTCACTCTTCATACAAACACAATTATTAAGAATGATGTTTTTATGCCACACATCCGTTTTGGTTATCTTCAACTCATTCTTTGAGCCTCAGGCGGACCTTAAAGGAGATTTTGTCGGTCTAACAAAAATGTTAGAATTTGTTTAGAAAATTCAAAAGAAATTTATTTTCTCAAAATTTATTTTTGAAACTTGAAAACTTTAAAAAAATTTTCAAAATGTATTTAAGACAATTGAAGGAAATTAACAGGAAAGTTATGTTACCGAAAAAAATTAAAAATCTTAACTGCTAAACACACGGTTTTTAGCTTAAAATTCATACCACATACTTTAACTTTTAATTTATTAATTAATTAAATTATTAAGTACCTACCTGAATATGTTTTTATTTTAACTTTTGTTTTAGAGATGGTAAATATTTTTGTCTCCCTTATGTCGGAAGCTATTTTTCTAAAACACCGCCCTAGTTAAATACAAGGTTTTTGGCATAAAAATGAATCGAAACGCACATACTGAGTTGATATTAATTGGTGTTTACGAATTTATTGTTAATGAAATAAAAATTAATTATTTGATGCGGATTTAGTTATATAAAAAAATGTAATATACAAATTTAGATAGCTAGCTTAATTATTAAGTGTTGAAAATGTAAATATTATTATTGTTGTAAAAAATGAACAGCTAAATAAGGTTGCTATAGAAAAGTTAAGTATTTACGGTTGTCCTGAATAAAATAGCTATTTGTATTACTAGGGAGGAAAGTGTAATGTTGCCTCCCGCAGATGGTTTTTATGCACGAGCGAGCGATAGCGAGCGAGGGCAGAAATATAATCTAAGGGAGGCGGTAACACTTTCCTCCAGAGTAATACATATGATTTTTTGGCCACCTTCACTAAACGAACCTGACATTATTAATGTTGACAACTAAAAATATGACATTTTACTACAAAACTCGGTTTCATTAAAAAAAAACTCGTAGATAGCTTGAGTATATGTTTCCATGGTGACTGTACCATTAATATTAATCGTACAACATGTTTACTCATTTTGCCACCCGTTTCTAATGGCAACGTACTTTGCCTCCCGGTGCTAACTGCCGGGTGACAAACGTCAACTTTCGATGTCAAAAATTCATTTGACAAGGTATGGAAAATATCACTTTCGAACAGAGGTGGCTAAAAAAGCAATTTTCCAATTGGATAAAGAATTTTCGAAAAACCAGGGAGACGAAAAATAAGACTGAAAATAAAGAGACAGCATAAAATAGTTATTTATACATTATACAGCGAGTAGCTAAAGTGCCACTTTTTTGCACGCGTGAGAAAGTTTAAAGAATGAGTCGAAGGCGAATTCTTTAAATCTCACAAGTGCAAAAAAAAGATTTAGATACAAGTTTTATACATAATTTTTTCGACTACCACATATTTGTGCTAAAAAAGAATACAAAAACGTCAACGTCATTTCAAATTAAAATCTCACTAAAAATCATGTTAGGTACAATACGCTTTCATTGTTTTAAACTGAACACTTTTGACATAAGCGTGTAAAAAAGTGACAGATGTGTGCAAAATAGCTATTTATGATACAAGTGTTAAAAGTGAGATTTTATTTTGTGAGTGGGGAAGATTGCGATACGAGCGTAGCGAGTGGAGCAACCCCACGAAAGATTTTAAACTCTCTTATTAGAGATTCCAAAGATTACCTAAAAAATCTAGTAGTCTGTGACATTTACAGAACAATTTAGAATTGAGCAATTGAGCTTATGTATTGTTTGACATATGCTTGTCAAAAGTGCAAAAGAATAATTACCAAATTACCTATTTAAGATGAATTCCAATCACGAAATTCCGATCGATATAGAAGAAGCTGCCAGTAGGGCAACATTAGATTTGTTGCCCACTAAATCTAGGCAACAATACGAATTAGCATTTAAGCGGTTTGAAGAGTGGTGTGGCCGTAAAAATGTTGCAGGAAAATGCAACGAAAGTGTAATGTTGGCATACTTTGAAGAGCATTCTAAAATATGGAAGTCTTCTAAGCTTTGGGCACATTTTTCGATGATAAAAGCGATGTTAAATGTCAAGACAAATCAAGACATCAGTAAATTTTATAAACTCATTGCATTCTTGAAGCGTAAAATTAAAAATTTTTACACGACAAGATATTGACAAGTTTATCACAGAGGCTCAGAGGCACCAGAAGTATTAATTTGATGTTTAAAGTAGCTGCTATAATGGGTATACTAGGTGCGTGCCGCCGAGTAGAAATTTGTGAAATGACATTAAGCGATATTAAGGATTTAGGAAATACACTTGTGGTAAACATCCCAGATAGTAAAAATAAGGTCTCGAGAACCTTTGCTATTATTTCTGAAGCTTATATTAAGTTATATCGTCAGTACTTGACACTGCGTCCAACTCATATCAATCACCAACGTCTTTTCATAAAGTACCCAGACAATAAATGCACTATTCAACCAATGGGAATAAATACATTCGGAAAGATGCCTGCAGATATAGCAAAATTTCTTAAATGATCAAACAGTGAACTTTACACCGGCCATTGCTTCCGTCGGACGTCCGCTAGCTTATTGGCAGACTCTGGGGCAAATTTAACTACAATCAAAAGACACGGAGGATGGAAGAGTTCGAGCGTCGCCGAAGGATATTTGGAGGACTCCCTTGAAAACAAAAAAAAATTGCATGTCAAATTCTTCCACGTAATGGCCCTTCTACTTCCAACAGTTCTGATATGCTGTTTAATAAAGATATTTTGCCCACTGCTTGCCAGGTTTCAAATAATCGTCCGTCCAACAGTTGCGACTTGCAGCTCAATAATGATATTTCCTCAAATGGGCTAACTATTAACTATTACTAATTCTTACAACTATACATTCAATATCACTGTTTCTAAATAAGGTACCTAAATAATTTCTAACTTTTCTTTAATAAAATCTGAATTTGAATTGTCAACTAAAAAGTAAGGTTCACGTTAACAATAAGAGTGAAGAGAGGGAGAGAATTGTGTGTTGCCTGTTTTAAGGCAAGGTCCGTCGATTAGGTAAGCACTATTGAGTTAAATCAAAATCAACCTTCGATTAACATTTTAGTTGCTCCAAAACTGTCATTGTGACAGCAGACTTTTACCACTAGTGGTAGTCGAAAAAATAATTTTTTCTATAGCAACTGTTAATGTGCTACTACTTTAACAGCAAGGGTAGATAAAGTACCATTTTAACGACTGTACGCCCATACTAATGACTATTAAAACGTGACTCGATTTGCAATTTTTTAAACGTCAATGTCAAATAAATGTCAAATAAAATTTATTTCATAATTTTTTTCCTTTAAAATAAATGCTATAGAAAACAAATAGAGTATTATACACGACGATAAAATTTAATTATCTTCTCGAACGTAATTAGCGTAATAAGCCCTCGAAGATAAAATATAATTTTATCGTCTTGTATAATAAATAACTATTTACGAAGAGGAAGTGAAAATCTTCCAGACGAAAATAAATATTATTAAATTAAAATTTTAATAATATCTGAAGTTGAATAATTCTATTTGTCTTCCATCATAATAATTGGGGAAGAATTGAAAGTATAAAATTGGACTGAACATAAATTTTGATACTGCATGTGAATTGGCTACTAATATGTAATATACATACCTAACTTGAATAAATAATAAACTGGAATTGAAATTGGTTCAATGCTGAGGATTAGTTATTGGTAATCAGTTTGGAATTGAAAATGGTTTGATGCTAAGGATTGGCTATGGGTAATCCGTTTCAAATTGGAAATATCTATATGTTGGCAACCGTTGGCCGTAAAGAAACAAATTTAATTTTCAAAGTAACTGTGAGTGTAGGATTAGTATCGATAAGTTAGTAGCGAAATTAGCGAAAGAATTCTTGAATTGTAATAAATCCGTATTAATGAAGTTGACTAAGATTTATTTTAAAATATAATTAAAAATAAAGGTTAAATATTGAATAAAAGAAAAATAAAAGTAAGAACCTCAGTAACGACCCTTAAGAGTTTCTATTAAAATAATATATGTCGATACAACGTAAAGCATTTGGTAAAAATATAATTTGTAATATCATAACAATACATATGCGTGCATATATACGTATTTATTAATTAATCAATTAATAATATAACTAAAATTCACTTTCTTATTTATTTATTAAGCGAGATTACTGGTAAACAATGGTGGATTTCCGGTTAAATAACATACAAAAGTTATAAATAACTTAAATACATATACTGTTTTAATTAATTAGTACTTATCATTTTAAATCTGATTTTTTTTTATTACCACGAACGTAAACAATAACGTTCGATTTTTTTTACATTAACGTTACATTTTCTGTTGCATAACGAACTTCAAGCAAAATAACATAAAATGACAAGAGACTTAGCGTCCATATTCTTTTACAAACAAATACATGTAAACTGGGTTGGATAAGTATATTTTTCGTTGATACTGTACTAATAGCAATTATTAGGTTTTCTTTGGTTCAAGATGTAAACTTGCTTTAGCAGTATTTCTGTTTCCCGAATGCTGGGTAGGCAACCCAAATTGCTACGACCATAAGATTTATTCTGTTTGTATTTAAAGAAAAAACTACAATCACCTACTTCTTACCTATGAAAGTTTTGGTTACCAGGAGTAAATAAGGAATTCTGAGATAAAGTTGACACACTATACTATATAGATGATTCACATAAGATTAACAATTTGAATACGCAACCCAACTTCTGAAATAACCTTGATCTGCATTATGCTCATCCTACTTCAGAATGATAATACATAATTAAATGTCATATCAAAGTTATATTTCAAACTGAAGAATAACTATAAAATTAAAAAAAAATAGTATCAATAATAAAAATTAATTTATACAAATTGTGTTGGATTATTAATAGTTAGTTTTTTTGTGTTTGTTGTTATCTTTTACTTTTATTATTATGAATATTATGATATTAATAATTAATTCGCTCGTTGGACCAACAACATTTACTTTTTATTATTTTCCTTCCAAGGGTTGCCTTGAACCGCCAATTTTTTATTTTGGAGTTTGTTTGGGTTTCCGGGGTAAAAATTAATTAATTGAAAAAAACTCACATTACGTGTCAATTTAAAAAACGCATAACAAAATCGTTGAATTTCGCATTGGAACCGCCAATTTAATCAGTTAATAAACGCTTCAAAATAAAACGCTAGCTCGGGTGTGTGAAAAAATATAAAATTAAACGCAAGATAGAACATTAACCTATGGCCATTGGAATTGGCGCAAAACCATCCCCTGCAGGAGCTGAGTGACACTGTTTTCAATTTCAATCAAGGTGAGTCGAGGCAAATCCTATTTATCAAACATTCATATTGAGAAAAAATTATTATTTGTCACGCGTACATTTTTTGGTCCTTCGACGTTCGGATTGTTTGTTTGATATCTGTTATCATATGAATGCCTTTGTTCTTACCTTTTAATTATTGAAACGGTGTAGTGGTCAATTCTACTACTGGTATTACAGCGCATTCAATTTTGGCAGTGGACATTGGCTGAATTGGTTATCCAATTTATATTTTACCCATTATTTATATTTGTTTAAACATATTGTTATATTGCATACAATAGTTTCGCTAAACGCACGCACGTCATTGTGACGTTTGAGGGTAAAATAGATTATTTGGTTACGTCAATTTTGACATTTTTGTCATCTCAGTTTTTTCAATTCGCATCGTTTTTGAATTTTTTTAAATTCAAAAATGCCACCTAAAGTTAACGCTAAATTTGCTGAAGCTTACGCTTTTCGAAATGCTTTAATTAATAAAATAAAGGAAACGCTAGATATCGCAAGAATGGCACAAAACGATAATTCGTTTATTCCACTATTTAAGAGACGCTATCAAACAACAGATGATATTTACGCAAAATTGGAAACCTCTCACAATCAGGTAATATCGCTTATAGCTGCACAAGAAAACCCTGATTTTCAAGCAGAAGACGAGGTAAGGAAGGAATTCGATGCTATGTATTTTGAAATAGGAGTTCTTTATGACCAAACATTACCTGTTGATATACCGTCTTCAAACAATTCATCCCATGTTATAAAGGAATTTTCAAATGTTCGATTACCTAAAATTAATTTAAGAAATTTCGATGGTAAATTAGAATTATGGTCGCCATTTATTCAATTATTTAATACCACAATTCACAACGCTTCACATTTATCGAATACAGAAAAATTTCAATATTTAATTAGCTGCCTTTCTGGTGAACCCTTAAATTTAGTAAAGACCTTAGATTTATCAGATGATAACTATATAATCGCTTATCAAAATCTAGTCAATAGATATGACAATAAAAGGAAGTTAGCTACACGTTATTGGGAAGGAATGATTTCGTTACCTCAACTAAAAGAAGAATCGTCTAAAGGGTTACGCGATTTGATTGATAAATTCCGGGAAAATGTAGCAGCATTACGTGCTTTAAAATTCGCTGATTCTCTGGAAGATTTCATGCTGCTAAATCTCCTTTTGGAAAAATTAGACCCAAACACACGAAGATTGTTCGAATCGGAAATCCGTGATTTAAGGCAGGAAATCCCAACGTTTGGGATGTTAGAAGATTTCATCGAAGGTCAAAGTTTGGTATTAGATCAGTGTAAACCGAAATGCTCTAATTTTAAGCAAAATAATTATTCTAAACGCACGTTCCATGTTACAACGGAACATACATCACCAGATAAATGTTTTATCTGTAGTAAAACACATTTAACTTACTCGTGCCCACAATTAGTAGAGAAACTACCTACGCAACGCTACGAATTGGTAAAATCCAAAAAATTATGCATTAATTGCCTTAGTGGTTTTCACACCACCAAAACCTGTAAGTCAAAATCACGTTGTCGAAAATGCAATAAAAACCATCACAGTTTGTTACATTTTGAATCTTCCGCTACGCAATCTAATCGTAATGATGAACCTTTTAACGCTGTACGATTAGAACCTACAAATGCTGTAAGTAACACACTCGAAAATTCAAACGCTACGATTTCTTCAGTAACGGCTCTAGTTAGTGCCACATCTAATAAATTAGTGTTGCTGTCAACAGCACTGATAGATATTCGTGACGAATCCGGATATCCACACGCAATAAGAGCAATCCTCGATGGAGGTAGTGAGGGCAGTTTTATAACTGCTGCTTGTGCTCAACGCTTAGGATTACGTGTTAAATCCAACCGCATTCAAATTCAAGGAATAGGTTCATCATCCGCTCTTCTATCTTCTGGAACGGTTAGTTGCTGTCTATACCCGCATGATGAGTTACAACCATCATATTTGATTGATGCTCACGTCATTGCATCTATTTCGCATAATATTCCGGCCTTTCCAATAGATTCTTCTACGTGGACACATATTAAAGGCTTACGCTTAGCAGATCCACAATTTTGTATCCCAGCAAAAGTAGATCTTTTACTAGGTGCTGATATTTATACGCAATTATTACGTCCAGGCTTAATACTGGGATCAAATAATACGCCCTCAGCTATAAATACTATTTTCGGATGGGTTTTGTCTGGTCAGGCATGTGCTAACCAACCAACTCATTTGAACTCTTTTTTTACTGCGCTTTCTAATAAACCTTTAGAATCAACGCTAAAGAAATTTTGGGAAATTGAAGAAGTTAGCGTTGAAATTCCTCCTTCTCCAGATGACGTTATGGGCGAAAAATTGTACAAACAATCAGTATCTCGCGAACTTAATGGTAGATATAGTGTTGCGTTGCCTTTTAAATCAATTCACAGACCCGAGTTTCCCAATTCTCGCTCTGTCGCTTTACGTCGCTTTTATTGTTTAGAAAATAGATTTTCACGCGATGAATCTCTTCGAATTCATTATTCAGAGTTCATGAAAGATTACCTTGATAGTGGACATATGTCCATTGCAAAGGAACCCATTACATCATCTGAATGTTATTATATACCGCATCATTGTGTTTTTAAACCAGATAGTACTACAACGAAATTGCGTGTAGTCTTCGACGCCTCAGCTAAATCAGCAAACGATAAATCACTTAATGATTGTTTGTATTCTGGTCCAAAATTACTACCACACATTGCAAATATATTACTAAAGTTTAGATCGCATAGAATTGTCTTTATCGCTGACATAAAACAAATGTATCGGCAAATATTAATCGCACCCGCTTTCAGAAATTATCAACGAATTTTATGGAGGTTTTCGCCACATGAGCCGATCGAAGAATATGTCTTAAATACTGTTACCTACGGGGTTTCTTCTGCCCCATTTTTAGCAATAAGAACGCTTCATCAATTAGCTGAAGACGAACAGCTAAATTTTCCCCAAGCCGCTGCACTTTTAAAACAAGATGTTTACGTTGATGACGTTGTTTCTGGTTGTAATACGCTGTTACAAGCGCAAACTCTCCAAAGGGAATTAATCGAACTTCTAAGAAGAGGTGGTTTTTTACTACGCAAATGGGCAAGTGATGTACCCGAATTGCTTTCCGGGTTGGATTCCAGTTTGTGTCAAGAAGGTCTTTCGTTTGATAGTGAATCCGAATCCACCATCAAACTTCTAGGCTTACAGTGGCTTCCATCGCTTGATGTATTTTCTTTTAAAGTTGATACTATCAATCACACTTGTACTAAACGACAGATATTGTCCGAAATCGCAAGAATATTTGACCCACTTGGTTTTCTTGCCCCATTAATCTTTTTTTGCAAGCGATTAATTCAACATCTTTGGTGTTTAGGTTTAGATTGGGATGCTATTCCGCCAGATGAAGTAGTTGATCGCTGGAATTGTTACCGCCAGCAGCTTTTTTTAATTAGTAACATTCGTTTAAATCGCTACGTTTTTTCGCCAGATTACTCAAGCATTGAGTTACACGGATTCTGCGATTCATCGGAAGCAGGATATGCAGCCGTTGTTTATTTTCGTATCATTGATAATTCTAATACCGTTTCTGTTAAATTTGTAACAGCCAAAACTAAGGTTGCGCCATTAAAAAAACGGTCTTTGCCACAATTGGAATTGTGCGGAGCCTATCTCCTCTCCAATCTTATAGATACCATTGTTCAAATATACTCTGAAAAAATTAATAAAATTTTCGCTTGGACTGATTCCACAGTTGTTTTGGCTTGGTTACGTTCATCTCCACATCGTTGGAAAACGTTTGTTTCAAATAGGGTTAGCCATATTCAAGAACGCGTGCCACCTTCCTCGTGGCGTCATGTACGATCGGTGCATAATCCCGCTGATTGCGCATCTCGTGGTTTATTACCCCAGGAACTAATTTACCATCCTTTATGGTGGGCGGGGCCTCCTTGGCTTAAGGCTTCACCTAATTCTTGGCCCACGCAACAAGTCAATCAGTTAGATATTGAAAACGTAGTTACTGAGGAAGAAAGAAAGGTTAGGGCTTTTATTGTCCAAGATGACAATCTGAAGCCTTGGAATGAGTTATTAACCAAATATTCTTCGCTGAATAAAATTTTGCGCATAGTCACGTACATTTGTCGTTTTACTAAAAAACTTAGGAATGTGCATCAACCCATGTCAGATACAATCACATCTTCTGAATTACACAATTCCTTACTTATATTAGTTAAATTAGTTCAGCAACAGATATTTCACGCTGACATAAATAGTTTAAGACAACACAAATTATTGTCACACCCACTACGCAAACTAAATCCCTTCTTGGATCAACAAGATATCCTCAGGGTGGGCGGTCGATTATGTCATTCTGCATTATCATTTGAAGAAAAACATCCCGCACTTCTTCCTCAATCCCATAGATTAACTGTTTTGATTATAGAAGACGCTCATAGGAAACATCTTCACCCTGGTCTTAAAACGCTTCTTTATTTAATTCGACAAAATTTCTGGATTTTGTCCGCAAATCGAGCAATTCGTCGATGTTTATCACGCTGTTATCGATGTTTCCGTACAAAACCGCAGTCACTGCAACCACCTATGGGAGATTTACCCGCAGTTCGAGTACAGCAAATCAAGGCATTTAACTCTGTAGGCATTGATTTTGGTGGCCCATTTACAATAACATTGCGAAAGGTTCGAGGAGCAAAAACACACAAGGCATACATTTGCCTATTTGTATGCTTAGCAACTAAAGCCCTTCATCTTGAGCTCGTCTCGGAGCTTTCGACAGCGGAATTTCTTGCCGCATTGCGTCGCTTCATTGCTCGCCGTGGTCGATGTGCTTTAATAATGAGTGACTGTGGAACAAATTTTATTGGAGCTGCACGCATAATATCTAATTGTTTTAAGAGCGCTGTGGAGGAAGAAGGTATTACATGGAAATTTAATCCGCCAACTGCTCCACATTTTGGTGGTATATGGGAGGCTGGGATTAAATCTGTTAAAACTCACCTCAAACGCGTAATAGGGGAACAAATTTTAACATTTGAAGAATTTTCTACAATATTAGCACAAATAGAAGCTTTACTCAATTCGCGACCACTGTGCCCCCTTAGTAGTGACCCAAATGATTTAGAGGTTTTGACGCCTGGTCATTATTTAACTTTAGCTCCTTTAACATGCATACCTGAACCCGACCTGTTAACTATCAACATGAATAGATTAACTCGCTGGGAGCTGCTTCAACGTATGCACCAACATTTTTGGAAAAGATGGCATCATGAATATTTGCATACTTTACAACAGCGCTGTAAATGGGTTGCCAATTGTCCACCTCTTGATCAAGGAACCATGGTCTTAATAAAAGACGATCTTTCCCCTCCTATGCGTTGGCGTCTGGGTCGTGTGATTCAACTCCACCCAGATCCAAAAGGCATATCTCGCGTCGCGACAATTAAAACCGTTCAGGGTACCCTCAAACGTCCTTTAGTAAAGTTATGTCCATTGCCAAATCAATAATGCATTGTAAAATACTTGTATTTTGGTGGGCGGTATGTTGGATTATTAATAGTTAGTTTTTTTGTGTTTGTTGTTATCTTTTACTTTTATTATTATGAATATTATGATATTAATAATTAATTCGCTCGTTGGACCAACAACATTTACTTTTTATTATTTTCCTTCCAAGGGTTGCCTTGAACCGCCAATTTTTTATTTTGGAGTTTGTTTGGGTTTCCGGGGTAAAAATTAATTAATTGAAAAAAACTCACATTACGTGTCAATTTAAAAAACGCATAACAAAATCGTTGAATTTCGCATTGGAACCGCCAATTTAATCAGTTAATAAACGCTTCAAAATAAAACGCTAGCTCGGGTGTGTGAAAAAATATAAAATTAAACGCAAGATAGAACATTAACCTATGGCCATTGGAATTGGCGCAAAACCATCCCCTGCAGGAGCTGAGTGACACTGTTTTCAATTTCAATCAAGGTGAGTCGAGGCAAATCCTATTTATCAAACATTCATATTGAGAAAAAATTATTATTTGTCACGCGTACAAATTGTTAGTACAAAAATGTACAAAAAATAGCAATTTTATATACAAATCACCTACGACTAGGAAACGTGTACGTTGGGTTGCATTTGAAGATTTAGGGGGCGCGGCGCGTCTTACGTGAATCACCCAGTTTAAACTAATTAAGTAAAAGTTCCCGTGCTGTACGTCCAATATTAATAGCACATTATCAAAACGTCATATTTAACTCCAATGAATTTCCATTCGAAAAGCTGTACATTTAAAGACAAAGAGCTAATCAAAAGCATAACGTTTAGAAGTCCCTGCTTTCAGTTACCAAACGAATCACAAAGAGCTTTTCATTACGGTGTGCAGTTTTATAGAACAATTGCACAGTTATCAATTAACCGTCCTGTCACATTACGCGGTCTGTGGGCACTTCAGAAGCAATAATTCCATTCAGTATGACATAACGTCTACTCATATTCAGTAAGATATAAATCACAGTTGAATTCGGGACATTCCTGCCTCCGTGTGTCCATGTGTGAGTGGTCGAAAAGAGTGATTTCTGATTATGACGCGTCTGCAAAAACAAAGTTTCGTGAGTCGTTCGGTTAGGTTTTGTATTCGAAACCCGACTATTGCCCTATAATGCTCAAGGGCGCAATTGGCACTTCATACTTTTAGACCGGGGTTAGGGAACACGAGTCATTTGTAAAGTTCACAACGGTCGATGGGTTTTATGTGCACCTACAGTTCTTTTGTCTTAGAATCTCCACCCGTACAATACAACAGAGAGCACTGGCGCGCAGTGTTAAAAAAGAAAAGATAACGTAATTCCGGGAAATAAAGGGAAAACTCTTGCTTGTCCTTTTGTTTTACGTTTGTTTGATAAAAGGCCGCTATCATTGTTAAGAATACTAAAATATGTGATATAAATTACATCGCTCCCTAATTTTTCTCGAGCTTTTTGTTTTATTCAAAAGAGGTAATCCTTTGGATAAATTGTTCTCTATTTGTTTTTGCCAAACCTGTTGGGAAATACTGCGCTTTCCTGAATATCCTTAATTATTTTCTTAAGAACGCCTCAAGGTAAATGAAGATTATGGCCTATTTAATGAAATTAATATAAGAAAATAAAATCTCATAACATAATGCAATTACTTTCATGCTGAGATGTAACATTCTGAAACTAAGAAATTGTTTTTGTAAACTGTCTGGCGATAAAGAAAATATTCCTGGAGATTAAAAACAAATAGAAATTCAGGTTTCGCATGAAAGACCTAATCTGAAAATTAAACCTTTTTAGGAAAAGCATACACAGTTTTCATGTAAAAATGTGTTACTGCTTGATTGAGCGCCACTAACATGGAATTTTCTTAATTTGCATTCGGTTTAAATCGGTTTAAAACCATTTATTAGCCCATCTTTTCAATCTAGAAACTTCTACTTCTTCTATACGTCCATCTTTTAAAGCTTTGATAGCTTAGACCTTTCTTTAACGTTTCTGAAAATGGTACGGTAATTTCCAAAACAAGATATAGGAAACCCTTTTGACGAAACCCTTTTGACAAAACTCTACTTTTATAGAACGTAATCGCAAGAATTTCCTGTGTTCCCTATTTACATAATTTGTTTAAATAATTTAATCTCCTATTCTGCAGAGCTCTCGGAACTTTTAGCTAAACACAGTCAACTTAGAAACCGAGCACATTATCATTTTCATTCCTTAATGTATTAACATACGCTGTTATAACTGTAAAGAGAATTTCATGTTCTAACTGCCTCTTTACTTAATTCGCCATTAACTAAAATTAGGTTTAACAACATTACATAAAAACGCAGGGCATTAGTCTTAAAAGTTCCAGGGGACGGTTTATCGGCTATCAATGTGTTAAATATGAAAAGGAAACGCGAATATGTTTTAAAAAATCATAATTTATATTCAAAAGCGCAGTTCCTTGTGTATAGAGTTATTTCAAAATGTCATTAAAAAATGTAAATGTAAAAATTTTATATGTACATAAAATGAACATGTTAAACTTGTATTGAGGGGAAAAACGCAAAGACCTTCCGAATAAAGGATTTTGTACTTTACTACGGTCTTTGGGTAAACAGATACATAAAGTTTATGAAAATGCGCAACGAAATCGGGCTCATCAGGAATGCTTTTTTGCTAAATTTTATCCACCGGAAATATAGGATCGTTTTCCTAATTTTTATTCATTAATATGCATTTTTAGATGCGTTACAAGGCTGAAAATTTAGATTTTAAATTTCAACGTGAAGGTAATAATTTTTGGTACGTAATTCCACCAATGGTTATGATTCCATGCTCGGCTTTGAATGTTTAGTTTGAATTTTAATTTGGCACTTTGAACCACAATATGGTTTATACTTTGTTTTGAATTCAAATTCCGATTAATGCCTTATATTTCTTAATATAGGGATTTGAGTTTTAAGTCAGTTGTTAGTTTTTACATGCACATGATTTCTAAGTCTAAAATATGTCTGCCTTTATTGGTGATTTCAAAATGTCGGCTTTAAATTTGCAAATGTTGATTTTAAAGTGTTTCCTGGTGTTTTTTAACAAACATTTGGCTTCAGCTTTCAAAATTTATATCTCTTTGTTTTTAATTTACGACCCTGCAAACCTTCCTAGATAAATAATTACAAAATTTAGGTTCAGTATTTGTATCCAGCAGCCCCTCTGTTTTATCAAAGTTTCAGTAGCGAGCGAACGCCCCAAATATGACTAAAACTGAAGTAGAATCGTTTCCGGCATTGTTTACGTTCCACTTGCACTTCTATCTCGTCCAAGTAAACAAAAGCCACATATATACGGAAAGCTATCAACAATAATGTTAGTGCGTTCGAGATAAATGTGTAGGTGAAGTGTACAAAAGACTGGCCATCGGAAAGGCAAAGCGTCCAAACAATGCGCTTTATCACTCCACTTGTCATGAAGAACCCCTAGAAGATAATTCATAAAAGGGAAGCCTGCCATGTACATCCTGAAGAGGTTGGTTTACTGCTTTGCACGACATACGTGACGTGAATGAGCAGGCCTTTTCAACATAATTACTCAAATAGTTTACTGTTTTGATGACAAATTAAGCGGGGGGAGTGAATAAACGAAACATAAATTGCTTACACAGAACGCATCTTTACCGTTTGTTGCATTTCACGGTGCACGGTGCAATTCTCCTTAATTTCTCCTTGGTGGTTATGCAATCTAACAAAGTAATAACCGTAGTAATAACCCAACAACATAATGTCGTATAATGTTTCATTTCTATGCCCAAATATAATGAAAGAGGGAGTGGAGTGCAACTACTTCGACACTTAAGGTGCTGGTCCGTGCAGCAAAAAATTAGAAAATTATGTAAAAAAGCCTTAACCTACTCCTTACTAACCGGATAATAGAATATTAATGCTAAATTTGCATTTTAATCTCCACAAAAACACTATTGGAAGCACAGTCGAAATTTAGATCCCCCCCATTAAATATTTAGGCTTCATTGGTTTCTGATTTGAATTCATTAGTTTAGCAACATGTATATTTGTTCCTTAATTAACCCTAAATTTCAAAACAGGGTACTGAACTAACTGTTTTATTAACTAAAAATACAGTTGCTATTTTAAAGTAATTCGAAATATGTCTTCTTTTATATTTTTTTAAGTTGACTCTTCAAGTAGGGTCATTGTGGGAACAGTGAATCACCATTTTTTCAGTGCCATATAACTTCGTAAATGCATATTGTACAAGTCAAACTTAAATGTGTACAATGCTGGCATTTAGCAACATTTTCTTCTAAGACATCCCTCCTTGGACTATTAGGATGTTTGAGTAGGTAATAAATGTTTAAAAAAAAAGTGGGTAATGATTCACTGTGTACTTAGGGGTGTACACAATGACTCACAGCAAAGTACACAGAGAATCACAAGATTTATGTAAGGAAAACACAGTAATGTTCATTTAAATATCGCTTGTAATTAATGTAATCACAGAACATTACAATTTGTACTTATTGTAATTTTTAAACATTAGCTTAGTACGCATATCAGACCCATACCAGTCTTTTATCAATTCTAGGAACAAATTTGCCTGCCACCTTACCAAGTAAATATAAATTCAGAAATTTAAAATTTAATTTAAAAGTACACAGTTAATCACGATAAAAGTACACAGTGGATTGATTCACTGTGTACTAGTTTGTAAAGATTCACTGTGTACCACTCCCGCCATTTTGATTTTGTTAACTCATTTACTAACTTAAACACCGACTTGAGCAGTAGGTATATCATAAAAATAATGCTCAATGAATGATTATTACATACAAATATTAACATATAGATTATTTTCAAGAATTAGGACAAGAATAACTAATGAAACTTACATGGAATTTTTTTTTTGGTCCATAAAAAACAAAAACGCACTCCCAGAAAACGTGTGAAAACTTATACCGGCGTCACAGCTGGAGTAAACAGAGAGGCTCTAGGAATGTGAACTAGTGGGAAAGAGACAACACGATCGCGTTATTCTTTTAACCCTATACGTCACTGATTCACTGTGTACTGTAGATTCACTGTTCCCACAATGACCCTACATTTTCAAGACTTACAAATATTAGTTTACATATATTCTAAAATGTATGCAAATTCGTCTTAGAATTTGATATTAAATTTTTAGTTTAATATTTAAGTTTAATATAAAACTTCATAGATTTCTACAAAAAAACTCCTATAAATTATCAATAAAATTGGTAGGAAATTTGAATCCAAAAAAATAAGGAATTTACTAATGTGGGTGACATAATGATGTTTAAATAAATTTTGGTAACAGATGTTCATCGCTCGAGTCTGTTTTTGTCATTTTATAACTTCGTGTGGCAAAAAGACAGGGCCCATCATATTTTAGATTGAAGCAAAAAGTTTGAATCCGCAAACAAATTTAGTTAGAAATTCTGACGAGGATACTTCATCCTAGAACTTCGTCTTTTTATTTCCGTTTTTCAAGTAGGGGTCGTTTAACATTGATCTTTTAATTAAAATCTAAATTTAGGATTTCATAACTATGCGTTTTGAACTTATTAGGTTGTTTCATAATATTAGGATTTAGTTTACTGACGTTGTTCCTAGTAAGTTAAATGCTTAAGTTTAAATATATATGTATATATTTGTTATAACTAGTAATTGTTAATGAGACTTTGAGTTTTCCTGCGATTACCTGAATTTTTAAAAATATTATTTATTTTTAATGTACATACACTATACACATGGTGCTGTATGTAGGCAAAAAACGGCGCACTAATCAGGTGACTCGCATGCGGGCCGGATTGTGCATTTCACGCGTAAGACCACATACGCTAACGCACCAGCCTCAACACCGAAAGGTATAAGAGGTAAACGATTACATACATACAAGTTTTGTTTAAATTCATCTACCCCACCTAAAGGGAAACTGTTGTTTCCAATGTTCTATAATAATTCTTGCTTTTAATAAATTCAAAACATTTTTAAAAGGATTATTTTTCTGTTTAGGTAGGTACTCCAAAACATTTTTGACTTGCAATTATTTTAAATAATTTGTCAAGTCTTTTAACTAGTTAAAGACCAAGTAAACCAGCTTATTTCTTGTTCGTGTGAAATGATATGTAGGTACTTACTTTTTAGTACTTTATTTCATGTTTAGTTGCTTTGTATTTACGTATCTTGCATTTCCAACTTTTCATTTATTTCTTTATATAACATCTTGTATTACCGAAACCTTAAAGATTTATAGAAATATTAAAAACTATTACCCACATTCCTTTATTACGCTGAAAGTAACAGCTTTACATGTTAAATATTTTTATAGTAATACAGAGGTGTGAACGGCACAAGTGCATACCCTTGGAGCTATGCAATATCCAAATCCACCAGTTACTCCATACATTTTACATTTAGAATCGCAATATTTTGGATCCTGTGGGCAACCATCATCTATACCAATCAGTAGGTTTAAGTAGAGGAAATTTATTTAATATAAACGCTTTACATACCTGCATTGGTTAGTAATATTAAAAATGCTATAATTAAAAGTCCAAATATTGCATATTTCATCTTGATTTTACTTTTAAAAAGTAAAGAAGCTTCCTTTAACACTTCTTTTAAAATTGTTTAGCGTTTTGTGTTTATCGTATTCGAAGTACTCGTTAGTGTGCTATTGAAGATAACGAAAGTCAGACTAATTATTATTTTAATTGCTATTCACGCTCGCATGACATGGCCTAAAAAACATTCGATGCATGGAACAATTCTAAACAAATATTCATTCTGATAGATTGTATATTATTTGTCTGTCAATTTTAATTTATTTTAATTTTGATTTGGTTTATTAGCGAAACCTCACTTCAAAAGCTGTAAATACAGAAATTAATTTCAATTGTATAACGGTGAACCGTAAATTAATGAGATAATTTAGTTAGTAATGTCCTTAGGATTTACTTTTTTTTGTAGGGCTCGACAAACGTTTAGGTATTTTTAGTTCTGTATGAATATATAGATCTTTTGTAAAATTTTATTATTCGTCCTTTATTAGTTATGGTCACTATTTAATACATCTTTACTTTTTTCTTAGGATCTTGTAAATTCGTTAATTGAAAATTTGACATTTTTCAACAACTTTCCTATGTATTTTCCTGGTCTAGTACTTTATAGTTTTCGACTAACACATTGTTTAATTTTATACTCTTTAAAGTATTTCCTCAATGGAATGAATCCTTAAAAATACGGAATGGAACAGTTAGGCGCGCACCTTTAGGAGTTAAAAATATAATATCTAAAGAAATTAATTGCATATCTCTTCTAAAATAATATTCTTACATATTTGTATTTCTTTATTTTTGTTTTTTTTTTCTCACTTCTCATGAATTTATATATTTTAGAAAGCATCGTATTAATTGAGTCTTAAGGGTTTTCAGCAAAATTGATTCATTTTCCACATCTGTCTGCTTACCTGATAGTAACTAAGAACTTTATTGACGTTATATATTTTATCTACGGCCGTGTGTAAAGTAGGCTTTTACGCATTTCAAGCAGTTTACTTTGTGGCGCTAGTACGATGATGGAAACTCAGTGCCCAAAGAAAATGACAAAAGTTGCTTTACACGGCGTTGATTCTTTTTCTATAGTAAACAGCTCGAAAAATTCAAACCGAAGTTTATATTTAAATAATATCGATAATTGTTCTCTTTATATTTCCTTTTCTTATGGTCAACAAGTACGTAAAGTTGCGCATTTAAAACTCCGATCATTTGGCTATCTTTCGAACGTTTCTTCGGATGCTTCTCATTAGATTTTGGACAAGCGTTGTGGTGACCATTCTAGATGCTTTTAAGCAATCTTTCTTGAATTGATCCACGTTTCCGAAAACTAAAAGTATTTTCTTGGCTTTGACATCATTATAGCACAAATCGCCCAATTGTACGGATTTGTGTCTTTGTTCAGATAATCGGTACCGCTGGTTTCCATAAATTCCTTCATAATGACTCGTCGCCAAATCCGGCCAAAACAAGCAGTCACCTTCATGCCACCGAATCATCGGTAACAATCGTTTTTTCAAACACTCCTTGATGTACACAGTCATCGTTGATGTTGTGATAAAAGAGCTTGATTTTATTTCACACTCGCAAAATGCTTGTCATACCATCGCTTTGGCTCCAAATACTTCAACAAAACTTGCTTTCTTTGCTTCAATCAAATCTTCACCTTTCTGTACTGTGTATAATTGTGGACCGGGTATAGAAGAATAATCTAGTATGACGTACGTCTCGTCATCCTTGGTACTGCTGCTTCTTCGTCATAACGATGTCATAAAGTGTTCGGAGACGAGGTTTCACACAAGCGGCCTCTTTTTGACTTCGTTGCCAATGCGCTGTACTGAGTGAAGGTAAAGGTAACGTCACTTATACTCCGCGAGGGATTATGGCCGGCAACATGGAGGGTTAAGGCCTCCTAAGTCGCTTTCATACCCGGTTGTCTCGCACGCTTATGCGCGGCACTGAGTAGGAAACTATTTAAACACTTTAAGTCCCAGAGCTAGATGCCAAGAAATTCGGTCCGTTTCTATCAACAGAATCCTGGATTACATCCAGGACACAGGACTGATATAGATGTACAAGACTTTTACATGGTCATGAAAAAAAGTATTGCTTTCATTACTAGTTGTACAAATAACTATTAATTGATCTGTTTACTTTGAAGCCCTTGACGCACAGTTTTCATTTAGCTTAATATTCAATTTTCATTGTCTTTTAACTTATCAAACCCAATAAACCAACATTATTCGTATTTTTTAACGTATTTTCGCAAAGGAACGAATTTAAAAAAAAAATCAGTTTTATATATTTGTTTATTTATCTATTTTTTGTTTGTTTGTTTTTTTACTTTTCATGTTTTTCTTTACATTCAGTGATACTGGAATTTTAGGTTTCCATCAACATTAAATCATTTGCCACATTTACTTTTTTGCGATGAAATTACAATGTTTTTCTCGTGTTTACAACATTAAACTTTTAACTTATCAAACCCAATAAACCCACATTATTCGTATTTTTTACTGCATTTTCGCATAGGAGCGAATTTAAAAAAAAATCAGTTTTATATATTTGTTTATTTATTTATTTTTTGTTTGTTAGTTTTTTCACTTTTCATGTTTTGCTTTACATTCAGTGTTACTGGAATTTAGGTTTCCATCAACATTAAATCATTTGCCACATTTTTACGATGAAGTGACAATGTTTTTCTCGTGTTTACAACATTAAACAAGAATCACCAAAAAACCTACATTATGCTGAAGGTATGCACTGCCCATATCCACTAGCTGATTTTTTATTACATTGAAAATCGCATAGTGTTGGATTCTCTGAGCAGTCACATTCTACAATGATAATAATAGCTACAGTATGTATAGCAATCACAAATCTAATTCACGGAATTTATTATAAAAAATCTTGAACACCTGCATAGGTTAAGAAAACTAAAGATGCGAAAATTAAAAGCCTAAATGCTACGGCCCTCATTTGTTTGGCTTTTAATAAGTAAGGAAACGTGTTTCATAGCTGCTCTTAGATTCATTAACTTTTTTTATCAAATTGAACACTTATTAGTCTTATTAGTGCCGTTGAAGATAATTAAAACCATACTCATTAGAATTTTAATTACTATGCTACATTGAGCGGGTTTGAAAAGAATTGCATATAGAGAAAAGTTACTAGGAGACGTCGGTTTGGTAAGATTTACTTGCACATTTTTATTTGTAATTTATTTCGTTTAATGCTGCCTTAATAAAGAAATTTGGTAGAAATATGAAAGTTAATATCCGTTTTCAAAAGCTCCAGCTTTTAGTCGTTTATTATTAAGAAAATCTGCTGCAGATTATTAATTTAATTAATTAAATAGGCAGTTGCAATTTCTTCGGGAATTTCACAAGTATCTTTCGTAGCACTCTATACAGTTTTTAAAAATGAAAAATAAAAACTGCCCAAACAATCATTTTCACTAAACCACTGAGAACCATTCCTGGGTTTTCTTATGTTATTTGTAGTTTTGTTTTCATTAAACTCTTGAGTAACCAGTAAATTAATTATTTTAGAATCACTAGTCGATAGTATTATAAATTAAAATCATAAATCAATTGCTATATTCAGATAGTTTTAACATTGTTATTACGAGTATTTGGATTCATTAACTCTAAGTTGAAATTTATAATAAATAACAGAATAAATAATGCATACTTTGATTCTAGCTTTAACTCCCCAGCAATAACCGTTTAAAAAATTGTTTGCTTAAAGGCATTTTCAACAAGTTTTAATGGAATGAAATCCAAAATTGCCATTTCAGTAAATATCGACGATGTCAAATTCCTGGGTAATTTTCAGTTAGTTACACCAGAACTCGCCCCATTATTAAGCCTTTGTTAGGTCGTAATTTGTAGAATACAGTTAATTATTTACAAGCACAGTTGAAATACATTCTTTCTGTGCAAAATAATTGTATAATTTGCTGCATCTCATGTACTGCAGTTATAGTTATTTGGTTTGCTTTTGCAAATATTGTTAAATTGCTACTGTCAATGGTACACACTAACAATTGTACGTACTTAAATTCATAAATTTATGTTTTGGAGGGCTTATATCCACCAAAGTTTTTAATTTTTACAATAATAATAAATTTTGTGGAATTCACTTTGAGTTCTTTGAAATTAATGAGAGGAATATCGCTAATATTAATAATAAAATTAAAACTAATGCAATTGAAGTTAGTCGTTTGAATATAAATATAATTAAATTATGTTACGTATACAGGATGTTTCTCAAGTACGTAAAAATATTTTAGGGTGTACCTCCCTAGCTGATGTTAAACAAAAAATTGCATAAATATCGATCCATTTAAAATCGCCATCAGAAGGCATGAAACTAAAAATCATAAAGTATATTTTAAGTAGATTTAGGAAATATTACATCTGCTTGTTTTGGTAGGTATTCCAAATGAGAATGTTAAAAGTTGAAAAAATTTGGCAGAAGCTTAGGAAATTCAAAATGTTGAACTTGATTCAACAGGTAACTTTCAAGCGATGCACAGAAGTGCTACGGTTTCGGCAAACCGTATGCACACAGTAATTGAAAATTTTGAGGTTATGTATTATATGTTTTGTATCTTATTAATATGACATATTTGCTGAATCTAGTAAAAACTTGAGTTTTAATTTCATAGCCATCTGAGGATGA
Organism: Melanotus villosus; assembly: GCA_963082815.1. Lineage (NCBI taxonomy): Eukaryota > Metazoa > Arthropoda > Insecta > Coleoptera > Elateridae > Melanotus > Melanotus villosus. The sequence continues at coordinate 57,439,102 of OY720418.1, read as the reverse complement.
CCTTAAATTCGGTCTCTTGATACAATTTCGAAGGCCTTAGTTCCTGAGCCGTAGGTTAACCCTTCATACTTTTTTACTTTTCTCTGTTTATTCAAAATACTTGATTTATTTCCCCAGAAGATCTGCTCAAATTCGGCATACAGACACAGTTTTACATTATATGAAAAACTGGAACTAGCATGTATCATTATTTTGAAGACCGCAGCGCCCTTTATCCCCCCCCCCTCTGTTTTTCCTAACTATTTTCTATGAACGTGTTAGCTTCCCTATTTCGGTATAAAACTTGTTTTTTATCGCTTGAAACTTTTTTTATCTTATTCCGTTTAAAAGAAAATTGGCACTATGTCCACCAAGGATATAATTTTTGAGTCTCTTAAAATCAAGCTATTTAATGCAACGAAATGAAAAAAGAAGGAAGGAAACTAAGGTATTATGGTGCATAACTACAAGTGCAACGGAAATACGTCGCACACGCCATATTGAAACACCAACCGGTACGAGTTTTTATTGGTAGCCTAACTGTTTGTTTACGTTTTTGTCTTTGACAGTTGACGTATTTAGTGTTCTCAGCCAATGAGCTTCTAAAATCCGCCATATTGATACACCATCTATACCTTGATTCAGCAGAGATGACCCGCGATTCTTTTGTCATCTGCATATGGGTTAAGATTAAAATTCCTAGTCAAATTTGCAACTGTCAACATATTTGTGTTTGGCGCCAATTTTGAAATTACTAATATGGGTGTACTTTTAAAGCACACAAGTTGCTTGAATTGAAATATGTAAAAATAAAAATACTAATAGATAATTTTAATAATTTTTATCTTTTTTAATTTAACGATTGATTGAATTCAGAAATAATACACATTTATTAAAAAGTGTTAAAATTGGTAAAATGACTTAGTACAACAGATTCTTATAAAATTTTCAATACAACACATAACTTAAGCATAATACAGCACAATAACAGAATTATGTATATAAAGGAATTTAGGACTATTATTTATTTAAATGCTCTACAGGCCTTGTATTATGTGGCCAACACAAATAATAAGAATAATTTTGTAATTGTTTATTTCACTTAATTATTTTGTAGATTATAACAAATTAAAGTACAGCGATTAAAATATACAGGGTGTCTCACTATATTTTGACTGATTTTACAAGCTTATATTTTCTAAATGGGATGAAGTATTAAAGTGCGGTTTTCACCAATGAGTTTTACATGAGCCCAAGTTTTTTTTATGGTTTTTACGAATATGCTATTCCTTCTTTAAAAACCGAAATAAAAATGGCATTATTTGGCAGACCAGATACTTCATACAGTATAGTATCTTCATAAGCGTTTACCTCGGTCATTTCTCATCCGATTTTAATTTTTAAAATATCGTTTGAACGCTAAAATATGCGCCTATTCTTATTTCTACAAATAAGTATAGGGTTGCATTTAAAAAAATGAAGTATCTGGTCTGCCAAATAATGCCATTTTTATTTCGGTTTTTAAAGAAGGAATAGCATATTCGTAAAAACCATAAAAAAAACTTGGGTTCATGTAAAACTCATTGGTGAAAACCGCACCTTAATGCTTCATCCCATTTAGAAAATATAAGCTTGTAAAATCAGTCAAAATATAGTGAGACACCCTGTATATAAAATACAGCGACAATATAGTAGGTAATATAACTTTAGTAAGCATATGGACGCGCAGAGCCTTCGGCTACAACCCGTAAAACAAGAAGTTAGATGTTATATAAGAAGGGAGGAATTACGTATTTATACAGATAAATAGTCTAAATACATGAAGTCATTTAGTTCTTGTGGTTTTGAACAAAGAAGTTCGCTAGAAATGATCTAGTTACTAATGAGCTAATATACAAAAGAATTTTTATGTTTCCGATACACATTCAAATTGTTACAACGTAATGAGAATTGATTACACAATTCTTAGCAAAGCTTAACACTTGGAGGCCTATGGCTTACATTTACATCCACAATATATACATGAATAAATAGCTGGTATAAATGGCTATTCTTAGCAGCTCTGCTAGCAAATCCTTTTTCACGTTCTTGTCGTTCTTGCGGTAACCTTTATCGGTGATTTTACTCGTTTTTACGTTTGATTATGATTAAAGTAAAATTAGTCACTTTCACTGTCACTGCTAGAACTAGATTCCCCTAAATTGTCGACATCTATTACAACTTCTTCCACTGTGATATCTAGAAGTTTTTCACGTTCATACCAACGTTTAATAATTTCTTCGGTGTGGCGCACACAATTTTTCCATATTTCTGGAGTACATTGTTGTAGGGCTTCTTCCCACATGGCTATGACCTTGTCATCACCATAACCATCTCTTCCAATATGTTTATCGTAATACGTTTTAACATGTGCCCATATCATTTCGATTGCATTAAATTGGCAATGGTAAGGTGGAAGTCGCAGAATATCATGGCCATGACTTCTTAACAATTCGTCCACTTCGTAACGCTTCGCCTTTTTGTGTGATTGAGCCAATTTAAGTAATTCTACTTTGTGCAAGTGTAGATCGAAGTGAATGTTATTGGTAGTTAACCAAGCTGCAATATTTGCCCTGGTCCAGGTCGAAGATGGCATCTTTTCAATCAAAGTGGAGTGGTATGGGGCGTTGTCCATAATAATTAATGACGGTTCTTCCAAGTGGTTGATTAAGCGCTCAGTTAACCATTTCTTAAACATTTCTCCATTCATTTCGCCATGATAATCTTCCTTTTGTGATTTTGATGCAAATAACAAGGAGGCGTTTTCAACGAAACCTGAATCAGAGCCAGCATGGACTACGATAAAGCGTTTTCCATCGTAACCTTCTGGTTTTCGCACGCTTCGTGTATCTTTATCTTGCCAAGACCTTCTAGGATTACCTTTTGAAAAAATCCAAGTTTCATCCATGAAAACCACTCGTCGCAATATTTGAACACCCGGTTTTTCACATAAAACTCTTCGATTGTTATCCTTCTTAAATTTAAAACCAACATCATGCAGAGTGCGATATCCTTCTTAAATTTAAAACCAACATCATGCAGAGTGCGATTTAGGCTGCTTTTACTCATTAAAATATGGTATTCTTGAAGTTCGGCGTTCAGTGATTCGAGGGTAGGGTTACCACCCGTCCTCCATTGTGGAGGACAGTCCTCCTTTATCACATATCTTTCTCTGTCCTCCTTTGCTACAAAAATGTCCTCCTAAATCCTGATGTTTGAAATTGTATTTTCAAATTCATTTTTTTATCGCATTATGTTGGCAATTGGCAACGTAAAGGTGCATTCAGACTCAGAAATATTGTCCGGAAAGTTGACGGAGAAATTTAAACGAACCAATCAGGAGGTGTGTAGAATTTGAATCGTAAGAAGCGGTAAATTCTACACACCTCCAGATTGGTTCGTTTACATTTCTCCGTCAACTTTCCGGACAAAATTTCTGAGTCTGAATGCACCTTAAGAGTGAGAGCGTTCTGAGCACGCAGTCACGCTCACGCACGCGCATTGTGTTCATTATGTCTTGTGTTGTGTTTTGTGATAAACTATTTGACGAATTTCAATTAATAAAAAACGACTACAATATCATGAAAACCAAGGATTGTTTCACAGTATTAAATACCGTCGAAAAATACGTAAATATTTTCGAAAACTTATCTGACATAGATAATGTAGGTATTTAAAATTATTTCATATATATTAAGTCTTCCCGCCAGTTCTGCATTTGCTGAAAGTTTTTCCTATAATGCAGCAAAAATGGTCAGATGTTATAAATAAGTGTAGTGTTGATTTAATTAAAAGCGAACTTATCATACACATATATTTTAATGAAGATATTAATTGTGAACAATTTTACGAGCGCGTTAAATTAAATCTACAATTACTAACAATGGCCAAATCAAATGGAAAGCACACTTTCAAAATGAAAAATTGAAATATGTTTATTATTTAATGAAGTTAAGTACATATAATATAAAGTTTATATTTGTTTTTAGAATATTTTTTTATTGTATACCTACATTATTTGTTATCAAAAAAAATGACGTTTTGTTTTATTTATAAAAAATTTATAATATAGTATATAGTGTGTTTTTTTTTATGTCCTCCTTTACAGTTTTTAAAAGGTGGTAACCCTATTCGAGGGTAAGATGTTTTTCTGTAAAACGAACAAGTAAGTAAACCAAAATCACAAACTACCCCTAATTATAGAACTTACTGTTCGAATACATATTGTAGACTGTATCTCGAATTACCATTTTTGAAGAATCAGGCAAATCGGTGCATTTCGTCTTCTTACGTGGTCGCTTTCTACCAGGGCTGACTAAAACAGTGTTGGTTTTGCCACGGGCTTTAATTTTCTTAACCGACGAAGGGCTAATCCCTAAAGCATCTGCTACACGCTATAAAATTATAATTTAAAATAAAATATTGCAATTCTAGCTAACTAATTATCTATTTGTTACCTCTGTGATACACGAAAGTGGTTTGAGGTGACCCCCATTTTCTTTTTCTCTTTCAAAATAACCAAGCAAATTTAACACCAATTGTTGGCTTTGGGATCGAAGCGTTTTCCCTTTTACGGACATAATGATCACAGCACAAGCAAAAACTAGTTCTGAAAAGAACAGTTTTACACAAAAAAATTCCAGATAACTCGTAAAACGGAATGCAAACAACTAACGCGAAATGTCAGCTGACAGATGGCATCATCACGTGACCGTACGGCGTGATTCAAATCAACAGTTAGGGAGCGTTAGACAGACTAATATATCTTTTATCCTTTATTATTTTACTCTTATGAAACAAGTACACATACGTGAAGAACTTGTCGTAACTAAATTCTTCCAGTGATGACGCAGGGGTCTTCTTTTAAGAATCGGGGTATAAATTGTATACTGTTGGTGTTATGGTCCTTCCTTCTTTTTTTATTTCGTTGATTTAATGCAATGACAATAACAGCATAGCATAGGTAATAGTTAACATCTCATTTAAGCAAAAAATTTTTTTTTTTTAGAGTTAATATTGTTATGTAATTTTCAGTCAGTTTCCTGGTGAAATAAATGACGTATATAATTTGAACAAATAGAAAAAAATGTGAAGGTTTAACACCGTGTATCTTAGGAATCCGTCACATCCGGACATATATTATATTTATATAAGATTTTATCCTTAGAATCAGCCAGTGAATCATACCCTAAAATCTTTGTAGGTACTTACTTGGGAAATACCTTATACAGTGTAGTACAAAAGTATGGAACAAATTCAATATCTCCTGAAATACTAATTTTTGGAAAAACGCTGGGACTATTATAGCGATTTAAATTACGGTGCGTATTTTAAGAGGAATCAAATTTTTCTACCGTGACGTTATCGCCTTTTTTTTAAATAGAAACTTGCATATTTGACTATTGCAGTAGATGGTCCTTTTTTTCTCTTTCTAACCGTGCTAAAGTTTTATACCCTTTTTTTGAGAAAATTGCCAAAATAGTTTTACGTCCAGTAGGCCTGTCAACAACAGTAAGAGCATTTAGTGTCAAATTAGTTCGATTAACTGCAAGATTATACATTTTACAGAAACAAAGAGAATTGAGGTATTAATAACTCTGATTGGATGTGGCGGCAGGAGCAGAACTCAAGAAGAAGTCTGCCGATTAAGTATTCAATAAATTTCATCCGCACCGTCCACCTATTACAAGATCGACGGTTAGTGAAATTGAGAGAAAGTTTCATGAAGTGGGTCATGTAGAGATTTACCCAAAGCTGGACGCCCTGTAGTGACAGCAGACGTACAACTTAACGTTTTATTACAAATGCAAGAAAATCCTCACACCTCAAGTCGTTAGTGTGGAAGAGATCATGACATGAGCCATGTTACAGCATTGCGTATATTAAAAAAACAGCAATTCCACCCATACAAAATACAGTTGGTACAAGAGCTGTCTGATGATGACTATGATCGCAGGCAAGAGTTTTGTGAAAACATGATGGGGATCTGCAATGCTAATCCAATGTTTGTTAGACACGTAGTTTTTTCCGACGAAGCTACTTTTTGTTTGAACGGGACCGTGAACAGGCAAAACTGTCGCTACTGGGCTGCAGAAAACCCCCATTGGATACACGAGGCACATTCTCGATACCCCCGAAAGATTAATATATGGGCAGGAATTGCTGGAGACCGAATCTTAGGACCATTCTTTTTCAAAAACACACTAAATGTTGAACGATATTTGGAATTTTTGCGAAACGAACTTGTTCCTGCATTATCAGTATTGTTTCCGAATGAAGAAGACCCACATATTCCGAATGTCCATCTCCAGACCTAACGCCGCATGGTTTCTTTTTATGGGGTTACCTGAAAAGTAAAGTGTACATAAGAAAACCTCGGGATTTAGAAGAACTGAAGTGCGAATCCGAGAAGAAATACGCAGAATCACACCAGAAACAATTCGTACTGTATTGCAAGAATTTATTTTTCGATTGGGGTATTGCCAAGAGGTTAATGGTCGTCAGTTCGAACATTTACTGTAGTTATTGTTTAGAAATGTACCATTGTACCAAGCCTACTGGACGTAAAACTATTTTGGAAATTTTTTCAAAAAAAAATCTTATGTGAGGGTATAAAACTTTTGCACGGTTGGAAAGAGAAAAAAAGGACTGTCTACTGCAATACGAATAGTCAAATATGCAAGTTCCTATTTAAAAAAAAGGCGAGAACGTCACCGTAGAAAAATCACTGTCGTAAAAAAAATTTGATTCCTCTTAAAATATGCACCGTAATTTAAGTCGCTATACCTGTCCGAGCGTTTTTCCAAAAAGCAATTATTTCATGACATATTGAATTTGTTCCATACTTTTGTACCACACTGTATATTACCGTACATAAGTATGTCACATCAAAAATTGTTGTTTAAAAGAAAGAACTTCATAGAAAAACTCTGTTAGTACTCCAGTTCCTAAAACCAATGTAACAGCAGAACAGCTTAAGGTGGCAAATCTTTCATTTATTTTGTAGAACTCTCCATAGATGTCACCTTGGTCGTTTATGCTCCATTGAAAAAGGGGACGAAAATGTAGAAATTCAGCGAGTTTTTGCCGCTCAAAGAGAACCGAATTCAGTATGAATTTCACTGGTAATAACCGGTTTTGTTCGCACGTGGCAACTGAAAAGAGTTTTGATGCTATCATTTTCGTCAAATGAATTTCTTTTAAACTTCGGTACAGTCTCGCCATCTGTAATACATTTGTCGAACTGTTTTTAACATTGGGTATATGGGCATTATCAAATAACGACTAATTTCAGTTAATGAATATCGGCCCAAGAACTTTTTACAGTACATTTACTCTACACCACTTTTGGAATAACATACTGTAATTACAGGCTGTCTTCTTCATTATCTTTATAGAAATAAATAAAAAACGGCGTCGCTGTGCAGCACTGTTTTGTTAATTTTTTTCTTGATTAACAATAAGTATTTTGGACATAAAATCATAATATGTTACAGCTAAATGTTCAAAAATTGATATTATCAAGGTTTCGTGACTGAACAATAACTACTCTTTGATCAAAAACGTTGTTTGTTCTTATGGCCAAATAACATGTAGATTTGCCACCTTAAGCATCTTTGTCCTACTTATTAGTATTCTACACCTGTGCTTATTAAAATTCTTGATGGAGCAATAGCTGAATACATAAAAACTTACTTAAGAAATTTTTTTCACTACTAGCATGAGAAGATATCATTATTGACCTTGTTTTTGAGCCAAGAAGATGAATTTCTCTCCTAGTGGTCAATAATTTTTTATTATTGACTACTGATGGTTAATAATGGAAACAATTGCTATGCACTCAGGCGCCTATTATAAAAAATATATTTTACATAGATTTCAATTGAAATTAACTCCTCCCCTTGTTTTCAAGCAAGGCTATTTGATTTTTGTGGATATTTAAAAATAAATATATGCATCTGTCATTTTATCTTTTATTAATGTAAAAATGATTAATTAAAAGGAATAAAGGTGCTAGTAGTGAAAAAAATAATATACAGTGTGTCCTAGGATTGATGTTACAATAGGTGCGATGGACTAAAAATTTTTGAATTTTATTTTAAGATTGTGGAATTAAGCCCTGCCTGGTTTGAAGAGAATTTTAAGAATATTTTCAGTTTTTGACATTTTACTAAGAAAAGTTGGTCAGAATGAGAAATTATGGTCTTATACAAAATTTCAGGAAGATTAGTCAACGATAGTCTTTTCATGGCCTCCTGGCAGTTATGTGGAATAAATGATAAATAATTTATTGTAGATTAATGTTATTATTACGTTTCGTAAGTTAAATTTCTTGTAAATACTATTTGTTTCGTTTAATGTTCGACAAATAAAATTTTGAATAAATACAATTTATTTTGTTTAATCTAAAAAATGACGGTTTAATCAAAGTACGTAGATCTTCCTGAAATTTTGTATATGGCCATAATTTCTCATTCTGAACAACTTTTCTTAGTAAACTTTTGCCGTATCATAAACAAAAAGTGTACTTTACCCGAAAAGAAAATAGTTTTCGCTTCAATGTCAAGGCCGACTTGTTTTTCAAAAACTGAAAATATTCTTAAAATTCTCTTCAAACCAAGGAGGGCTTAATTCTACAATCTTAAAATAAAATTCAAACCTTTTTAGTCCATCGCACCTATTGTAACATCAATCCTGGGACACACTGTATAAACCACGGTAGAGAAGACTTTTTTCAGCCTCACAACTTATATCCCTCCATGCTTCGCATGTCGGGAAATAATACTGCTCGGCTGAGAAAAATATCTTCTCTACCGTGGTGTATAATACGAGGAGCGTTCAAATTTAAACGGGAATTTATTTATAAAAAAAGTTATTACAATATTACAACGATGAAAACTATATTACTTTTCGACGTAATCTCCCTGCCTAGCAATGCACTTGCGCCAACGATCTGGAAGCTTCTTAATACCTTGCTGGAAGAAGTCTTTGGATTGCATGCGTATCCACTCCTGAACAACTTCGATAACGTCATTATTTGACTGAAATCTTTTGCCGGCTAAAAATTCTTTTAATGGGCTAAACAAATAAAAATCAGTGGGAGTAAGATCAGACTGTATGCTGGATGCGGAAGAAGGTCCCAGAAGCGATTTGCAAACGATCCAACTTGTGTTCTTCAGTCAACAAGCGCGGAATCCAACTGGCACTCACCTTACGATACTTTAGCTTGTTTTTTATGATCTCTTTAACACTTCCGACACTAATTTGTAAATTTTGAGAAATTTTACGAACTGTTACCCGTCTGTCTTCCTGAATAAGGACATTAACTTTTTCTTCATTTTCACGATTAACCGAAGTTGCAGCTCGCCGTACCTGAGGCTCATTTGCTACATGCGTTCTCCCGTCTCTAAAGGATTTTGACCACTCAAACACTCGACCTTTTGAAAAACATTGATCGCCATATTGTGCTCGCAGTCTAGTAAAAATTTCAGTCGAATTTACGCCTTCGTTCGTAAGAAATTTGATTATAATACGCTGTTGCATGCTACAATGAACAGAACTTTCAGACATTGTAAGTGTAACTGTCAAAATAATATTATATCGAAACAATTGCCATGGATATGTTAACAAGAGTCACGGCTAACCTTTAAATAATTTAATTTTTAGAATTGTCGTCAGATGGGGTTTTAATTTAAACATTCCTGTTTAAATTTGAACACTCCTCGTATACTATTAATGTGTTGCCCTGACTTACCGGATATGCAATCGGGTTTCCGAACAGGACATAATTGTACCACCGCATTATTAAATATTATTATTATATTGGATTAAATCATGTACAGTTGTGGACAGAAAAAAATAGGACAGTGTTTTTTTTCTAGTTTAAAATGGCCCCTGTGTTGTAATTTGATTGCAAGTCAATGTGACAAATATCATAATTATAATAATAATAATAATAATAATAATTTATTTCCTTATGACTAATACATAGTATTGGAAAAAGTCAACGTATAGTATAACTAAGATACACGATACAAAATACAGAATACAAACAACGAATAAGTAAAACAATTATTATGTGCAACCTCATTTATTTATTTTTATTTTTTTTTTATTTGACCTGTGAAAGTTAGATCTCCATTACCGAACTGAAATATTCGTCTACAGAATAAAAACATCTCTTTTTTAAGTAGACTTTCACAGAGTTTCTAAATTGGATAGGGCTGTCAGATTCTTTAATAGGTTCCGGTAGCTTGTTGTACAGTTTTATGGCAAGTACAAACGTGGATTTCGCGACTTGCGAGAGTCTACAGGGCGGTACAAACAACTTGTTAGCTGATCTTGTAATGTATTTGTTAATTTCGCCACAAGTGACAAAACTATTTAAATTTTTTCGAACGTAACAAACTGACTCGAGGATATATACAGAGATCACAGTTAGTATTTCGTGTTTTATAAAGTGTACACGGCAGCTGCTATTATAAGATAAATTTAACATGGTTCTCAGAATGCGTTTTTGCTGTACCAAAATTTTATGTACAAAGCTGCTGTGGCCCCAGCATAAAATCCCGTACGATATATGGGAGTGTATAGAACTGTAATAAAACATCTTAAGAATATTTAAACCAACGAAATTTCTTAACTGTAAAATACAGTAATTTTTCTTTGCTAACTGACTACAGAGATTGGTAACATGAGTTTCCCATGACAATCTGTCATCAATGTATAGTCCAAGGAACTTAACACATGAATTTTGCGGTAGTGATTTTTTGTCGGTTCTTATAAGAACACTTGTAGTTTTTGTTGTACAAACTGGAGAGAATAGCAGTAGATCGGTTTTTTCGGAATTAAGAACTAATTTGTTAGATTGGCACCATAACGACATGTTCTGTATACAGAGTTCAGCGGCTTTACTTAGAATGCCAAAATTAGCTGCAGTAACAATTGCGGAAGTGTCATCAGCATATAATGTCACTTGAGTATCAGCTATAAAGTTGGGCAGATCATTGATGAATAAGATGAACAGTAGGGGGCCTAGGATGCTACCCTGAGGCACACCCGAAGTTACATTTACTTTGTTAGAAACAAAAACTTTACCATCATCACTTAATCGCACAAATTGATCTCTATCGACAAGGTAGGCCAAAAGCCAAAATCAAGTAACTAAATTTTATAGAATAAAGTTTACTTGATTTTTCGAGTTGTCCTATTTTTTTCTGTCCACAACTGTACTTTTAAAACTAGTATTTGAAAGTTAGATCAGAAATAGAGCACAGTTGTTAGGGTGGACAATAATATATTAGATTCGTTAAAAATAGAAGTATATGTCATTTTAAATAGAACACCCCGTATATTTATATATTTTTAGAATTTTACATGTGTTACTATTAAGTTTGAAACATTTTGAGAACAAAGAAGAAAAATATATTAATCTAGAACACCATGAGCTGCGTGAAATGGAAGTCACGATTACCCAATACTCTAAACAAATAATTTCTTTAGAACTACATCTGTAGCAAGTATGCCACTTGTTTTTTCGCATTGCTTTGAAAACCCAGTGCCTATATTTAAATGTCCACAATACCGTTTTTCTGAATTGAGAGCGTTATTGCAAATTAAATTTTCAGGTTAATGCTACGTTATTGATGTCAATTAACCCTTTAAAAATAACCGTTTTATATCTCTTTGTGTCCCACCACATTGCCATTTGCGAAAAGAGAGTTATTCTCGAAAATATATTTTTTCCCAGGTCATTCTAATAAGGAAATAGTTCTAAAATGATTTGTTTTGAGTGTTGGGGTACCTGGACTTTCATTTTATACAGGTCAAAGCATTCTAGACTAATATACAAACTTTTCTGCAAAAATTTACTTTGTCCCCCAAAATGTTTCAACCGTGATATTAGCATACGTAAAATTAAATGGAGATTCCAAAAATATGCAAATATACAAGATGTCCCGGCGAAACCCGAAGCTACTGAAACTTGTGCTCTACATTCTATTAGCTATACCAAATTGCATTTTGATATCTTAAAATATAATTTAAAAAATAGAGGTTCCCCATGTTTCATTGACACCCTGTATATTCTTTAAACTGTTATAAATGTCATCAATATGACGATAATATACAAATTTCTATAACATTTGATGCTAGTGAGGCCAAACTATCTTGCAGTCAAATCAATAATGGTATTAGTAATATTTCCAAAAATCGCTTGAACATTTTGCACGATAACTTTTACATTTTAATATACAGGGTGTGTATAAATTGGCGAAAGAACTACATTGTTGGTCATAAAATACTGAGTCGAAAATCTTAATACCAAAATGTTGGACAATGTTTCTTCTGTCATCAGGAACCATTTTAAAGGAACGTACATTTAACAGCATTGGATCCACACCCCACAGGTGTTTTGTTATAGCACGGTAACTAAGGATGTCCGTTACGTCGTAATACTCCGTGAATGTTGGAACAAAGTAAAATTTGGCATCTATACGCAAAAAAATGTGATCTTTTAAATGGTTCTATCAAAAGAGGGTATTGCTATCTAAAAAACTGATCATGACGTCATAACTCTAACAGGGATGACGTAATAAAAAATATACGCATACCAAAAAATGGGCATCTAAAAAATATAATCGACGTGTCCGAGCATTATTTTCTTACCTGCCCAATAAAGATTTTATCGAATTTGTTCCAACCTTTGCGTGCGTACTGGTTAATTTAAGAACTAAATTAACCTCGTTGAAACGAATTAGTAGTAGTTTCAAAGTTAGTTTTAGTTAAATTGCCCTGCATCGTTAAAACTGAAGTAATAGCATGGCGAATTGAAGTCACAGGAAATATTTATTAGCCTAAGTTAGGAGTCGGAAGGATAATTTAATTTCTTTCGGATGTCCCTCTTGGTTTCAAACTACTAAGTGACTCGAAACGTGCATTCGTGTGTTTTATGTAATTTATAAATACATCTAAAACTTTAACTAACTTAAATATATTTACTTCTAGAAAGGTGCAAAGATCTAACTTTTTGACTTGACAACATTAACAACACAGACTTGAAAATATGAAGCCCTGCTTTTGTATTAAAAGAAGGCTTATTTCTTGTACAAATTTACTTTTATTTTGGAGTTTTTATCCGGAAAAAACAGTAGGTTTCGATGAAAAGAAGAACGACAATACATATAAGTAAGAAGCGCTCTAAGTTGCGAAAAAAAAATCTAAAAGAAACGAGGAGGAAGTGATAGGCTGCTGAAGCGGAATTTTGTTCATTAAACTTGCGTGGGGGGCAACAAGTAACCACGTTATATTAAAACTTTAACAATATGCTTATTAGAGCGAACACTGTAAAACTGTGAAGTTTCATTAATAGCAGTTCAACGGAAACGGAACAAACGAGACGAAAATTCTCTAAGGTTTAATGTACTCTGATGTTGACTACTGAAAGAACGATTTGCACAATTGCAAACAATGTTCTTACATCCCTACTTTTGAACTTTGTTGTTCAGCAGAGCTTTAGCACGTGTATAATTCCAAATCTATTATATCAAATCCTGGTTATTGCAAGTGAATTCCTTTTGAAAAGAACAAGAAATAAAATTGTATAGTAACGTTTTTAATGTACTTTACCAACGTAGTTTTCGATATTACCATTTCTGAATTTTAATTTCACTTCAATTTGTAACATGTAATGAAAAGTGCATTTGTTTCGTACAGTAATTTACAAATCACTTTTCATAACCCTGTTCTAAGGATTTGGAACTTAATTTTTGAAATTTAATAAAACTTCAATATGTTAAAATTAGTTACGTTTCGAAATCAAAATGATTTCCGCTTTCACAGATTTTCTAACGGGTTTTTATAAACTGTCAACATCCCAGGAGGACATCATTTGAAAAATCAAATTTGTCACACATTGTTATACGTACTATCAGAACATAAGTAAAATTATAAAGGTGCTGGACATGTTACCCATTTTTTGAATAAACAAATTAATCCTGCATTTGATGCTCTCAAAACCATTTACTAACATGTTAACGTTTAGGACCATTATTGACGAGAAATTAGTTACGTGGAATTCACCGCTTGTTTATTGTTGTCATAGTAATGAATGTAATAACAGTACTATAATATTACTTACGCGAACGGCGTACTGGTAAGTGAAGATTATACTCCGCCATGTGACTCCACCCACTTCGTAATTTTATTGTGACAGCTGTCAATCATGTTAATTTAATTTTAATATTATTACGTTTTCTGATATTTTTCCAGGCGGTCGAAACAATAGTAGGTATAATATGCGCCTTGTTCCGTAAGTATTTTTTTGGCCTCGCATGCTTAGAAAACCTCGGCTTGCGTGCTCGTCCAAAAAAATATTACTTACGAACACTTGGCACGTAATATACTATTTAAGTCGTCGATAGATCGACGATTACAGTTTTTACCGTATTTATAACATTTTGAGTTAAAACTTTTGGTCTTCCATCTCCTCTCTTTTTATCACTAGAAGCGGTTTCCCAAAAATTTGCAAGCTACCTCTCAATTGGCTTCCAAGTTGATTGTTATTAAATGCAATACATATTTGGAAACTAAATTCTTGCATGCAGGCAATACAGAATTTAGAAATCACCATTCACAATCGCCCATTTCTGAAGTTTCAAGAAAAAAAAATTCCGTTGCAGAGTAAACATTATTTCAAAGTTTGTACACGCTGTGACGGTAGCCACTGACGTTTAATCCTAATTTATGTGACGTTTAAAAATGCATTGTTATTTGTCGTATTGTCGTTATTTGCATTTACTGAGTAATAAAAGACCTATGGTCTGTTTTCCACAGCAACTGAGATGTTGAAAGGTTATAAAACGATTAGATTAGTTTGCATCTCAAAATTTACAAGTAATTTTAGAATTTCACTATTTCAGATTAACGCACCAGCCTCAACACCGAAAGGTATAAGAGGTTACAGACAATACATGTACTATTTCAAATTGTTAATTAGCAACATTCAAAACTCAAATTTCAAATCCGGTAATCGAGTTGTGAACCCAGTTCAAACATCGAAATCAAATTGGAAATTTCAATCATAAGTAATAATCTAAATCCCAAACTAATTTTCAACACACATTTAAAATTTCAGTTGCAAGCAAAAATTCAAATAGCAATCTAAATTTCAATTGTTTGCAACTAACATTCAAAATTCTTTTTGAATATCAAACCTGAACTTCACAGTTTGTAAATCCGAATTTACACTCGACATTCGGAATTCAAACTTAGAACCCGGAATTTCAACTTCGAACCTGGTAAATACTCAAATCAAAATCTAAGATTGTTTATAAATTCATATCCTGGATGATTCACGTAACGCGCCCCTTCAAATGCAACCCAACATACATGTTTCCAAAGCTGCTGGAAATGTCTGCGAGTTGAAAAATAAAATTTGATGTATAATCCAATTGGCAAACCAGGTAATGCGCGTCATCAGTCACATGATCAACAGTCGGCGTTACCAATAATGCGCGATAAAAAAATACAAAACGTAATTACTAAATATAAATTATTTTTGTAGTTTTCTAAGATTAGGCAGCCTTGTTTAATCACAAGGTCTATAAATTTTTTAAAATAAGAAAGAAATCGGGATGACGTGCATTACCTGGCTCGAAAATTGGACCATAGTAGATATGTTCACAACTACTTATTGTTTACTTATTCATTAAAAGCAACAAAAAATGTAATGAATAGTATATTATACACGACGCTATAATGAATGCTATTATTACCGAGGATAATGTTTGCAACACGAGCGAGCGAGTTTTGCAATTATCCGAGGTAATAGTAGCCACTATAGCGAGTCGTATACTATACTTTGTCCACGAACACAAATACGAAGAATTTTTAATTAAATAATAATTTAAATAACAACGCTACTAAAAGGTCTATGTTAAACGAAGTGGTAGGATTTAAAAGATAACCGATTGCCTTCATTATGCATATACACATACACCATAGACATTATAGACAATGATGTTACCATGACACCGTCAATAATGATTATTCACAGCTGGCAGTGTATAATGGATAGCATTATGTTTGACCAAACACATGAATAATTGACAGATTATTGACTAGTCGTGGACAAAATAATTTTTCGTTAAGGTGATTTGAATATAAAATTGTTATTTTTTGGTATATTTTTGTACTGACATTTGATATAAATTTGTGTTATTGATAATATTTTTCTTAACTTTCTAGTTATAGGTTATTAAAGTTTTCAGCTTGGAATATAATCTTGATATGACATTTAATTATGTAATATCATTCTGAAATAAGTCACCTCCGATTATATTATATACGTTTAATTGAGGATTAACATAGATCAACGTTATTTGTGAATTTGTAAGTCGGGTTGCCTATTCCAAATGTTAAGGAGCGCGTCCGTCTTATGTGAATCATCCAGTATATTTAAAATAAAGGTCTAGGTCATATATTGTTTAGCTTTTCTTCTTCTTTTTTTTTAAATCTTATGTTTGTCTACCGTGAAGTATGTTTAATTCCATTCGTCTGTTTTGCATTTTTCTCTTCATCGTATATTTTAATTATATTTTTTTATTTTAAATATAATATAGATTCAGATTTCTGAACAATTTACGTTTTGGTTTGAGTAGATTTTAAAGTTTATAGGCTCGGTAAACTTAAGATGTGTATTTTTTAATGTCTTTAAACGATGAATAAATCGTAAATGATTTAATTTGCCCAAAGAATTATTTTCTTTTTTTATAGCATCCATAACTTTGTAAAGCTTAAAAATACCACAAGAAAAAGTAAAAAATTTGAAATTAAATTGTTAACGATCACTCTTGCACAGGAAAATGCTTTACCACCCAAATGAAAAACGAAAGCGGTAGTATTCGTAATTTTCAGTTCTATCAGAACAGAATTAGTAATGAATTTCAAGTCCTGGCAAGCACATTTTTGCTATTCCTATGGGTAATAATAATTTCAACAGTTTCGGCCCATCGGCGATAAATTTTAAAAACCAATATGCAGCTCATCCTCATTTTATTAATTTTGCGCTGAAACATTTGTTAATTTTCAATATACTTTTATGTTTTTTACCATCTTTGTTAGATTTACTGTTATGATGAGAATAAGTTACTAGTTTTAACTAATTTTTAAGAAATTACTATGATGTTAAACAGATTTGTTAACATTGGCTGGTACAACTTTGATTCGTCACACTTAACTTGTTTAATTCCACTAAATATAATTTTTAAAATAGTTTTTATAACATTTCTTGATAGGAACATGTAGAAGTTGGGCTAAAATTGTTAAATTTGTTATTTATTTGTTTAGTTATTGGTCGATACTGGTGCCAAGTATTCCACTTATTCCATTTAGAACACAATGTACTCTTAAAGTCTGACATAACACATTTTCTGTTGACAGTTTGAAAATATTCCTTCGGGGATTCTTAAAGCTAAAAATGTAACTCGAAACGATATTTTCTAATTTTATCAAAAGATAGCTGCTTAACCATCGTAAAACAAATTCCAAGTTTTTTAATTCTTCTCAAATGTTAAAACTAATCTTGGTCTAGTTTAACATGTCTTCAGAATTAGCAAACTTTTAGTTTGGAATTTGTGTTGTTTATATTTTAATACATATTTCAGTAAATATTACTCTTGTTAGTGAAATAACAACAAAAATATCTGTAGATTTTTTCTTCAAAACAAGATTACCAAAACATTTAAAAAACTTAAGTTGTTTGTTCTCCTGAGTTAACTCCCCCGATGCCATCGCATTTTAGAAGTCAAGCTTAGCATACACTAATATTAATCTCGTCGTGTTCATAAGGGGATCATTAGTGCTATATTGTTTCAACCATTTGCGTAATGGTTAATTTGTGTATTGCGCTACGATTTGTACTTGTAAAACATGTAATACTGTTCATTCATTTAATATAATACGTTAGAATGCTTGTTATTTGAGTTACCAAACAAAGCTAGGTGGTTTTAAACATAGGGACGTTCATTGTTTTCTCGTTTATCATTTGTGTTTAAACATTTTCTTGGTTAGAGGGAATTGAATTATTTGAAAACCCTGGTTTTTATTAACCTGAATTCATAGCGAACTTCTGTCATTAATTATAAACTTTTCCCTCATTAATTAAATTTTATTTTGCCAAAAATGTGTACTGAATATTCTCTGAATGTTAGTTTTAATGGTTTTAGACTTCATATTTTTATTTTTGTTAGGAATGGGCCGTTGTTGCTGCTGAAACCTTTTATCTTTTTAACTTTTAATTTCCAGCCAAATTTCCACAAAAAATATTTACATAAAATAGGCCCTGAAAAATAAAGACCTTTACGTAAATGTAATTTATAGTTGTGATCAGAAAGAGTAATGTTAGTAAAGTAAGAATTACCTTGGAAAAACCTTCGATAATTCCGGGAAAAAACGAAATGATTCTGCACTTTTCTCAAACATCATAAATTTCCTCGTCATAGTCAGCTGTGAAAAACTATCCACCTAACATCAATATCTACCCTCACTGAAACGTTTTATTGATTTTTATGTGATATCTTACCTTGAATCTTGAAAAATTACATTCTTCTTTCTTTAACTAACCTACACTTTTGGTTTTCGTCTTCCCTTTTTAGATTTATTTTGCAAATTTGAATATTTAAGTGTGTTTTCAATTTGTTTTATTTATTAGACAGTTCAATTCTTGTAACTGCAATTTAATAATTTCAGCCTTATTATTTAACTTTAAAGTCAAGATACGGAACTTTCAAAATTTTGTTTTATTTAAATTGACGAAATAATTTAAATCTGTAAAATATTAATTGTGGCGTTTTACATTCGAGAAACCAAATTCTTGAAATTTTTGAAAGGTCCTACATTTGATTTTCTGAGTTACAAAGCTGTTAATAATTAAACTAAGCAGGCGAAACTAAATATAATAAAATAAAACAAAACACTCTCTACGACAAATATTCAGAGAATATTCAGTTTTCAGAGTGTTTACCTTTTTACAGGTGTAAATTCTTTCCAAATGGAAAATCGCGATAAATATATCAATGGAGGAATTCTACAAAACTTGTTGAAATACCCTAAAAAATACAACTTTATTTCGAAGCTTCATATCTGAGAATGTCAAAAAATCGTCAACCTAATTAACTTCAGGAACAGCAATGAAATTTGGAAGATCCTGAAAATAATAGACCCATAATCCTGAAAGAAAATGAGATCTTGATAGTTCCCTCTGCATCCTTAAGGACCTTAAATGCCGAGCCCTAACGAACACATGGTAGAAAATATAAACCAAAGAAAATGAAAGTGGGTTTCTTAGTTAAGGCTAACTGTTGTTTTTCCCACGTCCTTACACCCAATTCTCATGGCCTACTTAACTTTCCTTTTAAGTAAAATTGGGACAAACAATTTTCATTCGAATAACTCTGTTTTACATAACTTTTGCACTTCGATCTTTAATCAAATTCCCGTGGCTTTGCAAAACTAAGAAATCTTTAAAAAATATAAATTTTCGACGAGCTGAGTGAGAGGTTTATAAATTAATTTTTCCGTTTTATAAAGTCCTCAAAACAGAATGAGTGTACTGCGGTATTGATGAAATAAAAAATAGTTTTTGATGTAATTCTGCTATAAATAATTTAATTTCTCTCACTTAAGGAGTGAATGTAGAAAGTGTGATTCAAACAAGCCTGTGGTATTGTTAGTGGAGTTACTAGGTTTGCAAGTTCCACAACGGTTTTTAGTATTAGGCTAACAGAAACCAGAAGAAATTTACTTGCAAATTCTGTCTTGATGGAGTTTTCCGTTATTCTACTAAAGTAAAACCCTAAAAGGACGGCCGAATTTGTAACTCAATTAATTAAATACGCTTCCCTATCCTGCCAATTTGTCCCCTAAGATCAATAACTAAAACACAGAACTCAAGAAGGACGGTAAACAATAAAATGATACTGTGAAAACGAAGGCTTGCATTTTCGTTTGTTCTTGAGCTTGACACAAGACTGAAATATATTATTTGGTAATGAAAATATGTTGATGTGGCATAAAGGGCTAATATAAATTATCTAAACCTAATTCAGAATTTAAATTTAACTTCGTCAGTTGTAATTAGCTTTTATTAAATACAGCTTTGAAAACGTTTTAAATACTTATACAAATTCCTATCCGTTGTCATAGGTGTGCTTACCTTCAATACTAATTTACCCTATTTTCCATAATTTAACAAACATAGTCGCAACCTATGCCAACCGTAAACTGGGGAATGTTAAATGTACTTTCAGTCAGCATTTCACCACTTCTCAGGGTAATTCAGTTATAATTCGGTAAGAGGATAATAGGAAACATTCATAAGGATTTCGAGCTTTTTAATTAATCAGTTCGAGTATTTAATCTCTTCTCCTTGTATTTTCGGAATTGAGTAGCTAGCATCTTATGGTTTTCATACATTTGTTTTTAGATTTTTTTTTATTTTAATTTTTTTTTTCAGAAAAATCTGTAACTCCGGAATTGGATTATGAATTTTAAAAAATCTTTAAAGATTAATTTTTGACGAATTTACCTCTTTGAGTAAACAAAATATAAACGATTTAACATTTTAAAAAGTCCACAATTTGCTTATAAATACAAAGACATTTTAGAGATTAATTTTTACAACTTATTCATCTCCGGAAATACACAATATAAAAAATTTCATATTTAGATTATCCCAAATGAATGTGCTGAAAATTTAATTTCAAAAGTTCCAAGACAACACACTTGATAAAATAAGAAAGGTTTTAGCTGCTTCCCCAAGAAAAGTTGGTCAATCAAACTTGAAGATGTTTCAAGGACACTTTTCCAGTTCATAGATCGTAAAAGCCTTGTTATATCATTCAAGGTTAGAGTTAAATTATTTTCAGTTGGGAGAACCTTTTATACAATATGCATGACAATTATAGATACATGCATGACACATAAATACTTATAAAAAATTTTGTTCGCCTTGATTGCATGCATAAACCAACACAGAATTGTAATGATGTTGTTTTGATACAAAATAAAATACGATTAAGAATTCGTAAAATAATAGATATTAAATAAATCAGATCTCTTTTACAAAATTTAGTGAAATTATTAAAAACTGTAAATAAAAATAAGAAATCAAAGATTTTAAGTCAACCTACTTTCTAGAATTCCAACAATGGTACTTCCAGTTACTTAAATTTTCAGTAAGTATCCTGAAAGTTGAACTTATTTTTCAAACCCTGTAGGTGATCAAAATGTAGCGTTTTTTTTTCTTTTTGATTATAACGGAAAATGTTTGGTTCCAAAGCTAGAAATCTACGACTTTGCTTTCCGCTTTTTGATATTCTAATTTTGATAAACAGAGACACAACCTGAAATTTAAAATCCGAAAAATTACTACTGTTTTACAGTAATATTATGTTAATGTCATTTCGATAATATTTTTGCCATATTTGTATAAGTAAATAATAAAAATATAACTGTCCTAATTATTTAATTCTAATAATTATTTACAAGTTGACATTTAAAATTCGAACAAAATAGTTTGATTACTTCTTCGTGAATCGAACGTAGAATAAAAGTCGTAAATATTCGTGAGAACCCTGGACCCTACAAAATAACAAATTTAAGGAAAGGTTTGTTCGGACCTTTTTTCCTCTTTTTATAAAACGATCTGGCCCCCATTAGGTTAAATTACCTTTTTTCGTTAAATGGCATTTTCTGATCTGGTCTAAATTGTGATAAAACTTTCGTTGTTTTACAGGATATTCAACCTTTATGTCGATATATGGCTAATTCTAACGTCTCGTAAATTTTACAGTTCGTAAGATTTGTGAAAAATAAATTTCATATAAAAAATTTCGGAGATCCTATGTTCCCAAAATTAAAAATTTTAGACAAGTTACTGTGCAGGCTAAAGCTTCATAATTTAAGCAAAGTACATAAAATAAAATAACACTGCAAGTTCGACAATAAGAGAAATCAAGGCAAGATTTGAGTGGAATCCAGTTGCTGGTAACACTAATGCACTGCAGTTAGTGTTAAATCTAAGTCTAAGCTAACTTTGTGATTTTTAAAATCAATGTTTGCCATTCAAATAAATGCATTTCTTACATGTAAATTTTGAAAATTGTCCGAAACTTTTCTACGAAACTCTTTAATACAAGCTTAGAGGCCATAACTCAATTCGCCATTTTTTCGCAATGGGATTCAAAACTACGAGACTTTGTTACTTTCATGTAAAAATCATTCTCAAAATAGAAAATTTCAGTGTGGATTAACTACTTAAATAAATGCATAAACTAATGTAATAATATAATATTGGTAAAAAAATCAAAACTCATTCGTTAATTTAACAATTGAAAATTAATTTTGATCAGTTTTTCGAATTTTGATGTTTCAACTAAGCTCTGTTTTTCAGTTATTATAAATTTTATGATTAATTCCTAAACCTATTTTGAAAAATCATATCGATTTTTAAAGTTTTAAAATTGATTTGTATTAATAAATCTTTAAAATTTCCTTTGTGAAACGTGTTTTTCTAACCTGTCAACATAGATTAAATTCGCTTCGGTTTACCATTCAAACAACCTGGATGTCTATCCTGCTTGAAATAAACGATACAGCTATTAGGATGTTATAAGTTGTTTAGAACTTCGCCAAAGTTGATTGTGGTTAATATTAGTTCCACAAACTTCGCGCAGTAGGAGAGCGTTATGTAACTTACTTGCTCGAGAACTTGCAAACACGTCGCTTTAAACAGGTGACGATTGTAACAGGAGAATATGTCCTAAGAGAATAATGCACCTGGAAACCTTGTTTGTTTAATCCTAGGATTTTCTTTACTAAAACCTTTTAGATGAAAATCTAATCCGATTTGTTTTCTAAAGCTCGTTTTACTTGTTTTTTTGTTTATTTTACGTGAAGACAAGTTTCATTTTCAAGAATTCTACTGCGATGTATAGAATTTTTTTTCTTATCTTACCTGCATTCACAGTTTTCACAAAGGAAGTTAGCAGCAGAAAATTCAGGATGCAGAAAATTCCTCGATGACATAAACGTTGCTTCATATCCGTTTACGCGATCACTCAACATTTTTGAGCGCTGCGTTCAAAATGTTCTTCTCCGTTGCTATTTGTAGCTTTTGAAATGCATTTCGGTTCATGAAATTCCTCTCTGCACCAGAACCCCATCAATCCTGCAAACAATTTGAAATATTAATTACTTAAACTTCAGTATTTAAACATAAGTATGTTTCTGATGTTTTGAACGATGGTTTTTGCTTTTCATTGAACAATGTAATCTGTCTCACAATGAGCAAATAGTTACCTCTAACCCGTGCTGTTTAATTAGAATCATTGTTTTGTTATTACCTAAATTAAAAATTAAATTTAAAAAATTGTGACTCGAAACAAATGTTGAGTGATTTTAATAAAGATCCTGCAGTAATTGTCAAAAGTGCCTTTAATAAAAGCATTTTAAGAAATCAGATATTTGTACCTAGAAAAATGAACTCAAAAGTAACAATTTTTTCCACCATTAAATATTTATTATGTAATAAAAGAATACACATTTGTAAGTCATGGAAGAGGGTTAACTGAACTGTTAAGAAATCGCTTCTAATTGCTTAAAAGTATATAAATGAATTCATTAAAAATGATTTTCAGGGTTTAAGGGTTGTTCGAGGTAAAATTACCGTATGTAATTAATTTTTACGAAAAGTAACGAAAATTTGGTATTTAAACTAGAATATAATTACATAAATCTTGATTAGAATGTCACGCACTCTGCTACGTTTTTGTGTCTAACTTGGTAATATTTGACAATTATTTTTGATATTCAAATGTATTTAAAAAATACCTTTATGTTAAATTTACGTTAGAAATGTTTTTCAAACCCCAAATCACAAATTCTATGAATTAAGTTTCGTTGTTGCATAATTTTAGTTACCACAAGCTTTATTTTGGTTTTTGGTATTTAGTAAAATGTCGAACGATTTCCTTTAATGAAAAGTAAAGCAAGTTTTCGAAATATAATTTACCACAAAGTTGTCTACTAAGTCAGAAATTAACAACAAAGAAGATAAAAATATTAGAATTAAGAAAGAAAACCTTCATAACATTTTCTCTGAATATTTATTGTGGAGAGTTTCCTGACATTTTTGTTTGTTGTAGCGACATGTCAACAAAAATAAAAAAATAAAAAATTTTTACAAAAAATCACAAGTAGAATCACGCAAGTAGAATCAGGTGCAAGTAGCTGTAAGACTGCAGGCGATAGGGTTATAGAATGATAAGAGCACTGGGAGATGACATTATCTGATCCTTAGGGAGGCTGTGAAAAAGACATATCTTCTGGGAACGGTAGTTGAATCCCTCTCTCCCAGATACTCATTCAAGAAACACTTTGGTGTATCTATGATCTATACTGATGGATCTAAAACCGTGGAAGGGACGGGTGCAGGAATAACATGACCTTACTACCGTTTTTCAAGCGATGTTTTTTGCTATTACGCAAGATGAAAATGAAATTCTAGAACGAAGTGAAGCAGCACTGATGACTCTAAATAATTGTAAAAGAACGTAAAGAGTAGTAGTCCAATACCACAACACAATGGAACTAGCTGCCAGAAACAATGTCCTACAACTTAACTTATATGGGTTAAATGACATGCAGGATTCTGTGGAAATGAGCAGGCTGGTGAATTAGCTAGACGTGGTTCAATACAACCCTTTTGGGGCCCTGAACCAGCCTGGGCCTGGTCAATACAATAATAAAACAAGAAATCCACAGTCACCACTATGACAGATGAGTTAACTTGGATAAGCGTCATCAAGCAATGATGGCTATATCAGCTCCCTCATAGACATTGTCTAAATTCTGTATGCAGTTACCAAGGTAGGTATACTTTCACTACTTTCAGAGCACTGCAAACTGCATATGTACCGGTTAAGGCTAACTAACAGCCCGACCTTAGAGGTTGTAATTAAGAGACGGCAGAGCATATTCTATGCGACTGCCCTGCACTGGCCTCGATTGGAGGTGCCATGTTGGGAGATTTCTGGCTTGTTATGGCAGGAATCCGTAGCACACCCTTGGCTGGCATCACCAATTATACTGAGAGGATTGAATGGCTAAAATAAGACCACCAAGGTTGTGTGCATGATTTCTTAGAGGTGGCACAATAGGCCCACTTTGAGGCCTAAGTACAAATGAACATAATTCATCCCCCACACCAAATTAAGAATCCGGAATCCAGAATCAGGTGCAAGATATCTTGAACACTTGCTCTTTGCAACACACTCGTATTTATTCTTTCAATTATCCAGATTTCGCCTCAGCAATTTGCAGTAGGCGTGTTAAATAATCTAAAGGCGAAGGTGACGAATCACTTGCATCTGATTTAAATAAGGTTGTTAATTTCTTGTATTTTTAAAGATTTTACTGTGGAAAGAAACGTGGACATCGTAACATTTTTATTTCAATGTTTGTGTTTATGGAGTAACTGCCAGTGACAGACGAAATTTCCAAATTTTATACATTCCGGTTATCTTTTTATATCATAAATAAAAGCTTCTTAAAATGTAACTGAAGTAGTCACAACTCAACCAACAAGCTCTTGGGATTAACTGACAGATTTACATTGCAGAAAATTTGTGTTTCACGAAAACGTTCTCCGCAATGAAACTCGCTTTGTTACACGAATATAAACGCATATCAAAATCAGATTAACATTATAACATTTGGTGCTTACAAAATTTCAAGGCAATCAAAGAACTCGCATGGATTGGCATTAAAGAATGAAATCATTCACAAATAAACCAAGCAAATTTAAGTAAAACCAGAAGAAATTTAGCTGCGCCCCTTTAAACGCTTGAAAAATCCACTAAAATCTAAATTATTCAGACATTATCAGCGACTGATGAATTTTTAATTTTTAATCTTAGTCTTCCCTTGCATAGAATTATATTATGCCTACTTAAAAACGAATATAAACACAAACGTTCTTACTTTAATAGAGTTGGCAGTAACGCCATTGTTAGTAACTTTTTTAAGTAAATCGCCTTTTATTACAGTACTTTATCAGTTAATATGGGCTATTTTCTCCTGAAAATCTTTGGTTAAATATCATTTTAAACTCGCCAGCAGACTTAGAAAAATTTGCCCACTCCAGAGTTATGACAAATTTAAGAACCGAAATATCTAAAAAAAATCCTTTAATTTTCATATTTCATCATTCCTCCTTCGCTTCGTAACATTTTAAGGGTACATTAACTTAATAAGTTGGAAGTTTCTATTGTTAACCTTTATTTGCTAACGTTTTCTTTCGTGAATAATTGGAGTACAAATTAAATATGTAAGTTCGCTTTTCGTTTCATGAACGCCCATTATTCCTTTTTGTACCTCTTCTGAACCGTAGCGTGGCATTAACAACAATAAGAAATTTTCTGAAATCGATTTTATACGCTCTTTAAATGAATTTTATTCATTAATGTGCCCTTTCGAGCAATTATAATTTTACAATCAAAATATACTTAATTGTGATTTTTTTTAATGGCCCCAAGCTAATTTTACATGCTATCCATAAAGACATTAAGTAAAAAGGCATATTTAGATGATAAAAGTGACAAAGAGAGGATTTGCCAAATGGCAGTCCCTAAATACAAAATTAACATAATATACCATGAGATCGAAAAAAAAAATGATTCTGAGCAGGCCTTGACTAGTACAACACGATTGGCTACACTGGTTCTAGAATGCCTATGAATTATAATGTGACAGTGACATTTCAAATGTAAGTCAGTTTTGCAATCTTGTTTCCAGAATTATTTAAGTTTATCGTTGTAATACTAGTAAAGGATCACATTTTGAACACCTACTCTAACATGTATTCATCTTAGTTTTCAGTTTGTTCCCTAAATAAATACTGTTTAGTGTTTTAATTTATTTGACATTTATTAACCTCTAACCTACTGCCACATTTTGAAATCAGTCTTGCCAATCGTGTTGTACTAGTCAAGGCCTGCTTAGAATCATCTTTTTTTCGATCTCATGGTATAATATGTTATAGCTAACAACTTGGAATTAGAGTATGTCTTAAAAGCGTTGTGGTAGGTCCAGCGGATCCCGTCGTTTTAGCCTCTTCACTGGTGGTTCAGTCAGGAGTTCAACTGCTAGAATATTGGGATGGCTTCTGATCCTGTCTTGATATGCAATTCTATATTTTCTTACGGTTTCTTCAACGACATCAACTTGGAGACCTACATGAGTAACCTGCTTAGGTACGAACCATGGTGCGTTAGTTACTGTTCTCAGCACTTTTGATTGATATCGCCGTATTTTAGATTTGGATTCCATAACTTCAAATTGGTTTTATGGCAATCTTGTAGTCTAATAACAATAACTTATTTTCTAGGGAGAGCTGGGAGTGACGTCCAATTATTATTATTATTATAGGGCCCATTATTCCCTTTTTGAGGCATTGGGATGTGCTGGTGCATTAACGTATGAGGTATTAAGGGTGCAATGCACAAGCCGCCGTCTCTGCGGGTTTCGTGATTGATGCGCCGTTGACGTCTAATTAGCCAATAGTAGTTTCTGAAGGTAACACCCAAGTGTAGTATCTTGTATCATATGCGTGTACCCCAGGTTAGGTGCCGGTCAAGGTGGATTTCGAGGTATTTGATCTTATCCTTTGGTGATAAGGCACCTATTATCATTAAGCTGGACTGGAGGATACGAACCTTTCCTGGTTGTAAAAGTAACATGGACAGATTTTTGCATATTGACTCGGATGCGCCATAATTTTGTCCATCTTTCAATTTCGTATGAGAGGCCATTATTGCTGTGTTATCAGCGAAGGTTGCAAGTACTATACTCCTGATGGTTAGTGGGTCAGAGGTATATACGAGTATCAAGTACAGTACTGGACCAAGGACGCGACCTGAGGAACTCCTGATTGGATAGGTGAAAGAGTAGTGGAAGTTTGATATCTTACTGGAAAATGTCTATTGGTAAAGTATGGTTTGAGTACAACATAGTAGGTATATGACAAACATCTTTTGATTTTATATAGAAGGCTTATCAGCCATACCTTATCGAAGGCCTGAGTCATGTCGATAAATGATTCCGAACAAATTCTTTTGGTTTCCAGGCCATGTTTAATTTTGGTGGCAACCCTATATACTTGCTCAACCGTGAAATGTTGTCTGCGGAAACCAAACTGACTTTTTGGTATTAGTTACTTCTCTTCGACATGTGGTAGCATTCTCCGTAGAAAGAGTTTTTTGGACACTTTTGATAATATATTGGTAACAGGTTAATAGACCTATATGACGCTAAATCGGTTGGTGGTTTATTACATTTTGGAATTGGAATAACTCGAGCCACCTTCCACTGAGCCGGGTAACGACCTAGCCTTAGAACTGCATTGAGAATCATTGTAATTAGTCTAAGCCGTTCATCTGGAAGTTCTTTTAGTATCTTTACAGGAATTAAGTCAATGCTAGGGGATTTCATAAGGTGTAGGTCATTTTCGATTAATTTAGCTATTTCTTTTTTTATCTTTTAATTGGTAAATGCATTTGTATGGGGATCCTAGAAATTTGTGGATATGGTGTTCCTAATCGGCTATAACTTCCGGACGAAAAGGTGTAAAGACGTTCATCGCATGTTGTGCAAACGCCTTCTCATTATCATTTCTTCCCCAGTCTCCAGACAGGGGGAATTTGCAAATGTGGGCGATTTAGCCTCTTTGTTGCTTTCCATAAGGAGTACTCGGTGGCCTTAGTGTTCGATAACCTACTTAGGAATTGTTGGATTTCTTGATTTTTGTATTCCTATAGTAACCTTTTTAGTTCTTTAACAGCTCTATTGCATCTGTTTTCTTCCTTGGGAGATCTCGAAACATGACAATGCTTGCTAAGGATTCTTTTTGTTATGTTGTTTTTCCTGTGTAGCAGTTTTTCTTGCATAGTTTATAACAATTGGCGTCCTCTTAGAGTGATCAATATCGAACCCCAGTGTACGTGTTTGGCGTTAAAATCTCCTCCAGATATGAAACGATTACCTAGTGATGTAAAGTACCTTTGAAGCTGTTTCTGGTTGACTGTGCAGCCTGGTAGACAGTATACAACAGACAGTGTAATCTTTACAGTGTTATCTTCAACTAAATAATTGTGATTTAAGCGATTTTTGTTTAAGATAATGACAAGAGAATGTAAATATGTATTTAATGATAACTCTGATTTAGTTTTAGAGTTATTTTACTTTTTTCGATCTTTAGTAAGGAATTCAGAATTTTTTTGCAATCTCTGCAAATTTAGAGAAATTACTTTTTCCTAACAATTCGCGTTATATTTCCAAAATTTTGATACAAGCCCTGATTTATTTAAGAAAACCTACGCAAGTTTCTTTATCTGTAACTTCAGTCCTTGAATATTTCCTAAAATTTGAACCTTTTTGTTTCCATTGCTTAAACGAAAAATTAATTTAAAGTAAACATTTAGCATTTAGGACCAGTTTTACAATCATTTTAAAGCTTAAGTTCAGTTAAACCAAGTTCAGAACATGATATTTAAATTTAAAGGAGCAAATGTTCTCGTAAAGATCAGGTGCTGAACGAGCTTTGAAAAACAAATTATCATGGCTAAACTAAGTTCAAGCTCGGAACTTAGTTTAAACCACGATTGAAAAAGCCCTAAGCCTATTCAAAATTTTAAAAACATATCTCATGCAAATTAATAAAAAGAAATCTATAAATCTATATTGATCTTTCAAATTTATAGACGCTGATCTGAAAGTGCAAAAATTATTATTTCCCACAGGACTTGAACTTCATTACTAATTCTGTCCGGATAGAACAAAAAATTACAAATATGTACTGTCGAATTGATTCGGCTAGTAAAATACTTAATTGCTACGAAATTTATTTATAATAATTTAATTCCAGCGTTCTTTGCCTTTTCCTTACGCTAATAAATAAATATTGTGTAGGAATAGTCACGTAATATTAAAAATTAAATAATTCTCCTTTTTATTGCCTGAGATACGAAGATGAATATAAAATTAATTAAAATCTTAATTTCCAAAATTCCATTTCAGTTAGGTATTCATTTGAATTCGACGTATTATTCTTTCTGGAAATTTAAATGCTAAAGTTACCAAGAAGCTGAAAGCATCACTCTTTGTTTTCAAACTTCAAACCTGTATCTTAATTCAAATTAGCTCATTAAATTTAAAAATAAAACTTCAACCCCATCAAACCGATTTAAAGTATTTTCATGAGCTCTGACATGTAGAAAGTTAAATTCGCAATTTAAAATTAAAACCAGTTCTTGCAAAAGTATTTTCCAAAATGTAACTGACATCATTGAATAAGAAGAAGGCCAACGTATATAGCATTTGATGTGACAAACTTTAAGGAAATTCTTAAATGCTAACGCTCGGTGCTGCTTCCTAAGCCCAGCGAAGATTTTGTAAACTTGGTCGTCTTAATTTGTTCCTATTTTGAAGTATAACATTCAATAATTTTTTATTTTTGTTTAGGCGACCAACAATAGCGACCTTAGAGGACGATGACTAATACATCAGCTTTGCAACATAAAATTGATGACTTATTGAAAGTTAATATAATTTCGAAATTTTACATTTACATCTTTTATCTTTTTAATGTTAACAGTAATATTGATATTAATGCTTTTTTTGGTAAGAACTAATAAAGACTTGTATGTAATAATAGTAATTCAGAATTATTAGAAAAATGAAAAAAAAATTCAGAAATTTTGAAATCATATCAATGCATTTGTTTTGAATATAAAATCAGTATACCAGAGTGAGTCGATACATGCATAAATCTGGGAATTTTCTAAGTAACAATTTATTTTTTTATTGTCTGTGTCCAATATTTGATATGTCATATTCCATGTTATTAATATATTATTTTCTGGATACGGTAAATAAATTAATACAGAATGATTACATTCAAACCCGACAATGGGAAATTTAATATTTTGTAGATCTTGTAGTTAATTCCTTTTTCGTGTAATATGCTTATGTTATTGGATTTTACTTATTAATTTTCACGTAAGAAGCTTGAAGAAATTCCGTGAAAATAATAATGATGGCCATAACAGCCAAGAAAAGGATTTTTACCATTGTTTGTTTGATAAAATCATAGCAGGGCTATCCGACCATTCTGGCGGTACAATTTCTAAGTGTTTTTTGAGTAGGTTCTAGTGGCGTACATTTTTTAATTTTTTGTGAAGTAATAGATGGAAGTGTGCTAAACACTTCCTGTGAGTCTCAATTTTTATTATTCAAATTACTTTACAAAATTTTAACTGGAAACCGAACTTCTTGTTTCGGCTGTACAAGGTGGTCCAAATTGGACACTTTTGATAGGAAACACCAATTTCTAGAGGAGATAGAAAAAAACTAACCTACATGTTACGAGCTCGATTTTTGTGAGAAAGTGAATGCCGAAAACCGCACATCGATATCTTGAACTGTTTAGAAGATATAGGGTGGTTTTCAATTTTGTGCATTTTTGACCCACCCCCGTAACTTATTTATTTATGAATATTTTTTGTTTCTGTGAAAACATTCTTAAGGCACTTTTTTTAAAGGAATCCAATGGTGTCCCAAGTTTGTTTGTAAGAAAAAAGGTTTTGAAGCTATGACATAAACTTGTATTTTTTCTTATTGCTGTTTCTAAAATACTATAGATGAATTTTGTTAATCTGGAGATTCTGGAGTGCCATGTTGAACAATAAAACGAAATAAACTTACGGCTGTTATAAAATAAATGTTTAAAAGCAAAGTAGCAAGTATTTTATATATTTAGAAAAAGAATATGCAAAAATATATAGGGTAGCCCATAAGAAAAAATACAAGTTTATGTCATATCTTCAAAACCATTCTTTTTACAAAAAAACTTGGGACACCATTGGATTCCTTTAAAAAAAGTGCCTTAAGAATGTTTTTACAGAAACAAAAAATATTCATAAATAAATAAGTTGCGAGGGTGGGTCAAAAATGCACAAAATTGAAAACCACCCTATATCTTCTAAACAGTTCAAGATATCGATGTGCGGTTTTCGGCATTCACTTTCTCACAAAAATCGAGCTCGTAACATGTAGGTTAGTTTTTTTCTATCTCCTCTAGAAATTGGTGTTTCCTATCAAAAGTGTCCAATTTGGACCACCTTGTACAGTGTGGGGTGCCTATCTTGAGTTGAATTCAGTTATACTTTGGTTATACGCAGATAAAGTCGACGCTGAGAGAGTCGACGCTAACTTCATGCGCGTTATAATATCTACTTACATGGGAAGGGAGGTAAGTGAAACTCGACTATACGAGGCATTTAATGAAAAGTAGTAGTTTACCTATGCTTGTTACTTCCTTTGGTAACCAATAAATATAATCAAATATGACATAGGCAGTGCAACTTGGAGAATGGGCACTGAAAAGAATAAATTAAAAACCCAACCTCGAAATCTTGCTGTAGTAATAAAGCCCTTTAAACTGCTCGTATTAGATTTTAGAATTTTTTGAAAAATGTACCTCTTAACTCTTGTTGAAAACTCTAAAAGTTGATGAATTGCCTTCCGACAAAAAACGGAAATTTATAAAAATAAACTGAAACATTATCCGATATAAAATTGTCACCTTCAGGTTAAAATTTCAGAAACGTGCATGTACATGTCAAAAACGTAATGGTACGTCATTTACCAACGTTGTTTTTACGGTGATATCCATAAGTTTACATTAGGCTGACAGTATATTATCCGACCTTAACATTTGTAGAAAGCGTCCTCGCACCTCGGTGGAAAACGAAACGGCAAGAATATTCAATTCATTCTTATGTAAAACTCGTACCGTGTAATAATGAGGTTACACAACAAACGAAGCAAATATCGATCCTGGACATTAGCAAGGTGAGGTCAGACAGAACAAGCAGTAAAGTAGCCCCACATGGTCATTGGCTCCCTGCCGACGTTCCCCAATCTCTATTACGCGGCTAGCAAATTGCACATTTTACGGCTTCATCGTGGTCCCCTTTACCTACGTTTCTTGATCTGCTACAGAATTTCCACCTTCGAATCGGCCACCCCTTCTCGCTTAGTACTTATACGACTTTTACAAGTTTATAATTGGATCTCCAACTTGTTTCCAACCAATTCGTTTGCCTTAATTTAATAGGATTAACAAATTGGTGCTGGTTCTCTTTATTTTCTTTGGACACCTCTGCAGTTAAAGTACACGTGCGCCCACTTGGATTCGAATTTTTCTAGCTATTTTTAGCGGAATAAGCGGAAAACAGAAAAACTTCGAGGTCTAATCGATCATGTACATAT
This sequence comes from Melanotus villosus, assembly GCA_963082815.1. Classification (NCBI taxonomy): domain Eukaryota; kingdom Metazoa; phylum Arthropoda; class Insecta; order Coleoptera; family Elateridae; genus Melanotus; species Melanotus villosus. The sequence goes on along the minus strand of OY720418.1, from coordinate 57,405,697 downwards.
TAATCTGAACGGAAAATTTTCAGTAAGAGTTTTATATTCTGGAAAACTCATTTATAAAAAGTTTTGTATGCTTACTTCAAATATTTGTATTATGGTGGATCGCTATAATGTTTTCATAAATTAACGATAATTTCAGTTCAAACTGAGTTTGTTTCCTTGCATAAAATACAATTTCAACGTGCTTCCCTGTAAAATTGTCAAATTTTCAAATAATAGGAAAGTCTTCGCTTTCAGAATATAACTAAAACACATTTATAAGTACCTAATAGTCCCAATACTGAAATTTGGTAACGCCAAATCAGTTTCAAATTTCAACTTTTCTAAAAAAAAAAATAATAATAATAAACTCCGAATGAAAATTCTGGAACATCGTTGCAAAACTAGATTGTTCTTAGAATTTTCAGGATTTTTAATTTGTTCCTACAAACCTGGAATTGGAAATACTGTAATTCTTACATTTTTCTATTCTAATTACTTTCACCACCAGTAAGAACATCTGCCCACAAGTAAATTAATAATAACCCGATACCGACAAATACTGAAGTTAAATACCTTGGTCTTCATCTAGACGCAAAACTAACTTGAAAGAATCGTATTTAAACTAAGAGGCGACAACTGGATCTTAAAATAGGAAGCATGGGCTAGATGATCGGTCGAAAACCTCAATTATCCCTGGGAAACAAGATTCTAATTTATAAAGCTATAATAACACCCATATGATCATATGGAATCGAATTAAGGGGATGTAGCAAGTACTTAGTAAGCCCTCCAATACAAAAATCCTACAATCTTTTCAATCAAAAACACTTCGGATGCTAATAAATGCCCCATGGTTTGTTTCAAATACAACTATACACAATGATCTTGGAATTCCATACATATTCGAAGCCAGATATATGTAGAAACCGATGCATAGACTATCCAAATCATACAATTCAAAACCTGTTTACCCCATCCATGGAGGACATAAGACTAAAAAGAACTTAGACTGAAGATCTAGCTGGATGAATCACAGACAACTGTCAATGAATAGTGCCTGTCTCAAGTCAATATTATTACTACTACATATTTACTTATTACTTGTCTGTAGTAAATTGTAAATTTGCTATTAAAAAAAATAATCTTGAAGATTTGGCAATAAGTTTTAAAGATTTTGATTTCTCCATTCAAAATTCTGATTCTAATATTTAAAAATGAAAATAAAAATTAAAGCTTAAATGTTAGAATTTTGAAGCTGAAATAGATTTTAAAACAAATTGTTGAAATTCCTAAATCCCACATGAGAAAAATATTCTAAAATTTCGTGCTAAAAAAAGTAGCGAAAAAAATGATGTTTTTTTAAAATTTCCAGATAGGTAAGTACACTGCTAAAAAACCAGCTAAATTAAACAAACTCAAAATTCAAACACATGAACTTGCCTATAAAAAAATTATTATCAGCATTTTTATGATTTTTAAATTATTACTACATTTTTGGAGTATGAGATACTTTAAATTACGTTTTATATTTTATGATTCTAAAATTTTTGAATGCTAGCACTTTCATTTCAGAAATTTTAAGTTACAAGCTACAAAAAGGTTCATTTGTTCTCAAACTCTCCTGCCTTGAATATAAAATTTAAAAGTTCGAATATCAGAATATTAAAGCTTCTCTAGGAATGCTCTAAACTAAATAATAAACTAAAAAATACAAATCCAAGTTCTGGAAATCCTCTTAAAATTTGTATTATTTTCAAAATTTTTCAATTATTTCCCCAAATTTCGTAACTAAAATACTATGATGCCTTTCAGTTAGAAATGTTAAGTATTTTGCTGCAAATTCTGATTTAATTATGTAACGTCATAATTAGTCATAGAAATTTGAAACTGACATGTTCCCCAAACACTGCTTTTTCTAGATTTCAAGAGTTTCAATATTTGTTATTTTTAACTAAAGGTTTGAGTTCAAAACAATTCGCCAAAGGTTTTTTTTCCATAAAAAAACAAAAAATCAAAGCCTTAAACTTTAACATCAAAACTTTGAGCTGCAATATGTTCCAAAATTTTTTGCTTTTTAAATCAAATTTTCAGATGATAGCAGACGTGTATCTAAATTTAATATTATTTAACATGGTAGCAGAGCCTGGTTTGAGTTTTTAAAGTTGGATTGAAGTTAAAAAGTGCACGTGCAAAGTAAGGAAGACAAAAAGAGTAGTTCCTGATTCTATGATAAAAGTCAATTGAAAAATGATAGAACACGATAAGAGAAAAGATTTCAGTTTACCCATGTTTAATGGAAATGAATGGAATAAATGGAAATTTAGGTTAACTTTATATTTAAAAAGTAAGGGCGTAGAAGCAGTTTTAACCGAACCTGTGCCTACTGAAGAAGAAAAGAAAAATGATTGGAAAAAGAAAGACCTAAAAGTAAGAAATATAATTGTTCAAAGTATGTCAAATTTGCAATTAGAATTAATCCTTAATGAAACGACTGCGAAAGCTATGATTAAGAAGTTATATTCTATCTACCGTCCAAGTTCAACAACCCTACGGCTGCTGACAAAAAGAAGATTATTAGATTTGAAAATGAAAGAAAGTGATGATCCTACAGAATTCATTACTAAGTTTGAGCATTTAGTTAATGAACTGAAGAGCACAAATGAGATTGTATCAGAAGATGATCGGCTAAATTATTTATTGCTAACATTGCCTCAATCTTATAGTCTCATTATAGACATTGTTGATGCTTTACCAACACATAAAAAAAACCGTAGAATATGTAAAAAGTAAGTTGTTAATTGATTCAAAGAAAATGAAAAACAAGTTCGAAAACGATCAAGGGTCAGCATTCACCTTACGAGCAAATAGTACGAGTAATCGCACTAAATTTGGAAATGGAAGTGTTTTAAATGTGGACATCCCGGTCATATAAAAAAATTTTGTCGTTCAAAAGGCAATCAAAGTTTTGTTGGAGCAAATCAAGAATGGAAGTACGGACAAAATAAACGTCATGAATGGAGTCAAAAACAAGGTTACGGTTACAATCGCGATCAAGATTCAACTCACAGAAGAGTCCAAAATAATTCATGGAAGAGAAGAAACGATAATCAACGACGATTTGCTGGAAACTCATCAAGTGAAAATCGAGATGAAGACCTTGGAAATTCTTTTCAGGTTACAGTTCTGACTTCAAACATAACTGACGAATCAAGTGAAAATACAGTTAACAAAATCACATGATTTGCTATCATCTACATTTTATATACTAAGTCAATTTTACATGTTTTACATAGTCATGGTTCCTAACTAATATTGTTACCAAGCTAACTATTTTATTAATATATAAATATTATCCTAAAAGAACAGTAAATCAACATCTCTATTTTAACATACCTTCTTTCTTTTAGGAGTAGCAAAAGTTTCGTAAATTTAACAGTAGGTACACAAAAATGTTAAATACCTAATATCTGCTTACATTAGATTTAACAAGATCTCAACTTTTCAAAACGAACATAACCTAAAGACTTGGTGAGTATATGTATCTGCCAATTGATTTTCAGAATTAACTTTACAAACTTCAATTACATTTTTCTTGACATAATCATTTACATAATGATATCCTATATCAATGTGTTTACTATTCTTTGTAACATTTCCATTCATGGCTAAATCTTTTGCACCCGATTTATCCTCATAAACTTTAAATGGATTAATAAAAGTAACTGATAAATCCTCCGCAATTCCTTTTAAGAAAAGTAACTCATTTACTGCATCGGCAAGTGCAATATATTCCGCATGACATAATGACCTTGTTACTATCTTTTGCTTTCGCGAGATCCACAACACAGGATTACCTAAAATATAAATCAAAATTCCGCTTCGCGATTTTCTATCAATTATGTCACCGGCCCAATCCGCATCAACAAAGCAGATATTTGGAATATTATCAGAACTATCAAAACTTAGTTTTAAACTTCTTATATCATATAAATATTTAAGAATACGTAACGCATACTTAAGATGAGTTTTTGAGTAACAATTTTGAAAACCACTTAAATAATTTACAGCAAATGAAATGTCTGGTCTAGTTCCCTGACTTATGTACAATAAAGCTCCTATTAAATTTCTATATTTAACATTTGTATCACATGATTCTAAATATCTTCCTGCAATAATTAAAAAAACTGATTTTTTTAAATCAAATAATTTCAGTCGCGCTGCAAAGACTAAAACAAATACATATTTAATGCTTAATTTAAACATCGCTGTAATACTAAAAATTGGAAATTTTCTCTAAAATACAAACTCAAAGTTCAAATTTTAAAGATCGTATTTTTAAAACTTTAAATTATTTTTATAAGTTATAGATTTTTAATAAGATTATTAGTCTGAAATACTGTTCATTCTTACGTTTTAAATTTCTTTTTAAAATTTGGAATTTTAGTAGGTTCACTTAAAATATGTTGATTTTGGTTACAAAAGCCTATTTTTATAAAATAAAGTTCAAATCTCAAACGCCAGAATTTTGAAAACGAAACTGACTTTTTTAATTTTTAATTACAGTTTTAAAACCCATTGTTAAAAAAATCTAAAATTCGACCAAAACCTTGAATTTAATACTTTGGGCTGAAACATTCTTTGAGACTTTTGCGCATTTACTGAGGCATGGGTTTCAGTTTTTTTATTTTGATGCAACAAAACTCCCAACTGTTTACTTCTCTTTTAATTCGTAAACCTACATGGTATATTAGGAAATTGGGAAATAGAGATTTACCTTCAATATTTAAAGTCCTTAATTTTCAACCCATATATCTATTCAACATTGCTTTTCAACTGACAAATACTCCTACTGTTTAAGACTTAAAAAAAATTGAAAAACATATCTACCGTTATATTTTCAGGTTTTTTAAGAACTGAAAATTACTTTTATACGATTTCTTTCAAATTTGTTTAAAAATAATTCTTAATAAGATTACTTTTTCAGTTAAAAAATTAATTAATCAAATTGAATATGATAAGGTAATTGTAAATGGAAAGAATCTCCACCTTTATCACCACAAGGGCATTAAATCTAACACAACCTTTTAATAAAAGCGTAGTAGAAAATGTGGGAAAATTAATCACGAAAATCTTTTTAATTAAATACATTAAAGACCGAAACATTTATCTGGCTTCACTTCATTTAAAAAAGGTCGGAAATCCATAACACTTCAGGAGAGTTTTATATAAACGGACATTCATTTAGGGACAACCCACTGGACTTAGGTAACTCAAATTAAACTTTAAATCTAATATTACAAATTGTTAAAATTGTTTTAAAAAATTGGTTGGAAATTCTTTATCGGTATTTTCATTTTAACATAACAATTTTCCGATATTTTTTAGAGACATAATTTGGCTTCACTCCTTTTAATGTATTTATATTAATTCTGAACAATTACATATAGAAAAATGTTATTGCAAGGATTCGACTAGAGAAGGTTTTCAGTATTTCAATTTATTAGTTTTTATTATTTTTTTTATTCTTCTGATCGATTTTTAAAGCCATTATGGTTGAATTAAAATTATTGCCTTTTGAGGATTATCAATATTAATTTAGTTATAACTTTTCGAAATTATTGAACAATTCAATTATTCAATTCTATCTCACTCAAACTCATCGAATGCGATTTTGATGTATTTTATCTAAAATTGTTTCAATTACCAACTGTATAGAACGGAAATTGGAAATCTGGCGGTTATCTGATTTCAAATCACGTAGAAACACCGTTATTGCATGTAAATCTTCCACGATATATACCCATATAGTTGTCCAAATCAAATTTAGGAAGTAAATCACGACCGGAAAACTACCTTTAACAGCGGAAAAAACTCGAAAAAATTGCCACTTTTTTTAAAATGCCAAATAAACCTCTGTTTTCGCTTCCGAACCATTTTTATTCACCCATAACATTTTTACTTCGTTCATGTCATTGTTATCGAACACTGAAGTTCAGAAATAAATACGCCTTTTTATGATAGAAAATTACTTATTGATCCTTGTTCTATTTTAAGTTTAAGTTCTACATTGGAGAGAACGTTTCAACCTTGCCAATTTTATCTAAAAATATCTTTTTCGCATAATTATACCGAAATAAAACTAAATGTAAGAGGTCGTAACCAAGTCTGAATATAAAAGTCGATTTCTAATTTTTGTGTTAATTTTATTCATAAATAAAAAAGTTCACAGGATATTTTGTAGGTTTACTGTTCGTGTGTTCGTGCGATTCTCTTTAAGCCGTATTTTTGTATCTATAAAGTAGTCTTAAGTATAAAAATTACTTAAAAGGTAATATTTATTTTCGGAAAGTTTGTTAGGGCGAGATTGACATTTTATGCTTTTTTTGGATATTTCGTCATTGATAATAAATTGATTATAACATTAATTTGTAAAGAAAAAGAAGCAAACAAACAAAAAAAATGAAGGAATTCAAAAAAGAGTTCTGTTATTCAGTTTTAAAATTAATACGAAGTGAAGTTGCGCTTGTAGGTCGAGTATGACAAATAACTTCGCATGTAGAATATTTTGCATTTAATTAAGAATGCAGCTTTATAATTCACCGGAGTTTGTGGGTTGAATCCTTAAAAGTGAAATAGTAAAAGATACAAAACACGAGTGGTTTTCATGCACGCCAGCCATAAAAATTATAGCTTTAATCTTCAACAATCGTTGGAGGTAATGCAAAAGTAGGTGCAATTATGAGTGCAAACTCCGTTATTCGGTGCTTTCTGGAATACCTTTTGATCCTTCTATTAACATTCCCGTTCACAAGTTCATTTCAGTTTTGAATGAACTCATTTAGGGATCCATTTTCTCTTGACACGTTTCGCTTCTGCCTTTTTGCTTTTTCTCATATTGTTGTTAACACAGCTGGGGGATTATTTTCCTCTGCATTATCAAAATTTAAATTTGATGTCCCGAAAATTACATCCTTAGAGGATGCAATTTGAAAAATTAAATAGTTTTTTCTTAGGAAGATCGAGTGGCCTAAACCGATTTTATTACAAATTTTCTGGTATACCTTATTCTTAAATACAGCCTAATTATAATTAATTAAATAAAAAATGTTTCCCAGGAAATTTGATTTTTATTAAATTGGAATAAACAAACCCTCACTTTAAATATACTTATAATATTACATCTTACGCTTTCGATTAAAAGATTCAGAAAATACTACAAAAACTAGAAACTTGCAGTTCATGTATACTTTTAAGATTTTGCTACACCAGCACTAGGTGAAGTATATCAATTGTTATCCGGAGGTGATAACACTAAATAAACCCGCTACTCTGTTGCGTGGGCGTGAGGTTCCTAAAAGAAAATAGTAGTGCTCACTAAATAGCTAAACTAACGATGTTCCTTGGGCGCCAGGTCCTTATAACGTAAACAGCTTCAGTCGAGCATCCTGAAGAATAGACCTCCAAAGTTAATTGACTTGACAATAAAACGCAAGGCTTTGTAATTAACGAATAGGATATATTAACTCGTAAGCAAAATTTACACATATACAATTGAAATTGAAATTATGAAGTTGTCATTCAAATAAACCAATAAAGAAATTGAGATCTAATTAAACAAAAAAACTATAGGGAATGTTCAAAGACCATAACGTAACTAAACGAAAGAAAAAAAATGAAAAAAAATGTAAGGTTTAAATTAACCCAAATCGTAATTAAACGTACGTAGACTCTCGGAGGGTTCGCAAGAATAATTCTTAAACTAAATTAAATAACTAACGAACACAGATAAGAGTGAGCTCACTTTAGTCGTTGTCGCAGCTATAAAAAAAAAACATAATAACAAAAGTAAATAATAATAATGTCCTGCGTACCTATCGGTAACCACAAATTCAATTACGATATAATATAAAAATAAATTAAAGAAAATAATTGACTAAAGTTGAAACACGAAATTGAATATTCCTTTACGAAGTAAAAATTACAGTTCATAAATTCCCGTTGCTGTGACTGCAACCACAATGTTTAAATATTCTAAATTAAACTAAATAACACAAGTACACAAGATAACCTCAAAATCAAACCTTAACCTTGAGTCTTAAAACGTGTAGATAACGAAGTTGAATTAGGGGAAAATTCCAGTTAATTGCCTTCTAAATATCACGGGATGATTCCTTCGGGTAATGAACTCCAAACAATTTCCAAACCAACGTGGTGTTGAAATAACACGTGGAACCAGATGTCGAACAGGTGGTTTCTACGAACACGTTGTGCAGGAAAACCAGCACCAACCACAAAAAAACGTACTAAAAGAAGTACTAAAAAGAACGTACGAAAAGAACGTACGAAAAGAACGTACGAAAAGAAGGGCCAAAAGTTCTTAAATGCCCTTCGAAATGCTTCTAACAAAATGGTCGCTTGAATAGCTAAAATCCAAATTAATGCTTGAAAATTGCTTATAATCCAAAACGACTACCGTTCTAAATTCACTAAAGGCCCAAAAGGCAAACTAAAAAGCAATTTTCATCTGTCGTACCTCGGATAATTAAACTAATTTTGGATAACCAATACTAAAGCCAAAGTAAACGACGTCTATTCTTGACCGATGACTAACGTAGAAGAAGAAGGTTAACTAAAAATTTGCAACAAAATTTCCTAAAGAAAAGCCAACCTAAAATTTGCAAATTCCCTATGATTAACCCGCGAAGTGAACATTAACAATAGGAAGAGGCGTGACGTCAGTATTAGCATTGTATGCAACCATGCAATCTTTAGATATTACTGGGAAGTCTAAATTTACAACTAGCTAAACTAAAGTAAATCCGAGAATTTACATAAAACAACAAGAGCGTGATTTCTACTGTAACAATTTATAACAGCAAAATCTTGTCATGCGGCTTAATTGAATGCTAGTTTTAATAAATTTAATATTCTTCATATAATAACACAGAAACCTAATATTCTATCCCTGCTTATGATATAACCTGCTTGTCAAAGATTGCATTTATCAGTTTTGAACTTAACTAGTTACTCTATTCGAAAACTTTTGTGATTAGTTCTATAAACATCAGTTCCCGCCGAACTAATTAAAGTATGAGATTACACAAGCGATATAATCATATGTCAGTCAGTTAATGGCTTATAGTTTGACTAACCGTAGCAAAACTTCCATACAAAAGTTGTGTAAACGATAATACAACTAAACCTAGCACTAGCACGACATGTTAATTTCATGTCTTCCTATTTTAGCCTCAAACTTAAAGCTTGCAGGTTTTTGTTTTTAGGAAACTAATTTGAAGCTCGTAATTGAACGTAAATTTATTTACTAAACTAAATGTAAATGTAACTCACCTTCATTTTCATTATTAAGTGGAACGGTTTTGCAAAAATATAATTATGTAGTTTTAATCTACGTTAAAACGACTTTGCTTGAATTTATCGGAGAGGAGGAAATATTTTGACTGCTTCTGTTTTAGGTTTCCTGATACCAAAAAATACACTTTGCTTACAGTAAACACGTAAGATGTAAAGATACCTATATGCAGTGGCGTAAATATACCAATGCAGCCAATGCGGGGCATTGGGGCCCACGCCACAAAAGGGCCCATTTGCTGAATCTAATATATGTTAAATCATTAAAGAGCGAAATTGAAAAACTACATACAATTCGTTAGTTAGCTGAACTAGCCATGATTAAGTACTATGATATGAGTGCTAGTTTTTCTGAAGTATACTCTCTATTTATTTTGTATTTAACAATACCTGTAACAGTATCCACTGCAGAACGTTCGTTCTCCAAATTAAAAATTATCTGCGAAATACTATAGGTCAACAACGTCTCTCTTCGTTAGCACTCTTAAGCATAGAAGCAGAAGAAGCGGAGAAAATGGATGTGTCTAAATTAATTAAAGATTTTGCTAATGCCAAATCAAGAAGGTGTCTATTATAAATATTTATAATTATTGTTAAATTATACAGGGTGAATCTAAAACATATAGCCAAATTTTATAGGCGTCTTGTAGACGTCAAAATAAGACTTTTTTTATATAAACGTGTCCGAAAATGCATCCTCTCCGAGCTAGAGGACTTCGAATAGTTGAAGAAAAACCACACATTTTTTTACTACTTTTTATTTTTAGTTTTAACTACAATAAATGTTCAAAATGTGAACCATTTGAGGCAATGCATGCTTCCATTCTTCGCCTCATTGGCTGTCGCACCCTTTCAAAAATGCCATTTCCTGTGCAGTGAACCTCATTTTTCTCACAAAATTCAGCAAAATAACATACAAGAGTCACTCAAAACGAGAGAGGTACGCAATTTTAAATTGACGGTGATCGGAAAACAAAAGACTGTACTTAATTCTGCCCTATTACTTTGATATCTAATCAACTTCATATTTTAAAGTGACAATATTTCCTAAAAAAAGAAAAGTATTTAGTAAAAAAATGAGTGGTTTTTCTTGAACTATTTCAAGTCCTCTAGCTCGGAGAGGTTGCATTTTCGGAGACATGTTTATATAAAGAAAAAGTCTAATTTTGACGTCTACAAGACGCGTGTAAAGTTTGGCTAAATGTTTTAGATACATCCTGTATATGCATAAATTTTGTTTGTTTACAATTTTTAATAAAATTTAATTAACCAAATTTTGTTTATGCATTAAAAATTATAATTTCTCCTAGCCAATACAAGGAGCTTTTCTTTTTTGTGTGGGTGGTGGGGGTATAGGGGGCCCCAAATTAAATTTCGCATTGGGGCCTTTTTTGTCTAGTTACGCCACTGCCTATATGAAAAATTCAAAACATTTACAAAGGTATAAATCAGTATTTCAATACAGGTTTAAACAGAAGCTTATCTTAAACTAACTTAAATTATGATTTAAGCGCAATTTAAGTAGACTTAAACTTGTACTTAAATATTATAAAAGTGAAATATATTTTTGCCTTAATATCATATAAAAAAATATTTAATTATTGATTAATTTTCAAATAAGTATGTAATTATTGAAGTAAGTCATGTTCACTAATTGATTTCAATCCTACAAATGTGAATTGCAAGTCAAATTAAAAAATATAAAGAATGGTAAGATCGTAAAATCGCCCAAATTTAAAGTTTAAAATGTTCAAAAAGATACAACAAGAGGGGTTCATCACCAAGAAGTTTTTGTTGGTCAATGCAGTAGTCCAAGGCTTTTTTAAAGGTAGTTTGAGGCAGTCCTAAAATTTTGGAGGTCGAAATAGTTCTGAATATTTGTGGTTTGAAGTAGCTCGGAACATTGCGAGGACAGTTTTGGAAAGTTTGTTGTTGCTATTTTCTTCTTCATTGAAGCAGTCTAACCTCAATTAATAACATTAACGAGAAAAGCATATAAGAGTTAACTGTGACCAAAATCACGGTAAAACCAATAATCGGAATTTCTAGTACTAATAGAATTTTATAAATTACAAGATCATATAGGTTTATTTCCAAATAAGTATGTATTTTTGTATGAAAATTCCTACATGAAATATTATTTCGGCTTCCATAAAATTGGTTTGACCAAAGGTTTATTTAATTGTTGTAAAACTTTTTTCACTACAACAAATATCTGAACTGATATGAGATCGTAATTTTTATTCGATATACACTGCTCCAAAAAATTAAAGCACCGCACATTAGTATCAAAGAAATTCGAATTTTGAAAGCAATATTTTAAGCACTTAATGTTATTTTGAAGGCATATGATATTTAAAAACTATACATAAATATATGGTCATTGCTGACGTAGTCTGTTTATCTTATCGCCAATCGCCATTTGTTATCGGAACATAAGAATTCAGTCGATTTTCAGATCGATTTTAATAGCAGTTTTGCTTCACTGTGCGAATTTAAAAAAAAATTCCATGTGTTTAGTTTGTACTGATTACTTATGGCACCTGAATCTAAGAATTTGAGACGAATGTGCTCAAGCAGTATTATTATTTTTTTATTATTACAGCTTACCAGCTCAACATTTTACAATATTATTCATGGTTTTGTTCCTACCCGATTTTACTTAATTAATTATTAATAATAATGATGTCACTGAAGCAACATATCACCTCGGGTCTGAGCAGCACAGTGTTGTTCTTGTTGGAACCGCACTTGCTATTGTTGATAATTACGCATTCGCGAGCTTACTCACTATCATATTCGTCTGAGAATGATGTTACGTCTTGAGGGAGTCTTCTTTTTAGCCGGATGTGTATGTTCTTGTGACCATGGTCTTGTAGCATAGTATTTTCACTCTCATTGAGATTGGCGATAAATGTTTTGCTTAGTTTTCTGATGAATTTTTCTATGCTATAGAATCCTAAGTCGTTGTGGATTTGCTGATTTCGAATGAACCAAACCTTGTTCTGGAAGACTTGTAATTTTCTCAGATTGGTTTTTGATGTTATGTTCCACACTGGGCAGGCATACGTTATTATCGACCTGAGTATCGTTTTGTAAAGTAGGGCAGTGTATTCCCTGCGTAATGGCGACATACAATTAACCAAGGGATAGAGCTATCTTAATCTGTTGTACCTTTGGTTTAATTTATTGTTTATATGGTGGCTCAAGGTCACCCTTGTATCCAGGTGGACCCCAAAATATTTGATTGCTTCGCTTTTCTGACTCCAGGGGATTGTAGTTCCGTTCATTTGGATGTTGGTGTGACCCGGAATACGCCTTAAGGTGAAAACTTTTGTTGCACATTTGGATGAAAGGTAGTATTATTAAGGCAACAAGGTTAGAGCTATCGCAGAATCGGACAATGATTTGATGTGCAAATGTATACGAAAACTGATGGACAATGACCAATCCAGAAGATCTGAACAAGGCAGAAATCGTGCAACATCATCAGCCGGCGACCGTTTTTTAAGACTTTCTGCCTTAGAATAATGGTTCATAACAGCTAGAAGCTTACAGCCTCAGCTTTGAAGAATGAATGATACTCGAATAAGCACTGAAATTGTACACCGACGTATTAGGGAAGCTCATTTGGTACATCGCATTCCTGTTTAAGGTCCATAGATAATCATAGAGCTAAATTTTGCTAGAAATCACGTACATTGCCTGGAGATCGAATGGGGCCGCGTTTTGTTAACGAATGAGTTCATATTTTGTCCGCATAACTACGACAGGTGTAACCGTGTATATCAAAGACTAAATGAGCGATATATCTAGTGTAATATCATGAATACTACTTCGCTAGAGGATCAATTATGGTCTGGGGAGGAATCCTTTTAACAACCCGTATGGACTACGGACTACGGACTGGTATTGAATAATCACAATTTTAATACTGACAGCTACATAACAAACATTCCTGAACAGCATGTTGTGCCATTTGGGCGGTACATTGATCCAAATTGCTTTTTTATGAATGATAATGCCAGACTCCACACTACCCGGATAATCCAAAATTATCTAGCAGAGGTTGGAATCAAACCATGGCATGGCCAGTACGTAGTGCGGTTCTCAGTCCAATAGAACATGTCCAAGATATGCTTGCCTGAGGAAGTGGTATATCGGCTTATGCAAAAATGGAAGTGGTCACTTCTTCTCTCCATATGTCTGTGGTGTGCGTGTCAAGTAGCCTACAGACATACGGGACCTACAGCTTAACATCGCGTCGGCTCCGAACCACGGAAGTGTTAGCACTTCTACTCCAGAGAGGACTTACTAATCAGAAATATCTCGGTGGTTTGCCATTGCCTTCCGAGGGAAGCGATCGGCTGTTTTCGGTGTATGTGTGACCCTGGGATTCGAACCCGGGCCATCTCAGTGGTCAGCCGCACGCTGAACCAACTGTCAGGTTATAATTCAGAATAGAGGTGGAAATGCCCGATATTAACAATTTTTTCAACAATTGTTTTTCCTAAATTTTGGAGCATTTACCTAAGTATATTTGTAACCGTTTTTAGGAGTTACTGTTTAGGACAAAGATTTACAACTATCTTGATTTATTGTAAACTGTTATTTTAATTATTATTAATTTGTTATATTTTCCGTTCATTAAAATGTTGTTAAGTATTTTTAGTGTATTCTTAGTGGTGCATTAATTTCTTGGAGCAGTGCAGTTATGTGTGTATGAATGCCAAAAAGGTTTTAAAGTTTAAACACATTTAAGTAATTTCTTTAACACTTCCCGGTTTGTATTTTTTTTATTTTGCCCTCAACTGCTTGGCTGTGTTGGAGGTCAGTTTGTTTATACTTTTCAGACGCTATAATTGTTCAAAATATACTGTTTTCATTTTAGTTTTGAACAATACGAGGGATGCTCTGTTAATAGTTAGTAGCAGGCCATGGAAGCTCAATTAGCTAGAAACAATTGCAGCAATTGAATGTCGCATTAGTTGACATTCGTTACCCACAATTGTCAAACGTTCCTATTTCCTTGTGAAACGTAGTTAATTTTGTAAGTTAAGTAGATGTGCATTTTTAATTCAGTTAAAATGGCCATTCCGCGAACTGCCTTTAGAGCTATGATTTTCTATGACTATAAAAGACAGTTAGGATACCAGCAAAGCCATGAAAATTTGACAGCAGCTTTTGGTGATGCTGCCCCTTCATTATACGCTGTTAGTCATTGGTCATTTTGAAAGATTCGGGAGTTCAATTGGTAACTCATCCTCAGTTTAGCCCAAATCTGGCGCCGTGCGACTTTTTTTTTGTTTCCAACTGTTTAAAAATGATGCGAGGTAAAAGATTTTCCAGCGCACATGCAGCAGTTACAGAATTTCAAAGAATTTTTGAGGAGCTTTCAGAAAATGAATTTTCCGAATGTTTTAAAAAGTGGTTTCAAAGAAGGCACAAGTGTGTCAGTCTGAAAGAAGAATATTTTGAAAAACAATAAAAATTTTTTGTTAAAAAATGCAACGGTCTTTTAATAACTAACAATTGTCAGCGGAACAGTCGTAAAAGCATGAGTCCTTTACGCCTACTTTCCAATTTCTTATTTCTATTTCGCTGTAATATAATCAAGTTTTTTATCATTTCTTTCATAGCTTTTTTTTAGTCAAAAGCAATTTACTAACATTATTTGTACTCTTGTGTCGGATAGGAAGATACGAACATAATTTGAGCGTCAAATTGGATTTGCAGTTAAATAAGATGTGAGCAAAGGTATAATATTAAAAAAGAAGTCTGGTTCGCATTTTCAGAACCTACATTTTTGTCGTTGTTTCTCTATTTTTTGGATCTGATTTCGTTTTTCATCTGCTAAGTATCAGTTTGAAATTTCTCTATACAATTCATTCATTGTTTTTTAAGTCACAGAATAACTTTTTATGGAGACAGTTTTATTCGATGCAAACAAAAGTTTTTATCGTCGATCTTTTGTATCTAACCTGATTTGATTTGATTTTCGTTTTTTTCGACTGCTGGGTACTATTTTCTCAATTTTTGTATACAATAAGGTCGTCATTTTATAATTTTTTAGGTCACAGCACATCATGTTAGGTTTAAGGTAAACAAGACTTTCCTTGGTATAATCCTGTTTTGATTCTAAGCTTGTGGTTGAGCTTGCAGTTAAGCTTGTGGTTAAGCTTGCGGTTAAGCTTGCGGGTCATGGTCTTCTGAAGTCTAAACTAATCGTAAATGTATTATAGAGTGCGATTTATAATGAACTTCATCGCAGGAATTTTTGATTAACCAATTCTTGCCCGAGTTTAAAATTTGCTTTACAGAACAGAACGGTCAAATTGTGTTTGAAGGCTAATATTACCTATCAGATTTTCAGAAAACGTTGACAAAAGAACACAAAACTTATCTTATCAAATCGTATTTCTGCAATTATATTAAATTGGAAGATTGCTCGCGTAAGTGTTTCATAGAAGCATCCAAGAAGTATTATGGTCCGATTGTCATTGAAAATACTAACAAATCAAATAAATGTCAAGCGGCTGCTGATCAGTTTTAATTTAAATCACATTTTATAAGAGTTACCTTCAATGCGTGAATAACGCAAACAAAAAGAAATTACTCGAAATTTCACTAAAATGTTTGTAGGGGAAATCTATTTGGAAAAACTTCAGTTTGTTTAAATTTTCCCCAGATGAAAGTGTAAGAACAAAATTTAAACAAGACATTGACATTACCGCATTTTAAAAGTCCATTTCATATTCACATGCAAACAGAAAACCATTTTAAACTTTACAGACGGTGAACACGCACCGGTAACGTAAACAAAATCCCTATGTAAAACAGAAAATCGTTAAGATTTCGCTTCGTATTCAGAGACAAGCATTACTGACTTAATTAAAACGATAGAGTCTTAGTGAAATAAAAACGAACAGAAATTTCCTTTGATACTTACGGTTGTTGCATCGCATCGCTTATGCAAATTTAATGGATTTAACGGGGCATTCTTTGTGTGAAATATTCACGTAATCGACTAAAAGTATTTGTTTCTTTCCCGTCATGTGTTTTACGCCCCTGTGTAATTTTCCCCCCGAGTTTTCGTGTCTTGCACTCCTGCAATTCCGATTATGCTACATTTGTTGCCGTCTTACGACTTTCCACTTCCGAGGGTGTAGCGAGTAAATGTTCCTTCTACGATAATATTTTTTCCAGGTAAATGATTTTTTGGGCTTTCCTTTGTTCATCGCTTTTTTGCTTTCGCCGTTACGTTATTAATGATTAATTTTCCGATATAATTTTAGCATTCCTTCTAAGGTTTTGCTTTAATTTTTGTTGTTCTTTACGGGTGGGAGGGGCAAAAATAAATAAATTTCTTTGTAATTTGCTGAACACAAAGACTTTTTTTATAATCTAAAATACAAAGCTCTTCAGTGATTGGTAAAATATTCAAATTAATTTACTGTCGTGAGGGTGGCGTTTAGTTCACTTTTCAAAGAATTTTCCGAAATTCGCGGTTTGAATTTTCTGTCCCTAATGTAGATTTTTTTGGTGTAATTCCATGTAGTTCATTTGTGAATTCTGCAGATGAATAAAACGAAACACGTTATTTAAAAAAAGTACAACTTGTTAAAAATATAAAAGGGTCGTAATACATCGTTGTACATTAACTGGTCAAGGTTCCCTTGGGATATTTAGAAAAATTTCGTTTTGATCTTAAAACCGTTGTTAAATATTCCGTTTTATATAAACCACCCTTCATGAGAGTATATTAAAATGGCATAACGTGCATAATATGAGAAGGGGTAAAAATTTTCGGGTGTTATCGAAGCGGCGTAGTATTTTTCAATTTTGCAGAGTACATAGATATAAGCCTCGAATCTTTATAAATCATCGTTATTACTTCCCTATTCCCACTTTTTTGTGTACTAGCAATACATTTTGTGAACACAATTCTGTTGTGACAGTTTTCAATTTTTCATGCGGTGTAAATCCCCCGCTCCACTCTAGTACTAAACCAACAAAATAGCCAATATCACTTTATCAGCATCTAAACACATAATATTTTATATCGAGCCACATAATGTAACATTAAACACGTAGAGTTTAGTGCATTGTAGGAAACGGCTTGGTGAACTTTCCCGCCCTTAATTCTCCTACGTACGTATATTCCTTTGTTTCAAAAAGTTGCATGTCTGTGGTTCATAATGAGCGTCGCGACGCCTTGTGGTGTGGTCGCGTTACGACCTCAAACCAGGAACGCCACCACTGTTTACGTTTATATTTTGAACCTGATACTACATGGGCCAATGACCACGGTTATGATGTCCATTAACGAAATTACCTCTAGCCCCTTGCAGTCGCGAAGTACACAACAAAGGTAATTAGCGTATTTCTACGTCAGGTCACTGAACGTTTTACTTAAATTTTACACGGTTTCACTTTGAATTAATTACGCAACTCCTGTGTATGTGACCTGTTTTTCTAAAAAAAAAATTTTTTCAAACAATATCATGGATTGCTGCGGTGATGTTTTAACTGAATATAAGTTTTTCTATTTACTCTGACCACAGTTACAGACTCAAGCAAATCAAAACTAAAATGCATTGAAAATGCCTCCCCATTACTGCAACCACTTATTTCTACCTATTTACAACACAAAAGTTGAAGATGTTATACAATAAAAAAGAAAAACAAATTTAAAGAAAACTCAAAGAATACCCCTTTCCTGGAATTGCTTTAATAATAATTTAAGAAAGTAGATTAACATTTATTTTTTTGCGGAGTTGTTTACACCAATTATAAATTTGTAAGGCACTCCTGAGTTTACCAATTATTTTCCCTTTTTCAATCAGGGGGAAGCTTTCCTTCTAAAAAAAAAAAAAACGCTGCTAACTTTGTATTAATTTTCTTTGTTTACTTTGAATTACTAATATTTTCTAAATGTAATTTTTTGCAATAACGTCGTCTTTTTTTCTTTTGTGCTCCCTTAATCTTTTCTGGTTGTTTTATTAACTCCAATTTGTTTTTATTATTTCTTAGTTTTAGTAATTTTTATCCTTTTTTGTGACAACTGATGTGATAAGTGATAACTTTAAATTTTAATGTTCGCATTTAAAAACTGTTTATTTATAAATGATCCTTAGCCGAAAACCTAATTTTTCTCTATGATTTTCGTCACATTTTGCATACTTGATAATTATAAATGTGTAACTAATTGGTTCCAAAGGCGTTGATCTGAAACTCTCTTTTTACAGGGTGTTTCAAAATTGCACGGCACTATTCTAGGGACGTGTTCTCTAGGCCAAAACAAACAAAAAAGTTCAGATAAACATATGTCCAAATTGATTTATTACTGAGAAAATAAAAGGTAAAGATACATGTATTAAAGTGTGATGTTAATCAGGTGGCTATGGTTAGTAGTGATTTTCATAACAATTGCATATCGTTTATTTGCTGCTGAAACTACCAAGAATTACCCTGATGAGGAGATCGCTTCAAACACTTACGTACTTTGAATATTTTACTGTAAAAAAAATTTATTGGAAATAAATCAATTTAAGACAAATGTTTATCTGAACTTTTTTTGTTTATTTTGACCTAGAGAACACGTCCCTTACAATTTTAATGCATCTAAAATACCAGCCTATTAAATCGTGTTTTAAATAATAATTGCTATCTTTAATTCTTTGATCAGGGATATCTTTGAAATAAACGACTTTCGGCCATATGTTTATTGGGGTTTTTTCTTATTTTTTGCTCCAGAATAAGCTCTTATATTTATGCCGTATAATTTTGAAACACCCTGTAGAATTTTTTCAATGTTACATGCTAGAGAATTAATTATTATACGAGAATTTTTGCTATCGATGAATACGAGACGATATTTTATCAAATTAAACATTTTAAATGGTTTCTTAGGGATCTTAGGGAAGTATGCTGCTTTAAAATAAATCTGGAAGTAATAGGTTAATTTAATTATTTATGGTAATCGTCAGGATTTATTTATTAAGTTATTATTAAACCAATTGTGTTTATAGTTTTACAGTAATTTTTACATCTTTTCTTTAAGCGATTTAATATGTCAAATAAATAGAGGCAATTCATTTATTTTTAGCATTAGAAAAATATACCTCAAATCTTTTTTGAATAATTTTTTATATAGAATAATGTGAGTTAAATTCCTTTTTGATAAATGTTACCATAATGAAACAACAACAAACAATAACATTAACGTGCGATATTAAAGACTATTCAATTCATCTGTCATCTGTCAAAAGTAGATCAATTAAAATGCAGGATTCTCAATTTCACAACAATTAAAAATGAATGACATTGAATATTTTAACTAGTAGTATATATTATAGAGTATACGACTAGTAGTCCAAGTGAATATTCTAAAGAAATGAAAATCTTTACTTTTTTCTAAATATTTACAATTCAAAATAATTATTTATTAAAGGTAAAGGTACAGTTTGCAAAGTTAATTGGTGCAATTCTGCAAAACTGCTTTTGAAGGAGTCTCAACTGCAGTATACTTATTAAATACTACTAATTAAACTCTCCCCAAATCGATTTTCGAGATTTTAATGTGTTTTTAGGCACATTGTTTATAATATCCGTATCGATTTGTGTATTTGATCTCTCACCAAATCTTTTAGATGCACTTTCCATTATCAACACCCCGCAAAAAACATCTGACGTTCAAAAAGCAATAAAATTATGCAATTAACAAAACATTGTTTTCTAATAGCTATGAGTATGAATTCACACACTTCATTTTTGGTCATTTAAATTTAGAAATTGAATCTGATTCAATGAATAGTCCCTTGAATACCATTCGTAGTCATTGTATTAGGAAATGATTCCGAGTAGTAAAGTAAATTTAAAAAAATTCGTTTTGAAATCATACTGATTAAAATACGTACCATAGCAAAAATCAAAACCTAAAACTAATAGGCTCGGAGTTAGGTAGTTGATTCTAGCCCTAATACAGAATCGATTTAAAAAACATCAATTCGATAATAATTATTTCTGAGAGTATTGTTGACATTTATTACAGAGTTAGTATTGTTTTACATTCTATTTTTTAATAGTACGTATTTTGTTTGTTATTCTATGTTAATATTATTTGTTCTTGTTTCCCCTATAAATTATTGCTACATCTGTGATATATGGTAGGTGTTTAGTTTCTGGGCTACCTTGATTTAGTTAGTAATAAATCACAACTATGATTTCCATTTAAACAACTAAAACTTTGGCCAATAACTCAAAAATGATGACAGTTACCAAAAATTTATGTAGCCTACGTTATTCAACAAAAAAATGTTTAAAAGGTATATTTTTCAATTTATAAAGGTAAATGAACTATGCGGGATAATAGAAAAATCGATTTTTCCGTTTTTCACCACCAACATTTTAACACTAGCTCATCTATCAAATTTATTTACGCCATTGAAGTCCTCATTAAAAACTGCTCTACTTTACCTGTTTAACCGTTACTCTATCTTTACAAATCAAAAAGGTGCCGATATAACGTTCAAGAAACAGGAAGGCACCTGAATACAGGTTGTAGATGAACTCCACCGACGCTCTTAGGATTTCGAAAACATAACAAATAGTAATTATTGTTTTTGCAACCTGCTTACCGCTTTATCTGAATTATAAATATTAAAATTACAGCGACAAAGCTTAAAATTTGACATTTCTGATGTGAAAATTATGATTTAGTATTCTCTTGGTTTATACCCTAGCCTTAATGCCTAAAATTAGATTGCAATACAGAGGAGAAATCCTTTTTAGAATATAAAAGTCACTAACGCAGATAAATAAAATAGAAATGTTCAAAGATATGGTTTGAAAATACATCTACCACGTAAAAAATTTACAAATTAAAAACGAAGGGTTTTGAGAAACAATTTTAGAGGAGAGACTAAAATCAAAAATTGAAAATTATTTGGATTTGTTATTTTGCTTTTTTTTTTAAGTTTGGGAAATATTTATTTACATAAAAACATTGCTCCTCTTGTAACATGTGTTCCGAAAGTTTTGAGATCATCTCTTGCTATGATAATATACTGCTTTGTCTGCTTGTTCTCCTCCTTCTTCTTCTTCATCCTCTTCTTCTTCTTCTTCTTCCTCTACTACTACTACTACTAACTACTACTGCTTCTTTTTATTATTCTTTTTCTTTTTTTTTATAAACTTACAGCTTATTCATGTGACCATTTTATTTATTTTATCCTATTCTGGTTTTGTCTAATCTATTAATGTGATCGTATATCACTCAAGTTGTGCTTGCTTCAAAAATTTCCCCAAAGGCTTAACCTTCTGAAAAGTGCCTCTTTTCTAAGTTCTGTATTTTGCTATTTTGTAGTTTTGTCTGATGTACACAGAAGCTGGTACGAATTCTGATTTACATATAATCATTTTTCAATTTTCTTTTTTCTTTACAAATGCCCCTTTGGATAAGGCTTGAACACTTAAATTCTGTCCACAGACTATTTCCTATAAGTTTATTTGGGATTAAAGGAGCCTGATATCAATAATGGCGTAAAAAAGTACTTGTTTTGCCATTTGTTTAAACTGTTAAACGTTGAAGTGTAAAGATAAATGTGGTAAGATGAATTCGAATGAAAAACGTCGTTTGAAATTTTGAAGCGTTTTTCTAACGCTCCGCAGAGATCAACAAAGTCCATTGCTAAAAAACTGCGACCAATTGGACGTTATTGGACTAATATGAAGGCAAATTTAAAGATGACAGGTAAAGCTGTTAAAAACATAGAAGAGCAGAAAATTCATTGGAATAAACTAAACAAGAAAATGGGAGACAACGAGATAAAATATTTAATGGTGGGTGTTAGAGAAAAGGTGAGAAATTTTGTTAATAATAAAAACTGAAAAATTGTTCATGTTTAAATTTTAAATTTAAATTTATACGAATTCTAACTTCTAACTTATATCTATAAACAAATTTGTCATATCTATAATTTTTTCATTCCTTAAAATCGTTTTATTTTTGGACAGAATATAAGTGTTCAAGCCTTACATTAAAGACCGTCCTGCTGACAATACTTCTGTTTCTTTACTTATCTAACCTTGTTTCTGTATGTACACCCCTAAGTATTGAACGTTTTTTTGTAATGAGTTTCTTGGTTTTATTTTCTATATCTCCCAGCATCATAATTTCGTTTCATCAGACACATCATATTTTTCTAAGATAGTTTTACATTGAGTATATCCTGTAAATTATTTTTCAATTTACCTTACTATTATTATGCCTGCTGAAAAGAAATCCTCAACTATCATTTTGAAATCTTCTAGTATCCCAAGCTAACGGATTCTATTTTGATGGTGTCTCGTTTATTAGAATTATGAATAATAGAAGCCTTAAAAACACCCCTGTTTTAGCCCCGTTCCTGCTTCAAATTCTGTTGAAATGTTGCGGTTTACTCGAACCTGATACGTAGAGGTTTACTACAGTTTTGGTTATTTTCTATTGGACGGTGGTAGGCTTTTGGAACTACTGGAATTTTTTTGATTTTGTCAACTCTGCCCCTGCTAGATCTACGAAGCATACACGTGTTTCTTTCTGTATCACCATGCATTTTCCTCGCTAATTTGCTATAACTCGAAACAAGAAAATTAAATCTTAGATGATGCGTTTGGGTCTGAATCCATGTTGGGTATAATTTTAGATAATTGTATTTATTTAGTAGATTTGGAGCTATAATTTGTCATTAATTTATATACTTTTTAAGAAACAGGTGACCAAGAAATACTATTTTGCTGCTACTATTTTAGAGGGAAGAAAAGAACTTTACTTGAAATTGATATAAGAGTAACTTATGCTTCTTGTTTGTGAAGTTCATCATCATCATCAAATCATCATCATCAATTGACATGGAGCAGATCCTCGTGGATCAATCCTGGATTACAATATTTAAAAGTTTAATTTACAAACCGTTGCTTGGGTACGCCGTGCACAATTGGAGTAGTTCTGGAGATTTTTAGCTATTTTTTGCAAGGTAGCTTTTGTCAATTTTTACTTAATAAAACCGTTAATTCTCCCACCTTAATCATTGTAATCCGTTACATAACCTACTAATCGATGTTTTGCCGAATTAAGTAACACATCAATACTTAAAAATCCTTAAACATTAGTATTTCTCAATCACACTGAACCTTAAGGTTTTTTATAGATATAGTAAACATTTTAAATTTAGTTTTGCAAAATGTGCTCAAGAATATGTCTACCTTCCATTTTTGTGTTTGCATTTTTTTAACTCTACTTTATCCCCGAATGTTTTATGAATTTGAATAATTGCACGATTTTCACATTTTGTACTTACTTGTATGTACAGCAAACATGAAAACCAAAAATTCTGCAATACATCGTATTGTAAGCCCGTCTAAAAATAAAATTTTCCTCCTTCATTGCTTTATAATATCCTTAATTACGTTCCTAAAAGATTACATAAAATAACAAGCACCAAATAAATACATTTTCTAAAAGCATTCCGTTAACAAGAATTCATTACCTAAAGATTACGAGCCCTGCATTTCTGATAAATCACTGGGAATTTTTGCACCATTACCTTTGGGAACTTTAAGTTGCAATTAATTCCCTCGATGAAACATTACGTCATCGATTTTAGATTTAACTTAAATTACTGCATTTTTACGCTTTGATTATTCATAAATTGTGTTTTATTTCAGACGGTACTTAGTACGTAAATATTTACTCTTTCTAAATTATTCCTTTAGAAGATAACTTGAAAATAAGGTCACATAGAGTCTGCCATTATTATTATTATTAAATATGTTTATATTAGTTGAATTTTCTTGCAAAATCTATGTGTGGCAATAAGCAAAGGCCTGTGCTTATTTTTGAGTTACTTTAATACTGTCACCGATGCTTGATTTGTTGTTATCGACAAATATTTTAGATTGTTCTGTATTATATAATATATAGTTAAATTATTTGTTTTGTCTCTTGTTTATCAAGAAATAATTATGTAACTTATGTTTCTGTAACTAACTATAAAACAAAGTTCGCTTAATAGATTTCCAGAATTGCTGTGTATTTCGTGTTTTCCCTGCGTCGAGATAGTCTTTAGATGTGTATTAATCGTATTTAATTGGGTTTTGCGGTTTAAATATCTACCCTCAATCTCGGCATTCCTAAATGGGTTTTATGGTTTCTGGAACTATCTGAAGATGAACGAACATTGTAGCTTTGGATACCGCGAGTTTGAAGTTTTACGAGTATAACTAGTTTAAAGCAAAATAATATTTAACTCTCTCGAAATACCTTCGTACTTCATTAAAAGCCAATTTGGTAATATCCTTTAGAATATTTTTAAAAGCATTAGGTGGTTTTAGAAACTGCAGGATTAAAATTCGATATGAAAGCCGACGAATTAATTAGGGAATTTAATTGCCCGATAAACTAAAAGACTGGTAAACTAATTTGTAGTGGTTACAATAAAGCGTACTCGCACTACTCGCATTGAATTTACTATTTGTTTGCTTCTGATGGTATTTAAAACTGTAAACAGGGTTGAGGCATGGATCGATGATAAACATTCTTGTTGTTTTTTTATTGAGTCACAGATATTGGGGGGGGGGGTGAACAAAGCTTTTGTTAAGTGTTAACGAGTGAACAGCATTGTTTTCTGTTTATCAAAGTATTATTTGTTTTATGAATTTGAATTTTAATACGACTTTATTTACACTTTTAGTCATAAAATTTCCACCTACGACCCTTGGTTTGTAATGACCAACGAAAAAACTAAAAATTCTTTTACGGAGTTTCGTGTGAATTAATTCTACTTTAAGTAAATTTTGAAATTGCTTGTTTTCCTAAGTTAAAGTCAAATTTTCATTAACAATTGTCATAAAAGTGTTCTACAATAATTTCAAATAGGCAGTTTGCTTCGAACTTCAAACAATTACCCAACATTTCCGAATGGATTTCAAACGATTTTAACCGTTCATTGCCCACAGATCTCTTCAATGGATAATAGCCTATGTTTTCACAGTCTAAAGGGTAAAATTAATCACTTTCCACCGGTTTGAAAACGAGATTACTCGCTTAAAACGAAGTCTTGCATATGAGAACCTCACGCCTGACTAATTGTTACGTAAACAAATTTAGGTTTAATTGTTACATTTCAAGGAACTGCTTTTCATTGTTATTGTTCTGTATTAACACGAATAAAACATTTTCAAGGGTTAGCTTTCAAGATCAGATCAAAATCAACAAGTGGGTTTTAGCTGGGAATTTTTTCAAGTTTTTGCAATTCTAATGTGTGATGTAGTTAAAAATGTAAATTATAGGCAAAAATCTAGTCCTGTGATTTGAAGACTGAAAACCCGAAAGGTGTAGACATTAAAAAATAACGTAAATGAATAAGGAGGTTCTCAGCTTCTCAGCAGCATGTTGAAAACCAAATTTCACTTAGTATAAAGAAAGGGAAACGGGAATCTTGTCTAACAGAAAAAAAGAGGATTTCTCCGACGAAATTATAAATTATAATCCACCTTTCCGTGATGTGTCAAGAAAGAATAGGATTGTATTTTCAGAAGAAAGAAATACAATTTGAACACGTACTACACGCGGTGAAACGTGAAAGAGGTATAAAAATGGGATTTCCGACAACGGTAGCAAAATTTCTCCCCCTTCATTTTGTAAATAATACTTTTCCACATGTCCCCTTTTTGCAGTTGCGCACCAATTAAGGGGTTTATATCACGAGACTATGCGCATTAGGGTCGTAATTCGTGCTTTGCGCCTTAAAACCTCCTGTTCGTTAAATTTTCTTATAATTATGAGTCGCCTTTAACATCATTAAAACTTGACGCGAGACGAAGCATAATTTTGTGTCATGTCTTAATTTTTAAATTTCTTTTCATCTTGTATACTAAAGAAACACGCTTAGAAAACAAAAGTTGAGGATTTACGAAACGCATTAGGTTATTTGTGCTTTTTATACTGTTTGTTTGAAGGAAGTTCAAAATGAAAACGAACCTCAGAGTCTCAAAAAGATAACATTTCGAGCTACTTTCCCCCTTTTGGCCTTTATAAATTCTTGGGTTAAACTCGACTTTATCGAATCTAAAATGACTACGTGCCCCTTGGATTTAATTGTAGATTACGCCCAGTTTGCCCAATATACTTGAAATCTCAGTGGGAACTGTTACTTTCATAAAATAAACAACTATACTTTTTTTGTATTAGGCAGTGATTGCCTTAGTGATATGGCCTATCTACAACAAATATATAAAAGAAAAATTCTTGATTTTTTTTTGCGTCTAGATTTTGTTCTTAATAATAATTTTATAATTGTTAATTTTTGTTAGTTTTGGCTTTAATGTAACCATCAATATTTTCGACTTTATTTAAAATGACTGTGACGTGATTATTTCATCAGATTTCCTTCGGTGAATTTTTTAAACCTAAATTCAAATATTTTTTATAAGGTTTTTCCAATTTTCTTACTTATTACAGCTTACAGCAGCAACTCGAAAACGATTTGTATTCCAGGGTACTTGAACTTTCCCCTTTTTAAGAAATGCACAACCTTTAAAACAAACTCGAGCTTTTCAATAAATACATTTCTTTAAATAAATGAAATTGATGTCTCGGTTTTAAATATGTGACGAAAATATCTCGTTTAACATTTCACCTTTCGTTGTTAAAAACAAAATAATTTATAAGTAAAAAACATAAATAAGTCAAAAAGATACGATCAAGTTGTTAAAATCTTATTTCCCAGTTTCTTCTCCGAGATTTGTTAAATAGTCTGTGCAATTTAAGGCGGTTTGAAAACCCTCCCAAATAAGAAGTAAATTATCCGAATAATTAATTAAATCCTTAACGTTAACTCAATCAACGTTCCTTTATTGTATTCGAGCCCTTAATCCACGATTCATTTGCGTATTTTAAATAAATTTGCATATAAATCAGCCCAAGTTAAAACTACTTATTACATTCTGTAATATGAAATTGAAGAAGCAAATGAAAAGTAAATATAAAACCATTTCCTTGTCGGTTGCTCTCTTTTTTTGAGTAGCTCCCAACGAAGGCAAAGAAAGAATGATGTGAGTGAGTGAATTAGACTACAAGTTTAAAATCACTTTTATCAAATTGTCGTAAAGAAGGTGAAAGGCGACGTAAAGGGAAATCGTCGCAGCAATTTAAGGAACTTCTTTGCACTGTCATCTTTAAAGACTGCGAAAAGATTATGTAAATGCTTTAATGTAAGGATTGATGCTACATTTATTCGAGTCAATAAAATGCATCACGTTTTATTGTTTCACATTTTAAATCATTCTTTATATTTTACAAATGAGTTTTAGGTTTCGTTTTTATGAAGGCATCTTAATTTTTTCAGATATTTACTGAAACCATTAAAACCTGAATCTGCGCTGAAACAAAATTAATACCTTTCTTTAAGGGCTTTTAGTTGAATATTTTAATTTCGAAGGTATTTTCAGTAATTTTTAGAAACCTTAATTCCAAGTCTGTCTGTGAAATCTAGAAATTAATTCCTGAAAATTCTTAAAAATAAATATTCCAGCATCTCAACCAGCTATATGTTTGCAGAGATGCTATCAAACCAAATTTAGACAGCTTATTTTGAAATTTTGCCATTTATCATACTCTCTATTTATTTATTAAGGAAGCAAACAAAACCTTGTATAAGTTTTGGTATAATCAAATATTGTGAACTTTTTATAAATAAAAAGTTTTTTAATTCAACCTTTAACTTGTATTCAAGTTTTGAAGCTTTCAGATCTGACTATTTAAAAGATTTTCTAATCGAATTTTTATTTTCTGTGTTTTATCTAAAGTTTCCAAGTTTGGAAGCTTTTATTTTGTTTAGCGAGAATAAAATTACTAAAATCATTATTTTTCGTAGTTTTAGTCAGAAGGTTTACAAATATCTGTAAATTTAATATATTTAAGAGCCTCGTAATTGTTGTTCGGTTTTAAACATTCATATTATTGTAAATTTCATTATTTAGGTAGTACCAATACTTTACTAAAACATACGGTCTACTTAACTAAACTTGAAGTTAATTATTATATGTATAACGCTAGTGCAACCTCAAACTCGGGAAATTTAAGCCAAACAATAGTTTAGAAAGGAACTTTATGTCCAAGCATGTAGTGTGTAATAAACCATAACTCCTTGTTTGTTAGAAATAAATCTTTTAAAGTATACAGAAACGTTTTGGCATTTCTGCTCCGGTAGTAAAGATTGTCACAAATTTTCCTAGACAGACATTACGTCAAAATCTTTGCAATTACTTCATGCGTGCGGTTCTCACACAAGGGATGTGTGTAATGTCCTGAAAACTAATTCTCTGTTAATTGTCCTCCCTTTCCTTACTTCTGTAGTCGTTAATTTAAAGAGTCTCTGAGGTATATTTTCCTAAAATTATTACATTTTTATCGCCCTCCTCCCTATTATTATTATCATTTCCTAGTTTTGTATCTTGTTTAAACGTTTATGATTTATTTGTGGAGATAAATTTAGAAAAATATATCTCAGGTTATCACAAGCACACGACGCTTTTAAAACAAATGGGGTGAAATTAAAAGAGATTGCCCCAGTCTGGTACTAATATTTAGCAAATATTGCGTTCTAGGCAAAATTAATGGAATAAAATTATGGGAAGCAAACATGCGCTTTTAGATGAAAAGTAATTAATTTTCAAAACAAAGGTCTTACTGTGCAAACAACTACTGTAAATAGAGTCTTGAACTCTTGAATAGTTTAAAGCCCTCTTGGTTTTACATTTAAAATATGCTAGAAGCGTTCCTTGAAGATTTTAGTTGTTGGTCTTAGGTGTAATTACGAACGAAGGTTAGAAAGCTCAAATTTTATATTTTGATTTTTTTAAATAAAATACAGGTCACCTTTACAAATTAAAAACTCCGAAGGCTCAAATTCCTATATGATTTGCAAAACCTTACCTAATTTTGAAAATTCGTACGTATACAGTTTGGGGTAGCTAATGTTTTTCATTTTATTACAACTATACTATATCGTAAAGGAACTGAGAATATTCTAAATAGGCCAGCAGAAGTAGCTGGAATTTACTTTTGAATTATTTTCAAAAAGTGCCTACATTTTCAGTATTTCAAGAATCTTCATACTGTTGAGTTCATTTTTATTCCTTTCATTCTCTGTACGTCGCATCCGTTTTGACATTTATTTTGGCAATTATTTTTTATTAATTACAAAATTTGTTAATTAACTATTTTCCCGAGGTATTTAAATTTGTATTAAAAATGCATTTTATTTTACTTGGGTATTTCGCCGCTAATATTCAAAATTATGGGGGAAGAATCCCAATGGGCTCGAGCAGGAGTAGCTCTCCTAAGTAAGGAAGAAAGACTAATGAAAATGGAACTGAGAGTAAGTAAAACTTGTTGTTATAGACCAAATGAAGGTGACTCAGCTGAGGAGAAGAACCGATTTTGGAGTATTCTACAGGAAAAGTTGGAGAATTACACACAGATAGAACGATTATAATTGGAGGCATTAACACTAGAGGGGACAAAGACTACAAAAAATAGGATGGGGTAATAGGAAAATTTGATGAAGAAACGATAAACAACAATGGGAAAAGACAAATTCCTTCTTTGAACAAAATTATTCATAAGATCACTGGAGAAGTACGTAGCGGAGGGGGAAGATCTATTGTTGATTGCACAATTGTACCACGGAAAATCATAAAAGAGATAAAAGACACCTGAGTAAAAAGAAGTTTTGAAATAAGCAGCGACCACTTTCTATTGCAAACAACTTTAAAGATAAGCCAAGTAGAAGAGAGTAGAATAAAACAAAACAAGGAACCAGAAATTATAAAAGGAATAAAAGTATTTCACCTAAGAGATAAAGAAATCCAAGACAATAATATGTGGATCGTTTATAAGCAGAGTTTGAAGCAAATAGATCTGCAGACTACAGAGGGTGATCTAGAGAATATATGGGAAACGTTTAAAGGAACAATAAAGAAAGTGGCAGCTTAAATATGTGGAATTTGCAGAGCAAACTCATGGAAAAGGCAAACCGCGTGGTGGACTACTGAGGTCAAAGGAGAGATTAAAAAAAGAAATTATGGAAAGAATACACAAGAAAAATATGAAACCTATAAAGCAGTTAAAAATCTTAGATGTAAAAAGAAGATATTCATGAAGCAAATAAAAGGTAAATCTGGTAGAATTTTAAACACAGAAGTTAAAATCATAGAACGATGGAGAGAATATTTTTCAGAACCTTTAAATCCGAGCACAACTCGAAAAGAAGAAGTAAAACAGAGGAGATGAAGAGATACACAAACTAGAAGAAGAAGTCAGAGAAGCTGGAACTAAAGACCAAATAAGAGAGAAAGAAGTAAACAACGAACTAAAAACCTTAGAGTTAGGGAATGCTCCGGGATGCGACGAAATAGCCCCAGAAATGATGAAATACTTGAGTATCGTAGCTGTTAAGGATTTGCTGGAAATTTATAATATAGTTTGGAGGAAAAAGAAAGTACCAAAGCAATGGACTAATGCAGTAATTCTACTTATATGCAAGAAGGGGAACCCAAAAGGCTGTATTAACTATAGAGGAATCTCAAAAATTTATGAGACTATAATTGAAAAGAATAGTAGAGCCAAAGTTCATAAACGCCCTAAATGGTTTCATGAAAAACTATACTGTTCTAGATAATCTCTTCACGATCCAACAAATAGCAGAAAGAGCATTAATTAAGAACAAAAAAGCATTCCTCTGCTTCAGTGACATGACAAAAGCTTTCGATACCATAAAAAGAGATTTGGAAGAGCTTGTACAATGAAGGTATTAACATAGAACTGGTTGGAGCAATTATAAGCATATATACTAACACAACAAACCAGATAAGAACAGGAAATATGATGTTAGAGATGTTCAAAACCCAGGAAGGCTTTAGGCAAGGGGGGGTGAGTACTAAGCCCGCTGGTTTTTATTTACACAATAGAATAAATTACATAATTAATGAAACCAAACCAAAAATGAAAAAATATTGTGTAGGATGGTAGAACTTACAACAAATACAACTTGAAATATGCCTATTCGCTGACGACATAGTTTTGTGCGCAGATATTAAGGACGGACTAGAGAAAAACTCGGAAATTTTAAATGACGAAGCTTTAAAGCGCGGCCTAGAAATATATACAGAAAAAAAGTAATTGTTTAGTTATTGCTGCAGAAGAAGAAAGAATAAATATAAAATTGAGGGATAAACAAATTAGACACACTATTTAGGTTGCCACAAACAGTAAGGGTACCATAGATGACGAACTTAACAGCAAATTGGAAACAGCGGGGAAACTATCCCAAACCCTTAATAAGTCATTTTTAAATAATAAAGGAATATCTGGAAGAACAAAAATATCAATTTACAAAACGATATACCGGGTATCCGCGGTAAGGCGTAACATAGGGAACATACACCAATGTATTTTTTAGTAAAGATCCGGGATGCCTTTGGAATGTGTACGGATTCTGTGTTCAACCTGCGTCTACAAAGAAATAAAGTCAACAAACTCATATAAATACAGTGCCAGGATATGATCTCATAGTCGGAAAAGTACTCAAATATCTTCCAAGAAAAGCAATCATCCTCACCACAACAATATTCAATCGTATGCTCGCTACTTCCCATTTCCCCGTGCAGTGAAAAGGTGTACAAATCATTATGGTACCGAAACCCGGAAAGCTTCCACATTAAACCAGTTCAAACAGGTCAATCAACTTATTGTCACTATTTTCTAAAATATTCGAACGACTCTTACTACACACGATTGTGTAAACAACACCATTGGACGAACTAATCCCGTTACATCAGTTCGGTTTCCCAGCAAGCCACTCCGCCGTCCAGCAATGCCATAGAATTGTAAACTACATTAGAAATTGTCTCAAGGGAAAGCAAATATGGATTAGTCTAAAATAAAAAGGAAGCTACCTACCCCACCAAATCTACCTTTTACCAAAGTCGTACCTACATGAAGGGCAGTTCCAAGTCAAACTTGAACACTCTCTATCAAACTACCATCCTATTAACTCCGATGTTCCACAGGATAGCGTCATTGGACCTTATCTATACCTTCTCTATACTGCAGATGCCCCAACCACTAACAGCACCTTAATTGCCACCTTCGCTGATGACACAGCTATAATGTCATCAGACACTAATCCCATCAGGCCATCAGAAAAACTACAGGTACATCTAAACATGTTACAAACTTGGCCAGATCAGTGGAGAATAACAGTATACATCAGCAAATCCACACAAATAACATTTACTACTGGACGCAGCGACTGTCCTAAACCCAATAACGCACGTTGAGCATTGAATTCATACATACTTCAAAGGTAGGTACCTCGGATCCTTCCGAAAAAAAATACATTGGTGTTACCGTGGACACCCGGTATATACCCACTCTATCTTATGGATGTGAAAATTGGATATAGACGGATAGACAAAAGAAAATAATCTAGGCTAAAAAAATAAAATATTTAAGAAGAACACATGGAGTTAGAAGAAATGATAAAATTAAAAATTAATCAATAAGACAACAGTTAGGAGTACCACCAGCAATTAAAGTGATAATGGAACAAAAATTGAGATGGTTTAGGCACCAGTAAGGATGGAAGAAAATATCAAAGTCAAAAAAATGTGGATAGCCAAAGCACAAGCGAAAATTAAAAAAAGAAAGAACAACGTGGAACAAAAGTGTTATTGAACTACTTACAGAGAAAAGAAAAACTTAGTCTGAAGCAAAATAGGTAGCCAAAAATCGGAAAGATTGGCGCAAATTCATAGAACATAGTGCAGTGTAGTGTGCAGTGAAAGTTAGAAGAAGACCGATTATGACGATGAATTAATAATTATTACTTATTAAAAAAATAAAAAGTAAGTTTTAATATAAATTCATACACCTTTAGGCTAGCTTCAGATTGTTATTTAAAGTTTACTTATTTTTCTTTAAGATTTCAAAGCTTTGTCACTGAAAATTTAGTGAAAACGCTAAATAAATGTTAGTAAATTTTGCTTTTAAATTAGAGTAACCAATCTACTAAATAAACGGAAGCAAGATGTCTATAATACATTCAAAAATT
The DNA here is from genome assembly GCA_963082815.1 of Melanotus villosus. Classification (NCBI taxonomy): domain Eukaryota; kingdom Metazoa; phylum Arthropoda; class Insecta; order Coleoptera; family Elateridae; genus Melanotus; species Melanotus villosus. The sequence goes on along the minus strand of OY720418.1, from coordinate 57,372,191 downwards.
CCTTGAAATTTAAATTAACCTTTTTTTCTGCAAATCCAGCGATGGTTACAATTAAAACCCATTGAAATTTAATCGATTAAGCGAAAACACACCTTCATTTTATAAAAAATGAATTAATAAATATAAAGATAAGATTATTAACTTTTTTTAATTTTAGTTTTTAATTTAGTAGCATTGTTTGGTGGCTCAAAACTAATTAAATTTTGTATATTTATATTCTAGACTAGAAGCCCAAACACAATTATTATTGGGAGGTTATACCGACAGTAGAAGAAACATTGTTGTAGTTTATAATTGATTTAAAAATCCATTATTCGTTTATAATCGTACTTAAAAGCTTATTAAAATTTTGCATTTCATATTTAGTCTAAGATTTCAGCCATTGCAATTTCAGGTCAAAAAATGTTAGTTAGCTAAAGACAAAAAATTGTTTCCACCTTCATTTAGTTCTATTATGCATAATAAATATACGATATTTTTTAGATTGCAATTAATTTAGTTAAATTAGCTCCGAGCAAATAGTTTGTATATGTCTCTGGCATGTGTGCTAAATTCGATATTTGATATGAAACTTACTCCAAGTTTGTACGAAACGTCCCGGTGGAATGCCGTGATACTGAAATTCGAACTAAATTAGACATATTGCGAACATTCGCTTTCCTATGTGAACAGAAACTAAAATAATTCTTAGCTTAATAAATCGTTATTTAATTTTGAATTTTCAGGTGCGAACCTTTCGGGTACTTTTTTATTTCCTAATAAGTATTTATTTCAAAAATATTTCAATTAATTTGTAACAAATTAAAAAGTACAAAAGAATGGTTATCCCTTTTTCAGATTTAATTTTCTAAGCATTCACCCCGTTGGGAAATATCTACTTTTAAATTCATGTTAAGCTTACGTCATTAATAAATTTTAGCAATTCCCGCAACAAGGAATAAATTTTGAAAAATTGTAAATGCTTCTTACCCCTTTAAAAGGTTCGAAAATTCAAGAAAAAAAATATTGGAAACGTACGTTTCAGTTACACTTCGCTTCTCCTAAGTTTATTATAACATGATTATAGCTTTTATCCAATTTTTCTCTTTTAAAAGGTTCTATGGACCCTTTTGAATTCTTAATGGGTGTTAAAAATTTACGAGCAAAAGGAGGTGGAGAGGAAAAAATGCAACCTAACGGCACGCTAATGTCTGGAATAATCTAATTTCGTTCGGCCGTCTTTGCGGAAAAGTAGAATGCAGACAGAAAAAGGGTTTTGCATTTCAAGTAGGGTTCGAACATGAAATGAAACCTTTTAAAAGAAAAGAAACCCATTCATTTTACGGTAAACTTTTTACAAAAAGTTGAAGTGCCTATATAAATTAGCTTTAAACTACCGGTGGAAGCGTTTGCAATATCTTTAAATGCCTTTCGATTGTTTTTACAAGGCAATTTTAGATTAATTTAGTTATCTGGGAAGTCCTTTGATGGCTCCATTATGAAACTAACGATTAACAGACCTAATCAACTGTTTTTAAAGAAGGTAAACTTCAAAGCTCTAATTTCAAGAAAATTGGGGAATTTCAAAAGAAACTAGGTTGTTTTTGATTTTTAAGAAACTACAAATCATCTTATCAGTTGCAGGTCTAGATTTTGCTCGATAAATAAACGAACAAACCTAGCATTGAAATCCTTGGCACCCGTAAGCCTAGATTTTTCCCAGTAAATAAACAAACAAACAAATATATTTATATGTATTTAGGGTAGATTTTGAACTATCAAGTTTGAATTTTCCGATTTGGCTTCCTTCTAGATCAAAGCGTAAACCTAAACTTTAAACTAACTCGTGCATATCTTTCATTAATACCAACTGCTTAACAAACAGCACAGCTTGTTCAAATTATAAATTTATTTGATCCCACGTTACAAACAGAAATTTATCTTTTTTCTTGCAGATATTACATTACGAAAAAATACTAAATATTAATAACTAAAATTTAACATTAAGTCCCAACAGGTAGTTTGATTTACAAATCACATAGTGGTGTTTGATAAATATATCTTCTTTATTAACGAAAATTATGGACGTTTTATTACACGGGCTGTTTTAGGACTTACATTTGATAGTAGAATTATTCTGCTTAATAATAATCCAGTGTGGGTGTTTTATTTGAGTTCGTGAAATATGAAAACACATTAATTTCAAATATATATTTTTACATCACCACCCTCACATTACGTCCGCGTCCGTACCGAGTTCTAATCGATATTCGTACGTAAAACATATTAAATTTTTGTTCTCCGCAAAAAAATTCAGACCGTAAAACTCTAAATTGAAGATAACTTAAAATCAGAGTTACCTACTTAAGTGTGAGATTTTAACTGAAAAGCCCAAACGCCGTTCTAAGTACCTTCAAATATTTATCAATTTTCCGTCAAGAATTGTCCTGACTATTCAACTCATAATTATGTCATCTATCAAAAATCGACCAATCAAAATGCAAGATTTGACGTTTTTGAGCCAATCAAAACGAACTGTATCGACAATTTCCACTAGAAAAAATTGTCGATAAAATTTCACTAGTGATACGAAGCGACAATTTTTTGAAAACAGTTTATTGCTAGTTATATCCCACAGAGAACAATTTTCATGTAAACAAACTTGAATGTGGAAATGATTCTTTTTTCGTTGAATAGTCCCTCAAATACCATTCGTGGTCAAAGAATTGTAGATTATTTTTGCTGTAAAATCACTCATGTTCCTTGTGATTGCGATTACCACTCGTGCTGCGCACTCGTGGTATTCATATATGTATTTAAACGCACGCGTGTCTTATCTCATAGCACAAGCAATCTCAATACGGCAGCTATCAATATGACAAATTAATCAATTGCAAATATTGCCCATTTCACTTTATAAACCCTCATTCTGGTAAGGCAACCACTCATACTGCATTCCACGCCTATGCTGTGTGAAGTGCGTGGCCTTCCCAAAGCGCATAAGGCGCTATGAAATAATAAAATGAACACACTGTATGTGTGTAAACAAAAGCGTTTATAATAAATATTGATCCCACCTTACGATGTTTGGTTTTGAAAGTTACGGCAGCTATCAATCGGAAATGACGACGAAAAACTTGTTGTTGTATAATCTAACCAGGTTTATGATGCACTACTTTATTGTAAAAGTGTAACCCTTTATTTTATAGATAGTATATTTGAGAGTGGCGATTTGTTTTTTACGTCAGTTTTATTCACACAATATCACATTAAAGTCCTTTTTTTCATGAGCACTTGAAATACCTGTTTTATGTTTATATGTTGTGATTATGATGTTCATAAATGTCTTGGACTTTATTTATTTTCCTAGTTTTCATTGTTCAGAGAGGTTCAAAACAAACTTAATCCCTGAACCATTGATTTAAAATAATTGCTTGAAAATCTCGCGTTCAATTTTATTTTAAATCTCTGGGTATAAGGTATGGCACCGCGGACTACTGTATAAAATAAAATAGAAGCTACCCCATCAAATCTACATTTTACTAACACCACCCTATTAACTCCGGTGTTCCACAGGGTAACATCCTTGGACCTTACCTATACCTTCTTTATACCGCAGATGCTCCAACCACTAACACCACCTTAATTTCCACCTTCGCTGATGATACAGATATAATGTCATCAGACACTAATCTCATCAGAGCATCAGAAAAACTACAAGTCTACATCTAAACCTGTTACAAACTTGGCTAGATCAGTGAAGAATAAAAGTAAGCAGCGGTGAATCCACACAAATAACATTTACTACTAAACAAAGCGACTGATACCAATCAAAACTGAAGTAAAATACCTCGGACTCCACCTAGATCAAAAATTTACATGGAAAGCCCACATAAAAGTCAAACGTCAACAACTCAACCTCAAAGCAAAAAAGACGTACTAGCTAATCGGGCGAAAATTCCAACTGACCTTGAATAATAAACTATTACTGTATAAAGCAATCCTGCAACCCGTATAAACACACGGAATCGGACTATGGGGTTGTAGCAAACCTTCAAACACCAAAATCCTGCAAACATTTCAGTCGAAGATGCTGCAATCAATAGGTAATGCTCAGTGGTTCACCAGCAACCTGGCCCTCCACAATGACCTTGGAATCCCATACGTTAATGAAGTAATCAAAACCTCAGCCAGAAATAATCGTGACCGCATCATCTCTGTTGTTGTCATAAGTTTATATTGAAAATTCAATTAAAGCTACAATTATAATGGTTTTTACAACAGAACACAAAAAATTTATGATTGAATCATATTTTCGAAATGGTGTACGAGAGAACGGCGAATGGATTTACAGTGCGGTGTCATGTTTAGGGGAATTTCGGCAACAATTTCCAGATATTGCTTTCCTTGAAGGAGATTTTTACAGCGCACTTAGAAGATGTGTTGATTTATTCCGAGATACAGGGAGCATTACTCATAGAGATAGAACTGGAAGGCCAAGAGTTCGTACTCAAAATACAGTTGGTGATGTTCGTCAACGTATGAACGAGCAACCCACTGCTACATCACTGCGTACACTTTCGCAAGAGACTTTTAGGAACTTGCCATACTATTGTCAAAAAAGATTTAAAGCTGTTCCCATATAAAATTCTTGCTTTACATGAGTTGCTGCCAGCACATCAAAATAAGCGAATTTTGTATTGCCAGTAGTTTCAACAAAATTTCATTAATAATGATGAATTGTTAAATTTAACGTTTTTTTCTGAGGAGGCCCCTTTCGGGATATATAAATTCACAAAATATGAGGTTATGGAGTGCTCAAAATCCTTATACTTTTCGCGAAACTCCCCTTCACCCGTTAAAAGTTGGTGTTTGGATTGCTGTGTCTCGAAGACGTATTATCGGAACCATATTTTTCCACGAAACTGTCACTGCTCAGAGATACAGGAATATTGTACGTGAATTTATTAATCAATCAGCTTCATGAGGATGAGCTCCAGCAAGGCTACTTCCAATAGGATGGCGCGACTGCCCACACCGCTCAAGAGACCATCAATTACCTTCGTGAATTTTTTGACAATCGAATAATTAGTTTACATTCAAATCCAGAATTTCCACCTAGATCACCAGGCTTCACTATTTTAGATTACTTTATATTCCCTTATCTGAAAAATAATGTATAAAAGACCCCTATTAACAGTATCGAGGAACTGCAAAACAGAATTACCGAACAGTGTGCCAATATAACTCCTCAAATTCTTAAAAATGCTTTTAATAGTACCTATGAAAAGACGAGTGAATTTGTGTCTGCAGGAAAACGGTGATCATTTTGAACAGCTTCTTTAGTTTTTTATGTTTATTTTTCTGTATCTGTGAAATCAAAAAATTATAATTTCCAATTTTAATGATTACCTACTTGTTATGCTTTGTTTAACAGTGTAGTAATTTAGTTGTTACTGTTATCGTCTAAATTAAAATAAAAGAACTCATTTCTTCAAAAATTGGTTTATTTACAATGCAACTTAACCTAACATTAACACACTGCCGATTAGGTACTGGCGCTTGCGCTATGAAGACTGTGCCTAAACGTTAGTCAATTGGTACCGGGTGATCCAGAAAAAAACGAATTAGAGCAGGCCGTGACCTAGTTACCAAAGTTACTATTTGTCTGCTGTGAGCGTAAACGGAGACACTATCTACCATTTAAGAGGTTACGTTAACTGTCAAAATTATTGTCCGGGTTTTAAATTACTTTATTATCTTTGGTTTTAAATAATAGCACATAATAGTAAGTAATTGCCTGTTTGTAAGCAGTCTAAATAAATAATTTTACTTTATTTAATAACCATAAATGTAATTACGTCCACTAATGCTTTTATTTTAGGTTACACAAAACAATATTTTGAAAGTAAACAAATTTATTTACAAAATAAGGGAAATTTACAGAAAATGTTCAAATATTTCACCTTCTGTTTCAATGCATAATGCTACACGTCTCTTCATATTATTAAATGCATTTTGTAAAGTTTGGCGATCAATCGCGTTGCAGTTACGAACTATTGTTTCTATGAGATCATTTAAATCGTTGTGCCTGTTTTTAAATACTGTATTTTAACAACCTGAACACGGTTCGGGAACATGTGTAAATCTTTTTTTAGGATTCGATGACATGTGCCATAAGATAAATCGCTCTGCTGAGCAAGTTGAGGAACAGCAGATGTCGTTGGAGCTTCAGCCATTCGTGCTTCAACATCCTGAATATTATCTTCAATTCTTTTTGTAGGCCTTCCACTATCACTTTTTCGTGTAACGGTTCCAGTTTCGTCAAATAAATTTAAACATTTATGAAGTTGTCTTATTATTTGTTGATACACCGCTGGGAAATTTGGAAATTGTTGTCGAAAATCTTCAATGCATATAGGTATGGAATAAGTCCATTCTGCATTATCCTGCTTTACGCCATTTCTGTAGTAACTTTTAATAAGAAAAGTTTTGTGCCGTAATAAAAACATTTTTTGCAGATAAGAAGCACTCGCATTCTTAAAATGTCAAATTTATTTTTTAAGTGACAAATCAGATTACCATTGATATGAAATTGAAAAAAATGAGAAGCAATGTTACCAACCTTAACAGCTTAATCAGGGCCTGCTCTAATTCCTTTTTTTCTGGATCGCCCGGTATATAAAGACATTATTTTATTTTTCCATGGCCAATTTCTTTTTGAACTCATGGTATAAGAAACTATTGTACTAGGTGCATTCCGCCGCGGGGGGGGGGGGGTGCTCCCGAGTTTTAGTGCCGCCCAGTGAAAACTCCTTAAAATATGCTCTGCAACCAACAGTTAGTAAACAGAAGATTAAAAAGACAATGGTCCAAAGATCTCATTGAGTAAATCCTGGTGACAGATCAATGGATGGTGCCCAACTCAAGTAGATTGTACATTTGCAATAAAATCACCAAATTAAACAAAACTCGGTATTTATTAGTATGGCATATTTTTCGCTATTAATGTTTAGTGTCCGATCAAAAATAATTCCAATTTGGGCAATTAAATTAAAATTAGATTCTGATAGGCTTTCTATTGACAAAAAAGGCAGGCAGGAAATTTCGAACGAGCCGCCTGATTAAAGAACTAATTTAATCCATAATAAAGCCCGTTCGATTCAATTCATTTACATTTAGATGTTCCTCTCTTTCAATTAAATTCGAATAATTTAATTCTGATAAAATTAATCCAAAATGGGCGTATTTGTAAATAATTTAATTTTACTGGCGCAATTCATCAACTTTTGTTAGTACCATTAATCAGAATTAATTGTTTTTATATTTTATTAGATTAATTTCAATTCGAAATTTAAAACTTTTGTAAAGCTTTGGCAAGCTTTGGGAAACGCGAAATTCGGATAATTAATCGTGCAAAACTCTTGAATAAATTCAAGTAAATAAACTAAACTAAATCTTTGAATAAATAAAAATCAAACCATCTATTAAGAGTAGTTTAGGCTTTTACTATCGTTAAAGTTAAAACTTTTTGTTTTATATGAACACACTTATTTCGTGTGAAATTTTAAACAACGCCCAGAAAATTTTATCCTTGTTTTGCATGTTTAATACTCGTACGTACAATTCGTAAATGATAAATATTAAATGGAAAAAGCCATGTCCCCTACGCTTATCAGCGAAACTCGATTTATTTTATTTCATTTACAGTTTTATTATGCATTTCTTTGTTTTATGTTCGCATTTATATTTCTCTGTTTTTTTTTTAAATTTACGGCCCGTTTTTGGCTTTACTGTGATTGAAGTGTAAATTATTCAGGTGTAGAAAATTCTAGAGTAACGTAATCCACGCAGCGATTTTGCAAAAACTACAAAAAAGAAGACAAGGCGAAGGAAAATATTTTGTGACCTTTCTAGCAGGTTTATGTGTTAATGCACTGCTCAATTGTAACATTTTCTTCTGTTTTTGAATTACATAAAAGAAGAGCATAAATAGAGCGGAAAAAGATTAATTTGTAAGTGCTTCTTTTCATTATAAAAAACGCAGCCGATTGAAACCCGCTTTAAAATTTACAACCTTAAATCCATTATTCTTTTACAGCAGCTTTACTATTTCATAGTCGTATTAACTTTATGATGTTGCTTCGTAGCTGACTAAATTTAAAACATGCACTCATAAAATAAGGTATTTAGTCATTTTAATTTTTGAAAAGCAAATTACAGATGTAAATAATTTCTTGCTTCTTATTGGAACCGTTTTATAATAATTATCAACTAATACTGAGACCACCAAATACAGAATACGGAATTTTGTAACCTTACAACCTAGTTTTTCAGAATTTCGGCACTTAAAAACGTGAGTGGAGACAAAACGTCAAACTGAGAGAATTAAAATTGCAAAAACTATTAATTTTACAAACTGAAACGTAAAACTTTAAAACTGATGAAAATTTTGAAAGCAGTTTAATTTTAAAAGAAGTTTCAGTTACCCGTTTAACAGTTGACTTTTTCGTATGAAGTTACAGACATCTTGAAATTGAAAAATTAAGAAGGCTTTAAAGCTTCGGTCTTCTGTTTTTAGAAGAGCACATTACAAACCTTTAGTAGACAAATTAGCTTCTATAAAATTCAATAAAATACTCTCAGATCTTAAAAACTGGCACAATTTGTAATCCTGCAATATTTAAAACTTTAGTAAACCAGCTGAAGATTTTCCAAAAATGTGTTATTGAAAGAGCAAATGTTTAAAGTTATATTTAAATGTATCCACGAGATATAAAATAAAATAAAGTTTTAGAATATGAGATTAAAAATTTAAATTTAAAAAATGATTTTTCTGAGAACCACATTAGAGAGGTAAAGTCTGGCGAAATTCTCATTAGAGGCTGAGCTGAACATTGAGCAACAACTAAATCTTGTTAGAAAACGTAATTTCAAAAGAAAATTCAAGCAAGCTTTTAAGTATTAAATTAAAGTCCTTATTTTTGAAACACAAATCTTCCTCATTGATATTTTTGGAGTTCAAATTTTGCACAATTACTTCTGTATTTATTACCTATTTTGCATTTAATTAATACAAACAATGTAAAATGCAGTACCTAATACATGTATCCCATTAGAATATATCATACAAAATCGAAGTAACACGTCGCTATACTTGATTATGAATACAAATGAATATGGTTATCAGCATGTCGGGCGCGTTTAAACCTTGTCGGGCGACGTGACGAACCCGTCTTTGGCTTATCATAAATTCCAAACAATGTACGAATTACATAATCAATATTACTGGGCCAATGTCATATATTTAACCCTAAAACATCTTGGCAAACATCAACGAGAATATCGTGGGGCGGTTGGGTATAAAAACGGCTTCGTTCACTGAGCAAGTCAGTTCTTTCCACTCATCAAACTTGTGCTAACAATAAGAATCCGTACAACGTAAAAATCAAAAACATGAAGTTTCTTGCTGTGATCGCTTTGGCCATCGTCTCCGTGGTTGCTGAACCGCCAACCGGACCAATTTTCATCGCCAGATATTCAGGCGCACCGCAACCAGCACCGGTGGTTCCATACCCAGTTGCTGGAAATCGTCAACAGGCTTACGTACTCGCAAGACAACAGGTACCCCAAACTGCTTACAATACACCCCAAGAACCCACAACAGAAGACACGGGAAGAAACGCAACAGAAAGGAATACAACCGATGATTCTATCGAAACCAGCACCGAACCACAATCCGAACAAATTCAAACCCGTGACGTTCAAAGGGATCAAAAGAACCAAAAACAGATAGAAGGGGCCAACGCCGTTCCACTTGAACAGGGAGTTTACTACCTTTATCACCCTACCGGTGTTTTGCAAAGGGTTGCTTATTCAACTTCAAACGATGCCGCTAAAATGGCTTACGTCGCCGAGCTGAAATATCAAAACGTTGATCCCATCAGGGAACCCATCTACACCTACGATCCTGAAACGTTCTTTTTGCAACAAGTTCGCGTTTAAATGAATTAATAATCGTACCGGAAGTATTTTATTGTAATTTTTATTACATTAATTTATGCTTTGTATTTATTTAGCAACTATGTATGGATATTAAATAATAAAACAAATATCATTTATGGAAAAAAGAAATTGGTTTTAACACTGCGTATTATTGTTGGAGTTAAGTGAAGCCTTTTCTATTGTTTGAGTATATTTATTTACTGGGTGAAAATTGTTCACAGATTGTCTTAACTGAAGATCAAATATAATGATTTTTATCTATTCTTAATGCAGTTTAAAAGAAAAAGTTCAAGAAGGCGGTCAACAGAGTTTTCAATCTCTTTATTCTTTTCCAATCTTTGGCTGTTATTATTATTATCAATTTCCCTTGATTTTATTTTCATAAACAAAGTGTAGGTATAGTGAATCAAAACAAAAATAATAAAAGTACTTAACACCCTTCAAATAAATATATAAATCGAAAAAGTGCAACTATCGAGTAAACCATGGAGAGCAAATATTTTCTGCAATGTAAAGATGAACTAATTTTCGTGCTATCTTTTTTCAAAAAAAGGTTTCAATCGCTACATCTATTAGCTGTCCTGTTAACTTAGTGAAGATTTTTTTGACCACTATTCTGAATTAGGACATTGATATTTCCGTATCACTAAAAAATTATTTTAATTTTTAGACTTCGACAAAATTTCTTTTTCAGTTTTCACTTAAGAATGTTTCGAGCCTTCCACTAATTATCTGAGTAATTGCTACTAAATACTTGACAATCGCCCTTCTATAAAAATGTTTAAAACACATGGACCTCTGCCTATTATTTATTCAAACATTCTTTAACTATACAAGCCTTAAATAATATTCAAACCAGTGTCGATTCTTGTGTTAGAATTTGCTTATGATACTGTTAATAATTAATTCTATTAAACGGCAATAATACTTTTTGGCAATAAGCGAAAAGTTAAAGTCCTAAAATATCTAATAAAACTTGATATCAGTGGCTCGATGGTCAGGAGATATATATTATGTTCGTGACAAATACAAAAATTTAGAAGTAATTGTTGATAATTGTTTTAGATCCAATACATTGATCGTTCAGTGCAGCGGCGGCCCGTCTGATGAAGCAGGTGAATCGCTGCTTAACCTATATTTTTCGGTGAAATGTTTTTTTTTATTCAAAATCCGAAATTATTTAATTTTTTTCATTTCCTTTAATTCATTTGATATAACCAGAAGAGAATGAAATAATTATTACTTCCATCCCTAATTATTGGTAGCTATATGCCGCACACAGCAAGCCCCTGTAGGTTATGCCGCTCCGCAGTACATACGTGTTCTGTGGTACATACTGCAGACCACAAGCGTTCAACTGAAGCAAGTTTGCTTATACAAGAATACTGCGTCAATCTTCGTATGTTTGCATACGGTTGCCATGACAACGACCCGCTTGCAAATGAATTTACGTACGGAGAAGTGAAACAGATCCTAAACCTGCATCAATCGTAACCTGCCTTCTTGTTTCGGTGTTACATATTTTCGTTTGTTGTTCATTTTAACGGGCAGACCACGCGAATAGTTATATGTACAATGTTCCGATCAAACGAACCGGTATGTGTTTTATTATTTCCTTGGAGTATTGGATTATTTTTTCACGTTTTTTGTAAAATGGATTTGATTTTAATGTTGATTGTTACCCCCAATTTCTATAAAATTGCTCTTAATGCTAAGGTGATCAACTATTTTTTGTGCAAACGAAGTACCGATGTAATTCGATTGGATATGGTGATTGGGGTTGCGACAAAACAAAAAAAAAATCTGGAGTAGTCTCCATTCGATTATCCCATATTAGAATTTAATCATAAATTTTATAATGTTGATGAACCTTAACCTAAATATTTTTAAAATAATATAAAAATTAATACTGATTGTAATATCTAATATCAAGTTTCTGTCCACGCTGACTTTTCATCTATCCATTTCAGGAGTAGAAAGGAGTACAAAAGAATGTAAAGAAGGACTTTTAGAGCACGGTTCATGAAAAAGCAGTACAAAACTCCCCAAAGGAGTACGGTTGGTCACCTTATTAATACACCTTTAAAGACTACTTCCAAAATATATATTTTTAGTTTTACATTAAGCGAACCCGGGTTCCATCAAAATTTCAAGCTGTAAAAAAAACGAATGACCTTGAACTTTGAAAAATATTTCGTCTGCCGCGCACAACCGGGCAGCTGCCCCTGCAACGAGGGGGGCCTAATAATCTGCTTCACCCATTCCTAAAGTCACGAGCCGCCACTGTTTCAATGTAATAAACAGGCTTTACAATTTCAAATTACGTTATTTCCTTTCACAGATACTATCTTTCTCAACAACTTAAAGATCAGTTTTGTAATCTCTGTAGTTATGAGTTATTGCTCTCGGGTTGGGGGGGGGGGGGGGGCTGATATATTTTTTTGATTTAAAAAAATCTAGAAAACAATTTTCTTGGACCAGGAACAAATGAATAAGTGACTCATAATATGGTTCGAGAATTATCCAACGTATCCAAAACACGTGTATTGCTTAATATTTGAAACTACGATGAGTCCTACACAAACTCGCTGACTTTCTGTTGTGGTTTGATATGAAAAGTAGTAGGTTGCTGAGTTCTACAACACTTTATCACAAAATTATCACTCAAAAGTCATTTAATTGTATGACAAAGTTGATGTTCATAATCTAATTTATGTTTAAGGGTTGATGTCGTTAGACAGTCGTTGCCACAAATTATTACTCTGACTGTAAATCAAATCACCTATCCTTACGTTCTTATGTATCGCTGAAATTACGGATAGTAATATTTACTGTTTGTTGATTGGCTTGAGTTTTGCAAGTTATACTTATGTAATCAGGAAGATCAAAAACTACTTTTTCTACTCCCACCATGGAAAGTGGGATTTTCAGACTTCGTCTCCATAGATACGAGTATTGAAAATGAGTGTTTGCCGAACAAGTGAAATTAGCGTGCGGAAAATTTACTTTCCGCACGCACATGCATGATTTTCGGTGCGGCAAAGTATAATTTTGCCGCACCGAAATCAAAATGTCATAATGACATTTGATGAATGTCAGATTTGATTTTGCAGAAATATTTAAATTTTTTTATGGAAATGTGGTTGTAGAAAAAATAGTGTGTAATACATGTGTTAAAAGCTTGTATTTGCCACTCTCATGTGACTGCAGCACTCACTATCGTTCGTGCTGCAAACTTCACATTCGTGTGGCAAACGCAAGCTTTCAACACTTGTATTACAAATTACTATACACTAACTGAATCAAATTCCTGTACTTTCCACATATTGTTACTGTTACTTATTCGTTCCTTTGTTCTATTTATTGGACGAAATATAAGCTTGTTATTTATTATTACATATTTTGAAATATTTTATTTATCTTAACTGGAAGGAAAACAATATGATGTTAATGATTATTATTATTACTATTACTATTATCCGTTAGGAACAGATGGTCTCTCGGGGATAGGACAGAACCTATCACCCGATCACTCACATCGGACGGTTCCCAGATCTCCTATAGGCTCTACCAACTTCAATCCGGGCGAGTCATCATACCTGGCATCACCTGTAGGGCCCTTCCATGTGCTCGCATCCCAAACCCTGGTGATGTGTGAGAACGGATTACACCACCTCGTACGCCCTCACGATGTGGAGGGAGCCAAGAAGAACTGCTTTTTGTATTCTGCAGGTCAAGGAGGCCGAAACTGACCTGCATTCCTGTTCGAAGCTTGCCTTTATCCCGTCTAGGACACCAATAATGAAAACGACCAACTTGACTCTATGTCCTGGATACAATTTTCCAAGCTCGGACAGGAGATCTCTATGCTTCTCCTTCTTCTCGGTCTCCTTAGATGTAATGTTAGGTTCTGCTGGACAAGAAAGTTCGATGACATACAAACATTTGACATCTAGGCCCAGCAGAACTATATCCGGCTTGGTTGCTTGGAGCTGTCTCGTGGTGGGAAACGAATAATTTCAGTATATACGACATCTGGTATTTTCCGCCACCGTATTACAGGTGCATTGTCACTACTGTAAGAATGCTTTAGATGATAATAGAGCACTCTCAGGGCTGCATTGTGTCTTCTGATGTATAACGACACAGCGTATGAGGGGCATGCTGAATGCTGACAATATATGCATAAGTGTCTCGGGATGGGCCTTACACGCTCTACAGGCAGTAGGAAGGTGTTCCTAAAAGACGATATTACGATACACCAGCGTGTTAAGCACACCATCCTGGCATGTCAGTACAAACCCCTCAGTCTAGGGCTTCAGACCCCGACTTTAAGAAGGTGAAGGTAAGTTCTCGAGAAAGACCCTCTCGCTCTACATGAAGAAAGAACTGGGAATGCATCGCCTTTCCCATATGTTCTCTCGCCAGACGATCGTATTCTGCCTTCTTCGTTCTTGAACTGACGGTTGTCACATGCTCCTCAAGATTAGGAGCACCGTCCGCTATATGCCGATCTGGTGAGAGCTCTTGTAGTCCGACCTTTTCTGCAGCCCCGCGGGACGCTTGAAAAAGAAGGTTAATGGTATCTCAACTTGTCAACCAAACCAGAGGCGAAACTCTTCTCTGGCTTGGAATCCGAAAAACGTTTTGTTAATACCGACACTGATCGTGGAAGTCTTCGAATTCATTATAAGATACAGATAATTTAGTATTATATTGACTTGGATTTAATTAGTTTAGTTACTTTCTAAACGTAACTTGCAACTTTAATCTCACTGTTCTCTTCTCTTTTTTAAGTTTCTACGAGAAACTGTTCTTATGATAATAACTAATTGTGTTGATTAACCTACAAAAAAGTTAATAAATATTAACTTTAAATTAAAGCGCGGCAAAAACGCCCAAGTTAACTAATTTCTACTAAGATATCGCACAAAACCTTGAAAGTTGTGTTTACTTCTTGGATAGTTAATTTTCATAACATCAAAATTTTCATCCAAAATCACTGCGAAAAGTAAATATCGTTAACATAATACAAACTGAAAGTGCTCCAAAACACATCGCGGGCGGATTTAAAGTGCGTAAGTTGCTTATCTAGTTATCCTGCTCATGATTATCCTGCACGTTTCGTATGTGTCTCTGTGAGCCCTTAAACCTTTTATAGATGTTAACAGAAAGTGTTAAAGCTCTTCCTGTCAATGTGTGTGATGATGCATAAAATGAGTAAACTATATCATGAGGTCTACAGTTTCTCGAGCGAGAGTAACAATAAAAGGAACTGGGTCGAACTGTCTGTAGCTTCCAGATTGAATCCGGAGCAATCGAACGATGTTTGTTACAGACAAAATGGAACTACCCTAAAAATAAAATGGCCAAATCGAATTTCTAAAGCAACAAGTTTGCATTTGTTAGTCTAAAACTTGCCACTTTAGTAAACGAAGACGCTCTAACCGAATTAATAGAATGAGGAATCGTAACAATAATAATTAGTTTCAGTCCTTTTAGCTTTACTCGTATAATATTCGCATTAGCTTCGCGAAGCTCTTAATACTGATTAGCTTAAGAACGAAGATCAGAAATCCATATAACTTTCCTTTCGGGGCGCCTTTAAAGGTTTCAGGGTAGGCTATTAATTAAATACGAAGTTTGAGCTTCCCGTTGTTGCCTTTATTAACACAACAATAACGATTCGGAATGGTGGTGAATCGGGACCGCCGTTAAATCGGCATTATTAATAATGACAACGAAAGGCTCCGCTTTAAGTTAGATCTCTGCTGCCAAACGAAGACCTTCGGTATGAGTTTCTATTGCATTGATTTATATCAAATAAAGGGAAAACGGGTATTTTCTTGGCAGTTAGTTTCGTGTGAGGTTTTATCCCCATTTTGATGATAGATTCCAATTTCGACACGAAGAAAGTTCTAAACTTTGGAAATTCGCCGAGTTTTCGATTTGTTTACCCGTAAATTAGTTGCGGAATGGACGTCAAGGAGAAAATGATCTCAGTTTGGAGTTGTTTCTATGTTCGGGCTTTTGTTATGTTACCCTAAATCCTTAGTTTACTTTTTAAAATTCTTCAGGATTGCCTGGATATGCAGGTATTTTAAATTTTTTCTTGGATTTTTGAAAAATGTTAGTGGAATTTCAAAAATTCGCCAATTCCTTTAACTTTCTCAAGCAAAAACTTGAACCTTGTTGGTTTTAAAAAAATTTAATCCCTTTTGTATATTGAATAGTTACTTTAATCCTCAAATACGCGGAGTTTTAAATTTTTCGAATGACTAAATGAAATTATAAATCAGCCCGATCTAAAACTGGGCTTTGTAATTAATTAGAACGGGTTCGAAGGGGTTATCTGATTGTATTAATTGGGTATTAAAAAGATGTAGAAATTTAAAACGGCTCGAAAACGGGAAATAATCAGTTAGCCAATAAATTCAATTATAAGTTTCTCATCAATGCTTTACCGAGACTACATTAATCTAAGAATGACCCGTAAAATATTTATAAAAGGGTTCTTAAAAGCTTCCATAAAATAACTTTAAGTGTTGTGCCAGAAGTTTTACGCCTTACTTACGAGATCCGAAAGGGTGTTGTCAGATTCCATTAAATATTTAGTTTTCTTGTAGTTAATAAGCAAATATTTTATTTTCAACAAATTTTAAATTTAAACTGGTTATTATTCGCATTTAGTTCAATTAAGTTCTCATTAAAGTTTTGATGAAGTAACCCCTCTCCGAAAGAAATACGAATCCTAAGGATACCAACTAACAATTTCTGTCTGTCTCAAAAAGAGAAAGGCGTAAATTAGAACGTTTAACCTTTCGAGTTTCTTTAATAAGAGACCGAGAATTCGCATTAAGCCTTGATGTATGATCGAAATCGATTTCGTTAACGAGATAAATGCTTTATCTGATTGAAATTGCGTGTTGTGTAGCAAATTCGGTCCATTTAGTTTCGAATGATATATATAGGTGGATACGTGGGCATGTCAATCAATTTCGCGAAAATACGGTTGCCAGATTTTCCAAGCTGACCGGTCAAATTCGGCTTATGTGCTCGTATTTACCACCTATTTATCGAACCCTGAAAAAAGTGCGTGGGTTTTAATGAATTCCCTGTTAAAAAAAACAACCTTTGGATTTATTTCAAAGTTTGATTGATTCGAATCAAAACATTTTAGGGAGAAATCAGTCACACTTTCGAAATTTAATATTTTTTTAAAGAATTTAATTGCTGGAATTTATTAATTAAACCTCTCAGTAATTTTTCTCAAAAGTAATATAAAACGGAGTGTCATTGAAAGTTTAAAAAATGTGAAGCTTTGACTTTAAATCTTGAAAATCTGGAAAAAATAAATAAAACTCCACAGCAGGAAAGAATTTCTGATAACGTAAAGAATTCAGATGCCGCTTTGTAGGTCCTGCCACTTCACACAAGTATGCAAACGAGAATGCAAGATGGTGTAAGCATTACGCCTCTTTGATGTCGAATTTTACATTAGCTAATTTTTATTATGAAACCAACACGTTGTTTCTTTTTTGCACATTAAAAGTAATTTAAGGCCATTCATATTTTTTTTAATTGAATAGTTAGAACATTTTTGGAAATTACTATAATTTAAATTTAGTTTTGCTGAAAAAATTGTTAAATCTATTTTAGTCTACAATTTTTGAAACCCACTTCTAGAGCGAAAACAAAGAGCTGAAACATTTCCACGGTACAAATTCACTCCAGCCCCTTGGGAACACCCTTTTATTGCCATAATTTTAAAATTTTTACAAAATATCTTCCTGACAAATCACTTAAGGTTTTCCTTAGTTTTTTGTTTTATTTTATTTGCTTATTTTAGATTTTTATTTCTCCATTTCTGTTTTATTCAATCTGTGATTTGTCCTACCGAACTTGTAACTTTTGCTAACTACTTATCACATCATTATGTTCTATAATTTCTCTGGTTGAATCGAACTAAAACTCTAATATTCAACTAAAAATAAACTGCTAGTCGAATGGGATTCCATTAAAGTTCGTATTTAAAGCTGTGTGTTTTGTCCTTTGCATATTAATGTTCATGGTATTGTCTTGAATTTGCAGATGCAGATTTAAATCTATTAATTTTCATTAATTTTTATGTTAGCCTTTTATTTTTGGAAATTATTAAAATCATTAAGAATCTAGGATGTTATTCTCAGAAACCGTTCAACATATTCTACATTAAACTCGAGTTCGTTTAAGCAGAAATGAAAATAAAACGTCCGAAAAATATCGAGATTGTTTTCTTTAAATAATGTCTGAAGAAACCCGGCTACAATGTAAAAAGTATTAAGTAAAGTACTACCTGTTCGATATAAAATGTAATTTATGCTCCATGTAGCGGGAGTAACTGTAGATGTCGAAGCGTCTTCAAATTTTACAATTTCATTTCATGCTCCATGTAATAAAAATGACACGTATAACATATTCTGAATTATTCATAAAAAAGAAACAAAAATTCAACGCCGAGAAAAAACGAACTTATTTTTATTTATAACATGTGCCTTATAAGGTTGTCACAAAGTTTATTTAACGTTTTTTTTTATGAAGATTGGAATAAACTTAGTAGGAACACAAACATAAATCAGTAGAAAAGAATTAAACATCTGACATAGCCCTACAAAATAGAATCATTTTCAAAGTGACCATTTTAAATTACAAAAATTGAATCAATATTTGTGAGAAAAGCAAGAGTTACGGTTTGGGAATTTAACGCCTTAAGGAAAAATGAACAGATTTTCGTAGATATTTAAATGAAAATTTCATAACCTGTAAGGAAATAATTTAGAAAGTTATGAGAGTCATAAAAAAGTTAAGTCGTAAAGCCTTTAAGATTCTTACTAGAATTTTCTTCGTGGTTTGTAAAGATATTAAAATCAGGTCGAATGATTCTATAATTCTCTCTTCGTTTAGATTTGTCTTGAAACAATAAAATTAATAATTAATTTAAGAGAATTAATATAAGTGTTATCAAGGAAGGTTATTAACTAGTAAATTTAAAAAAAATGTTGACTGCTGTTCATACAACATAGAACAATTCGAAACACTTGAAAGAAGCTTCACTTTGGTTTTGGCATTAGCTAAATGACTATTTAAAATTTTATTATTAATTTATAGGTTTGAGTTTGCATAGCCGACTCTTACCCCACCTCTCTTCGCCGTATTTAAACTAAACAGAACTTTTTTTGTGTTAACTCAAATAATAAAAATGGAGATTCTTACTTACTTTGATAAATATTTCTGGCAATAAGCTCTAAACTTACCTGCAACAAAAAGAAAGATTATTTAAAGGGTTTCAGTGGTTCCAATAAATACTTATAAACTTAATTTTGTACTACTTTCATTAGTATTGTTATTATTGCTATAAGTTTGATTTCCCGATTTTTTGGATCAAGAAGTAAGTGTTTTTAACATACATAAAATATTAGAGGTTAACTTCGAAACTTCAGTAAAGAAATTAAAATTGTAATTTTATTTTAGTGTTTCAAAGTTTCAAATTTAAAACAACACCATAACCTAACTGAAATAGCTATTTATGTATCAAGTTGCAAAATGATGGACTTTTTATCACCAGGCGTGAAATTGTTCGTCGAGGCGAAGCCGAGATGAACAACACGCCATGTGATAAAAAGACATGTTTTGCAGCGTGTTTCATACAAGATTTTATCCAATTCAGATAACAAAATGTAAATGCCACATCTTCTTAAAAAAGGAGTTCGGTCATCGAAGCTTTGACTTTAGAGATAATTCAAGGCCTTCAGTTCGTCAAATCCACTTTATAGCAAAAATGTTAGTTAATAATTCAAAGTTTATAATTTTGATTTTGAAATTAAAAAAGTTCTGTGAAAACCCAAGGTAAATTTTTAGTTCGTGAATACAATGAACACAATAATAAATCTTAAGACTAGAATTTTTTTTTTTTTAGTAGAATTTTGAAAGCAAACTCATAATCCAGCTTAAGGCATGATTTTCTCAAATTAAAACCGAAAACCCAAATTTCGGGAATCCCATAAAAAAATCGGTTTTCGCTTTTGATTTCAAAATTTCAAAACATAAGAAAGAAGTATTGTGTAAATTTTCAGTTTGCGAATTAAATTTACTACAGCACTATTTGGTTAAAAGTTCGAAAGTTTTCATTTTGTCTCTAAGGATTTGAAATTCAGCAAAGCTCTCGGCTCGATTTTAATCTCAAAAATTTGTATTCGACTTTAATTTTTCGGTGGACTTTTAAAACTAAATCCAAAATTAAGTTTGAAGCATTAATCATAAGTACGTATGAAGGTCAAATATCAGAAATATACAGCAAAATCAGTTAAAAATTCCAAATTCTAAATTTTTTGAAACGAAAATTCCAGGTTCAAATCTTCAGTCTGTGAACTCAAAAAATTAAAAACCAAAACAAGTCCAAATTTTAATCTAATTATTAATATCGTACCTGGAAAATCTAAATTTCAGAAATTTAAAGATACATTTTAAGAATTTAATTTCAGAGAGAAATATATAATAATTTAGTAAACGGTAAAAGCGCGTTTACTCGTATTTTCCCAAAATCTAATTATTACATTCAGCAAAAACATAAACGAAAGGAAAAGTAAGAAAAATTATTGAGTTCTTTTCGGTGTCGTAACATCGATAAGCAAAACGCGCAGCTTTCGTGTAACTGAAAATAACCGATATAAAATTTTACGTCCCATTAGAAAAAAGATGTTGAAACGTAAGCCGCGAAAAGTAACATTAATAATCTTTGATAAAAGTAAGAAACGGAGGTTTCTCTTATTTTCTTTTAATTCAAATTTAACGAAAATGGAAACGTCGTTATCATTGCTTCTCGAGCAATACCTGTCGGTTCAATGATGCACCTGGGTATTATGTCCTCCATCCCTTCTCCCAAAGGAAATCAAACATCCTGAGGTGGAAAACTCCCTAAAACACGGTGCGGCGCCCGTTGCGCTCAGGTGCTTTAAAATTTTAATCTTATTTCATTGACTGAGATAAGTTCTCGACGCATCACCTGCCAGATAGGATAGAAAAGTAGTGAAAACGCACTCGCCTAAAATTATTATATTCAAACTCGATTATCGATTTTGATCATTTTGCTTTGTGCGCTTTCAACTAAATTCATTGAAAATGACGTTTCTGGGTCAAATGTATTATCCATTAAACACGAACAACATGCAGAAGACGTATAAAACCTTACGTTAACGACCGGATTGCAAATTATGTGTGGCACTTTTAGCATTAAACGCAGATCTCCCTGCATAACTGTTATGTTCGTTGTTCATTTCAAATCAAATTGTGCCACGTTTATAGTGGAACACACGCTTATGAGGAACATTTACAACCTGGCTGTTAAATTTACTGTGCCCCTTTATAAGCGCGTTAAAGTTTTGCATTTAAAACGCTTTGTAATTAAAATAATCCCTTCGAATTTCGGCGACGAAACGGCTTACTTTTCGACCTTTGCAATTTCAAATCTATTTCATTAATGCCAACATCGGTGACGGCTGTTTCGAGTTGTTTTTAAAACATTTAGGTGATTTTCTTGTTTTCGAACGTCAGTTTTAAAACTATTTAATTAAAAGCATTTTTCGTTTGTACAAAACAAACCTCATTTTTATTTAGTTTTTGAAATGCACGAATTGCAAAAGAACGATTGTTTAATACCAAAAAGTTTACTCTAATTCGACTCTGAATTACTGAAAATAAACAGCAAGTTCTTTCTAAATTAAACTTTCAAGTGAAATTTTCCATTGCAATGACATTTTAAAGTTACGTTATCGAGTGATACTGTTTTATTCACTTTTAACTGTTTTAATCGCTGGAAGAAAGAGGCAAAAATAAACCAATGTCCACAGATGTGAAAATTCATAACGCCGCATATTTTCGAAAGTATAGCTTATTAAAGAGGAAATTTTATTAATCGCATGGTATATAAATTAAATTTTTTGAGCTATTTTCAGATTTGTCCTTCGAAGGTCAATGTCAGTGTTAACAGAACGTCTTCTGGGTTGGGACCGTGTCATTATTGAGACAGAAGAACTTGACCTTTCACCCATTTTTATTAAGGGGTTTCATCAGGAGGAAAAGGGAAGCGCCAAAAGAGCACGGTAACTTAATGTGTCAACCACGCCAGAGGCGAAACTCTTTTAGCAAGAGGAAGAAGGACACGGTAACTCAACTTGCCAATCAAGCCAGAGGCAAAACCATTCTTAAGAAAAATAGAAAAAGGCAGTGACTTTATACCGTCTGTAACCGGTCAAGCGTATGTGATGAAGACGACGATTGGTCAGAAGTGGAGGGGGCGGTGCCAGTAGCGATGGCAGACTTTCATATGTCTGATAGATGATAACCAGTGTCACGATTAAAAATCTATTATTTATTACGAAAACTGATAAAAAGCAAAAGTTTTTTAAATTCCATTTGACTTTGAAAATCGTTAGGCCATCTGGGATGTGGGCGACGCTATCATTCGGGATCTCCATAGTATTACCAACTTTGTAAGTTTGACAGTATTTATAGCAACGTGTCTTGCCCATTATCGTATATCTTCTGCATTATGTTCACCTCATCGTTTTCTCATTCAGTCTCGTATACTGATCCTTAACATCGCCCTTTCCTTGTCTTTATGACAAATTCTGAAGTAAGTCGCATATTACTCTGTGTCATAATTGTACTTTTGAACGTGGTTACATTGCGATTGATAGCATAAATGTAGAATACATGTTGTTTAAGATTAACTTTCATTTGTTTCAAAATATACCCTAGATTACCAATGCAACTAAATTCAAACCAATCCTTCCGATGATACCAGCTTTTTGGTTCATTTTCACCAGCATTATGTTATGCCCTTAATAAACATAGTCTGCCAACATTGGATTTGCCATTGAGTGTGACTGATATTATTCATGCTCATGACCTTCGCCTTCTAAAGATTAACTTCCAAGCATACAGCTCGTGAAGTTACTTTGAGCTCTTTCAACATTATCGCTACTCAAGACTACAACGTCGTCTGTAGATCTTAAATGATTCAGATTCTTTCCATCGGTCTTGACACCTTTCTACTCCCACATGAAGTTCTTGAAACGTTCTCTAATGCTAACGTGAAAAGTTTCGATGTATCACCCTGTTGGACACCTCTTTTAACGGAAGTTCTGTAGGTGATCTTCATACCAACCATAGTTTATATTATTAGATTTGAGTATTTATGCTCGACTTTTGATCTATTCATTGTAGTATTCAGACATAGTATTGCCTTGGTTCCAAAAAAATCAAAAGCTTTCCGGTAGTCGATAAATGCCAGAGGATTAAGATATGTAGAGTATAGATAACAGACTGACAGATCTGTAATATTCAACATTCGTGCAGTACCTTTCTTAAACAATATAATAACTTCTGCATTTTTTCACGGATCTGGAATTATTTACTCATCACTAAGAGTATTACTCTTCATAAAGTAGCTACTACCAATTTTATCATTCTATTCGTTAATTAATTTTCTTTTGAGGTTTGAGAATCTTCAGTTACATCACCGCTTGTCTCATATTCCTCTACATATGAAGTAGTACGTGGCTATTACTTAGTTTCAGTTTAGTTTCAGGTCGGTTATAATACCCATAACCCCCTTAACCGAGCTAAAACTTTTCTTTTTATATTAGATTTAGTTAAATTCTTGAATCTTCGGGCATTGACTTCTTCACATTCTTATTAAATTCTTCGTAGCCCTGTAACTTTCTGCCCAGTTTCCTGAATTCCTCTAGACAATTAATAATTGCACCGGAACTAAATTTCATGGTATTATGTGTACCTTTGTCAGTACCGTAAATACTACTGCCGATCGTTGACGATTGTTCAGTTGTACATAGGCTTTGGCTTCAGTTTCTTTTGAATGTGGATGTTATCTTCTACCTTTCTTCACCTTAGCTCATATATCGTTGGTTGGGTTAATTTCTCGGCCCACTTCTTCCTTCCGATGTGTGTGACAATAACAATGTTTGCTCCTGTGAGTCCTACATTCGCTCTGTATAAAAGCGTGTCCCCCGAGCTTAATGATTATGGTCACTTTGCCATTTGATTTCGTTCTAGTTAGACCCAGGAGATTTCATTTGGTATTTTAACCTTACTGTTCCAAGATTTTAAAATGTTCTTCTAGTCTCACCATGCGTAGATTGTAAATTGCAACGGAATTTTCTTCTTTTTAGTTTTTGCCTTACTTTTGAAGAAGTATAATTTATATCTAGCCCGAATCGATGAATCAATACGAGACCTGTTAGCTTACTTTCCAGGGGTATTTTTGTTTCAGAGTTCGATATTTCCTTTCATGTCTCTTTTTAATTTTGGCAATAAAACAACACGCTTGCCGTGCATGTTGACGAATTTAATTCCAGCCACTCTTATTAACCTGGAGGAACACGCTGGGAGGCAGGCCTAATTTTGAGCTACATTTAAACAACAATTAAAGTCTCCCTTTAGAACAACATTTAAACATTAGCACCGAATGTTTGTTATCAACCTACACATCCACGAACGTCCAATCACATTCGTTGTTTAAATCAATAACTATTTTCAGTAAAAACCTCTTTAATTTGTTTAACCATCACCAAAAACAGGCAATAAAATCTAAACATCGAATTGTTTTACGTGTTTAAATATTTACAAAATGTTTAAAGTGGAAGTTTAAACCGTTTGATTAGCGGAAATAACAAGCTTTTTCGTAAATAAATTTCGTTAAATTAATCCGCTTTAATTATTACATGCAAATCACCGAATAAATACGACTCGTTATGTTTTACAAATCAAATATTGTTTCCACTGCTTTTATTGCAAAACAAATTTCGAACTAAAATCGTTCTCGTAATTGACCTTTATGTGTTTGCTTTGTGCCTTCGGTGCTTATGTACAGTCGATTTTTACATAGGTTTTTCAAAACTGTTATTAAAAAGTAAGGCTGTTGATTCTAACGGATAATCCGAATAACCGGATATTTTTTCAAGATTTATCCGGATATATTATTTTTAGAATAATCCGAAAGCGGTTAACCAGATAATATTTTATCCGCGGATAAACGGATATTATATTATCCGTAAGACAAACGGATATCAATTTATCCGCCGGATAAACATTTATCCGCTGATAAGCGGATATTATTTATCAGCCGGATAAACAACTATCAGCGGATAATTTTTTATTCTGGATAATTTCATGACATTATTAAACAACAAAACAACTAACCAACTTAGATTTTGCTGTCTGCAACTCTGCATTCTATTGATTCTATTAATACTGAAGAAACTAATTTTTGTAAATTTAAATTTAAAAAATCAAAATCTTTCAGTTTAAGTTTCTATTTCTCTAATTTTAAGGTGTTCATAGTTTTAAGATTTTATATTTTTTTGTACCTAAGGGTGTCTATTGTTTTTTAATAAATAAAATTTATATAAAACCGTTTTTTTATTTTTTGTCGCGGATAGAAAATATCCGTGTTATCCGTAGATGAAAATTATCCGCGGATAAAAAATATCCGTTTTATCCTCAGACATAAATTAACCGCGGATAAAAAAGTATCCGTGTTAACCGCAGATAAAAATTATCCGCGGATAAAAAATATCCGTGTTATCCTCGGATAAAAGTTATCTACGAATAAAAATATCCGGTTATTCGAAATCGGATAAAATCGGATAACCGGATAAATTCTCATAACCGGATAACCGGATAAAAACTTTAAATTTCAACAGCTCTATTAAAAAGGCTTTATTTGCCCTTCGTTCATTACAAAATTTTTGAATTATATTTTTTATTGTTTCAACTTTTGTTTGCGTTTTCCTAACATTTTTTTGACTTCCGACACTATAAGAATTTGGGACAAATTTTGAGAATCTGTTGCTCTATCTTTTGCGTGTTTGCAGTTTAATGGAATAATTTTTGATTTAGCGGTATTTTAAAACATTTTAAATTTTTAATAAAAGGTTCTCCCACATGCAAGAATATCAATTTTCAATGCAATGGAATTTTGATCAAAAACTAAACAAACAAATATGCTAAATATTTCAAAGGTGTTACGCCAGAAATGCTTTGATAAATTGTACGATAATCTATTATTTCTTCTTAGTTAATACATTTGGCATGTATTAATCAGTTTGATATCAACGCCACGTGTTTGATGGTTCGATTACCTACAGTTGTTAAAATTTATCGCTTCGTGGGATCTTCGTAGCATGTTTACTGTAAATAACTTGTAAATTATCTATGACTATGCAATTTTACGCCTTCTAAACGGTATGTAAAGTTCTAATTTATCACACTTGTGCCATAATTGAAACTCATTCCGTAAAGTAAATGGCAGAAGTTACTTTACATACTATAGACTCCGTTTTTATAATACAGCTCGAAAAATATAGAAACAATAATTTGTCTTCGGAGATGAAATTTACATTTAAAATAATATCTATAATTTTTCTCTTCATATTTTTTTCTTATGGTTGTAACTAAAATAAATGTGCAATAGGGTGGCCTTCGGTTGTTTGAGATTTTCCAAAATGAAATATTTTCATTTCTCAACCTCCAGTCCTCACAGAAATGCTCTGTATAAATTTTCAGCTCAATCAGAAAATATTAAGGTGATCCCCAAAGGCCCTAAAATTTTTAGTTTAAACAATATGGGTGTTTTTATATAAAATTGTTTTTATCTCCTTTATAATTCTTTAAAAAATATATATACTATAATTGACACATAATTTAATTTATAATGCATTTTGCTATGATCATTACTTCATTAGGTACTTACATGTCTTAATTATTAAACTTCAGTGGTTTTTGGGATATTGTTTACCAGTTACACCTAATTATTTGTGTGATTTAATTGCATCATCATCAAAGTGCACTCCAAAACCTTTAGTCGTAAAAGAAGTTCTAGTTTTTTTGGGAAACAGCACGAATATCTATAAAACGAAATCATCATTGCATTAAAGACATTATATCACTGTATTAAGAATGGCACGATTTACAGAAGAAGTTTGTTAGACAATCAGATGTATGAAAAAAATAACGAAATTCGTCGATAAATTAGAAGATTTATTTGATATTGCCCATGAGAATGTGTTAAATATAAATAAAAATAAGCAATTTATATTATTAAAATGTAAGAAAAGACCACCAGATTCCATGCCTGGCATTGATCGAAAGTTTGAAGCAGCTGAAGAAAAAAACAGGAACGCATAGAAAAGGAAACAGAGAGAAAAAAGAAAACCTACACAGAAATGGAACCACGAGAATTCTCATTTAAGCCGTGAGTCATGCTCGGTGGATGGCAAAAATTATTTATGCCCTTAAAATATATTTATTCCAAGGTCAATTTAAATTGACCAAGGAAGAGAAGGATTCAATCAGGAAGGTATGTATATTTCTTCTCCACCTTTATTTACGAGCTTGGTTTCTATCGCCGTTGGCTGTGAAAGCTCCGCATCACGATTACAATTTTTTTAGTTGAAATTAATCGAGGATAAGGACGTAGATCCGAAAATTGGTAGTGTTGCTGTGAAGAGCATTCTTTGATAAAGAAGTCCTTACTTACTTACTTACTTAACCCTTAACCGGTCAAGCTATTTTACTAACAGTACCGGACAAGGTGTGTCTACTAGGCACACTGCAATTGCAGACATTCTGCAACATGTGCCTGACAGGTACAACTGACCGGTTGTGTAACAAAAAAGTTTAATATTTTTAATATTCTAAAGAGAAAAAACTTATCAACAAAAGCAAAAGCGTAAGTAATATACACTAGTGAAGGATAAATAAAATACCCAAGGCCCAATCATTTTTCTGCGAAAAAATAGAGCAACATGTGCCTGACAGGAACAACTGACCGGTTGTGTAACAAAAAAGTTTAATATTTTTTTTAAAGGATCTAAAGAGAAAAAATGTATCAACAAAAGCAAAAATGTACGTAATATACACTAGTGAAGGATAAATAAAATACCCAAGGTCCAATAATTTTTCTGCGAAAAAATAGATCCGAAAAACCATCAGGATGTGCCTGTCAGGCACACCTTGACCGGTTAAGGGTTAATCCTGTAGCTCCATAGGAAGCATAGGGCGTCCTGGGACGTTTCTGTAGCAGGGATAATAGTGCGAGGTCGCTAGTCTTGCAGTATGATAAAGAAGTCCTACTAGACATTAAAGAAAATATGGCGACCAAAATGATGACTACAGAAGACAGCGATATAGAAAACCAAATAAAACGGTACACAGTTAAAAATGAATATATCAACCGTTTAAAAGAAAAAGAATTCTCAGACTTTATTTCGGATGAATCGAAAACCTTTTTCTCAAGATTTATTTGAAAAGCACAGTGGTAGTTAACGGTGTGGCTGAGAGAGAAGTGAAACACAAGAATACCGCAAAATTCTAACCAAAGACGAAATAGAAAAGTAATACATTGTACAGATTATCGGTGAGCAGAGAAAAAAGTACCCAAATGCTACCAAAACTTATAGATTTTCCTTTTGTTTTAAATTTAACTAAATATATTAGCTAATTTTTATTTGACGTAAATAATGGTATGAGCCAATTTAATGCAAATAAAATGTTCTTCCTATAATGTTTTTAGATTATTTTCCTTCCAAACTACTTTTGACAATGAAATAAGAACGTTTCATATAGGAAATACCAATCATCGGTAAAACGTGAAAATTTAGGGCCTTTGGGAGCCACCTTAGTGTAATCCAATTTAACTGAAATTTTGCACAAAGTCCTTTTTTATGTATTGGGAGACGATTAGGGGTTCGGAGTAAGAAATTTTAAAAGTCGAAAAATGGAGACCACCTTGCATATTAGTGCATGTACGTGAAGTGTCGTTATACGAGAACACTAGAATTCGTACGTCCATAATTTGCCACATTACGTGCTTAACCTAAAGCCTTTTCGTGTTAATTAAATTAATCTTAGAAAAATCTTCAATTTACTTTCAGTCATTGGTCATTGTTATTCTCTTTTAAAGTAAAAATAGAATTTTATAAACTTAAAGCTTATCGACATAATTGAAGAGTTAGAATACCTTTTTTCTTATCTTTACGAATTTCAAATGGATTTATTTAGTATTGCCGTAATAATATTCCAAAATTTGCAAGGAGTACGATGTTTTACTCATTTAGCTTGCATTCCAAACTTCCTGAAAAGAAATTTCATTCTAGTAAAAGCTTGTTCCAAGTTTAAACAAAAGTAAAAAGAAAATCGTAATACAAAATTCATTTTATTCTATGCTTTTCGCCTTTTTAAGCTGAATTCATTCAGGAACAGCAGAAATGCATCGGTAGCAAATTTAAAGCTTCGTAAATTTTACAAACAGCATTGAAGAATATGGAAATTGAAAAATAGGATTCATTATAATAGAAATATCAGTTCGAGTTAAGTTTGTTAATTATAGTGAAAGAGATTGAGGGAATTTGGTCAAAAATACTGGACTTAAAACTTGCGAATTGCAATTATTTCTGCTTCACTCAAGCTTTTAATTGACAACAAACCAAAAGCTGCTTATTGAAAATTTATTTTTTATATTTTAATACTTCATCTGTTTTTAAATGTGTTATGTATAAATATTTCCCTGTTGTAAATATTTATGGAAAACTCCAGAAATCAACCAACGAGCTCCAAAATTGGTACCGGATAAACTCCTCCTTTTCCTCACTAATTTTACCCGTGCTTATCCATGCTTCCGTTAAATTGAATTCATCGAACAGCGTTCGCATACCTGCCTCGTAAAACCGCAACGTTCCAAAAATTCCAAATTCTGAAATTTATCTTGCTGCTCATATCGTAAAAATTTCTTTATTATTTTCGTGTGCAAAATTAACTCATATTTTTGCTTTGCTTTCTCGTTTGTTGTAAATCGTAATAATTTTTTTTATTTTGTTAAATTTTTTCTTGTTTTTTTTACAACCCTTTTTATACAAAATGCAGCAGTTGCAACTAAAAACCTCTTCAGCTCTTTCTTTTGCCCCTTTTTCTTTTAACTAAAATTAAAAACTGTCATTAACTTTAAAAATTCCACCGACACTTTATAACTAATTAGTAATTAGGTTCTGAAAATCAATCAGTTTCAATAATTCTGTCGGGTTTTCAGTTAGAAAAGTTTTGTTCCCAAAAAGGAAGCATTAGTTTCTGGTTCATCGAGTAAGTTTTTCAGTGAAAACAAATAGAATTTAATTCGATAAAAACGAGCATTTATACTTAAAACGAGGGACATGGAAGCAATACGTAAACATCGAAATTCACTGCTGTGTAAATACGTTTTATTTATGTTATCAAAAAAAATTCACGATAAGGGTTTGTTCTTGACCTACATCTCCTAAAGAATTTATTTCATCAGAGCTCCAGTAAATTTTCTCGGGCGATATGGTAGTAAATAGCTAAATCGAATATATTTGAAACGCCAACTGAATTGATAATGCTAATCGCTTGTGATCCTATTTTTTAAGGATAAAAAACTCTCGAAGTTTATATGTTTAGGGTATTTAGAGTTACGAATGTTTGATTTTGGAGTTTAAGTTTACAATTTGATAAGAATTCTATGAAAAACTTAATGAGCAGAAAATTTAAGAAAATATTTCGATTAACAGTTCCTGAATGGATAAAAATAAAACTAAAAGCCTGAGGGAAAAACTCGGCGAAAGTGCCAAAATATCGGAAACGTTTTCGTTTCTTGAAAATAACTGAAATTGACAGGGAGGGTTATTTATATTGGAATTACACGTTTAAAACCGAAATAAATGTGCTTATATGTGTATGTGACAACAGAGCTCTACCATTTCCAGATTTTTATATAAATTTTATACAAATTTTTCAGTTATTACTGTTTGCTTTTTTCGAGAGAGGATTTTAAATTTTCAGAATTGTTATACAGATAATAAAATTTTACTTTGCAAACTTAGCTAGTAAGAGAAAATCATTTCAGAACTTTTATATCTGAAGTTGGTAAAAAAAGGAAACATTTGCGTTTGAGTTAAATTTCACAGGAGAAATGAAATTAAAGATAAAAAGAAATTTTAATAGAACGTACGTACAAAGAGCTTGATGTTGTCCTTCATCACTGAAGCATAAAGTAAATTTAAGAGTTTTATATACTTTGCTCTTGGGCTATATGTTGTTTTGCATTTTTTTTTATTTACCTTTGATCTAATTTTTTAAACTGTGACCGGACATTTTTATATCTAACGTGGGTTGAAAGCTACGGATTTTAAATTAAAAATTTGATTTGGTTTCTTCTTTCTGAAAGCGATTACTTGAAAAAATTTTCACAAACTTTTTAGCACCTGAACCAAAACTCATTAAAGGATTTCTGTTGTGATTTTTGTATAATTTTCCGCATTAACGTGTCGGTATTTCCATAAACGTAAATAATTCAATAACACAAAAGCCGAAAATCCTTAGATTATTCATGCGGTCTGACATAAAGTACGTTTATAATCTTGTTAGTTATAAAATCCAGTGCATTGTGCATATAGAACGAGTTGAGTTAATTAATTAACGTCGTAATTTAATACCACATGATGCCACCTTAAAGTGAGTAGCCGAATGAGGTCTCCCTCTTCGGGCAATAATTAATAATAAGGACGTAATTGCGGCTTTAGCTGCCAACGTGGTGTTGTAACAAACGATGCTGCACTGCCAGAATCGTTAGAACGGCTTGACGGCGCCAGAAACTACCGCAACTACGATGCACCGTCAAATTCAGCGCTAAACATAGGTTAACTTGTTGGATTTTGAAACTTTGTTAACGCTGCACAAGCGGTTAAATAATCACCTGTGTTAGTTTGGGATTTTCTCCAGCTTTCCGTCTGGTTGTTCTCGTTTAACTGAATCAAGAGAAAATTACGCCGCATGCATTATGCACCCAGCCAAAATGCAATTAAGAAACATCGCACCATTTTAAAAATGCAAAGCTTGCGGGAATTTTACTGAGAGATTAATTTAGGATTAAAAAATTGATTACAAACCATCGTCCTTCCTTTTTAACTTGTGCTGCTTAGTATGCACAACATTTTCAGAATTTAAATTGACCGTTTCTTAACTCATTCAAGAGAATTATGGTGAACTTAGAAATATATACCGGAAGATTTTCTTTTGCTTAACACTTCCTTTTCCTATATATAATACTTAATTACTTTTCATTCAAAAACTTTTAAGATGTAACTTCCAGAAAATGTCCAAAATAGAAAGTCTTTGATCTATCGAAAATTTTCAGCGAAACTACTTAGGATTGATATTTCAGTACAACCACACTTAGCCATAATTTGAACCGCCTTCTTCTTCTTCTTCTTTAGCCTTATTGAGTCCATTTTTGAACATAGACCTCTTTCATGGTGTTCCATTTATTTCGATCCTGGGCAGCTCGTCTTCTTAATATCGTCTGTCCGTCTTGCTTGTGGTCGTCCCCTTTCTCTTTGTCCAAGGTATGGTCTCCATTGTAAAATGACGTTGTTCCATCTTTTGTC
The DNA here is from genome assembly GCA_963082815.1 of Melanotus villosus. NCBI lineage: Eukaryota > Metazoa > Arthropoda > Insecta > Coleoptera > Elateridae > Melanotus > Melanotus villosus. The sequence continues at coordinate 57,339,693 of OY720418.1, read as the reverse complement.
TTCCAAACGTGCCACATGTTCAGCATAGCTCCATTTTAATTCGGATATTTCCTGTGCTATGTCTTTCACTTTCGTAACTGTACGTATCCACTTATTTGGTTTTAGATCTTTTAGAGATATGTTAAGCATTTGCCTTTCCATAGCTCTTTGCGTAACACGTAGTTTTTCCGTATTTAATTTTGTGGTGGTCCAAGTTTGTGCTCCATATGTGAGCACCGGTAGCACACATTGGTTGAATAATCTAGATCTTAAGTTAATTGGGATTTTCTTATTTTTGAGTACGTGTGAGAGATTTCCGAAAGCTGCCCACCCCAGCCTCCTCCTTCTTAGTATTTCATTGGATTGATTTTCCTTGCTTAGCATGATTTCATTACCTAAATAGATATATCGATCCACATTTTCTATTTCGTTATTGAAAATTTTTATTTGTGGGTCTGTATGGCACATTACTTTTGTTTTTTGGTAGTTCATTTCAAGGCCTATTTTTATTGATTCTCGTGCTAGGTCTTCCAGCATTTGTCCAAGGTGCTCTATGTTATCTGTTATTATCACAAACTTCGTCAGCGTACCTAAGGTTGTTGAGTCTTCGTCCATTAATAACTATTGCTTTGTCGTTCCAATCCATTTTTCTGAAAACATCTTCGAGAGCTAGCGGAAACAGCTTCGGGGAAATCGTATCTCCTTGTCTTATTCCTCTTTCGATTTTTATGGGTTTCGTGTCTTCGTGCATTTTTATGGTAGATGTTGCTGTTTTATATATATGTGTGTTAGAAGCTGTGTGTAACGGTGGTCAATTCTTGCGTTGCTAAGTGCCTTTTCTATGGCCCAATGTTCTATAGAATCGAATGCCTTTCGAAAATCGACGAAAGCAAGACAGATATCTAAGTTGAACCGCCTTAGGTCAACTTAAACCGGAACTGAAATATTTCAGGATAGGCTTGAACTGGCTTAATTTAAGTGGATTCGGACTTTACTGAAGTCACAGTTTAAAAGTCAAATTTGTAGCGAAATACCTACTCTTACATCATTGAAGGCTTAGTTTTGTTTTCGGACACTTAAAACTCTTCAGTTTTTTAACTAAACTTGTAAATTTCGAAAATTATCAGAGTTTATCATTAACGTGTCATGTTTTCCTCAAAAATTTGTTTAAAATATAAAAAAATTATCTTTAAAAATACTATCAGAGAAAGATCAAAGTCAAATAAATTCTGCAAGGTTCGTATATTTATTTGAAAAACATGCCAGTTACGGCTTTTACACTTTTAAAATTATTTTAATTTATTGTTTACAACGTGACAGACGTATACAATTTGAATAATTTCAAACGTTTCTTTTGGAAAGTTTTAAATGCAAAAATATAATCTCTCATTGTCTTTTTAGGTCGCTTTTTGTTTATAGGATCAAACTAAACAATTGATCGATTGAGCAATTAATTTAGAACAATTATTGAGATACGTGGCACCCGTAAGCCTAGTAAATAAACAATGAAGTACACACATAAGCAGAAATTGTTAAAAGTCGGAGCAAAACCTGCTTCAATACACATGATTAGGAACAAATGTTTCATAGTCTACCAGACAATAACATCTCGTCTCGCTACTTTCTGATACCTCCTCGTATGACGTATATACATTTATAAACGTTTTTGAAAATATTGCCTTCTTATTTCCGTTTTTCTCATTCTTCTGCTCTAAACAAACCTTTTCTATTAAATTTTGTCAGCAGTTTTACTACTATTGATATTCTGAAAATTTCAAGTAAACCTTTGAAAATTTTCTAAAATTCGTAACAAGCTATCAAAGAAAGATATAAAGCAGTACCTTAAAATGTTAATTATCAAACACCTCGCAAGGTAATGGATGAAACAAGTTTGAAAAGGCATTTCTGACATTAATTACTAAAACCTTATAATTTTGTTTGGTCGTTTTAAAGATTTTTTGTTCAGAATTGAAGTTTTAGAAATCAACTTTTATTAAACTTTTAGGTTAAATAATTTTTATCCCAAGAAATGATCCTTGAATACTCTTATTTCTAAAAATTATTAAAGGTTTAATCATTTTTACTTCCCCTCAGTAATAAGAACTTTTAAAATTGCACATTTTTATTTAAAAAAAATTGTAATGATTTTTAGTTTTTCTTTTTTCAAATATTTTAATTTTTTTACTTCTCTACATAAGTGGGAATTTTTCAAAGCTTTTATTTAAATTTTCATTTTTAGTGCTCATTCGTCTTTCTTGACATTTTAATAGGGACATTTCGTCGTTAACTGCCTTCAATATGAGGTTTAGTTTACTTTGTCTCGAGTTTACTAAGAAAATTTTAGATTGATACTTTCATAAATCTAATTTATAATAAATTTGCCAATGGGAATTAAGCACTTGAGGCATTAAAATATGCTAAATTTGTGTAATCTTTTTTAAAATTTTCTATAACCTATTTAATTTTTTTATTGAAGTAATTTGTTTCTAACTAAACGTAATTATTTCTACCTACAAATTAATGTAGTTTAATTACTCCTAAATTTATTTTGCTTTTCTACGTTTTCTTTTTTTGTATTTAAAAAGAGGGGGAACAGAATTATAAGTGTTGAATCAAAAGTTTATGTTGTTTTCTTATTGTTTCAGGTGAATTTTAGGTTGTGGGGATGTCGTAGTTTCAAATCCCGATGAAACGCGTAAGTGATTATGTTATTGGTATTACTTGACTTTAATGTGGCTAAAAGCAAACATTTATCTTTCTGTAAATATTCAGACGATTACCTTTGTAAAAAACTGCCTCTTATTTGTAATTTTAACCTCTAACGCAAATGATTTTTTCATTTTAGGAACGTTTTATTTTTATAAGCGTGATTTAAAATTTATTCTCAGGTTATTTAGCCACGAGACAGTCAATACTTAGAAAATTACACTTTTAGAAGTACATATAGAAAATTCTGAATTCTCAAGTATGTTTTTCTGGAAATACAGCGTAACTCAAATTAAATTTTTGAAGCAGGATTCATATTTTCTAATAAGAATGTATCAAAAATCCCAGAAAAGTAAAATAAACATATCCCAAACTTTTAAATTTTGAAATAACACTTAACTAAATTAAATCGATAATTCTAAAGAATTTTTGGAAAACAATACTAAAATAAAACTTAGAGTACCTAAGTACTGAATATTTTTTACTGAATATTCGAAATTTTACAAATGGATTGTTGTCCTTCAAACCTTTTTGAAAATAAGTTAAATTAATTCACCAATTGGTTTTTTGAATAATTTCAATGTTAATTCAAAATCTTTCAGGAAAATTGACGCAAAAAAAACTCAAATGTTGAGAGTATTAAGAACATTTGCTACTTCAGAAACTATAGCTTCGGTGGTCACATAAATTTTCTGTAATATGTATTTCCAACTTCTCTGCTTTGTAAATCCTAATACTAACTTTATTTTAAAATTGTTGATTTTGATAGAATTCAACACTCAAAAACGTATTTAAAATATTTTAAAATTCATGGAAAGTTTTCAGCAATGAACTAATGAAATATTTTCTTTTGTGACTTTCATGACTTGGGATCATAGTTTTAAGTTATAATTTAGCTTGATCTAGAAAATAAGCTTTTAATTTTTTGGTGTTTTGAGTCAGTGGTGTCACAAATTAATAAAAAAATAAATATATCAAATCGATATGCAAGTGTCAACTACCAAGAAATACCAAAATCTGCCACTATTCTAGTAGATTTTTTTTAATCCTTTACTCTTTCGCAACATCTTAATCACTTTTAAAAAGTTAAACTTACAACGAAATAATTCTACCACACAATATTTTCTCTCGCGCAAAACGTCTAAAACATAAGTCGATCTTTTGTTATATTAGGTGGAAGTTTTCATTGATGAAAGTGTATCGTCTGTGGTCTTTATTGGGTTCACTGCAGGTTATGTTTATCGTGGGAGCGCTTTCCGGAGCGATTCAGTTGACTCGAGTGGATTGTAGCTCAGATTCTCTGGATACCGTTCGCTCAAGTCTCATCTTCGGAGCTTTCGAAGCAGTTTATTATAAACGAAGTCGGGTTTATGTTTCAAATTAAGATTTATGTAATTTATACAGGAGTTTTGTGGTTAAATACTTTTGAAAATAGAGCTCTTACCAACAAGCTGAACATCTGCAACTTCTGTTGAGGAGGTTTCTTAGGCGGGCGAAATTATTTGTTCTTGAAGTAATTGATGGGCTAGAATTCTTGATTTCTCGGGATGTCTTTGCATTTTATTGACGTTTCTTAATTTTAGTAGAAATTTGAATTTTTTTAAATCCTCAGTTTTAAGCTTCAAGCTCTCTTAAGTAACTATACCTGTTTTCACTCACTTTTCTTCTCTCGCTTTCGCTTTGTTGTTACAGTTCTAAATTCAAGCTCTTCTTAAATCATCTTCCTCACTGCTTCAAGTCACTTTTTCTCTCGTTTCTGTTTTCCCGCCAAAGCCCACCAGTAAACTTCTTTTAATAAAAATAATAATAAAGTTTATTTCCCTCAGACCTTACAGGTATGGGCACGTCATTTACAAAATAAACATTTTTTAAATTGATGTCATACTAGCAACTTGCTCCAACCACATTGCGCTTTTTCTAAATCATTTTTCAAATTAGTATCCTCTAAGAGTTTCTACATAAACCTTCTAAATTTACATCTTTCTTCTTTTATTTTCATCCCCCCCCCCCCCCCCCCTGAAAAGAAAACAAAAATGCATCTTAATTTTCCCTTTCAAATTTTGTTTTCAGTTCGAAATTAAAATCAAATTTTTTTTAAAAAGAGCATCTTTAAATTTCTGTAACTTCCGATTTTCACATAAAAGAATTGAAATTTGACATGAAGTTTGACGTGTTATAACTAGTGATTTATGTGTAAATCAAAGCTGTACGCTTTATAAGCCTCTAACTTCTATACTTCTATGTTCTTCAATATTATGTCCCCATTTTTTCTTCTAACTTTCCCCACGTTCTAGTTCCGAATTTTTCTTAAGGCCTCCTTCTTCTTCTTCTCCCGGCGGTACGAAGCAGCAGCACTCAGGCCCTAGGCTCATTGTGCATCCGCCGCAAATTAAGGGATGCCTTCGTACAAACCGGCATCTAACCCAAAGGCTAAGATTTTGTCCATAGAGGCGCTCCGTGTATCTGTCACTGGGCACTCAGATTAATCGAACCAAGTTGGTTGAGCCGAGCCTTTCCAGGGCCCCTCGACATTCCGTGGCCAGTTTTGATTTGGTTTTTACAGAGCTCAAAGCTTTGGGTGCTGCTTGACTGTCGGAGCATATATAGATATGTCTGTTCTGGTAGCCTCTGACGAGGTTTTCCTAGGCACATGCCAAGATTGGAAAGACCTCAATCTGGAAAACGGTAGGAATCTTGCTTAGTGCGAGAGACAATTTCCATTCCAGGCAGGTTGCTATAAATGATCCACAGATGATCTGACGAGGTCCTTGAGCAGTAATGAGCATTCATCTCTTGTAGGGACCCCGTAATTTCTGGTGAAGAAGTAGCAGGGTTACACTATATCGCTGCGAGCACTACGCAGCGGGTCAGACTCTATCAAGGCCTCCTGACAGTGACTCAGTTTAGTCTTCGTGTATGCTCTTCTTTCCACCTTCTTTACAGCCCTAGTTAGAATCAAATTCCTGCCTTATGTCAGGATAACGACTTGCTCTAACCATCTTGTTCTTTCTCTAAAACGTTTCTCAAATCAGTTGTCTAAATATTTCACCTTGAAGGCTTAATATTTCTCCTCTGAATTTACTTTTTTGAATTTAAACGCTTCTTTTATTTTTAGGCTTCAATTTGTCTATATTGTTTGAATATCCACAAATTGTTTATTTTAGAAAGTTTCTTAAATATATTTTTCATATTCCTTTTTTTTATCGTCCCAGTCCTGAGCCCCTATTTTACAATTCTCTTTGACCACCAGAGTTAATTGTGCATTGGTCTTTTGCTTGTTGTTTCCTTGTTTTAACACCGTGGTCGGATAGTTCTTTTCGAAATTTGGTCTGTATCAACCCAACAACTTGACTTAACTACTATAGTGACATGTGCTCTGATCACTTTAATCATACATAATAAAAGGTTTGAATCTATATTTGGGAGCTTTAACAAAAAAATGTTGCTTGTGACACGTACCTAAATCGTTTTTTGGGACTTTTGTTACAAAAATAACTATTTCCTGTGATTTTTGATCTACTGCTAAGCTTTTTTCGCAGTTTTCTTTGTCAAATTTCATGTTTGAAAAGCGTAAATCGCTATTAGGAGGTCACAAGGGTTACGTTTGGGATATCGGTCCTTTACATGTAAGATAATTTTCCAAAGGCGCTTCGAAACCGATATACAGTGAGCACGTAAAGGTTGGAATAAATTCGATAAAATATTTATTGGGCAAGTAAGAAAATAATGCTCGGACACGTCGATTTTATTTTTTAGATGCGCATTTTTTAGTGTACGTATATTTTTTATTACGTCATCCATATTCGAGTTATGACGTCATCATCAGTTTTTTTAAATGTCAATACCCTCTTTTGATAGTATCATTTAAAAGAGCGCATTTTTCTGCGTATAGACACCAAATTTCATGGTATGTTATATAACAATATTTTCGAGAAATTAGTACCACAATTGTTGCACAATTTTTTATTGACGGCGCATTAAATGCTGAAAAACGTTCGATTTTTTTACAACAACAGATAATTCCCGCGCTTGTAGCACTATATCCAAATAATCAAAATCCCCAAATGCCGGACGAATCAATATGGTACCAACAAGATGGCGCGTCACCACATCATTCACAGATTGTGCGTGATTATCTGAATCGCCAATAGATGGATATTGTCAAGAGGTGAATGATATGCAATTTCAACGTTTAATTTAATGGGTTTTAGTTGTATTTATTATTTCTTCTATTGTTATTTCATTACATTGTTATGAATTCTAAAACGTTTTTTTTCGAAAATATTGTTATGTAACATACCACAAAATTTGGCGTCTATACCCAGAAAAATGTGCTCTTTTAAATGGTATTATCAAAAGAGGGTGTTGCTATTTATAAAAACTGATGATGCCGTCATAACTCGAAGAGGGATGACGTAATAAAAAATATACGTATACTAAAAAATGCGCATCTAAAAAAGAAAATCGACGTGTCCGAGCATTATTTTCTTACTTGCCCAATAAAGATTTAATTGAATTTATTCCAACCTTTACGTGCTCACTGTATAATTAAAGTCGTATTTTCCAATAATTGACCCGAAGCCTTGAATTATGTTTCAGAAGCAAAGATGTTTCCTTTCGATGTATAAAATGTGAGCTTATTTATAAACAATCAATATTTAAAAACATTGATAACTTACCAATATGTAACTTTACAAAATTCGTTTCGTTTTTGTTTGCCGACTGTTCGAAATGTTGTAATGGTAGATCTTTTAAAATTATATTAAGTTTCCTCCGTATATTATGCATTACTTTTACTGTTTTGTGTAACGTGATGAGCAGACATGCTTTCAATCGTACTTTGTGCCTTTCCTTATACATATATTCTTTAAGCCAAAAGTATTGCTTTCCCATAATTTTCGTTTACTGTATTTTCTAAATTTTTCCTGGTAAAAATACATTACTAATGGACAAGCTTGGTCAGCCTTTGTGTCCTTTTTATTTTATTTAAATTTAAATTAGCTTCATTATAATTTTTTATTCTTCAATTCAAATATATTACAGACAGGCAAGCCTATATTCGGATTTTGCATTTTTTTTTTTAATTTTATTGTCTTCCAATAATATTTTACTAATTTTTTCCAAACCAAAAATGTGATTGGCAAATAGACAGATCTACCGTCAGATTCTGTAGCCTTTTCCTCTAATTATGAGCCATGCCTTCTTTGCACATAGCTAACTTCATCTACTTATCATTTGCAATTATTTTTCGAGCCAAAAAGCGTGACATACAAACAAATTTTCAGCCCAGTAGTCCAGTATAATAGTTCACCTGGTTGTCTCCCTCAAGGCATTTTCAAATTACGGTTTTTAACAACCAGTATCTTCATTTTACGTTTCCAATTCGGTGTTTATTATTAAAAACTGCCTCCCTTCAACCTTCAATGCCGCCCTGTCGGTCAAATTGTATTTGTTTTTATGCTATTAATCTGAATTGAATTTAATTTTGTTAAAACTAAAACATCTATCTTGTATTATGCGTGTTGTGTTTGAAATTATGAAGTCTCTCATTTTTTGTTTCGTAGTTAGGGCTTCTCCATTTTCGTTCTTCGCTCTTCTTGAAAAGATGTTATAATCAAAGTTCTTCCTCCCTACAATACAAACCCTCGGATGTCATATCCATACCTCTTCTACTCGTACATCTTATTATCGCGGTTTAATTCTTGTCTTTTTCCTTTCGTAAAAGTTTTTTATCTTCTTATATTTAAAGTACTCCCCCAAACCTCATTGGGGAATTAAAAATTAAATTCTTCAGGTTAACTTATTCACTTTCTTTTACTTTGAATTTAATAATTTTAGAGTGATATACATAAACGTATCTGCTTTTTGGTATTTTCTGAACCTAAAATATTTGAAACGAGTCTACCAAAGATATCTGCAGTTGAAAGCCTAGATTTCATTAAAATACAACCAAAAGTGGCATTTGGTGATTCAACTCTGACGTGTATAATCAATCAAGAGCTTCATTCTCTGTATTTTTCGAAAAAATCCACGAATTTGCAATATAATCAAAACTCTCGAGCGAATTATGCAGATTGCGTATCGCATTTAAAAATCTATACACGACAGGGTTGTTTGTTGTCGTTGAATTTTTCCACCCTTTCGGGATAAAACTAAAACCCAACGGATGCACACAATTTATGGCCGTCCGCGTTCACCAATTTCAAATTGGGATCAGATTTAACATCGACTTTAATTAAATGATCATTATAACTATGCAAACTAAATTCATCTCTCTCGATACAGAATTATATTTCCGAATTTCGTTATGTTAGCAGTAGACGATAAAATTCCCAAACTAGGTTTTGATAACTTTTTGATTGGAATACGAAGAAGCCGAGTTGCATTTCTCAATTTTATAAATTGCGCATTGCAAGGGTCTTTTCAACTCGAGAATGACATCTGCTGCTTTCTTTACATAAGTTTTATTTCCTCAGGTATATTGAATTGAACTTGCCCTTCCGCTTATATTAGAAAACTTATAGGGAAACTATTTGTGTTTGGTTGAAAATGGTGCGTGTTCTGTCGGGAAGTATTTTCAATTTGGGAAAATTAATTTATGATCGATTTTCATATTGGGATCCGTTTTAATTCCACTAAGCTTCATTTCATAGCGAAAGTTCATTAGTTTTACCTTTTAAATTTTCTTTTTTGGCAGTTTGAAAATTCAATTATAATTTGTGCTTTTAAAGGTTTTTAAAAAATGTCAGGTTTTATAGTTTTAACATGATATTTAACAATTTTAACAACGCTTTGGTCCTGACTTAACAACTTCTACCTTTACTTTAAGTTTTAATTTTTAATCTCTTGAATTAGAATTTCTTTTAAACTTTTATTTGAACTCAAATTAAAAAAAATTTAACCTAACTTTTTAACTGGTAAGGTTTAAATTCAAAAACGAGCAGATTTTACCTCTTTCTCGGCCTTTTTTCTAACGTATTAATTTTGAGGTTTAATCCACATGGTAACTAAGTAATTTAAGTTATTCAGTTGCAAGTTCCATAAGAATTCCCCTTGGTGAACTAACTACTATCCGTAACACAAAGTGCTGTAAAATACTTTAAATGTTCAGCTAGGAAGTTTCCTTCGAAGCAAACTGGCAGGACTCGATTTTATTATAGTACAATAAAATGGCGATATAAGGAACGAAATTTCGAAGTTTTAAATACAAAACATTGAAAAGTAGTTAGCACAAAACTTAAAACTTTTAAAGTTTAAATAGTTAATAATTAAACAGAGTCAATTACTAAATGAAAACATGCTTTGAATGTGTTATAAAACGTTTACTCAATAAACACCAAACTGACAAAAATCCATCGGTGTAGAAAGTTTAATCGGTGATGAAGTTTCGTCAAAGGAAAACTTGAGGCATATTTTGTTAACAAACTAATAAAAGGCATTTCTTTATATTAGGAGATTAAAATTTTCGAAACGAAAAGGGATCTTTTTCGGTAAAACTGTGATAAATCTCTCTTAACAAAATCTGTTTATGTCAGGAGAAATGATTTATAGATAGTGTTCAGACCGGCAACGTTATTTCAACCCGTCCACAATTTTCAGAATTTGTGATAAATTCTTATTTATGCGTTTCAAACGTATCATTCACAATAGCGCTTTAAAATTCTACACTTTTCAAGTGTTAAACGATTTTAATTAAAATTGAAGTAATGAGGTTTGAATTACTTGTGTTGGTTTCCATCGTTGTTTTTGAAAATTGTAAAATTAAGCAGCAAACCAGCTGCGTTGAATATTAAATTTTAAAATAGTTGCAGTAAACGAATTTGTAAAAAAATTTATATATCACTAAAATAACTACTGCAAAATTTTGTTATTAGGTACAAATTTTGAGAAAAAACTGTAGGCTGCTAAGTGCTAATTAAATAATAAAATTAAATAACATTCAAATTCTGAAAGCTTTTTCGTCCAGGAGCTTGGTATTTTTACTGATTTGCAATCATATTTTTTTATTAAAGTAATGGCAGTTCAGGAAATCGTTCAAAAAGAACTCGTAAGATTAAACCATTAAACATGGCGACGTTCTCGGTAATTAATATCACGTCTCATTAATTGTTAAGTTTTCCCTTCAATTAATTACTGGTTAAACCATAACCTAGGGAAGTTAGGGACACTACAAGTAATACTCAAGTTCAGGGTGCTAGTCTGTTAAACAGCTTGTTAGAAACTTAGTCTGCAATAATTAATTTTGTCATTTTATAATACGTTTTGAAAACGTTTTGGCCTTAAAAAATCGAAAAACATACGTTTCGGTATTTTTTTTATGTTTTAAGCAATTCTTAGATTCTGGAGATATTTGGAAACGTTGAAGATTAAGTTAACAGGAAAACGTAGAAGAAACTCAGAATTCGATTAGTGAAAAGCCATTTCTCTCCTGAATTTTTCAGTACAGAGTTTTTATTAATACCTTCAAAGCTTTTAATTCCTAGCAAAAAAATAGATTAGCCTTTTTTATTTTTCTAGTGAAGTTTACAAGCTTTAGTAATAATCAACTATTTATGCTTCGGAAAATTCTAAAACTAAAATCGGTTATGCTTGATATCTATGTAAAGTTATGTACACCGAAGTTATTTTTGTTATGGATACCCATTACAACCTGACTATTAATGTCGTAATTAAACCAACTCGTTAAATAATGGACTTCAGCAGTCATGTAATAATGTAACACAGTAAATTTAATTCCCGTTGCTTTATAATCGAACAGGTATTTCTACGGTAGAGTTGCGTGTAAAGGGAATCATTAAATACACCTTCGAGACTTCGGTTGCTTAGAAACAGCAGGTTGCAACACTAAACTGTGGTTAAAACCGATGAAGTAGTGCCCCAATATCCATGCCAACGGTTCATCCGCGTGTTCGGACAACACAACTGATATATAAACCTCTACCAAACAAAGATTAATGTTACATTGTTACCCTAAAATCCCGTAAAGCTTTTGTGCAATAGCCGATGTCCCTTTCTATGCCCGAACTAATCTCCTAATAACTACGCATAGTAATTGAACTGGCAAATTATTTTATAAATACCAACCGGTTTTTTCCTACATCCCAAGAATTTGATTAATGGTGGTAGTGCTCATATTTACAGAACTTTGGCACGCGATGTTACATAAACCGAACAAGAAGTTGCTTTGCCAACATTTTTGATCCTTTCTTCGACTTCAATTTTATGACCTGAAAATATTTCATAATAAAAGTCGAAACTTCCTTCACTTTAGAAAAGAGAAATTGCTCCCCATTAATCAAACTTCTTTCTAAGTTTTAAACCATGGTTGTCCATTATTTCTAATTTTACCTTTCTGTTATTTATGTGATTTTTATCGGGAATAGCGAATAGTAGAACCGCAGTATTGTGTTTGTGCCCTTCCTTTGTTAATTTTTAGGCCATGACTGATGCTAGTTCAGAACTTTATTATCCTTTTTATTTCTCTTTTCTTAAGCATAAACTATAACAGACGGACCCAGAGTCTATACCCACCTTTTGTTACTTCTTTGGTTGTAGTCTTATCAATGTCCTTTTTTCAAGGCAATAACATGCCAGTCAGACAATTAAAGGGTAGGTAAAAGTACATTTTTATCAGTAAAAAATTCGAAGGTTGAATGCATCATTCAGCACAACGAATCCTATTTTTCTGGCACGTCTCATAACTTTAGGACTATTCTTGATAGTTGCTTCAGCATGTAAACGATATGTAATTGTCATGAAAACCTTTAATAGAAACGGTCATTTGATCAACTAGTAGACGTGCATTTTACCCTTTCATTTCTGAGTAATAAATCAATTTCAGACATATGCTTATTTAAATTTTTTTGAAAAGGCCAGAGAAATATAGAATTGTTAAAATAATGTCTTCCGGGTTGGGACTAATGGGACAATGGCGCAGTCCCAACCCGGATAACGTTCTTTTAATAACACTGACACTGGCCGTGGAAATCAAATAGACAATTTACACAAAAATAAAGAAATACTGAATTTCTGCAGAGAAACAAAGTAAAGTAAGATCAAATGTCATAAAGGAATGTTTATCAAAGACAAGATAGGAAATTTAGTAGAAACAGATGAAAAAATAAAAGAGAGATGGCAAGCATACTTCTGTGAGTTGCTAAATGATGCAGCGGGGAGAAGAAGAAGGAGATGAGCAACAAAGGACAAAAGCGTACGATGGGGAAACGGTTGAAAGACCAAAAATAGAAGAAGTAGTTGAGATAATCGACAAACTGAAAAACAAAATAAGTTCAGGAATAAATGGAATTGTAGTAAAGAACATCAAGTATGCTGGTGAGGATTTAAGACACAGAAATAATGTGAGCAATATGGTACCACGAAAGAATGCCAGAAAATTGGGAAAAAGCAACTACTATACATATCTTGAAAAAAGGTGAAAAAGCAGAACGTTGCAATTACAGAGCGATATCCCTGCTGGATAATATTTTGGCAACGTTAATAAAAATAAGATTGGAGGCAATACTGAAACATAGCGACAAAGCGGGTTTCAGGAAAGGAATAGGAACTACGGGCCAAATATTCACACTAAAGTAAGTGATAACGAGATGCTATAGATTCAAGATCCCAGCAGCCATACTGTTCATTGACTTCAAAAAGCGTACGATTCAATAAAAAAGAATAAATTAATGAAAGTATGGAAGAATTCAACATACCAGGGAAGTTAATATGGTTAGTTCAAATGACCTTGAGGAATACCAAAAGTAACATTAGAGTCAAAGGGAAAACAACAAAAGAGTTTGAAATCAAAACAAGTTTAAGGCAAGGCGACGAAAAAATTATGAGAGAGCTAAATAAACAGAAAGGGGGCACATACTGTATAAAAACCATCAGGTCCCAGGTTATGCAGATGATGTTGCTGTAATAGCAAGATGTACCAAAGAACTATAGGAGTAAAATCTGTGAAGCGGCAGAGAAGATGCGGCTCAAGATCAACAATCAAAAGCCAAAGTCTATGAGAGTAGATCAAATAGGGTATAACACAGAATTTATCTTGAATACATCGCAAGAAGAGATGAAATTCGAAGAAGTGAACGAATTTGTATATCTAGCGGCATTTATAGCGAAGAGAAAAAAAACGAAAAAAGAGATCGAAGCAAGGCTCATCAAAGGAAACAAATTCACAGGCAGTACAAATCACTTAATACGATCAAAACACATATCCAGAGAAACAACACTGAGGTTACATAAACCAATATTGAAACCCACAACTATACTACATAGATGTCATACCTGCGTGTTGAACAAAGCTGCACAGGAAAGGTTAATGGCTTAGGCAAGGAAAATATTCAGGTAAATTTAGGAGGGGAAAAAGTAGCGGACCTGTATATTATAATGAGAAGAACAAATGAAGAGGTGTACGAGTATTACGCAGAGCCGAACATAGACGCCGTTATAAAATCAAGAAGATTGCAATGGTTGGGACATTTAGAAAGGATGTCAGATGAGCGTATGGTAAAACAAATAACATAAAGGAAACCTGATTACAAGAAAAAAAAAGGAGACCAAAAAAGAGATGGGGAGAAGCTGTATAGGAAGATTTGAAAGAAAACTAAGCTTTAAAAAAATGACAGATAAAACATTTTTTTTTTAATTAATTCCAAGAGGTTTTCGGGCAGATAGACAGACAAGCACCCCTACAGTGACCTTTTTAACTTTTCTTTGATTAATTTTTAAATGTTTTTAATGCATACTTGTAGTTTTATTTATATGTTTGTACTTTTCTAGGTCGACAATATAACAAGCAAACATATTGTTAATCTTTAGTTGAAGTTTCTATTTTCTTTATTATTTTTTTAAATTTTAACGGAATAAAAATCTGATATCGACTTATTATTATAGAGGAGAGAGGTTGATGTGGTTTTTATACTCAAGGGAGAAGGGCGTTCTGACACCCAACCCAAGTCGTACAGACGTATAAGCCTCTCTTCATTTTTCCTAAAAGAAATGGAAGAGCTACTTTATCAGTACCTAAGAAATTAAGTTCTACCAAACCGACCACTTCATCCCAACCAGCATGCCTATCAAAAGGCAAAATCAACTATAACATCTTCACACAGTTTCGTAAAAGGACCGGAGCCGATGTACATGGCAAAGGAAATAGCTCTCTGTGCATTCGTAGATACTCCGGGTGCTTTTGATAACACCATCTTCGAATCCATAGAAAGAGCTGCCATGAGACAAGCATTTGACCTTTCGACTACTATTAACTGAATTCAAGCCATGTTAAAAAGTCGAAATATTACAGCAAAGTTGGGAGGAGAATCGATTACAATAACGGCTGTTAGGGGTTGTCCCCAAGGGGAGGGGGTATTGTCGCCCCTCCTATGGTTCGTGGTAGTCGACGATCTCCTCAACGAGCTAACAAAACACGGTTTTGAAGTAGAAGGGTACATTAACGACCTCGTATCCTGGTAATATCTGTCCGTGGCAAATTTGACGCAGTTGTATCACAACGTATGCAGATGGTTTTGGACACCACCCATGCATGGTACCGAAATCAAAGCCTAAGCATAAACCCAAAGAAAATGGTTATTATCCCATTCACTAGACGGAGGAAGCTACACCTAAAAGCTCTAATGCCAGAAGGGACGATCATTGACTTCAGTAGTGAAGTCAAATATTTAGGAGTAACACTAGACCAGAAGTTAACGTGGAATATATTACGAAACTGCAGAAGAAAGCAGTAGTAGCAACCCAAGCATGCCGTAGGCTACTAGGAAGAAATTGGGGTCTAAAACCACAATTGATCTACTGGTCATATGTGGCTATAATAAGACCCATGACCACCTATGCCTCGCTTGTATAGTGGCCAAAAGCTAAACAAGTTACTACCCAGGCACAGTTAGAGAAGATACAACGTCTCGCCTGTCTGTCGAACTGCAGCGATGGAAACCATGTTATTAGGGTTAATGCCCCTACCCCTACAAGTGCGAAAGGAGGCAATGCTACATGCGCTCACGCTTTCAAGGGCAAGCCAATATCAGGGAACTCGGGGGGGGGCACTGAGAAATACTAAGTCTCGCTTACCTAGAGCGAACGGCCTACACCATAATGGATTTTATGCCGATCAAGTACAAGTACAAGTACAACGAGGTCAGGCTATGGGAGGAACAAGAGAAATCCTAGTACTGGGAAAGTATACCAGGACAACGACAAGCAAAACAATTTATAACTGCCTCCCAAACGAAAGCAAAAAATTGCTTTATCCCTCAGCAAGAGGGATTTAGTAGTAGTAGTAGTAGTAGTAGTAGTAGTAGTAGTCGTAGTAGTAGTAGTAGTAGTAGTAGTATATACTATTTATTTCGTCAAAAAGAAGATGTTTATATACATGACTTTACATAACACTCTTAATTCATTAGATTATCAATTATGCTTCTTTCTTATTTATATATTTTACTATCATTCTTATTTCTAAATTGGAAGCACAGTCTTTACATATTTTGAACAAGACTTTTTTGAAGACCATCATACTTCAGTAAAATACTATCATTTTAAGATTGGCAAGGCTGAGGATCAAATCTACCGACTTTGTAATGAGGCGGTGGAAATGGCGGAACACATTCTATGTGAATGTGAAACAGCCTGTCGTATATTACATATTTTCGGGAAAGGTAAGCATGACATCTATTGAAATAAGAGAATTAAAACTCAGAGATATCTTAAGGTTTATAAATAGACTACAACCTCTCTAAACGATGTTAGGGCTCACAAGTTACAAAAGAACCATCAGGGGTCGAAGTAACGGAAGGCAAGCAATAGGCCAAAGCTCTAAACTCTATAATAATAATAATAATAATATTGACTTACTTATATTTCTATTTTGTTACGTTTGAAACCATTATTCAGTGATACTCGTAGTTAATAAGTTTATCTTCTGATATTGGTAACTTATTACATTTTAACAATAACTGACAGACAAACGATACACATAACCAATACATTTAAAAAAAATCCTTAATTAAAATCTTACGTTAGTTAGGATTCTGTAAGTTGAATTAACACCAACGGGGAAAATATTCTGTAATTTTAATACCAATACGACTTCTACCTTTTCTAAATCCAAAAATATTTACTTTATTATTTAACGTCGTAACAAGAATCGGCTTTAGTACGCAACGAAAACCGAAAATCGTTTGCCCAAAATATTACACGGTAGGAAAAGCTTGTCAAACTTCTTATTCGTTTAATCCCAAATGAAAGCGGGTGCCTCGCAATTGCTGATGTCGAAAATTTGCATTTCAAATTTTTGCAACAAAATTTCTATACTTCTGGAATGCTCAAGTCTTCTGTTCGTTCTTAAATTAAACATCGAATTATGCACACGTTGAAATTGAGGTTTAACTTCTTACGTCGTTAAATTATTGCTCTTAATCACCTTATTAGAACAAGCACCGTTTAATGTCCTGAAAATCACTGTCTTAAATGACATGAAAGGATAATTTGAATTTAAATCGTTCAATTTTACCTATCTACATTATTACGTCTCTGAACTTGAATGAAGACTCGTTAAGGGAAATTCGAAGGGGACAAGAAACTCCCCAGTTTTGTTACGAAAAGACGATTTTAAAGAGCTTTAAGAAAATTTTAGTATTTGTTACTGTATCTCGACAAATTTTGTTATTGTTAAAACGTGAATCCTTAAAAATTTTAAGATTAATAAAATTTTATTCGGTTGTGATTTTAGATTTGATGTGGGTAACTAATAATTGTTTCAGATGTTTTAAAAGGGTTCTTAAAACATTAAATGGTTTCTTTTTAATTTTGTCAGATTGAAATGTAGCGAACAGTTTTTATTTAAATCGTTTCGATGTTTTTCGACCATTTTCAGGCAGCCAGAATTATAATTAAGAGCTTAAAAATAAATACCCAACGTGCCAACATATTTTTTCAGTATTTTGCTCTAAATTTTAATATATCGATGCCTCGTAAAATTTCAATATTGCAGTATTTCCACAAAGTAGTAGATCCTTAAAAAATTAATCTCTAAAATAAGAAAAAATGTAATTGAAAAGATATAAAGAGTACGATTAACGTTTAGTTTTCGATTTAGCAATTCAGATGTGTTATTTGTAGTTCATCTCCGATGCAGTTAAAACCGAAATCGTGTCTACTAATGGTCTCAGTTGATAAGATACCTTATTTTTAGCCCAGACGAACACGACAGAAAGTAATTTTGCCAGTTATTCATTCTACTTTTCGAATTACTTTAGGACGATATGACCTTAATTCTCAAGTTATCAGGAAATTAAATGGGCGATACAAAGAAGGACGAATATTTCAAGATTAATTTAGAAATTTTTGCACAAAACAGAAGTCATACTTTTCCGAAAATCTTTTATTTGTATGCATTCCTCCAAATTGGCAATCTTCAGGAAAAATTAAAAGTGGGATCAATATATACTCGTATTTATCAGTAGTAAGCTGTTTTGTGTCTTTTATGTTAAAAATAACCAAATACCATATATTTTTTAACTCTATTTAAGTACTTTACGTTTTAATTTTTGTTAAGAAAAGTCGAGTGAATGATCGAAAAAAATATTATCACCCTTTACAAGTCTGAAATTAGAAACCGTAGGGTAAACTCATTAAATTTAAAATTAATTACGTAATTATGTTTATCAAAGTGTGCTAAGAAATTTCCAATTTCCACAAAGCGGCATCGTTAATTGAATTCCCATATGCTAGTAGAATAGGGACAGTTGATACCGCCATTTTGTTTTTAATTAGGTCAATCAATTTAATCGATTGCGCAATCAAGGTCGAATTAATGGGATTAGCGGATTAATTAGATCAATCCGCGGTTTATTTAGGCCAATTTAGATCAATCCGCTGTTTATTTAGGTCGATTTAATGGGATTAGCGGTTTAATTAGATCAATCCGCGGATTATTTAGGACAATTTAATGAGATTACGTCATAATTAGATCAATCCGCGGTTTAATTAGATCAATCCGCGGTTTAATTAGGTCAATTAAAATTTCGATTAAAATTTCTCGATTAAAAGCGGCGGCCATCTTGGAATTAATAGCTCGATCAATTTAATCCATCAAAATTTCGATTAAAAGCGACGGCCATCTTGGAATTAAATCAAGACTAGACCAATCAGGTTAGCGGTTATCAATCTATTTCTCTCACCCTAAGTGACATATTGAATTATTCTTTAATCAAAGTTGTCAAATTCAATCAGATTAACTGTTTAATTAGATCAATCTATCTCTCTCACCCTAAGTGACATATTGAATTAATCTTTAATCAAAGTTATCAAAATTCGGCGTTATCGCGGTATCAATTCAGCCGATAAAATTAACTAGACTGAGTACAGTCATTTTTTTGTCAAACAAGGTACGTCTTCGACAAGTTGGGACCTGTATGTTTACAATTCAAAGCTTATGACGTCAATAGGGAATAATTTTTCTTAACAATAGAAACCTTTCTAGCAAACGTTACTCATCTGGTTCGTCGCATTTTTTAAAAAAAGCGTAAACAAAACCCGAAAACTAACATGTGACTTAGTATTCTTAAATCTTCGGAATGCATTTTATTAAATAACAATCTATCGCCGTTAATTCTATTTTTAATTGTCAGCTGATCTACAGATGGAAATAACTCAATTTTAATTGTTACAATAAAGCCCAAAATTAGCGTTTTTAAATAATGAAGCATTTTAAAACTCATTGCATTTCTAACGCCGCAACTTTTGTTAAACTTAAAAACGATTTCACAATGATGTGAAATGCGAGATGACTAATATGCTTTAAACAATCTGGGTTGAAAAAACAAGTATTGAAAAAACCAACATCCTATTCTTTATAGTTTTGTAAAAATGGAAATATGATAAATAAAACTTGACAGTAAACAGTGTGTTCTAACGAAGCAATTTTAAAAACGTGCATTATGTTATTTCTGTGACTGTACCGGAAGGGCAGTTAAATAAATCTTTATGCGTAAATCCACGAACAATACGTGATTCAAACTTTTCGGCTACAGTTTGAAATAGAATTTATATTTGACTTTCACAATGATGGGAAATTTCTTGCAACGAAATGACTAATATCCGATAACAAAAGGATTGTTCTACGGATTTTTAATCTAAGCTGAAAAAACAAGACTTGAAAGACCAACGTTCTATTCTTTCTAGTTTTGTAAAATGGAAATATGTTAAATAAAACTTGTCAGTAAACAGTGTTTTTCTAACAAAAGTAATTTTGTGCATTTATGTTATTTCTGTGACTGTACCGGGAGGGAAGTTAAATAAATCTTTAAGCGTAAATCCAAGAACAATGCGTGATTCAATCTTCTTGAAATTTTTACTGTCTCATCAGCTTTGTTAAACTTCTTTGTGTGTGTACCGTGGGAAGAAAAAAAATCGTGAAAGTAGGGATTGAAAAAAACGTATAAAACCAGCTGCATCGCTGTACTGATTCCACTTCACTGCTCCGACTCCAGCATCAACTACGTCAAGAACCATGTCTACCGTCAACGAACTCCTGCAGATTGTAGCCTCTGGCCTTATCCGTACCGAGGAAGGCTTGTGTACCATCTACGATCTAATCTGTCGTAAGATGGTATACGAAGACTACTCTTTAACGGCTGTTGAGGCCAGATGCCTTAAAGAGTTGCAAGGCTACATACTGAAGCTGCAAGAGAATCGAAGGGTAAGTAAAATTTTAAATACTGAAAATGGATTTTTAAAATAATTCAGTTTTATAAACTTGCCGCTAGGGAATTTAATTATCTATTAACAACCGTTTATACAGTGCGAGTCTTATTCATTATTTATTTTTTATAGGTAACTGTTGAATCACCAGGGGCTGTTATGCAGTCTAAAAAGCAGCAGCACGAGTTGGTAGACAATGTTATCAATGTAAGTACACTTCTCGTAAAATCAGTTTAAGAAATTGAAGTTTTCCATGTCTGAAGTAATGCAAATTCTAATTTTTAATTCAACTTCCAGGCATTAGGGGAAAGTCAGCCTTCGACTTCACGGCCTATGCAGGCACAGCCCACGTCCGTTCAGCATCCCAGGGATGAGCCGAGAGACGCTGTCAATGTGAGTACAGTTCTTATAAAATCAGTTTAAGAAATTTAAGTTTCCATGTCTGAAGTAAGGCAAATTCCTAATCTTTTAACTCTATTTTCAGGCATTCGGGGCCGGTGTACCGTCGACTTCACGGCAAGTACCGAGGCAGGCAGCGTCTACACCCATTAAGGCGCCTAGACCTGAGGCTGCTAGCAACCAGGTAAATGTTATAAAATTTATACGATAAATTACAAATTTTTAACTGGAGTAAGGTGAATGAAAGTATTCAATTTAATTTTTGTTTTAGGTTACCAATTTGACCCGGAGGCGTGAGCCGACCTACAACGTAGGTATCCGCCAGCAGCAGCCCGCAGTTGAGGCCTTTAAATACTTCAAGGTGATTAGTCAAGGCACGAAGTTGGTTAAAAAGTTCAACCTCATGGCCAAGACAGTCACCTTGAAGCTTGCCGATGTTGGCAATGAAGCGAGTGGGCCTGCTTTATGGCTTAAGGTAAATAACTTATTTTAAACTTATAGTCTTTTGAAAAACCAATTATATTTTTAAGGGTGTTTATTAATTAAGAAATATTATTTTTAGAATGCATTCACTGAGATTATTGACCACATGGTAGCCGACGCATCGCCATCTGACCGTGTGGGGCTGGTCATACACAGCGACAAGTTTCCTGAGAAGCCTATAGGCATATCATTTCGCCGTGTTGACCAGTTATCCGTGGAGGTTGTGATGGCTGTGCTAGACAAGATCCTGCAAAGCAACGCCAGTTTCTTCTCCCAGGACGCGCTGCGAATCCAACTGGACAGGGTCTCGCTCCCTGTGGGCGGGTATGGACCATCAAGGGAGAAGCTAACTGGCGTTAGCTACGAGGAGTTTTGTCGGCGCAGAAAAGGTATCATGGTGGTCAACAATGACGACAACCAGTGTTTGGCCAGGGCTCTAGTGCTAGCAATGGCCTGGAGGGCCAACGATCCCCAGCTCGTAGCTTTAGAGAAGGGGTATCCCGAGATGGACCGACGCACTCACGAGCTATGCACTAGAGCCCGAGTGGACCTCAGCCAGGGCGGGACCAGGGACCATATAGAGCAGTTTCAGCAATATCTGCTAAATCACACAATAGTCGTGTACAATAACCGACTGGGTAAGACGGTATATTATGAAGGACCCCGGCATAACGACAAGCCAGTCCTGAATTTAATCCTTGAAAACGCGCACTACAATGTCATTACTAATTTATGCTCAGCTTTTTCAACTGCCTACTTTTGCGAAATGTGCCGTGTACGTACTAATAATAAAGCAGCTCATAAAGGTTGCAAATACATTTGTCCGTCCTGTCATTCATCACCCCCCTGTAATGTAAATGTGGACCTCGTTAAGTGCAACGAGTGCCACAGAGATTTTCGCGGTCAAGCCTGTTTTACTGAGCATACCAAAAATCTGTGTAAGGCTTTGCGGAGGTGCCCAACCTGTCTGTATAGTGTGTGGACTGACAAAAAGTCCAATCATAAATGTGGATTCAAGTACTGCAGTAGATGTAGGTCCGAGCAACCCATACGTCATCTTTGTCATATGTCAAAGAATGTCGCGAATAAGAAAAAGTTAGACAAACATTTTGGTTTTGTCTTTTATGATTTTGAATGTCGACAGGACTCTCTCGTGGAAGGTACAGATAATGTTTATCTGCATCAGCCAAACTTGTGCGTTGTACAGAACGTGTGTAAGTCGTGTATTGACGACGCCGACATCAATAAAGATTGCAACAAGTGCGGAAAGCGCCAGCACATTTTTAGAGAGAATCCTGTCGATGAACTGTTAAATTTCATTTTAAAATTCAAGAAATCGGTAGGATCCGTAGTTGCTCTGGCGCACAACGCTAAAGGCTATGATTCCCAATTTGTATTACGCCGGATTATTAATCAGAAGGAACGGTGGAACCCTAAAATTATATCCAATGGCACTAAGCTGATGTCCATTTCCTGCGGCGAAGACATCAAATTTTTAGATTCTCTGAACTACATGCCGATGCCGCTTAGCAAGTTGCCCAAGACGTTTGGTTTCCAGGGTTCCAAAGGGTTCTTCCCGCACTTCTTTAATACTCTGGGTAATCAAAATTATGTTGGGCCAATGCCAGCTACACACTATTACGGGGCTGACGAGATGGCTACGTCGACTAGAAGTGAGTTTCTTGCTTGGTATAGAGGCGAGGTCGAGCGAGATGCAGTATTCAACCTGCAAGAAGAGCTTGTTAGATACTGCATTTCTGACGTCGATATACTGAGGAAGGCTTGCTTGGAGTTTTGGCGTAGTTATTGCACGTCAAACGGTGTTGATCCCTTCCGTGAAGCATGCACGATTGCTGGTTCCTGCAATGCAGTCTTCAGACGTAAGTTTCTTACAGCTGATACAATAGGCCTTATACCCCCAAACGGTTATAGAATGGCCGACAAGCAATCAGCTATCGCCATCAAATGGTTGTTATATCTTGAACACTCTTTGGATATTCAAATTAAACACGCGGGTAATAGTCGCGAGGTTAAACTTAGGGAGGGCTGCTTGGTCGATGGCTTCTGCGAGGCTACGAACACTGTATATCAGTTCCAGGGTTGTTACTACCACGGTTGCGAAGCTTGTTTCCCTGATCAAACGGCGCAACTTGGTGGTGACAAAAATGAAACGATGTTTATGCGTCGTGAGAAGACAGAGGCCACATCAGCTCGCATCCGATCCTACGGGTATAACCTCGTTGAAATGAAAGAATGTCGTTTTAAAAATTTTCTAAAAACTAATATTCAGGCCGCAGAATTTTTGGCAAATCACAACGTTATTAGACACGAACCCTTAAACCCACGAAATAGTTTCTTCGGTGGGCGTACCAATGCGATTAAGTTGCATCACAAGGTAGAAAAGGATGAGAAGATCAGGTATTTAGACGTCTGTTCACTGTATCCCTTTGTTAATAAGTATGGGAAATACCCCATAGGGCATCCTAAAATTCATGTGGGCAGGGATAAATGTGAACAGATTGATCTTAATTCTGTAGAGGGCATTGTCAAGTGTACGATTGTACCACCAACCGATCTATACCATCCTGTTCTACCTCTTAGAATGCACGGTAAATTGATGTTTGTTCTGTGTAGAACTTGTGCTGAGGACAAGTTTATGGGCGAGTGTGCTCATACGCAGGATGAGCGTCAATTTACCGGTACTTACGTGGCGGATGAACTCCGGAAAGCTATTTCGCTGGGCTACAGGGTGATAGAAATTTTAGAGGTTTGGGAATATAAGGTCGCTCAGTACAACAAGGCAACGAAAACAGGGGGACTTTTTTCGGATTACGTAAACAATTTCGTGAAGATAAAGCAGGAGTGTAGTGGATGGCCTTCTTGGTGTACGGATGACCAGGCCAAGGATCGGTATGTTTCCGAATACGCTGATCGAGAGGGGGTTGCATTAGATAAAGGTAAAATCGCGTCAAATCCGGGTATGCGGTACATTGCGAAATTGTGTTTAAACAGCTTCTGGGGTAAGTTTGCCCAGAGAGAAAATCTAATGCAGTCCTCTATCATCACGGACTCGAATGAGTTATTCAAGAAGCTTACCGATCCTTCGGTTGAAGTCCATACATTAACTCCTGTGGACGATGATACGATCATTCTAAATTGGGACAGGCCGGACGAGTGTATTCAGCCATTGAATACCGTCAATGTCGCGCTAGCTGCATATACGACAGCTAATGCACGCCTCGAGCTGTATAAGTATTTGGAAAAGCTGGGTAGACGTGTGCTGTACTTCGACACCGACAGTGTGATTTTTACACAGCGGCCGGGTGAGTGGGTACCCGAAACAGGAGATTTCCTCGGTGACATGACCGACGAGATCGAGTGTTACGGGCCCGGTAGTTACATTGTCGAGTTCGTTAGTGGCGGACCTAAGAATTATGCCTTTAAGGTGTTTTCCACCAATAAGAATGGTTTTATATTTATTTGCAAAGTTAAAGGGATAACCCTGAATTTTAAAAATTCCGAAAGTGTAAATTTCGAGACCCTTAAAGACATGGTTCTTAACGACGCCGAGGCCACGTACGTTCAAACCGATAGAAAGATTGTCAGAACACCTGTGCACGAGGTCGTTTCCAAGCCTGAACGGAAGGTGTTCAGAGTTCAGTATACGAAGCGGCGTCGTGTAGAGGATAGTTTTGACACGCTTCCTTTCGGTTATAGAACGTAAGTTAGTAATAACATGGTAGATTTCCACCGATATAGCTGAAACTGCTCGTCAGCTCCCAGTAATTAATTTTAGTTTTATTTTTTGTACGTTAGCATAATTAATCTTAGTTTTTATATATTATTCTTAGTTTAGCTTGTATATACTTTTTCATATCACATTAGTTTTAAGTTCAAATATTAGTATTTTAAAATGTATATAACTCTGTATAGCCAAATTTATCTTTAGTTATTCATTTTTAATCATTTATCAGTACTCTATTATAATAGTTTTTTAACTTCCAAGTATCAGCATTTTTTACTCTGTAGATAATTTTATGCTACCAAGTTTAACTCTAGTTAATCAATTTTATGTAACCAAGTTTTAATCAATTTTAACTATTAATGTTACTGCTGTACTTATCACTTACACTTTCGTTATACGATTATTATTATATACATAATTCACTTTTTATACCCACAAACATATATGGAAATAATAATAATCCAAGTTTAACTCTAGTTAATCAATTCTATGTAGCCAAGTTTTAATCAATTTTAACTATTAATGTTACTGCTGTACTTATCACTTACACTTTCGTTACACGATTATTATTATATACATAATTCACTTTTTATTCCCACCAACATATATGGAAATAATAATAAACTCTTATACAAATCGAAATTTTTCTTTGTTTTACTTCGTAGAGAATAAGGAAGCAAGAAATCGTTTAAAAAAGTTTTATTTATATAAAAAAGTGCACTTACAATTTATACATTAGATTGTATTACATTTAGTATGTCATACGCCAAAGTTGACAAGTTTATCTTAGGGAAATAACTGTCGTATATCAGCTTGATGAGCCGATCGTTGCTTTTTAAATTATTATCAAACATACTTAGAAAATCTAAAGTTGATACATTATTCATTTTTAAATATAAATACACTAAACAGTAATGACCGCAGAAATTTGAAGTCATACTCTGGATCATTCTGGTATTACATTTCCAAGATTTACAATTCTTCTGAATAAAATTATAATGACGTCCTTCGGGGTGGCGTCCGAATGAATCAAAGTACTCGCCATGACCATTTTCATCGATGTAGAAGGCTGCCCAGTGTTCCCCGGGTTTATAAGATGGATCTGTGTTTGCCACAATCGCACATGGTCTAATTATAAACGTAGGCAATTCATCAGAAGCATAAACATATCGATTCACATTCGACTGGCTCGGTATTGTCTGGAGAGCTCTCTTTATTTCGAACGTGTTCATTGTACCAATCAGATAAAAGTAGTACGTTTTCAACGGCACAAACAGGATTTTCAATTGTATGACTCATACAACGTACTGCAGTTTTCTTTTTCTTCAATTTATTTAAAGACGGACACCCAAATTCCTCCAAATTTATAACAGTTTGTTTGAGAAAGCTTAAAACTTTCTTCTTTTCATCGCCTTTAACAAAGACTGTATCGAAGCACTGCACCACACGTTTGAGTTCTA
The DNA here is from genome assembly GCA_963082815.1 of Melanotus villosus. NCBI lineage: Eukaryota > Metazoa > Arthropoda > Insecta > Coleoptera > Elateridae > Melanotus > Melanotus villosus. The sequence goes on along the minus strand of OY720418.1, from coordinate 57,313,206 downwards.
GTTCAAACTCTTCAAAATTTACGAAGCCTGAATCCCAAGACAGTCCGTGAAAATAATTTTCTAGATATGTCACATCCTTTTTTACAGAAGCAGGTAGCGATGAATAAATTTGAGGGGGTTCGAAGTGAAGGATTTCAATTTTGTTTCCGTCGCCGGAAATAATAACAACTTCTTTTGGAATGAACTTTTTGTCTGCTCCACGGAAACCTTGCAAGTCAACGAATACGTCCATACTATGCAACTACAAGCACCTGACTAAATCCCCACTTGCAACAAAACCTGTTTTAACTGCTGAAATCCACCACCACGTTTCGGTGTTTATCAATTTCGATTACGTTGTCAAATTCTGCGTATAGCAAACAATTCACTGTTTCTTTCAAAGCTTCTTCAAATCCAACTTCTACACGCAGTGAACCATTCTTCACAAGATTCCAATGAGTGCTGGCGTTTGCCGATAAATCTGCTGTTAGGTCAAAAACGAAAAAACAATATCCTTTAGAGTAATTTTCGCGTGAAATATCGTTACCCTCGTTCAGAAAATGAATTCCTGTCCCCGAAAATAAGGTGTGGTAGGCCCGAACGTACATTCCGTCCTTTGTAAAATCTGGTTGTAAAGGTTTAGTAGGAATCTGTTGTCCGTCAATATACAATGAAAAATAATTCATTTTAAAGTGATCGAAATTAAAGGGATTGGATGCATAATCGCCGTTGAATGCTTTATTTGTCACAAATCCGACAATGCAGCGTTTCGGTAATTGTCCGAGAAACACATTGTCTAAGGATTTTCTTTGTACACCTGATGGAATTGTTAAAACCTTGACATCAGTTCTAGTTATTGGATATTTAGATGTAGCCGTTGCCAGAGCTTTAGTGTGAGCTATCAAAATGCTGGGGTTTATCTTCATTCTTCTTATTAATAAACTAGCGTCAGTAATTTTCACTTTATACGTCGAACCCGCGATAGCCATTAAACTAAACGTGTCACGTGACCGAACAAACTTTATCTTCATTTCAACACCGTTAATAAGAAATTTCTCTTGATTAAACAAATCCGCATGAACATGGCCCATTAATTCAACTTGTTTACTCTTACTCGTGAACGACCGCCTTTTATCTAGTCCACTGTTTTCATCGCCTGTGGCGTCCATTTTTCCAGCTGTATCATTATACCATAGCGAACAGGTCAAGTGAGAACTCTTAGCTTCAGGCCCATAATTCAAAAGAGTCTCTATGTATGAACGGTAGGCGTAAGTATTGTTTGGAGGTGATACCAATTTTTGATTTAAATATATCTCCACTTGACTAAAAAGAGAATGTAACCAATTATTTACGGGGGCTGGTTTGTCCTCATCGCCTAGAGGTGTATCGTCTTGTTTCACTATTTTTGCGGTTACATGTAGCATAGTTTGACTCAGGTCCAGGTAATCATTTCCATTTCCGGGTACAATAAATTCGATAGGTGCGTCATCAGTAAGCGAAGAAAGTGGTTTATAAAATATCCATTGTCCATTTTCGATGCTAGTTTGAGTCGAAGGTAACGCAAACAAGTCCAGCTCGGATTTAATGCATTCACAAGAATGAGCATGTAGAAAAGACATTTTTAAATTTTAGTAAATATATCACTATGTTCTGTTTTCGTTGTATTTTTACGCTTGACGACCCTTCCAGGAGATCTTGATATAGACTGAGTAATGTTTAATGTGCGTGGTCTTTTATACCCGGATCCGTCCATTAAAGTGCTGATTTTTGCATCGGCTTTACGTTTTAAATTTTTTCCAGCTTCTTCTAATCTATTGTGAAAGGCTTCTTTAACGGTGCGCTTGTCGGCTAGATCGTTTAAAAAATTACTCCCACTTCTCAAGGCTTCTTCCCCCACCACTCGAGCACCAGTCTTAAAAAGAGGAAGGATGCTGCGAAATATACCGCCCAGAAATGATCCAATTCCATGTCCACGTTGATAAGGTGCTCCTCTGTAAATAGCCCCAATACCACTCCCGGCCTGTTGTACGTAATATTGTTGATAGGGACAATCCATCATTAATTAATTTTCTTGAAGTGTAGTTTCAAGCTCAGAGTTCCAAACTCGAATGGCATCGAGGCTCCGGTCTCGGTCCTTATATCTATCTCGAGATTTTCAAATTCTTTTCTCATCACAGGGATGTAGTGAGTGGGCGAGAATATTACATCTTTATGACATCCGTAATTATAATTGTCTGAGGTTATATTGATAATACGCACAAGTGGTGATAAAACATCGCCAACAAGTTGAGGTTCTACAATATCGCAATATACAAACATTTGAGATGGCAGGCCTACCCAGATATTTGAGGGGTGGGACGGGGCTTGGTTGAGTGCAATGTTTGTCCCCGGTTTATATCCAAGTTGAAGAGCCAATCTTTGTGATAAGCCCAGTACGGCTAGCTGCTCTTTTAAGTTTAACGACACCCGTTTAGTAACTTTATTGTACTTAAATTCCAACAGCCTACTTAGTAATTGATGACTGTTAATCGTCGTAATAACATCTTCAATATTCTCGTAATTCCCGGCTGGTATGTGAAAAACAAACCATCCGTCATTTTCGTATAAAACTTCTGAGCTGTCTTTGAAATGGCTGCTAGCATTTTTTAGCACCGTTTCTTTGTCTTCAGCATTAGGTGGCGTTAGACGATAATAAATTAAGTTATCAGTGTCTGTCACAGCTAAAAAGGAACACGGATATTGAATTTCAGCGATTCCAACAACCCAGTTACTAGTTAACCTTACACGTTTATGTAACTGTGTAATAAACTTTGTTGTAGTGTTTTTGGGAAAATATTTCATTGAACTGTTGCTTAAGAGAGTTAGATAAAATTCGTTCTCCATTTTCACAAACGTTTAAGTTCTGAAGCTGCTACCCAACTATTAAATTTGTCGCTGTACCCCCTCCACTTCACTAAATAATATTTTGATTTGCCACGACCTTTTTCAGCTAACACTTTATCGATTTTAAATACTGTGTCTTTTTCTAACGTTACAGGTTGTAGTTCCTCCTCGTAGAAAGTTCCTTCAATAATTTCATCGTTTAAGTCAACTATTCTGTATACAGGAGGCTTCCGCTGTATAGTCGCGCAGATTTTAAAGACCTCTTCACTCCAATTTGTCTCGTAACCTTTCTCGAATGTATGTTTTGTTCTACTGATTCTAACATGCTGATTCACTTTAAATTTAGGTCTTCTTTGTACCCCCACTCCTCCACGGTAAAGATTGTTCCATACTTCCAATACATTTTGTTCGTTTACGTTGCTCGGGGGCATTTTGATGCTCGAGTGATATCTATTGTTATATGATGAAACTAAATCTTGCAGTACATCGATGTATCTGTACGAGTTTGAATAGGTAAAGTAACGCCACATTCTTGTTTTAAGTGTTCGGTTGAATCTTTCAACTACGGCCGCTTTTACATCGGGATTATTGGTAACAAAGAAATTAATGTCATGTTCTTTAAACAGTTTCTGCACGGGCGCTGCCACAAACTCTTTGCCTTTGTCAGTTTGAATTTTTAAAGGAGTCGTTTCACATTCGTTAAATATTTCTTTAAAAGCTTCTATTACTGATGCTGCAGTCTTAGATTTTAAAGGTCTTACCCAAGCCATTTTGCTAAAGACATCTATTACTGTTAAAATATAATTATTTCCATCGTTGTATTTAGTCAAAGTCCTCATGTCGCAAAGATCAGCCTGCCATAATTCAAACATGTTGCTAACAACGTACTTGTTTCTTGGAAAATGTTTTCTAAGAGGTTTATGAACAGTGTAAGCATCCTGTTTCTTTAACCACTCTTCTACGTCTGCTTTTGGAACTTGATTTTTTACAGAGTTTATTAATGAATCGGCACCAGAATATCCAACAGGGTTTGAAGGGTCGTAGTAGATGGTATTCAAATCAACCATTTTTAAAGTTTAAGTCTTGCCCAGCCCAGAGATTTAGCTGAGCGTGTCGTATTGCCTAAAGTTTTACGCTTTTTAGAGCGTGTGCTAGCAGGTGTTTGTTGACTGGTTGAGGCAGTTCCAGAAACTTCTTTTATACGACCTTCTGAATCGGCATCGTAGTCTTCGGGCTTCACTTCTGATTTTAAAAATTTTGGCGATTGATTATAAGATGAAACATTACGTCGTTTAGGGTTACCTATTAACTCATGAGGTATATTTTTCTCATTCATAAAGGATGCAAACTGCTCCCAGCCTGCAGGATTTGAACTTTTGCGAGGTCTTAGTGTATCATTTATTAGATCGATAATATTTGATGACGGTAGAATTTCACCTTTTATGGAGACGGTTCCCTTATCATCCCAATCAATTGAGCCAGTTGAAGATAAAATATTAATAAGATTCTTCGCCTTTCTCTTATACGTATCGGGTAGTGTAGCTAGTATGTCTGAATGCTGTAAAGATTCTTGTTTGACTTCCACAGGCACGTTGACTGGCTGACGAGACTGGTCCGTAAAGTGTAAATATCTTTGCAACACCTGATTGTACTGGGCCCATTTGTCATGATCCGATAATTTGGAACCAAGAACTTTCTGCATGTCTTCGTCTAATTGAGATAATATTTTTGGCTGTGTATTTTCAGAAACAGTTAACCGTTGTAGCAACTCGGGAGGCACAATCATCATTTTCTTAGCATGCTCCATTTTTTAGTTTATTTTAGCAAACTTCCCAGAATTCCGCTAATTAGTGGAGCAAGAATTAACGGCAGTAATGCACCACCTTTTTGTATTAACAATTTTCTCTTCTTGAATATAGGTTCCCCGGGTTTCACCAATCGCCTTAGGATGTGTTTGTGTTGAGAGAGTCGCCTTTTCTGATGAATACTTAATGGAACTTTTCCTTTTAAAGTGTTATAAATACATTCACAAATACAATGAATTTCTTTATCACCCACGGCCTTTAAGAGAGCCGCTCGCTCCTTAGGTCCGAGTTTTGCTAGGGCACGGAGCAATTCAGAGTTTTTAATCACAGCGTGAGGCATCATGCACTAATGACGCTAGATTTATAGGTGTTGTTGTATTTATACTCCTTCTTCGGCACATACACATAACATGAACCATCCTCTCGAAATATAGATGTTCTGAATCTAAACTCATCAGGTGTTGATTGTTTTAAGTCGAAGAGTAAATAGCCGTGAGGCTTGGAAGTTGCGTCTTGGTACGCTTCTTGTAGAAATTTAATGTTTGAAGGGACTATTTGACACGCTAAATGACGTATTTGAGTTCCATCTCGCGGATTTTTAAAATAGATGATGTAGTGTGCATTAAGGGAAATATCCCTCTGCCCTTTGCCCTGATGAAATATATTTTGTGTTATGAAAAACACGCTTAAATTTCTATGATGACACCCCTTAGTAAATATATCTACAATACTGCCGTTTGTCTCGCGCATTAAATCGTCAATAATTATTAAATTTGGTTGAGCCCCGTCAAACTGGTCCATATTTGGTAGTCCTTGTTGAAATTCAACTATGGAGTTTAAGTCTTTATATAAAGGCTGCCACTCATCATAAAACCAAATTACTTTTTCAAATTTCACATTGCATATATTATCACTGTTCATATTTTTTAAAAAATCAACTACAAAAAACGACTTTCCACACCCTGACGGCCCCGCAACAATTGCAGAAAACGGATGTTGAAACTGGCACTCCATGTTTATTGCATCAACGTCAGAGTTAAACTGGCTGTAGGAAAAAGCATTAGAAATTTATATAAATAATAAGACAGGTATACGTGGAAACAATATTTATTTATTTATCTATTAACACCACCAGCAATGTACAATCGATCATCAGACCCTACACTACCTTGAGTTACAGTAATAACAAAATTTTTAAAATTATAAATCAATTCACCTAAAACATCTTCACCCCTATAATCTATTTTATAGGTGTCTGAAAGTAAAACGTCTAATACGTCAAAATTTCCAGAATTTTCAACAATACATGCTACATTTGTATAAAACTCAGTAAATAACACAGACATCTTCATAGCACTCCTTTTCAATGTCTCTAGGCGCACAAAGAGAAAATCTTTCATGTCCACAATTTTCGCTAGCGTAGAATACATTGCGTAAAGTTCAAATGTTTCTGTACCAGTTTTTGGTACAAATTTACACGTTTGCCACCCCGTACAGAGCATTTTGTAACGCTGCAAATCGAAGTTTAAACTACCTTCACGCAAGGCCACTAATATCGCGGGTAGAACATTAACGAGCTCCTTGAACGCTTCTTCTTCGAATTCTACCCCAGCTTCAATACCGCTTTTAACGATGCGGACAACCGGGGCAAAATCTTTATACGGATCCATTCCAATATGTATCAACTTACTTGCAGAATTATTTAACGGGATGTAAGACCCGCAAAGTAGACGCTTCTTCTCGTTTCGTACCAGGTTTCTCTGCTGCGCGTCATCTTCAGAGGGTTTGACACCGTATGCAGGTCGGACTTCTTCTTGAAACACACGCACGTCTTCTTCGGTGATATGACGTTGTGGCGAGAAACTCCGGGGTCGCTCTTTGGTTACTGATGTAGACTTCTGGACGCAGCCTCGACGCGATTTATCATATGGAGCCCAACGCTTCCTGGCCTCAACGGTCGAATTTTCTTGCTGGTTATTCATAACTTACTCAATAGGTCACTAGGTAGAAAACACTGATAGGAACTCTGAATGGCCGAGTAGGGACTCTGCTCGCTTATTTATACCGTAGTGTATGATGGAAGGGGAGATGTCTCACATACAAGTCGAAACATGCCTTTTCATGACGCAACTTGTAGAATAATCTAGAAAGATCCTTTGAACAATGGTTATTGTTTGCGATAATCACACAATGGCTGTCACCTTAGTCATTTCCTGTATTCCGGGAATTTGAAATAAGTTACTTTTATTATTGTTTACACCCGAGTGGGTGATTGACGTTTTGATGACTCATGTGTTTTTCCGTGATGTCACAGCTGAATTTGAATAAACCGCGGAATAATCTAATTAATCCGCTAACCTGATTGAACTAGTTATAATGATTGATTAAACTGCTTGAGCTATTAATTCCAAGATGGCCGCCGCTTTTAATCGAAATTTTAATCGAAGTTTTAATCGACCTAATTAAATCGATTGATCGAGCTATTAATTCCAAGATGGCCGCCGCTTTTAATCGAGAAATTTTAATCGAAATTTTAATTGACCTAATTAAACCGCGGATTGATCTAATTAAACCGCGGATTGATCTAATTATGACGTAATCTCATTAAATTGTCCTAAATAATCCGCGGATTGATCTAATTAAACCGCTAATCCCATTAAATCGACCTAAATAAACAGCGGATTGATCTAAATTGGCCTAAATAAACCGCGGATTGATCTAATTAATCCGCTAATCCCATTAATTCGACCTTGATTGCGCAATCGATTAAATTGATTGACCTAATTAAAAACAAAATGGCGGTATCAACTGTCCCTATTCTACTTATGCTTTTCAGAGTTTCTTAAAAGCATTTAGAAAGGAAACAAAATTAAGCCTGTTTATAAAACAAGGCCTTTGTAAATGTAGATTTCCTTTTAGTTCCGTGACCGAAACAAAACATATTTTATCTTCGGTGGTATCTTAAATAAGTTAAAACCTTAATATACCATTTCGTGACTTAATAACAAGTGTGATTTAAATCTCGGATAGGGGAAAAATAAAAACATTGTCCACTTAGTCTACTTATGTTTTAAACAGTTGCGAAAGATTTATTCAGTCACAAGTAATGCTTTTCTTTTATTGTATACTTCCAGACATGTTTGCGTGCATATATTAAGTACTTATTCTGAAGATATAATTACCCTAACGCATTAGCTTCAATAATTTATAATAATAGGGTTTAGGGTCTGATACTTTTTTTAAGAATGAAAGGGCAAAAAGAGGGTGGGTCAATTCGACCATGGCGTGACATTAACTCGTAGACTCTCCCTTTCTCCATGGGCAACCCAGACCGCCGTAACCCCCTTTATTGTTATCGTAGCTGCAATGTCTTTACACGGCCGAAATTTATTGACATTTGTTTTGGGGGTGTAGTAATTTGGTTCCTCTCCGTAGCAGATCTTATCGGGTTTCGTTGACTACCGCAGTGTGTATACCAACGTTGATCAAAAACAAGAGACTGAACACAAATTATAACGGAGGTATTTACCCACTCTCGATATATTCGTATAGCGTTTCCCTTCTAATCGTGATTGTGGGCTTTTGACCTATTTCCGTTTGATTTATTCGGTACGTATTTATCTATGAATCTGCAAACAAGCAATTAATGTTTTTGATTTTAAAAATTGTACAGGAAGCTGCGGAGTTTCGGTTTACATTATTTCCTGCGAACCTTAGGCTATCAGATTTGAATTTAGATTATTCTAATTTAGGAAGGAACCCTGGTAGAGTAGTAATTATTAAAAATTTCGGAGTTAATTTCCCAACATTAACAAACATATTTTGATAATGAATCAGATACGCTACTGTAATACAGGATCTTTTTATCTATTACAATCGCTCACATTTGTTATTTTTGATTTCTTAATAATAGAGTTGTAGATACTTTCCAACAGTTGGATAAAGTTTTTGAATTTCTTCGTATCTTATCCTCAGATTTCTATGAAACTTTCGCGTTCTAATATTTAATTTTACATCTCAATGTCAAAAATGCTTAACCTCAGAACTACTGCATCCTTCCTGTTTTACAAAATCTAAAATGCAGTCAGAAGAACGATTTGAAGTTTAATTTACATTAAATCGTTAGTTAATTGGCGTTTCTTAAAAAATAATTCTAAGAAAGTTGGAAACCACCTGTGATTTCACAATTTCCAATGCAAATTATGGCAGTAACGTATATTTAAAAGTGCACTTTCCAAATTTCAAATTTCTTAAGGTTTCGCCGAAAATCATGAAATTTGGAGGTTTTACAAACTACGACTGATAGATAAACGTACCGGCAGACTTTATGCATTTTCTTTATTAAGTTTCAACCATACTAACAGAACGTTTTCCGGGTTGGGACCGTGTCATTGTTGAGACAGAGGAACTCAACGTTTCGTCCACTTTTTAAGGGGCTTCAGCAGGAGCAAAAGAGGGGCACTAAAAGAGCACGGTAACTTAACGTGTCAACCACGTCAGATGCGAAACCCTTCTGAAGAGAGACAGAAAAGGCAACGACTTTATCCCGGCTGTACCCGGTCAAGCGAATCGAACGAAGACAAGGATTGGTTAGAGGTGGAGGAGGCGGAGTCAGTAATGATAGCGGATTTCCATATGTCCAATAGATGATAACCAGTGTCACGATTCAAGTTGTTAGGAGTCTTGATGATGTGGATGGCCTCGCGGATTTTCCTGTTGATAAAATAAGGGACGTTGACAATGATCGAAAATTTTCCAAACAATATTTTATGGCCAGTGTCGTGATGATGTTCAGCAACAGCTGAGTACGAGAAAAGACCTGATTTCAAGCCAACAATGGCACGGTCCCAACCCGGAAGACGGTCTGTTAATACTGGCACGGATCGTGGAAGTCTTCGAATTCACTTTAAATCATACTTCTTGTCCTTTTTCCTATAGCTTTTGATTTTTCTAAAGCCTTAAATGTGACAGACAGCTCTATCTGTTTACAATTAAATTTTATGCCCTCTTGTTATTGAATTTTAATCTTTTTTAGTTACATATTTTTTGTAATTTTCTCTAGTCATAAATATGACAAACTGGCAGACCGATGAATAATCAGATTTTGCCAATGTTTACGGTTATCCTTTGGTTATACTTTTATCTTCCTATAATGTCTGCTTTTGTTACCCCCTTGTACTTTCGCAAGTGTCACAGACTAACAAACGTACAATAAGATTGTTGTTAAATTTTAGGCTGCAATTATTACTATGCTGTAGTTTTTACTTTCTGTATTTTTTTTACAGGTCAGTAACATAACGGACTTAGATTTTTTTATAAATTTTAAGCAATGGTCTTCCATATAGTGTTAATGTCTACAATATTTTTTTAAAGCCGAAAGCGTAGCAGATAAGCCGACCATTTCAAATTGTTACTTCGCATTGAGTTTACACTCTAGTGGCATAAGTGTACTTTAAAAAAACGAATTCTAACCAAAGTTCAAAACTTTAACTGTAATTTCAAAACTATGAATTTAATAAATAATACAATACTTTCTTTCTTTTCTCTTTTGCCCTCTTATACCTTTACAGTATCGAGGAGGCCGGACACACCGAGCCGCAGAGCGGTCACCCATCCAAGTTCTGGCCAAACAAGCTCTTGCTTAACTTTGTATATTTCAGTATACGTGCACTCTCACTCCGCCATACTGCCGGTTAATAATAATAATAAAATAAATTGTGACGATAGTGTGAATGTAGAGGACAGTTTTAAAATTTCCGATTTTTTTAAGCTTGACTGAAAACATTGAGTTTTTCGGCAAAATTTCCAACATCATGCATTTTTATAGAATTTTCATACAATTTAATTTTGTTATTTAGGTGTTTAGTATTTAAAAAATTGAATAACGCCTTCGACTATTAAAAATTCAAATTAAAGTTAAAATCTAAGTTTATAATTTAAAAGCCTTAATGAAACTAAGCCACACTCGAACAGCGTTAAAAATAATTCAACTGATGTTAATCCAACCCCGAATAGTTTCTCAAATATTTGAACAGAAAATGTGGGTGTCAAAAGAGGCAAAATGATCGTCCGGCAAACATCGTTAAACTGTTTATTTTGTAGCGTAACGGTACTTATAAATGTAACAGTTTCTTGTTTTTGTAACTATTATGTTTAATGTGTTTAACCCTTGAAACTCTCGCGTTACACCTCTTAACCGATCCTAGATAAAGCCTTTTATTCCTTATCCTCATTTGTTAGAAGAACTTTTATATTTTTATTTATCTGTTAATACCTAAAAGGGATATCCTACAAAGCTGTTAGGAATTCCAAATAATTTAATAGATTTTTATATTTTACATTAAAGTAGTAACCCTTCAAGGAATTGAACGGAAATTTAAATACATATTTCAATATGTAAAACTCGTAAAAAAACCTTAACAACCATAGAAAAACGAATACCAAACATAAATTTCAAGCTGTAGAAAGAGAAACTTTATTAAATCAAAACACGCTCTCGCCCTTACAAAAACATGAATGGTTGTTTGTTACCTTTTCTTAAAAAAAAAGCAAAAAGATTTGTTTTCTTTTAAAAGACTCTCCGTTTTTGTATAGTTTTCAAACACGGATAGATTCTCCTGAAAAGTAGTTTTTTTGGCTTCAGGAAAAACTTTTTAAATTTACCTTATAAAACATCAATTTTGCGGCCTTTCAAAGTAAAATAATTGTAAAAAGAAGAATGCCTACAAATTACCTTAAATTTAGCGAGAACAATTCGGAAAGTTTTTCGATTTTCGACTTGAAATACCACCACTAACGCCTACGTAATTTCCTTTTAGAAAGTTTCACATTCAGAATCATTTCGCAGCATAAAGAAGACCTTCGTCATTTGTAACCATATCGCACTAAGAGAGAACAAATGAGTTTTAACGCTTTTGTAATAGTGAACGGGCGAAAAATGAAAACAACGGGAAGGATTTGAACGAATATTTCGGTATCACTTAATTACATCTTCTCTTCACTCATCAACAGCACGAAACTTTTCCTCCTGGTAAATGTCTAACTGCTAAACTTTGATGACTTTACAACAGTAATGAAGTTAATTTACAAATTTGTGCGAAAATTCTTACGTACGCCAGTATTAAAATTAATGTTCACTCTAAACTTAGCCCTTGGCCAACCGATAACTTTTACTTTCCTGGTGGTTTTATGACTCGTGACGTTTGATACTTCTGACAGGAGAAAAATAAGGGTACAACTGAATAAATGACCGCTTAGGGTGCATTTTGAATAGGATGTCAAATTAATAATATATTCTTACTTAAGGATTTTAGGGACACGTTTTTATCCTCAAAATTAATTATGATATTTTTACACTTTCACATCAATAAATAAATGTCTAATTAGAATAGTCTTGAATATAAAATACATCTGTGATGGGTTCCTTTTTGCTTTCAGTTAGGCCATGATGCTTTGTTGTTGTTAGTTGTTAGATTGGCAATTTTTAGTTGTGTAAATAGTTATTTTTATCGAAAGTATCATTGCTCAGCTGCTGTTGAATTTGTTAAAGTAAACTATTGAAAAAGCATAATGTTTTTTTAAGGAAAACCAGGTTTCGTGTCAATTTAGTACCATTAAATTCAGCTGCAACCTCTTTTTTAAAGGTAGGGGGTAAATTATGCAACATGCAACGCAAATTTACATGGAATCTACATTGCTAAATTAACACAATATTGTTAATGCATCCGGGTGAGTTATCATTTAATAAGTATTCTATTGTGTTATGTTTGATATCTCAATTAAGTAGCTTCTACTTTTTATTTCTAGTAGACTCAAAAATTGACATTGTGTAACCTGACATATATAAATTAATTTCACTCATGTTTGACGGGCAGTACCTACTGATATACTGCATAAAATATAGTGATTTTTGACCCCACTCTTTCGTTTTTAAATTTTTACAAATTTCCAAAAATATAAAATGTTTCTTCATCGGCAACAGTGCCGCATGTCATTAATAATAACTTCAAAAAGAACAAAATGTAACTAATAAATTCACCAAAATCCTATTTACGTAAAATAATTTGTTAGATCACAATGGCCTACTTGATAGCAAAAAACCTCGATCCTTTGCATTATGCTTACTTACTTGTACTTATTCCATCCTCTTTTACCGCTTAAGCAGTGTCGAGGTGTCCATTTCCTTTTTGGTTGACTATTTTCTTCCATTTTTTTCTATCCTGCACTATTTTCTTTGCTTCCTTATATTCCAAATTTACTTCATTGAGTGCTTCGCAGACCATATCATTCCATTTCTTCTTGGACCTTCCCGTTGTTTTTCTTTTTCGCTATGATTCTTAGTTCCCACACTTTTCTTGGCAATCTTTCTTGTTCCATCCTGCATATGTGTCTAGTCCAACTTAGTCTTTGCCGTCTCATTTTTGTCATCAAAGTTGCTTCCTTATGAGATCCTTTCTCAGTCTATCTCGTCTTGTAGGACCCTTTATGGCTCTAAGTACTTTCATTTCGCAGGTTTGTAATTTCTACTTCATTCGTTTGGTTAAAATCCTTTGCATTATTTGTATCAATTTGCTGTTTGTAAAATACTACTCACTTACTTACTTATTCCTGAACCTTTCTGCTTTTTGGTGCTATAATTTGAGAATCTAGATACTTTTTTTTATACATTTATTAACTATTTGCAATCTGTAATCATTACAATAAGCAAATTTGATGTACAGATGATGGTGACACGGATTAACATGGAAGTTAGGGTCCAGGACCTTAACCCTGAGTTCACTTAATACTACTTATTTCGTAATCTAGTACTTTATATCTTATTAGCTATTAGCTATTAAAATCTATTAGGCAAGTCCAGGGGCTTATATCTATTAAGTCTTTGAATGTTCGCACTATTTTTCAGGAGGTTTATTGCTCAAGTATTACGGTGATGTTCTAATTTGTTTAGATATTTTTCACTACACTTTTGTATTGTTACTTTCACTGTATCAACTTGCACATCACTCAAAATGTCAGCATTTCGTATAAAGTGGGGGGCATCGCACATAGTTCGTAGCACTTTTGCCTGGAATCTTTCTATGATTTCGATGTTGGTTTTGGCTGCTGTACTCCACAGCTGTATGCCATAGGTCCAGATTGCAGATTGGTTTAAATGCTACGTTGTACACCAGTAGTTTATTGCGTAGGGATCATTTGGATTTGCTGCCAAGTAGCCAATAATGTTTGCTGAATTTTAAACCAAGCTGGTTTCTTTTACTCAATATGTGCTTCCCCCATGTTAGGTCCTTGTCCAGATGCATGCCTAGGTATTTCTGTAACTTGTGGTAGTGGTACGTTGTTCATGAATACTTCCGGTGAGTTTCATTTGTCTCGTTTATTTTTATTCTCCACCTTTTAGTCCACTTTTCAATGTTATTTAGATGTGTTTGTAGCATTTCAGCAGCTACCACTGAATCTTTATGTCTGACCATGATGGCTTTGTCGTCAGCGAGATACTTTTGATGGCGCTTTCCATATTTTCAATTATTTTACTTTTTCTCATTTAATTTTTTTTTTCTTTAACAAATTTGGTGTCTTCCTTTCAAGTCATTCCTGGTCTTGCTTTTTTCCCTTTTATTACTTCTCTAGCTTCAAATGATCTCCTTACCAACTTATTTATTTGATCCCAAATGCTGAAAACATGGCCTAACTATCTCGCTTACCTCTGTTTAATCATTTTTATTGATAATAACACTGAGTTTTTCTCTTCTTGTTAAGAATCTGATTTCCATCGCTATCAGTTTAATTTTAGTTATTGCCTGAGACCCGTAAGCCTAGCTTTTTGCTATTTTCCTTGCTATTTTGCATCTCTTTTTTCCACAACTACCTAGGTCATAGATTATTTGTGTGAAAAGTCGTGGTTCCCAAGTTACATGGTTACATCCTTTACAGATCTGTTTCTCTTCTTGGTGTTTGGTGCTTTATAATATTCTCTAATTGATCAGAATATCCTGTCTGTTTCACAAAAGCTAGGATTATTTTTAATCCTAAGCCTGCACTCCTTCTTATAGTTATATCATTAACTTTTTAAACACAAACTGTGTAAATTATGGATGTGTTGTCAGACTTTAGGGTTTGCTGTATTACAAATTTATTTTGATATCACGATGATGTTAAATTCTTGTTGCTGAGCTTTCTCTTGAAATTAAATGTTAACAATTGACTTAGGTATACTCTCCTTTCTGATTAATCACCTTTCAAAAATTTGTAAGAAAAATAATTTTCCAAGTTTGCTTTCTTGTTTAATTGTTTTAGAAAAAACTTAAAGTATCCAGGTAAAAATTTAAAGCAGGGCAGGAATTGTTTAAATCTAAATACGGTACTTGTAGACTTAGTACCTGCATTTTCAGTTTAAAAAATTAAGAATTTTTATAATCCCATCCTAAAGATGTTATACAAAAATATAATACGAAAATTCAATTAGATGTATGTATACAACTTAACGTTAGCTTTTCCTAATTTAGTTTGCTTCATGTTGGTTTGGTTTATTAGGTTCATTTAACTTCTAAAATTTTAAATATACACCTTTAAACCGCTACGAATAGGTGTTACAAAAAGACACAAGCGGTTGATAAAAATAAAAACTTTACAGGATGATGCATTTTTTTAAATAATCTTAAGCTTTGCCTAATTTAGTTTGCTTCCTGTTGGTTTGGTTTGTTAGGTTCATTTAACTTATAAAAGACCCGAGCAGTTGATAAAAATAAAAAGCATTTTGTTGATTAGTCTTAAGCATGAAAATTCAAAAAATCCTTGTTTTCCTAGTGCCAGTTTCACAGTAGAAATGTTCAAAATTCAGAAGCCTAAAGGTTTGAGTCCTTTCGTACATTGTTGCTTAATGTCAAAATATTAATTTCTTTTAGAAAATTTTATATCCACAAAAAATTAAATTAGACGCAAATGTAAATCCTCGCCTCGCCTTTTTTAACCTTTGGTAAGAAAAATATTCCAAACTTCAACAAACATGCGTTATTCCAAATATTTCAAAAGCTTCAAACTCCAGCTTCGAAGTGTTTTTCATATTGATATGTTTGTAGTTATTATCTGTAACTTCTTATATCTTTCGATGTCGAAGCTGGTGCGTTAACGTATGAGTCTCTACGGGTGCATTGCACAACCCTGCCCGAATTAACGTTTATTAACACTTAAAATGGTTTTTAAAAAAGAAACTTTATTCAAAATACAAATTAAGCGGAGCTTCCAATTCAATCCGAACTCCAGCAGACTTGATTAGAAACTAAACTTAAAACATTATTCTAATAATAACAAAGAAACCAATACTTCAGCATAAAGAGAATAATAGGCGCTACTATAGATAACGTACAATCTTATCTATTCTAAGACAAGCAGTTTTGAATACGTAACTCCCGTCTCTGTGGGTTACGTAGTTGGGGACCGTTTAATACCTATACCGGGTGTGGCCTGACATGTGAGACATAGGTGAAATGCATGGGAAATTGAACATATGTGAATATTATCTTCTTGGCTAACTGTTGCTTATGTTGTAGCTGTTAATCGAAAAGTACTTTTTTTCAATCGATTATAGTACGAAATTTATCTGAAATGAAAGAGAAATAGTATTTTTTACTGATTATTAGACTGATATTAATTGTACAAAAAACAAAAATTTGATCAACTAGACTTATTCTGATGAGCTGCAGCATCACCATGGAAATAGCACCACGAACAAATGATACGCAGCAGGCTTTAAGCATGATGTTATAAGACGCATGTGTGACTTTTTACTTAAAATATTTACTTTATTTTACGTTGAGGAGCTAAATTTTCTTAATTAGTTAAGAATCATTTGCTTAATAGCGTGCTCATCCAAACAAGAACGTACGAAAACTAAACGGTTCAGCTGGAGAGATAAAATTAAGCAATTATCAAAATCGTATGTATTTCTCCTATGTCTCACATGTCAGGCCACACCCGGTATACTGCACCATGTGTAGAGTGTAATGTGTGTTTGTGTAGGACCTTGTTACTCTACCTCGTAGGCCTGTGTTCGAAGAACATCGTCGTTAATTTGGTGCCCAGCGACCAACGGTCTCCAGGCTCGATACCGACCCTCTAGACTGCGGGAAAAACCCAAAGTCTATGGGGAAATCCTACCCATCGAAAAATTCGGACCATGGACTAGCCCAACTCTAGCCTGACGCCCTACCACTGCGCCACCCTGGTTTATTTTCATATTGGTATAGCCAAGTATAACATTAAACAGATGATTTTCTTAGTGGAAATGTTTCAAATAAATGTAAATTAATTTTGAAAAATATTACCTTCGCAAGGATTCGAACCACCGATTTCTAGCTATAGATTTCGATGCAATATTGTTTCTATACATAGCTGTTTTAGAAATTAATAACCTTAAAATACTCGGAACGTGAGAACGTGGTTTGAAGCTGGAAAGCTGGACAATACAATAAAAGAGATGTCGAGAATGGACATCAAGATACTAGGTATTAGCACTACTAGATGGCGTGGAAAAGGTACTTTTAAGGCAAGAGATGAAGACACAGTACATTAGTCTGGCGACGAAATTAATAACCAGTATGGAGTAGCAATTCTTATTTCAAAAGATTTACAGAAATACATCAAAAGTTTCACGCCAGTATCAGATAGAATACTGGTGTTACAAGTACGAGGCACACCAACAGACATAAAACATCATACAAGTCTACGCACCTACTGCACTCTGACGAAGATGAAGTCGCACAATTCTACAACCAGCTTAATAATATTATGAAGAATATACATAAACACAATATTATCATAATATGTGGAGATTTTAATGCGAAAATGGGAAGCTGCAGGGTGGATAGTAGAGTTGGAAGTTACGGATTGGGCGTAAGAAACGAACGAGGTGACAGATTGGTCGAATTCTGCCAAGAAAAGGATATTACTGTCACAAATACATTGTTTGATCTACCACCAAGGCGCCTTTACTCGTGGACATCCCCCCAACGCAGTTATCAGCAAATAGTGAGGTGCAGATGTTAAATCAGACCATAACCCGGTAATTATAAAAATGAAACTGAAGTTAAAGAGGACGAACAAGCCAAATAAAACAAACATAGATATTACGTTTCTAAGGAGTAAAGAAAAATTAGAAGAATTAAAAGAACAATTAGAAAATCAATTCCATACAGGAAGAAGGGACGAAGCACATGGAGTGGAAAACAAATGGGTCGGGATAAAGAACAATATAATGTAAGCAGTGAACAAGGCTTTACCAAAGAATAAACGAAATAAGAAGAAGAAGGCATGGATGACAGATCTAATTCTTGAGCTCATGGAGAATAGGAGATTAGTTAAACACACAAATCAAGAACAATATCGGAACATAGATCAATTAATAAAAGGTAAGATAAGAGAAGCCAAAGAAAAATGGATAAGGAAAAGGTGTCAGGAAATAGAACATTTACAAAGTACATGGTGACTTTCAACTGCATAAATGCATCAAAGAGTTATCCAGAAACTGCAAGAGAAAATGCTTCAAAAATTTGAAAGTTGAAGACAATAACCCAGTCACATCCATTGAGAAAAAGAAAGAGATATGGCAGGCATATATCGAAGAACTACTTAACAGTGACCGACCCAACAATACGAAAAACAAGGACAACAATATAGGTTATGAAGGTTTAGAAATTCTCGTATCGGAAGTAGAAAAAGTAATAGAGATGAGCAGAACAGGTAAATCACCAGGCGAAGATGAAATACGTACCGAATTCTTAAAAGCCCTGGGCGAGGAAGGAATCAAGAGCTTAACCAAATTGTTCAATGACATCTATAAGGAAGCTGAAGTTCCAGAAGAGTGGCTTCAATCAGTGTTTGTGACGATTTCCAAGAAAACTAATGCTATCAGATGCAGCGACTACAGGACTATCAGCTTAATGAGCCACGCACTAAAAATATTTCTACGCATAATATACGAGAGAATTAAAAACAGATGTGAGGAATACATTAGTGAAACCCAATTCGGTTTTAGATTAGGCTTAGGGACTATAGAGGCGATCCTTAGTCTGACAGTCAGAAAATGCTTAGATATACAACGCGACCTCTACATCTGTTATATAGGCTTCGAAAAAGCGTTTGATAAGATTCAACATCACAAGCTGATAGAAATACTATATGAAACTGGATTAGATGAGTATGACATTCGAATTATAAAGAACTTGTACTGGAAACAAAGGGCAAAGGTAGGAATTGAAGAAGAACTAACTAAAGACATCGAAGTTAGAAGAGGTATACGACAAGGGTGCATCCTGTCGCCCATTTTGTTTAATTTATTCTCTGAGAAAATTATACACAATGCTACTGCGGACAGACCTGAGGGTATAAAGATCAATGAAGTTCTATTGAATAACTTAATATATGCGGATGACACAGCGCTAATAGCTGATAGCGAAGGAGACCTACAAACACTGCTAAACCGTGTCGCAGCAGAAATCTCACAGATGGCACTAAAAATAGTAAAAATTAACGTACAGAAGACGAAAATTATGATTATTAGTATAAACAATGTAAATACAAATATTATACACAACAACACTGTAATTCGACAAGTACAAAGATACAAATACCTTGGTCGAGTGATAGACTATAAGATGAATAGTGAAATCGAAGTAAAAATGAGAATAGAAATAGCTCGTGCAGCGTTTGTCAAACATAAGACGATGCTATGCAACAGTAGCTTAAACTTAAAATTAAGAATCCGCTACTTGAAATCGTATGTCTGGTCTATTCTTCTATACGGCTGCAAGGCCTGGACCTTGAAAAACAAATAATGGATCGACTGGCAGCAGTTGAAATGTGGACGTATAGAAGGATACTAAAAATACCATGGGTACTATGGGTAGCCAGAGTGACTAACGAAGAAGTTGTAAGTCGCCTGTACTATCAGAGGCAACTAATAATTAACATTAAGAAACGGAAACTTGCATACTTCGGCCACGTATTACGACATGAAAAGTATGAACATCGTGGATAAGTAGCGTTAGGAACATAGGAACTGGCTCAGAATGAATAGGGAGCAGTTGTTCCACACAGTATACGGGATAGGTGGAAATTCGCCCTGTTAATCGCTAACCTCAATAATTGAGAAGGCACCAGGAGAGAGAGAAAATACTTCCCCAAAAAATCTTACTTCAAACAAAGAAACTCGCAGAAAACTTATAAAAACCAAGTTTTTAAACTTAATTATTTAATTAGCCTTCTAAAAATGAAATATCTGTTATGAAGGACGAAAGTATTTCAAGTTTGTATGTATTTGAACCTAAATTTGAACTTACTTCACCTTAATAAATTTGTCAGCTATACGAAAAGCATTTCAGTTAAATAAAAAACTTCCAACTAAATAAAAAAACCAAACGACTTAATTAGTTTTAATAGATATCGATCGGCAATCCATTTAGTACAATAGAAACAGAACGTCAGGTGAGCTTTTGGTCAGACAATTCTATTGTTATGAGTACGTTCACCGTCTATGTTTAAATGTGTATTCCGATACAGCGTCCTCAATTTTCCCAAAGCCCAATTAAAGTTCAAACATTTAAGCAAAACCATTAGGGCGTCGTCGTTCGCGCTTTTAAGTGAAATACGAAATAATAATGATTATAAACGCCAACGGAAAATATTTTCACCTTGTCGCCATTAATTCGTAAATAAACACAGTAAAAGCTAACTAAACGTGCTGTAATTTTATTTTCGGGATTCGCTTTTGGCTCATTTAAAATTCTGTTGAACATTTAGTGGTTATCGTTTAACCTTAGCTATTATTGAGTACAAGCTGAAAATTCTTGTAAATTAAGTTCGGGTAATATGTTTTTGATAGATTTCAGGTCATATTTTGAAGCTTAATTCGAATATGGAGTTGTTACTGGCATTCATATCATTTTTAAATAAATAAAATAATAATTTAAATGAAGCACAATTTTAAGTAACACAACAAAACCCTCAAAAACTTCTAAGCCCGCCACTGTTATAATGTTATAATTAAAGTGTTCATTAAAAGTTTCAGGCGAATGCTGAACGTAGCACAAAAAAACACTGAAAATAAATATAATGAAAAGCTAAAACCCGTAAAATTTGCACTTTTCCTCTGAAATTATTTATAATTTTCCACGAAATAACTAACATCAAACAAATATTTTTACTAGACGGAAATCCTCTGTCATGTCGACGCGTGTTATTCACGATAGACTTCATTTAGGAAATCGGAAATTTACAGAAGTCGTATCAAATCAATATCAGTGCTCTCAAAATAACGTCGAAATTCAAACAAATAAACAAATAGGTAGCATGCAAAGGCAGTAAATTACCGAATTTTATTCGAGTTTCGATCGTTTATTCGGTTTCCTCACTTTTACCAATTCTAAGTAGAGAAATTTAAGTGTGACCAAGAAATTATCCTTTTGAAATATTCAAAGCTTTTGTTGATTAAATCGACTCTTACTTGAATGCCGCATTTTAAGCGAATAAGGAAATAAAATTTAAATATCCAAGCAGTAACGAGGATTTATTACTACTATATTAGATGCACTTGTAAATGCAGATTGCAATCCTAAAGTTTTCCCTTAGTTCTTTGTGGAAATTATATTTCTTTCGGCGGAACTTATATATTTTTGCGGGGTAGGGAATGAAAAAGTTAAAGGAACGATATTGTGACCAATAGAAAAATTTCATTATTTCCCTTGAATTAATTAAAAGGATTTTTTAGAGCAGATACTGGCTTTACTACGGCTTTAACTTTCTAGTTTCTGTTAGAAAATTCCTTTTCTCTTAAAGCATTTAATATATCACAAATTAACATCAAATTGTTAATTTAATAATCATTTGGATCTTTAAACGCTGATAAAATTTTAGATTGAAATTACTTTACACCTGTAGAAAAAAACCGATTAGGTTAAATTTTTGTAATATCTTAACATTGAAGAATGCAAAAATACGATATTTGGGTCTCGCAAAGTAATTATATTATTTATATAGCAAGGGGGCTAACTGTGATTTATTCTGTTGAATACGGAAGATTTCTACACTCGAACTGCAATATTTCATGCTTGGGAGAATAAATCTCATTTGCCGCATTTGCTATGGACAATATTTTTTCCGCCGACGATATAAACTGCCCTTAAAAATTTAGATAAATTTGAAAATTTTAATTTAAATATTATAAAATTAATCATTTTGTTTCCTTAGGGCGGTAAGTTCAGGCTTGCGTCCATACCGGAGTAAGCGCTAAACAACCGACAACCTCAAGTATGATTAAATATCACATAGTAAGTCGAACTTGCCAAAGCTACAGTAAAAAAATTAGTTACTTTACTTAAAATGGCTTGAAAGAAAATTTTACTTCCTCACAATTTGCAGGCATTCTAAATTATTATTTAATAATTTACGGTTGAAAGCTAAGCAGAAAGATCGGCTAACAAGAGAAGTAAAAACAAAATAAAGAGAGATGCATAGGTATATAAACAGACAGACAGGCACTGTCACTATCAAAAACATAAAAAAACTTATCTTATCTTCCTTCTTCTTCTTCTTGTTTTTTTCTTTTTCTTTCAAGTATAAATTTCCAACTCCTTTGTAGTTTGATAGTGTCAATTTCTTTTTATTAAGCGTTTAAAAGTTTTTAAAATGAGGGTATTGTGTGGTACATAAAATGTTCGAACGAAAGACGACGTTTCGAAATTTTAAGTATAAACACAGCCGGAAAGAGTATTCGAGGCGAACGCATTTTATTAATGATTCCTTGTCCTTCTTATTCAGCAGGAAAGCGTGAAAATATCCAACACATTCCAATATCTGAGTAGTTCTTTAATCTTGTATGTTATTTGGGTCGAAATCCATTTACGAAATCCAACTCATTTACAACACAAAACGGGACCCCGAACTGAGATCCGCGAAATCTAGTCAGTTTGGCCCTATTTCAACGTTAACATAAATTTCAATGGTCCCGATAGTGTCTGTAATATCCTGGAATTGGCGGCAGCAACACATGGGTCTCCCCCGTAAGCTGCGAAGAGCTTTAGTTTTGCATACGCAACCAATAATAATGAAATCAGTGGACGTCAGCTCATTCGCACTCTCAACCCTTCCGCGAGATCTGTTTCTATGGTAACCCACGCATTCTGTTAGGTGCGTTTCGAAGAGACCCCGACTTATAATGAAATAATCAGGATTTAGTTTATTATTCGATGGTCCTAAACTTCGAATGTCACGACCCCGGGGTAATATTCGTACATTTGCAAGTCCTTAGTCCACTTCAGACTTCATATCCGAGGATTTTGGTTCGTTCCGTCGTTGGTGAAAAGGTCGGATGCCACGTGTGTTTTAATGGTTGGAAGCAACAGATTTTAATTACGTTTTCGAAACTTCCCATCCTCGAGCATCATGTTTTTCATAGTTATTCAACACATTTGTTTGTCCTTTAAATACTTCAAAACTTAACGTAGGATGAATAATACATCTAACATCGTTCGGGAATTTTTCATGTTTACAACGTAAGTTTTTAACTCCAGAGTCTTTGGTTCGAGCTACCGAAAAGTTAATTTTAATTTAAATTGTTCCTGCTAACTTAAACTCAATTTTCAATCCTAACTGTACAAATTTAATAGTTAGCCACTATATAGGGTGTTACTAAAATTGGTAAAAGTGTATTGTCACTCAGTGTCTCTTCTTCTTTGAAGTCAGTTTCATATCTCTACAGCGTGTTTTCTACATCTAAACCTTTTTCTCTGTTCTTCGGCATTTTCTATTCTTTCAAGCTTTCTCAGTGCTTTTCGACATCTTTATTTCCTCGGAGCTTTCCTGTGTTGCTTGGTATTTTTATCCAAGTAAGCTTCTGTAGTACTTTTAGTATCTTCCTACTTTAGAGTCTCACAGTAATTTTTATCCTCGAAGCCACCACTGTCCCTCGGCCCAATCTTTCCAACCAAGTCCCTTTCGCGGTGGTCTTCAACACTTTAATTCTCAGTATCTTTCTTCATCTCAGCCTACCACTGTGTTCTTCAGCATCTTTTCTTTCTCTAAACTTTCTCATGTGCTCCCTCCTCAAGGTTAAAATCCATGTAGACTTATGTAATGCCTCTTAGCATATATTTTTCCAGCCTTTCCTTTAAGTCTGCGCTCAGTAGATTTTTCTCCTCTAAGCTTTCTGCACTGACCCTCAACATTTTTAATCCCTCTAAAAGGTTTTTCTCCCATGTCTCTTACTATTTGCTTAAAGCTTTCTTAAATTCTTTCAAGTCTTCACTCATAAGGTTTTCCTCCTCCAAGCTTTTTCCACTGACCCTCAGCAGTTTCCCCTCTAAAACGTTCTTCTCCCATGTCCCTTACTATTTGCTCAAAGTTTCTTTAACTCTTTCCCAGTACTTTTCAGTATCTTTACTTGTTCTTAACCTTCTGCATTCTTCGGGATTTTTATTCTCTTAAGCTTCTATAGTTCTCCTTGGCAACATCCTTCTTGCAAGCCTTATGTGGTACTTTTTAGAATCTCTTGTTTCTTTTAACTTCCTACTATGTATCTTAGCATGTTTTATTCACTCAAATCGTATTTAATACCCTTTAACGTGTTTTCTTGTCCTAAATCTCCTTCAATGCTTCTAAGTTTATTTTTTACACGCCTTTTATTACTTCATGCTCCTCAGTTTCCTTTTCATCTTTAAACCTTCTCGAAGTTTGCTCTAGTATTCATCAGTTCCTCAGTTTATTCGTGCAAGCCTTAGGGTCTTTCTTTTTTCTTAAGTCTGCTGCCATGTCCGGTACTATCTTTTTTCTTTCAAGTCCTTCCAGTGATCGTCAGCTTATTTACTTCTTCTAGCTTTACTTTTGTTTTCAACATTTTTTATTGGTATAAACCTATATGTAGTATGTATGTCTAAAATTTATTTCGATAACATTTTCTTCCAAATCTCATCCAGTGTTCCTCGGCATGTTTTTTCCTTTGCAGCTGTCTGTATGTCCGGTAGTATCTTTAATTCATACCAACCTTCCCAGAGTATGTTCTTCTTCTCCAGTGAACTGTAGCATCTTTAGTTCCTCTACGCCTTCCTGTATTGCTGATAGTAGTTCTTAGCATCGCTTTTTTTATATGTCCCTGGGTTTCTTTCTTTTCTAAACCTTCTTCACTGCTCTACAGTATACTCTTGTAAGTCTCCTGACGTTCGATTTAATGTTTTTCCTTGAGGCTTCAGCTACTGTTGTTCAGGATCTTTAGTTTCTCTAAATATTTTCCTGTGCGCTTCAGTAAGTTCTTGTCCTCCAATACTTCTTCACTGCTTTATGGCGTTTCCTCATTTTTCAAGAATAGTTCTTAAAACCTTTTCTGCCAATAGTTCAATTCTTTTGCTATATTTGTTACTCTTGTTTAGGATCCATGCTTCACATTCCTTCAAGTTCCATATACATTTTATATGTCTTTTTTTTGCTTTTTTTACTTTAAAATCGTTTCAATCTACCTTTGAAATATTCACACAATTGTTTTTTATATTTTTTCTTGATTCTTTCTTTTCCTTTCTCGGGATTAGATTTTCCAGTTTATGCTTGTATTTTCCTCTTTGTTTCACATACACTTTTACAATTAATTTTCCCTGGAGTGTTAGTTATTGCGATGTATTGGTATACAACTAAGTTTACAAAGGTATTTTAAAAAAATAAATAAATAGTTGTCATGGAAGCTTTTAGCTCTTTAAATTTACTCAAAATTTAAGCTTTATTTAAGCCAAAAATTCCCTTCCACGCCGTTGATTTAAACTGTATCTACATACTTAGCTGATAAAACATCTATGTAAAATTGTACGTATTTGTTGATTGAAAACTGGAAATCATTTCAGCTCCTCATTAAAAGATTCAGTAATAATTCAAGGAATTTCTAGATTTTGGGGTTTGGTATGGTTTTGGTGTATTAAGTAATGTTTACATTTGAGTTTATAGAAGTATATAAACTTTTTTTATTTGAATTTCATTTTTTCTAATTTGATCCGCTTTCGCGTTTAATTACATCGAAATAAAAATATTTTAATTTAATCTTTGAACTTTTCATTTGTATATTATCCAATTTCCATTTATATTCCTCGAATTTTAATATTTTCCTACGAGCCTGCCACGAAAGCTTTGATATTTCAATGTTAAAACCTTTACAAAACATACTACGTCAAAAATGTTGATGCCATAAACCACCATACGCATAAACTCTAAACTAGACGATCAAAATTAATCCCGAAAGCTTCAGGAATTAACAAGTAGTTGCGTATCTCATCTACATTAATTGGCGTTAAAATCTGTTTAGGTTTTGTTTGCCATTTTCCTTATATATTCAGGGTAGTTAGGTGGTTTATTGTAACACCTCTCTTTTGTTTTCTTTTAATATTCAGCCTCGGTTGTACGCTTTAATCTCGGCAGAATATATTCTTAAATAGATTAAGACTGAAAATTCTCGGTAGGTATAATGTCATTAAAGTAGGTGGTTTAAATTAGAGAACCTAAAGGCCTTGCTTTATGTATGCGTTACACTCGCACCGATTATTCTACCGCTGAGGAATCTTCTCTCGAATCTGCGTATTTAAATTCTAATGGAGACTTTGTGTGAAATTAGTTGCTATTTCGTTATAACCTTAAAGGTTATTTGTTTAATAAATTTCGTATTTATTTAAAGAAATTACTCTTTTGATAGTACAACCTCAGCAAAGGCAAAGTTAAATTAACCGGTTAATGTTTAATTTGTGTTTTATGTTTGATAATTCGTGTGTGCTCCGCAAGTTTCTGTTTATGACGTGCTTTATCATTCCTTTGGGTTAAAAAAAATTGAAACTTCAGGGTATGTGATGTTATAGTAAGTTGAAAAATTCGTTCTTTCGTATTTTAAGAGTCCAAAAAAGAATTTATCAATTTTATAGCGGAATAAAAAAGACTTTAATATTACTGTATTGTTCTATTTGCGAGAATAAAAGAGCGTCATAAATTAACATGACGAGTACAATTTGAATTTTTAGTGCTCTTGAATGACGATGTTAAATACTCGTCATTTTGAATTTTAGGTGAGGTATGTGAGCCTGGTTAACGTTCTAGAAAATATGCGAATATCACATTCCTGAAACGGTGCAATAATTTTCGGTTTCCTGTTTTCTAAAAGCTAAAAAATACCTCTCTTTCTTCCTCCTTGAATATTTTTTCTTATTCTTGTTTATGCCTTACAGCTTAAAGAATTCTAAAATATGTAAAACATATTTTATCTACAATCTGTCCGTTTGAATTAACTTTAAACTTTCCAATTACTGAATGTATGCAAGGATTCTCGAGTTAGTACATTAAAGTTCTTACTTTGAAATTTTAACTTGTGTGCTTAGGTTAGTTCCGCAGGGTTGTGTTAATTTCAGAACATTAAGAAATTAAGATGAGTCCTCGGCTGTTTGATGTTCAAATTTTACATTAAGATAACTTCAAAATTTTATTTTCATATTTTTTTTTAAAACTTCGAATTTTCTTGAAAATTATTTCCAAAAGAAAAATTATCTTTTTCAAAAAGTTTTGTTTTTCCGAGGCCTTTTCCAAAAGGAAATTGGTATTTCATACAAATAATTTACTGATTTTCAAATTATTTTTTTATAAACCCTTGTTAATGTTAATGGTCCATCAAAATTTAAATTTCGGATTCTCAGTTTTCAATTGCAAAATAGTAATAACAATCTTTATTACTAGTGATTACGTGTTTTTTATATATGAGATAGTTTTAATGCTGAAATTTTAAGCTAAATTATTACATAAATAAATAGAATCTGCCAGTTTGCAACATATTGTAAGTTATAGTTTCTGTCCTTAGAAATATTACAGGGTGCTAAATTCGTACCTTAAAACAAAGCTACATCTTGTAAATTCAAGAAGTTTTTTGTAAATTTTGTTTCTGCTTGTAATATTTAAATCTTGAAATTCATACTAAAACTTGTACAAATTTCAGATTTCTAGAACTAAATTTTGAGTCTCATTTTTAATTTTGAGTTTTCTGAAATCAAACTTTTATATTCTCAACCCTTTAACTTTTCAGCTCAAGCATTTTATTTTTGAAATTAGTTTTGGGTTATTTTAACCCAAAATTTTGTTTTAAAGTCGAATTTCTGCTGCATAAGTTTTCACATGTCAGTTCACTATAACAAACCCTTTTCAAAATTTAGAATTTCATATATTTATAACTGTTTCAAATTATTTAAATTACAAAAATAATCTCAAACGTTCGGTATAAAAACATTGAAGGCTCTTAAAAGCTATTTTAATTCATAACCCTTTATAAATAGTGACACTCGCTGTAAATTATTTACTTCTACATGTCTGATGACAATTTTCTACAAAACACATCGATAATCCAATTGAAACCTTAGGATAGTAGATTATATAGAAAAGAAAATTAATGTAATTAGTTTATTTATTTATTTATTTATCTATCATTTCGGGAAATTTACAGAATAAAATCCAGTTACAAATTTTCCTAATAAATTTAAAATAAAATAAAGTAAGTGAGCAGAGCAGCATAATGTTCATAGAGAAATAAAATAAAAACCTGTTTCGCTCTTGGAAAGAAAGCATGCATGCAACTAACAGAAATAAAAGTAGAAAAGCAGTTAACAACCTTAAATAAACTAAAAATATGTATCATAATATGATTATAGAACTACTTAAAGATTACATTTCATTTATAGAAATTGATATAAACGCAGACGAAAAATAGAAATAAATAATAAAGGTAATAATCGTAAAAAACATACAAGGCTAACAATAAGCAAGTAAACATATGGTAACAAATAGCACTAGAAGAGAGTCCAGGGCATTAGGCACGTGATTTCACTGTGTCTTAAAATTTATTCAAAAAAACTGAAAAGATGTCGAGGCCTGTTTTTCTTATAAAATTATTTAAAGAGATGGCTAATCGTGATATTGGTGAATTAATAGACGAAATTGTATGACTGAATAGAACAGACAAGATATAGTCCACGCGTTGTGCGTGGAGGAACATGGAAAGAGAAAAGGGCCAGTAGCTGGGCACAGTCGATCGTATTTGAGATAATTTTAAACGCAGTAAGTAGATCAATGGTTAGCCTTCTTTTCTCTGGAGTGGTTGGCGTAAACGTACATTCTGGAAATTTAATTGCAAGGAAATTTGTAAATCTTTTCTGAACTGCTTCTAAACGATTAATATACAGGGTGGAAATTAAGTAAGGAATAAATTCGGTAACTCCGTTAATCTTTGTGATAGAGACGAAAATTTAAAAGACGTGTATCGATTAAAATTACAGTGCATCCGAAAAAGTTATTTTCAGATTTAACTTTCATTTGTTTTAAAAGTTATGACATCATCAATTGTTTTTTTAAATGACATCCTATATTTTTTATTTTTTATTTCAATAGAGTATTTTAATGTGTTTTCAATGGCATACAATTTTGTATACTTAGGTTACATAAGAAAAAAATCAAGAAAAACGACCTATAAGTTCAAATATGTACCTAGTAAGAATGAACGAAATTAATCGAGTAATCCTATTATCTGGGTTTAAAATTAAAACCCATAATGTTACATTCATTTTTTATGTTAAAATTGTTGAAAAAGGCTTCATTTGATGTTTTTTTGTTTTTTTTTAATGTAACTTAATCAAAATTGAAAACAGATTAAAATACTCTATCGAAATAAAAAACAAAAAAATTAGGATGTCATTTAAAAAAACTATTGATGACGTCATAACTTTTAAAACAAATGAAAGTTAAATCTGAAAATAACTTTTTTAATCGATACACGTCTTTTAAATTTCGTCTCTATCACAAAGATTAACGGAATGACCGAATTTATTCCTTACTTAATTTCCACGCTGTATACTTTGTACTATTGTACTGTGGTGACCAAATAACTGAACTAAATTCTAGATTACTCCTAACTAGTGAATTGTAAAGTTTTATTATGTTATTAAAGTTTAGATCATGTTGAAGGCGAATACAGTCTGTCAGATTCCGTATCGTGGCGTAAATCTTATAATCATCAGCGTACAAAAGAAATTTTGCAAATTTGAAGCAGGTTGCAGACATCGTTAATGACTATATTAAAGAATAAGGGTCCTAAGTGAACACCTTGGGGTACCGCAGAAGTAGCTATATATGGTGCAGAGTGATAGCATTT
This sequence comes from Melanotus villosus, assembly GCA_963082815.1. NCBI lineage: Eukaryota > Metazoa > Arthropoda > Insecta > Coleoptera > Elateridae > Melanotus > Melanotus villosus. Next base: position 57,283,344 of record OY720418.1, on the reverse strand, counting down.
AACCACTACAAGTTGTGATCTTCTAGCAAGAGATGAATTTGTCCATCGCAGAAGGTTGACAGATACACCAAGTAGGTACTAGTAGTTTCCTGCGCAAAATTAAATGATCAACTTTATCAAAGGCTTTGCTGAAGTCAGTGTGTACCGCATCCACCTGCGACCGTTTGTCCATTGTTGATAAAAGATATTCAATGTATTGCATGAGATTAGTACTAACTGCCCTTTAATAAAGCCATGTTGTTGGAGAATAGGTAATAAATTGTTTTATAGAACTGAAAATCTTACTAAAAAACGCAGAGTTTGGAGATATGTCTGTAACTTTGAACGCCATTTTTGCAACCAGACTTGTAAATTGAACTATTTTCCGTTACTTAGAAAACGTTCCTTCTGCAAGGGCCTTATTAAATATTAAAAGCAAAGGAGTAGCAATTGAAAGTCATTTTTTAATAAAATCAACTGGTATACTGTCAGAACCACGACCTTTGTTTGGGTTAAGGTTAAGGCCATTTATAATGTTTAAAATTTTATCAGAAGAAATAGTATAGTCATGTAAGTTAATGTGTGAAAAATAAATCTCTTTTAGTTCGTTCAACTTATGTGCTAGGTTATAAACTGATTTGAAAAACTCTGTAAATAAATTACAAATCTCGACATCACTTTAAGCAGTTGTTTCTTTAAAATTTGTTAAGTTGAGTATATCATCCTTCGCTTTTTTGCTGAAAACATATTTCCAGAATTGTTTAGTGTCGTTTTTAATTAAATTTCCTACTGTTGTTATATAATTCTTATAGGCCCGTCAGGATAACTACTTTATTCTTGAACATAAAAAGGAAAAATTTCTCTACTCTGCCATGGACCTTGTTCTTTTAAATTTGTTGTGAATTATCGATTTTCTACTTAACAGATTTACAATATCACAAGTGTACCAAGATGGATACTGCCTTTTTCGTGCAAATTTTGAGGGAACGTGCACATCTATTATTTTATATAGGTGTGAATAAAATAGATCTACAGTTTGATTTATATTAAGGTGTAAAAATTCAGAGTTTCAATTAATTGACTGTATAGCATTATTTATTTCCTCGTAATTAGCTAAATTAAATTTAAATGTCTTATTAACATTTCTTTGAAGTGGTGATGGTATAAAAAATTCAACAATATTTTCAAGGGGCGAATGATGGGGATCTATTTAAGACAGCGAAGAAATATTTTCTGTAACGAAAACACCCTCGAAATTTGCTGAAATTAGATCTAAAGTGCGATTATTAAAATTCTTAACACTATTGAATTGTTGCAAATTTAACATTGATATTGTGTCTATAAAGTTTAAAGAGTTGGCATCAGAAACCCTTTGCAGTATTAAATAATTGCAATTAGCTCGATCGGTAATTATTTTCCCGGTATTAGATAGAAAACACAAAAGGACAGTAACAGTAACTTTGATTTTGCTCCATTTAATTAATACCGCAGTAGTTATCCATTAATCCTCTGCATCAGAACGCCAGTCTTAGTTGAACGTAAGAACGTTTTTCACCTAGATAAAATGCGCATACAATTATATTATTAATGTAAAACTTACTTGAAATACCAAATGGCTCACTTTAAAAGTAGACTGAGGCAAATATAATACGTACTTGTACAACCTGAAACAGAAAAGGTTATTAATTTCTAGGTCAAATTATAAGAAAATTGTGTGGCTTTTCTATGGGATCTTTTCATCGACAGCCGAATGTTCAAATATTTATTAGGTAGGGAAAAACGAAATATCTGGAAAGCTCATTTATAAATTGCTTTTAGTCATTTGTCAACTTGAATGTCTTTTGTTGGGATGTCAAATTGTTAACATTTGTTTTGGTCGGTTTTTTCATGTGCTAGGCACCGATTCTGTTGGTAACGTTGAGTAATTTGCTTCTAAAATAATCTGCATTTCTAATATGTGAGTTGTGATTGGGGTATTGAGTTCTTTTGTTGCAATTTTTGACATTTCTTTTCAGGTGCAATATTTGCTGGCTTTAAAGCCATCTCGGCTTTATTTTAACAAATAATTGATATTTTCTTTTCAGTTTCCTGAATTTTCTCAAGCTTTATTCAAGTTTTAATTTTCGAAGTTTTGGGTGGGTTTAAACGTTTCATTGTTTAAGCATCAAAACGGTTTTGGTTTTCAGATTCAATACATTTCAAAATAATTTTAAATGCAACGGTAATTCTAGGTTTAACGATTTTGCAATTCCAGAAATAACAATTTATACAAACAAATCCGAATTAATGACAAACAAAACGTAACTAAACAACCTTTATTATTTGCATTAGGTCCAATTTAACAGTACGCAAGGGCTTTAACATTACTGCAACACATAAATTTATCAATTTAAATTGGAAATCGTCCGGAATAACATTATTTAGTGGACGAACTTTCTTACTTTTGTTTTAATATTTTCAGTCATTAATAATTTAATCCACGAAAAGGTGCTAAAAAAGTACTTACACGAAGACTTTTCAAAATATTGCCAAAATAAAAATTAAAATGTTGAGGAGGCTGTTATAATTGAATATGAAAAGTATGCTCATCAAAAACTTCTCTGATAAATTTCAAACCCGAATGTGGTTACGTAAAGTAAAATACATACAGACTGAATACGGACAGTTAATTTGCCTTGCTCTTTTATTTAGTATTTCGGTTAACAACGTATAAAAATGTGTTTTATTTCATGAATGGCTTTTATGTAAATTCAAATGTTTGATGTTAAAATTCCTAATATCCGGTGAAAAATAAATAAACCCACTAGTGATTAACATTAAACGAACCAATTTAATGTCATCCTTATAAAATATTTTATTATTTAAAACTGAGCTAACGTTATAATATTGAAGTTTTTGGCCTAACTTATATTCTGCCTTATTTATTTGTTAATTAGGTAGCTATTTTAATTTATGTAATTTTTGTTATTTATCAATTTTTTGATACCTCAATATAATCTGGATCGAGACTTTGATCTCTTTTTGTTCGATCTCGCCCTATAAACAAATTTCTTTAAATCATTATTCTGAGGGTCAAAAATTTAGTTTCACATTTTTCGAAGAAACTCACTCTCTCAACCCACAATCGATTTATTTTATTTTTATTCTCAGAATTTATTGTAGGTATTTACTTTCAAACAATGACAATGTAATAACTACCTATCACGGAATCTATACAAGAATGAAATGCCAAGTTTTATGTGGTTGTGATACAATAACAGGATTATGTGGCCCAAGTCCCTTCTAAAGTGCTCCTTTTCTCAGTACGTGAGATTTTCTCAGACCACTTCGTTGATAATATCTGATTTTGGTCAACGTTCGTTGATTATCGTCTCCTATTTGCACTAAGAAATTACCAAGAGAATTCTGTTACACGACCGAACATTTATATTTTGGACTGTCATATTGCAGACAAAAATCACTAAATAAAATATAAATTTAATGTGAAAATAAATTAGGTATAATCTAGAATTAACTGTCCATTTTCGAAAATTCGTAACTCGATATGATTATTAGGGAAAAGTGTACGAGTTTGATGTCGCAACACCAATAACAATCACAGCAAAATCTGATTACTCAGATAATTAATTTGAACGCTTCGCTAGTCTGGCTGACATAAAGCGACACGACAGCTATCGCTTTTCTTTTGATCATCACACGGAAACAACACTTAATTAACACTGATTGTAAATTCGCCTGCATTTATAGTTTGAAAATAAAACACCATCAAACAGGGATGTTAATTACGTGCATTAAATTGATTTTAATTTTGTTGACGTGGAAATACGAAATTTGTAAAAAAACATTTAGTGAAGGTTTTAGGGTGCTCAACTATTTTAGTGTCATTTTTATTCTAAAGGCACATTTTAAATTGAATGTGATGTGTAATTTTTTATTACAATTTATAAATTTAAATTCTTGTTACGCTATAATTGGAATAGAATAAACTTAAAGCCTCATTAATTATGTGTTGAGTTTGTTATGATAATAGTATATTATACACGACGCTATAATGTAGGCTATTATTACCGAGGATAATGTTTGCAACACGAGCGAGCTTGCGAGCGAGTTTTGCAATTATCCGAGGTAATAAAAGCCATTATAGCGAGTCGTATACTATACTTTATCCACGAACACAAATACGAAGAATTTTTAATTAAAATTTATCGACGACTTGTCAATAATCTGCCAATTAGGATTAGAAACATAACCTATAATCTGTCAATTAGGATTAGAAACATAACCTATTTCCTTCATTATACACCATAGACAATGATGTTACCATGACACCTTGAATATGAGTGACCAAACACATGAATAATTGACAGATTATTAAGTAGTCGTGGATATACAGGGTTACTGGTAATTCGATACATTCCTTTGGAGATGTGATGGGGGAGGAGCTAAGAAACAAATTTAACCCTAATATACATTATGCAAAACTCAATAGTTTTTGAGATATTTCAATTTTTGTGTTTTTCTCAAAAAAGTAGATCGTAATGTCTTTAAAGTTAATTTTAAAAAAATTTGCTTGCCATTTTTTGAACTTTTTTACTGCATTACTTGTCCCACTCTATGGTCATCCGTTTGGAATGGAAAATATCCGGAAACATTTCGATCATGTGAAAATTTTAAATAAAAACTTATAAAAAATAATTTTTAAAAATCAACTATGAAAATTACCAATTCGTTTTTCTCAAAAATTATCAACATAACATGCGTACAAATTATTTTAAAAACTTCCTTATTTCAACAGCTATCTATCAAAGTACAAATGTTCAACGTGCCCTTGATAGTTCTAATAAAAAAATAGTAAAAGTGATGCAAGTAGTATGGTTCTTATTTTTGGATAAACAGGTAAAAAGTAGAAGTGTGCGTAAAAAAAATAACAAATCGTTCATGTCAGTCAGTCAGTCCTCGACTTTGATGCTTACGCATGTGTATTATTAACTGACATTATTATCTCCGTGTCCCTTAAGTTTGTTGCTCTTGTTGAGTTTGTTGCTGAAGATTTTGGTTTAGGTCGTTGTTGTTGTTATTGTATTTTAAGTGCCATGGCCACCTACTCCAATGCAGAATACGCTGACATCTTGTTTGTCTACGGATATTGTGACGGCAAAGCTGCCGAAGCTCGCCGAGAATATGAACGTCGCTTCCCTAACCGTCGTATACCAAATGTTCGTGTATTCGGTACGACATATCGAAATGTCGCTGAAATTGGCTCCGTGAAACGTAGACAAGGTAACGCCGGTGCTCCTCGCGTTTATCAACCAGATGGTGAGGAAGAAATATTGCGACATTCTGATGAAGACCCAAGAACTTCAACTAATAAAGTCGCAAGTCTAACCGCAACGTCACAATGGAAAGTTTGGTCTGCGATACGCAGTATTCGATGACATCCTTACCACTATACTCCTGTGCAAGGCTTTCATGAAGGTGATCCTGGAAGGAGAGTGGAATTCTGCCGCTTTATGTTAAATTCAGATGCAGACAATGCAAATTTCTTACTGAACATTTTATGGACGGATGAAGATGTTCCTCTCACCGTGAGACAGCGAATGATATTTCAGCACGACAGCACGACGGTTGTCCAGCACATTATCGGCTGACAATACTACAGTTACTCGGTCAACGTTTTCCTAACCGTTGGATTGGAAGGGCAGGCCCAATACCTTGGCCAGCGCGAAATTCAGATTTAACACCTCTAGATTTCTACATGTGGAGCCATATGAAAGACATGGTCTATGAAACACCAGCCGATACGGAGAATAACTTAGAAGAAGAAGAACTGTAGTACAACTTTGAAATTAATTAAGAATTAAACGATTACCTTTACAATACGGTTTTTACGGTTTATCCAAAAATAAGAACCATACTACTTGCATCACTTTTACTATTTTTTTATTAGAACTATCAAGGGCACGCTGAATATTTGTACCTTGATAGATAGCTGTTGAAATAAGGAAGTTTTTAAAATAATTTGTACGCATGTTATGTTGATAATTTTTGAGAAAAACGAATTGGTAATTTTCATAGCTGATTTTTAAAAATCATTTTTTATAAGTTTTTACTTAAAATTTTCACATGATCGAAATGTTTCCGGTTATTTTCCATTCCAAAGGGATGGCCATAGAGTGGGACAAGTAATCCAGTAAAAAAGTTCAAAAAATGTCAAGCAGATTTTTTTAAAATTAACTTTAAAGACATTAAGATCTACTTTTTTGAGAAAAACACAAAATTTAAAATATCTCAAAAACTATTCAGTTTTGTATAATGTATGTTAGGGTTAAATTTGTTTCTTAGCTCCTGCCCCATCACATCTCCAAAGGAATGTATCGAATTACCAGTAACCCTGTATATATTTTTAAATTACCTCTAAAATTTAGTACAACTTCACCATCTGCAATAAATGTATTGGGAATATACTTGGATGTTTTTTAGTTGAGATTTGTTATTATTAAGTTACAGTTATGAGTTATTAACAGTTGTAACTCTTTCGATACCTACTAAACATTGGTTATTACACCAAATCATTTATAATCTTATTCTTCTTATTAGGTCTTCAAAGGAAAACTTCAATTTACAATACAATACTTTCAGGTTTTCATGGTCTATGCCCATTTATAAAACATGTGAGTAGATTGTACAGTATCTAATTCAAATGTCGATAGCATGTGAGTCATATGAATTTATTCTAATTTTCAGAGGTTAATTTAATGTTCTGTACTTCAGCTTCTTCTGGAATTTTTTGAAATTATAAACTTCATCAAAAAATTGTTTGCAATAATTAACGAAACATGTCTTCTAAGGCATACAAACAAAGGAACCTAATAAAATCAAAAAACTTGACTACAAATTAAAAAAGACTTACATTGAAAAAACTTTGCGTGGTAAAAAAGGTTTTTCGGCTATAATGCTCGGTAGATTTGGTAACATTGATGCGAAACTTTTATAGTAAACTGCTAAGAACTAGTTCTTATGGTCTGCATATTGAAATGAGAGATGACGCTAGTAATTTTAAAAATAATTAGGTATTCCACACAAGGTGTGTATTCCATATTTGGTCACTTTACTCTATATTATACACGATGCTATAATGAATGCTATTATTACCGAGGGTAATGTTTGCAAAGCGAGCGAGTGGAGCGAGCGAGTTTTGCAATTATCCGAGGTAATAGTAGCCATTACAGCAAGTCGTATACTTTACTTTGTCCACGACTACAAATACTAAGAATTTTTAATTACAATTTAAATAACAACGCTACTAAAACCATGTGGTAGGACTATATGTCAAACGAAGTGGTAGGATTATAAATAACCTATTTACTTCATTATACACCATAAACAATGATGGTTACCATGACACAGTGAATAATGATTATTCACTGCTGGTAGTAAATTATGGATACCGTTATACTTGACCAAATACATGAAGTAGTCGTGGACAAAAAAAAAAAAAAATGTATTAATAATTTGACAGTTTGGCGTTTTAATGACGATACGCGTATGTGACTTAAACTACTCTAGTCAAATGAGCACTTTAATCATAACGCAGGCTTATTGTAATGCTATCCTTGTCTTGTGCATGGGGTTTGTGAACAAATTTACACACGTGTTTTTCGTTACTAAATTCAACGTGTGATGAGGCAGGGCTCATCTTTCCTGGTTCCTAGTTCCTATAATATCTGTTATGTTCTACATTTGTTAATTTTTCTACTTTGTTATACTGATGAATTCCTCCTTCCTTCCGTTCTGTTGTTTTCTTTATCAACCGATATTCATTAAATATTTTTAAATTTGCTTTTTCTGTTTTCGTTATAGTTTTGTTTTCGAGTTTTCTTCTAATTTACCTGCTTGGTCAGAACTTGAATAGGTGACCATTCTGCGGCTCGGTGTGTTCGGCCCCCTCGACACTGTATAGATATAAGAGGGTAAAAGGAAAAGAAAGAACGAATATCTTTCCAATTTCTCTATAACTTACTCTCGGAGTTTTTTAAACATCTTTTACCTTGTCCCATTTTTCTAAATTAATGCACGTGTACAAATGTTTTTTAATTATTCTTTGGTCGCATTTTATTCACTTTCTTTCTATTTTCTTCCATTCTAGTTTCTCTTTATCGTCAGCTGCTAGTTGAATGTTGTATTACTTTTACTTTTCCTTTCTTTTTTTCTTTAATGCCTTCTTCCTTTTCTGTTCGTGTAACTTTTTCTTGAAATTTTATAAAACATAATTTTTTGTTATTTTACTTTTGCATTTCTGTCTTCTGATTTAATGCATAATATGAAATTGCTTTAAGGTGATTAATTCATATAATATTCTTCTTCTATTATTGGTAATTTGTTTATTCGCTTCGTTTTATTCGGTTAATCAGCACCTATACAATATTGAATATACCTATATGTATTATTTTTTGCCTTCTTCTCACTATACTTCTAGCTCTACTTCATTTCAATTTTTTCTTTCTTTCCTCCCTCTATGGGCCCCATCTTTTCCTACGCTGATTAATCAAGTTTGAATTTATATTTTATCATCAAAGATAATAAAAATCAAATAATCGAATCTAATAATCTCACGTTGAAATAAAGAAAAAAAATTGCAAAGTACAAAACAATGTAAACATTTAACGAACGAGCGTCAGTTAACTGTCGAGCTTTACTTAAACGGAATTATAGAAGAGAGTTTTGTTTCAAATTAAAATGAGGAGGGCACAACAGCTAGAATACATTAAATATTCGACTGGCACGCCGTTGTTCCCAGCACGCTTCAAACGCAAAATTTTAATAAGTGAAGTATAAGACTCACTTCTTTTTATCCCAAGTGTTTAACGTTAACTAATAAGGGTGTTATTTCGTAAGCGTCTTGCTTATTCTTATATACGAAAAAGTGGAAAGTTTGCCCTAAATAGACGTTGTTTTACAAGTAATTAAAACATTAAATTATCATCTTGTATAAGAAGTTTAAGAAGTTAAATGAGGAGCAAAAGAAGCGACCGTAGTTTTAATTTCATAATCTTAATAAATTGGCAATTTGCAAGTACTTAAAATCTCTAGACTCGCTAGATTTACACCGACCAACTTCATAGCATTTTAACCAACTTTTAACTCTTTTTCTTTCGAGGAAATGAGTTATTCCGGCCGAGATTAAAATTCTATAAAGTTTTTAACTGTAAAATTTCTTATTCCACTTAGCCAAATAAAAATACAAACAGGTTTTTAACTAAGTCAACCACACTTCTAACATTCTTTTTGTACAGATTTCAAATTCGGTAGTTGCTGATGTTATACCCCTAGTCCAATCTTACGAAATAATTAAAGCAAAGTTAAGAAAATGCAAAATTAGACACAATAACAAAAATTTAATATGAATTTTGACTTTTGGTGATTACACACTTAAGAAACTTGGACCTTTTGGAAATCAATAATAAGCTTTAAAAAGGTAAACATTAAAAGCCTTTTAGGTCCATACAATTGAAAATATCCCTAAAAAACAAGTCTATTTAAAACCAACAAATACAACAAATCTACAAATATCTACGAATTTATTAAACTGTAATACTTTTAACTTCAAGTACATATTTCATGGTAGATTTACTACTAAATGAAGGAGTTTAGATTAAATGCACGTTTTCGTGACGTCTCTCTGATTTTTGCTCTATTTCGGTTGGAATGAACAAGCTTTTGCGATTCCGTTTTATAAAACCGACGTACCACTTCGTTCTCTGAGTTGCACAAGTGATTTTTAGTTTATTTTTCATACTTACACAACAAACCAACAGAATCGATGAAATTCTGTTTAGGTTCAGGAAATACAGCTCGATTATTTACAGGTTTCAATTTCAAGCTTCAAACATAGACTGTCGTTTTCATAAAATTTAACTTTTCGTTTTCTTGTTTATTTTATGTCTCTTCATTACATGTGCTTTTGTTATAAATTAATTTAATTTCTAACCGTAACAAAATGCAAACGATTATACAAATTTGAAAATTATAAAATAATAAAACTTATTAGTTTTTAATATCGTTAAAGAATTTCTCTTCTATGGTTTTGGCCAAATACATCTACTTTACTGAAAATTAAGATTAATTAATATTTCTTAACGTGTAAGCTCTGATAATGTTTAATTTAAAAATCATCACCTTGAATTTCTTGATTTTTGAAAATAGCAAAGGGCCCAAGTTAAGCCTGTAAAAGCAATCAAGCGCAAATGAATTCGCAAGGGACGTTAGAATAGCTGTTCCTTCTACATACCTATAAGTTAATGTTAGCTTAGGCTTCGGTAAGCTCCTACTAATATTTGGGAAGGCTAAAGGGCAATCGTCATCAAAGTAAGCCCTGCGAAGAAGACCTTTGGCGTTAATGTTTTCGTTGTTAGAATTTTAACCTGCATAAGCTAATCCAATTTTTAGAATTATTTTCTGGGGTTATTTTAAGACCCAAATTAAAATATTAGAGTTTTATTAATTAAAAACAAAATTTGAGTGGAATCTAGGTTTAGGAATAGAGAATAGAGCTTAAATTTAATTTTATGTTTTAGAAACGTAATACTCTTTCGTGAAAACTTTATTTTCGACTGCTAAACTCTAATTTGAAATTAGTTTACTTGACGTTAACAATAAGCACATTTGCACATCTTGTTTCATAATGTAATTTAGAACTTTAATATAATACAACTGAAAATATTATTTGCTTAGTTTTCATTTGCAAGGTTACATTTTCGTATTAAAAACATTTAGAAATTATAATTTTAAGATAAGCTTTATAAATTGCCTCATCAGAAATGTCACGACTTTCTTGTTTTTAATTTATAACACTATTTTTGATTTCGAAAAACCTTTACTCCGATCCCCAAAAACGTATTTGGTATTAAGTCATAAAAAGCACAAGCTGACCGTAATATTAAAACCTCAAGGAAACATTCTAACAATACCCGATCAACCCTCCTTGGTGATCCTCAAACATGTCAGTCGTAAGTTAACTAAATAACATATTAGCCATCATTTCAGCAGTTAGTATATATCCAGTTTCAGCTGAAATCACAACCCCCAAAATATAAGTCGAAAACTCCTCGCCTCAGGGTTAGAAACGATTTCCTCTCACTCACTTTACTATAGTTCGGTAGAATTTTGCCTGGGGTGATAATTCGGATTCAGATGGGGAGCATCGTAAATGGGTGAGAGAAGGCCCTCTTATGTAGTGTTCATCATCGGTACCGATTCTGCCAAATATTCCACCTAACGCGACCCTGAAAACGATGACGATCCCCTCGTAGTTTTGTACGCGTTAATCAATATGCAAGGAAAATCGATGTCATCTGTTTTATTTATTACGCATGCACTTGACGAAATTTGCACTTCATCATAATCATAAATCGGTTAAGTATACTAAGACTAAAGTATCACTTAATTATTGCTCCCTTCTTTTTTAAAGCAAGTGGCTAATAAAAAATGTAGAGATAAAAGGGCTTAAATTGAGATTAACTTTGACGAGCTGTGAGGTTTAAGTTAGAAAAGAGGCGGTGAATACTTTTTAGGAAGACAATATCAAAATAATTTTAGTATATTTATACATAACTTTACTAAATTTGTTCTGACGAAACCTTACGAAATAAAATTCTTTTTGTTTTTAGATTTTGCCCAAAAATATTTGGGAACAGATGTTTTCTTCTTCTCCTTTTCCTTCTTGTTCGCCTTTTTTCAATTTTATTATCCCTTCAAACTAATCAGTTACAAATACTTCTTAATTTTTCCCCTTTAGAGATTTTACTTTTGCTTTTTGACGACTACAAAATTATTTCAAACTTTTTCAACAAGAACAGCAAGGAATTGTTGTATGTGATTATGTAATGAAAATTTGAACAACTCGAAGCTCAAATTAAAAGCCAATTTATACAAAGTGAACAAAACCGCTAGTGCAAAATTGGTATTTACAATAATGTAGGCCTTTGTGTTTTGCAGCTGAATTTTCCCTTCGGAATGAAAGGGCTTCATTTCAGTGTGAATAGTTATCTGTTCAATGGTAAATTACAATTCTATGACTCAAATACGTGCATTTTTGCCCACTATGTTTATAAATCAACCATGGGGTTAGGATTCCCTTGCGTAATTTTTCTATTTATCTTCTCCAAATTTCTTCCACCCTTTTGAAAATTCCATATAATTTTCTTATTAAATTTTGGTATTTCGAGTTCCTTTATTGCGTATGTACTCAGTATCATCATTAGCATCATTGGCACATGCAGCCCTTCCAGAGCTCTTGTTTTCGTTAAAACTTACAACCAGTGTAAATTCGTTACGCTTTCACCTCCGAGTCTCTACCTTTGCACTTCAGTCTCTTTTTTGCGCCACTCAATTCTTCCTGTACTTAGAAATTCATCAACATAAAAATATACCTAAGCCTCGCCTGTTCAAACGAAAATTTTAAATCATGTAAGGAAAAAACGTATTTTTTTATTTTTTTTAGTATTTTATAACTAACATTTCACAGCGACATTCCCCTACAATTCTCTCACACTCTATAGTATCTTCTCTCTTATGTTTAGGGAAAATCATTCTGTTATTCCATCTTTCCCCTTGGTTCACTATTCAAAGTTTCTAAATTTTCATAATTGTCTTTGTCCTTGTCTTGATTGAACACTTTTCGGACACTTTACAGATATTTATAGTTTTATGCTTTCATCATTCTCTAGTATGTTTATCTCGTCAAAGTATTGCGAGCATATCTTCAAATTTCTATCTCTATCTTACATTAATTGTGGTCCATTATTTCTACGATGGTTGTACTACCTTGTTTCTTACTTTCCTTCGTTTCTCCTTCTTCTTTCGGCGGTCCAAAATAGCAGTACTCAGGCCCTAGGCCCATTGTGCATCCGCAGCAAGTTAAGGTATGCCTTCATATAGACCGACACCCAGCTCAAAGCCCAAGATCTTGTCCATATAGGCGCTCCGTGTATCATCGGGCTCTAGAAGACCGGCACCAAAAAGACGATGCCTCAGAAGAAGTAAGCAACTTGGGTCCTCAGAGAGGAGTAAAGATGAGTAAAACTAGAAGTCTTTCCCACTTGTTATATTTTTAAAGGTACAATAGCAAACCAGGTTTCATCTCATAGAGACATTATCAATGCTAAAATTATAATCTAGGGTTTCAAACTTAATCAGAGCTAAAGACTGTCGCAATCTTACCAAAGCAAAAATAAACATAGCGGGTTCAGACAATTAGCCGAGTAAGGTACCGAGTTCCTCTAAAAAACAAAGAAAACGATATTAAAATTGCCTGATCCCGCTATGGGATAAATGGTCCAGAGAGGGCCATCAGATGCAGATATCTTTTAAAGATGCCATGGCCCGTAGGGAGACCTGTGATTATCCTGAGGTGCTTATTACTGAAGCTAAGCAGCTATTCGGACCTAATTTTTGAACGTCTGTGGATGAATAGCTTCCCTTGTTTCAGCCTAGGGCGTGAAGCCCAATATGAAATAAACTGAGAGTGAGTCCAATCCTTAATTGCTTGATGAATGCTTGCTTTATGTAGGCCGAGGTCCGAGGAGCCCTCCTTGGCCAGGCGGTCGGCCTCCTCGTTGCCTGAAATGTTACTGTGACCGGGCTCCCAGTCCAGCCCAGTTGGTTGGGCTGGGCCTTTCCAGGGCCACTCGTCGCTCCTTGACAAGTTTTAATTTGGTTTTTACAGAACTAAACGCTATGAATGCTGCTTGACTGTCGGAGCATATATAGATATGCTTGTACTGGTATCCTCTGGCGAGGTTTTCCTGGGCACAGACTAAGATTGCAACGGCCTCAGTCTGGAAAACGGCAGAAGACTTGTCTAGTGCAAACGACAATCTCATTCCAGGTTAGTCGCCGTAAATTCCAGCATCTGAGCCTGCATCTGTTTTCGATCCATCTATTAACCACAGTAGATCAGAAGATCTGACGCGGTTCCTGAGCAGTGATGAGCATACGTTATGGCATAATTTCTGCTGAAGGGATAGCAGGCAGACACTACATCGCTGTGGGCACTAAGTATCGGGTGAGACAGAATCTGAACGTGTTCCTTCAGCCTTCCATCACCCTTCCACAGGCCGTTGGTTAACAGCCTCAATCACAATGTGAAGGGACGTTAGGTTGAGAAAAGTGCATGGTGCGACCAGCCCCCGTGATAGCAGAACTTGCTAACCTCCGAAATTTTGTTAGCACCATCTGTGTGTGTTTCCCTGCAGTTGAGAGCCACCACACCAGTGAACCATAAATGGTGACTGGTCTAATCAACGTAGTGTAGATCCACATCAGCACTTCAGGCCCCATGTAATGATGCCGAAGGTCCAACGACATGCCCAGAAGGTAGTCGTGGCCCTCAAATTTCTATCTCTATCTTTCATTAATTGTGGTCCATTGTTTCTACGATAGTTATACCGCCTTGTTTCTTACTTTCCTTCGTCTTTTAATAAAAGCTTTTTAACTTCTTACTTTAGTGATTTTGCAGGACTTTTACTCTCTTATCCAAATACGTTCGTTTATTTACTAGATTTTTCCTTCGGTTACTGTAATATGTTTAAGCATTTTTTGTTTAGCTTTGTTTCTTTCATGACTTTCTTTTCAGTTTTTCTTTTCTGTTCTTTGTAAGCAGGAATGAACTATTTTCACCGAGTTTCCTCTAATGCATCTTTCGGATATATTTCTCTATTGTTTTTCTTTTTGTAATTGTAATGATAGCTCTTCTTCAGCCTGGTTTTGGGTGTTTGCTTTGCGTCGTTTTCCTATCTCTTAATCCTGGTCTGCTTGTAGTTCTTTTCTCACGAGTATCATGATCCATATTTACAACTGCCTTAAAATATTTTGTTGTAGCACCTTTAAACTTTCTTTAGAATCTAGAGTTTAATTCTAGTAATCTAGTAAACACAATTTAAATTCCTAAATTATCTTAAAATTCAATAATAAAATTGTCTAATCCACACAAATTTAATGAAAATAAAAATAAGGGGTGAACACTATAGTAGCTACAATTGTTTCGACCTAATGATCAGGTCATCTGCAGGCTAATAATATAAAATGTAGTTGCATTATTAGCCTGAAGATGACCTTATCATTAGGTCCAAACAATTGTAGCTACTACTGTTCACCCCTTATCTTTATTTTCGTTAAATTTGTGTGGATTAGACAATTTTATTATTTAATTTGAACCATATTTATCCCACGAGAAATGGATTTCAAGTTTTTCTAAATTACCATTTTTCTAATTCAAACCTTGGTGTTAAAAGTTATGAATAACTTTTCAAAATTGGAAATTACAGAATTAGTATTCGAAAACAATTACATAGCTTTTTAGTCCAGTAAAATAAGGATTCAACCTCGGAATGAAAGTAAAGAAGCTGTATATTTGCATGAACCTTTGTTTTGGCGTTCTGAAGACTGGCTGAAAAGTCTCATATAATCTCGTGTCGTGTACATAAATAACTATTATCTATATTGCACAAATGAAAAGGATGGCTATAAAGATAAAAGGCCTAACCAAAATATGTAGGTATTGTAACAGTGAAAATAAAATGTATATTTTAAAAGTATTTAAACTAATACACTCAAACCTTTAAACGAAGGTAACATGCTTTCTGAATTTTAATTTTGGCTAAAGTTGAAACATGTTAATATATTAACAGTAAATTTTTCAATAATATTTGGTGTTATTAAACTTTAAATTTTTAAAACCTTTGGTGTGTATTTTAAGCCAACTTGAAATTCTTAATTTGCAAAGACTAACTTCTTTCTGACTTTGTTAATAACAAATGAATAGTTTATTTCCTGGAATAGTCGTAGCTCTTGATAGTTCATAGTTTCTGATAAATTTTCAAATTCTGGTCTTCATTAAAAACAGGTTAAAAACAATAAATGTTCACAATTACTTACTAAATTCCAGTTGAAGAACCACATCTTGAAATTTAGTGCATTTTTTTCTGAACATTTCAGACCCCTCGCTTTTTCTTTTTAAAGAATTTTGCCCTTCTAAAAGTTCCACTTGTTACAAAACAGCTTAAATTAATTAAATATTTGAAGTATAATCATAGCAAAATAAAGGAAAACCTCCAAACCAGTGCAAATACCTTTCCGAAAAATCAATTAAAACCCGTTTTTACGCTTTAGAAACCGAAAAATTATCATTGTTTGGAATCGCGAAACATTCACCCCCAAAAAATAAGCTTAACAATAAAGTTCCAGAAATCTTCTAACGACTATAATTAAAATCTGACGTAGTCAGTTCCACTTCATGGTTGGACACTCTTCAAGTTTTTAGGAAGACTAAACAGCAATGAAAGTTAATTCTGTCATAAATTACGTTGATGAATTAAATTTTAAGGAACAAAGAGATAATTGGAAAGAAGTTGAGCTGCAACTTTTTTTAAGGGTAAACTCGGAATTTAAAAATTCGACAAAGCGAAAGCTTTTACTATCCTACATTTCCACTGAAATATGAAAATTTAAAATTCCATGGACGACTCTATCTGATCAGAGAGTTAATTTTTTATGACTTTAGAAATTTGTTATGATTTGTGTTAGACTTTAATATATTTTTGTTAAAATCTTAGTTGCTCTTTCAGCTGAGTGTTAGCGGATTTTTCTTCCTGCAGGAGAATTTTTGTTAGCTTCTCCTGTATTTTGACACACATTCATGTCCATCAAACTATAAATTGAGTTAAAAACTTACGTTGGGACGTTATTTGGTAACATGGCCGCATTTACCAACTTTTAGGCATTAGCAAATTAACCTAAACTAATTTTAGGGGTGAAATTTGGCTCATCGTTGGACATTTTCATTTCTATTTTACACTTAACACTTATTTTTATTTAATAATTTCGGTTTTAACTAATTTGAGTTCATTTCGAAGAATCTTTTTGCCAGTAATTCCTTTCTTTTCTGTCAAAGGAATGAAAATGCTTTCAAATTACTTCAAAATTTTCGCTTTTAAAAGTAACTTAATTAGCTTGAAAGTCAAAAAATAGGGGTTAAATAACGTCAAATGTTTTTAGCTTTACCAGATATGGTAGTTTTTAAAAACTGTAAATGTTGGACCTGCAACTTAACCAACCTA
Source organism: Melanotus villosus (assembly GCA_963082815.1). Taxonomy (NCBI): domain Eukaryota; kingdom Metazoa; phylum Arthropoda; class Insecta; order Coleoptera; family Elateridae; genus Melanotus; species Melanotus villosus. The sequence goes on along the minus strand of OY720418.1, from coordinate 57,266,251 downwards.
TCTTTATCTAAGCCCATTTGGAATATTTTATAAATTAAAATCTTCAGAAATTTCAGAAAACAATGGATTTAAAAAAATAAAAGAAAAACTTTTATTCAAAACCGTGTACATAATTTATGAAGTAAATTCATAAGAAACTGGCTTTGTTTCAAATTCAAATCCAGCTGTTACTTATAAATTTCAGTATAACTAATTTCCTCGTCGCGGCTTAGTATGCAAATAATTCCGAAGTTTACTTAAATGCTTGAAAAGCCAAAATGCAGCAACAAATTTCGCGAGCACTCTAGTTTTATTAAAAGTTCTTTATCGAGAACTATAAATACAAACTCGCAAGCACAAAGTAATTGAAGTTGTGTTATCAATCCGATAGTTTCGTTCTGTATTACGTCCTGCCTGAAAACAGGAATTTGGCACAGTTGTACTTCCGCCAAATGCAGTAAAAGCACCCGAATTCAATTGATTTTCTCCCTGTAAAAGTTCTAACAAAAATGTGTTCATCGGTGCATTTTAATTTCGTTCCGACTTTGAGCTAAAGTTCTATTTTTTATTTTATTTTGTTGTTATTAAACTTTGATGCTAAATACTTCCTTCGAAGAAATCTTAGGTTAAAAAATAGAAAAGTAAAGTCAATTAACTGTTCCAATATTGAAACATTCAAAGATTACGCTGTGTAAAGTCGTCAAATCCGATTGAAACTATATGAATAATTCTAAGCACTCTTTATGTGAATAGACTGCTGAGAAGTTTGCGCTGCATTTGCAGACAATTTAAATCTTAAGTTTGGACTCCTACACTGGTCGCTTTAACCCTGTTTATGTTGCGCAGATTGTATTTTTAAGACCTGTGCGAGATTTCTATACTAGCTAGGGATATCCTTGCTTTATTTTGTCGATTTATTGTGCAGGTTTTGAATGGAATTCAAGGAAAGACTGGAAGTTCAATTGATTTTAGGGAAATTCAGTGGTGACAAATTTCGACTGTTTTGAGTTTTTAATTACGAAGCTTTCAAAGTCTTTTTATTTTGTTTGTTTGTTTGCCAATGATCGTCTTATTAATTTTAATTTTACGTGTATGGTCTGGGCCAATAGAACGCTGAATAATTTTGAAACCCACAAAACAATACATATATCGACCATTTTCAGTGGAATACTACCTTGGCAAGGTTGGCTATAGTTCATCTCTAAAGATTGTCATTTTACTAAATTAACAACAGCAAAGATAGATTAAACAGAATTCCAGAAGATGTGTTCTTTATCAGCTCTTTATCAAATTACGAGAGAACTTTTTGTTTTAGTCACCAAAATGTTGGGTTTTTAATACTTTGTTGTAGTGTCCGAGGGTCTTCGACGTTCCATTATATAACAATTTAATTTTAAATTTCGTAGTTAGCAGCTTCTAACGTTTGGTATCGTTGAGCAAAAACGAATCACACCAAATCGAAAATCTCATAATTTTACGCTTTAAAAAGGTTGCTCTGCGAACTTTCAGGATCTTTTTTATTTTTGCACTTTAAACTTGTTTGTTAAATAACTCTCAAAACTTTGCGGAAGTACTCAGTTTTCTAATGCAAAATTTTAAAAATCATCGGAATTTATTTTGGGATTAAAATTTCGTTGTAGAAAATAGAAAATAATTAATTTCTCCAAATTTAACACTTTTAATTTTCCAGTTTTTACAGAAATAATATTTTTCCATAAAATCAGGAATTAATTTTTGTTTAGTCGGAGATTATTGAAATTTTTAACTTCCACAATTTTAGTTTTCCTTTTAAAGGCAAAATTTAAGTGTTTGCTCTTAATTCTGTTAAAAAATCAGGCTTTGCTTATTTTTGATTGCAGTATTATTATACTTTAGAAATTAAAATTTTTTTTACAAAATTTGGAAGCTTTGGTTAGTTTTAACTGTAACATATTATTAAATTGATTTTGATTTTTTCCAAACAATTCTCAAGACTTTCCAAACACTCGTTTTATTCAATTTTTAAATGTTTAGTTGTTCAATTGAACAGTTTTGAAATTTATTTCCATGTATGTACGTATTATCTGTAAACGCTTCTACCTTTCGACGTCGAGGCTGGTGCGTTAACGTATGAGGCTCTACGGGTGCAATGCACAACCCGGCCCGTCTCTGCGGGTTACGAAGTTGGTGCCCGTTTAATACCTACATACTGCACCATGTGTAGAGTGTAATGTGTGTGTATGTGTAGGACCTTGTTACTCTACCTCTTAGGCCAGTATTCGGAGGCGAGCGTCGTTAATTAGGTGCCCAACGACGAATGGTCACCAGGACTCGATACCGACCTCCACACTGCAGGAACAGCCTGCCCAACAGGAGCTTCGAATTAAGAGCTAGCACAACTCTAGCCTAACACTCTAGCACTGTGCCGCCCTGGCTTCTATTTCCATATATTAGTACAAAATACAGCATATATAATTCTACACATCACACAGGAAGTCTCTCGCATCCCTTTTCCATTTGGTTCTGCCTCTCGAATCTTCTGGATTTCTTGATTTCATTGATTCTCTTACGCCCTCACTCCAGGTTCGGCGTGGTCTTCCTCTTTACCTTCTTTGCGATGATTTTCCATTTAAGTACTTTTTGTGACCACCTCTCCTCTTCCATCCTGTGGACATATCCGTACTACTTGAGTCCTTTTGTTTCTATATTGTCCATCATTGTTTTTTCTACACCCATCCTTCTTTTTATTTGCGATTCGATCCAATTTTGTTAAGCCACAACTGCACCTCCAATACAGAATTTCTGTTGTTTTTATTGTCTCTATGTTTCTTTTTGTAATCTCCCATGTTTCACTTCCATATGTTGCTGTACTTTGTATATTCACGTCATATATCATTTTCTGTGCTTTGGTGGATCTATTCTTAGGCCATAGCATTGGGTGTAATTGTCTTATTATTGCTTTTGTCTGTGTCATTCGTTTTTTAATTTTTTCTCCGCTACCTCCACAGCTTGTAAAGATTGTTCCGAACGATTTAAATTTGTTTACATCGAGATGTCCTTCTACTCCTCCCACCATGTACTGTATTTTTTCCGTGTTGATCTGCAATCCCCACCGCGTCTTTTCCTTTCTAAGCATGTAGTTCATGTCTAAACTGTCTTCTGAAATCAATACCTGGTCATTTGCAAAATGCAGTGAATACATGAAGCTATCTTGAATTTGTATGCCTATATTTCTACAGTGACGTTTCCATCGTGTTAGAACCGCTTGTATATACCTATACTCCTATTTTAAATAAAGTTGGGGCTAAACAGCAAGCTTGCCTTAGGCTCTTTGTTACAGCAAATTTTTGTGATATTGTTGTTGCTGTTTTGACTTAACATGTAATGTTTGTCTATAGATTTTTAGCTACTTCAATATAGGTTACGTTTATGTTTGCATTTTTTCATCATACTCCATACTTTCTTTAAGGCTACACTATCATACACTTTGTGTAGGTCTACAAAAGCCAGATGTGTTTTCGGCCACACGCAAGCCTTTTTCTAAAAGTTGTCGCAGAGTAAGAAATGTTGTCCGTACTGGACCATCCAGTTCAGAATCCACTTTGCTCTTCTTCACTTAGGTTTGCATTTATTCTTTGATTTATTATTTAAGTATAGTTACACCCTATAGAACTTAGCACTGTGATACCTCTACAATTTTTGCGTTGGTTTTTCTTTCTTTTCTTGTAAATATTGGAGATATAACCATTTTTCCAAATCTTCTGGTAATGGATCACCTTGGAAGCACATATTAAATAGCTGTGCAGGTCTATTAAATACTTGTTGTGGTGCACTCTTTAGTAGTTCTATTGGGATTCCCTCCGGTCCAGCCGCTTTCCTGTTTCTGAACTTCTTTATTGTACCTTGAACTTCTTCTCCTGTTATTAAGTAGTTTTAGTTCTTTTTGATTTGTTCTTTCATTTTCGACTTTCAAATTTTCTATAAATTCGCTTCTATCTTCGTTCAACAATGTTACTATACCATAGAGTGTCTTAAAATGAAATGCATCTAGTATGCTTTGACCTTCCTATGTAAAATAAAATGTGCCGCGTGCAAACAAATTTCAAATGTGACTAGATATAATTCCTTTCAAGACACCCGGTAGTTAACCCATGTAAGTCGTTTCATCGTGAATTCATTTTGGTTTTTCGTAGGTTGATGATAAATTTCCAGGCTTTACTGGACTTGGTTCCATCAAGGCCCGCCGATTTAAATATTACATATTAAGGCCTTACCACTTCATTTAGCCAAGACGCAATTTAGAAACAACGCTGGCGCCATTCGAGGTGAACTATATATTTCTCCATTAAAAAATGGCGCCACCATTGTTTCTAATTGCGTCTTGGCTAAATAAAGTGGTAAGGCCTTAATATGTAATATTTAATTCAGCGGGCCTTGGTTCCACCCATGTAACTGTTTATTTCACTTCACTTATTTTATTTACAATATTTTGATTTTCCTTTAAAGAGTTAGTTTAGGGAAGGCTACCTTTTTGTTTCCAATTCTGCCTGAACAAAATCTTAACTTGGTATTAATTTAATATCTTGGAATATATAAATCGAAATTTTCTCCATGGTTAATAATTTTCAGCTTTTACCTTAACTTATTCTGCAACGTATGAAAATATTTTTCACAGAAAACCTTTTAAATTTCTGAAAGTCAGATTTTGATTTTCCTAAACATCCTTATTTTTACTTAAATCCGTTCTGTGAAATTCTGGAAAAGAGTTTTGCTCCTCAATAATTAAAAATTAATGCAAAGTTGATTTGCCTTTGCTGAATTTCTGTAATGCAAGTCTTCATTTTTGTTGAAAGCTTTTGTATACTTTTTTATTTTTGTTGTAGCCGCAAATATTTCCTAGAATTTCTAGCTTAATTTTATGATTTGCCTTGAACATTTTACAAACGTTAATACTATTGACAACAATTTTAGAAAATTTATTTTGAGGATTCCCAAATTTAAAGTTATATGTTGTCGTCTTAATATTTTCAAATACTTCTTCTATAAAATAAGAATACACTTTTAGTTGTTAAATTAGAAACTTTTGAAACTTTTAATTTCCAAAATTTTGAATTTGCCTGCTAGAAGCAAAATTTATATTTTAAGAAATTATTCCTTTTTGTTCCCATTCTATCAAAAAAAAAATTTTAAAATTTTGATTATTTTCGGATATTCCAAAACGGCCTTTTTTACTTTCCATACTTGCAACGCATGTATAGGAAAGTATTGGAATCGTGCAAAAATTGAAAATCGTAAAAATTCGAAAAAAACACGTTTTAGGGTCCAGGCATCCTAAATATGTGTTTTTTGAAAAATGTCTGTGGGTGGGTGGGTGGGTGCGTGCGTTATCGTCATATCTCGAAAACTACTGGGCCGATTTTCATCAAATTTGGTATGCTATAATTACAGTACATCTATAAAATAAGCTTTTCAAAAAAATCCGGAACCGGAAGTTAGCCATGTTTTTTTGGGCGCAGATTTTTCCTTGAAAAAAATTTCAAAATTTTACTTAGGAAATCAATACAGAATTTGAAAAGAAATCGAATAAATTTTTCCCGAAGTTTCTATGTCAAAAATTGCGCCCGCGGCGAATTTTTGAAAAGCGCAACTTTAAGGACGGTTTTCCCAAAACCGCATCAACATATTTTTATAAATCTAAGGCCAAATTGTACCTCTAGCTCGGCTGATTAGAACTAGCTGAAAAAAAAGTTCAAAATTTCAAAAATAAAAAGTCCGGACAGTTTTGGAAATTTTCAAATTTTCAAAAAAACTTTTCTCGGAAACGACACACACGATTTTTTTTAAATGTTCTGGGTCGATAGTAAATCAAGATGCCTTTCAAATAGCGTTGATCGCATCCCCAAAATTTTTCCCTAACGCCTTTTATGACCATTTGAAGTTTTGGACTTTAACATTTTTTTTCCCAAAAACGCATCAACATATTTTTATAAACCTAACGCCAAATTGTACCCCTACCTCTACTGATTATAATTAGCTGAAAAAATTTTTCAAAATTTCAAAAAAAAATTTCTCGGAAACGGCACATTCCAAAGACAGAAGATAAATATCAGGGCAGGAGTCACCGTTTTAACGAAGGCGGTGTTGGTCCAGCGGTAAGAGACCAAGCTTCCACCCGCTACGCTTGAAATATTATTAAATAACTTGTCGGGACTTTTTCGTTGCAAAGTCTTTAATTATGTCATCAAATTACTGTAATATTTTGGCTATTGTAGGTGTTGCTGGATCCTAATTTAGGATTTAAAATTAACTATCCGTCCCTAAAAGAGTTACCGATTTCTAGCTTTTTTAATTATTACTTTTTTATGAATGACTGTGGCGTTATCGTCATATCTCGAAAACTACTGGGCCGATTTTCATCAAATTTGGTATGCGGGCCTATAATTACAGTACATCTGTAAAATAAGCTTTTCAAAAAAATCCGGAACCGGAAACGGAAGTTAGCCATGTTTTTTTGGGCGCAGATTTTTTCTTGAAAAAAATTTCAAAATTTTACTTAGGAAATCAATAGAGAATTTGAAAGGTAATCGAATAATTTTTGCCCGAAGTTTCTATGTCATAAATTGCGTCCTGGGCGATTGTACCTCTAGCTCGGCTGATTAGAACTAGCTGAAAAAAAATTCAAAATTTCAAAAATAAAAAGTATGAAAAGTCCAGCGAAGATTCTTCGCCAATTTTTTTACTAAAATGTGAAATTCTGAAATTATATTCTGAATTTGGAGCCTTAAGAATTAATCTTAAATTTAAAAGTAGATTTGCCGTTGTTGAACTACTAGTAACAACTTTACAAACTTCGTTTTTCTTCAAGACTTTTCTGTGAACTGTTTAGCTTTATGTTGTAGTAGTCACAAATATATTTTTTCACTACTAGTATTAGAAGATGTCATTATTGACCTTACTTTCGAGCCCAGAAGATGAATTTCTCTCCTAGTGGTCAATAATTTTTTATTATTGACTACTGGTTAATAATAAAAACAATTGCTATGCGCTCAGGTGCCTATTTTAAATATGTTTTACCCAAATGTCAATTGAAATTAACCTCTCCCCTTGTTTTCAAGCAAGGCTATTTGATTTTTGTGGATATTTAGAAATAAATATACGCATCTGTCATTTTATTTTTTATTTATGTAAAAATGATTAATTAAAAGGAATAAAGGTGCTAGTAGTGAAAAAAATAGTATATAAACCACGGTAGAGAAGACTTTTCTCAGCCTCACAACTTATTTCCCGACATGCGAAGGCTGAGAAAAATGTCTTCTCTACCTTGGTCTATAATATACTATTAGAGTTTTTAATCTTCTAATTTCATAATTCTACAAATTTTTTCTCATTTTTCTCAAGTTTTGAAAGATTTAAACAGTTTAATATTTTTTCATAAATAAAAAAAGATATTTCTAGGGTTTCTAAATTTAAAGATTTTATTTTTGCTTTAAATATTTTTAAGTTGTTTATTAATTAAAGCAATTTATTTTCTAATAATAAATAACACTAAAAATAAATTATTAGCTATTTTAATCGGAGGTTCCTGATCTGTTTTATTTCCAAGATCTTGATTTTTCTTTTAAAAAGCAAAATTTAAAATTTTACAGGAGTTTTTCTTGGTGTTCCTAATTCTATCTAAAAACAACAAAATTTTCCCTATCTTAACTACAGCTTTAATTATGTATTTTCAACTGTTAAAATTGAGTTTCCCATGATTACAATTTTTAGATCTTACCCTAATTTATTCTATAAAATCTGAAAGCTGCGGTTATTTTTAACTGTAAACCTTTAGAATTTGCTTAATTTAAAGATTTTGACTTTTTTCAAATAATTTTCAATAGTCGTTGAGTTGAACGTCCTTTTTATTCGCATCCTCTATGCGAAATTCTAAAAATTTGTTTTAAACTTCATGTCTTTTCTGCCAATAGTTTAGTTTTTTTTTTGTATTAAATTTAATTTCATATTTTTATAATTGAATTTTATAGATCTCTTTTTTCGAGTTTGTAAAAATTTTAAAATTGTAATATCCTTGCAGATTTTTAAAAAATATTTTATTTCAACACTTTACCTTAATGTTTCCTTTAACATTTTCAAATTAGTTAATAATAATTCATGGTTTAACTCAAAATTTTAAATTTATAACGTGGATTATCAAATGTATTTATAAACTTTTACAAATTTTGATATGAGTATAAACCCAACAACTCTCTTAACTTTTGAAAAGTTGAAACGTTTAGAGTTTTTTGTTGATAGGCGAAAACGTATGTTGTAACTACGACTTGTAAAATGAAATTCGTACTTTAAATTTCTTTAAGAAACTATCACATATCTGTTAGACAGTTAATAAGATAATAATTCATAATTTAAACGCAGTAAAAAGACAATGCATTCCTGAGAATAAAACTTCGTATTTTCATGGAAGAATTTTAAACTTTGATATATTTTACCTGTTTAGAATTTATTATTTTCATCAACTTATATTTCTAAGAGACTAAAAATGTTCTGCAATTAATTCTGGTTAAAAAAATAAAAGATTTTGTAAAATATTCAAAGTAAAAACTTAATTTCCTTATCTTAACCGCAGTAGGTATTTAATATTTTTAGTGCGGAAATCTATTAACAACTTTAGTTTTTACCCTGACTGAATAGAATTCTATAAAATTTAATTATTTTTAACTCTAAACCTTTTTCATTTTTAAGTTTAAACATTTTGATTTTTCCAGACTTTCCATAACTTTTCAAACGCCCTTTTGACTCAGATTCTTTATGTGAAATTTTGAGGATTCGTTTTTAACTTTATGCCATAACAATCCTTAACGTTAAATGTTAATTTACATTTAATGCACTACTTATGTAACTTGATAACTCTTTAATTTTATTTAGGCATTTCCTAAAATTATCAATGTTTTCTTGGCCATCAATATATTTGTTTAATTTTTAATTTTATATTTTTGATAGTCTATTTTTCCTGTTTTTGAAGTTTTCAAAAGTTTTTCTTCTGTAAAATTCAAAAAGTCCTTTTACATTGCTGAGGAATTTCTGAAAAATTAAGTAATAACCTTTCAGTAAATGTTCATCATATCATCATTAATCAACACGTGGTGAACAAAGCGATCAATCTGTCTGTTTTATACATTTCCACGTAAAATTTTCCCCTAGCATTTTTAACAGGTATTTTCATCTGTTATTGGCAGATTTAAATAAAACAAATTGTCAGATTAACCAAGCATGAGGAACACGCAGTCATTTTCAAAAGGCATTTATAAAAATTACAGGCAATAAAAATCCGCATCTGTTCATTATAGCAACATGGACACAACAGTTGTATCTAAGTGTTTATTTTCTGGATACTCTTATCGTTTATCCAGTTCCATGAACGACCCATTTAATTAGCAGTAGAGCTCTGTGGAATTGTTTTGTTGCTGTATATCAACTATGTATTTATCTGATCGTTCTGCCCGAGGGCCTTTAATAACCCAAATTACTACGGGGTGGTGAAAAATCTGGTTTAATCGTTTGTTTATGCGACCAAATTTAAATTTTTTCGAGGGGTTTCCTTTAATGTTTTGATGTATGACCCGTTTACCCTTTACTTGATGTTAGTTGCCCTTAATTTTTAGTGTAAATCGTCTTACCTTTTACAAATTTACCCACTGAAATTTTAATGCTAGACCAGTGTTAATGGAATTATTTCGGTTTCTTGAGCTTTATAGGGATTATTAAAGGATTGTCTAATAAAAGGGAAACACACAGAAACACAAATTTAAATATTTATCAAACATTTTGAAGTGAAGCCAAATGCTCTTTCTCTCTGTTCTGCATATTAATTGTAAAAAGACATTAATTCAGCTTTAAGTTTCAAATTTTTCTTTTAGACAGAAGCCTTTCAAACCCCTATTTACAGCATAAAAGCTATGAAATTATTATAGCTTAATACATTTTAAATAAACCTTGAATAACTGAACTGAAATTTCCACAAAAATAAAACTTTGTATTCTTGATAAATTAGGGCCTTAAAAAAATTAGAACTTGCTTAATTTCCATTAAATAACATTCATGAGCTGTTAATTACATCATCTTGGATTAACAAGGCTCAGACAACCTGTTCCATAAACATCAACTTGTTAATTTTCATGTTCAACGAAATTGCGGATCTTAACAGCCTTAAATCTTTACAAGGAAACGTTTCGTACAACTTCAACATTAAATCTTGAAGTATTTTTGGAATTTTAATATTCGATTATATTGCATTAAAGTTTATTTATTTGTAATTTAAACTGTTTTAGAATTTCGTTAATTTCTAATTTTCTGCACTTTTTGCCATTATTTTCATTAAAATTTCAATCATTTTAGCTTTATTTGAGTTGTTATGGAAGATTTCGAAATATTTTGTTAAATTATTTTCAAAAATATGTATATAACGCATTTCCGATTTTTTGGGGGCACAGTAGGCCATGCGAAGGTTTGTGAAAAGAAAATTGTTTCCTTTGTATTTCTGCTTGTCAATATAAATCGCACAACTAATTTTAAAGTTATAGTAGATGACACAACAAGATTTGCTAGTTATAAAATTAGTTCTATTTCTCAAGTTAAAGTAATTTTAAGCCGGACTTGGGAACAAGATGTCCTCTCTCTAGCCATAATTCAACATGTGACAATGTAACAGCTTGTTTGTTTGTTTATTTATATATTGGTCAAGATACAAGCTTATAAGTGTCAAGTATGTCGACTGTTATTCAGTTTTACACAAAATCAGTATCAAAATAATAACTAAATTGAAATCATGGCTCGCTATGACACAGAAATAATCGTGAATGAGTTATATTCCAAATGCATTTCCTTCCTAATTAAATCTGAATTTATGTTAACATATTTCTGGGCCATTTTCTTTGATGTTCAATCAGCATAACCCTTTTAAAAAAGAGACAATCCTATCTAAACTACAAACATTTGCAAAGATAGACAATTCGGAATTCTATTTTAAAAAAATACTTTGTTATCAATCGCGGTAAAGATAAGGAAGTTGTTTTCGGAAACAACCCCTCAGACACAACAAACCAAAAAATGGTCTAAGGGAAGCCTGTAGAAAACCATAGCGACACACTGTCATGAAAATCGTTTGTGGAGGGTTGAATGGAAGCGCAATTCACCCTACGGATTCACCCCATGACACACGTCTGCTGCCCTCCTGTACAGCTCTCGCATAAATTTTATTAGTTTACACTTTATTTTGTATTAATACTAAACAAAAATTGATATTTCGTACCGATTCCTGTTTTGACGTTTCATTTCACACTCGAATTGTTCGTTGTTAACCAATAATAAATTCGTATAAACAGCTTCGGCCTAAATAACAGAACAATTAATAACTCTGTAATTGGATTTGTATCAAACAAGAATATGAAATCGACATTTGATGAAACAATATCGAAATTTGTTTTGTTTTCCTGTTTGTTTGTGACAACTATTATTCTATTATTCGTGAAATAATCGGCAAAATTTAATTATTGCTTGAAAACGTGTTCACTTTTTCGAAATAAAATGCAAGTTTGAAATGATTTTCTTTATGAAGCAGAATGTTGGCGTGTATTTTATTTTCTATTCTATTTTGAACTGCGGTTATTAATTACGAAACCTACTTTTGAACGGCACTTGAGGTACAAGTATTTTTTATTTATTTGTTAAACTTATGCTATTTATACTCACATTTAGTTGCTCATGCTATTGACTGATTGACTATAGAAAAGGGTGCAGAAGATGATAACATAGGAGGAGTGGGATTCATGATTCACAAAAAAGTAATGCGAAATGTGAAAGTCTATAAAGCTATTTCAAACATGGTGGCATTCATCGAATTAAATCTATCTAAATTCTGTAAACTTATGCTTATTCAAGTCTACTCTCCAACGTCAACATACAAATACGAAGAGATTTTATGAAGAAATATTAACTGCAATGCAAAATGGCCTTTGTCATTATACAGTGTGATTTTAAATAATTGAGGACAATTTCAACTTAGCACCATAGCTTTTAGTGTATTTCATATTTCGAATTTGGCTAAACTAGATCAATTTGGTAACTTTCGCTGTCAAAGAACAGGAGCAACTCGCTAACTTTGTTGAAGGTTTTTCATATTTTTTTATTTTGTCTTCTAATACAATATGAATAAATAATGACCAAAATTAGTTTTTTTTTTAAATTATTAATATATTAACCATCCTTATTCGCGCCACTGATGGAACACGTCAAAAGTCACATTGCTAATATAACAGTTAATTAGTAATAGGAGACTTAAAAACGCAAAATTAGGTAGAAAACAAGAATCTAATGAAGATTAAATCGGAACATTTGGATTGGGAGAAAGAATGACTAAGGACAAAAAATGTTGATGGATTTTTAGAACGACAAAATCTATATGCGATAAACACGTTTTGCCAAAAGAAGTCAAGCCGGAAATGAGACTGGATCTTCCCTAATAGAGAAACCAAAAATGAAATTGACTACATTCTACCAATAACTAAAAAGATAGTTAAAGACATAACGGTACTGAACAATATTAACACAGGAAATCATCACAGAATGGTACGGCCAAAGGTCGAAATGAACAAAACATGGAAGAGAGCAAAATTAATAAGAAAATTAATCCCAAAAATCGATAGAAAGCTGTTAAAGGTCAAGAAAGCATATTATAAAGAAGAACTAAACAGATATCTAAATAAAACACAAAATCTTGAATCAAAAAGCATCGAAAATATTAATACCATTATTAATAAAGCAACGTTAGACGCAGGCCAAAGCTCCAAAAAAGAAAGAGGAAGAGTGAAGTTCCAAGACAAAAGAACTAATTGAAAATGGAACTGTTACGACAAGGAAAGCAAGGTACGATATAAGAAATATACGGAGACCGATAAAACACTGAGAATATCTATTCAAGAAGATAAACGAAAACAGCTGGAAGATTAGATTGAAAGGATTGAAAAGCATAAGACGGTCAGTAGCTCAGTACGAAGAACAAATTAATCCTATCCCTGTTAAAGATAAAAATGGTATTGAAATTAGAAATCAGGTGAAATACTAAGTGTTGGAAATAATGCATTGCGCTCCTTTCATTGCTAGCACAAGCAGGCTATTTTATATATTTGCTTTGTACGACACATATTAGGATTGGTTGTTTTCATAGCAACTAGTAATATATTGTTATTTTGTAATTTGACTTGTCATAAATTCTGTCTTTACATTTTAATAAAAAGAATTTCATTAGAACAAAACGAGCTTTGTTCATCAGGTTATGGGCGCCAGACACGCATAATCTAAGGTTGACAAATATTTCCCTGAGATGGCTGATTCTGAAGGTAATTCCACACGATTAGTTCCACTTCTTTCTGGTAAGAACTATGCAGTTTGGAAAGAAAAGATGCAAGCGTTGCTCATTGAAAAGGACTTGTGGAATGTGACTTCAAATCCAAAACCGGAATCTGGATCCGACTTAAATGATGTATGGAAGAGATCAAATGAGCGTGCACGGGCTGCATTGACTCTACATGTCACTGATACTCAGTTGACACATTTTGCCGGTCGTGAGTCAGCGCACGATGTTTGGGAACATCTCAAGCACTTATACCAAAGGTCAACTTATGGCAGTCGCGTTTACCTACGCACGAAGTTAAGCCAAGTCAGATACAAGTCTGGCACAATGTCAGAACACATTACTCGAGTGCTAGCACTAGTTAACCAGCTTCGATTAGCCAATGCCAAAGTCGATGATGAAGAGATTGTGGCATATTTGTTTGCCAGTCTTCCGGACTCATACTCTGGACTTGTCACAGCTCTAGAGGGACGAGATGAAGCCGATTTGACTCTGGACTATGTAATAGGCAAACTCGAAGACCAGTACCGACGTCGCATGGAAACTGGACAGCAGAGCACCAAGTTAGACAGTGAAACAGCGTTGCAATCAACTTCCGGTCGTCAAGGACGAAGCGGACGTGGACGCGGCCGAGGCCGTGGCCGAGTAGGAGGTCCTGGCAGCCAGCCGGCTGAGGATCGTACCTGCTACAACTGTAATCGTCCAGGTCATCTGAGACATAACTGCCCTGAAACGCCACAGTGTCAGCCTACAAATAACAGCCGCAATGTTACTGCACATCACGCAGGACAGGGTAGAGATAGTCGCAATGGTGGAGAAAAAGTGAAGTCGCAATTTGCTTTTCATGGCACAGCTATTCAAGTAAAAGAGCAACAGTCAGTCATGGTTGCTAACAACAGCGGCGAAAGCTGGTGCATTGACGCTGGAGCGTCATCACATATGCTAGATGACAAGAAACGTTTCCAGAACCTATCGGAGTACAAGACTAACATCTCTTTAGCTGATAAATCATCGAAGTTAATGTCAACTGGTATTGGTGAGGTAAAGTTATCTTGTAAACTTTCAGAAGGGGAAACGTCATCAGTCAAACTGCTAGATGTACTGTACATGCCGAACCTCAGTACGAATCTACTATCTGTTCGCCGTATGACACGTGCTGGCATGCGTGTGATTTTCGAAGGTGATCGGTGCATGATCACCACCGCTGATGGTCAGCTGGTCGCTGAAGCGTTCAGCGAGCACGATGATGACCTATACTGGTTGCGTGGTGGTGCACCAGTAAATTCATCGGAAGGCAAGGTAGGAGAAACTGCATTTGTTGTAGGTGCTGCCACTCTTTATCAGTGGCACCGACGATTTGGACACCGCGACCTTGCAGCTATCAAAAGACTCGTGTCAGAAAAACTGGTTACTGGCATAACAGTGAAGCTGGGATCAGAATGCAATAGAGATTGCGACTCTTGTGCACGAGGAAAGCTTACTGCTACACCGTTTCCGAAGAACAGCAAAACGAGCTTCGATGCCGGGCATGCTTATCCATTGTGATCTTTGTGGCCCGATGCAACACACGACTCCATCTGGCAACCGATACGTACTGACTTTCACGGATGATTATTCTCGCTTTACTGTTGTAGCACTCATTCATGGAAAGGACGAGGTACCCAGTATGGTGAAGGAGTTTATTAATGCTGTCAAGACGAAGTTCAACCGAACGCCAGCAACCTTTCGTTCAGATAATGGCAAAGAGTTTGTCAACAGGGAACTTCTAAACTATTTTTTCTACACCTATTTAATTATATTGCAATTATTAGCATTTTTTTTGTGAAAAATAGTACCTATAATTCACTGCAGTGAATTATGGATTCATAATTCACTGCAGTGAATTATGATTTCGGCCAATCACAAATACATAAATATTTCGCTAATCCAATCATATTTTAAATCGCCCGCGATCAACTCCTTCTGCGGCTGACAATCGACTCGCGTGACACGCCCAAGTGTGTTGTCATATTGCTTGTTTACAAAGTTATCAAATTTGACTAATTTGAGTCTAATATATTTGTTTAATAGGTGTAGAAAAAGTATCGTATTACATTCGCGATTATGGCCATTATTCGCTCAGATGATTTGTGCCACTCGCCTGACGGCTCGTGGGCTCAAACGTCATCTTCGTGAATAATGGCTGTCATAATCGCTCATATAATAATATACTATTAAATCGCAAGGAATCGAGCATCAGACGACCGTGTCCTATACGCCGCAGCAAAATGGAGTTGCTGAACGAAAGAACCGTACTCTTGTAGAGATGGGACGGTGCATGCTTCTTGATGCTGGTTTGGCGTTGCAATTCTGGGGAGAAGCGATCTCGACGGCCGCGTACCTCATTAATCGTCTGCCGAGTCGTTCGGTGGACACGACGCCATACGAGAAATGGTACGGTAGAAAACCAGATACGAGTCATCTGCGAATTTTCGGCAGCAAGGTTTATCGACTAGTTCCACACGAACTACGAAAGAAATGGGATGACTGCGCCGTGATTGGTATCCTGGTGGGATACAGCACTACTACCAAGGGCTACAGGATTCTTGATCCTAAAACTAACAAAGTAACCGTTAGCCGATCTGTGAGAATCGTAGAAAGTGAACCAGGCCATATTCCAGTCCAACACAATCAGAAGATACAACTCCCAGAAGGGGATGTCATTGACTGTGATTGCTTTTACGAGTCAACACCAGAGCATGATAATAACATAATTGAGTCAGAACAACAAGATCTGATGAATGAGCCTGATAATTTTTACGAGGAAAATGATCTGGGTCAGCAGACGCCACCACCTCAGTCAGAGCGTGTAAGAGACAAACCATGCGAGCCACATGCCGTCTCCTCTACGAGATCTCGCTGGTCGACACGTTCTACTGCCGGGAAAGCTCCTGAGCGATATGATGATATTTTCATGGCCGAGACTAAGGGAAACAAAGAACCTGTTACTTGGAGTGATGTCATGAAATTGTCACAACGAGAGCGAAAGTTGTGGGTGGCTGCCGCTGAAGAAGAGATGAAATCTCTCCGTGAGTACCATGTTTGGGATGTTGTAGATTTGCCACCCGGTTTCAAGACCATAACAGCGAAGTGGGTTTTTAAAGCAAAGTTGGATGGTCAAGGGCATATCCACACTTATAAGGCCAGACTGGTGGCCCGTGGTTTCTCCCAGCGTAATAACATTGACTACGACGAGACGTTTGCGCCTGTCGTACGCCACGAGACTGTTCGGACGTTGTTGACCGTTGCAGCACTCCGAAACTTACATGTTCGCCATTTAGATGTCAAATGTGCCTACTTGAATGGTGAACTTGACGAAGAATTATATTTAGAACAACCTGATGGGTTCGTCATCCCCGGACAAGAAAACAAAGTCCTACGTCTACGGCGTAGTCTGTACGGACTTAAACAATCTGCTCGAGCATGGAATAAGAAGGCAACTGAAGTATTACGTACTTTGGGCTTCAAGAACAGCAAAGCAGATCCGTGTTTGTTTACACGTATTGAGAATGACGGGAACGCAACATACGTGCTGATCTATGTCGACGATCTACTAGTGGCAGCGACCACTGAGCAACTTACTGAAAGTGTTGGTGTTCAGTTGGACTATTACTTCAACACAAAAGATTTAGGTGGAGTTGCTCATTATTTGGGTATCAATGTGGAACGTGAAAGTGATGGTTCTTTCCTGATCCATCAAAGGCAGAAAGTTATTCAGATGCTGAAAGAATATGGCATGGCTGATTGTCGTCCAGCATCAACACCAATGGAAACTGGATTTCCTGCAATGAATGCGGAAGACAGTCCGCAACTTCCGAACAATAATAAATACAGGCAAGCTATCGGATCATTGCTGTATTTAGCCACTGTTTCGCGTCCTGATATTGCACTTGCAGTTGGTTACTTATGTCGGAAAGTGTCCACTCCTACAGAAAAAGACTGGGGCTCAGTCAAACGTGTTTTACGTTATCTCTCCGGTACCAAAGATCAGAAGTTACGATTTTCGTCTACTGCGAAATCGAAGTTAGTCTGTTATTGCGATGCAGATTGGGCAGGTGACAAAGTAGACAGAAAATCTACCAGTGGCTATCTGTTTCAGCTTGGTACATCGACGATTGCCTGGTGCAGTCAGAAACAAAAGACCGTTGCCCTGTCGTCTACGGAAGCCGAATACGTGGCGGTTTCGTTAGCGGCTAGAGAGCTGCTGTGGTTACGACAGCTACTTTTTGACATGGGTGGTGCTCTGAGTGGTCCAACTACTATTTTGGAAGACAACCAAGGTTGTATCAAGATGGTAGAATCCAATCGATTGAGTAGCCGAACGAAACATATTGATATATCGCACCACTTCTTGCGCGATCTACAAGAAGAAAAGGTCATCAACATGATCTACTGTCCTACAGAGCAGATGACAGCCGATCTACTTACAAAACCGCTCACACGAGAACGACATTACTATTTCAAAGCGAAACTTGGAATTCAAACCGAACACCAAGAAGATGTGCATGAAAGCAGCGAGAAGGGGTGTTGGAAATAATGCATTGCGCTCCTTTCATTGCTAGCACAAGCAGGCTATTTTATATATTTGCTTTGTACGACACATATTAGGATTGGTTGTTTTCATAGCAACTAGTAATATATTGTTATTTTGTAATTTGACTTGTCATAAATTCTGTCTTTACATTTTAATAAAAAGAATTTCATTAGAACAAAACGAGCTTTGTTCATCACTAAGGATAGCAGAAAGCTTTCACGAAGACCTATAATAAAAAAAAACAAAGAGTACCAGAAGAAGTTAAAGAAAAAATTAAAATAAAAGTTATAAATGTAAATTCAGAAGAAATACTAGCAAAGAAAAAATATTGACCAATATGAGTAACATAAAAATTAACAAAGCACCGGGACGAAATGAAACATTTGCATAGCTTATAAAGGTAGGCAGCGATTAAATAGTGAAAGCATTAGAAATACTCCTAAACAAATCCTTAATAAAAAGTAGAATCTCAGAAGAGTGGTATAGTGCTTTAGTGGTATGTCTGCATAAAAAGCGTGACAAGGATAAATTAGAAAATTATAGACTTGTATCACTATTTATTAAATCTCCAAACTTTTAACAAAGATATTTATTAGTATTAGACTAGAACGGAAATTAGAATTTTGCCAACCCGTTGAACAGGCTAGTTTTAATACAAATCAACGCTTGTCATTATATACTTACAAGAAGAACACGCATAGAAAAGTCAACGGAATATAACCCCCCCCCCCCTCTATATCTGACTTTTATTGATTATGAAAAAGCCTACGATAATATAGAACTATGAGCAATTAAGACGGTTTTACGAGATGGTAGAATAAATCATCGATATACTCAACTTATAAATTCAATGTATGAGCAAGCGACAATGGCGGTACAACTCCACGAAGAAACGCAGGCCAGTCAGACGAGGTGTTAGGCAAGAAGTGCACTAACTAACTGCACTAGATAACATATTTAAAAACCTACAATGGGAGCAGAAAGGAGTAAGCATTAAGGCAAGGATGCTTAACCACTTAAGATATGCTGACGACATAATCATAATAAGTAACAGACAATTGTGATGATTTACAAAGCATTCTCGAAGAATTAAAACGGAATCTGAGAAAGTAGGCATAAAACTCACCCAGCAAAAAATAGGAACATCATGGAAACATAATAGACAACATATTATACAATATATTCAAGAATACATTTATTTGGGGCAACTAATAAAATGCAGAAAGACTGCCCAGGAAGCCAAAATAAAAGGACGCATAAGATTGGCATGGTCAGCATTTGGCAAACAAAGCACAATTCTGAACAATAACAAAATTGCGTTAAAATTAAGAAGATCGGTTTATAAATCAGTGTGTGCTACCGGTCTTACCTTGCACTGCTCAAACATGGACCCTAACGAAAGGTACAATGGAAAAACTAGCAAAATTTCAGAGAGTGATGGAGAGGCAGATGTTAATTGTCAGATAAAAAAATAGGATAAGAAATGAGGACATTCGACAAACAACAATACTAATAGATGTAAAAGAACAGGTTGCATTGCTGAAGTGGAGATGGGCCAGTCATACAATGAGACAACCAGATAATTGGTGGAATAAAGAACTGCAACAATGGAGGCCCTGGTTGGGAAGGAGAAGCAGGTGGATTGACGACTTAAAAAGGATAGCGGGACTGGAATAGATTAGACAGGCACAAATCAGAGATGTATGAAAACTAGTAGGGGAGACCTATGTCCAACATTGAACGTCGACAGGCTAAAGAAGAAGAGGGAGATGCTGTTGTCTGATTTAGAAAATCAGAAAAAACTTTATAATTGTTGGTGCTGCAGCATGTAACCTTCTATCTTTCTCTTTTTATGATTGAAAATCTTTTTACTTTTGTAGTTACAAAGAAAACCAACACTATTCTGGCATTAAATATAACTTTTTTTCTAATTACGGGCGTTCCAAAATTGCTTTGTCGTTTCATGTTTGTTGAACTATTCATCCATTTTGTTTAAAAACCTATCTCTAATCCTAAATCAGATCCTTATATTCTTCTGAATTTACTTTACTGGTATACTAAGTCGAAAATCATCCGGCGATGTCCTAATTCCCAGTTGATCTTTGAGAAACATGGTTAAATAAACAACAAAAAGTAAAACAAAAGGAGAGAATAAAATTTAAAAAAGTTGCAAAGAGAAATGGTTGTTACAGTAGCTCTCCCAAACGTTTAAACATCGTTTCGTTGGAAACTAGTGAAGTAACTAGCAACCACCAAGAGACGTTCGGAAAGGAAAGAAGACCTAAGATTCCTAAGAAAACAAAACTAACCTCGAAATTCTGCGGTTTTTGAATTCAGTTGAGACATGTGAATCGCCATCAACAATAAAAATGTTTAATAAAACTAAATACTGCAACGGTTTTAAAACGTTGATTTAAAACTTTGGTTCGTTGTGTGAATTATTTATTAACAAATATTAAAATTATTAAGCAACGAAGAAACACGAAATAACAACTTAACACTAAAACACAACACTAATATTAATTATAATACAAAACACTAATATTAACCCGTAACACTAATTAATTTATTTGTACAGTTTATTTATTTATAACTATTCACGTACATTTATATTAACTTTACCGACACACATATTCGCGACCGTTTATGTAGGCTGGATTAGACTAACTGTGTTATATATCCCAGCTTCGTCATTCCAGAACTTCATTCCAGAACGTTCCCGTAGTCGCGCGAGAATGAGTAACCGTCGACCGCTCTGGAAGCTTTTCGGTGGATGACGCATATGATCCCACACGTGTGCTGACGCATCTCGTTACAATAAGTATTTTAGCAATTAAGCCAGCTTTATCTGAAAGATATACGTTAGACATACTTAATAGCAATTTAATTGAAAGAATATGTATTAAGGTGAATTAAATACCGCTGCAGTTTTAGGATGGTTCAACATTTCTGTCAAAACAGAAGAAGGGAGGGAAGAACAGACATTTAAAAACCCCAAGGCAAGTTTAAACATAGTTTGTATGTAGCCCAGAATCCTACTTAGGACTGCCTTATTAAAGAAGAAGCTTACAAAATTCCTCAACAAACACGAAAAAACTATGAAAAAAATGCATTGGAGAACTAAAACACTCAGCAAATCTGCAAAGGCTGAGTCATTTGCTTAACTTGAAAAATCTATAAAAAAATCTACAAGGAGCACACGTCATCTTCACCTAATCTTAACAAAATCAACAAAAAACAAGAAAATGCGAATTTCAAGCGTGAAAAATGTTCAACAACCATAACGGCTCGTTCTACTAGGAAAACGATACCATCTAACCATGACGGGCATAAATAATCAACTTAATATTGTTCTTTCTGGACGTTATGGGATATTTATGCAAGATTTAAAAACCAACAACACTAGTAACTGTAAATTTTGTAAATTTCCTGAAGAATTTAATAGAATGAGCACAAAATCATCGAAAATTATTGTAAGTTTAACATCTTCAAATTCTTCTTTATATTTATTCTGTTTGCAAAATATGTAGTTCAAAACTTTTCGCGCCTATGGTACCTATCTGATAAATCCAAATACGTATTTTTATTAGCTTAGGTTTTCATCTTTAAAATTGTTTTAACTAAAGTTTGTTTGTAACTACTACAGTCGCTTGAAATAACCCTCGATATGGTTTTTTCGAGGAATTAAAATTTTGATCAAAAGCTAAAGAGTCTTCTCAAATTCCAACAAAACTTTCAAGTATTTACCTTGTCCACATTGTTAATACTGGAATTAAATACCAAGTCGAGGAAATCATGTAGGTGTTAAGCCCGATTTCCCTCAAAAAATCGGACGTCTGCTAATAGATATTTATGTAATAAGGATTATAATGACGATCATTATGGTACTAGCCGATAACACGGCATGTTTTTTATGCCGGGTGTTTGAGGCGAACATAGGGAAATAGTATGGGAAATCGTATATTGCTCCCCGTTTGAGTTGATAAGATTGATAGTGGTATCAATCGAAAAGCAAAAAAATGCGCTTAATTTGATACTACTTTACTTGAATTTGTTGCTTGTTTAAGAAAGAAATAGCTTAAATACTACAATAAATAATTTGCATTTTATTCACAAAAAGCAGACCAGCCATGATAATTTGTAGTTTTTTAAATCACGAACTGTGCGAAAACTGACGCCAGTATAAAATGTTTTGACAATAAATATCTACTCATTAAAATATTCAACATTACTATTCATAGCAATTAGGTAGATACGTGAATTGATAACTGACAGAAAATAAAATTTATTTTGACATAAAGAAACTTCAAATTGGATCATGGATGGTCTGCTTTTTGTGAATAAAATGCAAATTATTTATTGCAGTTTTTAAGCTATTTCTTTCTTAAACAAGCAACAAATTCAAGTAAGCGCATTTTTGTTGTATTTCGATTGATACCATTATCAATCCTTTCAACGCAAATGAGGAGCAATATACGATTTCCCATGCTATTTCTCTATGTTCGCCTCTTAACTCAAACACTCGGTATAAAAAACATAAGCTCCAAGGAATGGACCAATTATTTTAAAAATCTATTTAAAAGCCAAGCCGAAAATATAGCTCAGTATTTAGAGATACCACGACAAAATGTAAATGACAACATACAAATAAAGATAGACGAAGTGAGAAGAGTTATTAAGAATAACTTTAAAAAACAGAAAATTTCCCGCAAAAACCTAAATAAATAATGAGATTTTAAAGTACGAAGAGACAGTTTATTTGAAGAAATAACAAAATTGCGAGACGATCAACAGGGATTTAGAACATGAAGGTTCTCTGTATCCACGCTATTTTCACAATCTAACACATAGTAGTTAGAAAATGCCATAGAATTTAACCGAACAGCATACCTACTTGTGTTTTATAGGCCTAGAAAAGACATTTGGCCGTATTTTACCTACTGACATTTGACATAGTTCGACTGTACGGATTAGAGAAATACCAGTAAAATTAGTATCTTAGTGAAAATACTGGGTGTTTCGGGAGGAAAGGGAAATATTTTAAGGAAATATTCTAGAGGTCAAAATAAGAAAAAAGTTCCTATAAATAAGGGTCTGAAAGTACTTCCTTTTCGAGATACACGGTGTCTAAAAAATAAGCTTTTTTTTAAATATCTCGAAAACGATTTAAGATATTAAATTGAGATTTGGTGTGCACTATACTGGCATGAAGAGACTCTCTTTCGATCCAACTAGTTTTGACAATTCCAGCAGTGGCGTGTGTGACACCAAAAAAATAAATAATGCTGACGAAAAAAATAGTACGCCACTGCTTTTTTCAAAATAGGTATTTGTTTCTTAATCGGCAACCAATTCTAAAAAGAAAAGGCCTCTTGAGTTTTTCTGGTAGGACAAACCGTTTTCGAGTAATAATCGAAAAATTTTTCCTTTGCAAGCGTTTTCTGAAATAACTAGTTCAAATTATTTTTTATACAAGTTGACTTTGAAACAGCTGAAAGTCTCTTCATGTTAGTATAGTGCATACCAAAGCTCAATTTAATATCTTAATTCGTTTTCGAGATATTTAAAAAACAAACTTATTTTTTGGACACCCTGTATCTCGAAAAGGAAGTACTTTCGGGCCCTTATTTATAGGAACTTTTTTTCTTATTTTGACCTCTAGAATACTTCCTTAAAATATTTTCCTTTCCTCCCGAAACACCCTGTATGTACCTACACATACCAATACAAAGTGGAATGTGGAATACGACAACGGGGCTCATTAAGTCCGCTACTATTTAACTTAATTATGAACGAAGTTATAAAATTGACAAAAAATCTGAGGGAATATAAAATGAAACAAGGTGAAATCAGAATCATATGTTTTGCCAATGATGTTGTGCTTATAACACCAAGTGAAGACGGCCTCCAAAGATTATTGCAAAGAACTATAGAAACGTGTATTGTAAAATGTATCGTACAACATGAAAATATCTGGCCAAAAAACAAAATGCATGACAGTAGATAAGACACCAACACGATGTAAGCTGGAAACGGAGGAATGAATAATAGAATAAGTATCATGATCAATTATTTGGGCGTAAGGAATACCAGTTATGGAATACCAAAAGAGTAAATATTAGCACAAGTAACAAAACCTAATAGAGTATAAGGAGCACTAAATGAAACAATATGGAGAGATAAATACATAAACAGAGAAACCGAGGCTAGAATATAAGGGTGAAAAATTAGTGCGATATTCTTAAATATTTCCGTAAATATTTAAAATATTTAAGTTGCATACTGGCAGCCGAAAAAGAAACACCCTGTAGAATTGTAGATATTTTAAGGTTACAAAGAAGAATCTAATAAGTAACTTCTATATGTAAAATTTTTCTCTAAAACATTTACGGAGCTACATAAGAATATCGCACTAATTTTACGCCCTGTATAAGCCTAAATTGTGAATAAAACAGGGACCGAGAGACAAACCACTATATAAGAGAGCAGTGTGATGTTCAACCCTTCAATCAATGGATACAACTTCGAAGAAGAGAAGGGAATCAAAACATATCTAGAATGGACATAGAAAGGGTAGTCAGAATAGCACGCAACAAATCTCCTCGGCGCAGAAGGAGCGCAGTACAACCCCAAAAGCGATGGAGAGACTCCTTATAACAAATAATCTGGACCAAAACAGGCAAACATGCCTAAAATAAAGATAGAGGGAGAAGACTATAGATATTAACGAAGTGTCAAATCACTTAAGGCATCATACAACTTATTGAAGTAACTAATACTGTAACGTGGTCACATACGACACATTTTAAAAGCGGCATGCGACTTATTAAAGTAACCATACCGGAGTTGGAGAAACAAAATAAATTTCTGTAATAAAAATTTAGATTTCTGATTCGTTTTTCACATATGAACTTTTGTTGGATAGTAGATAATTATAACGGCTACCTAGACAGCATACAGCAAAAATACTAATTCTTGTAATATAGGTATGTACTTCTTGCAGTATCAACGATGGTTTGTCACAATAAATGACATTTGCTTGCAAGTATGTCATGGTAAGGCTGATATTTAAAATATTTTTTGTGCAACTGGACGCGAAGTGGTCATTTCGCGTACGCAATACAGGACGCGAGATCTATTTTAAAACATCAAAAGCAACATTTTACGCCGCGACCGTTGCTATTGACAATTTCAAAAAAAATGGTATATGGTTCTCGACCGTAAAATTTATTTAGCACCCCCAAAATCTCGCAATCCTACAATCATCTTTCGGCCTTACCATATAAATATTATAGTTTATTTTATTTGTTGGGTGAGATCTAGGCTTGCGGCTAATGTTAGTTAGACGAATAACACCCTGCAAATCACAAAATTCTATCAACTTCTTCCCATTCATTTAACTTTAGAAACGTATGTATCTAAACTTTCCTTATTAGTAAATTAATAAACCTACGTAATTCTCCTGATCACATAACAATCCAGGGGTAATACTAATACATAATTAATATAAATTGAACGAAATAAATTTATAATCCCTCAAAATACGATTACAGTTAGCTTATTTAATAAATTTTTCATGTTTTAACCAATTTCATGTGATAAAAAATGCTTGACAGCGGTGGGATTCGAACCCACGCCCTTTCGGACTGGTGCCTAAAACCAGCGCCTTAGACCGCTCGGCCACGCTGCCTGCGCAGAATCGAGATTTTAACGACTAAGATCAAGGTTTGAGAGTCCAAAGTTTACAAAATATTATGACTTTTTAATGTAAATTAGTTTTTATGATATACCTCAAGTATAAATATTAGAAAACCTCTTAAATTAAACAGAAATAATAACACTATACTTTCAGGATTCGATTCAAGTTCTCTAAAGTTACGTTTATTTACCACGAGATTAAAATTTATAATACAAAACTAACAAAACAACGATAGTAAAAAAGAGTGAAAAACTCTAAAAATCCTTGATAATTTTTAAACGTGTTTGCATAGTTCGTAAACCTTTTGTTATTATCCAAATACTCCAAATAGAAGAGAATCACATTAACATAATTAATTTGGTGAATAGAATATACGCGCGCTTTGTTTGTAGGTTTTCAAACTTTGAACCATGACTAATATTGTGACTGTAGAAACAATTTCTGGATATATTTCACAATTTTGAGTTTTTTTTTACATAAATATTAATTTTGGAGATTATTTTTTTGGAGTCTTTTAATTTAAAAAGAATATTTTACTTTGGGAAATAATATCACTTGTAGGTAACATTTTCAAGGTGATGTTAACCCAGATTTGAAATTAAGTAAATATTGTGAAAGTTAAATTTAATTTCCACCAAAACACTTTAAAATTTATTAACAAAGTCCCAAATATTTATCAAGAAACTTTCTGATGTTAAAATACTATATTCGTTACGACAAAGATCTACACCATTGGTAGAAGTTTTCT
Organism: Melanotus villosus; assembly: GCA_963082815.1. NCBI lineage: Eukaryota > Metazoa > Arthropoda > Insecta > Coleoptera > Elateridae > Melanotus > Melanotus villosus. The sequence goes on along the minus strand of OY720418.1, from coordinate 57,239,868 downwards.
AAATCTTGAGAAACTCAAACAAGGTAGTCCTAATGGCTGTAACAACCGACTTATAGATACTTTATTGAAGCACTTAGAAGTCAGAAAATTTCAATAAACACATGAACAAACAAACAACGGCCAAAGAACAGAACCTTGAGACACTCCAGAGCCCTTAACATACTACAAGTAAAAATATAATATAACTGTATCGCCCAATCAGTGACAATTTACTGCCATTTAAAACCTGCCTTATTGGGCATTTTAAAAATTATCAATTTTAACATTTTTTCATATAAAAGTCTGCAATTTGATATTTTATTTCAATTGTTTATTGTAGTTTGTGTGTGAGGTTAATAGTGTTCTTGCGTCGTTTGCTGCATTTAAAATATTTAAAATTTTGACGATTTCTCGTAATCTAAGGGAAAAAACCGAAATAATTTTGTGTTATAATTTCTGAATTAGGTTGATGCAAAATTTTTTTTTATATGCTCAAATGAATAAACGGGCTCTTGTTTATAGGTTTCTTATGTTTTTTAATTATAAAAAAGGAAATATGATGATTTTAATTAATTAATAAAGTTTGCAATTTCGCTCAGCAACGGGAACCGCCGACAACCGTCGGAATTTTCCGACTGACGCGTGACGTCACACGCTGGTAGCTCTACTGTGAATTGTAGCGTTTACTGGCGTTTAGAGCACGTTTATAGAGCATAGATAAACAATAAATTAATAACTCTATTATATTATTTATCTTTGATAACGTGGTTAGAGGGTCATCTTTGCCGAGTTGCCGATTTTGTCTCTAGTAAACACAAATTGTGTGAATTAGGCTATGGAAAACCAAGTTAAAACTAGGTGTTACAAGTGGTGTTTTGTGCCACAGTGCACAAATACAACAAAAGTAACGCCAGATAAAATATTTGTTACTGTACCAAGAGACGAAACTAAGAGAAAATTATGGTTTACAAGTGTTAGAAGGGATGTTGCAAACATGACCACCTAAGACTTGTATTGCTGTCAAGACCATTTTGAGATAGGTGTGATAAAATCCATAAAATTAATTTTATTTAGCTAAATTATTTTTGAAGTTGTTTATTATCTTTTAATAAATTTTCAGTTGGAGAATGATTTTGAAAATTATATGTACCATAAATACATGAATGTGAAAATCAGAATTAAAGCTGGCATAGTGCCACACATATTTGATTGTCAGCGAGACAGAAAGCGTGCCTTTAGTACCACCCTTCGATCAGCTGCCGAAAAAAGATCAAGGAAGCGACTAGTTACAGAAGCCCTTGATACTTCTTCGGAGAATGAATTAAATAAAACCGCAGAAACAACGGCATCTGTAGACATTTTCGAAGCTTCTGAAAGCACTTCGTTATCAAAAGAAAAATCAGTTGAGAATACGCAGTAAATTGTCTGATTTGGCTTTAACAAATCCAAGATCAACCATTATTGTTTCAAGCACAGCCGTCAACCACAACAATAAACTTATAAAGAATATTTTTAACTGCTAAACGGTTTCACCAACTTTCAGTTTATGCAAATTTAATGTGCTTGCAATGCGAGTGCGCTTTCGTACCAGCGTGTGACGTCAAAATGCTCTGATTGGTTACCACTTTTTTTAAATTATTTTAGCGGGAAATTTAAAAAACTTGAACTTCATTAATTTTTTAAAAATCACCTGAATGTTTTTTCAGAAATTCTTTAAAGTTAATATGTTTTATACGTTCAGAATGTATGAAATATGCAAATATAGTGATATAATTTTTTTTTGCATCAACCTAATTCTATTAAATAAAATAAAACATTTTTTTGTTGTTATTTCGCCACAAGGTGTATTTAAATAATTAACCTGGCAAAATTTAAAAATAGAAACCAAAAAATAAAACTTTAACGTAGGAAAAGTAAAATTGAAACCTAAATTACTAACCCAGTATTGACTATAAACATGGTACAGGAGTGTTCATTATCATATTGATGTCAAATCTGCAACCTCTCACAGCCCCGATAACGCTCCCGAAATGACTTGTTTTGCTGTGGGATCCGATTTATGGCTCTGATAAGCCCAAACAAGAATGGGAGGCGTCGAAAGTTTCACACGGTGGAAAATTATTTTATCAATGCAATTTAGGGATAAGTGAAAACTCACTCGGGAGAAATGTTAACGTTTTGGGGGAAAGTTTTGGGAGATAATTTTGTATTTAGATTTAATAATAATAATAATAATAATAATAATAATGGTTTATTTACGGAAATAATTATTCCCATTTATATACAATTTAGAAATTAAAAATATAATTAATTAGAAATTAAAAATATAATTATTAATCATCTATGTAATAAGAACTTAACTTTAACCTATGCTAAGATACATTAACAGCTTGACATTAGATTAATGACCTTTTAAATTGCCAATAAGACGAATTGAATAAATCAATTTTTAATTTATTACCTTCGCGCAACATTTTTATAATGGGAGCATTATAAGCATAGTTTTGATAATGAAATGTTAATTTGAACATTTGCTCAGATCTTGTTTGGCGGTCAGGAACCAAAAAATCAATTAAATCCAAAAGCTCAGAACTATCTATTATGCCATTTACTATTTTGTATAAAATACATAATAGAGAGTTTGTTCGTCTTAATTCTAATGTATTAAGATTCGTTATTTTTAATAAATCATCATACCCAATAAGATCATGTTTCATATGCAGTTTAAACGCTACGAATCTCAAAAATTTGTGTTGGACTTTTTCTATTTTTTGTATATGGTTAGAATAATAAGGACACCATATTACTGATCCATATTCTAAACAACTCCTGACCAAAGAACAGTATAAATTTGTTATTGATTTTATATTAGTAAAATCGTGTGTATTTCTTATTAAGAAGCCTAACATCTTCAATGCTTTATTTTTTATGTTATCAATATGATGTATAAAGTTTAATTTACTGTCCAACATTATTCCTAGGTCATTTATACAACTAACTTCTTGTAGGGGTTTATTATTTAATTCGTATTGATAATTTATGGGATTAGATTTTCTGTGAAATCTTATGTATTTACATTTTTCTGTGTTTAATGTCATTCCATTAATAAGACACCATTCTTCTAGTTTTTGAATATCATTTTGCAATTTTTGTGCATCATCAAGCGAATGAATAATTTTGAATATTTTTAAATCATCGGCAAAAAGTAAAACTTTAGATTCCTCAAATATTCTTCCAATATCGTTGATAAAAATATTGAAAAGTAATGGTGACAAATGGGATCCCTGAGGGACTCCCGATACTGCATTAATAGGATCAGAGAAGTAATTTTTGATTTTAATTATTTGGGTTCTGTTGGTAAGAAAACTCTTTAACCATTTCAATAAAGATCCAAAAAAACCTATGGATTCTAATTTTGTTAATAAAATTTGGTGATTAACCTTATCAAACGCTTTTGACAGGTCCGTATATATGGCGTCAATTTGGCATCCCATTTCCATCCCCTGAATAATGTGTTGATTATATAATAATAAATTTGTAATGGTAGAACGATTTTTGGTGAACCCATGTTGATGATTATATAAGATATGTTTAAAACAGGGTGTAATTTTTGCTGAAACAAGAGCCTCTAATATCTTAGGTATGTATGATACTTTAGTAACAGGACGATAGTTTGAAACATTTTCTTTATTACCTGATTTAAATATTGGCATTGTGTAACTTAATTTCCATATATCTGGAAACTTGCCTTTTGAAATTGATAGCTTATATAGTTTACATATGGGTTCCGCCAAAATACATCTGCAATTTTTTAGAAATATAGCAGGAATACCGTCGGGTCCTGGATCATTTTTATTTTTCAGTTGTTGTAATTGACAAAAAACCTCGATAGAATTAATATCAATACTGTTTAAGTCTATTGTTTTTTCAAATGTGTATTTAGGTACAACCATCTTATTATTAGTATAAACTGAGGCAAATTGTGTAGCAAAAAAATTTACAATAGTTTGAGGATCATTTGAAGATTTGTTAAATTCCATGTTGTTAGGTATTTCATTTCCACCTTTTTTATCATTTATATAATTCCAGAACTTTTTTGGATTTAACTTAACTTCTAGTTCAACATTTTTGGTGTAATCATTAAGCCAATTTTTAGATAGTTTCTTACATTTCTGTCTTAGTTTACAAAATTTCAAGTAATCTGTCCATAATCTGGTATTTTTATAAGTTTTATGAGCGATTTTCTTTTTGATGATTAACTTTTTTAATTCAAAACTAACCCATTTAGGAAATTTCCTATTCTTACTAGTTACTTTTGGAACACATTTTTCAATAATATCATATAAAATACAATAAAAATTATTTATTAGATTATCAAAGCCATTATTATTGAAAATTTCCTCCCAATCGATTACTGATAAAAGGTCATTAATTAATATGTAGTTCGCATTGTTAAAATCATAATATAAATAATCAAATTGTACTGGCGTGAGTTCCTGTTGTAATTTTACTATCAATTTTAGTGCAGGATGATGAATATCAACGGGTACAAGAATATCATCCGCTAGAGATAGGTTTGAGTTAACACAGTCACTGAATATTATTATCAAATGGTGAATGGTTTGTGTTTAACATTAAAGAGAATTTCGCATTCTGTTCGGTACAGTTTGGGCAACTTTTGATAGTATTCTTGCAATTAGCTGCTGTATGTTCATTAGATCCACATTTTAAACAAATCTGGGCTTTGGTACAATTTTTTGCAAAATGATAAAAACCTGCACACTTAAAACAACGTTTTAAATTGACATGTTCATATACAGCACAACCGGTATAATTTATGCATAATGCACCATTATTTAATATATTGTTAAATGTTACTGGATCGCATTCTATAATTATAAACCATATTTTTCCGTTGTTCTTTAATCTTTTACAGACTAAAAGTTTTATGCTTGAGTTCTCAGATATAAATTTATTCTGAGCGATTAAGATGTCTTTTAATTCATCTTCTGTAATTTCCTCTTCTAATCCTACTATTTTAATTTGAGGATTATGTTTCTTTGGTAGATTAAATTTATATTTCTCACCTAATTTCATTTCAGCTTCTCTTTTAAAAGTTTCGACATCTTCTTCTTTTTCATAAGTAATAATTAGTCCACCATCTTTTAAATTCGATATATTCGATAATCCAATTTGTAAATCTTTTAGATTGATGTTGTTTTTTAAGTCTTGTTTTATTTTTCCTATATCGTTATTATTTTTTGGTTTAATAATTAGTTTATTTTGGTCATTATACAATACATTTGCATAACTTTTTTTAGATAAGTTATTATTTAAGTTCGATTGCACTAGTGCTTTGGGTGACTCGATATTACTAATATTGTTGATGTTTTGCAGTAAATCTATTTGTTGTTGCAGCGATCTTATGATAATATCTTTATCCTTTAGTGATTCACGTAACAGTGTGTTTTCGGCTTTTAAAACAGCATTTTCCGTATTTAAATTTTTTGGAGGTTCAGATTCAATGCAGCATTGAAAGTTATCCAGGTCGTTATCTTTTAGTTTATATTTTTTTTTTGCACAGCTAATAATTTAGATTTAGATTCTGTTTTTTTGAGTCGTACGCTTGCATATAGCAACTTTTTGAATTTTTTTACCCTGCTCTTCAAGACTCAAGATTTAAATTGGGCTTATCACCTTCATTGTTCAGATTTTTTTTAGGCATTCTTCTGAAGCCCCAAACATTAATTTTTCCCAGTTTTTAGAAATTTCCTAAACTTTTCTAGAGAATTTTAAAAGAATTTCATCTTTGATTCCAATAACTTAGCTTCCTTGTTATTTTCAAATAAATTTGTATTAACAGTTTTCCACAAAGATACAGAAACAACGAAGTCAGTTTTTATTAATTTTAATGTATTTTCTAGAAAGTTTTATAACGTAACAATGAAAGATTTCGAATTTCTAAATTTTCTTTCCAAATTTTATATTTTTAAGAAAAATTCCCTTTTTATGAACCACAAATTTTGTGTTCTGCTACCATATTTACATTTACTCATATTTAATTTACATTGCAACGTGGTGCGTCTCTTTTCCATACATTAACATTGCATAAGGCTATACCTTTGTATTATTACTTTAATCACATTTGTTAGTACGAACTTTAAACGTAAGTACGTAGGAGCAGAATTTGGAGCACTAGTTCTGAACTTTTAATACTATTTAAAACTCTAGCATTGCAGTTAAACTATAAAAAGAATGGATCAGGATTCAGGATGCTAATAACTAATGAATAACGATAATCATCGAGCATTTAGTGATAATACAACCACCAAATAATTTTAATTAAGATTAAGTTTTAATAGAAAGTAAATTAGGTTAAGCTGTGTGTTCACATATGAGTAATAAAACAGCTAATTCTTGTAAATCCATTATATCGTAATTACAGCCACCCCTTGCGTGATAATAATTATAACCGCCATTAGCTTGCTCGTACTTCGATTCTAAATAAACCCAAACGCTTCGTAGATTTCCCATTTCAAAATAACAACCTCGTACTATCATCTGTACATCTGTACCTTCATTTTTTTCAAAAAGACCATCTGAGAAAGCTCGATTGTAAGGTAAAAAGATGGGACGTAGTCTTCCCATACGGTAATAAAAGTAACTCTCGTCTGATGTGGGTAGGATCAGGACTCGATTCTAATGATTTTGGTCGGAAAGGGGATTGCGGTTCCTGGTTTTATTTGATATTTATGTGTTCCTACTACATACATTCTGTTTCCCGTTTTGTTGCTACACTGAACAGACCTTCACGTTATATGAACACGGACAATGCCAATTTTTTGAGATGAACGCACTTTTGCAGCGTGTAGGTGATGTCTGTCGGGGAAAAAAAACGGTAACATCACGTACTGTATCTCGTTTCCTGTTTTTCCTTTATCTGATAATGGCAACAAACTCGATTAAAAGATACTTAAATTAAGCGGTTCAAGTGTTACTTCCTCTTTGAATAAGTTTTGTTGGATTTTATTGGTTTTTCATTTTTACTAATTTCCTCAAAAAATAGCTTAAAAGTTTCTCTCTGGAATTTTTAAATGCGAAGCTTAAACTTCTTTCAGTTTTCAGCCTTGATAATGTTCATAACTGAAAATCTAAAGTTTATTTCTTGAAATTTTAATTTATCTTTCAATTCTGTCTTTCTAAAATTTCTAACTGAAAAGCTTGAAATTTGTATTCAGTTTTTTCAGCTTATAGCCACGATGACTTTCTTAACTAAAAATTGAAAACGTCTTTTACATGTTTCGGCTTTAAACTCTGTCTCTCCAGAATTTTTTAATTCAAAACTCTTTCAGTACGTAAAATCTAAAGTTTTTTCTTGGAGGTTTTAGCCCTGTCTTTCCAGTATTTTTAGAGTCATAACTTAAATTTTAATTTCAGCCCATGGAACTAGAAGTTCTTTCAATTTGTCAACTGAAAATCAACAGTGTCTTTCTTAAGCTTTTTGGCTTTAAATTCTATCTTTCCAGAATTTTCATATTAAAAACTTGGAATGTAATTTCAGCACGTGAAACGTTGATTTATTTTAGTTTTCAGCTGAAGTAATTGTCTTAACCGAAAATCGGAAGTTTCTTTCTTAAACGTTTCAGTTTTAAACTTCGAAACCTGAAATTAATTTCAGCACGTGAAACGCGAATTTCTTCTGGTTTTCAGTCACGATTTTCTTAGTTGAAAATCCAAAGTTCCGTTTTAACATTTTTGGGCTTTAAACTCTGTTTTTCTAGAATGCTAGCTTCAAAAGCTTAAAATTTAATTTCAGCATGTGAACTCGAACTTCTTTAAATTTTCAGCGTTAGAGAATTTTCTCAACGTAATCTCTTCTTAATACTTTTAAAATCTTGTAATTCTTGAAAAATAAATTCTTAATTTACAAATGAAAAGTATGAACGTTCCAAATTTAGAGCTACATAAATATCATTCGTAGTCGTGGCCTGCTTTGCCTTTGTTTCTTAATTTCTGTCATCGTCGATATTTTTTAACCTCTACTTCAAAACTAAAAAATCCATTAATTTGTTGTACTTTTGTACTTAATTGTATTTTAATTAACCAATTTTTTGATGGTTCTAAAATTAGTAAAAACGTTACTGAAGCTAAATAGAAATTTTCAAAGTATTGAAATGGCACGAATCCCCTTTTGTTTCTTTGTTTGAAACAATATTTAAACATTTTTTGCCAATAAATAAGTCATAACAATATCAACAAGTTTTTAGAATAACTCGTCTAAGTGCCAAATATTTCACTGCACAAAAACAGAGATATCTTCAAACACATATCTGTCTCAAGTTCCAGAAACAATGAAACAGGCAAAGATCTGAGGAAGCTCGGGACCTATTGAATTCGTCACAAATTGAGTACCAACTTCGTGTAAGTGTTAGAATAGAAACCACATAATGTGCAATATTCAAAGACAGTTCTGCTTGAAAGCCGTTGCTTAAACCTCAACACTTGATTTTGAATTATAACAAAATTATTTTACCGATCTAATTTAACTTCATAATTTTGAACCGAACGTAATTTCCTATTACCCTTATACATAATTATTAACGTTGGTGAAATGTTTAAAGTTCAATTTTCACGCTTAAGAAAATTGCGATTTCTGGAAATATTCTTCAAAATAATCGAAAAGGTTTTTGGGAAAATTTTTATCTGATATTTGAAGAAGTTAGTCTTTTTAAAATTTTTCCTCCTTTTTGGTAAAAAAAGGTAGTCTTTTTATCAGACTTTATTGCTTGTTCAGTTTATTAAATAAATAATACGATTGTTTCAAATTTATAGCTTAAAATAATTTTGGAAAAACAACTTCAATTAAAAAAAAAACAAACTGTTACTTAATTCAATTAGTCGAAATTAATAAAACGAAAAATTGGCCCCAAAGTCTTCGAGCTAAGAAAAGGTAACAACCAGACATTAAAGCGTCGTGCTTTCTACTATTCCAAAAAATATTACATTTTTGCAAATTAAGTTATTACTCGTTTTCCTTCAGCTTGCATTTCTTCTTCGTCCATCAACTGACAGGAATAATATTTTCTTGGCTAAATCTTGTTGTACTTTTGATAATAACATCATTTTTTATGTTACTAATACGTTTTCATAAACAATATTCTTAATACAATCAAAATATAAAAAATTACTTAGTTCTAAAAGATACGAGGGATATTCCGCAAGTTATTTTGATGTCTTTGTGTTCTTGCCAGGAAATAACTGTAAGGTAACTACTACAATATATCCACTTACATTTTGATGATTTTCGTGTTAATTAAATTATCAGAAATGCAAAGAATCTAAAAGTTGTGTGGGTTTTTTTGAATTAGGTTTGGGAGCAGTTATTTTCAGGAATTTGATGAAATTCCTTCAAGGTGTTAAATTAAAACTTTTATCCATAACAAATTTTATAAAAAGTCAAGTTAAACCACATAAAATTGTCTGTAAATTTAAAAACGTCTCTAATTTAAAATTTCAAATGTAGTAAGCATTAGCATGCACATAAAAAATATTACGTATTGATCAACTTACTCGTTACAGGAGCGCTTATTCTAATCATTTATAATTCAAACTCGTAGAAACTACGTGAAAAAGTTACTTTTCCAACTTAATTGAACACAAATTATTAATGCGATTTAGGTTTCGTTTATTTAAAAAACTTCACTCCATAACAATCACGGAGACAACAATGACCTGTGCAACAATGGTTGTGAGGGTAATCCCAAATTTTGTAGTAGAAACAGCGCGTGTTCGGCGCGAACTGCGACGGCGACGCTGCAAGTAGGGACGCTTACCCTTGCGTGACGCTCTCCCACCCCAAATAACTCTCGTCCCGACGCTATTTCATAAAATAAATAATAAAGCTCCTTTAAATTTTATTACCTCGACTAAATTACTGGCTCGGAATGAGGAACTTTCAAGGAACAGGTGGACAAAGAGATGGGTTTTTAGGATTTTTTTTGTTTGGAAAAAGATCCTGTTTGAAGCGAAAAAAGTTATTTGCTCGCTAAAAGGACTTTAATTAATTAGGAAACAAAAGAAAATACTGAATCTAAAACCAAACCTTAAAATTTAGAAATTATTTTTTAAAAATTCTAGAGGAAATCTCCTCTTAATGAATCTGAAGTGTTCACACATAATTTCAAAAATTGTTGTTGTTCCAATGCTTAATTTTATTTGTTCGAAAGCTTCGCGTGATATTGAAAAATGTTTCATGCTACTAAAATAATTACAAGGATAATTTGATAAGAACACAGTTATAAAATAATCAATACCGCCAAGAATTGATTGGGTTTTCCCAGTAACCTAAAAACACATCAGAACTCAGCTTTTAAATGAACACAGACGCTGACAAAAATTCTCTGTTTACTTTGCATTAAATTTCTTTCAAGTGTGCGATACGAATACCTTAATAAATCTACAGATGGACAAGACAGACAGACACGTTAAACTAAATAAGAAATTGAAATTTTCTTCTAACTTGTAAAATAGGCCAATTTTCTGCTTTTGTTAAACTTAAACTCCCGCCAGCAAACGGACAGATAAACCAGAATGTTATTAAAAACTCGGTTGTCCTGGAAATTTCTACTTCATCCATCATTAATCCTTTGATGAAGGAACTCTTATTTTTATTTAAACTTTTTTTGTTTGTTGTATCTTAAAGCGCATGTATCCAAAATAGTAGTTATGTAAAATATTACTCTCACTTAAAGAAAAATTAGTTTACAAGTTGTAGATTGTATGTTAATAGATCGTAGAGATTTTGAACTGTATACATTTTACACTATATTACCCTTACTGCCTTGCTAATTAGTTTTTTTCACTACTAGTATTAGAAGATGTCATTATTGACCTTATTTTCGAGCCCAGAAGATGATTTTCTCTCCTAGTGGTCAATAATTTTTTATTATTGACTACTGGTTAATAATAGAAACAATTGCTCTGCGCTCAGGTGCCTATTTTAAATATGTTTTACCCAAATGTCAATTGAAATTAACCTCTCCCCTTGTTTTCAAGCAAGGCTATTTGATTTTTGTGGATATTTAGAAATAAATATACGCATCTGTCATTTTATTTTTTATTTATGTAAAAATGATTAATTAAAAGGAATAAAGGTGCTAGTAGTGAAAAAAATAGTATATAAACCACGGTAGAGAAGACTTTTCTCAGCCTCACAACTTATTTCCCTCCATGCTTCGCATGTCGGGAAATAATACTGCTCGGCTGAGAAAAATGTCTTCTCTACCTTGGTCTATAATATACTATTAACCACAGTATACAGGGTGTCCCTAAAATGCCTTAAAAGCTTCAGGTAGCCTTTTGCGACAACTGATAGAAACCCCAAAATTGCAAGCAGGAACTTACTATCGCGCTTATTTTCTTCAAATGAGACAATTAAAGAATCTGAAACTTGGCAACACTGTTGAAACTTGTTTACTTTGAAAAATACATAAATGCAAACTGCTTTGTAAAAAAATAATAATGTACGTATTTATTTCACAGAACATGTTCAACATTTCTGCCACCAACTTCACGACACTTGAGTGCCCTTGGAATGATGGCCTGTTGGACACGCTGCAGCATTGCTACATTAACGGTTGCTGTTGCTTCACGTCTACAAAGTACTAGCTCTTCTTCATTTTCAATAGACGTCACATACACCATGTTTTTCAAATGGCCCCACAAGAAGAAATCCAGTGGTGTTAAATCTAGGCTTCTTGGAGGCCAGGCTACTGTACTTCCGCCGCCGATCCATCTTCTTGGGAAATTCGCTAAACCAATTTCTCGTTCTAGCCGCATAATGTGACGGCGCCCCATCTACAGTTGCATCCACATATCGCGGAAAACCAATAAAGGTAAAGTATATCTTCTAACAATGTTGGGAGTTCGGCGTTTAGAAAGTTCAAGTAATTGTTAGCATTCAATCTCTGAGATAGTACAAAGGGACCTACCAATTTGTTATCTACGATTCCTGCCCATACATTGACCGAAAACCTAACTTTATAATTCCCTTCATGCATGACCTGGGGATTTTTATGGGCTCAAATACACATATGTTGATTATGGACGTTAAAAATGCCATTTCGTGTAAAAGTGGCTTCATCTGCCCATAAAATGTTATTTTCAAGTCTTGGGTTTCTTCTATAGTGTTGTAACAACCAGTTGCAGAAGGTAATACGTTTCCCATAATCTTCCTCTAATAAATGTCGCACTCTAACTTGTGGTAGAGATAAAGACCATCATCCTTTATGATCTTGTGAACGGTGGTTTTTGATGCGCCAACAACTCGAGAAAGGACACGGACGCTAATACTTGGCTCTTCAGTTACCAGATCAAGAACCTCCTCTTCTAAATTATTGTCTCTAACAGTTCTTGGTCGACCTCTATCCCAATTTTGAACAGGAAGGATATTTCCAGTTTCTCGAAGTCTGTGATTTGCAGCTCGAATTACTGCATGGATTCATTGGATGTCTTCTATTAGGAAAACGCTGAGCGTAAACCCTAGCAGCCTCATTGCAGTTTCCTTCACATTCCCAAAGGATCCAAATCATATCAACGTACTCGTTTATAGCATACGTCATAATGATGGCCAAGAAAACCAAGATACGAAAAAAGGAAAGCACAAATGAACGCAAATACACGAACTAAAGGCAAATTTAACGGCCCATTTAATACACAAATCGCAAATGTCAATTCAAAATCGACTTACTTGACACACCTTTCAAAACGCAACACCTTTTACCCAGAGTATGATTTTTAACAGTACTTCCAAAAGAAGAACTAATTTGCTAATTCAATAATAAAATTCCCGTTTTTAAATTAAATAATTTCAATTTCAAATACATGTTTTACTTAATTTCCCATAATCGTTTGGTTAAACTTCAATAAATTTCAGTAGGTACTAAAGATATAAACTTTAACGCCCTCGTACAAGAAAACTAAGCTGCGGAGGAAATTTTTTCTTGCAGTTTTGCTTTAAGAGTTCACAAAAGAAAACGTTTACCTGAATCTTTTAAGGCATTTTAGGGACACTAGTAGAGTACAAACATTTTATCTAGCGCCCCATCGCGCACCCATAGCGGATTTATTTTGATTGGCTGTGTACCAAACGGCCTTTTTTTATATGCATGTAGGTATCAGGGTTGGGTCCGTCTATCTTTTGACTTCGGGAAACACTCCAGCCTAAGAGGCTTATTGTGCAGACGGCATATCCTGATTTATTGATCACACCCATTTGGTAATCTTTGTTCCCTGCATTAAGAGATAAATGTCCTTTGCCGGGTGTCTAACAAAATTCTTCGGCTTCCCGAATATGCGCTGTCTTTTTCTTACCAGCGCATCACAGACACATAAAATGTGCGTTGCTGTCTCTGTTTCCTTATTGCAAAGCCTACAAGTTAGGTCACCATTATATTTACCGATCTTCCACAGGTGTTCCTTAACAGTCGCATGTCCTGTTAGTAGGCCTGTGACAATCCTGAGTTGTGTCCTACCCATAAGAAGTAGGTCAACAGTTCACTTCTTGCAAGGTCTGTTTATAAATACCTTACTGTGGTTTTGTTCTGGTCTGTTAATCCAATATCTTTCGTGTTGAATGCCAATCGAGTCACGTATCCCCGGATGGCACTTCTTGAAATTTTTAAGACTGGTTCTGGGCCAAGGTAAGCCGCAGTCGGTCCCTGCCTTGCTAATTCGTCGGCTTTCTCATTACTGTCTATGAATGTCTATGCCACAATGACCTGGCACCCAGAACAGTCTCGCGACGTTCAGTTCTACCCAATCATTGAGTTCCTCTAGGCATTCCTATACCAGTCTGGAAGAAGTATTACTACTCGAGAAAGCCTTCAAAGATACGTGGTTGTCTGACAATATGTTTATAAACTATGTTTATAAACCCTCCGATTGTTTTCCCGCGCACATTATAAAATCGCGTACAAACGAGAACTTTTACCAGGTGCGCAGTGGCAAATTTCTGTTATCAGTAGCGGAGCGCATTTACTTACTGAACGTCGAGTAGTGCAGATCGAGTACACTCCGACAAGAGTACGCTGTGCTCAAATTAGCTAGCTCAGTAATCAAAGACAAGAGGCTGAAAATAATTGTTTATTACAAAAGAACAAAAGCAATGTATGTACATAAATGAAAAAGGGTAAATAGATAAATATGAAAATAAGGCGTCGGCGTCCTGAGCGGCAACGGTGGTGGACATAGACCAGCGTGCCAGAGGAGGCAACTACTTAGGCGGCGGCGACGACGAACGCGGTGACAGAGGCAACGGTGAAGGCGGTGGGGCATCGACGTTGGGAGACAGTGCAATGAGGGCGCACGGCGTCATAGGACGGCGACGGTGGAGAACCTGGGCCAAGAGGTTTGCTGAAGGTGGCGGTTTCAGGCTGGGAACGGGCAGCGACCGGGGACGTGGGCGACGGCGAGCGGTTCCGGCGAAGGGGTTAGGTGGCTGGAAACGGGCAGCAACGAGCGGCGTGGTCGGCTACTGCTTTTCTATTGACTTGCGAGTGTGGTAGAAGTGGCGAAATTTGCCAAAATCCCCGTGTTTTCATTTTTCGGAAATAATTGTTCCAAATGTAATTTCTGATGTGTTTAGTGATTAGTATCGTCCTGATGGTGTCCCGCTGCATCGATTGATACCCAACACTAAATATTTTTATGCACGGGATTTTTATGCGGTGTTTCATAACGGAAACAACCGACTTGAAGCGAAGTTTAATGTGAAAACGTAACATCTTTTTATTCTTTTTGCTAGTTTGATAACGGTAATTGCTTATTGCAATTAGAACGCTTTTTAGAAGTAATTGCCGTTATTCATTATTTGGAAACTAAATTAGTTCGGCCGAACTAAGGGATGAAATCTAATACACCTCCATGTGTGGTTGACCGAGACGATACGGGGATTAGCGTGAAATATTAATAGAGCGGGCCGTTTGTATAACGAACTTGGGGTTTTAATAATTTTGCAAGGTAATAGTAAGGATTTATGTCTAAGGATTGTCTTTCTTTTCGGAAAGTTCATTATAAAGCAAAACCGTTGAGTTTCTTTGAGGTGTTTAGGCCGACAATCGAGGGCAGGATTATCGTAGAACATGTTAATTCGATTTGCATGACGGTTCTAACGGTTGTTTTCCTTTTTCGGCAGATCGAGAGCATATGTTATATCGAGATCGTGTTAAGCTTCTGTTTCCAGAAATTCTGTAGCAATTCTGCTGGTATGTGGAGGAACAGCATCGTGCTTGAAAACGAAATTGTTTCCCATTGTATCTCTCTACAGCTTAACTATGGGTTCTAGCGCCAAATCAACATAACTGCCTCCTGTTAAAGTCTACCGTATGGGAACCAAAGGAGTTTTTTCTCCGATTATAATACCTCCCCAGAACATTACAGTTCCTCCTTTATATTTTCGGACAGCTCTGGCAGTTGAAAGTCTGGCCTGTCTACCTCGACCTCTTAAAACCCGAATTCGACGGTCATCTGATCTCAGACCAATTCTTGTTTCATCTGAAAAGGGACATTTTGTCAATCTTCAATTGTTCAGTTCTGGTGTTCCAGACACCAATTTAGCCAATCAATTCTATTCTGGTTGAATAACTCGTGAACCCTTAAGTGTCTCCTGCTAAATAGATTTTAGGCACGAATTTCTACAGAAACATTAAAACCTGTAGCTTGCAAAAGTTGCTCTAGATGGGAAGAGGTTGGATTTCTTCTAGCTATTTGAGTTAAAAACCGGTGTTGTTGATCTAGGCCTGTTCTTAAGAGTTTCAAATTCCAAAAATCTTGCATTGGTTTTTGAAACAACGCACGGAGAGACGTTGTTGCTGCGATTTGCCTTTGCGATATTCCCTGCCCGGCGATAATAATAATAATTCTTCCCCTCTAAACTTCTGACAAACCTACGTAGGGCATAATTAGCTTTTTTGAACACAAAGTTAAGTTTACTCTGTCACCTCAGTTTTACAACTGGAAACAAATGACAATTTTTATCAATGCAGGTGATCAGCTATTAATAAAAACCTATCTTATTTTCAGCAAAAACCTTTATCTCTTATTTGCAAAAAAACGTTTTCATACATTTATTATGATTAGTAAGAAATACTACGTGATTTCATATAAGTTGGTTGTGTGTCCCTATGTGTATACTAGTGTGTTCTGAACCTAAGCGAAGGTTGTACAGTGAACTTTGTAATCCATGGATTCCCAATCTTGTCTCCCCCTGTATTACTATATGATGAGGAGGAAGTTCTAGAAGGATCTCCATAGCAGCAGGTAGCAGTGGGCGTTGTTCTCATTACCCCTGTTAAGTATGCGAGGACATACAAGCCGTTGTATCTTACTTAGTATTAGTTTGGTAGATTCTTGCTTGACCTTAGGCCACCACACCAAGGCCATATACATAATAGCTGGTCTGACCACTCTGGTGTATATCCAATGCATCATTCCTGATTTGAGACCCCAAGATTTATCGTACGTTCGTCTAACTATCGCTAACGTAGTTTCCGCATTTCTGATTATGTTGGTTCCAGGTTAGTTTGGAATCCAGTATGATTCCCAGATACTTTACCTCCCCTGGCAGAACGGTTTCTTTGCCGCAGAGGATAAAGGTCTCAAACCCTCTAGGTTTTAAATTCGCGTAAATGGTATTATGGTGGCTTTTTTAGGACTGACTTTAAGGTCTTCCTTTTCGGTCCACCTAGATACATCATTTAGGGCCTGTTGCATACGCTGCCTATTGGCAAATTTCCCTTCTGCTTCTATGACAAGATCGTCAGCGTATCCTTTTGTTGCTGAGCTCTTGCAAAAGTTTGTCCATGACAAGGAGAAAGAACTCCCCCCTGGGAACTATTAAATAATACACACAGTTCAGTGGTTCGGGTGAAACTAACTTTATTACATACAGCGTCTTATACATTGTATATCTACTAGGAGGCGCTACAAGTATCTAAATATCAAGGCCAACTGTATCAATAGGAACGACGAAGTCGCTATTGATACAGTAGGCCTTGCTAAATATTTAGTATAAAGAAAAGAACTAATTTTAACAGGAACACCCTTCTGCCACCCGAACTGCTTCCGTTTCATTGTTTCATACAGCAGTGATGTATAGACCACCCTTCCTCTCAGCATGCAGTCTATCCACCTGCAGCATGTCTCCTCTAACCCATGATCTCGTAGGGCTGTTGTAATTGCTCTAAAAGATGTGTTGTCAAATGCTCCGTCTATGTCTAAGAAAACTCCAAGAAGGATCTCTTTATTTTCCAGCGTCTTCTCCGCCCTTCTGACAAGATGATGGAGCGCTGTTTCTGTTGGTAGACCTACTTACTATATCATAAAATTATAATAGGTGAAAACTTAAGATCTCTTTGGTAAAATAATTATTTAAATAATAGCAAAACTTTTTTAGTTTGCTTGTATTTCTTTTAAACTTATCAAATCTAAAATTTCCTTAATGCTCGTAATTTTTTTCCAAAACTATCTTAACTTCTTTGACTTTCTAAAAACGCTTTAACGTAACGTAGGTACCTACCTATTTATCACACCAAAGTAGCCTCAAGCAAAATTTTCTGAGTGAGAATTTTATTTAAATTTAAAAATACCTACGTACTTTAAAACTAAGTCGTTTTTCAACTAATTAGTCCAGTCAAATAAGTATTTCACTTCGGAAAAATTCAAAGTGAGCTGAATTTTTGTGTACACGTTTATTTAGTGTTTTTAAACAACATATCAAAAGTACCCTTGATTTGACATTGAGCTTCTTGAGTTATAGGGCTTAAAAGGTGCGAAAAATTGGTTTTTCGCTTATATCTTCTTTTCTATTGACTTTAGGTATATAATAGTCCACAAAGAAATGGAAGGCTATAAAATTCTGTACAAAGAAGTATTCTGGTAGTTTTTTCGTGGGACCAACCGTCTTCGCGTAATGTGATGTTAAACTTCTAAGTCAAGATTAACGAAATACCCCATTCCACACCACCTTTGAGGTTCAGTAAGAGGCGCGTTTTTTTTACGTGGTATCCACTGTCTCAGACGGTCCAAATATACATAATATTTAATAAAAAGTCAAAATAGAGTTACATTAAGCTTCGTCATCCTCATCTTCTTCTCCTTCCATATCGCATTGTTCCAGGTAATCCTTAGAAAGAGTCTCTATTTGACTCTCATCAGAATTTGATAGAGAAAAAGATGAGAGTCAATTAGAGACTCTTTCTAAGGATTACCTGGAACAATGCGATATGGAAGGAGAAGAAGATGAGGATGAAGAAGCTTAATGTAACTCTATTTTGACTTTTTTTATTAAGTATTATGAATATTTGGACCGTCTGATACAGTGGATACCACATAAAAAAAAACGCGCCTCGTACTCAACCTCAAAGGTGGTGTGGAGTGCGGTGCTTCGTTAACCTTGACTTAGACGTTTAACATCACATTGCGCGAAAACTGTTAGTCCCACGAAAAAACTACAAGAGTACTTCTTTGTACAGAAATTTATAGCCTTCAATTTCTCTGTAAACTATTCTATACCTAAAGTCAATAGAAAAGAAGATATAAGCGAAAAACGAATTTTTCGCACCTTTTAAGCCCTATAACTCAAGAAACTCAAGGTCAAATCAAGGGTACTTTTGATATGTTGTTTAAAAACACTAAATAAAGGTGTACACAAAAATCCAGCTCACTTTAAATTTTTCCGAAGTTTTGCCACATAGAATAATTGTCTAATTTGACTGGACTATAATGGGATTGTAGGGATTTTGCTCTGTTAAAGTTTAAACTGTGGCGTGTTTGTACGAAATTTGACAGCTCGACTTTAGCATTCTGTGCGGCGTAGTGTTTGGTACTTGTGAGGTATATTATTAATACAATTTGTGGTGATTTACTTCGTTTCTACATAAAATATGTAAAATTAAGTAATGCCTGAGGTCTTAAGTTAACATAAACATTCATAACCAAACAAAATGTCTACGTCAATTGAAATTCCTCTCCGTGATACGGACGAGGTAAGTTTACTTTTACATACAATTTTGCAATAACCAGAATTAATAAAACTTTCTTAGGTAATTGAACTGTGCATAGATCAACTTCCAGATGGAGATGAGGTGCTTGGTATTTTACGGCAAGAAAATTCCCAGCTTAACATCTGGGTTAACCTTGCGGTAAGTTGTGAACATTATACAACTAAAACTCGTTGCCATTTGTTAATCATTCTTTAATATTTTGTAGCTGGAATATTATAAACAAAATAAGATCAATGACTTTATTAAAATATTGGAATCATCACGGGCAGATGCAAATGTTAATTACCGTGATTTCGAAAAAGACCAAATGCGTGCCCTGGACATGTTGGCCGCTTACTATGTCCAGGAAGCAAATCGCGAAAAGAACAAGGATAAAAAGCGGGATCTTTTTACAAAGGCTACGTTGTTATATACAACAGCCGATAAGATCATCATGTATGACCAGGTATATAAACGTGTTAATAATGATGTTCCGTATTTTTATAAACCGTGTTTTAGAATCATCTGTTGGGTCGGGCATACTTTTGCCTTTTGGAAGGAGATAAAATGGACCAGGCCGATGCTCAGTTTAATTTTGTTTTAAATCAGAGTCCAAATAATATTCCATCTTTATTAGGAAAAGCATGCATTGCTTATAATAAGAAGGATTTTAGAGGTGCTTTGGCATTTTATAAGAAAGCTCTACGAACAAATCCTAATTGTCCTGCAGCTGTTCGATTAGGTAAGAGATATAGGTAACTTATTATTTTTTGTAAAGTTATGAAAGTGTCGGTGGACTTTGTTATTTTTTAAAGTCGTTATCCTGTGTTACATTTTATTACAACTTAATGTTGCAGGAATGGGTCACTGCTTCATGAAATTAAGTAACCAAGACAAAGCCAGACTAGCATTTGAAAGAGCTCTGCAGTTGGATCCGCAATGTGTTGGTGCTCTTGTTGGTCTTGCTATCTTAAAATTAAATCTGCAACAACCAGATTCTATTAGGAGTGGTGTGCAAATGTTATCAAAAGCTTACACAATAGATTCTTCAAATCCTATGGTTTTAAATCATTTGGCAAACCATTTCTTCTTTAAAAAGGTAAGCAAAATTGTATTTTAAAGATTGTGTGATTAATGGAAGCATATTTCATTGTTAACATTGTAGGACTACAGCAAAGTACAACACTTAGCCTTGCATGCATTTCATAACACAGAAAATGAAGCAATGCGTGCTGAAAGTTGCTATCAACTTGCTCGAGCTTTCCACGTACAAGGAGATTACGATCAAGCCTTTCAATATTACTACCAAGCGACACAATTCGCACCTGCTGCTTTTGTTTTACCACATTTTGGTTTGGGACAGATGTACATTTACAGAGGTGATGCTGAAAATGTAAGTTTTATTTTTGTTAGTATTTTTAAACTAATTAAAAAAATTTTTAGGCAGCACAATGTTTCGAAAAAGTTTTAAAAGCCCAACCTGGAAATTACGAAACAATGAAGATCCTTGGTTCGCTGTATGCGAATTCGTCATCCCAATCGAAAAGAGACATCGCAAAAAATCACTTAAAAAAGGTTACAGAGCAATTTGCGGATGACATAGAAGCCTGGATTGAATTGGCTCAAATTTTAGAGCAGTCCGATTTACAAGGATCTTTGAATGCATACGGAACAGCTATTAAGATATTGAAAAAGGACGTTCAAGCCGAAGTTCCTACAGAAATTTTAAACAATGTTGGAGCTCTTCATTACAGGTAAGCCACCATAAAAAAAAAAACTAAACATCACTGATTCATTAATCGTTTCAGATTATATAATTTAGAAGAAGCAAAACGGTACTTGGAAGAAGCATTAGTTCGTACCAAAGCAGAGGCAGAACACGATCCACAATATTACAATTCAATATCTGTAACGATTACTTACAATCTGGCTCGTTTAAATGAAGCGTTGTGCGTTTTCGATAAATCAGAAAAATTATACAAGGATATTTTAAAAGAGCATCCCAATTATGTCGACTGCTATTTACGATTAGGTTGCATGGCACGAGATAAAGGACAAATTTATGAAGCATCCGATTGGTTTAAGGAAGCACTCCGAATTAACACCGAACATCCAGATGCATGGTCTTTGTTAGGAAATTTGCATTTAGCAAAAAACGAATGGGGACCTGGTCAGAAGAAATATGAAAGAGTTTTAAAAGTAAGTTTTTGTTTATTATTTAAGGTGCGTCATTGAATATTTGCATGCAAATTTTTAGAATCCAGCAACTTCTCAAGATCCTTACTCGTTAATCGCCCTTGGAAACGTGTGGCTACAAACACTTCATCAACCAACAAAAGATAAAGACCGTGAAAAACGTCATCAAGAAAGAGCATTATCAATGTACAAACAAGTATTGAAAATCGATCCTAAAAATATTTGGGCTGCAAATGGTGTTGGTGCAGTTTTAGCACATAAGGGCACTGTAAATGAAGCCAGAGATATTTTTGCACAAGTTCGTGAAGCCACAGCTGATTTTTGTGATGTTTGGTTGAATATCGCACATATTTATGTAGAGCAACGCCAACACGTCAGCGCTATTCAAATGGTAAGAGATTAACTTATTAACAAAACGTCTTCCGGATTGGGACCGTGCCATTTTGAGACAAAAGACTCAACGTTTCGCCCACTTTTATAAGGGGCTTCTTCAGGAGGAAAGGGAGCACTAAAAGAGCACGGTAACTCAACGTGTCAACCACGCCAGAGGCGAAACTCTCAGAAGGGTTTTGCCTCTGGCTTGGTTGACAAGTTGAGTTACCGTTACCCTTCTGCCTCTTGCTAAAAGAGTTTCGCCTCTGGCGTAGTTGACACGTTGAGTTACCATGCTCTTTTAGTGCTCCCTTTCCTCCTTTCCTACCCTTATAAAATAACACGGTCCCAATCTGGAAGACGTTTTGTTAATACTGACACTGACCGTGGAAGTCTTCGAATTCATTATAAGAGATTAACTTACTTAATCCTAAAGCCTTTCTACCCTTGCAGGTGCAAGGCTGTTTTCCATGCCTCTTACCATTCTTTTCTCTTGTGCACTTTACGTCTTATTTCACTCCACTCTATATCTCTTTTGATGGCCGCATTTTTCACTCCACATTTTTCTCAGTCTTCCTTTCTTCAAAAACTCTTCTTACAGTCTTATCTTCACCCATTCTCGTTATACATCCTAGCCATCTTAGCTGTCCTTCTTCTATCATGTTTTGTGTTGGTTTCATTTTCAGGTTGCCTCTAATGTCAGTGTTTCTTATTTTGTCCAATCTTGTTTTTCCGTCATTTTTTCATAGGAATCTCATTTCCGTGCTTTGTATTCTATTTTTCTGTTTTGTGTTAAAGCCCATGTTTCGCAACCGAATATCAGGATTTTGAATATTTCAGTCTTATTTGTTTTGGTATTTCTTTTTTGTTTAAGAACGTGTTCTTGATTGCGTTGAATAGTCTTCCTGTTGTTCCTAAGTATTTAAACTTGCTCCAATAATGTGTTTCCTAGATGTATTTTGTTTCTTTTCGTTTTTACTTATAACTTAAAACCATTGTTTTTTTCTTTTTATCATTTATTCACATATCGATTGCTTTCAGACTCCTATTATATATTCTTAACTTTTCATTTAATGTTCTTTCATTACTAGAGATCAACACTAGATCATCTGCATACGCTAGTTCTGTCAGTGTTATATCCTCCAGTGACCTACTTTGTATTGTTTAGAGTTTCTGTTTACCTCTTTAATTCCCTCAGTAACAGACTCGAATGCAGCCTTACCCAACTCCTTTTTTAGTTTCAAACATCTGTAATTTTTCCTGTTTCACCCTGACTAAGTTCTTTGTTTAATTATGCATAGATTTACTCCCATTTATCTTTTCGCTTACCCCTTTTTTTTTCTAAAATTCTCCATATATCTTTTCTATTTTGTTGAAAGCTTTCTCTAGGTCATTGATGCAGAGGGGCATCTCTCCATTCTCCATAATTGCTTTTCGCTTATTCGCTGTAGAATGAAATTTGCATCCGTCATTCCTCTGTTAGGTCTAAAACCATACTGTGAATCTTCCAAAATAGCGGTTCTTAACCCGTGGTCCGCGGACCCTTAGGGGTCCGCGAAAAATGTTGAGAGTTACTTGATTTCACATTAAACTACAGGCTTTGGTGTCTTAAAAAAAAATGTGTGGTCCGCGGCATTCAAAAATTTGCAGATAGGGGTCCGCGAGTAACAAAAGGTTAAGAACCACTGCTCTAGGGTTTAATTTACCTACTGTACTTAATAACGTGATTCTCCTTTTCTGTATATTGGTATAATTAAACCGATCTGCCCATCTTCTGGTGCTTTACCTGTATTTAGTACCTTGTTCATTATTATCTTTAGTATTTCTACCATTTTCGCATTTCCTGCTTTTTTCATATCAGCTGTTATCTGTTCATATCCTTGAGCCTTACACAATTTTATTTTCATTACTGCTTCTTGAATTTCTTCTGTGTTTATATCGTCTGTTTGCTGTTGGTCTTCCTCTTTCATTGAGTTTCGGGGAATTTCATCTTCATTCCTTTCTACTTTTAGCTCCGTCCCTTCCAATAAATCTCCTCTTCGTCTACTGAAATTTTATTATCTTCATCTTTAATGTTAATTATAGTGGTATTTTTATTTTTTCTTGCGTCTCTTATTGCTTTGAAGAATGGTTTCTGGTTTGCTTTATAAGCAGTTTTCATTTTGTTTCCAAAATTAACACAGCACTTTTGTTTTTCTTTTTTCACCAATAGCTGGACATACACGTACAGGTTTGTCTGCGGTTTTGCATCGCGAAAGATAAGTTCGCAGTTAGAGTCTTCAACAGATCAAAACCGTGGCGGGCCACTATCGTATGTACAGAAACCCGCAGACAAATCTCATAGTTTAAGTCTAAGACAGACAAAACCGTATGTTAGTGGATCAACTCTACCTGCTTATCTGCGGACTTTGTCAAAACTGTGGAATTTCGCCTCGACGAAAGTTTTTAGTTACAGTTGGCACGGTTTACGGTTATAGGTAATATTAGTGACAGGTTTTTGTAACATTACTTATTATGTTTAAAAGTAATAAATAAAGACGTGCTCTGTGTTGCGCCAACATCTATATGAAATTTAAGACGGAAAATAATATACCGAAAAATTGGTTAAGAAAAAAAAAAGAAATTTTGCCATTATTCCTCTACTGAAAGATCTTAGGGACAACGATCCCGATGATTTTAAAAATTATCTGAGATTGGATGCTAAAACTTATGATTATTTATTAAGTTTGGTAAAAGAAGATCTCTCAAAGCAAAATACTGTTATGAAGGAATCCATTGCCCCAGACGAACGTTTAACTGCCACTCTTCGTCAGTCCTTATATTACTTTAAATATTAAACTACTGAACTCCGTCGTTTTTACAAAACCTCTGCGTGTATGCTCAGCCAAGACTAAACTGCCGTGCAAGTCCATAGACATGTCCGGACAGGTTAAGTCTGGCGTGGTTGATGTCCACTAACACGACGTTTTGAACCGTAGCAGTACAAAACCGCAGGCAAACCTGTACGTGTATGTCCAGCTAATTTCTTGACTTTTGTTCTTTCATTTTTATATTCGTCATAATCTCTTTGGCTTTTCGTGCACATGTATTTTTTCCATGCTTGCTTCTTTCTTTTAACTGCGTTTTTAATTTCTTCTGTCCACTAGTGTGTTCTCTTCATTTGTGAATTTGTGATTTTTATTATTCCACATGTTTCTCCGGCACTCGTTAGTATTATCCCTTTGAATTTTTCCCATATTTGCTCTACTGTTTCTTGTATGTTTATCTCTGTGAATTTTCGATTCAGGTATTCCTGGTATCTATTTCTAGTCTAATTTGTAACATCTTATTTTTCTGTTTATTAACTTTCTTTGTTCCATATTTATATTACTCTTATTATCCCATTTCAGTACCAGTAAGAAATGATCACTGCCTATCTCCGGTCCTCTCATAAGTTTTACATCTTTTATTCTTCTATAGATTTCTCATCTCTGCTATTTAGCTCTCTTGTGATTTTGTGAATTTCTGTATGCTGGGTTTGTCACAATTATTTCAGTCTCTCCGCAGAAGTTCAATATTCTTTCTCCGTTTGTATTTTTTGTTTCTTCTCCATACTTTCCCAGGCACCACTATTCCTTCATTTTTGTTTCCCACTCTTCCATTTAAATCGTCCATTATAATCACATTACATTTACTTTCATCTAATTGTTGCTGTAACTCCTGGAAGACTTTGTCTTTTATCTATCAGTAGATACTCATCCTCATTTTTTCCTTCTTTGATATTTATGGTTAGAATTCTTTCACTAACAAATTTTTAATTTTTAACAAATTTCATTTTCTCCTCTTTTATTATCAGAGCTACACCGGCTTTTGCATAGTTTTCCTTGTTATTGAATGATTTGGTCAGGAGTTTGATAGTTTCATGGTACCATTTTCTTTTTCTTTTCTGTTACCCTTTTTTTTTTTGGGCTGTAGGGAAAATCCTCGTGGACCCCCCGTGTCTGGTTATGGAGGAGTGCCGGACTATTACTTGCTAAAGCCCCTCCTCATATCATGATGTACCAAGGAACCACTTTTTTGTTTTACAGCATTCAGGCTTCTGCTTCTCTTTCTTCCCTCTCTTTTGTGCTTAATATTTTGCACCCTACCTTTTCTATGGTATCCCACTTGTCTTTATTTTCTAGCATGTTGTTTGCGATGTTATCACTAGAAATTTTACCCAGGTCTCTTCTCCAGATCTGCCTGATTATTAACCATCTTCTACAGGAAAATATGGTGTGTTCAGGTGTATCTCTCTCGTCGCAATACGTGCACTCATTCATCTGTTTCTCTTATACCAAATCTTTTAAGGAATGAGGTACAGATACTAAACAAAACAAAAATTGTAGCAATAACATCAGCACACACGGCTTCTAGATTGTCCAGCATATTATTAAGAAAAGCAATTATGCCATAGATACAAATTATTTTGTATATGGCCGCTAAATTTGAACCTTCCTCGTATTATTTTTAAAATCTTCCATCAGCGCTCTGTCGGAGAAAATTTCTATTGTTGTTTCTCTTTGGGCGAGAAGTTTTCTATTATATCTGCAATCAGTTGATTTCTAATCAAATTGTCGTTTTCATAGTTTTCCGGAAAATGTTTATTGAAGTTATTTATTAGAAAGAAGCAATGATTTTTATATCTGACGCTAGATCATGATTTATGTTTAATGTATTTTCTTCCATGAAACCTTCTACAACTGATAATAAGCTACATTTATTTTTATTCAATTCTCTTATTATTAAATTGAGTTTATTGTTGCAGTAATTTTGTTTTTAACTATTAATAAAATAACGTTTAGTAGGGCTACATTTAATTCAATTTATTTTTTGAAAGTATCAGCAATATATGCTAATCGTGACAACCACAATTCATCAAAGAAACATTTTTTTAATTCGAAATTAGAATCACAAAGGAACACCTGAACTTCTAATCTAAGCTCAAAGAGACAATTCAAAACTTTACCTCTGGATAGCCACCTGATTTTTGAGCGTAACAGTAGTGTATCATGTTTACTTCCCATTTCTTGCCATAGAATTCCAAATATTCGTAAATTTAATGCTTGGCTTATAATAAAATTTACAACATTTACAGACCGATCCAAACCAGTTTTCAATCTCTCTGTAATGGGTTTTGTTACCAAAGCTTCATAATGAATGCTGCAATGAGTAAATGAAGCTTGAGGAGCAACTGCTTTTATTTTAGATAAAACGCTGCAATTTTAACATTGGAAATGTTTATGCGCTCGTATATTGGACAGAGTTACAAGAATTTTAGTAGTTTTCGCGACACCAAATATGTCGGTACGTGACCGTGAACCGCAAGTTACGTATTTAGGCTACATATATTAGGTCATTTGATAACAAAACACCTGCGGTTTGTTATCTGTTTCAAAAGTTTATAAAAGGCTTGGATTAGTATGAGGATGTAACTTTTAGTCACGTTCTGTAGAGTAACGTTTGCATTAACTGTTCAGTGAATAAATAAACGAAATTTTTTAAAAACAAATTTCGTATTCACTTAAAATTAACTCGCATTAACTCGTGCCCTCAATACAAAAAAGTATTTAAGGCATTAGAGTGTGTTAGGATAGAAATAAATATGAACATAAGAAGAGTTTAAAAAATGTTAAATATTTAATGGCCTTGTTCATACATGACAATCGAGCTTCGACTCCAACCCGATGATCTCATAATAACAAACATTAGAATTATTCGTAATAAAACTGCGTAAGAAGAATAGACAAGGTCTGCTACAAGTGTAAGGAAATTTTATAAGAAACTCATAGTCGTATTACAAACAGATACAAACTGATTAAATATGTATTTTCTTTTGTTTATTTAGTTTAATAGCTATTTATGGTACCAGTGGCGTACTTATCTTTGGAAGGCGGGGGGACAATATGTCTTGAAGGCGCCTTAGAACTTAGAACCCTTAGATATTATAGGGAAAAAATGACAGGCGAAAATTTTAGTTTGGGCTAATTTTAGTAACGCGTTTTTTGTCTATTTTTTCAAATAGTAGGTAGGTGTTGGATAAAATTAACTTTTGAGAAAAGTACGAGTATTTTAGGTCATAAAAGTGTAATATTTCTTTCTATAGAAAATTAAAGCAGCCACACCGCCACTATTTAAGAATATTTAAAATGAATGCAGACATTATTTATCAGGGCGGTAAAAAAATAAAATAAACACGTGGTGGTTCGGTTGTTATAAGGAATTTATACCGGCCGACTAATGGTATTTTCTTTTGTTGATTTAGTTTAATAGCTATTTATGGTACAAGTGAATGAAGAGAAATTTTATCCACGAAAGGAAAAGTTTAGCTCACGAGGCGCAGCCGAGTGAGCTAATTTCCTTGATTGAATAAAGAGAAATGTTATCCAGGAAAGGAAAAGTTTTGCTCACGAGGCGCAGCCGATTGAGCTAATTTCCTTGAGTGGATAAAATGTCTTTATTAAACAATACCTAGCAATTTAAATTTAAAGGCACCATTATTTTCATTCTAAAATTCAATGTTTATAGCAACACTATATTCACCCTTCACATTAAAATGTTGCTCTGATAACTAGATTTCACACATTAAAATGCCACTTTATGTGTAAGAATTGGAAAAACAATTTACTCTCAGAAGTGTGATATTTCCACAATTTCGAAGTCGTAAGTGAGTATGTTTTATATAATATTATACAGGCTGTTTGATAAAAAACGGAGCAAGCTGTAGCACTCTTATTTATTAACTGATTGTAATAAAAAAAATGTTTGGTCTAATAACTCATAAAAATCTACATTTTGCCGTAAAAAATTTTTTTTTCGGCCTCATTGGTTAAGCGTGGTGACGTCATGATGAATTTTTTAAATTACACTATATATTTTTTTAGATATCCTCATAGAGGATTTTTTTCTCTTTTCAACCGTGTAAATATTTCATATGGTTGCATAATAAAACTTTCGAGTTAAAGACAAAAAACCAATACAAGCCAGTAGGCCATTAAATTAGCAAAAAGATGCCAGCTATGCGTAACTCGCGATGGTGCCCAATTTGAACAATACCTGTAGTTTCCATTTCTTGTGTTTTTTTTTGTTTTAATAGTTTTCATCTGTTTAATGTATTTTAACATGGCACACTCGATTTGTTCAAAGTTGCTAGAATAAACGTTCTTAATGTTTCAGTCTTGTACCTATTGGTTTTTTGTCTTTAACTCGAAAGTTTTATTATGCAACGGTTGAAAAGAGAAAAAAATTCTCTATGAGAATATCTAAAAAAATATATAGAGTGTAATTTAAAAAATTCATCATGACGTCACCACGCTTAACCAATGAGGCCGAAAAAAAAATTTTTTACGGCAAAATGTAGATTTTTATGAGTTATAAGACCAAACATTTTTTTTATTAAAATCAGTTAATAAATAAGAGTGCTACGGCTTGCTCCGTTTTTTATCAAATAGCCTGTATATGGCATTATCATTTCCAATGTATCCGATGGTTGCAAGTATTGCGAAATTTGTGAATTTTTTCCTGCAAAAGCCCAAGCTTCAGCAGTACATACATACTAATTCCAAGGAATGGAATTGTCTGACATAAAATTGAAGAGAATATTAGATATTTCACTAACTGTTGTTCGGGTTCGCGAAATAAATATTCCTCTGCAATTTTTTGATATCAGTTTTACATTGAATTGATTGAATTGAATAGTGGCCGAAACACCCCTGATGGGGCTAAGCCGCTTTTAAAAGCTCTCTAGATCCATTTTGGGTGGATCCCTCCCTGCCTCTTAGTTAAGTAATGCTTTTTACAATTTCTCTCCATTTCTTCCTGTCACCTACTTTATCCTGCCAGTTATTTATTCCTGCCCTGCGCAAATCTTCTTTCACTTCCTGTAACCATTTTGATCTAGATCTTCCCCGTCTTCTTCCCGTTCCTGGATCCCATTGTAGCATTGAATGCACCAATGTCCCACTTTCCGCTCCCCAAATGTGCCCTAGCCATCTAACTCTATATTGCTTTATTTTCGTTACTATATCTTCTTTTAGTATTTGTTTAATTTCATTTGTTCTAATTCTGTATTCTTCCCCTGTTATTTTAACTATTCCTAATATTGTACGCATAATTTTTCTTTCCGCTATACGTAGGGCTTCTTCTTCCTTTTTTGTCATACTCATTGTTTCTGCTGCATATAGTAGGATTGGCCTGATTATTGTCTTGTAGATATTTATTTTAGTCTTTTTTGTGAGTAATTTGCTTTTGAGTAGTTTTTTATTTGCATTAAAGGCCTTATTTGTCGTTGCTATTTTCTCCTCTATTTCAAGTTTTCTATCCCCAGTTCGGTTTATTGTGGTTCCCAGATATCTGAACTGCTCTACTTCTTCAAATTCGTATCTTCCTACTTTAATACTTCCTATTCCTGCGTTTTTTCCGGTTCTCATAATTTTTGTTTTTTCCTGATTCAGCTCTAGTACCATCTCTTTTTCTCGTTCTATAATTTCCCTCAATGTTTTCTCCATGATTTTTCTTGTTTTTGTAATTATTACTATATCATCAGCATATGCAATGACTTGTCCTCCTCCCGTTCTTAAATTTTCTTTATTTATTCCTCTTGTTACATACTCTAGTGCTAGGTTGAACAACGTGGCTGACAACGAATCCCCTTGTAAAATCTTCTGTTTTTCCTTTTTGTGTTCTAATGTTGATTTTTGTTTCTTTCATGGTCATTGCTATTGGTTGCCTTAGATTTTTTGGTATTCCTAATCTTTGAAGGACTTGCAGGAGCTGTGGCCTTTTTATTGAATCAAAGGCTTGTTTGAAATCAACAAAGAGCATTTCTAATTCAATTTTGTGCCCATACGCTTTCTCCATTATTTGTTTTATTGCATGAATTGCATCTATAGTTGATTTCCCTTGTGTGAATCCACATTGATATTGCCCTACTATCTGTTTTGTAATCTTTGCTAGCCTTATTTGTATTATTCCTAATACTATTTTATACGCGGTATTGAGGAGCATTATTCCCCTGTAATTTTGACATTTTTGCTGTTCACCTTTCTTATAAATCATTATCACTTCTCCTGTATCCCATTCTTTCGGCATTCTTTTCTCCTTCCAAATTTCCAGAATTAGAGCATACATTCTTTCTTTCAGTTCGTTGCCTCCATATTTAATGAGCTCATTGTTGATTCCATCCTTACCCGGTGCTTTTCCATTACGGTTTTTTCCAATGACTTTTTCTAGTTCTTCTCTTGTTGGTTCAGTCGTTATTTCATTTTCTTCTCCTTCTTCCTCTTCTATCATTTCTTCTTTTTCTGCCTCGGGTTCAATTAATAGATCCTTGTAGTAATCTATCCACACCTGTTTATAATCTTCATCTTCTAATACTACAACTCCTTCTTTATTCCTGTTGTTTTGGCTTTTTGTTTTTTGTTTTGTTCTTTAATTTTCGCGTAAAAGTCTTTTATGTTTCTATTTCTTCTTTCTTGCTCTATTACTTTTAATTTATTGTCTATCCACTCCCTTTTACTTTTTCGTATTAACTTCTTGGCTTGTTTTCTTACTTCATATTCCTTTTTATCTTCTAATTCATTCGTTCTCAGCCTCTTTATTCTTGCTTGTGTCTTCTTTCACGTTATTTCTCTACATTTCTTATTGTACCATTCCTCTCTTACTTTTTTTTTTATTAAAGTCTCCGAGTACTATTAGCAGGTCTTCCTTTGGTATTTGTTCTATTTCTTCTTCTACTTTATCATAGAATGCTTCTCTCTCGTCCGTTCTGGTTATTTCTGTTGGCACGTATATATTCAGCAATGATATATTGAATGGTTTTGCTTTTATTCGCAAATATGCTATTCTCTCATTTATGGGCTTGAATTCTATTATTTTTTCTTGTAAATCTCCTAACATTATAAATCCTACTCCATTATGCCCTTGCTTTTCTTGACCTGAGTAATGTAACGTAAAGTCTTTTTTGTCTATTTTTCCTTGTCCTTTCCATCTTAATTCCTTTAGTTTCTTCTTTTTTATTTTCCTTTCTCAGTTTTACATTATTTGAATAAATTATTTAAATATAATTTTTCAAAAACAGTCTTTCGCGTACCACCTGTAAGTCCATTGCGTAACACCGGTGGTACGCGTACCACTGCTTAAGAATCGCTGATCTAGATAATCTACATTGGTCTTAACTATTTTGTTTATTAATTCTTCCTCCTTTCCAGTGATACTTTGTACGTTCCATGTTCCAATTTTACTGTATTTTTTCTCTACTTCCTTAACACGTTGACTGCCCGCAACGCGACTCACGCGTTCCCATGTACAACGTTGCTGTGCCCAGAACGCAGCTCCCGCGTTCTGACTTATCCGTGTTTTATGTGGTTTTTAAAGCGGGTACTGCGTTTATGTTGCTGATTTTTTGTGGGCACACAGTGAAAGACTTGTAGAAATGAAATTCAGCGGCGGTTTCAGATTTTAGTTTCTTATTAGCTAGATTTGTTAGTTATTAAAGTTAAAAAAAAAGTGGGGGGCACCTGGGTGTTGAACCATCATACAGTGGGCAGTGAAAGTGTTAAATATTCTGGTATGCTTTTGTCTTTGTCTTGCTTTTTGTTATTTTTAGTTTTTTGCTTTCTCTATAACTCCTTTTTCTGCATCATCCCAAATGTATTCTACACCGTCGATTGTAATCTTTTTATATTCCATCTTTATTTTATATCTTTTTCTTATCTCTTCCTTGACAATTTTTCTGATTTCGGCCTATATCTCTTTTTCTTTTGGGGTCATACCATTTTCAATAAGGATTTTGGATTCTTTTAACTTATATTTATTTATCATTACCTCTTGTTTTCTGTCTCAGTCTACCATCTTGAGAATGTTTGTGGTCATCCCATTTTTACCACTTTCTTCACATCTACTTCCACTCCCAGCTTATCTGATAGAAATTGTTTTGCTGCTTCTTCGTTTAATTCTTCCTCGAATTTTACCCCTTCAACAACTATATTACATTTACGTTTTTCTTTTTCCAGCCTCCCATTTATTTTCCAGTAGTTCAATTCTTCCTAAGAATTCTTTTCTCTCTGTTGCCCATTTTTCTTCCATCATTACTATTATCATGTTTTTAATTTCGTTTGTGTTTGCCTCCCTAGTGTCCTCTGCTTTTGTTTTCTTCTGCGGTGTACTGATTACTTTCTTACTTTTCTTGATTACTTCCTTTTCTCCATTACTGTTTAAATCCCTTACAGCTTAAATGTTGCATAAAAGTAAGTGTTAAATTTTGTTTCTCTACTTTCAGTATGAAAATTGTTTAAGAAAATTCTATAAATATCACAATGTTGAAGTACTGCAGTATTTGGCTAGGGCTTACTTTAAAGCTGGAAAATTAAGAGAAGCGAAGATGGTTTTATTAAAAGCGAGACGAGTCGCACCACAGGATTCTGTATTGCTGTACAACATAGCCCTTGTTTTACAAAGACTGGCAACACAAATACTTAAAGATGAGAAATCTACACTTCAGACTGTATTGCAAGCTGTGCATGAGTTAGGATTGTCATTAAAGTAAGAGAGTTTTACATTGCAAAGACCATACTTTTAGTGACACATTTTACAGATACTTCTCTTATTTGGCCGAACATGGAGACAGAATGCGTTACGATATAACCTTAGCAGGTTTAGAAGCACGACAGTGTCAGGATCTTTTATCACAGGCCCAATATCATGTAGCAAGAGCCCGCAGAGTAGACGAAGAAGAAAGACTGTTACGTAGGAAACAAGAAGATGAACGTATAGCCTTTAAGTTACGACAAATGGAAGAACAGGTACGTATGGAACCTTTTTCTTACTTATTTACTCTAATAATCCGACATTTTCATAACAGAAAAAACGCGAAGAAGAAACAAGGGCTAACAAAGAACAATTATTACATAAACGTCAAGAATACATAGAGAAGACCAAGAGTGCACTCTTATTCAGTGAAATGCCTAATGAAAAACTGAAGTCTAAGGGACGAAGTCGTAAAGATCAGTACATTAGTGATTCTGGTGGCAGTGAAGCTGACAATGTAGGAGGAGATATGCTGAGAGAAAAGAAAAAGAGTAGTAAAAGTGGAGATCGAAAAGATCGCAGAAAGAAAACTGGAGCAGGGAGGAAGCGCAAAGATAGGTCAGGAAGGTCTGATTCAGACAGTGACAGACCTAAAGGTAGGAAAAGCCGCAAGAAGGGCAGACCTAACAAGACTGAAGACGATGGACTCACTGCTAAACAGAAAAGCAGAATTGTTTCTAAGGCTACTATTTCAACCAGCGAGTCTGATAGCGATGACAATAAACTTAAAATCGCTAGCGGAGATGAAAGCGGAAGCGGAGGAGGTGGAAGGAGAGGTAAACGAAGGATATCTTCAGGTTCCAGTAGGTCAGCATCTCGTTCGAAGAGTCGCTCCAGATCTGCAAGTGGTTCCCGATCCAGGTCACGTTCTAAAAGTGGTTCCAGATCCAGATCACGTTCCAAGAGCGGCTCCAGATCAAGATCACGTTCTGCTAGTGGTTCACGATCTAGATCGCGTTCAAACAGCCGATCGAAGAAATCACGTTCAAACAGCCGATCGAAGAGATCCCGTTCAAACAGCCGTTCGAAGTCACGCTCCAGATCGAAAAGCGCATCCCGATCTAAATCACGATCTCGTTCCAAATCTAAATCAAGATCTAGGTCCAAATCAGGTTCGAGATCAAAATCTAGATCGCGCTCTAAATCAAAAAGTGCATCTAGATCGAGATCAAGATCTAGGAGTAAGTCGGCTTCTAGAAGTAAATCTAGATCGCGTAGCCGTAGTAGATCGAGAAGTCGTTCTGAATCGCCTGCAAGTAAATCTGGAAGTGAAAAAGGATCTCGAGCTTCTAGTCCGCCGAATAGCGCACCTGACAGTGATTGAAATGCGTTCAATGAATGCGTACAGGTTTTTATCTTTTGTTCATTATACAAATTATTTTTATTTGCCTTGGGGATGTGTAAATTGTTTGCGGTTTAATGGTGTTTGTGTAGTAGTATTGTTTCATAAGTTATCAAATACAAGCTCCATTTTAATAGTTAATTTCGTGGTTTCTATGGATTTATTGCATGTTTTGTTATGACTAAAATATGTTGGTCTGCTTTGACGCTGCTTACGAATATTTTATTCTTTGGGAAAAAGTGTTCGTATCTGAGAAAATCTAATTCTTAGGCCGGTCGTCCTTTGGATGCGTTTTCGTCAGAATTGCATTGATCAGAAATCGGACGAATAATTTCGTCAGATTTCGCATATGTGGTATCGTCCACTGGACAAGTTTCTGCATGGCACGAATCATTTAGTGATTTATCAAACCAGCATATAAATTGTTTAATAATAGATGATTATCTTTTGGGAAATAGTTATCTTGTTAGACGGCGATTAAAGTTAAAAAGAAAAAAAATGTTGGGTTAAAGATATAACGTTTGGATACATTTATCGGCACAAAGTTTATGTCAAGAAACAACTAACAGAAAATTTGAAAAATCCTTTTATTAGTGACCGAAAAACTTAATTACATCTTAATTTCACTTTATAAAATATTTCATCCCCAACCTTTCAGCTTTTCGGATATTGGGTGGTACTTTTTTCATAGCATTGCTTAAAATGCTTTTATTTACAGTTTTAAGACAATCATGGATGATGAATCATACCTCATCCTTGATGGCAATCGTTGGTAAGGGAAGCATTATTTGGACACTAAAGAAAGTCATGCCAGTGATAAGGTAAAATTTTTACCAAAGGAAAAGTTTTCTAAAAATGTGTGTTACTTTGGCTTGCGATCAGTGAAGATGGAATGTCCCGACCCATGTTCTTTTAATCAAATTTGGCAATCAACAGTGAAAGATATGCAAATAAATTTCTTCCTTTTGTGAAAGAATTTATAGACAAATACCAAAAAAACCAAAATATAGTATTCTGGCGAGATCTAGCTTCAGTACATTATGTTGCAAGTCTGGGTATACCCTACGTCCCCAAAAATTTAAACCCATCGAAATTATTTGGGCGAACTTGTAGCGTATGGTGTATAGTAATAATTACCAAGCCAAAACAACAAGCGATTTGGAAAGCAGGATCCGAAATGACCCTAAAACTGTAAATAAGAGCATTTTCAGCAAGGCTATGAAAAAATACCCCTCAATTTCCGAAAAGCTGAAAGGTTGGGGGTGAAATATTTTATAAAGTAAAATTAGGATGTAATTAAGTTTATCGGGCACTATTAAAAGATTTTTCAAATTTTCTGTTTTTTGTTTTTGACATTAACTTTGTACCGATAAATGTGTCCTAAAGTTATTAGCAAAACAAAAAAAATTCGGAGAATTTCATTATTTATATAATGATTTAAAGAACGACGAAAAAAGAATTTTCTTTCATTAATCAGACAATTTTTCAACATCCATTATATCCAAGCATTTATTTCTACACACAAATCGTAACTATCATCAGAACAACAAACTTCGAACAAATCACATTTTGTTCGGATAATCGCACATCGCATGTTTTCGGCCGAATTCGCACGAATGATTTCGGACACAGTGTACGACCTTCAATATGTTTTACTGAAATGGGATCATTCGCCCTTCTTCGTCCGATTTCTGACGAAGGTAATTCGTACGAAAACGCATCCAAAGGACGACCGGCCTTAAGGTTTTAAAATATTATTTCTTAATGTGTATGATGTATCATTTCAATTGTGTATTGTATTTTACAAGTAGAGCATTCAGTTATTATAACATCTCATATAAAAATATTATCACTGTAGTTCTTTAACAATATGAAAAGAATCCATCAAGCTTTATATAAAGTAGAACCTTACAAGTTAAGTTACAATTGACAGCTCAGCCTTATTAAATAACAACTGTTGCAAAGCTTATTGCAAATTGTTTTTATATTTTTTCAAGGCTGTGACAACGATATTGTTCTTAAATTAATAAATGTAAGGCCATCTGCACCGAACTTTCTTAAAATGTACGCATGGTTTAAACCAAGCTTGAACTTTTAAGAATTGGCAGTGCACAGTGCCCTAGTAACTTACCTATGATGGCTGTTATGCGACAAATTGTAGCTCTATCAGTCACTAATAATTAATTAAAATATAATTCGTTAAGATTTTCGAAATTATACTTTTCAAAAAACTTTACATCAGTGGTCTACAAATGTATAACTATTAATTAGAATTACAAATTATAAATAATATTTCGAGTTATGTTACAAAGTATCAAGTATCAGTTGCATAATTTACATGTCAAATTTATGTAATTATAACAATAATGTTAATGATTAAAACAATATACAAAGATACAAAAACGTTTATCCTTACTTGATTAACTACACTAACGTCAACCAAAATTAACAGGCTATTATTTGTTGTTTTTGTCAGGCACAACTTCTGTTTCTTTTTTCTCAAACGTACAAATTAAAAAGTAAACAGGTAAACACAGCCAGTCTAATGAAATTTAGTAATTTACATACGAATTTGATTCACTCTCCTGTTATTTTTTAGAACTTACTAATAAAACACATTTTTAATATCGTTAACCTTTTAACACACAAACCGAAAAAGAATTTCCTATCCTACATAGTCATTAACTAGTAATAAATACCCTATAAAGGTATAAGAAATTTAAATTATACAATATCCAATATAAAAATGTAGAAAAAAGTTAAAACTGTAAAAACTCTCTAAAATATTTTATATACAACACGTAAAACTGTATAATTTTAATTATCCTACGCAGTACTGGTAGTTGTCTTTGCATTAAGAATATCGTGACTTCCATAAAACGAAGTAAATGTTGTGTTTGTGCTCATACTTATTGGTAAGGTATCAGTGCTGTTTAAAGTGCCAAAGGTTGATAACATTTCTCCTGTGTCTTCTGGACTTACTGATACTATGTGCTGTCGTAACTGACATTCTGATCTAAAAAAACTAATCGTTATGTTACCAAATAACTTATTTAAACACTAGGTACCGATTAATATTGTTTTGCTCCCTTTGTACGTCTGAAGGCAAATATTGAGCAGCAACTGGTGTCGGTTTTATAACGTAGATGTAAACCCCAATCATCGTAAGTAGATACGATAAAAAGTAAAGTGCATGGCACTGCAAACACAAAAGGTATCATTCGGTAGGGTCGATTTATTTCAACTTACCTTATAATTTAAAAGCACAGTGCCTGTAATAAGTGTATAAAAGTTTCCTGAAAGTAACGATAAGTGTAAGGCAGTTGTTCCCATGTTTTGCAAGAACACAGCAGATAAGATGCAGAAAACAAACTGACATACAGAAAATGTTAACAGAATTTCAGTAGAGCTTCGCCAAGAATCGGTGAGTAAAGTTTGTTTTTCCAAAAGTATCCTGTAATTTAAAACTTGGTTGTTTTGATTATTGTTACTAAAAATTATTTACATACATTTGCATGCCACTAACGATGCTTCCAAACAAACCCAACAAGCCTAAATATTCAACAATATCGGTCTTCTTAACCGATAATTCCTGCAGAACTGTAACGATAGCAAATAAAACTGCCCCTCCAAGGCACAACATATCCCCTACTAATTGATTTTTACCTAAAAATAAATCGTGCTATACATCTGAAAATTAATTGTCTTAAAAAATCTTTTTAGATACCATTAAACTTGACATCAGTAGTGTTAGCCCATACAAGGCAGCCAATACCCATAAGACAAACAGAAATAGCCATTATGTGCACCATGCGATAGCGAACACCAAGCACGAGGCAACTCAGTGCTAAGGCTACAGGAATTGCCACACATCCGAGCAGCTGAAAGCATAGGTAAATACGTATTGTTTTTCTATTAAGCACTTCTATCCCCTAACCTGTATACTTGTTAGAGTGGTGAACTGGTGAGCAGTATTCATTAAAGTATTTGCTTGCACATCAATTAAGCAAAGTAAAAGATATCGCCATCCTCGAGCTTTTATAATGGAAATCAAACCTCGGTCCCCTTTGCGAAAAGCGAGCCAACTGGTGTATATTACAAACAGAAGCATGTAATGAGGAAAACTCTGTCCCGTAGGTAGTACAGTTGTAGAGTTTGAGTTTATGTAGTGGGACAATGTATTTATTGCACATAATAACACAGAAAGGAACTGTCCTAATATTACATTTTGCCAAACAACCCTGAAATTTTCAAGTCAATTAATTAATTTAAAGTTTTATTCTTGACTTGCCATTTTCCCAGTTCTGAAAGATTATTTCCTATTTTATCACACCACCCTGGTTCACTTCCCATTTTTTTTTTAATCGGGATTATAAAAAGTATAAAATTAGTATTGTTTAAGAGCGCATAACAGGGCGGGGCACCCCAAAAACACCCCAATATATTATATTTTTTTAAATTTAACACGCACGCGCCACTTGTTACAGAAACCTGCATTACCTACTTCGTTCTTTGGACGCGCTTCTTTCTAAATAACTCTGTAAAATATTAATCGTAAATAATTAATCCCTAAAATGCATGTTTAGATCTTTTTAATATAGAATTCTACACCATCACTAATTCAAGACAACCGTTTAGTACTTAAATCATATCGATCTTCCAAAGCATTTAGAAACAGACTATACACTAGTAGATATGGCAACATGGCGTGAGTGTTATCTGTCAGTTGTCATTTAAATGTCAAATCTTTTACGCTTTATCAATACTCTTTGAGAAGTAAACTTTAGAGTTTTAATAATAATACTTATGTAATGTGATTGCAAAATGGTAGAGCCGATTTTTGATTACCAATTTCGTCTAATATTAATAGGCGACAGTACTGTGGGAAAAAGTTCCTTGCTGAAATATTTTACTGATGGTAAATTCGCTGAGGTATGTCAACAAAACACAATGAATCACTAAAAATAATTGGGATTTAATTTTAGCTATCAGACCCTACAGTAGGCGTTGATTTTTTTGCAAGGCTTATAGAAGTTAAGGATGGTACTCGAATAAAATTACAATTATGGGACACAGCTGGGCAGGAACGCTTTAGGTCAATAACAAAATCCTACTACAGAAATTCGGTAGGTGCATTGCTAGTCTACGATATTTGCAACAGAGCAAGTTTCGAACACATCCCGCTATGGATGGCAGAAGCAAAACGACACATAGAACCTCATCGACCGGTATTTGCTTTAGTAGGTTGTAAATTAGATCTTGTAAGTAACGGCGGGCACAGGGAAGTTTCCAAGGAAGAAGCGAAAGCGTTTGCAGATCAAAACGGCCTGTACCATGTAGAAACATCTGCTAGAAAAGGTACTAACGTAGAAGAAGCCTTTAGATCTGTAACGCAAGAAGTTTACAACAGAATTCAAACCGGGGAATATAAAGTGGAAGATGGATGGGATGGAATAAAAACCGGTTTTACAAGACCGAATGGATTAGATTTTAATTTGGTAGAAGCCGAACCAGCAAAATCATCCTGTTGCTAGATTTTAAGTAAAATTTTATATTAACTAACTGTAATTTTTAAAGAACGTGTAAAAGTGATATGTACATATTGTTTATGTAACGCAGAGACCTAAATTTTTTTTAGATTTTGTACAAATTATACGTTTAACTCTTACGTAATTGCCAATTTTTCATTAGCATAATAGAATTGTAAATTAATTTTTTTATTTTGTAGAAATACGCTGGTCTCAAGGTTTTTTTTTATAATTGTAACAAGACAATGCTGCTTCATTGAACTACATTTAAATAGTAATTTGTGGTATTATCTAGAAAATTGAATATTTATACATTTTAGAAATCATAGCAGTATAGAATAATTATTTACTGCAGCACGCTTGTATAAAACTGTTATCTTAGTTGCTCTTTAGAACTGAACATTTCATAAAATGCTGTTAACCACTTCACCATATATGTGTCAATGTTTGTTTTTAACATTTTTAGTTAATTTGTTATCGATACAGTAGAACACATTTATTTATGATATTTTCTTGTTACTTTCATAACTAATGTTTGTATAATTTAGTAACTTTCTCATTTCCTAAAATGTAATACGCAACACTTTCATATTAAACGTTGCTCAAGTAATCTATTCTTAACTATTTTTGTTGCAACTAGGAGACCCGAATATCAAAGCAAGTCAATAATTTAATGATAGAAAAACAACATGTTGGAGGTACAAATGTCTTAAACCTGTATGTTAATTTTGACTTTAAATGACATTTTATTTTTCCCAAAGAGTAAGCTTTATAACTGTAACTATTAGGTCATAAATAAAGTTTCAACAAATTGTTGTTTTACTAAAATTTCCACGGATGTGTAATTGTTTACATACCTACTTGGAACTTGTTTATTTGGTTTAATAATGCATAAATGCATTAACAAACACAAATATTTTTGTTGTAAAGTATTCGAGCGGCTAAAGATGAGTGTGATTTAAAGTATAGTAAAAGCAATTTTTAGAGTAAAATTCACCGATTAGCAGTAAACCTGATGGAGATGCTTGTAGGACTTTCAA
This sequence comes from Melanotus villosus, assembly GCA_963082815.1. Lineage (NCBI taxonomy): Eukaryota > Metazoa > Arthropoda > Insecta > Coleoptera > Elateridae > Melanotus > Melanotus villosus. The sequence continues at coordinate 57,198,767 of OY720418.1, read as the reverse complement.
TGCAGTGCAGCTACAGGTACTACATTAAGTTGTTGAAATGAATTTTATATTATATTTGTTTATTATAAATTTTTAAAAAGAAAGTGCATATTTTCAGATTTCTGGAATGGAATGTTAGGAGTTAAACTTGTATTTCTCATTAAAAACTAATTAAGAATGGAAGTTCCACTCTTAAAGTAGTATTGTTGCATTGGTGGACTGCTTGGATTTACCCACTGTCATCTATCAATACTATGTAATATGTCATTTATAATTTAATTTCAGCCTCAAAATTATCTATTTTAGGTATGTACTTATTCAAATTTCCATCCAAAGTTCAACAGTAACTACATGCTTTCCCACATAAATTATAATAGTAATTGTATGTGTGTGTACCTATCTTTTTCCAGTAATAGTACCTATTTATCTTATTTTCTGTTGCCCCATTTACACTTTGCACTTTTGGACTTATTTTAAATTTAAATTTCTTATTTACTTGTGCATGACATATCATTTACAAAACAAGTTCACACTAAACTTTAATCTGAATGATTTTAGCAGTTGGGTATAAAGTACCCTTAAAGAAATCGCCGATTTGAATAACATCACCAAACTTCTATTGTGTTCTATCGTTGATTGACGTATTCTTACGTCAATCAACGGTTCTATGCACAAAATCAGATGCTTTCATTACTCAACATACTTCCAAAAGAAAATTTTGAAAAAAAGTATCACAAAGTACCCAATTACTTTTATTTGTTAATTGCTTTTATCTATAACTTTTCTTTTCACTACACTGCAACCTTTTAAAAAAAAAGTATACTTTTTCAGATAATATAAACGTAAAAGTTAAACAATATTGCCACCCTATTTTAAAATTTAGCTCGACCCACAGTTTGTTCCATACTTTTCTTCATGTTTAGAAATTAAGTCGTAATTGTGTAGGTACAGTGGTGGACAGAAAAAAATAGGACAGCTCGAAAAATCAAGTAAAATTTATTCTATAAAATTTAGTTACTTGATTTTGCCTTTATAATTATGACGTTTGTCACATTGATTTGTCAAAAATTGAATTGTCGAGTCAAAGTAAAAAATGCCTCGAATTAGCGATATTGTGAAGTGTTCGGTAATTGCTAGAGCGGAAGAAAGAATGCCGATCAGACAAATTGCTCGGCACTATAATATTAATAAAAATTCTACTAACATTTTAAATAAGTGGAGACAGGAAGGCAGAATAGGAAGAAATTCAGGATCAGGGCAAGAAAAAGAGGATAGAAGATTAATTCAGATACTAATAGAAAATCCATTCTTCACCGTTATTAAAGCTGTTGAACAAACAAATTTCCCGAGATGTGCACGAACTGGCCGAAGACGTGTCAAAGAATCGCAAAAAAATTTGTTTTAAGAGCAGAACATAAAGAGGAGCGAATGAGGTTCGCTCTAGAATACATGGTTCTTCATCAAAACTTGGGAATAATGTCATCTTTACTGATGAAAAGACCTTTCAATCAGTGGCGGCTCGTGGTTTAAAAAATAGGTGAAGAGTTACAAAATTAGCCATAAGAAACATTTACTCTGAAAATCATTTACCGCATTTGCCTGATTACAAGGCGACCCCTAGTTTTTGGTATGTTTACAAACAGAAAATATTTTATCAATTTTGAATTTTAAATGATAATCGGCTTTTCGTGTTGAGTAAGCATTTAAAAGTTTTTGTTTTTGCAGACGTCAACGCCTAACATTTTTTTCTGTTGTGCGATATTTTTTAGCGGCCGCACAATTATTGTTTGTTTCCTCTGCCGTACGAACTGCCATAATTTTAAAATTAAAATCGTAACTTCTTCGATTATTTTTACCAGTTTGACTTTTCATCGTCCCCGCATTTCAACACGAATCACTCATCTTTTTTAAGGTGTCTAACAACACAATAATAAAAATAATACCTAAATTACCAACAAACTCGTCTAATCAGCACAATTTGCTACTGAATGAATAACAATAACAATATCATTGTCATGTGAGCCTTATCGATGGTTCGTGCTTAATTATATACAGGGTGTCTCTAAAAGGTCTGTACAAAACGCTAGCACAAATTTCCAAAGCTAAAATATGAGGATCTAGCCCAATTTACCTTAGTCCAAAAGTTGATAGTTTCCGAAATACAGGGTGCCAAAGTTATTATTTTTTAAAACTTTTTTGTAAATATTTATCTTAATAATAGCATGATTTGCACGAAATTTGGTACTTAGGGGTTTTTTAGGATGAGAAATCGAGATCTGCTCATAGTTTCGATGCACATTGCAGAGGGCGCCACCAGCAGCACTTCGCCTACATCTAAAGCTTCATAACTTTTTTATGCCTCGGTGCATTACATTTCTGGTTAAAAATTCTTATTCCTTGACATCTTTTGTTCAAAAAAGGTATACCTAGCTTCGCTTCGAGCAGCCGTTTCTGAGATTATTGAATTTAAATGTTTTATTGCGTACTGAAACTCATCGTAGCCCCCCTTCACACTTTATCCAGGCTAGATACAAAGATGATGGAAAGGGTGCAGTTCAACTTTCTCCGTATAATTAATCGTTGTGTGCATGAAAACGGAGGTCATTTTGAAAATTTACTTAGACTTTATTCCTATTGTACTTTGCCAGTTCATTCTTACATTCTTATCATTGTTAGCTCGTTGCTATTTAAATTTTTATTGTTGCTGGCCTGTTGGCCCTTAAACACGCTCCAAATTTCTTCGACCAGTCCTAAGCCTGGATCAAGTGTGAAGGGGGGCTACGACGAGTTTCAGTACGCAATAAAACATTTAAATTCGATTATCTCAGAAACGGCTGCTCGAAGCGACACCGACTAGGTATAGCTTTTTTGGACAGAAGATGCCAAGGAATAAGAATTTTTAACCAGAAATTTAATATACTGAGACACAAAAAAGTTATGAAGCTTTAGATGTAGGCGAAATGCTGCTGGTGGCGCCCTCTGCAATGTACATCGAAACTGTGATCAGATCTCGATTTCTCATCCTAAAAAAACCCTAAGTACCAAATTTCGTGCAAATCATGCTATTATTAAGAAAAATATTTACAAAAAGGTTTTAAAAAATAATAACTTTGGCACCCTGTATTTCGGAAACTATCAACTTTTGGACTAAGGTAAATTGGGCTAGCTCCTCATATTTTAGCCTCGGGAATTTGTGCTAGCGTTTTGTACAGACCTTTTAGAGACACCCTGTATATAATGGAAAGTTGTTAGGGACTGCGCGATATACACTGCAAACATACAACCATACGGTAGGCGCAGCGACAGATGACTGAGGTTGCCTAAAAAGTTCCTTCACTTGCGGAAAACTTACGTAGCGCTTCATGCGAGTGACGTCAGTGTTACCATAGCAACCCAGTGAATAGTACAGTCTTCCAAGCATATTTACGTTTAGCTCTGCAATTTGATACTGTGCTGCGAAATACATACCTATATCCATAAGAAATGTTTTGCGTATTGAACGGGGATAAAATTCATTGATAATTTAAACTATGTATTTAGGAATTTAGATAAATGGAAAGAATAATCATTTTTATATACAAAAAAAACAACTAATTCGAGTGATATATTAGATGAAGAGGCACTTCACCTACTTCACCTGGCGAGCCGCCACTGCTTTCAATCCACACATAGTGGTGCTATTCGTGTCTATAGACCTGCGGATTCTCAATACGATGAAAGATATGTTAACAATTCGGACAAAAGTGGCAAATTTGCGGTTAATTTGTGGGCTTGGATATCAGCTCGTGAACCTGGTGTGCTGTGGCATATTGAGGGAAGATTTAATAGCGAAGAATATATTCGGATTTTAAACAATATAATGTTTCCTTCTGTGTCACAATTATATCCCAACAATGAATTTATATTTCAACAGGACAATTGTCCGGTTCATACATCTCATGCAGTAACAAATTGGTTCAGGGAAAATAACATTAATGTTATGTTCAATTGGCCTAGCCGCAGCCCCGACTTGAATTGCATTGAAAACGTTTGGGGACTGCTGTTAAAAAAAATTCGAAGCCAAAATATTACGGAGCACCCCATCCGACGGAATTTTTTTTACCGTTCAAGTAGTATATGTTCGAAGGTTCAAATTCACTTGATGAATTTGAGGTTAGGTTCCAGTGATTCTCAAAAGTATCCGATAGACTGTTAATTTGCAGGTAATAACTGCATATATTATGCAACCCAATGTACAAATTTTCATGCAAGGTGTTATTTTAATGCTTTCCAATTAAAATGACTGCAAATATTGTTTTTAGCACTCACATACGAAAAATGACTCTTTTCACACTGATTTCCGTGTGAAAAGTACCACTTTAACGCACTAGTGCGAAAAGTAAGATTACTTTTCGCACTAGTGCGAAAAGTAAAATTACTTATCTATTACTATGGATACGGAAAAATATTCCTACTCAGATAGTTTGATTGTCTTTATCCCTTGATTTTATTTATTTACTTAGAGCTATTTGAACGTTCGTAGCTAAAAAATCTTGTATGATACACGTTCGAAAAGTGTCTTTAAGGCACTTATGTGAATTGCAGAACTCGCTACGCTCGTTCAGCAAACTTTCACATGCGTGCCTTAAAGACTCACTTTTCGAACTTGTATCATAAATAGCTATTTTCTACAAACACTACTAAAAACTGAATTTTTAACACGGCATACTGCAATTAAAAATGTAATATTAAATCGCAGCGTGTTAAAAGTAGGTTTACTTTTAACACTAGTATTAAAAGGCTGCTGTCACAATGATAATTTTGGAGCAACTAAAATATTGATCAAAGATTGATTTTACCTACCAAATTGACAAATCTAACGTTGCTAGCAGCTTCTTCTATATCGACCGGAATTTCTTCACTTAGATTAGAACTCATCTTAAATTATTCTTTTTCACTTTTGACAAGCATATGTCAAACAATACATATGTAAGCTCAATTCTAAATTGTTTCGTAAATGTCACAGAGTACTCGATTTTTTAGGTAACCTTTGGAATCTCTAATAAGACAGTTTAAAATGCTTTCAATGGCGTTTGTAGAAAAAATAGTGTATGATATTCGTGTTAAAAGTGATTTTATTTTGTTCGTGGGGTTGCTCAACTCGCTACGCTCGTTTCGCAATCTCCCCCACTCACAAAATAAAATCTCACTTTTAACACTTGTATCATAAATAGCTATTGTACTTGCTTTAAAAATACATATACTTGGTAATAGGCAGTTAATTGTAGTTCTGTTTACTGCTATACGCTTGTATAATTATTAAATTTGTAAATAAATGTGTAAGTATCCGTTAACTAGTTTACTAGTGTGGAATAATAGACAAAAGAAATGCAATACAAACATAACAATACTAAATCTCTTTTATGTACGTATACACGTAATAAAATATTTAAATGAATTATTTTAAACTAAAGTAAAAAAGAATATTTAGACATAATTATTATTTATTATGTTTGAATATTACATACATACCTACATAATCCACTTCCTGTTTTACAGTAATGCAGTGTCGAGACTCATTCACACTTGCTGGTGTTAATTAAAAATACAGATTTTAGTTTTATTTACATCTAAGTTATTAAACTATCAAATTAACAAATTTTTAAATTAGGTACTTTATAACTCACATACCGGCCTTAATGTTGTAGATTTTTTAACGAGGTTTCAATTTCGATCGCAGTCAAGTGGGTCAGACCTTTTTCTTTCTTAAATAGACGTGTTAGATAATACGTACAGATAACTTTACCCAGCTAATTCATTAGTAACTTCTATCCATATTCAGCAGAGTGATCCACATTGATTGAAGACAGGTTGAATTTCCCGCCGCAGGTTTTAGTGTTTTTCACGTTGTTAATTTGGCAGTAATAAAATATGTTGTGTCAAAGTACAGCGTCGACTCGTTATTGTTTTGTTTACATCAGTGTGCTGTGTGCTTTGCCTCGTTCTTCCAGGTTTTCTTGAGTTTTTGCTTAATTTCGCTCATTTTCTTATTTTACAAAACAGTTCTTCTCAGAACTACAATTTGTTGGAAGATTTTGTTGTTAGGTAATTTTGAAATACACCCATACCACTCCCTTATGAGACGCCACTGAAAAATAAATCATGATAAATTCGTGTTGCCAATGTGACAACAATTTAATGTGGCGGGAAATTCAACCTGTCTTCAATCAATGTGGATCACATATAATGATATGATATTGCTATTGATTATCATTGAATTCAAAAGTCAACTTTTATAGGCAAAAATTATTATTTTCAGATGAGAATCTAATTATCTCATTCTTAACACGAGACTAATACATATAATCACTCAAAAATAACTTTGTGCGGTAGAAAGGCAGCTTAATGACAAAAGACGTACATCACTAAAAACTATAAATGATATGCTATCTCTTTGTGACAATTTATAATGCGTACCAGCCTCAACACCGAAAGCACGAAAGGTACCTATAAGAGGTTAACGATTACATACATACATGTCAATTTCGGTTAATTTTGTACAGGAAATCAGAATTCCTAAAATAATTAATATTTCTAGAAAGCCTTCGGTCCGTTCTTTATATTTTCTTAGCCGTGCAAAAAGGTAGCACTTTAGATACTTGCCGTAGAGATAAATTACGACAAATTAGAAATTTACTAGTGTTGGAATGTTCTTAATTAGTTTAAATATTCTAATCTAAACCGCAAATATTTACGTGTATGGCTGTATGCTGTAAAACATCCATGTAAAACCATCAAGTATATGCCTATTAACTATTAATAGTTTTACAGTTTTACTACAGTCTTATACCTAAGAAGAAATTATACAACAGATATATCAGCACATCATTGCACAAATGCGCCTACGCGTGTATGAAACCAGTTATACAAGGGTCAAATCAACATGTTTCGAGCCACTGTAATGCCGTTCTGTGGGCTCTTTTTTTGACCAGGCAACCACGAAAAGTTTTCAAGTCATTAATTATTTCGGGGATTCTCTGACCTTAGCAACTAACATACATGAGTTTTAGAAACTCGTATATTCGTAATCATCCCTGAGTTTGCACGCGTTCTTTCTAGAATATTCGTATGTGGACACATTTTCGAGTCACACATTTTCGAGTCACACATTTTAATACATTTGATCAGCATACTTAATAATTGCTTTAGTCACATTCTTACGTCAGTTGCCTTTAAATATAATTTAAAAAATGTTCGATTTAAAACAAAAATGTAAAACCCTCCTGAAAAGAACCGCAGCAATTTACAAAATAGTGGAATGTGTAGGATGGCTGATGGGTAACGGGCGGCGGTTGTGGTTTCGTGATATTAAACTTGTAAAAACACATTTGACCAATAATTAAATTTAATAAACAAAGTCGAAACCGCAACCGCCTGCTACCGAACAGCCATCCTATAAATTCATTTTTATATTCTAGATGCAAGTAAAAATTAAATCAGGCAAAAATGAAAAAATAGGATTATACCCAAAAACCGGTACCGTTACCTTTATTGTTAAAGAAATTGTTAAAGAACACTAGAAGCTGTGGAATAGATGGAATTCCAAGTTATATCTTTAAAGGATGTAGTGAAAGCTTATCTTTCCCTTTGCTTATAATTTTTAATCTAGCTTTAAAACTGTCTGAATTTCCAGAAGCGTGGAAGAGATCGAAGATAGTCCCCATTTTTAAATCTGGTGATAAAAATGATATAAAAAATTATCGACCGATAGCCGTTTTACCTGTTCCCGCAAAGATTTTTGAATACGTAATGTATGATAAAATTTATTCCCATGTAAGTAATGCGCTCTCCAATATTCAACACGGTTTCTTAAAAAAGAGATCGACTGTCACAAACTTAATGGTCTTTGTGGATGAAGTGAGCGCTGAATTGGATAGGGGTGGCCAGGTTGATGTAATTTATACAGATTTTCAGAAAGCCTTCGATAAAGTTGATCATGAGATATTAATAAGTAAACTAGAATTATTTGGCTTTTCCTTCAACTTGTTACAATTTATTAAATCTTACCTTACCGATCGTCAATTATTGGTGTTTTTTGATGGTGCTTATTCATCTGTCTTTTATGCAAAGTCTGTTGTGCCCCAGGGTTCAAATTTGGGACCACTCCTGTTCTTATTATTTATTAACGATCTACCAAACAGTATAAAGTATTTTAAATCTCTTCTCTATGCGGATGATCTAAAACTATATAAACCAATCTATAACTTACAACAAGCACTAGAGCTGCAGGAAGACCTTAACGGCATCTTTCAATGGAGTCTTGCAAATGAGTTAAAATTTAACTTCTCAAAATGCTATGTTATGAGTTACAATGTAAAAAAAAGCAATATAAACGTACGCTATACAATGAACAATAATGAGGTACAAAGGGCAACACAGTTTAAAGACCTGGGAGTTCATTTCACATCGGATCTTAATTTCAAAGTACATATTGATAAAATTGTTAATGCCTGCAGCAAAAGCTTAGGTTTTATTATCAGAAATGCCTACGCATTTCGTTATAGTCAATCGGTTATCGTTCTATTCGCATTTGTCAGATCCCACTTGGAATATGCATGCACGATTTGGTCACCGCATACGCAGTATCTTCAGCATCACCTTGAGAAGGTACAGACTAAATTTATTAAATACTTACACTACAAGGAATTTGGCATCTGTCCTGAATTTGAATCTTATCAACCCACTAGGGATTACTTCAATATAAAAACTTTACAATACCGACGAACTTCACATGTTATTATCTTTTCTTTTAAAATCCTAAATTATCTTATAGACTGTCCTTATCTACTCTCCCAACTCGCCTTTAGAGTGCCTCCACACGGTATTCGACCTACCTTTTCTTTTCATGTCCCATTTGCAAGAAAAAACGTACGTCTCTATTCACCTATTGTTAATCTGTGTTCAACTATGAACACACATTGTCGTCATTTAGATTTATTTGAATCTTCCTTAAATCAGTTAAAGATGCAACTAAAGGATCTAAAATTATAGTTCCAGGCACGTAACCAGGGGTGGGCCCAGGTGGGCCCGGGCCCACCCAAAATTCGGCGGGCCCACCCTTGTGCCCACCCGTTGCCACTGCGACAGTGCAAGAATTATTATTAGAGGAATAACTTTACTAATAAAAATGAAAACAAGTTAATTTTATAATTCATTTACAATCTTGAGAAACATTCTGGAGTAAACCATTAATAAAAAGAGTTATTTAATTACTTCCTAAAAATCACTAATAAAGCGTAAAGCACGAACGACACACTCTGTATCGGTTACTCAAAACAAAAGAAGTTTATTAGTTCTCTAGCGATATAGACTAAATAAAATTGGCTGTTTCAAAGAATTATTGGATACTTGACACTTGAATTTTAAAACAAATATTTTATAATTGAATACTGGAGTGCCCTTCTTTTGTTTACCATTTCAGTGCTATTCCGTCACGCCGTCAGTCGAAATAGAAACGTGCAACTGGGACTTTAGATTTTTTTAAATGTGTCAAAAGAGAGGTGCGACAATTAAAGGCCTTTTTGCCAAAAAAATTAAAAGTAGTGAAAGTGCTATATGTGCTCCTTCAACCTCAAAATCTGATAACGGCGATAATGAAAAAGGCAAGACTCAATCGACCGCCATTAGTGACCTTCACAAGAATTGCATGGAGGAGGAGGAAATGGTATCCGAAATTTCCGAAAATGAAACAATTCTAGAAGAAACTGATATTTCCGAATTTGATGAGCCCCAAATGAAATTTGAAGAGTGGCTACATCGGGAAAAAAACAGTTTGATTCTGAGGTACATAATTAAAAAAGCACCAGGAACGGCTGATCTTTCACAAAGTCCTATAGACGGTCCTAAACAGCCAAAATTAAAATTTTATCTGAAAACTGCATTCGGTAACCGCATGAGATTAAGACAATTTAATATTAACTGGTACACCTTGTATCGCGAATGGTTAGAATACAGTGTAATTACGGATTCGGCATTTTGTTTTGTTTGTACATACTTTTCAATTGGTGAAGCTTTAGACGTAGTGTTTGGATTTAAAAACTAAAAGCATGCCCTCGAAAAGTGATTTGGGTTTCAAAAAACACTTTGTAAGTGCTGAACATAAAAATTGTGCAGTTATAAGTGGTCACACTTTTCTAAAATAAATGCTGGCAAAAGTTCTTCTGTTGCGGTCTAAATTAAGGAAGCCCAGCTTGCATTAGTTTGGGAAAATAGAACATAATATCGAGGTATTATTTCTGATATTTTGTCATATATGGCCACACAAAATGGAGCCTAGCGTGGTGATAGAGAAGATGAAGACAGTACAAATCGAGGTAATTTTCTGGAACTATTAACTCTGTTTTCAAAATATAATGATATTGTTCGGAAAAGAAATCAAGATAAGAAAAATGCAAAATACACTACATAGTTCAAAAATACAAAATTAAACCTTATTCATTTTTTCTAAGCTGCCTTTCTATGAGAAGAGCTATTTATTTCATTGATATTGTTAGGGGCATTAATATCATTGTTATTATCATTTACTTAAAAAATGGGTATATTTTTTATTTTATAATGGCCCACCTAGAAAAGTGTGTGCCCAAAGGTGGCCCACCCAAAAGTTTTCGGCTAGTTACGTGCCTGTATAGTTCTCGCGCCCATGCATTGTGATGGTACCGCCATGTACAACATGATTAATTACAATTCCTTTCTTGTTCTTGTCTAGTTTTAGTTTAGCTTGTAATTAGAGATAAGAGCAATATCTATGTTTTATGTTTATAAGAAACATGTAATTAGGCTTTGCCTGTTTGTTTCTTCATAATAAATAATAAATAATATGCAGCTAAATCTAAAAGATTGCTAAGGGTCAAGACATTATTAGCTTAGCTTTGCATACGTAAGAATCAGAATAGAAATTTTGCTATTGTTGGCCCACCGTTGTAGTCATTCTGTAACTAAATACCTACCTAATGTTCACGATTTTTTGGGAAATTTGGAGTGATTTTTTCGAAATTGGAAATTAGAAGTGGACACTGTATATTTTTACATTAATTTATTGCTGCAACCTTTAACGAAATGCAAATGTGTTTAAATTTTATTTAAAGTATCAAAACTTTGGTCCTTTTAAATTTAATAACAAATTTTATTCTAAGGAAAGATAGGTTTCTGCTAAAACTTAGCATCTGCGTGTTATCAGCTTGGCCTCGCATACTTGAGCACCAGTTGGCCCACCCCTGTCGCCCCTCTGCCCTTTAATTTTTCAATTAAAGGTGCAGAGCACAAGTTGCAGTGTTAAAGTAATGACATCAAATTAAATACTGTTAATTATTTTTAAAAATAACGTTTTAAAGTTTTGACACAAACAGTGATTATTGTTGTTGCTTGGGCGTCTACGTAGGTAAGAATTTATAAAATTACCTAACCAGCTATTGTTTGATATTTAATATCAAAGAAATAGTTTATATTTCTACTTACAAAGCTCCATATTTGCTTTGTAAAGCCATTTTTGAGAATATAAGAAGGAAGAGGTAATCTCTGTGAATTAAAGCAGAATTAACTGAAATATTTTTACATTTTATACAAATTTGAGTTTGAGTTTATTGAGTACTATTTTATTGAATATCAAAGTGTTTACGTAACTAACAAAACATTTGTTGGCCTTCTTTTGATATTTTTTGTTTACAAACGCTTCCCTTAAAACACCATGTTTTTGTTAATGTAGTAAATTATTTCAGCTTTGATAACAGTTCATTTGGTTGTGCAATTAATTTTGAAAGTTATTCACAAGCATTCTAAGTTTAATAATCATACATATTAGGCAAAAATGGCATTTATTTCTCAGTTCCTGTTGGTTTAGAAACGTTAAAATCGGACATCTCTTGCTCACTTTAAATTTAAATATGCGATATGAACATTTTTAATCTAAAGTCAAATTGAAAGTTAGATTTGGTTGTATTTATAATTTATTGCTTGCGTCGCGTCGTGACAAACCATGTATGTACAAAAATTTTAATTCTAAAAGATGGAGAGATTGCTCCATTGCTGTATTTTGTACTATTCATCTCAATTTATAAAATGCACTTCAAACTGAATAAATTATTTTAAGAATTTTATTGAGAAATATGAAATATAAGAAATATTTTAAATTATTATTGTTTACTGCATTCCAGTTATTGATTCTGCTCTTCACTATTTTTTTTTTAATTTTAAATTTATTTAATTAATTTTTAGAGGTTAGTGTTTGAATATTGTTTTAGCCTTAAATTTTATCTTTCATTTACAGATTAATATTTAAAAATAAAATACTTTTAAGTTTTTTCGGAATTATGAGAGCTGAAATATTTTGCTGTTGTTGTAAAATAACAGAGCCGCAGTTTCGACATTTTGTAATTTAATATCTTTTCGAATTAATTTAACAGAATCAATTTTGGAATTAAATACTATGTAAGTAATGCTGTAACTAAAAATAATCTTTCGAGAATATTTTAAAAACAGTTTTGGTCGGGACGAAGTTTTTTCTGAATTAGATTTTCGTTTTAAACAAATTAAGAAATATGTTACAATTTATGGAGATGTTTTGGCAAACTTAAAAATTTGTTACGTTGACGTTTTTTCGCCGGAATGGCAGGCGGACGGTTTCCTAGTCGGATGCTCGGCGAGTGGCTTGCCAAGTCACCGAAACACAGGAAGGCGTGGTGTTTACCACACCAGCCCGTAAATACACCGTGCGAAACAACTGAGGTATGAAAAGCAACTTTGGAAACCTTAACCTTCCATGTTGCCGGCCGTGCTCTCTCGTGGGGCGTTAGTCAATAGCTTACCTTTACCTTACCTTACGTTTGTGTTTTGAAAATCATAAACGATTTTAATTTAAATTTAAATATGATGAACGCAGTTTGCATTCTAAAAATTAACACGTTTAATTAAAAGACCTAACTTGTAATTCTGAAGTTGCTAAAACGTTATTCGTTTAAAATTCAATACCAAATTTGTTTTCAACGTTTATAACGTGTGATCGAAAAAATTTCACCTCAAAGTTTGCCATGAAAAATATAAATCATGTCTTTGCTAAAGTCATACAACATAAGCCATTAGAACTACTAAATCTAAAACCACGCCTAATTGATAAAAATTAGAGCAGATTAAATTATTCTAAAAACTAAAATTAAATACAAATTGAACAGAAACATGTTATTAACGGAAAATTATTTTAAAGTAGTTGAGTTATGTGACCTCCATTTTCTTGGTGGCAGATTTGAATTCTGTGTTTAATAAAATTAGTGACTTTTTATATGCCTGACAGTAAAACAGACATAACCTCACACACCTCACATAACCTATAAAACAACAGCTGACATTTGTACGGCTTAAAAGTCGACATGCCTAATTTTGCGTTTTCATGTTTCATAGCCAACTTGAGGTGAAATTTTTTCGATCGCATGTTATATGAACGCAACGTCACCAAACAAAACTTGTGAATTGTTTAAAAATAATTTGACGGTTTTAATTTAAATTGCAGTGATGTTTGAGTACATTTAAATGGTAAGCTTTATTAAATTGTGCAAGTTGTTACTATTTAATAATATTTTTCAAATTTATTATAGGAGAAAGAAAAAAATACGCATTTATACAGTTATAAGACAGACAACGTCCTAAGATAAGTATTCTTAAGAGCTAGTATTTTTTATTAAACATTTTCAGTTAATCATTTGACTACAGTTTGGTAGTAGATAATCCCGTTGTTGTTCTTAGTTGAGACAACTTTTGCGGACACTGATTTTTAAAAATTATTATTTATTTTGCAACACCGTCGCAGATGTAAATGTCTTTTCAACACAAGATTCTCAACTTCTGTACAAACGTAGTGAATAAATTTATGACTGGGGTGATTCATAAATTGAAAAATGTTATTGTCAACCCAATCTAATTTTAACAAACAATAATTAAAAATTTCTATAATTTTGAAGATGTAATTTCTATTTTTAATTAATACGAATTAATGTCGAAAGTTCTTAGTAATTGTATCTTTAAAATTTGGATTTTATTCATTCGGTCCGCATGTGGACATATGCCTCCTCCATTTCTTTCCATTTATCTCTCGTGCCGTTTCCATCCATCTTTTCCCACCTATCGACCTATCTTTCTTATGTCATCGTACCATCTGATAAAAGGGCATCCCAGGCTTTGCTTTTTTCCCCATGGTTTCCACTCTGTTGTGATTCACGCCCACCTTGTTGGGTCTATTCTTGCTGTGTCCGTCACATCATAACTTCATTTTCATTACTGCCTGTCCAATGTCTTCAATTTTTGTTTGTTGTCTAATCCAGTGTATTGGCTTTCTATCTTTCAGTGTGATGTTTAATATTGCTCGTTCCATGTATCTTTGGGCTACTTGTAATTAATGTAGTATTCTTTTTGTGAAAGTCTTCATGGGCTTTCACATGGGAAAGGAACTAATTAACGTTAATTTGTTATAAGTTCATTATTTGATGTATGTTTATTATTATAGCATTGGTGCAGACCTGTAACTACTTGAAAAAAATCGTGAGCAGTTGTGGACCAGGCCATTTGTCAAACACCAAGGAGGGTATTTGAGAAACGAAGATGATGGTACTGAAACATTGGGAACGACAGAACCAGGAGAATACATTTTCACCGTGGATGGGATTGCACCAATAAAGGACTGCTGCAGTGCCAACATTTTCAATCTGGGCGCAAGGTAAGTGCACAGTTTTATTAATTACCGTTTATAATTAAGAATTGTGTGAATTAATGAGAAGTTGGCGTCTTATTTAACCAAGACTACACAGGGTGATTCACTTAAGACGCGCCCCTTAACAATTTGAATAGGCAACCCAACTTACAAATTCAGAAATAACGTTGATCTATTAATTTTCGATTAAACGATACAATCAGAGGTAGCTTGCTTCAAAATGGCTCTATCTAAGTAAGCGATCTGTCAAAGAATCTTAGAACATGTGAGTTAAAATTTTGACCTATAAGCTCTGCAGAACGAACCTGGTCCCTTATTAAGTCGGCATCGGCAGTCGGATACATATTTTTGTTTATTGAAGGTAAAACGTATTTTAAACATTACGTCAACAAATAAAAACTTAAATAAATCCTAACCATTAACCATTTTTTCAAAAACTTCCTTTTATTTCCTATAGAACACATTACACTAAAAATATTGATCGTTACTTTTTTTGTTGTTGTAGAAAACACAATTTAATTAAAGAATCCTGATGTTTATTGGTAAAAAAGAAAGTAGGTACATGATTTTATCACAAATTACGTAAGTTCGGCAGTAGTAGAAAAGTCGTAGTATGGAAATGGAAATACTGTAAATTCATTTCCGTTCTAAAATAAATTTTACTACATATTACTTTTTTTAACTGAAAACATCTTGATAAATTAGAGGCACAGTCCGTGACAATGTTATTATTGTTATTATTAGCTTGTAGAAATCCCTATATATAGGACAAAGGCCTCCCCTTTTCTTTTATTCTTTGGCTTTGCACCTTCTAAAATCTATTCACTTATTAGTGAGGGGGTTCTTGGCATTAAACTTAGTCCTAGAATTAATTCTAAAAATTCACGTTTTGAGACTAAATTCGCTATTTTGAAAATTTGAAAGGAACTATTTGAAGCTGAAATAATAGCGTAAACGTTCAATAAAATTCTAATTATTCTAAATGACACAGTATTACGGCTAAGAATTTTAAAATTGGGCAACAAAAATATCAAATTTTATATTAGAAATTTAAGTGCCTACTTAAATTTTTAGAATCAAATAAGCCAACGGTTTCGGACATATCCATAACTTGAGTTTTAAAACTTTACGTTTTGAATAAATTAAAAATCTGATGTTTATATCTTTAATTTAGTATTTCAAAATGTTAGGGTTTTTTGCTTAGCTTAAAAAGGGGCTTTCTAAAGTTTCTACCTTAAAGATTTTAAAACTGAAATCGGAAATCTTAATCAGTTCTTATTTTCTAAGGTGGCAAATAAAAATTCTGCAATTTTTCTAAAATGTCAAGCTAAGTCCAAGGGTAAACAAGGGTCACCAAGGAAGATATCTGGAATAATACATCGCAGGGTATATGAGTATGAAAAAGGGCAAGGCTGAATTTGAGAATCCTGCAAAAACTAATTTCAAAAATATCTATTTAAATCACATTTCCAAGAGAAGGATTTTTGAAATTAAAGAATGAGGTAAACAATTAATTTCTAAGTTCCAGTTTTCACTTTCAAAAATCGAATAACAAATCCTACAAAAATTGAAACAATAATGTTCCTCCTTTTTAAAAACTTTGCAAGGTTTATCGATTTTAAATTTAAAAAACCTATTTCCATGTTCAAATGTTCAATTCAAATGCTGAAGTGGTTATTTCGAAAAAATGTTCAAATTTTTTATCCTAAATAAAGAAAGTTATAATGTTTTTGTTAAAACATGGTCAAAATGAACTAAAATGTTGTTAATTAATAGGGCGACTAAAATATTATACTAAATGGAAGGTAAAATATAAAAATTAAAAAATATCCGTTCTCGTCACAGACCTACAAATATTTTTCTACATTTTTTAAATTTAAATACTTTTAAGACTAAGAATCGTTTGGAAATAATTCAAAAACAGCCTTAATTAGGACGAAGATCCCTTCAACATTGGTATTTTGTTGGTTTTTGTTAAGGAATACCTTAGAAATATTTCAGCAAACTTAAAAATTTGTGTTACGTTATAAATAAATAAATTGGGAAATTTCAAAGTATTTTAAATCAAAATTCAGGTTTGGCGAACACAAATTACATTCTGAAACTGAAACATTTTGAATTATAAAACAGTAAAATGCAATTTTAAATACAAGGAAACATTTTTTCAACGTAGAGGACATGCAACTTTTTGATAAAACATGAATACAAGGCCGTTTAACAAATATTTATTCGTTATCATCTCTGCCCAAAACGAGTTCAAACCTTTCACAAAACTGGCTTTCTGATAATTTGTAACATTCTCGCTCTTTTAATATTGAACGTTGAAATGTGCAGAACTCAGTGCAACATCGTCAAAGTAAATTTATAAATTATCGTTAAATTATAGTGACATTTGAGTGCATCGAAATGGTAAGGGTTATTAAATTATGCAAGTTATTGTTTAATAGCATTTTATTTAGAACTCCCTGTTTTCCTTTAAAAATTATAAGCCTTTTATTGTAATAAGTTGTAAGTCATTTTATTCTCTCCACTTGACACTTTTTGTCACTTATATTATTTTGTTGAATTATTTGTTATTTCCTGATTTTACTTTTATTAGTATCATTAGCGTTATATAATTAGTCCCAAGGAAGTACCCCAGCTTCATATTTTTATTTGAGTATATTCATTGTGCAAATCAAGATGGTAGGATTTATTAGATTATAATAGGTAATAAATTCTTTATTTATGAAACATAAAAAATGGGTAAATTGTAGAATAATAAACCAAAAACCGCCTCGAAATATTTTAAAAAACTATTTTTTCTAGTTAAGCATTTTCGGTGATTTTTTTCCATAATTAGTTATTAGTTGCGTATCAGCAGGTCTCTTGTACCTACTTATCCGAAATACCAGTCGCAGACAAAAATTGGAATATTTGATAAGAGGTTTCATAAGATACATATGGTCGGCTGTTTTTAGTATCATTATTCATTGTTTAACATGTCATTCTAATAAATTATGTAACGTAGGAAATGTAGCAATGATGGAGACGGATTTACCTGTAACAATATTCTGAACTTAGTGGAAAGTTAAGTGAATATTTTTATTACTGGGGTGATTCGTAAGTTCCTAATAATCTAAATTCTTCTAATTTTGGAAATTTAAACTTCGTTTTTAATTAATGTGAAAGAATTGAAAAAAATCTTACTATTTGGTCTATAACATTTGGATTTCATGCATTGAAAAGAATGATCTAAAGTTCATCAATAATACAGTTCATGATTGTATATACCGTAACTGTTACAGCATTGATATAAACCTGCAAATACGAACAAATTTATAATGGGCTGAGAACCAAGCCGTGTCTCAAACAGCAAGAGGATATTTGAGGAACGAGGATGATGGGGGTTGTGACGTTGTGACATTGGAGCAGATGAAAGAAGGAGAATATCGATCACCGTGGATGGCCCTGGACCAACAAAAGACTGCGGATTGAGAACATTTCAACATAGGTATCAGGTAAGAACACATTTTTATTCATTAGTTTTATTAGAAGTGGTGCGAATGAATGAGAAGTAACTGTCTTAACCAAGACCTTGTAAGTTCCCTACTTCTTCTTCTTACTCCTGTAGTTCCTTAAGAAGCAAATGGCACCAGAGGGGGCGTTTCAAAAGCCAAGTGGATGGCAGAGTTGCTAGTCCTGCCCACCATGGGTTGAGTTCGTTTCTATTGATCTTTTCTGAACTAATTTCTTCCATTTTTCCATGTCCTGTGCTATGCATTTGGCTTTGCTCCGTGATAGATTTTGTAATTGTAGGTCTTTCGGCAGGTATCTTTCGGTCTACCTATTCTTCGCTTTCCTTGTGCGCTAAATTCTAATGCTTGTTTTGCTATCTTGTTATATGGTTCTCTAAGTGTATGTTCTATCCTGTCGCATTTCTTTCTTCTAATTGTGGTTTCGATCTTTTCCTCAATTGAAATTGTCGACTAGATATTTATTCGGGCAAATTTATTCGATGTATGTATCTAAGGCATTTATTAACGAAGGTTTGAAGTTTCTTAATGTTTTGTTTGTTTCTAACTGTTACACTGCGCCCTCCACTTCGCAGCGTAAATTAAGCGGGTTCTTGTTTGGTATTTAATAACAACGCCGATTCATCAATAAACCAAGTATATTAACATAACAACAAAATACATATTAAAGGTAGTTTTACGTAATTACTCACAACTGGACATAATGGTAGCGTCGGTACTACTTGTGCTGGTTTCGGTCTTAAGTCCCGAATTTGAATTCTTTTTTAGTTTTGTTACTTTGCTTTTATACTAATTTTTGTGAAGGGAAACACAAGTAATTTCAACTTTTACTAACTAACATAATACTTCCAGTCATTACTTGTATTTTCCATTCATTTGTTTGTCTTTTACCTAACAGGTTTTATAATCAAATCTAAACAACAACAAACTATTAATCTAACAAGTATTCCCACTAATTACTTATTTTCCTATAACCATAAATGTATTAAAATTAATAAACTATCGAATAACTTCCTACTTGCAACACTAACCCATGTTTCTGCCCCATAAAGTAGCAAACTTCTGATGGTTGTATTGCATAGACGGAGTTTTGTTTTGATCAGAATGTTTTTTGATCTCTATGTTTTGTTTAGCATATCAAATGTTGTTTGTGCTAAGGCTATTCTTCTGGTTATATTTTTTATGCGCCGCCGTTGGTATCTATCGAATTACCTAAATAGTCCACTTTCTTTATGTCTAAGTCCCCGAGTGTTATCGTTGGTTCTTCTTTATTTGCATTTGAGAGAATTCTTGTCTTGTTCCCATTTATTGTTAAGCCAACCTTTTCTGCTTCTAGGTTTTAACTTGTTTAACTTTCCTTACATTAACTTTTTATTCGGTGTGGGCAAGCACATATCATTTGCAAACTCTCCAAGTCATCCAGTTTGCTGAAAATGCCCCAATTTATTTGGGATTTGCTATCCTCTGTATTTCGCACGACCCTTTTGTATATTTAATGTAGGTTACGCCAGTTCAGTACCTACTTATGCTATTTCATGGCAGATCTCGATGATACTTTGACGTATAAATCGCTAATGGGTCTCTTAGACCTTGTCTTTTAGCACTGCTCACTATCACTATTTAAAAGGTCAGGTAGTTAAGTTTAATATGCAATGATTTGTTGCCAACATTGTAAAACACTGCGCCACTATGCTGATGTATGTTACGATAAAATTTTTGGTTAATTTTCTTTATAAAGTATTCAACTGTGGGAACGCGAGTTTCTCCACGACCCGACCTGTCGATAATAATAAAGAAAGGTATTGGGACAGAATGCAACTTTTTATATAGATTTCCTGTGATAGTTTCATTGAATGTTCGACTCTTGCGGAGAAGTTGTCACACATTAGTTTGAGTGTATTTGTCAGGTAGACCATATTACTTCAGTATTTTTTACATTTCTTGAAACTGAGTCGAATGCCTTGTTACAGTTAACACATTTGTCTTGTCCCTTTTCTATTATTTGTTCTATTACCCTTGGTTACAGACTACAGATCTATGCACGAACGCCTTTCCATAAATCCCTTAGCTTGATGGCTATGGCAGATTTCATTCTCTTCAAAATTCATGTGGTCATAATTTTTACTTGCTGTTGATGGAAGCATTATGGGTCTAAAGTTTTCGCATCAAGTTAGGTCGCCCTTCTTTG
This sequence comes from Melanotus villosus, assembly GCA_963082815.1. Taxonomy (NCBI): domain Eukaryota; kingdom Metazoa; phylum Arthropoda; class Insecta; order Coleoptera; family Elateridae; genus Melanotus; species Melanotus villosus. The sequence goes on along the minus strand of OY720418.1, from coordinate 57,178,354 downwards.
GTATCTTTATTAGTATGCCCTGTGTCCGATCATCTGGGATCCATTCTGCGGATTAAGCCTTGTTTACTAGTATGTACAATATTTCTATTGTGCTCTCCTTATCTATTTTTAGCAATTCGATTCCTATTTCGTCTATGCGTGGTGTTTTTAAATTTTTTATTTGTTTAGGCGTTTCTTCTATTTCGCCCTTTGCTGCGAGCTTTTCTTACTTATGTCAAGTTGTTGGGTTACCATATTGTTATTTATTTCTTCCTTGATTTCTTTTACTTTGTAGATCTCTGTAAAATATTTTGTCAGTATATTTCCATTACTTCTCCGTCTGTTTTATATACTTCGTAATTTCCCCCTTTAAGTCTTGATCTGGATTTGTTTGTTTAGTTATCTTATATAGGATTTTCATATCTTTATTGTGAGCAGCTTCTACTGCTTCCTCCATTAAATTTTCCATGTTTGTTCGTTTGTCTTTAAGGTACCTCTTATTTTTGTTCCAATAATTTTACTGTAATTCTTTCATCATTTTTGTACCTCGTGTTTAATAATTTAATTTTTTATTTTTGCCTTCCTTCGATTGTGTTTATTGTAACACGAGCTTTATGGTTTTATATCCATGGTCTCTCTTGTTAATTGCCGTTTTATACACTTGCCATACATTCTCTACGGGAGGATTTCTAAGGTGATCGAATACTCCTATACAGAATATATATTTTTTGTCCTCTTCGATATTGTTTAGTTTTGCGAGGTTAAATTTAGATCTTGCTGGTATGTTTTTGTTATTCTATGTTGTTAGCTTACCTCTCATTCTTATTATTGCTTTTACGAGGTGGTGGTTGAAGGCTGTGTCGGCACCCCTCATCGCTCTTACATCCCGTAACGAATTTTTCCATTTTACTTCGATCATTAAGGAGTCAATTTGGTTCTTATAGTGTTCATCGGGTGATGAACACGTGTGACGGAAACTCGGGTTCTTAAGAACTCTCTTATGTTTGAAAAATATACCGCCAATTAACTATTAACTAGGACATTTGTCTTAGAAAAATCAATAAACTTTTCTCCGTTTTCGTTCACAACTGCTAATCCATGTTGGTCCATCACATTTTCCTTTCCTGTATGGCCATTTCCAACCTAGTAAATTGCCTACAAATATATTTATTTTCAGACAGTTTGAGAAACTGTAAAGTAATATTTGATTAAAGTGAAATAGATACTGAGCAATAAAACATAATTATTATTTGTTCTACGTTGAGTAAACTACAAGAAAATAAAAATTATCATAATTTTATCTGTTTTTCCTTTTTCCACAGAATTCAGGCCGAAGTTTACTTAACAAATGGAATATCTTTTAGATTAGCTTTCTCTTAATTTTGTAAATTTGTAGGGTGTGTGTGTGTGTGTGTAATTACAATAGGTAAATAGGATGCAAAAACTGCAGATGGTTAATGTACAAAGTGTGATCGATCATACCTAGAAGAATAATTGTTCTTTTACAGGTATTCAAAATTATAAATTGCGTAATTATTTCACATAAGTTGTGATTCTATGCAGGTTTGGAAATGGCAAATTTTCTATATATACGATATTTTAGTAAAACGCTGTGTTAAATTTACATACATGTAATTTTATAACATAACAAATAATATCAATACGTGTAAATCTCAATATTTTTCAAAGTCGTAATTTTATAAAATAGAATTCTATTCTCCTAATTCTTGCCTCTTTAAATTGTTACAATAAAATTATAATTTTTTGAAATTTTAAGTATCTAAATTAAGTAAGTTTTTCTAAACACTCAATTACCTACTTATTAATTATATTTTCATATTTTCAAATGCAATTCTTTCACGATTTTCTTTTTTTACTTAACCTAACTTATTTGGCGTTAACTAATTTTTCAACGTGCTTTTAAAATTCAAACTGACAAATACTCGTTTAGTTGCAATTTTTTATATATTTCTCATTAATATCAGTTGGTGTTGAGACGATTTTAAGTTATTTTAATCTGCATAATCGTTCCTCGTTCTCGTTGTACTCTTCGTATGGTCTCATTTCGTTTTAAAATTTAAGTTCTAATGTCAATTCAGGTTTCTCCCCCATATTAAGTAATCTCATCATTTCCCTCGCGATCCTTTACCTTCTATCCTCTCGCTCGAGAACTAGAAACTGGGGTCTGGTCGTGCATTTATGTTTGGGGTAAAGTTGGCCCAACTGGTTGTCCGTTAAGGTGGGGTTACCGTTTGGTACCATTAACGGGGTTACCGTTTGGTACCATAGGCACTCTTGACATGAGGAAGTCGCCACCGGATTATGATCGGGTAAGCCGCTCCCTCACCCATCTATGTATGATTGGAGTTCGTTTTAGTTTATTGTGCACTCCCATCTCTTCTATGTTTTTTCTTTTTTGCTCGAGAACTAGAAACTGGTCTGGTTGTGCATCTATGTTTTGGGTAAAGTTGGCTCATCTTGGTTGTCCGTTAGGTGGGGTTACCGCGGTTAGCACCCGGCGAAGTATGCCACACCGCACTTGATATATTTATTATATCTAGTTGGGTATTTTTATATCCGACCGCGGGTGTTTAGGCTGCTTACGCGTTCCAACAATGGTCCTTCTGGGATTGGTGAGTTGGACGGGGCAAAGCGTTTGGTACCAAAGACACTCTTGGCTTGAGGAAGCCGCCACTGTTGGACCGGATTTGATTGGGGTAAGCCGCTGCCTCACCCATCTATGTACGATCGGAGTTCGTTTTAGTTTATTAACAGTATATAACGGGAGCAAAGGCCTTAATTGGTCAGTATCTGGTTAGCCTCTGTTAATTATGCACTCCTATCCCTTCTATGCTCCTCCTTTTTTTGCCCGAGAACTATAGGTACAGGTTTAGGATATGCATCTATGGTCGGCGATAATTCTGGAAGTCGGTGTACAGTAACCGTCCTTTCATGGGGTTGACGACCCTCATACTCCACGATATTACGACGCACATCTTTGCTACCCGAGATTTTGTTTCTGTTTATTAGTGGTGTATAACGGGAGCAAAGGCCCTAGTTGGTCAGTATCTCGTTAGTTTCTGCTAATTAGGCAAGAGATTCACTTGAGCTGGGGAGAATCACTTTTGCTTTTGTCTAGTCACTTTCTTAATCTGATTAAGCCAGATTAGAGGCCATTCGAGGAAAGAGTGGAATATAGAAACGAATTACTAAGTGTAGTTCCGTGTTTATTAGGAAAACTTATAATAAAGTTTGTGTTAGGTGTTACATTTCTTTTTCGCCCTGTATCTTCGAAACAAAGCGGCTTTTCAAAAATCATCAAAGGACAAAATATTCTTAGAATAGTCCAGGGAATAACCCCTTGAATTTTTGACATATGTTTAATATACACCCTGTATATTGGCTGTGCACGTTGTTTTAAAATCCTGAAAAGAATCTCAGGTATGAACTATGTATTTAGCTTTAGGTAGAAATAATTAATTCAAAGTAAATACTATACAGCAGAAACAAACAAGGCTAAAGAGCGAATTATCTTTCCTAATTTTGTAAATTTAGGTATCTGTGTGAATGTTGTGATTACTAAGGTGTAGCTAGCTGTTAGAGCACACGAATTATACCAGGACAACTTCTACAAAAATCTGCAAGGAGAACGTACAAGAAAAGGACGTCAAGATGACTACGGTTACAACAAAGGTAACTGAATTCGCTTTCCTTAACACGATCAAAGTCTGCTTTTACTTAGCTCCTTCGTTATTTTTGTAGTTTTTGAATGCTTCAGTGCTTTAATTTTTTTTTTCATAACTGTAAGAAGTTAATTTGCCAAATGCCAAAATGTAACTTCAAATCCTTAATTGGCTTAATTGGTGACAAATAATTCGATTATTTTTAGGTTAGTAGTATTAGAGATTGCACATTTTACTTCAGAAACCTTTCCTACCCGTAGGGTGTAAAGGTATTTTAGTACATTTACAAATTTACAAATATAACAACTAACATATTCGATACTTCATGATTAACTGAACTTATTATCTAAACTAAACGTCTTCTTCTTTAGCAAGAACGAATTCTTGTTCTGTCAAGTTACATCTCTTTGTTGTAGTATTTCTTCCATTGTTTGGTTTCATGTTTTTTTGTGGCCTTCCTCTAGTTATTCTAGCTGTAATTCTTGCCTCCCATATTCTTTTAACTTGTCTATCGTTGCCCATTCTTTCGAGATGCCTCAACCACTGTAGTTCTTCTGTTTTGCTTTTCTAGTAAGCGTTTCAACTTCTAAATCATTTCGTATTGTTTGACTCCTTATCTTGTCCCTTCTTGTGACCCCCTCACTCTTCTTAAGTACTTCATTTCCATGGTTTGCAATTTATTTTCTTTTTTTTTTTGATAAGATCCAGGATTCACTACCAAAAGTTAAGGTCGGTTGATACATAGTTTTGTAAACTGTAATTTTTGTTTTCCTTGAGATTTCTTTTTTAGTTATAAAGGTGTTCGCTATTGAGTAGTACAATTTTGTTGTATTATCTATTCTTTTTTTGCTTCACTTTCGTGTCTTCCTTCCTTATTTATTGGAACTCCCAAATATACAAATTCGACTGCCTGTTCTATTTTTATTATTTTGGACTTCTATATTTATTTCTATTTTTTTTGCTATTACGTGGCCGTAGTTTTTCTGTAATTTATTTTCACGGTGTATTTATCAAGAGTTTCCTGGTAATCCCATCTCACTTGCTGCGAACGTGCATTCTGTTATAAGGGCCGTTCCTGCAATTTTTGCCGCCCCGTGCAAAAGATAAAATTGTCGCCCCCTTATGTCGTTTATAAAATAAAGTCGTAAATTTAGTAGCATATTATGTTTAAATATTTAACAAAATTTAAAAAATGCAAATAAGAATAAAACATTCACTTTTTTGCAATTTATTACCAACAAATCGTTAATAAAAATCACTGTTAGCTCTTAACTAAAAATTAACACAAATAAAACGAATAAAATAAAAAGTATTGACCAAACAATTATATAAATAAAAAAAAAATGTTACATTAATTTTACGTGATTAATAATAAAGCTAAAGTAAAACGAAATTTTTTGGATACAAATTCATCTATTAGGTATGGATGATACGTCTACATTTTGACTTAACTACTACTTTTAATTTTAAATTTAACTTACTACTATCTAAAATGTAGTTTAGAGTTTGGCTTTTACAAGGAATTTAAATTTTTTTTAGAATTTATAAAATTTGATGTGGAAAAATGCCGCCCCGTGCGAGTGCACGTGCTGCACCCCCGCCAGGAACGGCCATGTCTGTTATGCTTATCTTTTCCATGTTTTTAAATCCTATCTGTAACTCGCTCATTCTTGATCTGGTCATCTGGTCTCAGCTATAAAATCATCCATAAATGTGATGAACAACAATGAACTTAGGACTCCTCCCTGTCTTAATTCGCGCGTGTTTTCTTCTAACACAATTTCTATTATTCTTGCATAGACTTTTAATAGCATTAATTAATTTTCTTTCTACTCCTCTTCTTGTTAGGCTATTTCAAACCATATTTCTCGGTACTCGGTCGAATGCCCTATCTATATCTATAAATATCATGTATTTTAGGCTTGACCCTTGACCCTTTCTAAACCCACTCTGTGAATTAATTAATTGTTCTTCGACACCTTTTCTTAGTTTATGTTCATAAGGCTTACGGGCTGTACTAATCAAACTAATTCCTCTATAATTCTGACAATTTAATCTCATGTTTTATAAAGCGGTAATATTTTTCTTAATTCCTAGTCTTTTGGAATTTTACTTGTGTTCCATATCTTCCATATCGTGTCCTGCCGATTTTCCACTTTTGGTTTCCTTATTGCTTCGTGCAGTTTTTCTTTTCTCAATTGGTCGTTGTTTATTTTGTCGTTTACATCGATTGGTTCATTTTCATCTGATATTGTTGTTATCTATTCTTTCTCTTCAGGTTGTAGCAACTCACTCACTTGTTTGTTTGTAATTTTCGGTTTGTTGTATTTCCAGTTTATCCATTTCTTTGTTTCATTTCCACATTTGTTCGTCTATTTTTAATTTTTGGTCTTTTGGCCTTTCCATCTTGATTGTTACGTGGATTGAAATGCCAGATTTAAATTAACAAATGACCAAGTTGATAAATGTTGTTTATTTGCTATATATAACATGCGATCGAAAAAATTTCACCTCAAGTTGGCTATGAAACATGAAAACACAAAATTAGGCATGTCGACTTTTAAGCCATACAAATGTCAGCTGTTGTTTTATAGGTTATGTGAGGTATGTGAGGTTATGTCTGTTTTGCTGTCAGGCATATAAAAAGTCACTAATTCTATTAAACACAGAATTCAAATCTGCCACCAAGAAAATTCAGGTTACATAACTCATCTACTTTAAAATAATTTTCCGTTAATAATATTTTTCTGTTCAATTTGTATCTAATTTTAGTTTTTAGAAAAATTTAATCTGCTCTAATTTTTATCAGTTAGGCGTGGTTTTAGATTTAGTAGTTCCAATGGCTTATGTTGTATGACTTTAGCAACGACATGATTTATATTTTTCATGGCAAACTTTGAGGTGAAATTTTTTCGATCACACGTTACATTTCATTTTTGATTCGGCTTGGAATATTTTTTAAATTAGAATTGGTTAAGATTTTAAAATTTATTAAATAATGTCTATTGTTACACGTATAATAGCCAATTAAATAAATCTTGGAAAGTAGGTAGTCACTAGTTAAGTGTTTTTGAATAAACATTTTTGTACAAAATAAATACAATATCAAATTCTTTACAAGTTAACTTATGTAAATTATGTGAATTAAAATTAAATCTGCAAATTTTGCCAATTTTTTGGTGATTTTGTTGGAGAATTCAAAGCTGTTTAAAAAGTACACCGATTAAACACTTTCATTAATAAAATGTTTACGTAAAATAATTTTCCTGAATTTACTATGATCGTTTGCTCAAGGAATCGCATTCAGTTCATCTCTGAGATAGTAAATAATTTGACTTTGGTAAAATTTACGTAGAAAATTATGTACAGATCGTCACATTTAATCAAGGAGATCCCTCATTTTTTAAAATTATTCTAAAAATTAAAATAATGTCTACATTTTCAACTTTTTGTTTCTACGTAAGATTTTGAATTTCAAATTTATTTATTATTAAAACGTTGTAACCAATTCAATCCAATTGGTTAATCTTAAGTTGGTCCATCTTCCTCAGCTGCTCGTGAAGAAAAGAAGACTTCATGTATATATTGTTTATTTACTTTCATGTGTGTATTTTGAATAAAACTGTTTTTGTTTTTTTTTTCTATCCTAAGCGTTAGAAGTCTAATGCGTCATAATGTTGAATATTGCACTTAACATCCGCTATTTTGATGCATTTGGCTCTAAAATTGTTATTTTAGACATCCAAAATTACTCTTCAGTATTCGAAATTTACTTTTTAAATACTGAAAATAGATTTCGAATATAAAGTTGTTTTAACCAATTCAGTTACGAAATGTCAACATTTCGACATTGATTTTAGTTGTGAAAAGTGGTTCATTGTGTAACTAGTTACAAAATATGCTCCCATTTTATAACTAGTTACAAAAAGATGATTTGAGTTGCGAAAAGTGGTTCATTTTGTATCTAGTTACAAAATATGCTCCCATTTTATCACTCCCATTTTATCACGATGACCCAACTCCTTTTTTAAGAAGATGTGGCATTTACATTTTGTTATCTGAATTGGATAAAATCTTGTATGAAACACGTTGCAAAACATGTCTTTTTATCACATGGCGTGTTGTTCATCTCAACAATTTCACGCCTGGTGCGAAAAAGTCCATCATTTTGCAACTCGTTGCATAAATAGCTATTTTGATGTTTAGAATAAATTTTAAAATTAATTTTAGAACGTCTAAAACCTTGGGCGTTAAAAATTTATTATAAACACAAATAATTTGTTAAATATTCGAAGTTTTAGACGTCAAAGGTTAATTTTGATTTAGGTTACGGTTTTATTTTGTTTATTTTAAAATCATGTTTGAATCTTGATATATTTGTAAGGTAAGGTTAGAATTTTTAATTAAAATTAGGTTAGAATTTTGTGCCGTTAGTGTAAATAAAAGATTTCCTATAAATAAATTTTTATGAATCTTAAATGCTGTGTAATTTTCTACCCAACTAAAATCCTGTATGAATTTTGTCCGGTAGATCAAATGAACCTTGAAAGTGATGTATAAAATTTGAAATTCCATGAGTTTGTGATGTTAGTCGCAGATGCTCTATACAGTGTGCCTCACTTTAGACGGCACCACCCCAGTATTTTTTTATATATTATCAATTTAAAAAATCCCTAATACGACTTCTTCAATTTTGCTGTTTATTTTAAATCGTAGTAGAAAGTAACATACCCTAAAAGTACAATTTAGTGAAGGGTATAATCAGAAAACAGAAATTTTTTAAATCGATAATATATAAAAAAAAACTGGGGTGGGGCCGTCTAAAGTGAGACACACTGTAGATACAGCCAAGACAAATGAGGAAAAAAAGATCAGATAAATTATGAAGCTAAAGGTTGTGGGTTCGATTCCCAATACCTGCCATACTAACTTAGCATTTTTTGGACACAAGCAGCACGCAGATTTGGAAGATGGAATTTAGTGTACGAATTACACAACTAGTGACAGTAACAATTGCCTTGCAGCGCATTTGAGGTAGGTTTTCTAAATTTTTTTAAAGTAGTATTCAACTGGAAATATGGGTACTTGTGTGATCATAAATTAATCAATGTGAAGCGTAGGTCAGAGGTTTTAGCATTGGGCTGTAAAACCAAAGGTTGTGGGTTCGATTCCCATCACCCGCCATATTAAAAATAATCGTTTTTGCACTCTAAGGTGCACTCAGCCTTTGGAATTGAGTATATGGGTTACATAACCGGTGGTAAATAATTAGCCGGCTTGTAACGATTCAAGTTTTTCGAACTTTTTAAAAACAGGATTTAACACGATAAAGGTAGGAACTTGCATCTTTGTCTTTCTCAATCCACATAGGATGATGCGAGCTGTGAAGGAAAATAGAATTTAAGTTGGAAACTACCAAAACTCTAAGATATGCTAGTAGTTTATATTTCGATTGTTAGGCATTGCGATCCAATTTTGTAGGGGTCATCCTCCTCACCACCCCCTTACCAACCCTCCCTAATATATTAAGCTCCTCTATATAACTATCTTGTGTTTATTTTACTTGTGACTGATAATTCTCCTGACATCTTTTAATTCAAATGTTAGTCTGAGATATATGCAAATTACAGTTTCCGCTTTTAGAATTATAGTACAAGAATTACAACATGGCGTAGCGATTTATATTATATTATGTCCATACTTTGTCACGTGCACTACAACATTTAATGGGGGACGTTGGTGTCCCTTGGCGCGCGGCTAGCAAACAGCGGAGAAGGGGGGTTTGAAACGGTAAACCATTCAAATAGCGGTGGTCATAATCGGAATAAAAATAGGACGCCACGACGGAAATCACCCAAAGATAGTTCCTCTAGGGCTCGAAGGGGTTGGGGTTAGCTGGACCCCGCTGCAAGATGTGACTTACCTTGCTTAATGAAATAGCTTACTGAAATTCTTAAAACTTGTAGGCAGGCTCCCACTGTATACGTAAATCTTTACCAAAACACTAACACACAAAATATGATCGGGAGGCACTGAAAACACTGACAAGACCAAACTAAATTGACAATTAGATATTTAATAAAAAAGGCAAAAATGGATACACAAAAGGGGCGACAGTTAACATGTTACGTCAAAAATAAATAATAAATGCGATACTTACTTTAAGGGACGATGGGACGATAGAATTGAGGGTACTACATTTACGTTACGTACGGCAAATCATTCACAAACTAAGCCCCTCAATCCCAGGCAGAATATAGGATTAACAAATATTAAACTAAAATTCAATCAGTAAAGCTAAATCTTTATACATGCAACATGACACAAATTTTAACTTGACTTTACTTAAAACTTGCGACAATGAAATCTTTAAAGGTGAATTGGTACTGACAAACTTGAATTACAATCTGAACACAAAAATCTTTACTCAAACACAAAATTACTAAGACAAACTAGTCAACCGTTTGCCAACGCTCCTCAACCTTTGCAATGTGAATATTATCAAAGCCGCCTAAAGGCGAATCACAAAGCCTTCACACATTATCGCCGGATCAAACAAATTGACCAGACATCGGCTACTCTAAAATTACAAGTTGCAAACAAAACACAAAAATAATAAAAAGGAGGTACTTACTAAACTTCAAACCCAACTGAACAACATTGATAGAGGCCTGTCCGCAAGCGGCAATCGGAATTGAAACAGTTCTCAGAACTACAATTTGTTGAAAGATTTTGTTGTTAGGTAATTTTGAAATACACCTATACCACTCCCTTATGAGACGCCACTGAAAAATAAATCATGATAAATTCGAGTTGCCAATGTGACAACAATTTAATGTGGCCGGAAATTCAACCTGTCTTCAATCAATGTGGATCACATATAATGATATGATATTGCTATTAATTATCATTGAATTCAAAAGTCAACTTTTATAGGCAAAAATTATTATTTTCAGATGAGAATCTAATTATCTCATTCTTAACACGAGACTAATACATACCGGGTGTCAACGAAACCTGGGGCACCCCCATAAATTTTTTATTTTTTAAGATATCAAAATGAAATTTGGTACAACTTAAGTTGTAAAACAATTGAGTGATGGAGCACCCTGGCTTTCATTGTAAGCAGGTCACGGCATACTAGCTTAATAAATAAACTCTTCTGCAGTATTTACTTGGTCATGAAAATGTTTAAAACTTGATACTAACATACGTAGAATGAAATGGAGATTCCAAAAATGTATAAATATACAGGGTGTTCCATTTAAAATAACAAAATTGAGGGTACTTCCGGAGAAACCGGAAGTGGCAGAAACGTATGCTCTATGTCAAAAAATGCCATTTAAAGAGTATATTACATATACCAAATTTCATTTTGATATATTAAAATATAATTTAAAAAATAGGGGTGCCCCGGGTTTCATTGACACCCGGTATAATCACTCAAAAATAACTTTGTGCGGTAGAAAGGCAACTTAATGACAAAAGACGTACATCACTAAAAACTATAAATGATATGCTATCTCTTTGTGACAATTTATAATGCGTACCAGCCTCAACACCGAAAGGTAGGTACCTATAAGTGGTTAACGATTACATACATACATGTCAATTTTGGTTAATTTTGTACAGGAAATCAGAATTCCTAAAATAATTAATATTTCTAGAAAGCCTTCGGTCCGTTCTTTATACTTTCTTAGGCGTGCAAAAAGGTAGCACTTTAGATACTTGCCGTAGAGATAAATTACTACAAATTAGAAATTTACTAGTGTTGGAATGTTCTTAATTACATATTAGTTTAAGTATTATAATCTAAACCGCAAATATTTACGTGTATGGCTGTATGCTGTAAAATATCCATGTAAAACCATCAAGTATATGCCTATTAACTATTAATAGTTTTACAGTTTTACTACAGTCTTATACCTAAGAAGAAATTATACAACAGATATATGCACATCATTGCACAAATGCGCCTACGCGTGTATGAAACCAGTTATACAAGGGTCAAATCAACATGTTTCGAGCCACTGTAATGCCGTTCTGTGGACTCTTTTTTTGGCGCATGCGGTTAAAAGTTTCCGTACGACGGCCCGCACCCAAATATTAGACCCCGGGATGCACAAGAATTATATTACTAGAAGTATTTAATAATGCATGGGAAAATGTTGTTACCGTTGAATATTGTATGAATTTGGTTAATTCCATGCCACGCAGACTAACCGAAGTTATCAATCGAAATGATGCAATGACCAAGTATTGGAAAAATTGTACGAGTTTTTAAATAAATTTAATAACTCGTTTCCTAAATTGAATTATTCTGTTTAATGTTGCTAAATTATTTAGTTGCAATCAAATTACAACAATTACAACTTAATTTATCTCTTGTTGTCTAGTTAATTTGCAGCAGGGCTGGCCTGAGGCTACAGCAAAGCAGGCAACTGCCTGGAGCGGTATAATTTGAGAGGCGGCATTTTTTGAACGCGTCTTGCATTTGATTTCGCCGATTTTGCATGTTGCAGGTGTCGAGTACGGCACGGCGCGGCGGCATCCCTCCTTTGAGTTTAGTATAAACAATAGAATTATAGAATATCACAGCCGACTGTTATAATTTTGTTTTTTACATTATTAGGCATAATTTAAAGGCAATCCCGTACTTGTTATACATCATTATAAACAGAAATTCATTTAGAACCATATTCCGCAAAAATATACAGGGTGTTATATTTAAAAAAACAAAGTTAAATATTTTTTCGGAAAATTAGTAGGCCATGGAAAAAAATTGTTTGCGCCATTTTATATAACAGGTTCTGTTAAACAAGTGTTATATTTAACTCTTTCTTGTATCTTTAATATTTTAACAGATATAAGCTGGACAATGAAAAACCAACCACCCTGTATAATTTCAACTACTGACGATGAATCAAACATCAAACATGCAAGGTACGTTCATAATTTCAAAGCCACCCTTTATCTACATAATTTTTGTTCATATGGTACAATAAATTAATCATTTAAATATATCATCAAAGTTGTTACATATCAAGAAATATGCACTTAGTTCAATTTTTTTTACATATGAATTTGACATTGGCATTTATGTAGTCAGTGTAATTCAAAATTCGTGTTTTATACCTCCACGGTTATACAATTTTGCACTTCGTAGTAAAGATTTTACATTTAATGAAGATAACTCCATGAAAAATGATCAATGCACAACAAAGCCCCATTCCGCTCCTGAAAATGGAACTGCAATCGAAACAAAGCTCAACGCAAAGTATATCGAAAATTTATTGCATAAAATCACAGAATTGAAAGATCGCATAAACTACGTTGATGCACAAGGATCTAAATCAAATTGCCGGAATTCAGTCGTATATGACTACAATGTTTCTGAACAAATGGGAGACTTCAGTTTTGATAGTATTGAAAAGCAGTATGCTAAAAAAATCAATGCCCAAAATGAAACAAAAAAATGTGATCCTCCAGGTCGTTCTAGGTTTGCAGACATTAAAAATATATCAGAGCACCAAAGAAGCATATACACTACCCTTGGACAACGTCTGAAGAATAAATCTGATATATCTCTAGCATCTATTCATTCGCTAAGCAAAAAAAACACTTTTGTAAGAATTAATCCAAATACAGAGACAACATACTTTCAGGAAGCTGCAGAGGACTTTATTCAACAAGCCGAAGAACTTAAAGAAAAAATTGCTGTGATGTTGGAATGCTGTGAATGTGAAAATGGTACTTGTAGTGGACGTTCCATTAGTTTAGAAACATCAATTTATAATTCTACAATAAACCATAGTAATGAAATAATATTTAAATGTGATAGTGAACTAACTAACGAACACAATGCAAGACAGTTGTTTAGTATGCTTAACCATCAATATGGCGAAATTTTAAGAAGCTTAACCTCTATAGAGAAACAATTAACTGTTTTAAGTAAAACCAAGAAACATAAGAATAATAATAAATTAAAAAAATATAAAAAGTTGTCGTCGACATCTGCATATGTATGTTCTTGTATGCCAGAAAATGTATGTAAACCAGAACAAGATAAAACGGATGCACTCCCTGTTAAAAAGCAAAAATCTTCAGGTATAATAAGAAATAAAAAACGTAACCCGCATTTGGATCCTATTGTTTTAATATATGAATCAATTAATCCGGCATCTGGCAGTTCAAATCAAACACTGTATTGTGGTCATCAGTCAAAAACATCTGTACATAAACATAAAGAAAAGCAGCCAGTAAGTACGTAGGTAATAAAGTTTTATTTATTATGTTCTATAGGTACGCAATAGCAAAATACTAAGGATGTATGTATTTATGGCAAATATAAATACTACAAATTATAATTTAATTTTCTTTAAAACATGTCTCGTATCGTGTAAAATAACGAAATAATCACACAAGAATCTCATGGTAGATACCTAAAGCTGCATCCACATTATTCGTGCTTCTACTCGTTACTTGTAGGCTTAATAACAACTTGGCACTTATTTATGCAAATAGTACTAGGAAACCAAGAGCTAATATCCTAGTTAATAATGAATCTTACGATACCATGCTAGTAAACCAGCTCTCCGATAAAGACTGTGTGGTAATAAAGATCAGGCCAAAAGAATGGAAGTTTTATGCAGGAAGTCTATTTTGACTGTCTCCGGAAAATAAGCTCAGTTTACATAAAATAAAAAAAAATACTAACATTCATTAAAAATTCTAGATGCTGCTTTTGCCTAGATATAGGGAGTTATCGCAAGTACTACGTTAAATTTCCGTTAACGCTAAAATCACGTGATGTTATACGTTATTTTATTTTTACGGTAAATACCTTTTGATGCATAGAAGATGCGTACTACGTTTCACAAAAATATCTAGGGTCATACCAAAGTTATCATAAAAAAAAGATTTTTTTCTTAAAACTTTAGCACCCTGTAGTTCAAAAGTTAAGACCTTTAGGACTTGTGTTCGTATGAAGTTTTTTTCTCAAAATGGACCCAAGAATAACCTCCTTAAATATTAGCATGTTATTAAGAAACACCCTGTATAATACGTGAAGATTGTCGACGGAACATTCACAGATTCCCAACACGCCCTTTCAATCTGCACGTCAGATATTCATTCATTATCTTTGGTGCCAAAACCAAGTCCATTTAGACACTTTTCATGGCAAACTCGAGTCAATGGTTTCGTTAAAATGTCTGCGATGCATGTCACTAATCGACTCACGAACAAAATGATGCTTGATATCAATGTGCTTTGTACGCGCATGAAATACGGGATCATTTGCCAAACACTGGGCTCCACGATTATCAATAAAAATCGTAATATTGATTCACTCATCAAAACCGAGTTCACACAATAAACTACGTAAATAAATTGCTTCTTTAGCTGCTTCTGCAAGACTGACATACTCAGCCTCCGTTGATGACAACGCGACAGCCCGTTGCTTTTGTGATTTCCATGTAATCGCCGCGCCACTGAGTATAAACGCGTATCCAGTATACGAACGACGATTTATAGTACAATTACCCCAATCAGCGTCTGTATATCCAATCAACGATTGTTCAGTCTTTCTATACACTAATCCAAAATTTGCTGTACCACACAGATACCTTAAAACTCTCTTTGTAGCAAGCCAATGACACTTACACGGTTTTTCTACAAACTGCGCTAACCTTGGTACAGTAATCGCTATATCCGGACGTGTAGCCACTGATAACCCCATCAACGCTCCTATCAATTCACGATACGGATATTTTTCATGTGCATTTTCCTCGCCTGTTTCATCAAAATGCCAATTCACTTGTGATGGTGTCGTAACCGGATTACATTCACTCATTCCGTACTGTTTAAGTAATCCCAATATATAGGTACCCTGTTTGAGAAAGCTCCATTTGACCACCATTTTGATCAGTTTCAAGACCAAGACAATATTTTGCAAGACCAAGATCTTTCAATTCAAAATCCTCCAACAATTTTTGTTTTAACTTCGTAATACACTCTATATTACGTGATGCTACAAGCATATCATCCACATACACTAACAACAATAGCGTATCACCCTCGCATTCACCATAAAACAAACATGGCTCATTTTTCGTGGCTTACGAGCTTTTTACATAATCGCGAGTTTCAAACCATACAAGGCTTTTTTTAGTCTACACACATTACCGCCATCACTTAAATTCACTATCATATTTTTCGCTCGAGTTCCAATCTTTGAAGTCTCCCCTTGTTTGGACACAATCCGTTGCAATATTTCGTGCAACATTTCTGGGACTCTCATGATCACTTTTTCTTCCAGTGATCAATTGAGATACGCTGTCACCACGTCGAACTGCCAGATCTTTAGATCAAATTGAGCCGCAAGAGCCAATAATAACCTTAATGTTTCCAGTCTTGCCACTGGAGCAAATGTTTGATGATAATCGACGCCGTACTTTTGACTGTAACCCTTCGCTACCAGTCGGGCCTTGCGTCTTTCAATTTTACCATCAGGTCCATGTTTATTTGTCAAACGACACCCAATTATGTTTTTATTGTCGTCATTATGAATGATATCCCACGTATCATTCTTCACTAAATTCATGAATTCGGATTCAATTGCATCCTTCCATTCATCACACGCATCACTTTTTAAAGCATCTTGTACTCTGATCTCTGCTACACCGACGAACGCATCGTCATCTAAGTCAAAATCATTTTCAGTACAAATATCTTCTTCGTCTTGTGTTGCTCTACTTCTTGACTGATACAGCTTTCTCGGTCGACCTCTATTACCAGTACGCAACAATTTTGGTCTACCACGGGCTCTCATCTGCTCTTCCGCATCCTTTATAACTATCTCCGGGATGTCTGGTCAATTTTTCGGAGTCTCGTTACACTCCACAGATTGCGGCGAAAACTCTATATATTTTAGATGACTGTTTTCATCCTCCTGCTCCTCTTTCGTTGACATAAACCACTCTTCAAGTACGCGCGTATCACAAGGACCTATATGAGTCTCTTCTAAAAATTTTACATCACGGGCCTCTGTCATCTGTCTCTTACTCGGTATCCACACGCGGAAGCCTTTTCTTTCTCTAGGATACCCCATGAATACCCCTTCAACAGATCTCTGTGAAAGTTTGTCTTTGTTGGGATTTTTATCTAAGACAAACACTTTCGACCCGAACTTATTTATCTTTCGTCCACTTTTCATACGCAACCTTTCCATTTAATCCACTAGTCGGGCATCGGTTACGAATGTGACAAGCTGTGGCAACAGCTTCCGACCAAAACATCGTGCTCAAACCGGACTGCAACAACAAACACCTAGCCATATTCAACAACGTACGATTCATTCTTTCCGCGACACCATTTTGCTGCGGAGTATGGGGAACCGTCAACTGTCTTTTAATACCTTGATCCGCTAGATATTCATTATATTCGGTACTACAATACCTCGCTCGGCGATTAGCGAAATGTTCCCGCGCTTGTCACTAACAACTGCGTCCTCTTTACGAAAAATCACCTCATGTCCCTTATTCGTAATTTTTGCAACTGAAATTAGGTTTGTTCTCAATTCAGGCACATACAAAGTGTCTTTGAATTCAATCAGTCGATGATCATTATTATCACTTGCCACTGATAAGTGAACAATGCCTTTTCCTTTCACTTTAGCAGATGCTTGACTTGCGAGACTTAATTTCACATTCGGGGATTCACTTAAAGATTTAAAACACGCTTCCACACCACACAAATGCGCGGTACAGCCACTATCCAATAACCATGGTTTATTCAATGTTTTTGTCTTTGCCTTGCATCCACTAATCTACACTTAAAACTGTATGGTTCACTGTAAACGCCTCGTCAACATTGTTCGCCGGCGGTTTTGGCTTTCTTTGGCTACTGTCAAATTGACCTGTACACTCATTTGCTTTGTGTCCAGGCGCCCCACACTTGAAGCATTTGAACAGGCGTTTCTTCTTCGTTTTCCCCTTTATTGGATTTTGACTGGCGGTCATTACTGTGACGAAACCTCCAGATCCCTGTCTATCTGAATCGTACTTGTCCATAATCTTCACCTTCAATTCTTCCGGTGTCGGCAACGCGTCTCTTGTTTCAATTGCACACCGAAAACTTTCATACGACGAAGGAAGACTATACAACAGCATTACAGTCAAGAGATCATCATTCATGTCCACTTTCATGTTTTTCAATTTATCCACAGTATCGAAAAATTTAGTCAAGTGGTCTCTTACGTCACCGCCTTCATCCACCTTTTGAAGCATCAGTTGCTTCAATAATGTCGCCTTTCTCGCAGGACCCTTAGACGCATAAGTTGACTCCAATTTTAACCATACATCTTTTGACGTCTCACAATTACGAATTTGTGTGACCAGTTGAATTACCATAATCAACTTTGCTTTTGCCTTTTTGTCTTTATTTATCCAGGCTTGAATCGCGTCATCGCCTGTTCGTGGCTTCGGAATAGTACCATCGACATACTCCCACAGGTCGCTCTCTACCAAAAGTGCTTCTACTTGTATACACCATGTATCATAATTCGTCTTGGACAACAACTCAATGCGCCAACCTGACGATGCACCTGAAGCCATCTTTTGTAAACTATCGCGATCACACTGTCACTAACGACCAAAATTTTATGTCACGTCCCGCGTTTTTTTTTATATATCGGTGCTATCTCGGGCACGCTGGGCCCATAACCTATTCGTTATTATAAAGAGGTGGTAAACCAGAGATAGACTGAGACGTAGTTAAATTTATAAGAGTGACAACCTTTTATTCGGACAAACTATCAACAAACTATATTATGTCAATTACATTATTATGCACACTAGACTAAATATAAAAATACGTGAAGATTGTCGACGGAACATACACAGATTTCCAACAATTTCCGTTAACGCTAAATCACCTGATGTTATACGCTATTTTATTTTTACAGTAAATGACATTTTAGAGTAGGTACGCTAAAGTTTTCAAATCTAACCTCAACACATAAATTTACTTGTTTATAAACACGGCAACATAACCTCACCACTCAAAATAACGTACGCAAAAATTGTTTTAGAACCTCTGATACAAATACTTATTTTGTTAATAATTGCAATACCGCAGTGTTGTTACCCATCTCGTTTCATACTGCTATGCGAGCGCCGGCCGCTTGCTTGACGTAGGTCGTATAGTTGCCGATACTGACAAAATCCTAGTAGACACGCGTTCGTGCGCAGTAGGTAATGAAAACCTAATTTAGAAAGAGATGAAGTATAGTTGGATTGTGAATTTCTAAACAACGCGTTGACGTCACAACCCAAAAGCTACGTGAAAAATTCTATAGCACAATTTAATTAATAGATACGAACAGTTATTGGTATAAGAGCATAGAATTGCAAACACAAGAAACACCATCAAAGAAAAAGACAAAACGATTTACATATTTTCAAGATAAGTGGTTAATGGAACCAGCCTATTCAAATTGGTTGGTGTCTTTAGACAGGAACATCTTCGAATGGGGGAAGTGTACAAAAAAATTCTAGAACATTTTACTCTTATTTTGTCGTTCCTGAAATATCTCCCAATACTTCTGGGGCACCCTCTATAAAAGGCAGTTTTACTGATTGGCATATTCTGGGTTATATTATGTCCGGGTCAGGTCGTCAGGAAAGCTTTAGAGGTGGCCAGCCTACCTCAAGTGGTGATGTGAATCTACACTACAGTGATTAAGCCAGTCATCATCATGGGGGTGGTCGCCCACAACTGCAGGGCAACATACACAAGTGGTTCTTACCAATTCCAGAGGTCTACTATCACAGGGGCTGGTCGCAATCCCTCGGCGGTCCTAGAAGCCCTTCTCAACCTAACGCTCCTTCAGATTGTCATCGAGGTGGATGCATGAAAGCACTATTTACCAGCAGCCTTTGGGAGGCTGAAGGGACACGTTCAGATTCTGTCTTATTTGATAAGTCTGGACCACTGCTTAGTGCTTTAGCAATATAGTGCCCCCTGCTACTCCTTCACCAGAAATTACGAGATAACTATCTTTACAAAGGACAGGTAAGACACAAAATCAACTTTATCTACAGACATGCATGTGGATGTAAGTTTTTTAATCAAACTGGCATTGACGTAGAAGGTATGGAGAAATAAAACTCAAAATACGGAAGAACAATGCATATAATTTCTGTACATACTGATTTAGCTTTTTATATATACAAAATAATACATACATATTCTTTGGCGAAAATATATACAACATAACAACAACGGAGTATTATTATTATTACTTTTTAACATAACTTAATTCACAATCACAAAACACGAAGCATATCGGACCATATTGCTGAGATTTTATAAATTACTATCACGTACAAGGTACAAACATTACAAAACGACATACAAAAGTGTGTACTTATTTAATAATATAA
The DNA here is from genome assembly GCA_963082815.1 of Melanotus villosus. NCBI lineage: Eukaryota > Metazoa > Arthropoda > Insecta > Coleoptera > Elateridae > Melanotus > Melanotus villosus. Next base: position 57,158,247 of record OY720418.1, on the reverse strand, counting down.
ATGGTTAAACCTGATCAGGTGGTCAAAAACTACACTACTGAAGTGTTAAAAGTGCAAGTATATGTTACGGTTTAGAATTGACATTTGAACACTTTGACAAAGTCACATGGATACATTGGTAAACAGGCAACAATCGTATAGTAAGTACAACGAAGTATAACATCTGAAAGTATGGTACTCACATTCAGTTTCTGTGTTACATAAATAAAAATTATAAATTGTCTAAAAAGGGTGGTGCCTTTAACTGGGTTTAAGAAAATACAGAGACAAGGTCCTAGTAAATCAGACTTTCAAATTACACTTGATGGGAGTTTTTCAAAAGGGGGCATTTGTTGACTCCCTCGTCGACGAGGTAAAGTCCCACTGCCAGGCACACAGGAAACTTCAGGGCATCCATTTGACAGGAGCAATTCTATTAGGGCTCTGGTGGTCGCTGCTGATATTTCGGCACTTACTGCATTAGATTTAGTAGCAGCTACACTGGCTGCTGCTCTAGCATAAGCCAAACATGTTCGTCCATCTTGGTCTACTGCTGACACATTTGCGTTGTGCTGAAAATAAAATATTACGATGTAGGTATACGTGGTTTTTTCACTATTTAAATGTATAGCAAAGTTTAAGAAAATATTGAAAGCTCTGAAGTTAGTAAGTTGCGATGCAACCAAATCAATTGTTAGGTAATTTTAATTTAAGAATAGTTTTAATTTTAAACCCACTAAAACAGGACCGATTTTGATGATTTTTTTTTGAAATTGTTTGTTATATTAAATTATTCAAAATCAGAAACATTTCAGCTGGCGCTATCAAGTATTTATATTGTTTAAACAATTTAAAAAAAAAATATTAAAAAATTTTTTTCTTCGATGGAATTTTAACTAGAAGTGACTAATTTTGAAAATTTAGTATAATAAATAATTTTTGAATAAAAAAGTTTCAAAATTTCCATTTAAAAATGTTAATATTCAATCAGTCAGATGCAAGAAGATGATATACAAATATATAGACATATGTATATTGTCAACTGAAAAAATCAATACTTTTATAAGAATATCTAAACATGCACAAGAAATCGACCTTTTGTATCACAGGTAGAGGAATTCAAAGTCAAACTCCTGATGTTTCACCATGATTTTCGGAGTGAACACGTGTGTTTTGAGGTTATTAATCTGTTAAAATAAGTTTTTAACACTAAATATTGAAAATATTAGTGAAAATTGTCGCAGAAAACTTAATTATTGATAAAAATTTAGAAAAAAGTGTAAAGAGACAAGTAAAAATACGATGGAAAAAGTAATTATATGTCATTTATTCTGGGTTTGTATTCAAAATAATTGGATTATATTTGCTTTTAAGTTTGTTTATGCATTTTGAAGAATCGAGTTATTATTCTTATTATTATGTTACATTTATATTACATTATTACAGTTATTATGATACATTTATATGCTGTAAAATCACATTTTTTTGTAATTTTGATCATTATAGCAAAATCGCTTGCGTTGCATATAAGTTAAAAAATGTTTCCCTTTTAATAAATAATTACTCAATCTTAACTAAATTTTGATTGCTTATTTGGGACGTATTGATTTAACGATTCTAAAAATTTTAGCCCTTTAAGTGTAATATTTTTAATTCTACAGTACTTTTTCCACTGAATTTTCCGCGCGTCATGCTCGTCGTTAAGATTATTTGCAAAAACAATTTGTGTTAAATTATTCTTTGGATGCAATGAAATTTTTTTAAATTATTAGAAATATATTTCCTGTCTTACAGCTATTTCCCTTTGAATTTGATCCTCATATTTAAAATCATACGTGTTAAAAACATTTTCCAACATTCTTTTATATGTTACAGGAACAGCAACAAGATACTGTAGACTCTACAGTTAATTGTTGTTGCATTTGCAAAGAACAAGAGAGTGCAGATACACAAATTATACAAAGTTTTTTCAAAAATTACAAATTTGGAGTTCAATTCTTGCATCCGAATGATTGAATAATTAACATTTTTCAATGGAAATTTTGAAACTTTTTAATTCAAAAATTATTTTTTAAACTAAATGTTCAAAATTAGTCACTTATACTTTGTTAAAATTTCATCAAAAAAAAAAATGTCAAATTTTTTTTTTAAATTATTTAAACAATGTAAATAATTGATAGCGCCAGCTGAAATGTTTCTGATTTTGAATAATTTAGTATAACAAACATTTAAAAAAAAAATTCATCAAAATCGGTTCTGTTTTTGCGGGTTTAGAAGTTTTGACGATTTTTCGGCTTTATTGACTGGACTAATTCTGAATAGGCAACACAAATTACAGACAACAGTGGCTTATGCATTTCTCAAATAATGGTTACGAATTTTTAATTTATTACTTACCCAAATAAGTAGTTGAGCTACTGCTAAGTTTGCCATAGCACAAGCTAAATGTAAGGGCGTTCGGAGATCCCGTGGAGCAACAGTAGAATTAACATCATCCACCCCAGCTTGTGCCAAAACTGTTACGATACCTTTCATATTTGTACTACAAACTGCATCTACCAATTGTTGTCCTAATAACATAGTATTGTTTGGAGGTGGTAAAAATTCTTTGTTTTCGTATTTGGCTCGTATCCATCGTTCCTTTTCTTCGTGAGTTGAATTTGGTCCAGGTTTCGATTTGCCTTGAGTCCTATTTTCCCAAACAGAATTCGCTATTGCGTTTCCAATAGCTAACATGACACTCAAATGCCCAGCACTACAACATATTTAAAGAAATTTAAGTAAACTAAACAAATTAACCCCAAAAATTACTTACGGCCATTCGTCTAAATCTAACGATCGAACTTTGGATATATGGGAACCAAGATTTCTGTGTATACCAGAACATTCTATACACATCAATACTCCTAGGTTTAAACTTGCCCAACCTGGATCTGAAATGTTTGGATTAGGAGATGTTTTTAGTTTTAATAAATTGTACTTACTCGGACAATCGCAATCGACACAGTTTTCATTGCCAGGTACTCGACTTCTTATAGTTTGAATTGTAGCAGCCTCCATGGGGTTGTTAGTCTTTTTGGCCTTTGATGACTCGTTTAACTGCAATGAACTTAAAATTTGTTGTTCTATAGCAGACACCCATTCGTCTCGTTCTTCTGAACTTGATGCTTCAAAATGCCACTGTTTATTATCCAGAGATACAATGAAGAATTCATATCCGTCAGAGTCTACAGTATCAACATATTTAGCACGATATTTTTCATAAAACTGAATATATTTACTCTTACCGTCATATTCTGAATTTTTGACACTACTACTTTTCATTCTTCGATGCCTCTTTTTTACATTTGGGGTTTCTGTTTTTAAATTTTCTCCATTAAGAAATGAGTTACTGTTAGGTAAAACCATTCCCTCATCGCCGCTGACTTGAGTGTATCTACCAGGATCTTTAACTGTTTCAAAGGCAGTTAGTAATACTTTTTCAGTTAATCGTTTCTCTTTAGAACCTGAAAAATGATAATCTTATAATGTATTTGGAGTTAAGAGAACGAAATTTGACTCACCTGTTAAAGAGAGACCTCCAAGACCTTCGTTAATACTACTGCTTCCGTTAGTTCCAGCTACAGTTATAATAGATTTTGACCCTCGGGGTTTTTGACCAGGAACTTTGACTGTTACATACTGAAGAGAAATTTCTTTTCCGTGCACATCATCCATATAATCCTGTACACAAAAAACAAAATTACAATTCAGAAATTTCGAAAAATGAAAATAAAACTTACATGTAAACTAGGGTGATAAGTTAACCGACCATCGTCACAAAGCGTAACATATTTCTTCTTCCATTCTTTATTTAAAGGTTTATTACTTCTTTTATATAAATAACCCTGTTTTATAGGTATTGCTCTACCACTACCGATATCACCACCGTTTTTTAATTTATCGTCGCCCTTCTTTGAAGGTGTGAACAGATTGGAACGTCGTCTACTTTTCCTCGAGGTTGTGGGTGTTGAACTTGGTGTGGGTAAATCCTTAGGATCCTTTTGTACAACTTGTGGGGCTTGCAAATTATCTATGGTATGTGGCACAGTGAATTTAGCCACGTTGTTGTTTTCTGTTTGTACTACAAGTGCTTGTGAAGAACCATGACTACCAAGAGTCGAAGAAGAATTCCATTTTTCATCGGTGTTCCTAAATACTGGATCATGTTTGTCTGATTGTCTATAAAGATGCTGATTTGATGCCGATAATGTATGTACTTGTCGACTACCAAGCGTAAATGATTCCTGTAAAGAATACAATTAATGATTTTGATGTACTTACAAATTTCTAAAATAATTTAAAATAATATAAGTCTTAATAAAATAATAATTGAATTATTATTCTTAACTTGCAACATCCCTAAGCCTCCCTCTTTTCTACTCACTTTTTTGGTAAGGGGTTTTGATTTACTCTCCCATAGTGACCGATCCTCGTGGGAGAGAGGTGCCGCGTTAACGGAACAGTCGGGTAACCCATCCCAGCACTGACCTGAGACAACCCTGCTTAACTTTCGTAATCGTGCAAGAATGGGGTACCTAGCTACCGCAACTCGAGACCTAGTAATTGAATTAGGTACAAATAAATAAATTACCTTATGCGAAAGGGAATGATTATGACTAGGAGATGAGATGTGGTTAGTAACCGAAGATTGTCCAGGCGGAGGGAATCCGTTATTAGCTGCTCCGGTAGGCATATGTCTAGGAACACCAACTGCACTTGCAGGATGAAAGTGACTATTTGGTGTCGAAGGCCGAGAATTTGTTGGAGTCAGGCAGCTTGTTGATGCAGACAGACGCTGTTGTACTATTTTTTGACAAGCTGTAACAAAATTGATTATTTATATAAAAGGTATTAACTTTCCACAAAGTAATTTTAAATTAAGGACACAGAACTCACACCCCAATTTAATTAACAGGTCGAAGAAGCAGAAGAAAGAAGAAACTTAAATTCAGTCAGATATAAAGTCAACTTCTGTTATTTTACTGCTTGGTAAAATCAAAGGGTTGTCGGAATGTCTGAATTAGAAGCATTAAATTTTCAGATTCTAAATCAATCTGCTAAAGTAACAATAATAATATTCAAAAATTAAATACTAATATATTCAACATAGCAAATGCCCAAATAAAAAACGGACCAAGTAAAAGATTTATATAATTCAGAGAAACAAATGCAAAAGAACATTAAGAGAAAAAAAAAGGAAACACAACGAGGAGCTAATTGTTAACCAGGTAGACAGCTATAAAAATAATGAAATTAAAAGAAAGAAGACTACCAGATAAAACAATACTTTACAAGAACAAAAATGGCGAACTAGAGGCAAGAAAGAAAATACCTTGAAGTTATGGAGAGAGCATTTTGACGAACTATTAAATGTAAAATCAGATATCCAAGAAGAAACAGAAGATGTTAACGAAGTATAGTTAGCTGAAGTATAATGAAGACAGTGACAATCCACCAACCGTACAGGAGATAGAAAGAATAATAAACAACCTCAAGAATAATAAAAGCCCAGGAAAAGACGAACTAACTGCAGAATTGTACAAAAATGGCGGCGAAGAGCTGACCATACACATTCAACGACTGATGGAAGAAATCTTGAAACAAGAAAAGCTGCCACAACAATGGAACGAAGCGGTGATAATCCCCGATCTACAAGAAAAGTGATATAGTAGACTGTGGGAACTACAGAGGCATAGCGCTGTCATGTGGTTTTGCAATTCCGTGTTATTTTGGGAAGTTTACGTTATTTTGAGTTTTTGATTGAATTCTTTCTTCTTAATTTTAATTTCGTGCTTTATTATGTTATTTCTGCTACAGTTAATTCCATTTTAGTCTGGAAGGCACGGAAGGTTAAGCGAAGTCAGCGCATTTTCATGGCAGTTCTACGAAATCTTCAAGTCATTTCAGTTTGTTTTGTCGTTGTAGAAAGTTTCCTTTGTTAAGAATCCCAAGGTCACCCGATTCACGCGTATTTCATCGACACATGATGTCATCCTATTCCGTTGGAAGCAGCTCCTCGTGATACGGTTCGGGGAATCCCCTGTACGACAGGCCACGTCAGCTGACCTGTTTTAGCGTCGTTGGAGTCTTCTTCCACTCCCCTCGGCCGTGCGTGACAGTTTGTCAACCATGTCGGACGTCTTTTAAGACAATGGTGCATGTTTAACGTCTCCAGCTTGGGTCCTTAAATCACCGGAAAGACCTCTATTATCGGTAATTCCTGGGGAGAATTACAATTACGACTTGGTCGAATTCACCAAAAGAGTGCCATATACTTCCGGAAAGAGATAGTTTTGTTTGAGAAGTTTTAGTGAAAGTGAAGTACCGTTTCCACGCATTTTCCTTAATTGGGATTCAGAAAATCCACAGCCTCTGGATTATACTTCGTTGTTTTGCACTCATTGTGGAAGAAAGAACATCATAGTTCTTCCCAGTCTCACGTCCGTCACGTTACTCCCTGGCTCATCGTTTAAGTACCAACATCTCGCCAGGTAAAATCTATTCTCCTTTTTGCTGCACCTACTTTCGTCGTTTGTGTGAATGCTTTGTGAATCTCGCCTTGGGCGGATCTAATATTCACAAATTTGAGGGCCGCTGCCAACCAGAATTGACTAGTTTGTCTCAGTAATTTTGTGTTCGAGTAAAGATCATTTGTGTTCAGATTATAGTTCAAGTATTAAGCCAAGTTAAGATATTATTTTGTGTTATGTTGCGTGCGTGTAAAATGCTACGGTGCTTGCTGAATTGCTAATTTAAGATTTGTTGATCCTATCTTTTGTTTGGAATTGAGGTGCTAAGCTTGTAAATGTTTTACAGTTCTTAACATAAATGTAGTACGCTCAATTCTATCGTCCCGTAACGTAAGTGTAGTTTTATGATTTGTTTTAAACGTAACGTATTTTTAATTGTCGTCCCTTTTGTGTAATTTCTTTGTATTCATGTCTTGTCTTTTGATTTATTAAATATTTCATTGTCAATTTAGTTGGGTCTTGTTATTGTGTTCAGTCCTTCTCGATCATATTTTGTGTTAGTGTTTTGTTTAAGTTTTACGTATGTATACAGTGTGAGCCTACCTACAAGTTAAGAATTTCAGTAAGTAAGTTTATTTTCAGTAAGCAAAGTAAGCTACATCTTGCAGCGGGGTGCAGCAACCCTAACCCCCCTCCGAGCCCTAGCGGAATTATCTGCGGTACGTTCCTTGTAACCATCTTTGGGCGTTCAACTTTCATCCCCATTATGACTACCCCCCTATTTTAGAAGGGTTTTACGTTTCGAACCCCCCTTCTCCAATGTTTTGCTAGCCGCGCGCCTAAAGGACTTTATCATCCCCCTATAATGTCGTAGTGCGAGTTTGTCACGTGACAGCGCTCTCAAACATAGCGTACAAAATACTGTCTACCCACCTAAAGAACAAATTAGTAACAAAAATCGACAAGGAGATAGGTGAATACCAATGTGGCTTCAGGCAAGACAGGTCCGTAACTGACCATATACCATCTGATTTTTTTAACCTGGAATTTTTAAATATCTGGAGAAAGAAGCATTATACGAAAAAACTGTCCGAAATATAAGTTAATAGTTTCGCGGGTTAAATTTACTAGTGCTAAAATTAACCCCCACTCCTCCCCCCTTGTGGGTGCGGCGAGGGGAAACTTTGAAATTCTAAATAGGAACCCCCATTTTTTATTGGAGATTCGGATAGCACGTCAACAAATATGAATCTTTTATTAGCAACATTTTTTTCGATTTCTGATTTCATCAATTGAGAACTGAGAACCTCTAGAAATCCAGATGGCTGGTAAATAAACTACTTTTAGTGTAACCCAGGAACAACGACGTGGACGTGGTAGTTTTCTATTCCCTTCGTCGTGCTTGTTAACGTGAGTCCCCTCGCCTCTTACCTATCGGAGTGCTTGATTTGTGCGAGTCCTCTCGCCTCTCACCTTTGAATTAAATTAAGTGCTCGAAATGATGACCTTCAACTTCGATGCATTTATTAACCCGCGTTTCAAATGATTGTACACAACTCAAAGAAAGAAGTATTTACCAGCCACCTGGATTTCTAAAGGTATTGGTTCTCTATAATTGAAGAAATCGGAAAAATCAAATTTCGGCGATTACAGCGCCATCTATCACGAATCGAAAAAAATGTTACGAATAAAAGTTTCATATTTGCTGACGTGCTATCCGAATCTGCAATAAAAAAGTTAGGTTCCTACTTACAATTTCAAAGTTACCTCAGCTACATCCACAAGGGGGGAGGAGGGAGGGCTAATTTTAGGACTAGTGAATTTCCCCTGCGAAAATATTAACTTTTTACTTCGGACAGTTTTTTTGTAGGATGCTTCTTTCTCCAGATATTTAAAAATTCCAGGTTAAAAAAATCACATGGTATTCGTAAAGAAAAATTCAAGCAGAAAGCTATCAATGCAAAGCAGTAACATAGGTAGTTATGTATATTATTTTTATAGACTTCAAACAAGCATGTGATACTATTAAAAGAAACGAACTATATAAGGCACTAAAAGAACTCGGCGTGAATGGCAAACTCCGCAAGCTAATACAATTCACACTGAAGCAGACAGACAACATGGTAAAAATAGGAAATAACTCATCCGAAACGTTCAAAGTATGCGAAGGATTAAGACAAGGCGACCCCCTGTCCTCGATACTTTTCAAAGTTGCGATAGAGTAACACCATCAGGAAAGCAGACTTAAATAGAACGATAAGCACCAGTGTCTAGCATTTGCCGATGACTTAGCGTTATTAGCAAGAAGTAAGACAGAACTCAGAATGGCAGTACAGAAATTAGAAGATGAGACGGGAAAAATAGGATTAAACATAAATGAAAGCAAAACAATTACATGCGACAGACCGGAATTACTACAAATTAGGCCGATTGACCATAACAACTAAACAAAGAAAGAGCTACAACATAGAGGAAATAGAGAAATTCATATAGCTAGGAACAGAATTCTACAGAACGCCAGATACAAGAAGAGAAATACAGAGAAGAAGGTGTATTTATAGTAAAGTTACATCAAGGGAAAATATATAAAACTATCATAAGACCAATTGTGACTAACTTACGCGAGTGAAGTGCGGACGTTAGGGACAATAGAACATAAAATATTCGGACCGTGGGAGAGGAAAGTGCTTAGAAAGATATACGGGGAAAAAAGGACAAAACAGCTGGGAAAGAAGATCCAACAAGGAACTGCAATAACTATACAAAGAACCGGATATATAGCACCAATAAAGGGACAACGCCTGAGATGGCTAGGGTATGTAGCAAGAATGAACGACGCTAGACTACCAAAAAGACTATTGCAAAGCAAAATAGGAGGCAAAAAAAGGAAGAGGAAGACCAAGAGAGCAAGATGGGAAGATGAAGTAATGGAAGACGTAGAAAAGTGGAAAATCAACAACTGGTGAGAGAAGACACAAGACAAGAAAGCCTGGAGAAAGACAGTAAAACAAGCCATGGGCCTACTAGGCCTTCAGTGCTTTGGATCATTTGGTACTAAAATACTGTAAATTTATCAGGATAGAAACCTTAAGTGGGGTGGAGTGCTTTCATTGGAAACTTTGAAGGTTACTAGTTTAGTTTAACTTCAATCCTTCAAATTAAACAATATTGAATATTGTTACCTATGCACGGTTAAAATACCGCGGCAATTCACTACTCGTTGAGCAGGTCAGACCTTAAATTTATTATAATCAAAAAGACATGCAAAACTTCAAATTAGGCCCGTATGCCTCAACGTTTCATACATCGAATGCTAAAAGCCTTTTTACTAATATGTACTGAGATGCTTAAAATATGCATGATATTTACTGCTTTAAACATTACCTTTTGGTTTGATAGACATTTATTCGAAACCATTTTTAAAAGCATACAGGAATTTGATTTGGATGTATTATTTTTCAAATGATATACAATGATGTTCAATGAAAAAAATATGTGAAGCTAAATTAATATTTTTGGAATACAAACTCAAACCAAACTAATCAAATTTTAATAAATTAACATTTAAAGACATAAAGACATAAAACTAAAAATTATAGAAAGTAGTGATGTTCGAAAGTTTTCACATCTTTCACTACTCTTTGTAAGAGTTAATTTTAATATGCATTAGTTAAAAGCAGGAAGTTTTGATGTTTTTATATATATAAACAAAATTTAAAATCATGCAAATTTCCTACATTTTTACATCTGCAAAATCGTTCGCGCTAAATTTCTTTTATTGGAAAAAGTCAATTTTATCGAGTTTGGCCCCATTTTCTCTAAACAGCGAACAGTTTTTCTAACAAAACAACAAAAGACCGCAATTCTAGAAAATTAAGGATTTGAAGGAATTATCTACGCAAGGTCAGCACGAAGAACATTATTATTATTATGTGTTTATAATACTTGATTACTTCCTTGTTTTGATGTCTTTATTACGCCTGATTCTTACGTGAAAGCACAGTAAAACCGCTAATTGTTGTTGTACTCGTATTTAAATTTTAAATATTTGCCTTTTAAAAATAATTATTTAATAAATAAATAACGATCAATCCAGCAGCAAAATTCTACAAAAACTGGAGGTGTTTACTGTTTAGGTATCCGAATGCAATGAAAGATTAAAATATTTGGTATTTAACTATCTGGTATTTAGTAAGTCCAAAAATTGTGAAACTGGAGTTGTTAAACGATGAGCAATACACAATTTACGTAAACTCGTCAGTAAATTCTTGCTAGTCAGTATAGTTTTTCTTAACGAATAACCCAATTAAGGCTTAAATTTAGGATCGAAATTTGCACAAATTGGACTTAAATTATGGTCTGAAATTGTAAGTTGAAATTTGAAGAATTTTCAATCGTTTAATTTTCAAATTTGGGATTTCTAAGAACTAATAACATACAAAGGCTAAAGTTTATTAATAAAAAATTGTACAAGTTTAAGATTTTATTTTCAGAAAAATGTTACAAAACGGAAAATCGAGGGGGTGGCCACTGATTTAGTTTTTTGTTCCTTAGTGGGAGGCATTCTTAATATTCTTATCGATAGTTTGAAGCAATGCCGGGCATTTTAAAGAAGTTTCGGGTATTCTAAGAGAGTTTCGGATATTTTGAGGAAGTTTGGTAGATTTTGAGGGAATTCTGAGGAGCCTGGGAGATTCTGAAAAAGTTTGATAAAGACTAGGAAATTCGAAAAGAGCTTTTAAAATTCGAAGAAGGTTTGGGGACAGAGTCTGGAAGAAGTTTATGGGTTTTTAGGCGAGGTTATAGTATTCTCAGAAATTTTAGGAATTCTGAGGAAGTTTGAGAGTGTATAAAGGAATTCAAGGTACTCGGAAGGAGTTTGGTGTATTCTGAGAGAGACTAGGAATTTCTAAAAGAGTTTTTAAGATTCGAAGGAGATTTGGGGAAATTCTAACGCAATGTTGAGGAAGTTTAAGGGTTTCTGAGGAAGATTATAGCATTTTCAAGAATTTTGGAGTTCAGGGGAGATATGGAAGATTTTGAGGAGGTTTGGAAGCTTATAAAGGAATTCAAAACACTCAGAGGGGTTTAGTGTGTTCTGACAGAGACTAGGATATTCTAAAGGAGTTTTTACAATTCGAGGGAGGTTTGGGGACAATCTGACAGAGTGTGGAAGAAGTTTAAAGGTTTCTAGGTAAGGTTATAGTATTTTGAGAAATTTTGGGAGTTCCGAGGAAGTTTGGAAGATTTTGAGGAAGTTTGAGAGTTTATAAAGAATTTCAAGATACTCAAAAGGAGTTTGGTGTATTCTCGCAGAGACTAAGAAATTCTAAGACTTTTTAAAATTCGAAGGAGGTTTGGGGATATTCTGACAGTGTTTGTGTTGAACATATTTCAATATAAATTAAATTGCATGGCATATTAGATCATACAAATTATTGTTATTTAATAGTGATCTATGATCGATGTTGTAGTGCAGTGCCGTTAGACATGAAAATTGAAAAATCTTGGAACCCGGTTCCTATGAATGAATTTAAATGAGACTTTTTCCATTGTGTTTCTAAGACCTAATACTAAAATGTTTATATACTAGAAATTGACGTTTTTTTTTTAATTGAAAGTTTATTGAAAAAATCCAAAAAATGTCTTAAAAAAATACTCAATCTACAATAGATTGAATAATTTTCATTTTATTTTGTATAATAATATTTTTTGAGGTTTGTGATAACAAGTATAACGTAAAAAAATTACAAATTAAAAATGTAGGGCACAAAAAGGCGGCTAAGAAGCTTGTAATTGGGTAAAATTGATCAAAAAAATCGATTTTTCGATAGAAATAAATTTATTCAACTTCAACAAAATACACTATTTATTTTCAATATCTTCATTTTCAATTTCATCTATTTGCATAATAGGAGACGGGTTGAGACAACTATCACCATTGCATTCTGAACAAGCTGCAGTACAAGTTAATGCATGCTTTCTGCATCCACAAGCAGCTCCGCATCCTGTCTTACATGTACAGAAAATCATTTCGAGTAGATTTTCAGGGGCTGGTGGCTGATTCATTGTTATTGTCCTCAACATCTCGTGATCATATTTCCATCCCCATTTTAATGGTGAAATATCATTTCCCAACCATAATTGTATTTGTAAGTATACTCTCTTCAAATGTTCAAAGACTGCATCAGATGTAGGCACTAATGATGCCAATCGTATACAGCTATTTTTAGTTGTAGCATTCACGAAAGAATTGTATCTTAATGTATTTAAATCTGTTGTTTTTTTGGGTGCGCCATATAGTGCAAGAACGCATTTCACTCCAGCTTCACAAATATTATTAAAATCTTCATTGATATCTGTCACTACTTCAGCAGCATCCTGAAGGTCTTTCCTTTTTTCAATCATTACAGCAAACTTATTTTTACATTTATTGTAAAAAGCTGATGTAGTGTCACATCCTGTGAAAGCATGTAAAAACAAAATATGCTTTTTACACATATGTAATGTACTTTCTAAGCTCTTGGAAGAAAAAACCTTTTGCACAACTTTACCCTTTGCTGGTTTTCAAAAATAGATTTCTCGATCATTTGCTGTTAGGGCTGTTAATAAAACCAAGACATCTATATCCTCCGAAAATACAACAACATTTTTTGATTCCATATTAATAGCCCTTTGAACTATTAATGTATCGGCATCAGCTTCTGCTTGACAAGAAAAAATATTATTATCGGAAAAGTTTTTTTCTTAACATATTGATAAGTCTGCTTTTATTTTTACTGTTACTAAGAAATTTCTCTTGTCCAATTTTAAGAGGCGATGTCTTTCAATAGATTTTGTGCAGTCTTTGTTATAACCATCAAATACGACATAAACGTTTCTTCCATAATTATTTCTCATACCTCACGTAATGATCACATATAGCCCCAAACTTTTCTTGTAATTGCCATTTGCATCGATGCAATAACATGCCTCCATCAACTACATAGGTGAATTTATCAATATCATTAACATTTATTGACAGTTCGGAAAAAAGTTCGTAAAACGTTGCTTTATTCGTCTTTCGCATTTCACCAGCATCAAAGAGAGCTACAGGATAAGAAGCTAATTCGAAAGTTAGGTATGTTTTCAATTCTTCTTCCGATTTTTTACATACACAAATCCGCTGGAAAAGTAGTAGTGGATCTATTGGAACTACTTCATCATTAATTTTAATTTTATTGTTTATTGCCAACAACTTTATTTTTTTGCGTTAATTTTAATTGCTTAAAATTCTTTCCTTCGAGTGTTTTGATTGTCTCCAGACCTTTGTTATAAGCATCATAGCAATTTATTGTTTCGTCGCCAGTTATTCCATTCGCAATAGATATTAGAGCATTGATATCAGGGAAGGGATTATGTTGCAAAAACACTTCTTCGAGTTTTGTACATCGATATTGTCTCTCTGGATTCGAGCGTCTGTTGAATCAGCATGCTGATAACTTTTTTTTAAAAGATACGTTGCAAAAATCTTCAATCCCCTCGATTATATCGTTAGTAAAAATAACTCCTTTAATACATTTGTAGATAATACTTTCTGTCACACCACGTTTAAAAGGGCCCCCTTAGACAGTCATTGCTTTCATTAATGTTTGCTCAATGGTTTGATCCGAGGAAATGCCAGCAAAAAATTGATTTGTACGCCTTGATGTAAAATATCCTTCTGTAAACTTCTTGAACTCGACGGGGTCCATTTTCGTTTCTAATTCTTTCATTTGTTGGACATAAATCTGAGCGGACTTGGCATATGGAAAATGTCCAACATTCTTTAACCTGTAACATTTTACTTAGGCAAATTCGGCTCAAAATTGTCAAAATACCTATTTTTATGTCTATTATCTCCAGTTGCTCTATGGCCCATAAGTAATGGGACACCCTGTATATGTTTAAAATAATCATGAAATTTCAATTATTTATATTTTTTCTTTAAAAAGAAAGCAGACGTGCTTGTTCAAACTAGTCGGAACTAACTGGCACGTTACTTGCATCGACAAACAGCTGGCGCGGTCCCCTCCACTGTCCTTACCTATCCCTTTATACTTGAGACTTTGAATACGTTTCGTACTCTATAATAGTCTGATAGTATAAGATTTCATTTTAGAAATAAAATCTCAACTTTGCAGTGTAAAAAATACCTAGATAAAGAAATTCATGATTTTTCTTTTAAAAATTGTAAAAATAAAAAAAAAATTCAAAACGTAAAAAATCCAAATATAAACATTTTAGTATGTAGTGTTGAAAACACATTGCAATAGGTCTATCAAAAATTTATTCATAGGAAATGGGTTCCGAGGTATAAACCTAACGACACTCCACTATTGTTGATAGAACAAAATTATTGACATGTAATTTATACATATTAATTTGGAAGATTAAAGTTAGAATTTGTTAAGGATTGTGTTTTTTCTCTTGATCAATTTCATTCAGCACTGTGTATTCTAATAGGTTATGGGCTTTTGCACATGAAAAGTGAGATCAGAGATTAATTATTAACAAATTTTGAATTACGGTATATGTATATGTCTGTCATGGCCGCTGTTACTGAATCAAAGTATGTAATTACTAAGTTGAACGGATCTAATTATTTCAGTTGGAGGTATAAGATTGAAATGTTGTTAAAAGAAAAAGGCGTTTGGACCGCAATTAATGATGAAACACCGACTTCTAAAACGGAAAAATGGATACGAGAAGACGAAAAAGCGCATTCAACAATTGCTCTTTCAATTGACGATGATCAAATACAACATATTAGAAATTGTAAGTCAGCAAAAGATGCATGGAACGCTTTAAAAGAATTTCATGAGAAGGATACTCCTGGTAATAGAGTTCATGTTCTTAGAATGATTATGCGTCAAAAATGTGACGAAGAGGCTGATGTACAGGAACATGTTAATAAAATGAATGAACTGTTTCAGAAATTGTTAGCATTAGGTGATGAAATAAAACCAGAATTTTTCATGAGTGCTACATTGTTGGGATCATTACCAGAAAGCTACGATGGATTAATAACAGCACTGGAAGCACGGTCAGAAGAAGAATTAAGTTCAAGTCTTGTTATGTCAAAAGTAATTGCGGAGTATAAGCGGCGTTTGGATCGAAAAGATACTAAAGAAGAAACGGCATTAAAAGTAACAAATGCTAATAAAAGATGTTATTTTTGTAAATCTCCAGGACATTTAAAAATGCATTGTGAGAAATACAAAGCTTGGAAGAGATCTAAACAAAGGGAAAATAAAGATCATAAAGCAAATGTTGTGAACAATGATTCAGAAGGTGAATTTTTATTTGCTATGTATAAAAGTGATGGTTGGATAGTTGATTCTGGAGCGACGTGTCATATCGCAAGCAAAAGAGAATATTTTGTAGAATTCAATGATAATCATCATGAAAAAGTAAGTGTAGCAAATGGCGAAGAAATAATTTCTTAAGGTAAAGGAACCGTTCAAATTAAGGTAATAAATACATTTAATATAGAAAGAGTAGTTATGATGCAGGATGTTCTGTACATGCCTAGCATTGGCTGTAATTTAATTTCTGTCAAATGTTTGACAAGAAAGGGATATAAAGTCATTTTTGATTGTCAAAAATGTGAAATTTGGTCAATGGACAGGAAAACACAAATTGCATTTGGTGACATTTGTGGAAAATTATATAAACTCCGTGAACCAAATAAAGCATATTTGACAAATGATGTTTCAGATTTATGTGTTCATAAATGGCATGATGTACTTGGACACAGGGCTATTGATGTTGTAAAGACGATGGATTCCAACGGACTTGTGAATGGCATTAAAATTGACAAATGTAGTCCAGAATGTACATCAAAGCAAAACTGTGAAGTTTGTTTACAAGGAAAAATGACAAGAATAAAGTTTCCACAAGAATCGAAACATCGTTCAAAGAAAATTCTTGAATTAATTCATACGGATGTCTGTGGTCCAATGAGAACGGAAACACCATCGGGTAAAAAGTATATTTTGACCTTTATTGATGATTTTTCGCGTTATACCACAGTTTACTTATTGCGAAATAAGTCAGAAGTATTTGAAAAATTGAGACATTTTATGGAAATGTGTAAAACTCAGTTTGGTTATAAAGTTAAATGCATCAGATCAGATCGAGGAGGAGAATATGTTGCAGATAAATGTGTTAAATACATGGAAAGTGAAGGAATTCAGTTTCAACGTACTGCTCCGTATAGTCCTCAGCAAAATGGCGTTGCCGAAAGGAAAAATCGGACGCTTATAGAAATGGCTAGATGCATGCTAATTGGGGCGAATTTGACACATATGTATTGGGGAGAAGCAGTTACCATGGCCAATTATATACAAAATAGATTGCCCGCAAAAGCAATATCGAAAACACCATATGAACACTGGAATGGAAAGATACCAAATATAGGACATTTTAAAAGATTTGGAGCAAAATGTTATGTACATATTCCAGACGAAAAACGACATAAACTACAGCCGAAAAGTTTACAAGCAATTTTGGTGGGCTACGATTTATGTTCGAAGGCATACCGATGTTACATACCGAAAACAAGAAAGGTTGTTATAAGTCGAGATGTGAAATTCGTTGAAAAAGATGATGATTGGAAATGCGACGAAGCATCAGATACGGAACAACAACTGGAATCAACAGTGAAATTTGAATTTGGAAATAGAAATACGAAAATGTTTTTACCACAGGAAAATGATGAAAATTTCGAAACACATGCTGAGATTCGAAGATCAACAAGCATAAATAAAGGCGTACCTCCAGAACGTTTTACTGCAGAAGTAAATATCTTGATTCAAGAACCAAGAAACTACAATGAAGCAGTATCTTGTAAAGATAAACATGAATGGTTAGTTGCAATGGAAGATGAAATAAAATCTTTACGTGAAAATCATACATGGGATCTTGTAGAAAAACCTAAGGACTGTACACCTATCGGATGCAAATGGGTTTTCAAAGTTAAAACGGACATCAATGGAAAACCAATCAGATACAAGGCACGTTTGGTAGCACAAGGATTTAACCAAAAGTATGGAATTGATTATGATCAAGTGTTTGCACCAGTAGTTCGACAAACAACATTTCGAATTTTGCTGTCTATTGCTGCAAAACGACAAATGAATGTTATGCATTATGATGGGAAAACGGCGTTTTTAAATGGTATATTAAAGGAAAATATATACATGCGACAACCGCCGGGTTTTATTACAGAAGAAAAAGAGGACAAAGTCTGTCTTTTGAGGAGGAGCATTTATGGACTTAAACAATCAGCACGTGTATGGAATCAAGCCATTCATAATGTTCTTATTAATGCTGATTATAAACAAAGTAAAAATGATCAATGTTTATACAGTATAGATAATAATGGAGAACAATGTTATGTACTAATATATGTAGATGACTTGATTGTAGCAAGTAAATGTAACGGGCTAATTAGGAATTTCGAAAAGACATTATTGAAAAATTTTCAAATTAAGAATCTTGGTGAAGTGAAAAATTATCTTGGACTTCAAGTGACAAAAGATTCAAGTGGAAGTTATTCACTGAACCAAACAGCCTACATTAAGAAAATAGTTACAGAGTTTGGATTGGTAGATGCAAAAACATCAGATATACCAATTAGCGTAGGATATGGAAAGTCAAAAGAATTGGAATTATTGCCAAACAACGAAAATTACAGAAAACTAATTGGATGTTTACTATACATTTCAATAAATACGCGACCAGATATATCGGCAAGTATTTCAATTTTAGCACAGAAGGTAACTAATCCTAGTAAAGAAGATTGGGAAGAGCTTAAGCGAACATTGAAATATCTAAAAGGAACCAGCCAAATGGTGTTACAACTTGGACAAGCAGATAGTCAAAACACATTGGTAGGATATGCTGATGCCAATTGGGCAGAGGATAGGAACAGTGGCAAATCAAATAGCGGATACGTATTTCAACTTGCTGAGGGAACTATCAGTTGGACATGCAAAAGACAGACTTGCGTGGCGTTATCATCAACTGAAGCTGAATTTATCGCATTGTCAGAAGCTTGTAAGGAGGCATTATGGATTCGTCGAGTTCTTCATGATTTCAACTACGACTTGAAGAAACCAACAACCATTTTTGAAGATAATCAAAGTTGCCTCAGGCAAATTCAAGAAGAAAAGTTTTCAAATCGATCCAAGCACATAGACACCAGATTTTTCTATGTAAAAGACCATGTTGAGAAAGAAGATGTGGTTTGTTGCTATTGTCCAACAGAAGAAATGTTAGCTGATCTATGCACAAAGCCATTACCTGCAAAGAGACTTCAAAAATTACGAAAAGCTTGTGGCATGCAAATTAATTGAGGAGGAGTGTTGAACATATTTCAATATAAATTAAATTGCATGGCATATTAGATCATACAAATTATTGTTATTTAATAGTGATCTATGATCGATGTTGTTGATAGAACAAAATTATTGACATGTAATTTATACATATTAATTTGGAAGATTAAAGTTAGAATTTGTTAAGGATTGTGTTTTTTCTCTTGATCAATTTCATTCAGCACTGTGTATTCTAATAGTTTGGCTGCCTGGAAGAAGTTTAAGGGTTTCTAAGTGAGGTTATAGTATTCTCAGGAATTTTAGGAGTTCTGAGGGAGTTTGAGAGTTTACTCGTATAAAGGATTTAAAGATATGTACTTAGAAGGAGTTTGGAGTATTCAGAGAGAGATTAGGAAATTCTAACGCAATGTTGAGGAAGTTTAGGGGTTTCTGAGGAAGATTATGGCATTTTCAAGAATTATGAGAGTTCAGGGGAGGTTTGGAAGATTTTGAGGAAGTTTGTGAGTTTATAAAGGAATTCAAAACACTCAGAGGGGGTTTGGTGTATTCTAACAGAGTCTGGAAGATTGTGAGAGTTTTTAAGATTCTTGGGAAGTTAAGGAATTCAATAACGAGTTAAGGGTATTTTGAGAAAGGTTGTAGCAGTCTGAGAAAGTCTGCGGATAATCTGAGGAAGTTTGAGAGATTCTGAGGAATTTTTGGAGATTCTGAAGGAGTTCGAGGTATAAGTTTGAGAACAAACATCCTGGGTAAATTTAGCAGATTCCGAAGAAACTTGAAACATTCTAAGAAATTTGGGAAATTCTGTAGGAATTCAAGGCTTACATAATTTGGAAGATTCTAACATTCTGAAAAAATATTTTAAAGCCGATATTTAATAATACTGATTCACAATTCATAAACACTCATCAAGTCCTTGACAAAAATATAAAAAATTAAAATAGTACGTCATACAAAAATAAAATAGAAATTGCTAGAACACAAAAACAACAAATAAATGTTGAAAGTGAATGGTAAGTTACAGATTATAATTTCTCCAGTTATAAACGATTTCTGCTATAAACACTTATTTCGTTAATCGAAAAACCACGTTGTTTCTATTTGATTAATAAAATATCGAACCATTAGTTATTAATAACCAATTATTTTGCGCAGCAAGTTGTAACTGCAATAATTTTATTACAGTGAAATTCTGCGATTTAAAAGGTTATTTTTGTACCTGTAAACTGAGGACAGGATATTTAAATTGAATTGGATTATTTTGAATCTTTAAATGAAAATTTAAGACTGTAGCAAAGATTAAAAAATATGATAGGAAATTTGCGTCTGTAAACTACCCCAAAACAATGTTTAAAACAACCGTGTTAATTAAAGTTCTATCTTTAAATACAAGTTCAAAAAACTGTGCTTTAAAACAACATTTTGACAATTTTGGGTCAAGTTTTAAATTTTTAAAGTTTAAAAGCAAGTAACATTTCAAGGTAAAATTGAAAACATCGTCTATCATAAATTACATATTTATGGAGCAAGATTAAAATTCTACAGGTCTTCCTGATCTCCCACAAGTTTCTTCGATAAGTTGATTGAGGTCACTAGTTACTTACGAATTATTTGGCATATAAAAACGAATTGTGGAATTCAAGAAAGTCTCGTGGTTAATATGCAAAAATTTGCATGCATATTTATGACAATATACCTACTCAGGCAAGGAAAAGACGTAGAAGTGAATGACAATTTTTCTTTTAGTGACTTTCAAATTTGCTCTTAAAATTAAGAATTTAAAGTTAGATATTTGCGTTTACAGGTGATTTTTGTTAAATGTTCAAGTAACAGTTGGGCTAGTAATCTCATAAAGATTTAGTTTAACGTGGGGAATTTGACGGAAGCAAGGCGAATATTTTGAATTTAACAGGACAAACAATTATAAAATTCAGAAAATCAAACTTGCAAATACGCAAGCTTTTAATTTTGTGACATGACAATTAGACAATTGATGAATCAGTCAAGCATGATGGGAGGATTACGTGAAAATTAAAAAAGGGCCTCTTTCCTTGCAAGGCTTAAATTGCTTTATCCAAAGATACACAAAATAAGCCAAAAATCTCCTTCTGGATTTATAATCGTATTTAGAAAAAAAAAACTTACATGAAAATTTGTATTTCTTTTTCCGTCCAAAAACGATCCGTTTTTTAAACTTTTTCATGCACAAACCGGCGAAAATCATTTTCGTATACACTAAAGAAAAGCACAAAAACAACTGTGTCAACGATAACGTCCTCCTTTGTCCAAACACGAATGAGACTGAGGTGTTTCACAATATACAACATCAAAGTGAAGCAGGTATGTGCTGGCCATCAAATGCCGATGACCACCGCGGTATATGTGGGCATGAATAGTCATTAACCAAGGTCGTTTGTGCCTGGCATGTTATACAGGAAAAGCAATAATAACATGCCCGAACAAGAAGATAACAACACCAACAATTGTAGCCTCTGATCGTTTCGCTTTACCCTTTTATTCAACTCCGAAATGTCTCATTATTGGAGCAACCTACGCGAAATTCGGTCGGATTCTCCCGGTTCATTAGTTTTAATTGTTATCAAACTGTGTGATCAATCATGGCGTCGATAAATCAACCAAATTGACGTAAGATTCGATATTAGGTTAATGTGTTTACTAGGAAAACCCTTTTGTAAGGGACTTTCTTGAACTCGAAACGTTTTTTGGGATTTATCGGTTTGTATAGGGAGATTCCGGCTTTTATGTGAGGAAATCGAAACGATTATAAAGCAATTTTTCAATATCTTGTCAAATTTGCAAGTTGGTGTTCTAATTACGGGTGCGAATTGCAAAAACCGGTCGAAAAATTCCTATAAAATGCACACGAATTTTTAAACACTTGAATAAACTTAATTTTCAATTTTTCTAACTTAAAATATTTTCCAAAATCTAATCTTTGGATTTTAAATTTGTGGGTTTTTAAATAAAAATTTCAAACAGATTTTACTCCAAACTTCAGAATATTTTTAAAAAATTCGATTACTATTAAACTGCCAGCCAAATCACTTTTCTAAATGAAATGCAATACTAAGGAGACGTAAAAGTTATTAAAAAAGAAAACTGCAAACGGCAGTTTCTCGTTAAAACCAAATTCAAATTTTTACGGCTTTAGTTTTGTATTTTTAAGCTTACTGTATCTAAATATTTCTAATATCAAATCACGAGAATGTCGAAGCGATTGAAAATAAACGCGTTCAAATGTGCGGATTTTTCAAATTTCCGAGTAAGAAATTTTTAGTTTAATTTTTTGGAGTATTAATTCTCCTAAACTTAACAGGACAGCACTTAAAAAACATATTTGTTATGGTTTAATGCATTTAATAAAACCCAAAATCACCATTTAAACTCCTGAATATTACAATTCAAGTCCTAAATTACTTAAAGCTGGAAATGTCTACATTTGAGATGTTTTTCCATTTTTTCGTATATTTAACTTTCAGGTATTTACTATTAAGACAACTGGTTAAGAGAAATATACATCATAAGTGATTTTAATAGCAGAGTTGGAAAACGTAACAGAATGTCATAAGAGATGATAGGCAATGCAAAAAATAACAACGGCAACAGGTTAATCCAATTTTGTATAGGAAATCAGCTAATAGTTTGTAGAACTTTCTTTATACAAATGAAAAAACTAAAACATTTAAATTTTCAAACCAAACTTCACATTTAGATTCTTAATGTAATTACAAAAAACTTTTCCTTATGGTACTTTTCCATATTTTGATAAATAAGGGCATTTCAGGCCATTTTAAAATTTCTAATGACATTTTGGAGGTCTCATAGTTGTGACATGACAAATATTTTGGCAATTTTGTGGTTATTAATCATGCTGAAACCCGTTTTAAAAAAACAATTAAATAAAAAAGTTTTCCATATGGTGCAAACTTTTTGGCGGACACTACATAAGGACACCCATAAATACGCAAGGAAGGTAAAGAACAGGCAAGAAAGATCAATTATAGACTACCTATATAATAGTACAAAAATCAAACGGAAATAGAATTAAGGATGTCGGGGTTAAACGAGGAGCAGAAATATGTAAACAGTGACCACTACCTGGTAGTAGGAAGGGTTAAACAGTTAATAAGTGCAAAAATGTTAAGTGAAAACATGTGGGCTAAAGAAAAGAAATACTTTACTTTAACAGCGTACAGACTCAAGGACGAGGAAGTGGTAAGTAAATACAGAGACCAAATTAGGTTAGAGGTTGAAAAATGTAAAGACAAAATTTAAGAACTCGATATGGAACAAGGCTGGCAAATGTTTAAAAATAAATTAATAAATACAACACGTCTAGCATGTGGAACAAAACGGAGAATATTTAAATAAAAAAATGATGGAATCGTATAAAGTTTAAAGGAAACTCGTAAAGGAATTTGTAATGACAGCAAAGCAAAAAGCGTGGGACGACTTTGGAATACAAATAGAAGAGAAAAGTAAAACAAGTCAAAAATTATTTTACAAGGTACTGAAGGCACTAAGAAGGGACAAGCGACAGAATTATATATACATATGTGAATGATAAAGATGGACAACTACTAACAGAGGAGGAAGATGGAAAATTTTTTAAAAAATACTATGCCCCACGATGGGAAACCAGAGGAATGAAGAAGAAAGCGGGTCAGAACAAGAACTATTAAAGGACCAAGGGCAAGAATATTCGGAGACGATAACTAAAAACAAGGTAATTGAAGCCACTAGTAAAATTAAACTTGGCAAAGCAGCTGGACATGACAATGTAAGGCCTGAAATATTAAAAGGCATGGGAGAGAGTGGAATTCAACTCTGAACAAGACTATTTAAAATGGTGTGGAATACACAGACAGTATCCAAAGACTGGAAAGTGGGGGTAGTGATACCGATTTTCAAGAAAGATAACTGCAAAGAATTATAGGGGAGTTACATTATTAAGTGTGGTAGATAAAGCTTATGAAAGAGTGCTGATAAAATCACAAAGCGGCTTTAGGAAGGGGTACAGCACCACACAAGACCACACCCTTACAATAAAACAGCTAACTGAAAAATACTAGAACAGAACTGCGAAGCATACATAGCATATTTAGATCTAGAGAAAGCTTTCGACCGTATTTCAAGAAACATAATGTGGAATATACCGGAAGAAAGTAATGTAGGAAAAAACCTTACAGGGGCTATAAAAAGTTTAAACAGAACATCTTCCGGGTTGGGACCGTGTCATTGTTGAGACAGAAGAATTCAACGTTTTGCCAACTTTTTTAAGAGGCTTCATCAGGAGTAAAAGGGAGCACTAAACAGCACGGTAATTCAATGTGTTAACCACGTCAGAAGCGAAACTCTACGATTGCTCAAGCGTGGAGGGGGCGGAGCCAGTAGTGATTGCAGACGTCGAAATGTCTGATAGATAATAACCAGTGTCACGATTCAAGTTGTTGGGAGACTTAATGATTTCAACGGCCTCATGGATTTTCCTGTTGAAAAAATAAGGGGCATTGGCGATGATCGAAGTTTTTTCAAACAATATCTTATGGCCAGTGTCGTGATGATGTTCAGCTCAGTGTGAGAAAAGACCTGAATTCAAGCAACGTTTGTGTTCACAGGTACGTGTATGTACTGAGCGACCAGTTTCTGCAATGTACACTGAACCACAAGAACAGGGGATGCTATAGATGCCTCTTGATGACAAGGGTTGAGACTTATCTTTTACTGAAAGGAGTATCTGTGACACTTTTGGAGAAGGTTTGAAGATGGTTTTGATGTTATGTTTTTTGGGAATCCTACCTATGTATGCGATCAGTAACTTGGCGAATGTAGGGCAAGAAAGCCGAAGCCTGGGGTGTACAGCTAGTTTGAGGACTTTTAGGGTGTAAGGGGTGTAATTGTTTTTTGATAACTTTCCTAATATCACTTTTTTTATACCCATTCTTGACGAGATTTTCTTGGATATGGGCTAACTCGACATGAAGACCGTCGGGTTGAGACACTGTAATAGCACGATGAACGAGGGAATTGATTACAGAGAGTGAGAGAGTTTTTGTGCCGGTTGATGAAATTAATTGGCGTGAAGATACT
Source organism: Melanotus villosus (assembly GCA_963082815.1). Lineage (NCBI taxonomy): Eukaryota > Metazoa > Arthropoda > Insecta > Coleoptera > Elateridae > Melanotus > Melanotus villosus. The sequence goes on along the minus strand of OY720418.1, from coordinate 57,133,283 downwards.
TATCCTTTTTTTTTCACTTACGATACACTGAGTGTGCAAGATGATCACTCGGTTTACGGATTACCAGGACGTCGAGAAAAGGGAGAGAACCACCTGATTCTATTTCCATTGTGAATTTGATATCAGGGTGCCGATTATTAAGATGTTCTAGGAAGGAAGCAAGGTTATTTTCTCCATGGGGCCAGATAATAAACGTGCCATCTACGTAACGGAACCAGACCTTGGGTTTTAAATCAAACGATTCCAGGGCTATTGCCTCAAAAGATTCCATAAAGATGTTTGCAACCACCGGAGAAAGGAGGAACCTATAGCAGCACCTGTTACTTGCTTATAGAATCGGTTGTTAAACAGAAAATATGTGGAGGAAAGGCACTTTTCAACGAGAATGGCTAAACTTGCAGGTTTGTCGTCTTGAACTAGTAACTGTTCGATGATAGCTACTGAGTCAGGAATGGGGACTTTGGTGAAGAGAGACGTAACGTCAAAACTGACAAGCAGGTCATTAGGGTCTACGGTGAGATTGTGGACGAGATTTACAAACTGGGAAGAATTTAAAATATGTGAAGAAGATTTTCCTGCATATGCCTTAAGAATGCCAGCGAGATATTTGGCCAGGTTGTACGTGGGGGAATTTATGGTATTAAGAACGGAACGGAAAGGGACCTGCTGTTTGTGAATTTTAGGAAGACCATACAACCTTGGCGGTTTGGATTGACGAGTAATTAGACGGCGTTGAATATCCTGTAGGAGATCACCCGAAATGGGGGTGTATGCATTGTCGCGAAGAAGATCATTTACTTTTGCCACATATTGAGTTTTATCTAAGACGAATGTGGCGTTACCCCTGTCAGCGGGTAATATTACAATGTTTAGTGCAACTCTGTCTTCGTTTGAGATATTGCAAGAAGGAGGTTTGTACAAAATAAACCGAAACTATGTTACGATAATAATGGATTGTGTTATGAAACAAACTAGACAGCTGACTACGAAGAGGAGTGAACATATCGGAATGTGCTTTTGCAGATGACCTTGCAATTTTTGCCAGGTCTGAGTAAGAACTGTAAAATAATTTAAATATATGGAACAACTGCTTAGACTCTTAGAGGCTAAAAATATGAAGATAAATGATGACAAGAGTAAAATTATGGTGACATCTAACAATGATAGAGAGATATTGGGGTTGCACACTTGATTCGATAGGAAAACGGGCTATAGAAATTAATGAAAGGATAGAGGCCACAGGAAAGTTATACTATGCCTTAAATAAAAGCTTTATGGGCAAAAAAGGAGTAACAGCACAAACAAAAATCAAAGTATTCAAAACAGTCTGTCTATTCTACTATGGGATTCGGAATCTTGTGTTTTAACAACGAAAACATTAAAAAGTCGTATACAAGCTATTAAAATGAAATACCAGAGTAGACAGATTAAGAAACCAAGATATAAGACAGGAACTGGCAGTCAAACCGATAACAAAAGCCATCGAACAAAATCAGTTAAAATGGTTACGACATATGAACCGTTTAAAGGAAGATTGGCAAGTGAAACAGATATGGGAAGCAAGGACAATACCGAGACGCACTAGAGGCCGTCCAAAACAAACATGGGATAAAACTGTAATGCTGGACCAAAAAGGAGTTACACTACAGGAGGGGAAGAGACTCTCTCAAGACAAGAAACAGTGGAGTGAATTTGTGTATAATGTATGATGATGTAAAGGCGCTTCCACATCAAGCGTGCCGAACCACGCCAAACCGCTCAAAAGGTTTGCCAACGTTGCAGATCGCTCAATGTGGACGATAAAGCGCGCACAAATAATCAAATTGCGCACATACAAATGTTTTCCGCGCGGTGTCGGTACATCAAAGAAATCAGCCTGTTCGTGCACGTTTGATTTTTACGACTTGCTATTGCTTCAAACAACTGGAACCTCGGCAAACACTAAATATAACCGCTTATTTGCGCACGAACAAATTTTGTTACAAAACGTTTGCAAACGTTTTGAGCGGTTTGGCGTGGTTTGGCACGCTTGATGTGGAAGCGCCTTAATATACTGTAAATTTTCTCACACCAAATAATTGGTAAAGAGGAGTTAGGACAATATATACGAGTATATACACAACTGATTGCCAAAGAAAATATCTTTAGAAGTTTATCACAAGGTAGAAAGAGTAGAATTTAATTAAAAAAAAACCTTTTTTACAGATATTTTACGTATACGCCATTCACTCATTATGGGGATAAGGGTTGGTCATGAATTCTGTTTATTATGATAGCAAAAAAAAATAAAATAAAACAACCTGCAATTGTGGCATTTTTCGAATTTTAAGTTACGTAGAAGTTTTTTCATAAAAAATTAGATTCGCATAAAACATATGTGACAAAAGTTTTCTAGAAAATTTTTTTCGAATCGTTAAAAATCCACTCCTTTGAGGAAATACTTCTAATGCATTTCAAGACATTTTTTTCGACAGAAAAATATCATTTGTATAGGCCCGTAGTTTTACTATTTACTAAAATGTTAAACACCGTTGGTGGTGATTTATTTTAAATTGAAAACAACTGGCAATGCTGATTCTAGCGGGTGTCATAACCTCGTTTACACCATCAAAACTATGGTTTAAAAATTACTAATGCATACAAATCTTCAGTTAAGCTTGTGAAAATCAAACATTCGTATTGTTAAACTTATTTCAACAAATAACTATCCAAAAGCAATTCATATGAAGTTTACTTCTGAAAATCAATTTGCTTAAATTCAAGAGAAATTATTTAAATTTTCAATTCGATTCTCAAATGATTTAAAGTAGGCATTACGTAGAAAACTATATTTGAACAATAACTTCACCGAACTGATAAAAATGATAAATGAATTCTAATAAATCTCTTTACTAGTTTAAAAGCAGCCCACATATAAAGCAATAATAAAATATTTGAAACGCTTTGTATGATCTCAACGATTGCCGGTAATTCGTGACTGGAAACTTAAATTACTGTACATGGTTTTGAATAGCAAGTGATTTAAAAAAAATATATGTACCTCAGTATTAAATATTAGCTCCTTTGAATGATACTAATTTACTTTTAGTGAAGTGATTTATTTATAAAATTTAGGGAAAAACTTATAAAAACCGCTTTGGTAAAATATGAAATGCAAACCTGGAAATAAATTTTCTAAACGTGTAATTGTTTAAAAGCTGTGCGAATACGATCCTGCCCTAAAGGTTTACTTTGCAACATTAAAATGGAAAACGCTTATGCTTTAGGGAATAATGTAGTCCATTAATTCGACAACTAAAAGACAAAGCTTTACACTAAAATACGAGAACGTTTAATCTCAGTCTTGTAATCTTGCCTTTTATGCTTTAAAGCTGCCCCAGTTTCTTCCCTTACAAATTCTCAAACGACCCCTTTTGGCACAAGAATTTCTGCGTTTGTATTCTAACTGGCACAGTTTCTGAAGTTAAATGTACTTTTGGCATTTTTGTACTAAGTTTTCTGCATTGAAATAGAGGTTAAATTAAACTTAATTTTAACTGTAATAAGTAAATAACTACACAAAATAATAAAGCACAAATTCAAAAAAATTCCTAATAAGCTACATCTAAAGAATATAATAAAACACAAAAATAAGAAAGGGAAGGAAGGAAAGGTCTGCGGCCTGTTTAAATTTACAGTTGAACCGAACACTTTCAGAAACCTAAAATGAGGATTTTTGGGCCAAATTTGCAATTTATTACTGTAAATATTACAAACCTACAATAAAAACGGTAACCTAGATTTCCTTTTCAGACAGATATCGGACAAAATTGGTGTCAAAGATCATGAGAATGGAAGTGTAACTCGGATAATTTTACAAATATCATTAATAATGATAAAAATATAAAAAAATTCGTGACTCGTTCTAATTTTAGCCTTTGATGTTGAAAGATTTATTGTTTGTGTGATTATCTACGCCATTAATTATTACTGAATGAACAAACTAACAAATAAGAATATGATGAGAGTTCATGCAAAAAATAGAAACTGCAGCTTAGAGAAAATTTTAATAAAACGCGTATCAACCTTAAACATTGAAGTCAAGTCCTGGTAATTGTTTACAAATTTTTAGCTGACCAATTACGATCTTTTTCTACACCTATTTAATTATATTGCAATTATTAGCATTTTTTTTGTGAAAAATAGTACCTATAATTCACTGTAGTGAATTATGGATTCATAATTCACTGCAGTGAATTATGATTTCGGCCAATCACAAATACAAATCCAAAAATCAATATTTCGCTAATCCAATCATATTTTAAATCGCCCGCGATCAACTCCTTCTGCGGCTGACAATCGACTCGCGTGACACGCCCAAGTGTGTTGTCATATTGCTTGTTTACAAAGTTATCAAATTTGAGTCTAATATATTTGTTTAATAGGTGTAGAAAAAGTATCGTATTACATTCGCGATTATGGCCATTATTCGCTCAGATGATTTGTGCCACTCGCCTGACGGCTCGTGGGCTCAAACGTCATCTTCGTGAATAATGGCTGTCATAATCGCTCATATAATAATATACTATTATTTAATAATAAATACAAACAAATATTTATGAAATCAAAAATGTAGAGAAAAAGAGATAGCAAAACCAAAAATTCAACATTTTAGAAATTTTACTGTGAAATTCAGACAACTGAAATCGACCTATTAACGGGTAAGGATTTAAACTGGGATTTCTTCTACAATTTCAAAATTTTAAATTGCATTCCAAACTAAAAAATCCAAATCCAAATTAACCGATATTTTAATTTTATCTCCAAACGTTTTAAAATCTCCGGGTAACGAATTTTAAAACCAGAAAGGAGTGGTTTACTTTAATCCTGAAATTCTTAGAATGGGCTACACAACATTTCTGTTAAATTGACGAATCAACAATGTTGACAAAAGAGCATTTTTTCACGTGAATTCGAATTTTGATTCGATTCATTTTACCGAATGTTTAATTTGACGAAGCCTTGTTAAATCAGGTTTGTGCAACCCGCCCCAAAAACCTTACAATTAATTCAATAAATTACATATCGCCACTGGAGTTTACTTTTTTCGGTTTTTTTTAAGTTAAAAAATTCATAACACTTCCTTTTCTGTGACATGACGTATGTACCCGGTTTTCCCTTTTGAATTTTATAATTCTGGGTGCTTTGGCCTGGTACAAAGGCATTGATCCTTGCGATTTTTTTCGAGTCGTTTTTAAATAAACCACATTTTTTTTATAAGTGCGTGAGTTAGTTTTATTATTATAATTCTAGCAAGCCAAATTAGAAGCAAAGTGTGGATTTCTACAAAATCCATATTTAGTTTGAAGCTAAACTTGGGCACATTTCTAAGAAGAACTTATTATGAAAATTAAAAAAAAATAATCAGGAATATTCAGGATTTAATTTTGGTACTTCCATTGTGATACTGATAACCTACTGATTTGATAAAAACATTTCAATTTATTTTGTTCTTTCAAGGCTAATTTTAGCAGTTACAAAAAAAATATTAGAATTAGTTAGTATTTAAAAATGAATTCAAAATTCTTAATAGAAGGGAATTTGTTCAAAATTACTGGATTTAAAATTGATTGTCTGGATTTGAAACTGATTTTCTGGATTTGAAACTACTTTTCTGGATTTAAAACGGATCCTCTAAAAATCTGATTTCTTTGGACTACTTTATAATTACAATTTTGAATAGCATTTCCGTTTAAAAGGAGTTGCAGTTTCGTATAAATTAAATTGACTCAGAAGACATCGTTTTTCGGAGTTTAAGGCTAATATTTTGACACAGAAAAAACTGTGTTTAAAAATTTCAATGTGCATTTTAGAATGACTTTTAAAAATTGTTTCTTCTGCAATAACAATATTGCTAATCATTCTTCTTTTGCCTCTTATTATTAAGAGGTTTGTACATGTTTCTGATTTAATTTACTTTTTATTTTAGTTGGTATAGGTAATAGGTACCTATCGTCGTGGTTTGAATATTTTAGAAGGATTTAAATGTTCAATAAATATAAATGATTTAGGCTTGGAACTAATCTGTAAAAATAAATTAATTTCCAACTTCCAGAAGGTTGAATTCAAATTGGATTTCAAATAAAAGAATGTCAATTCGGATTTGATGATGACTTTGGTACTTCTAAAAGACAGAAATTTGTTGTATTTCAAACTGATTTCCATTTCAGTTTTTCGATTCAAAATTTATTTCATAAAAATCGATTTTAAAAAATATTTTTGGATAAATTTTTAATTACAATTTTGAATACAATTTTCTTTGTAAAACGGCTGTAGTTTCGTAAGAATTATTTTAGCATGAAACATTATTCGCCAGGAGTCTTTAAGGCTGGTATTCTACCATATCGATAATTGGATTTAAAAGTTTGTATCAACATTTTAGAATACCTTTCTGAAGACCCCATTAATGCATTTACAATTATCATCAAAATGTTTATTGTTTACGAATGACTTAGATACTTCAAAAGATTTCAAACTGATTTTCTAGACTTAAAACCGATGTTTTTATTCAAAATTTATTTCTTAAGAAATGAATTTAAAAATATCTTTGGACAAAGTCCCAATTACAATTTTATAAACGATTTTCGTTATAAAAAGGCGTCACTTTCTTAAAATCAATATGATCGATAAACATCGCTTTTCAAAAGTGATATAGCAAGGATTGGATTTGAAATTGAAAATTTTAAATTAAATTGAATTGCTGAAGATGACTACCTAGGGGTTAAAAATGAAGTCTGGAAAAACAAATAAGATTTACAATTTTCCACGTTTTTGGGTCCTAGTTGGATGGAACAAGAATCAATTAAAAAAATAATAAATCTTGATTCCACTCTAATTTCTAATCATTACAATGTTTATTATTTGCAAATGAATTCAATATTAACTTTTAAGGTTGAAGAAAACTAATTTGACAAATACTTTTGGACTTGAAAGATCTTATTCTTCTTGAAGCTGATGTTTTGACATATCAAGCATCCGATTTTAAAATTTCAGTGCGAATTTGTACTTTTAAGAACAATGCTCAGGAACTAAAACGGAAATATGTATCTGAAAAAATTAATTTCGCAAGGGATTCAGCAAAGATCAAATTAAAAAAGTTCAATCCAGATTTAACTCTATAACCTCATAATCTCGATTATCGATATTCGAATTTAATCTAATCAAGTTTGTGTACCGTTATTCAAATGAGTTTGATAAAATGAAAACTCAGTATTTGCAAAAAATCACCTCCGCAAAGATTTGAAACCTAAAGGTGCGAACAACCGAATTTAGGGTTGCATAACCTAGTTTAATTAAGCGATGACTTGCCGACTCGAATATAATGCGATTTGCAACAACAGAAACGTTCCTCGTGCGCATCCCACGACAAGAACAAGTTACCACCTCCAGACAATGCCACAAAACATAATCATTCTTAATATACACAAGGTGAAGGTGTAAAATCCATAATTTGTATATGACTCACCGTCTTGGAAGACGCGTTCGACGTTAAGGCCGTAGGTCGCACAAGTTTCGTAATAAGAACACCTTTTGAGATCGTTGGCCAATTTTCGAGCTCGCGCGTCGTCGATCACCCGGGGATTATTTTCGCTTATTGCATCTGAAAAACATTTAACAACAATTTACATAACGTACATTACGATTTGTGTGTTACAAAGTTTGTGTTTTAACAGGACATCAACAAAGTAGGTTACGACCAAACACCGTGTCATGATATCCTCTCGTACTCCACTTTCAGTACCTGCCTTTTGTTCTTTATCGTTTATCACTTTTGTTGTTTGGGCGTTCGTTCGTTCGTTCGTTCGCCAGAAAACACAATGCTTAGGGAAAATGAAAAGGTAAACGAGTTCGTTCGAGGGGAGTTTAATTGAATGTTAGGTTCTAAATGAAAAAGGCATATTAAATAAGTGTTTTATTGGCTCACGGCGATAGATAACGTCGATACAATTTGCACGGAGACGCTTTTCAAGTTTCAGATGAGCGGGCCCTATCGTCGTTTTCCCTGATACTTTAAGAGAAATTGAAACGGGGTTCCTTTTGGACGTTAAATAAATCACCATATCGAACAAGACGAGTCTGTTGTAAAACCTTTTTATGATTTTAGCGCAGGTGTATTGATGGAATTGGGGAAAAATTTCAGGAAAGCCGCAAGGGGAATGTTTTTTACTAAAAGTACAAGAGTTTCAGGGCCGGCCTTTTCATTATAAAACGGTCTCGGGTGGAAATAATATTGTGGAGCCCCAAACATTTTCTCATTATTTAGTAAACACGAAAAAATTTGCTTTATTTCTTTCTTTCTGGAGCCTAATCTATAGTTTAGTGTCTTGTACTTGTTGCATTCCCCTGTAGCCGACGTTGCGTTTTTAAACAGAATTACTACATTTCCGCGCAGGAAATGTAAAACTCAATACTTTTTATGCAAATCGAACAGTTGTAACTCAAAATTTTTAGGAACCTTAGTTGAAAATTCAAGCTACACTTTCTGTTAAACGAAAATGGTTTAAATCGACTTTAGATGTTCGTCTTAGGATACCCAAAAACTTTTTCTGTGTTTTGATTAACAACAAACAACAAAAATGTAAACGCTGAAAAGGCACTGATATTTAGGAAACTTAAAACATCTGTTTGGGAAATTACAAAGACGCATGAGCGTACTTAGTATTTTTGCTCAGAAGGGGCTTTCCAAAACATAATAAAATGAATAATAATATCGTGTGCCCATTTTAAATCGTGACCCCTTACTGGCTCTGAATATGCAACACACATTGCACACCGTAGGCAAACGCTATGGCAGAAGTATGGGTGGTTGCATATTCAGATCCAGTAAGGGGTTGCGTTTTAAAATGGACACACCGTATAGCAGGGCACGTTATCAGGAAGCGAACGCCCATAACACCTGGAAGCCTCTACCGTATTCTAGCGGAAAATCTGTTACAAATGGTAAATGCCCAGAACATCTTGGGACCTTTTACCGCAAATTAGTAAGCCGTGGCCGCAATCAAGAAAGTCAACGAGTCTACGAGGGCTCTCAAGTAGTGAAGATAAATCGTTACAATAGTAACTCCCAAGCTTAGATCTTACCCATCAGTAGACAAACAAATATATTAATAACAGCCAATATACTGGCTACGATAAATAATTTAAAGTTTGAAATTTTTTCCAGCTAGAAATAATCAAATAAAAGCCACTTATTGTGGTCTTAAAAAGAGTTTCGGGCCCCTAAAGCTCATGCGTCCAACATACTCCAACTCTATAAAATATAACCTAACTAAACCCCAAACAAAAAAAAGCTTTTGGACAGACATTTTTCAAAAACCATTTCACTTTCGTAAACTTATCACATATTTGCAACTAATTCCGCGATTTATTCGTTAATTATGTAATGAAGTTTGATACTAATCAAAGCCTTAATACCTGAAAATCAGGCTTAAACTTCCTATGTTTTAAGAAACACCAACTCGTAATTTTAAAGTTTATAATTTTATAAACTGAAATATTTTAAAGGTAAACTACATTTTTGAATTCCCAATTGGAATTTTCCAAATTTTGCCAGTAGCGTCCTTTTAAAATTAAAAACGCTGATACAAAATTCTTTTTGCGTAGGCACTGCCGGAGAACACCCCACAATTAGAGTAGCACTCAACTAATAATAATAACATTTTGAGGTTAAATCTCAAGTAATACCAATTAAATTCAGCTCAGAAAATTTTTAGAAAATAAATTAAATTGTTAAAAATTCTAGAACTAAGTCAACGAATTAAAAATTAAAATGAATTAAAACGGAAACACAACAAAAAAATCAAAAAATAAGGATTGGTTGGTGAAGTCTTCAATTTCGATTACTTGTAAGTGTTAAAAATCACTTTATTAATTGTCAAATAAGAATTTTTAATCTTTAATCAACTGGAATTAATTCTGAAAATCTATATATAAAAAGCACCTTCATACGGATTCGAACCACTGGCATTCGGCTTTACACGCCAATGCTCTACCTATTTTCTAAAATTGTTAGTGTTGCAAATCTACGAAATGAAGGCCAAGGTGTACGTTAAAATGTTTTAAAATTCTGCGTTCATATTTCCTGAAATTTATATTTTACAGTAAGTTGCATTTAAAATGCTATTTTTGAAAATCTAAATTTCTTTTACTGCCTTAAAAAAGTTTGAAAGTACGAACAGGGAACTTTTTAAATTGCCTATCTTTATACATAATAACCTCCCCCCCCCTCCACCGCAAATTAAAGGCAAGGTGATTATAATGTGACAATTAATAAGAGTAGGAGAGTTACCAAACAGAAAATAATCACACGATTATTTGAGTTTAAATCTAAAGAACAAACCAATTTAAAATCTATGTCAAGCCTTCATAAAAATAACGACGCGTACACGTCCTGTTTAAAAACGAAACGTTTGCAACTATAGACCAAACTGTTGCAAAAATGAAAAGTGCAAACTTGAAACTTACCTTGCGTTCCCACAAGAATAAGCGGAATTTCAGCGGAATTCCTATAATGCGACATCTTGGTGTAATAATTGTAAATAGCGTTGAACGAGGACTCGTTTTCCAAGCTGAACACAAAAATGACCGCATCTACCCAGGCTGTGAACTGAAACAAAAGAATTTTTATTCATTAAACATTAGTATTAAATAATTCGAAAGGAAACCGACACGTTTTCGACTGCGAATGGAAGGGTTTAAGCATCAATTTTAAAAAAATCCACGTCATGATCGAAGCACAGAAAGTAGGGGATTCATGGCACGGAATTCATTAACAAGGTGGTGCACCCACCGTCTGATTAAATCGAATTAAAACATCCACCGTTAGGTGAACTCGATCAGGAACGATTCGTATAGGTACAGATTATATTGAGTGCGAAATTATGTCTCCGTAGCTCTACTGCCAGTAAAATTACGATCTAATTAACTTGTCCATTACGTTCACAATGTAAGCAAATTGTGATTGACGTAGAATATTTGATAGTGAGTGGATTGTAACAGCGGGTGGAAAATAAAGCGAATTGTCCTTCCTAGTCCCGACTCAATAACTCGGTAAAAAATTAATGAATCTGTCTGAAAAACAAGCCGACCATTGGGAATATAAACGAGGAGAAAAATGGATTTTTTAGGTTTTTCATTATCGTTCACTTGTTTGCTATCCAAAGCTTTTTTTTTATTCTGGGGTTTTATTATGGTTTTCTAATAATTTTATGAAGCTATGAGGAAGGTTGGCTCAATAAATTTAACAAAAATAAGTAAATACCGCCCTCAACTTTACCTACCCGCAGCAATCGATTCGTTTTCAATTTCGGCAACGAATTAACATCATTAAATTAATCAAGGATCATCTACGTTCCGGAAATTACCTTCATTAAAAGAAAACGAGAAAGTGTCTGTTTATTAATCCAAACCGTAATGATACACTTAAAACGTCTGAGTGAAAATTAAAACACGCACATACCTATAATATATTAAAAGAAAGCATCATATAATAAAATTGTGTAACATTACAATTCCTAGAAAGTAGAAATTGCATGAAGATACACTTACAGGAAACAAAAGGCAGAAAAAACGCATTCAGCAACGTAAGCAAAGTTACATTAATCTATGTTTTTAAAAAAGAATCTGTAAACAAACGCGTTCACGTACGATAAAATTACACAAAACACATTATTTTCAAGCTTTTGTATCTTAAAAGTGAAATTATGCAAGTTGAATGAATCAGATTACTTGGTTATTCAAGCTCAGTAAAAACTGAGGAACGCTTCTTCATTTTTACGTATTATTATACTTGCACGTTCGCATTTATGGACTACAAATGGTACAAAGAGAGCAAATTTAATTCGAAAACGCTGCAGCTCCTCACTCTTGGGAATAAGACGTGTATCTAATTTAGACATCAGATTGGTATAGTTGCAAACACAACTAAAATTAATTAAGTGAATCCTTTGGTTAGTCGTTTAATTTGAAAAAACCTAAAAAGATGTTTCAATTATTCATAATTTCTAGTACGTGAATTTAGTTTAAAAAAAAACAAAACACAAGGGGATATTAGATTTGAAAATAACATTTCAAATTGATTTTTAGTAGTGCTATATTGAAATTCTAAAAACTGAAAAGTGAATCAAATACTCAAAGCTAAATTCAGAAGGTTTAAAAGCTTTAAAGATTTACGCTGAAATTAAAAGAAACCTTAGTTTTAACAAAACACAGATCTTTTTAGATTTGACAACAATTGAAATTGAAAATTGAAAGTACTGAAAACTAAAATTTCAACAAAGAACCAGAACAATTTGTTTCTAAATTCAAATTACAGTTTTCAACCCTGAAAGTAACAACTTTTCAATTAAAAATCTTAAGTTTTAGGGCTACAGAGATCCCCATTGAATTTTCAATAAATTTTCAGAAACGCCCTTTGAAATGCTGAAACTCGAAACGAATTTTTGAGATTCATGGTTGTATTTATTGGAAAGTTTAAAGTTCAAAACATTTTGGTTAGTATACATTCAAGCGGAAAACATACGGTTAAACATATAATTCGAGCTGAAAATTTAAGAGGAATTTCGAAATAAATTTTAATGCCCTCAAAATAAATACCCTTTGAATGGGATTTTTAAAATTGCGACTTTTAGGTCAATCCCAAAGAATTTTGCAAAATTACCAGTGGCATTTTTAGTGAAATAATAAAACCTTAATAATAATAATTTTATTTTTTTAATGCCTTTAAGGTTTACATCAAAAACATTGGCAACGTCAAAAACAATACATAACCTAATAATACACAATTCAATTACATACAATTATAGTAAATGTTTTACAGTTATAGAGCTGATTTATTTCATAAATGACCTCGTTAAGTAAAAACTCTTTTAATGTTTTTTTAAACATTTTAATTTCATTAATTGTCTTTATGTCAGCAGGGAGTTTATTGTAGATTTTAACACAATTATAGTAGGGGCCTTTCTGAAAGAGTGCTGCCTTATGGACTGGGATTTGGAGATTATGCTGGTATCTAGTGGTCATTTCGCTATAGGCTGAAAAGTGCATCATCCTAAATCTTATCCCTTAAAACCTTGAAACTTGAAGTAAATGTTTCAAATTTATACTTGTATTAATTAACCAGAAATATTTCACGAAATTTTGGAAAATTATAAACAGTATTTTAAATTGAATTATAAATTATATAAAAATCGAAGAGGGGCTCAAGTATGCAAAGTTGAAACTACAAGCTTTAACAGTTAATTCGAACTGAAAACAGTTTTTACAATTTAAAGACAATATTTGTAAATTTTGAAAGCTTCAAAGCATAATTTCACAGTCAACAACGTAACGATTTTTCGAATTTAATTCAAAAGTTTAGAAAATGCTCATCCAAAATTTTGGAAAAAAATCAGAAATGCCTGAACAATTATTCCTTAAAATTTTAAAATAGTTTATACTTAGATGAACTGAAAATATTTAAAAGTTTGGCTTTCATAAAATTTGAAGCTGTATTCTTAGATAAATTGATAAATTATTGTATTAAAGTTTATAAGTTGCAAAAGTTGCATTTTTGAATTTTTAAAATACAGTCGATCTCTGAGGTAACAAACAACTTTTGAAATAAAACTTTGAGATTTATAAATTTTACATCTTAATCTTCAGCAAGGTATTTTAGGAAAATCCTAAAAATTATTCCTTTCTACTTGAAACACGACAGATTTTCTTTTTAATTTACACTTTTATGACCCGACAATATTCAAAAGTTGTAAGTTCAAAGGGCGTTGGAATTGTATTAAAATCGTGAAAACTGAAAAGGCAATCAAATACAAAAGGGTTAAAACGGCGACGTTGAACAATTAATTTCGACTGAAAACTTAAAAGTTAAAATTTATAATTGTTCGTTATTTCTTACAGAAAATTTCGAGTTCGTAACTATTCGACATTTTAACCTAGCTTTTCCAAACATTTTTCAGAAAATTCCTAAAATTATTCCTTAAAATTTTATACAATTTTTTTAAATACGTAAGTATACATTTTTATCAAATAATATTAAGTTCAAAGGATTTTTGAAACCTGGAAGCTAATTTTTTTTGTTGAATTGTGTTAACTTTTTAATAATTATCTAATATAAAAAATAAAACAACAAGGAACAATAATTAGAAATTTGAAGTTTAAGAAGATTGGACTACATTTTCTGGATTTTTATATGTATTATTTTAATATTCAATATCCAACCCAAAATTCAAACAAACCTTAAACATACCAAATTTCAAAATTTTCAATTTTAATTTTATACTTAAATTCGGCCATTAATTAATAATACCAAATTTCAAGAAATAATCGTTTGATGTTCTTACATTTAATGCTTTGAATTTTTTAGAAAATTCTTAAGCGAAATAAAAATACCGAAATCCCGCTTAATTTTCAATGCTTTTTTTTCTGGAAATGGCTATCTAAAAAAATTCTAATTTCATTTAAATTCTAAGACATTCATGCAAATTTTAACAACCTAAAAATATAAATCACAAAAATCCAACATTCAAGTAAATTATCAAAATGTATTTAAATCACAAAACCAATATCCATCCGTTAATTAATCCTTATTCTCGTACATATATACAATCGAAAACCCCAAATTTATCCTTCATCGACCATAATTCCAATGAAATTCGTTAATTTGTGTTAAACACACGTTCAACAAAAACCCAACAGAGCAAATCAGAGAAAATACAAGGTACAAGCAATAAAACGGATACGGATATAGGCGTAAATTTTATGGTTTTCAGCTCTTCGTCCTTTTTAACAGCGCCCAAAGGGGATCCATTGGTCACAGTTAATGAAACTGATTGCGAAATACCCTTTTTTGTACGTCGAAAAACACGGAAACACTAATCGCATTCGATGGTTGGGAAAGTTTTGTTACGGATACTGAATTCTAGATTATTCGAATAATTATTATACTGACGGTGAATGAAGATATGATTTAATGCGTACAAAAGGAAAATTTTATTAATGGAAGTAAAATAAATTATCGATGTAGAACGACTCCGGAAATTCAATCAAGGTAGGTTAAGTATTATTAAAAAGCTTTGTGGAAGTAAGCGAGTTCTTGTTTCGGTGATTTAAGGATATTGTTTTGGTAATTTAGGTAAATTTTTATTACGGTACTTTAATTAAATACTCGTTTAAACCCGGTAATATTTTTAAGGGTGTATTAAACGCCGAATTTATAGCGACATAAAAATGAGTAATTTTAGTTCGTTATAATTGAGTTTAATCCGAATAAAACTCGGGATTTGTGAATGGATCCATTTTGATATCAACTACCCTGGACAAACAAGACCGAAATCTGTTGACACAACCTTAAAATCAAGAAACTATAAAAGGGAGGAAAGTCAGAAGTGCGGAAAATTTAACGTCGTCCTGTCTTGTGCGATTTTAAATTCAAATATCAAATAACCACAATAAAAGATCATTTTATTTTAATAAAATTCAACAAAATTTGAATAATTCATCTAACTTAGCCACACCATCATTCAGAATACATTTGATTCGTAATTTTATTAATTATTAATTTAGGGCGAGGGTGGCTCGAAAATTAAACTACGCCCTAAATTAGGCTTCTAAAAAATTACAACAAACTAGCTAAAGGTTTAAACAAAGAATAATGAAAACACTTACATTTCCGCCTACAAAAAGTTCATTTCCGCAAGAAGCGGGGTAGCAAAGTAACCCTTTGGAGAGGCAGCGAGAGTCTTACTGAAACCAAGACCGACAAGTGAGCGCCGGTAGCGCCGCGGCGCCAATTCTATCCCATTCTATTAGTGAGGGGTTCTCTTTTCAATGCACTTCCTATTGCCATCTCCCACAATCGATATTCGCCCCTGTGCAACAACGTTCGCCCGTGCATAATATATACAGGGATGAGGGAACCTTAAATACTGCAGAATAAGTTCCATTATCGGCACGAAACGCATTTCAGCCAATTTGAATTTATTATGCATTCAGTAAAATTTACAAAGAAAAATATTCTTGTTGTTGGTCGGCGTTTAGGTATAAATTCTGATCTTACAAGCGTACATTGCAAGTTATTACGAAGAAGGAACACGCGCAGGGGTGGAAATGAGTTCGGAACATCGGAAAATACATGCTCTGTGGGAGATCTAAATTATTATCTATCGTCATTATTTTACATATTAAGAGTATAGAAAATAGAGACTTTGCAGGAAATTAAAACCCTCAGATCGATTAATGTCGTGATTTCAAAATTCAAATTTTAGAAAGCATGGCTCGGGTAAAGGGGGAAGAAGTTGCTGGGTAAATTAACTTCTACTGTGTTGACAACCGACTTCATTTTCCCTTGGCAAGTGACAAATATTTTCACTTGGTTTCATAAGCGGTGGGAAATCCTGAAGCAGGCAAGGTTTGAGGCTTAAGGAAACTAAATTTTTAGCTAGAACAGTTTTTAGAAAATCTCGTGTTTTAAACTCAGCCATTTTCTTTCCTTGTAGGAATAAAAATCCCGGAATTTTTTAGCAATCTTTAGCCGACGCAAAGCCAAACATCTTAACAAAAGATTTTGAAAATTTTGAAAAACATTCTTTTTAACTTTTGAACTAACAATTTTCAAACGTAAAAATACCTAAGTTGATAAAAATAGCACGACAATCTCCAGATACATTGATATTTTTCGAAATGTGGTGTTAGCTAGGAAGATTTTTAAATATTATAGCTAAGGTTCACCTTAAAATCTACAGGCCGATCTTACTATCTTCTGATGAATTTAACTTTCGGATATTTACTAGGAAAATAATATTGTGTTAATAACTTAGAAACATATTTGGAAGTTAAAATTACAGGTCATGAAAAGATAAGCTCTTCTTCTTCTTCTCCTCTTAAATCCTTTTACCCATAGGGTGTCGGATTTTTAACTTTTTCTAATCCACTCCTTAAAACTTTTCTTGTCCTTTGCTATTTTTCTTAGTTCTTCTATACTTTTGCCTCTGGTTCCGCTTCGCTTTACTATCTCGTTCAGCCATGTCTATTTGGGCCTCCTTCTTTTTTTTTTTTATTAATTTTGATTCCATTATCTTTTTCGGTATTCTAATCACATGTCCATACTATTCTAATAATCTATCGTCGTATTTTCGGATTATCTGTTTTTGTTGAAGTTGGTTTCTGATGACTTCATTTCTGATGTGGTCTTTGTTTGATTTCCTAGCATTCATTTCCACAGCTGAAATTCTGCTTTCATATTTTTGTTGTAGAACCCATGTCTCCCTTGCGTATAATAACGATGAAACAGAAATGGTTATACATATATATGAGTAACTAAGTTTTTTCATTGATTTCGTTTTTGCCAAAAATTGTATTGTTAAAGGCGTAGTGAAGGGTTTTTCAATAGTCACGCTCGATCTTTGGCAACTGCGCACGACCAAACCGAGAGTGGCACAACTGTAATAATTATTTAAGAAGCGTGTTCAGTTAGGCTGGTTTAGCCTAAGGTAACAGGATACTATCAAATCGACACCGTTTGGACATGGGCGTTCTGTGTGAACCAAAATAAAATTCGTCGACTCGACACAAATCGTCCCGTCTGTTTTTACCCTTAGTCTTGACATTTAACCATGGAACGATCGCTACACGATTCTACAACGCGTGGAAATTTATCATCAAAATCAGCGCTCTGTTCGCCAAACGTTCCGTGCGCTGCGTCGAATTTATGGTTTCCACGGCCGTCCCGTCGAATAAGTTGGAAACAACCGGGTCGTTGGTAGACCACATAACGCCTGTACATCAACGAAACGCAAGATCGATTGAAAATATTGTTGCCGACCAGGACAGTGTGCGTGAGAACCCAAGACAGTCCATTCCGCGCCGTGCGCAAGAACTGGGCATTTCTCCGACATAAACTTGGCGAATTATGCGTCGGGACTTGGGTCTTCACCCGTATAAAGTACAATTAACTCAAAAACTGAAGCCCAACGACCATAAACAGCGCCGTGTATTCGCTGACTGTGCTCTAGAGCAGTTGGAAACTGGTCCTGCTTTTGGGCGAAAAATTATCTGTAGTGACGCGGCTCATTTCTGGTTGAAAGGCTTCGTGAACAAACAAAATTGTCGTATTTGGAGCGACAAAAACCCACGGGAGATTCATCAGGTTCTACCCCATTCTGAAAAAGTCACTGTTTGGTGTGGATTTTGGTCCGGCGGAATCATCGGTCCATATTTTTTCGAAAATGCGGAAGGAGTCGCACTCACTGTCAACGGCGATCATATTGGGCGATGATAACCAATTTTCTTTGGCGCAAATTGGATGATATGGATATCACAAACATATGGTTTCAATAAGACGGCGCTACGTGCCGTACTGCATCGATACACTGAATTTTTTGGATGAGAAATTCGAAGGCGTTATATCGCGAGGTGGAGACATCCACTGGCCACTCAGATCCTGTGATTTACCGCCATTACATTTTTTTGTGGAGCTACGTGATATCTCTGGTCTATGCCGACAAACCAATTTGATGGTGACCCTACATTTAGACTCTGCAACGAGGAACCAGAAACTGCAATGCACATACTATGCAACTGTGATGCGCTGGCTGGCAAAAGACAACGCATATTCGGACTTCCACATATGGAACCGGAGGACTTCAATACACACCCCGTGAGTGACCTGTGCGCTATGCTGCAGGGAATCAAGATCACGGACAGGGTGAGCACAATAAGCCTTGTAGGCTGCAGTGCCTCCGGAACCAAGGGTAGACGGATCCAGGGAAAAAAAAATCCGACAAACCACAGACGATCGCCTCCCTGAAAGCCAACATCAGTCGCGTCATTGATGATATTGAGCCACTTTTATACGAGAATGTCATCGAAAATTGGATCTCCAGAATTCAAGCGACCCAGCGGAGCCACGGCGGCCATTTGGCTGAATTAGTTTTTGAAACATAATGTCATCGAATATGCTTCAAAATAAAAATAAAAGTATGGCGATATCACTTACACAACTTGTTTTATTTAATATCAAAGATCCAGCGCTGGAAATAAAAACCCTTTATATGTTTGTTGCCTTTCTGGTTTTGTGAGATATATCCGTTTCGATATTTCCATCATTTGTCATGGTAGATTCCTAATATTCAAACGTTGTGACTACTTCTAACTTTGTATCAAGATAGTTTAATTTTGATGTTAGTATTCTCCTCCACTTTGTTAGTTATCATTACTTTGCTTTTATCTGGATTTATTTCCATTTTAAGTTTTCTAATTTCCCCTGTACATATATTTAGTAGCTTCTGCATTTTCCTTTGGGTATCCGCTATGATCACCACATCGTCTGCATATACTAAAGAATCAATTTGAATCGGTTGCATATTTCTGAATCCTACAATTGTCTGTAGTTCTTTTATTTTATTCTTAGTATTTTTTATTATTCTATCTATAGCTACAATGAATAGTAGGGGACTTAGAGTATCGCCTTCCTAAACTCCCTTTTTTAAATGAAAACTTACTGGTCGTTGTCAATTCAGTTGTATTTTTGCTGTAATATTTTTATATAGTGAGTTAATAATTTTGATTATTTTCTTTGGTACACTTAGTTGTTTGAGGCATTTTTGTAGAGCTTTCCTGCATACTGTATCGAAGGCTGCCCTTAAGTCTATAAAGGTAAGTATAAGTTGTTCACCAGTCTGCATTCTTTTCTTTATTATATTTCTTAATGTGAAGATATTATATACCGTTTGTCGACCTTTTCTAAATGCCGCCTGTTCGTCTTCCAATTTATCTTCAACATGTATTCCCAACTTCTCTTCAATTATTCTTGTAAATGTTTTGCATGCCACTGATGAAAGACATATAATATAGCACGATAATTGTCACATATTAATTTTCTCCCTTTTTGTATACAGGGTCAGGGGTTATTTTGGTGTGCAGCTCTAGCTTGTTTGTGCAGCTCTAAATTTCAAATGTGCAGTTCTAATTTTTAATTTTGTGCAGTACAAAATAAAAATAATTTTATGATTAAAAATTTTAAATAAATCAAAATAAATTAATGGCTTTGGCTACTTGCTGCTCGCTTAGTTTTATCGCCATCAAGCACAATTCAATTTTTTTTAATTACCCATCCCTACACATCACGAACTATCATTCCTCGCAATTATGCGTATAAGTCAAAAATCACTCTGTATATCATAATTTTCAATAAACATATTATTCGAATTTATTGAATTATTACTTGCATGATTTTAAATTTTCAGAAATTAAAAATCCCCCTTCTTACCTAACTATCTGAGTTCAGTCAGGCCAATTTGTGCAGTTCTAGATTATCCTCAAAATAACCCCTGTACAGGGTGTATGAAAAAAGCCGACAAATAGTAACATCATGAGAAACTACATCAAAAACTGAACAAGAAGCTTCAGGCATTTTGGCATCAAACTCATAGTTTCCACAATATCTTCGATTAAAGTTTCTTAAATTTGGCAACGTTGCTACAACTTCACTTTTTACCATTGTTACTATTTACAATTAAAAAATAATAAACTAAACCAAAAAAAACAAATTTTTATTCAAAACTAGATAACAATTTATAATAACTGTTCAAAATGACCCCCTCCAACATCTCGACACATTCTCATTCGGCGAATGATGCCGTCATTCATGGTCTGTAACATATTATTTTCTCTTATTGTGGCGACTGCTTGCTGCATTCTTTCTATCAGCTGATCTTCTCTGTTTATTTCTTCTTGGTAGACGTGCTCTTTTAAAGTTTCCCATAAGAAGAAGACAGCTTAAATCCGTACTTCTTGCACACCACTCTGCCGACCCACTTCGTTCAATCCATCTCTCAGAGAACTCCTCATTTAACCAGTTTCTTGTTTGAATTCCCCACTGAGCTGGTGCTCCATCCATTTGGAACCACATACTTCCTCTGGTTGCTAAAGGGATGTCTTCTAATAAATCCGGCAAGTTGTTAGTCAGAAACTCCACAAAATTGTTTGCAGTTAAACGTTGGGGTAAAATATTAAATATGTGGCCCTATTACAGTGTTTTTCTATTGCTTTTCCTCTTTTGTCAATTGTGTTTCCATGTGTGTCTAATGGTTTTCCAATGATTCTATATTAGTAGGCTTGTTTTGTCATTTGCAACATAGCTTTGACGTTTCATAATCTGGAAAGTCATTTGCTAAACAGGGAAATGCAATTGACAAAAGAGGAAAACCAAAAGAAAAACACTGTAATGAAGTATGAAGGATTCCGGCTCAAAAGTTTACACTAAATCGCACCTGATGATGGGTCTGATAAATAGCATGGGGGTTCTCGTCACTCTATTGGTGCCGTTGCGAGTAAAAGTGGGTTCATCCGTCCAAAACACAACAAAATAATGAAACAAACGGACAATTTTCAAAATTATTAAAACAGACAAGCAATTGCTGACAAGTCAAAATGACAGGAAAGCAATGTTGATCTAAATAAAAACGTTTTCGAATTTTCCAGTAGTTACTTAGAAACAGTGCAGCGTTGCAAAACCTTTTAAAGCTTTCAGAAGCAAAGAATTTGCTTTAATTGAAAACACATTACAGCCAAACTCCAAGCAAAAAATGCTAAAATACTAACCAGTTGTGTTTCCTGTTGCCTAAACTATGACCAGTCATTGTCATTTAATAATAATTCGCCCTATTAAAAGAATTAGTATCCTACTTAAGACTATCAATTACTCGATAACTAGAGGGTTGCCAGCAAAATGGGACTAGAGTTTTTTGTTTACTTCTTAATGCTGCTTCCCATGGTGTGCCTATTTGTCGGCTTTTTTCATACACCCTGTATAGGCAGTATTAGTTATCCCAGATCCCAGTCACGAGGAATTTTATTTGTATTCCATATTTCGGTGTAGATTTCTCAAAGCCAGTTTATCCCAACTTCTCCTACAAATTTTAGCATTTCCGGGCGAATGTTATCCTCTCCACACGCCTTTCCTGTTTTTATTTTTGATATCGCTTCTACTACCTTCTCTCTATTAATCGTGTCTCTTATGTCATCTTCCTCAATTTCTTCTATATATTCTGTTTCGTGTTCATTTTCTGAAGTATCAAATTTTTGGACAAAGTACTCTTTCCATACTTCTAATATTTTTGTAGTATTTGCTTGTAACTGATCTTGTGTATCTTTTATTCCATAATTTTCTTTTTTAGTACAGCTCTAAAACTGATTAATTCTAGTGAAAGCTCGAAATTAAAACTTTGGATTCAGGTTGCTTGAAGTCCATTAAAAAATACTGCAAAAGACTCCTTTTATTCTTTTTGATACTTAAAAAAAAGCGAAACATAGATTTCATTCTAGAACTGAAGGTGTAATATCACTGAAGGCTGAAATATTTTAAAAATCTAATTTAAATATTTTGAGAATTTTTAAATAAACCGGTAACTATGAATTTTTTTGAAATTAAACGATAAAACGAAATATAAGGAAAAACAACAGCTTTTAAAAAATTAATTTTTAAACTTTTTAATCTTTTGACTTAACTTACAAAAGTTTCCAAGCGGAAATCATCTGGGCTGATCTTGTTTGAAAATTTAAAATTAGCAGTCAAATAAATGACAAACACCGAATGAAAATGTTCGAAATTAATTTATAAAAGGCCAAATTTTTGCAACTTAAAGCTCAAAATTTCTCAAGCAAAATTATTCGAAACTCAAGCATTAAAATATCTAAGCTTAGAAGTAGGAACACCACTTCAAAGAATTAAAATCGAAGTTCCCAAAATCCGGGAATAAAATTTAAAAAATATAATGTTTGGTACTTTTAATGTATTTTTTTTAAACCTGCACGATCAGATCACTTGCACAAATTTATTTTATTTATAAAGCTGAATTTATCATCTCCACGAATAATTATCTTACAGTGTTTTTCTTTTGGTTTTCCTCTTTTGTCAATTGTATTTCACTATTTCTCAAAACTATTTCCTATCTCTATTAAACAGAGTGCTGTGTTTGTCAAACAATTTCCTTTTTTGGCAGAAACGTTTCTTTATTTGTCAAATCAATTTCACATTATGTATTATTAAATTTAAAAAAAAGAAGAAAATCATTTGCAATAACGTAAAAGAGTTTTCATAAATAGTGAATTTCATTTGACATATTACTGTCAAAATGACGTAAATCTGAAATAGTTTTGAGAAATAGTGAAATACAATTGACAAAAGAGGAAAACCAAAAGAAAATTACTGTATAACAAAAACCGAAACCCATTAATATTCAAACTAACAAAAGCAGTATTTTCGATATTAATTTAATCAATAGAAGCACATTAAACCCATACGAAGCTTACAAAAACCGTTTAAATATTCACCATTTCACTAAAATAAACCCCATTAAGGGCTGGGGAAAAAGTAGGACAAGCTTCGATCTAAAAATACAGGTTACTGTTTGTTTAGAACGGCAGACTGTTAAAACAATTTTCATCCTATTTTTCTAGGGTTCCCTGTAATATTTAGCAATTTTCTTGCGTTCAAGCCAAGTCCAGGTTATTGATTGAAAATCAAAGTATTTATTATAACAATTGTTAATTTTTTTATTATTTATTGCGAACTAACCTCGTTGTTTCGACATCTACAGTTGTAAGATCATTACAGAGTTTATTATTGTAGATGTAAAATATACTGAAACGGAAAAAAATAATATTTTTTAAAAATAATAAGAGCATTTAGATATCTGCCAATTCGCAAATCAAATAAAAGATCTTCTCAAATGAACACCGCCAGAATACCAAAAATTAATTTAAATTACGTTCCTAAACAATGTGGATGAAAATTTATCGACCATGACGTGTATCAGTTAACCAAAAACAGTTATACCCGACTTTGAAATTCACGGTTACTTAAATAAACAGAGTATGTTTGATAACTAAAGATTAATCAAATTAATCCCGTGTAGTAACACAAAGGTTTCTACTTGTACGAGCGTTACAAATTAGCAAATTACACAAAAGCGTTGAAACTATTCCTGTTTTAGTTCTGCTAAGCCAACTTTGGTTGTCTGATTTAATTCACGAAATATCTTAATTTAAAACTTAACGAGAAAATAGATATTTGGAGTGGAAGATAGGACTTTAACGATGTACGAGGGTTTAAATTTTTTCAATTTGAACTCCGGAAACGAATTTTTACAATTTTTCTGATCAAAAATTTTCGACTTCAAAAACTTTAATAAATATTACCTATATTTAATGTTACTACTTTATACATTTAGTTAAAAATAGTTTAATTAATTTTTAATCTAAAATATTAAGCCAATTTTAAAGCTGAAAATATGAATTAAAAAAAGTCAACATTTTCTAGAAGTTCTGAAAATTCAGAGCTGAATTCAATAAATTTTACCAAACTGGAAATTTTCGAATTTTTTCGCTTCGTTTCAATAGAATTTTTGGTTCTTGAATCCACGATTCAAAAATGTACAGCTTGGAATCTTTGAGGCTTTTCTTGCTGAATTTATCAATGAAATTTCAAACTTTCTGCTGGAAGAAAACCAGTTGTTAGCCCCATTTATTTTATAAAAATTTCAAGTAAATTCTTTTGCGTTCTTTATCTTTATCAACCGCGAATTGGAAGTTTCAAAATGTAACCCTTAAAATCCGAGGTTTTCAGTTTGATTGATGTTTTTAAAAATACTAAAAATTAGCTGGGCCAAAATTAACCTTCGCACGGGCGAAACACCTAAAAATGGCACAAATATTGCTACGTAACATTTATCAGCTTATCAGCAGACGATGACACAGTTTTATTTTTCTATTTTTATCACGAATTACAACAGCACTTTATATAAAAATTATTCAGAGTTTGAAGGTTTGGAATTATTGTTGTATTGGAATCACGATTCTACTGTACTTCACAATAAATCTGAATGATTTTATAATTACAGACTAGCTAAATACTCGTATATTCAAAATCAAATAATGATAATTCAAAACTAAAGTTGAATCCTTAATTACAATTTTATTGGTGTAAGGATTGAAGAATATGTTGTTTAGGAGAATATGTTTATATTTACAAATCTTTCAAAATTCATTTCCATTCATTAAGAATTTTGTTGTATAAAAATATGTATTTCAAATGCAAAAAGAATAAGGAATGGCAATTCCAGACTAATTAAGTTAGTTGATTGTTATTTACTTGCAAAAACGAAAATTCCCAAGGGAAAAACTAATAAACTTAAAAATAAATAAGATCAAGTTACTTACAAAGCTAAAAAGCAAGGAGCTTAAATTTCAGTTGCAAATTAAAAATCATAAATAATCAAACTTCTGACTCCTAAGCTTATTTTCAAATAAATTCCAAACGCAGCGTTTTGTGTAATCAAAAAACAAGGAAGATTATTAAATGACGATTTTTCTTCTTCGGGGGTCGTTCAATTTTGACCCGGCAACATAACGACCAATAAAAGCACAAAGCCAAAATAAAAACCGCCAGATTAATAAAGTGAGGACAATATCACAACAATGAACTAACTTTATTTTCCGCATTTAGAAGTTTTGTTGAAAAGCGCAAACGCCAGCATTTCAAGATTACAGGAAGTTTACACGTCTCGATTTATCCTTTTTCCGACTGATGTGATTTTTCAGACTTTCAGCAGATTTCTACGAGGTAAACAACATACTTTGATGGATATTTTGGTGCTTGGATGTAAAGGTTTTCATGACAATTACAGGGAAATTCATTTAAAATACATTGAAAATTTGCCAATTTAAAAAGGATTATTGGATTGGCTAAAAAATAATTTTAGACCTTAATCTTCCTTTAAGCGAAAATTCGACCAAAGTAGACACACAACATATAAGCAACACATAAGCAAATATCAGGTTGTAAACAATGAAACCAGATGTTATCTAAATGTCAGAAAGCCAATGTCACAAGATAGTAATCAGCAGCAAATGGCAACAATACGAGCAAATTTTTCTTTAAAAAAATAACAGCATTGTCATGTAAGACAAGAAGAAAAACAAAAGAATTCGCCTTGCAGGTAACGTCCACGAGGTAAAATATGGCTCGTCCGTTTTGTGATATCGTGAGGCGCCAGACGGTTCTGTAGCTATCTTTATTAAAGATACATTATTCCTTTAGCTACAGGTTGCATTTATCGACGATAAATATAGTTGGTAGACGCTGTTATAAGTTCAAACATACAAAACCTGTTTCAAATTGTACACCGAATGCCATTTGAACAGTTGCAAATGCCACTTAGATCTCATTTTATACCAGATTGTTAGTTATTTTTGTTTTTGACATCGTTAACCTTAATAATAGGAAATAGTCTGATGGTTTATATAAGTTGTTACGTAAAGTACTTTTTGCTTTAGAGACACCTAATTCAAAAGTGATGCATTACTAAAGCCAGAAAAATAACAAAATAAAACTGAGCCCTGTGTTAAAAGCTTCAATTTTTCTTGGTTTGCATATCCCAAGTCGAGAAGGCTATCTACACAAAATGGCGAGTTTAATTCTGAAAATTCGACAAAGAATTCAAATATTGCATTTAAAAATTTTAACTTTAAAATAAATCTAGAAATTAGAGCCTCTGAAAATCTTTTGAGATTCTTTCAGCATTCGTAACTTTAGTGACTTGATTGAATCAATTAATTCAAACCAGGCAAAAAAACCTATTCTGAACGACTCACAAATTTATTTGAATTTTTTAGCTTTTACTCCTGCGAACTTTTTAATGCTATCATGAATTGAACTTAAATGAATTCCTAGTAAAAAATTCAAAATTTCGATATTTTAGGAATTGATTTCAATTACCTTAAATTTTTCATATTTTCATTTAAAAAAACGAATACTAAAATTTTAATAATATGTTTATAGGGGAAAAGAGGTTTAACATCTCAAAATTTCAAGTGGTAAAACAGTAAGAATGCAAAAATTGAAGAAATTTAACAAAATTACCTCAAATTCTCTGTTTTATTAAACAAAAGTTTTCTGATGTTTGATTTTCATCATCGAGAAGAAGTCTATGTTTGTCGCGAATAGTTATTGTGAATCCGCTATGCGGCTCTTTAATTTAAAAATGCGACCGTGCAATAGATTTCAAAGCAACTATTTCAATTGTTAGTGTAGAGAATTGACGCTATCCCGGGGAGCGGCTGCCGTAGCTCAATGGTTAGAGCGTGGGAGCGTTTATCCTTGGTCGGTGGTTCGATTCCCCGCGGTAGTATCATTTTCTACAAATTGAAATTTTAATTTAAAAGTTTTCAAATTTATTAATTTTCTCTACAAACAAACATTAAAATGTTTGTTAATTTGTTTAAATAAAAATAAAAGAATTCTTCACTGAAATCGAAAAATTTGAAGCATCATGGAAATTCTTCAAAATTACCTCGAGTTTTTCGTCTTTCTTACTGAAAATTTCAGTGAAAAATGTTTCAGTATTTTAAAGTTTAAGGACGAACAATATAATTTTTAATTACACTGGCCAACAAAGTTTTTACCCTAAGTCAGTAACTGATAAAACTAAACAGCATATATAAAGTACAAATTATTCGAAAAGCGGCAGTATTGGCTTAGCTCTGGTTACGGAGAAAATGCAGGTTGAGACTTATTGCAGACGTGATGTTACTCGATCACTCAAGGAAAAAAAAACAGAAGAAAAACTAAAAGAAGGTATTTTTGTTGGACCTCAGATACGAGAAATAAGAAGTGATAGAATATTTGAAACCAAATTAACAGCACGGGAAAAAGCAGCGTGGGTGTCCATGGCACAAGTTTCTACCAGTTTCTTGGGAAACAAGAAAAGCAGAAAATTACAAAACTTTAGTAATGGATATGATACAAGCATTTCACGGTGCTGGCTGCAATATGTCCCTTAAAGTGCACATTCGACATTCTCACTTGGACTTTTGTACGGAAAATATGGGCGACGTTAGTGATGAGCACGGTGAGCGCTTCCACCAAGACATTTTGGGAATGGAAAAACGGTACCAGTGCAAATAGAATCCCATTATGTTAGCAGATTACTGTTGAACGTTAAGAAGGGAGGCTGTGGATGTTGTTTATAACAGACATTATAATATTTGTCACATTTCTAATTGTAAGAATTTGAAACATACAGTAAAGTATGTTATAAACAGAAAAATCTTTTCATTAAAATCCAAACGAAATTAGAGCTAACTGGACCATCTACCTTTTATTAAAATAAATGTTTCTATGTTTTCTATTAAAATTAGTATACGTCATTTCATGGCAAAACCAAAAGTTGAAATTAGTTGGCCAGTGTTATTTATCATGAGGAAAATAAGGAGACCCCAAAATTTCCAGATTTAATAACCCAGAAAATCAAAACTAAAAGAGTTCAAAAGTTTCTCGTTGTGGAAATTTATCATAATTTGTTTCAAGATTTTCATCTTCTTAAAGAAAATTCCATAAACATTTCCAAATTTATTAATTTTTCATATAAATGAACATTAAAAATGTTGGTAAATTACTAGCGAGTGAAAGAAAGTCTAATAACTAAAATTTTCATATTTCAGGGTTGAAAGCATTCAACATTGAAATGGAAAATTACTAAGAATTGCCCCGAGTTTTCCGTCTTTAATTTGAAAAGTTCAGCAAAAAATTA
The DNA here is from genome assembly GCA_963082815.1 of Melanotus villosus. Classification (NCBI taxonomy): domain Eukaryota; kingdom Metazoa; phylum Arthropoda; class Insecta; order Coleoptera; family Elateridae; genus Melanotus; species Melanotus villosus. Next base: position 57,104,661 of record OY720418.1, on the reverse strand, counting down.
CCCAATTAATAAATGTTTCTTATAAACGGATATTGAAAATGTTGTTACTCTATTCATCTAGACAAGGAGTTCAAATTACTAAAGTTCAAAACTGACAAAATTTCATAATATACGGAAATTGATCAGAATTACTTTCGGTTTTCCATTTTTGAAAGAAAAATTTTAACGAAACATATTAATAGTTATTTTTTCTATAGCAACTGTTAAAGTGCTATTTTATCTATTAATTTGAGTAGATAAAGTAGCACTTTAACAGCAAGGGTAGATAAAGTACTACTTTAACGACTGTACGCCCATACTAATGACATTTTAAAACGTGACTCGATTTGTAATTTTTTAAACGTCAATGTCAAATAAATGTCAAATAAAATTTATTTTATAATTTTTTTCCTTTAAAATAAATGCTATAGAAAAAATAGAGTATTATACACGACGATAAAATTTAATTATCTTCTCGAGCGTAATTAGCGTCGAGACGCCCCCTCGAAGATAAAATACAATTTTATCTTCAAAGGTGTTTTTTTGGCGTCGAGACGTCAGCCGAGACGCTAATTACGCTCGAGAAGATGATTAAATTTTATCGTCGTATATGATATTCTATTTTTTTTAATAGCATTTATTTTAAAGGAAAAAAATTACAAATAAATTTTATTTGAATATAACATTTGACATTGACGTTTAAAATTATTACTAATCGAGCCACGCTTTAAAATCTCATTAGTATGGGCGTTGCTAGAGTTAGGTACATTGCATTTTAACCGCAAGGGTAGATAAAGTAATAAAGTATTAGTTTATCTACCCTTGCAGTTAAAATGTTATTTGACCTTTTGATTTGAGTAGAACAAAGCACGCTTTAACATTTGCCATAGAAAAAATTTATTAATTCGGCCTAAAAACCAACCCTAAAATCTCTGTTTAAACTTTGGCTTAAATTGAAATACGAACTCTAAATTGTACCAAAAAGTATCCCATCTGATTATTAAACTGCTAATTTTCCTGGTTAGAAAAATTCAGGAAATTACTAAAAACAAACATAACCAACTAAATAAATAAACAATTAGCTAACAACTGAATGAACATATAATTTATTTACGAGGCAGGAGAGTTTAACAATTCAAATTTTTAAATTTACGATTCGATCAGTTTTCAATTTTTTTTAAGATTATGCAGTCTAATGACAGCAAACTTTATTTTAAAAACTCCCACAAGTACTGAAATTATTCTAAAGGACAAATTTCCCCACTGAATTGAAATTATAATGAAATAGATAAACTTAACTTCAAACGATTTAAAAGTATTAAAATATAACGTTCGTTTGATTAGTTTTAATTTAAAATTCAGTTCTGGAAAGTCCCTAAAATCTTATCAAAACAAAGACTAAAACTTAAAATAATCAACTTTAACTTGTTTAGGAGAATTTAATGCCCCAAATAATTACTACGTAATGTTGCTACATGAATTCTGTAAATATAATATTAAATTGAAACATTGAAACATTTACAGCTTGGAACCTTTAGAGGCCTTTTTTTACTGAATTTATCCCTGAAGTTTCAATTTCTTTTCTGCTGTAAGTAAACCAGTTATTTTATAGAAATTTCAAGTAAATTCTTTTGCGTTCTTTTTACTTATCAACCGCGAACTGGAAGTTTTAAAATGTAATCCTTAAAACTTAAAAAAAAAAATCAAATTTAACTTGTTCAGGAGAATGGAATGCCCCAAATAATTACTATGTAATATTGCTAAATGAATTCTGTAAATTAATCTTCAATTGAAATATTGAAAATAACCTCTGATTTATTTCATACGCAAGTCTTAATACTTTGATCAATAAAACAGCTCACAAATTCCAAATTTGATTTAAATAATGCAGGTTTTAAAAAATCCCAATTATTTTATTTGTGCCGTGAACTAAAAAGCTTAAGAGGAAATTTTCTTTTTTAATTTCAATTCACATGGCCTTATTACATACAGTTCAATCTGTATATTATTTAAAGTTAACTATTTTTTGAGTTGCAACTTAGAAGAATGCCATTTTATTTACTCCCTTAATGAAACAAATTTGTTTGGACAACGAAGTTGCTTACAATAAATACTGATTAAAACAGAAACCTCTAAACATTTAAATTATATTTAACAACTCGTAACAATATTTTTACGTTAGTAATTGGAACAAAATACTTTCTTATGTAACTCCGGATAAATTTAGATCATGTGAGTTCAATTTTCAGGATTTATCTTTAATACTTGTAATACAAATAAAAGGAAGCACTTGACCATAAAATTATTTTGGCCTTCCCAAATTAGAAAATAGTTTGAACAATAATAAACGACCTTGCTTTCCTAATATCAACAACTCACGGTTATTGCATTACTGTAGCCTGAACATTTACTAATTAATAAATCTGTTTGCGAATTTGATGGCCTTAAAATTTGAAATTTTTCTATCTAACACAATTATTTTTTCCTACAACTGTCAAAAAATGTTGACATTGTCGCATCAATTTTAATGTGCGAAATAGGCCATTTTTTCATGGTGATGTTTTCTTAATGTTGCCTTGACGACGAGCGACAAAGTGTTTCCCGCACATGCGCGGGAAAGATGATACAGAATTTTTAAGACGTAAAAACTAAGTCAAATAATAATTTTATTTAAAAATTTAAATATACAAACATTAATCACGCACAGAATTTAAAGTAATAGTAGTACAATTAGTACAATTATTAAAGTTTATCCCAGAGGTAGATGCTGCAGATGTTATGGATAAATTTTCTTCCACAACTGATTTAGCTGGAAACGTTCTCGTGTAAAACACAAAAACGAATAATGTCAATTCTCAAACAATATACCTTCGTTTCCAAGGGTACTTCTAAAATTTACATTTCAATTTCGTTTCCCATATAAATTGACAGGTCATACTTATATTTTAATATTATAAAAGAGTTGTAGGAAAAATAGTGTGTGTACCACGAGCGCAAAATGACATTGCTGCTCTTGCATAATTGAAGCTCTCAGCTGCGCTTCGAGCTTCAAACTTTATGCGCGAGCAGCAATGTAGCATTTTGCGCTCTAGGTACACAAATAACTATTTAAATATCAATGCAATTGGTATCCGCAAACCTAGATCTCAGGCAATAAATATTTTAAATAACAATGATACACCACGTTATAAATATTTTATTAAACATGAACTGGCGAAGTACAAAATATAGGTATCTCATTCGATTTAAGCTTAAATAAATACAATGCGATGCCTTCAAAATCAGAATTGTTCACTAAAATCAAGCACGAATGTTCAAATAAAATGCACCGATAATTTAAATAAATTTAATAAGAAGTTCCAACACAACCAAACAAAACAATAAAAACGTTATCCTCAAGGTTTAGCTCGTGTAAATTTACTATTATGCAGTCTTTAAATTCCAACGAGCTTCACGTTGTTTATAAATAAATATTCGCAATTCCTGCAAGTAGAGATTAATTATAATGTACACGGCGTAAATATTTTTCAATAAATTTCAGTGCACCGGAATATGCAATTAAGCTGTTTTAATAAAATAAATGATATGCCGCATGACGCTGATCGACTTCTTCTGCATACAAATTAAGTAAAACTGGATAAATTGTTGTTCACGGTCCAGAGAAGGATAAACGGAAAGTAATTTAATTATTTAATAGTTAATTATTTATTAATTTTAATATATGAGAGAGCTGGTTGGATTATTAAATTAATGTGTATATTGTGAAGTTTTTGTTTCGGTTAAAGCTATAAATTTTTAATTAAGAAATGATTAAATAATTTTAGATTTTAAAAACCAAAAATAAAATTTAAGGTATAAAAGTGGAAAATTCATTAAAAGCTTCGAAGTTTCAAAAAAAATCGGAAACTCAAGGAAAACTCATTTTTAAACCTTTAAAAACCCCCACACGTACGACACGCAAAAGATATCTTTTAACTTTTAATTTTTGAAACTGATCAATAAGACCTTTAAAAAATATAACAAATTTTGACCTAAACCCGAAAACAATCAAACATGGTTTCTCAAATTTTCACGTCAAGTCAATTTCCTGAAAAATGAGCTCATTTTTCAAAGTCTTTATCCTGTCACACACGTTAGAAATGTGTGCTTCCCCCAACATCGGTGAAAAACGACGTGAAGTGCGTGCTTGCGTGACTTCAGGTAAACATAAACGTGATTGAAGCGACGCCCAACGCCGAGGCGCCACATTTACAGACACTTGGCGCCATCCAGTCTTTTTCATGCCGTTTTTTAATTGATAAAGGTAAAGATTAAAGAAAACCATGCGATCCTTAAATTGCACCCGAATGAATAATGAAACCTTGTTTAATGGCCCATAAAAATTAATTTAATATTTTTCCACTTCGGTAACTTTAATTTGGTTCACGTTGTTATTTTTATTGAGGGGACAAATTTAATAATGAATTCAACTTTTTTTTGGAAATTTAGTTTCTATGCATAGGATGCACTGTTTTGGAGAACACTCTATTTTAACGAATTACGAATGTTCTAAGTTTATAGAAAAATATCACTACGAAGAGATTCCAACTGCTGCAGTATTGGCGCGTTGAGCCAGGGTTGGGTGGTTCAAATCTCTGCGGAGGTAAGTACCTAATATTTTTCCACTTCAGAATTTTTTTAATTCGTTAAAATACACGAAACTTCTGAATTAAAACGACTTAAGACAACAAAGGTTAAATTTTAAGTTTTTATCCCTGTGAGGTAAAATTAAACAATTGTAACTGTAAAAACTAATTACACCAGTAAATGATAGATCTGTTAAGGTGTTTTTGTTTTGCTTTCTTGTTAGCTGCAGCTTTCTCGACCGTGACAAATTAATTGATAGTAGGAAATACCATTTACAGAATGGTGTACTTGTTCAATAACACCCTAGGCGTTCTCGAGTCGGTTGTGTTAGGAGTTCATAAATGATGCACCGCGATAGAAACTTCCATAGTGCATTAATCTCTCTTAGAGGTTAATTATGGACTCGGGTTATACACTGAAACAGATTCATTTAATTGTTTATGGATACACTGAGAATTTCAAAGATTCAGGCTTCGCTTCTGACCGCAAGAAAATGTAATAACTAAATACGTATTCTGCCCTTTTATTCACTTTAAAAATTGCACATTAATTAACGTAATTAAAATGTCGCAGGTATAATTCTGTAGAATAGACTTCATAAACAAGAATCCCTGAAGGTCCTTATATTAATCAACCAGTTAGGAAAATATAACAAACTGCAAATCTGAAATTTGAACGCAAAATAAATATCGAAACAATTTGTCTAAATTTCAATGGTGGAATTTCAGGAAAGGAAACCACAAAATACATTACGCAAACCCGAAAGGGAAGAAAAGTGTTTGAAATTTTAAATTTAGAGCTTCCGAAAAGCCCAAGCTATCTGAAACGTTAACTTTACGAGATGTTACAATTTAATAAAAAATGTTTCAAGAAAAAGTTTCTGAAATTTTCAGTTTTTATTTCCTAAAATTTAAGCTGTGCACTACAAAATACGAACTATAAAAAATAATTTTTGAAGTAAAAAATACACTTTCCAGAGTCATAAAATAGCTTTTTCCAGAGAACTCTTAAACTTCAACTCTGAAGTTTTCAGTTCTGAAATTTAAGCTGCAGAAAACTAGCCGCCACGAGCTCCAAAAATTTATTTTTTAAGTGGAAAATGCACTCTTAAAAGACATTGTCTAAATAATTCACAAAATCCAAATTAAAAAAGTTACATTCTAAGAGGAAATATAAATTAAATTTCAGTTAGAATTACTTTTTTAATTCCTGAAAGCTTCAGTTCCACGATAAGATAATTTAAGGTTAGTTCTGTTAGAAAGAAAATTCTTAAATTTTTAAGGGGCAATATTAGTGGAATTGAAATATAAAACTGAATGGAATTCCATGGAACTCCGTGACGTATTTCGATTAGCTTCGCGTATAATTCTTCTGGAATTTCATGGAATTCTGGTGCACAAAAATTACTACCTACCGGTTTACATTTCAATCTTCCTCAAATTTAAAGTGTGGAAAACTACAAAATATCAGCTTTAGAATTAATTTTTGAACTGAAAAACGTACTTTCAAACTACTTAAGGCAAGAATATATGAAAAATTTCAATCTTCAAGAAAATAGTTATTATAGGAATCTGTTTCTATTCCACGATAAGAAAGTCCAATTCGCGTTTGAAAATTTTATCAAACTGAAAATTTTCGACGAAATTAAAACATTTCAGCATTCATAGACTTAAGACAAAGGGAAGTGTTTTCATTATTGAAGGATAATGAAAACTAAATTCTATAAATTCTGCCAAATTGGATATTCTTGAGTTTTTAAGGGGTAAACCGCAGTGGAATTACGGTATTGAACTGAATGGAATCCGTCAAATTCTAGGGATTTCCATGAAATTTCGGTGTTTTTTTTTGGAAGTCGTATATTAAATGAAAGGAAATCCATGGCAACCCCGACAATTTTTTCATGAGTTTTCCTAGAAATGTCTGCAGAATTCCGTTGTATAAAATGTTGCTAACTTTTGTAAATCGAAACAGTTACTTACTTTTTGAAACTTCCAAATACTTCCCTAACTCAGACATTTAGTTTGTAAATTTTCAGCTTTAAAAATAAAAACTGTTAAGATTATAAAACTGACATTTAGTCTTTTCATATATTCCCAGCAAAATAAGGACACGTCAATAACGATTAAGCTCCAAATTACCGAACGTTTAAGTTTTAAGTCGTGCTAACCGAAGTGTAGCAAAATCCATTCAGACAAGCACGCCATCTACTAATAAGTACTTAAAGAAGCGACAATGAACTATAATGAAAATGGAAGCTTTGTCGCGGAAACTAAATAATCAGCGAAAACGCCGAGTTACACAAAGAACTAAGACTGTAAGTAATTAGGAAAACTTCGGCGTCGAATTAAATCTTGTTATTTCAAAAAAAAGTCCATTTTAAACTTAGTTTCGTGCTTAATCCCGCACGACTGGATTAAAAACGGAAAGGAAATGCAAATTTTTCTATGATAAAACAGAAAGCTTTTGTATTTTTCAAATGTAAAGTTTACTACGACGTTTGCATGAAATTTCAGTTGAAATTCTTGCCGGTTCAGCAGGTTTTTCACAATTCAGAACAGAAAAACAAACAAAAATTTGTAAAGGAGACGAAATTTGCAAAGCACACGAATTTGCTCACCCAAAAATAACAAAAATGGTTCACTCGATCCTTGCATAAAAGTTTCATCGCCAACCTTTCTACGAAGACGTGCGCATCAATATTGGCGAAGGAAACACGGACGTTTACTTTTAGTGTCAACAAAATTGAACCTTTTAGAATCTAATTTTCCATTTTAAACAAATAGAAAAATTCGACGTTTAATAAATGAAAATTTCGTATTCAACAAGTTCGATGAATTTGCTTTCAAAGATATTTCCACAAGCAACCTTAGAAAATTGCTTTTAGGCACCTCTTTCAGGATTTATTTTGTGTGCGAAGCTTGTAAAAAAAACAAATCTAAGCATAATAACAGCACGAGTTTGTGTCAAAACACATTCTTTTTATGACGAACCTTGGCCTTTGAATAACAAACTTACATAATGAACAGGCGACTTTCGATAATACCGTAATCAGATGTCTCTTTCAAGTTCTTTTGCTTTTCCTTTTTGTAACTCGGAAGTGAATGCCATCCTTTAATTTGGCTTCTTTTAAAGAATTCTAAGCAACAAATTCTAGCAAAATTGAATGATTGCGTTTGGGCATAGAATTTAATCTTGATATTTTTCTGCAATTTGTGGAAAATTTAAAGGTTAATGAGATTTTTAAAATATTTAAACACGCAAACATTACTTTTAAAAGAATTCTGAACAAATTTCAAGATCTTATAATTATTATTATTTTGCATGTATTGTTTTTATCATTTTATCTCTAGTTTATTTTACTGTTTTTGGTAGGTATTTCGACAAGAAACTCGCCACAGCAAACATTAAGAATGTAGAAGTAGCCTTACAAATAAAATCACAATTTTTTTAAAATTTAAATTTAAATGCCCAAAGGTGTTACGCAACAGCAATCATCCTTCACAACGCACCTAATTACAATTCAGGCTGTCAAACTCAACATCTCAGCGTAAAATTAACGAGGTGTACTTAAAATTGCCTCCGTGCAAATTCAGTAAGAATTCCTTTTGGCTTGTAAACCGCGAGTAATTTACCAAGACGTATTTTAGAAGAGCGTGGAAAAGGCTCTGAAGATTGACGCCATAAAAATCACGACTTGAAAGAGCTGATTAACGCCTCAATAGCCAGAATCATCCCCTTCAATCCGGAGGAAATTGCGCGCCGTTTCAAAATGGGGACGATTTAATTAATCCAAACAAAGAGAGTGAACATACCTGTAATTCCGGTGGTCCGCCTTCGTCGCGTATGAGGAGAAGATAACTCTGATTGTCGACTAAAATTTCCTTTTTAAATCGTCCGCCTTCAGGTGATTCCTCTTGCATATAAGAGCCGGTTAGGTAACGGTGGACTAAGGCGGATTTTCCTGACGATAAGGAACCTACTATGCCTAATCTTAAATCGGGCACCGATCGTGATAACGTCCATTCTTGACTGTTGACAAATGAATCTGCAACAAAAAAGAGATTATTTAGAAAGATCCGCCAGTTTAGGAAAATACTTAAGATTTACTTCTTTAGGGGTAAATGTAAGGAAATATTTTTAAAATGTAATTAAGAAATTCCAAATATTGGAATTTTTAAACGAAAACTTCATTATCAATTTTTAATGAATTCATACGATTTTCTTAAAAACACATAATTAGTGCCGAGATCAAAACTATGTTTAGGAATATCCCAATTTAAAATTGAAAATTATATTAATATTTTTGTTATAACATAATCATAGATTTTTAACTGCCATTTTTCGATAAAATGTGATATTTTAACGATTTTACTGAAGCCAGGGTGGCGCAGTGGTAGAGCGTCAGGCTAGCGTTGCGCTAGTCCTTGGTTCGAATCTCCCTGGTGATCATTCGTCGTTGGGTACCTCTTCTTCGAATACAGACCTAGGAGGTGTGTTACCAATGTACAAATAAATCAGAATTATAGTCCGAAATTGAAACAAAATCTTTGGAATCTCATTTATCCAAGGCATAAACCGCAAAAGAAATTATTTGGGGTGCAAATGGGTATCACAAACTACAGAATCCAATTATATCAAGTTATGTATGTATATGCAAAAGAATAAACAGTAGAAGAAAATTGTGGTTTATAACCTTAAATGGTGTTCCTTGGAATTACTTGCAATTCCTGTGAAATTCCGTTTACTTATACCGAAAAACAAACTGCAGTGAAATTATGGTGTAAAGCTGAAGAGAGTTCGCTGGAATTCTGTATGCAGACAAGAATAAACTTTGATGTGAATCTGAATTTCTTGGAATTATATATAATTTCCATGTAATTCCCTTTGACCGAAGATTAAATCGCAGACAATTTATTTTAATACAGTTTAATGGAATTCTCTAAATTTACGGTTTTATACAAAAGAATAACCCATAAAAAACATTACGATCGAATGCAATTCCTATTAATTCCCAAGGAATTCCGTTTATACAGCAGGAAAAACAACACGGGAAATATACTTAGTTAAAAGCAGAAGTATAAACTTCAAATGGATTTCTTTGGAATTATAAGCAATTCCTATGGAATTCCGTTTACAATAAGGAAAACTGCAGAGAATTTATGGTATACACTGTATACAGTCGAATTTTTGGGTAGATAGAATCTCAAACTAAGAAGTACTACAACGTATGAACAGTAATCGAGCACCCTTATCGACAATAAAAAAGAGAAAAACAGCTTACTTAGGTCGTCTTACAAGAAATACAAAATATAGATTACCTCAACTTATAGTACAAGGTAAAATACGGTAAAACAAGAAAGGGAAGAAGGAAAACTTCCTGGCTAAAAAATATAAAGCAATGGACAGGAACGAATGAATACACAAGAACTATTTAGGACGGCAGAAGAGAGAGAAACATTACCAATGTAAGCGCCAAACTCAACTAGAAACGGCACACTAAGAAGAAGAAGAGTGAATAAACCATAAGAAAAATTGAAGTTTCCAACTAAATGGAATTCCCATGTTGCAGACAAACCAAAGCGTAGATAGAGTTAAATGCAATTCTCTTAAATTATTTTTATACCGAGTGTTTGACTTAAGAGGCGAACATAGGGAAATAGCATGGGAAATTGTATAGGTATATGCAGATGCCTGCTTGCCGCTTGAGTTGATAGGATTGATAGTGGTATAATCGAAAAACAAAAAAAAAATGCGCTTAATTTGATACTACTTTACTTGAATTTGTTGCTTGTTTAAGAAAGAAATAGCTTAAAGCTGCAACCAATAATTTGCATTTTATTTACAAAAAGCAGACCAGCCCTGAAATAAAAAGCATTAGAATGTTCCACAGCTTAACTAAATCAATTCCTTGAAATTACATGCGGCTTCCATGGAATTTAGTTTATACGAAGAAACAAGACGCAGACAAAATTATGGGTTAGAGTTTAGAGTTTAAAAAAACACACTTATGCGTAAGAATAACTCATAGAAAAAATTATGGTGTGTAACTCACCGGAATTCAGGGAAATTACAGGCAATTCTCATGGAATTCCATTTATAGCAAGGCATGAACTCTGAGACTGAATGGCATAAAATTCGCTAAGTTTGTTTTATAACGTGGGGAAACGAAATTCTAGTGTAATTCCGTGGAATTCTCGTTGGAAGTTGTGTGCAAAATTTTACTGGCGGTCGACTGTGATAGTTCCTAAGTGAATCTTTCAAAATTCTTTAATTTATACAAGTAAAGTAAAAAATAACAAAGAATCGAAAGACAATTGTAACACAAAGAATATTTCAATCATAATTTAAATTTTAACCGTGATTGGTTCCAGAAATTTTAACACGAAGCTGAGTATTTTAAATAGAAATAGATCGTTGTTAAACAATTGCGCTAAAACCTCTTCCACAGGTAACAATAAAACACAAGTTAAACAATCTAATAAAACAAAAAATTAAAGAAAATCTAAAGTATGAACACATGTTCATTATTTTTTCTACATAAGATCAAGGCCGGTTCGTCTTTTATTTTAAGCTTGTTAAAAAAGATTTACAACTACAAGTACTCTCGAGTCCTGTGTACAGCGCCGTAGCTAGGGCCTGGCAACAGGGGCACGCGCCAGGGGCGCAAGCCTCGGAGGGCGCAATCAGCGAAGCAGTTATTATTATTAGTATTGAATAAATAATTTTATTATTAAATAATTAAAAGCGTTAGTTTATATTTGCCGCTTGCAGCGAGAGCGCGCTGAATGTTAAAGCAAGGCCAGCTAAATTAAATATTACATATTAAGGCCTTACCACTTTATTTAGCCAAGACGCAATTAGAAACAACTTAAAAAATGTATAGTTCACCGCAAATGGCGCCACCGTTGTTTCTAATTGCGTCTTGGCCAAATAAAGTGGTAAGGGCTTAATGTGTAATTTTTAAATTAGCTGGCCTTGATTAAAGAATACTGGGCGCTGTTGCCAACCGGCGGGCAGCGCCACAGTAGCGCACGGATCCGCTGGCTCTATCTTGTGTGAGAAAATTGAACCTTAACTATCGACGACGCGGGGAATCCCCTAAATTTTCCCCTTTCATTACTGCCAGATTTAAAAAGTTCAGATTGTCAGATGTTTAACTGTTATGAAGAATACGGGTTGGGGGTTGGCGTCAAGTTATCCAAATATAGGAATATCTTTCCGTTTGGCGCTGACGTTGCCCATTACTTCCGCAAGTTGTGAACGATCATTTAGCAAATTAATTAGTAAAGAATTATTTGCGCTCACAAATTGACCAGGAGCGTCTAACTAATCTAGCTATATTATCGGGGGTAATATCACAAGACCTCCTGATTTTATCGATAAATTTTTATTTTGCAGGAATTGTTTTTGCTTAGCAACAAGCACGAAAGCAAATTGCATGGTAAATCCCGGCTCCAAAGGAGGAGGGGTTTTACCTAATGTCAGTTTGCTTGAGTGATTTTGCTTAAAAGCAAAAATAATGAGTGCTTAAAAATAAAAGTTTATCTGAGAAAATCAGAGTGGTCGTGTGGTATTTGACAAGATAAATTCCAAAGACAACGCATAAGTAAACAATAACGACTGTTTATCTACGTGGTAACGGGGTTTTATCGGGGTAACGGGATTTTATCAGTATAATACTGTTCCCATTGGTTGAATTTTCAAGTGTTTTGCATCGTGATTGGTTAAAAACTTGTCGTATGAATTTATCTATAGAATACTACATCGTTGAGATTATTAATTTTGACTCAAATAATAGATAAAATGGCTAGTGAAAAATCTAGAAAATTAATGCTGCAATAATTTTTTTTGTTTATTATAATTTTATTAATTAATATATTAATTTTTTTTTGTAATTATTAGAGTCGAAATATATGGTTTTTTATTCTTCCTAAAGCTTTTGCTTAGGGACTTACATAGTTTATAAAATAACCTATTTCATAATAAATTTAATGATTTTTATTGTTTTATTGGAATATATTCAGTAGAAAATTTTTAAGGGCGCAACATCGAAATCTTGCCCTGGGCGCCAATGACTCTGGCTACGGCACTGCCTGTGTAGGTTTCATTATCGAAGACGATACTGTTGCAATGGCCGTCAGCCCGTCAGCAAAAAAAAAGGAATACACTCCGAGATTTTGTTTAATCATCGCATTACAATAGCGAAATGTTGATAAAAACTAACGGATCAACGGCCCAAAAGAATGCGGAAAGAATACGAACATAAAAGGGTTGTGTAATAACGTTTTCGACAACGGTTGCTTTGTCTAGCAAAGGTTAATGCTATCTTCAATAAAATACAGACTTGCTTTATTATCGGCGTTTCATACCTGTGCGATTTTTATTTAAGCAATTGAGGTTTTGATAAGAACTTTCTATTGTACTACGAAATATGAATTCTTCAGTTCTAAAAACATTAGATTTCACAGAATATTACAAATCTTGTTTATCTATTCGGTGAGTTCTAGACTTGTGGATAGGATAGCAAGTATCTCAAAGTTACTGCGTAATTTTGGTTAAAAGCCCGACTGCCCGTCGTTTTAAATTTATGGAATTTTTTAAAAAATTTAAAAGAACGTTTTAGCCTAGAACGAGATGGTTTTAAGAAACAAAACTAACAACCTCGAGACAGAAGCCAATTTTATTAAATTTAAACTGAAGATTTATTCTTTGGTATTTTAAAGATCAAATTATTAAGAGTTCTTTGGAAATATATCTTTAAAGAGTGTTAATTTTTAAAGCTAAGGCGTGTTTGCCCAAGGCCAATTCTTGAGATCAGTCTGCAGGTATTTAATTTTTATTTTTCTGTGTACAGATTTAACAATTTTTTAGGGATTTTATGTTAATTCGTTGTTTAAAATAATGAACTAAGAAGAAAGAAAAATTGAATCAAGCTGATTTCTCAGAAGAAGCTCAAATACAATTTTAATTTTTGGTTACTTCCCAAAAACAAAAAAGATCATATCATTTCAGCACGCTTGATATGTCATCTTTCCTTCTAACTGTTAATGATACTCCTATATTTTACAAAAACAGTAGGGGAACTCACGCAACGAATTATACATAATAATAACTCTAAAATAATAATTCAGATTTTTTAATAGCAATTTTTTGCAACTGTCAAAACTTTTATTTGTGGCCACAGAAGGATGTTATTATACCAAGCAATTTCCTTTCGGTTTCAATCCTTAATTATAGAACATCCGATGGCGGATTTAATCCGAATTTGATTTTATTTCCTCTTTTTAATAAGCATAACGGCCATAGCTTGATGGTTTTAAGACTCTTAAGGAATACATTTTTATTTCAATTTGTTGCTATGTTGCCTGAAAAGTTATCGTTTAACGTTTCGTAAATTTTGCCTTAAGTTCGGCTATTTTGAATTTCAAAAGTCCATTCTCAATTTGTCAAAACCTCACTCGATTTTAAGAAAACAAACTAAAGAAATATATTCCAACAAATTAACTCCTCAAAAGACCTCTTCGATTTGCAATCCTTCACGCAACGCCACTAAATCGCAATTAATTCCATAATCGGCGTAAGCATTATACTAACTATGCCCCTCAGTGCATAAATTCTAAGTCAGGACGTTTAAATAATAGCGTATTTCCTTTACAGGTCAGTATGGAAACGGTTACAGCCAATTTAACGTAAAATATACCCGATGCAGGTAAAACTCCAACAGGACAGTTATTGCAATTTATATAGAATATATACATGAGTTCTGTACAATTTCTTTAATTTACTGCACACCCTGCTGAAGTTCTCCTGCTGGAACTACAGTAAACGAAGGGTCAAGCTTCTCCTCCTTCGTATAACAAAAGTTATAATTTCGTTACACCGACGTCAATTCTAACTTCCCCCTTGGAAATTATTAGAACATTACACCGAATTCCCGAAATTTGTTTCACCTTACAATACCCTCGGGATGTTAACTTTAACTTAAGGGGAGGAACTGGACGTTATTATTAGTTGAACGTGGAACCTTAACCGAATTTGATATCGTAATTGGTGTAGGCTGGGGATCTTTACAAATATCCAAATTCTACAGTTTTTTTTATGAAAAAGACTCAAATTTGTTTAAAGAATTTTTTGTCAGTTAAAAATAAAACAAAAACCAATAGAACTTCAACAATTCATTAAAGTAGGCTACTAATTGAAGAAAATATCCCATAACCAAGATGTCGAATCCGCTTAAAGCAATAAGAAAAAAAATTTCACTTCACATTTAATTTAAAAAAATTCAGAGAATGCTGGCCTAAGCTGCCAAATGCTTTTATACTCAAGAATATCAGACCAAGAATTAAATCAGAACTTTTAAGAAACTTGTTGAAATAATTTCATCTGAAAAAGTTTGACATTTATTAAAAGTTAAAACAGGACTTCCATAAAGTTATTAAATATTAATTCGACTATTTTTAAACCGACCTTTTCGATTACTAGAGTAGATTAAACCTACACTTAAAGCTTAAACAATAAAATACGCAAACAATCAACGCTTCAATAAAAAACAAGTCAAATGCAGAAATTTCTATCGCGAACTTCTGGATATGAACTAAAGAAACTAATCAGGATTCCAATTAGTTCGCTTACTAAATTTCCTAACGTTTAAACGTAAAAGGAGAAATGATTACAACGTTAATAGTTGCATGTTAAATATAACGGTACCGAATGTAAGATTACGATACGATTTCCTTGCATTTAACATTTTCTCGCTTTTGATAAATATTTCCCTGATTATTGAACACTTCCTGAATGCATTAAATCAATTTACAGAGAGGCGGAAAACAAGTTAACGACGTCAAAAATTCATAACTGATTTGTGATTTTAATTTGCAGGAATGCGAAGGTGGAATAAGCAAATTAACGAGATTGGAATTTAACTTTATTTATAAGGGAAGGGAAGGTAGCGGAATTAAATTTTATATTTAAACGAATTCTGAGATCCCCAATATTTTATACTTATGTTCCTTTGGACTTTGTGAAACAGAAAGCAAGAACTGAGTTCAAACACAGATTTTTAAAGGAAAGTGACATATTTGAGTTTGAAATTAAGAAGAAATTTATTACTTTGTTTAACTACAGTTTTCTAACTGAAAAATTAACTTTTAAAATTCAAAATAATGAGCAATGAACATTAATCTTTCTCGTCGATTTCCAGATTTTTTACAAACTCACCCAAAACGGTAGGTACATATTTAAAACGACAAACGGAAATGTAAATATTTTGGGAATGTTCAACAAAGTAGTAGCTAACTTCACAAACAAATTCACCTCCCTACTTAACCACTATTAGTACGTAGAAAAACAAACTCAAATATGTACATAAAAGGTAAGTTTCTGTTAGTTTAGCTCCGGAAGTTCCGGAAGCGTATACGGTTTCCGGCTCCGGGCGCCAGATGCGGCATCCGTGTCACGTACCGGCACCTGCAAAGGGTCGTGGATCTTTTTCATGTCAATGCCTATGTCTTCCATCCTTAAAAAGTTTATGGATAGAGGTGACCCACATGTTCAACCCCAGTGCGATATAAAAGTGAAACCGACAATAAAACCGCCAATAAAATTTTATGATCCAATTAAATTTAGTGGGTAAATTACGTTTAGAAAACTTGATGTTAACAAGTGGATTTGTTGTAAACAACTACGTTTAAAATTAAGTTGCTACGTGTAATTGTTGATTATTATTCATGCAGAACTGTCTATTTTTTTTTCTGATTAATTAACGGGCAATGATGATTAAAATAGTATAATGGCAAGTGACCTAGGTACTCAACAACCATTAAAGAAATCAATGTAAAACATTAAAATTGCATTCAAAATCACATGTAAAAATTAACACAAAATAAATAAAAAAACGGTTATGGAGTTTTAATAATAACCAAAACCCATTCACAAAATTAAGAAGTCGATTAAACATTAAGTTAACTTAACATATGTAGGTAACTTAACATTCATTTATGTTGAATATAGATGAAGCTAAAATTTCCAAAATTCATGAACACGCACATAAAATTACGCTTTGTCTGTACGCTGTATCAATTTTGTGATATTTGTGAAATTTAAATTAAATTAAAATAAATACTTCAAATTCTTTACGGTTATAAAATTCTGATATAGCTTCGAATATCAGTTAAGGTATCAAAATGGGAAAATTCATAAAAACTATGAAGTTAAACAAATAAAACCTACCAAGTTTTTTAGCATAATTTTTATCTGTTAGAATACTGATTAGATAACTAACCTTTGGATTACTTTAGAGCCGATAAGCCACTTACAATTTAATCTAACACGCGCCTGAATAATTATGTTGCCCCTGGTTTCGTTGCTTAATTATTTTTTTACGGTTTACGTAACAGCTTCGAAAGCATTTAAAAAGTAGAATTAAATTCGTGGTTAAAATTTTTCAAAATTTGAAAATTTCAAGGAAGGTTCATTTTTCTATAAGTAAATCAAAAGTCTAAAACGAAATGATATGATTTTCCTGAAATGTGGGATCTGTATTAGTGATGATGATGATGATGATGATACTGAAATGTTCAATTTTTAAGAAATTTTGAACTGATTACTATCAAAATTTAAAAAAACCAAACGCATCAAATTAAATAAGTTATGTTCCAAATACTATATTTTTATAAATTCCAAAAATGAAATTAAGTGTTCAGATCTAACCCTTGCCTGCTTATTTATTAAAACTACCTTATTTAAAAAAAAAAGGAATTCCTATATGCGATAAATAAATCCTCACCGAAATATTATTAATTGATAATGAGGGCCCAGGACAAGATGGAATAGTCAATGAGCTTATTAAAGAAGGAGGAGAAATATTAATCAAACAAATACATAAACTGATTATTTTGCAGATATTTATATTTCAATACAACAAAAATTAAATAAAATCACAATTTAAACTTAAAAATAAATACTTTTATAATAATAATAATAACAATAATAATAATAACAATAATAATAATAACAAAAAATAAACTGAAATAAAAACATAAAGACTCTATTAACTTAAATGTAATATTAATATTCGTTTGATATATTTTTGTCCATGGATTTTAAAGAATGGTACACGAATAATAATAACTTTTTTCTACTCCCACCATGAAAAGTGGGCTTTTCAGACCTCGTCTCCATAGATACGAGTATTGAAAATAAGTTTTTGCCGAACAAGTGGAATTTGCGTGCGGAAAGTAATTTTTTCTACTCCCACCATGGAAAGTGGGCTTTTCAGACTTCGTCTCCATAGATACGAGTATTGAAAATAAGTATTTGCCGAACAAGTGAAATTTGCGTGCGGAAAGTAATTTTTCCACACGCAAATAAAAATGTCAGATTTTGCAGAAATATTAAAAATTTTTATGGAAATGTGGTTGTAGAAAAAATAGCGTGTAATACATGTGTTGAAAGCTTGTTTTTGCCACACTAATATGACTGCAGCACTCACTATCGTTCGTGCTGCAAACTTTACATTCGTGTGGCAAACATAAGCTTTCAACACTAGTATTACAATATACTATTTTGATCTTTCAAAGTCCAGCCTGTTCCGTAAATTGGAGTGCACAAATGACCAATTTGTAAACGCTCTTTTAAATTGGGCCGATGAAGCTGGTATATTTAATAATTTTAGTGATAACACACTAATGTTATTGTGTCTTTTAGACGTCATACCCCAAAATGTTTGGGGATTTACAACCCACTTGTTTTGTAATGCAGCAAATATACCACTATTATTTTTAAAGGCGTTTAAGTCATCAAGACCTTCTGCACTCAATTCATTTAATAAAAAGTCTTCAACTTCAATTTGCTACCACTATTTAGTAAAAAGAGGGAGGTTTAAGGTTTAATGCAGGTGTTTTTTTATACATATTCTACATCTGGAATATGTATTAATGTGAAAGATTTTTTACATACATATTTTACATACTATTCTACATATTTGACATATTTTACCCACTTTTCTACATGTAATGTAGAAAATAATTTTCTACATGTAAAGTTACAACCCTGCCATTTAGCACGTAGGACGTTTCATATAACACTGCAGCAAGGCCAAAGTAATCGAAATAGACATTTCAGAACAAAATGACACATACCTAGGAGGTTTTGCCCGCCAAGCGACGATAGACTTATTAGTCGTAGATCTTAAGCAGGCGTTCGAATCACTTAACAGAACAAGTGATAAAAAATAATGAAAGAAATGAACATACCGGTGAAATTAATAAATTTAGTCAAAACAACTCTAACTGATACACAAGGTACCGTAAAAACACCTAAAGGTACGACCCACAAATGTGAAATAAAAACAGGGGTAAGACAAGGAGACGGACTATAGCCAACACTTTTTAATATTCCTCTGGAATGGATTATAAGAGAACTATAAAGACCAAAATGGTCCAAGTATGCGCTTATGTGGACGTTATTGTAATAATAGCTATAACAAAAAACTACATCAAATAGTAATCAAACTGGATAGTAGTAGTATAACAAACAAAATAGGCCTGAATATTAATCATGATAAAACTAAATATATGAAATGCACAAGGAATCTAATAAGAGAAGTAAATAAACTGGTAGAAATTGGAAAGTATAAATTTGAACAAGTATCATCTCTTAGTTACCTACTTAGGGACAATCACAAACCATAATAATGACATTTCGGAAGAAATCAAATATAGAATTTATAGAATACAATACAAATTTAGAACATAACATGCAAACAAGATACTTATAAAACCCGTAATTACTTATAAATTCTTAAGTGAGACGTGGGCATTAACAATAAAAGATGAAGAGCTCTTAAAAAGAAATGAAAGAAAAATATTACGAAAGATATAAAATTATGTGATCTAAAATATTGTGTATGTAAACCTAAGTTCAGTGAAGACTAATCCACTTCAGTGCCATATACTTAGTTGCATGGATTTGGAAAGCCGAAAGGGTTACAGAACCATGTGATATGTGATGATGAATGAGGGCTTTAAAGTTTAAATTTTAACTTAAATTAAATACTTTTAGATAAGGAATATACTGCAGAAAATTACGATGTAATAATCAATGGAATTATGTGGAATTCCCATGGGATTTTATGGGATTCTGGTGGAATTTCTTGGAAGTTGGATGGAGCATAACCAAATGAAATTCCCCGTAGTAACGAGTGTTAGAAAACTCGTCTTATCAGAGTCACCTATGAAAAAAAATTAATGGCCGGTTTCACCAAACACACTTAACGTTTAAGGATTCCCTAAAAATTTAAACTAGCCCTATTTTGTTTCACCAGTCAAATATCTCCACTTAAATTCTCCTAAGGAGCACTTACCCTAAACCTTCAATATCGGCCGCTTAACATTCACTTAGTAAAGTTGTGTATTTTTGACGTTTCGTGTATAACTTTCAAAATGATTAATTATTATTTAGACGATGATGTTGATGATATAAATGATATAGATGAAAACGATATTATGAATTATATACCCAGAATGGTTTATGAAAGGGAAGATCATTTCCACAATTTCTCGGAGAATAAATTTTTCGAAAGATTTCGTTTAAAAAAAATACAGTTTTGCAAGTGCTGCAATTAATAGAAAACAGATTAGAGTATCCACACAACAAGTATGTATATACAAAATATATAAAATTAAAATGATAAATAAATAATAACTGTCAATGTATATTGAAGAAACAATAGTGTATCACCAATAAACCAGCTGCTTGTGGCTTTACGAGTATATGCTACAGGAGGTCATCTTCTGGCATTAACAGATTTTGGAGGCATGTCAAAGGCTAGTGTATCTAGAATTGTCGTCCGAGTCTCAGAAGCCATAGCAGCATTAAGGCCTATTTATATTAAATTTCCACAAACAAACGGAAGAAGAAATTAGAAAAACACAACAAGACTTTTACGATCTTTACTCATTTCCACGAGTAATAGGAGCCATTGATTGGACTCACATACGTATTCAATCGCCTGGTAAAATATTGTTTATCGCACTCTGTACTATGAGTGTCAGTATAAAGAATAAGTACTAATTTTATATATCTACAACAGGAAATAATGATGGTGAAGTTTATCGAAGTCACTAGTTCACATGTCTGCACTAAAATTAAACCAAATATTACTAGAAATATGTCTTCTTCATATTCTTTCGTTTTTAGATCTACATTTTAGAACAAGTACGTGTAAGTTAAGTTGCTCTTAACTAAGGACTTGTATATTTTTGTTGGTGGAACAAAATATAAATTTAAGTATCACTTAGTATTAAGTGTAGTTTAGTTAAGTTTCATTTTAAGCTACCGTGGTGAAACTGGGCATAAGTGTCTCAGATTAATTCTTAAATATCCACTATTAATTAGAACTACTGACAGCTGCTGTCATTTAACTAATTGTGATTAAGTCTACTTGAAAATTAACATAGGTACCAATACAGGGCATACATTTTAATAAGCACAGGTGACTCTGATAAGACGAGTTTTCTAACACCCGTTATTATCAATGATTTTCCAGGAATTCCTATGAAATCGGTGGAATGCCTGTGTACACAATGCCAATGATTTAACTTCGCTTTTAAATTAATTAAATTGCAATCTCTAATTTAGATACGTGTGTCAGGAAATTAACGAAAACTTAAATTAATACGAAAGAGTTTTCCAGAATTTTTCAAACGATTTATGGTATCTGTAGAGTTGACAAACATTTAATAAAAAAAGAATAAAATACGCAAAGATTACGTAGTTATTACTCAATAATTTTTAATTCAGGAAGCAAGTAGAAGGTATCGTAACTTCAAAAGCTGGAATTATCTTTTAGCATGAAGGAATTCCCGATTATCACCCTCAAAATTAAATGACAACGTTTTAAACATCAATCAGGAGCTAAATCAAAATATTCAATCGATTATCATAAAAGACAGGCTGCGTCATTTTCCACTTGACCACTCTCTCCACTTTCGATTTTTTAATCCAATTAATTCGACTACCCCATCTCATCCAGAAAATCCCCACAATCCAGTTAGAAATCCCATTGTAGCAGGCACAGAGCCGTAAATAAAAATCTCAAATAAATAATGTTGGTTGTTATTTATACTTAATTTATGCGGGCAATTTTTTGCTTTCGTATTCCGTAAGGGCCCCGGGACCAGGAGAACCTAAAAATGAAGGTGCAGGGCACCCAAGAACCGCCGAAACCCCAAGACTTTATTGTAAGGCGTGCATGCTTTGTTCCTCTGACAGGAGGTCGTTATTGCTCAAACCCGTAATTCAAGACTCGTGAGGTGAACTTATATTAAACCGAGCCTGCAAAAACGAAAAAGCTTGGTATGCTGTTAATTCTCAATAGATGTTCACTGGCGAGGATAAATCGCTTATACCTTGACTGTAATCGTAGGAATTGCATTCTGATCGGACTTTTACATAGTAGGACACAAGAGAACTCGGGGCAAAAATTGCAAAGAGAATATACTTTTTGGGGCCTTCTACGTTTTTATAGAATTTTGTTGAGTTTTTCGCGTTGCATGGTCAAGTATTTTGAATTTGGATCACTAAATTCGAAAATGCAAATCATCCAAGATTTGTTAAAATATTCCAAGTACAGGCCTGCTTTAATTTTACATTTTATTTAAAACCGTAAAATCCTTCGTTAAAAATTCAACAACCACGTTTCTCAAAGAAATTTAAGAGTTTTATTATTAGTTTAGCTAATTGTACGTCATTGGGACAAATTTCCGGTTGTATAATCTCAATGTAAATCCTGAAAATATTCGGGGAACATTAAAAATATTTCAGGTCATGTAAAATTAGCCACATTAAAATTAAAAGTGTATTTCGGATTTTATAAAAATAGAAACGGAACCTTCCGAAAATTCTATTTTTTATTTCCTCGGTGCTAAACTAATTTTTCCGTATCCATGGCATGTAATTGACAGATTATTTATCTCATTTGAGGTTAACAATGGCGGATGGCGGGTAAATATGAAAAAGCGGGACGATATGAACATTTGCGGGTTTTTACCGTGCATGCTATCGACGTGACATCTACCGATAGAATTTAGAATCAAAATTATTATTTGATTATACAAAAATCTTCATTTAAGTGATTGATAAGTGTAATTATTTTTTAAAATTCAAGCAAATACGATTATTTTTTACATAAATTCATTACAGAAGTTATTTTTAATACGAAAATTTGACATGTGTAATTTGAGGTTATATGTCAAAAACGTAGGTACGTATTAAATTATAACTATTTTTATTTAATACGAACTTCTCATGGATGCGGAAAAATAACTTGTGCCCTACGGGAATCTAACGGCATATTTCATCCCTTGGCTTTTGCTGCCCTCGCTCACTTCGTTCGCTCGTGCATCAGAAATCTTCGGGATGAAATATGCCTATATCTTCCCTTATGACGCAATATACTATTTCTTCGACCTTAAAATAAATTTTCCTGACTTATATTATCTTGTTACTGAAAGACAAATATATTGAACTGATGAAATGTCGGTATTTTGACATTAATTAATTAACTCTGAATACTTTCGTGAAATAAACAAATAAATAAATGAAATTCAATTAAAAAATGAACCACTCAAAATCCTATGATATTTTTTTTTAAACGAACTAGTGAAAAGTTACATGTTAAAAGTATGTGTATTCACAACATCCATGCTCCAATTTTGAAGTCGTACTACAAAGGCGTTAACAATAAACTTCGAAATTCTAACAATTTACGGAATTCAGGCAGATGTGAAGGTACTAAAAGAAATAAAGAGCATTTGTTCCGTATTTTGTAAGGAGATTAAAGAGACATCTGCTTCGTTACGTAATTTTATATACCTTGACCTTGCCCAGTATAACTTCGATTAGACCCAAAGTTAATTTTACTACTTTTAGTACTTTTAATTGTATGTATGTAGATTAGCTATAAAGTTTAGATATAAAATAGGATAAATTACATGTTCGTGTTTAAACCTTAATTGACCTAATTTTAGTCTTCTTTGAATAAAATTCAGGATTAAAATTAGAATTTACAAGGGAGGGGATGTACATACACCGTTGTCCTAAAAAACTTGTAAACCGAAAAAGGAAAATTCTTAAGCACTTTTAAGTTAATTTCATCAAATTTTTTGAATTCTTAAATTGAGATTTATAAACCAACTATTAAGCCTTCTTAAATTTTTTAAAAAAGGTTTTTACGTTTTTGTTTTATTTAAAAACCATCAACCAAACAGGTTGTGAAAATCATAGAAACACGAGCAAAATCAATGTAAGTAAATGATCAGCCAGAAAAGTCAGAATGTATAAATAGAAAAAATATATACAGAAAAAAAATAATATGGGGTAAAACAGAAATGAAAAAAAAATACTCTTTACAAACATATAAAACCGAAGGTACACTCAGTTCTTTTGTCAAAATAAGATCAGATCGTGAATTTTGTTGACCATTTCTGGTGTTGTGACAATTTTTGGGCGTCCAGAGCAATGCTCGTCTTATAACCAAGAGAAAAAAAAAGAAGACTCCACTGGTAAGGTCAGGGTGCCAAACTGTTAACACAATAATTGACAAACACTGTATTGATTTAATTGGCATTTAAAAAAAAATGTCGGGAGGACCCCAAAAAGAATTAATAACATAACCCCTGAGGCATAAGTAAATGGACAAATTTCAAAAATAATTAAATGCCGTGGACTTAAAACAAACACGTCAGTCTTGTTCGAGTTCTGTTTTTGACAGTTCTGTTGAAGAATTTTATAGTGTTGCTAACAACTCCAACATGAAAACACAAGAACAAGAGTTTTTGCGTAAATGTGTGTATGAAGCCCTTGGCCATATAGTTCAAAAAGAAGTAGTTCGACATTTTTTACGCGAAAATTACTAATGAAGTATAATTTATACCATCATTAAAAGATATGCATCAGGAACATCGGCCAACTCATAAGCAAGCTAAAAGTGGCAGGCATAAAAAGTTAAACAATATTTGTGCAAGGAAAATGGTTAAAATGATTGAAAACAAGGTTGGACGTCTCAGCGTCGCGTCGGTTGGCCTCAACATTTAAGGTGTCATAATCCTGCATTTCGCGAAATTCAAGTAGTAGTGTTAAGTACTTCAAAAGAAAAAAGGCACAAATATAGTGAGCAGCAGTTAGAAAAAAATCCAGTTTGCAGTCAAAAAATGCGAATAGTTTTAAAAGTGCGAGATAAAAACCACCATTTTGGACGATGAAAGGTATTTTACTTTAGCAAACAGTGATCTATCAGCTAATTTGGGATATTACAGTCGGGATAAAACTACAACTCTTGCCAACATAAGGTTTGCTGGAAAAGCTAAATTTGAGGCGAAATTTTTGGTTTGAGTGGCTATTTCTAAGTGTGGTGTTTCGGCTTCACAGATCGGTAAAATTCGAGTTCCGGCTATAGGTAAATATTGAAACTTATATTACAAAGTGCTGAGCCAAATTGAAAGATCTTTTGTTTTGGCCCGATTTAGTCAGTTCACATTATTCAAATACAGACCAGAACTAGCTAAATGAAAGAAATATACCGAAAAGTATGAATCCACCTAACTCCCCTAAAGCACACGCCATTGAAGATATCTGGACAATTTTAAGTCAAAAAGTATACAAAAATGGTTGATTTGCAAAAACCACAGCCCAATTGTCAAGAAGCATTCGAAAGAAGTAGGATGTCTCAGTCATCCAGAAGATAATTGAAGACACTCCATGAAAATTAAGAAAAATAGAAAATGGTGGATCACATGCAATCCTAAATTAAGATTTCATGATAGTTAAGTGCAGTTGCTTTATCTATTTTGGTCTTCATTGTTGAAGTTGGAATTCTTTTAAATTACTTATGCATCAGGCAGGTAGAAAATAGTGAAAGACTGGTTTTAAAAAGGGCAAAATGGAAAATTAAAAAAAAAAGAAGGGAGGCTTATTGCCGCAAGAGAATATCATAATAGTGATTCAACTAAGAAAATAGGAGGTAGAAGTAAAATGAAAAGGAAGGCAAAAGGGAAGTAGAAAGAAAAAAGAAGAAGAAGGTCAGGCAAAACTTCCTGAAATTTGGAAATCTAAAAAAAATTTGTAGCCAACATTTGAAAATTACTACCACACTGTTCTTTAGAAATTAATTTCTAATGCATACTAGATTTCACAGCCAATTACTATACAGTGTGGTACAAAAGTATGGAACAAATTCAATATCTACTGAAATAATTGTTTTTTGGAAAAACGCTCGGACAGGTATAGCGATTTAAATTACGGTGCATATTTTAAGAGGAATCGAATTTTTTTGCGACAGTCATTTTTCTACGGTGACGTTATCGTTATTTTTTTTAAATAGGAACCTGCATATTTGACAATTGCAGTAGATAGTCCTTTTTTTTCTGTTTCTAACCGTGCAAAAGTTTTATACCCTCACATAAGATTTTTTTTGAGAAAATTGTCAAAATAATTTTACGTCCAGTAGACCTGGTACAATGGTACATTTTTAAACAATAACTACAGTAAATGTTCGAACTGACGGCCATTAACCTCTTGGCAATACCCCAATCGAAAAATAAATTCTTGCACTACACTACGAATTGTTTCTGGTGTGATTCTGCGTATTTCTTCTCGGATTCGCAGCTTCAGCTCTTCTAAATCCCGAGGTTTTCTTATGTACACTTTACTTTTTAGGTAACCCCATAAAAAGAAATCAAGCGGCGTTAGATCTGGAGATCTAGGAGGCCACTCTATAGCACCTCTTCTGCCAATCCATCTGTTTGGGAAGATTTGGTTCAGATACTGACGCACTGTAGCTGCATAATGCGGAGGAGCCCCATCTTGTTGATACCAAAGATGAACATTCGGAATATCGGGGTCCTCTTCATTCGGAAACAACACTGATAATGCAGGAACAAGTTCGTTTCGCAAAAATTCCAAATATCGTTCACCATTTAGTGTGTTTTCGAAAAAGAATGGTCCTAAGATTTGGTCTCCAGCAATTCCTGCCCATACATTAATCTTTCGGGGGTATTGAGAATGTGCCTCATGCATCCAATGGGGGTTTTCCGCAGCCCAGTAGCGACAGTTTTGCCTGTTCACAGTCCCGTTCAAACAAAAAGTAGCTTCGTCGGAAAAAACTACGTGTCTAACAAACATTGGATTAGCATTGCAGATCCCCATCATGTTTTCACAAAACTCTTGCCTGCGATCATACGCATCATTAGACAGCTCTTGTACCAACTGTATTTTGTATGGGTGGAATTTTTGTTTTTTTAATATACGCAATGCTGTAACATGGCTCATGTCATGATCTCTTCCACACTGACGACTTGAGGTGTGAGGATTTTCTTGGATTTGTAATAAAACGTTAAGTTGTGCGTCTGCTGCCACTACAGGGCGCCCAGCTTTGGGTAAATCTCTAACATGACCCACTTCATGAAACTTTCTCTCAATTTTACTAACCGTTGATCTTGTAATGGGTGGACGGTGTGGGTGAATTTCATTGAATAATCGGCAGACTTCTTCTTGAGTTCTGCTCCTGTCGCCACATCCAATCATAATTAATATCTCAATTCTCTCTGTTTCTGTAAGATGCATAATCTTGCTGCTTAATATCTACACTAAGTCGAACTAATTTGACACTTTGATTGAAAGTTAGCTCAAATAAAAAAAAAGTATCGAGTTCTACAGGGTCCGGCACTCCAAGTGTTACAAGTTCAAACTTACCTAAATTGGGTGTCAGTTAAGATTTCTCCGTCTAACCATCAACATAGGCATCAAGAAAACATAGATAGATAGAAAAACACAAAATTTATTCTACATGCCCTCCTTTGGCTCGAATAATGGCGTCCAATCTTGTCCAAAACGCATCGCACGCGGCACGAATCTGGCTTTGCGGGATTTTCTCCCATTCTCGCTTCAGAATTGCTTTTCAGCTATGATTGCTTTCATGTTTTCTAGTACACACTTTAGCTTCCAGGATACTCCAAATAGAAAAGTCCATCGGGTTAGCGTCTGGTGAGTACGGAGGCCAGAGGGCGGCGGAAATGAAATTCGGCACGTTGTCAAGGAGCCATTCTTGCGTTTCTCGAGCTTTATGCGACGGGGCCGAATCCTGTTGAAAAGTGTATGGGTCTGAACCGAAATGCTGGCTTGTCCAAGGCTTCAAAGCTCCTTCTAAGACAGTCTGTCGGTAGACAGCTCCATTCACCTTTACACCCTTGTCGAAAAATACGAGTGGTGAGCGTCCGTTTGCCGTCACCGCCGCTCACACCATGACCTGAGCAAGGGCTTGCTTCCTCGTAGCTACTAGTCGACTTGAATTGTCCAACGACTTCCTCTTTAACCATACGCGATCATTTTGTTTGTTTGCAAACTGCTGGATCGTGAAATTTTTCTCATCTGAAAATACGATATTCGGCAAATCTCCGCTGGCGTGCCGGCGTTTTAACTCCTTGGCTCTCTGAAGTCTTACTTTCATTTGAGCTGGAGTAAGCTTTTGCTTTTTCTGTATTTTGTAGGGCGTAACCTGAAGGTCACTTTGAGTATGCGGCGGATGCTCCTGTCAGATACTTTTAGACTTTTGGCCAATTCATTAGCACTATGCCGCGGATTTCTTCGAATTTGTTTCCGGACTTTTTTAACCATAGCTTCTCCGGTAGCCAACTTTTTTCTTCCACCTTTGTGACGTTTTCCTACAGACCAAGTCTTCTGGCACCTCTTAATCGTACGATGGATAAACATTCGGTTCACGTTTTGATTTTTGAGCAACTTGAAAATTTGAGGGGGTGATTTTCCCTCCAAATGGATGGCGATTACAGCTTTACGATTAATTTCCATCGCGGCCAGGGCAACAATGACTCCTACTCGTCAGAATGCAAACGCTAAACTGACAAACAATTGAAGCAGCTACTCTGCAGTGCCTAGTTGATAGTGCTAGCGCCAGCGGTTTTGTTATCTTAGGGCTCTGAACTTTGTAACACTTGGAGTGCCGGACCCTGTAGATGCTTTTGCTGTTGTTGACAGGCCTACTGGACGTAAAACTATTTTGGCAATTTTCTCAAAAAAAATCTTATGTGAGGGTATAAAACTTTTGCACGGTTAGAAAGAGAAAAAAAAGGACTATCTACTGCAATTGTCAAATATGCAAGTTCCTATTTAAAAAAAGGGCGATAACGTCACCGTAGAAAAATGACTGTCGCAAAAAAAATTCGATTCCTCTTAAAATATGCACCGTAATTTAAATCGCTATACCTGTCCGAGCGTTTTGCCAAAAAACAATTATTTCAGGCGATATTGAATTTGTTCCATACTTTTTGTACCACACTGTATGTAGACGAATATCGCATCTTCAGTGATTTGGCTCTGTAGCTCAATGGTAGAGCAGTAGCGCGTATAGCCGAAGGTCAGTGGTTCGAATCCCTGCGGAGGTGATATTTTTCTATATAATTATAGAATTTACAAAATTCGTTAAAATTAAAAATACCACACTGCATTGGAACAAACTTACTTGTAGAATCATCTATTAATGTGTACCTATAAAGAGTATTCAAAGAAACTGCAGAAAACGGAAAATGAGACAATTATTAACAGAAGAATTTATTAATAAAATCCTACGTGCAGACGAGCCTGAATCGCTTGTTGACGTAGAAGAAGTCTTTTTTTTCCTCATTCTTATGCCCTCCTAAGAGCGTCGGATTTTTCTATCATATGCAACAGCCTACCGTCTTGGCTTATTTTGCTTTCAATTGCCCACACTCTTCCATTGTAGGAGAGAGGTACCGCGTTAACGGAGCAATCGGGCTACCCATTTCAGCAATGACTGGAGATAACGATACTTAACTCTCCTGATCGTGCGGAAAAGGGGCTACTTAGCTACCGCATCTCGGGATTAAAAAAAGTCTTTAAAAAGTAACTGGGTGACAATCGCCCGTAAAATGTTTGGGATGAAGCTTAATGCATCCAAATAAAAATAATGATCATTAATAAGAAGGGGCCGCGAATGTTAAATTACAAGTTAATGGAGGTAATCAGAAAACGTGTCGGTAATGAAATACTTACGAACTAAATCTGATAAGGAGTTCATGGTGCGATCATCTCCAACTGTTGAACAGTATGGACTGGGCAGAGTAAGTCTCACTTGCCACCCTTGCTATGTAAGTAAAAATTCAAGAAATTGTTAAGAAACTACGTTTTTAGAGAGGTTTCGCTGCATACAAAAAAACCACAATTGTTTTGGCGATGAAAGCAAAGTGTCCAGGAAACCTAAATATTTATAATTTCAATTTTCTAAATTTTTTACGCGTATGCCGTGGAAACTAGATATAAAAAAAGCAAAAAATAACTGCAGTCTTTAAAAATTTGCACTTTTTAAGAATATAAAAGGTGCCTGAAATATTACCCAATGAATTTTCCTGAACTACAAACGTCCTAGCAGAAATACCATTCACATTGTCTTTAAAAAATTAAGCGAATTTTGTAATTTTGCCAAAACTCACAAGGCATCACAAAGGTTACAAAAATTAACATGATTGCTTTTTGCTCTAAATTTCGACATAAAATGTAAAACTATTGTTTAATAATTATAATTTCAACAACAAAGAATTGTATTGACATGAGAGATTTTATTTGCAAACTTACACAAAAACTTCCAAAAACAATCAACGTGACACTTACAAACCTTATAAAACTGGAATAAATAATAAAAATATAACATAAATTCAAATATGAAGCCCTCTTCGTATTTTACAATTTAAAGAAGAATAACTCAAATTAAGCGAATTTTGTAATTTTGCCAAAACTCACAAGGCATCACAAAGGTTACAAAAATTAACATGATTGCTTTTTGCTCTAAATTTCGACATAAAATGTAAAACTATTGTTTAATAATTATAATTTCAACAACAAAGAATTGTATTGACATGAGAGATTTTATTTGCAAACTTACACAAAAACTTCCAAAAACAATCAACGTGACACTTACAAACCTTATAAAACTGGAATAAATAATAAAAATATAACATAAATTCAAATATGAAGCCCTCTTCGTATTTTACAATTTAAAGAAGAATAACTCAAAAGGTAACCTAGTAACTCAAAACGAATGAAATAATTAAATTAGGTTGTTAAAGTCCCCATACAACATGTTAAACCTAATTGTTTAAAACGGCCCCACTTTTCCACTTCCTCATAATTTATACTAACAAAGCCATATAAAACCCTAGTTCCTTATTTCAGCAAACTTCCATTTACAGCAAACACCTAAAACATTCCAACCTTAATTTGCAATCTGTTCCAATTAAAGCAAACTAATTGGATTTTTTATTACCTACTGATGTTAACTTCACAGCCGTAAAACTTAAAAACTTAAATGTGTCTAAATGTTAATAAGGACATTTCTAAGTAATTCGCACTATAAACGAAGCTGAGACATTTCGTAGGCTGCATGTTGTCATTTAATTCAATTGTAATTCAACGAGCGGAGCCGCATCCCGTCACGTCTCCTGAAACTCATAAAGCAAAACGAAAATTCCCAAGAATTTTGTGGCCCGCTTGTAGTTTAGTCCTCTTGACAGGTGTAATACCTTTCTGACACCTTCAGCATACCACGCTCGTGTTGTTATACACATGAAAATATTAAACGCTTTCGAACAGGCGTGGATCGACGCATTACAAATGATAACAGCGCTTAGGTGTTGTGAGATAAGTTGGAATATTCTGGGACGTCGACCTTGTTTATGCATGTGCATTATAAATATTGTTATACATTAAACATTAAGTTATTTAATGTACAAGCGTGTCGGTCTGTAAATATTTAGTAAAAGTAGGCTGTCATGTGTTTAAGATTTACAAAAAATGTAGCCCATTTTGTACTGTAGCAAGAAATCCTGCGCGTAGACGTTATTTGAATTATTCATGGAAAATTTGATGGGCAGTATACAGGATGTTTAAATGAGTGTAAATTCTGTATATTCTTCTAATTAAGACGAGTTATTATGGGAGTAATAAAATCAATGAAGAGGGTTAGAAGTGCCCTTTTGCCAAAAGGCTAAGCGAAGTTTTTGAAAACTCTTCAGGAAATTTTGTTGGACGCTTTGAATTTTGAAAACATGTCGGAACCATCCTGTAGCAACAGCTATAAATATTTATCAAATGGCTACCTGTGATTTACACAAAAATTTAGTGTTCAATTAGGCACCATTGGAATTTTCATCCACAGATTTAGACAACCAAGATTTTTACAAAACATGAGGTTTGGAAAAGCTACAAAGTTACCTATCCCAAACTGTAAAATTTAAATCTTGTAATTTTTAATTCTGCACTAAAAATTTTTTACCACAAAAAAATTACTTCTGAGACCTTCTTCGATTTCTTAAGCACATAAAAATGTTCAAAATGACAAAAAATTCAATTTGGAAGTAATAATACTTCTAAGGAAAACCTACTCGAAATAATTAACATAAAAATCAAAGTAATTCGATACTTTATTTGCAGATACACTTTGTTTAATTCTCAAGATCCGTATCAGCATTCCAACATACCCGTAAGTCTTGCTGCAACAGCCTCAGCATAATAAATTACAAAGACCTAAAGGTCTACAGTGAATACCTTAATGTAATACCTGACTCCGCCATTGTTTTGTTATGGCCCACGTACAACCTTTTTAAGACCTCTCTTAGAGTGGAACTGAAAGGAATTTTCTAACAGTACGACAGGAAGCTAATTAATGAGGATTTTTTAATGAGCTCGATTTGAAGACAAGCTTCGTTAGAAGAAAAAGACGAAAACTAACTGGAATTGATGTACCTACTCGTATTTACAAATACATATGTATTCTCTAAATGTTAGTTGTAATGATTTTCTGAAATTATTTTAATTATTTAATTGGTAAGATTTCACAATATAAATTAAGCCTCTGTTTAAAAGTTAAACAAAAATATTCGTACCTACAAGAAGTTGAAGTTATTTGGTACCAAACGAAATAAGTGGCTAAATTCAGGAAAAGTTTTAAGGCCATAAATTTAGTATTTTCAAAATTACTAAAAATCTAATTTAAGGGGTTGTTACGACCAATATAGCAAACAAATAACATTTCAGTTCAATCTGGAATTCAATGGCTATATTAAGAACTCGAGAGCTTGTGTAGTTTTCACAATAAAAATTTAAATTCAGTTTCTGATGATTACTGTCCAATATTTAAGATAGGAACTACAACTGTTCAACCCTCAATTAAAACACAAAGATTAACTTTAGCAAAGTCGAAGGTTTTTATAAGTTTCGTAGTCAAATTCTGAAAAAATTAGGAAAAATACAATAGCAACGCTTAAGAATTAATTTACAATTAAAATAAGATCAACAAAGCAAAGAACGCAAGTAATAGCAAATATATTAATATATTACAAAAGAAATATTTTACAAGCTTGACACTTTTAACAGTAATCGAAAGAGGAAATGATTAAATATTTCGAGCCATCTTCAACATCAGAAATAAAAGATTTGGTCTAAACACAAAAATTATTAATCAGAACGAAGAAAATTCTCTGGAGAAACAATACATTTTTAAGGCTAGGCAAGGCAAAAACAAAATATTAAACCTATTTGAGTTTCCAATACATATTTTACGAGGCAAATGTAAGGTATCAAATTAAGAATAAAAGAATTTTTTTCTCCTTCTGAAGAACCATTTCAAATACCCAAACTCAACTTAACATAAAAATTCGCAACAATCAAAATAATCCACTTGAAAACACTCAGGAAGTACACCTATTTACATTATTAAAAAATCAAACAAACCCAGTTACCTCCTTCCCTAATTAATTTAAATTTATAACTCTAACGAACCTATTGTTTTACAGTTTGTAATTTAAAGGGGAAGTAACGACTTGCATTTACACGCCAACATGCATTTTTCGACGTTCAACGATCCAGAAATAATAATTTCAAAGTGCATGAACACAACTGCAAAGTGCATCGGCACTTTCGAACAGTTTTAAACGTTAGTTAAAGGTGGAAAAGGTCAAGAACTGGCTAGGAATAGGTTTACTTATTGTGAAAGTTCTCGAGTTAATGGTTTTAATAATAAACCGAGCTAACACGTTCTAAGAAAGATTTCACCGAACGAAACGAAAGGTAGAAAGGGCCTCGCGGCTAAATCTGAATTAATGAATATCGAGGAATGATCGATTGGTTTGAATTTTCACAGACAATATTTGTGATGCTTGTGTAACGGATTTATATGCAAATTGTTTCGAGGCACTGTAAAAATTAATTTCACAGCAGGACGATCTCGTGTAACTTTGTTTTCTGAGCTGAATATATTTACATGATTAGCGTTTTAAACATTACTTGTAAATCCAACGCAGAGACTACTTATTTCTAATTTTCAAATTCAAGTTTTATATTTAAAAAAACAATTTTAGACAATCAAAACATTACAGTTTCTTAACCGGCAATTATGTAGAATTGAGAATGAAAATACTTTGAAATATTAAATTGTTTAAACATTTAATTGTCCAAAAAATTGTTAAATATAGGATTCGAAGTACGACATTCAACCTTTCGAAATTAACTTCGCGAATTTACAATTGAGAATCATTCCAAAGCAAAACAATAAAATGCTCTCTGAATCAAGTCAATGGAAAAATAAATACTAAAAATGCTTAAATGAAAACACATTTGTGATAATTTACAGTTTTTTTTAAACATATTCAGGAAATTCGGAAATATTCTGAGTAAAACTAGTCTTTGAACAAAATCTTAGACTAAACACTAATTTAAAAAGACTAATAATCTAAACGTGTTATTAGTAATACGAAAATAACTGAACTAAATAAAGGATTTCTCCCTAGTAAGATTCCACAATATTTTTTTCTGATATTTCAAAAATGAACCGAGTTTAAACAAGATGACAAATTCGGTTTATTGTATGGCTGTATTATTTTTATCGAGAATCGTTGAAACTAAACCTGCTCTTATAGATTGTGTTTATCGTAAATTAGTGAACGATAAATTATTTTCAGGTGCGGCTCTTTATGCCACTTTCTAGTCTTTGTCTAATTTGTAAAGTGCCAGTTTTTTGTTTGTTAATTAAATTTTAGTTACTTCAAAGACGTTTGATTTTGCCGACTGCTACCTTTTGCTAGATAAACTTTAATGGAAACTTTGTTATTAAATTAAATTATTAAAAATGTCCCAATCAAAGTATGTATTTAAAAATACCAAATTTTACAAAACTATTTTGGAATTTTTTCGATGTAGAATTAATGAAGTAATAAATGTAGGTGACATAAGAAATAATAAGAATTTGCTGGCTTTAACATACGGATTTGCTTCAATTTTTAATAAAATGCATGAAACTAATAACTGTAAAAGATTTGAAAATTTCAGTTTTAAAAGATAAACTCAAATTTAATTATAGACAATAGTTATTTGTAATACAAGTGTTGAAAGCTTGCGTTTGCCTCACGAATGTGAAGTTTGCAGCACGAACGATAGTGAGTGCTGCAGTCACATGAGTGTGGCAAATACAAGCTTTCAACACATATATTACACACTATCTTTTCTACAACCACAAAAAATTTAAATATTTCTGCAAAATTAAATCTGACATTCATCAAATGTCATTTATGACATTTTGATTTGCGTGCGGAAAGTAAACAAATTAGCGTGTGGAAAGTTTACTTTCCGCACGCAAATCAAAATTTGAGTGTGGAAAGTATACTTTCCGCAAGCAAAACAGATTTACTTTCCGCACGCTACTTTTTACTTGTTCGGCAAACACTCATTTTCAATACTCGTATCTATGGAGACGAAGTCTGAAAATCCCACTTTCCATGGTGGTTGTAGAAAAAAGTCGGTTACGTATTTAGTTCAATTTTCTGAATAGACATTAGAACAAGTTTTGATTGTCTGCACAAGTTTAAATGAATGAAGGATTAAAACAGTTGGAAAATTATACATTAACATTGAATAATAATTTCTCTAAATCTGAGTTATCTAAATCTATTGTTTTAAATTTCTCAACTTTCGAAACAGAATTCAATATTAGAGCTGCATAACTTTAGATTGAGCTTGAAAAGCTTCCATTAATTTATTAATTTTTATATTACCAAGAACTATAACTTTCTGTAAATTATAAAACTTTAAATTTAAGTTTGAAAGACTGCAAATCGAATTTGGTAATATGCCGAAAATGTTTCTTAATATTTGGACTTTGATTTTGGCGTTTCCACTAATATTCAAGCTTTTAAATAAATTTTGCGATTCAATTTACATATTTTGAAAAACTTAAACTTGATAACCCAAAAACTTTTTGTGAATTAACAAAAAAGTCAAAGGTACCTACATCCAACTGACAAATTAATAATTTACAGTTGAAACTTATTCAAAATTCTCTAAATGTCAATGAAAGCATAAATATTTAGAAAAGCTTAAATTTTAATAATTTCAAGCCTTCTTGGGCAAATCAAAGGCAAATATTTTTGGAAATTCACAAGAAATATTCAAGGATATAAACAAAATTAATTATTTAAAAAAAAATCCAGGGTGTAGATGATTAAAATCACTTGATTAAAATCATGATTTAAATCAAGCGATTTTTTTAAAAAAATCATTGATCTTATTTTTAATCAAAAAAAAAAAAAAAATTACGAAAAATACACTGCGGTAGAAAATAAACTAAACTACCCATCATAAGAAAATTAGAAAGAGAAACTAGAAACAAACATATTTTATTGAAAATAAAAAATTACAGTATAAAATAAAAAATAAACTAAATTATTTAGCATAACAAAATTCGATGTGCTTGTTTGTATTCACTTACAGTTACTGTTTCTAAGATTATTTCTGTGTAGTAATAATATTTACATAAGTTTCTATAAACATTTCCTAAAGGTAAGTTATATAGACTCATTTTTTATTAATAAAAAATAAAAAATCAAAAAAATCAAAAAATCGATTTTTTTTAAAAAATCATGATTTTTTTACACCCTGAAAAAATCTAACATTCCTAACTGCTCACATGAAAACGAAAATTGCTAAAAGAAAAGCTTTCTCCCCACTATCATTCAGTACATTACATATTTCTCTTGTATTTGAAATATGAGCTGAGAAGAACTGATCTGAACTAAGAAGCTCTGCAGCGAGCCAAAACGAACCAAGATGAAATAAGATCCACTTCTCAAATTAGAGCCGAAGCTATCTGTTCAGGTGTTCTAAAACTCAATAAGGCATCAATAACAGTTTTTGTAGTACGATATTTCAAAGGGAGCGAGGCTTAAGCCGGAACAAGACACGAAGGCCCTGGGGCATTGAAATCTCCTCCACGAAACACGAGCTGAACTTAATAAGAACACATCTCCAGCTGACAAATCCATCACGAAAAAGTAGCTGAAGTACGGGACACGTATTGAATCGGCACAGCTGTTCTCCGCCCTGAGTAAATAACGCCC
Source organism: Melanotus villosus (assembly GCA_963082815.1). NCBI lineage: Eukaryota > Metazoa > Arthropoda > Insecta > Coleoptera > Elateridae > Melanotus > Melanotus villosus. The sequence goes on along the minus strand of OY720418.1, from coordinate 57,067,585 downwards.
CACAAAGAAAACTAATCCAACAGGCATCCGTAAACGGGACCCAAATCAAATACTTTTAAGGTGATAACGCACAAATCGTGTCCTTTACGCACGGAATTGTTGGAGAAACAGGACGAAACTAACGTAAATATTATTACGTCATGGGCCTTAATTTTATCCGAAGCCTAAGTAAATAATCCGGAAATAAAAAAGGGTTGCCCCGGTAAATAATGGAACCGAAACGATGGGCTATAAAAATAGCTTATCGGGAATTTTATTGCAACTGAGGAATAAAGGCACAGTTAAATGGACAAAGCAGCGATTAGTACGCGGTTTTGTTTGAAAATTTTATTTTTTTATTACGAGACTAAGCTGATTTTGAAAATTTACTGAGATTAGAAGGGGTTAAAGTGCTGAACACGTAAATTTTTAATAGCTATGTTAATTGTACGCAAATTTTTAGTAGGCTGTTCTATTTTACATTCTAGTCAATTGAGAATAATAGTGGTTGCCCCTACACGTTAAAGAAGACGTTGGGTTTGTTAAATAAAGCCTAAATTTAGCATTTACAGATTAAACGAACAATGGTTGTTACGGTAATAACTTTTATCAAACCAATAGACTGATAATTAAGTTTTCACAAATATTAAAACGTTAAGACATTATAAATTTATCAATTTTGTAACAGTGAAAATAAGAGATTTCAAAAAACCTTGTTTCAAGATTTCAATCTTGAATAATCCTGAAAACTATGCCGAGTTCAGTGTTTCAGGGCCTTTATCGTAAATTTATCGAAAGTTAAAAATCGTATCTAAATATTTACATAATATGAATCCAAAAGAAAACTTAGGTACACAATTTTCTATTTGAAACAACGGAAAACTTTTCATGAAGTGAAGGACGAGAAGCTGAAACTGCTACTGGAAACATCAAAACGGAAGCAGGAATGCATGCCTTAAATTCATATTCATGTACAGGAAATGGAAATGGACCATAAATATACTTTTAAAGTCGCCTCTAAGTACATTACGATAACAAAACTGCCAAATAAAATCCTAAACTAAGGAGATAAACGAAAGGAAATACAACTTGGCCCATAAATTTAAAAATCTTCAAAGTAGTGCACCAATTCCTCTCGTTCATTCTTTAAAATAATGTCTGTAAACACACTGTAAAACGAACATAATACTTATATTAAAGTAATTATAAATTAAAAATATATTAATTTTAAAACAAGAGGCTTTGGTATATTTCTTTTTAGTAATTCTAATAAAAAAGACCGTCGAAAGACATTTTCAAAAGTCTTACGTTAACAGAAGCAACGAAAAATGTATTTGAGATTCAAAAATTATTTATATATTTTTTCTAGTCAAAATTTAAAAATTTTAAAAATAGTTAGGCCATATGAAGCTTTAACAATTCTTGGGTAATGAAATTTTCGAATTGGAAGTTTCTCAGATTCGCTTCTAGAGTGCCTTAAGCTCAAACGTAAAAATTTGTTTTGAAAATTCAGAATCAAATATTTAAACGTCTAGGTTTAAGGAGAATGTTTATAAAGCAAAAGCTCTTCATAAATTACAAAACAAAAAAATTACTAAATAACGATGTTATGTTCTAATAAACATACAATAAAGGGAATTTGGTTTTTTAAATGCTTAAGGCCAACAAAACTTGGCCAATTCAACTTTCAAATGGTCAGCTGATATTGGTAAGCACAATTCTACAATTACTATAATTACAGTTTTATTGAGTTGTATTCGAACTGGTTTTTATAAATAATTTATGGATTTGTATCCATGGTTTTAGGTATTGGAGCTTATCAGAGAACTTTATTTTTAGTTTGAAGTGCAGTTTACCTAGATTTTAAAACTTTTCTTTACTTTCGAATTTGAGCATTCTTAAATTTTATATATTTTCATGTTATCGAAACTTCTTAAAATTATCGCCACAAATTAGAAGAACAAACACGGTACCTAATGTGAATTTCGTAATCAGGATTTAAATAATATTAAAAAACAATTCCTACTTTTTGAAATTCAATTTAAAATTCTTCACATTCAAATTCGAAGTTCCCCAAACTGTTTTTAATTTACAGAGTATTACAGTTACAGAAATATAAAACTTCCCAAATACAGGTTCCACAAACTCAAATTCGAAATACTGTTTCAAAAGTTGGAGAAACTTTTCTTTATTTTCGCCTCTGAGCATTCCTAGATTCATGTTATAGAAATTTAATAGAATTATTTGCCATAAATTTTAATACATAACAACGCTTTCTAAAATTATTAAACTTTGAAAAGATTAATGTTTGGATTATTAAGTTTTGAGTTTTTCAAAACACTTAATTTGAATGACAACACTTGTGGATGGGCGTGTATTTTTTGGATAAGTGAGAATATTTCAATGAAGGTTTACATACTAAAACTAATATACGTACTAAACAAACTGTACATTTCGAAATACGATATTTGAAGTTCCCCACACTCAATTTTGAAGTTCCATAATTTACCGAAAGTTACAATCCATAGAAATATAAAAATTAATTGAAACTTCTCAAACTCAACTCTGAAGTTCAAATGTTTGAATCTTTAGTTCATTTAAAATTCTGCAAAGAAGCAAAATTTAGAAATCTAAACAAGAAATATACCCGATTCTTATTTGCCTTGCTTTTCCAGTTGTTCAGTTAAATACTGTGAAGATTTAAAATTTTTGAAAATAAAGTTTAAAGTCAGTGATTTGCAAAAGTTCTGACATTTTCTCATTGCATGGGGCTGCAGCTTGGTAGTTTTGATAATGTACGAAATTCGGCCTTACTGTTCATGATTATCTTTTTATAAAAACATTCGAGTTACAATTATTGTCCAATGAAAAATTAAAGCAAATTCATACGTCAAAGCCTACACAATTTTATTGTTTATTATAATTAGCTAGTACATTTATTACTGTCACTTTAAAGCCAAAAAAATGTAAAAGTCTATAATTTGTTTAAAACCTTCATTGGAATATTTTCCGAATTAAATTTATATGCTTAATTAAAAGAATACATCAAATTCCCATCAAGGCTTACCTAGCAGAAGGTTACAGTCGTCTAAGTCAAACGTCTTTGAAGAAACCAATATTTAATTAACAAACAAAAAACTAAAATTAGAAAAAGACTAGAAAGTGATATAAAAAGCCGCACCTGAAATTAATTTATCGGACACTAATTTACTGATAAACAGAATCTATGAGAGCAGGTTTAGTTTCAACGGTTCTCGATAAAAATAACAGAAAAATACAAGGACATCCGTACAATAAACTGCATTTATACAACAAAAACAGATTCGAAGAATCCTATGTTTACGACAGTTTTATCATTTTTAAAGGTCGTCACCGGAAATAAAAACATAATCACAACGGACGTGAAATGGGTTAAACACGGTTAAGCAGAAAGGAAAATAATACGTGTAATTACTATCGCAATGAAAACGAAAAAAAAAATCCAAGCACTCACTCACCAGACTTCCGTTTTTCGTTTAAAACCAACGACTTCGTCCTTTTAACCCTTAAGGATCTTCGCCTAATCGAGCGCAGAAAAGATTCTGGCATTCGTTGTCGCGGAGTTTCCTGCGCCTTTTTTTCCGGAAGGAGCCAATTTTTCACCGCGGTCATCGAAAGCCCATGTTTTGATTTTTTAGGTGTTGCTGTCGGATCGCCCTTTAAGTCGACCATTTTTTCCTACTGATTTTAGCAAATTTCCCACGTTTATCTATTCGTTATCAGAGCACACTTTAATAACGAATCCAACTTAGACTGTTTTCTCACATACACCATGTTTTTTATTAAAGCAAACAACTTCCACTGAAAATTCCGACAGGCAGTTATTTTCAAAAGATCACGCGAAAGTTTTTTAAAATTAACGCGCGCGCGTACAAGTTCGAAGAGAACACCACAATAAAAGCTTTCGTGATGAAAACGGTGTACGCAGAGGGGGCCATTTCCCCACCCGATAGAAACCGCGTGGACAGAAACGCGCACGCTCTCTTACTAATCTGGAATCTTAAGATTACGGCATAAAAATATTATTAAACCATTAGGTGTTATAAAACTGACGTTAAGTATTTATAAAAAGGCCTCGTTCGGGTTGTTTATGTCGATCAGATTAAAAATTTTAGGGTATTATTTTGTCAAAAGTGGGGTATTCTTTCATAAGACCTGAAGTTAGGTAATATTGATAAATTAGTTATGCCAGGATTTTGATAAAAGTTTGATAAAAGCTTTAGATATTAAATATTCAGAGAATTCGGTTCTTTATGACGGTTATTTGGGTGAATTATCAAAGAATGTTGATAAACAAGCAACATCGTTAACAACGAATTCAGGGAAAATCAAATTTAAATTAAGATTTTCTACTGTTACGATTTTTAAAAGATAGTAAACAATTAAAAGGCAAATACCAGAAACTTTTTTCAAATTTAAATTTGAATTTTTTAACTAAGCAAGTGAGCAAACTTTTAGCTTTGGCAATTAATACAAAGATAGCTTTAAGTAATTAAAAATTAAACTTGTTTTATCATTCTTTCATTTTTTTTAAACGTACAGTTTCATTTTTTTAAGTACAAAATAGTGAATTTCTAATGTTATGCAGTAACTGCAAGAAAATTTAAAATTGTAATTTGGATTCTTGATGTTTTTAATTACAAAAATGATTACAACAAATTACAAATTTCATATTTTTTTTTAAATTAATATTCACGAAAATCAAGAAAAAACTGGCGACTTTCATGAAGTGTGCTTAAACAATAAACAAAATAAATAAAATAAAAATTAAGTCTCTTGGTTGTTTAAAGGATTTAGAAAGCCTCCTTCGCATCCAAAAGGACTCAAGTGCAAAACCCTATTACAAGAGGATTTTGTGAATCTTGTCAACTAGGTTTTAACAGCTGATGCCGAAGACAAAAATAATAAATGATTGTTATTTTTTTTTGTTTGGAAAGCTAAAATTTTGAAAAGTGAATTTTATTAATAACAATAAAAAAATAATAATGAAAATCTACAGCCCAAAATTTTCATCTCACACTTCAACATTTCATTTTCCTTTTTTCAAGTTTAAGGCAAGCAAAAACTTGTAAAAATTATAATAATTTCAACATAAAACTGTCACAGTTCTCAAATTCAAATTTGAAGTTTATTTTCATATTTAATTTTGAACTTTCGCAAAATGAATGTTACGTAATTGACAGGCAATTATAATTCTTAGAAATATAAATGTTAATGAATTAGTTAATATAAATGTTGATGAATTAGTTAAAGTTTCTCAAACCCAATTTTGAAGTCCTTTAAACTCAAAGTCGAAATGTTCCTTGAAAGCTGGGAAAATTAGAACCAAACAATTTTGGGCATCGTCCGTTTGTTCGTTTAAACTTCCGTATACAGGGTGTTTCAAAAAAGGCGGATAAACTCTCTGGCACGCTGTTTCGGGATACTCCCAGAGTACGAGAAAAATAATAAAAAAATTCTTTCTCTTACATTTTTGAAGATATGGAAGTTCAAAGTTTGGATCTTAATACGCTAATATTTAAAATTGCAACCGCGACCAATTAATTATTTCAAGAAAATTACATATAAAATTACATTCCCAACAATTTTTGCTGCATTAACTACAAAAATTTCAAGAAATGTTAAAATTAATAATTTTTAAAATGTGTCCATATTACTAAAAATTTCATTTGGCAACAAAGCGTTTGATTTTGGTTAGATGTAAAATTTAATTTTAGTGAAACATTATGTCCATGGAAACACATGGGAAGCACCAGTTTACTACTTTTACTTGTTAAACAACGTTGTCAGATTTATTGTCTTTAAACCGCTATATTTTCAAAAATATTGCATAATAGTATATTGTAATACAAGTGTTGAAAGCTTGCGTTTGCCACACGAATGTGAAGTTTGCAGCACGAACGATAGTGAGTGCTGCAGTCACATTAGTGTGGCAAAAACAAGCTTTCAACACATGTATTACACGCTATTTTTTCTACAGCCACATTTCCATAAGAAAATTTAAATATTTCTGCAACATCTGACATTTATATTTGCGTGCGGAAATAGTTATTTGTACAACTAGTAATGAAAGCAATACTTTTTTTCATGAGTTTGAAGTTTGATGCACGACGGCTTCGCCGTCGTGCATCAATCAAACGAGTGAAAAAAAGATGCTTTCATACGAGTTGTACACAATATTTTTTTGCATTTTTACATTTTAAATCCCTCAAAACAGGATAAAAAGGATTTGAGAATTGACAGTTGTGAAACTGACAATATAGAATATTTTATTTAAAGCATACTTACTTAATGCAAAATGTAAAATTAAATAGTTAAAAAAAGTGTTGCTTTCTTTATGATTTTTTGATAAAAAAAAGTCCACTTTTTTTGTCAAAATGCAAAAATAGTTATTTGTACAACTAGTAATGAAAGCAATACTTTTTTTCATGAGTTTGAAGTTTGATGCACGACGGCGAAGCCGGAGTGCATCAATCAAACGAGTGAAAAAAAGATGCTTTCATACGAGTTGTACACAATATTTTTTTGCATTTTTACATTTTAAATCCCTCAAAACAGGATAAAAAGGATTTGAGAATTGACAGTTGTCAAACTGACAATTTACAATACTTTATTTAAAGCATACTTACTTAATGCGAAATGTAAAATTAAATAGTTAAAAAAAGTGTTGCTTTCTGTATGATTTTTTGATAAAAAAAAGTCCACTTTTTTTGTCAAAATGCAAAAAAATTACTTTCCGCACGCAAATTTCACTTGTTCGGCAAACACTTATTTTCAATACTCGTATCTATGGAGACGAAGTCTGAAAAGCCCACTTTCCATGGTGGGAGTAGAAAAATAACTATTTAGAAATTACGTTGGAAATTGACAGAAATTATGAACCATTTTTCTTTATAGTTGAAATACGTTTATAAAGGTAAATAAACTCCAATTAAATGGAAAACCAATTTCAACAGCAAGCCTTAATACAAGACACATAAGTTGAGAGAGCAACAAATTCAAAAGGAAGATATGTAGAAATCTAGATTTTCATAAAGCTTGCTGGTTCAACATCTTTAAAAAAATTAACAAAGTAAAAAATTATGCCTTCCTGTGGCTTAGTTTCATAACCAAGAGAACACTAGTTTGAATACCTATAATAGCTGGATTTTGCCAATAGTGTCAGATTAAATTAAGGTGATGTAAGATAGAAATAATAAATGATTGTTAACATTTGTGAACGTAAAAAAATATTCAGAAACTACGAAAAAATGGACTTCAAAATAAAAAATTAAATTTCGTAGATAAAATGCGATTTCAAACTTCAACATTTCTTTTGATTTGTGTTTAGTGTGCGATAGTTAAAAGCATGCGATTTTAATTTTATTGGTTTTAAACTGACACTGTTTTCTTGGCACTCACAAACGTAGATCTTGTCCGATAAATATCAGAAAAGCGCTGAATTTCGTAAGAATACTGTAAATTAGATAAATACAAAATACCCTCAGTTGTGATTGAAGTTCCCAATAAATAATAAAATAGTTATTTGTACAACTAGTAATGAAAGCAATACTTTTTTTCATGAGTTTGAAGTTTGATGCACGACGGCGAAGCCGGAGTGCATCAATTAAACGAGTGAAAAAAATATGCTTTCATACGAGTTGTACACAATATTTTTTTGCATTTTGACATCTTAAATCCCTCAAAACAGGATAAAAAGGAATTGAGAATTTACAGTTGTCAAACTGACAATTTACAATATTTTATTTAAAGCACACTTACTTAATGCAAAATGTAAAATTAAATAGTTAAAAAAAGTGTTGCTTTCTTTACGATTTTTTAATAAAAAAAGTCCACTTTTTTTGTCAAAATGCGAAAAAATTAATTTTCGATATTATATGTATTTGAAATTAACAGAAAGTATGAGTCATTTTTAAATTTAAGTAGTGCGAAAGGGCCAAGTTAAATTAAAAATTAATCACCAAATCTTTCAATTTCAGATCCAAGCCTTAATATAAAAATATAATTAAAGGTTGAGTTTATAGCGAAATTTAGGGGTAAGTATATATTTTTTAAGTTAAATTCCAAACAAATAATTGAAATTTTGAAGTAAGCCTTAAAAATTTTTGCATTTTTTCTATCCCTTTTTAAAAACAGCTTCAATTGTGTAATTATTTTTTTAATAAGCAAGCTTTCTCAGACCAAAAACTTACGAGCAAAGAATGATTTTTACATACCGGGTGTTTGACGTAAGGGAAATAGCATGGGAAATCGTATATATGCAGATTCCTGCTCCCCGTTCGAGCTGATAGGATTGATAGTGGCATCAATCGAAAGACAAAAAAAATATGCTTAATTTGATACTACTTTACTTGAATTTGTTGCTTGTTTAAGAAAGAAATAGCTTAAAAACTGTAACAAATAAATTCACAAAAAACAGATCGGCCATGATCAAATTTGCAGTTTGTTTATGCCAAAATAAATTTAGATTACCTATTATAAAATATTTTGACAATAAATACCTTCTCCTCATTATAATATTCAACATTATTATTCAAAATAATTACAAGGTAGATACGTGAATTGATAACTGACACTACTGACAGAAAATCAAATTTATTTTGGCATAAACAAACTTCAAATTTGATCATGGCCGGTCTGTTTTTTGTGAATTTATTTATTATAGTTTTTAAGCTAAGTACTTCTTTCTTAAACAAGCAACAAATTCAAGTAAAGTAGTATCAAATTAAGCGTATTTTTTTGTCTTTCGATTGATGCCACTATCAATTCTATCAGCTCAAAACGGGGAGCAGGAATCTGCATATATACGATTTCCCATGCTATTTCCCTATGTTCGCCCCTTATGTCAAACACCCGGTATACAAATAAATCAAATTCATAATTTTTAAAAGAATTCTTTGTATAGGTAAGTTTGAACAATTAAAAAAGCAACGCTTCTTCAAATGCTACGATGAATTACCTAATATATTTCTCTGGAGACTATATATTCGTAAATTGTTGAAAATCAACAAAGAAATAAACAAACAAATCTGCAATTACTTAACAGTGGTTCAATTAGATTTTTTGAGTTTTCGGCCAAATTAAACGATTGGATTGTTGCTAAAACATCTGAATTTGGTGTTATTTTCTTAGTAATGCCGTCTTCCACTTTAATCAGAAAAAAACAATCTCAACATCTATGTTTCAGATTTAGTTTAATCTATGCAATTTTGAAAGCTTGATGACTTTAAGCCCAAAAGCTCGTACAAAATGTAATTAAAGTTGCTATTGATATACATTTTTGTTAATTTATTTCTTAAACATCTGTGGGTTTAAAAATTATTTCAAAGAATAAAATTCGCAAACTGACGTTGGTAAACTAATCTCTTACCTGTAAAATTATACGGACAAACTATTTTTACCTGTCGGCACTGCTATAAATTTTAAATTTACAACCATTATACCGTTTCATTATAATTGTTGGTCAGTTGGGTATAAAATTATGGCCAATTATCTTAGTAAGAAACTGAATAAATGTGGGTCAGTTTGTCAGTCAGTCAGTCAATTAAGCATGGAAGATTAGAGATTATGAGAATTAGTTGGGCTAAATTCTGAAGATTTCTGTTTCTACAAAAAGTAAACAGATATCAGATTTCAAAGTTATTTAGCTACTTTGTAAGATTTTTATAATGTCTTCATAATGAAAATAAATTTCAAAATTTTGAATTAATTTAGAATTTTCATTAAAACTTAATTTCAAATTTCGACTTTGAAACATTTCAATTTAATTTTAGCAAAACTATTATATTCGGGCAATTTTTATTTAACAAATTTAATTCCATTTTCAAAAATCTCCATCGCTTAAAAATCGAGAAAAACAATATTCATTAAAGTTTTACGATCTCATAAATTATTAAATAGTCATAAGGATACGTCAGTTCAGCTCTGATTACTTAAAAAAAGGCAAAATTACTTCGACATTAAGAAAACCAAAAAACAAAGAAACCAAGACCTAAGCATTCAAGCAATATAAATAGCAATCAAGCTGCCATCACATACATTACAGGTGCATTTCTAAACACTTAATCGAGAAATTATATTCAGAGCACGCTAGATTACTAACTGTTTTCTACCTTATTTCCTGAATTAATTCTGTTCTTTGTGATGTTTGTCCTGCTGTAAACCAAAATATTCTAGGAAGTTCGTTGGTGATTTGTTACGAATTGTAAATAAATGGCAAGGTTTGGTTTAAAAGACCAGATTGATTTGTTCTTACTTGAAACAAAGAAAGGAGAATTATTAGTATATGCATGTATATTATTTTTAGATTAAAAGCATTTAAGATTAAAGATTTTAACGGCAAGGACAATTTTCTATTTAAGGTTGCGATGTTTATAAATTTGTTTAAAACTCACAAACTTTAATTTTGCTATTTAGGTTTAAATTTGAAACCAAATTATTTGGCTTTTGATTGAAATGTTTAATTTCTTCGATAGTTGGCAGTCTTAATTACCAAGTTACAAATTCTAAAAACGATTTTTAGTGCCTTCGATTTTATCTTTGAATATCTCAATTTTTGATGCAAGTTAATTTATAATTATCCTCAAACTCGAAATGATTTAATTTTAAACTAAACCCCCTTAAATTTTAAAGTTCTCTCTACTTCTAATTTTAAATTTTAGACTATCTCCAAAAGCCTTTAATCCTGTTGCCACATTTTAGCTCAATATTTATTCAAGGTTTCATTCAGTATGTGACGAACAAGCTTCATAAATTACATGGTACATATTTGTTAAAGCTATACTAAACACTTTCAAAAATAACATCCTCTTTATCTCGAAAAAGCTTAAAAATTTCATTTGACGTCTTTTTAATCACCTCATGCGTATCATTAACAGGAAGCAAACCACAACATAAAAATTCTGCAAAAAATCAAACATTTTAGTGGTAACGTAATGTTTATTTACGTACGGCGTAAATCTGGTTTGGCTTCCGTACTTATCTCATTTGGCATTAAATTCCATCACGAAACACATGGACTGATATTTACTTTTACTGGCTGTGTTAAAAATGCACGTTTGTAGTTACTGTCGTTAAAACTAATGCAGGTATTTTCCATTATCTAATTCTGTGTGCATTTGCGGGCATGCATTTAGATTTGCTTTGCGGTCGGAGTAAATGTTTGACCTATATTGATGTCATTTTGCTTTTGTTAGGTAATAACGTGGATAAAGCCTGTATCAGGGTCAGGCTTTTGACCGGAAATATCCTACTCAATTGCGATGATAACATTTTACCTTGAAAAATTTGATTTCTTCTACCTTTTATTTTTAGTAAAAGTACAGAGTTTTACAAATATTACGTTTAGTTTATTGATTTGGCTTTGCAGTTTGCAACTATCGTTACGAAAAATATTTTGAAAGACTGAAAAGGGCTTTGAAATTACGAAATAAAACAGAATAGTCCAGTCAATAAAGCGGAAAAATCGTCAAAACTTCTAAACCCGCAAAAACAGAACCGATTTTGATGAATTTTTTTTTAAAACGTTTGTTATACTAAATTATTCAAAATCAGAAACATTTCAGCTGGCGCTATCAATTATTTATATTGTTTAAATAATTTTTAAAAAAATTTTGACAATTTTTTTTTCGATGAAATTTTAACAAAGTATAAGTGACTAATTTTGAAAATTTAGTTTAAAAAATAATTTTTGAATTAAAAAGTTTCAAAATTTCCATTGAAAAATGTTAATTATTCAATCATTCGGATGCAAGAATTGAATTCCAAATTTGAAATTTTTGAAAAAACTTTGTGTAATTTGTGTATCTGCACTCTCTTGTTCTTTGCAAATGCAATAACAATTAACTGTAGAGTCTACAGTATCTTGTTGTTGTTCCTGTAACATATAAAAGAATTTTGGAAGATGTTTTTAACACGTATGATTTTAAATATGAGGATCAAATTCAAAGGGAAATAGCTGTAAGACAGGAAATATATTTCTAATAATTTAAAAAGATTTTATTACATCCAAAGAATAATTTAACACAAAATGTTTTTGCAAATAATCTTAACGACGAGCATGACGCGCGCAAAATTCAGTGAAAAAAGTACTGTAGAATTAAAAATATTACACTTAAAGGGCTAAAATTTTTAGAATCGTTAGATCAATACTTCCCAAATAAGCAATCAAAATTTAGTTAAGATTGAGTAATTATTTATTAAACGGGAAACATTTTTTAACTTATATGCAACGCAAGCGATTTTGCTGTAATGATCAAAATTACAAAAAAATGTGATTTTACAGCATATAAATGTATCATAATAACTGTAATAATGTAATATAAATGTAACATAATAATAAGAATAATAACTCGATTCTTCAAAATGCATAAACAAACTTAAATATAATCCAATTATTTTCAATACAAACCAAGAATAAATGACATATAATTACTTTTTCCATCGTATTTTTACTTGTCTCTTTGCACTTTTTTCTAAATTTTAATCAATAATTAAGTTCTCTTCAACAATTTTCACTAATATTTTCAATATCTAGTGTTCAAAAGTTATTTTAACAGATTAATAACCTCAAAACTCACGCGTTCACTCCGAAAATCATGGTGAAACATCAGGAGTTTGACTTTGAATTCCTCTACCTGTGATACAAAAGGTCGATTTCTTGTGCGTGTTTACATATTCTTATAAAAGTATTGATTTTTTTAGTTGACAATATACATATGTCTATATATTTGTATATTATCTTCTTGCATCCGACTGATTGAATATTAACATTTTTAAATGGAAATTTTGAAACTTTTTTATTCAAAAATTATTTATTATACTAAATTTTCAAAATTAGTCACTTCTAGTTAAAATTCCATCGAAGAAAAAAATTTTTTAATAATTTTTTTTTTTAAATTGTTTAAACAATATAAATACTTGATAGCGCCAGCTGAAATGTTTCTGATTTTGAATAATTTAATACAACAAACAATTTAAAAAAAAAATCATCAAAATCGGTTCTGTTTTAGTGGGTTTAGAAGTAAAAACCTTCATTGACTCGACTAGAAATATCTTTCACTTTAGCATCTTCAAATCATTTCATACCGAGCATTTTTACATCGCTCCGAATTTAATACTGCTTGTAATCAAACTTAATATTGATCTAACTAGTAAAATAACTCGATTCTGTAAGGGACGGTTTTTCAGTACGGCTTTAAACAGACTCTTCGCTTAAGCAGGCTTAAACTAAGACTCAAATGCGCAATACGAGTCGCGTAAGCTGTAGTTTAAGCCAGTGGCGTAGCTAGGGGGGGGGAGGTCCGCACTCCCCCCCCTAGCTACGCCACTGGCTTAAACTACAGCTTACGCGACTCGTATTGCGCATTTGAGTCTTAGTTTAAGCCTGCTTAAGCGAAGAGTCTGTTTAAAGCCGTACTGAAAAACCGTCCCTTACAGAATCGAGTTATTTTACTAGTTAGATCAATATTAAGTTTGATTACAAGCAGTATTAAATTCGGAGCGATGTAAAAATGCTCGGTATGAAATGATTTGAAGATGCTAAAGTGAAAGATATTTCTAGTCGAGTCAATGAAGGTTTTTACTTCTAAACCCACTAAAACAGAACCGATTTTGATGATTTTTTTTTTAAATTGTTTGTTGTATTAAATTATTCAAAATCAGAAACATTTCAGCTGGCGCTATCAAGTATTTATATTGTTTAAACAATTTAAAAAAACCCAAATGGGTGACACCCGACCGCGTTTTGAAAAAAATAAATCTTACAAAAACTCCATGAAATGAAACAACCGCTAAAATAATCACAAAAAATGGGGTCATATTGTATGAGGCAATAGGTCTTGCTGCGAAAAAATCGGAGGACTACGACATTCCAATACAAAGACGAGTTCGTCGTAAAAAACGAATGGCCGGTGAGTTGACCACCGATGCAGGACTCACACTGACAGTTGATAATCAAAAGGATATGTTGGAATGTCTTGACCGATTCAGTATTGAACTCCGAACTAGATCAAAAGTCCATTCAAGATGCAGCTTAATCGTTCGAAGTTGTCCAGATAAATACTTTGCTTTCGGCGAACATCGAGCAGTTGCAATTAGCTGTATCAAAATTTACTGGTTTTTATGATGAGGTATCAGAAGCAAAACTCCTCCTATAGATACCAAGGTTGGGAAGACAATTAAAAGTAGCCAATGTTACAGTTTCTGATTGGGTATCTTTAGACTTTTTGAAATTCATCGTGGACCGGGATTTTACAGAATCCTTTCCAAATCTTATGGTCGCACTAAAGTTATTTATGACAATTTGCGTATCAGTTGCTTCGTGTGAGAGGAGCATTAATAAATTTAAATTAATCAAAAACTACTAACGGTCAACAATGTGCAACACACGGCTAAACAATCTTGCCATGTTAACGATCGAACTTGAGCACATGAGGCAACAGAAAGTATTAGTTTTGAAGATGGGATTTCCCAGTTTGCAGCTGTTAAAGCTAGAAAGAAGAGATTTTAAAACTTTTAAAATATTTTTAAATTAAAAGTGTTTATTTCTCGCTTATTTAGTTAGTTTCTTCTAAATATGTTTATGATACTTGATTGATAGTATTGCTATTTGATGATGAATGACATAATTTTTTAAATGTTTATTTAAATATGTTGTATTAAAATCAGATACTTCACGCTTATCTGATTTTTTGTTTTACTTAATGTTGATTTTAACCGTTTTCATGGGGTGACACCATCGATATCCGTATCGGGTGCCACCCATGCTAGCTACGCCACTGGTTTAAGCTAAAATAAGCCAAGCTCCTGTTTAAAATTTTGTTAAAATACCCTTTCTATACAGACTCGAGCGGAATTTGAACTTAGCTTAAACTGGCAACTGCTATGAGTTAAGTCACAGCTAACTTCTCAGTTTAGTTCAGTTTAAACTTCCACATCTACTAACAAACTGTCCCTTATGGACCGATCTATCAGCATGCATTTAAGATAAGCCTAGCTTAAGACCTAACTTAGGGTCTCAATGCAGCAAGAATTGGTTAAGTTCCACTTTACGCCGACTTAACTCTATTTTTTACTTAGATCTATACTGAAATAGTGGCTCTTTGAGGAAAAAGAGTGAAGACATCTCGAGATCTGGAGGAGGAGCATTTCCTGGACCATCTCGAGATCTGGAGGAAGAGCATTTCCAGAACCGCAGTAATTGAAACAAGGAGACCAAGAAGTATAAAATTACAAATTAAAAAGCTTAAAGATTGGAATAATTGAAAGTCAAGGGTTCAAATTCTAAGTTTCAGTAGCGAAACAAGATGTTCTTCGTAACGATCTCCGAGATTAAAAGATCAATCATATGAAACTGAAAATGTAAGCTTAATCTGTGATATTCCGAACATTCTCAAGTTACTCTTTTTAGTACGTTTTAACTTTAACACTTAAAACGTTTAAAGAGAGAATAACCCTGCAAATATAAAAAACAAGGAATAGAAACGAAATGTCAAATTCAAAATGGAAATATATTTGAAAGAATATGCTTATAAGTCCAGTAACCTTGTCGCCTGAAAGGGGGGGTACCTTACATCAAATCTGGTAGTTCTGATTTTTTGCTGAGTTGTTTATGATGTTAGCCCAATGAATAATCCAAGTTTTCGACCTCGGAAGCCGAACGCAACTTTGCCAAAAATCCAGAAAACCACGAAATTTTCGACCTGCTTCAGTTTTTGTCGATTTTGACTTTGAAGGACTATTCTTTCGATAATAACCTTTCAGTACTTTTTTAAGGTAGGCTAAATTTGTCACATTTGAACCCTTCTGGCGTCGAGTGTTTCACTGAAAAACCAAGAAAATAAACGTTTATTGATAGGTGTGAATCAGATATCTGTGCATAGTGCTTGCCAGAAGAAACATAACAACCCAAAGTTGATTAAAGCAGCTATTCGCCGTGGAGACACAGATGTGAAGTCAACAAGAGCAATGAGATCTCTCTCTGAGCAGTTCAATTTCAAAGAACACTGTTTTCTCTGTGGAGACAAAATAACAGCAGAATTCCTTGTGGCTCAGAGAAAGAAGAAACCAGAAAAAAGAAATACTGTAATTACTGTGGAAAAGATGTCTCTGAATGCAACAAAGCAGCTGAAAAACGAGGTGACGAATGGGCTCTTAAAATAAAAGAGCGTATTTCTGAGAACCCAGATTTGGTAGCACCTGATGCGAGATACAGGTTACAAAATTCTCACCAGCGCTTGGTACGATAATAAAAATTCAGATCCTCAAAAAGAAAGACTACACGTGTTGTAAAGGCAACTGCTGATGTCATACGAGAGGATGTACGTTCACAACTTTACGACACAAATCAATTTACACCCTCCGATGACTTCTTCCAGAGTGTACGTTCTGTGATCCCCGAGTCTTTACGACTAATGCTGGAAACACTAATTCTAAAAGACTAACGGGGCTGCTTGGATACATATCGAAAGAAGTGTGCTGCTCTCGCACATTCAATTATATCAGCAGTGAGGCCTCGCTCGTGCATCTCTTCATTACTACATGGCGTTGGTGTGTATTTATATCACAAGTTCGGGTCAAAACATTTAAGTGACGTAAGGAAGGTCATTATGGTCCTAGAACCATAATGAAGCTCAAAACGTCCTAGTACCATAATGAAATTCAAAAAGTATTAAAGTTCAAAACGTCCTAGTATCATAATGAAATTCAAAAAGTACTATTACAATTTTGTTTGGGTTGTGTAAAGATTCTGAATCTTTAGCATGAATAAACTTTACAATATTGATGCCAGCAGATAACATTTTGTATGTAATTCGGATCATAAACGATCATTTATGGTAAACGCCGAGTTATCGGGGTCGGCTGACGTCATTATGATCCTTAATACATAAATATCTATTTTGACACTCTTTCTGCATTTATGGCTTCTTCTAACCATATCAAGGTACTCAAAAAACTCTTCACTTTCTTCGCGATCCATGATTTTCAAAATAGATATATTTTATTTTGATAACTTGTCACTACACAGCAAAACACGAAATGCGTAACGTCAAACAGTAAAGCACGCCTCAAGCCCGTCTCAAGGTAGGGTGTGACCAACCTTGAGTCAAGTACGCTCAAAGCATGCTCGAAGTCGTTTTTACTCTGGAAGCAACGACTATAATAACCATTTTGTTACTTGAGTAATGCTGAAGTTCGGGACCGAGCTGAGTATCGACTATAAGTATGGGCATTAGTTGAATTATTGTCAACGCTTGGATTTTCAGCTAGTTACTAGGAAACGTCGCTGCTGGAAACTTCGGCCATCATGCGACCAGACAAACTCATCTTAAAGCTGCCTTCAATCTTACAACTCACATTTGATAACGCCGATTTCAATGTGAGCACATTGGACGGGTTGGGCACCTTTCACGCGATGGGAGGTATAATGATCGTGACTCCCTATGATTCCGTATGTCCCGAAAAAATATATAGCCCGTCTGACGAAGTGCACTGCTGTTGAACTTGTACAGCGAAATCCTTCTATTCAGTTAGAAACCTTCCAACAAGTAAACAATCAAGGTTTGTTAACAATTAAAATAGTGAACATAGACAACATTCATCCACTACCCGAAGAAATCGTGCCACTCCCTTCTGATATCTCATGGTTATATGGCAAGGCTCTGAAAAAAAGGAACATCATGGGATGGAATGGGTTTATGGAAGAGGCGACAAAAGACAAACAGTTTGAAAAATCAAAAATATTAGACCTACCATTCATCAATCATCCACTATCGCAGTATGACACCATACTAACAGTTCTTCGGCTTGCCAACGAGAAATGTCGAACCCATGGACAGAAAACCTACATTGTCACTTTTGACCAACCCCTATACATAAAAGCCAAAGCGATGATCGCAAACTGCCGCGATTTGAGTAATGTCGTGGTGAGGCTTTGGGGTTTTCACCTACTCATGTCTTTCATGGGAGCAATAGGTATGATAATGGGTGGAAGTGGACTAAAGGAACTGCTTTCGACAATTTATGCAGAAAATATCATTGACAAGATGTTGTCTGGCTACGCTTATGCTAGAGCAGTGAGAGCCCACATTTTGGTCCATCTAGACTTTCCAAGTGAAGTTGTGAAAACAATTCATTTGACCAAGGAGGATAAAAGCATTATAGAAGATGTGCTCTCCAACTTCGACAGATCTGCAATTCTGACAGCACATGAAAATGAGCAGTTTCAAGCGGTTGCTACTAAATTCACAGATACTCTTCACAAGCTTGAAAGCAATGGACCAACTGCAAAGCTGTGGGTTCAGTATTTCAGAATGGCGAGGTTGGTGAAGCGATTCATCCAACAAGAACGGACGGGGGATTGAGATTTGTATATGGCCACCATCCAGAAAATGGGGAGGGGGTAATTTCCGAAAAATGTAGGCTGCATGGCCAAAATTCGCTCAAAACAACACAATATTGCTAAAAATTACAGATTTTGAAATAAATTGAAAACCTTGAAAGGCTGTATCATGGAAACTATTGGACTTACAGAGCCCATTCTGATTTCAAATTGTGGCAAATTTAGTTTACTTTAAAAAAGTACTGAAAGGTTATTATCGAAAAAGTAGTTCTTCAAAGTCAAAATCGACAAAAACTGAAAGAAGGTCGAAAATTTCGCGGTTTTCTGGATTTTTGACAAAATTGCGTTGCGCTTCCGAGGTCGAAAACTTGAATTATTCATTGGGGCAACATCATAAACAACTCAGCAAAAAATCAGAACTACCAGATTTGATGTAAGGTTCGATGTATTAGTTGTACCGGAGTTTTTTTTTACATACAGAATTTCCAAAATTTATTAAAATACTACATTAAATGCTTAACTGTATGTAATTTCAAAATTTTTTACTTTTGTGTTAATTCCGAGCTTAAATTTAGTATAAAAATAGTATATTTTACAACAAGACATGAAAATGACGTTTTTTTCGTTAGATGAGAAGTTGCCCACGAGCTGCGTTAGCAGCGAGTAGGGCAATCACGAACGAAAAAAACGTATTTCATGTCGAGTAGTAAATGCTATTTTTTCTACGACATTTTAATTATCTGTTTGAAATAAGTTTTAATTCGACTTAATTCAAACCGAATTGTGTCAATGCAAATTATTAATTGTTTGTTTAATCGGTTCCGTAGTAACACACGCATTTTTTTATTTTGTTGCCATAGATTTGGAATTCTTGTTTTCATCTCTAGAAGTGAATATGTTTTCATCTCTAGATAGAAAATGTAGCGTTTTCGCATAGGGTTTATCGTGAAGAAAATACTTGTTTTCGTATCATGTGTAGAAAAAATATTTTTGGGATCTCGTTGTTTTTGTCTATTGAGCGAGGTCTAACTTTTTGTATTCAAAGAATATTTTTAGAAGAAGCATCAAGCAAAGCGATCTTAAACTAGAAATTATGCCATTAATTCCCATTTTTAAGATTTTCCCAACTGAAACATCACCAAGGGAATAATAACTTTGGAATGCACCTTCTGCAATTATGATTTTTTGTAGGTTTTTATTTTAATAACTATAAAACTATACTGAAAGGTAGGAGAGTTTACGATTAGGAACTACTACCCAAGTAAGTGACTAAATTGAAGTTTTAGGAAATTTAATAAAAAATACATTTGGTCTAATTTCGTTGGACTTGGACATGATCATCATCATCATCATCAATTGACATGGAGCAGATCCCCGTGTATAAATTTAATAAATTGTTCAGCATATGTAAATTAATTCAGGTTTGTTTAAGTTTCAACTTTTAGCAGTTAATTTCGAAAATTTAAAGACAAAATTTACATACATTTGTGAACTGCTGAGCAGCTGAAACTATTAATGTAGTTTTTGAGGCTTTCTAGCTCAATGCCCAATGAAGTTTTAATAAATCACGAAAATTAATAATTGGGATTTATACGAATTTTTTGTTGATTTTTAAACCAAAGATATTTTCGCGTTTAGATTGATATTTTTACCTTTATTTTAAGTTCGAAAACATGTTTCCTTTGCGTGCAGCTGAAAACCTTAACTTTTAGACTTCCAAAACAAATTACTGTAAACCTTTTTAAACATTCCTTCCACGTTATTCGTGTATATTAAAATTCAGTAAAGAGGGAAACCAAAATTATCAGCCTGTCACGAAATCACGCTAATGCAAATTAACACCTGTCTTGTCTTTTCGTTGTTACCAGGACTGTTGTTCTATAGAATCTGTTACTGTAACAGATGTAGTTGCATTTTAAATGTTTCAGACCACTGGCTAAGAAATTAGCATTACAAATGTGCGGGACTAAATCACTAGAATCAGTAAAACAACTCAACCGTACACCGTGCTTTTTATTTTAATTCAATCCTATAGACTTTGGAGATTGAAATCAATCTTACGATCAAACCGATAGTTCAAAGATGAACTCGAGCAAATTTCCAGGTTTAAATCGAGTTCTAATTAAATTTCCACGCTGCCATGGATTTGCAAGGCCGTAACGAGAACTTTTTTTTACCTCTCGGTACTTCAATTAAAATTCATCCCTAACGATTTGAATGTCGCATTCCTGAGTTATTCAAGCGTCCCATCGCATCCTGCAATTATGAAAACAAATCTTGTTATAAACCGGAGGAAATATAAAAAGATTTTTTCCAACTATAAAGGGCAACAACACAAAAACGTTATCAGCATTCGCGGTTTCCGTTCTATCACTACGAAAAAGAAATCACGGATGCGGAATTTTCTACTAGAAAGACAAATCGCGTCAATTACAATCTAAAAGTAAGTATGTCATATCAGGCGGTAGAACCAAGTTTCTGGAATTTCTTTGCGGTTTCTGCAAATGTTTGGACACAACCGGCCTTTTACAGAGGGAGAACTTAATTTAATTTTGCTGAAGCGCACGAGAGAAAATAAATATGACAGCTTTGTCCAATTTTCGTGAATCGTTGCCACTGGAAGAACCCAAATTGCAAATTAAGCCAATTAAATAATAATTTTCTACGAAGTAAAGTCAGACTGGTGTGGGATTGATACACTTTACGTTAATTTCGATTAAAATTTAATTATTCAGCCACAAGAAGCA
Source organism: Melanotus villosus (assembly GCA_963082815.1). Classification (NCBI taxonomy): domain Eukaryota; kingdom Metazoa; phylum Arthropoda; class Insecta; order Coleoptera; family Elateridae; genus Melanotus; species Melanotus villosus. The sequence goes on along the minus strand of OY720418.1, from coordinate 57,046,480 downwards.
AGAAATACATGACATTTATTGGTATTCCATAAAGATTTTATAATAACTGTCATTTTTAGCTGTTGTTTTTTTAATTATAGAAAACGCTATGCGAATTTAAACTTTAACCAGAAAATCCACAATGCTAAAATTGTAATAGAAATTTGAAACAGTTCAAAACAGAACGAGTGCACTGCCTACACAAAAATTGCTGTTGAAGGAAAAACGAAAATGGGATTTTTCTATGATGATTAATTTAAAGCAACTCCAAAGTTTGAGTTTAATTTATGACACGAAAGTCATCTAAAAAAATCATGTTTGCAACGATAAATTTTCAATTAATTCTCCAATTTGGCTTGTAAATTAACTTAACCTCCATTCAAAGTCCAAAGTGTAAAACAAAAAGAAATCCACAAAAACATCAAAAGAGGTCGCCGGAAAAAAATCAGTGAAAGCACTCCATCGTATTTTTGTATGCAAAAACACCAATTTGAATATTTTCAATTTCACAAACAAGAGTGAAAAATTAATTGAAATTCAATTCATGTAAATGAGCCCCCAAACAAATGTAAATATCGTGTTCAAATTAACGACAATTTAAATACGATGCCGAAATTAATGTAAATAATATCCGAATTTTATTATCCTGTCCGGCGTTGTCCCCCTAATTAAGGGGGGCGTGTAGGTAAGTTTAGTGGACCCCTACACCTCAGCTAACCCCCTTCATCAAAATACAGCACGTGGACTGTTGACCCTGTTGTATGAGATCGCATCTTGTGCTCGGTTTAGCGGGCTACCATCGCTAATGAATTGACAGCTGCAGAAACTGCCGGACACTGCACGCAATTTAACTTTTCATGAATGTGTTTGTTGGGATTTATGCTAACGAAAGGGCAGTTTTTAATCAGTGGTTGAATAAAATGAGCGTGTCCCGGCATTAATGTTTGTTAATCCGTTCTGTCTGAGACGGTCTACTCTTAATATCCTGCTTCTGATTTATTTACGAACGAATTTGCATATATGCTTGCAAATGGGAGATTAGATATGGAACTGTTTGCAAGTCGGAGATAATGGCACTTTAGAAAGTTGAATAACAATTTAGTTTTAAATTACGAACTCAAACAGTCTGAAGAGAATAAAATTTTAAATAAAATAAGAGGCAGACAAATGAGTCCTTTTAAAAACGAGTAAAAGTTTTGAGATTATTAAATTTATAACAATAACATAAACAAAAGTCAAATTGAAGGCGTAAAGGCTCAAAATGAATGGAAATGATCACAAAATTGGAATCATCAAGGCACAAAAAAACGTTAGAAAATGTATTGCCGGACAAGTCCAAACCCCAGTATGAAAAAGAATTTTTGACGTATGTCAGTTGACAGTTCAACGCTACCAACATCAATACAGTAAATTTTACTAGTCTATTATAGCACACCAACGACTTATTCTAACACTCAAATGACGTCATTTGGGTGCTAGAATGGAGTTATTCTAAACGCAAAATAGAAAAACGTATTTTAATTAATTTTATAGCTATTAATAATACAAGTGGGAAAACGCAAGCTTAAAGTTCGAGGTTGTTGCTATGCAACGAGACGCAGTCGAGTTGCATATACAACCGAGATACATTAAGCGTTTTCGCTAGAGTGTTATTCAAAATATTTTTTGTTGGTCAACTACTATGTTGGTCATGAGCATATCTAAAGCTGCTTACGAGAAGGTTTTTTTTTCAAGTTTCTGCCAATGGCGTAATATAGACAATTATTGTTGCTATTTCCTTCGTGTTTTAAATGTTTTTTAAAACACGTTGTTACGGGAAACGTGCTTTAAAATGCTGTTTATAATCTAGGATGTAGATATTAAAAAGGTGACTTCAAATGTCACCCACAAAAAATAGTATATGGTGTTATTAGGAGTAAAAGTGTCATTTTGTGTGCCGAGTATGACGTTTTCATACGAGGCACACAAAATAACTTTTTCTCCGAATAGCACATCTTATTTTTTCTTCAAACGCATAAATAAAGCAATTCAGCAAGAAAATTTAAAAAAAGTCCAAAATGAGCGTCATATCAGCTGTCATTGCTACGGATTGTTTTGTTATAAAAACAGAAAAATTACAAATCCAAGGACACAATGTCGTGTTTTTATGACGTTTGAAGAAAAAAGATATTTTTGGACTTTTTTTAAATTTTCTTGCTGAATTGCTTTTAATTTATGCGTTTGAAGAAAAAATAAGATGTGCTATTCGGAGAAAAAGTGATTTTGTGTGCCTCGTATGACACCTTTACTCCTAATAACACAATATACTATTTTTCGACGTAATTTTTATTTTTTTATTTATTTTTTTACTTCTTGTTGACTTCCTTCGAAGCATAAGAATTGTCATACAAAAAAAATACACAATATATGTACAAAAAAAATACAAACATGTGATACAAATACATACATAACAGCAACAAGATACATAATCATATTCCGTCAAAAGCATTACTAATACAACACCGTAAATAATCTTCGGTGGAGTAAAATGCATGTTGTTTCAGCAATCCTTTGACGGTATCTTTAAAGTGTTTTAAAGGCAACTGCGTTATATCAAACGGTAATTTATTATAAAACTGGATACCATAATAGTTGGAAGCATTTCTACTGGAAGTCAGTCTCAAGTAGGGGGGACAAATTTTATTGTTGTTTCGTGTGTCATAGTCATGTATTTCTGCATGTGTATCATAAAATTTAGCCTGACGTTTAATAACTAGCAAACTATGAAGTATATACAAGCACGGAAGAGTTAATATCTTAAGTCTGACGAAATCGTTACGAACATCATCTCGAAATCCCTTACAAGCTATTATGCGAATCACCCTGCGTTGAAGTTTAAAGATTTTAGATGCATGTGAGGAGTGTCCCCAACATGTGATAGCATAGCATAGATCATATGAGAGCCAATCAATGAATGGTAGGCAGTCATAATCACATTATCTGAAACTAGATTTCGAAGATTTCTTTAATTTCTTTAATGGGAACGTTACCTCGCGCTATCTGAAGAAAATTCTAGGTAATTTTCAGAACATAATTTTTTGAAGTTTTCTCAAGTAAGCAGGAAGCTTTTTTACATCAAGCCGTTTACAGAATTTTTTTATTTTCAATATATGAAAATTGTTGCTAATTTCAGATGTAATTTTAGAGATTTTCTTTCGACCTGAAAAAAATATTTAAAGAACATTTTGATTTTCAAAATATGTGCATTTGTTTTAATTTCAGTGTTTAATTGCTGATTATGATATTCTACAAGGCCTAAAGGAAATTTTAAATTAAGCTATTTGGAGAAAACTTTGGTTTTCAAAATAGATTAATTTGTTTTCAATTTCAAAATCTTAATTGGTAATTTGGAAAATTTTCTTTTAGGCTAAAGAATAGTTTGAAATCAACCTTAAAAAAAAATTATTTTCAAGGAACTTCAAATTTACCTTAATATTAGTATTTTAATTTAATTTTAATTTTCAAATACATACACTCACCGGCACGAAAAATGGAGCACTTACATTTTCGTTTTTAAACTTAAAATCTTAACACTTTGTGATGTTTTATTATTATAATATCTTAAACACAAACAAAATAACATGTTTTAAGTAATTTCTAAAAACAATTGAACGTTTATTTTAAAACAACCCTGTTTTTGGAAGAAAATCGACAAAAATTAAAAATTGCACAAATCTTATCACTTAAAAGTGCAAAGTTTGCTATGGGTATTCTTTTGTTGTTATTGTTTTGAGAAAATAAACAAGTCGAAACAACGTCTAATTTCAAAAATTATGGCTGTAAATCCCGAAACAGCGGCAGCTAATGTTGCGTTGCTTCAAGACGGAAGAAGAGAGCGATATGTTGCCCAACAATATCACATATCCAATAACACTGTGCACCGTATTTTTACATATTTTTTGGAAACTTCAGCTTACACTAGGCGACCTGGAACTGGTCCCCAACGAAGAACTGACGCCCATGATGATCGCTTTATCATCTTACAAAGTCTGCGAAATCCTCGTGCTACAGCTATAGAAATCAGAAATCGACTACATCAGGTCTGGAATACCAACGTAAGCGAACGGATAGTTAGACGAAGACTTGGAGAAGTCAATCTTACCAGTCGCAGACCTGCATCAATCCCAGAGCTTCTCAGGCGTCATCGTTTTGCGCGACTTCAGTTTGCCAGAAATCACGAGCACTGGGATGATAATGAATGGGGGCGCGTTTTGTTTAGCGATGAGTCCAGGTTTAGCCTGCGGTCTCCAGATGGTCGTGAGAGAGTATGTCGGAGACCAGGGGAGCGTTTTACAAAATGTACCTTCAGTTCTAGAGTAGCCTACCAAGGGGTTCAATTATGGTGTGGGCTGGAATTTCTCTGGAAGCACACACAGAATTGTACATCGTTCCAAGAGGCTCCTTAACAGCTGCCAGGTACATTGATGAAATTCTCCAAGATTTTGTTGTCCCTTATGCTGATTTTGTTGGAGGCGAGTTTCTTCTAATGCATGATAATGCCAGACCTCATGTCGCGAGAATCACTCAACAGTTTTTAAACGATGTAAACATTCCTGTTATGGAGTGGCCAGCTCTAAGTCTAGATGCGAACTCAATCGAGCATGTTTGGGACATGCTTGGGAGAAGAATGCGAAGTCGTGTTCCTGCTCCTTTAACCTTAAATCAGTTGCAACAAGCTCTTTTAGAGGAATGGGAACTTATTCCTCAAGAGGACATTCGCCAATTGATTTTAGGCATGCCAAGAAGAATAAATGCAATAATTCGGGCACGTGGGGGCAACACCAGGTATTAAAAATCATTTTTGCGTGCAAATCGTTTAAGTTTTGATTAATTTAACTTCATTTTGTCACAACACTAACTTGTGTTTTTTCGACCTCATTTTTTAAGTTGTAACAAAAAGTTTTTTTTTTTCAAATAAACGTTCAATTATTTTTAGAAATTACTTAAAACATGTTGTATTGTTTGTGTTTAAGATATTATAATAATAAAACATCACAAAGTATTGAGATTTTAAGTTTTAAGAAAAAAATGTAAGTGCTCCGTTTTTCGTGCCGGTGAGTGTAGTTACAAATGAGCTACAAAAAAAAAAAATTAAAAACTAACATTTCCTGAAAATAATCTCAAATTATGTATTACCTAAAATGCTTTTCCATAAATGAAACATTCACAAGACTTTTAAAAATGGTAATATTAAACCAAGTAAAGATTAGTAAATTCAGAAATAGATTTTAGATAAGTAGAAAAACAAAACAACAAAGCAAAATGAGAAAACTTTTCCAAATTAAAAATCTATGTATTTTGTTAACTTCAAATCGATATTTATAACTTAGTTCAGCTCTGCTTGTATTTACATCGCCCTTTAAGCCCATCTCGATTTTCGTATTTCAGTTAGTCATTTTCTCTTAGGTTGTTAGAGCGACAGCTTTAAGTCGATCTGTTTGAAAACAAATTTATTCTAAAAATACGTGGATTTGATCTATTAATTTTAGCATTTTATTTGGCAATTTAAGACAATTTTCGGGCTTGAACGGAGCTTGAAGTCAAGCTTCTTTCTAAATTTCTAAAAGTAAATCCAAAATTTCAGTAATTCGTTAGAAAATTAAAATTAAGTAAATATTAGGGCATTTTAAAATTCAGAAAATTATATCTACAAGCTTGAAAATTAAAATGCACGAAGATATCCTAAAAAGAAACGGAAAAATAATTTTGGTTTTCCTTTAATTATTGTATTAAGGATAATTCGTAGAATTTCAATTTACAATTTACAGAAAACTCTTAATTTAGACCGTTTTTCTTTTAATTTTACGATTAGCATTTTTTAAACGAAGACTTGAAAATTTTGAAAAGTCAATTTCAAATTTATATTTTTTTTAATTTTGAGTCTCCAAAAAATAGAACCAAGATCAGTCAGAATCTTTGTTTTCTATTGTTTCTGTTTTACTGTTTTTATATGAAGTATAATTTGTTAATACATAACGCGATTCTTTTTCTTACTTTCTTATTTTAATTAGTAATCATAGTTTTTAGTGTTTCTTCGGCCAGAAAATTAAGATCACAGATTAAAATTAATTTCCTAAGTTCCCTTTAAAAACAAAACGCAGTGTTCAAATTTATTTTCTTGCGATGGTTTCGAATTTTTTGCCTACACCTTCCACCCCATATAAAACCTTCTATGATCTCGTGACTCATCACCGAATCGAATCAGATTGATCTTTATTACGCCACCGCGATGCACAACATCTGACTTCACTGATTCGTCATATCTAATACGATTTGCGCGGATTTGTTCGGCGTCGGTGCATTTTTATTATGATTTTCTTACCAAGTCAACTGCAGCTCAACCGAGCGACGTCCTCATTGTTATTTCACGTGCAATCTGATAAAATCCGAACATGTTTCCCTAAAATAAGCTTCGTATCTTTCAACTCATCTAAAGCAAATTACGTTATTAATTCCGTCATAATTTATTTGAAGGAATGATTAATTTTGTTATAGGATAGTCAGGCTGATTCATTTTACACAATTTAATTAAAAATGATCTTAGCGGAAGTTTCTCATTTTCCTCAAGCTTATATGAATAAAAAAAGTCTGTCGTAAGCTTCAAGAGAAATGGTAAACAATGTTTGTTACATCTCAGAATTATTATTTCTACTAACTAATAATAGAAAATTCTTGGCTTGGAAATAAAATAACTTGTCTATTGGAGCTTGCCCAAAAAGTACGGGGAAAAGTCTCGCCTCCTTTCACAATACGATGTATTTAAATATAAAGTTGCTGGAATATTTTAAGATTATTTTTAATGCAGTCCTGCATAACCCACTTTTTTGTTTCGCGGAAAAACAAGAAGGCGCATACAACATTAACGTTGCCAAAGTTTGTTGTTTGGAATTCTCACATTGTTAGAGTTTAAGAGCAATGTGGACATTTCATTAACTCAAAACAGAATCAATTCAGAAAATTATTATTACTTATAAGTTTCAGTTTTTAATAAATAAATTTCAAGATTTAACGACAAGTTTAAGAACTTCCCCAGTGATTTGAATAAAAACTTTAAAATTATAAAATCAGTGGAAACTTCTTTGTGTCTCAATATTAATGGAAATAAAATTATCTTTAATATATTTTAAAATACGTTAAGTATATTCCTAACGAAATTTAATTTCCAAAATATGATTTTATTTTCAAGCCGATTAGAAAAAAATTTCCACCAGCTTAGACAAATTATTTTCCGTAAAATATTACAGCTCATCAAAAACACATCAAGAATACATTAAAACGAATCCCTTGGTGAGAGTTTAAAAAACCGCTAAAATAATATTTTGAAATCAAGTCTGGCCAGTTTGAAGCAATTAATTCGGATAATTAATTAAGTAAAAGTTCGTCCGATATTTGTCGTTGATAAAATTGCATCTTGTTTCAACACATTTCATTTTTGTTGGGCAAACAGTGATTGATGAGATTAATAAAGTGCCAGCAGGTGCTGTTGTTACGTAAAGTTCGATATATGTATTTGAAGCGACGAAATTAAAAGAATAAAAAGCGAAGTTAGGTATATGAAATTCTTTCTGTTTTTAATTTGCAGAAAATATTTTTCAGGTTTTTTTTAATCAACCTAAAGTGAAACCAATCAACTATTAAAAAAATCCCCGGAAGTATCGAAATTCCAAACGAATTTCAACGTTTGCCCTTTTAATATAAACAAATCATGTTGCTATTCCAGGAGTATAAACGCTTATATAAAAATCAAACCGTATAATTTCCAATAAATTGCACTGCAGAATATAACGGGTGTTCACAAACAGTCGTCATCCCAGTAGGTTGTGATTTCATAAACATATTTCGTAATTTGATTCAGAACACAAAACTAAATGTCAAGATTTGTAAAATGTCATTGTCTATGATTTAATCTAAGACTTGTAATTTGTTTTTCAAAGCAACCGAGATGACGACTGTTTGTGAACACACGTTATAATAATAAAATGCAACTTCGCTGCTTTATTTGTCAAACTAAATCTCAGAAATGCAACAAACTTTATACATTTAGAATTTCAATTTAAACCCTCTCTGCATAAAACTTTCTTAATCATACTGAACTTCATTATTTCAGACTGAATATTTAATAAAAAATGTCACGAATTTATAATTTACTGTGTCGTGCAAAAACTTCGAGTTAATTAAATTGCCAAGCTTTGTTTTTACTCGGAGCCTTGGACAGTTTTTTCTTTAATTTTTCAAGCGCACACGCCTATAAAGGATCGGTGAAAACTTGAAATACGCCAGAGCAAAATGTGGGTCATTAAAAAACGTATAATAAATGACCGTGAAATTTAGGACTATTTTTATAAAAACAACTGCAAGTAAAATAATTCAAAAAGATTTCTGATTTGTAAAAGAGTTCTTATTTTAGTAATATATATTTAAAATTTCCTAAAACCCATTTCCAAATTTTTTTGATCCTGGCTTGGTTTAATAATGAGGCTTTCTTTAAAATTTTATGAATGCCCTTTAAAATTTGAGTGTAGGTCTTTTTAATAACGTTTTTAGATTACTTTTAGAAAATATTACTCTCCAAATTGATTCCTTTTTCAATTTGTACCTTCAGTTACAGAACTTCGTCTTTAATGTTTGATTTTCCTCATGTTTGTAAAAATTATTGAAGCAATCAACAACCTTTAAAATAAGGAAATCGAATTTCTTTCAGACTTTCAGACTCCGATAAGGATTTGCTTCTAATTTCAGTGTTTAATTGGCAATTGTTAAAAGTTTTCGTCAGGCTTGAAAGAAGGCTTCATTCAAGTCAAGCCTTTTTCTTAAATTTTAGTGTTTGAATTGGTACTTTTGGAAATTTTCTTTCAAGCTGGAAGGTAGGTAGCTTCAAATCAGGTCACTGAAAGAAAATTGTAATTTTCAAAGTATGTTCCCTTGTCTATTTTAGTGATTCATTTGTAATTGTTTTTTGAAATTATCTTATAGGTTTCAATAGAGTTTCAAGTAAATGTGTTAATAAAATTGATTTGTAAAATTACAGACATTCAAATTGTATGTTAACTAAATGTTAAAAATGTGAACAAAATTCGAAGTTTCAGCAACTTCTGGAAATATATTAATCATTTTCACTTTCTGCAGTTAAAGCTGTATACCTATACAAAGTTCTCCTTTTACAAAAAAAAAAAAAAAATAAACTGATGACTAATAACTAAACATGAATGTCATACGGAAAGAAATAAAAGATATCTTAATTCTTTTTCTTCTTCAGGACCTTTTCATCCAAAATTGGATGTAATCATCCCCTTTTCTTTTCCATATTTCTTGTCATCCTAATTCATTGCTTTCCTACTATCGTTCTTATATCGTCTGCCCATTCTCTTCATGGGTGGTCTCACACTTCTTTTATTTATTCTGGGTCTCCATTCTAAGATCATATTGGTCCATCTTTCCTCTTGTCGTATTAAATGATCAGCCCAACTCCAATTTGCCTTGCCATTCTTTCTGCTACATCTGTCATATCTGTTTTCTGTCGTACCCACTCATTCAGTTTTTTACCTGTTAATGTTAATCCTATCATACGTCGTTCCATTGCCCTTTTGTCGTTTCCAATTTTATAATAATTTTCTTTGTAAGGGCCATCATTTTTGTGCCATATGCAGAACAGGTAATACAGAGGTATCAAATATTTTGGCCTTAAGGTGCTTTGGAAAATCTTTAAGAACATAAGTCAGTTTATTGAATGCAGCCCATCCTTGTGCAATGCGTCGATTTAATTCTGCCTCTTGATTCTCTTTGCCCATTTTTATTGTATGTACCGACTTGTTCAATTTGTTCTCCGTTAATATCGATGTCTAGTGGATCTTGGTTGTTTGTCGTAATTTTTGGTTTCTGTTTGTTCATATTTAATTCAAATTTCTTAGACTTTTCGTATAGTTGTGTTGTATCATGTCTTGTAGCTCGAATTTATTTTTTGCTATTGGCACAATATCGTCAGCATCTCAGCATATCTTGTGTCTATTTTGATACCTCTAGCCTCCCAATTAAATTGTTTAAATCGATTTTCCAAAGTCCACGTAAATAATTTTGGCGACAGAGTATCGCCTTGTCGTACTCCTCTCTCTATTTTAATTTTGTCACATGGTATTATTGTGCTTGTTGCTTTTTTATAGACTTTTTGGTCACACTTGTATATCGGATATGTATTCGACAGTCATCAAGAGCTTTGAGAATTTCGGTCATTTCTAGTGTGCCAAATGCTTTCTCGTAATCAATACATGCTATAGCCAGTGGGATATATTATTCAGTGCATTTTTCAAACAAATTTTTTAGGTTTTGCAAACCGTCTGCGGCCCCATACCCTCTCTTAAATCCGGCCTGCTCTATTGGCTGGTATGCATCCAGTTTTTTGGTCAATCTATTTGCAATAATCTTCATAAACAGTTTGTAAAGATGTCTGCTTTGTTTCCTTTAATAAGTGTTGCATTATTCCTGTCATGCGGAGTGCCGCCTTCTTCTAGGAACTTATAGTATAATGCTCTAAGGGTGTGCAGTAATTTCCTTCCATCATATTTAATATGTTCTATGATTATTTGGTCTTCACTGGGAGATTTGCTATTTTTCATTTGTTTCATGGCTCCTCTAATTTCGTCTGTTGTTATGCTTGATATGTCTTCAGATCCAACACTGATTAGTTTTGGTCTTGATTCTTTTTGTGATTTTGATGTACATATATGTATACTGGCATATATTTATTTTGTTATGGTTCGTAATTTCACGATGATCTACATTTCTTATTTTATTATGTGTTGTTTTATCTAGACTAAAGTTTGAATTTAAAATCCTCATATTTTTAATTTCTTCTATGGTCTTTTGGGCTAGTTCCCTATTGTATTGCAGTATATCTGATCGAATTTTTTTTTCATCATTTTACTTCCTGTATTCTATGTTAGTTACCTATCTCCTTTTACTTTTACTTTTTGGGTTAGTAACTTTAATTGCTTCTGAAATAGTTGCTATTACTTTTTTATTTATTTAATTTACTCGCAAGCTCCTAATTTGTCCCGGTATGTCTTACTCGGTTCTTTTTCTATATGTTAACGTACCTGTCATTTTGAATCATTAGTATTTCTGCATCTATGCGTTTAAGATTTCCAGTTTTTATTAGTTTTGTTTTTTCTTTGTTTCTTTCTTTGTATTAATACATATTTTTCCACAAACTAGTCTATGACCGCTACTTGTTGCGAATCTATTTAACACAGATTCATCTTGAATTATATTTTTTATATTAGTTATAACGAAATCTATCACAATTATTGTAGTGCCGTTTGGACTTCGCCACCTCCTTTTTGTTAATAGAAGCTGTTCATTACGTACTTGTAAGTTATTGTGGATTAATAAATTGATCAGTAACCTTCCTTTTTCATTTCGTTCGCCAATGCCGTAATCTCCCAGACATACGTACTCCTTGTCTTGTTTTTTTCCAATTTTTGCTTTTAGATCACCGATGATGATGTCATACTGATATTAATTAGGGACGAAATTACATTTTAATTAATTAAGTATCAGCGATATTTACAATATTTGAAGTAGATCTAATTTAACAATCTTGAATTTGTTTTATTCAAAAGCGGTAAGTAAGTCAGACTTTTGTCTCCAAATATAACGTAAAAAGATATATAAAAACGTCGATTTTTCGTTTGTATTCAAATTATTGTTGTGTTTTGAAACTTAAATTTTGAGTACCTGGAATTTTCTTAAATTTCTGGGAATTACAGATGTAGAACTAATAGACGATGTAGAAGGAATGCAGGTTAAATGTAAACTGATACCTAAAAGATCGTGCTCTCATCGAAGAAGAATGCAAGGTAAAACATGAGTAATTTATTGAAGAGGTGCTTAGAAATACAATCAAATTCTGACAATTCGACAATCTAAAATAACGGTAACAAGTAATAAAAACTACAACAACTAGAAGTGCTCGTTCATTCGATGGCATAGACAGATAGACACGCTTTTACTAATTTCATATTGATACAATTTGATGCTTAATTTCAGATTAAGGTTAACCCTAAATATTTAATTGCAGTTAGTTACCAACTCAAAATTCTTTATAATAAACTTTTCACAGTTCACCCTATGTTCATGCGAAACGCATATTTTGAAGAGTTTTAAAGGAAAGGGAAAGGAAACAGTGCCTAACAGACCTGAATTAGAAACTTCCAGTACTTAATGAACCAGGTTACCAAAGTTCGGAAAGCATTCGAAACTAAAACTCCTCTTAACAAAATAAACTGTGGAAACTAATACACCTCACATAAGGCAAAGGGGAGGAGATATTTACACTGGCTTTGGGTTTGGTGAAACTTCGGACTTTCAACTACGTTGTTTAATGAAGACTTTATTAACAAAACACAAACCGAATTTTATTCGTTTTTGGATAAATGAATTCTTAAAGAAAACTTATTTTTTGCATTTTCACTTCTTAAAGTACCAAATTACAATTTTGACTAAAATTATGCGGTTATTCATAAATTATTAAAGCGACGAATGGGGACATAATGCGGGTAATTAAATTTTTAAGTGTTATTTTAATTTGGAAGATAAGAAAGATACTGCCCCTAATTATAAATTTAAAAATGTTCACCGAGGAGCGACCATTTTTAAAGAAACCCATTTCCAACTAATTTAATAGCGATTGTAACAGCTTTTCTGGCATAAATTAATAACGGAAATGTATGAGAACACGTGCTCTGTTTGTATGAATACGCCTTAATTACATGGCAATTATGAAAAAAGTTTAGTTTCGCCCACCATTAACGCGTAGAATTTATGTTAAATATTACGTAATTACCTTGTCTTGTATGAACGCCTATTTGAGCGTAAATTTATAATAAATAAAATTCATGCACGCAAATCAAAACGGATACACGTTGGGTTTAATAACCAAAATTAGAGGAAACAAGGGGGTTAAAATTAATCGAACCGCTGTCATTTTATGGTAAACTGATATCTTTACCAAATCGAAACATATGGCACTTTGTTTCTAGGGTAACGTAACAAATAATTACACTAAATTGCAAACTCATTATTTTACAAACGGATACCGGCGCACAATTAAGTTACGTCGATCTCCAAAACAAAGTGTATAAAATTACGTAATTAAATTATGTAATTTCCGTGGATGGACACATCTCTGTATTTTTTACATTTGACGTAACTTTAATTGATGGCGCACATTTTTCTTTCAAAAACAGCTGAAGAAGAACTTGAGCCACTAATTATGATATTTTTTATTTCCGCAGAACATCACCGTTTGAATGTTTGTCTTGTACTTGCGTTTATTGGAATGATTAGCGTTTTAATTAAGAATTAATCGCAGAAAGTGAAATTTCTCCATTTGAACGCATTAGCTAGTTTCGTTGTAAAATGAACTTTATATACAGATTTGACTACAGAAAATCAAAAGGATTAATAAATTTTCAGAATTTGCTGAAATTGATAAAACTGGGAACAAGTTAACATACTTTGAAAATGGAAGAGCAAACCAACATGTCTTGAAAATCGATTTTGTCGAAGCTCGTGTTGAAACTCTCAGCTTGGAAGAAAATATTGAAATTTAAAGTAAATCATCACATTTTGAAAATGAGATTTTTCCTTAAGCAACCCAATCTGAAACTTCTTTCAGGCCGAAGGAAAATTTCTAAATTACCAAATAAAATACTAAAATTGAGAAAAAATCGACATATTTTCAAAATCAGAATTGTTTGTAGTCGGATTAATTTGAAGTTCTCTTCAAGCCTGAAAGAAAATCTCTAAATTACCAGTTTAACCCTGCAACTGGAAGCCAATTGACATTTTTTTCAAAATATAAACAATTAAATTGCGAACATATCAAATATTTTGAAAATCAATATTTTCTTTGAATAACTTGTGAAGCTAGCTTCTTTTAATCCTGAAAAAATCCAATATTACCAGTTAAACACTGAAATTAATAAATCGTAGAAATATTTTGAAAATCAAAATTTTATATGAACGTCTTCCAAAATTGCTAATTTGATACTGAAATTAAAAATAAATCGTCATATTTTAAAAGTTACAATCTTCTTTAAACAACTTAACTTGAACTTCTCTTTGAGTCTGAAAGAAAAAAAATGTAATTACTGATTAAAACACAAAAATCAAAAACAAATAGAATTAATTATGTATTTTGAAAATTACTTTAAACAGTTTGAAAAGATATTTTAAATTACCACATAGGTACAATACTAAAATTGAAAGAACAAATCGACATATTTTAAAATAAAAATTTCTTTTAAACAGTTCGATCTGAAGCTCTATATTAGTCCGAGGAAAAATTTTAAAAATTACCAAAGAACCCGACTTGAAGTTTGATTAAAATTAAAAAAACTGGGCGAAAGTATTGGTTTGAATTTGGAAAAGTTTTCTTATTTTGGGACCTTGTTTTGTTTTTCTAATTACCTTCTTTGTAAGTGTAATTCATTGGAATGACTTTTAAAATGAGAACAGACGTCGCTTTAGGTAATAACTCGGAACAACTTTTAGGAAATATGACTTTTTAAAATTTTCTGTTAAAAATTCCTAATTATTTGCCGAAATATGTTTTTGGAGTTACTGAGAATTTCTGCGGCAGTAAATTCAGATTTTTCGATGTACCTACTCAAACATGGAAAATCAAAACTTCAGCTTTTTGTTATGCGCTGAAACACTGCAGTTCAAATTATTTTGTGAAAATAACCAAATTGCGTTTCACCTAAAAATGTTTAAGTAAGGTAACTGTTTTAACACACCTTATAATACGACACTTCCTCTGTTTATTAGATATTTATTAGTATATTATATTTTATTTACCACCGATTGTCAATGTATTATGTATTAATTTTTCTGATGCTTCACAACTTAACCTAGCATAATAATGACATTAAACAATTGATTACATACGAAATTGGGAACCTTTAATCAGAAAAAAAAATGTATAAACCCAACTCCTGAATAATCCTTTTTTATGTTTTTATGGTTTTAAATAATAAATAAAATAAATCAAAAAACTTGCCACAATCAGAGAATATTAAAATATCTAAACCCTAAATTGACGATGATAAAATAATTAAAAATAATTTAACAATGCCATATACGTCGTTTACAATGCCACGTGCCATAAATTCCATACAGCGGCCATATGCTAGAAATTCAACAATGTTAATTACCTAACATACTAAATTGTATGCAGTTGACATGTCATCAAGCTGACGGTAATATAAAAGTAACAGTTAGTATTTACATGTGTTACAACAGCATCAACGAGCACATGTTAATTCTAACAAATTCATTCAACAATTTCAAACACCTCCCCCTTCGCATCGTAAAAGTTTGATTACGGTGTTTACAGAATCGCACCCAACCGTTTTTATTCTACCATTGTAATTGTGTAGTAATTATAATTTGTATGCATAATAGGTTAATGTATTCCTAGTTTTTTGAGTTTTGGGGGAGGAATAAGGTGGTTGACCTCTGCTTATTATAATACAGTAGCATGCAGAAGTAACAATAATTATACTTTGTAATTAAATTTTAATCGTTGGTTTTGTGATATCGCCTACTTTTATTAGCGATTAGATCGGACCTTTTTAATTAATTTGATTAATTGAGCGGCGGGTTAATTACGTTTGTTTGTGATTTAGTTAAATATGTTTTTGATTTCTGTTCCTGCACTTTATGATTATTGGTTTGGTGATGTTATTTTGATGAAGAGAAAAAGGGAAACATTCCACACTTTCTTTCCTTGTTAGGATATAAAAATTATTATATTGTTCTAAAATTGCAATCGAGTAATGCGTTTTACAGTTGTTGGTTTAAGTGTTAATTATTCTCGGCAAACAAACAAACTCCAAAATGAAGGAACTGAGGACTTTTCAAATTTTTATCCAGAAAACAGGTTTAAATAAGTTATTCTCGTAAAATCGCTCAAGTTTAAATTTTCCAACTTTTGTTTTATTAATTTAAACGTTCAAAAATGAAAACGTAATATATTATATACAGGGTGATTCAAAAGTATTGTCATTAATTTTAAGGGTAGGTAGAGCATATCAAATAGAACAACTTTTTTGAATAAACCATTTGTCGCAAGTAAACGGTAAGATCAGAAAAAAATTAAAAAGAGCAATACAAAAATTGGTCACTGGAATAGGTACGTTCGGTCTACATTCAAAATCTCGATTTACCAACCCCTTTCTTGTTCACACTGATAAGAGAGTCCAGGTATAATTGTGTAAGGTTTCATTCATTTTTGCAGGGTCAAATTTTTGTCGCAGGCTTTTTAAATGCATATTAGCTAGCGGTTCTCAAAAGTGTAAAAAAATTTAAAATAAACAAAAATCGCGATACGATTTAGATTTTTGCTGTAATGTAGGTACTTCTATTAAGGTCAGCATATTATACCCATTTTAATTTAATGGCAATACTTTCGAATCGTCCATATTTCAGTGAGTTATTTAAAAGGAAAATCTATAGATTTTAGGGTAACTAAACATACGAATTTCTTGAATTGTTGTGGATTAATAATGTTTTAAAAAACTATAAAAATTAATTTTTACGAAAACGAAAAGGTTGACACAAAAATTCTTTCAGAATTATTCAATTCAAACTGGGATTATTTAGAACAAAATTAGTACGGGAAAATGCAAGGTATCTTAAAAAAATCAGGTTTTCTTTAAAAAGCTGAATAATCTTTGGGGAAAAAATTTAAAAGTATTTAAAATTTTGTATGAGAACTTCAGAGCAAGGTCTCGAGCAGTACCTAGGTACCCCATTCCCGCACAATCAGGTAAGTTAAGCATCGTTGTCTCCGGTCAGTGCTGGGATAGGTTGCCCACGAGGGAGAGTAGACCAAAACCCCTCACAAAAAGCGAGAAATTTGAAAATAAATTACAAAGGATGAGAGAAAGAGGGAGGCCTCTGCCTCTTGAGGGATGTGTGGGCTAATAATAATAATAATAACTTCAAAGCAAGCTTTTTTAGATGCTAAAAATTATTAAATTTAAAAGCTAGTTCAGATATTCTTTAAAAACCTACAAAATCTTAAAAAAAGTTTTTTGATCTGAAGATTATTAAATTCAAAAATTAGTTCGATTTTCTTTGAAAACTTTAAACATCTGTTTGTTGTGTTGGTTATGTATAAGTTCAACATACATGTAGCTCAGGTTACCAAAGTAAATCTGAACAATTTTCAAAACAAGTATTATTTTTGATTCTGAAGATTACCTACTTATTGTTGGTTATTAAAATCTCTTCGGAACGTCCTTAATACTGAAGTTCTTTTATATCATCAGTCCGAAAGCTGAAATGTCATAACTGTTTCTCAGCGATAAGTTTTTTGCATTCGTGGCTTGAATCTGAATCCAAAACTGTTTTTTTTTCGTTTCCCGTTTTAAGTTTATATGTAGCAAGATCCTAGCTGAAATTTGTTCAGAACTCACGAATTTCAAGACACGAATTCTGTTTTTAATTTATGGTTACGACAAAATTAAGATTCTAAATATTCTTAAAATTGAACTAAGATTTCTGAAAAAAATATATGAAAAGCCATTAAACGTTTCAATTTCAGAAATTTAGCTGAATATTGAAATTTCATTGTAATTGCAGAAACTTGAAAATTTGATATTTAGTCTTCTATAAGTCTAAGCTGAAAAGTAATGCTTTGAAAACCGTAAATTTCAGGAGGCAAATTCTTCCTGATGTAGAATAAAAGTTCTTAAATAAATAAACTAAAATTCCTAAAAATTTATAAATATATGAAAGGCAGTAAAAAAAATTAAAACTAATTTTTTTAAATAAATAGTTGAAACCGATATTAGAAAACGGAAATTTAGAGCTTGACTACTGTTTTTAAAATTAAAGCGCCTAAATATTCCAAAAATTCAACTGCATTTCTAAAGTTTGAAAATACATTATTAAGTTGATTACCGTTTAGATTTCAGAATTTAATATGAAAAATGAAATTTCATTGGAACTTTCACAAATTTTCAAAATTTGATTTTTTGCCAATAACTTTCAACTAGAAAACTTTTACAACTATCAAGCGAAAGTAACGAATGTGCTTAAGATTTAAAATTCAAAAGAAAACGTAAGTGTAAAAATTCAAAATTGTAAGAAATTGTGTTTTCTTTTTATAGGTGGAAAATTTTTGGCAAATAAATTCTCTGTCTATTATTCTTGGCAAAAAGGACGTTGGACTTATTATAATAAGAAAATTCACAGCTGCAGAGAGACTGCTGTATTATGTAGTAACAATTTATTTGGCAAACTTAAGAAGAACGGTTAAGCTAACAATATTGTTAGGTTTTAAACGAACGAGCGATCTAATTTTTTTTTTTTTTTAAGAAAATTAAGGTCGACATTTTGGGTTCATTTATTGCAAATATGTAATTAGCGCGTATGGAAGATCCAGCAAAGGTTCTTTGTCATTGGTTATTGTATCTATGCTCTTATATAATTTAAAACCGATAAAATAATTTATCAAGCAACAATATATAAAAAGGCGTATTGCCTCCTCATACATCGTGTCACTCCACGTCAGAATTGCGTTCTGGAACACCTCGTGTCAAAATAAAAATGGAAAATAATTCAATACGGCTTGCTCTAGGGTCGCCAAGTACAGCTTTCGGATCTTGTTTGCAGGAGATTCATTCGTGTGTGTCTAACCTCTGACCTCGGTGGACCAGATTTCTTCCTCTTCCGGATTGTTTTCTTTTATTCTTTCTCATCTGCACGACTAGACGTGAGATCCGTTGACGCATCTCCCTAACCTTACCAGGCAAGTTGAGTACGAAACCCCAATTTAAATTGGGGCTCTCTCCCCTTCACATATCTTACCTGAACGACTTTGATGTCGCACCTTGCGACCGTGCGAACCGCCCAAAATTAGAAAACGTTTCCGTAACCGTATCGATTTCTGAACCGATCGTCTATTTTAGTGTTTAAGAATTCATAGCGATGATTCTTGTATTTTACCCATTTAAAAGATGGAACGTTCACCCATCCTTTTCTCGCCGACAAAAAGTAACTCCGCAGACGGGAAAAACAATAAATAAACTTCCTAAGCAGCGTTCATGAAAAATTCATAAACAGGACTTTTATTTAATATCTCTCACTAGAAAGAATCCACACACCCCTAATAGAATTTTTCAGAATCGTGCGTTTCCCTTTGTACCATTTTTATCTGAGACACCCCACCTGGATGTTGTCATAGTGAGTTAGCACTTTCTATCTGTAATATGAAGGTTGAAGAATGCAGACATGACTTTTAGTATTCAACACCGTTTTTGCTTAATGGCAGAATTTATGTCAGTTATTGTCGGTATCCCTGCGGGACGCTTTAAAATGGTATTTTGATACTCATAAAATTGTTAAGAGATCATGTCTGGGTCGAGTAATTTCTACGTTTATAGAAGAGAAAGTGTAATTCTTGCGGTAGGTATTTTATTAACGATAAATTTCGAACGCAGAACGACTCGGAGAACTTGCTTTTGATTATAAGATAGTTCCAGTTTGTTGCTTTCTCTGACGTTAAGTAGATATATCGAGAATTGTTCTGCCTCAGTTAATCTCATGTACTTTAGATAAGGACGAGTATGAATTTTTAAGTCGAGTTGGAAAAGCCTCAATTTTATACAGAAATTATCTAAAAATCTTAGTTTTTTGCCCTTTTTATTTTTAGGGCGCTGTTATTGTGTCAGTAGCTCAACTGGAGAGAAACGCAACGAACTTTTTATATGCAAAAAAGGTAGTAACCTAACTAAAATGAAACAAATTTTCTAAGAGAAGAAAATTCGGAGTAGTTTTCGAAACCTCTCTGATTTATATTCCTTAACCTGTAAGAATTTTGTGGTTCTCCTCTCGCACCTTCCTCTTCCAGCTTTTCGTAGTGTTTCATTTTCATGCAGAATTGAATCTATAAAGTAGGTACTACTTAATTTAGCACTGTGAGTTTTCTGGAAACTTAATATTTTATACATTTTCAGAAGATCCAGCTTTTTCTTAATTGTTCTACTTACAAGCAATTAAAATTAATTATCCGAAACTTAAAATTCCATTTTCCGCAACTCATCTCAAACAAACGAATAAATTTGAGGCTAAATCTACATACTAAATGATAATAACCGTTTCATTATCAATATTGGCGCTAATATCTAATATAACGTAACAAAATTCGTTGAGGAGTTCTGGTCAAGCTAAAAAGTACATAGATTAATGCAGGTGTGGTCAAGCCCAACCCTACCTTTAGGTCTAGGTTAGAGAAGGGTTGCTCATTAGCCTGCTATACATTACCCTAGAGAATAACATTCGGCATTTTTTATTTAATATGCCACTTTCTGTATGCGTTACTTATGTTACAAAACGGGAGACATTCAAGGGCATTAATCATACAAAGTACAACAATAACAAAAAGAATTTATACACGGTCAAGTAACGATACTTTAATGGAGTTTTTCTTGACTTTACCAACGAACCGTGCAGGGGGCATTTTGTGCTTATTTATTTATTTATTACTTGTTCAAGCTTTGTTTGTTTTATACGTGGAATAACTGAATTGATTGATCTTTAACCTAAAATTAACGAACATTAACTGCATTATTTGTGTTTTAAGCTTTCTTGTTTTTTCTTGAAGCTACCTGGATTTTTTCAGAAAGAGGGAGACTTCGAATAATAACAATCCTCGCTAAACTTTCGTACATTTTTCAAAAACTCTTGGTACATTTCCTAAAAATTTGTTAACAAATGTATTAAAGAAACGATTTTATTGGAACTCTTTGAGTGTTTTCTTTTACTTTTTTCTAAGTGTAAAATTAGAACAATTAAGAGAACTGGTGGCGAAATTCTCATAAAAAATAAATGCCAAGAAATTCGCCACCACCAACAGTCGGGCCATATTTGTCTATTTCTAACACGTTGATAATTCATTAAAATTCCGAGAATAATTTTAATACATACCTACTTCACAAAACGTAAAAGACATCACAAGGCTGCACACGTATATGCACAATAGTTTTTTACAAAAAGCATACGCAAATACCAACAATTCCCCTTTTTAATTTTCTTATTTTTTTGATTAATGAGGCGTGTTTTTTAACACCAACAAAGACAAACACGGCATTCAAAAATTGATTAGTGTATGTCAGAACTCCGCCTAAAAATCTAGACGAAGTGTTCAAATCCTGCTGAGGTAATATCTTTCGATCTATAAAAGTTTCATAATTCATTAAAATATATTCGGTATCGATATCGGTAACTGCTTATGTTAAGTTTCGGTGATTTAAGGATTCAAATTGACTTGGCCCCCACAACCTTAGATCTCAGCCAATAGATAAACAAACTACCCTCTAATTTGTCAGCTGACAGCTTTCATGCTGACAGATTTGTGGCATGTTTTCCACTTATACCAACCATATAACTGAAATGACGCCCTACTCTAATTGCAAACTTGTTTGATCCTGCGATATCTTCAAATTATAATTACAAGTGACGACATTAAAAAAGGCTTTATTAAAGCCATTACTTGATTCTGCAAAAGAATCAAAATACTAAAACTGCTAAAGCACTTTTGCATCGTCTACAAACAGAGGAATCTCAAAATGCGCAATTAAAATATCTTTAATAAAACCAAAACAATAGTTTGTAAAATATTTTAAAATACTTTTAAAGTATGTACTTCCGTATGTCTGTACTTCCGAACCACCTATATTACAATTAAAAGCATAGCAGGATTTAACCAGAAGGGCTTCATTTACCAAACTCACTGAACGTTGTGAAAATATAAGCCAGATGAACTTATTAGGTTTATAAAATACACCTTCAAAGTTTTAGGTAGTCGTTTAAGCCGTCAGGTGATATTTATCGAACTAATCCGGTAACAAGCGAACTACATGTAGTGGAACTACCGATAAAGGCGTCGCGATGCTAAAATTAATCCAAGAACCCCCTTGGGCCATCGGTGCTAACGGAATTAGCTGCAGCTCCTTTAATGTTTGAAATGAAATTCAAAGTGCATTGGCTTTGCAACTACGTATAAAGCCAAACTGTTTGAATTGCAAAATTTTGGAGGCTGAAATTTCGAAATGCACGTGTGCGGATGGTTTTGCCTGGGGTGGAACGGATCAAATTAATTTCAGACAGAATTGACGTTGCTTGGTTTTGAAAAATAATCTAAAACTTGCACCTTGAATTGTTCGATTGTAACAGTAAATTCCAAAGTAACAAAAACTAATTCTGTTGCTTGCTAATTCCTTTTCAACTATTATTTTGAACAGTCAAGGCTGCCTCTGATTGTTGCAACAAGAAAAATCGAAACGAAGCACGCAATAACCGAAAGTTATTTATTAGCTTTGATCAGTCTTTTTGAAGGTGGTTCTGAAACCTCTTTGAAAATGTCTACATATAACTCCAAAATTAAACATTTGAAATGAAAATAATTTTTATTTAATCATCGAGTGAAATAGAGATCCGTTCTTGTAGTTTTAATTTCATGATATAATTAATAAAATCTGCACTTACAGCTCGGTTACGTCCATTATTATTTCCATTTAATCGAGTCATTAACCGACTTACCTGTAACAAGAGGAAGCAATTAAAATCAAATCGATCAATAGAATTAGAAATTCTAAAAACGCCGCCAGCATTTAAACAAAAACAAAAATATTGAATTGGTTACGGACAACTCAGATTATTGCTCAGAAAAACAACAAACTTAAGGTCATCGCCTTTACGGGCTTAATCGTTCTCTTACGGTTTTTCTGTTAACCTTTAAGAAACAAAAATCTCACGTAATGATACACTTAAACGTACTACAATTTTTTTTCTAAGTCCAACAGGTTGTTAATTGAAACCGTAAAATACTGGCAGACATTTATAACAAGAAGCTCGGGGCGAATTCTAATTTCTAACGGGCACGCAAGAAACGCGTAAAAGGTGAACCTTGATTGGGCAAAAACAAGACTTCATTAAACCTAAGGTAGTTCTAAGACCCTCGAAATGTGCAATGCTTTCAAATCCACCGCATCCCCAAGGAATACCCTGAGTTACATAAACTTATTGTCCGTCAAGAAATGTCCGTCAACTTCGGCTCGTTCCCGTGACAGCTGACTACGGGTTGATGTTTCTATAAACGTTACAAATATTATATTGTGTTCGGGTTTTTGTTTCTTTTTACTTTAGGTTCTAGTTTCTGTAAGGTTAGACCCTTCATAATACGGACGCACACCAAGGATTGTATTTTTGATGAACTGTCAGTTCCGATTATTACGGATTTTCTCACGTGCCGTTTAAGAAGAACTCCCCTTAAAAATATATGCAGTTTAGTTACGTCTAATTCTTTTGTACTTTTATGGTAATTTTCATGCAATGAGATTCTCATTAAGGAAAAAGGGATTAGCGAGGTGTTCACGGGGAAATCCTTTGTACTTTTTGCATGCACCAAAACACAAAATTCGCCAAAAACTCGTATTCAAATATTTGCAATTTTAAAATTTGGTTCCCATACATACAGTTGAGCTTTTTCATATTCATGGTAGGTAATTTCCAGAGGTCGAACCTCGTCGGTTGGTATGGGTGAATTTGAAATTTTAGACTTGTTTTCAGGCATACAAGGGATTACCGTTTTTGTTGAAATTTTCAATTTTTGACTGAAAATAATTCGTCTGCTACATCTACACCTAAAAATAACTTTTGACTTTACACTTAAGTACACATAAAATTTACTTCAACTGTTAAATAAAAAATGATAACAATCCCTACATATTAGTATTAATTTTCTCCGAATAGAAGGCATAATCCTTCTTATGCTTGCAATTCACAATGCATTTGCAAGTTTTACTTTTCAAATGTTAATAATCGAGAAATCTTGTTATGATTATAGTTATGCCTTAGCATTTTATATCTAAAGTCACGAACCAAGGATTTTCCATTAATTTCTAATCTAGAAAACCTTTATGTAATAAATTTTGGATCAGAATAAAAATTTAATATTTAACGTTGAATATTTTTATTTGCATACTTAGGGACGTACTTAAGTAAGATTTTCTCTGTCAAGTATGAAAAGCATGCGAGACATACTAAATCACATCACGTCTATATTTTTTTTCCACTACGTATGTTCCATCAATAATTTAAATAATTTTTTGAGTAAATAATTTGACATTCAGAAAATAACTAAATTAATTTATCAAAAACACTAGCAATAGTTGCTTAAACTTGGATCTCAATGTAGTACCATCTCAAGGGAGGTAAATTCATACTTCGCTACTCGCTACTGTCTTACAACCAATAAATAAATTCTAATATCAACCTATCTCCTTAAAATAATTAAAGTTTATGTAGTAAATGGAATTTACGAAATAGGCGGTGGAACAATAGCATTTTAAGTAGATTTTCGAAATTAATCCAAGAATGTGGACTTACAAATCTTTCATAAAACTGTCGAACGATTGCGCATAGTTTTACAACAAAAAAAAAAACATCAAACTAAATGTGTTTTTGTAAGGTTTCTAGAGTTAAAATGGCAGGTGACTTTTCGAGCACGCAACTTCTGAGCCTTAAATAACTCCACCTATTGGTATAAACTTAATAGCACATCATAGTCCCCTCTGATCTATACCAATAAAAACCATTTACTGCAAAATTACTTAAAAAATCTTTCAAGGAACAACAAAAAGACTCAAACAACCTCACAGTACGTTAGACCTATCAGATTTAACAACAATTTGATGAAAAGTGATTAGGAAGAAAAGATAGCTTTTGAGATGTATGTATTCGAACCTGAAATCTCCCGAGAATAGAAAAGTGAAAGACATCAGCATATATGCAAGCACCTTTTCGGTTTTGTATGCTTAACAGAAACTTAAAGATCAATGAAGTTATCCTAATTCTTATCAACACTTACAACCCAAGGTACTTGGGTGTAATTTACTAACAAGCAAGGCTTTCAAACGATTTTAGTAAAGGGCTTTAGATATTCATTCAACACTTAATTAAGGCTGGGATATTTTATAGGACGGTAGAAAAGACAAGAATGTAATATTAATAAGCCAGGAAAGCTTAAGCAACAAATTACATTTTATACCAATCAGGTTATTTATTACTAACATAACTGTCTAAAAGGTTTCTTTCGCCCAATTGCGATGGAAAACAAAGGCTTTCAAAATCGGCACATTACAATCTAATAGGTTCATCATACAACTGACTTCGATGGAAAAAGCAAAAAGCCATTGGTATTACTCAGCCATTTCCTTGGATATAACTCAAGTAATATACGTTTTCGACCCATAATAGTATATTAAAATACAAGTTGCAGAAGGCTTCTATTCAAGCACCAATTTGAAATTCCGAAACGAGCCGCATACCGGCGAGTTGAGGAACAAATGAGTGCTTGAAGGACCTTCTGCAACGAGTGTTTTATACTATTTTTTCTATTTTGCCGCTTTATACCATTTTATAAATTAAAAACAAAAATTTTTTTCTATTTTGCGTTTAGAATAACTCCACACTTATTCTAACACTCAAATGACGTAATTTGGGTGCTACAATGGAGTTATTCTAAACGCAAAATAGAAAAAAAAATTAAAAGCTTTACTGCGGAGAGCCAAGAATACGCTGTTTATTAATTACACTTGTTTTACTTAATACATATTACCTATATTATTATAATAACGAAATACTGCATTCAGAGATTTTAATCTACTTGTTTGTATGATTCTGTGCTTAACTGTAGAAGATACTATGACACTTACATTTTTTATAAACTATTTATATCTACTCCGGATATTAACAAACACTGTTATCAATTCAGACGTTGTCGCTTATGAATGAAAGCGTACTTGCAACAAAATAACAATATTACATTTATAAAGAAGTTTATTAATTAGCAATATATAACTAGCATTCGACCATTACCGATATTGCTCTATAAACTACACAATTTACCACCGGAGATGAACTTATAAAATCATTCGTCACCAACAGGAATTTCCAAATAGGATAGGAAAATTGCATCATTAACTATATAGGTACATTTGGTGTTCCTCAGGGCAGCAAACGTGGCCCCGTAGTAGGTCTATTGTACGCATTTAATCTACCAAAAAGTTAACCGTAATCATTTTCGACGTAAGTTACAGTTTTAGTGGCCCGAAATCAATTGAAGGGTATTTTTCAAAAACAACACATGTCCAAAAATGGCAATTTTGAAATAGCCGCGCCATCTTGCAGACAATATCGCATTTATCAAGGGTTACAGATTAGACGTTTCTGTAAAAACAACTCATGTCCGTGTAGGGTTCAGGCAAAAACGACACATGTCCTGGACATGTGTCGTTTTTGCAGTGACGAATAAATAATAGAGTGAATTAAAACATAACCTAAGAATTTTTGTTGTTTAGTGGTGTATTGATAATATTCATATTGTATTGCGTTTTTGGAACATTATAATAGAAAAAATGGAAGGAAATGTAGATAAGTTGTTTTTAAGTTCATTTTATCATTAGTATTCTGCATCTGCAACTGCATCCCGAAAAAAACAGCACATGTCCAACCTTTTTTTGTTAGTTTACCCTTTTCTTTAAAGATACTATCACCAGGTAATACAAGAAATGAGTTACTATCAACAACTTCAAAACATTGCAAAAAGCATTAATTTCAGAAGTTTGTTTTAAAGAACTTGGAACATTTTTTGAATTTTGTGAAAAACTGCTTTTTTTGACTTGCGTCGTTTTTTTAAAGAAACCCCTTAATTGTTATTAAATGTTTCCTAAATAAATTTTGAGGTCACATGAAAAGGTTTAAAACTACCAAGTAGTTACATGTGTTTTATTCTACCGAATATTGATTCTATTATTTATATAGTCCGTCTAGAAAGTATCCGGAATTTTAAATTTTTCCTAATTTTAATATATTTCTTTTTTGTAACATTCTAAGACAAAAGTAATGCATCAAGTAGGTTGTGCCGATAGTAGGCTATGGCCAAAATCGCATGACAACACCATCTGTCAAATATTGTTGATTGTAAACAGGCTTAAGTTTTGTGAAATAATGTCGCAAGTAGAAAAAAGAAAAGAGGTGGAATATTTGTATAGAAAAGGTTTTCGAAACGCTAAAAGATTAGTGCAATTGACTGAACTCGGAAAAAGTGCAGTATATGAGACAATAAAGAGGATAAAAAATTGCACAGATATGAGGCATAGACCAGTTTCGGGAAGACCGCGTAAGATTCTCGGAAACCATTTAAACGCTTTAGTGGCCTTAGGACGACAAAATCCGCGCCTAGGGTTTTGAAAACTGGCTAACAGATTTGGACATCAACGAAGAATAAAAGTGTGTCCAGAAACTGTCCGCATGTCACTAAACAGACAAGGCTACATATCAAGGAAACCAAAAAGAATCCCTGCAATGATATCTCTACATATGCAACGAAGAGAAGATAATTTTAGTAATGCTTTTATATCTGACGAAAGTTGTTTCCAGCTTGGTGCAAATCACCTAAAAATCCTATCAAAAGAAAATGTTACCGTTCAAATTTCCAAATTTCCCACTAAAATAATGGTTTGGGGAGCAATATCTCAGCGTGGTCCTACACCTCTCTGTATAGTTGACGGCAGCGTTAATAGTGCAAAGTATTGTGACATTCTAAATGGTTTTCTTCTTGAAGCGGCTCATGCTTTATATCCAGAGGGGTGGCGTTTTCAGCAGGATAATGCAAGATGCCATACTTCTGCCTATACTCAAGCTTGGATGCAAGAACATCAATTGGCAACAATTCCATGGCCAGCAGCTTCACCAGATCTTAGTCCCATTGAAAACATATCGGGACTAATGAAGATTGAAGTGGAAGGAGCAGCGCCATGAATAAAGAAGGTTTGATTCAGTCAGTTTTACAGGCCTGGACCACCATCACCGAACATTATGGCGATGATCTGGTTTCGGGTCTACCTGGACGTTTAGTTAACTGTTTAGAGTTAAATGGAGGTTGTATAAGTAAATTATATGAATTATTTGTTGTTATTTTATAATTCAAGTAATAAAAATATATACCGAAAAATTATAATTGTGCTTTCTTTTTTCCGGATACTTTCTAGACGGACTATACATAAAAAATGACACATCAATAAAGGTTATCGTTCACTTGTCGTAACGCAGGCTTAAGCTATTTACAATCTGAGTATTAACTACAGGGTGGTAAGTAGCATATAGTAGTGATAAAAAAGGCAGGACGACTTCCGACTATCATTTTATGTATTTACTTTATTCAATTTGGGTTTTGTTTCATCTGACAAATAAACTTGAAGGTTTGAAGTGAAAGCAACAAAAATAAATTGTGATACCACAAAATAGACTTTATAGTATGAGGAATGTATCATGCGATCGAAAAAATTTCACCTCAAGTTGCATATGAAACACAAAATTAGGCATGTCGACTTTTAAGTTATACAAATGTCAGCTGTTGTTTTATAGGTTATGTGAGGAGTGTGAGGTTATGTCTGTTTTGCTGTCAGGCATATAAAATGTCATTAATTCTATTAAACACAGAATTCAAATCTGCCACCAAGAAAATGGAGGTCACATAACTCATCTACTTTAAAATAATTTTCCGTTAATAACATTTTTCTGTTCAATTTGTATTTAATTTTAGTTTTTAGAATAATTTAATCTGCTCTAATTTTTATCAGTTATGCGTCGTTTTAGATTTAGTAGTTCTAATGGCTTAAGTTGTATGACTTTAGCAAAGACACGATTTATATTTTTCATGGCAAACTTTGAGGTGAAATTTTTTCGATCTCACGTTATACTATAACAATAACACAGTCAAGTCAAACTAACGTGTGTCTTTTTTAATTTTAAACTAACATCTTAGAAAGGACTGATATTTTGCATAT
Source organism: Melanotus villosus (assembly GCA_963082815.1). NCBI lineage: Eukaryota > Metazoa > Arthropoda > Insecta > Coleoptera > Elateridae > Melanotus > Melanotus villosus. The sequence goes on along the minus strand of OY720418.1, from coordinate 57,017,543 downwards.
AATGATTTATAGGGAGAAACAATTTTAAAAAGAATGCTTTAAGGTAGACGTCTTGCCAAAAATGGAAACTCCAGCAAAGATTCTTCGCCATTTATTTTTAAACAAAAGAAATAAAACTTTAATGTCATGAACATTCCAAAAATGTTAACAAAGGAAGTGCAATTCTAACGAAATAAAATTTCAACATTAACCTCGTGAACTTACTTTAAAAAAAAAAACATCGCGGTTGACCAAAGTAACCGCAATGTCCACTCATCTCCGGTATCTTTAAAGAATGATCTGCATATCTGTGTATCTATAAACAGAAGTCTTTAACCGGTAAGTCCACTTGACGCGCACTTTAAAAGCAGTTCATCTTACAAAACTAAAATCTAAATGGGGTGGAAACGAGATTGGTCATGTCTGAAGTGCACTAGAAATATATTCGCTACAATAACAACATCGTAAAATTTGAATATAAACTCATGTATCTCTTTCAACCGGTTTTAGCAATAATATTAATTTAGTATTAGCCCCATAAAGCCCAGACGTTATGCGCCCAAGAGGCTAACCCTTGTACCTCGGGGGAAATAATACCGTATGGTAATTTCGAACAAAATGCTCGCGCATTCATTCTTGACATAAAAAAATAAAAGAATGGGGATTTTTTACTTTTCTGTGCCGAGTGAGTGCATATTTTATCAATTCAGCATCTCACAAAACCGTAAACTTGTTGCGTATGAAAATTAAAGGAAATTAGAGCAAGGCGAACTTTATTAACAAAGCACTTTTAGGGGTTTCATTAATTTTTAAGTGTGGGGAAGCACAATGAGCCTATTGTTTTAAAACCCTGATTATCAGTCAACATTTTTGGTGTTCGGTGTGTGTCATCGAATATTGGAAAATGACGGAATTGTGAACGGATTAATCGAGTGGTACTGAAAATTCAATCACTTTGTGGTAAAAATGACCCAGTTAATCAACTATCTGTGAAAATAACATGAAAACTACCTACATTCGATTTCGATTTAGAGTTTGTAATTTTTTGATAGTTTAGCGTTGTGAACTGTATTTATTCCACTTATCTGGTTAGTACCACATATGATTTTTAAATGCACTTTCGTAGTTTGAAATTAGTGTTTCATTTTACAGCATGGGGGTCTGCAGAAAGGAACAAAGTTAATAACCACTCGATTCCAATAAGTGTTTCGAGAATATTAAAGAGCACATTTATTGTTTTGCTGAGAGTACAGGATACTTTCTGTTTTGTATTTATTAATAATTAATAATAAATATGAAATCAAATCCATGGTTATGAAGCACGTGAATTTATTATTTCAAAATATGATAATCCATGGTTGAAATATATCAGAATTAAGTGGAAAACAAGATAATTCAAAAATTCATAGTTTGAATGTCGGAGAATCCATAGCTCGCATATATGAGAATCCATGATTATAAAATAGAGAATCCACGGCTCGAAAATACAATAATCCATGGTTTTAATATCTGGGATTCCATGGTTCAAAACTGAGAATTCATAGATCTAAAATAGAAAAATCCTGAAAACAAATTAAACACAGACCAATTACTCTAACCTCTGCTTTTTCCAAACTCTTCGAGTATTGTTTTTTAGACAGATTATTTAACTTCATTGAAATTAACAATATTTTATCGAAATCTCAACACGGTTTTAGACCCAATAGATCTACGGGTACCGCAATTCACGATTTATATAATTCAGTTGTAAGTTTTATGGAAGCAAATGAATGCCCTGTTGGGATCTTTTGTGACCTCAGTAGGGCATTCGACTGTGTCGATATTAGTAAGTTGATGAGGGATCTTTCGAAGTACGGAATAATTGGTGCAGCATCTAGTTGGTTGAAATCTTTTTTGTGTAATCGCCTACAATATGTATGTATCCGTCACATGGATAAGGGTAGTATAACTTGTGTTAATTCTAACTTCAGGGAGGTATCCATGGGAGTACCTCAAGGTTTCATTCTTGGGCCTGTTCTTTTTCTTCTATATGTTAATGGTCTTGATATCTTATTTCCCAATATCAATAATGTCACAATGTACGCAGATGATACTACAATTGTTGTTTCTGATAAACACGACAATACTCTAGAATCTGGATGCAACAATCTTCTTAGTATTCTTAGTCAATGGTTCTGTAGTAAGTCTATATACTTCAACGTTCAAAAAACCTTTTATATGAGATTTCATAACCGTCAAAAAGACAGCACTAACTTAAACTTGACAATAAATCAAATTCCTATATCAAAATCGAACTGCCTAAAATTCCTAGGTCTGTATATAGATGAGTGCCTGACGTGGAAACAGCATTGTGATTACCTAATATCCAAGCTGAATTCCCTACTTTTTCTGTTTAGAAACCTACGTAGATTCTTATCTAAAAATAATATAATTATGTTATACTTTGCGTATGCAGAATCTAGATTACGCTATGCGATCTGCTTCTGGGGTGGCTCACCTGCAGCACACTCGGTATTCTTGGTTCAAAAAAGGATTATCAGGTGTATAGAAGGTGTGTCACAGCGTGAAAGCTGTAAAAACTTATTTAAAAACTTAGGCATTTTAACTTTACCATCTTTGTTTGTCTTCGAATTACTAGTTTTCACGTTTTTAAACAAAAAGGATTTCAAATCACATAAAGATATTCATCTTCACGATACACGCAACAAAGAAAAATTATTAATTCCACAAAGTAGCTGTAAGATCTCCTACAATGCACCCAGCAGTTTAGGCCCAAAATTATATAACAATCTATCGGATGACCTTAAAAATTGTAAAACATTGCATAATTTTAAAAGCAAACTTAAATCTGTACTTGTTAATAAGTGTCTTTATTGTGTTAATGAATGGTATTTGTAACTTGTATTTTTATGTTTCCTGTTGACTCATGTATAGATCTTGTACATTTTTATTTATATTGTTTATACATATTTATATACTTTGTATACGCTTCTACGACGATTCCTATACACTTGTTGTCTTTATGGAAAATAAATTATTATTATTATTATTATTATTATTATTATTATTATTATTATTATTATTATTATTATTATTATTATTATTATTATTATTTTCCGAAAATCACCAATCACGGTTTTCAGTAAAAATTGTCCCAATTTTTTATTTTTCCTTTAGCAAAAAGTTAATCACAAACTTTGCCTTAATCTTTGATGGAGAATTTTAAAATAAGGACTAAAAAGCTTATCGATATTTTGCTGGATAAAAAAGACTTTATGAAAAGATCTCCTTACACCCTTATAAACTCAAGATATTTCAGAGGAATTTATTAGCTTTCTCTAATTACTCAAATCTGGGTATAGCAGCAGCAACAGAAAAGAGAAGAGGACATCTATAAATTCCGGAGGCACTCATTATTAATTAACACAACGAGTAAAACATCAAACGAAGTTTTAATCCCTATCTTTAGCTTCATTACTTCGTTCCAATTATACTGTATCCATAAGCATCAAATTGCATTAAATTTAATTGAAGTCGCTCAAAGTCAACTCTAATTTTAATAACGTCAGATGTTTCAGAACTTGGCCTGGGTGAAATGCAAACTTAAATCAGGCAATCATCATTTGCAATACTACACATCGTCGATGGTAGGCTTGTCTAAAATAAATAATTTAATAATAAATGAAAAAATAAATAAATAAAACTGGTATTTGGGCACTGAAAGTAGTAAAATTAATTTACATACTTATAGATTTTGTTATCTTCTCATATGTGCGGGATGCAAACATAAATTTCTGCAACGAATTATTTCAATACTTTTTTATCTAAAAATAAGTTCCAATATAAATTATAGCAATTTGTCATGTAAATAAAGTAAAGAAAACAAAGAGGCTCGCCTTTAATGTGTTATAATAGTTCTTAAAACCCCCAGAAAGTATGAAATTTTAATTTTAAAATAAAATTTCAAATGTTGAACGTTTAGGTTTTCGCACTGGAAGTTTAAAAGAACCAGCTTGGATATACGTCCCTTCAAGCTGCAGAGAATTGCACTTGTATACGTGAATTCAACGTAACGAGAAAACTGCAAGTATTAACGGGGCCGCATTTGTAGGTTTTCCCCGGGGATGTTGGGGGTAAGAAACCTTTTCAGCTTCCCTCGAGCTACACGAAACGAAGAATAAAGAGTGAAATAGAGTACGGTTGGAGAATATCGGTAAACATTTTATGATGAAAAGTGCATAAAATATTTTAAAATTTCCACGAATTTAATGAATTTTGTTTCAACGCTCTGTCATTTGATATTATTTGATAAATTTGGAAAGCTTTGAAAATCTTTCAGCAAGTCTTTACCTTAAAGCTTTAGAGTCCTTCAACTGATTTATTCAGTAATTTCAAAAATCATTCTACAAAATTGAGTTCTTAAAGCTTGCTCAATTTTAAACTCCTAAGTATTTATCAACTTATAAAGTTTGTGATACCACGTCTGTTATTACAAAGATAAAATCAGTGTAAAACCCACCAATTATCTAATTGGGCCTGTCATGTAGAACAAATATTTACAAAGTTCTCCAAAAAAACGCTAAGTTCGAGTGGATCTCAGATTTGTCATTTTTTTCATGTGTCTACAGGCGGCTGTCATAAATATAATTCAACCCAAAAAAGAGTCAAATTGTCACGCTATAAGGTAATTATACATTACAATAACTGATACCAGAAGACTGGTTAAGTAATAAATCAGGGTAGACAATACTTTGAAACGTTTAAACAGCAGGAGAGAGCCATTTGCGGTTAGGACACAATGGCGACATGTCTCATAAATATTAGAGCATTGTGTTAAGAATCCATTGGTCAACCGGTAGTCCTGGTTTACGCAAGAAAACCGCGAACTTCTTTCAAACAAATGTTGGATGTGGTCAAGAAGTCGGTTGCATGTAATTAGAGCGGAAAATTGAGAAGGCTTGTACGCTTGTACTACAGTCACTGGCAGGAGATATCGAAACGCCCTACACTTATAATGCATTAGGGGGTTCTAATGGTGTTTATTGAAAAGAGATTTGCTGAGTCATCAGTCACTCATTGGCACCACTTGGAAAAGAACCCCTGCAGTGATTAATGCTCGATTTTTTTCAAAGTGAACTTCTTACATATTTAAGAATCGATAGTAAAAGTTTGAGGGCACCCCCGAACGCGCTTCAGAACATTTAATTAACAAATACTTTAAAGCATGAAATGCTTACACTTTGGGGGATGTAATAAAAAGAGGGTGGTGATGACTCAACCCTGAAAATTAATCCCGTATACAATGGCGGAGGATCCCGAGAGTACGTAAGGCACAATAATAATGTCATCTGTGTTGTTAATATAGCTAGTGGCGCTAAATATGGCGGTGTCAGGTTATTAAGACGAGGAAGTTCCACTCGGACGTTTATCTGCTTCGATAATGAGATCATACATTGGACAAATTGTACAAAGGTCTTAATTTGAAGACAAAAAAAATTATAATTGTTTACCTGTATCTGCAAAATGTGGAAATTTAATACAAAAATGAAAATATTTTCTATTTTCTTTGAATTCCCAAGGCAATTTTTAAGACATTTACTAAGAAAAATGGTGTCAAGGAAAATTAAAGTTTCTAAGAGATTGGTTGGTCGTTTTTTTTAAATAAACTGAAAAAAAAATTTTGAACGAGAAACAAAAACAAATAAGACAAAACTTAACAATCAGCTGTTAATTTAAACTGAAAAATTGTTAAAAACTGAAAGCTTGAACAGTAACGGTTCAAAGAAAATCAAGAACTACGTTGGAAAATTTTAGGAAGTACAAACGGACAGAATTAGAACAGAAATAAAAAATTAATACAACTAAAATTAAATATTGTTGAAATATACTGGGCGATTCACGTAAGACATACCACTTCAAATGCAACCCAACATACATATTTCCAAAGTAACTAGAAATATCTGCAAATTAAAAAATAAAGTTTGATCTAATAGATACATAATTATGTTCATATAGTATATTGCGTCATAAGGGAAGATATAGGCATATTTCATCCCGAAGATTTCTGCTGCACGAGCGAACCTAGTGAGCGAGGGCAGCAAAAGCGGAGGGATGAAATATGCCGTTAGATTCCCGTAGGGCACAAGTTATTTTTCCGCATCCATGAGAAGTTCGTATTAAACAAAAATAGTTATAATATACTACGTACCTACGTTTTTGACATATAACCTCAAATTACACATGTCAAATTTTCGTATTAAAAATAACTTCTATAATGAATTTATGTAAAAAATAATCGTATTTGCTTGAATTTTAAAAAATAATTACACTTATCAATCACTTAAATGAAGATTTTTGTATAATCAAATAATAATTTTGATTCTAAATTCTATCGGTAGATGTCACGTCGATAGCATGCACGGTAAAAACCCGCAAATGTTCATATCGTCCCGCTTTTTCATATTTACCCGCCATCCGCCATTGTTAACCTCAAATGAGATAAATAATCTGTCAATTACATACCATGGATACGGAAAAATACTTAGAGCCATATTCATAAACAGTGTTTAAAGTTAGATGTTACTAATTGCTATAGCAACATATATTAATTATATTGGTTTAGTAGCTACTAAACCCCTACTAACTTTAAATACTGTTTATGAATATGGCCCTTATTGTTTATTTAACCATTAAAATTGGTAGAAATTTATAGTCATAAAAATAATTATTCATTTACGTGATTTCAATACAAAATTGTTAGTTGTGCTTTTCATTTGTATGTTTAAAAACTAATAATGATATAAATTTACATTATTGATAATATTTGTCTTAATTTTATAGTTAATAGGATATGACAGGTTTCAATTTAGAATAGAATCTTAAGGCTGGCATTTTACATACAGTCACTTTCTATTTGACGTATCCAAAGTTGCATAACTACTTAAAAAATTAAAATGGTTTGTGCACGGATTTTGTGTATGACTCAAAACTGTAGAGGTAGAGTCGGGTTATAACTGACAAGTTGAGATGCATTTACTTACCCCCTCCTCAAATTATCAATTGGTATGAAGTTATTTATTTTCATTAGCAATTTTGGTTCAGTCTTGGTTGATTCTAATTTGTGTTATCATATTTACCCTCAAAAAATTAGGAGCAAACGTGGTACGTATTTGTCAAATAAAAAGTCATAAGAAACAATTAAAGCGGGTGCGTTTAGCAGGACATCAAAAACGAGTTGAGCTTGGCGTCAGGAAGATTCATATTTGAAAATTTGCATATTTACACAGTTATTGATTTGTGTTATTACTGTAAAAGATATGACAAAAACAAAATTATGATTTCCTGTGTATTTAAATTGTACTCTCCTTGTCAAGTTTCCGTAAAGTTCGGATTTAAAACCGATATGTACTTACTCGCTGTGACTCTGCTATTTGGGTTGCCTACACGCTAAATTATAAATGGGAAATTTCACCGAGTTTTTATTATTTTGAAAAAAAATTTCTAGTGGCGTTTGAAAGAGAGTGGTTGTATCTATCTACTGATAGAGATTTTTTCGGTATTAATATTTTTGTAAAAACTATTTGAAAATTTTGAAGTAAAATAGAGCTTTCGATTTTTTAATACTGTAAAGTTGGTTTTTAGAAATTAAAAAAAAATCTTTCTATCAATAGACAGAAAAGACATGAATAATTACAAAAAAATGCTCTGCCGTTCCTGCTTAAAAAACGAGTCTAAAAAAATGGAACAGAATGTGCTTAAAATGAGGTATATTTCATGCCGTAAATTCCAGCGTTAACATGACATTAAAATATCTGTTGTCATTCTGATTATACAAATTTTAAATTTATTTCAGGGATCATATTAGACCAGTTTTATTTATATATTTGTAGGTTGGGTTGCCTATTCTATCTTAAGGGGTGCGTTTTATTACAATCACCCAGTATTCATTCGACGAAAGTTTAGTTGGTTAAAACGTTAAAAGCGACTAATAATAATCTTAGTTAGACACCTTAATCTTAAATAAATTCAGAGTTTTAAATTCGTTTCTCTAGATTTAAAATAGCGGGTAATTTTCAAATTTAGTTTCTGTATTCAGCTTAAAACGTTCAAGGTGAGTGGTGCAAAACCGAGTGCAAAACTGATAACTGATTTATAGGTTAATTTTTAGGCTTTTATTTGAGCTTTTGTCTGTTATTGGAAGTTAAAAAAAACTTTAAGTACAGATTATTCCAAATTTTGTCTCAAGGGTTTTATAAATAAAATAATGGTTATTTTTTCAGTTTCTAGTCAAATTCTTGAATTCTCTTCCGTGGACTGGGTTTTAAACAACTGCCGAGGTCAATCGGTTTGTTATTCTCCTAATCTTTGAATTTATAGTCCTTTTAAAATTTGAAAAATACTGCTGTTATTTGTTAATCTCTGGCGTGGCTGAATAATTAAGGCATTCGACTACAACACGGGCGGTCTTGGGGCCTACCCAGTCACTGAAAATAAATGGGAACCGAAACACAGTAGTGGACTAGGGAAGGTAGGCGGTTGTCGACGGCGTGGTGCTTACCACATCACACCGTCCGCCTAAGCGTGCGAGACAACGGGATATGAAAGCGACTTAAGAGGCCTTAACCCTCTATGTTGCCGACCATACTCCCTCGCGGAGTGTAAGTAGCTTTACCTTTTACTGTTGCTATTTTATAATCTGCGATATATCAATTTTTTTGTTTCCTTTATTTATAAATTGATTTTTGAGTTAATCTCTCAATTAGATTTGAACTTTTGTTAAAATTTTGGCTTTAGAAAATTGATACAGAAATTTCTAAATTTTGCCGTTTAAAAGTTTCGTAACATACAATAAAAATTAATTTTGCAGTTTCGGGTAGAGTCTTTGAATCCATGGGGTTGGGTTCTAAACCCTTTTTATTAAAGCTAAATCAGCATATTCTCTTCTGTACCTTCTAATTTAGTTTAGTCAGCTTTATTTGTGCTATTACTCATTATGCGAATTCGGTTTGGTGTAAGGAAGTCTAAGTAACCTAATTAAATTGTTACTTTAATAACTAATAACTGTTGTGACATTAAATCATTAAGGAGTAATTTTTATATATTATTTTCTTTATTGAAATATTATCGTATTTAATTCGGTATTGACAAAAAGAAATTTTAAAAAAAATTACTATTCGATTTGATGTGATCTGCATGGAATTTGCTGTAAATGAACATAGTTTTAGGTTAAAGCTACCGATCTTTATAGCGGGTATTACCATTTGTTGCTAACTTTTAGATGTTTATTATGGGAACAAACAATTTTATTAATGAAGATCGCAGATAATATTTTGAATTCATTGCGGAGTATGTGGCTAAACTTGGTGTAGCAAGAATTGAGCCAGCACGTAAATAAAAGCACCTGGTTGTTGACCAACTTGTTATTAGGTGTACGCGTTCTGTGATTACTAGATATTTCTAGATAAGAAGATAAGTAATTAACGTTAAAGTACGAATTTATGCAGTATCTGCAGTGATATCTGTACAGTACCGTCAATTTACCACCAATTAAAACATAAAGGATTTCAATATTCATAGACCTTGTTTTTAGATTCTTTGCGAAATTGATGTCAAATTAAAAACAAACATGAAGTTCGTATTCTGTAAAGCAGCCTAATCAAGTTTAGAAAATCATGTCAAAGAAGAGATTACAAGAAAGTAAAATAATAAATATGAGTTACTCTAGAATTAATGAGTTCAACTTGACAGACAGAAATGTAAATGCAATGGAGCGTCCTATAAAGTAGCTTCAGTGCCTGCCAAATTGTTCTTATTGAACCAAGTTGTTAGTAAATGATTCAACAACAATACTTTAGGGGCAGTTTTGCACCACTCATCTGAATGTTTTAAGCTTAATTTAAGCCAAAAATATCTTTTGTCATCATTGAAAAAGACTTCTTCACTTGCCGGGAAATGCGTAGCCAACCTAGTCCAAATAAATATGAAACGGACTACGCTGATGATTTGAAAGCTTGAACAGGGTCGGTTCAAAGAAAATGAAAAGCTACGTTGGGAAGTTTTAAAAAATTAGGTATAAGAAAAGAAAGCATAAACAGTAATAGAAACCAAACCAAACTAAAAATAGAAGAAAAAAAACAATCCAAGAGATACAGAAGGAAAAAGTAACAACTAAGCTGGAGGATAACAACAAAAAAGGGGGACACAGGTAATGCAAGTACCAGTAAGTAAGGACTTACGTAACAAAATACATTAAATCCATGGACAAGAAAATAGAACATCCTAAGCAATCGAATACAGAAAAATGGAAGTAGGGAGAACAATAACAATAAAAGAATTAGGAGAAATCAGGAAAAGAGAAAGCAATAGCAGACAACAATTAACTATACGAGAGAAGAAATGCAAAATAATCTAAATTGCGAAAAGAGATAGTATTTTACATTACAAGCCAGGTAAAATGGTTTTTACTGGGGATAAGAGGATATAACTGGCGAGCCGTCAGGCGAGCCCGTTACCTCGTTGAGCCAGTAAAAACTGTTACCTGGCGTGTATTGTATAATATTTTATTTGTTACTCATTTGAAAACTAAATTAATACATAAAAATTACTACTGCCATTTTTGCGTCAAAAAAATTAAGCCTTGCCTTGGAAGACAACACATATCGTTTGTTTCAACGTAACTAACGTGTTAAATCAGCTGTTGATACGTAACTAACGTTTAAATCAGCTGTTTATTTTACAAGTTAGTAGCTTGTAAAGATTAACTTTCAAAATGAATAGACAGCTTTGTAAAATGACGTTTACAAGTGAGTAACACATAAAATGTTAACACGAAAGAAATGGAAATTAGGACAAAGAAATGGAATGAACACAGATTTTTCAAGTTTTACACGGTTCAAAATTACAACTTTACCTACTTCGGTGTAAGGGTTAATTATCCCTTTAGATATTAATGAATCTCCAAAACTTTGTTTTCTAAATTTTATTTAGGACATTTTCAGTGTTTATGTTACTCTTGCAGTATTTTAATAATTTCATCGAAAAAGTAAATTCTCGAAAAATTAATTTCTAAAACGTTACAACTAAATTTAAAAAAAATATTAGATATAAATATCACTCTTATTACTTGATAAAATCAAACATCATTTCTCAGCTTCAAACATAACTTACGTTATCTATTACTTAAAATTGCAAAAGTTTTACAAAATAGCCGAACTATTTGAATATTCAGTTAATTACTTGCAATTTCGTGGGATTAAATTAATAAATTGCCTAAGCAAGTAATTATTATACGTTTGTAAAATGTAAAATGGGTGTAGCTGCAGTTAATAGCCCACAATGCGCTTTAATGCATAAATTCGCATCCAATAACGTTAAGAAGAGAGAATTATTCGGTCTCCATTTACAGTTAAGTTTATAAGTAGAATCCGCATCCCTATAAGGATCTGGCACTGCATCTTCTTAGTCATACTAAAAGCTCGAAAGCAATTTTTGCGGAATATAAATTAAGTGCCTACTTTATTGCTTAACAACACCCACAACTGTGTAAATTTCAAATTAAATTCCAATAAGGTTTAAATTTAATCGCTTATTTAATTAACTGAGTGGAAGGCGCAACCTCGAAATTTCCCAATTGTTACAGACTGGGAAATAAACTCCGCTCGTAATGCTTATATGAATTATTTAGCGGTGGTTTTGTTTGGACGCCTACCGTTTTACAAAAGCGTATAAAATGTGCCCGAATATTATTTTGAATGTCTAATGCACAACTCCGGGAGCTCGCCGAGGTTAATTGCAAGATTACGGACCACCTGGAGCCAATTTTCTTCTAAGTTTAATTCCTTTATGCCCCATGCTGAAACGAAATTTGCACAACAGAGGCTTAATTTATTAAAGAACGCGGCAGTTATGTTGAGCTGTATGTTTATTGTGTTTAATGAACAAACGAGTTCATAAAGCTTAGCTGAAATTTTGACTTAAATTTGAACATATCCTGAGTTGATAATCTGAAAATCCCCTCGATAAATATCTAAAAAGTTGAAAGTCAGGGAAATCACACTGCACATTAAAGCATGTAAAATTCAAAAACCTAAGGAAAGTCAGAAATAAATTTCAAAGTAAATTTAAGAATAACAAGCTTCAACTATATTTTTAAAACTGAAAAGCAGGCTCTTACTCTTGTTATCGTATCTTTTCAGAAATTCTGAAAAAATGGATTAATGAGAGGCTTACTGGAAATAAAGAAATATTTAGTGTATTTTCAGGAAAACTTCAGACGTCCGCAACAAACTTATTGCAGGCTCTTGAATGAACAGCCCTCGCATGGCATGCGCTCGTTTTCTTTGTCTTTCCACCCCGAATTCGAGCATGTGTTGGTAACCCCCTGGTACTTGTTAATTCCGTTTGCAGCGGCGTGCGAATTAATTGTCTTTGAAATGGCAAAGTGCTTTGTGCAAAAGTTGGCGTAAAAAACTAGGGAAGTTAGTTTGGGTGCAGTTTTATTGCTGGACGTGAAAGTTTTTCTAAGTTTTTACGGGTTTACTCTCCTAATCTGGTTCGTCAGGATTTGGGGAAACCTTCCGAATAAATTTCAGTTTGTTTCAGGGAGTCTTTTAAAACTTCCTTTTGTTAACTCATGATTAAAAATTATCCAAGCAAAAATTAAGTTTAATGAGTTTACTTGCTTTTATCATACTACAATTCTTAAGACTTTCAACAAATATAATAAATTTACGGAAATTCCAAGAGCAATAGTTATTTACGCAATTAGGAAAGTGAGATTTTACTACTGCAACCATACGAAACAGAGTAACTGTAATTTAAATAATTTTTGACGTAATAATTTGATAAGAATTGTAACTACCTATAAATTGATCACTTCACTTACCTCCCTTCACAACTACTATACTTCCCTGCTATCATAACAAATGATAAAATCAACATATGTATCTATGTCACAGCTATAATTTACCAAATTGGCAGTGGGTAAAAGCAACTTTCTTCCAATAACGATTTCATAACTACATCCGTCGTTATCATACATTATTATTACAAAATTGTATTTCATGGTTTGATACGTTCATGTTCGGATATTCACCACCTATTTCTATGCAAGCCAAAGTATAATGAAGCAAAACCAAGGGTTGGGTTTTGTATGATGCAAAGGTATACAATCTATCCGCTCTTGATGTTTTTTATGCCTTAGGCTTTTTACAAACGAGTTTTTCCCTAGCTTATTCATTTCGTCGTTGCATGCAAGAATGAAAAAAACCTCTTCGGCTCTAGATTTACGTTTATGGAATATATTCTGATATCTACTCTTTTAGATCGGATGTTTTAAGATATTCGGGGCTTTCCTTTTGTTTATATATCCTTTCAGACTTAAAGGAAGGCGCAAATTCTGAACTTGGCGTTGCTTAAAGCTGCATCAAAAATTTATTATGTATGTTTTATAAATTTTTAAAATTAAATACAATTTTTACAATTAAACTAAAAATATTTAAAAACAAAGCAAACATCTCTAACTTCAAAGCAAAAGGGAATTTTCCTTTGCCCCCAAGAAACAAGGACGTGGTTTTTTAAGAAGAAAATGGAAAAAGTTTCGCGAATTGTTTTCGAAAAATAAAAGAATCCCCGATCAATGTTTTGCATATCCACAGATGGCAAACAGCATAATCTTAGGAATATCACAAGTTACGAATGTATTCACCACGTTCAAGTTGTGACAGATGGCAAGCGTTAGTATTCAGCACTTCTGAAAGAGCTGAAAGGCATACTTGATCGAACTGCTAGTTTGGAATGATTTATTTGCATATCGAACACGCACATTATGTAAAGAATATTGGATATGAGATTATTGTTTACTTGTTTGTATGTTTATTGGGTTTATCTAGGCAGCGCGGGTGCTAAGAACCTCCGGGGTTGTTATACCGAAATTGGGGCCTTTTAATCTTTTCAAAAATACAATTTCAAAGATATCAAGTTCTCTCAACAGCCGAGTTAATGAAATTCTACTTTCAGAACTTTTCTATACAAAAAAGGAAATAAATATACATATAACAAACAAATGTATCCTTCTTCTTCATTTTCCGCATTTACGGCGTCGGAGAACAAACAAACTAATTAAATAAATAAACAAGGAGATAAACAACAATAAACTGTAAAGATGTCGGTTATTTAGTATATCAAATTAGTAACTTATATTTAATAGTATTGCCATTACAAATATTGAAAAAGTCGATGTTCAAGAGGAAATTAAATTTTGTCAAGAACATTTCATTTATACAAGCAACTCAAACCCAGCAGTACTTAGTAGTTTATGTAACCTAACATACAGCTGTAATGCTGGTTGTCTAAACCAGAAAAGGTAAAGTATAAAGTTGTGAAATGTTTAGTAAAGCAACAGCGATCAGGTCTGTATCTGTAATGTTAAATAAATAAATAAATAAATGGCTAAGCAGACAGTTTAAGTAAAAAAAATAAATAAATAACTCAATTCAATATATTGAAATAATATCTTTCGGATAAATTTATAAATAAATATTTTTTTTAATTAATTTGATTTTGAAATGTATACTTTAAAATTGTACAAGTCTAATTTTTAATAACATGTAAATAATGTAAACTTTTTAAGATAAATGTTAATAATTTTAAATTTTGTAGAATATTAGATTTATGTAAATATTGTTAATTTAATGTTGTAAATGATAAAGGTTTTGTTATATTTAAAAAATTAAGATACCCAGGGAAATATTACCATGTTAAAATAAAAAAATTGAAAGATAATAAATAAAACAATTTTGAAATTAGAAGATTCTTTTTCAAAAATCCTAATTTTGAAAAAGGAATTATAAACAAAATAGATTTAATAAAACCTTTATCAAAGTTTATAAAGAAAATGTTTAATGATACCTATAAACTAAAAATAAATGGAAAATATTTATAAAAATAAAAATACAGTTCTTAGTTACAACTATTTTATTGGAAGAGGTTGAAATTGCAAAATAGGATATTTTGGTCTTGGAATTAGATTGGAGTTGGAAGTTTATTTATTGGACGAGAGTAAAAAGGTGGAATTTTAAGATAACAGTGACAGGAACGGAACGTGTTGCAGCTATCGTGGGATATTGCTGAAAATAGGATTACATGATTATTAGTGTGGTGGTTAAAAGTGATTTAAGGTATTTATAAAAACAAATTTTGGTTCTTAAAGAGTGTTTAGTTAGATAATAATTTTGTGTATTAAATTGTCAAAAGTTGGTAAATCGATCCCTTTAACGTCCTTTTGATAAGAGTTCTTTTAAATTAGTAAATTTAAATACAGGCTGAGCTAACCGGAGAAAAATGTGTGAAATGTGCTAGTTTTTCAAAAATAATTAATTTACAATTAATTTCAAAGAGGAAGCATCTCATATCATTACAATATTAAACAGTTATAAAATCAGAAACACAAAACTAGTTATTAAACAAAGTTCTGGGCACTTAAAATAAATTTCTATTATATTCAAATATTTTATTATTTTAAAGGCATTCATATAATATTAAAACCAGATTCAGAACCTCAAATTCATATTGGATAAGTAAATTAAACTAAACGGAAAGTTCAGAAAATTGATTTAACTGCTCTAAAGACAACAGTTTTTTGAACGAAAATGTTTGAAGAAGAAGAAAACGATGAGATATATTGTTGAAAAGAAGGAACATATTTTCATTTGCATTCGTATTTCTTTTTATAAAAATCATATTTAATTTACTTAAATACTTTATCGGAAGCTTATAATTCCAAAGTATTTTCATTTTGCAATTTCAATATTTTAAGTTACGTATTTATTATAGAAATATCGCATTTGTTATCACTACAAATTATAACTCAACAAAAAAAACGTTTTTGAAAACATATACTGGAGGACCTTTATTTAAAAATTACAGTTGGTATATTTTGAACCGTAAGCTTAGATCTCATCTAATAAATAAATAAAACAAACTAATCAATAAAAATTTAGATATTCTCGCTGAAAAATAACTTCAGCGACATACAAATTTTACAAAAATCGCAAATGATTTAGATTTCTTTAGCATTCAAAACCATTTAAAACGAATCCAATTTTCAAATACAAATTCAGGACTTTTAAAGTACGTCTGGATAACGAAATTTTCCAGGAACGTTGGAGTTCTTCCCAGTAACAAATCAAACCTTTTATAAAAGACTTTTAGAAATAGGTCAGAATCAGCTTTCATCAAACCCAATTTGCCGTTGCAATCGGATATAGGAGATCTCAAATCTTATTGTAGTTCCGTTCCTTTTAAGTCTAACATGGCAGCTTTTATCTTTATAGACTGTATTTTTCACTTTGAAATCTTTTCTGGAATTTAGAGGATTAATCGAATTGACCAACAGAATACAGAATCAAACTTGTGCAATTAAAATAAAGTTAGGTTTAGTTAGTCGTATTTCATATGATGGTATGAGATAAGCAAGCATTTTTTTTTGAGAAATTGACAGACCTAATACTTATACAAATCAAAATTTTTAGGGGCAATTCTTTGGAATTAAACATATTTTTCTTATTCTCGGCACTAAAAAACAACTGGAAAGGCCTGAAAACTCATGTCCTTTGGATTTTTAACGTGGACAGTAAGGTCCTCTATGAAGATTTACTAAAACTTCAAATAACGGTATGATTGAAACCAACAAACTATGATAGTAAAACATGTAATTATTTGGTTGAAAGCGAATATTATTCTCCTGATATCAATACATCATTAAAAACAAAGCCAGCTGATGTACGGCTATCACACTCGCTACAAATAGGTTAGCCATGACCAGATAGGCCTCATTAACAATTTATTTTCCGTGAGAGATGCTGCCATAGCGACTCGTATGTCTGCCTCAATTACTTGTCTTGTCTGCTTTAAAATCGCACTGAATATTAAAAATATGGTAAAATTTTCAAAGACTAAAATAAAAATACACCAATGCGCCATCTAGCGCACAAGCTGTAGTTAATGCGACGTGTCGGTACATTAGTTACCGCGAACTTCCTTGGTTAACTAATGTACCGGCTTTGGTCCTTAGCTGCAACTACAGGACCAGCAAAAACACGAAAACAGAAGTTTACAGCAAAGTTTCAAACCTTAAACGTCATCTGACCTACTATCCACCAGAGGGAGACGATATACAACAAACTTCAATTTAAACGTGTTCTGTTCTCAGCTAAATAAAAGCGCGGACCGGTTTTTCTACCTTCATTATTAAAAGAAAATCTGACATTTTCTAAATTACGTCATTAGACAACATCAGGATAACCGCGGTCTCGGACGGTTTTAAAAAAACAACACTCATTTATCTTTAAAGCCGTAAACATAAAACAAGGTGTTTAAGGTTCCCGTTTCCCTTTCACGTTATAAAAATTACGACACACATTTCAAAGAGGGATGGTATTTGTTTTTGAGTTGCTCGTTGAAACGGGAAAAAATTACCTTGCACTCGAATTCTTAGGAAATATTTACTGAACGTGTTAAAAGAGGGATGTTGAAACGTTTGGTATTTTAATTTTGTGGTATTTTCTTTCCTGTTGTAATTTTTTTAAAGGTTAGGATTTTCCTGTGGGGAAGCAACTATGATAAGGATGCACCAACGCATCATGATTATTTTTATCGATTTCTCATCGATTAAGTAATTTTTAGTTTGCGATTGTTTATTATCAGGAATAACAAATAACATTGAACGTCAGAAAACTATAATGATTACAACTCACAGGGATCTGTTTGTAGTTTATATTTTAAATAAAATAAAAGCAATGCATTGAATTTTAAAACGAAAAACTTTGATACCGACAAAAAGAAATCCAAAATTCAAAAATTCTAAATTAAAGCTGAGATGTTAAAACTAACAGAAAATTTGGGTAAGAGTTTAAACAACAGATTTGATCAGAAATTAAGAAGAAATTTATGTAGATTTTTAAATTCAATTAAAATCCGGAATTTGAATTTTTAATAAGAATGAATCTTCCGACTTTCAGTTTAAAAAAGTCGAACATTTTTATTCTTGAATTGGTAAAAATATCTAATCAATATCTAAAAGCAAAACGTCTGAAAAGTTAAAACCCAAATTTTAAACGCAAAAACATTTACTTAGATTACTTTGCCGATTTAAAATTGGCCTTACAGAAACAAAAAAAAAGAGAACCGTTTGAGTTAAGCTGCTATAAAAAGGATTTTGTTTATTTTTGAAATTTTTCGAAATTTAATTTTATATAAATTATAATTTAGACTTTAAATTGGTTTTAAAAACTGTATGAGTTTTACCTTAAAAAATTAAAATCTACATTTAAGATACTCAAAAGAACAAAGTCTAGAAACCTACTTAGCGGTGTTATCAAAACGGCACGCAAAACCCAATACCGTGTTGATGTAAATTATACTAAAGTAAAACACAGAAAAGGTAACACCTAAATACTTAAAATACGAAAGTTAAGTTCAGAACTTCGCGTGACCAGCCCGAAAGTTGTTTTTTCGTTTAAGTATTTTAAGCAATTTAGTTAATGTTTTAGTTTGCTGTATGGCATGCGCCACTTTGATTGGATTTTTCGGATTTTCTTTTGTCTGTAAAAAAAATTGCCCAAAATTAGAAGGTGTAAAAATCACAAATTGGGAGCTAATCTAAACATACACGTTTCGGAAAGCCTTAAAAAAAGGTTCTCAGGTTGATGGCTTAATATTAGAACATCCTCTAAAAAAGAAAAAAGAAAACGACATCGTCGGTTATTTGTCAGTTTCCGTTATTTTTAGCTTCATTTTGCGGTTTACTGAAATGCAATTAGCTCCTCCTCTCAGGAACTCTTTAAAACCAACATGACATATCTAAAATTAAAAATAGAAAGGTGCTCTAATTTTAATCGTTTGATTTATCAGAATTTCTTTTGTGTCACTAAATAAAAATATTGATATACATCACAAATCACATAAAAAGTTACAACCAACATTAAAGCCAAAGTAAAATTAAAATTAAAAAGAAAATTACTTCCAAGCTACTTAAAACCTTAGTCCACTTATTCTTATTCGATCATTAACTTAAGCACTTCTGGAGTGGTTCGTCAACTTTAAGATAATAAGATTATCTAAATTACCCGTCAACATTTAATCAAACTGATATTTAGCTGATATGTTCATTTATCTTCGACGATTAAATTTTATCTTTAGCGGTTTTTAAACACCTTACTGATAGTTTAGCTCTGAATGGTTGACCTCTTTAAGTAAATTTAAAAAATATCCTTGTTGTTAGAACAGTTTCGGTTAATTAACCCATTTAATTTCTTGAATTGATGGCATCTTTTTTTAGTGACTAGCTTTTATTTTTATACGAGGTATTTCTTGAACAAAATAAATACCAGACAGATTAAAGATCACCGTGACTTTTTGAACTTCGAGTTATTCCCCTTAGTTATTCTTTGTTAATACATTTGTAATAAAAATCTGCAAATTAACTTTACCAGGACATTCTAAAATCGGCCTTAATAAAAGGATTAGAAAATTATTATGTGGCACGAGCAATTACGAAGGGCAAATAAGGATTAAACTCCTGGAAACTAAGAATAAACAAATAATAAATTCGATAAGTAAAACAAACAAAGATTTCACTCGCACAATGGGGTTATATTTCTCGCTACGGCAACGTAGATCAAACAAAGATTAGACTTCATTTATTAACAATACGTCTCCTCTGCAATATAACTCCTTCCTTTCTCGATCGAAGAAATCGTTTTTAAAGACAACTGAATAGGTAAAGTTTAAACTTTGATACTTCTTTTCTGTGAATGATACCATTCCAATAAAATGTAACTTTTCTTGTAAATATTCAAAAAAACAATTAAAAAATGATAACTTTGAACGTGCCAGGTAATATGTTTAGCGATACTCGTACTAACCAAACTGGAGGTAATGAAGCTGATGTAACAAACTAACTAATAGTCCATTCAAACGAGAAGCCCACATTAAAGGCCATTCGAAGGCCATCAAACAATACAGTTTACATCCGCTTTCGGAAGAATAGATGTACCGAATTCACAGAGGAGAGCATTTATGAAAGACGAGGTTCCGAGCACCGAAGGAGAAATTCGACTTCAACTTTAATGGGATATTGAATGCTGAATATAACTAATCATTCACATTCATGATTCTGAATTTGGTTAACAAGATAAAATCGATACCAACAGACAAACAGACTATTCCAGACGGACAGTAAATAGAATCTATTCAAAATGGTCAGTATAATTAAAATTGTATTAGCAAGTGGTGAAAAGGATGTATGTAAACAAGTTTTGTTGGTGTTTGAGGGCCATAAATACAGAACCAAATTTTTGTTTAATAATTAAAACTGTGCGAAAAGAGAGATATTTTAAAAACTGCCCAGTTTGTGAACTTTTCTTGTATAGATACTTGATACTTTTTATTTTCTATTTTTCCCGTATTGTTTTGGCATGGTTCTTTAGTAACCTCCTTTCTTGTACTTCAAGCTAATTTTATATTTTCTAAATGGTTCTATTTCAATCTTATTTATTTTTCGATTTTTTCAATTCTTTTGTGTTTATTGGCATATTTTTTCTTTCTGTAATCTTCTTAACATTTTCTTTTGCCTTTGTTATTTTAAATTAAGTGCATCTAACAACATTTGCACGATTGCTGAATGATTAGAAGTTTCAGTATACGATTAACACCAACAAACCCTTTTCTGATGATTTCTTTATTGCATAATTCAAAAAATCACGAATTTTTGTAAAAAGTCTTCATTTTCAAATACTTCTTTCTCAGTTCAAATTTTTGATCATCAATCCATGATGTTACAGAAATGTACTGCAATTTAAAAAAATAAATATTGAAATTAATATAAGTACATATAGTACCCAGCAAATTCAAAATATCATTGAAGATAATATGAATATGAAAGTCCTGAAATCGAAAATAGGGAAAGGAAGACTGAAAATTTGTAAAATGAGGTACGAACAAGGGCAAATTGCGACCAATAAAAGCGAAATCGTAAATTATAGTAGAAGACTTCTACACAAGATTGTACATGTACACATCAACTATAACGAAGCCTAAAACACACAGGAAAACTAACGTAAATGTGAGTTCAGAACAAATTCCTGAAGTATACGAGGCAGAGATAAGAACAGCAGTAAAACAGATGAAGAATAGAAAGGCTCCCGGAGAAGACCGGATAACAAGCCAAATGTTAAAAATAGGTGGGAAAATAATAGAAGACACTCTCAAGATTAAACAAATGCCTTAAAGAAGGAAAAATACCAACTAAATGGAGGAACGCAGACACTAAAATTCCGTACAAAAAGGGGGACAATGCAAACATCGAAAACTATCGTCAAATCAGCTTATTGTCTCAGCTTTATAAACTATTAACAAAAATTATAACAAATCGCCTAAACAATAAATTTGACTTTTATCCACCGGTTGCGCAAGCAGGGTTTCGAAAGGGCTTAAGTACGGTGGATCATATACAATCAATTCGCACATTAATATAAAAATGTACGGAATATAATATTCCCCTTTATTTAGCTTTCACTGATTACAGGAAAGCATTTGACTCTATCGAAACGTGGGCTATTCTGCAAGTTATGGATAATGCTGCAATTAACTCAAGGTATTCAAATACCATTCTCATAAGCGACGATGTGGACTGAAAAATATGCTAAAACAGTTAATCAAGAATCTAAGCAAGTGTGGTTAGAAATGAACCTTAAAAAAAGAATTATGAGCCAAATTAGAGTAGTACAAACAGTAGACCAATATCTTGGACATAACATTAAATTATTATTATTATTAGCCTGCACAAATCCTTATATATGGCAAAGGCCGCGCTTTTTTCTCTCACTCCTTGCACCTCTTCAAATCAACTCACTTCTTAGTTTTGGTTCACTCTTTCATAGTGACCGATTCTCGTGGGAGAGAATTAGGCATTAAATTAGACAAGCAAAATCAAACGGCCGAAATAGCACGAAGAATACGACTGCATTGGGACGCACTTGGAAAATTAAGTTATGCTCTAAAAAAACTCACAAATTCCAATTAATCTTAGGCACAATGTACCTATATGACACATGTGTCCTACCCGTTATGACAATATGGCATGGAAACCATACAAACTGCGCAGAGAGCTATGGAAAGGGCCAAGATAAATATTAGTTAGAATAAGACATGAAGAAATCCGAAACAGAAACAAGATTACCGATGTACGAGTACTTAATTTATCGTATATCAAACCTCAAATGGTGGGACATGTAGCAAGAGAGGACATAACGAGATGGACAAACTTGTGTACACTGGTGACCTAGGTTAACAAAGCGAAGCAGAGGACGACCACAGAAGAGTTGGTTGGATGACATAAAGAAGTTTTCAGGAAAAGTATGGTACCAAAGAAACAAAGATAAAAAAGAATGGAAAGATATGGGAGAGGCCTACGCCCAGAAGTGGATTAATATGGGCTGAGAAGAAGAAGAAGAAGAAGAAGAAGAAGAAGAAGAAGAAGAATATGTAGTTACATTATTTTGAGAATTTTTTTTTACGATTTCTTCTATATTTATTCAACCAATTTTGAATGGTCTGAAATTATATGAATAAAAAAGGGAAATAATTTATGCAATTATTATGGGGTTTTTGGCCAGAATTTCATAATTGCTGATAATGTTTTTATGTTTTGAATTTTAAGGCATTGGTCATAATGGCCATTTTTTCTTGTTCTACTTAACAGGCTCAAATTCCGACTATTTGTGGCAATTTGCCTCGACATCGTCAGGATTTGAACTTGTGCGAATTGATCACAAAGCAAACTCGAGATACTAATAAGTAACTTTAAGATGCACAAAAAAGTAGGAAAGGAAAAAGCGAGAAGAGGAAGAAAGAAAGGGCAAATATGTACTGCGAAAATGAACCACTGAAGGTTAGGAATAACAAAAGAAGCAAGATAAGATAAAAATTGTAAGAGTCGAAGCAGATAATTTTAAGAAATTCGAACACATATTGAAACAATGAGAAATAGAATGAGTAAAATATCATTAGAAAGAAGAGACAATCTAAAAATATTTTGAAAACAAGAACAATGGAGGTCTAAAATTCCGAAGGTGTGCTTAGTATGTAAGGGTAGTTTGGTAGCCTTGGACTTTCTAAGCCTGACGCATTTTTTTTTATTACAGGTTATTGTTAGATCAACATTACAAATCTTATACATGACATTTTTAGCAAAGACATTAAAATAACAACAATTACATGGCAAGAATATTTATCTGAAGCATTTTGTGTATGGCATTCAAAGGTTTTACAGCAGTTCAGGGTAATTTAAGGAAATACGGGACAGTTTGCAACAATTTTGAATATTTTAAAGTCACTCTAGTTTGAAATAATAAGCCAAAGAAGTCTTGTTTGAGAAGCCGAGGCAATATTTGGAGCATTTCAAACCAATACACAAGAAAGGCAACACTAAGATTTAGCATTGACTAATCCCTCTCCCATAAAACAATAATGCAAAACGCAGAACGTTAAACCTGGTTCAACAGGAATTGAGCCAGTATGGAAGCATACGAAATGCGTAGTTGTCGATAAAACTCATAACAAAAAGGCGTTTTGCGGTTGACTTTTCCAATAATACCATTTTACTCCTTTATTAGATGAGTAGTTAACGCTCAAGAACAACTTTATACGGTTTGACACAGTTCAGTGATTTTTCCAACAATTAAAACAGGGTGAATTTTTGTGTATGGAGATGTAGCCCTTTAGCGTTTTATTCTTGTGAAATTGGGGTTAAATACAAAAAAAATATATATAACAAATAAATGAATGTAAAACACGCAACCTGTAAACCAGCTTCGCAGACTTACCAAACTATTTGTGTACAAGCTAGTGCAATTTTTATTGAACCAAGTTTAAAAAATCATTTAAAATGAGAGATTAGAATCAATTTCAAACGAATCGATAAAACTTGATAAATACGAGGGCGAAGTGATAAGTGTGGTAAAAATGCAACAGAAGGCGTCACAATCGCAAATCCTAAATGGCGTTTGTTAATATTAACTGTTACTACGCAACATCAAAATTTTCAAACAGATCGATCATTTAGTTCAGTTTTGACAGCCATCGAAAGTAGACAACCTGTCGTATTTTTGAAAACATGGAGAAAAGTAAATTTCGTGTGTTAATTAAACATTATTTTTTGCGTGGAAAAACCATTACGCAAACCAAAGAAGCTTGATAAGTATTATGGGGACTCTTCGCCATCGATTAAAATGATTCACAAGTAGTTTACTAATTTTCGTTGTGGTCGTACAAGCAGAACTGATGCCGAACGTTCAGGACGCCCAAATGAGGTCACCACACCAGAAATGATTGACAAAATCCATGATATTGTATTGGAAAACCGCAAAGTAAAAGTGCGCGAGATAGTACGCATCTCAGATGAACGTGTGCGCAATATATTACACGAACATTTGGATATGAAAAAAGCATCCGCGCGATGGGTGCCGCATTTGCTCGCAATTGACCAAAAACCCGTACGTGTGACAACCTCTGAGGCAGGTTTGGCGATGCTCAGGGGCAATAAAAACGAGTTTTTGCGTCGTTTCATAACTGTGGACGAAACATGGATCCATCATTTTAGACCGGAGACCAAGTAACAGTCTAAACAGTGGACTTCTACTGGCGAACCCGCACCGAAGAAGGCTAAGACGGTTTTCTCAGCCAACAAGGTCATGGCCACAATTTTTTGGGATACACGCGGCATAATCCACATTGAGTACCTTGAAAATGGAAAAACAATCAACGGCGGATATTATTGCAGCTTATTGTACCGTTTCTACGACGTTTTGAAAAAAAAAACGACCGCATTTGGCCAAGAAAAAAGTTCTCTTTCATCAAGACAATGCACGGGCGCACACTTGTGCAATTGCCATGGCCAAAATCCATGAATTAGCCTTCGAGTTGCTTCCACATCCACCGTATTCTCCAGACTTAGCCCCCAGCGATTATTTCCTGTTTTCAAACTTGAAGAAATGGCTCGGCGGGAAGAGACTCGGCTCTAATAATGAGATTATCGATGCAACGAATACCTATTTTAATGGGTTGGATAAATCGCATTATTCGGAAGGAATTAAAAAATTGGAAAACCGTTGGACTAAGTGTATCGAGCTAAAAGGCCAAAAAAATTATTCCTTGTTTCATTTTTACCAGACTTATCACTCCGCCCTCGTAAAAATATTAATGTAGAGGAGAAAATTCATAACAGAAGAAAAAACTAAAGCTGCAGTTGGGAAAGAACCGAAGAAATGTGGACCTGAATTGTTTATTTCCATTTGCTCATAGCTGTTTTTACATTTTCGGGCAACTGTTTACAATCTCCTGATGTTCAACTTTCAAATATTTACTATGAAAACAAATGTACCTACTTATTAACAATTGTTTAACTTCCAGTTATTTTCCTTGGGAACTTTTGTTGATAAAAATGTTTTTTATCTATTAGATACTATTCAATTTAACGGATGACGGAGAAAGCAATAAATTTAAAAAAAGAAATCCATTAATAGTCTCCAAACTGACGATAACGACATGAAACTGTCAACAGAATATTACGATAATCCCATACGGAACACATAAGGTATCAGTTTTGGCATCTCACTAAAATTACCCTCCATAAGGAAGGAACCTCAATAAGACCACATACCTACCAACAACATTCAATGTATCTAACCCGATTCGAGCTATTGTTCGAACGTAATAGACATAGACTGTTGTATTAGCATTATCTTGGACCAATTCGATACTAATTCAAGCTGGCTATGGCTGTTTAACTGAAGCCCATCGTCACAGGTGACAGACGAGAATTACGGTTAATAAATCCACCCTTGTACACATAAATGAGTTTCCCTACGATGTCACCGCAGTTTAGGCGAGTTTGCTGAGGGGTTTTCTGTTGATTATGAATATTCTAGATTTCCCAGATACTTCTTCCTTTGTAAAACCATACAGTGAAATATTTAGGTTTCGGTATGATTCAAGAATTTGAAATGAAAATTAAGAATCTTTTTTAAAATTTGATCATTACGTAATAGTTATTTGTAATACAAGTGTTGAAAGCTTGCGTTTGCCACACGAATGTGAAGTTTGCAGCACGAACGATAGTGAGTGCTGCAGTCACATGAGTGTGGCAAATACAAGCTTTCAACACATGTATTACACACTATTTTTTCTACAACCACAAAAAATTTAAACATTTCTGCAAAATCAAATCTGACATTCATCAAATGTCATTCTGACATTTTGATTTGCGTGCGGAAAGTAAACAAATTAGCGTGTGGAAAGTTTACTTTCCGCACGCAAATCAAAATTTGAGTGTGGAAAGTTTACTTTCCGCACGCAAATCAGATTTGCGTGCGGAAAGTAAACTTTCCGCACGCTAATTTTCACTTGTTCGGCAAACACTCATTTTCAATACTCGTATCTATGGAGACGAAGTCTGAAAATCCCACTTTCCATGGTGGTTGTAGAAAAAACATTTTTTTTTTATTCCTAGGTGATTTTGGACGATTCTCTAAAAACGCTTGTTGTTGTTAAAAATATTAATTAATATGTTCTTCTTTTTTTATAAATTAATATTTTTTTCTAAACCTTGATGCCATACAAGGTCTTCCGTTAGATTCTCATACTTATATACTCCTACATATAACTAAAATGATACCAAAACTTCTAAGCAATTTTAATAATAAATATGATATACATAGTTAAAACGTAAATCCACTTGACTCACATTTATCCATCTGAACTATAAAGACATCCATTAAAACGCGAACGATGACTAATCAGGCTAATCTAGAAATGAGATCCATCACATAATACGTGGGAGGCGGTAGCATCATGCACGAAAACGACCCATAGGTCATCCAAAAGCCAGGGCGAGATTTGTAAATTACGAGTATAGTAGGCGACCTACACACATCAATCTTCATCAGGATTTTTAAACGACACGCAGCCCGTTCCGTCCTGTCAAACGAATTACAAATTCGATATTTCTCCAAACTTACTACGGTTTCATTCTAGAATTCATAACGCAAGGACATAGTTTTTTAATTTTGCGTGTTCCTAGAAGATAATCATAGGTTGGAGGTTGTTTCTGTTGTAACTTACGGGTAATCATACTAGAAAATTGATGGTTTGTTTGTTGGAACAACAATGGATTGTGTTTTACTGAATATGGTAATTTATCACGTCCGATATAACATTAGAAGCCACTTCAAAAAGAAAAAATTAGGTTACTTATCAGTTAGGGAAATTTGAAGACGCTCTTGTTGGGGTAAAATTATAAAAGAAATAGCTGCAGGTGAATTTTTGTTTAGAAAATAAAATTTGTTTTATTTATTTTGAGGAGATCTAGGCTTGTAGACCCCAAATGTATCAATGCACGTCGATTGCTATTGTCATTTAACACTACTAGAATTTTTGGAAGGAACCTCCACCCCTCGTAGATACCTTTATAGGCTACCAAACATCGCACTGGCACAGAACTTAACGATTTTACCTGGTATCCAAAACTCAGATATTTTCCGCCATGGAGTGGGAATCTAACCCGAGACCTTAAACCTTAGGTTTACAAAACAAATATCCTAACCTTCACGTCATCGAAATTTTAATTTTATTTTTACAAACAATAAAATATGTACTATTCAAAATAAAAGCTTCCACTACTGCTGCAGCAAATTTGCGAATTTGATTTGCCTCAAAAACATTTACAATTTATAAATAAAATCGTGGGCCGAATTAATTTAAACTTTCCTTAATCTTCCCATCTTGACTTTTACTTAAAACTTTCATGGCAAAATTAAATGTCAGACACATGAAAGCAACGCCCACATAGCTGAACAATCGCTCGATTTATAAATTACAAAATTTAATTACTTAATCCCAGAATGATATTTTAAACATTTTTATTTGCTTTCAACAAACAAACTAAACTTTTATGGAAATTATAGTATTAATTAACAAAAATTAAGTTACCACAAGATGGTTACCACTTAAGGTTAAAATTAAAATTTCGAAAAATTCACCATTAATACGTAACGGGGAAAGATTTACCATCTACGTATTTTAGAATTTACAAAAACTGTACAAATTCTTTCTAGCGATTTGAAATCTTCGTCGTGGTCACGAATTTAAAATTACACGCATGACTTTCGTGTTTGTTGATAATGGTTAAATGTTATATATTTAAATTTATAATACAGCACGCATTTCTAATACTTTCGGGTTGAATAATTATTATACAATTATTTCTAACTTAATTCCTGTAGTTTTAGATTTTAATATTTAAATCCGCATTGACACGCAAATGAGTTTGTTCAGGCGGAAGCTTTGTTTATCTGTGTTTAAATTGTAGAATTTGTGAATTCTGAATTAAACATTAGGGAAAACAAAGGAAGTGAAGAATTATATTGAAAATCCTAAAAAACTGCCGAAAAGGATTATTTAATGGTGGAACTGAATCCAAACATTTTATAGAATTTTCGAAACAAAAAATTCCAGTTTTAAAAAAGGAAATTCTAAATGTATGAATTTAATTTGACTTAAAACAAAGTTCCAAATACAAATAATACGCTAACTTAAAAGAAAAATGAAAGTTGAGTTTATGTTTAGTGAAATTCAGAATTAGAACTTTTAAAGTCGGGAGTTATAAGCCTTAAGGGTGGGTTTTAGTAGCATGTTTACATGCTGAAAAGTGTGTAATTTTAAAATAACGGTACGGTTAAATAATGACAGTTGAAAAGAAGAACGGGTATGAATTAAAATTTTTAGACCTTTCCTTCATACGCAACAACAAGGCCAGAACGACTAATTTTAATATAGCAATTAAATTATGGCCTATTATGTAAAACTTACAAAAAGGGACTTACACAAGACATCCATCAACAATGTATTGATTTTTGCATGTCGCGGCGTGGCTTTCAATATTATCTTCCTATGCATGTATCGACCCTTTTGCAAATTTGTATAATTTTGGCGTAATCTTTATTTGACTTTAGAACAAATTGCTTATATTTTTTTTAAAACTGATTAAAGATAGGCAACCCAACATTCACCGATTCTGTTCATCACTTTCAATGTTAAAAAAAAGGATTAAGAGATTCAAAATCGGTATTCGCAAATACTTATACTGAATTTTGAAGTTTTGTTAGGTCGAAGCAATACTAGAAGATCCAATCTTTTCTTGGCTGTTTTTGTCAGGAACCCAAAATACTTAAAAACGAAAAATATTTTAACTAAAACCCACCCTTAAAATTGAAATTTAAAATTTTTAAAACTAAAATTTGGAATGTCACAGCTAACATTCTAGGAAATAAAATCTTTCCTTTGAAAATACGCAAATTTCATTATAAAACTTGTAATTTTACGCTTCTTTGGAGGTAGCAACAAATTCCTAGTCTAGTATGATTGGATAAGAAATGAAAAAATGGGAAACCGAGTTTTTGTTTAGAGGGAAATTGATGAAAATTCCTATTTTAAAACTTAACAATAATTGTGAAGATTGCGATATTAAAGCTTACAAGTTTAGATTGTAGCGAAATTCAGAATTTTACTTTTAGAAATCACAATTTCAAAAAAAAAGTTGCGTTTTTAAATTTTAGAAATGGAATTTTTGAATTTTCGGACACGAAATTTTCATTTTAGGTTAAAATCTCTGTAGTTAAGCAATCGAATTTTTGCTGTTGAAAGATTCCAAATTTCTCTTTGTTGTACTTTCTACTCAGTAAATATGGTCGATAACGAAACTGAAAAGTAAAGGGTAGGGACGGTAGGGTTTGTATAGAGAAAAACGTACAAAAGCTCCGGGTCAGAAGTTTAAGTAAGTCGGGGGTCGCGCAAAATTGGTAGAAGGAATTTTTCAGCTTAGTGATGGATTGATGAAAGTTTGAATACAACTATCAGGGATTGCAGCTGCCTCAACATACAAGAAATTATTTATAAAATGTTAAAATTTTTCCGGGGACAGTTTAAAGCCGTGTGGCCGTAAAGGGGTGTTTATGGTACAACTTGCAACTTCTAACTATTCATACTACTTTTGTTAATACAACCGCTGAGCATACTTCTGTATGTCATTCAGTTACTAGAGATTCACCCATTTGGACATTGTTGGTATGGTTGGTAATCGTGTAGTGATTGAAAAAAAATTGGGTAATGGTCTGTGCGAGTGGCCATTTTGGAAAATGGACGCCATCTTTGATGCTTATTGAAAAGGCACTGCATAGGCATGCGAGGTGTCATTTTACATGTTTTTTAGGGTGCTGAACACGTTAAAGATAGTATAAATACTGAAAAGTGGTTACTAATCATTATTTAGTAAGACAGATACGAATCAACATCTTTTATTTCTATACTAAACAGATTTACATTGCTTTATAAAACACGATGTAACATAAAATGAATAAGTCGATAACATCACTAGTTTAAGTCTATCACATGACTAATATACAGGGTGAGTTTTTTTCGATGTCCACTATAGGGATCTCGGAAACTAGGGCAGATAGAAAGACGATTAAATGGGGAAAGATTTGCAGTTTTATGAGGCCAATTCAATGCACTTTTTGTTTCTCAAACCTTCAAATTCTGGTCTGTATTATAAAATAAAACTTTATAACAATATTCTGTTAATTTTAAACTTTCTATATTTTCCACCCATAAAAATAGATCCTAAATGAAAAGAAAGGTTAATTTTTCTATTATTGTAGAAGTGATTTGCTGCAAATAATAAGCAGAATGTTGTTAATTAACATTTTTTGATTGAATTTTTTCAAAATGAATACTAAATTTTAAATTGTCACTGACTATATAATCTTTTGATTTCTTAAATTTCCGAAGTAAATATTTTTGTTGTACAACGTCTGAAATTCAGATTTGAATATAACATAAGGTGCAATTCTTAATGCAAATGTTAAAGTTTCAAAAATATATTCAACAAAACCGATCAGCTTTCATTTCGTATTGGGTTTGTTCGTTAAAACAAACAAAACTTCCAATTACGCAGAAAAAAAGGACAAATTTCCCAACATAAAACGCACAATTAAATATTTGTAATACAACAACGGTTTTAACAAAAACAACACGGTAAATTGCACAGGAATTTCTGTTAAAATTAACGTCCGTTTGCAGAATTCAACACAAACAAAGCTTTCGCTTATAAATCGCGTTGGGCATTGTAATATCGCAACTACGGCCGTTAGTTAATTATCTTCTATTTTAATTACAGTTTTCAACAGAGTAAAATATGCACTAACTTCAGGTCTGTACCTAATAAACGAATCCGGTGTTAGCATTTCGATTTGTATTGCGTTATTAAAGTCGAAGGCAATAAAATAATTTTTTAAGCATACTTATCAAATACTCCAGGCGGTTGCAGAAACGGGAAGCGCACTCACCTGAAACAAAATTTAATTATAATTAATAAAACGTGTTCTTTGTTTGATGATCGATACAATGTATGGGTCGTTGTTTATAAAATATGTAAGCGCAATCAATTGAACGTTGTTCATGTAACAAAGCAACGAAAGCAATAAAACGAATGCCATTTCAAATATCGGTCAAATTAGCATCGTCGGTGTTTCAAACATTTAAATGGAAAGTTAAGGTGAGATTATTACCTTTTAGTAAAGGCCTTAAAAATACTTAAATATTTAAACCCAGTTTTCATTCTTGTTTTCTTCGCGGTTATTTAAATTCTACGTTTTAATCTCGATCGCTAAAAACTAGGTTTTACTTTATGTGTTCTTCCTGTATTTTTAATCGAAAATTACAAGCAAAAGTTGTTTAGAAGCGAGTTTTTTTTTTGGGCCACTAACATTAAATTCCTTTACGTATGAATGGCGATTAGAAACACTTTTATTAGTGATTAGAGCCAGTTTTGTTTAATGGTTCCGATTGACTATGTAATACTTTTCGATACGACAAAGCACATCTTTGCAATTACTATAAAGATGATGTTTTAGAGCTTTTAGATAAAGACAAGTGGAAATGCAAAGTAGTTTAGTAAAACGGTGTTCTGTTAACACATAAAGTGTGTAAAAGGCTCACACAGACTTCCTTCTTTTTCAGCAGTTTTGCCCGTCCGGGTAAAACTGTACGGGTAAGAACGAACAATGTGTATATCCACACACCTCGCGTTCTTTTCGTCCAGTTTTTCTGAAACTACCGCGTTTTAAGTTATTTCTATACTGTGGTTTTAAACATGAATTCCACGATCACGTTAGCAGTGGCGGCGGCATTAGCTGTAAAAGTACGAAATTCGAAAAGAAAACGTTCAAAATGGGCTAAAGAGCGATTGCTTAAACGAAGTCAATTTTCCCACAAAATCTATTAAATGAGTTGCGACTAGAACCATGTGATTGGTTTAATTATCTTTGTTATAATGCCTTAAATCGGTCATCTCTTGCTCAAAACAAACCACCTCTACAACGTGGACAGTCCCGACACTGGTAAAGTTCGTCGTTCTTACGGGATGTGGAGCCACACACTGGCAGACTTGCACGAGCACGTTCAAAACGGACGGTTAAAATCAAGCGTTGGCAGATATTTTTGAACGCCATCAAGAAGGACGGTTTTCAGCCACACACCTCGGTTTTGTGACCGTTCTACCTGTACAGTTTTAACTGGACGGGCAAAACTGCTGAAAAAGAATGAAGTCTGTGGGGGCCTTAAGTTCATAAATTTTACTAGCGACTACTGAATTTAACAGCGATGAAATAAAAGCTAGATTGCTTTGTCAATAGACTTTATCCTAGTTCTTTGAATTATTTATAAGCCACTTAAATTATAAGTATTAAAGCACGAATACATACATGAAACTAGTAAAACAAACACAAGGAGAAAACCTTCAGAATTACCGTTTTTAAAGCTACAAAATAAACATAAAACAAAAGATAACCAATGGTTCTTTTCTCTTGGAATCTGGAAGAATAAAAACATTATGTAAATAAAATGTTTTACATTACCTGAAATTACGGGTTTTAAGTTTGGGAAACGGAGATAAAAACGTGTCTAAAAAAAACAAAAGTTTTCGACTAGGTACTTATATAAGAAAAATCTTGAAAAAATTATAAAAATCACAACAGAATTTAATAACTACATATACTGCAATCGTTAGTTGTAGCTTTACAAAACTTCCCAACTACGTGCTTTGGATCAAAAACCATAACCTACAATTTAGGGTTTAATCGGTTCAAGATCATCGAAACCCCTTGAAAACTCTTTAAAACTGGTTCGTTTATTTCTGAATCAGCGACTCAGAGGTTAATATGTAACAGATTTTGAGAAATTAAAGAATATTCAAAACATTAAAGGATGGACAAAATATTTTGAAAACAGGTTTGAACTTTAAACTGCTTTAAAAAATCACAAGCATTAGAGAAAGTGCATTTAAACTATCAGAAATCCAAGGAGAAATAAAAAAAACATTGAAATAATTACAAATTCATTTTTAAAAATACCAAGAAAAAGGGTAAAGCTGTATGAGGAAAAAGTTACAATATTCAGTGAATTACAAACAATAATCAACACCAACATTGTGAAGTTCTGAGGGGTTGGAAAGAAACATTGGAAATCTTCGAGAGGATTGCACAGGCTTCAGTATTAAATTCAAAATAAAACAAAGACATTCTTGAAAAATACAAGGACGATGCATAAAATTACAGTTTTAAAATCTTCAAAGAAAAAAAAATCAATAAAACGGAGTTTAAAGAAGTTTGAAGGAAATGTTGGACATCTATCTACCAGAGAATTGTACTACCAAAGTTCAAAATGAAATTCAAAAGAAAACAAACAAAACTAAGCAATATAAAAATGTGCATACAATTAAAAAAAAGGACAACTTGAAATTTTTACGAATTACAAAAAAATCAATAAAATTAAAGGGATTGGGAGGAGATGTTGGAAATTTTCGGGACGATTGTAGGTACATAGTTCAAAAGAAATTCTTGAATATATGTAAGTATGTAATGCATAAAACTCCAAAAAGAACAAATTAAAACTTCAAAAAATTACAAAACAAAATTCACTAGAATTTAAAGGAGTTGGAAAAAAATGTTGGAAATCCCGATCAAGATTAATGCTTCGGAATAAAATTCAAACGAAAACACAGAAAAGTATAAAATTGTGAAAGAAAAAATTCAGTTATAAAACTTTAAAAACTTCGCCAAAATAAACCAAACAATGAAACTAAAATAAAAATTCATTCAGAATCAACCGTACGCCAGAGATTTTAAAATTATAAAACAATAAATTTGAAAAAAATATTAATCTTCAATAAACATTTTATAAAGGAAAATTAAATCGGTATTTTACATAACAAAAATACAAAAAACTATAAACCAAAATTACGAAAGTGTTGGTGGAAACCTAGGAATGTTTGAAAATACTCGCTTCACTTGAAAATCTTTAGCAACGTATGCAGTTTCATCTGAAATCTCCTGAAGAAAATACCACTTACTTATACTTTTAGAACTGTAATTACAACAAACGTGTAACTGAAAATGAATTTAAAAGCTGTATCTTAAGTCTTAAAACTGAAGCAGTTTCTATTTAGGATTTTATTGCTTTGAGTTTCCACCTTGAATTTTAGAGTACCTTGCTTAGCATGAAACTTGCTTATGCTAAAAAATTAATTATCCGAATCTGTACGCACATAGTGAACATGGGATTTACAATCTGATCGTTTTAATTTGTTTAAGTGCAAAGAGCGTAGGCGTATAAAACAGAGGCCATACTGAAGAAAACTGGAAAGTGGAGTATGTATACATAAATAAAAAAAACGAATATAACCGGGTTGAATAATGTCTTAAGATTTTTAATGTAAGCAAAACGATGAAATTTCCACGAAGATAATTAATATTCAAAAGACAACCAGTTAAAAGTAAATAAAAATAATAATAAAAACAAGATTTCTTATGTAAACTTATGCAAAATTATTCGTTTGTGAAAAACTTTGTAAAATAAGCAAAACCACAAAATAGCATTACAAAAGTACCAGACATAAAATCTGAAAAGTGGTGAAGGAGTTGCAATAAGAAGTCAAACTAACACGATAAACATTACTTTAGAAAAAAATCAACGAATTTTGATTTAACAACTTAACTTGAAAGTTAAATCTTAATATTAATCAAACAATTAAAAAAACTAGAAACCAAAGGTACACCAAAACAAAAACTCTTTAAAAAAAGAAAAATTAAACGTAAAGTAAAGAAGCGCTCAAAAACATAGACTACGTAAAACAAACATAAAAACTAAAAGAAAAGGAACATCAAAGACGAAACCGTAGGAAAAATTTGCTATAAAAAAATGGAAGGAATTAATTAGAATATATAAACATAAACATCCTAAAACAGGAGCCTAATACTAACTCCAAGTAGCAAAGTAATGCTAATTACAGCACTGACGTGTTCATAATTAGAAAATAAATAACAAAGGATAAAGGTCGTTCTAATAACAGCAATAAAAAAATTAAACAACGCGAACTCCAAACATTTGAACTGTAAATTAAATTTGTAAAAATTCAAGGAGAGAAATTACCGAAACATAAAACAAACACCTTCAAATTTTTTTAATATTTTGTTACATCTCGCTTTTTTGCACTAATGAAACTACTACTTACTTTTAAAAATTTTGATCTTTAAAATAATACAACACTACACGTATTTTTTTATAAATAAATATTCAGGTATTGTTTATTGTGTTTAATCAATGTCATTGTTCGGAAAAATCTAATATTTTTAGTTTTTGGATATATCCTAAATAAATTTTGAGAAGGATTTACATGCTTTGACTTTATAATTTTTGACTCGCAGTGACTCATAGCTAACTTAATTCAAGTTAGGTAACAACATCCGATCACATCGCTTCGGCAAATATATCATTGATTAATATATGCATAAAAATGCGTTTGTTATGGCTAGTTTCTTTGGCATGTTTTTAACTTTTAGAAATATCCACAAAAAAGCAATATACAGGATGTATTAAAACATGCGGAGAATATTTACATCACGCAATTCTGCTTTGAAAACTGGACAAAAAATTGTATAACTGTTTTGAACCAAAACGTGTAGTTTTTGAGGAATTGTTAATTGAAGTCTTGTAAACTTAGCAACACTGTGTGGGTCAGTTACACCACGGCCAACTTCATTCATATCCACTAACGTGTATATATGGCCGTCCCAATTCCATTTCTAAATATTTTTGACAGGTCCTCCTGTCAGCGCCCTCTCCGGCATTTAAACTATGTAATAGATGTCGCCACAGGGAGGACCAATGGCCTACTTTCTTAAAACCTGTTTTTAGCTGAATTGGAACGGCCATATATACACGTTAGTGGATATGAATGAAGTTGGCCGTGGTTACACTACGTCACCTGCGATATCACCAATAGCAACTCGCTTGATTTAATATAATTGCATTGTACATCGTTGCAACATTTATGAAAAGCACAAGCACCGCAAAAATTTCAAACTTCGAATGGAAATTCTAATTAAACGAAGGGTATGTTGAGTACAATTACAGATTAGTTATTTCTTTTGTTTATTAAACTACAGCTAAAAATCTCTATTTCGTAAAAATAAGACACGATAAGCAAACCAGAATACGACTTAAGACTGCTAATAACTCCATAACTAAAGAGTTAACAGCAAATTGGTACTGGAGTTTTTGCTTGGATTTTGACGTAGAATCGCGTGATGGAAATATTCTCCGCATGTTTTAATACACCCTGTATATATAAAAAACCAAACGTAATATGCTAAAAATGGAAATAAAGATCTACTTTTTCCCCAGAGCAAAAAGATAATTATTCAAATTACTTCAATCATATTTTAATTACTTAATAAAAGCTAGAAATTAGTAATTATATCCAACAGTCGAAACTAAAGAAGTAAACATTTTGCAGATTCACATTTCATAAAACGTTCGTGCATTTAATAAATGTGTTACTTAACACCGTGAAGCAAACCTTGCGAAATAGTTAGTTCGTGGTACTCTCACCTTAACTATCGAGCGAACACTACACAAAAGCTACTTTTACACTTAAGTTGCTCACTTTCATTTCGTTTTATTGTATTTTAATGCGAGCATTTAAACACTAACAATTTGTTTACCTATCTAATCTTACGTCTTAGGATCAAGAAGAACAATACATGGAATACATTTTTTCGTTAGAAATAATGGCAGATTTCGGCAGCCCATGAAAATGGAGCGTTTTGGTTCCTGCTTTTCATATGCCAAGAGTAACGAAGAATTTACATTGAGTTGTCCAAATCTTGAAGATATAAATTCTGTGTTAAACCTTTGTTACGGTTTTGCAGAAATCCATGAAAAACAAAGCCGATTACAATTTTTATGTAAGCCAGGAGAATATATTTTTATTCTGATCTAATATAATAAAATTTAAATTATTACATCACAACATCGTGCATCTTTCTTCTGCACATTAAACTTAGATAAATCTACACCGTTCTGTTTTGACTTTAATCACGACTTGTTCTTTCTATAATTACAGGTAACAGGCATTCTCATTAAAAATATTCTAAACAAATAATAACAAAAATTCAAATAAATACACTTTTTAATGTGATTCCTTTATAAATTTCAATAGAAACGTCCTTCAACACGAATCAATAACAAACGTAAAATGCGACCCGTATAAAAACCTTCGTTGCACCTGTAATTTTTTCCAGGATTGAATACTGTTATTCGATGCAGGTATAATAAATGGAAATTCATTATTTTAATTAAAAATCCACGTGACCCAATTCTAAAATCCAAGGAAGAAACGTTCATTTAACAAATGAGAAACGGGAGCAGCACTCCATCAAACTGAGGTTTTAGGTCTGTTGATTACACGTGTTCCTGACATTTCGTTTCGGATAAGCCACGTAGTCAAAATTATGCTTTGTGGTTGTTTTGTTAATGAAGAACAGATTTTCTGAGTGATGAAAATGTAAATTAAGCACTGAAAAGTTAAATTATGTAGGAATATTGTTAATTTGAGGAAAATGAGGAGCTTTTCCGCTGTTTTACGGTGATTTATTCGGGATATAATTTCAGGTGTAAGCAATTCAAAGATAGAAGATTATAAGAAATGTTCCAAAGGGTTTAAAAAGTCAATGATTTAGAAGACCCTTATAATAAGTAATCATGACAAAAGTTAATTCCAGGACCTTTGGGATCTACGTTAGTAATGTCATCAAGCATCCATTTCCGGTGTATTTCTATCAAGTTAGAGCGTAGAAAATTTTATTTTTGTAGGTCTAACGACAGTTTGACTCTTGAATATTACGGTAAAATGTTAAAACATAATGTAATCGCAGCATTTTCATATTTTACATTGTCGCAATTTCCAAATTCCTAAGAAAATCTCTACTTTTAGGGATTTAAAATTTTTGTCGCGTAGTGTCAATGAATAAAATATTAAAGCATTCTCCAATATTAAAACAATTCGAATGAAGTATGTTTAATCGAATGAAAATGCCCCATCTTGTCCTGTTTCAGCTTTTAATGTTTCTGTTTCAACTTTTTTTCATTTGATAATTATTTAAGCCTCTTCTCATTTTGCTGTTCTGTCCTAATTTTTTAAATTGGTTTTGTAACACGTTCAAAAACTTTTGGTAGGCATAGAATACAAGAAGATAAAGATTTATCTCGGTTATCTCGGTAGGTAGCAAAGGTTTTGTAGGCGAGCAAAATCGCATTCATCCACCACAAAAATGCGAAAGCGTGCAGAAGAGAATGAAAATAAATATTGCATCCCAGAAATGCCACGTGCATGATGTCAGTGGCCTAAGCGAAGTGTAATAGTTCGCAAACCGCGAGTTTATTTAGGACTCGCGACAGTCAATGGCATTTCATTTGCTCCAACTTTATCCTCAATATAACACGGGCTTACTAGCTTATCAAAACGCCCACCGTTTTGTTCGCCGCTTTTCCGTTAGGGATAAGGTTAGAATATTTTGTACAAGATACGGAACGTGTTGATGTTGGCAGTATAAGTAAAATGCGAAACCCGCACCTTATTATCCTTCATATAAACTTTCGGGGTTGCTAAAAACGACATGGTTTCTATTCCTTAAATCCTTTGGGTCTTCCTACGCTTTAGACGTATCGCTAATTAGGAAATTTCGAGGAAATTCCACGGCATAATCGTTTAATAACTTCGGTAAATGCTCAGGGGAGAAAATGTAATTTTTGTTTATAATTATGTTGGTCTAATTTAGATCGAAATGTGCTTTTCGTAGGTGACATGTAAATTAACGACTATGACAAAGGAAAAATTCAGAAAATTGTTATTTTCCCTATTATTTAACCGGTTAAACGAAAAAGTCTGAAATTCAAAAGAAAATCTTATAAATCGCGAATAAATTCGAAATATTGTTGGATTAGGCTTGGGCATGTAGAAATGGCAGTTTAAGTATTGTAAATGGGGCTGCACATTTTGTAAATTGGTGCTTTTAAGTGTAATTATTTCCTACACTTTTATAATAATTATGTATTATGATTTTAGTTAATTACTGAGCATCATTTCTTTGAAGCTTAGCTAAGTGTGACAATTTTAAAAAAATGTAATTGTTGCACCTGTAACTTACCAAAACCACAGTATACTGTGCCAAAACGAAGACATGGGCTCCCCTTATCCAAAAACATCTGGAATGGTTTATACAGGGTGTTATTTAATGTCATGCAGATATTTCAGGGGGTGATAGTACTCAACAAAATAAGAAAAAAATGTTAATATACACAATGATCAAAAAGGCGACATTTTCGATATACAGGGTGGCGAAGTTTCCATTTTTTTTTATATTTTGCGTTTTG
Source organism: Melanotus villosus (assembly GCA_963082815.1). NCBI lineage: Eukaryota > Metazoa > Arthropoda > Insecta > Coleoptera > Elateridae > Melanotus > Melanotus villosus. The sequence goes on along the minus strand of OY720418.1, from coordinate 56,977,682 downwards.
AGATAATTATTTGAAATTTAGTATAGCTACTATCTTTTAGAATCTCTACAATAAAATGTCAAAATCATCAGCTGCAGTATACAGGGTGCTACAAAAAAAATTATTTTGACTACACTTGGTTTGTATTGATCGCTATCTCTTCAAATAACTCGAAAACGGTGACAGATACGGGAATAATGTAAAAAATCAAAAAGCTGGAGAAAAGAACAGGGAATTCAATTAAGATATAAAAATTTAGACAGGGTGCTCCAAAAAAAGTTCCGCAAGGTAAAATGGTCGGTAACCCAAAGAAATGTAACATGCTGTATACTGCAACTGATGATTTTGACATTTTATTGTAGAGATTCGAAAAGATAGTAGCTGTACTAAATTTCAAATAATTATCTCAAAACATTCGGGAGAAAAACGCAAAATACGAAAAAAAATTTGAAACTTCGCAATCCTGTATATCGAAAATGGCGCGTTTTTGATCATGTGTATATTAACATTTTTTCTTATTTTGCCGAGTACTATCACCCCTTGAAATATCTGCATGACATTAATTTACACCCTGTATAGTATACATATACTTACATCTTTCTAAATATTTAAAAAAAAATGTTTTTTGTGCAGCCGGACGCGAAGTGGTCATTTCGCGTACGCAATACAGGACGCGAAATCCGATTTCGCGGCCTTACCCTTAGTAACGGCCGCGAAATATTTTAACGGCCGTTACCCTTAGTAACGGCCGTTACCCTTAGTAACGGCCGCGAAATACAATTTCACGGCCCTTACTAAGGGTAACGGCCGTTAAACTAAACGTCACTTATTTGACACATGAGAGTTGACATATGACAATGTCAGTTTTATTATGTATTTTTTACGGCTGCACAAAAAATGTTGTGTATACTTCGGCCGCGAAATTCTTTAGCGCCCTCGAGATTGTCTTGCCTCGGCCGCAAGCGGCCTCGGCGACAATTTTTCTCTCGGTACGCTAAAATGGAATTTCGCGGCCTTAGCATACAAATAACTATTATGGTGATTGCTCGCCAAATTTTTATTTTTAGAATTTTCACTCTATTTAATAATTTCTTGAACTTCAGTTTAATAAATAAGTTTCGATAATTTGAAATTCCACATTTAGTTTTAGCATTTTTGCAGTACCATTTTTAAAAATTTTAATGAAGCATGTTTTGCTGAATAAAATTTCAGTGTTGTAGAACTAACAACACTAATTGAATAAAAATAGCAATTAATAAAACGAAAAGTTGCTTACGTATTAATAAACTGAACAAATAAAACAGCCATATGCTACCTGATAAACAAACTTTAATCAAATCCCATATGCACGTTCGCAAATTTAATGAAATAGAGTGACTAAAATTATTAACAGACGCTTCGTATTTAATTTTAATAGATTCAATTGATGTCAATCACGCTCATTTTGAATGGGAAAGCAGATTATAAAATAATACAATATTTAAGACTTTTTTGATTCGGAGTGACGAGTACGTTTTTGATTAATCAACCAAAGCAGTTCATTGCGATTTTTTTAATACAGTTTCCTAAATCAATCAAAGATTTCTAACTCTACTATTTTGTATTACTTTAAATCAAATCAATCGCTTTGCATTATTATTAATTAAAAGGCTAAATAAGAATCTCAAAAACGTACTTGAGAAATATTTAAATACACGATAATAATCGTAATAACGTTTAATTTTTATTGATGGTCTATTTAAAAATTAATGTTGTAATACATTATTCTAATCTGAAATCAGGACCTACTTAATTTAAATAATATTACGTGGGCGTTTTAATTCACTTAGGTACCTGTGTGGGCGCATTTAAAACTAATTTTCTCACACATCACGTGCTCGAGGGCAATAATTTTTTAGTTAGTCATAATTTTCTTTAATAATTGACCACGTCATTAGCATAAGAGTCGAATATTTGGTTAATTTTATGTAATCATTAGATTCCTTTGTATTTTAAGTACTGAAATTCCCTTTTAAATTAGGGTGGGACTTCTGTTTCTATTCTATTTTAAATCATTTTTAGAAATTTTGCAAAATTAATTACGTAAAATTTTTTGGAAATGCAAAATGCAATTTCTCAGAATAAATTAATTTTAATTCCAAATTCTTAAAATGATGGTTCAGTTTTGAAAGTTTTAATTACTTTTTTAATATTGAAAATATTTTAGACTGAAAATCTAGCTTTGAAATTATTTATTTAATTATCTTGTAATAAATTTGCAGCAAAATTATTTGTAATCAAAATTTTTTTGTTTCCATAACTAATAATTTTATTGAAAATCAGTTTTGGTAGTATTTTTCAATATTTAAATCCTGATTACTTTATTTAGTTAACATTAAATCTATATATATTTTTATCTTACAGACTTAATTTGAGCTAATTTCATGTACTTCCCTACCACATGTTTTAGTAAAAAAACTTATTTCAATATTTATTGGTTTTATAAATTAAAACTCCAAATTGCAGGCGGTTTTTATATTTATAAAACTATAATACTTATCGTTTTTGTTTTTTCTTTCATCAAAAGTTGATTTCTGGGTTTTCGTTTAGAGGTAAACCACAGTGAAACTACGATGTACAAATGAATAAATTTCCTGGACTTTTTTGTTAACTTTCCATTGATTTAAGTTTGACTTCCCCTGTACAAAATTTTGCTCCTTGCTTTTAGATTTCACTTATTAAACTTTTTTCGCGATTGTTTAATTGTTTACTCTCATAATTTTTGTTATTCCCTCGTTTTTGTCATATTTTAAACGTTGGAATTGCTATTACACATCGAGTGAAACTCTCGAAATTGCTTAAAGATTTTAAGTCTCAGAGAATGCTTAACAAACAAACAGGATACGCAAACACACCTTAAATCAGCTTCCTGATTATTCAGATGTAACAAAATTTACGGTGTTGTTATACGAAACGTGAGAAGATTACACTAAACTGTTACATTCACCCAACATTAAATCAATAGCTACGTATGCATTACATAAAATAGACATTAACAAAAACAATATAAACATTTACTACGAATTCTTGTCATTTTTGTGTTAGTTTCTAAAACCGTAAAAATTCCAGTTTTACTAAATTTCCGCAAAGGTAAACGTACAGATAATAGTTCAAGCATACATCAAAGATGTTTTATTTAAGGATGGTAGTAAAAATAACTCGAGTATTATATATCATATTCAGAAGTGACATCCAAGTTAATGTCTAAAACGGTTCTGGGTTTTTCTCGAAAAATGTTAACGAACTTGTTGACAAAGTCAGTTTGACATAAACAGGACACTTCTACCAAAAACTTCCGTCAAGTACTCACATTACCCTCTTAAAGTGCAGATAAAAGGGAAAAGAACGAACTTTTACACGTTTTTCACGGACATCTAAGATGGGGGGAAGAGACCGGCTAAGACATTTCCTTATAAAGTATACGTGTCTATATTACGGCATCTATTTATTTAAAAGCCTATATCATTCCTAAGGGGCGGATATTCCGCATTTGAGTTCAATACTATACAATATAGCAAAAGAGGAAGAGGATGAAGCATTTCCATCGGAATAACCGCTACAAAGCTTGCCTATATTTGCATTTCCGCCAATTGCCAACCAAATTAAGTAGCATACATGTTTAACCATATCGGGAATTGAATCGCGTGCTTAATGAATCGAATGATGCCCTTTTTGGAAAAAGCAGACTATGAAATAAATAAGAACGTGTTGTTGCAAATTCATACAAATTCTTGCTCAATCAAGACAAAAATTAGCATTTTTTTCAAGATTACGTTTCCTTGTTTTAAATTGTTAAATCAAATGAGTGTTAATTTTAGACTTACGATTTACATTCGTAACTCTAAACTTACCGAACATGTAAATACATATAAGAAAAGCATGTTTGGTGCTAAAGAGGGACAGCTGTTTGGTCAAGACGTATATTTTTCTACCAATTTAAACGGGAATTTTTAGACATGAGTACACGCGGTTTAAGTGAATGTGGCAATTAAGGTTTCTTATTTGATTTCAAGGAAACGATCTTCGTGCACGAATTTGCGCGTTTAATTGAGCAGAAAGTGTTAATTTTTACATCCCACAGAATTACGATGTTTGTTTGAAATTTTAAACTTAAACTCCCAAAATTCAAAATACCTGCTTAAATTTGACTTTAATACTTTAATAATTACCTTATTACTTAAAGCAGACTAATTCGGCTAAAATTTTTGAAATCTTGTAGGAAAAAAAAACTAGAAAGGTTATTTAAATCTCCCCGAAAAACAGTAAAATTTCCCACCAATATATATTTTTTTACGTAGAGAAATTGTTAATAAACTCACCAGATTTTAGCCACAAGCAAAGCAAACAAAGTCCATTTCGATAGCTTACCTACAACAAAAGAAAAATTTTATTAAAAAACTTCCACTTAGAACGCATTTTTTTTAAATCAAAACAAAGCAGGCACCGTAATAATTCAATTAAAACCAAGAAAGCAATTTTTCAATCCACCCCAGGAAATCTTTCCATGTTTTAAACGTTAATTTCACGAATTAAAATTCAAGCTTCATTATTGCACGGCCGGTTAATATTAAATTGCTCAATTAAACATTTATATTTAGTCATCAAAATTCCGGGCCCTTTATTTTTTCATTGGCGTCTTAATTAGGGGGTTAACGGCATGTTTTTCTAACCCAAGTTTACTTTACAGCTAATAAAAGTTCCTAATTAAACGGTGAAAGCAAGTAAAGTTGGTTACTACCTTTCTTAGTTAAGTTTAGGCTAAATAAACAAAAGAAACTTTGGACATCAAAAATTTCTTAAAATGTCCTCGCAAGTCCTTGGAAAATCTAAAATGGTCTTGTTAAGGGTTATACATTTATCTAAATCTTTCATATTCATATTTCCAGACATTTTTTAAAATTCTCAATGTTTAATTGGAAAACGTAAAACGAAAGAAGTCGTAGCTTTACCTAAACGTATAAAAATTAAAAAAATAATTTTATAAAAATAAACTGCGAGTACAACAGAATGCAGTAAATTGGAAAACGTAAAACGAAAGAGGCCGTAGCTTTACCTAAACGTATAAAAATTAAAAAAGAGAAAAAAATTATTTTATAGAAATAAACTGCAAGTACAACAGAATGCAATAAATACCAAACAAACAATATGTTTCAACCTCGAAGTCGCTTTACTTTAAAAAATACGACCTTCACGATAAGACGTGTTTGTGATGATTAACGCCACTTTATCAAACAAATACCTAAACAATAAAAAAACATGGCAAGGAAATTGCTTGCATTTATACATTTTAATAACAAACATTACCATTAACAATCACAGATAATAATTACAGAAAGTATTCTGACAGAAATAATAAAATCGTTGTATATTTTTTTAAATATAAATTTGGAAATAAATAACGTTTTCTAACATGTATAAACAGTCCCCAAACGAATTTTTTAAATTAAAACATTTCTTTCAACTAGTAGGAAAACGTTATTTTTCTTTTCTGTTATTGTATTTAAATGGAAATGACAATTGGATTTTTATATTAATCCAGCAAGATGAAAATGATAAAATCCGTTCTTTTCAAGTTCAAACCCCATGGTTTTAATTAATTGTAAGGCCTTTTATGGGTGTACTCAACAACAATTATTAAAAAGTGCTAACCGTAACTAATGGAAAAACGTTGCTCCTAACTTAGTAGGAAATTACTGCAATTACGTAGTAACTAAAGAGAAAGAGTTTCAAATGTGACTAAAGCTCATTGTTTTTTACACATTTCGTTAATGTTTGGAGGATATTTTGGGCACGTTTTTATTTCCCTTATTGCATAAGGTTACAAAATCAACACCAGCTAGAAGTAAACAGAAAAATCTTTAACTAGATAAAATAAAAAAAATAAATAATTAATAGAAACATAAAATAATACCTTAACAAACTAAATTTTGAAAATAAAATATAAAATCAATCAGGGGGTTTGAAAGAAAATTAATTCAATTTTTAGTCAAATTTTGCAGTTTCAAAAAAATTTCAAAATACCCTTAGAAATGAAAAACTACATTTAAAAAAGCTGTGTATTTTATTTTTAAAAAGCCACCTGACCAATTAAAAAAAATAAACACATAAAAGGGAAGATAAGTAATAAAATTGGTTCAGACAAATCTGGACATATTTGCACTATGTACAAGATTAATTACACGAAGGACAGCAGCTCAATGACCGCGTTATCAGCTTTTATTTCCTTCAAATGTTGGGATAAAAGCTGAGGTTAAATATACTTTAGGTTTTCCCCACAATTTCGTTCGTAAAAGGGCGTTAAATGGGTACTTTACAACAAACATTTTCACACAAGTACAAATACTCAATCTCAGCTGCTTTTTTCAACAGCCCTGCGTTCTTCAAACCATATGCGAGACGAACATATAATAATTATCTCTGTCACTTTTCAGCTTCGATTGAAACATTTGAAGGGAAAAATAATACAGAACGCAACTTAAAAATCTTAATTAATTAGTTAATACATATACAAAAATTACAATTGAATTACAAAATCACTAGGTATCTCGCCATAAAAATTAAAAAAAACACACACATTAGGAAAAAGTGAAATTTTAAAGCCAATTTTAAGGTATAAAACAAACCATATTTAAATGTGATCTTGGCACGAATGACAAATTTACGCTCGATGTAAAAAATTTAAAAACCAAACGCAATTATCTGGCACATAATCTACTTTTACAACCACGATGCATATTTTAGAGCGTGTATCAGCATGACCTTCACACCTCGTAACCTAAACAAATTTCGTAACAGATTCTCTCGCGAGTTCTCCACCTGAGTTACTAGCTCTTGCTCACTTGATACAGTAAACCGAGTTTTATCTTGTTATTATGACCACCGTACAAGGTTATTTTACAGAAGCATTGTGCATTGAACACAGAAAGCTAAGGAGTGCCTGAATAACTAGTACTTGATGTACAAAATGGAACTATTTCAAAGGATGCCGAACGAGTACAAATAACAACAATAAAAATGAGTGCACCGGAAAAGTGATCGTTCATAATTAAAATAACAACAATAAAAATGAGTGCGTAAATTTAACGACACTGTCGGTTACGCAGAAATTTTATGTTGTATTTTTATGTATTTTATACGATTCGGCTCGTAACTGAAAAACAAACATAAAGGCGGCGGCCGATTCCCATCTGTGAATAACTAAAATTATCGTGGGAGTGGATGAATTAAACAAAGGCAAAAGTGCTTAAAATTTCAAGCAAATTTCTAAGATTAATTCATTTTCGTCGCTTTCAGACGATTACTGGAAATTAATTCCTTATTTTGTTTCAACTTCAGGTAATGAAATTCGAAGGGCCTTTATTTTATAAAATGTAGAGTATCGAAGTATCGAATTATTTAAAAATGTGCTTTGAAACAAAAGGCTTGCTTTTAATCCCAATTTGCGTGTAGTTTGGTAAAAATGACTGACAACCTAACAAAAATAAGCGTTACACAAAGCTTCAAAAGCTCACCTCGCTTTTTTTTTAGATTCCAACAAATAATTCAAGCGAGTTTGAACGAACGTTTTTGAACAAATAACACGCCATTGTATGGTCCAACAAGTAAATAACCCATTATTAAATTACTTCCCGTAATTTCAATTGTGATCTTCGGTTACTGAACAACGTAACAGTTGTTTTTATGACAAGGTCAAAGTGTCATCTTGATCGTTACAGCTTTACAATTCTGTTACCTAATTGCAGTTGACTTTGGTGATTAAACTGCAATGTCACGGTGCATTTTAACAGACACAAAGTTCATAATTAATTCATATAATTACCCTTAATGGCTATTTATTAACTTCACCCTACAAATAATTACTACTGTTGGGGTTGTTTTTAGTTGATTGATGGGCATATAATGAAATCGCTGATTGTAGAAGCTTTTAGGGAAATTTAGATTTTGGCATTACGCAAGGTTATATGGAGTGCACTATTTTTTCAAAACTATGAAAAATGAAGGTAGGACGTTTCTGTAATTCAATGCCTTTTGAATGGCTTTGTTGTTCATTTTGATCAACTAAAGAAAAATAGAAAATGCGATGTTCAGTTAGTTTTGAAATTTGTTTGAAGCAGCTGCTGATATTTTACAGTTTGTATTAAGGCTTCCGTGTTGTCCTGGATTTGCAAAACATTCAAAGTTAAAAAGGACAATTTTCAACTTATGTTAAAAATCAATTTTTAAAAAAGCACAACAAACATTAATGGAAGCAGGGCCGTATTTACGCGCAGGCTATCAAGGCTGCAGCCTATGGGCCCGCGCCACAAAGGGGCCCGCACCACAATTTGTTTAAAAATTTTAATTTTAAGTCTACGCAGCTACCTTATCAATTAAAATATGCAATAGATGATGCAATTAAACAAACGAAATAAGAACAAACATTATTCACCCTTAGAAGAAAATTTAATTACATATCACTGCATAAAAGCTGTTTTAACTTTTAACCATCTTTGCTCAGCATTGAAAGTGATATTTTAAGACAACTAAGTTATGAAGATATCGTGTGATCGAAAAAATTTCACCTCAAGTTGGCTATGAAACATGAAAACACAGACTTAGGCATGTCGACTTTTAAGCCATACAAATGTCAGCTGTTGTTTTATAGGTTATGTGAGGTGTGTGAGGTTATGTCGGTTTTGCTGTCAGGCATATAAAAAGTCACTAATTCTATTAAACATAGAATTCAAATCTGCCACCAAGAAAATGGAGGTCACATAACTCAACTACTTTAAAATAATTTTCCGTTAATAACATTTTTCTGTTCAATTTGTATTTAATTTTAGTTTTTAGAATAATTTAATCTGCTCTAATTTTTATCAGTTAGGCGTGGTTTTAGATTTAGTAGTTCTAATGACTTATGTTGTATGACTTAAGCAAAGACATGATTTATATTTTTCATGGCAAACTTTGAGGTGAAATTTTTTCGATCACACGTTATTATAAGTAGCTTCATTAGTATAAAGTGTAGGCGCAAACCAATTAGCCACTATGCTATTTCCAAGTTAAGTTATAGTCTATGGTTATAACGTGTGATCGAAAAAATTTCACCTCAAAGTTTGCCATGAAAAATATAAATCATGTCTTTGCTAAAGTCATACAACATAAGCCATTAGAACTACTAAATCTAAAACCACGCCTAACTGATAAAAATTAGAGCAGATTAAATTATTCTAAAAACTAAAATTAAATACAAATTGAACAGAAACATGTTATTAACGGAAAATTATTTTAAAGTAGTTGAGTTATGTGACCTCCATTTTCTTGGTGGCAGATTTGAATTCTGTGTTTAATAGAATTAGTGACTTTTTATATGCCTGACAGCAAAACAGACATAACCTCACACACCTCACATAACCAATAAAACAACAGCTGACATTTGTATGGCTTAAAAGTCGACATGCCTAATTTTGTGTTTGCATGTTTCATAGCCAACTTGAGGTGAAATTTTTTCGATCGCACGATATCAGTTATATGTAGTGAATACAATTTTTCATCAATGCATTTCTATGCATTTTATTTCAAATTATTTGACACTTTCATTTTAAGTCTGATTGTTTGGGAAAGAAGTAATTACTGTATTTGAATTAAATATAAGTAAAATTTGTTTGTTAAATCCTTTTTTTTTATCTTCCATTTGCCTAACATGTTTACATAAAATTACATACAATATGTTATGTTTAAAATTAAAATACTGATTTTTGCATATTTGGGAACAGACATGAATCTCAACTTTGTGTTCTTTTTTTAATATAGTTGTTCATAGCAATGTTAATAAATCGTGTTGAATACCTTATTGATTTTCAATTCTTTTCATTTTTATATTTTTATCTCATCAATTCAGCAACTTCTAAATACAAATACTGTTTAATAAAATTTTCTATAATTTAATAAACTTTAAACTTTTTAGGCTTTTAGTTAGAAAATTGCCCTGGAAAGCGATTTTTGCAATTAATTTTCAAAAAATTTCAGAGGGCTGACCTCACTTTTACCGGGGGGGGGGGGGGGGGGTATATCAGACCCACCAGACCTCCCTGGTAGGGCCCGCACCACAGGTTCAGCCTAGGAGTCTACAGATCCTAAATACGGCCCTGAATGGAAGTACAGAAAGACTAACAATTAAATAAAGTTTTAAAACCAAACGTAAACCTTTCGGAAAAATCCTTGAAAATTGTTTGATTTGAATGAAATTGTTCCTTAAATTGATTCCGTAATAAAAATAAATTAACAACTAATCATCAAATGGTAAAATAACATCACGTTTTAAATTTTGCAAGCTGAACAAGCGCAGTGACACACGCTAATCAAAGATGCACACGTTTCGTTTATCAACAAACACGAATGTTTATTATCGCATATAAGCTTCGCTTTTATCAACAAACATTTGTGTGTTACCAATAATCATTTGTTTACAAGTATTTTTTTAAAAGTTCGCCATAAAGGCGAAAGAAGATGTCTTTTCGCAAGTTAATTTAAACTTACCTAATTGTCATTGAAATTTATAAAGGGAAAGATTTGATTTGTAAATCTGATCTGTGGAATGCAAGTTTCTCTATCGGGATTTACGATATAAAAGGGTAAATTTAATCTCTTTGCTCGTCTTTCTTGGCAATTTTCAAGTGTAGAAGTGTGAAAATTATGCAATAAAACCAAGAGGTATGTATTTGCAATCCATATATTTAAATTTTTAAGTCAAAATTACCTTGGTCGCCTTTGTGTTGCTATGACATTCCGTGGATTAACATCTTTAAAAAAAAATGAAAAGCTTAAGCTTGCGCTACCAAAACACTTCTGCGGCTTGTAACAAAATTTGTGGAACTACGAACGAACAAACATCCGACAATAAAATAGCAAGGCAAGTTCAATCCACATGAAAGTCTATGGATTGTTTCAGAACATTTCATAAATTGGAGCTTGTTAAAAAGTGATTAAAAAACTAAAAATGAAAACAAAGTATGCAAAGTCGATTCACGATTTATTTGTTGGTATGTTAAAGTATTTAAAAATCACAAATGTAAAGATAATAACTAAAAACTGTAAATTTCAAATTACAATTAATTTAATCTCTGAATTCATTCCCGAAGAATATCGAATATCTTCCTGAAAACAGTAGCAATTCTTTTTACAATTTTATGAGGGTCAAAATGCCCTAATTTCCCGCTTAAAACTTAGAGATAGTTCGGGTGAATCTAAAGCCCTCCAAATTTCTCTGGAATTAATGAGTCGACCAATAAATTAGCAATAATCCTAGCTGACTGTACTTATCGTAACCTGCTCTGCTTTGATTTTCTACATACTTAACCGCGTTAACCTTTAAACTTTTCCAGCAGATAAACGCTTCCTACAACTTTCTCCTCTCTTTATTACAAAAGGTAAAAAGGCCTACGCAATTTACAAATCACCCCTAAAATGTCAAGTTCAACTGTTACCATTTTTCATTCAAACAAACTCATTTACCATTTCCAAAATACACCTTGGAAAAACCTAACTTTTAGAGTTTGCATATGCGATGAACATCAGCAAAACATTTTCACCCTCTTTTGCTGTCTTATATTCCCGTCTACCCCCATTAACTTTCAAGTTTTTGAACGTGCGTCATTTTCACATTCATGTCATACGAGTTTAAACTAAAACCTAACGCTTTACACGAAAGCAGAAAATTCGGAAATCCCATCGAAACGTAATAAATTCCTCTGACTTCCGATGAGATAGTTACAATTTTAGGTGATGTGTTTCCTTGACATATCCTCTTTCTGACTACTGAAAAGACAGAACCCACACGGACTCTTAAATGACGTCAAATTTGTGCCCCCTCGTAAAATCGAGTGCTGATGTAAAAAAGCTTTTTCCGCGAAACGTTGATTTAGAAGTATTGATGTATTTGACGTCTTTTTTTGCTATGTCATTTCAGAATAAAAAAGTTGGGAAAATATTTTGAACTTGTGTAAATTGTTTTATACATTTTCGTATTCATGGCTTTTTTTAAATTGATATTTCACTGAAAATTAAAAAAATAAAGGCCACAAAAATTTTACAAGTCCCTATTATAATAAGTATATTCATATTTATGTGCCGGTTATTAAGTCTCTGATAGTTTAACGATCACCATATTTAGTCGTCTAATTATGGCGTTTTCTTGGCTTCAGGTTATTGATTACGCCGTGACATAATTACGACTAATTAAATAAACATTCCTCATAACAGCGCACTATTTATACAAGTTTAAATATGAATATTGTGAATACTAACTGGAAATTAATCATTTATACTATGTAGCGTAAGTACTACAGTATTTCAAAGAAAAACAATTACTGGCAAGAAGTCTTTAACAAATTTAGAAGAATCACTTATAAAGTTTTATCAAACCAAAGCAATAATTGTGCAATATGACACAGTACACAGTACAATCAGCTATACCACATGGAAGATATTTTATTTCATACTGTCTGGTAAATTCAGCTTTCCGACGCCATTTTGAGTCCGGAAAGTGAGCTATTACGGTATCAGAGCCGGAAAGTGTTACCTAGCAACACTTTCCGGCCTGTCACATGTTGACGTTATTGAAAAAGTGTTTACAGTATGAAATAAAATACGTAACGACATTCGTCCGTGAACTCATTTTATTTCATACTGTCTGGTAAATTCAGCTTTCCGACGCCATTTTGAGTCCGGAAAGTGAGCTATTACGGTATCAGAGCCGGAAAGTGTTACCTAGCAACACTTTCCGGCCTGTCACATGTTGACGTTATTGAAAAAGTGTTTACAGTATGAAATAAAATACGTAACGACATTCGTCCGTGAACTCATTTTACAGCACTCGTTTCGAGTTTCAAGACTCGGCTCCTTACGTCGCCTCGTCTTTAAACATCTGACTCGTGCTGTAAAATATGCGTTCCCGGACTTGTGACGTTAATTACTATTACAGCACTCGTTTCGAGTTTCAAGACTCGGCTCCTTACGTCGCCTCGTCTTTAAACATCTGACTCGTGCTGTAAACTATGCGTTCCCGGACTTGTGACGTTAATTACTATTATTTCATACTGTCTGGTAAATTCAGTTTCTCGGCGCCATTTTGAGTCCGGAAAGTGAGCTATTACGGTATCAGAGCCGGAAAGTGTTGCCAGCAACACTTTCCGGACTGTTATTTTATGCACCCAATCAGAGCCCGTAAATGTGTAGCCAAGCCACACCTACCGGCTTTGACACAGTAACAGTGGCGTAAATATGCCAATGCAGCCAATGCGGTGCATTGGGGCCCACGCCACAAAAGGGCCCATTTGCTGAATCTAATATATGTTAAATGCCATTGCTGCTATGTGTGAAATCGTTAAAGAGCGAAATTGAAAAACTACATACAATTCGTGAGTTAGCTGTACTAGCCATGATTAAGTACTATGATATGAGTGCTAGTTTTTCTGAAGTATACTCTCTATTTATTTTGTATTTAACAATACCTGTAACGGTATCCACTGCAGAACGTTCGTTCTCCAAATTCAAAATTATCTGCGAAATACTATAGGTCAACAACGTCTCTCTTAAGCATAGAAGCAGAAGAAGCGGAGAAAATGGATGTGTCTAAATTAATTAAAGATTTTGCTAATGCCAAATCAAGAAGGTGTCTATTATAAATATTTATAATTATTGTTAAATTATACAGGGTGCATCTAAAACATATAGCCAAACTTTATAGGCGTCTTGTAGACGTCAAAATAAGACTTTTTTTTATATAAACATGTGTCCGAAAATGCATCCTCTCCGAGCTAGAGGACTTCGAATAGTTGAAGAAAAACCACACATTTTTTTTACAACTTTTTATTTTTAGTTTTAACTACAATAAATGTTCAAAATGTGAACCATTTGAGGCAATGCATGCTTCCATTCTTCGCCTCATTGACTGTCGCACCCTTTCAAAAATCCATTTCCTGTGCAGCGAACCTCATTTTTCTCACAAAATTCAGCAAAATAGCATACAAGAGTCACTCAAAACGAGAGAGGTACGCAATTTTAAATTGACGGTGATCGGAAAACAAAAGACTGTACTTAATTCTGCCCTATTACTTTGATATCTATTCAAGTTCAAATTTTAAAGTAACAATATTTCCTAAAAAAAGAAAAGTATTTAGTAAAAAGATGAGTGGTTTTTCTTGAACTGTTCCAAGTCCTCTAGCTCGGAGAGGTTGCATTTTCGGGGACATGTTTACATAAAGAAAAAGTCTGATTTTGACGTCTACAAGACGCCTGTAAAGTTTGGCTAAATGTTTTAGATACATCCTGAATATGTATAAATTTTGTTTGTTTACGATTTTTAATAAAATTTAATTAACCAAATTTTGTTTATGCATTAAAAATTATAATTTTTCCTAGCCAATATACAAGGAGCTTTTCTTTTTTGTGTGGGTGGTGGGGGTATAGGGGGCCCCAAATTAAATTTCGCATTGGGGCCTGTTTTGTCTAGTTACGCCACTGCGACAGTAATGTCTCATGTTGACGTTTTGAAAAGTGTCACATGTAAAAATTAAAAAATCAAATTGTTTACAGTATGAAATAAAATACATAACGACATTCGTCCGTGAACTCTTTTTACAGTACTCGTTTCGAGTTTCAAGACTCGGCTCCTTTCGTCGCCTCGTCTTTAAACATCTCACTCGTACTGTAAAATATGAGTTCCCGGACTTGTGACGTTAATTACTATTGAGTGTATCTCAAAAACAACTGTGTCGAACGAAAAATGTCAAGAGACCTTTTTATGTAAAATTAACTTTGCCTTTATAATACGGCACAGGGTGGTTTTCATATGCTTTTTTTTTATTAAAAATGTTCTTAGCCCTAATTACGCCACTGATCAGATTTAGGCTTTCTTATTACTAGCAAATTATGACTTTGGTAGTAGACCCAAATTTACCCTGTATTTTTGTAATTCAACTTTACATGGTAGTAACCTTTTAATTTTACCCTTCATGAAAAAAAATTACAGCAAGCAATAATATAACAATACCCATGCCAAGAAATTCCCTATAACAAACATTTAGAGAATAGAGAATATACTGGACAATTCACATTAAAGACGCACCCCTTAACAATTGAAATGGGCAACGCAACTTACAAATTCAGAAATAACGTTGATCTATGTTAATTCTCAATTAAACATTTATGTAATCAGAGGTGACTTACTTCAGAATGACAATACACAATTAAATATCATGTCAAGGTTATATTCTAAGCTAAAAACTTTCATAACCTATAATTAGGGAATTAAGAAAAATATTATCAACAGTAATTACATAAGTGGTGATAATTTTTTGATAATTTTAACTAGATGCACGAATCTTTATTGCTATGGAAATTTCACGAGTGGACGAAGTCCACGAGTGGAATTTCCTAATAGCAATAAAGATGAGTGCTAATCTAGTTAAAATTATCAAAGAAAATTATTACCACGAATGTAATTCGGCGTGATTATTTTTTAAGTGTAATTATGATGCTATTGCTCGATTTGAATTTTTTTCTCATTATGATTGGCTGACAAGACTGTTTAAAAAATAATCAATAACAAAAATAAATTTATATTAATTGTTAGTACAATAACAATTTTATATTTTATATACAAATCACGTTAGTGAAAAATTATTTTTACGACTAGAAATTTCTGCCACTTTTACTGAAATTAAACAGCTTGATGAAACTGTCAAGTTGCGCACTTTTTTAGTGCCGGAACAAGGTGGCTGTAACTTTCGGTGTAAAAATTGTCGCAACAGTTTCAGGAATAGGGTTGCACGGGCGCATCTCTCGCTAGACTGACCAACGAGTTAGGCTGATAAATCGGGCTGTAAGTATTTATGAACATAATTATTGGATATAATATAATTTTTTAATCTGCAGATATTTCTAGGAGCTTTGGAAACGTGTAAGTTGGGTTGTGTTACGTGTCTTACATGAATCGCCCAGTATAATCATTCCAGTTTCTTTAACTTTGAATATGTATTTTACAACAAAACAATTTGGATTTAAATACTTGTTAAATGGGCTAAAATGTTAAGAACCTAATGTATCAAACTGACATTTTAAAATATTGAAATATCTACAACAAGAACTTCAAATTTTTTATGTCTAAGTTACAAACAACAGTTTCAAATTAAACCTTGACACAGACACTCGTTCAAATTCAAATTCAATGTAATTACCATTTAATAAAAACATTAGTTGATGACTGAAAATTAAAAATATTTTACAACGCAAAACTTTAACTTACAGAATTAAAAATTCAAGAATTGTCAACGAGAATAAACAGAAACTCCTCAAATTTGTGAGATAGGTTTGGTTTAGATACATAATTATTGTTTACTGAATTTTTTATACAAAAATTACGAAATTACAAGCTGTGTTTTTATTTTCGTAACTCAAGAAAAGCCCGACTGAAGCTAATTTTAGAAAATAAATTGTAAAAAATTAAATTATTTTTATCTTTATTCTAATTATGAAAAATTCTTTAGGTTTGATAAATGATTCCTGGGGCAAAATCGCCTGGGTTTACGTGTCAAAATTTTTTGTCGGAATGCACACTGGAAGTTTCAACGGATTCGACTTATAAATAGCTAAACTACCTTAATTCCTATAGTTTGTTTTAGATAAGGATTTATCCTGTAAGACAAGATGCACCGTGTTGTGTGAGGAAACACTACTGTGATAAATTACACTTTCGTACTTCGTGTTTAAAAACGCGTGTAGAACTTAAAAGATTACGCATGTGAAATATTCCAATTTAGATTCTGTTACTCACAAAAAAAATGTTGCCGAAGTTTTATAATAAATAACAAACGAAAAATTTTAAATTTTAAAAATCAAAGCCAAATTTCTGATTAAAACAATCAAAGGTTACTTTCACATCGAATTTTTTAATTGCTGCCATCAAATTTATATTGGTTAATTCATAAAAGCACACGAAGGATGCATTAATAATAAAAAAGTTATAATCCGAAAAGGACAAAAAAATTAATTTTTTGTCTTTTTCGGCTTATAACTTAAACTAACGTAAAAATGTTATTAATAAAAATTATAGATAATACGATTCTCTACAAAAAAGCTTTGTGCAAACTTTTTGTAAGATTCACTACTACAGAGATATAGCCGAGAAACTAATTAACCCTTCTTTTCAAGATGGCGGCCGAATGGGGGAAGATTACCACCCCAAAAACTCTTATTTAGACTCACCACAGACCTCTCTATACACCGACAAAAAAAAGTTGCTGCCTACCCAAAATGCAAAGTTAAATTACCATTTAATGGCAAACTTTTTTTAAGACTTTTAAACCACTGTAACTTGTTTGTTATTGGGTTTTGGTCAAAAGTTTATTAAGAAAATAACTTTATTTTGGTCCCCTCTAGCTACCCTTTCAGTGTCCTCCGTACGTTATGAAACACCCTGTATAATATATTACCAGAGCATATTAAACAGATTCATGGAGGTAAATGTAAAATCCATCTGAAACAAGATTTGCACGAAAATCGCGATTAATTACTCTTTAAATAAATATTTGCAATGACTTACTTTACGAATATTATGTGTTATTTTGTATTGTGTTGTTATTATATGTATTGAAATGGCCAGAGTCTTTATATTTTAAAAGAACAGTGCTCCACACAATATCCCAGACTCAATAATTATGAATTTTAAAATCAAAAATTAACAATGAAAATTTTGATGCCTCAGGGCCGTTGAAGGATTCATTTATAATTTTGATAAATAGATTATTTAATTTTGAAAAGTTAATAATATAAAAATTTCAATCAACTTTTATAAATGCAAGCTTTATTACAATAACTTATTTCTAAACTAACACGAAAACTATATCTACAAACACTCACACACACATAATTATTCCTTCGATTATTATGAATTCCTCCAAAGTAATATTTTAGTCCAATTAATGTTCCAATCCAGTTCACTATTAATTATTACTATTCGTTTAACCAATTTTCCAATAATATTATTTTTGATAAATCCAATTTGAATCTTAATGATTCATCTTCAATTCACAATTATTCTCTATTGACAATGATGCAACCTCTTGTTGAAATAACTCAATTATTATATGAGTTTTTATAGAACATACATAAACATGTCCGTTTACTTTTATTCAAAATTAATAACTGTTGTTTATTCCCTTTTAACTTTTTCCATCTTCCCTAGTTATCCCCAAAATCTCCCACTCCCTGGTTTTGTTTTAACACAAGCATCCTTCCACATACATACACATAAAACATTACTATGACCACTATTTACAACAAATACAATAATATAATGCAGGTCCTAAAACAGATAACAATAAATACTTAAAATAACCTTAACTTATTTACATAATTGAATATTTAAACCTTGCATCCTAAAAGTGTTTTATTCCAAATTTATATCACTTCAGTATATTATTTCTGAGTTAATGTTCTATCTACATATAGTGTAACTACAGAGCGAAATAAATTTTCAAAAATTAAAAAAATTAAAATTGTTTTACACACAGCAATTTTGAACTACTGCAATCAAATTTATATTAGACTAATTCATAAAAACGCGTGTAGACTATGTGAAATGTCCGAATTTTAATATTTTGATTCTCAAAAAAAAACTATTTCCAAAGTGTTATGATACATAACCAAAGAAAGAGCATTAAAAAATCAGACAATTTAAAAAATTAAAAACAAGTATCAGATTTAAAAAATTAAACTTTCAAATGACAATTTTGAATTACTGCAATCAAATTTAAATTCGATTAATTTTTAGAAACGCTCGATGCTTTTAAAAAAAGGCCGTGTGAAATGGTCGAACTTTAATCTTTGGACTCTCAAAAACCTATTTCCAAATTTTTGTAATAAATAACTAAAGAAAAGGCATTTAAAAAATCAAAAAACTACCTTTAAACGGTAATTTTCAATTACTGGAATTAAATTCAATTAATTCATAAAATTTTAATTTCCACCCCCATCTTTCCAATAAAATGGAAATTAAACTTTTTATTAAGACAATTGTTTTCATTTATCACAGTTGAATATTACAATGTAAGTGATGGTGCTTAAATTTTTTAAGTGAACTGGTATTTGAGTATCCACGCACGTAAACAGTGTTACGGTGTTCATTGCATTTCTACATAGATAGGAAAATATCAACGAGCATATTCATTACTTTAGAATGTTGTTACCATATTTCACCTGGTTTAGTTGGCCGTATCGTGCTGTAATAATTGTTTATTGTATAGGAGGAGCTTTCACGTGCGCACGTAATTGTGATTTATAAAACTGATGATGTGATGGATGGAAAAACATGCTGAAAATGGTATTGTCACGTTTGTGAAAATAAAAGGCGTATGTTTTGAATGTGCTGGACACGAAAGTATTTTTGCATTGTAGTTCTAACGGATGATTTTTAAAATATTTTACCAAGTCGTGCTATGAACACAAAAATCAAGGTCTTGGAAGATGAGTTCACCTACATACAATTAATTAATTTGTCACGCAAACAGTTGCTACATTAAGATCACTTATGGTTATGAGATAAGATACACGTTTAAATCTTCATGCCAATCCTTGATTTTTTTAATCACTTGGTATAATTTCGGGATTGGTTTCCATTTAACGAAAGTTCGAAAACAAACGAAACGTTCTTTAGCTTTAGAAGTACGAGGGGGTATTGATATAAAGTCTCCAAAATTGAATATGGTTGCTATAGTTACAACTATGATGTTTTATAAATAAGTTGACATCCATAAGTTGAACGGTGATAAAAAGCTAGAGTTTGAAAAAATCGAGTTTCGGTCAGTTATTAAATATTTATTTTTGAAAAGGTTATCAAGCAAAGAAATTTTTGCTTATATGATAGAAACCTTAGGTGATCAGTGTCCTTCATACGCCACTATTAAAAACTGGGTTGGGGAACTAAAGAGAGGAAGATCAGATGTCAAAGATGAGTACCGCTCTGGAAGACCAATTTCTGTGTCCACTCCGGAAAACATTGATTCTGTCCATTGTATGATTTTAGAGGATCGACGAATTGGACTCAAGCGTATAGCAGAAGCATTGCACATTTCTTATGAACGTGTATTTCGCATCGTTTATCACGACTTGGGTATGGGAAAGCTTTCGGCCAATGGATTCCGAGATGCTTGAATACTAATCAGAAGCGCGTTCGATTGACACTGGAGAAGGAAATCTGTCGCCGTTTTGAAGAAGATTCCTCAAATTTTTTGGATCAGCTTGTTACTATGGACGAAACGTGGGTCCATCACTATGACCCAGAGACTAAAGAGCAATTCAAAGAGTGAAAGCATTCTGGTTACCCACGATTCAAAAAATTTCGTTTTCAAAAATCGGCTGGCAAGATTTTTGCTTCAGTTTTCTGGGACAAAGATGGGATAATTCTGATAAGAGTATTTGGTAGAAGTATCACGGACGCATATTACACTAAGTTGCTAACCCAATTACGTAAAAAAAAAGTGGAAAAACGCCGCGGAAAACTTGCCAAAGGTACCTATGCTCTTTTTGCAAGAGAACGCTCCTGCTCACAATTCGTTGATTGCGCTGCAAAAAATCAATGAAATTGGTTTTGAATTGGTTGACCACCCGCCCTATTCTCCAAATTTAGGACCATCAGACTATTATTTGTTTCCAACTCAAAACACATTTGGAAAGTAAAAGATTTTCGACAAATGACGAAGGCATATGTGCCGTTGAGGAGTGGTTTGCAGACCAAAATAAAGAATTTTTTTACAGGGCTTAGAAGTACTTTATGAACGTTCTGCTAAATGTGTAAGTCTTAAAGAAGATTATGTTGAATAAATAAAATTTTGTTTTGAAATATTGTGGAGTTTTATATGGTAGGCTAAGTACTTATCAATACCCCCTCGTAAACATTTATTTTTTTCCAGAGGAGGCTTTTAAATAATAAAACATATAATACGTGATTCCAGAAATTGTACTCGCGAATTAGTCATCTCAACTAAAATAAATTTAATCACGAATAATTTTGATTACATCAGCAACGAAATTTAGTAACCATTTAATTATCCAAAATTCTAGGTTTATTTTAAAAATTAACAATTTTTCTTGACTGCTTCAGTTAGATTAGTTACGTGTTGAAAATTAAAATTCGAAGGTTTAAAAAACGGTAAAATAAAACTCAGGCTTCAATTCTCCAAAATTTAATAAATATACAAAAATGTTCCTGATATTTAGGTTGTGTTTAATTACAATTAATTACTTAAATTAATACGAAATAACTGGAGTTAAATATTTCATTTGGGATAAAAATAACTAAATAAAAAATTAATATAAACACTTTTAAAAATTATTTAATTGTTCATAACAGAGCAACTATTCTTTCGTAAATTTATGATTTTTGTACACCTTCGCCTTACGATGTAAGAACTAATATTTCAAAAATTCAATTTAGTACATTATTTACAGGCAGTTAAACAATTTCATAAAGAGGCTACAAAATATGATAAGTTTTGATAAATATTCAGTAATAAATTTAAAAAAAATATGCATTCCGTAATCGAATTGAATTTTAAGTTTGAGATAAACAGGATTTTGTATTACATCAGCTCCATAACAAATTTAAGATGTCCAAATTTTCCTAAACTTTCCTAAATTCTCTTACAATGGCATTTTCAGGGCCGCCCCTAAAAATATTTACCTTTCGACTATCCTTTTAAAGAATAAAATCTCCTCATTTTAGTCAACCTTCCGAATTTTGGTTTTTAAAGACTTCAAGCTCATTTTATATGCTGTCCACAAAGACATTAAGTAAAAGAGATATTTACATGATCAAAGTGAGAGAGCTTGTCCAATGGCAGCCCAACATACAATTAATATAATATACGTATAATATGTTATAGCTATCAACTTGTAATTAGAGTGTATCTTAAAAGCGGTGTGGCAGTTATGCCCAGCGGATGGTACCATTTCAGCCTCTTCACTGGTTGTCCGGCCAGGAGTTTAACTGAGCTAGAATATTGGGATGACTTCTGATCCTGTCTTGATATGCAATGCCATATTTTTTCAACGGTGTCAACTTGGAGATCTGCATGAATTACCTGATTAGGTACGAACCATGGTGCGTTAGTTATTGTTCTGAGCACTTTTGATTGATATTGCAGTATTTTGGCAAGGTTGGAATTGCTGGCTGCACCCCAGATTTTGATTCCATAACTCCAAATTGGCAACCTGGTAAGACTAATAACTTATGTTCTAGGGAGAGCTGCTGACAGTGATGTCCAATTTGCCAATAGTATTTTCTGAAGGTAAGACCGAACTGCAGTCTCTCGTACCATATGTGTATACACCACGTTAGGTGCAGGTCAAGGTGGATTCCGAGGTATTTAATTTCGTCCTTTTGTGGTAAGGTATTGCCTTTAAGTTGGACTGCAGGACGCAAACTTTCCTGGTTGTAAAAGTAATATGGACATTTTTGCACATTAACTCGGACGCGCCATGATTTTGCCCATCTTTCAATTTGATATAAATGCTGCTGTAAGTACTCGTATATTGAGGCTGCTGTTGGATCGTGATGAGAGGCCATTATTATTGCTGTGTTATCAACGAAGGTTGAAAATACTGTACTCCTGGTGGTTGGTAGGTTAGCGGTATATATCAAGTACAGTACTGGTCCAAACACGCTACCTGAGGAACTCCTGATTGGATAGGCGAAGAAGTTTGAGATCTTCCTAGAAAATGTCTATTGGTGAAGTATGATTTGAGAACAACATAGCAGGTATATGGCAAACAACGGTTGATTTTATATAGGAGAAGTATCAGCCATATTTCATTGAAGGCCGAGTCATGTCCATAAATGCTGCCGAACGAAATCGTTTGGTTTCCAGGTTGTGTTTAATTTTGCTGGCAATCCTATGTACTTGCTCAACCGTGAAATGTTGTCTGCAGAAACCAAACTGGCCTTTTGGCATTAGTTCCTTCTGTTCGACAAGTGGTACCATTCTCCGTAGAAAGAGTTTTTCGAACACCTTTGATGATATTGGTAACAGGGTAATAGGCCTATATGAAGCTACATTAGGTGGTGGTTTATTAGGTTTTGGAATTGGAATAACTTGAGCTACCTTCCACTGAGCCAGCTTCTGACCTAGCCTTAGAACTCCATTGAAAATCATTATAATTAGTCTAATTCCTTCATCTGGAAGTTATTTTAGTATCTTTCCAGAGATTAAGTCGAAACAAGGGGGTTTCATAAGGTTTAAGTAATTTTGAATGAATTTGGCTATCTTTTTTAATATTTTAATGTGTAACTCCATTTGGAATAGAGATTCTAGAAATTCGTGGATATGATCTTCCTGATCGGGTGTAACCTCCGGAAGAAAAAGTGTAAAGACGTTCATCAGATGCTGTGCAAATAATATGCCTTCTCATGTTCTCATTATCGTCTCTTGCCCAGTCTTCATTTGCGGTCCTGATAGGAAGAATATGTATATGCGGTCGACTTATCTTCTTTGTTGCTCTCCATAAAGAGAACTCGTTCGATAATTTACTTACGAATTGCTGGATATCTTGATTTTTGTATTGCTGTAGTAACTTTTTTAGTCCTTTGACAGCTCTATTGCATCTATTTTTCTCCTTGGAAGATATCAAAACTTGACAATGTTTTCTAAGGATTCTTTTTTCTCTCTTTATAAAAGCTGAACAGTCTTTAATTCCGAGACTTTCTGTTTCAGGAGTTGCTTCCCAAGTAGCTTCCTGAATTCCTCTTCTTCCACTTTATGTAGGCTTTGCCTAGTTGTTTCGTTGACATATCTCTTTCAACGGGGTGTTTCAAATAAAGATGAAGCCCAACCTTCAATCCAACGCTTAGGTGGCCTTCCCGGTTGGTGTTTCCCTATTGGAATTCCTGTTTTAAGAACTTTTAGTAAACCGTCTTCTGTCATTTGTTCCACATGTGCATTCCACTCTTTTCGACGTTGTTTTGCAAATTTTACGATGTCCTGTATTTTACATTCTGTTACAGTATTTTTCACCTAGGATTTGGGCTGTGACGTCAACGCGCTGCTTATAAATTCACAATCCAACTATACTTAATCTCCTTCTAAACTAGGTTTTCGTTGCGTACTGCGCACGTACGCGTGTCTACCCATACAGTTTTTGAGCGGAGCTTTTGACGTCACAACCCAAATGCTAGATGAAAAATACTGTAGTTTGCTTGTTATATAACGTTGCTGATTTTGATTGTTCGCTTACTTGGGAGTTAACAGTGATTAAAGGCGGATTTATGCAGCCATTTTCATTTACATTTAATTTAATTTTCATTTAAAAGATAAATGTACCTATGTAGCCCAATGTAGCCATGCATACACCATTCTCATTTACGTTTTCATTTATCTCTCATTCTCATTTAATTTATAAGATGACCAACTTTTATCTTTTAAATGAAAATTATAAATGGCGCATGCGTGTACGGTATGACAACGACGAGAAGTTGATCAGCTGGTTGTCATTGTGTATTGTTTGGGTTGCATTATCTTTAAAATGTCTGAAATCAACGATTTTAGTTCTAATTTTTGAACATTTTTATTAATAAATTTTATTCCAACGAAAGTTGAGATTATGATTTATGACATTCATCATCTGTCAGAGTATTTTTATATGTGCGCATGCGTTCATTTTCAGTTATTTTAATTTGTTTGTATGAATGGGACATTTAAAAATTATAAATGAGAATTAAATGAAAATGAAAATTAAAAATTAAATATAAATGAAAATGGCTGCATAAATCCACCTTTATACCGGGCTATATGATCACAGGACAGGTCTGGGTAGGATTAGGCAATCATGGTTTTGGGCGATGCCTTTGTCGCATAATATTGTCGGGTATATTTTTGTCCATCTGAGGGACAATATGTTGGTTCACCTGCGGAGCAGTATAGAATGCATTTTTCTTGCATAACTTTTAACAATTGACGTCCTCTTGGAGTGATCAGTCGTCTCGAACCCTATTAGCGTACGTGTTTGGCGATAACATCTCCTCCAGATATGAAACGATTACTTAGTGATGAAAAGTAGTTTAGGAGCTATTCTTTGTTGACTGTGCATCATGATGGACATTATACAGCAAACAGCGTAATCTTTCCAGTGTTATCTTCAACTACTATGCTAGTTGCTTGCAGATGGGGTTGAGAGAGTACTTTGACGGTTTGTAGAGTTTTATATTATTTTTAATAATTATAGCTCTGGCCTTTTCGCTTGGGTTCTTTGTGTCATAAACAGAGTAACTGGGTATTTTGAAGTGGTTTTTCAATATAGCATCAGTTTCTGAGATCAACATTACGTCGGTGTGACAATTTATGAGCATGTATTTTACTTCTTGGATGTGTCCAGCAAAACCATTAGCATTCCATACTGTCATCTTAAATGAACGGCCTACTACGGCATTTCCGAAATTAAGACAAATTTCATAAAAATGAGTAGACAACCTTCGTATTTTTAATTATCGGGCTAATAAAATAAAAGGATTGCCAAAAAAAAGGATAAGAAACATTGACCACTTGCCAAAATATTGCCTTCAGAGAAGTTTGAGGAAATTTTGGAAATCTCGAAGGTCTTTCATCGAAAAATGTACGGCCTTTCATTGCAACCAAATTCATTAATTTCCAATTTTAGACTTTAGTTTGCGAGATTAAATCTAAACTGGAGTCGGACGTAGTCTAATCCAGTGGCAACAGTCGAAATAAACCTGAAAATTATTATTTGATTATTAAATATCATAGTGTGGCACCTTTTGTACGATAGATCTTAAATTCACTTAATTTGATGCCGAACTGAACCATCCAAAATGACGACAACAACGCACATCATTTAATTAATCGGTTAATTGAACAACAAAGAAACGATTACCCCTTTTAAAAATTACCAACGCCGCGAATAAATATCAAAGAAAAAACCCGAATTGTCCAATTATCCAATTGAACTATCGGGGTTTAAAAATGGTGGCGTAATAAATTCGTGTTAGTTCAACGTAATTAAGTTAATTTATAAAAGTAGTAAAATAGGGGTTTCTAATTATTCCTGGGCATGCAGTTACATCCAAGTTTTGGTAGAAAACCAAAACTAATATTCAAACAGTCAGAGTCGTTCGCACGCTAACTCAATTATAACTTAACACCAATTAAACGAAGTTAACATTAGTGACCTTAACAAGCAAAACGCATTTCTAAAAGACACGAGTTGGGTGTACGTTTGTTCACATACTTTAATACTGCGAGGAAATCATTAATTATGTAAGAGACTACATTAAATATATTATATGTGTTGTTAATTTTCATTCACAAGGACGCTGAAACTAATGCGACCTTGCATTGTGATAGAGAGACAGATATTACCTGAGCACATCTAATATCTTAACGCATTATACAAAGTAAACAATGCCTCGTGTTATTATTTTGTGTGAAAACAACGATGGGTAATTTATTTTAGCATAAATGGCATACGTAACATTTAAACGAGAACTGGGAACTGGAAAAAAATACGCAATTTCTTAAGTTACGCCCGAGCGAACACGGTGTAGAAATCGATTCAAATTACCTGCAATCTGACGAAATATTTCATATTCAAATAGAGGTCTTAATTAAATAAAGGAAATTGAGAAAGTGTGGCTGATAGAAAATTTTGACCTATGCGGAGGGGAAAAATAAAAAGTGACGTGTGACAAATACTTTCTTTGGGAGTTCGTAGCTCAAGAATGTGTCTTTCTGTAGGCTATTTAGTGGCCCAAACTTAATGAGTACCTATAACTGAGATATGTTTTTTAACAAAGTGAATTTGTTAAGACATTAATTTTTAACACTAATTTAATGTTTTTCTTTTAATCAAAGCACAGTAATGGCTTTAAATACTTCGTAATTTACATTCGAACTACGTGAACTACAATCGCACCGAATGTGCAAAAATGGTTGATTGGGTGTAGTTTCAAGAATTAAAATTGAGAAATCAGCTAATGAGTAAATCAGGAAAACAGCATTGAGAATTCAATTAAACCATATGAATTTTGAAATATGTACATCTTAGAAAACAAATTCGTGAATATATGTAGTTTCTAAGATCAGCAACTTCAAACATAAGTTTTAAAACAAATACCATGAGATCGAAAAAAAGATGATTCTGAGAAGGCCTTGACTAGTACAACACGATTGGCAAGACTGATTTCAAAATGTGGCAGTAGGTTAGAGGTTAATAAATGTCAAATAAATTAAAACACAAAACAGTATTTATTTAGGGAACAAACTGAAAATTAAGATGAGTACATGTTAGAGTAGATGTTCAAAATGTGATCCTTCACTAGTATTACAACGATAAACTTAAATAATTCTGGAAACAAGATTGCAAAACTGACTTACATTTGAAATGTCACTGTCACATTATAATTCATAAGCATTCTAGAACCAGTGTAGCCAATCGTGTTGTTCTAGTCAAGGCCTGCTCAGAATCATTTTTTTTTCGATCTCATGGTATTTCAAATTAAATAAAAATCCATGCTTTAAGTTTTAGAAAATCCAACCTTACGTACCCGTAATTGTAACTCCATTCGACCAACTTAAAAGTTCAAACTTAAAACTTAACCTGCCTTTAGCTTCCAATTTCTAAAGCTCGGAAGCTTCAAAGCTTAAGCCGCGTTTAAATCCTGAAATTCCCAAAAATAAGAGTTCTGAAATTAATCAGCAAAATCAAACCTCTGAAGCTTAAAATACAATATCAACTTCAACCTCAACATGCGTTTAAATACCGAAATTTCCAAATTAAAAATAAAATATTTGAAATTAATTTGCAAAACTGAAATAAATCAAATTTCTAAGGATCAAAATAAAATGCATATTTCGCGCCTAACCTTAGTTTAAATCCTAAAATTTCAGTTAATATTATAGAAAAGGTCAAACTAAATCAGACTGCTAAAACTGCATATAAATTGCCGATTTCAATCTTAAGCCCTACATTTTACTATGATTTCTAGAAGTTTCTGTCTCATTTTCAACTTTAAATGCTTAATAATACCTAAATTCGAAAATCTATAACTGCAATTTAAACTTAAACATCTTAAAGGTGAAGAATAAAATAAAATCCCGAAATCAAAAGCTAAAAAATTAGTATTTTAGAATCTTATTCGGGCCCTGTCTAGAAGTAAACTCCAGAAAAAAAAGTGAACAAAACCACTGTCAATTTGTTTACACGTATAACATTCCAGTGCCACCGTTAACTATAAACACAGATCTACATGTTCTCCTTTTTCGAACGTAAAAGGCGTAACTGATTCACTCCCACTGAAACTATTTCTGGCACACGTTTGTTCCTTTACACTTTTACAGTTTACACACACAATAATTGTTTAGAACTTATTATTGGTAAGAGTCTATTTCAGTCGAAATTGCCAAATGTTTGGAAATGTAAAAAAACACGAATAAAAATAGAAACCCCTGCTGGTACTTCCAATTTATGTAACATAATTTACTTGTGAATTAATTTATTTCTGACTGCTTATTTATTTCTTGTTAGCATCATAGTATCCTGTAAACTATAAAGAAAGCTTTTATAGTGAATTTTGAGATTTTCCCAAACAGTTAGCTTTGATTACGTTTAATTATTATACAGGGTGTATGAAAAAAGCCGACAAATAGTCATATCATGAGAAACTACATCAAAAACCTAACAAGAAACTTCAAAGGCATTTTGGCATCAAACTCATAGTTTCCACAATATCTTCGATTAAAGTTTTTTAAATTTGGCAACGTTGCTACAACTTTTTTACTTTTTACCAATGTTAAGTACTATCTACAATTACAAAATAATAAACTAAAACAAACAACTTTTTATTCAGAACTAGATAACAAATTATAATAACTGTTCAAAGTGACCCCCTCCAACATCTCGACACCTTCTCACTCGGCGAATGATGCCGTCATTCATGTTCTGTAACATATTATTTTGTCTTATTGTGGTGACTGCTTGCTGCATTCTTTCTATCAGCTGCTCTTCTGTGTTTATTTCTTCTTGATAGACGAGCTCTTTTAAAGTTCCCCATAAGAAGAAGTCAAGACAGCTTAAATCCGGACTTCTTGCACACCGCTCTGCCGGAGCACTTCGTCCAATCCATCTCTCAAGGAACTCCTCATTTAACCAGTTTCTTGTTTGAATCCCCCAATGAGCTGGTGCTCCATCCATTTGGAACCACATACTTCTTCTGGTTACTAAAGGGAGGGCTTCTAATAAATCCGGCAAGTTGTTAGTCAGAAACTCCACAAAATTGTTTGCAGTTAAACGTAGGGGTAAAACATGTGGTCCTATTAATGTAGTACCAAGAATTCCAGTCCAAACGTTTACACTAAATCGCACCTGATGATGGACTTGATAAATAGCATATGGGGGTTCTCGTCACTCCATTAGTGCATGTTGTAAATATTGAAAATCTCATTGCGAGTAAAAGTGGATTCATCTGTCCATAAGATATTTTCAATGAATCTGGGATTTTGTTCTTGCTGACGAAGCAACCATTCATAAAATCGCATTCTCCGCTGATAATCTTCTGGCAGTAAACCTTGTACCCGTTGATAATGATATGGGTATAAACCATTTTCTTGTAGTAAGCGATGTACTGTTGAGTGATTAAGGTGTAATCTATACGAGCTACAGAACGAGTACTTAATCCAGCATTATTTTCGAAGGTATTCAGTATCTCTTCCTCCACATCTGGCTCCAGTACATGTCGGCCGCGACCTCTGTCAGTCGCATAAGGGGCAAGTCTTCCTGTCTCCCGTAATCTTGTATCTAACCTTCTTATCACATTTGATCTAGGATGTCTTCTATTTGGGTATCGTTGCCAGTACAGTTGTTCAGCTGCATGAAAATTTCCAGCCTCACCTAAGATTAGGTACATATCTGCATATTCTCGAAGTGTATATTCCACAATACAATATTTCAAAAACACAGTACTAATTAAACGAAATACCAACTTTTCAACAAAAACACAAAATATCAAACCAAAACACAACAAAATAATGAAACAAACGGACAATTTTCGAAATTATTAAAGCAGACAAGCAATTGCTGACGAATCAAAATGACAGGAAAGCAATGTTGATCTAAATAACAAAAAATTCGCATTTTCCAGTAGTTACTTAGAAACAGTGCAGCGTTGCAAAACCTTTTAAAACTTTCAGAAGCAAAGAATTTGCTTTAATTGAAAACACATTATAGCCAAACTCCAAGCAGAAAGTGCTAAAATACCAACTGGTTGTGTTTCCTGTTGCTTAAACTATGACCAGTCATTGTCATTTAATAATAATTCGCCCTAATAAAGAAATTAGTATCCTACTTAAGACTATCAATTACTCGATAACTAGAGGGTTACCAGCAAAATGGGACTAGAGTTTTTTGCTTACTTCTTAATGCTGCTTCCCATGGTGTGCCTATTTGTCGGCTTTTTTCATACACCCTGTATATATAAAATTTGGAAGCTAAGCACTGAACATACCAGAAAATACTTTAGTAAAATTAGTAAATTAACCATCACAAATCTAATTTAATTTAACTAATCACATGAAAATGTTTGCAATGTGGGACATTAAAACTAGGCATGAAATCGCCAGAGTGCCATTAAATAAAATGACAGCATCCTTACATAATTTTAACAAATGCTCTTTCCCTTGTTGGTTTCTATCTTTCCTTACACTTTCATCTCTTAAGAGGTTCAGTTTAGCACTTTTAAACTACTCTAATAAACAACAAAACTAACACTGGTTTTACTAAATCTTCAAACATGAGTACAACCTAAATTTAATGTCCAAAAGAAACATTAAAAAGTTTTATTTAAATTATCTCCATTTTATAACCGTTTAATAACTCAATCTTGGACTTTAAGGTCAAAAAATAAAACTGCTTAAGACCACTTAAATAGTTTTATTTAAATGCATGAATAATTGCAATTTTCGAACCTAAAATTTAAAAAAAAAGTTAACACTTTTGAGGTTCTAAGACTAAGAGGTAAGTTAAAATTTTCTTTACTCTTTAGAAATGCATTCACAAATTGTGCAAAAGCTCACGTTTGTAGTTTTAGTGATGATACACAAATTTCAGACGATTCAACTTTAAGTTTCAAATCTCCCATTAGGTAATAACTGTTTTAAGAATTTCAATTCCAAATTTTTGATCACCAAAAAGAAATAATTTTTAATTTATTTAGGTTAAACACTACCTACATCTACAACTAAAAGTTTCAATTTCCTAAATTACGATTTTTATTAACGAATCTAAGTAAGTGAGCTGTTGGCAAGAGGTATACAAGTAAACCGAAAGAGGGTAAAATTTAAGGCGCCATAAAGGCGTAATTTGAAAAATAAAATTTTATGGTAGATATTACAGAAAGCCTTGCTGAAATACGAAATTGCACGTTTGACTTACAGGATATCTTAACGAAAAGTCGAAAACTTCAACTTCTTATAAATTGGTATAACTTTGGCTGCTTTCCAATTTAGTTTACGAAAAACTCCTCCAAGAGGCTATAAGTTAAAGCAATGTTCTACAATTTATAAAAACAAATGAAGCATGAGTAATGTTTATTCAGAAAACTTAAGCACTTTTATGCTTTCAGAATTAAATTTGTACTGAATTTCTCGAAAAAAAAAATCATTTCAACAAGCAAACATATTCAAAAATATATGTTTTTACGGTTCTGACAGCGTAAAGTAAATAATTGTCGTCAAATCAACCACTTCACTTACCTCACTAGGGAGTAGTGATGGGTAGGGGTGGGCGATATCGAAAATTTGATATCGAATATCGATATTTAAAAAATATCGATATTTATCGATATATCGATATATCGTTAAATATCGATAAGTATCGATATATCGATAAATATCGATATATCGATAAATATCGATAAATATCGATAAATATCGATATATCGATAAATATCGATAAAAATCGATATATCGATATATCGATATTTTAGTAAAAAGATATCGTTATTCGATATATCGATATATCGATATTTTTATGGATGTATCGATATTTTTATCGATATATCGATATTTTGTCCCACCCCTAGTATTGACTATTGAATCAATAATCAATGCATGTGGAGTTGTGGATAGAAAAAATTACCGATAAATCGATAAACATCGATCTTATGGGTAATTTATCCAGAAATATCGATAAATATCGATAAATATCGATAAATATCGATATTTATCGATATATCGCTAAATATCGATAAATGTCGATATATCGATAAATATCGATATATCGATAAATATCGATATATTGATAAATATCGATATATCGATAAATATCGATATATCGATAAATATCGATATATCGATAAATATCGATAAAAATCGATATATCGATATATCGATATTTTAGTAAAAAGATATCGTTATTCGATATATCGATATATCGATATTTTTATCGATATATCGATATTTTGTCCCAGCCCTAGTGATGGGTCGCTCATGAGCGAGTCGTTCAAATTGAACGACTCACCGTAGTGTGCGGTGCGAATATAACTCTTTTCTACTGAACGATACGTTCATCGTTCATTTCAGCTCAATACACACTTCGTTGCCGAGTAAATTGGTTAGCTCTTTCTATATGTGTAAAACAGGGATACTGACTGTACTGTGCTGCGGCACAGCGAATGACCGAATTGTTTTCGTACGTGTTGCGTACATAATTTGATCTTTATTAATTCGGGGTACTAATAAAAATAAACAAGAGTTTATTATTTGTGCTCGTAGGTTTAATAACAAAATATGCAAATAGTAAACTATGACCTAACGAAATTAATGTCCTTCAATGGCATTTGCTTTTTAAGCAAAAAGATCCACCTCCGTAATTAAAAATAAAGCCAGTGTAAATTAAGACACAAGTGGTGGTGGTTATTTATTACTAGAAATATTAGGCTATATGGGTTTTCACGCATAATTGACAAAATACATGTTGTTTATACACCTTGGATCATAAACAAGTTCCCTGTCAAGAGTGTCAAGTGTCAATAAAAAGAAATCATAGTATTTAAAATATTACAGCTGTTGTGTTCCACGTTGAGGAATAAATGCAATTTAATTGTAAACCGTTTATTAGAAAGTGTGCAAAGTGCAAATATTCTGCTGTAAAACAAAAATGTGTCTGCTTTATAAATCCCTTTTTTAGACAAAAACCTGACAGCAGGCACGTACAACAAGAGATCATTGTTTAACTGGGTTAAACCATCTGGATTATATTTAGTGTGAAAATGTATGTTTAAACCCTTACTCAAATATGACACAAAGAATGCACTCTAAATTATACGTTTTAAGTGACAAGCAAAACATACAAAGAACTATTGAAAATGGTTAAACATAACTGAAATATTATCATCTAAAATATAAAAATAACAAAGTATCCAACTAAATTTAAATAATTAAATTATGTGTTTTACGGCGTATTTTAAAAATCAAAGGAAAATATATACTAAATGTCAATTATAATGATTGAACCGTCATAAACTGAGTTTTGGATGGGATATATTTCGTACACAGCCGTAGATTGTAAATATTTTTTAATGATATCATAAATTGTTAGATATTAATTGTTTTCGTATGACATCATAACTCTTGAACTGTTTGTTTCCCGTGTGTAACGCACAGTGTCGTATATTATATTTCCTCTAAGCACAATATCACAATATGGCTATCTAGTTCAATTGAACGAGTCGCTCTGAACGACTCACCAAAGTGTGCTGAACGATATGTGCGCGCACATTAAAATTGAACGACTTACCCATCACTAGTAGGGAGGCTAATTCATGCCGACTTCCTTACCGATTGACACCCAATCATCAAATGGTAATTTCAACCTTCGCCCTTCACATATGATCAAACGCCACTTGGTAAATCTAACTTTAACTTACTGAATCGCTAGTGAAAATAGTAGATTATTCTACAAGTAAAGAAAAGTGGCAGTTTTCTAGCGAGTGAAAAATGTTTGATTCACGAGCGTTAGCGAGTGAATTACAATTTCACGAGCTAGAAAATCACTTTTCTTACGCGTTGAATACGATATTTTATTGTGTAAGTACTAAAAGTTCGAATTTTCTAGACAAATTTGTTAAATTTATCAAGGTTATGTTTGTATGGAAACATAGCAACTACAACACCTACATAGTAACAAGTAAACAAACATACTGTGTTGCTAGGATAAAGTGTTGGTTGCTAATGACTCAAGCGTTACTAATGAGTAAAGGTTGCTAACGATTAAAATGCCACTTTTCTTTACTATTTTCTACATAGTAAAATGGCCGTGTACCATTGAGTATACAATAAACGTACTTTTCTACTGATAGTTCAAGCGAATTTCAACATAAAACATGCAAATGGAAAGCCACCAGGTGCATGTTTCGTATGTTTTAAAATTCTGGCTTGTTTCACATATAAACACGGAAAGTGCATTAATTTTTTGGCGTTTTAAGCACGTGAATGCGTTAAAAATTATAATAAAACGTCTAATAACATCCACCCGTTGAAAACAAAGATACAAATCGCCGGAAATTGTAGCAGCGTCCCACAGGAAGTTCCTATCTGCCGGAAATAAAGACAATCGGAAGGAAACCAGTGCAATAGTTGCGCGCTATCACCTCGGCTATCACTGTAAAAGATGCTCGCGAGGAAAGAAATCTTAATTCCGTAACCTATTTTACGAAGTGACATAAAAATAACGGCCCGTAAAGTCGGTTTATGACGTTGAAATTCCGCTGTAATGATAATTATTAACATTTAGTCGAAGGTGAAACTGGTATTCAACGAAATTCTGCCTGTGAAATTCTAACTGATTTATAATAAGGAATGCTTTTATATGTTATAAAATTAATTCGTTGAGAACTTGAAACGAAAGCGAAAATTTATTTGTGTCAAATTAAAATTGTGGCTCTCGAGTTAAATCATAATTGGAGAAAGGAGGACATCTGAATATGGAAATTATTAAATTAAAAGGCCAACTTTCATTGTCAGGTCAAAAAGGAATCTCGAATTTTTGCACATGTGACACAAAAATCGTTTGATTGATACGTAGACTTGCTGTCGCTTGAAGGTTACCGATTTCACTCATTTCATCTAAGATAATATTTACATACTATTCATACTAAATTAATTGCAGCTTGATTTGTATTTGAACGTTTAGATTTAATTGCTACTGTTTTATAGGTTTAATATCCTTGACTTTTAATATTTATTGGACGAACTATTTTAAACTGTTTATATGTATTAATTATATTTGAGCCTTATTTAAAAAATAAATTTGTAATAATTATATTTTATAAAGCGAATGCGACGCGAAAATGAGACTACACAGTTTTAATTAATTACCCATTCTAGATTTTTAACAGCTAGCTTATTAAAAATAACATCTGAATGGGATCAAACATTTTCAAAATTTTCTCCTATTGGCAGAGTGTAAAAAACAGGTTCAATCAATTTTTGTTATTATTTAAATAAATGATGTTTTTCTTCAAACGTCAGAAAAACACGACTTTGTGTCCTTGGATACACACAGTTAAACATTCACTTTTACTCCTAGGAGTAAAAGTGACATAAACATTCACTTTTACTCCTAAGAGTAAAAGTGACACTTAATGAGCCAATGGCAACTCGCAATTTTTATTTTTTATAACAAAGCAACGACAGTTGGTATGACGTTCATTTTTGACTTTTTTTAAATTTTCTTGCTGAATTGCTTTTAATTTGTGCGTTTGAAGAAAAAATAACATGTGTTATTCGGAGTAAAAGTGATTTTGTGTGCCTCGCATGAAATTGTACGACTCGCTATCGCTCGTCGTTCAAACGTCACGCTCGGCACACAAAATGACACTTTTACTCCTAATAACACAATATACTATTCTCTAACGACTTTTATAACTATTAGACAATTTGGGGTTCCAACCTTTTCCTCAAAAAACAAAAAATGTAAGCTTCAAGTCTACTCACAGTAAAGTATGTATTGTATACAGGGTGAAGAAAACAGGCTCCTTCTTTTTGTTATCATTATTTTTGGAACACCAAAACTAATGCTTTTCTAACGACTTTTATAACAATTAGACAATTTTGGCTTTCAAATTGTTAACACAAGGTTACAGTGGCGTAGCGTGGCGGGGGGGCGGCGGAGGGGCGGACCGCCCCGGGTGACACCATTAGGAGGGCGGCAAGATTGGCCCTTTTTGTGCTATACAAGACAAGATTGATGAGATCAGAATTTTTAGTTCTATTAAAAATAACATTCAGTAAAAATAATTTATGAAAATATAAAATCAAATAGTGTGAACAGTCCTTAAAGAAATAAATAGGGTACACGGCTCTTTAAGGAGTAGCGAACACGGGACGCGATGACTCCAGACAGTTCCGTGCGGTCAGTCAGACAAATTGTTCGAGAAGTTAGAAGTTAGCTCTGTCCCGCT
The DNA here is from genome assembly GCA_963082815.1 of Melanotus villosus. Taxonomy (NCBI): domain Eukaryota; kingdom Metazoa; phylum Arthropoda; class Insecta; order Coleoptera; family Elateridae; genus Melanotus; species Melanotus villosus. Next base: position 56,941,165 of record OY720418.1, on the reverse strand, counting down.
TGCACACTGTGTGCAAGCGGGACAGAGGTATTCCCGCCGCGCCACCGTTTTAATAGTAAGTAAGTTTGGCGGCATGGCGGCAACATCAAATGAATCATATTTTCCTTTCCTGGAATAATTTTTTTTCAATTGAGGGCGCCACTTCTACGCCTATAGCGCCTTAAGCGCTATCTTTCACCTCAAGTCTCGCGGGGACTAGTAATTGCGTTAATTAATTTTCGATGTTATTTCAACGCTTCGATAATGTTTTGGCAGTGAAAAATGCATTATATTTTTGTCAATCGAACACAGTGTGACGGACGAAATTAACTTTGGCGAAGTTACAAATGATTTTGCTGCGGGTAAGGCCCGAAAAGTTGAATTTTAGACTTATACTAGACGTGATTTTTTATACTGTAATACGTTTAGAACATAGACGTACTATATTACATGGTTTTGAAAAAAATATTTTTCGCTCAGTTCTTTCATATGATTACTTTTTTTTTCTCACCAACACCAACATCAATATTTTTATGAGGTCACAAGGGCGGCAAATTATGATTCCGCCCCGGGCGACGATGGCCCACGCTACGCCACTGAGAAGGTACCTCATTAATGTACTTGTAATGTACTTACAATAAACTATCTATTGTATACAGGGTGTAAAAAAAACAACCGCATCCTTTTTTTTGTTATTCTTTTTGGAGCCCCAAAAACAATACGTCTCTAACAACTTTTATGACCATTCGACGATTTTGGCTTTCAAACTTTTGCACTCCGTCATGTAGGCCTTGATCTACTCCCAAAAAATTATGTACTTACTGCATAATTTCCTGCAAGCTATAGGAGAAGGCATATTTAAGCTAACTGATGTTAAATTCTAATCCTATTATATGTTTAGCTGACAGGTTAAACATGCAAATAACTTAAAGTTTGAGAAGGCAAAAATGTAACTGTAAGAATAATAAACAAAATATAAACAACTTAATCCAAGCCACAAAGTTTACAGACTGATGGTGGGGATAAAAATCTTACAAACAGAAATCCAGTGATAATAGGCGAAAACATCGCAAAGAAGGACGCAAATGTATGTGTCTCAAAAAAGCATTAATTTTTGTATTTAGAATGGTACCAGGTACACTATGCATTACATGAGACTGCGGCAGCCGCAATACCATTAATTAAGAAATTTTTGTGTTGAGAATGGTACCAGGTACACCATGCATTACATGAGGCCGCGTCGGCCCCAAGAAAGAACTCTTTTAACATTAGAATTACCAGCAGTTTAAGTAATTTACTAAAGTCTATGAACCGGCAGTACGGCAGAGTGGGAGTGCACGTAAAACTGACATATTGAAAGTTAAGCAGTAGCCTGCTTGGTCTGAACGAGAATGGGTGAACCACTATGCGGCTCGGTGTGCCCGGCCCCCTCGACACTGTAAAGGTATAAGAGGGCAAAAGAGAAAGAAAGAAAGATTAAAGTCTATGGGCTCAAATATTTAGTCAATTGAAGATTTTTCACCAACCATCTAAGATACGCTTAGCTTTTTCGGCCTACCAAATAAAATGAATCAACCACATATACATACTTTGTGATGATACAAACCATATTTGATACGTCAGACTGAAGACTATTTACTTGAACATAGATAAAATATTATAGTTTAAATACAAGGGACAGCCAAATGAAAACGGGCCACCACCCATAAAACTCATGGTGAGCAAAATTTAGTACTGGAGTTTGACCTGATTGGCCCGGGAAAGCACAGTGACAACTTGGACTTGCGCAGTAGTCATTTGTTTATTGTGCTGGAAGTAAGTTTAACGATACATGTGTTTGTCCAACATCAGAAATGGAAGCGAGTAACGAAGAACAGAGAGGTGTGGTTCGCTATGTGACTGCTGAGGGAGTTGCAGGACAAGAAATTCATCGTCACACGTGTGCTGTGTACGGCGAATACAGCATGTCACGTTCACGTGTGTTGGGGTGGCATAAGAGATTTCGAGAGGGACGTGTGTCACTGCAAGACTATGCTCACCCAGGACAAGCCCATCGTGTCATTACTCCTGATATTATGACTCGGGTGGATGGTCTTATTCGGGAAAACCGACAGATCACAGTTGAAGAAATTCGCCTTTTGACGGGAATAAGTCGTGGTTCCATACATGCCATTATCACAAACCGTCTGCAGTAGGTACCGACAAATTTGCGCGCAGTGGATTCCACATCAACTGACGGAGGAACAAAAGACTCACAAAATTGCTGCACCTCTGGGTCACCTACGACGATACCACGAGGAAGAGTTTGCTTTTCTGTCCCGTATTGAAGGCGGGGACGAAACGTGATAATATTTATTTATTTATTTATTTAATCTAAAGTCCATTTGTACCGTTAGGTGTTGGACTGTATAGTTAAACATTTACATCTTATTATTTACATTTACAATAAGTATATTTATTTGATAATAGTTACACATTACATTTCACCCTTATGCCTCCTTAATTTTTCTTTTCCATAATTTTCTGTCTTTTGACATTATTCTTACTTCTCCCCATCTTATTCCTCGGTTTTCGGCCACTTGTCTAACTTGTTCTTCCCAACGAATTCTTGGGCGTCCTGCTTTGTTTCTTCCTTGGGTTCTCGCTTCGTACACTTGTTTGGTTATTCTTTCTTCTTTCATTCTATGAAGGTGTCCCAGCCAGCTCAGTTGTCTTTCTTCTATTATCTTCTCTATGGGTTTTATCTTCAACTCGTTCACTATTACCGAATTCCTTATCCTGTTTTCTCTAGTGATCCCTTGGATTTTCCTTAAGAATCTCATCTCAGATGCCTTGATACGGCTTTTATTTTTTTTCGTTAAGACCCAGGATTCACTTCCATAGGTTAAAGAGGGCCTTACAACCTTTTGGTATACTTGGGCTTTGATTTCCTTTGGAATCTCTTTTTTTCCAAAGAATGAATTTCTAAGGTAGTTGTATAGCCTCCCTACTTTTCCTATTCTCTCGGATATTTCTTTTTCTATTTTCCCGTTGTTTTCTATTATTGTTCCCAAATAATTATAACTTGTGACTTGTTCTAGTGTTTGTCCGTTTATTTCTATCTTGTGTTTCTTTTCTTTGTTGGCCATTATCATCGTCTTTGTCTTATTTATATTTATTTCCATGTTTATTCGTTTTAGTTCTTTTTCATATTCATTTAGATTGTGTTGAAGTTTTTCTTCCGATTCTGCCACTATCACCATGTCATCCGCGAATAACATTTCTTGAAGTTGGATTGTTTTCATTTTCCATGTTCCTATTTTCATATTTACACATTTTTCTTTGCATTTCCTAATAGCTTTATCTATTACAATTGAGAATAGTATCGGGCTTAGCACGCATCCTTGCTTCAATCCTATCTTTGACGTAAAAACTTTCGATTCGTCATTATGTGTTCTTACTTTATTTATATTGTTTCTGTATAGTGCCTTAACTATTTCTATCATTTCTTCCTCTATTCCCCTTTCTCTTAGGCATTCCCATACGTCACTTCTTCTTATCTTGTCGAAGGCCTTTTTCAGGTCTATGAAGACCATATGTATGTCCTTCCCTTTCCTTACTAGCTTTTCCCCTACTTGTCTTAATATAAATACTAAATCTTGGGTGCTTCTTCCCCTTCTAAACCCGTGTTGTGCTTCTCCTATCGTGACTTCTATTTTTTCTCTTATTCTGTTTTCAATTATTCTCGTAAATACTTTACTTGGTATACTTGATATGGTTATCCCTCTATATTTTGTACATTCTCTTACATCTCCTTTTTTGTACAGTGGTAGTATTATGCCGATGTTCCATTCTTGTGGTATTACTTTTGTTCTAATGATACTGTTTAGTAGGTCTGTGAATATTGTTCTTGTTTCTACCGCCATGTATTTTAACATTTCCGCTGTAATATCATCTTGTCCCGCTGCTTTCCCTGTTTTTAGTTTGTCTATAGCTTGAGTAATCTCTTGTTCTGTTATTGGTTGTATAACACTTCTTTCAGTAACTTCTACTTGTGTTGTTTCTTGTTCTTGTTCTTCATTGTCTGTTTCGGTTAGTTCCTCGAAGTATTGTTTCCATCTATCTATAATGTCCTTCTCATCTGTTAATATATTTCCTTTTTTGTCTTTTAAGTTAGCCAGTCTCGGTGATTTTTTTTGTCTAATCTGTTTCAGTATGCCATAGAATAACTTCTGATTTCCTGCATAGTGTTCATTCATTTTCTCGCCAAAATCTGCCCAGGATTGTTTCTTGGCTTCCTTCACTGCATATTTGACTTCCCTGTTACTTGTTTTATATAATTCGTAGTCTTCTTCTTTTTTTGACCTTAGATATCTTTTCCATTTTTGTTTCTTATCTTTTATTTTCCGTTGTATTTCTGGAGTCCACCATTTACTTCTTTTGGTATGTATGTTAGTTGTTTTGACTGTCCCACAACTCTCTTTGGCGGCTAGAATCATATTTTCTTTAAAGTATTTTCATTTATTTTCTACTCCTATTTTCTTTTCAGCTTCTTGCATTTTTAGTCTATTTTGTAGTTTGTTTTGGTATGTCTTTTTGGTTTCTTCATCTTTTAGTCTGTAACTTTTAATTTTTTCCTTTATTATTATTTTCCGTTTGTTTTGTTTTGTTTCTTCTTTTTTCTTTATGATTTCCATCCTTACTAGATAATGATCACTTCCAATTTCTGCATGTCTTTGAACTTTTACATCTTTAACCGCTCTCCTATATTCTCTACTTACTATGAAGTAGTCTATAATGGACTTTTCATTTCTTGATTGTACCTCTCTGGTGTATTTGTGTATGTCTTTGTGTTTAAATATTGTGTTTGTCAGTATTAAGTCATTTGTCACGCATAGGTCTATCAACCGTTCGCCATTATTATTTATTGTTGGTTCTCCATGTGGTCCCATATACCTTTGAATGTTTTCATTGTCCTTTCCTACTCTCCCGTTCATGTCTCCCATGATTATAGTACTACCTGTTCCATTATCTATCTCTAGTTGTAGCATTTGGTAGAACTCATCTTTTTCTTCTTTTTTCGCATTGTCGTTAGGTCCATACGCTATTATTATAGTGCTATTTTGTCGGTCTTCCCAATTTATTTCTATGGTTAGTAATCGTTCGTTTATGTATTTTTCCTTCTTTATATTGATAATATATAATATATAATTATATCCTTTTTGGAGAATAGAGAGAATAGAGAATAGGAGAAAGTTTCAAAAAGAAACGTGTATTGTATTTAATGGGTTTTATTCCAACAGGCCCGCCTCTATTCCTCAGTCGTGCGGTAGTAAATTGGTAAAAAGACATCTATGCAGTATTGGCAACTTTAATCAAGATTAAAAAAAATTATCCGCATAATATTTAAAAAGACACCTCCATTACTCCAGATTCTATTACAGGTTGTATGTAAGTACAAATTTTTGGTGGCCATAATTTAGTGGGTGCTCAAGTACATTTACTTCTAACGTGTGTTCACAAACAGTCGTCATCTCGGTTGCTTTGACAACAAATTACAAGTCTTAGATTAAATCATAGACAATGACATTTTACAAATCTTGACATTTAGTTTTGTGTTCTGAATCAAATTACGAAATATGTTTATGAAATCACAACCTACTGGGATGACGACTGTTTATAAACACCCGTTATTAAAAAAAGGCTCGGGCATGTCAATTTTTAAATAAATAACTCCCCCACCACGAATGTTATAAGCCCTAAAAATCCTTACTTTAAAATTTCAAATAGGGAGATATTTCTTGAGAGAATTTGTTTTAAAGCATTTTTATGCGGAATATAACAAAAGAAAGTTTTTCAAATTCGGTTGATAAATAACGGAGACATACGATAATAGTTATTTATGTTACAAGTACAAAATGTAGGACTTTTTTGGACGAGCCGCGTTTTATGGCCGAGCGAGCGCGCAAGCGAGGCAAATAAATAAGGCGAGTCTAAAAGTCCGTTCTTATACGAGTTACATACATAATTTTATGTTCGACTGCCCTGAAATGATATTTCCTACATAAAATAATGACGTTTAATTTAATATGACAGTTTGAAATGCCTTTGTTACTATGACTACCTGCCTAAAAAGTTAAAAGGTACTAGTCCAAAAAAGTGTGACTTTTTGACACTAAACACTGTCAAAAATGACGTCTTTTTGAAACAGTCGAACATAAAATGTTTTTTGAATGCCAATGCTAATATTTGAGTGGACGTTGAAACAGATCTAGCAAGAAGGAGTTAAAACAATTTATTGTAAGTCGTTCGATTTGACAGAAAACTGCAAACCGCGTATTTCAATCGACTCTTAAAGCGTTAGTGTATATGTTACGGTCAATGTGGTAAATCCGGTCAGTGTTAACAATGACCGGTCAATGTGGATAATGTACTTGGTATAGCAATTAAAAAGAAATTCTTCCTCTACCTCTAACCTCCAATAAATACCTCTGCCATAACAGTAGAGGTGTTTATTGGAGGTTAGGAGTAGAGGATGAACAGTTTAAAAAAAATAAAAGTACATTATCCACATTGACTGTAACATATACACTGTATTCGCCACAAGTTACTGTTCCACAAACTACAAGTTTTCACATTTGCGAAATTAATTTGAATAACTTCAAATCATATCTGTTTGACAGAAATCAAAGTTTCCGCAGAGGCATTAAGAAAGAATGAAATCCAATTGTTCTTAAGGACTCCCTCAGGGATTTATTGTGGGCCCCTTTTTGTTCAGAAATTTTGCGAATGATCCTTCTAAATATATGGAAATAGGAACGGAACGTCCAAAGTTGATCAATTTGCAGATGACACTTCATGTTTATTTGTGAAGAAAGGTATCATAAAATGCTGTTGAAATAGGTTTCTTGCGGTCGGACACAAAATGTTTTAACTGGTGTAGATGGACACGAATTGATTGTTAACGCTGATTAAAAAAACTGATTTCTTATTTTTTAAATGTTTTGACGATAGGTCTGTATTGGTAAGAATATATGGCAAGAGTGGTTCATATTTTTGGAAATGAGAATTGTTCCAACTTCAACTGGGGCCGGCAAGTTAACTGCGTAATCTCCAAAATAAAGTTGGCTTGCTTCACCATGATCTACTGGATAGATAATTTCAATTTATCTGACTTGAAATCGTATTATTTTTTAAGGTGTGAAATATATTTTATGTAATGGAGTGGTATACGTATCAGTAACGTTTTGTAGCTTAAAATCAAATAAATATGTTGTACAAATTTGGATTTACCCAGCAACCTACAAGCCATATTTCAGAGCTGCAAGAATCCTCAAGAACTATACAATAATAATTCTATATCACGTACAGGAAAACATAATTTTTAAATAGGGATCCATAGCAACATCTTAGCAAGCTAATTTATTATAAATTTAAAAAAATAAATAACAGCATGGAACACCTGGTGAAGATTTTTCGCCATTTAATTAATCACCAAACCCGGCAGTATGGCAGGCAGAGTGGGAGCGCATGTAATACTGAAATATAAAAAGTTAAGCCAGGGCCCGCTTGGCCAGAACTTGGATGGGTGACCGTACGCTCTGCGGCTCGGTGTGTCCGGCCCCCTTGACACTGTAAAGGTATAAGAGGGTAAAAGAAAAAGAAAGAAGAATTAATTACCAAACAAGTTCACCAGGTTGCATAAAAATTGTAAATACTAAAAATTTAGAACTTTTAAATATTTCAAAGTCGATGACAGCAAAGCAATTTTAAATCTCTAAAGATTAACACGCACACCACAGGCATATGGAGCGAGGATCGGCAACGCCCCTGTAAAGGGTATGCCACTCTAAGAAGAAAGATTAAAATTCCAAAAAAGATACATCAAGTACCTTTTCTTCGTCTAAACCTTATGGATAACATTAACATGGGCGATAAATCTATCAAGTTTATCCAGGGATACTCCAGCTTTGGACGTATATAACAACGATGTCACTCTGTAACACACGAGGACATATACGCTTCCAGCGGCACTACATTAAGACGATGTGAAATTATAACAATAAAATTCCGTAGTAACAATTATTACGTAATTATTCTTAATAACGATGGGAACCGCCGAAATTCCCAAACCGGATTCGAAATGATTACAGAAACACAACAAACTATCGTGTACGTCTGAACCGTTTCGAGTATTATGCAACTTTCAGTAAACAACCTGCAGCGTAGCTGGATTTGGGGATATTTATATTTTTAAATATGCTTATGACTGAGCTTAAAGGGTGGGTTGTAAGCTTATGCTTTGGGGTGCGTTTACGTGCATGAACATCCACAACGGTGCATTTCTAAAGCCTAATGAAATTATAGCGAAATTATGTAATAGGATCAGGTATTTACTGTTTAAATGTGTCACGCTTTATTTTTATTTATATAAAAACACCGTTAAATTCCTCCGGTTAGGGTAATAACGTATTACGGTAGCAAAAAGACTTGATGTAATTTGCATGTTGTAAATTAATTATTCAAATTGAACTTTTTCAGTCAAAATACCGCAGAGAAAATATTAATTCCGCTTTATGGGCGTAGCAAAAACCTTGTGATCGACATAAATATTTTCTTCTATTGAAAGTTATCATAACATCGGAATTCGTAATTTATCTGCTACTAATTAATGTTGATATTTTTGACATTTAATGATTTTCTTGCAAATACAATGAATAAACAAATCTTTTAACAGAATTAAAACCCTAAAGTTGTTAAATTCTTAATTTAATTTGAAAAATTGTGAGTTTCATATTTAAGCAAGGAGTTCTTAACTAGTAAGAGAGTAAAACAAGAATCTCTGAATTGCACATAAAAAATATTACATCATATTATCAGCAAAGAAACAAGATGTAAATATTTAAACTTTCTGCCAGTATGAGATAAGCGCATTCGTTAATTCTAAAAATAATTATGTCAACAGTGCGCATGTGAAATTAGCATTAATAGTAAATTCTAACAAAAGCTGCTAAACGTGATTTTTTACAATTATTTGAATATTTACAAACAAGTTTTCGGCTTTGAAATAGCTGGAGTTGTTTTTTAAATCAGAGATGACTCATTTTTGGTTGAAATAGCCCAGAAGATAATAATAATATATCTTTATTCAATATTCACTAATTCACATTTTCAAAAAGGTACATGGCTTGACTCAGCTTGAGATTATCATACCTACTTAATAATGGTTTCTTATAAAAGTAATAAATATTTTTTTTCACTACTAGTATTAGAAGATGTCATTATTGACCTTATTTTCGAGCCCAGAAGATGATTTTCTCTCCTAGTGGTCAATAATTTTTTATTATTGACTACTGGTTAATAATAGAAACAATTGCTCTGCGCTCAGGTGCGTATTTTAAATATGTTTTACCCAAATGTCAATTGAAATTAACCTCTCCCCTTGTTTTCAAGCAAGGCTATTTGATTTTTGTGGATATTTAGAAATAAATATACGCATCTGTCATTTTATTTTTTATTTATGTAAAAATGATTAATTAAAAGGAATAAAGGTGCTAGTAGTGAAAAAAATAGTATATAAACCACGGTAGAGAAGACTTTTCTCAGCCTCACAACTTATTTCCCTCCATGCTTCGCATGTCGGGAAATAATACTGCTCGGCTGAGAAAAATGTCTTCTCTACCTTGGTCTATAATATACTATTAAAACCATGTATATTTGACCGTTTAAAAATTAAAAATATTATGGGGGTCACCCAAAGTTTTGCTGTTGTTATCAAAACATCAACATTTTTTAGTAAAAATAATCTCAATGAAAAGTAACATATTTTCTTAGTTTTTGAAAATTCATGTCGGTTAAAATTATTTGTTTTCTCTACCATTAAAATTTTGAAATCCTGACAAAAGCGCTTCTTGCAAATTTTCTATAATTTTAAATTTAGAAATTTAATTGCAGCCGCCTGATAAGATTATCATACTTGAACTTAAATTTTTGTAAAATTTACATGTCTAATTTTAAAGTTTCAATGTAAATATATTAGGAATTTTAATTTTAAGGACTGACTATGAAATCAAGACGTGTCGATGTAACGCAAAAATTTACGAATTTTTTACTATTCAGAACTGCAAATTATAAAACTGATTTTGAGCTATACGTGCATTGCCCTGATATTTGGGTTGATAAGTTCAAAATTTTAATCAAAATTCTTGAAACTTTAGTTTTCAAAAACGCAATTAAAAAATAAGTTTCCAAAATTCAAAATCCCTGTTAATTTCGCAAATTCTATTTTGTGGTACTTAGATACTTCGTTTTTTATAATATGTTCTACCATTTTTAAATTTTGTAGCCTGAATTTATTTATGCGTTGAAAATTCAAATTTTGAATCCGTTTCAGTTTAACTCAGAAATATCAGATGCGAGTTTTTACTTCTGAAGTTTAAATTTTAGTTTTTAATTTACCCTCTCAACAATGTGACTTTACAGTCTTAAAAGTTAATATTTGAAAAAACATCAATTTACAGGTTCCAAAATTTTAATTTTTGAAATTTATAGAAAAATGCATCTTTTTCATTCGAAAACTGTTTTTAGAAATAAATTCCTTCGGTGATCAAATTTGTATGTATGTATGTATGTACTAGGGTGGCCCTTAATTATGGTTGAAACAAATTTTGACCGGGTCACCCCCCAAATCGATTCCAAAAAAATTAAAAGTAATTTTAAGATTTACCACACCTCCAAATTCTAACATTAAGGGGTGCCCCAAGGAGCCTGCATTTTCCCATTTAAATAGCATAGGCTTTCAGCACACTTCTGGTTTTTATTTTTTTACAAAAGTATGTGTGTCTGAAAAAATCCGGAGAGTGCTGCGATTCATTGCTTACTGATGCCCCTTTCACGGAAAAAATCATGGGAGCCAGGTGTCATATCTTAACAACTCCTTACAACCGAGAAAAACGACAATATTTTAAAAATACCACTTTCTTCACCCCCCATTTATTTGCTTAAGATATGACACTTGGCTCCCATATTTTTTCCATGAAAGGGGCATCAGTGAGCAATGAATCGGAGCACTCCCCGGATTTTTTCAGACACACATACTTTTGTAAAAAAATAAAAACCAGAAGTGTGCTGAAAGCCTATGCTATTAAAATGGGAAAATGCAGGCTCCTTGGGGCACCCCTTAACGTTGGAATTTGGAGGTCTGGTAAATCTTAAAATTACGTTTTATTTTTTTAGAATCGATTTGGGGGGGTGACCCGGTCAAAATTTGTTTCAACCATAATTAAGGGCCACCCTAGTATGTACGTATATGTATTGAGATGATATTTAATTTGGATGCGTATAATTAAAGAATATATTATTTTTGAGTTATTGACGAAAGTATTATTTTGCAAAGATTGGCAATGCAGCTTTTTTTTAATTATAAAAGATTGTAATATAAATTTTAAGGTAGCTAGATTAAATTTAAGTTATTATAGTAATCATTGTTAGGAAATAATTAGCTAAATTCAGTAGTCGTAGAAACGTAAAATAAGTTATTTTAGTAACTTTGTAAATAGTCGTTATAGTGAAAAACAAATGTGAGAAAAAATATCCTAGCGATAGAAAAAACAATTTTAGAAAAAAAATTGATATTTTGCATTCGAAAGGGGAACAACGACATAAAGTTGCTCGTCCCAAAAGAACAAGTATCAAACAAATAATTAACTATAAATATTTTTAGTTAACAATAACAAGAATCAGTATTGAATTAAAAGAAAGTGAATTTGAAGAAAAATCAAGTGAAGAGTAAACTTCAAGCAAAATCAATTCAAGCAAAAGCGAGTCAAGCAAAATCAATTCGAGCAGAAGTAATTTGAGGAAAAGCAATTCCAGCGGAAGCAAGTCAAGCAGAAGCAATTCCAGCGGAAGTGAGTCAAGCAGAGAAAAATTGGATTTTGAGTTTCTGGAATAAAGAAATTTTGGGAAAGAAGAGGAAGTTAAAAGTAAATAGTGAGTGTATAAAAACATAATTTTAAGATAATTTTAAGGTAGGGCTGATAGGGCGAAAAAGATAATAAAAGAAAAATCTACATTATAAAAATTTGAGTAAAGTTTTATTTTGGTTAATTAAATATAAATTTGAACATACAATGAACCTACATAACGACCCATGAGATGAGTTCTCTGAAAGTAAACTAAACTAAAGAGCAAAGTAAAATATAAAAAAAAAATGTCGTATCCAACGTAAGTAGTGTACGTGGTTCAGTACAGAATGTATTTTAACTAACTTTAACCCTTAACAGTTTTGTCCGTAAAACATTTAAAATTTTAATATCGCAAAAGTGGACGTCAGTGTCACACCCTTAATAGTTCTCTTGAAGTTCTAAAATTCGATTGCACTTGGTGGTTAAAAGTTCGCTGCCCGGAAAGTTCCATACATTTATAATGCAAAAAGCTTCGGTTTTTCTTTCAATTTTAGAGGACGCTTCAGAGGAAAAATTACCACTAAAATTTTAACTACCCCAATTATTCTTTGGCGTGGTAAAAATGCCTTCGTAAGACTTCTAGATTTTCTTTTTTAAAAATTAATCGCGATAACAATGAATGGTTTAATGTCAGACGACAAACGAGGGTAATTTTTTTTTCATTAAAAGAAGTTAATGTTTGTCAGTTTCAAACTAAAAAGCGGGTGTAAGATAATGAAAGGGCAAATTTAAATGAAAACTCAAACGCTGAATTGACTAAAAACTGAAAGGTTTACAGATAACAGCTAATTTGCTTCAAAGGAATATTTCAAAGTAAGTTAAGCTATTTGTCATTAATTCCATGAACTCATGAAATTTGTTACTGTAATCGACTCTCAAAAATTGCAGATTGTTTTAACAAACTCACCCAACTCTCACTGTGAAGAACAGTTGTTGATAAATAAATAATTAAGGACCGCTTACCTGAAAAAAAAGAAAAATATTATTTACAAGTTTCAGAACTTATGTCAAAAAGGACGAATTTTGTACTTTTTATGCACAAACAATTCTTACAAAACTACAATTACACGTGCACCGTCGGATTTCAAACTAAAATATTACTTTGTAAACTGTAGATGTTCGATAGTTTGTACGAAAACGGATTTGTTAGAAAAGGGCGCTGAAACTTTTACGTTATTAAAACTTCCTGGTTTTCTAACTTTTTAAGTCTTCGATACGAGAACGAAATGCACTTCTACTGAATTACTTTTAGTTATGAGGTTATGACAGATACAACCAGCTTTTATAACATTTTTTCCTTTTACTACTTCTTAATTTTTATTTAAAAAAAGCTGCACTTCTCCGTCGGTCAAAATCGGGTGTAATTTCTCTTTTTTATAATTAGCATCTGAAAAGAGTTCATTTCCCCTAATTAACACCTGGGAAACGCATAAATACATTCAGACAAGCGTAATTCCGCCATGAAAACACCGCCGAAAAAGGATTAACCAAAAAGGAAGAGGGATTTACACAAAAAAACTAAAAAGCAAGAGGGAAATAATTAAGTTGACAGATATAACGCTTCAGGAATTTATTTTACCCTTTTGGATAATAAACTCCCATTAACTCACTTAACATTTAGCACATTACGATTTTCTCCTAAATTACAGAACCTTCTAATAAAGTAGGTGCTAATTTGTCGTTTGGTTATTCAAGCGAAAATATACAACTAAACGTTCTTAAAATGTATTCTGAATATTTTTGGTTGTCAAAATCGGATTGTTTTTGGAATTTCCATATTTCGCGATTTTCCGAGGTAACCTTAAAATTTTCAGGAAAATCCGGGCAAATGTATAAGAATAAAAGATTCCGATTTTACTTTGTTCATAAAAGTGGAAACTCTAAAATCTTCCGACGGATTGTTCCTAGACTACTGAAAGTACTTCCCAATTTATCAAGGATATTTAGATAATTTTGCCCCTAAAGAATACATTCCTCTTGTTTACAACATTGGTGGTATAAGTATCGATATCGATTGTTAAAATCTCAGGAAGCATAGCTAAAAATACAAGCAGCTAAACAAAGCACCCCCATGAGGATCACTTACGATACAGGAACAACCCCTATAATTAGAAATTTGCTATGTATATATCATTCTGTAACCTGCACGTTCGAATATGCTTTATCTGTGACACGAGCTACGATAATACTGTAACTCCTTTAATAGAAGCTATGATAAAACCTATCAATATTTTGACGCCGCTTTGAATAACCTAGCCTTGACTTAGTTTATAAGTTACTCTACGCTTATCTGCGATTATTTATATTTTTGATGTGGAACGTACTTCTCAATTAGGTATATTTTCTTATTAGATTAAAAAACTAAAAATATATTAAGCCTAAACTTTATACTAACTTAAAAATGCCATTAATAATTCAAAATAAAGGAATTTGAATTGATTTTTGAAGTCAATAAAAGGCAACAAATAAAAAAATACGCGAAGAACATTAATAACATCCAAACTACAAAACTTTTCAAAAGTTACACAAAAAAGGGCAGGTTGTTAAACAAAATTTAAACTTTAATCTTCGAGAAGACCTTAAGTGCTGAATATAAAATAATCAGGCATACAAAGGTTTTTACGAAACGTGCAATTCACTAGTTACTAAAATAAGGCCTGAAAATAAATTTAGAAAGATCAAATGGAAAACGATATATCCACGAAATTATTCAAAAATGAATTTTTTTACATTTTTTGTAGACAAGAAACTAGCCAGAAAAAACATTCAAATAATATTGAAACCAAATATGTATTTTGTTGAATTAGGCTGCTTCCATCCTCGGTTAAAAATTTTCTTGATAAAGCTGGCCGCAGTTAGGCCCTGCAGATTGTGATTGTGTACCTATTCCCCAAGTTACAACAGTAAAGTTGACTGGACAGTATTACCAAAGGTGTATTCTTCATCAAATTATCAAAGGAGGCACTCTTTATGCTTTTACATGATTATTTAGACTTCTTCCACTGTATTTAGGCTTTGCCTGTTTTTCCATTAACACTAGTCTTCTCTTGCTGGGACTTCTGATCTACCCAGCGCAGCGTTTGGGAGGTCTTTCGGGTTGTCTCTTGCTGCTTGGCTTCTGGTTTTTTGCCATCTTCGGTATTCGTTCGTTCGTCATTCTTTCAACGTGGACCTCCCATTCTTTACACCTTATTTTTACAAATTTGGCTATATCTTGTATATTGCATTGGCGCGTATTTCTTCATTAGGCACTCTGTCTCTTATCCAAAGTCTTGTAATGGTTCTGAACGTTATTATGTCACCGCTCCTTAGTAGATTTGTCTTGCTGGTTTCCGCTCTTGTTTCAGCTGCGTAGGTGATGACAGGTTTAACAACACTTTTGTATATTTTTACTTTATTTTTCTTATTCCTGTATTTATTTTTCCAAAACACATCGCCGAGGTATATCGATATTTTTGCCCTCTAAAGCTAGGTTCATGCACTAGCGATTCGCGATTTGCGGAATGCGATTGTTTTTCACCAGCTAATTCACGCAGCAGCGATTTCACTCGCAGAAAGTGCTAACTTTTCATGAACGAACAGGGTGTTTTGTAGGTTGATAGAGGTACTTTGACAATTCTGACATATCGTTTCTTGTTGTATGTTCATGTTTCAGCAAATATAAACAACAGTATTGGTTTTTAACAGAATTCGTGCACACAATTAAAGACAACCAACGTATTCTGTGCACCCAACACAACTATTTTAAAGTTATGTTAAAAACGTGTTCTACAATCAACAATGCGTCGATGAACGCATGCACAGTTCAGAATATAACCAGCGGATTTCGCAAAATATAGAAATCGTTCCAAGTTCTGCGGAAATCGCAGAATCTTGAACTATTAGTAAATTGTCGCTTAAACTGCGTTCAAATTTAACCAATCAGAACAAAAATCGCAATCCGGAAATCGCGAATCGCTAGTGCATGAACCTAGCTTAAATGCTTGCTTCTGCACTTCTCCGCTGAGATTTCTATTATTGGATATTTCTACTTCCAGATAATTAAAGCTCGTTACTTCTTCAATGATAGTGCCTTCTATTTCTAGCTTGCATCGTATGGGATCTCTAGCTATGGTCATACATTTAGTTTAATCTTTTGATACTAGCATATTCCACTCATTTGTGCTTATAAAAAATTGATGCAATAGGGGTTGAAGACTATTTTGATTGTCAAAAAACTATGTATATCTAAAGCAATAGTAGCGAAGCACCATTATGCAGAAATTAAAATTAAGCTGTCACTATTATACTGTCCAATTTCGCTCCCAACGTAACAAACCAAAATCATGACCAACCTCTGTCCAAATAAGAAGTGAACGGTGTATGGTTAGGATGTAGAAAAACCAAGCTTAAAACCTATTACAAACCTAAGAAACCAACATAATCAAAGACAATTGAGTATAATAAAGACCACAGAAATTTTTCTCTAAAAAAAGAGGAAAGGGGGCGAACGAATATCCGATATGTGTGTATTGTGTGTAATCGTTTACCTCTTATACCTTTCGGTGTTGAGGCTGGTGCGTTAGCGTATGTGGTCTTACGCGTGAAATGCACAATCCGGCCCGCATGCGAGTCACGTGATTGGTGCGCCGTTTTTTGCCTGCATACAGCACCATGTGTATAGTGTATGTGTGTGTACGTATAGAACCTTGTTACTCTACCTCGTAGGTCTGTATTCGGAGGAGAGCGTCGTTAATTAGGTGCCCAACGACGAATGGTCACCAGAGCTCGATACCGATCTCCGGGAAAACTTGCACCCAGCGAGATTCGAACCGGGGACTAGCGTAACGCTAGCCTGACGCTCTTACCACTGCGCCACCCTGGCCCTCTACGAATATCCGATATACGAAAACTAAAAGCATTTAAATCCGTGTAATGAAGGAATCCGAATGAGGGTGTATATAAAACCGCTTTGAGCTTTAGGCACGACAAAATTGCGGGAACAGAAAACAAATTTTCTGTGCTCCCCTTTTTATATGCATCGATCAGATTGACTACAAAATTAGTTCAAAACAAACGCTCGGTAAATTTTAAAAAACCAAAGAAAAATAGATTTCCATTTAGACACAACCAAGTAGTAATCTCTGTTATTTCCCATCGTTTCCCACGCACCGGTTTTGATTTTCGGGTTGCCTCAAAGGTTTTGTTAGTGCAGCGCAATTTCATGAATAGCGCAAGCATTGATAAAAAAAGAGATTCGCACGAATGCATAGATATTCCGTTATAGAAATTTGCATAATGCAATCATCAAGCTATTTTGCACAAAAGCAGTACGACGCGAATGACATAGCATTTAATTCATATGCTAAATAACGCAAATCCTGTCCTGGCACCTGTGTAAGCAAGGTTTACTTTAAATGGGAGCTGTCTTCGTATATTATTGCCAAATTTATGCGTTACGTGGGGTGCAGAAAGAACAGAACTCGTTCAATAATTTCATTCTAGTTATGCATCGTACTCAGATTAGTTTTGCAGGCAGACACTTCTCACTGATTGAGTTAACTGATCATGCTACACACAAGCTATTACTTTAAGCGGTATCATTTTGGTGATGTGTAAATATGCATTCTTCCTCTGGTATGGCTCTATTTCTTTTTATTTAATTATACTTGATTTTAGCCAGTATCTTAATTTACCTATGTATGAGCCTGTTACGCAATTTCTGTTTTTTCCACATTCATGTAATACTTCTACATAAATACGTACTATTCAAATTGAAAGAACTTCAGAAATAAATAAAGTACCAAAACACCTAAGTAGATTGCCAAATAAAACTATTGCCCTGCGTAGAATCCTCACTAAACTTTCCGTAGCTACAAAGACGTTGCTTTTAGCTTTCCCAAAAAAAATATGTGTTCTATGGACTTATAAAGAATCAGGTGGAAGGTTTGCAGTTTATATTAAATTTAAATAGAAGCAGCGCCCCGAAAAAAATAGTTTAACAACCTATTAGCAGTGACTAAAATTGGGAAAATCCTTAAAATGTATTTTCAAAAAGTTCTTCGTTTGTTTATTTAAATTAGTAGGTCAAACATTTTAATATTACTGCCCAACTAAAACACAATGTTTACCTGATAAAAATCAATAAGTTATTTATAGCATTCCCAGGGCAACTTGTTTATAAAATACATTAAAATCCTTAAATTTTGTTCGGCTTTATTTTGCAAAACATTTCGCTATGAAAAACTGGTTTGCGCACAATTTCAAAGAGTTAAATTAAATGTTTGCGTATTTCAGAAATTGTACGTACGTCAATCGTATTCTCTACTGAAGTAATCTCAACACCGTTGTTTCCAATTCTAAAATAGACCAAACAACACGTACGTTGAGAAAATTAAATTACACCATTCATTCAACACAGCACTGAGCACAGCGTTCAATTAAAGCTTGTAAACTTTATAATCACCTATCAAGCTTAACAATACGATTAATTCGGAATATTCGAGTTTTTACCCCTCATTTAATTATTATGTTTCGAATGTTTTGCTACGTAATCAAATTTCTGTACAAAACGAGATTTATGGGAGATAACTGCGATTATTTACTCAATAGCCAGAGTATAAACCCCCACAAAGTACGATCGCTTGGCAACGAACCCTAATGAATTATACTTCAATACCGAATGTAATTACAGCATTACCATATTCCTGATTAACTATTTCGCGTTCGAATATTCGGAGTAAATAAACAAGTGACGGAAAGTCATTCTCATGTTGAGAATTCTCATTAAGTAATGATCTGCATTGAGTGCTGTTTATTAATTTCTCGAAAAGCTTTGAATTTGTAAAGCTTATATTCAGGTTGTGCTTAGTAATGAAAGATAATAATCAGATATTTTGAGAATAAACTTAAATGGTTATAAGCTGATTGGTATACATAATAATTTATATGCGATTTCTTGAGTTAATTCTCAATAAGTTACCTTTAAATAAGACTGATTTTCTGTTTAATAAATAATTTTTGGTTCTTTTATTTTTAGTAAATTGCAAACTTCCAAACATGGAAAATCAGAAAAAAAATCAAATTTAAACATGAAGTAGAAGTCTTAGAGAACTTCAGATTTAATTAAATATAATTTGAAAACGACGATTAAACAGATTTGTTTTAAACACAAATTAATAAGAAGAGAAAGCTCTTAAAATCAAAAGCATGTCAAGTTTAAATGGAACGAATTTTCTAAGTGACAACCCTCGTCAACTTATAAAATAATATATAATTAAATTTAATTGCTTCAGTTCGCTGTGATTAATTATTTATTGGTTTAACGGAATGAAAACCCCCTCCAAACGTATTTATAAAATGCAGAATTTTGCCAAAACTTACAAATTTACAAAACTGGGTGGTCTCTCTAACCAAAGCCAATTTTTGTATCCAACTATCTCGTTGCCAATGTGATTTATAATAACCAGCAATAATCGTTGAGGTTGTGCCTCCACAATTTTCCTAAAAAATATAATTAAAACCAAATCGAATATTTATATTTAATTATGTCTTTATTTGGTTAGAGATAATTATCATCATTAAACGCCTACGATTTATTAAGTTTAAAGCTTCTACTTTAAAAATGATTTATTATTTTTAATGATTTTGTCAGAAAACTTAACAAAATAGAGAAGCCTCTTCAAGTAAGACTATTTTTAGAGAGCAATTTTACGTTGTCAGGGCTTTGAAGAAAATATCCGAGGTTTATAGAAAAGAATAATTCAGGGTGGAATTTTCACCGAATACAGATTGAATTAAAGAGCAGAATGAGTCTCTTAACTTTTGACATTTTTGCCCCTGAAATTCAAAGGTCAAATATTGAACCGCTACTGAACTTCTACGAAACCACGTTAAGGGAAAAATTAAATATCACAATCTGCAAATTAAATAGCTTTGCTTACAAGAAGGATTTTTGAAAGAAAAATTAAATTTTAACATTCAGGAGAGAAAGAAAATGCCTATAACATAAATTAATTATTCTGATTTACATTTAAACCTCTAAAATTCATAAAAAGTTGAGTTAATAAAACTTGCAATACTTTGTGCTGAAGTTTAAGATCTTCCGTATTGTAGCGACACACGTCATTGGGAAGCGAATGCCCAGAATATCATACATAAAAATGCGTCCCGGCAAGTCAAGTCGAGTCTACGAGAAATCCTGAGCTGCGACAATATGCGGCACTTGCAGTTTAAAATCAGTACAAGTGATATAAATAAACATTCAGTGTAAATAAATCAGACTGAGTTAGTGTTTAGTTTTGATATCTTATTCTTATAAATTAGTATACAGGGTGCATACAAATTGGCGCAAAAGCTCCAGGTAGCGATATTCCTTGCACAATTCTGAGTCGAAAACCTTAATACAAAAATGTTGTATCATGCTTCCCGTGCCCTTACGAACCATTTGAAAGAAACGTACATTTGGCAACATTGAATCCATCCCACACATGGTATTCATAATTAAAGCATGGTATCTTAGGATACAGCGTTGGAGTTGTTAAATAGTTATTTGTATGCTAAGGCCGCGAAATTCCATTTTAGCGTACCGAGAGAAAAATTCAATACCTCAGAATGAAAAGTGGATAAAAACCAAAAACCTAGTTTTACAGGAAAGACAAAAAACAGTTTTCGTCAAGAACAACGCAATATTAATATATATTTTTTGGAAATTGTAGATTGTTTTACTTATTCGTAATGATCTATCATGAAATTATTGTAAAAAAAAGTAATCTTAGCGTGTTTTCTTTCTTTTTTAATTTTGGATATAAACCGTTTTCATTCTCATTTACCTCTTTTTGTTTAAATTAAGTAAGTTTGCACACTTAATACTAGGTTTTTTTAATTAAAACACTACAAAGGAAAAAATAAAGATTTCAATATTATCAAACGTATAATTAATATACAGGGTATGTCACGACGACCGTCGATTAGGCGTTTCGTGAGAGAAACTTATAGTACATAAATGAAAATTTGTAAAATAGGGTTTTTAGGATATAAAAATTGATTGAAAATATTTTTAAGATTCCACATCTTCCGGTTATACCGGAAGTAGACACTAACTTCATTATTTCAAATAGCACCCTGTATATTTTTAGATATTCAGCATCGTCTTTCAACGGCGAGTGCAATGATATAGCACTATTATAGGAGTCTATCGCTAACATTTCAGCGGTTATTCAATTGTTTTTAAAAAATCTTACTTTGGACGAACGCCACTGCGAGATTAGTTCGAAAAAAGGGTTCTTTTTCGGGGTTGAATTTAAGGACTTTATCATCCATGAAATAGCTAGGACCATTCGACTCTAGCGTTTACTAGCATACAGGGTGATCGAAAAATGCTGACCTCGATTTTTCTCAGGGCTTTTAAATGGAACGCCCCTATTCGATATTACAGTTAGATAGGCACTGTCATAAGTTTTCATAAAATACCCAACTTAATAGTTCTGGAATTAATAAGCAGGAAGATACTGAATTTCAAAATGTTGATGTTATCGGCTCGTATCTCAGCTTTTCTATTGCATATAAATTCTTTTTCTACCTTAGGAAAACTATTAGGTAAAAACCCCGTCTTCAAAAAAATTATAAAATATAAGTTTTTATTTGAAAAATTGAGTTTTTCATGTTTTATTGCATCCACAGTCAAGAAAAAAGAAAAAACTAAGAAACTAACATATGAGCCGATAACGTCAAAAATTTGAAATGTTGAAATTTGAATTTTAATAACTTCATACTTATTAATATTATAGACCTATCAAGTTGGGTATTTTATGAAAGCTGTATTTGTAATAACGAAGTTAGTGTCTACTTCTGGTATCACTGGTAGTTGTGCAATGTTACAAATATTTTCAATCAATTTTTAATATACCAAAACCCTATTTTACAAATGTTCATTCATGTACTATAAGTTTTTCTCAAGCAACGTCTAATGGACGGTCGTCGTGGCATGCCCTGTATAGTTTAGTCCGTATCTGAACCTGCTGAGTCTTCAGTCTCTTCTACAGCTTCTATATCATTTTAGCATACGTAGAATTAAATGGAAATTCCAAAAATGTATAAATATACAGGGTGTTCCATTTAAAATAACAAAGTTCATGTTAATTATGGCAAAACTGGAAGTGACAGAAACTTGTGTTCTATGTCAAAAAATGCCATTTAAAGAATATATTATATATACCAAATTTGATTTTGAAATCGTAAAATATAATTTGAAAAATAGGGGTGCCCTAGGTTTCATTGACACCCGATATTGTCTGTCTGGCGAACAACTAAATGGATAAGGTATATTTCCGCAAGGAAAGAATAATACAATTTGAAGGGAAAATATAACAAAAAACTAAAAACGCACAAGGTGGGACGGGAAACAAATAAGACGGAGACGGCAAGTCAAGGTAATCGAAAATCGGATTTAACGAATCAAATAGAAAAGCAGGAAAAATACAAAATAAATGTAGTTAAAAACACAACTGCAGGATAAGTTTATTTGTAGCAACATGGAATGTAAGAGGAACATATGAGGAAGGCGCACTAAAAAAATTGATAAGAGAAATTTCAAAATATAGATTGGACATCATAGCATTATAGGAAACCAAGTAGAAAAGAAACGAAGTAATGGAAATAGATAACTACACTTTCTTAAAAAGTGGAGGTGAAAATAGACGGTTAGGGACAGGATTTCTTATAAGCAAAAGGTTAAAACAGGCAATAATAAATTTTAAGCCAGTATCGGAAAGGATTTCCACTAAAAGGCCCCCATTCACGTTGAGATCTGTATCGATACAAGTGGCGATACATGTATCTGAGATTTGTATCAAGTATCAGTACAACCATACACAGTGAGACCGAATCATGAAACATCAGTTTAGTTCAAAACGCCAGACTGAAATTTTCCTCTCGAACCTGTGTTTGTAGCAGTTGCAGTAGCATTGTCGGAATCTTTAAAGAAAAAAAGACACCGAAAAAGAATAAGGACAAAGCAATGATTGCGTGAGAAAAACAAGTACATATACTGTTTTAAATTTACTTCAGGAACTAAAACGATTTCAAAAACTATTTGCGAATGGATGATACGCTGTATGATGCCGAACATCAAGCAAATAGGTCCATTTAAGGTGGTAAGTCAGTTCATCTATCTTGGGTCGTCTCTAATATCAATGAAGGTGGTAACACTCATGAAATCAGAAGAAGATGCGAGATGGCAAGAAGTACAATTCGAAATTTACAGAAGATCTGGAAGGACAGGGACATAACACTGGACACAAAGAAACAGAGAATGAAAACTTTAGTCTTTCCAGTTTTACTATATTCCGCTGAAACATGGGCCATAAAAGAACAAGACCTCAAGCGCAGTGATTCTTTTGAACTTTGGTGCTGGAGACGAATTCTCCGCATTCCATGGACTGCCAGACGAACAAACGCATCTGTTATCCAAGAAATTAATGAACTCACAAGGATATCCCAAATTGTTCATGAACGAATGTTAAGATTCTTCGGCCATATTGAACGTAGGGATGACAATAACCTAGAAAGATTGGTGGTACAGGGACGAATGGAGGGTTCATGATCACGCGGCGGATCTCCAAAAAGATGGACAGACCAAATTAAAGACCTAACTGGTACATCTCTTCAGAATGCAACCAAAAAAGCCAGAAACAGAGACCGTTGGCGAAAAGTAGTCCGAAAAGTTCGCAAATGAAACTAGTTTCCATAGGTCACGACTCCTCTGTAAAGAGAAATACGAAGAAGAAGTAGAAGAAGAAGAAGAAGACACACTGTGTAGGAATCTATTGGGAATAGTAAAACAAAGAATTGAAAAACAGAATACTGTCATGAGAGTAGCAGTAAGTGAGGAAGAAAGACTGATGGTGACTTTACGATACTTGGCCATCAGAAGATGCTCCACTCTTCAATGAAGCCACAACTTTTTTGAGCTCTCTTCGGACAGCACAACGAAAGATATGCATTTTTTTGGTAACAAAACTGCGATCTGCGTTAGGGTACCTAATCTTACACTTTTCAACCAAGTTGTACTGTTGTCGTTTCACGAAGTGGTGTATTTGAGTAGTCTTTCGACTTAGAATTCCACAAACACGAATATAACATACATAGGTATTCAAAAACTCTTACCAAAAATCTCGATCTGCAGACATGATTTAATTAATTTTATTCACGCGATACAATGATACTGGCCCACACACGTTGAAACATGGTATCAGTTGCACGCTCGCGGTATCGATGTTTCACGACAGTGATACATACGTCGATACCAGCTGATACTGATACATCGATACCGAGACAGTCACATACACGTTGAGATTTGTATCGCGATACTGATACTTGATACATGTATCGATACAGATCTCAACGTGAATGGGGGCCTTTTAGACTAAGGGCAGATACCAGAAAATAACGATTATAAACGTTCACACACAGCTGGATATAAAAGAAGAATTTTATGATAGATTAGAAATGAAATATGAAAGTGTACCAAGGTATGATCTGAAAATAGTATTAGGCGATTTTAATGCACAAATAGGAAAAGAAGAAATTTATAGACCTACAATAGGAAAGTACAGTAAACATTCCAGGAGCAATGAAAATGGCAAAATTTTAATTGATTTTGCAAGAAGAAGAAATATGAAGATAAAGAGTACATATTTTGAGCATAAAGACATTTACAATGGAACATGGATCTCACCAGACCAAAGTTACACAAACCAAATAGATCATGCGCTAATGGAAAATAAGGGAGAAAGATACATCACGAATGTAAGAAGTTACAGAGGACCAGATGCAGATTCAGGCCACTTTATGGTTGGAGTAAAAGTAAAACAAATAATATCATAAGATCTATCCGACGTCTGAAAGAATATAATATTAATTTGCAAAATTTAGATACACATTACTCTATGCATCGTTTACCTCGCCACAGATTATTTATAGTATTACTACACAAGGCACAACATTAAAATAATGAATTATTTCTTTTTTAGACACATAAAAACGTTTAGAATGAGAATTGGACATATCCGGATTTAACCACTTGTCATTCTCATTTGTTAGTTGTGTTCAACTTTGGATATAACAAAACGCTCTCTGTTAATCAGTAACATAAGCGAATTTGTCCATCTTTCACATTAAACGATGCGGCTCTGTTAGGAGAGTCGAAAACTGTTCAAAACCAAAAATTGGCAAAAATGGTTTTTATCCACTTTTCATTCTCATGCCTTCAATTGTCGCCGAGGCCGCTTGCGGCCGAGGCAAGACAATCTCGAGGGCGCTAAAGAATTTCGCGGCCGAAGTATACACAACATTTTTTGTGCAGCCGTAAAAAATACATAATAAAACTGACATTTTCATATGTCAACTCTCATGTGTCAAATAAGTGACGTTTAGTTTAACGGCCGTTACTAAGGGTAACGGCCGTTAAAATATTTCGCGGCCGTTACTAAGGGTAAGGCCGCGAAATCGGATTTCGCGTCCTGTATTGCGTACGCGAAATGACCACTTCGCGTCCGGCTGCACAAAAACTAAATTTTCGTCATTTTACTCGTTGGTAATAGCAGATGGATAGGCTTAAGACCTTCAATAATTGAAGGTGCCACTAGAGAGATAAAATTAAGTTCAGAAATTATTTATTTTGAACATAATACATTCCAAAAGTTTTAAATTAGGATTTTATTTTGTGATTCAATTTTGGGCATTTTTGCGTAGTCGATCAACACCACTATTGTCTAACCTAACATACTAATTTACACTAACTGTTCGAACTGAAAACCATCTGTTTCCAAACATAGTCGTAATCTTTTTGGTATTGTTTACATTACCCGCTCCAGCTTATCAGGTGTAATTTCTAATATTGCTGCGGCAATTCTGTTTTTAACCTCATCAACGTTTTTTGGAGGTGTGGCATAAACTTTTTCTTTAATGAAACCTCAAATAAAGAAGTCCAATGGATTGAAATCTGGGGATCTCGCCGGCCATAAAATGGGTCCATTGCGACCAATCCATCTCCCTGGGTAGTAGTCATCCAACCACTCTCTTACATTAAGAGCAAAATGAGCAGGAGCTCCATCATTCATAAATAACATATTTGGTCGTATATTCAATGGTATCTCATCAATCACTTGTTCCAAAACATTAAGATATTCATTGACATTAAGGCGGTTCGGTAAGTAAATTGGTCCAACAACTCTCTGATTTATGATGCCTAGCCAAACATTTACAGAAAACGTTCTTTGGTGACCAAATTCACGAAACTCGTGCGGGTTTTCATCAGCCTAATAATGGGTATTGTGTGTATTGAACACGCCATCTCGAGTAAACATACACTCGTCGCTCCAAAGAATACGTCTCAAAAAGCCATCTTCGTCACGAATTCTATTTAAAATAGTGTTGTAAAAGTCAGATCGAGCAATGTTATCATTTTCATAGAGGGGCTGCACTTTGGAAACATGATATGGATGTAGTAGGTTTTCTTGTAGTACCTTATGAACGGTCATATGACTGGGAACATTTAATGTTACAGCTACTTGTCGGGTACTGACATAGAGACCTCCTTCTACTGCATTTAAAATCTGCTCTCCCAGTTGAATCGTACGCCTTGCTCTTGGTCGACCGGTGTCTCTAGTTCTTCGGATAAATGAACCAGTTTCACGAACACGCTCATTTAGCCTTCGGAATACGTTTGCAGTAGGATCTCTCCGGTTAGGAAAACGCGCGCGATATTCTCGTTCTGACATGTTACAGTTTCCCTCACAAAACCCATATACTATGTACATATCAGCATACTCATTAAAAGTGAAATCCATTCTTTAAGTATACCAAACAAGATAACAAAACAAGTAATACGCAAAACAGGGATGACGCAAAATTAGCACAAACCAGTAAAGAAGATAACGAATAAAACACAAAAAACGCAAAACTTACGAGATGACACGAAGTTACAAAGCCGAATTAGAAACAGTTTTGTGAACGTCAAACTTTGACAATACAAGGGCGTTTGGCAGTTAGCTGTACAGTGTTGTCATACGTTTTTTTTAACGGACACACCCAAATGAATAAATGTTAAGATTAAAGTTTCAGGGTTGAAAGACAATTATATGCAAAAATTATTTTTATAACGTTCTCTTATTTCAACTTGTAATCTTTTATTCAACAGATCATTAAATAATAATGCTTATTTCAAAACTGAACATTGAGACTTTGAGGACCTCGTGAAGACAGGGGAAGAATGGTACATCATTCTAGTATGTATTAAGGTTTTCGACTCAGAATTGTACAAGGAATATCGCTACCTGGAGCTTTTGCGCCATTTTGTATACACCCTGTATAAGTGTTATTGTAATTATTTAAATTAATAAAAAGAATCCCCAAGACCCAAATACCATAAAGTATTGTTACAAAAGTTGGGCCCAACTAAAAGAAATTAAGTTGACGTAACGGTGGTTAAGTTCATGTTCAACCAAGCCTAAAATTGTTGTTTTGGAGGTACATCACGAATGTACAAAGTTTATCAAAATATTTCTAACGGCATTATTTGGTTAACACACGAAAATTAATCAGAAATAGTGCAAATAGAACTCTCAAAATTGAAAACTTTCAGAATTTCCTCCTTAAAATTTCCTAAACCTACAGATTTCGGAAAAACCAGTATTTTGAGAAATAAAAAAAATTAAATATTAAATTTGCAAAATACGAAACAATTCCAAAATTCATTTTAATAAATCAACCTTAATAATTTCGTAGATCACAATCACTGTATTTTATGAAGACCTCTATACTAGCAAGCTGATCAACTAAATTGGTAGTTTTATTAACAAACCGTCTTCATTATATTCAGGGACAGCGTTATTTACTCCAAAGTGAACACTTACGTAGAAAGCACAACTTTCTAGAAAACACTTTCAGTATGAAACTGTAAAACTAATTAAGTTTAAATCACCAAATTAACCCATTTGAAAATTAATCGCGTACTCAATAATTTATTTCTATTGCACCGGAAACTCTACGTAATTCGAATCTTAGTGATCCATCCACAAATAATAAAATTGCTATTTATTTCCGACCACATCCACCTGACAATGTTAGAATATTAATGTCTTGTGGTTATGATTCACTAGCTCGGTTAATGTGTAGACAAGGTCACATTGTTTGTGCAATTAGCAAAACAGAGAATTACAATTATAAAACAAATTATTATCATCAGTGTACTGGGATGAAGATCGAGCACAAGCGAACTATTTTTTAAACGTAGAAGGCGCCACGCTAACAAGTTTATGCAAAACCGATTGTTTCTTAAGTAGTGGGCGGGTGAATGTTAGACATATCCTGCAGGGTCTTATGCTAATAGTTGTTAGAAAATACCTTTTCGAACAACTTAATCCAACAATCGATCGATTTGTTTGACGGCTTTCGAAGGCTCGAGTTAACGAGAGGTTAACCCCCTAGATTTAAGGGTGTATCTTGGATTCAGAAGTGTATTGAATTTCACTGGGGTTGGAAATTTAGTGGATCACATTCGGGTTAGTCCGATGTTTAACATATAATAGAATTGCCGCGGTTTTCGACCTTGTTACGAAAAAAGGTATAGAAGGATTGGTATTTTTATTTGGCTCGAATTACTTTTGATACAGTCTGACGATTTTTATCGGTAGTCGGGTGTTACGACTGTTGAACCTCAATTCGATAATATCCAAATTACGATTTTCATGTACCGTAATATTATAGGTGAATTGAAAAAGGATCGATTCGAATCCATTTTTATATGTTTCTCTTGGCAGTTTTAGATCGACAGTTTATCTAACTCGCATGTTTTTCTTAAGTTTGTGCAAAATTCATTTTAAAAATGTATTCCTAAAGGAATAAATCATTAAAAATTCGCTCTTTAAATCTAATCAAATCCTTTACGTTTTCCAAATACCTCCTGAAACGTAATCAGGTTTCATGAAAAATGAGATTAAAAGTCTTCAAATTTTTACAAAGCCATTCAATTATAATTCTTTAAAAATGTCGATTTGTTCTCTGTGCTTTTAAAGATCATAAAAGACAATACGAGAATTACAGGGGAATTGCACTATTAGATATAGTGTACAAAATATTGGCAACTTTAATAAAAGAAAAACTTAACACATATACAGAGGCGATCATAGGAGACTACCAATGCGGCTTCCGAAACAATAGATCCGTAACAGACCAGATTTTCGTCTTGTAGCAAATACAAGAAAATTTCTATGAACAGTATTTGCAGCGTTCATCGACTTTAAACAGGCCCCAGAAAATTAATTGCCTTGATAAAAATGACACTGCGGAATACCGAAAACATCGTAAAAATACATGACCAAAATTCAAACCCGTTTAAAGTAGGAAGGGGCTTGAGGCAGGGGGATCCATTGTCGTCATCATTATTTAACATGGCATTAGAAAAAATAGGACTAGACAGTGGAATAAACACGAAAGCAACTATATACAGTGTGTCCCAAATTCAATCCCCACCATTAGGATCTCGGAAACTATAAGAGCTACAAAGATGGTTAAATCGGGAAAGTTTTAGGAATTTTAATGCTCATTTTAAATCGCAGCCAACTTTGACCGTTTTCGAGATATCTTGGAAAACCAAAATTTGGAGTTTTCTGTTTTCCAAAATATCTCGGAAAGTATTAAGTTATTAGTTTCAAGATTTGAACATTGTGAAGGCACTTTTTTACGGAGAATCGGGTGGTACCATGTGGTTATATTTATGACACTTTGTTTCTATTCTATGAACAACTACTTTTGATTTTCATATGGACGCTATATTGAACTTTGTCGTAACTAAACTCATTATTTCTTAACTTGTTTCTTATTTCTCTTTTCAACGATGTGTCACACGTACGGAGTTTTTGAAGAAGAGCGGGAATAAAATACATTTTATCTTTATTCGTGTAGTACCTACTTTCGCCCATAAATCTATATTCTACTGTAGATCTTTCTCATTTTTTGCGTATATGACCAAATCATCTGCAAATGCACTTTCCGCTATCTCTACTATCCTCAAGTTCCTATATCCCACTTTTAGCTTCCTAATTTTTCCTTTTAACTCATTCATTATATCATCCATAACTATGTTGAACGGAGTAAATGAAAATAGTGAGTTAAAATTTGAGAAAGTGGACAGTTCTGTGGACCTTGGTTTTCATAATTCAAAAGAAAAATCAAATAATTAAGGAATTACCATTAATTACAACATGAAATAAGTACGCCTCAGCAGTCTAGTTCACTCTCGTGCTTTTAAAACCAAAAATTTCCCAAAATAGATAAAATTTTGGTCAGTTTAGTCAAATTCCCAAATATTCAAGAAATCTATGTAACTTGTTTAAAAAGTTCCTGAAGGTATGTCAAGAAGGCTCTACAATCCTCAAAAAATCTTTAGTTAGCCTGAACAAGTTGTAGAAATTGTGTGATTTTGTAAATATGATATATACAGTATAAAGTATAACGAAATTCCCTTTGCTCAATCATTTAATTAATCAATTCTTGAATTTTTACATTTATATATGTACTATACTAAATACTACTAGTACAAGGTGGCGCAAAATCAAGTCCCTGATTTGTTTTTTGTATAACAGTAGGGTTAATTAAAAAACACTCATTTTGTGAACCATAAATATTTATTTGAACTTTGAAACGTTGTTATGTTAGACACTAAAAATGGTATCAACCAAATGACTACCCCTAGCATT
Source organism: Melanotus villosus (assembly GCA_963082815.1). Lineage (NCBI taxonomy): Eukaryota > Metazoa > Arthropoda > Insecta > Coleoptera > Elateridae > Melanotus > Melanotus villosus. Next base: position 56,910,504 of record OY720418.1, on the reverse strand, counting down.
AATGCAAGAGTGCGCTCTTTTTAGGGCATTTTTCATTGCGTTCTCCAACATTTCCGGTGGTATGTTGGTGATTTCTTCCCGTATGTTGGCTTTTAATTCTTCTAGATTTTCAGGATTATTCACAAAAACTCGATCTTTGAGATAGATAGCCCCGTAAAAAGAAGTCGGGCACCGTTAAATCAGGTGATCTTGGCAAATACACCACATCGCCGTTTTTGGGGATAATACGTCCAGGAAACATTCTTCTCACAATTTTTACAATTTCTGCGCGTTCTTGAGGCGTATACCGATTCATAATGAATTTCCCAAGTGTCTACTTTTCAACTGACAAAGAAAATCTGACATAGTATGTCAACTAAAAACAAAATTATAGCGACTTCTCATAGGGGACTTGATTTTGCGGCACCTTGTATATGTCTAAGTATACAAAAACCTAAGCAATTAAATTGACAGCGCAACAATTTGAACTATTTTAAAGAAGCATAAAATTCGAATTCAACATCAAATTCAAAATGACACAAACATATGTCTTTTTGACCTTGTTGTTCATAACCTGATTCATCTTATTGTATAAGGTTGGTTGACGTAAACATTATAAACAGATGACCAATATTTCGTCTGTGTAAATTCAAATGTATCTACTGCATATTGTAAACAAAAACCCACTTGATCTGTTTTTATAAAATAAAATTAGGTGTAAAATTTATGGCATTTGTCCAATACAGTAAAAGGATGAGCGTTTGGATGAGGAAAAAGTGTACCTTTATTCAAACAACTTTAAGCAAATTTTGTTTATAATGATGCAGAATTTATATATTTTAACAACCGAAAGTAACCCTTACGAATTATACAGGATTATAAAGAAACCTTATACGATTTATTTAAAAATCTTTCATATTTAAAAATATGTATGGCCTTTTTTCCCTGAAAAATCGCACCAAAAATGGTAAATCTCAAGGTAAAACCCCAAATTGTTTCGTGCAAAGTGCGGTGTACTCCCGTCACTTTCGTGTATCAATATTCAGTAGTCGTAACTTGATATTTTCGTCCTGAATTCCGACAGCCTGGCCATTTTTCATGTATGCACACACCTATATACAATGTGAATATCCAAATGCAACGGTTGTGTTTGCACGTCGTGTGCATACACAACAGTTTTCCATGATTTAAACAGGCGTCGGAGGCTTTATTGGTTTTGCATTTAACACGTTGTTTATAAATGCGACATTGGGTCACCGAACTCGATTCTATATAAATTTTTTACCAGACTATTACTGTTAAATATTCATTTTATCCCATTAAACGATGATTATTGGTTACTATTATTGAGATGCGCTTGCGGTGCCTCATCTGTTTAACTGTTCATTGCGAATTTTAAATTCAGGATCGATAATTCAAATTAGAATTGAAATTTTGGCTTTAAATTTCAAGCATCTGAAAACTCTCTTAGTTTATTGAAAAATTACATTGATTTGTTTGATTTCCTTAAGTTATTCACGCCAGTTTAAATCTAGTTACTTAAAATATAAGCTTGCTTTAAAAAAAGACGTAGTCACAACTGGTAACTAAGGAAATGTTTGGTTTAAGTTTAAACCATTTTTTGGTTGGTACAAATGGCCCCCAAGAATTTAATATAAATTCAGTTAAAAATACAAATACATACATATGTATTACAAAATTTTTGAAAAACATATTATAACACTGTATAACAGGAAACTCTAAAAGAAACCACAAAAGAATCCGTTATTTACTGTTTCGAAATTTTCAAAACTAAATACAGGTTGGAAATTATAGGTAAGCTCATTGTTCAAGTTCTTCAGGTCAACCTTAATTGAAAAATTAATGAAGTTAGCAGCGTGAATGGTTGTAATCTTCGAGTACAGTCCTATAATCTAACCTCTAACCGAAAAGCTAGATAACATCATCTTCGTACTACAAGGCTTCCGGCTGTTTTATATCGTTTTGATCTCTGATGTACAGGAGATAATATTTAATCTAAAACAAAAAAGTGACGTGCTGTCTTACATGCTACACTGGGAATATTTAAATGGAGAATTGTTCAGAGATGCAAAATGTCGACTTTTAATTAATCCTTTGTAGTTGTAGCTTAAGAAACTACTGTGTGCAGGGCCGCGCTGTCCATAAGGGCGAGGGCGGGCGGCGCCCGCCGGCGCAATGCTGGCCAGGGCGCCGTAAGGCGCCCTTGTCTTCCACCGCCTATGATTGTAACATGTGTTTTTTTTTACTTTGTTGTATATAAAAAAACTTATTCGATGTAAAGTGCGGCGACTGGTTTTTCGCAACTCGCTTTTCCCCCCATACTTTTACCATAAATTTACAATTTTTCAGTATTTCATTCAATTTTTTATTTTAAAAACATTTATAATTCTAAGCAAAATGTTCATATTTTTTTAACTCAAGAACGTCTTCAAAATTTGGCTATCATTTCTATTGAATCAGATTTATGAAATTAAATACCTTAGATGTACAAGAGTTGATAAGGCAATTTGCTAGAAATAAGGCGCGCAAAGCTACTCTTAGTAATAATTAATAATTTTTTAATTTGATATCTGCGTATCATAATTTTTATTATATTTTGAATGTATTATTTTATTGTACCTACATTTTTGTAATTGTTAGTGCTCTTTAAAATATGTACTCAATAAAAAAAAAATGTTTCTCTGAAAAATTTTGAAAAATAAAAGTATTTACTTCGGAATTGAAAATCACGGGGGGGGGGGGCGCATAAGAGTGACTTGCCCGCGGGCGCCAGAAAGGCTTGGCGCGGCCCTGACTGTGTGTGTGGTTATTAATTTTTTGTGGTTGTTTTTACGAGCACGTTTAATTAATGAAACAAATTTGAAGTCGTATGTAAGGTGAGTTTTTCTAGCAATTGTGAAACTGGCTTGTGGGACTGTCAGAACAAAGTATAAAATTCGAGTATTAAAGGAAGGATTAGGGACCGATTTCAAATGAAATGGGTCTTAGGATTATAGTATCGTAATGTAAGAAATATTAAAAATATATTTTAGGCAATTTTTTCCTTGAAACTTGAAACACAAATACTAAATATAAACTTATATTTCTAAAGACTCCTGGATATTACAGACTTTGACTGATAAATACTCCGGCCCTGCCTGAATTTCCAGTTAGGACACCATCCTGATAAATAATATAAAATATTCCAATGAGATTTAAAACTCGAAATACAATTTTCGATTCGGTTTAAAAATTTCACGTTGCAAAGTTTAAAGATAAGCATAAATAAATTAAATTATGATAACTCCCTCAGAACCAGGTTTGGTCCTATAAAACTTAGGTACTTGTTTCTTGCTGTCAACTAAATATCTCAAGTTATAATTCAAAATATGGACCTCGAAGATCCGAATCAGAACAGGTGAAACTCAAAAATAGGAGTTTCAGTCGGAATTCGGAGATTTGATTCTTTCTTTAATAGAGAGGCACGAGCTCGAGCTTTAAAATTTGTTGAACCACGCCGAGCCGAGCGTTTTCTAAATTGCATGTAAAACTCGACGGAGCTCGTTGCAGGCTTGAAGTTCGATAATGACTCGAGCTCGGTCGGTAAAGGCTCAAAGCTCGGCAAAGGCTCGAAGCTCGGCAAACGCTCGAAGCTCGGTATAATCTCGCAGCTCGGTGAAAACTCGAAGTTCGGTAAATGCTCAACATTCTATTAAATTCAAGAAATTGGCCGAGTGCACACTCCTGTCTTATCTTTCTTCGGGCTCCGTGGTAAAGGATCAAAGCTTGGTAAAAGATTAAAGCTCGACAAACGCTAGAAACTCGATAAAAGTTCGAAGTTCTGTAACTGAGACGACCAAATAATATTTGATACTTTCTCCGAGCTGCTCCGAGCCTAGCTGAGCGTGTTTTGAATTTTCTCAGAACCAAGTCGAGCCGAGCATATAATGTGTTAGAACAGTTAAAAAAACAAATTTTGAAGACAAATCCCACAAATGGATTAAAATTTCGTCAAAATTCAAACCTACATATATAGGGGGTGTTTCAAAAATGGCGGATAAACTCTCTAGCAAGCTATATATAAATTAAAATTTCAATTTGTAGAAAATGATACTACCGCGGGGAATCGAACCACCGACCAAGGATAAACGCTCCCACGCTCTAACCATTGAGCTACGGCAGCCGCTCCCCGGGATAGCGTCAATTCTCTACACTAACAATTGAAATAGTTGCTTTGAAATCTATTGCACGGTCGCATTTTTAAATTAAAGAGCCGCATAAGCTGTTTCGGGATACTCCCTGAGTACGAGAAAAATAATATAAAAATTCTTTCTCTTACATTTTTGAAAACATGGAAGTCCACAGTTTGGATCTTAATATGATATTTAAAATTACAACCGTGATCAATTAATTACTTCAAGTAAATTACATATGAAATTACATTTCCAACAATTTTTGCTATAAAAATTTTAAGAAATGTTAAAAATCAATAATTTTAAAAATGTGTTCAAAACACTAAAAATTTCATTTGGCAACAAAGCATTTAAATAGAAAACGCAACCAGGAAGCAGAAATTAATTTAAAATTGCCTCAAAAGGCCGTAATTTTGAATATTTTCTTTAATTAAATGCGTTTTTAAATGTCATTTAAGTGTCTTACATCATTTTTGATTTAGTTGTTATGTATTTCTTAAAAGTCCTTTGATTTTTGTTACTTGATGTAAAACCCAATTTGAGTAAAACAGGGAAACTACACCAGTTTACTATTTTTACTTATCAAACAACATTGTCAGATCTATTGATCTTTAAACCGCTATATTTTCAAAAATATTGCCTGAAGAATTTTTTTCTTATTTTGCTCATACTCAGTAAGTATCCCCAAACAACGTACTATGGAATTTATCCGCCATTTTTGAAACACCCCGTATATTTAAACCTCACATCTGAATTCAGAAACAGATTACGCCTAATCACAATTATCATTGTCATTCCTAACTGAATATTTTGTAAATGTATGAACATCGTTAAAAAGACATTTAGGGAAATACATATTAAAAAAAATTTGGTCATTCTTTTCATTAAAACATCAAACATGTTTGTACTTTTGGCCGCGTACCAAACGGCCCTGGGCATAGTATATTAAAATATTTGTTACAGAAGGTAACCTTTATTTATATTTCCTTGTATAACAATAGTTAACAATTTTCATTCGGTTGGTAACAGCGTATGTTTGACAGTTGACAGAAATTTGACATTTTTGTTGTGTAGCATTGAGTAAAGAACAGCAATGGTTGCCGAGATATTTTGTATATTATTTAACGCAACTTATCAATTCCTGAAAACAAAATGTCACCAAAACTTGTTTAAGAATGAAACTTATTCTAACATTACAAAGAGTTCAGAATAATGTCATTCTAATGCCGAAAAAAATAGAAAGAACTTAATAAACACGCGGCGGCGTCTTTAAACTTCTACAAGGCATTTTCAAACAAAATTAGAGTATTTTAATCTAATTTACTCATATCCAAAAATACACCTTTACGGAGATACGGCCAATCAAAAAGTTGGCTCTAATCACCTTTACATTTAGATTCACCCCTACAATCCTACTTCATGTTTTGTTTCTGTATATTTCCCCAAATGAGTGAATCTTTAAAAACTTAATCTGTACAAATCAAATTTATAATGTCAAGAACTAAAAAGTTTAACAAGTTTCTAAATTCTACGGCATTGATGTAGAAAATATTAGAATCTTAATGGTCAGCTAATAAGAGGTAAATTTATTATTCTGGCCTTTCTGAATTCAAGATTGTTCAAAACATAATAAGAAAAAGCTTATATACAGCGTGTCCCCGGATAGGGTTTGCGATAGGTATCTATAATGAACCAAAAATTTTTGAGAATCGTTTCCATCTTTTGTAATCTAGGTCTGCTTGGTTTATAATGAATTTTTACCATATTACATTTGAAATGATAACCAGATGGCGTAGTTAGCACAAGAAGAATATAAAGCGGGTTATGTAAAGTGGTCTTTTTATTAACTTTAGGAAAAAATTCTATTTAAAAAATAATTTAAATTAAAAATTCGAGCTACATACAAAATTTCATTAAGATTGTTCGTTAAAAATTGACAGTATCAAATAATTTCCAAAAGTTTCCAGGAGTTTACATAAGCGATATATCAGTAAAAAAAAATTATAACTAAAATTTCAACCAATCGGAAGTGTGGTAAACCAAAAACGAGGAAAGAAGAAATTGGATGAAGATAATTCGGCAACGCTTTTGACATTGGATGATGTAAGAGGAAATGGAAGGAGTTTTCTAAAACGAAGGGCGGCACAAATTGGCATTGGGAAATCGCATTTACAAAGAATATTTAAATCGAATAAAATTATCCCTTTTAAAGCTAAATTCATTCATACTTTGGAAGCCAAGGATGAAGCTAAACGACTGGACTTTTGTATATGGGATGGGCAAAACATTTTACAGGAAAGGGATTTATTAAGAATATTATATTTTCGGATGGAGCTACGTTTACAACGAATGGAACAGTCTCGGCGCAAAATTCTCGTTATTGGTCTGAACAAAATCCTAAATTTAGAATAAACTGCAGATGACAGTATTCAAGAAAATGTTTGGTGTACTATTACCTAGAATGGCGTAATTGGACCTCATTTTTTGGATGGAAATTTGAATCAGTTCACATACTTGCAAATATTACAATAGTATATTACATACCGAGGTGGAAAGTAGTTCATTATTGCCGAGAGATAATTATAGTTAACCGAGACGCCAAGCGTCGAGGTTTACTATATCTCGAGACAGTAATGAAACTTTTCACCAAGGTTTGTATACTATTTTATTTTCAACCATGAATCATTTATAATAATAATTAATATTTTGAACAAACAAGCTGTCATTTAATGACAGTGGGCGTGCCCGGATGGGAAGTAATCAGTTGATCACTTTCCACCCGGGTGGAAAGTTACAGTCAGTAAAGGCCAATTTTCCAACTTACAAAACAGTTAGCAATAACGTCATTACATATATGGTTGAAAATAAAATTGTTTAGATGATTTTCTTGAAGACGTAACTTTATCCGAAAAACAGAAGATTTATTTTCAGCAAGATGGTTGTGGTCCACATTCAACTGCTTTGATAAAAAATTATTTAAACACCATATTTGGAAAGAGATGGATTGGCCGATTTGGACCGCAGCCATGGCCACCAAGAAGTCCAGATATTATAATTACGGAAAAAGAGCTTTAAGACAATGTGAAAAACTATCACAAAGCTTAATTTAAAAAATAATTATAAAAGATATATTTATTAAAATTTGAAAAATAACAGTGCAAAAAATATAAAAAGTGTAATAAAAGTACTGAAAAATCAAACTTGATTTACCTTAATATTATACGTCTCTTAGTTGGGATTTTCGCCAAAATAACTCACGAAACGTTTCGGAGAGTCCCTCTCCGTTTTTAAACAATTCAAAAAATTTGAAGACTAGTCTTATTTTCTAACGTGAGATCGAAAAAATTTCACCTCAAAGTTTGCCATGAAAAATATAAATCGTGTCTTTACTAAAGTCATACAACTTAAGCCATTAGAACTACTAAATCTAAAACCACGCCTAACTGATAAAAATTAGAGCAGATTAAATTATTCTAAAAACTAAAATTAAATACAAATTGAACAGAAAAATGTTATTAACGGAAAATTATTTTAAAGTAGTTGAGTTATGTGACCTCCATTTTCTTGGTGGCAGATTTGAATCCTGTGTTTAATAGAATTAGTGACATTTTATATGCCCGACAGCAAAACAGACATAACATCACACACCTCACATAACCTATAAAACAACAGCTGACATTTGTATCGAGGGGGAAGTCACTTTAAAATGTTGTGTCCCAAGTATTACACTATTGCATATAATTGCACGTATTGCACGAGTATTGCACGCATTACACAAGTATTGCATAACTATTGCACGAGTATTGCATGTATTACACAAGTATTCCATAACTATTGCACGAATATTACATGCATTACAGAAGTATTGCATAACTATTGCAAGACTATTGCATGCATTACACAAGTATTCCAAAACTATTGCACGGCTATTGCATGCATTACACAAGTATTCCATAACTATTGCATTACATACGAGTACTAGGGTGGCCCTTAATTATGGTTGAAAAAAAATTTGACCGGGTCACCCCCCCCCCCAAAATAAAATGTAATTTTGAGCTTTACCAGTCCTCTTAATTCCAAAGTTAAGGGGTACCCCAAGGAGCCAAGTTTTAAAATATTGTCGTTTTTCTCGGTTTGAACGGCTCCGTGCGTGTTTCACACATGGAGTAGTATATTAAAACTCAAGTTACAGAAGGCATTGTTTTCGCGCACGAGTCCGAAATTTCGACACGAACCGCGTAGAGGCGACTGGCCGAACGGACGAGTGCTCGAATTGACTTCTGTAACGAGTTCTTTTATACCATTTTCTCTGTTTTCGCTTCCATTTATATTATTTATTTATATTTCTTTACAAAAATACTTGACAATTTCCAGTTGGCGAAATTTTGGTAAAATAGTAGGTTGGTAATAGCGATTTTTGCTTGACGGTTGACAGAGGTTTGACATTTGACGTTTTTGTTGCCTAGCAATGAATGTTGCCTAGGTATTTTGTGTATTATTTGATACAGTATCACCAATTTCTGAAAACAAAATATCACCAAAAATCGTTTAATAATGAAGCTCATTAAAGCATCAAAATGCATGCTAGAATAATGTCATTCTAATGCCGAAACAGAGAATAGCTATTTGTATAATGGGATAGGAAAGGTACAGTTTTTCCATTCTAGACGGGAATGGACAAAACACTTTTCCGAACGAATTGTACATAAAATTTTGTAAAATTCAGTAAAGAATTCCTTATTATTTTAACTGAATATTTAGTTTTTTATGTCAAATACTATAATCAAGTTCGTTTTGATGTAGTGAAATGTTTCATTGCCATGGAAAACAAAAGTAAACAAAGTAAATCTTTTTTTGAAGTGTTTTGGTCTGATTTCCTCTTTTGTTTAATTTTTCCATTCTAGATAGAAAAAATTGCACTTTTCCTAACTCAAATGGGTATTAAAAAGTCCAAGAATTCCTTACCGAATTTTACAAAATATGTTTCCTCACTTACGACACACATAATATGTTTTGTCCACGACTACTCAATAATCTGTCAATTATTCATGTGTTTGGTCAAGGATAATGCTATCCATAATGCACTACCAGCAGTGAATAATCATTATTCACGGTCTCATGGTAACATCATTGTTTATGGTATATAATGAATAAATAGGTTATGATTACAATCCTACCACTTCGTTTAACATAATAGTCCTAACACATGGTTTTAGTAGCGTTGTTATTTAAATTGTAATTAAAAATTCTTAATATTTGTAGTCGTGGACAAAGTATAGTATACGACTCGCTATAAGGGCTACTATTACCTCGGATAATTGCAAAACTCGCTCGCTCTGGTCGCTCCTGTTGCAAACATTATCCTCGGTAATAATAGCATTCATTATAGCATCGTGTATAATATACTATTATATATAGGGTGCCAACCAAATATTGAATTGACCGAATACAGCAATATACGTAGCGGCTGTGCCGCAGGTATGAACATATCCATATAAGGAACAACGAATCACATCTAATGCGGCGCGGCTGCTACTTATGTAACATACGGCTTTGTATGTGTGCTGTCACACTAGCGACGCGGCCGCGGCACGGTTATAACTTGTAGCGACTTCGCCGCGCTTCGATGTGATTCGTTATTACTTATGGATATGTTCATACCTGCGTTACAGCCGCTACTTATCTTGCAGTATTCAGTCAATGGAATATTTGGTTGGCCGCGGCGGCGCCGCAAATATGTCGTTGGGTTAAAAGTTTTTGCCGCAGATAAGTCGCCGGCCTTATAAAAAGGAAAATTAATAACCTGAGAGCGACTTTTTATCAAGAAAAGAAAAATATTCGAAAATTTTTGTAACCATCTTCGGTTTGTTTTTATTAAATCTGTCAACAAAATTTTCTTAATTCCAAATACTGGTCTCTTTTGTAAAGATTCTTTTGCCCAAAATCTTCTTTTTCTTGTAACTGGCTTTCGACTGAAGTTTTATTAATTTTAACAATACTGTATATTAGCAATACCAATTAAATAGAAAAAACACCATAAACTAAAATCTGCTTTTCTTAAAAAATAATTTGTAAAAACGGCCCTTTCTTCTCAACAGAAATTTTTGACCTTTTCCCTGACAATTTTTGAATTTAGAATTACAACGTATTCTTACATGTCAATGCTGCCAGCATTAAAGATTCCACCAAAATGAAAGTTGCAGAAGCTTGCAAGGAATTTTCAAGTGCACGAGTGGATTTTATGATCAACTCATCCCCGACTTTATTAGAGTCCGAAAAATATTCTATTCGGTCAGAATGGGGCCATCCAGCACGAAAAAATAGGATCTCGCACACAGATTGGGGAATATATTATCAAAAAGCAAACACAAAAATTTCCCAAGGGTTCTATAATTTTAAACTTTAGCAAATGGGCATTTTATTATGATATATTTTTGATTAGGATGGTGTAAAGCAAAAATTCTGCTACTTTAAATAAAAAAACAAAATAGTTATGAAAATAAGGCATCCCTGAGCGTTTCCGCCGTCCTCGAAAAGCACAAACGTGGGATGTTATTCTTTACATTAACTGCGAAAAGTTGCTTTATTTTTGTTTATTTGTTTTTTTCTAGCTTCTTGGGGATTTTACAACAAGGAAAGCTACTTACGCAAAACGGGTATTTATGGTGCATGTGCTACAATAGTTATTTATGTACCAAGAGTCGTAGGTGCAGTTTTTTTGGCGAGAATGCAATTTGCAACGCCAAGGCCCGAAGGGCCGAGGTGTTGCAAGCATTCGAGATCAAAAATTGCACTGTACGACTCGAGGTGCATATGAGATTTTTCGTCAAACCTTATATATCATTTTAAAATAAATAAAATTAAGTATTTTTCATTTTTTATGCATAGCTGTCATACCAATAATTAATAAAGGTTGCTGTGATTTAGATTAGGTATCCTTGACAACAAAAGAAAATAAAACATATTTATTTCAAAAAAATTTCAAACGCGTGTGTCAGTTGAATTTGTGCACAATTTGTGATTCTAAAAACATGTCTCAAGAAATAGAAGAGGCTGCAAATGCAGCATCCCACAATTTATTACCGGTTAAATCGCAACAACGGTATATGGAAACATATAACATTTTCAAAAATTGGTGCCATGAGAAGAAATCAGATGTGATTACAGAAAAAGTGCTGCTGGCGTATTTCTTAAATAGATCTACAAAATTAAAATCTCCAAGCAGTTTATGGAGCGAATACTCAATGTTAAAAAGTACCATTTTTATCAATGACAATGAAGATATTTCCAAATATCCAAAACTAAAAGCGTTTTTAAAGCGTAAAAATGATGGATATAAACCCAAAAAGAGTAGTATATTTAGTCGAGACGATATGAACAAATTCCTTATTGAAGCGCCTGACATTACACATTTGTTAATGAAGGTACAGTAACAGATTATTTCATTTAACTCAGTTATTAAGTTATTTATCTGTTCTAGGTCGTTATGGTAATGGGAATTTCTGGGGCCTGTAGAAAAGACGAATTATGTAAGATGACAACTGATAATGTTGAAGATAAAAATTCTGTAATAATAGTAACAATATCAGATACTAAAAATGGAGTGCAACGTACTTTTACGATCATTAACCGAGAAGAACAGCGCATAAATTTTGTTGATTTAATTAGGAAATATATAAGTTGCAGGCCAAGAAATAGTGAAAATCGGCGATTTTTCTGAAATATTGTTCAGGAAAATGTGTGAATCAACCAGTAGGTAAAAACACATTTGCAAAAATTCCTGCTCTAATAGCAGAATTTTTAAAACTGAAAAATCCTGAAACTTATACTGGGCACTCGTTTAGAAGAACGTCAGCAACTTTTTTGGCTGATACGGGAATTGACGTTCTTGGTTTAAAGAGGCACGGTGGATGGAAATCCACAACAGTGGCAGAAAGTTATGTTGCAGATTCAATGACAAATAAATTAGAAATTGCCAGTAGAATTTTATATAATCAGAATACGTATGAAGAATCTGCATCCACATCTTCAACTTAAGTCATGCAGTTCAATAATGAAGACGAAATGAAAGATAGTCGCGTAATTGTTCCTAGCACCAAAGAAAATCAAGAACATATACAAATTGAAAATGTTGATATTACCGAAAATATAAACTTAGATTCAAAAAAGGAACTTAATTCTCTTGTTCAAGTTTCTAACTGTTCTAATTGTTCATTTACATTTAATATAAATAAGTTGTAATTAATGTAACGTAGATAAAATGTTTGTAAATAAAGGTGTTTTGTAGACAATTTACTTTTTTGCCCTAGGAACTTAATGAAGAATATTACAACCCGCTGCCCATGGTAACCAGTAGTTGAATGTAAACTGTCACTTACCGTCAACAAAACAATGACACAATGACATATTTTCGCAGTAGGTTTGACGAAAAATCTTTTGTAAAATTCTTACTCGCCACAAGTGTCTGCCTACTTTTAAAAGAAACCACTTTTTAATAACTACAGTTAATAATAATAATAACGATTATTATTTATGAGCGACATGAGGACAGCTTTTATTACTGTTAAAACTTAAAACAGATACTAACTTCAAAATATTAAATTTTTACGAGTATAAACATTACTAATTACTGCTTTATTACTGTTAAATGAGATTTGAATGCATTATAGTAAACACTCTAATCTGCAATGCTTATTATAATTTAACAGATCAATGTCTGAACTAATTAAAATTTAAACTAATTTTATGTACTCTGTATTCGTTAAGAGTGCTTTAACAAATAATTTACGACCTACTTTAACAGTAATTTTAAAAATAATATTTCATTAAGGGAAAATAGCACAAAGGTCCAGTGCGAGGGAATAAAATAGCAATTGCTGTGTGTCCAGGGATTTTTTTGCATTTAAATGCAATTACATTTTCATGGAATTACAAATGCGCATCATCGTTTCTAATTACTAATTCGCCCTTTACAAAGGAATAATTTGCTAGCGTAAATGATTATCAGCAAAGTGGAAAGGATGTGCGAATTTTCCGCTTGTATTAAAACTAATAATTAGAAATTACGGCGTTGGCTTAATCCGCGTTGCATTACTTAAATATATTAATTAAAATATCTCTTCGGCGGATATAAAGCAAAATTAGATAAAATCGTGCTGCTTTTAAGCAAGGTTTATCGTCTTCCACACACCTCAAAATGATGTTCATTCCTCATACAAAGCCATCAAACTGTCAAAACCCAAGTCGATATATTGAAGTGTTGAGTAAAACAGGAATTTGAAAAAATTTGTGAGGCTGAAACAAGTAAGCAGAAACGATTTTAAACCCCAAATTTAAAACGAAATCGAAAATTCGTAACAGAAAGCTTCACACTGTTTTCAATTTTCAAAGTGTCTCAGAAAACTCAAATCTTTAAAACTTCAAAAGTTACCGGATTGGTAAATCGAACAAAATTAAGTTTACAAAAAATTGCAAATTAAATACTCTAAATTGATTGGAATAATTTTTAAATTTAAATCCTGAAAACTGAGACTTTTACCGAATCAAATTCGAAATAAGTACGAAGTACTCATTCTTTTTTCTTTTGCTAAACGATGATTTCACCTTCAAAAATAAGCTTTTTTAAGATTTTAATGGCGAATCCTTAAAAAAATATTAATCTCTACAATCACAGTCTACTGATTATCTTCACAGCCGCTCTACAATCCCGAATAATGATCCTTATTATTATTTTATCCAAGTAAAAGTCCTTGCTTGTAAATAAGTAACTGAGAAGCAACAAATTTAATCATTAAGATAAGCAAAACGGTTTCACCAAAATAGTTAACGGTAAATGATACACAACATGAATTAATAAGCAATATTTTTAAATACAAAACTAATATTGGCCCAGAGATTATCGACTCTCGAATCGACAGGATATTGATTGAGGAAACTGCACCCTCTTAGTTGATGGAGCGCTAATGGAAAACTTAATGGGCGAAATTGGTCACGTCATAAGCGACTTAAACGTCATTTTCCTACTACAAAATCGAACTTCTACAAATTGTAGTTTAATTCGTTACGGAAATTAGTTAGTGAATGAAGTAATTTAGCGAATGACGTTGAGATTTTCACGTGTTATCCTGACCCGAAAATCGTTTTATTAACACACAAAATATTTTCTGTTAAGCGGTTGTGAAAATGTAATCGCGAAATAAAAGCAAGGGAGTTACGAGATATTATTAAATGAAGCTATATGTCTGTCTGGCGTCGCAACGCTAGTCGTCGCGGCGCTCCTGGCATTTGTATTCTGTTATATCGCCCGCTGGAGACGAAGGGTATGAGGACTTTTACAATAAAATTTACGCTAAACCTCATAATGTACGTCCTGGAGGACAACTTATTCATAAAGTGATGAGCTTTAATCGACACGCAAGGCTTCCTTAAACGAGCAACCACGCTTCCTTTGATCCCATCAGTTTACCGCTAATGGTATTCTAAGGAAAACTTATCTACGGAATTTTAATAATAGTTGACGTATTACCTTGATATACATCCTGTTATATAAATCACGTACCGAAAAGAAATTTTGCATGCAGACTCGAGGACGCCACCTCCTGCTGCGTGCGGTTTGCGTGTAAGAGATTCGTGAAAAAAGATATTGGCCCTTATTACAACAGTTTTTGAGCTTTTACTGCCATTTTTATAGACAAAGTGTAAATAATAAATTTTTATAAGAATGTATAACCGCATAAAGATGTATATGCGTGTCGCAGTACACTTTTGTTAACCCTAACATAGTTTTAGTTGTCCCGAGGGGAAAGAAAAACGGTTTCTTTTCATGACGGAGGAGGAGAAAAACTTGCAGAGGAAATCCTGTACTGATTATAGGCACAATTCAGAAACTTTTGAAGACTTATTTCTGGATGAAGTTCAATTTTTATTTACAGAAAATTTTTGTATTTTTGATTCTTGTTTTGTTGCGCAATTTATTTCCATAAATTCCTCCAAATTGCAAGCACAGTTTTTCAAGTTTTAATGATTTAAAAAATATTTTCCAAAGGAGTGAATACTAAAAATGTAATCCCTAAAATAACAAATAAACCCGTAAAGAATCAATTTCGTTTATCTTAAATACGAATTTGGGACGCCTTCTTATCTTTATCCATTTATTTTTATGATCTTCGTAAACTACGAATATATATTAGGGTACACCCAAAAATGAAAAAATGCTCCTACCATAAACAATATTAAGTGTCTATTGTTTTGATTACCTAATTCCAGAAAATTAAAAACAGAAAGTCCTTACAAATTGACTTCATTCCTTTGAGGTAACTTGAAAGACTAAGGCAATGTGGGTTAATTCAGGAGAATCTAAGAGGATGGCTTTTGTGGCCTACTTAGATTTTTTTCTAAGATATTATTTTTAACCAATATTCATACTAAAAGTATTTTTGGGAAGCTGATACAATCTTAAGGGAATTCCGAGGTAACAGAAGACAAATGTAATCATTTGCTTCCTACGATTTTATCCTGATTACACAGCTAACAACTACAAATTGTGTACCATTATTTAATTTCCACACATTGGTTGTCATTATCATTATTATTAACTTCACACTAAGATCTGGAACTAGGCTAAAAAACAAAGAAATTATCCCGAAGTACAGAAATCCGAGTGTATTTTTACATCCTCTAAACAAGTTTGAAGAAGCTGTCACTGTCGTAACATAAAAATTAGCTTATAAATCTCGACGTGATTGGACATGGTGATTCACACTTCGAATTGCCTATTGAATATTAATAACTTGTCTTAATTTTGTTTACAAGCACTGCTATTAAGATTTATTATAATTTTATTGCGAATATACGCCTCGTCCTTTTAGAAAACAACTCGATTTCTTAAAGTTACCATGTTCATTAATTAGCATGGGAAAACATAAACATAAAATGTAAGCAAAAAAAGTTGTTAGTTTTGACGAAAATTGACCTAAAAGTAAATGTGACGGCCTACTTTTTTGTTTTTATTGAAAGTTTTTAACGAACGATTAAATGACACGTACGATAAATATCACTTTCATTTTATAAAGGAAAATGACTGAATTTGCATAAAGTAAAAAGGCCTAAAAGGTAGCAAAATAATGTCTTGGATAAGACGATAGACGATAGTCGAACTTTACATTAAACAATTTTAGCTCAAATTGAGGAGTTGGGGTTAAATTTCAGGGACAAAGACTGTCTTTCTCTTGTACTGGCTGGATATGCCCTTTATACCCCATCGAATTCTCCAAAAATCATTTGCCTTGTATAGAGTCGCCTCCAACCAAACCCAAAGTTCAGATAATCTTGAACAGAGATATACGAAGTTGCCATTAAATTAAATATGCTTACAAATTTCTATATAAGGCGACAATACAGACCGTTACTATTAAACTTCAGGCACATTAGTATTATTATTATATATTAAAATGCTCCGAATTACCTTAGAATGTAACAAACTTCTCAAAAGTGATCTCGCAATGTTCAGGATTGCTTCAAGCCGTCCCTAAAAATCACGGACGTATTATACGAGGGCGTATTTTTATGTTATCTATCTAGCCATAAAGAAAAACACGCATCACATTAACAACCCTTTATTTTTCTACGTAACTTCCTTCAACACATACATTTATTCCATCATTTTTCCAATTGTCCCATACCCTCGAAAGAAATTCATTCGGCAACTCTGCAAAATATTGTTCTACAGCTTCTTTTAGTGCTTCATCAGATGCAAACGCTTTCCGCTGAGATGTTTTTTTAAGTTTTTGAATAGAAAGAATTCTGACGAGGCTATAAGGTGGATGCCTTAACTGTATGAACCCACAGTCTGTTGGACTTTGTTTGCCTTATGAAACCAACAATAGTCGTGCAGCAGTAAGCTTTTTTGAGGGGGTTTCTCCTTCAGAGCAGTTTTTAAATTTTGAATTGTGTTTCTATAGGCCTCTGCATTTATGGTAGACGCTCTCAGCATATATTCAATAAGCAAGACTCCTTAAGCATCCCAGAAAACTGCTGCCATCAATTTTTCCAGAAAATTGTTTTGACTTTTTTTGGTGGTGGAGAGCCCTTATAAATCCACTGCATGGATACCTGTTTAGTGGGAGGGTTTCAGTGATGTACCCAAGTCTTATTCCCAGTGATCATTCGAGAAAAAAGATTTGCGTCCTTCTCCAATGTGGTCAAATTTTCTTTAGAGTTTTTGCTCAGGTGTAAGCAATTTGGGAATCCACCGTGTAGACACCTTCTTCATACCCAATTCGCCATGCAAAATTTTCAGGATACTTGTTTCGCATATACCGACTTCATTGGAAATAACAGAGACCTTTAAACGCCGATCTTGCAGTACCAAATTTTCGACTTTTCGCACCATCTCTTCAGTTTGAGTTTCCACGGGTTGTCCGGACTTTGGGTCATCGTTAATTGATACCCCATCGAAAGATTTTAGACCAAAATTGAAAATAAGATAGCTCTCATTTTATCAAGAAGTAAACCTTTCCAAATCCCTATAAACCGCACAAATTAGCACATGTACTGCTAAATGTCACAACTATTTTTTTCTACAACCACCATGGAAAGTGGGATTTTCAGACTTCGTCTCCATAGATACGAGTATTGAAAATGAGTGTTTGCCGAACAAGTGAAAATCTGGATTAATCTGGATTTGCGTGCGGAAAGTAAACTTTCCACACTCAAATTTTGATTCGCGTGCGGAAAGTAAACTTTCCACACGCTAATTTGTTTACTTTCCGCACGCAAATCAAAATGTCATAAATGACATTTGATGAATGTCAGATTTGATTTTGCAGAAATATTTAAATTTTTTGTGGTTGTAGAAAAAATAGTGTGTAATACATGTGTTGAAAGCTTGTATTTGCCACACTCATGTGACTGCAGCACTCACTAGCGTTCGTGCTGCAAACTTCACATTCGTGTGGCAAACGCAAGCTTTCAACACTTGTATTACAAATTACTATTTTCTACTCCCACCATGGAAAGTGGGATTTTCAAACTTCGTCTCCATAGATACGAGTATTGAAAATGAGTGTTTGCCGAACAAGTGAAATTTGCGTGCGGCAAAGTATAATTTTGCCGCACGCAAATCAAATTGTCATAATGACATTTGATGAATGTCAGATTTGATTTTGCAGAAATATTTAAATTTTTTGTGGTTGTAGAAAAAATAGTGTGTAATACATGTGTTGAAAGCTTGTATTTGCCACACTCATGTCACTTCACATTCGTGTGGCAAACGCAAGCTTTCAACACTTGTATTACAAATTACTATTTTCTACTCCCACCATGGAAAGTGGGATTTTCAAACTTCGTCTCCATAGATACGAGTATTGAAAATGAGTGTTTGCCGAACAAGTGAAATTTGCGTGCGGCAAAGTATAATTTTGCCGCACGCAAATCAAATTGTCATAATGACATTTGATGAATGTCAGATTTGATTTTGCAGAAATATTTAAATTTTTTGTGGTTGTAGAAAAAATAGTGTGTAATACATGTGTTGAAAGCTTGTATTTGCCACACTCATGTCACTTCACATTCGTGTGGCAAACGCAAGCTTTCAACCCTTGTATTACAATAGTAATTTGTAATACAAGTGAAGTCACATGAGAGTGGCAAATACAAGCTTTCAACACATGTATTACACACTATTTTTTCTACAACCACATTTCCATAAAAAAATTTAAATATTTCTGCAAAATCAAATCTGACATTCATCAAATGTCATTATGACATTTTGATTTCGGTGCGGCAAAATTATACTTTGCCGCACCGAAAATCATGCATGTGCGTGCGGAAAGTAAATTTTCCCACGACCATATAAGAAAGTCGCTCCTAACGCACAACAAACTAGGCGCGAAAGTTGACAATATCACCCGTGCGATTGACTTTCGCAAAACAAATGAACAACCCGTGCGATATGAACACGTATAGGGATATATCGCACAGTTTGCGCAATAATAGGAAGCTGCGGCCGCTTCAAAACAAAAAATGACGGTCGTTTTACCTGAACTGTCAGTGTTACTTTTTGACATGTACATTTTTGGTCGTGGGAAAAATAGTGTTCGTAACTCGTTCGAAAGGCAAATATCTCCGCTCGTGTTTATAAATATTTCTACTCGTGCTCCGCTACGCTCCGCACTCGTATATCTATTTATAAACACTCGCTTGATATTTGCTACTTTCGGCACTTGATACGAAAATAACTATTTCCGCACGCTAATTTCACTTGTTCGGCAAACACTCATTTTCAATACTCGTATCTATGGAGACGAAGTCTGAAAATCCCACTTTCCATGGTGGGAGTAGAAAAATAACTATTTAATAATCGGTTTGACATCTTCGCTTTTTTATTTCGTGACTAGGTAGATAACATAAAAATACGCCCTCGTAGTAATGAACCGCCCCTGCTATGTAAGCAAATGTACAAACTTATACTACCAACATATACCGGGTGTCAACGAAACCTGGGGAACCCCCATAATTTTTTTATTTTTTAAGATATCTAAATGAAATTTGCTATATGTAATATACTCTTTAAATGGCATTTGTTGACATAGGAAACAAGTTTCTGTCGCTTCCGGTTTTGCCGGAATTAACATCAACTTTGTTATTTTAAATGGAACGCCCTATATATTTATATATTTTTGGAATCTCCATTCAATTTTACGTATGGTAGCATCAAGTTTGAAACATTTTGATGACAAAGTAAATACTAGCAGAAGAGTTTATTTATTAATTTAGGATGCCATGACCTGCGTAAAATGGAAGTCAGGGTGCTACGACACTCAAAACAAATTATTTTAGCACTTCAACTGTAGCAGTCTGTCACTATTTTGTGCATTTCATTTGTTTCACTTGTTTTGAAACCCAGTATCTAGATGTAAATGTCGAAAATACGTTCTTTTTGAACGGAGAGTGTTATTCCGAATTAAATTTTCATATTAATCCCGCGTTATTGGTATCAATAAAATCCTTGAAAAACGCTCGTTTTTAATATCCTAGTGTCCCACCGTAGTGCCATTTGAAAAAATAGAGTTATTCTCGAAAAAGCATTTTTGCCAACTTCAGGCCATTCTAATACAGCAACTAAAATAGTTAAAGTTCTAAAACAATTTGTCTCGAGTGTTGGGGCACCTTGACTTTCATTTTGCGTAAATCATGGTACTCTAGATTAATTTCTGCAAAAATTTACTTTGTCATCAAAATGTTTCGAATTTGATACTACCATACGTAAAATTGAATGGAGATTCCAAAAATGTATAAATATACAGGGTGTTCCATTTAAAATAACAAAGTTGATGTCAATTCCGGCGAAACCGGAAGTGACAGAAACTTGTTTCCTATGTCAACAAATGCCATTTAAAGAGTATATTACATATACCAAATTTCATTTAAATATCTTAAAAAATAAAAAAATTATGGGGGTGCCCCAGGTTTCGTTGACACCCTGTATATCGTATGATCAAAAAGTCTTTGCATGGCAGGTGCTGTAGAAATTACATGTCATCTCTGAAATTATTTACTTCCATTATTTTTACGTTATTGACTATTTTCCAAATTCTAATAAAAGTAAATTTTCAAGGAAAAAAACATTTTTCTACTCCCACCATGGAAAGTGGGATTTTCAGACTTCGTCTCCATAGATACGAGTATTGAAAATGAGTGTTTGCCGAACAAGTGAAATTAGCGTGCGGAAAATTTACTTTCCGCACGCACATGCATGATTTTCGGTGCGGCAAAGTATAATTTTGCCGCACCGAAATCAAAATGTCAAATCTGACATTTGATGAATGTCAGATTTGATTTTGCAGAAATATTTAAATTTTTTTATGGAAATGTGGTTGTAGAAAAAATAGTGTGTAATACATGTGTTAAAAGCTTGTATTTGCCACTCTCATGTGACTGCAGCACTCACTATCGTTCGTGCTGCAAACTTCACATTCGTGTGGCAAACGCAAGCTTTCAACACTTGTATTACAATAGTAATTTGTAATACAAGTGTTGAAAGCTTGCGTTTGCCACACGAATGTGAAGTTTGCAGCACGAACGCTAGTGAGTGCTGCAGTCACATGAGTGTGGCAAATACAAGCTTTCAACACATGTATTACACACTATTTTTTCTACAACCACAAAAAATTTAAATATTTCTGCAAAATCAAATCTGACATTCATCAAATGTCATTTATGACATTTTGATTTGCGTGCGGAAAGTAAACAAATTAGCGTGTGGAAAGTTTACTTTCCGCACGCAAATCAAAATTTGAGTGTGGAAAGTTTACTTTCCGCACGCAAATCCAGATTAATCGAGATTTGCGTGCGGAAAGTAAACTTTCCGCACGCTAATTTTCACTTGTTCGGCAAACACTCATTTTCAATACTCGTATCTATGGAGACGAAGTCTGAAAATCCCACTTTCCATGGTGGTTGTAGAAAAATTACTATTTTATAACTAAACAAAGTTTAGTTGAGATTTACTACAAAAAAATTATAAAGAAAGATCTTTTTGGGACATTTTTAGTTACAATCTGTTCACTTGTGAAAGAAAGATGTCACGTAAATGTCAATGACATAAAAGTAATAAAAGTAACCAAATTCAGAGATGACTTTTAATTCAACAGCAACCGCGATGCAAAGACTTTTTGATCATACTACATTAAGCAACGCACGTCAGTGCATGGCACGAGTGCTACTGGAGTCATAGAAAATTAACAATAAAACCTTAACAAAACGCAATTTATGAGAGTTTTATTTATTAGGTAGAAAACACGACATATTTTATTAATTTTAATATAATGTCAAAAATATGTACACTTAATTTTATTTAATTTCTCTGGCTTATGGACAAATAAAGAAGTAATGTTAATTTTACAATGAACGCTTGCATATAATATAGTGATCGGCAAAAAATGCACAACATATAGGAAAAATGTTTGCAACAGCGATCTTCCTAGCAAAAACCTATTTTCTAGATTTAGTCATATCAAATGTAGAAAAAAACCAAGAAGTTGTTCCACTATCATCCAAATATATAGCGTTTACTTCAATCAACCCATTTAAAAGAAAAACATCGATGTTAGTTAGTACAAAAAATCATTTTTTAAAAATAATGCTTGAAACTTTGCGGGCCTAAAATTACATTCTAGGCAACTTTTTCAAATAATTTTCTTTGATACCTTGTCATCAACCCCAATATTTGCAACTTGTTCACGTGAATTTTTTTGATACTCTAATAAAAACAATTTTTCCACATGTTGTCGATCACTGTACGTTATGATAACACTTTTTGATCCCAAAGCGTAGTGAGCTAACCTGCATCACGTCACTGCTAAAAATGCATTCGAACTGCTTCTTTAAGGAATAAAATAATTAAGGAACAAAACCCCATTAGATTGAAGGTTAACTAAAATCAGTAAAATAAAATATTCAAAATTCCCGAAAATGTAAAAACGATTATGTACCATACAAAGTTCTACAATTAATATAAAATGTTTTGTGGAGTATAAAGAATTCTAAAATTAATGCGAAACGAATTTTAAACTATAAAGAATTCTAAAATCTAATCAGTTGTATACTCAATTACTCACGTCATTTACATATTTATATTTCTATATTTAATACATATTTATATTAGATTACTGCAGTTTAAAGAAAATTTATTCAACAAAATTGCAAAACAGGAAATATGGGGAATTTCTTTCTGCTAAGAATAAAAGCACACTCTGTACGGATGATTTTTATTTGTTTCGTTGGACCAGGTATTCTAGAGAATGAGAGGATGTTACCGTTTTTATTTTCAGAGTTGCTGTTACGTGATATTTTGTATATTTTGGTTTTTATTTTTACTTCCTGTGGAAGAAGACAACATGTCAATTAACTAAGAATTACTAGATAAGCTTAGCTGGGAATAACCACCGAGGAGGCGCTTTTGCTGGTACGGGGCACTCAAGAACATTTTGAGACAATTTTGAGCATTATAAGGCAGCTGGGGTAAGTTTAAGGAATTCTGGGACAATCCCTAATTTCTCTTCAAGCCAGTCTGACTGGCGTTGAATAATGAAGATGACATTAAAAACTTTCATTTTGTGTATAAAACCCTTTTCGTCTTTTATGTTTCAATAAATATTTAGAGAAGCCTTTAGAAGTTTTGTATATATTTAATAGAATTCGAAATTCAACAAAAAATATCTACGATGGACATAATATTGAAGTGTTAAAAAAATTAAGATCAGACATTTTCTGATATTCTCTGCTGATTTGAATTGTCCAAACATAATTTAAACAATATCTTCAAAAACAAACAAATATCATTAAATCAAAAATCTACGGGCTACTAACACTTCCGGTATGGATTGATTTCCGACAATTTCCGGGAAATGTCCCTAGCGAAACTAAATCCCAAACAAAACATCAGAACACGGACCCAATTATTGTCGGTTGCCGTTAACCAGGGGCGGACTGGGCCGGTAGTACTGAGGCCGGTCAATATTATCAGAAATTGTTCTTATGGTTTTGACTGCAGGTAAATCGTTTACTTACACCCGGCGACTTCAAACACCTGTTCGCCTTGTTTATTTATTATTGTTTCCCTAGTTATCTCTTTATTGTGTTTCATGCCGATGCCGCTGATATTACCTATTTGTTTGATATCTACTTTAATACAATAGGCAACAGAATTATTTTTTTAAATTAATGTTTTTTAATCATTATGCCGTATTAAAAAGACCCAAGACAAAAATTTTTTTTTTTTTGATAATTAAGAAGCGTAATAGAATAATTTTCTATTTTTTTTTTGCGGATAAAATTTTTTTAATTATTTTAAATATTATGTAGCTTATAAGTGACCCCTCAACTACATGTAAAAACGATTTCGCTTAATTTATAAAATTCAGTTCTTTAGCCTATTATTGCTACATTGAAGGTGTGTCGTGCATTTATTTATTAATTTCCTTTATAAGGTTTAGTCATTGACGTAGTATTACGAAGTAGACCTAGCGCCCTCCATAGTTTGTTAGTCGTATTTTGACCAAGGCCAGCTAAATTAAATATTACATATTAATAGTTCACCTGAAATGGCGCCATCGTCCTTTCTAAATTGCGTCTTGGCTAAATAAAGTGGGCAGGCCCTAATACAGTATTTTTCACCTAGGATTTGGGTTGTGACGGCAACGCGCTGTCAATAAATTCACAATACAACTATACTTCATCTCTTTCTAAACTAGGTTTTCATTACCTTCTGCGCACGAACGCGTGCCTACCCATGCAGTTTTTGGGCGGAGCAAGTTGACATCACAACCCAAATGCTAGGTGAAAAATACTGTATGTAATATTTAATTTAGCCGGGCTTGATTTTGACAGCCTAATTATTATTATAATATTTTTTTATAGAGCTCTTTTACTCGCATTTGAAAAACATTAAATGATGTGCTATTGTTATACACCATTAAAAACTAGTCAAGTAGGCGAATATCTCTGACCGATTTACTTTTGTTATTCTTTTGTTTCTAAGCTACAACAAACGTCATAATGGCAGACGAAAAGTACGAAATTTTGATAATTTTGCATCATTATTGGAAACAAAACGTTTCGGCAACCGCAACCGCCGCAGTTAAAAAAATATGTGAAGTGGAAGGACATACAAGTCTCAAGAGGAAACAAGGTTCTGGTCGGCTTAATTTGTTGAGTAACAACGAACTGCGAGACGCTGCTGAAGTTAATCCATCTACAAGTACCCGTAAGTTGTCAGCAGAACTTGGTTATTTCAAAGAAACCATACGGCATCATTTACATCAAATTGGAAAGGCCAATAGACGCTGCAGAAGAGTTCCACATGAATTGACACCAGCAATGGTAGAAAGACGAGTTGAGGTCTGCAATCGGCTGCTTTCAAATTCTTGGGACGAACGTTTTTTAAACGGATCGTTACTTGCGACGAGAAACGGGTATATTTTAATAATCTTAACAAAGAAAATCAATGGATTACCATCGGACAACCTGCGTTACCTGCCCCAAAACGAGAAAGGTTTCAGACAAATGTCAAGTTGTGGGTATGGTGGAATTTTCAAGGCGTTATTCACTTTGAGCTGGTTCCTGATGGAAGAACCATTGACGCCAACCTTTATAGTCAGCAGTTGGACAGGATGCATGATGCTCTACATCGGCGTTACTCTGGATTGGTGAATAGGATGGGCGCAATTCTACAGCAAGATAACGCCAGACCCCATACTGCTATTGAAACTCGGTCGACAATTAGGGAGTTGGATTTAGAGCTTCTACCTCATCCAGCTTATAGTCCAGACCTTGCACCTTCAGATTACTACTAATTCCGATCGATGGCACACTTCCTGCGTGGAAGAAATTTCACAAGAGTTGAAGAAGTTGAAGCTGCATGCCGAGAATTCTTTACCTCGAAAGATCCAGCATGGCAAGGGTCTATACTTTAGTGAATAAGAGTGGATGTTTGTTGTTTTATTATTAAATAAAATTTCCACAAAAAAACGACATTTTTTATGGGCCACCCTAATAAAAGTGAGAGGTGGCCGGTCACTACCAAATTTCCCGGGCCGGTTAAATTTGCCAGTCCGCCACTGCCGTTAACAAAGGGCTAGCGTGTAAAATGCACTCAAAAGCCATATTTTTCTAGAGTAATTTGCATGAAAACTGGTAACGAGTACATACTTTTGTCACCAGGACGACACAAACAATATTCGCATATACACAAATAGCACAAAAAGACATTAGCGACGAAGAATGCGGAAATCAATCTTTTTACTCCTTTTTTTATTACTGTTTACATTTCACTACACAAGAATGCACCGATGCATACGTAAATGGACCTATTTTACTTTTACTTTACTACGTAATTTATCGAACGAAATAATAATACCGATAGGAAAAATGTTGCTGTAATTCCTAAAATACATATTAATTGCACGCAACTTGATGGAAACGCACGCTCTTTTCATTTACAGAACGGAAGAATTCATTTTAATAACTAATTGTATTGAGTTGTAAATGCATGTAAACAGGCATTTTTACGATTTCTACAACTTATGTTTTTACACTTTTCTGCTAAATTTTTTCATTTTTCAATTTTTGAAACATCACAAATTCAATTTACAAGTCGAACGTAGATTAATAAGTATGGTAAATGGGATATCCACAATTCCTTTTTCTTTATTTATTTATTTATTTATTAAATTTACAACTTCCTAATTAAACGAAAACCCCAAGTATGCAAAACCACGAAAAATTCTTCTGCATTTATTCTAACCAAAATTAATATAAAAAACGTTTTAATTAACTTTGCATATTATTCTCGTTAGCTTCTTAGCTCTGGTATCAAGGCCACCAACATAACATTTACCTATCATCAAAACTAGGTTTGAATTTTGTAGTTTAAACGCATAGACGACAACAGAAACGTAAACAACCATAACTTAAAAAATTTACGGTTCATAGATTACCTTTAAAACCCGTTAGATTCGAAAGCGATCAAATCCGGACCGTGCAACATTATTTACAATGGTTTTCATTCTTAATACCGCCACTTAATTAGCAAACCAATTAAAACTTGATATTTTACTTTCGGCTCACAAGCAGAGAAAATAAACACAATTTCGTTAAAATGCAGCCGCTTCCAGTTAGTCTCCTGATATTTCAAAAGATGTCAACGTCAAAGGTGTTTACGGTAACAGACTAACAGAATTTTAAATTTTAAAACTTTCGAGAAGTTAATAAAATTGTTCTCGTTCTCTTGGTGTAGTAAAACGTTTATTTGACAAACGAAACGCTCTCCAGACCAGAAGTGATGTTGTGGAATTTTCTACAAACTTTCGAAGACACTTTGCAAAACATAATATAAACTTGGAAAATGTTACAAGGCTTCGTAACGGGAGAATTAAACACAAATGACGAAATTTATAGGTAAAACAACACAAATAGAAAACATCTGCTTAGTTTTAATAGCCGAAGAGATACTAAAAGTATTTTCGGGCCTTAAATGTTTCCAAAATAAAAATAAATTTACGTTAAGGAGTTCTTTAAAATTTACACCTTTACACCTTGCAACGGGACCAAAATTTCCAAATTTAAAAAAATGATTGATTCCCCAAACCGAAACAAACTGTGACAATTTTTATTTTTTTTTCGCGCAGTCTAACCGATATTAAACGATAATAATTTGGGAAGATCATTAGGTAGGTCAAGGTTCCGACTTGCGGTAGCTGGATCCCCCCCCCCCCGTTCAGTACGATCAGGAGAGTTAAGCTTCGTTGTGTCCGGTCAGCACTGGAATGAATGACCCGATTGCTCCGTTAGCGCGGCATCTCTCTCTCACGAAGACCAGTCACTAAGGGGGAGCAGACCAAAAACCCCTTACTGAGGGAGACCAATCTCCAGCAGTGGACGCGTGGACGCATGTTGATTTAAAAAAAATAGGTAGGTCAAGGCAACCAATTTTAAGCAGTACCAAAAAAGGCAGCCTTCGTTCTTACTCGTTCCTAATCGTAACCAACCCCTTAGCTTAGATAATGTATTATTAATTGTAATTATTAGGCATGAATAGTTAAAGGAATTTATTTAAAAATTAGTTTAGGGCTATATTGTTATTCCTCATCTTTTGAAATATTGCTTTGATGATCTTCTTGTCATTTATTTTCTCTTGAACGCTCATAAACACTTGATCTTTTGAACCTTAAAATACAGGAAACTAACCTGTTGTCTTTGATCTTGTGAACCTTTTAAATCGTAAATTATTGAAACATGGCATTCATAATTTTGATATTATGCTTGAACTGCCATCTTGTGGCCCTATAAAGGGCATGCCACTCCAAGAAGAAAAATAAATTTTTAAGAATCTGTTAGTAATATTTTAAGAATCTTGTAAAATTTGTAGACGGAATTTCTTTGCGATTCCATAGATTTTTTCCAAAATGCTCAACTTTTTCCTAAAAATATTACAATTATAGGTTTTAGCAGTCTTGTTCTGTGTATTTCTGAGAATTTCTATATTTTTGGGGAGATTGATGATTTTTTAAAAATTATTTTCAATAATTTGCACTTATTATTTTTTTTTGTTCGAAGATGTTCTGCAAAAGTGGCCTGTTTAGTATCCTCGTCATTTCAAAATATCCTCACTTTACAATCACTTTTCCGTTTATTTTATAAAGTGTGGAAATTCACAATTCGTTGTTAAATAATCTTTCGAATTTTCCTAGGATTAAATCAAAGCGGGATTAAATTAAAAATAATGTTAAATACATCGTTGGAAAAGCATCAATACATAAATTCTGAATAAGGAAGATTTATTATATTTTTTCAGCTGAATTTATGTATTAGTGATGTAACTTTAATTAAACGAAAGTGTTCTTATCAAAATTATAAAATATGCCTTTCTGCGTAATATTTTTAAAGGGGCAACGTTTAGTAAATAGTAAAAAACAATTTCGTAACTTCAATTTACTTTACAAAAACAGGTAGGAAGACAGACAGGTGAAAGTTTATCAGTGTAAAATTAATAGCTTGATGCGAAAGGGTATTTTTTATAAGTTTAAAACAGTTTAAAACGTCAAGTCACTCAAAGTCGTGTTTAATAAAAATTAAAGAATTTCCTGTTATTCAAATAACTGTAGTTTGGAATGTAGGCAGTTTATTATTCTCGTTCCTTCCAGATTCTTGCAGCTGTTCCATGTACTAATTTACTTCAACAAAAGACACACCAAGATTGAAACAAATCCGACAGCGATTACGAACAATTCCTAGTGCAACGCCGTACAAACCTTTCTTTATATCAGTTAGTGTTTCCTCTTGTGCAACTGTGTTGCTAAATCACACCACACCGACTCGGAACTATTTCTCCATTGACTGGAAAAGTACGTTCCAATTCCACACGTACACCTCGACGTACACAAATATCTCATTAATGGTATAATTTTACATTTCCTCTAGTCATCTGGCGTAGACTTGGGCGATAATGTTCCGTTTAGTTATTGTGCCTGGCGTATTGCGGTTAAAGTTGAGGCTCCAGACGCTTGATGGAACCATAAATGGGCATCTGCGTCGGTGGCACAGCTTTCCAGCTCGTTGTTATGTAAGGTTCTGGCTTGTCGTATCGCAAAAACGTTCAACCGCAGTTAATTTTGTGTTAATTGTGTATTTTGCAATGGTGTTGGTTTGGTTTTGTTGATTTGTTATGTAAATTTTCTATTGTTGAGGTCGTTTTTTCCTGACACACGGGATAAACGTATAAAAAAGCGTTTGCATATCTTGATTAGTTGTTTTGTTATGTTGCTGATTTGATAAGTTTCCGCTGAATTTCAACTAGGTTGAGATCAAAACAATCAGAAATGACCGTTGAATTCTGAAATGGGAATTAGAATAATTCACTTTCCAAATATTCTTTTCAGCCTTATTTGTTGGAAGTTAAAGGTCAAAGAAAAAAAAACTTATATATACTCCTATATGGATTTATCCTTTAAGCTTATTTTATTTATTCGAAGAGATATTTCAAATACATCAAAATGCTATGTATGTGAAACATGCGTGAGAAATATAACTAAAGAGTTAAGCCGCGCGCCTCCCCTTTTCTAGTTTGACGAAGCTTTATTTAAAATTTTTACTGTTAGTTGAGCAATTATTGGACGACTTAAAAGCTGTTTACAAAATTTAAAAATGGAAGTATGAAAATTCAAATTTTTTTTAAATATTAAGAAATGAAACAGGAAATTAAAAATAATCGAAGGTTTCGATTTTCAAATGTGACGTTTGCAAAAAATCGAATAATCTTTGTCCTATTTGTATCTAAATTACATTTACCTTTATATTTATATAAACCTAAGTATAAACCCTCGTTTCTTCGTCCTGTATCCTTTAAAAAAAATTTAAAAGAATTTCTGTAAGAGAACAAGCTTAACCAGTTGAAGAATAACAAAATTAATGCAAGAAGCTGGAGCCTAATTTTCAAAATGTTTCTTTTAAGACATGAATTAAAATTTTAATGTTTCAAAGTCTTGCATATACAAATATCCTAAACTAAAAAATTCATATCTGCTATGGATTGCATACTTTATACTCTTCTCACAGAAAGCTAAAAATCAACCCACAAATTTCCTTATATTTCCATACGAAATAGCCCAAACATTCGTAGCAATTCATTATACTGAATCCTCGGTGAAAAATTATACCTGGCTTTCCATGTCTGTTGGATTTATTTTCCCTTGATATTAAATTACATTTCCAATACTGATTATTATTATTATTAGGCCAACGCAACGATTATACTAAATCGATAGAAAAATAAAGAACGTATACTGCTATACAGATAAGCCCGACTTGTTTATAAAAGACTTGTTTATAAAACACCGAAAAACATAGTGAAAGGAATTTATATTAATCTAGGTGATCCGTTTCAGGATATTCAATATGCAACCGAAAAATGTGTGGAATTCGACATGAAATAAGGGAGGTTTTATCGGAAATCTGACAACTTTATCGTTTGGATCTGGTTCGTTTTACTTCTGGTTTTATTCATAAAAATGTGAATTGAGTAGATGAAGATTGCACTAAAATCAGCCCAGATTTGATTTTATTACAAATCACAAGCATGTTCGTCAATTCCAAAGAAATATGTAATACAAATTTATTAGAAAATGGCTCGACGCCAAATACATACTTCGACCCACTAGTGATGCCCGTTTTATTGTAGTTTAAAGAGGGGCTTCATTATTAGTATTATTACCCTTTAAATGGGGACTTCCGGACTTCAACCCCCCCCCCCACAATCACAGGTTTTTCACAATAATTCAAGAAATAAAAAAATTAGTTTGATACTAATGAAATGCATCCCAAATTTGTCATTGCCCAGGGCACCCTGGTTAGGACTTTGATAACAAGAGCTGTAAATCACCAACTTAATTTTCTGTTTGATTTATGAACTTAAATAAGGCGTTTTGATTTAGGTGACCGTCTACTAAAAATGTTACAGGTACTAATTACAATTGAGAAAAAGCACGAACGAGTTATTTTGTCTTGCTTTAAAGGAATCTCCGAATAATGTGTTTTATTAACCGTCAAAAAGCTATTATATTATTTAGTAATATTTCATCACCTTAAAAGGAATGTTTTACGGGGTTTTACTACATACTAAAGAATAAAATAATATGAAATCCTGCCAGTTAATATTTTTAAGCGTATAAAACACCCAGAATTTTGCACGTGGGATTATTTTTATTACTGGAAATTATTACACAATACATTTCTTGCAAGCTATGAGTGACGACAATAGTTATTTGAATCGTTATTTACGGTTTATTATAAATACTGATGACGCTGAAATATTCAGTATAGATAAGAAAAATTCTAAAAGAACACGATTATCATTAGTATTAAGTTAAAGCAGAAATGTTCGTTAAAAATACCTAAACTTATCACCGTTCATTTCTAAGGATCGGTATTTCAGGCTCGAGTGCAAGTTTTGCTTAAAGTAGCTTAAACTACGACTTAAGTATAGCAAGGTTTGGTTTAAGTCCAAATTTAAGTCTACTTAAGCTATAGCTTGTTAAAATACCAGTCCTACATTACATTAGCAAACTTTACGAAAAAATTTCTGAAATTTTGCTCAAACCGCCAAGACTTCCAGCCAACTTCCAAAGTTTAAAACCCAAGAGGTTCCTAAAATTCTTAAAAAAAAAAATTATAAATCAGATTATTAAGGCTTCCTTAAGGGAAAATGCTAATCCAAAGGTTTTAAATTTTCTAAGCGTTTCTGGGATAAACAACAAAGCACAGTAAAATGAAAGAAGAATCCGGATAGGTAAATCATAAAATTTCTAAAAACTGGAAGTCACTAAAGCTCGCCGAAAAACTAGTTTCTGTAAATTCTTTGAATAGGTAATATATTCAAAGGAAAAATAAAGTTTAGAAACTCACAAAATTGAAAGCACACTCAATACATAATAAATTTAAAAAGTAGAATACAATTTCAGGAACGAAACCACTTCAGATATTTAATTTTGAAAAAATCAGCTATAAAACTTCATAATCTACATACAGGGTGATTCAGAAATAAGTGCCGTAATTTTAAGCTTTAATGAGAGGTAAATATTGACAAAACATTAAAAAAAGTTCAATCTTTTTTTCTAGATGCGGTGGTTTTCATTTTACAGAGTGATAAAGAAGAAAATCCAAGAATCAGTACTAGGAGACTTTCAGTACAAACTAGTTTACCTCAATCTACAACTTGGAGAATTTTGAAAGATATATGCAACTTCATCCATTCCATCTTGAACTGCATTGTGTTATTCAATTTTTTTAATATTACCT
The DNA here is from genome assembly GCA_963082815.1 of Melanotus villosus. Classification (NCBI taxonomy): domain Eukaryota; kingdom Metazoa; phylum Arthropoda; class Insecta; order Coleoptera; family Elateridae; genus Melanotus; species Melanotus villosus. Next base: position 56,877,982 of record OY720418.1, on the reverse strand, counting down.
AATTAAACTTAATTCATTTGAACGTCTGAACAAAAATTAAAAAATCTCGAAAACGAAACGTTTTAGCGAGTCCAACAAAGAGTACCGTTTTTGCGTGATATCGAATGGAGAATCACGAGCATACATTATTCTCACGACATACAGGGTGTATCAAAATGTATTCCGTGGCCCGTGTTTCTACGCCACTGAAATATTCCAAGTTATCAAGATTATGTCCAATTTATATAATTATCCTTTTCCTTTTTTGAAATTCATATCTGTGTGCCGAGATAAGATATTCGGCGAAGTATAAAGTTTTTGAATCTTCTTTATCACCCTGTAAAATGAAAACCACCGCATCTAAAAAAAAGATATTTAACTTTTTTTAATATTTCGTCAATATTTACCTCTCCTTAAAGTTACCTCACTTATTTCTCAATCACCCTGTATATGTATGAGAAAAATATAAGGTTAATTAAAATTAAATGTAAATATTTACAAATACGAATGTAAATACCTACTAGGTATATAAATGTAAATATTAACTCAATAATAAAGCAAAACTCCAAATAAATAAAATTTCCCAGATTGTTCGTTCGTTCGTAATTTAAAAATAAACCTACCTACTTTGAATTGAAAGCGAGTTTGAAAGTCAGTTTGAATGGTTTGTATACAAAACTGACCTAACATTTCCTTCGGACAATAATCTAGGTAAATTAGGAACTACAAAACTAACATATACAACTTTCTCCAGTTGCTTTTGCAGTTTAAAGGTTAAAAGGTCTCGCTAATTTGCTTCGTCATGAAATAAACCGGAGCTTTACGTCCACTTTTTTTGCTGAATAATAATTAAAATCCCACTCGCATATTGTAAATGTTTGACCCATATTTCTGTATTATATCAGAAACCCTTTTTTAATTACGTATGGTATTTCGCTAATTACGATTATTTCGTAAGGCAATAATGTAAACGTGTAGGTTTCATCGAGGGTTTTATTAATACTTTTCCAAATACCCTGTAGAATTGATTGAACCCGTTTTTCTTTAAATGAAAATTCGCGAATATTACAGTAAATAACAAGCACAATATTTGATTCCTACTCAATTAAACGGACATCAATTGATTTGAAAAATCCACCCTTCATTCATAAGATAAATATGTATGCACATATACAGTGTGGTACAAAAGTATGTAACAAATTCAGTATCTCCTGAAATAATTGTTTTTTGGAAAAACGCTCGGACCGGTATAGCGATTTAAATTACGGCGCATATTTTAAGAGGAATCAATTTTTTTTGCCACAGTCATTTTTCTACGATGACGTTATCGCCTTTTTTTAAATAGAAACTTGCATATTTGACTATTGCAGTAGATTTTTTTTTGAGAAAATTGCCAACATAGTTTTACGTCCAGTAGGCCTGGTACAATGGTACATTTCTAAACAATAACTACAGTAAATGTTCGAACTGAGGGCCATTAACCTCTTGGCAATATCGCAATCGAAAAATAAATTCTTGCAATACACTACGAATTGTTTCTGGTGTGATGCTGCGAATTTCTTCTCGGATTCGCAGCTTCAGCTCTTCTAAATCCCATGGTTTTCTTATGTACACTTTACTTTTTACGTAACCCCATAAAAAAAAATCAAGCGGGGTTAGGTCTGGAGATCTAGGGGGCCGCTCTATAGCACCTCGTCTGCCAATCCATGTATTTGGGAAGATTTGATTCAGATATTGACGCACTGTAGCTGCATAATGCGGAGGAGCACCATCTTGTTGATACCAAAGATGGACATTCGAAATATCGGGGTCTGCTTCATTCGGAAACAAACACTGATAATGCAGGAACAAGTTCGTTTTGCAAAAATTCCAAATGTCGTTCACCATAACTTGTTTTCGAAAAAGAATGGTCCTAAGATTCGGTCTGCAGCAATTCCTGCCCATGACCCACTTCATGAAACTTTCTCTCAATTTTACTAACCGTTGATCTTGTAAGGGGTGAACGGTGTGGGTGAATTTCATTGAATAATCGGCAGACTTCTTCTTGAGTTCTGCTCCTCTCGCCACATCCAATCATAATTATTAATACCTCAATTCTCTCTGTTTCTGTAAGATGCATAAGCTTGCTGCTTAATACCTCACTAAGTCGAACTAATTTGACACTTTGATCGAAAGTTAGCTCAAATAAAAAAAAGCATCGAGTTCTAGATGCTCTTGCTGTTGTTGGCAGGCCTACTGGACGTAAAACTATTTTGGCAATTTTCTCAAAAAAAATCTTATGCGAGGGTATAAAACTTTTACATGGTTAGAAATAGAAAAAAAAGGACTATCTACTGCAATAGTCAAATATGCTAGTTCCTATTTAAAAAAAATGGCGATAACGTCACCGTAGAAAAATGACTGCCGCAAAAAAAAATTGAATCCTCTTAAAATATGCACCGTAATTTAAATCGCGTTTTTCAAAAAAAAAAACAATTATTTCAGAAGATATTGAATTTGTTCCATACTTTTGTACCACACTGTATGTATTATGCAACACAACAAAAATGCTCTTTAAGCAAGGTTAACCTGTGTTGTTAACTTTTAAAATTACATAAATGACACCTCAGTTTTTCAATGTCATTTCCTATACCAAAAATGTACACAAAGTAGATAAACAAATGTCATTCTACATATTTCGAAAGTTTGGCAAGGACGAATTCTTTAAATTACAAGTTAAAGAAATGTATGTTTATCCTTCCTCTTTTGCCACATAAAACACAGAAGAAAATTTAATCAAACTGAAAGCAACGAGACTGTAGTAGAGTAAATAAGTATTTAAATAGAGAACAGTCGAAGCTGTCAATCAACTTCAAATATTAAAAAAAAAATGAAAGAGCAAGATTTTTAAGTAAATGTTAATGTCAAAAGTAAATTGGAATTTGGTTTAGTTCAATCTCAACATTTAATTTTACAAAGTAGATGCAGATTTAAAGGAAGTTTTTTTTCATATTTCATTCAGAAAGGCCAAAGTCTAAATTTTAAACCATTTTTTAAAGACATGTATTTCCAAACAATTCCTGGAAACTAAAAGATGTTCAAAAAGGTCGAAAGCTCAAAATTTCTAAAGAAATCGTATAAGTACAATAGGCGTACCTACCTAAAACTTGACAGTTCAAACTTTCTTTTTTAATTCTCGTACACTGAATCATTTTTAAAAATATTTGGATGATTTTTCTTGCGCATCTTTCGGGTATCTCTAACGTTTTCATAAATCTTTGCAGGTACTTGTAATTTCAAAACGCCAAATTTGAGAAGCTCTACAGTAAATAAATTTTAAAAAAACTTTCTCAAGGAAAAATCAATCTTATTCAGTTTTACTTGATTTTCATTAATTTAGTAAACTGCACGGCCCCTTATAAATTATAGTTATTTATTATACATGCGGATTAAATTAATGTTTAATGAGCGGTACGTTCAACCGCGCGAGCGGCGGTAGCCGCAAGCGCGTTGATACCGCGAGTTAATAAATTAATTTTAATCCGCAAGTGTAATACAACTGTTTATTCAATTTTGACATTTATTTGACATTTTTAAAGGGATTTGACATTTTTAAAGCGCTAGCGGAATAAAAATTTTAAATCGCTAGCGGAATAAAAATTTTAAACGATTGTTTATAAAACATCAACTTTTATGGGCAGGCCATAAACAAATAAACGTCAGTTTAAAACGTCAAAATTGAATAAATATATTTAATAACTAAAAAATTATTCAATAAACTTAATTAACTCGTTTTAATAGTAAATCGACTAATCCAAATCAAAAGTTATTACTGATTTAATGAAAACGAAACTTAGTTGCAAGAAAAGTGACTGAAACTTAAGGTCTTGAGAATACATAATTAATTAATTAAATTCAATAATTATGGGTGTAGTAAATTAAACGAATCAAAATAACGAAGCAAAACTTAACTAAATCTGCGTACTTTTTAATACTTGTTAAAAAAGAAAGCTTAAAAATCAGGATTAATTTAATAACAGTTCATATGGCTCGTAAAAGTACCTACAAACAGGGAGGAACTCTGTGACCGAATTTAGGCAACCTTTCAATGAAATTCCATTAAGCAATTTCGTGCATAAATAGGTTTACAACTTGATAAAAAAATGTATCCGAGGCGGCTTATCTTTATTCGTTTTTGTTTCATTATAATGTTTTTGAGTTATCGTGTTGTTTTTGTTTTTACACGCAGACTATGATTACATTCACTTACAAGAAAATCTGTTGCAATTTGATATGAGACCAACACACACAAAAAAACGTGCTCACTTGCTGTGCCTGGTTTCTTTCGAAGCCTTCAATTACCTAATCATTTAACTAACAAGAAGTCTTCTGTTTTCTTTTTCTAATCAGCTTTTGTCGCTTGTATTTGCTTAAGGTTCGATTATAATTTAAAGCTCGGCATAATTTTACAGTAAATTCCTAACCATTCGCATACCGTTAAGTCAGATGATTCGATTTGGGTGGACACAATACACGTCCGACCTGAAGTTACCTGGCGTACCTGCGGTATCTCCCTACAGGTAAATTTATACAATAAGACAAGGGGGTGTGAAGAAGCAGAAAGCGTCCTTTGGGCTACAAAATATTATCTCATAGACTCTCTTACCTTCTATGCAAACAACGTGGTCCCGAATCTGTTGGGCAACACCAACAAGTCCATCAGGTAGCAGGTCAATTAAATCGTAGATAGCATAAATAGAAGGATGAACACTTTCGAACCTTTGAATTTCCTGTCTGATAGCGAGGGAATTATTCAAATAGGGCTGAAGATGGGCACGCGAATTCATGTTCGTTTAGGTCTTCACGCACTGTCACAAACAAAACATTTTAAAGCACTGTAAATTTATTAAAAACTTTCTAAAACACAATGTTCACTTTCAACGTAAAGCTACAGGTTGTAAAAAACACTATTAGTTAAAATGTTGCATGGATATTCTACACTTCTTTGTACACCGAACGTAATTTGACACTTCGACTAACAAAACACACACCACGATGAGGTTAGGACAACACATCTTAACACTCCCACCAAGCATTCTCCATTTCGAACTGAACGATTTGGGCGAATCAGCAACGTTGTGAGTTAATATTAAATTTTACGAGCCTCAAAGCGAAAACTGTAAGAACAAACACGAATTTTAACAACAGAAATTCCAAACGAACGCGATACAGATGCACGAAACTACTAGCCGATAGATGGCGCGCACATATCTGTCAAAATATTCAGAATGCGTTTTCACGGAAATCCGCTGCCTAAATCGCAGCAATCTACTTAAGAGCTTAAAACCATTAAACTGGCTGATATTAAAGGAAATTTTAATTTGAGCGCGCATAAATCTTCATAAACCATCGTTTAATACCTTTTATGTTGTTAATTCCTTATTAAATTAAAATTATATGTTGGGGCGCTGTATTTTAAGGAAAGTAAAAGGACTGTAAATTTATTTTGTTGACTTTTATACCTAGTCTTATTTAGGAGTAAACAGTACCAGTTTGAATAAAAACTTAGTCAAAACCAAGTTTAAACTTCCAATTAGGGGAAGGTGGGGTTATAAGAAACAGGGGTAATAAAATACATTTTTTGTTGTATTCTTGTTTATGGGTGTAAAAATCTGAAAAAATAGGTACATAGAAGCATTGCCCACAAACTATAAAAAATTCATTAGCACCATTTATTCTTTTCAGAAAAATATCTCTTTTTCAAGATGAGTCTACCATAAACTTGACCGAGTTGCGCTTTTTGAAGTAGGTATACAATTTTTTCCTGATTTTGATAAGGTATTTTCTTTTGATTTTTTATTTTGGGTTTGTGGGCAATTAGAAAGGCTCTCAAGTGAAATTTTTTAAATTTTTTATTCATAAACCTGGAAGCAAGAAAAATTATGTATTCTATTACCCCAATTAAAACAATTCTTGGGATAATAAGAAACATATTTTTTTTGTTCCAGGTTAATTTAACTGCTTGAATATTCCTCGAAACTACCAGGACAGGGTGTTAGAGTGAACTATGGCTCTGCACGAATGGCTAAAGCTATCGATGCCATTCGTCGAGGTTTAACACTACGAGATGCTGAACGTTTTTAAGTGCCGTTTGGAACTTGGACCCCTTTGTAAACATTAAAAAAAAGATGGTGAAGTGAAAGTTGGAGGTGGGTGAAAGCCTGAACTAAGTGAAAAAGACGAAAGTGATCTTGCTAAGTATTTGCGTGTATGTGCGTTACATGGCGAAGGCCTTACTCGTAAAGAAACAATTGAGTTAGTGACAGCATTTGTTTCAACTGAAAAAATTGAAACAAGATGGAAAGATAACAAATGCCCCGGAGATGACTGGTTTCGGAGTTTTAGTTCGTCATCCAGAGTTAAGGATCAGGAAAGGTGAAGCTCTCAACTCTCAAAAGGTGAGAGGTGCAGATCCTTTTATAATTAAAAAAAATGTATGATGATGTCGAGAAAGTGTACTTATAAAAATGAAAAGATTGGCCGAATATTCAACTGTGACGAAAAAGCTTTCTGACATGACCCCAAAGACATGAAAATTGTGGCTCAAAAAGGTGTAAAAAGAATATCCAAAAACATTGCAGGAACTGGCAAAACCAACACCACAGTCCTTGCTTGTGGAGCCGCTAATGGTACAAAAATTCTACACTTCATTGTATTTACGGGGAATCAAATGTAGTCAACATTGGTACCAGATCGAGAATATCCAGGAACCTGCTATGCTGTTCAAGATCATGGATGGACGGAAATTTACTTTTTAAGTGGTTGAAGGAGTTGTTTTTAAAATCAATTCCATCTAAACAACAACGGAAGAGAAAAGTTGGCCTCTTCTTTGATGGAGTATCTTTTCATATTAGCTACCCTTTGGTGAAACTAGCTCAAGAAAATGATGTAGTCCTTATAAAATTTGTACCTAATGTTAGTCACTTTGTTCAACCTCTGGATAAGACTGTTTTTAAAACAATGAAAACTGATTGAAATCAGCTTCTTCTCGAATATAAGCGAAAGTTCCCCCGAAAAACCTTATCGAAAGTACAGTTTGCTGAGCAAGAGCAAATTGCAATTTTGTGGGAAGAATCCTTTAAATCTCGGAATATAATATCAAGATTTGAATCAGCTGGACTTATTCCAGTTGATTTTTAAAAAATTCCAGAAACAGCATATGATCCGATAAAATTAGAGAGATTCAAAGCAGAACGTCATGCTCAGCCAAAATCTACTCATTCAAGTCTTGCAACACCTTGTACCACATCACAACAGAGTCCACGTATACCTAGTCCAGCATTAATTTGCACTACTCCTGAAGCCAGAGAGCCAGTGGCTGGTCCCAGCCATCAACTTACAGAGGCAGACGAAGTAATTTTGGATTCTACAGCAGAGTGCAAAGGAACAAGGCCCAAAATACAAACAGGAGAAAATGATGACACAGAAAAGTCATTTTTTGAGATGTTCGTAAGGAAAAAATTGTCTCAAACTGTGTCAGAGGTTGCAAAATACTCAAGTCAGCAAGGCAAAAGAAAGAAAGTGTCCCAAGGTGCGGGTGAAATTTTAACAAAAACAGTTATTGCAAAACGATTGAAAGAAGAAGAAATGAAGGCCAAAAAGAAAGAAGAGAAGAGAAAGGAAAAAGGAGAAATGAAAAGAAAGAAAAAACTTGCAATCTCTAAAAATAAAAAAGAGGACATCTCAAAAAGAAAAGCCAAACAACCATTAACAAAAGATGAAACACCAAGTTCAGAAGAAGAAACCGAGGTAGATCCTAAATTGTTACAGTCTGATGATGATGATGATTGGATTATGGGAATTACTGATTTTGAAAAGGAAAATGAAATGGAAGAAGAAGACGACGGGAAACCAGATGAAGTTAATTTAGAGGTAGAGAAGTACTTTGCAGTTGCAGTGTTTTACGATGTTCAGCGGTATCTTGGACTTGGATGCATAATTGACGTTAAGGAACTCACATGTACAGTCAAATTTTTAAAAGAAAATTTAGAACAGTACAATTGGCCACCCCATGATGACACCCAAGAAGTTAATCATGAGTACATTTTCTATGGACCAGTGAAATAAATTGGCAATAGACCATTTCCTCTCAACAGATCTAACTACATTAAAATCAGGAGTACCTATGTACAACGCGAAGATAAAGGAATTTTTCAAAGCAATGGTGTTCATTTTTTAAACTTACAAAACAATGTTTTATATTTGTTTGATGTTCATTCTAATATACTTTACAGCATAACCCTTCATTGTAAGTGATTAGCCAATTTGTTCATAAACAATAATGTGTTTAAATCTTTTGATACGGTCTTTTGTAACGTTCATTTTCACCACTCTGTAAAAAAATTAACCAAAGGAAAAATCTGGAATAAAAACTGGGGTAAAAGTGTACACCTCTATGATGTTTCTTATTACCCCCGCTAAATTTTAACTGATAGCAAGGCAGAACTGGTGAGCTTGCTTCTTATTACCCCCAATGGGGTATTAGGATATTCTTGTCTGGGGTAATTAAACAAAAAAATTTCTCCTCATCATTTGATTGAAAGCAAATAAAATTCTGCTCATAAAAACATTCACATAAAAGGTTCACAATGTAAAAAAAATGATAGTGTTCAGACTAAAAATAACTGCTATACAAATATTGTGTGTATCTTATTACCCATCCCATCAGTTTCTTATTGTCCCGCCCTCCTATAAAATATGTACGAATGAATAGTCTGGAATGCAAATGAAGGACTATAGTGCGTAATATTAAATTAATGAAATACAGAAATAGGTAGCTAAACATTGAAGGCATTAAGTTATGACCGAAATTCGATTTCTCTTGTCATAAATAAAATTGGTTTCAGAAAATGACTCCTAAAAACAAGTTAAAGTCTCATGTATCAAGTTCTGATTCCACCTTGTTTAATGTGTTCGGTTTTATTTCGAAGAAATGTAACGCGTTCTTTTTGATGAACAGGTTAGCCTTAAGAGACAAAATTAAAAATACATTCTACCTGTACGGTTTTGAGTTTGCTTTGTTCTTGTAAATAAGAAGTCAATGCAAGGATTAGACTCATATCAACTTTGAAAATATGAATAAAACTACAGCAAAAATTTAATTGGTGGATTAGAATTAATTCCATCGAAGGTTTAAGTAACATCAATGAAAAAAGAGAAAATGTCAACATAACAAAGGATTTACAGAAAGACCCAAAAAGGATCAACAAACAATCCTGAAATTAAGTTCTAATCTGATTTACAAAGTATGAAGTAAAATGTCGCAATCAAACACAATCAAACGTTAAATAAAAATTACAACAGTTTTATTGACGCAATTAATGTGTGACAAAAAAAACGTAAATTTATTATAACTTTATTTGTACATAAGTCTAAATTCATAGTTGTTGCAAAATGGATCATTGTGATTAATGTGTTTTGAACTTGGTTAAATTTTGAATATACCTGGAAGAATACAAAAGGAAATTCAGGGCAGCAGACATAACAAAGTAAGTTTGATAAAATTAAATTTTTCACGTTTTTATAAAATTTAGAAAATCCATTAAAAACTTTTATGTATACATGAAGTATTTTTACCATTCTTTGGTTTTATTCAGCTAGTTAATCAGTTAGTAAAAAATACAGTTTTTTATTTGTATATTTTTTATGCAGGTTTATTGTGCAGGTTAGAATATTACGTGTAATTTTTGTACATTAAAAGATAAAAATATGCCTTTACTATTGGCTTGGCCCGAAAACCTTTGGTATGTTAGCCTTTGTCAAATAGGCAGTAAAGTCAGCTTCAGAAAATAATTAACAAATAATCATCTGATTGGCAATACTTGAATACGTTTAAACGGTTACTTGAAATCTAAACTAAAACATTCAACGGATCTATTTGGCTTTTTGTTTAAAATTTAATTATAGCAACAAATTCTAAACTTCAGTGCCCAAATATTTCCATAAACGAGAAGAATATTTAAATATTTACGACCAATTGCACCGCCTACCTGTAAATTTTAAAGCTTTATTTATACATACAAATAATTGCCTTGTCTGCAGTTGTGTAGCTTTGAAATTTTTTTGGTTTAACCTTTAGATATAAAACTACAGGAATGAGTGTAGTGCTCTAGTAGCTATGTAAAAAGTACGACGGAACTCGCCATTTTGAGCACCCATGTATGACTCATTTGTAGTCAATTCGAAGTTATAATGTCAATGTCAATGTCAAGAGCGTGAATATCACAGACGTCACATACATATTTTATATAAATTAGAACTTTGCAAAATGTATATGTCAGTATTATAATATGTTATTTCTTGCAGTTTCTAATTTTTGTACATTCATACTTTTACTACATTTTTTGTCAGCTTACGTCTTTGAATATTTTATATTCAAAGGTTTACGTATCCCGTATTCATCCTAAAAGGTACGCCAAAGACATACTGGAAATATTCAGCCGCCATATGCAACACCCATCTTGCTCTCACGTCTGTTTTGTGTAGCCTCCTTGCTGTAGTTTTATATTCAAAGGGTTTAACGACGTTGTAATTTTAAGTAAGTTTGACGCAAATTAACTAAATACATATATCGAGAAACCTATGTGTTACAGAACAAAATTAATAGACGCTATTGATTTCCAGTGGCGTAACTACGTAGAATTGCGCGCACCCGCTAGACTTACGTATGCGCGCATCATATGCAATTATATGTAGGAATGGAGGTAAATAAAAAAAATATGCGATAGTGAATAATAATTAATTACCTTTTTATTTGTTTATACATATCTGTTCAGCGAAAAGTTAATTTGTTTATATCATTAATGAGACACAATAGAAATTACAATTTTTGCCTGGCTTTAACAGGGGCGAATTGATCAATTAAACTATCAAAATCCATTGTTTTGGTCATTTCCCTTTCTACATTCAAAATTGTCAAACCACTTAATCTAAGTTCACTCATGGTATTTCTTACGTAGGATTAATTAATCAACTTTAGTTTAGAAAAGGATCTTTCAGCACTTGCAACTATACCTGGTAACGTTAAATTAATATAAAATATACGCTGAACACACTTCCGAAAAACTTGAACATAGTACCTATATAATTGTCACAGATTTACAGGGATGCCAACTCTTTAACATTGAGGTTTATCAGTAAGATATATAAATAAAAAATATAATTTTTTATTATATGTCTGTGCGTACACTTCAAGAAAGGCCAATTTTATAACCAGCTGTTATTCACAACATCCAATTTCTGAAAATTAGCGCCCTTCGAATGGGGTTGTAGTTACGCCACTGTTGATTTCACACAAAACATAAGCGACTGATATGCACCTTTGAAACAAAATAATTAAAACCATTCCATACTTAATGAAACCAAATTAGCGTCCTGATTATATTTCTGCATGGAAGGAACATAAACAAAAGGTTTATGACAATTTTTGACAATAAAATTCCCATGACAATCTAAAAATAACCGTACTTACTGTCAGGTATAATTATAACATCAGCAAGTCCTACTTATAATTTAAAAGGTAACCTACAAAAACTACCAATATACATAAAGCTGACCTTGGTTTTACAAATATCACGGTTGCTATAACCAAACAAACTCTACAAAACGATGTACGAGGGCAGGCTGATAAGTCATGTGAATCACTACTTTGCACAAATTTTATAAAAATAATTATATAGCATATACATCAAGTCATCCTTAAACAGTATGTTTGCAAAATTTTATCGCTCAATTGTTTTTATTAATGGTGGAACTGTCAATCGAAGTACATCATGTCGGGTGAATTTGAAACTTCTGCGAAAATCGAGCAACGTGCTGTAATTAAATACCTCGTAAAAAAAGGTTTAAATGCCACCGAGATTAAAAATGATATGCAAGAAGTTTTAGGAGAGTCCGCCCCATCCTATCGAGTTATTGCTTTTTGGTCATCTCAGTTCAAAAGAGGTCGGGAGTCTATTGAAGATGATCCTCGCCCTGGAAGGCCTGTATCGTGCACTACTGATCAAAATGTTAAAAAAGTGGGAGATCTAATTCTTTGAGATCGCCGAATTAAACTGTGGCAAATAGCGACTGAAATGGGGATTAGCAAAGAAAGAGTGGGAAACATCGTTCATGACGTTTTGGGTATGTCTAAGGTGAGCGCCAGTGATCTAAGTGGGAAAACATTACAAGGGGGATGCTAGATTTTCCAATATTTAGTGCCCCCCCCCCCTATTTAGGTGTGTGAGATAGTTTATCACTTTAGGAAAATATAATGGCGATGCTACAAAGACAAAAAATAAAGCTGAGTTTTTTAATTTGGTTAATTAAAACCTCACTTAAGAATCTAATACCTACTTGATTCCACATACTCCAATTTTTTTAGTTTTTAATACACGCAGATTGATAAGAGTGTCTTTATCAGTAATGGTCTAATGGATAGCAGTTTTGTCTGTGGGTATTTTAAAATAAATAAACTCTACGGGAGCCGCGCGGTGCCCAAACCCAAACAATGAATCATATTTTTTGAAGAATTGAACACTAGTTACTTACATACCGGCTACCTACTAAATACATAGTTAATTTTAAAAATCATTTTTGAAGGATGAAACCCCGTAGTTTAGCACTGGGATGTCTTAATTTTTTTTTTCAAAGTAGAGGGATGGTTTATTTTTCTCTTCAATGTAGGGGAACGGCTTAATTTTTTTAACAAACTAGGGGGATGCCATCCCCCCGAATCCCCCCCTCTTCGACCACTGGTGAGCGCAAGGTGGGTACCCAAAATGTTATGAGCATTCGACAAGCAACGTCGTGTACAAACTTCCAGTGAGTTTTTGGAGATATGTGTAAAGGAAATGAGGAAAAAATTATTAACCGTGTAGTAACTGGTGATGAAACCTGGATTCGTTACTATGATCCGGAATCTAAAAGGGAATCGATGCAGTGAATTTATTCAGGTGAAACTGCACCAAGGAAGTTCAAGACGCAAGCATCAGCAGGTAAAATAATGGCAACAATCTTTTGGGACTGTGAAGGCATTTTACTAATCGACTATTTACCACCGAAAACTACAATGACAGGCCAATATTATGCCAACTTGATGGCAAAATTAAGGAATGCTATTAAAGAGAAGCGGCGTGGTAAACTTCGAAATGGTGTGTTGCTGTTGCACGATAATGCACCTGCCCACACCAGCAAACTTGCCAAGCTAGCCATTCGAGACTTTGGATTCGAGGAAATTGACCATCCCCTCTATAGCCGGATATGGCCCCCTCTGATTATTACCTCTTCCCAAAATTGAAAAAGCACCTACGGGGAACAAAGTTTCTGGACGATGAAATGCTCAAGATGGCTACAGAGGTGCATTTTGCAGAGCAAGAAAAAGAATTTTTTTACAAGGGTTTATACTTATTATTGAAAAGATATAATAAATGTATTGAAGTTGAAGGGGATTACATTGAAAAATAAAACTGTTAATTTGGTTTCTACTTGTTTTCTTTATACCAATTCACATGACTTATCAGCCTGCCCTCGTATAATAATTCACGAGATAAATGACTAAAAATTGTTTTGCGTAACCATCAGCTGATTTCAACTCATTTCCTGATTAATCGGTTTAAAAGAATCAAATCTGTGACAGTTTTTTATGGTAAAGTGGCGCGCAGTTTGCAGTAAGCCTGGATTAAAACTTTAGCAAAATATATAAATTGTAGGAAAATAAGAAGCGAAATAGACTTGGTGCTGGTTGTTTCCTTGCTATTTGTTGTTATTGGAGCGGTCGTTGGCCATCCTCAACCGGTCTTTTACTGCGGGTGGACGGTGAACGACGTCCACTACTTTATAACAAACACCTCCTATCCTAAACACTTTCCAGTTGTTTACCGACAACAAGCACCTCTTCACTAAAGCACCGGTGAGTTATTTTAACTTTCATAAACGTAATTAGAGTTAATTGCTTCGGTTTCCTTGAAAATAGCAGCGTTTGTTGAACAGGTTTTGCTGTTTTAAGCAAACCTTTCGGAGAAATATGAATATTTTTAGTGAAGTTTTATAAATTTTAGTAATTTTAAAATTGATACTTTCCTAGATAATTCAGAAGACCTACATTTGGTATTGCTTAATTTAATGTAAAAAAACTGTACAACAAGAACTCAAAAACTACCGAAAATTTTCCTGAATTCAGCAGCTGAATACCTGCGTTTAACAGGTAAATAATACCCGAAATTGAAGTAAAAGTTGATAAGTTTTTCAATAAGAACTGAAACTGTATAATTTTAATTTTTAAAACTTTTAATTTATTGCAAACGATGAAAATCACACAAACAAATAATAATTGTTTTTGATATATCTTTAATGAACTGGAATTTAAAAAAATACGAAGGTGATATCTAAATATGGAATTCTGAATATTTTTCAGTTCATTGACAATGATGTTGTTATGTCAATTTAACTATGATTTGGTTATCTTCGCTTTTATTTATTTATATTCAAATATAATAATTAAGTATAAGCCTGCATTATGTAAGTATTTTTCGAAGAATTACAGTTGCAAAATTGTTTTTATATGTTAATAAATATGAACTAGCGGAAACTTTTTGGGAATAACCGACAGCATAAAAAAAAGTTGATTATAACATTTATAACTGTTCTGCTTATCTTTAAAAAGTTGCGGAATTTGTTTCTGCCTGAACCTTTCAGATTCTATTCTTTTTATGTATTTATTTTTTGGTTTTTATAATTTCAGTTTTTTATACTATTAATGTTGTATTTTATATTACAAATTTAGGCAGCTTTTATCCGGTATTTATGTAAGTTCCAACTTTATTTAACGGACGGAGATTGTTAGTAATTAATCAAATATAGTTTTGTTAAATGAAAGTATAACCTTTAGTTATGAGGTTTTGTCAAAGATTAAATTGCAATGTAAATTGGATAATTCGAGGTTTAGACCACACCATGTTCGGATTACCGAGAGGACGTTTAAATATAGTAAGAGATAAACGTCTTGCATCCTTGTTTATTACATATAAATATAGATATAAAACTATGTAAGGATTTCCTAAAGATGAAAAGTGGCATACAAAACAAACTGTTATGGCGATTTTTTACGGATTATCGAGATTGAGAAATTCAAATAAATTTTACTCGAATTATTGAGTTTAAGCTGTCTTTTATTCAGCATCTGTTTCGCTGCGTTTTTTTTAAAGTAAGAATTTTTAAATAGGTAATAGTTAATGAATAATTTGGTTGATATAATAACTCTTACACTTCTTCTAAGTTTTTCTGACAGGTTTTGCATATACAGGGTGTAAATGAAAACAGGTTCACCCCCTTTTTCTTATTATATTTTGAAGTTGAAAAATGAAACTTATAGAACTAGATATACAGGGAAAAATGTGTTTTTTTGAACTAGAATTTAATTTTCTAAGACTTCCAGTTCCGCCGGAAATTACCTAAATTCCCAGTTTCTAAACAGAGCACCTGTATATTTCTGTAATCTGGAGGAAATTTTAAACTTGAATACCTAACTTTCCCGATTTTCCGAAAAATTTAAAAAAAAATTCAAAATGTTTGCATTTTGCTACGATTGTGGTCCTTTTTTGGATGTTTCTGAAACGATTTTTCCTTTCTTCTGATTCTTCTGAATTTAATAATTTTTAAAAATATCTACTTTTTCAAATTAAAAAACGATCGAATTTAAGTTTCTTTGCCTTATGTTCAAGGCTATTGAAACAACATTTTCAGCATAAAATGTGCAACCACGCTCTTATTAATGCAAATTCATACAATTGATGCAGTTTTGCCTTTACCTTTGCTTTTTAAATTTTTTCACCGGATGATGAAATCGGTAATTCTTCAAAGTTGAGTTGATATTTCGGTATGCATAGTTAGGTTTAAAATCAAACTTAAGTCGATTTAAACTTAGGCGTAAGTGGCTTCTTGCTATACTTAAGTCGTAGTTTAAATCGGATTAAGGTAAACCTTAACTTAAACCTGGACTGAAATGCTTATCCTTAAAGAGGCTCTTTTCTACTCACTTTCATTCCATATTTACTATGAAAACATTTCTGTTAACAAAGGTTACCAATGAAAATATCTGTTTGTTTGTTTATTTATTCGGCAAAATTCAAAGAAAAGGATCTAAAATTTATCAAAAAATATTGGCAGCAAGAATTAACTAAATTAAAGACAGTCGATGGAAACTTCTGTAATAAAATTGTCCAAACTTTAAGGTTTTAAGAACGCTTTTGATATTTTTATTAAATTACTGTTTAGAGCCCTCAAGTTTCACTTTAACAATTAATTAGTTGTTTAAAATTACTTTTCAATTTTTTTACTTTACTTTTGATTCCCAGTTATTTTCAACTCTTTTCCTAAACCTTATTCGATTTCTAAGCCACATCTTTCTTAGTCATTTTTGAAAAGCTAATTTTCACAATTAAAGTTACAATTTTGCACTCCTCATTAACATTCTCGGACAAACACATAGTAATACCAAAGCACGAACAGCTGAATTCTTTCTGCGCCTTTAATTTCGCAAATACCCAAAAAAAAGAAACAAAAACAAAGTTACTGATCATTTAACGATCCGATTTATTGTAAACGAACTTGATTTTATCTCGAACAAGAACTGCATATTTAATAAGCTCGCGAAGTAGGTACGTGACAAGCCATGTTTAAACGAAACTTTTTTATGCATTCAGATCATCTTCTGAAATTTAACATTTAGCAAAAGGACAACGTAGTGTCCAAAAAAATTAGTTCAAGTGCAAATGCAAAATAGATTAATTAACTATCACGTGCTAAAGAAAAAGTCATGCATTTACATAAGAATGTACGATAAATAAAAAAAATGTCATTTGAATAACAAATCGAAGGATATAATGTGAAACAAATCTGAAATAAATAAACTTTACGTATCTAAAATTGTTTTTAGTTGTTTGCTAGAATTTATTGAATTTTAAACTTCCCCGTTTTCATAGATAAAAACGGACAAAACAAAGATGTAAATGGAAAGATATTTAAATGCTGCCGGGCTGTTTATTTCCAGTAGTTTCATTTTGTTTGTGTTTACTGAAAGATCTGCGTATCACGTATTGTTATTTGCTGGAGGTGAAGTTTAATCCAAATAAATATTACTTGAGCAGGTGATAAATTCTAATTTATTTAATTATTTGAGTTGTTGTAAGAAATAATTATAAAAATTAACAACGAAAGAAAATTCAAAATATTCGGATATAAATACGATAACGAAGAAATCTACACAATTTGAAAATTAAGCAATTTGTACGTTTTTACAGCTATAAAATTGAGAATTAAGGTAAGACATTTGTAGCTACAGAAAATTTGATTAGAAATATAGAATTCCCATAGTTTTGAACAAATTTTTGGATTCAAAAGAGAATGAGTTTGGTAAAATAGGAAACCTCTTAGATTCTGATTAAAATTAGAAAAATGCTGAAAATTTTACAAAATTGAGTTTCAAATTTGTGGTGTTGGTAATTTATTCAAAAATTTTAGTGTGATGTTAAGTCGGTATTGTTTTCAGAATTAAAAATTCAAAATTAAAATGTACCTACCTCCTCTGCGTACCTTGCTATCAAGTTATTTACAAAATTTCAAAAGTGAATCACTTGCTTATAATTAAAACATTATTTAGTTAGTCATTGAATAGCTGCACCAAGGTCAATAATTGTTTTCAGGTCATTATTGTTAGCTAAACCGTTTTTAATGAATTTTAATTAGCTAGTTATAAACAGATTAACAAGCATGTAAATTCGAAATCGTTACAGATAAATTGGTTTATTTCGTGGGTTTTAAAAATTAATAAATCAAGAGGAAGCATTTGAATATATGAATGTTGTTGATTAGCACGTTTATTAATATTTGGAAGCTTGATTAAATTAACATTAAGAAATTACTTGCAGATATTTCATTGAAGAAATCAGAATAAAAATAAAGTAAAAAAAAATTCTAAAGTAAAAATAAATAATTAAAAATAATTTATTTCTTTGTTTATTTATTAGGAAGTTAATTATTTAACTTAAGAATTTAAAATGTAAAGGGCTCTTATACTGACTTGAATTTGAGAACAATTAAATGGCAACCTTCGACATTTCCTGGTTAAACCAAGCTTAAAACTTTAAACGACTGACGATGCAAGTTTTAAAAATTGTAGAGATTTGGTGAGCACTTGTAATACAAGAAATTTGAATATAGAAAGAAAAAATGTATTACGTAACGTTAACTGAACTGCAAATATTACTTTTCCACATTAACTGATATAAGGTGCATGCATATCCAAAGAAACTTAAAAATTTCGATTGCAAAAGTTGGTACGACAATAATAACACTGACAAATTGTGGAAAGTGTATATTTAATATTAAGTACAAGGTGTTCCGCGGATGATTAATCAGCAAGAAACTTGCGGTTAATATACTATTTATATAAATTCAGTTAAAAATTAGACACAGTTCGTTGCTGGTTTTTAATTTGATAAGTTAAAAGTTTTACGAAATCGACGTTTTATGACAAATGTCAACTCGTAATTAAAACTAGTTCCATTATTTCAGCTTTTTGGAAGATGAAGAAACTTTTAGTGGTGTGTTTAGTTCAAATTACAATATTATGGCAGAATGTTAAAACCGCAGATCCTGCCATCGAAGAAGAAGAAATCCGTGCACGGGCTTACATGCAACTTCTTAATGATAAAACGGCACTGAGGGATAACCGGGAATCTTTAGCTAGTTGGGCTTATGCTTCGAATATTACTGAAGCCAATTTAAAGAAACAGGTTTGTCTTCCTTCCTTTCTTCACAGGTTAACCCTTCTTGTTTTTCAGCAATTTATCAGTTTTGCCAATAACCTACTTTAAAACAATTAAAAATGCCCTGACTTCCTTTCGTAGAAAATTTGTTATATTTACGTTCAAATTTTATTAAATTCTGCTATGTAAATTTTAAAATTGATTATATTTATTAAAGTTAACCTATAAAATCTCAACAAAACCACATGAAAATTTTCTTGAATTATCTTAGTATCCAAGTTAAATAAATTTATAAACCGGCGCCAGGAAAGCTGAAGGCCTCAAGGAAGATAAGCAAACCATTAAATTAGCATAATTCAATTCTTTCAGCTTGAAGTAAGCACCCAATCAGCAAAAGAGACAAAAGAGGACTGGTTAGAAACGATCAAGTTCAACTGGCAATCATTTCAAGATTATGACCTCCACAGACAGTTTAAGAAGTATTCGATTTTAGGGAGAGCGGCCTTGCCAGAGGAGAAATATACAAGATTAGAAAAGATCATTAGTGATATGCAAACAATTTATGCAACGGCGAAAATATGCGACTATAGGAAAAAGCATGTATGTGATTTAGCTTTAGAACCTCGTAAGTACTTTTATTTTATGTGAAGAACGTTTGAGAATTACAAAAACTGAAAGTTCGTAAAATTTAGAAAACTTCATCTTTCTTGCTAAAAGAACTGTTTTCAAACCGTTTCCTATTAAGAAAATGAAAACTTAAATCACAACAGTAAAATATCAAAAACTTTCAGAATTGACTAACATCCTAACAAAATCAAGAAATCCAGGAGAACTAGAACATGTTTGGATACAATGGAGAAATAAAACAGCAGCAGCTAAGGAATTGTTCAAGGAATACGTTTTACTGTCGAACGAAGCAGCACGATTGAACAATTTCACAAACAACGCCGAATATTGGCTTCACACTTACGAATCCCCAGATTTCGTAGAGCAAATTAACAAATTATGGGAGCAACTTAAACCTTTATATCTGCAAATACACGCTTACGTCCGTACAAAATTAAGACAACGTTATGGAGACCTCGTTTCGGAAAAAGGGCCTATTCCTGCTCATCTCCTTGGTAAGCCTGCTTATATTCTCAGAAACTATCGGTTTGGAACTTGAAATAAATTTTTGTTAAGTGTACGAATACGAAGGACAATGTTGGCTAAATTTAGCAAATTTTAGGTAATATGTGGTCTCAAACATGGGGTCACATCGTAGATTTTACCCTCCCCTACCCCAACGTTAAGAATAACGACGTCACCGCCGAAATGGTTAAACAAGTAAGTTAAATTGACCAGTTTTTAATTTTTCATATTCCACTCGACTAACATTCTTTCTTTCTCTTTTACCCTCCTATACCTTTACAGTGTTAAAGAGGCCGGATCCACCGAGCCACAGAGCGGTCACCCATACAAGTTACGGCCAAGCAGGCTCTTGCTTAACTTTGTATAATTCAGTATTACGTGCACTCCCACTCTGCCTTATTACTGTCGGTTCTCGACTAACATTCAAAACTTACAAATCTCCATTTCCCATCACTATAAATCGTTTGAAGATTATTAATGTGCCAATCCTTAAAAATTTAATCTCTGGAATTCACCCCTTGACTTTTTTCCACTTTAAATTATTGCAAAATCTAAACAAAAAAATAACAGCACAAATATTCACATTTTACTTCAAACTTAAAATGTTTAGTAAGCAAATAAAAAGTAAAATCAGAAAAAAACAGCATGAAAAAAAAGAAAAACAATTGATCTTTGGTTACCTTTTCCAGAATTACACCCCGACAAAGATGTTTAAATTATCAGAAGAATTTTTCGTTTCCCTGAACTTAAGCGAAATGACTCCCGAGTTTTGGGAAAGATCAATTTTGGAAAAACCTGAGGATGGTCGTGAATTAATCTGCCATGCTTCCGCTTGGGACTTTTATGATGGAAAAGATTTTAGGTGAGTTAAAATGCTTTATCCAATTCAGTTACGAAATGTCAACATTTCGACATTGATTTTAGTTGCGGAAAGTGGTTCATTTTGTAACTAGTTACAAAATATGCTCCCATTTTATCACTCCCATTTTATCACGATGACCCAACTCCTTTTTTCAGAAGATGTGGCATTTACATTTTGTTATCTGAATTGGATAAAATCTTGTATGAAACACGTTGCAAAACATGTCTTTTTATCACATGGCGTGTTGTTCATCTCGGCTTCGCCTCGACGAACAATTTCACACCTGGTGATAAAAAGTCCATCATTTTGCAACTCGTTGCATAAATAGCTATTTTACTTGCTTATTTTTATATTTTTATCCTGGTTTTAGTTAAGCAGTAGATGCATTTTTTGGGTTTACGTTTCGGTGTTTCTGTGTATAACTAAACCAGAAAAGTAATTTTTATATTTGAAATTTGTGGGACTTTCAGTTTAAGTTAAATCAAGAAAAATTAATAATAAATTTCGAAAAGAAAGAAAACTAAAAAACTATGTTTGCGAAAAATTTTCCAATATTTTTTATTTGCGGACTTTTATACCAAAGATTAAATTTTTAAGAATTCGGGTTGTTTTAACGAATTATTATATCCCTTTACAATTTATTTAATTAATTACTTTTGTAGCTTGTTTTACGAATTCAAATATTTTAATTAACTTAACAGATACAAAAGCCTTCAGACCGACCACCCTATGAGTTTTCACCTATGTATTTTTTTATTTTTATTTTAAAAGGGTAACACAAAAAATTACACAGATTGTTACGAAATTTTAAATTTTTTATGTCAACATAAACTATTTGCAAAACAAAATTTAAACTATTAAAAAAGTTAATGTTTGTCGTAATATTGTATTATAACTTGTTTCTGTTATTCATAAATTTGGTTGACGTAAAAGATTTAGAAAATTACTAAAACGTCACCAATGTTGGTTGACGTGCTTCTGATAAATGCTATCTTCATATCGTGCATTTCAATTTAGTTCGAGTTTTCCTGATAGGTAATTTTATATCAGTCAGGTCAAGCACAAGGTTGAAATATGTAGACAGCATTAAACTTTGCTTAAGTGTTTTGTAAACCAAAATTAATAGATTAATATTTTCAATTTGTATTTTCAAAAATTAGTTACTCCAAATAACGAGTTTTTTTAAAATAGGCTTCTAAGTAAGTGAACTTTACGTTGAATATACATATGTTAAATATTTTCAGTTCGAAAACTGAAATTAATAACTAAACAATATGTTTTGAGTTTGCTTAACACCAATTATGCAGTAAAACTTTTAACCAATTTATTCATGGCTAATAAAACCAGCCACGATAAAAATCAGCCATTGAGTTGCTTGTAAGTAGGAGTTAGGCAACCTTAATTACAGCTTAAAATTCACATTTGGAGAGTTTATACCATGTGATCAATAAAATTATCTCTATAGTAAGGCAGTGCTTGCGAATGCTTTATATACCGTTAAGGTTACGTTATTATGCTTGCCCAGGAATTGCTTTGTTTTTGTTTACATTTCAAGTACACATTCTGTGATTTAGGGCCGTTTTCATCTCCTGATGAAGTTAACTTTCAGATATTTACCATGGCAAGAATTGTATTAACAAAAGTTATCTAAAGGAAAATATTTGGAGGTTAACTTTATCAGCAGATTGTAAAACCAGCCCAGGCAAGTAACTCCAACTGCCTTCTTGCACGCGCCTAAGACCTTTGAAAAGATGTGGCAGCAATGGCTTTTTACAAAATGCTAGAAACGAGAGTACGATCAATCAGATGCTATCTAAAACGCAGACGTTGCCTGGAAAACTAAACGAGATTTGCTCGTCGCAAACTCCAGGGGTTCTCCAAGGTTGTGTTACCACTGTTATTTTGTGCCTGCATTCGAAATGGTATTCGTAGAACCTTAAATCTTCTGTGAACACTAATAACTCCTACACCGCCGACGACATTTCAAACGAAGCGCCGAAAACGGCGAAGACAAAGCAATCCCAGCAAACTTCCATAGGCCTAAATTTACGATCAAGCACGTTCAGGCAATTGTTAATTTGCTGTAGGATAGGTTCCATGACTGATGTATTTATATTAATACCTTAGCATTTACAAAACAAAGCATCGACCTGTTAGAGATAACGATGTTCAAAGGAAGAATTTCTTGAAGATGGGGATTAAAATAATTCGGTTTTCAAACTAAGGTGCAAGAGGATATTATTTCTATCCTCGACTTTATGATTAACTACCACATCAACTTAACCATAAGCAATTAAACCTAATCTATTAATGGTCGAACAAATCATGACTTACTCGGGAATTTGCTGCGTTAACCCACATCAACATACTCAAAAAGATATTCTTGAGTTTGTTGAGGATGGTATTGACCGCCACGAGGTTTATTGGAAAGGCATAAATTCATGATCATTTCAAAATTACTACCATTCAAAAATTCATTCTAAAAATCAGTCATAATATCAACGAAAATATTTTCCTTTGAACACAAAATACAAATGGCCCTCTCTCATACTCTTACATGACATGATGCTACTAAAAGAGAGATTAAATGGCGGCCTTCTTCTTTACTAATACGTTCATCATTAGCATAAATATGGCGTTGGTAAAAACTAACTTGGAAATGTTATAAGTTATAATGGCAGTTGTATTTGGCCATACTAAATTTAAAAATGGTATATGTTTGGAGGTATGGCCTACTAAAGGTAAAATTTTGTTGATCTCATGGTAGTACTTTGTATTTTCTAAGTATGTGGGAACAAAGGAAAGTTGCTTATTTAATAGATAGCTAATGTTTCCCAGGACTTTCTCAGTTTTAACGAGAACGGTTGTATCCAGCCTAACCACTTCTTGTGTGCTCTGCATTGCGTTACTTACCGCCTATGATATGATCATTAGTCATTAGTAACTATTAATTCACTTAGCGGTAAGTAGCACCATTCGGAGCACACCTGAAGATGGTATATGACCAAGCCAGATAAAGGTATTTTATGTCAAAATCGAGAAGCAAGACCATGTGATATATATATATAAGTTTAAAACCATTCCAAATTCGGGTACCATTTTAGTGCATAATTTTGAAATCGAATTGCCTCAGCTTTTCAAGTGTTTAACATTGTAAAAGTTCCTGTTTGCATTTTGTTTCTTTTTACACAATTAATGTCCCTCTCCTCAAATTAATATTGTTTCTGAAGTTTCCAAAGCAAATGCATTTATTAGTAATAGTCCAGTCAAAATAGACACAAAAATGCCCAAAGTTCGGAATAATTCGCATGGAGCTGAATTTTTGTGTGGACCTTCATATTATAGTTCTAAATAAAAAATGTCAAAAGTCCCCATCGATCCAAGTGCTGCTAAAAATTTTACGCGGGGTCAAACGTCATAAAAAACGGTATTTTGAGAATATCTCGTTAACGGTTAGTTTTATTCTAAAAATATTTATTAGAGAATTTGTAGATTATACAATTTTCCACAAAAAATGTTCAATTAGTTTTTT
The DNA here is from genome assembly GCA_963082815.1 of Melanotus villosus. Classification (NCBI taxonomy): domain Eukaryota; kingdom Metazoa; phylum Arthropoda; class Insecta; order Coleoptera; family Elateridae; genus Melanotus; species Melanotus villosus. The sequence continues at coordinate 56,853,693 of OY720418.1, read as the reverse complement.
TCATGAGAGTGACCATTATCGAGATATTGCGATATCAAGAATTGAAACTGTCATCTTTTTGAAGAAATGCATTCCTTTCCACTCCACCTTCAAGGTAGAGTACTCGGCGCGTTTTTTTTATAATGTGGTATCTCCAGTAGGCCTAATTCACAGTTTTCCTAAGAAAACAAAAAATTATTCATGTTCATACTCCATATTCTTATTTTCCTTCTTCCTCTAGCTGCTGTATTTCCACAGGCTGCGCCAATAAACGCGATGGATCAGACAGCAGTCTTATGCAAGAACAAGTATTGTTGAAGATGCATTTGATCCATCCTGTTTTTTGGCGCATCCTGTGGAAATACAGCAGCTAGAGGAAGAGGAAGAAGAAGAATATGTAACTTTAGAAACGAAGTAGGTATGAACAAGACTAATTTCTTGTTTTATTAGAAAAATCGTGGTAGGCCTACTAAGGATACCACATTACAAAAAAAAATGCGCCGAGAAGGTACTCTACCTCGAAGGTGGTGTGGAAAGGAATGCATTTCTTCAAAAAGATGACAGTCTCAATTCTTGATATCGCAATATCTCGATAATGATCACTCCTATGAAAAAAAGTAGTTAAATATTTCTTGTGGAAAATTGTATAAGCTATAAATTCGGTAATATCTATTTTTACAGTAAACCTAACCGTTAACGAGATATTCGCAAAATACCGTTTTTTATGGCGTTTGAGCCCGCGTAAAATTTTTAGCAGCACTCGGATCGATGGGGACTTTTGACATTTCATTTAGAACTATAAAATAAAGGCTCACACAAAAATTCAGCTCCATGTGAATTATTCCAAACTGTTATGACTATTTTGACTGGACTATAAATGGAAAGATCGGCCCTTAAATAAAGAAGTTCCATGGAAAAACTGGTGGCTTAATTTTTTGTTATTAAATCTGGAAATGTAGGCAATATTTTCCGCGCCCAAGCTAAATGGACTTTATTTAAAGGTCCCAGTAGGGTTTATTGGCAAACATTTAGCAATTATTTCTATATATTCGCTTTTGGGGCAAAATGTTTCATGTAAATTTTGCTAGTTATCCATAACATTCGTGATGGGATAGACCAAACACTTTCAAATTTTCCGTAGTTTTTGCTATTTTTGTTTCTTTTTGGCTCTGCGCATCTCCAAAAAATTTAATTAATCTCCAGTAAAAATGTTATCATAATACGACAGGATAAAGCAGTGCACCCGAGTAGATCTCGAAGAATTTTTAACGGCACATCACGAAATGGGCCATGTCCAATATTATCTACAATATAAGGATCAACCTGTTGTATACCGAAGGGGTGCAAATAACGGTAAGCAGTTTTATTTAAAATATTAACAAGTGGGCATTTCTTAGGATAAAACAATGCACCCGAGTTGAAGAAAAAAGCTTGATTACTGTACACCACGAGATGGGCCATGTTCAGTACTTTATTCAGTATAAAGACTTACCTCGTGTATTTCGCGGAGGGGCAAATAGCGGTAGGCATAGTTTTTTCTAAAGAAAGGGGGGTGGCATTTCCTTTGCAGATTCCGATGTGTTTCTTAAGGGTAAGTCTGACGTATAAAAGGCAATGTTTTCTTCACGAAAGGTAAGTCCGAAAGAGAAGGGGCACAAATTGCAGTTACTAAGTAGAAAGTCTTGTCTTCTCTTTGCAGATTCTTCAGTTAAGATCATTTTGTTTTAACATTTCCTGCATTACCTGAACTTTCTTTGTAGAGTTAAACAATGTACCAGAGTAGATTATTTTGTTTTAACATTTCCTGCATTATCTGAACTTTCTTTGTAGAATTAAACAATGTACCAGAGTAGATTTTGTTGATTTGGTGACAGCACATCACGAAATGGGACACATTCAGTATTACCTCCAGTACAACCACCAACCTTTAGTTTACAAGCAAGGGGCGAATGATGGTAAAGTAGAACGAATTATTTCAGTATTTCTCCTAGACTTTTGCATGGTTTTAATTAATTGTTCGTATACACATTTACTAACTAAATTAAATGGAGCTCTTTCTACAGATTCAAGGTAACACCATTTTGCTAACCAATTTCCAAATTTTGACAAAACTATTGGGGTTCCTTTTTCGAAACTATTTTAAATTCCAGGTTTCCACGAAGCAGTCGGTGATGTTATGTCGCTTTCGGTATCTACTACTAAACATCTGAAGAAAATAGGACTCATTGATCCTAAGCAACCAGATAGTGATGAAGTGGATTTGAATAACCTCTATAAGGTTAGCTAACATTTTAGGATTTTATTTGTGAGATTAGTCTTTATAAACATTTTGCTACACAATAATTTTGTGGAAATCAAATTTGGTGATGTTCAGAAGTTAAACTTCCGCAATGCGGGAGTTTTCTTATCGCTATAAAAACCAAATTCCGCCCGTTTAACTTTAAATAATGTAACAGATCGGCTTGGACAAAATAGTATTTTTGCCATTTGGTTACCTCATGGACCTGTGGAGATGGGGAATATTTGCTGGTAATATTACTTCAGATAGTTACAACTGCAAATGGTGGGAATATCGCACAAACATTCAGGGGATCGAACCTCCCGTGGATCGAAGTGAGGAAGATTTTGATCCAGCTGGCAAATATCACATAGTAGGCGACGTACCTTACGTAAGGTAAACACTAAGACCTAAATAAACTTTACTAACGAATTAAATGTTATTATTATATAGGGAGATAATGCATAATATAATCCTATAAAAAATAACCCAACGATGGTTTTTGCTATATTACTGAGCAACATCAACGGATAATGTACGACCATGGTTTCTAGATTATTACCTGATTGTTCACGAAACTTCGGAATCATGGTCATACGTTATTCAGTGGGTTTATAATTAAAAAGTTATTTTGTGTTTATTGTTTGTTAATGTTGGTCTAGCTAAGAGTGAAAACAACTTTTCCTGTAGTATTTGTTATCTATCTGTATCGAATTCGTTTGGGCTTTTTAGATACTTCATCAGTTTCGTAGTACAATTCCAGTTTCACAGAGCTGCTTGTGAAATTGCAGGACAATACGATCCAAATGACCCTAACAAACCCCTACATAAGTGTGATATTTACCAAAGTACGAAAGCTGGAAACGCCATAGGGTGAGTACGTGTTATTTAGTGAAATTACAAGATTTTTCAACAAACTGAATTTCAGAAAAATGTTGCAATTGGGTTCGTCACGACCATGGCCTGATGCCATGGAGGCTTTAACAGGTCAACGAGAAATGGACGCGAGTGGACTTTTAGAATACTTCAAACCCCTTCAAAGATGGTTGGAGGCAGAAAATAAGAAGAGCGGAGCTCATATTGGATGGGAACCATCTCAAAAAAGTAATTAAGGTTAGAGGTTTGTGAAGTATTAAACACTAATTTGTTTATTTTGCAGAATGCACGAAACATCGTTCGGGAATATCATAGAAAATTCCTGGCTCACTTTTTATATGTTTTCGTTTTTGCTCATTATGTCATTATTAATATCTACTTGAAACATATTTATGTATTAGTGTGCTATTAAGTAGTATATTTGTCAAAACGTTTATAATAAAATTCCATTATGGAGAAAGTAAACCTTTTATTTTCCCTTGAACTCTAAATCCATGCGCCTTTTTGACAGCGTAATATACATCTAAAGATTGTTGTTGTTTGGGCAACTACCAGGAAATAAAGCTTCTCTAAGGCTTTTTAAGAATATTTTTGGTTTCAGTTCAATTTTATCACAATAATACTTTATAAACCCTTAAAGATATATAAGCTTTTCACACAAATTTTTCCTTCCCTTACGTTAACAAACGATCTGAAAACTTTCGATACTGAAATTTTTCAAAAACGTTGTTATGTTTTATTTTACTTTTTGAAATCGTCGTTGATTTAACAGAAGCAGATTAGTTAAACAAGATTTAAGAAAAGTTTGCAGTTCCATGTTTCATGAGAAGTTTACGGTTTGCACATTCTATTTAATGAATGGCGGCATAACAATTTTATAAATCAAAACATAATTTCTTCAAAATGTTTGGAGAATTTTGAGTGATCTTGGTATTATCTTTAAAACATTTCATTCATCATCATCAACAGTAATAGGCTGGTAAAATACAATTTATAAACATTAATTCTAAGTGACCTAAATTATGTTTTGAGCTAATTTTCTTATTAAGAACAGAAAGAAGTAAATTTATTTCAGGGTATCGGTAGTTTATCATAAAACAAATGTTTTCCAGATATCAGGAACATCTCCATATGCATTTGCATCAACAGTATTGGTGTAATAAAATCTCTTGTCTCAGACGACTAATTTCCCCTTAAGAAGATTCAGGCTTTTTATAGATTTGTTTCGTTAGCGTTTTATCCAATCCATATGTTGAAGAATTAACCCTGCAAGTGTGAAAGAAATTTGGAAATTAAAAGAAAGAACTAAATACTAAATTCATGAAAATTTAAACTAGAATTAGTAAATGACTAAATTAACCTGGAGTTTTTAAGTAGTATTATTAGAGTATTATTATCTAATAAATTAATTAAAAAGAAGTTTGAATTTTTATTTCAGATGTTTCTTTGGTACAAAAAATGTGGACAAACTTTTATAAAATGTCATGCTGTCTATATACCTAATTTTTTTTGTTTACTTATTCATTTATTCGTTTCTTAAATCGCAAGAAAAAAATATTGATTTTTGTAATAAATTAAAATAAAAAATTAGAATAAATTTAAATTCGTTTTAAGCCGGTAAAGTAGGAAAACATAAATTGCAACAAGTTTATCGATCAGATAAAGTGGTTTTATACCACGCTACCATTTAAAAATAATCGCAACAGATGGCCCTAGCATCTTTCTTTCACCATTGTACAATTAAAGCAACGACTAAACCTCATAAGATTGTATCTACGTAAATCTGATCCTTCACAATGGTCAAATAGAAGTGATGATTGGATTTAGCCAGAGTTTATTTTGGAAGCCTGCTGCCATACTTTTTCTTGTTACGCTTAAGTGCAGGTCAAACCCTTCTGATCTATTCCATTTAAACTGCGAAGGATCCAAGTTTAATAGTTTCTAATTCCGGGGTTTTTAAATTAAATTTTCATCCTTTAAAAATCTAAATACATAGTGTTTCATGTACTTGGAAATTCGGTATAAATCTCAAGGATTAATGGTTTCTGGTTTTTTCTTTCTTATCAGCAGAGTATAAACTTATCAGTCGCAATTCACAATGTAAAAAAGAAGTTTTATAAAACTCTAAAATTGGTGGCGTAGTTATTCTATTTACTTCATCACTATGCCGTTTTCATTCGTACCGTCACGTTAATACGGTTAATAAATACCTTCCTTGGTTTAATAATAAAGTGTAAACCAGCATCGAAGGCTAATTGTTTTTTCTTTAATAATTTCTTTGGTGTAATAATAAAACTTATAGGCCAGTCGACAAGTACATTGTTAGCGGGAATAATTCCGGACAAGCTGGAATTAATTTTAATCTGTTTGATTGGGTGTCAGAAAACACATACTAACTTTGCACCCCCTGAGAGGCCCGGATTTGGCCGCCATCTTGAAAAAAAGAGTGTAAAAATTACATTTTTTTCAATATTTGTAAATTTCTCTGTTAGTATCAACTTTAGAGCAAAATTTGGGGTTATCAAAATTAAGGATGAGTAAATTCTCTACAAAAAATGTTCTATTCATTTTTGTCTTGCGACTGCCTGTTTCAAAGTTATCGGCGTCGAAATAGGGGCGCTTTTTTGGGCGTTTGCTAATTTGGTTATTATTAGGCATTGTTTATACAATGCAACTTTAGAGCAAAATTTGTGGTTACCAATATTAAAGATCAATAAATTCTCTACAATAAATATTTTATTCATCGCGTCGCGTCAAAGTAGGGGCATTTTTTGGGCGCTGGCCATATTTTTTTATTATTGGCAGTTTGCAGCTACACAATTTTTTGTTGGTGCTATTATATACGATTTCTATTAATTCCAGTCAAGAAAACAATTCGTTTATTGTGTACTCGTTTCCACACCACCTAGAGGTAGAGTACTCGACTTTTACGTGGTATCCCCAGGCGGTCTAATCCACTATGCTAACTTTACGTTGCGTTTAAGGTTGGCGGTTCATGAGATTTTACTTTTTTCTTTTAGATGTCGATGGTTGATTATTATATGCCTCGATATCACCTTGACTTTCTCCAACACCTGTCTCATATTCCGGATTTAGTTGATCATCGTCGGAATATTCCAGAGCGTTTTCTATTGCAATATCTATCCCATCGTCGTCATCTAATTCATCTACTTCCTCAATATTCAAACAAGATCTTCCCTGGCACAAACCACAAACGAGTGCAAGCGAGCTGCATCTTTGGTTGGTGGTAATGATGCTAGGTTTGGTAAACTTTTAGTAATAGATTGTACGAAGCAATCTTAACAGCCCTTTGTAAGTCTTTATCTTTCTTTAGAAGCTTAGAAATGTCCGCTTGCGTGGAAAAAGGGTATCATTTTGTGTATGCCTTCCAAATGTAATTTCCAATTTCCAGAACGTTCGGCCTCCACAAATTGCTTTACTAATGTTATCATATTAAAGTATTGAACCGATAACTGAGCAGTTGGACCATTGTCGCGAAGCTTATTCAAGCTGTCAGTAAACTTGTGCAACAACTTCTTGAAAGAGTCGTCTTCACTTTCATCTAAATAACTAGGGCCGTCGAGATTTACTACATGATTTTCCAGTAATGCATGTTCAGCGGAAGTCAAATTTGTCTCGTTAAGTATGATTTTTGCCAAAGCTAGGTGGGCTAGCATATGATCTCTCAGTGCTCTCGCATACGCATGTCCAGTTAACATTTTCTCAATGGAGGCGCTTGCATACGCACTATTAAACAGTTCTTTAAGTCCACTTCCATTCATTATGTAGCCTGTGGCACCCATGAAAGGCATCAGTAACTGGAAGCCTCCAAGCCTTACTATGACTTTATTCAGTTCAGAATCGTCCCGGCTAGATGCAATTATATCGCTAGTGGAGTAAAAAACAGCGAAAAAGTCGCTTCGTTCTCGATTTTTTTTTTTTTACCTTAGAACAAACTCAGACATATACCATTTTATTAAGTAGATCAATGTTCATTAGAAATCACGAAATACGACATTTTTTAGTGGTCACGGACATTGTTATTTTTAAAAAGGTGTGAAATTTTACTTTTTTTTAAATCATGTTTTTTTTGTACATCTATTGCTATATCTCAAAAACGAATTGAGCTATCTACATGAACTTTTTTTTGTTATAAAACACACACTTAAGCGCTTCTATCTGTGTATAGTATTGTTAATAAACAAATCTTTAAACATGCTAAAAACGTAGATAACTTTGAAAGTTCCGAAAATACGCAGCCAAATTTTGACTAAGCTACAAACTTTTTTGTTTTTGTAAATTTTGTATAACATGCTGGGAATAAAATAAAGCCAAAGGACGAAAAAAGTTTTTGATAGCATAATTTTTATTGTATCTGTTATAGTTAAAGTACAGTGATTTTTTTAGAGCGCGCGAATAGCAGAAATTAAGTTTCGATACGCCCGCGACGTCTACTAAAGGGGAGCTAGGCTCCGGTCTTTCCCGAACGGCCGGTCCTGTTTGGGGCCGAATAATTAAATTCAGTTGCTAACTTAGTTTTAAATTACTTATTATACGTAATCATTGATATAAAATCATTGATTTCAAAAGTATCCTGATAATATTCCTTATGTTTAAAAATAAGAAACTAGATACCATCGAATATAATAAATTTTATTATTTCGTCTAAGCCCATATTATACAATGTGATTTTTTAAAAACTCAATTGCAGCAGGCCGTATTCTGTCTTAATAACCTTAGAACTGTCTGTATTAAGTCACAATACGGCCTGCTGCAATTGAGTTTTTAAAAAATCACATTGTATAATATACCATTGTATTTGAACCAGGAGTGGCAGTGTTTTATACTTTTATATATTATTGTGAAGTGAAGGGATGTGCTTCTCACTTTTCTAGCTTTTCCATTCCCTTCCATCTTATGCTTTTATTTTAGCTTCATTTCTTGATTGTCCTTTCTCTTGTATTACTTATTACTTATTACTTACTACGAAGTCGTCTCAGTTTTCTTCGTCTCCCATATTCTTTGTACTGATCTCATGTTGTTCATCTGTTGTTGTTCACTGTAAAAGGCCCCACCAATGCTTTTCTTGTAGGAATTTAGGAACGGATGCAATTTGTAGTTCTTCTCGTACTGACGTATTACGTATTCCATTCAGTCTAATTATTCCTGTAACCTGTAACACCTCGCGGGTATTTCATTTCTAATCCTTTATTAGTTTTATTTTTCATTCTTCTTAGTAAGTGTCTAGGTTTCATTGCCATATGTTAAAATTGGACTATATATCATCTTAGACGCTCTTGCTAATTTAGTTTACTTCGGCATTTCTCTTTTCTTAATAAACTTGTAATATCTTAATCGTTTTTTTTATCTTTCATTAATATACAGATCTTGTGTTCCATCGTTTTCTATTATCTCTCCCAGGTATTTAAAAATCGTAACTTGTTTGATTTGTTTTTCCTCTATTTATATATTCTTATGCTGTCATCGACGTTTTCGTCTTCTTGGTGTTAATCTTCATATTGTACCTCTTCAAAGTCTCATACAACACATTTAGATTTTCTTATATTGCCTTTTTGGTTTCAGTCATAATCACCACATCATCCGCAAAAGCAAAATTTCAACTGTCTCCAATCCTTATTTAGCTATAAATATTCATACTTCCATGTTCTACGTTACTACATAATTTGTATTATCTTTAAATAAGCTTCTTATTGCTTTACTAAGTGTGTTACTTATGGCCTTTTCTTTAAAGATTTTCCAGATTTGTTCTCGATCAAAGACCTTTTCTAAGCCTTTTCTAACTATTTGCGCACTCGTACTTTCTCTATAATTTGTTTTAAGGTAATAACGTGGTCTTATATACTTCTAGTTTTCTAGAAACCACTTTGAAAGTCCTCCAGTGTTTGCTCTATTGTTGTTTGTATTCTCTTTTCTAGTACTTGTCGTATATATTTACTGCTACGCTCAACAATAGGATTCTTCTATAGTTATTGCAGTCACATATCTCAACTTTCTTGTGGATTGAGACTATTACTCCTGCTAGCCAATCTTTTGCTGTTCTTCCTTTCGTCAGTGCTACGTTACATATTTCTAGAAAAAGTTATTTTCCTTCCGTTTCCATATTTTTAAGCATTGCAGATTTTATATGTTATCGTGGCTTCGTGTTTCTTTTTATGTTTCAGTTGCAGTTTCCATTTCTTTCATAGTTATTGTATGGCTCTCTTTGCCTTTTTCTTTAATTGAATTATGGCTTCGTGCTCGTTTTCTACAGCATCTTTTTCTGTTGTATTTAATACTCTTTCAAAATGCTTCTACCATTTCTTCCGTTATTGTTATACTTTATATTATGATACAAGGCCGATGGCTGCTTGTAACTCCCGGGTTGGTTTACAGTGGCCCATCCGCCCCTGATTGTGCGTGGTTTGCTTTAAAAAATATTTAATTATTGTCAAAAAATGGAGTACATTTTATGTGGAGTAGTAATAGAGGAAAACGATAAACTTGTGCACAAGCCACGGAAACAGGGTTTATTTTTATAGACTATAATTAGGGCTGCGGAAATTAGAAAAGACTTTTTTGGACAGAAAATTTTGGCAATCAGGCAAGATATTTTGAACCGAACAATTAAAGTAAAATATCACAAAGACTGCAGAAAGATCTGCACCAGCAAACACAATATTGAGATGGTCTGCCAAACTAGTAATGGCTTAGAGGGTAACATCTGTACAAAGAGATTTGTAAATCAAAATAATCATTTATATATAACGTATTAGGTCTATTTTTTGTAGGGACAGGAAAATGTACCTACGAAAAAATAATCAATGTGGCCAAAAAAAGGAATGATATTAATATGATTTCTAAATTGACCGGTTTTGAAGATTTATTTGCGCATGATGCCAAATATCATAGGTCGTGTTATAGCCATTATATATCAGAATATAATATACAAGCCTTTACAAATACATTGAAAAAAAAACACAAAACAAACAGCAAAAAACGAAACTTTTTTATAATTTTCCGATGAAACAGAAACGCATTCAGATTTAAGTAATTCTTTTGTATCTGAAACTGATAATACTGCTCAAAGTGAATATAAAATTTTGGACCAAGCAGCTGGAATTTAAAAAAAAACATATGCGGAATTTTCTATCTCCGCGGAAAGATTTTCCTGTTCCTCATGACATTAATCAAACGGAATTTGAAAAACAAGTACCAAAAATGTTACTAGAATTTTAAAATTCATAAAAAGCAAACTATTGCTAATAATGACAAAATGTAGGCCGACCGGAGCTTAGCTCGCCTTTAGTGCACGGGCGTATCGAAACTTAATTTCTGCAATTCGCGCGCTCTAAAAAAATCCCTGTACCTTAACTTTAAAAGACACAATAAAAATTATGCTATCAAAAACTTTTTTCGTCTTTTGGCTTTATTTTCTTCGCAGCATGTTATACAAAATTTACAAAAACAAAAAAGTTTGTAGCTTAGTCAAAATTTGGCTGCGTATTTTCGGAACTTTCAAAGTTATCTACGTTTTTAGCATGTTTAAACATTTGTTTATTAACAATACTATACACAGATAGAAGCGCTTAAGTGTGTGTTTTATAACAAAAAAAAGTTCATGTAGATAGCTCAATTCGTTTTTGAGATATGGCAATAGATATACAAAAAATCATGATTTAAAGAAAAATTAGATTTTACACTTTTTTAAAAATAAAAATGTGTGTGACCACTAAAAAATGTCGTATTTCGTGTTTTTATGTGTAAAATGATGTTGTTGATAATACCCATCGTGGCTGATCTTGTTCTAAGCTCATCAGGGCCGTCTTAGGCCATGCAGGGGCCCTTGGGCACACAGAGTTTGGGGGCCCTTTTAGATTTTAGAAAGCCAAAAAAAAAAAAAAAACGTGAATGAATTGTACCTATGTACTGAAAACGCTTAACCCTCTTGCTCAAGTTGCGACAAATTCGTTGCACACGTTACGCATTCCAGCTGACTCACTAGAGTTAAAATCAGAGGAATCCCCATCCAATCGGCAGATCGGCAGCGTCGACATCTATCATCATTAATGTTAATACCGTACCGTGCGTGTCTACATCAAGGCCCGCTGGATTAAATATTGCATATTAAGGCCTTACCACTTCATTTAGCCAAGGCGCAATTTAGAAAGGACGATAGCGCCATTTGACGGTGTAAATCAATAAACTCACTCAAAAATTCTCTATTATTTATAAAATTGGCCATTTTAAAAACACTACCTTCTACCACAGTATAAACCTTAAGTTTATACTGTGCTTCTACTTCCACCCATGAAAAAAGAAACTGCAGTTTATTGTACAATGTGGTGCACAAAGCCCATACACGATGCAATGGTTGCGCAACGCCACTCGTTGTGCAATTAATTTCAAACAATTTTGAATTTCTGCAACTAGTTGTGCAGCACGACAAACAACACCATACACTATACAATTGTTTGCACAACAGCCCCTGTTGCGCAATTTGTTCGCAGGTAGGTATATGGGGCCTTTTGGGACGAATGTATAGTTCACCTCAAATTGCACCATCGTCCTTTCTAAATTGCGTCTTGGCCAAATCAAGTGGACAGGCCTTAATATGCAATATTTAATTCAGCGGGCCTTGGTCTACATTATAGGTAGCGCTAACGTAGGTGACCGCTAGATGGCATGGTTTCGCATCTGTTTTGTTAATTATGGGTTGAACTAAGAAACCAATGTTTTTTTTAAATTGATTAACTTAATTGGATGAAAATATATCATATATGGGCATGGGTTTCGGCATTTCTGGGGCCCCCATCAGGCCGGGGGCCCTGGGCTCGTGCCCCACGTGCCCTTAGGGTAAAGACGGAACTGAAGCTCATAAAAAAACGACACAATTATACCTCTTTTTCGCTACGCTACGCGTGCTTTTGTGTAAGTGCCGTTTCACATGGATCGTATGATACGGACGGATCGTCAGGACGTATAACCAAGCGCCATGTGTTTAAATGAGTAATTTCACATGAAGCGCGTATGATCCGTCCGCGTGATTTGGTACGACGGCCATACGTCGAGCCCTTGCGTCGTCGTATTGTCAGCACGCGCACGGGCCGTTGTTTATAATGAGTAGCTTCACATGAGAACTGATGGTCCGTTTCGTACCATCTCGCTTAGTTGTCGGATTTGCCCTGTTCTAGTAAACACGTGACCGTCTAGCTCTAGTACATAATATACTGCACCACCGCCATGAATTATAAAATAGATACGGACATATTAATTTGCACAATAGAAAATTAAAGGTGCATATATTCTATTACGTCGATACATTGTCAAATGAACATCCCCATAATCAGCAAGAATGGCAGCAGCGACTTGTCGGTTGCTGATCATACGATATGCATGTGAAAAGGCGTAAGTCGCGTATGGAAATGGCTCGCATGGTGAGCGCTGACGATCAGTTCTGAAGATACGCTCCATGTGAAACGGCACTAAAGAGGCTGGTCGAAAGTTACAAAGCAAGTGTTTTGTTTAGCTGACTTGCATTTATCTATTGCAGTAAGGAGTACAGTGTATATCGTGTCATAGTCGGAGGGCGGAGCATTGGTAAACGGAAGGCATATGATGCGTGAGGTGTTGTAATTTAGATGCGTGGTTGCTCGTTCCATATATCCATTCCAGCCAGGAAGATCGGCCACCGGCCACATTTTGCAACTTACCATAAAACCATAGGAAATCTGTGATAGATGGCAAAATTTCCTTGGAGGTCAATTGTTTATCATTCAGATCTTCGGCACAGAATAGACATTCCTGTTTGAAATCGAAGGTGGGGACATTGCTTCGAGCACCTGATGATATAGCTAATTTTATACTCGATCGTAATAATGCTTCTGCACTTCTGTCTTTTGTGTAAAATTTTCCGGCAGTTCTGGTGCACGGTTACACTCTGGACTCGCCATGGTGTTTGTGCAACGAAAACTCGCACGCGCACACGAACACACACTTATTAACTATCTTTGCCAATATACAACACACGTTATTCGGACCATGGCCTAAAAAAAACTGCGTTGTGGTCGCGTCGGGTCTGTCGCGTGAATTTTACTTTTTATACAAATCCAATACACTTCTCTGCTCTTTTAACTGACGTGCTTAGATCTTTCTTACGTTTACCTGCCATATAAATTGTATTGAAACTCTATAAAAGCATTTGCATTGTTTATAGAATGCCTCATAATAACCAAATTAGCAAACGCTCAAAAAAGCGCCCCTATTTCTACGCCTATAACTTTGAAACAGGCAGTCGCAGGACAAAAATGAATAGAACATTTTTTGTAGAGAATTTACTCGTCCTTAATTTTGATATCCTCAAATTTTGCTCTAAAGTTGATACTAACCGAGAAATTTACAAATATTGAAAAAAATGTAGTTTTTTTACTCTTCTTTTCAAGATGGCAGCCAAATCCGGGCCTCTCAGAGGGTGCAAAGTTAGTATGTGTTTTCTGACACCTAATCAAACAGATTAAAATTAATTCCAGCTTGTCCGGAATTATTCCCGCTAACAGCCTTTTTAAACGACCTGTCGACTGGCCTATTAAAACTATGCATTAAAAGGTAATTGTTTAATCTTTAAAAATTATAAAATACAATAAGTAAACACTTTCATAAAAAATTCTTCATAATTTATTTGACATATAGAAAGTCTATGCAGAAATTCCTCGTCATAAGCAGGATTTCCGTTTTTGACAACCCATACGGACCCATTGGTCCGGAATTTTATTATATTGATCAAACATTCAGCTACAAATTCTGACCTGAAGTTATGAAAATTAAAAATTCTTAATTAAACAGGGCCATAAGAGCTATAAGACAACAAGTATTTTATAGAAGGTTTAAAAATCAAGGTCGTAGCTTAAATCCGAGCGAACGAAGTGAGCACAGGATTTGATAGACTGAGATTTTTAAACTATAAAACACGAGTTGTCTTCAAAATTTTTTCTAACAATAATATCTTTCACTAATATATTATTAGAAATTTTAATAAATTATTATTTGAGACGCGCCACAATACACAAAATGCGAAGATTGCTAGGCAAACAACGTATTTTATAGAGAAAAGCGTGTTTTAAAGGCAACATAACAAGTGAGCTCTTATGCATCATAGAAACAGTATAAAACATTAGTGTTAGAAAATAGCTATTAAGACAACAAGTGTTTTATAGAAGGTTTAAAAATCAAGGTCGTAGTTCAAATCCGAGCGAACGAAGTGAGGCGAGGATTTGATAGACCGAGATTTTTAAACTATAAAACACGAGTTGTCTTCAAGATTTTTTCTAACACTAATATCAGACATTTTTTTTCACTAATATATTATTAGAAACTATTAATAAATTATTATTTGAGACGCGTCATAATGCACAAAATGCGTAGATTGCTAGGCAACGACGTATTTAAAAGCCTATAAAATACGTTGTTATTGACGACGTATTTTATAAAGAAAGCGTATTTTAAAGGAAACATAACAAGTGAGCTCTTATACACCATAGAAACAGTATAAGATATTAGTGTTAGAAAAAAATAATTTCATTATCAGTCTCCTAAATAAAATTTTGATATTGAAAAAACAAAGAAAACATCCAGACTACTGATATAGAGAGTGTGAATTGATTGCATTTTGAACTTTGATTACAATTTAGCTAATTAGACTGAATTAAAAGAAAAGGAAATAGTAATCTTTATTTTAAAATCTACAAACCTTCCAGCTGAGACTCGTCAGCCGCATCTGTTTTTATAAATAACTGCAACAGTTCTAACCAAATTCCTCGTTAAATTCGTCCTTTACTGATTTTCCTTTTGTCTTTTGTATTTTTTTATTAGGTTATTTGATTAGTAAATTTCAAACTACGTTTAAAATTAAATTGGACGAATAAACCGTTAGAAATAATATTAAAGTTCAAACATTTTTCAAAGTCTAATTAGAATTTTAGAAATACCTAAACTCCTCACAACAAACATTCATAGAATATTTAAAAACTCGTTTATTGTAATTTTTGTATTTTTGTTAATATAAAATACCTTTAAGCTACGTTTTAACAATTCTTTAGCAATGTTATAACTTATAACCAAGCCCAAGCGAAGTACCGGTAATGAGGGCTACTTTTCCTGTAACGGCGAATCCCATCCTGGCACACAGAGAATTTCACTGGGCTTGATTTAGAAAATCTAACATTTTATATCTTTTTTAACGCATCTTATTACCTCTTAAACAAATAATGAGATAAATAAACTTTCAAGTGCAGTACAGGGTACAGGTGTTACCTGTTTAGTATAATCATCAATCATCATTTAAAATTAATTAAAAGCCCTTCATGTTAAAGAGTTGGACAATATATCGTGCAACAAAACACTTTGAAATTGAAGTTTTGACATAATAAATTAATAACAGCTTAGAGTTTTTACAATAGTTTTTATCTTTGAGGGTTGCATTAGCACTGAATACAATTATTAGAGTGTAATACAATAAATGTTTAGTGTTTAATTATGTAAAACGTTTCCGTCTCAACGTAAATACAGTTCATTATTTATTTATCTTATCAAACAGCATAGTTGGGAAATTCGACTTTGACACAATCTTTATTAACAGCCTTCCATATTGAACCGGTGGGTGCGTTTTTAATTAATTCCATGGCATGCTTCGATAAATCTTCAGGCCTGCAAGTGAAATAAATGCTTCAAGTTTTAATATTTTACAATCAGAATAATTATTATGCTTGCGAATGTTCTTGCCCTTAATTAGTCTGAATAGGCAACACACATTACACTATATGAATTACTGTGTATAAGCCATTTCAAATGTTTTCTGAAAAAGAGTAGTCATGCTTTTTAAGCTGTTCATCCAACGCTTACAGTTTTTGAAAATTGTCACACCTTCGAAGAAAATATGTGGTTATAACGCTCCGCAACAAAAATGCTTAGAAACGACAATCACATTTAAAAATCCAATTTACAAAATATTTAGCTCTATTTATGATACATATTTAAATCATTAATTTTTATGGTAAGCCTTATCAAAAAACACATGGAATAGTAATATTATATTATTATTAATAATATTATTAAGTCCAGTCTTTCCATCTCCTGATAAGTTTATGAGCATCTAGTTGTTTGTTGGGTTAGATCTATGATTGGCAGAGTTAAATTTTATAAGGTAACCTTTATTAATACAGTTGTTTCCATAGAAAATGTTTTCCAAATTGCTTATCTTCAGGTTCATTAGAAGATGGAAAGCCTGACCCTAAATCTTAAAAAGAATTCTTACTTCTGGTTGGGCCTGTCTTTGACATATTTTAAATACGAAGACAAGTACGGTTCGGAAATTTGTTTTGAGGTAGCATTAGTTATGGTGGTTTCTGTAAGTCCGGGACATATAGCAATTAGTCTAGTATTGGTGGTTTGATAATGAAGATCGCCCCCCATAGCTCTGGTAAATCCAACAACACCGAATTTTGCTGCATCGTAAGATGGCGTTTCTTCGTAAGGTTGCAACCCTTTTATTGAAGAAATATTAAGTATAACCCCTTCGGAACCGCTTTTGTACTTTGGAAAATATTTTTCGACAGCCAACATGGATCCTGTTATAACTCCTGTCTGAAATTAATTTTTGTGAGTCTTGATTTTTTTTGTGTTGTAAAATTAAGATGCTTGCGTTATGATCATGCAATAAGAATTTATTAATTAAACGCTCAAAATAAAATATGATACATAAAGTAATAAAATCAAAGTCAAATGCCTAAGTAAAGATTTTGATAATTCCCGACTATAAATTTTATTCTGTGAAGTGAAATTCATAACCTTCAAATATCGAGGTTAAACATTGCAATATTTAGTGGGCAGACCTGAGATCCAAAATATTTAAAATTTCCACTTTAGGTATTAAATGGTATGTCATAAGAATTGTGGTTTGCTTGAAAGGTTTCTTAAACTATCAATTTTGATTTTAGAAATCAAACTCATGAGAATTCAATCCTTTCGGGAAATACTTTTAATGATTTTATTCATTTGAAATTGTACATAGAATTGCCTTTGCAGAGGCTTGACTCACTCACCATTGGCTCTATACTCCGATTTATAGCTAAACTGAGAAAGCATAAATAATAGTTTTATTAAATGCTAAATTTTCGAGATTTATTAAAATTTATTAAAATTCTTTAAGCATACTTACTAAATTCACAGCTATACATTTTTCCCAATTAATTTCCTCCACTATTCCGGAATTATTAATTACAATATCGAGCTGTTTGAAAGCCTCAATTGTCTTTTGAAAGGCCGCTAAAAATTAACACCATAAATGAATAACTGAAAGAAAGTACACGGGACTGTATATTCTGTTGGTATAATTTAGTTATAACTTTCTAAGTTTTTTGTTCATTTTAACTTTCATGAGAATTATTTGTATAAATATTAAGCAAAGACATTAAAAAATTAAAAAGTGTTGTATCAAGGTGAAGGCTATTAAAATAGAAAATTATTGAAGGAATGCCTTGGTAACGGTGATTTTCAATAATTTTTCTTAGTGACTTCTGTTTGCATAGTTTGCATATCTCAAGCTAAATTTATTAGGTAAAGTTGACCATTAATAGCAAGTTTTACAATCTCCTAATATGTAAATAAATTAATCTCTTGATAAAGTTTTGCTATGGAAACCATTGTACCTATTATTAAAGAAAGAAAATAAACTCGGTAATTATTGTGTAAATCATACCTTCAAATTGTGCTTTATTAGTAACATCAGCTTGCACAAAAATGGCATGATTTTCCCCAAAAATTTTTGTAACCTCTTCCAATGCTTTCTGACCTTGAGTGTTGTTTATATCGACGAGCGCGACTCCCTAGAATTACACTTGTCAAAAGCCACTTGCTAAAAGTTTCAAATTTCCAAACGTACCTTAACTTCATTTCGTAACAATTCTTTCACATAAGCAAGTCCAATTCCTTGAGCAGCTCCTGTTACGAGGGCAACTTTGTCCTTTAACTCAAACATGATGAATTTATAATAAAAGCCGAGCTCGTAACTTGGGATTTAAACTTTCACTGGTTGTAATCTGACAATGCCAACAGTCAGATATGTAATTAGGAAGATTGTAAAGGTTATCAGAAATATAAAGCAAATAAAGTTTTAGGTTTGTATTTAGCTGTGTGTTTTACTTGTTGGCTTTTTTTATCATCTAATAGAGGAGTATATTAACGGAGACTATGAAAAATATTTAAATGTAACTTTCACTAGAAAATTTCCTGGAATAGATTAACGGAGACTATGAAAAATATTTAAATGTAACTTTCACTAGAAAATTTCCTGGAATAGTGTCTAGCTGTGTAACCGCTCCTCGGTTTTCTTTTATTTGTGAAAAATACGCAAATTATTACTAAATTAATGCAGATTAGGTTAGAGTTTCAGTGAAATGTGCACTTTATGTAGTTCAAAGTTGCAAAATATTTAATTCCGCATCAGTATTTTCAACTTAACTACATTAGGAATATTGCTTTATATTAAGAATTCTGAAGCATTAAATTAAGAATTCTGAGTTCCTAGTTCAAACTTAAGAAAATTTGAAAAATAAACTCTAAGAAAATTGAAAAGGCTAGCTCAGAACTGAACAATCATAAACATTTTGTGATTCCATTTTGTACTTAAGGCTTTTAGCTAAAGCCCCAAATGTTATACTTTTGAAATACTAATCAGAGAAAGCGGTGGGGAGAGAATATACGAAATCTATTTCAAAGTAGAAAATGGATAATAAATAAGGGACCATAAAAGTTAAACGGATAGCAAGAGACTATAAAAGTACCAGAACTGCATAGGAGGTAGGACACCTTAAGGGCATCAAGGGTGATAGAAAAAGAAAAAGTAGAACAAGAAAACGAAGGAGAAAGATTGCAAAAGTTGAAGAGGGCAGGTAAGGGGGAGAACAAGGAATAAACTACGAAAAAGAAGCAGGAGAAGAAAGAGCAGGAAAATACTAAAGTTAAATTCAAACACTATTCTATTAAAAATATCGGATCGCTTTATTATAATACAGAAATATTAAAAGTGGAACTTTTGCCTTAAATATGATGTCAAAAATCAAATATAAAAAATATATACCTGAATTACCAAAAAAACTATAGACCCGACTTTTGAAATTTAAAAGTTTGAAAAATCCAAACCCAAAGCTTTCTTCAGTTTGCATTGTCTAACAAGTTCTAAAATTTTACATTCAGAATTAAGGATACTGAATTCTGATAACTTAAAATTGAAGTTTTGAGGCATTTAAATGGCAAACAACCATTATTTATTTGGATTTTATATAAAAAATTATTTTTAAAGCTGTAAATTTCACAATTAGTTATTCATATTCCAAAGAACGTTTAAATGATCACAATTATTATCAGCATTCGAGGTCAATATTCGAAAGTCACCTAAAACAAATTCTGAATAATTTTGTGTTTTATTCTGCTTTTGATTAATTTACTATTTATGCACCTTTTTGTACATTAAAATAAACGCCCTGAGTTTCGAATAAATTTTTATAATTTTATGCTATCGATTGAAGAGAATAAAAGCGCCGTGATTAAATTAATGTTTTATTAAATAAAGAAACATTAGAAAACGTTCGAAAATCTATTGATTTGAAGATCCTCTCTAACTTGTCTTTAAGAGTCTCTTTGGAAAATTGCAATTTTATATCAAATATTGAAATTTATTTTCTTTAGATAATGAGTTTTAAAGTATACATAAAATCACACAATTGCTTCCAAACAGCTACAAAAAGCTTTAATATTTTGGAATCTCAATCTCTGTACAATTTCCACCGTCTGCTAACCACACTGAACCATTTGGAGCTTTCCTAATTAAATCCACTGCATGTTTTGCTAAAACTTCCTTTCTAAAAATAAATATGTGTATAAATTGCAGGAATTCAAACTTTCTTGGTGACGAACTCCCAAACATCAAGCTTGTTGGTACAGAAATTTCTTTTAGAGTTTTTTTTTTAAATATTTTCAAAGAAATATAAGTTTCACTTTTAATTAAAGCTTAGTTTCGCCAAATGACAAAAAAATGAATAAATATTTAAATAAACAATTCTTACGTTTGGAACGTGGCATTTTGAACAATATCTAACAATCCCGATAAATAAGGTTCTTGCAGTTGTTTCTGGGTTACCACTTCCAAACCTGTAAATGTAAATCCGGGGCAAATTGCTAAAACCCTAACGTTGTTTTTTTCATAATGAAGATCTCCCCCCATTCCTTTGGTAAAACCAATCAAACCAAATTTAGTTGCTGTATAAGTTGGTATAACTTCGGTTGCCTTAAGGCCAAATATCGAAGCTGTGTTTAATATAACCGCTTCGGGCCCACTTTTGTATTTTGGGAAATATTTTTCCATTGCTAACATTGATCCTGTTATGGCTGCTGTCTGTAAACAAATAACAATAAAAGCTGTTCTAGCGAGGACTTGTTCAAAACGTTCAAATAATCAAGCTAATAAAATGCATTAACAAACATTATTAAAAACTTTGAAATATTCTAAAGAAATATGTGGCCCTTAGCTCTTATGATTTAAATATGAATTTTGTATTTAAGGGCTTTGAAAATTATAACTACTTTTTTTATTCGATAGTTGTACAACGATATAGAAATTCCACATTTAACAGCTTCAAAGAATCAAAAATTCTAGTTGATTGTACTTACAAGATTAACGGAAACACATTTTGCCCACTGAATTTCCTGAACTATTCCTGCGTTGTTTATTACAATATCAAGTTGTTTGAATGTTTTTACTGTTGTTTCAAACGCCTCTGAAATTTTATTGCAGTTAAAAACATATTTTATATTTTTAAGGAGTCTAAAATTGAAGATTATACTACAAATACTGAAAAAAAATCCTTACTGAAATTGATAACTGTACAAAAATCGTAATTTTCTGATCAGTTTAAAAGTAAAACTTAAAATAAACAAAATCAAACAACAAACCTTGAAGTTGCGGTACATCAGTAACGTCAGCTTTTACAAAAACTGCACGATTTCCTCCGTAACTTTTTGCAATATCGTCGAGTACTTTCTGCCCTTTAACAACATCTATATCAATGATTGCAACGCCCTATAAGAATTAAAAATTACTAATTGCCTTCAAGTTTAGTCACAAGAATAATAGAAAAAAATAAACAATTAAAAATACCTTAACATCGTTTTCAAGAAGTTCAATTACATAAGCAAGGCCTATTCCAGAAGCACCCCCTGTTACGAGTGCAACTTTACCTTTTAAGTCAAACATTGTTCTTTGTTTGTTTGTAATTGCTTGATTTTTCACTTACTACTATCTTAATAATAGAATACGATAATCTTTATGTCTATAGATAAAAAACCGGTCGTCAAGGTTATCCTTTTTTCTACAATGCAAGAAAATTAAGCAGTTTGCCTCGTGCGGTATTTAAATTTGTTGTAAATAATTAGAAATAGACTATACCCATTTTTGTTATGTAAACATAAAGATAAATTCATAGAATCTTTGTTAATAACGCTTTGACACGGTGAAATAAAGCGGAGTATCCAGTATATTACGAGTATAATATGTCTCCGTGAGATCAAATATAGTTCTTCCTACTTACTGTATAGTTTTCAGTTCATCGATTAGTTGGTCAAATATAGTTACGTTACTTAAAATAAAATAGTATTGTATACAAGTTAATTGAATGACATTTCCTGTAGTAAACTGAAAGCTATTAAGCAAAATTAAACTTTCAAAAGGTAGGACTTACAGACTTCTAAAAGACTAGACTTGTCTTTTGAAAGAACTGAGGAGGAGAAATTAGAGTTAGGAACAAATGAATTTACCCGATTAAATGAGAGATGAGAAATGTTATAATTTTGAGTATAGCCGAGGATATCTGTGGGATGAAAATAATAAACATAATAATTTTTTTTTATCTTACCGTAGTTGATGATAATTTATATATTACAAAAAAACGAATGTTTAAGTTCTACCTTCAAAAACGATCCTAGTTTCTTTTTTAATAAGAAAAAGGTTGTTTTTACCAACTTATGGTATTGCTTTTAACCAAAATAATAACTAAACACCATTAAGGAAGGCTTTCAGAATAAAGGCTTTATTAATAAAATAGAATGGTTCATTGATTACTTAAAATATTACATAAACCTATATCTTTAACCCCAGTAATTTTGACATTATTTCATGTCTAATTTTTATTTAAAACGAATAAGTTGGAAATTCGACTCGCTTGCAGTTTCCATCACAAACCAACCATACCGAACCCGTAGGAGCACTTTTAATTATGTCCATTGCATGTTTTGCCACAATTTCAGGCCTGAAATTTTTACAAAAGGTAAATTATCCGTGATTTTTAATTAAAAACCCTTACTTTTGAGAAGCCAATGTTTGCATGTTATTTGAACAGGCAGACAGATATGGTTCAGCAACTTGTTCCGTATTTATATTAAGTATAGCCGTATCTGTAAGACTGGGACATATTGCCAATATTCTCAAATTTGTTGTTTTACGATGTACTTCTCCACCCATTGCTCTTGTAAACCCAACAATGGCACCTTTTGTAGCAGCATAAGTTGGAGTTTCTTCGAAAGGTTGCAAGGCAACTATGGAGGCTGTGTTTAATACGACACCCTCAGGACCGCTCTTATATTTAGGAAAATATTTTTCCATAGCCAACATGGATCCTGTTATGACTCCTGTCTAAAATTTGCGATTTGTCTGTGATCTGTCCAATTTTTGTTTCAATAATTTGCTAAATAGAGGAACTATTTTGTCATATTGTGATGTTAAAAACATTTCCGAGGCTAATGACTTACGAACTTAATACTAATCATTAAATTAAGAAAAACAGCCCCTTTTTTGCAAAATGGAACAGAAAATGGCAAGAATTGGAAATAACAGAAATCCTGTATTACTTACAAGGTTGACACCAACGCATTTTTCCCATTGAATTTCTTGGATTATTCCAGCATTGTTAATCACTATGTCGAGCTGTTTAAAAGTCTTAACTGTTGTCTCAAAGGCATCTGTGATAATTATTAAGTAACATACATATAATAAGATTATTTAACTAAAATATAAGTAATTTCTTTAAATATCCCAATTTATTTGCAAACTGTATAAATACATATATTCAAAAAAAAATGGTGTATAGGGTATTGGACATGTAGAGGAATGCTCAGTAGCATAACAAGTAAAGTAAACCAATAAACAATCACTTCAAGCATCAAAACGATATCCTTGGAATTTATTGAATAACCACCAATTAAAAACATGTCTATTGCCTACAACTATTTTCATTTCAATGTTCAAAATGCAAGTCATCGCTAAGTTATGCTACTTTTAAGATAAATATCTAGAAACTACATATGCATAAGATTTAATTAGTTATTTTTTATGCTTCACTGGTGTCAGGTCTATAAATTTATTCCTTTAAATTATTTACGTGATAACTACGTATTCGTTTTTTATAAGAAAAACTCTGTAACTTATGCAGTTAACTGATTGGTATCTTTAATTCGAAAAAAAAATTATCGGGAAAGTGGACAAACAATTATTTTCGGAGAAAACAATTTAATTATTGTATGTCAGTTAATTGAATAGGTATATTGTAATAGTAATTTACGATACTAGTAACGTTATGATGCATTTTACATTACGAGAGAAAAGTTTGAACACGGTTTATATCATCCTACAATAATTTTTCTCAAAAAATAAAAATATATTTTCAGTGACAGTTCAATGACAATTCATAAATAGTAACGTAAATCAGCCATATCGTGCTGTTATAAGCTTTACAGCACTAGTGCTGTTAAATGTATCATAACATAACTCGTTGCTAAGGAGTTATTAGCATGATAACGTTATAGGATGATGTAAAATAAATACTTTATCCACGACTACTTAATAATCTGTCAATTATTCATGTGTTTGGTCACTCATAATGCTATCCATTATACACTGACAGCAGTGTATAATGATTATTAAAGGTGTCATGGTAACATCATTGTCTATGGTGTATAATGAAGGAACTAGGTTATGTTTCTAATCCTAATTGACAGATTATAGGTTATGTTTCTAATCCTAATTGACAGATTATAGGTTATGTTTCTAATCCTAATTGACAGATTATTGAGAGGTCGTCGATAAATTTTAATTAAAAATTCTTCGTATTTGTGTTCGTGGATAAAGTATAGTATACGACTCGCTATAATGGCTATTATTACCTCGGATAATTGCAAAACTCGCTCGCAAGCTCGCTCGTGTTGCAAACATTATCCTCGGTAATAATAGCTTACATTATAGTGTCGTGTATAATATACTATTACCGAATGTCAATTAAAGATTAATATTAAACACTGTAGATGTCTCAAAAAGGTTCTTTAAGGCTGTTTGGTACCTGTTCAATCAAAATAAATCCGCTACGCGGCGCTAGTTGTACTAGGTATTCCCCTCTTCAGTTGACCTACCACCTCCCTTTTACTTTCGTCGCAGGTTTACCACCCCTAATTTGTACGAAAATACATATAAATTCATCTTTTAGGTATTTTATGCTCGTGATAGTATGAATGTGAATTGCCAAAAATTCATTTACATTTTTTTAATAAAAGTTAGTATATTTTCGGATGGTATTGCTAATTGCATATTTCTGTTGATGGTCCAAAATTCCCTTTATATAAAATATCTAATCTATTTGAGATTTTGGGTTTTAAAATAAGTCACTGGGTAAATAAATTTTTTCACATTTTATTGAAAGAAAAACTGCGATTCTTGAACATTATGCATTTATTTTGCCTAACATGTACAGAATGATTAGTACTTTTCACAGATTCACTAATTTATTATACTAAATAAATTGCACACAATTTTTAAAAATTCAAAGTACAGGGAGAATAATAATAGCCTCCTTGAAAAATGAACATAGTAAAAATGTGCCGCTTCAAATGTATGTAAGCATGGACTGCACCTACATTCGTGTCTATTTTGACTAACCTAAAACACCAACAGAAACGTTAACCCTAATCATATTGGGAAAAATAAGCGAACTTACCTGTACTAAACACGAAAATATCAATGCTAGTTTTGAAAAAGACTGATGTAGAAGGCGAAAAATTAAACTTGCAAGGCAAACGTCAAATTGCGAAACAGTGCGAAGCTAATATCACACTGAACTGCAACGCACATAAGCAAAGCGGAAGTAAAGATTGGCAATACCTGCCTTGGAAAGTAGTTTTTTTCCGGTCAGCCTTTTCTGTTCTCCCTGTATCTATTATCGTGAATGTTACTAAATAACCTTTAATTTAAAAAGCTACTTCAGAGGCAGTGGCGTAGCAGAAAACTCCCAAGGCCCCCGTCGAGAATATACTACGGACCCATTTATAAAAATAAATAAATAAATAAAACTAACCTGCTGATATCATATTAATATGTAAATACTTTAAATACCTATGTCGCTTTTTAAAGTTCTTGTTTTACAAAAATGGGCCCCCAAAAGGTCAGGTTGCCCCGCCGTGCAGAGTTTGCAAGAATGTGATTTACGCCACTGTTTAGACGTTAAATTAACAAAGTTATGCAGAATTACGATCGAAATTTATTGAATTCTACAAAAAATTATCAATATTAGAAAGTGTATTGATAATTAGCTATAAATTAAACGGTTATGAAAATAAATAAAATTGAACACACTGGCAGTCCAATTAATAGTTCGTCAATGTCTTTAGGATGTGATACATTTTCTCGATATCCAGATCTTCTAAAGGACTACTAATAATAAAGCTTGTTTGTAACTGATAAGCAGTTATAGTTATTATTTTGTTACCTTTCAGATTCAGTTTCACTAGGTGCAGGTGAAAAACCTATATGGAAAATCTGCAGTTTTTTCTTCGAACTATCATTTTGTGTGTTAAAAAGGAAAGATTTCTAAAATGCTGAATAAAGGAAATATTTCGAACCAACTTAATTATTATATTATATTACCCAGACCCTTTTCTTTCAAAAATTTCATATTGCACTTCTTAATCTGGTAGACTTTTCTCGCTGCGTTCGACAGCTTACCTCTTTTACCAGTTTTAGATAAAAATATTTGTCCTCAGTGGCGTAACCAAGGGGGGGCCCTGGCCCCCCTCAAGATCAAAGTTAATAATCAAAATTTCATTTAAAAAAAATCTATAATTGTAGGTATCGGCATTACAAAAGCCACCCAATATGGTGAATTTGAAAACCAATTTTTACGATTTGATCTGTGGTACAATCCCCGCCAAGCAGTATGTTTATTATATCGGTGATGGATCATACTCATACAATAACGCATGTCCTGTTCGCCCTTCACTTGTACACCCGCAACGTTAATGCAAGTCGAACTATAGTTAATAGTTCCTACAGCCATAGATCCGATTGCTTTAAGTTTATGTAAAAGTAAATAAATGGACTTCCACCGGGTTCCATATCAATCAATAGAAAAGTGAAGTTATATAGGCAGGAAAATGACGTCGGTAAGATTTTAAATAACGCCCCTTATTTCCAAAACCTTCTGGTCGTGTCCTCAAAGTGAGGATCTATACCTATTTAAACTAAATAATGAATTATTATAAGAAGGTTATAATTTGATTCATACGGCGCCTATCTGTATCCGACACAATTGTTAAACAGTGGGCTGGGCCCCCTACAAACTACGTTTCTGGTTACGCTACTGCTTGTCCTTAGGCATGATCTAAACATATAAAATACTTATAGGTACAGTTATACAGTAGAAGGGCAAGCGTTGTAACTTACTCGTAATGTGACACTTTTAAAAATTACACTGCAGTGTTCTTGTATGTAAAGCTACAAGTACTATCTATGTATACTTGTAAACTGCAGAAACTACAAAATGCATACTAAAAACGTCTATGTAAAATTATTGTAATGTCAATCAATTTTATACTGTCATGTTATCGGTATTGCTGATTATTATGATTAATACAAAAACTAGTACCTACTTACGTAGTTAGTTTTTCATGGGCAGTAAGAACAAAAAATAAACAAAGTAACGTTTTGGAACGGCTCAGCCCCGATATCCAAATAACGTGTTGTATCAATTTATTAAATTGTCACAATTTAAATTTTTTTTGACATTATAAGTTATCGCAGATGCCGAGTATTCCCCTACATCTATTAATAGGCGGGGGTAATTAAAGTGAATAAGAGCTAATGAAGGATGACAAGTGTTAATTGCAAGGTTCTACCATTTCTTAGCTTTCTCTATTACTACAACACCGATTTTCATGGAAAAAGGATTAAGAGCAAGTAGACACGTTGGACAAGAGGATGAATATAATTTTAATTCGATTAGCGCCTTGGCAATGACTTAAAAATAGTAATATTTATAGAGTAAAATTCGCTGCTGTTCTGAATTCTTCTAAAATATTTATTTTACGCGAAATGGTTTTTATAACAATAATTAAAATTATGTCATCCCAAAATAGACTATAAAAGCTATCATTTCCCAAATTAAACTTGCTAATCCGATATGTGAATGTTTCAACAGCTAGGAAATAAGATCGACTCTAAAAGACGTGATTACGGGTAAACTAACAAACTTTTTATATATTTTTATTCGACATATCTTAATCTGATACTGTGATCTAACAATTTAATAAAAATATTTTGCACAAAATTACAAAAAAATTTATGTACCAAACAGCCTTAAAGAATTGAAATTAACTAATAAGAAACTCCCAATATTTAGCAAAAGAAAAACGCAAATTGAAGTAGGCAAGCCATACTTGCCTCTTTTTAAAATGATTAAATAAGTAAATACGTAAATAAATAAATAAAAACACACTTCGCAAATAAATTCTATTATTATAGTAACATATCAAACCTTCAAATTCTGTCCTATTGCTGACATCAGCCTTTACAAAAATAGCCCGATTTTTTCCAAAAGTTTTTATAAATTCATTTAAGACTTCTTCGCCTTTTTCAACGTTTATATCAACGAGTGTGACTCCCTAAAATGTAACAAACTGCAGGTCGCGACCTTTTATGATTATGCATTAAAATTGCATTACCTTTACTTCATTCTGAAGCAGCTCTTGTACATAAGCAAGTCCAATACCACTCACTGCACCTGTAACCAAAGCAACTTTGTTTTTTAGGTCGAACATTCTACTGTTCTCTTCTCGATTTTCCAGTTCGTACTGGTCCTTTTTAGTGGGTAACGGCACTTAAATGTGTCGGGCTAGATTATGAAGCTGAGCTAATCGACGTTGAATAAACAATTTTGTAGTCTGTCTGATATTATGTTGTTATGATTATACGTAACTATCTCAATTAAATACGCTATTTTTAAATAAAGACATATACACTATAAATATCCATTAATAACTAGATTTAAATGTTCAGTGTGGTTAAAAAGAGTTATATCTAGTTGGATTTTATATGCCGCTATATTCTTTACTCTTTTCGGATTCCTTAGAATTAAATATTAAGTTTTGTCAGGTAGATTACACACTTCGAATAATAACTTTAATTAATTAATACAAATTGGAAAATATACACGTTACAACGTTACAAGAAAACACCTTCACTATTGAGGCATATTTTCGATCGGGGCAATTCCTAACTGAGCAATATTCGTATGCCGACTGAAAACAACTTTACGCAAGAGCGGCATTTTCCATTTTACACGGGAAATTCTCAATCAGAATCAACTAGATGTAAATCTATTTTAATGTAGTACTAGTTTATACGAACAGGGCTGTAATATACAGTGTGTCCCATAACTTACGGGCCATAGAGCAATTGGAGATAATAGACATAAAAATAGGTATTTTGAGCCAAATTTGCATAAGTAAAATGTAAAATGTTACAGGTTAAAGAGATTTTCATATTTGAATGTTCCATTGCACATTCTGTTGATGGCTGAAAAATATTTAATTTACAAAGTGTGCCTTGAATGTTGACAAAATTTGTTGCGGTGACAACTGTCATTGCTTTCTACCTTTTCCCGTCAAAGGTACACAAAAAACAAGTTTTTCTACTCCCATGTATGAAGTAGTAGTTTCACATACTGATCGCAGCATGTGAAGTCTTATTTTTTATATCAATGCGTGAAGTGCAATGCATTTCTTATGGAGTTTATTTTACGCATTTCTGCCATAAGAGCCTATACACTTTTCGGCACGGCTAAAGATTTCAATAGATTGCTGTGCTTGTTTTTTGTTTGAATAACGAATTTGTGAGAACTGTCAAGTGAAGTGAACGTTTGCTAATTTAACTCATTTTTTAAGTTTGAGCTCGTAGAAAAAGTATAGTGTGCAACACATACGTGAAGCCTTTTTTACACTCGTGTGCTTGCGACACTCGCCTTACGGCGTCAGCTTCACGTACATACTATTTTGCAATATCCAGGTACTGTAATCTTTTCATTTAAAAATGCCCAAGCTTAATAAGTTTTCTAAGCGTGATTTACGGGATATGCTTTGCGTTAACTGCGTCAACAGTCGTGCTGCACTTAGAAGGTATGAAGAACTCTACCCAACCAGAATCATTCCAGACCGAAAAATATTTCAAAGAATATTCAATCAGTTAGGTGAAACAGGTTCGTATTATAACAAAAATCCTGGTAGACGACTGAAAACTATAACGGTCGAACAAGAAGAAGAGATCTTGGTTCGTATCCCGGAAAATCCTGAATTAAGCACTAGGCGTTTGGAAGCTTCTACGGGAACTGGTAAATCAACCGTCTCAAGAGTCATCCATGCATAAAATTTGTTTCCCTACCATTTTACGCCCGTTCAAAATTGATTGCCAGGAGATTTGCAAACCAGATCAGAATTTTGTCAAAATCTACTAAATAAAAAAAAACGAAGACCCCATGTTCCTGAAGAAGATATGATTTACTGACGAGGCAACTTTTACAAGACGCGAAATTTTTAACTGAAGAAATAATCATCACTATGCTTTGGAAAATCCACGCCTACCCAGAGAAAAACATTTCCAGCACGAGTTTTCGATAAATATTTGGTGTGCGGCATTATCGACAATTTCTTGATCGACCCATTTCAGCTTCTGCAGAGACTTAATGGAGAACAATATTTGCAGTTTTTAAAAAACGATTTACTTGACCTTTTGGATGGTATACCTCTGAACGTAAGACAAAATATGTGGTTCATGCAAGATGGTGCCCCACCACACTTTTTACTTCCTGTTCGAAATCATTAATCAGCGTGTTCCACATTGATGGATTGGTCGCGGTAGTGAATTTCATTGGCCACCTCGTAGCCCAGATATTATCCCGTTAGATTTTTATCTGTGGGGTCACATGAAGGCTTTAGTATACAATGATCAAAGATGAAATCAATACACGAGAAGAACTTGAACA
Organism: Melanotus villosus; assembly: GCA_963082815.1. Taxonomy (NCBI): domain Eukaryota; kingdom Metazoa; phylum Arthropoda; class Insecta; order Coleoptera; family Elateridae; genus Melanotus; species Melanotus villosus. The sequence continues at coordinate 56,823,162 of OY720418.1, read as the reverse complement.
AAAAATTCAAGAAGCCGCCACTGTAGATTACCAAAATATCTTCCTGGATGTGAGACGTCATTTGGTAATATGCCTAAGAAAATGTATTGAAGTTAGCGGTGGCACTTTCAACATTTATTATAGTAAATTAAAACAAATTTTTATTATTGTGAATAAATAGCGTTGTGTTTTCAAAATTTTCATTTTGATTTGTTTCTGCTTTTTTATCTTCAAATGCGAAAATCTGGGGAACGGCGAGATATCGAGATTGACCAAGAGTCCCTTTTTTACGTAAAAATGTTGGCTGTTTTATAGTTTAAAGTATAAATACTATTAACTGTACCTACGGGTAAAAAAATATGGCAAGCAAGCGCCCTCTAGGAAATATCTTCAAACTAATACCAAATTCGAATTTCCCATTCTCGAAAACCTAGTTATACCAGTTTTGAATTCGATATCTTCAGTCGTTTTAAAATTATCATCATTTTTCGAAAATTAACTTTCACCTTCAACTCTCTTTAACCTGTAACATTTGACTTAGGGAAATTTGGCTCAAAATACCTATTTTTATGTCTATTAATCTCCAGTTGCTCTATGGCCCATAAGTTATGGAACACCCTGTATATTTACGGTACATGAACTGTAACTTAACACGTACCTGCAAATATTACACGCATAAAAGTACGAAAACCCCTCAATATCTCAAGTTACGAGTATAAAATTCGGTTCTTACATATTACTGCTCATTTTGAATAAAATGGAAACGTCGGTGCTGTAGTGACTTCCGGTTAAAACGGAAGTTGCATGAAAATTACAAATTTTAAAGGGAACACCTTGTATACAGGGTGTTAGGTAATGCTTCTACCAAACTTTATGGGTGGGTTTGTAACGATAAAAGGAATACAAAATTCTTATACCATTTTTTTCTCAGTTGCCTTTTTTCCCCTTTAATTATTTTGTGGTTGTTAATAAAGTTTTATTGTTACTTGATGTATTAGACTCTTATTTATCCGTAAACATTTATGTTGCTGTATCTTTAACCCCTTGTTTTTGTTTTTCCCGAGAATAAAAAGTAAAATTAAAGCACGCTTTTTCTCAGAAACTGTGCATATTAGAAACAAAATGTACAATATGTTTTGCTCCATTTGTCATTATAAAGCTATTCCCAAAGTTTGGCAGAAGCATTACCTAACACCCTGTATTTTTCAGTATTCGGATAGAATTTCGAGTTAAAAAATATATGCAATTATTGTGATATTTTTGATATACAATATTATTAACTAAAATATTGCTAACTAACTAAAGAATCGACGATCAATTTTTTTGCTGTAAAGCTAAAAATTTGAGCTTTAAGAGTTAATCGTTTGATACAAGTTCGGCATTCTGCGACTCAAAACAATCAATTTTTGAAGATTTACTTCTAAAACTGCAAGAAAATTTAAATTATCAAAATAATGAACATTCGAGAAAATTTTTTCTAAAACAAAGTGAGAATAATTTTGCATTTAAATCCTTCAGATTTGAGGACAAGCACCACCACCACCACCACACTTATCAATTCTAGCTTCCTATTTTGGTTATTTTTTCTTTTTCTATATCCTTCTGTGTTTTAAAGTAGAAGCCCGGATTCAGATAATTTTTTTCTAACACTAATATTATATGTTATACTGTTTCTATGGTGCATAAGAGTTCACTTGTTATGTTTCCTTTAAAATACGCCTTTCTCTATAAAATACGCTTTTCTCTATAAAATACGTCGTTGCTTAGCAATATTCGCATTTTGTGTATTGTGACGCGTCTCAAATAATGATTTATTAAAATTTCTAATAAGTAATATATTAGTGAAAGAAATTTTCTGATAATGTCAGAAAAAAACTTGAAGACAACTCGTGTTTTAATTTAAAAATCTCGGTCTATCAAATTCTCGGTTCAGTTCGTTCGCTTAGATTTGCACCACTACGACCTTGGTTTTTAGACCTTCTATAAAACACTTGTTGTCTTATAGCTATTAAGACAACAAGTGTTTTACAGAAGGTTTAAAAATCAAGGTCGTAGTTCAAATCCGAGCGAACGAAGTGAGCCGAGGATTTGATAGACCGAGATTTTTAAACTATAAAACACGAGTTGTCTTCAAGATTTTTTCTAACACTAATATCAGACATTTTTTTTCACTAATATATTATTAGAAATTTTAATAAATTATTATTTGAGACGCGTCATAATGCACAAAATGCGCAGATTGCTAGGCAACGACGTATTTAAAGGCCTATAAAATACGTTGTTATTGACGACGTATTTTATAAAGAAAGCGTATTTTAAAGGAAACATAACAAGTGAGCTCTTATGCACCTTAGAAACAGTATAAGATATTAGTGTTAGAAAAATAGCTATAAAGAGTTACTATAGGTACTGTCTCGATTATAGAATACAATAATTTTTACTTGAGTTTAGAAATCTGTAGATAACCAGCCGTCATGAGTATCAAAAGTTTTTTCAATAATCTAAGAAAATTAAGCGATTTACCTTGTGAACAATTCAAATTAATTATAAATAATATTATAAAGGGATTGTACTAATTTTTGTCATGTGAATATAAAAATAAATAGGGATTTTTGAAAATTTTATATAGAGAAAAATATTACCTTCGCAATGATTTGAATTACTGACCCAACCAAAAGAAAAATCCAGTCTCTAAAATATTGTAACGTTTTTAAAACGTTTGTTTAAAACTTAGGCATGTGGTGTGAGCTATTTATTAACAAATTTAAACAACGTAATAAGTAAACACTAACCCGACATACTACACTAGTTTATTTATTTTCACACACTTGTATTATTATGCGCACATTTATATTCACTGAGCGTTCAATACACGTATTCGCACTTGGTCGTCACTGGTAGGCTGTTCCGTTCGCTAACGAAACGAAACGCGCCTTATACAGGGTGACAATAATCTACCTGTGTTGTATGGGTAACTTTGTTATTATAGAAGTTAGAGAGTCGGCTAAATTAGCAAAGTTGGGCAGAGTTTCAAGACAAATTAGATGCCAGTTTGACATTTGACATACACTTTCAACTTTTTCAAATATTTCGAAAAAACTAAAAACATGCGATTTTTTAAATGTTTTATAATTCCATAACCACCTATTCTAAAACCAAAGTGAAATATGTTTCTTGTAGAAATTTTTACGTAGAATTATAAAAAAATATCTACAAAGCCATAGCACTCTCGATTTTTGAGATATAAGCCAAACTTACGTTTTTTTAAATGGCAACCATAGTGGGCTATGGATTCATTAAAGAGCTTATTTTTTGCTGATTTCAAAAATGTATAGGTTGTCATATCTGTTTCCGTTAATTTTCTTAGAATTTGCAAAAAACTGATAAATAATAACCATGAACTAAGAATGCCTTGGAATTTTGTCGTTGTCTCTTGTTTAGTAACTCATCATCAAAAACAATTATCAAATGTTTTTAATTAAATAAATAACAAATAAAATAGGTACTTAGTAACTATCATTATGGATAACAGAACTAAATAATAAATGTATGTAACTATAAAAATAAATTAATGATTATAATAATACTGCAAAGTGACCACCATTTTCCTGAACACATAACTGACATCGTTTTAATATTTTACGTTGCACGTTATTTAATGTATTATGTCTAATTTCGGCTAGAGCTCTTCTTATTTTTATTTTCAGGTCATCAATGTTATGAGGCCTTTCTTTGTACACTTTGTGTTTAATAGTTCCCCATAAAAAAAATCTAGGGGAGTTAAGTCCGGAGACCTGGGAGGCCACGCAGTAGGACCTCTGGTACCTATCCAATTAGGAAATCTTTCCAATAAATAGTGTGACACAATGTGAGCATTGTGAGCAGGTGTTCCATCGTGTTGGAAGTAATTCAAATTTTGTATAAAATTTAATGGAAGATCATCCAACATTTCTTCGAATTGATTACGTAAAAATAGCAAATACCTCTCTGAATTTAGATTTTCCTCATAAAAATAAGGACCAAAAAGTTTTGTTCCAAGAATGCCGCACCAAACGTTAATAGAAAAATTGGCGAAGAATCTTCGCTGGACTTTCCATACTTTTTATTTTTGAAATTTTTAATTTTTTTTCAGCTAGTTCTAATTCTAATCAGCCGAGCTAGAGGTACAATCGCCCAGGACGCAATTTATGACATAGAAACTTCGGGCAAAAATTATTCGATTACTTTTCAAATTCTCTATTGATTTCCTAAGTAAAATTTTGAAATTTTTTTCAAGGAAAAATCTGCGCCCAAAAAAACATGGCTAACTTCCGTTTCCGGTTCCGGATTTTTTTGAAAAGTTTATTTTACAGATGTACTGTAATTATAGGCCCGCATACCAAATTTGATGAAAATCGAGATATGACGATAACGCCACAGTCATTCATAAAAAAGTAATAATTAAAATAAAAAAGCTAGAAATCGGTAACTCTTTTAGGGAAGGATAGTTAATTTTAAATCCTAAATTAGGATCCAGCAACACCTACAATAGCCAAAATATTACAGTAATTTTGGTGACATAATTAAAGACTTTGCAACGAAAAAGTCCCGACAAGTTATTTAATAATAATCCTATATAATATGTAATAATGCTTTTATAATAAATAATTTGTATTTTCAACATAAATGAGCAGAGTAAGATAATATTTTTTTGAAAAAGTGGGTAATATAAACAAAAAAATATATATTGTAGTCACGCAGATTCGAACCTCCAACCGTATGCGGGTGGGAGCTTGGTCTCTTACCGCTGGACCAAAATACCGCCGTCGTTAAAACGGTGACTCCTGCCCTGATATTTATCTTCTTTCTTTGGAATGTGCCGTTTCCGAGAAATTTTTTTTTGAAATTTTGAAAAATTTTTTCAGCTAATTATAATCAGTAGAGGTAGGGGTACAATTTGGCGTTAGATTTATAAAAATATGTCGATGCGTTTTTGAGAAAAACAATGTTAAAGTCCAAAACTTCAAATGGTCATAAAAGGCGTTAGGGAAAAATTTTGGGGATGCGATCAACGCTATTTGAAAGGCATCTTGATTTACTATCGACCCAGAACATTTAAAAAAAAATCGTGTGTGTCGTTTCCGAGAAAAGTTTTTTTGAAAATTTGAAAATTTCCCAAACTGTCCGGACTTTTTATTTTTGAAATTTTGAATTTTTTTTTCAGCTAGTTCTAATCAGCCGAGCTAGAGGTACAATTTGGCGTTAGATTTATAAAAATATGTTGCTGCATTTTTGGTAAAATCGGCCTTAAAGTTGCGCTTTTCAAAAATTTGCCGCGGGCGCAATTTTTGACATAGAAACTTCGGGAAAAAATTATTCGATTTCTTTTCAAATTCTGTATTGATTTCCTAAGTAAAATGTTGAAATTTTTTTCAAGGAAAAATCTGCGCCCAAAAAGACATGGCTAACTTCCGTTTCCGGTTCCGGATTTTTTTGAAAAGCTTATTTTATAGATGTACTGTAATTATAGGCCCGCACACCAAATTTGATGAAAATCGGCCCAGTAGTTTTCGAGATATGACGATAACGCAATTTCTCGCACAGATGCAGTTGGTTTAAAAGTATTGTATGCCAAAACACGCATCTCTGCTCCTTCATTAATATTTTTCTTAGCTTCTTTTGCTTTAAAAAATGATCCATACCGTTTTAAATTGAATTCAAGTTTTGCAAAAATCCTTTTATCTGGCTGCCTTCTTTCCATGTATGTTTGCAGATACAATTCAGAAGCTGCATCCGCATCACGATTACAATAAATTGTAATAGCAAAATAACATATCATTTCTTTCTTCCCACGAGTAAGCCATTTTTTTAGTAACTTTAACAGAACTACTTAACACATTCACATCCGTAATTATCAGCAAAACAGGACTAACTTTGACAATTAAATTTGTGTTGTTGTTTTCCAATTCCAAAGCACTCTTGTTATACTATGCAGCTAATTATTAATTATGATCACTAACTTCAGTTTTTTGCAAATTCTGAGAAAATTAACGGAAACAGATATGACAACCTATACATTTTTGAAATCAGCAAAAAATAAGCTCTTTAATGAATCCATAGCCTACTATGGTTGCCATTTAAAAAAACATAAGTTTGGCTTATATCTCAAAAATCGAGAGTGCTATGACTTTGTAGATATTTTTTTATAATTATACGTAAAAATATCTACAAGAAACATATTTCACTTTGGTTTTAGAATAGGTGGTTATGGAATTATAAAACATTTAAAAAATCGCATGTTTTTAGTTTTTTCGAAATATTTGAAAAAGTTGAAAGTGTATGTCAAATGTCAAACCGGCATCTAATTTGTCTTGAAATTCTGCCCAACTTTGCTAATTTAGCCGACTCTCTAACTTCTATAATAACAAAGTTACCCATACAACACAGGTAGATTATTGTCACCCTGTATACCAACTGCGGCCTTCGAGTCCAATCCGGACCGCACCAGAATCCAGAATATTCGACATCTTTGTAGAGACGATGACACGTTTCGTTACAATATATTTACGTGATTAGTGATTAGTAAAATTGATTGCAACTGTATCACGCGAAACATGCAACTAAGGATCTACAAATCAAACAACAATCCGAAGAAGAAAATGCAGAGACTGAGAGAGACTGAAGGCTGCAGAAGTCAAAATAAGGAAAAAATACATTTTTGAGAGATAGGAAATCTTGGGTAAGTACAGCGAAAGAGAACATGAATAAACTGTAACAATAACAGGAAAGCAAAAAGAAAACAGTGGGGTGAAAAATTAGAATTAAATATAAAAGTAAAAACAAAATAAAATGACTTGCTACTACATTTAGTTCAAATTGTTTAAAAAGTAAAAGAGAGGAGGTGGGTTTTGTCACAGATTTTTATCAAAATAAGAACTGCATATCATTAAGGAAGCTTTTCAGGATGATAATTTTATTAATAAATTACAATATATTACTTTTTATTACACATTTTAAGTAGATCTATACATTTATTTAGCTTCAGTAATCTTGACATTATTCCTGCATATTTGTTATTTAAAAGGAATAAGTTGTAAATTCAATTTGCATACAGTTTCCCATCGAAACTACCCATACTGAACCCGTAGAAGCACTTTTAATTAGGTCCATCGCATGTTTTGCCACGATTTCAGGTCTGAAAGTTTTTAAATAATTAAGTCATCTGTAATTATTAATTAAATACCCTTACTTTTGACTAGGATATGAGTTCAAAGCATCCGAAAAAGCAGTCAAGTATGGTTCAACAAGCTGTTCTTTGGTCACGGTAAGTAGAGCTGTAGCTGTAAGATCGGGACAAATTGCTAATATTCTCATATTTGTTGTTTTATAATGCATTTGTCCCCCCATTGCTCTTGTAAACCCAACAATTCCAGTTTTTGTAGCAGTATAACTTGGGATCTCTTCGAAATTTTGCAGACCAAGTGTTGAGGCTGTGTTTAATACAACACCTTCAGGACCGCTTTTATATTTTAAGAAATATTTTTCCATGGCCAACATTGATCCAGTTATAACTCCCGTCTAAAATTTTCGTTCTCTTGTAAGTAATTCGATTTTTAAAAATAATTATTGCAATGGGATTTGTTAAGTAAAGGAATAAATTATTTCAGTATAATACGATGTTCATTTATTTTTTAGTAATCTAATTGGAAGAAGTAAGAGAAAATGAAAACATAGACTGGAAATAACTGAAACCTTGCTTTATTTACCAGGTTGACACCAACGCATTTTTCCCACTGGATTTCTTGGACAATTCCTGCGTTGTTAATCACTATATCGAGCTGTTCAAAAGTCTTAACTGTTGTTTCAAAGGCACCTGTTATAATTATTAAATAATATATATAATAATAAGCATAAGCATTAAATTCTTGGAATTTGTTTAATCATAATCAATTCAAAATATACGGTTCATAACTATTCCATATCACTGTTCAAAGTGGAAGTCTCATTTAAAATAAATAGTCAAGATCTACATACATATATTTATGATTTAATAATTAGTTTTTATACTTCAATTGTGTCAGGTATACAAATTTACTCATGTAAATTATTTACGCGACCATTACATATTTATGTTTTTATAAAAATGTCTGAAATGTATGGCAGTTAAGGATTAAATTAAAGATTTTATCAGAAAGGTGAGAAAATAATTATTTTTTGGAGAAAGCAATCTATGTACCTATAGTCAATTGATTAACTTCACTGAAAAATAAATAATTAACCATATTTTCCTTTTTTTCCCTTTTAACAAAATTGGAAAGCAAATGGTAGCTTGGCGAAAAACATCTTAAAACAGAGAAAAATAATTAAATAAAAATAAAATAAACCTTCAAATTGAGTTCTATCGCTGACATCAGCCTTTACAAAAATAGCTCGATCTTTTCCAAAGGTCTTGGTAATTTCATTCAAGACTTCTTCTCCATTTTTAACGTTTATATCAACGAGTGCAACACCCTAAAATTTTTAAAAAGGCTACAGTATAGTTGTTATGATTATGCATTAAAACTCATTACCTTTACTTCATTCTGAAGCAGTTCTTTAACATAAGCAAGCCCTATACCACTCGCTGCACCTGTAACCAATGCAACTTTGCCTTTTAGATCGAACATCTTATCACTGCTCTTCCCGATTTTTCAGTTCGTATTGTTTTATTTTTTTGTGGTTAACGGCACTTATAAATATCAAGCAAGATTATGAAGCTTAGCTCATCAACGTCGAGTAAATAAAGGGCTTCGTTCTTATCTAAAAATCTGTCAAACTCATGTGACAATTATCTCAATTATATAAAGCAGTGGTTCCCAAAGTGTGTTTCGTGGAACCTTGGGGTTCCACGAAATAGGTTTGGGGTTTCGCGTGCCAAATTTTCAGAGATTATTGATGCCTAAAACACTTTCTTCTGATTTAATCTTTTATTTCCTAAAGTTTTTGTATAATTATTTAATTTTGTGTTTTGCACAATTTGAATTTTACATAATAATTATTTATTGGAGGGAGGAAGTATTAGAAGACATACATACTATGGAAGTGACAAACTGGAAACAGAAAGCACCAGATAAACAAATATGGAAAAAAGTGGTGAAATCAGCGAAGACCCACCAAAAACTTTAAAAACTGTAACGAACTAAAGAAGGATGAGGAGTGATCCACCTCGGGATATGGATCGAAAAGCTCAAAAGAGCGGCATCAATATTCCATTGGAATAATAATAATTTATTGCATCTTTTGTGCATCATACATACGTATATGGCGGAATAAATTATTTGTAGGTGATTTTTATTTTTTTAATGCCCAGTTAAGATTAGGATGTGTCTAGATATGGCGAGGGTTCCACGGTATGTGAAATATAGTATAAGGGTTAATCAACAATTGCACGTTACATTTGGAGGGAAATTGGTGCGTCATAAGGTGTGTATCCTCGATGGATTCTTGGGGGGACGGGGTAATTACCCACATTACCCCCCTATAAAAACGCCCTTGGGTATAAAAGCGCACATACACAAAAGCTAGATGACCAGCTTAACCAAACTATCAGAATAATCTCCAACACTATCAAATCCCTAGTGCCTGGCTCCCTATACTAACAAACATAGCTCCTCCAGACCTAAGGGGAACCGCCCAGGCAAAGAGAGTTAAATAAGTATGGAAATGCCCAGCTGGATTTGCCGATTGCTGGAGATCTACAAGGCGATTTAAATCAAGACACCCGTCTTGGGAGGAAGGTCTTGACGAGTTGAACATACCTGAAAAATGGACAGAAAGATGGAATGCTCTAGAAAACATTAGGAATAAAAACATAGTAACAGATATTGCGATTAATAAATTACCAGGCTTTACACTCACTCGCGAATTATGGTGTAAGATAAATCGAATCAGAACAGGCCACGGTAGATGCGCTCAATCATTAGCATTGTGGGGGAAGATTGACTCTCCCGCTTGCCACTGTGGACATCCCATTCAGACGATACTTCACATAGCTTAGAAGATTCGAAAGGGGAATTGGGGAGCTGAACAAACTAACACCAGATGCTATCGCATGGCTGCAGAATTTAGATATTGAAACATGAGTCATGGTATAGACCTTTATCCATACTATCTGTCCCGTTATTTAACATTACTCCAGATTTGTCTCGACTATGGCCAATCTAAATATTAATGCTAATCTTCTAACTTAACCAATAGATTAGGTATCATAGACAGACATATCCACATACTATTAATTTAACGGTTAGGGTTAATTTGTATACATACAGGGTGAATAAAAAGTATGGAACCTCGATGCTGGAGCCTTTATTATTAGTTTTAGAAAAAAAAGTTTTAGATAAAAGGTTTATAACAAATTATTTTCCACAAACTGATGGTTTTAAATATTTTTTTCAAGGTCATACCTTTGCGCTATGACGACATCGATACTTATTTTAAATGGCAACCTATATTTTTTAGGTCGAAATTTTATAGCATTTTTGTTTCTCTTTATGACTATCTAAAAATATCATACGGTTGAATAAGCGAAATTTCTAGAAAAATCAAGTTGAATGTTATTCGTACCAGTAATTAATGTACGTACTATTATCACAAAAATTAAACACATGACTATTAAAAACATACGTGTTTTTGTATGGTAAAATCTGAATAAATAAGACTCTAAAATATATAAGCGTCTCTCATTGCCAGGATCAGTAAAAATGTAACTCAGCAAATAAACGATAGTCAAAGTTTTAAAACTAAATGTATAATAATTCAGTATTAATAAATAATAACAAAAAAAAAATATATATTTAATTACAGTATTTTGGTAAATCGACCTGAACACATGTGTCGCCGTCTGCTAACCATAGTGAACCAGTTGGTGCAGTTTTAATCAGATCAATTGCGTGTTTTGCCAGCGCTTCAGGCCTGAAAGATAAATAAGTAGTAACAGAAAGTTCAGTATTTCAAAATACCAGATTTAGTATAAATAATCTAATGTTCTTACGTTTGAATAGTCATCTCCTTCGTATGATTTAAAAACAGTGAAAAGTACGGTTCCTGAAGTTGCTCGGTGGTTAAATTAATTATGGGCGTATTGGTTAAACCTGGACAAATCGCAATAACTCTCACGTTAGTTGTTTTGTAATGAAGATCTCCCCCCATTGCTTTGGTAAATCCAACAACTCCATATTTTGTTGCAGTGTAAGTCGGGGATGTTTTAGAAGGTTGCAAACCGGCAAGAGAAGCTGTATTTAATATCACCGCTTCGGATCCGCTTTTATATTTGGGAAAATATTTTTCCATGGCCAACATTGACCCTGTTATAACTCCTACCTGGAATTACTACAGTAGTAATAAATATGATTTACTTTGAGAACAGCTCATAGTAGGTTCAAACCTCCTCGGTGGTACTAAGATGTAAATTAGATAAAAAGTTGCATTTATTTTGTCGTCTAAGGGATTAGCACTCGCTAAGCCATTTGAAAATCCATTTAAGTTTCTTGTCGAGGTTTTCATGTAAACCATTAACGCATGACCACTTCTGTAAAAAGACTAAGCAAGATATGTGGATAATAGTCGGACTACGGAAAAAGCGTGGTAATTGCTAATCCCTCAGATGACAATTTAAAATCAAAGCCAACTTTCGTTGGCCAACTATTTAAAAATAGTTCATTTGATTAATTTAAAGCAAGTGCATATTAAATACGTCCATAGATCGTATGACTAATTGGCATACGTAAGTAGATGGTGGTTATAATAATGATAATTATAATTAAATCTTGTCGGATAAATAATCATAATCATAATTTATAAAAAGGTGACGCAATTATAATTTATTTACTTACAAGATTAATGGCTATGCATTTTTCCCACTGAATTTCTTGAATTATTCCTGCGTTGTTAATTACAATATCGAGTTGTTTGAAGGTTTTTACTGCTGATTCAAATGCTCCTATGAAATTTATAGAATTGTAAACTAAGTACAACAGTGAAACATTATTGACTTTCTATAAGATGGTTGGTAACACTCTTAATAACTACTTATTTACTTACTTACTAAGTAAATAACTAGGTAATTCTTAAAAGTTAATAATAACAATTAACTCAATTTTAACTAAGGCATTTCGAAGAACAATTAAAAATTAAGTCATCCGTCTGGATTCTTGTAATGTTCTTATAGTAATAGATTTATGTACATGGGAAAAAATCAAACCTTCGAGTTCATTCCTATCACTAACATCTGCTCTTATAAAAATGGCACGATCTTGCCCAAAAGCATCAGTAACGTCAATAAGTGCCTTATGACCATTTTTTACGTTTATATCAACCAACGCAACTGCCTAAAATACCACCGTTTATTACATATCCAAAAATGAACAAAAAACCATGAAAAATTACCTTTAATTCGTTTCGAAGTAATTCTTTTACATAAGCAAGTCCAATACCTGTCGCGGCTCCTGTTACTAACGCGACTTTACCTTTTAAGTCAAACATTTTATTTCGACTTATGGAACACTACTGACTTCTGTTTATTATCATTATTATGTAATCAGAAAGATTGCTTGAGGTTATCGGAGTTATATAAACAAAGCGGTGTTATACAGTTATACATATATTATATTTGTTCAGTTTTATTGTAGGGGTTTTTGTTCATATTTGGATCTACAAACGTTCAAGGTTGCTCAAGGATATTTTCTGGGAGTTTTGAAAAATATAAAACTTAAAAAATTAATTCGCACATGAGAAGATTATTAAAAGGGCTTTACGCTTAAACCAAACAATATATATCTATATTCTTTGCTTAAACGCAGTGATGCATCACACATTCTCCTGTTGTTAACTGGTTGCCTATATGAAATACAAATTAATATGCACAATGATAAATCTAATAATTGAGATAGTAAAACAGTCTTACAACTGAATCGTACAAGATAATAATTAACTTTTAATTAAAGCTTAAAAGTCGCCAAATAATTGGAGTTCTGAGATCCTTGGCATTTGGCATTAATAAACAAACAACAAATTAACTCTAAGCGCAGAATACACATTATATTAGGTATTCTTTGCTTTTAACATATTTGGCATGAAAAACGATCTAAGATGCGTAAATTTTTAGAAGTTGAAATAGATCAGCAGACGATGACAACTCTAAACCATACGCCATAATAACACTGCATTTTTAGTTGCTACAACGTATTGAAAATGAAAAGATATATGGTTTAAATTAAATTCCGTATGGTTTAATTTCTAGAGTATCTTTTATTAAAAATATTAACAATTAATTAAATATCAGAATGACAATTAATAGTAATAAATTTAAAAATTCAACAGTTTTGTTTGTGACTTTAAAGAGAAAATTGTGGAAATTCCACCGGTGTGCACGTTTTATCTTGTGCCACCCAAACAGAACCACTTGGCGAGTCTTTAATTAAATCCATAGCGATTTTTGCTACATCTTCCGACCTGAAATTATTTAATTATAAAATGTTGTAAAAATTAAAGAACTTGGAATTTTCATTTTCATAGTGAAGGCATGTTTAAAGATTGAAATCATATACACGCTCCCTATTTTATTCCGTAGCCTGTTACGGACTCGGAACGCACTTTAACATCACAGGTAAACTTTATGGATTCAATATGGATGGTTGTCTATTCAGAACGAATAAGGGATTATGAGACCAAATGGGCACCCTTTATAAGTTTATAAAATGCTTACAAATCACGGTTAATTGAAAATTCTTTCAATGAACGTGAATAAATTTTAAAAATTTAATTTTTGAAATAACTTATAAGTTATTTAAAAAAAATAATTAAAACAATTAAATAAGTCATCGGCCCAGGCTTCGCTAATAAGAGAAATACGAAGAAGATAAAAAAATTGTTCGAAACTAAGCTAAATAGTTCATCAAACTAAGTACTACAAAAATAAGATTCTTACTCTTGGGTTACTAAGGTTTTCATGGTTTCAATAAACTTAGAACAATAAGGTTCAGGAACTTGGTGTTTTGTTAACTTATTAGGCATGGCAGTATTCGTAAGACCGGGGCATATTCCAATTACTCTAATATTCGTAGCTTGATAACGGCTCTTATCTCCCAAAGCTCTGGTAAAACAGATAACTGCTGCTTTCGTTGCATCGTAAGTGGGCACTTCTATTAAAGGTGTCAAGCCCGCAATGGAAGCTGTATTTAATATTACTCCTTCATCACCACCTCTGCATTTGGCAAGATACTTTTCACTGGCCAAAAATGATCCTGTTATGAGTCCTGTCTGGAATTATTTTTATTGACAACAACAACAACACAAATAATTCTCTTTACCACGTTGTAGCACATATTTTCTTACTTAATTTCTGATGTCAAATAAAATCAAAATATTGATCATGAAAGGCTCTTAAATAAACTTGAAAACCTAAACACTCAATAATTATTTTAAAGTTGGAACTAAGAATTTGAAGCCATTAATAAAAGAAAAGTTTTAAGAGAAAGTTTAAAAATTTAAATAACTGATTACTTACAACGTTCACGGCTATACATTTTTCCCAGTCAACTTCGTTGATAATTCCAGCGTTGTTACAAACGATATCAATCTGATTGTAAGTTCTTACGGTAGTTTTAAATGCCTCTAAATTGTTTGAAAACATGAAAACTTAATTAGAATTTCTTGTTTGTTTTCAATGAAAAATAACAAAAAAAGCTGATAAAAATTAAGATGGCAAAACATAGTTAGTAATTTAGAATATGAAGGTTTTATTACTAGTGTTATGAAAGTTTCCAATAATTCGAAAACCCTTTCATTTACTTTTTTGGTATAATTTTATCCTTGTGGAAACGATACCATACGGTATAAAAGGTTCAAATAAATTGAACGGCTATCTAAATTATTCAAATATACAAATTTCGAACCTTCAAGTTGGCCTTTATCACTGACATCCACCTTTAAGAAAATCGCACGTTCCTTTCCAAATTCAGCCGTGACTTCGTTATACAATAGTCTGCCTCTGACAACATCAACATCCAGCATTGCTACCCCCTGAAATGTTTTTGTGAGGTATTAGTCTCTGTTTCGACCTATGTTTGTCATAAATATTTAAACTTGAAATATATTTAAAAAATACCTTTAATCCATTTATAAGAAATTGCTTTACAAGAGCAGAACCGATTCCAGAAGCAGCTCCTGTCACAAGGGCAACTTTTCCTGTTAACTCAAACATTATCCTCAACGTTCAGCTAATAATTATAGAATGACTTTTGCTTTAGTTTAAAGCATGGAACATCCTTGAGAACGGTCTTATTTTGTTTATTATTAGAAATTATCAGAGAAATGCGTAAAAATGGTCGTTGTTTAACAGTAAGTAGGTATTAATCACAAAATACATAACTCAATTATGTTTACTGAGTGAGTTGTGGAAAAGTTTCAAGTGCACTTCATGATTAAATTAGATTAGTAATAGTGTAGAATGATAGTTAAGAAAAATTATGTAATAATAAACACTTCTTTATTGAGTACGTTTTAGAATCTGCAAAATATTGATCAAAATAAACGCTGTAAACACCGGAAAAAAGAAAGTTTTTGAAAAGTAAGATGGAAAAAGGGCTAAGGTTAATTTTCTATTGGAAAATATACTAAAGAGGAGGAGAATACAAACAAAGAGTAATCTATCAGCAAATCGCCAATATACAGGGTGGTGATTTTTTCGATTTTCACTATTGGTATCTCTGGAACGGTAAACGATACGAAGTCGGTTAAATTATACAAAAGTTGGGCTCTTTTATGACGATTGAGAATCTGAAAATAAATCCAGGATATTTTGATTGGTTCCTGATTTATCACGAAAAAACTGAAAATAGTGATTTCAGAAAAAAATTATTACCTTCAATACCATTGATGCTATTTTAATCAAACTCGGTAACTTTATGTTTTTGGCCACTCCGAGTTGAATGATGTCTACAGAAGTTTGCTAGGCCATATAGATTTCAAGCTGCGATAGTCAACTTTTTTATTTCTTATGGGTGCCATAATGGACTTTCACACCATTAGATAGAAAAGAAATTAGCTCTTCAGATTGGTAACTAACAAAACCATTTTTTCCGGAAGACTTTGTGAAATTTTAATTTTTTTGTTAATTATTTTAATAAAATCACGAATGCTTTGAAAAACGTTGTCTACGTTCGAAGCAATAGAAATTCTGTTTTGGCATCTGAAGATTATGCAAATTTGTATCCAGAGAGACAACAACCAGGGCCGAGCCAAGCCTTTCTGGCGCCCTCGGGCAAGTCAATCTGATGCGCCCCCCCCCCTCTGTGATTTTCAATTCCAAAGTAAATATTGTTATTGTTCAAAATTTTGCAGAGAAGCTGTAAATATTGAGTAAATTTTACGCGGATTTTATTACTAAGAAATAAACACTGGACATTTTAAGAAAATAAAATAAAAAATTGAATGGATTATTCAACTCATATGTCATCTGTCAAAAATCGGCCAATCAAAATGCAAGATTTGTCGTTTTTGAGCCAATCAAAACGAATTGTATCGACAATTTTCACTAGAAAAAATTGTCGGTAAAATTTCACTAATGATACGAAGCGACAATTTTTTGAAAATAGTTTATTGCTAGTTATATCCAACAGAGAACAATTTTCATGAAAACAAACTTGAATGTGGACTAATTTATGAAAAATGATTGGATAGAAATGATTTTTTTTTCGTTGAATAGTCCCTCAAATACCATTCGTGGTCAAAGAATTGTAGATTATTTTTGCTGTAAAATCACTCATGTTCCTTGTGATTGCGAATAAATTGTTGGGCAGGAAACCTTTTTTCGAGCAAAGCCAAAGAACTTAGTCCGAGTTTGTTTCAGAGGAGCAAATACATTGACTTTTGCTGGATCTTGCAATAGACCTACAGCACCACCATTTCCTTTTAGGAGGGCGTTGTTTTGCTCGTGAGCTTGATCCACAGCGAGTGCAGAAAAAGGATTTTTGGTTTTCTGGATAACAAATTGACTTTTGCAAAAGTATTCGTGTACACTGGGTGCTGTCTCTTTTAGTTCTTTTAAGTCTTTTATATGGATTGGCTTTTTTGTGGGGTAAAAAGGGATATTGAGCACAATTAAAAAGTTATTTATTAATGAAATTCGTGAGAAAATTAAAATTTTCAGGTTTGTGAAAATTGTGCAGAACCCTTAAGGTGCAGAGATAAATGTATAGGAAAAAAAGCTTCCTCTTCACAACAGCTTTCAAACAAAAAAAAAGAAAATCGAAATTGGACCATTAGGAGCTGAGATACAAAAAAATTTAGTGCGCTAATGGCGGCCATCTTTAATGGCCGCCACTTGGGTGTTCTACATGGATTTTCAAGTGGCTCCCCATCTGAAAAGTTACCTTTTGGCATCAACTATGACCACAGAAAGTGGCACATTCCAATCAAAAATTGCAGCTTTCTTTGGTGTACCCAACGTACTATAACGGTGCTTATTGATTTGTTAATTTAAGACTTGTTGATCCTATATTTTGTTTGGAATTGAGGGGCTAAGCTTGTAAATTAATGTATTGCGATACTTACCGTAAATATAACACCCTCAGTTCTATCGTCCCTTAAAGTAACAGTCCAGTCAAAATAGACATAACCGTTTCTTAATAATTCACATGGAGCTAAATTTTTGTGTGAGTCTTCATGTTATAGTTCTAAATGAAATGTCAAAAGTCCCCATCGATCCGAGTGCTACTAAAAATTTTACGCGGGGTCAAACGTCATAATAAACGGTATTTTGCGAATATCTCGTTAACGGCTAGTTTTATTGTAAAAATAGTTATTACCGAATTTATAGCTTATACAATTTTAATTACTTTTTTTCATAGGAGTAACCATTATCGAGATATTGCGATATCAAGAATTAAAACTGTCACATTTTTGAAGAAATGCATTCCTTTCCACACCACCTTCGAAGTAGAGTACTCGGCTAGTTTTTTTTTTGTAATGTGGTATCCCTAGTAGGCCTAATTCACGATTTTTCTAATAAAACAAGAAATTAGTCTTGTTGATACTTCGTTCCTAAAGTTACATATTCTTCTTCTTCCTCTTCCTCAAGCTACTGTATTTCCATAGGATGCGCCAAAAAAAGGATGGATCAAATACATCTTCAACAATACTTTTCTGCTCGTGTTACACAGATATTATCAGCTATGAATTTTTCGCACAACATTGAAATAAATCGATTCTTGTTGAAGATTGGGGATGTGCATGGAAAAACAACGTTTTGGAGTCAATTCAAACTCTGCTACCACCTGCTCCAAACATACTACTGAACACTATTTTTTGAAATTGCAGCAAGGGCTGTAATTATAATTGGGGTTGCAGAAAAGTAGGTTTACATTGTTCAGCAGTATGTGGCAACTAAAGGGCGACGATGTGTGCCACATCAATGAAGATGTAATTGATCCATCGCGTTTATTGGCGCAGCCTGTGGAAATACAGCAGCTAGAGGAAGAAGAAGAATAAGAATATGTAACTTTAGAAATGGAGTACGAAAATGACCAATTTTTTGTTTTCTTAAGAAAATTGTGGATTAGGCCTACTGGGGATACCACACTATAAAAAAACGCGCCGAGTACTCTACCTCGAAGTTGGTGTGGAAAGGAATGCATTTCTTTAAAAAGATGACAGTTTCAATTCTTGATATCGCAATTTCTCGACAATGGTCACTCTCATGAAAAAATGTAATTGAACATTTTTTGTGGAAAATTGTATGAGCTACAAATTCGCTAATAAGTATTTTTACAATAAAACTAACCGTTAACGAGATATTCTCAAAATACCGGTTTTTATGACGTTTGACCCCGCGTAAAATTTTTAGCAGCACTCGGATCGATGGGGACTTTTGACATTTCATTTAGAACTATAATATGAAGGTCCACACAAAAATTCAGCTCCATGCAAATTATTCCGAACTTTGGGCATTTTTGTGTCTATTTTGACTGGATTATATTGATTATAAGTGTAGTTTTATGATTTGTTTTAACGTAACATATTTTTGATCGTCTCTTGTGTAATGTCTTTGTATTCATTTTTGTGTCTTTTGATTCATTAAATATTTCATTGTCAATTTAGCTTAGCCTTGTTACTATGTTCAGCCCTTCCCGATCTCCTTTTGTGTATTAGTGTTTTGTTTAAGGTTTTATGCATAAATTGTTAGCCTGCCTAAAAGTCTTAAGAGTTCCTGTAAAGTAAGCATTTCAGTCAAGCAAGTTAAGTCACATCTTGCAGTAGGTCAGCAGCAACGACCCTTTTCCTTCGAGCCCTTGGGAATCTTCTGTGGTGGGTTTCCTTCTTTTAGATCTTTGGGTGACTTTAATATTACAGTGGCGCTCAACAATTTCTATCCCTATCATGACCAACCCTTAATTGAAGGGTCTTTAACGTTTCGAACCGCCCATCTTCACTATCTAGCTAGCCGCGCACCTGGGGGCAACAACATCCTCAATTAAATGTCGAAGTGCCAGTTTGGTACGTGACAATGACCATTTTATTTGTTTAAAGGATTTTATCTAAATCATCAACAATCTTCTAGGATTTCAAGATTTTTGGAACAATCGTTGCTTTTAATAGTATTTTAAAACATTCTATGTAGTAAATTTTTATTACACATTTCCTAATCCACCACTTACTCAAAATATCAGTAATAAAAGTACGACAATTTTCTTAATTCTATTTTGAAGCCAACATTACATCATTTTGTAAACACTATATTCCAAGCGTTGAGAAATGTTCGAGCTGAAAGGAAAAGTTGCCCTCGTAATTGGAGGTTCACTAGGAATAGAATTAGCATGCGTGAAAGAGCTGCATAAAAATAACTTTTAAGGGTAAATTTTGGACTTCCCTCTTACTGTGAATTATTTACGTGTGTATTAATAAATACTTTAGGCGGTTGCAATATTGTGGATGTTTATACAACTAAAGGCCAGCTTGTTGTTGACGAAGTTTCACAAAAGTTTGGGAAACAATCGGATATTTTTATAAAAACTGATGTTAGTGATGAAGCACAACTTGAAGGCAAAAATCAGATATATTCATTAAAAATAAAAGAGAAAAAACCAAGCTATTTAATGAAGCCATAACCAACTAGGGTACTTTTAAAAAAAAAGTAGGTTTGTGTTATATCTCAGAAACGAAAGTCGCTAGATAAAATCTGCTTGATTCTGCTTATTCAGCTTGAAATTATCTAAAACTTTCCTGTTCAAAGCTTTTTTCTATCATTTATAACAACTAAGAAAAATCGGTTTGAAGAAAATTACCAAAATACATTTTTCCCAATATATCTAGTAGACGTTAACTTTTTTCCAAATTTTGAAAACCTCATTTAGTTCGGATAATAATTCTGCACTACTTTTCCCTATTTGACCGTTTTTCTATCTGCCATAGTTTCCGAGATCTCCATAGTAAGAATCGAAAAAAACTCGCCCTGTATAGGTATAGTTAGATGCAGATGTTTTGGATGTTTGACACTACGCCTTTCGAGTATAACACAATTATATCAGTTTAATGACCTAGCCCTTGCGCAATCGTATGTTTTGCCAATTGTAGCTAACTGACATTTTTAAACGATAAAAGGCTCCCTTTTTGTAATAAGATTTCAGATTACTTACGTTATTTGGCTTAAAAGCTGTCTTTAATTTAAAATATTTTTACATTTAAAAACACTTAGAAATTGTTTTAAAATGATTTATTAAAGCATCTTCTTAATCATAAAGAATTCATAAAAGATGTTAATTATCAGTAAAGGAAATGTTACCTTTTAGTCTGCGGTAATAACAGGATCAATGCTGGCTCTGGAAAAATACTCCCTAAACCCCAAAGTACAAAGCAGAAGTGAAACTGTGATCTTGACCACAGCATCAGTAGCTGGTTTATTAACTCAGGATGGCCTTTCAATCTTTTGTGCAACAAAAAGCGGATTTACAACAACTTTTGGGAAGTCCATTTTCAAAACACTAAAACTAAAATACCAACAATATGTCCTGGTTTTGCTGATACTGCCATGATTTAGATGAGACGAATATGGCAGAACCGTTTTTGTATATGTTTGTTAGAAAAAGGAATGCGTATGCCGTTCAGCGGTAAACGTTTTCTGTACCTTGTATCAATGGAACAAAATCCACTTACAAAATGCAAAACTGTGAAAATTGTTTACTTTTATGAATTTCAGTCCTGAAAATGCTATACATGTGATAAAGTACGGATCATCTGGATCGGTATGGCTTGTTGTTGATGGTATTTGTACCCAGGTTGAATTTCCAGAATATTCTGGCTAATTTAATGTTAAGCTTATCATAAACAAAGATTTAACTTTGGAAGCAAAATTACGAGTTTGTACTCCTGCAATGAAGGTTAGACTACCCAACCAACTTTCATTCACAAACTGCAGTCGTATTTAAGTGTTGCGTATATGCAAGTGCTTTTACTTTTTATGTTTATATTACTAAATTAACATTTTATCATGATGACACTTCAAGGGTACACACAAAACTTAACAAATATTTAATTTTATTTACTTGAGGCTTTTGATATTTAAGTGACAGAGCATACCTGACTAAATTCAAAAGTTTAAATTTTTTGCACTTTACTTTGCCCAATAAAGATTAGTCAAGTATGAAATGTAACTGTAAGTATAAACAAAACTATCTAATCTTTATCATTAAGTGCACGTAAGTTAAATATACTATAAGCGTAATGTTTGAAGCAGCTTCATTCTTGGGTTTGTTAAAGACGAAGGGGCAACGAAAATGTTTGATTTAAAAGGTACAGTTGCCTTGGTGACTGGGGCTGCTTCAGGAATTGGTTTTGGATGTGCGAAAATGCTGCTCAAGAATGGAGTAAAGGTACTGTTGCGTTAAGGAGTCGATTAATTTGAGTTTACTGCAGTTTTATTTAAGGGAGTAGCGTTGGTTGATTTTAACGAAGAAAATGGACAGAAAGTACGTGGGGAACTTTGTAGAGAATATGGTGAAACTGCTGTAACGTTTATTAAAGCTGACGTTACCGACGAAGAGCAATTTGAAGGTGAGATATTTACATTTTTTTAAATTTTGAATAATAAGTCTATACGGGAAATGTTTAAAATGAGAAAATTATTTTTCACAACGAAGCTCATAAAAGGAAGAATATAAATTTTGATAGGGAATGCAAAAATTATACAGAACATTTCAGAAGTATGATGCTTGACGTATGTATCACAAATCATTTTAGTGATAAGTTTGACGTTAACCATTTCAATTTACTTAAAAAAATAAAAGCATCGAAATGCAATTTTGATATTAAAAAATTCAATTTCTCGATTTTAATATCAAAAATATTGTAGAAGCTGCTAAAATAATTTGCGATATTTCAGGTGCATTTGAAAAAACCGTGGAAACTTTTAAACAGCTGGATATCCTTATTAACAACGCAGGAATTATCCAGGAAATTCAATGGAAAAGGACTATTGCTGTAAATTTAGTAAGTTTAAGTATCTTTAAGCCCAGTATTTCAGCACAGAGTGAATCATAAACTCAGCTTAAGCAAGCGTAAACTAGGGACTAAAGGCAGGTATTTAAGTTTATATTTACATATAGATTAGCCTACGCTAAAGCTTAAACCAAAGCATCTATTTGCAATACTCAGCGGTCATTTAAGTTATGGCTTAAGCCTATGTGATTTTAAGTAGTCGGATAAAGGTGGCTTAAGTGTCAGAATATATTATAAAAATATTGTCGTTTAATTAAAGGTACCTGGTTGAATAATTACCACTGAATTGTTTCAAGCAAAATGTTAAAAAATGTTTATACATATTTTGCCATTGACAAGATGGTCCATAAGTAATGGGACACAGACCAGCGGTAGATTCGTGGAGCGAAACTATTACTATTTACCTAGGATTATTTTGATTTAAAATTTAAAATTAAAAGTGATACAGGTTGTCAAAGTCAAAATTAAAGTTTTACTTCTCTTCTGTAATTTCAAAAGTTTCTGAAATGTTCTTAATAAACTTGGTGAACGAACTTTTTTGGGCTCTGAAATAGAAGCTACAAGGAAACCAAAAACAAGTAAAAACATCGAATAATTTAAACCTAAATAAGTACGCACTCCAAGCAAGCGACTTGACAGGTGTTAGTTAACAACTCTGGATAAGGAAAATCAAAAGTAATTTTTTTTTCTTCTGTTAAGTTCGTGTCTTTCAAAATATATTATTAAAATATTGTTTGACTTAAAAGCATCTGTTTATTTTTACCCAAAAAACTACAATACTTTTAGGTTCAGTCCTTATGATCTTACACGAATCTAAAAAACCGTGTAAAATTTGTCAAATGGATATTAGTATTTATATACCGTGTGCCCATTTTAAATCGGGACCTCTTACTGGCTCTGAATATGCAACCCATACTACATTACAGGTATAGACTATGGGCCCGATTCTCAACTTATCACTTCATATCATATCACAATGGTGATAAATTTATATCATATCACTTGTTAATATTAAATGCTATTCTCAATTACAAGGTGATATGATATAAATGAATGAGAAAATGTGATATTATATATTCAGTACGTTGGCAACATTAGCTGTCAATATTACAAAATTTGAAGTTTGGCGTAAAAAGATTTCAAACATTTGTATATTTTTGACGAAGCGACTTCGAAATGTCATCGAAACGGAAGACTTTTACGTTACAAATGAACAAAAATGCAAACTGCTTGAAATTATGCAGGAAAATACCAATTTAAATAGTGGTACGTTTACCGATTTAAAATCGAACGGAATTCGATGGGAAGAAGTTTCAAACATTTTAAATGATTCTGGGGGTGCCAATAAAACGGGTAAAGAGTGGAGGAAAGTATGTACCTATATAATTTATATTACAAAGATATCAGTTGAAAATAAGACAATAATTTATGTAATTTACATTATTTATTTACACATTTTATTAAAGTGCTGGAAGGATATGAAAAGAAATGTAAAAGAGAAATTATCAAAACATGCTAGTACAGTAAGGATGACCGGAGACCCCCATATACATAGAAACCCCATTGACTGATGTGGAAGAACACATCACTCGATTTGTAGGTAACTCTGCAATTTATGGGCATTCCAATATTTTGGAGTCACTATTAGATATGGTACCAGCAAATAATTTGCTAGTTGAAACGGAAGAGAATTATAGAGCATAGTAAAAACAAATTAAGTATTGAAAAGGAATATTCGGAAAAAAAATTAGCTCTTTTGGAACGCAATGTAATCGCAAAAGAAAAAATAGCTGATGCTCTAACTAAAATCAGCAAATCTTTTTCTTAGATAGTTATTCTTTTTTAAAATTAGGATCAGTTATAAGGCTTATAACAATTTACTTAAGTGTATAAACGTATTTTTTTTGTTTAGTGTTTTTTATAACAAAAATTAATTAAAATATGTTCCAATAATACGTCTTTGAATTATTCCACCACGATTAAAAATTCGATTTGGTGCATCATCATCTATTATCGCATTTTGATTATTGTACATTCCATAATCCAAAATTTCATCCAAATTATCATTTGCTTCATCTATTTCTTCAATATTGTAAGCCACACACATATTATGGAGGACAACATAAGTATTAATAATTTTGGATGCTACATTTGGAGCATAATGTAATACGCGGTGTTTGAGTAAACATATGAACCTATTTTTTAAGACTCCATTACATCTCTCTATAGTTCTTTTTGTTCTGATGTGAGCATCATTAAATCTTGATTCCGGTGATTCATTTATAGGATTTGCTAATAGTCATTAACCGTGGCTGTAAGGCAGGGCCGATTTATCCATTAGGCAAGAAAGGCAGCTGCCTAGGGCGGCAGTCTGATGAGGGCGGCAAAATAAAAATTAAACATTGTGTCTTAGAAACAATAATAGATAGGTGAAAGAAATTGTTCCCAGAATTGAAGTTTTATTTTGTTAATAAAAATATGCTGTTATAATTTTATTTTTTAATTAGAGGGGGCGGCAAAAAAAATATGCCTAGGGTACTAACATGCCTTAACGCGGCCCTGCTGTAAGGGATACCTAGCATTCCCTAAAAGCCAAAAATGTCTGTCGTCATTCTCATGTCTTCTTTGCAAGAAAATATTTACGTTTGAATTCCTCCAAATGAAAGAATCATGCGTACTCCCAGGATATCTAGTATTAATATTTAATATTTTCATGGTATGGTCACATATTAACTGGACATTTATTGAATGGTAGCCCTTCCTGTTAATATATACATGAGGGAATATATCAGGGTTCCTACTGTTAGGTGAAACTATTGCAACGTGCGTACAGTCAATACATCCTATAACCCCTGGGAAATGATATTTTGTATAAAATGCATTCCTGGCTCTTATTAATTGTACTTCAGAAGTAGGAAATTTTACCCACTCCGGAAATAAAATCCTATTAACAAAGTCTGCCACTTCTGTGACACACCTGCTAACAGAACTTTGACTAACTGCCAAATTTATGTAGTTTCCGACGTCCGTTTGGTATCCACCAGTTGCAAAAAATCTGAGCAATCAGCATCTAACTATAAAGGAATATTTCGACAAACTAAAAACAGACATTGCGAGTAGGAGTACCTTTGTTTTAACGTCTAACGCCCATTTTTTACCAGGAGGACGTATACATTCCCTCATTCTTTCAATTAATAATGTTGCCAATTCGTTATTTACCCTAAATAATTTTATAAAACGTTTTTCATTCAAGTTAAGCGCATTGAACCTTGGCCGAATATGTCTATGCACTTCATTTTCAACATGTTCAACAAGTAATAAATCAAGGTATTCGTCCATTTTTCAAATTTGAAAGCAATGAAATTTTACTGTAAAAATATGATCTCACTAAATATCACCGATTTCACCATCAAAATACCAGGGGAAATAACTGAGTGATATATATCACCATATTTCATAAATTTGTTTTTGAGAATAGTTCCAAGTGATAAAATGATATTTGGTGATACTTTTCACTGGATATCACTTCGGTGATAAGTTGAGAATCGGGCCCTATACACGTAATGTAATATGGGTTGCATATTCAGAGCCAGTAAGGGGTCACGATTTAAAATAGGCACACCGTATTAAAAATATTCTTATAATAGTTGAATAGGTTGAAATTTAGAACAAACGAATTAATGCATATAATTCGCTCATCCAGAATAGTTAACATAAAATGTTATGTTAAATCTATGTAAGTGAAATAAATTACCGAAATACGTTTTTAACAAGCCTAGGCTTATGTTAAATTAACATTTAATGTTAATTTAACATAAGCCTAAGCTTAACATTTCAATTCAGCTTAGCTAACCGTAAGTTAGATATTTTAGGGTTTAAGTTCAACTGTGCAAGGACTTATGCAGCAGTATAAGAAGGCTTAAGCTAAGAGTTTGCTTAAACCTGTATTGAAATATCGATCCTTGATGACTTTTAAAATTATAGAAATGAAAAGGAGCCCCATAAATTCGCAACCTCGATTAAAAGCTAAAAATACAGAAACCTGGAATCAATTGTTTTCTTGCTGGGTTGATCAATTTAGGAATTTAAGAACTAAAATTTCCAATTTTCATTAAATCACTAATCCTGATCAGCATCAGTTGGCAGTATACAAGCAGGGTTTCGGGGTATTTGCCTTATCATCCATTATACGTAGCCAACCAATGCTGTTCAGTAAGGCTGACGGGTGCTTTGAGCCCTCTTAGGACCTTCTTCCTAGCGAAAGCAAATACAACTAAATGTTAATAATATTCCTAGTTTTATCGTAGTTTAGCTGTGAATCATTAGTGAAAACCTAATTCATAAATGACAGTTATTCAAATATCTTTTTTGTTCATTTTTGGGCCGAAATATTTAAAATTTTAAAATAAGAAAATTTACCCTAAACATTTTACCAAATGCATTTTATTTCTCCATCAGTGTTATAATTCACTGAAAAGTATCCGAACAAATGCTACAGTCAATGTAACTCCTTTTACAGGTGGCTGTTGTAACAGGATCAGTGCTAGCAGCGGATAAATATTTCCCTAAGTACAAATCAGGACCAGAAGCAGTAATAATAAATGTATCGTCCGTCGCAGGCTTGCATCCTTTTGAGCCAATGCCT
Organism: Melanotus villosus; assembly: GCA_963082815.1. Taxonomy (NCBI): domain Eukaryota; kingdom Metazoa; phylum Arthropoda; class Insecta; order Coleoptera; family Elateridae; genus Melanotus; species Melanotus villosus. The sequence goes on along the minus strand of OY720418.1, from coordinate 56,796,032 downwards.
GTTTATACAGCAGCCAAAGCAGGGGTCGTTGCTTTCACTAGAACCTACGGTGGAGACCTTCGTTATTAAAAAAATGGCGTTCGTATTGTTGCAATATGTCCAGGGTCAACAGATACTGCGATGAGTTTTACCAACAACACACAATTAAGTGAACCGTATTTGACTATGTTTTTGGATGTTGTTAAAGCAGCTCGTCATCAAGCTAAGTAAGTGACTTAAACGATCTAACTTAAATTTCAAAATTTAAGATTTATCGTTAAAAATTAGTAAAGGTTTGTTAGATATTTTGATTATAAAATCAGATTATATTAAATTTCACATCCTTATTAAATTTTACGCGGGGGTTGAAGTTAACGTCACAGACGTCCACAAAGAGAGTGTTTGACCGCCCGAATTTGCAATTTTCAACTTTCTTGGAAACCAGAAATACCCCCAGGCGACGGAATTACGTTGAAAACAACAGCGATCCAAGGGCCGTCCCCATTTGGGCCCCTTTGGAAAATTTAGAAAATCATGTAGAATTTCTAGTTCTGACTTAATACGGATGTTATAAAGCTGATGTTGGTTAAGCATTCTTGTCTTTTAATAAATGTAAATTTTCTTCAATATCTGGAGAGCGTGTATAGGGAGCATATATGAAATTTACAGATATAAAAACGAGGCTTATCATTTAAGATAAACTCAGAAATATTTTCAAAGTGAGAAAGGCTAAACGTTAAATTTTGTAGACCATATTAAATAATAAACCTTAATTATTTCAATTAAAGAACTTTAAGCAAACGTTTATATGTGGTTTGGCTTCACATTTATTATTGTTTAATTTTTAGACCTGAACAAATGGCCACAAACGTTATGAAGCTTATAAAGGAAGCCCCAACTGGTTCGATATGGCTTGCAATTGGTGAAAATTGCACTCAGATCGATTTTCCTACGCTGTATAATGATAAACTGTAAAGGCAGTTATGTTACCAGAATTTAATTGAATGTAGATACAATAATGGTCAACAAAGCCTGTGCCTGTGAATTACACAGTTAAAAAATGCCATTGAGTTTCTTTATTTTTTCTTTTAGGGGGTCGGAGCTAAATTTATATTCAAAGCAATATATTGTTTGAAGTTTAAAAATTTGTTCGGTCAAAATAACGTATAAATTCAAAGAACATGCGAAATTTTTCTTTTTAACTTTTTAGTAGGTACTGAAGATGACGCACCATGTGATAAAAAGGCATAGGACTGAGTAAAGTAAGTACCATTTTGGGCCCCAATTGCTTAAATTAAAGTAACTAAGTGATTTGTTAAAACTCTTAATTGTAGCAAATAATAATAGTAGGTATTACCTCTGAAAATCAAGCCCAAAAATATTATTTACGAAAACAGTAATGGATATTTCGGTGAAGGCAAATGGGTTCGATTTTATATATCACCAAGAACACTACTTAAATCAGAGAATATATTTGTTTAAACGAAAGAGTTCATGTTGAATTATAAAATTTAAAAACCAATTATTCTAGTCAACATATACATATATAATATTATTTTGAAAATATAGATAGTTAAAGTTAAAGTTAATAAATCGCGAATAGAGGTAAATAGTAATAATTTTAGATAATAATTTTAGAATAAAAGCAACATGCGCAATGCGCATACGACTTTTAGTTATTAATAAAAATTTAAGTGTAACATCATGCCTAAATAATACGATTCAAGAAATGTTACCACATCAAGCAGCGTTTCTCAGGAGAAGAACAGTGGAGGATCATTTGTTTGTCATCAGAAGAATTTTAGGTAACGAGAGCAGGGAACGAACTATACTACTAACCCGGGACCTCGTTAAAACAGTCGACACAGTCTCATACGCAACCCTTATAGAAATCACAGGAAATCTGAACAACGGATTAGAAATAAACATCGAATGCGACGTATGATACGACAACCAAGACTACACAACCGAGATGCAATGGATGAAAATATGAAAATAAAACAAGTAAGAAGATTGAAGTACCTAGGAGCACATATACCCAACACTTGAAAAAACAACAATGAAAGGAAAATCCAGAAGAACAGCGAAGAACTTAATACCATAATAACAATAATAACAATCGAAATAGAATACTAATAATGGTAATACTAATGAGTAGACTAAATTAGCAGAATAGGCAACAGAATTATTTTTTTTAAATTAATGTTTTTTAATGTTTATGCCGTATTAAAGAGACCCAAGACAAAAAAAATTTTTTTTTAATAATTAAGAAGGGTAAAAAAGGGTCGGAATTTCAAATGAAAAATTTTCCCGCCAAAACGAGCACGTATTGCTGTGACGTATGTAGCCGAACGCGTCAGCTGCATAGATAACCAATAATAGTCAGCTGTCAGCTGTCAGCAAAACATACGCGAACGTTGAGGCGCGACGCGCGATATTTAACGTGTTTATTTACCTCCTTCGCCTGTGAAAATTAACAAGTACTACTTCTACACCAGGCAAAATATTTCTATCTATACCTAATGAATAGGTACATGATACTAACCTTAAATCTTTTCCAGTCACTTTGACACTGCAGAGTCTATTTTATGCATATTACCAGGCAACACCGATCCGTGCGGCGCGGTACGTCACATGCCGTTTTCGATTTTCCGGCGGTAATTCAAAATTGCTGAGATAATTTTCTATTTTTTTTCGGGGATAAAATTTTTTTTTATTATTTTAAATATTATGTAGCTTATAAGTGACCCCTCAACTACATGTAAAAACGATTTCACTTAATTTATAAAATTCAGTTCTTTAGCCTATTCAACATGTAACATGATAGGCGTGTCTGATCAGTCTGATTTAAGCCGTTTAATATCATATGCCTAGAAAATTAGCTGTAATAATACTAGAAATACTCTTAGTATACAGGGTGTTTACGGTCTTGTGATTTTATTTTCAAGGGGTGATTAAACATCTTAAAAGAAGGCCATTAACGTAAAAATGTCTTAACAAAAGTTGCATAATAAGAGAGACATTACTGTTAAAAGTTTTGGTTATTTTTAAATTCAAACGATGTTATCAGTGAATTCTTTACTAAGCAGGTTGATGACGGTAACTTTTCCCATCTGTCAAGCTGTTTCATCAGTTGTCACTGCACTGTGGGTTGACATAAATTCTTCCGAATAATTTTAATAATTTTTATGGTTTTCGTGGTTTATCAACGTTCCAATTAATTAATTATCATATGTGCATATTACCGGTTATGACTTATGGCGTTCAGACCTGGATTCTGACAAAGAAAAACATAGACAGACTAGTGAAAGCACAAAGGGCGATGGAAAGACAAATGCTGCAAGTATCATTGAAAGACAAGAAACACCTGGTTCAGAGAGAAGACAAAAGTCACAGGCATAAGAAAGAGAGGGTCATAACTTAAATGGCAATTTGCAAGATACAGTGCCCGCCAAACAGACACAAGATGGAACGTACAAATTCTAAACTGGAGACCATGGTTAGGCAAAAGAATGCAAGGAAGGCCACAGATCCGATGGTCAGACGATATAAAGCGGCACTCCGGATCAACGTGGAAAAGAGTATCTCAGAACGGAGGACAATGGACAGAAATTGGGGAGGCGTACATCCGTAAATGGACTGAAGAAGTTTAAAGAAGAAAGAAGAAGAAGAAGTATTCGCTTTTTAAATTTTTTAACAGCCTGTATAACATAGCAAGAAGATGTCTTATTAGAGTTGCAGCTTCAATAAAGATCTGTTAAGATTGACTTATATTTTACAGAGCGTCGCCGTCTTCTTTTGACATGGCTGTTGTGTGCGTGTGAAGTGGCCTACAAACATAGGGGACCTGCAGCTTTACGTGGGCTCCAAACCACGGAAGTGTTTACACTTCTATTCCAAAGAAGACTTACTTTGCAGAAACATCTTGGTGATTTGCCATTGCCTTTCGAGGGAAGCGGTCGTGTATTGCTAATATACATATGTGCGGCCCTGGAAATCGAACCCAGGCCATTCTTCATCTCAGTGGTCAAACGCATGCTGAACGAATTGAGCCACGACCACTACTTCAATCTCAGAGAGGTTTTAGAATAGGAAGTTCAGCAATAAAAACTATTCTCTCTCTCTCTCTCTCTCTCTCTCTCTCTCTCTCTCTCTCTCTCTCTCTCTCTCTAAGCAGCGTTGTTCATCCACGTACGGATATACGCCTCCCCTCTTCCATTCCAGTTTTTTGTCTTATCCATTCTATAGTTTTTTTGTCCCGTAGGGTGTAGCCTAGAATTGCCCTTCGCTGTGTGACTTGAAATTTTCGGAGAGTTTTTGCTGTAAATGCCCATGTTTCCGTACCGTATACTAGAACTGGGATCACGCATTGTTCCAGTACTTTGACTTTCATTTTATTGTTGATGTGTTTGTTTTTACTTTGTAGAATATAGCTGAGCTTACAGAATGCCGTCCATGCGAGTCTGATTCTCCTTTGGATATCTGCTGTTTGCATCTCTTTTCCAATTTTTATGGTTTGTCCTAGATATATGTACTGGTCTACCACTTCTATTATTTTTCCATCAATGGTTATATTATTTTGTGTTTCCTCATGTGATCTTTTCATGATTTTAGTTTTATTCAGATTCAGTGTTAGGCCTACTTCTTCTGACTTTTGTTTTAATTCTATCGGCATTTCTTCCAGTTCTTCGGCAGTATTTGTAGTTAATATCACATTATCTGCGTATCTCAAGTTACTCAGATATTTTCCTTCTATGCATATTCCTTTCTTTTTCCAATTTAGTTTTTTGAAAATGTCATCCATAGCCAGTATGAACAGCTGCGGGGAAATTGTGTCCCCTTGTCTAACGCCTTTTTCTATATGTATCGGGTTTGTTACATTATGCATTTTTATGGTACATGTTGCTTGTTTGTAAACATTTTTTATGAGTTCTGTGTATCTCGTGTCCACTCTGCACTTGTCGAGAGATTCTAATATTGCCCATAGTTCTATCGAATCAAATGCCTTGTTATAATCTATAAACGCCAAATGTAAATCCATGTTGTATTCGTATGTTTTTTGTATTATATTTCTTATGGATTGTATGTGGTCCATCGTGCTGAAGCCCTTTCTAAAGCCTGCTTGGTCAGGTGTTTGGTAAAATTCTAGTTTGTTACATAGGGCCGGTTGCACAGAGCTTTTGTTAAATTAACGAATGATCAAAGTTGACAAAAGAGCATTATTTTTTGTTTACTAATGTGTTATTTGTCATATGCATTCCAGTTTTCATTCGATTTTGTTCACTTTGACGAATGATTAATTTAACCAAGCTGTTAAATTATGTTTGTGCAACCCGCCCATAATCTGTTTGCTATTACTCTAGTTAATAATTTATAAGTTTGACATAGTAGGCTTATTGGCCTGTAGTTTTCTAGGTTAGCCTTATCGCCTTTTTTGTGTATTAGTATTACTGAGGCATTATTCCAGTCCTCCGGTATTTTACTTTCTTGTATGCATTTATTCAGTTGTGTTTTTAGGGCTTTCAGTAATTGATGTCCACCATACTTTAGAAGTTCAGGAATTACTCCGTCGTCTTTCGGCGCTCTGTTGTTCTTCGTCTGTTTTATTGCATTCTTAATTTTGTCAATTTCTATTTCTGCGATTTCCTCGGACCCAAAATTTATTATTTCTCTGTTTGTCCGCCCTTGGTCATCGCGTTTTCTGATATTGGAACAGTATAATTTTTGATAGAATCTTTCCGTTATGCCTATCATCTCATCTCTATCATATGTTATAACTATATATAAAACAACTATTTACGATAATAAAATTGTGACTAATAGTTTTAAGCTGAACTTAGCACTTCAGGTCGTATTTATCTATTTAATACAAGCACGAATCAATCAAAAAAATGATATGTTAGTCAGTGGCGGATCCAGCGGGGGGCACAGGGGGCAATTGCCCCCCCCCCCCGAGAATTTATGTTTTAAATATGAATTATTTTTTCAATTTAGTACTTAGTAGTTTCTTGTATTGTTTCTGCTATTACGTGGTGAAACTTTGTATTCATTTTAAAGGGTTGAATAATTACTTGGTTTTTAGTTTCACAACTTGGTTTTATTGTCGATGACTATAGTTTCGCTATACAATAGCATCTTCAGATCTACAGTGACTTTAAACTAAACTAGGTGGTATATATTGAGATGATACTTAATTGGATGTATATAATTAAGGTTAAGTTGTTTGTTTAATTTCTAAAAGAAAAATGTTATTTGCCAAATATAAGTAATGCAGATTTTAAATTATTAAAAATTGTAATATAATTTTAAGATAGCTAGATTAGATTTAAGTTATGTGAAAATGTAAATAAGTTATTGTTAAATGTTTGTTAGTAATAATTAGCTAAATTGGTAGTTATAGAAATGTAAAATAAGTTACTATTAGAAACCTTGTAAATAGTTGTTATAGTGAAAAACAATTTAGATAAAAATATCTTGGATACAGAAAAAAAACAATTTAATAAATAATTGATATTTTTGCATTCAAAGGGGCAACAACCAGATAGGTTTGCTCGTCCCAAAACAATAAATATCAAACGAATATTAAAATTTAAATAAAGTTAACGATTATTAGAATTAGTATTAAATCAAAACGAAGTGAAATAGAAGAAAATTCAATTGAAAATTGAACTTCAAGTAGAAGCACTTCAAAACAGAGGCAATTCAAGTGGAGGCACTTCAAAACAGAGGCAATTCAAGCAGAGGCATTTTAAAACAGAGGCAATTCAAGCAGAGGCAAATTGGATTTTGGTGTTGAGATAAAGAAATTTTGGAAAAGAAGGGGAATTCAAGTGTAGATAGTGAGTGTTAAAACCGTAATTTTAAGATAATTTTAAGGCAGGGTTGATAGGAAAAAATGATAATAAATAAAAAAATCTGCATTATAATTATTTGAGTAATTTTATTTTTATTTGGGTAAAAATATACTTAGAAAGATAACAAACAAGGAACCTAATTAACGACCTGAGATAAGAGCAATGCAAACAATTAAGTAAAATTAAAGAGCAAAGCAAGGGATAATTGTAAATATTGAATGTGGGCTTAATAATAAAAAAATTTAAATAATAAATAAAATCTTTTAAAAAACCATTACCATTTCAATAATTTGGCGCCCAACGTGGGGCGTAACAGTAGAGATACTTATTAATAATTTGGTGCAGCAACGTGAGACGAACAATAAATGTTGATAGCAAAGTGGGGTGATTTATAAGATTTATAAAGTAAAAGGGGCGAAGTATACAAAAATAATATTAAAAGGTTTGTGGGGCAAGGTAAAACGAGAAAAATAATTTATAATTGTCATTTGGAGAAAAGTCAAAACTAATGCCAATGTCATTTGTCAAATTTTTCGATTTTTTGATAATATTTATTTTCAATTAAATACGATTAAAAGGAAAAATACATTAATAAAAATTGAATATTGAATACCTGAGAAATTCAGAACTGAAAAATAATTATTATAATAAAAAAATAACATAAATTTTTTTTTAATTTTGTACTTAATTTGATAAAAATAAAAGATGGCAGATAGGAGGATGTTACGAAGTAGTTCAAGAAGGGATGAAGAAGAAACTGAAGAGGAACAAGATGAATTAGGGGAGGAGCGAGATGTAATTGAATTAGAGGTAGGTGATCATGGAACAGAAGTTCAAACATCTCAAATACATGTTCAAGGAAATGCAGAAATGTTTCAAATGTTACAAAATTTAATACAGAAACAAAATGAAGATTCAAAGAAACGAGAACAAGATGCCAAAGAAGCTAAAGAGGAGGCAAAGAAACGGGATGATAGATTAGAGAAACAGTTAAGTAAATTAAATGAAAAATCAATGCAACAATTTAAAGAAATGAAAGAAGATTCAAATAAGCAGTTTACAGAAATTAAAGAAGAATCAAAGAAGCGACATGAAGAGTTAAAAGAAGAAATCCAACAAAATCATAGACAATTCGAAGAACTGAAGGAAGAATTGAAGAAAAATAAACAAGAAATTCGGGAAGAAATCAGAAAAGAAGTGGTAGGAATTGAGAAGAAGATGACCGAAGAAATTACAGAAGAATGTGCAGAGGCACAGAAGGAAATTCAAGATCAGGAAGATGTTTATAATGTTAACAATCCTGATTATGAAGAATTAAATAATCAAACAGAAAAGGTAATCGACGAAACGACCGAATTGAATAAAACTATAAAACAGGTAAGAAATGAAGACACAGAGGGCGAAAGCATTAAATTGCAAAACGTGGAAAACGTGCAGGATCACAGAGAAGAACTGAAAGAGACGAATGCAGGGATCGAAAACGATTGGGGGTTGTCAAGGGGCGAAAAGGAAAAATTGAACAGCCAAAATAGGGAATTTGTAAGTGACAATGTGAAATTAGAAGAAGACGAAATGGCAACGAAAGAATACGACCAATTAAAACGAGCAAACGAAAATATGAATTCTAAACCGTTTAAAATGCCAAAATCAATACGCGATGATAATAAAATTGAGTTCAAATTAATAGGGATTATTTTAAAATTGAAACTGAATTTAGTACAAATTAAAAATTGTGGTTATTGGATTTTGATAAATAAGAATTTTAAATACAGAAAGAAAATTAGTTTCTAAAAATGTTTATAAGTGTTAAATTTGTTAATTTGTTAAATGTGTTACATTGTTATTTGTTAAAAATTAATTACAAGCGTAAAAAGAAAAATTTTAATTGAAATCCATTTAAAATAAATAAAATAATTTTTGATAATTCCTACGAAGTAAAAGAAATAAATTCTGATAAAATCAGAGGGATTTTTCATGTATCAATGATATATCCGTATATTGAACAATAAAGTGAAAATGAATATTATTATAAAATAAAATGCAAATTAGTAAAAATTTTGAAATGAACAGGGTTGAAAATAAATATAATAAAAAAAATCGAGGGGCTTTTGAGATGATACTTAATTGGATGTATATAATTAAGGTTAAGTTGTTTGTTTAATTTCTAAAAGAAAAATGTTATTTGCCAAATATAAGTAATGCAGATTTTAAATTATTAAAAATTGTAATATAATTTTAAGATAGCTAGATTAGATTTAAGTTATGTGAAAATGTAAATAAGTTATTGTTAAATGTTTGTTAGTAATAATTAGCTAAATTGGTAGTTATAGAAATGTAAAATAAGTTACTATTAGAAACCTTGTAAATAGTTGTTATAGTGAAAAACAATTTAGATAAAAATATCTTGGATACAGAAAAAAAACAATTTAATAAATAATTGATATTTTTGCATTCAAAGGGGCAACAACCAGATAGGTTTGCTCGTCCCAAAACAATAAATATCAAACGAATATTAAAATTTAAATAAAGTTAACGATTATTAGAATTAGTATTAAATCAAAACGAAGTGAAATAGAAGAAAATTCAATTGAAAATTGAACTTCAAGTAGAAGCACTTCAAAACAGAGGCAATTCAAGTGGAGGCACTTCAAAACAGAGGCAATTCAAGCAGAGGCATTTTAAAACAGAGGCAATTCAAGCAGAGGCAAATTGGATTTTGGTGTTGAGATAAAGAAATTTTGGAAAAGAAGGGGAATTCAAGTGTAGATAGTGAGTGTTAAAACCGTAATTTTAAGATAATTTTAAGGCAGGGTTGATAGGAAAAAACGATAATAAATAAAAAAATCTGCATTATAATTATTTGAGTAATTTTATTTTTATTTGGGTAAAAATATACTTAGAAAGATAACAAACAAGGAACCTAATTAACGACCTGAGATAAGAGCAATGCAAACAATTAAGTAAAATTAAAGAGCAAAGCAAGGGATAATTGTAAATATTGAATGTGGGCTTAATAATAAAAAAATTTAAATAATAAATAAAATCTTTTAAAAAACCATTACCATTTCAATATATACAGGGTGGTCCATCGGTCTGTATTTTTATTACTCGATTATTTTAAATATGTATTACCGAAAATTGTTTCAGACAAAGTTTATTTTAAATTAAAATGCCCACATAATTTCGAAAGTAACTCAATATTATTACTTCCGGTTTTAGAATAATTGATAGCAACTTTTAACTTTAAAATGGAACACCCTTATTATTTATATTTCCTCCTCTTCATCCCGCTCTCCACCCTTCCCAAATCATTCTGTTTCACAATTAAGGAGACGCGATGAAGAAGGCGAATGCGCGCTAGTTCTGAAGCAATTATAGGCATCGTAGGTCGTAAGATTGTAGCTCAAGTGCGGTATTGATAGCGAACAGAATAAGCTCTGGATAAGGAGAAGGCACAGAAAGAAGGTTAGTATGATTGTGATAGTCAGCTGGGACGAAACCAGAACTGTAATGTAGAGGGGGCGCACATTTTTTTGGGAACAATGTTAAATAAAGAACATTGAAATAAAATGGAATTTTAATTTTCAACAGAAAGATAATATGAAATATGATTTTAAACATAATACATTTTAAAAATTATTATATATAAATAAAGTGTAAAATACGAAGCTACTTGTCAAAATAACTTTGGTTACTAGGTTACTGAACTTATAAGGGTCAATAGTGTCGACACAAGCTGTATGCAGTTATTATTCTATGAAAGTCTGCCAAAAATGTGTCAGCTAAGCGTTATCAAAGCAATCAAAGCTATTAGCCACCTCGAGACCGGAAACCCTAAATAAATCATTAAAATGAACCATGTTTGCAGCAGTTTCAAGTTTCATAATAACTACCTACTAATATCTTCTACTTATTAATTTCAATTTTTATTGTCTGTATGTAGTACACTTAGAAGAGAGATATCAAAAATAAAATTAAATTTCCAAAAAGCATTAGTTTTTCCTTTAGAGGGGGCGCTAACTTCTACAGACGGGGCGCGCGCCCTCCCTGAAATGGTCTAATTTCGCCCCTGTAAAGTAGTGTTTACATTTTACGCAGTACCTATGTACGAGTATTATGTAATATTTATGTATTTCTAATTATCTGTTTTTATTGGTCTTTGTAGGATAAACAACGTTTTAAAAAAATTAAATATGAGCCAAAGAAAAAAATTCAAAACTTTGGATGCATATTTATGTTAAAATATTCTGTTTTTGAAAAATGTTTTTTTTTTTGCTTTCTTTCATAATAAAATTTAGTTTTTTTACTTTAATTTGTAATATCCCCCCCCCCCGGTAGAATGTGTCACGCCTTATCAAAATTAAAATCTGGTCACCTTAAGTCCTAATGCCCCCCCCCCCCGAGAAAATTGGCTGGATCCGCCACTGATGTTAGTAAGGGTGACTTTGCAAAGTAGTAGAAATTTTCTGAGAAGTAAAATAGAGAAAGGGTTAAAGCAAAGAGACAGCCTGTCCACCACAATTCAATTGTTAATTTTCTATTGGAAAACTTCATAAAGAATATGAGAATACAAATGCTCACAACACACTATAGTATTATAGTTATAAACCGTTAGAATACCCAGCAAAGTGGTATTTCAGATATAAAAGAAACTTGGGACCTAACACAAAAAATAAAATACTTGGAGCACGCGGGATATAAAACTATACGGAGAGACAATTCGATTCCACCCTGGTGTTGTTATAGAAAAATTTGAATACTTATGTTACTAGCACAAAACAAAATGGGGAAATAAGGGTGCAAGGGAATAAGGCAATAAATGTAATATATCAAGATAAGCAAACCTGTGAGTATATGAAATAATTATTGGCTTGGGATACTGCATGGTTTCGAAATTTGTATAATTAAACACAAGTGCTTCGGATGACATGTCTACCTGATGGCAGTGGCGTAGCAGAAAACTCCACCCCCCCCCCCCTCCCTGCAAGAACATACTAGGGGCCCTTCATAAAATTAAATAATAGATTTATATTTAAATATTTTGCTTTTTAAAGTCTTTTTGTTTTACGAAAATGGACCCCCAAGAGGCCTGGGGCCCCCCGCCATACGGGGTTTGCAGAAGTGAAATTTACGACACTGTCTGATGGTCTTGGTTATCATTCTAACACTTTTAGCAATCGTTAATTCTGTAACACTGTAAGCAGATCATTTCCTCCTCCGTCAGTGGCTAAGATTGGCCCTCTACCTAGTATACGTTCTAAGAGGGCCTGTCGTTAATTACAGGCGAAACAAGCTATTAAAATGGATTTCGACCACAGAAGAAGAAAACAGCAAATAAAATATTAGATAAATGGAAGAAAAATACGTTAAAGAAAATGCAGGGTTACAAAAAACTAAAAACAAAGCCGAAGAAAATAAATGAAGGGTACGTTACTAAATCGCGCAATGCGTAGATTATAAAAGCAAAATAGTTTAATAGTTAGGGCATTTTGTGGAAGGAAAATACAAGATAAACTAAAGAAAATCGTAGAAGGTAACCGTGGAAAGAAAAGAAGAAGTCGCCCCAAGTAAAAATGATGTCTGTGGGAGTGAAGAACAACAAATAGTCTAGGGGCCTGGGGTATGCGTGTTGGAAAGTGTGCGTCTACGGATTTTCTCTTCGGATTATGTTAACAAGGTTGTTAAAGATGCTTTTTATCTTGGTCACATGATCTGTAGCTCGTCAGTTTTTTTCAAAATGGCCGCCAAACATTCAGGGTGGGGAAAAAGTCACGCAATATCACTATAACTCTTTTATTGTCGACTTTTAGAAAACATATTTTTAACAAAAGTTGTTAGATGGTAAGTACTCCATATACCTGTGGCCTTGAATTTGTCTTACGTCATCACGTGTAAGTACAGGGGCATGCAACTTTACTTTTTTAAATGGGACGCCCAGTATATTTTTAAATTTTCGGATGCGGATTTTCGAGTTCCTCGGGATCGAAAACGTATATGCCCTCCGATTTTCGGCCATTTTCGCCTTCTAAAATCGAGAAAAAAATTAAGAAAAATAGAAAAGAGGGGAAATTACATAAAAGGGCTTAAAAGTCGGCGAAGGAGAGTCGTAGCGAGAACCCGATAACACTTTTTCCCACTAAATCGACCACGCTCGTTCCGAATCCGAAGAGAGATCGACTCCAGCTGGCATAGAAACAAAAAAATTCGGCGTAGACGAAAATCGAGGGGTGGGGGAAAATTTTCTCACCCGGATTTTTGTTCGCACGGCGACGTAGACCGGGTATGGAAGGTTGTTTACCGAAGATCGCGTCGCGTACGAGGCCGAGAGAAAGGAAAATAAGCATAATAAGCAGAAAATATAATTAACCTATTACATAACTAACACGCTAAAGTACTAAGTACTCCATATACCTGTGGCCTTGAATTTGTCTTACGTCATCACGTGTAAGTACAGGGGCATGCAACTTTACTTTTTTTAAATGGGACACCCAGTATATTTTTACATTTTTAATATAAAAAATTATGTTAATATTTCTGAAGGTAGTTTTTTATTCTGCATTCGAAAATTTAAAAATATACTGGGCGTCCCATTTAAAAAAGTAAAGTTGCATGCCCCTGCACTTACACGTGATGACGTAAGACAAATTCAAGGCCACAGGTATATGGAGTACTTACCATCTAACAACTTTTGTTAAAAATATTTTTTCTAAAAGTCGACAATAAAAGAGTTATAGTGATATTGCTTGACTTTTTCCCCACCCTGAATGTTTGGCGGCCATTTTGAAAAAAACTGACGAGCTACAGATCATGTGACCAAGATAAAAAGCATCTTTAACAACCTTGTTAACATAATCCGAAGAGAAAATCCGTAGACGCACACTTTCCAACATGCATACCCCAGGCCCCTGCACTAAAATGGGAGTTTCGTCTGGGATAGTAGCTAACTATAACAAACGATAGGAAAAGTGCAAAATGTTAAAACCGTAGGAGGAATCGGCTAGGAAAAGCTAAAATGCCAATTTATATTATCTACGTAATACGTGCAAATTCAAATGTTGTACCAGAGAGTACATAGATACATACGTGTGTATGTATGTTGTTGATATACTTCTAAAGTGTTTTTAATTTTAGATTACTTATCAAACATTCGACAAGAAGTTGTGATAGTTTCAGCTTTTGATACTTAATGGATTACTCAAAAGAGGTAAATAATAATCAAAGGGTTTATTAACAACGAGAATTGCTATAAACCGCACAGAAACAAATATTTACTGCTGTTAAGATTTAAGACTAGCAGTAATAATAACGCTGTAAACTTAGATGGTTAATTACTTACAAGGAGATAAATTCTAGTGGACAAGGCGAAGGAACGACTTTTTCTCTTTAGAGCCACTATCGTTGTAGGGTACTATCATCGAATTTTGTATTTCTTTACAATTTTGTATGCCAAATTAAATTTTAAATCATTTTGGATTGTTTGAAAACGGAGATAAACTTGTTTCCGAAACGTTACATGTTGTTATTATTATTAGTTAATTAAAATAATTTCATTTTAGAAACTGGTGGCGAAAATCCCAATGAAGAAATATCAAATGTCAAATTCAGCACAACAATCCTTTAGAAAAAAACACCATCGAATCTTATGATAATAAAGAACCACTAAGGTTTAAGGTAGATATTGATTTATGACAATAAAATTAATCTTACATTGAGGGGTCGTTTTCTGCATTGGAAACACTTTTGGTATGACTATTCTATTTGTTTAAAGGATTTTGTCTAAATTGACTTACATTGTAGGTATAACACGAGTCCTTGGCATGATAAATTATTTTAAGGTGGTTTATTTACAAACATTTAACTTTTAGATATTTCTGGGTCACTCGTATTGATTTAAACTACATTGTTTTGCGCGAAAAAATTATTTAAAAGTTTAATCATCGACAACCTTCTAAGTTTCCAAGATTTTTGGAGCACTCGTTGCTTTTAATAGTATTTTAAAACATTCTATGTAGTAAATTTTTATTACACATTTACTAATCCGCCACTTACTCAATACGAGTAATAAAAGTACCATAATTTTCATAATTATATTTTGTGTTTTGAAGCCAACATTACATCATTTTGTAAACACTATATTCCAAGCATTGAAAAATGTTCGACCTGAAAGGAAAAGTCGCGCTCGTAACTGGAGGTTCACGAGGAATAGGGTTAGCATACGTGAAAGAGCTGCTTAAAAACGACTTAAGGGTAAATTTTGGACTTCTCTCTTTTTTTGTATTATTTACGTGTATGTTAATACTTTAGGCGGTTGCAATTGTGGATGTTGATACAACTAACGGCCAGCTTGTTGTTGACGAAGTTACACAAAAGTTTGGGAAACAATCTGTTATTTTTATAAAAACTGATGTTAGTGATAAAGCACAACTTGAAGGTAAAAATCAGAGTATTCATTAAAAATAAAGATTTTTGTTAACAAATAACTGAGAATTAAAGATTAATTAAATGATTAGTAAGTTTGAAGGGGATAAACAATAACAAAATAAAGTAAGCGTTTTCATTTTGATGACATTTTAGAAGCGTTTAAGATAACTGTGGAAACTTTTAAACAACTTGACATTGTAATTAACAATGCGGGAATATTAAATGAACGTCAGTGGGAAAAATGCATGGCTGTAAATTTTGTAAGTATTAAGAGTTCTATTATTCTCGTCTCGCTTCATAAACCGAAGAAAATGATTTTTCTTTAATGCATGGTAAGTAACCTGCAGTTTTATTTGCCGCAGGCAAACACATACCGGGTGTGGCCTGACATGTGAGACATAGGAGAAATGCATGGGAAATTGAACATTTGTGAATATTATCTTCTTGGCTAACTGTTGCTTACGTTGTAGCTATTCATCGAAAAGTACTTTTTTTCAGTCGATTATAGTACAAAATTTATCTAAAATGAAGGAGAAATCGTATTTTTTCCTGATTATTAGACTGATATTAATTCTATAAAAATTTGCTCAACTAGACTTGTTCCGATGAGCTGCAGCATCACTATGGAAATTTCAGAATTTAGTACGAACAAATGATGCGCAGCAGGCTTTAAGCAAGATGTCATAAGGTGCATGTGTGACTTTTTATTTAAAATATTTATCTACTTTATTTTACGTTGAGGAGCTAAATTTTCCTAGTTAGTTAAGAATCAATTGCTTAATAGCATATTCATCCAAACAAGGACGTACAAAAATTTTACGTTGAGGAGCTAAATTTTCCTAATTAGTTAAGAATCAATTGCTTAATAGCATATTCATCCAAACAAGGACGTACAAAAACTAAACGGTTCAGCTGGAGAGATAAAATTAAGCAATTATCAAAATCGCATGTATTTCTCGGAATGTCTCACACGTCAGGCCACACCCGGTATAACTATGAAACTAAAAAAATTTTATTTCAACTCTGGGTTGAATACTTATACAGGGTGTTAATACTAAGTCGTTACACCCGAAAATGGCAGTTAGAACTCATTAAAACAAACAACTTTTCTTAGTTCCAATTTTTGATTTGGTGCCCCGGTTCGTAGTTATTGGAGTTCTTTTGTTTTTCGAAAAATCGTCATAACTCCCTTATTTAAAGGACTATTGAAAAAAAGCAAAAATTTTCAAAATTAGCTTTCGACTCTCTAAAACATTTGCATTTACAATTATTTTTTATTTCGTCAAATAACAAAATGGCGATCGAGCAAAAATTTCAAAACAAGATTTTTTGACAACCACCCCATCGATTTTTGAAAGTAAAACATTTATAAAATCCTTAAACTATCTACTACAACATTTGTCCTAAAAAATTTTTTCGATCTATCCGAAAAAAGTCTTTATTCGTTTACTTGAATTACAGATAAGTATTAACAAACTAAAAAAACGATTTAAAACGAAGTAGCTTTCTACCATTGAACAATGAAACAAAAGAAGATTAGATTTGACAAGTGCACAAAGCCGAACAAGATACTTCAAACTTAATGCACGTGTGTTTTCTAGTTTGTATGTTGTAAACTTAAATACTTTTTAAAGTTAATCATTTGTGTGCGTATTTTGCATAATTTGTACGTAAAAATGAATTATTATCAAAACGTTGAACTTCTTGACATGCTTTTGGTTTTTGGGGAGACAAGGCGTAATGCACATAAAAAAAAGAAATTGTAGACGTCTGTCAGAGACTAGTTGTTTTTACCCAACAATTGGTGGGAACGCCAACAGATTACGCCAAACCCCTGGATTTGAAGAGGCTGCACTTGGTATTGTTGAAGATGACCCATCGACGAACACAAGGGTAATCGAAAGGGGTAATCGTAGGGGAGCACGTAATCGGGTCTTACCTTCTCCCAAACCGCTTGAATGGGGAAAATTATTTTATTTTCTTAGATACTGTGCTACCGGAGCTTCTTGAGGACTTGCCATTAAACATCAGACGGAGACTTTAGTTTCAGAATGATTGGGCACCGACTCACACAACGCATTGCTAAATCGCGAATACCCAAATAAGTGGATTAGGAGGAGAGGTCCTATTGCGTGGCCAGCCCGGAGGCCCGACCTAACTCCACTAGATGAAGACCTCTGTATACGAGGCACCGGTGAACACAGAGTTAGAACTAGTGGCTAGAATAGTGGCTGCAGCAGAAGATATAAAACAGAAGCAGGCAGTCCTTACGAAGGTCTCCACCAACATTAAAATATGCTGCCGGGCTTGCGTTGCTGCGAATGGTGGCCATTTTGTAAATGTATTATAAATAGTGTACTTGTCAAATCTAATCTTCTTTTGTTTCGTTGTTCAATGGCAGGAAGCTACTTCGTTTTAAATGATTTTTTTAGTTTGTTAATACTTATCTGTAATTCAAGTAAACGAATAAAGACTTTTTTTGGATAGATCGAAAAAATTTTTTAGGACAAATGTTGTAGTAGATAGTTTAAGGATTTTATAAATGTTTTACTTTCAAAAATCGATGGGGTGGTTGTCAAAAAATCTTGTTTTGAAATTTTTGCTCGATCGCCATTTTGTTATTTGACAAAATAAAAAATAATTGTAAATGCAAATGTTTTAGAGAGTCGAAAGCTAATTTTGAAAATTTTTGATTTTTTTCAATAGTCCGTAAAATAAAGGAGTTATGACGATTTTTCGAAAAACAAAAGAACTCCAATAACTACGAACCGGGGCACCAAATCAAAAATTGGAACTAAGAAAAGTTGTTTGTTTTAATGAGTTCTAACTGCCATCTTCGGGTGTAACGACTTAGTATTAACACCCTGTATATAGTTAGATGCAAATGTTTTGGACGTTTGAAACTACACCTTTCGATTGTGGAATACAATTATATCAGTTTAATAACTTAGTCTTTGCTTCTGCACTTTCTGTTTTAAATGTGTTGGGCAATCGTACGCTCTGCCACCTGTACCTTACTGACATTTTTAAACTATAAAAGACTGCCTTTTTGTAATAAGCCTTCGGATTACTTACGTTATTTGGCTTAAAAGCTTTCTTTAATTTAAAATATTTAAAAACACTTAGAAATTGTTTTCATAAATTAAAGCATCTTCATAATCATAAAAATGTATAAAAGATGTTAAACATGAGGAAATAAAATGTTACCTTTTAGACTGCGGTAATAACAGGATCAATGCTGGCTCTGGAAAAATATTTCCCGAAGTACAAAAGCGGAACTGAAACTGTGATCTTGAACACAGCATCAGTAGCTGGTTTACTAACTCAGGAGGGCCTTTCAATCTATTGTGCAACAAAAAGCGGAGTTGTTGGATTTACAAGAACTTTTGGGCAAGTTCATTTTCAAAACACTAAAACGAAAATACTAACAATATGTCCTGGTTTTGCTGATACTGCAATGATTCATTTAGATGAGACGAATATGGCAGAACCGTATTTATCTATGTTCGTCGGAAAAAGGAAAGCGCACGCCGTTCAGAGGTATACGTTTTTTTTAGCTTGTATCAATGGAACAAAATCCACTTACAAAATGCAAAACTGTGAAAATTGTTTACTTTTATGAATTTCAGACCGGAAGCTGTCGCTGAAAATGCTATACATGTAATAAAGCACGGATCATCTGGATCGGTATGGCTTGTTGTCGATGATATTTGTACCCAGGTTGAATTTACAGAATATTCTGGCTAATTTAATGTTAATCTTATGTTAAGTTAATATAAATAAAGATTTAACTTTGGAATCCAAATTACGAGCTTGTACGCCTGAAATGAAGATTAGACTACACAACCAACTTACATAAATATATAAATTGCAGTCTTTTATTGTTGCGTATACGTACTTTTACTTTTTATGTTTATATTACTAAATCAACATTTTATCAGATAACACTTCAAGGGTACACGTATACTTAACAAATATTGAATTTTATTTACTTGAGGCTTTTGATATTTAAGTGACGGACCATACCTAACTAAATTAAAAAGTTTAAATATTTTGCACTTCACTTTGTACAATGTAAAAATTAGTCAAGTATGAAATGTAACTGCAAGTATAAATAAAACTATCTAATCTCTATCATTAAATACACTTAAGTTATATATACTATAAGCATAATGTTTGAAAGCAACTCCATTCTTGGGTTTGTTTAAGCCGAGGAGCAATGAAAATGTTTGATTTGAAAGGTAAAATTGCCTTGGTGACTGGGGCTGCTTCAGGAATTGGTTTTGGTTGTGCCAAAGTGCTGCTCAAAAATGGAGTAAAGGTATCGTTTGTTATGTTAATGAGTCAATTAATGTGAGTTTACTGCAGTTTTATTAAAGGGAGTAGCGTTGGTTGATTTTAATGAAAAAAATGGGCAGAAAGTACGTGGGGAACTTTGTAAAGAATATGGTGAAACTTCTGTAATTTTTATTAAAGCTGACGTTACCGACGAAGAGCAATTTGAAGGTGAGATATTTACAGTTTTTTAAATTTTGAATAATAAGCTTATAGAAACACATATAAAATTATTCTTACCTTTTCTTGAAGCTTATAATAGGAAGAATGTAATTTTTTGAGCGGGAAAGCAAGAATTGCAGAACATGAATTTCACAAATCATTTTAGTGATAAGTTTGACGTTAAACACTTCAACTTATTTTTAAAAATGCATTAAGTTTAAAATGAAGTCTCGAAATGCAATTTTGATATTAAAAAATTCAAATTCCCGATCTTAATATCAAAAAATTTGTGCAATCTATTGTAATAGCTCAAATATACAACCTGTAGATTAAAAGGCTGGAAATATTTTAATACTTTTCGATATTTCAGGTGCTTTTGAAAAAGCCGTGGAAACTTTTAAACAGCTGGATCTACTTATTAACAACGCCGGAATTATTCAGGAAATTCACTGGAAAAAGACCATTGCTGTAAATTTAGTAAGTGTAAGCACCTTTAAGCTCAGTATTTCAGCACAGACTGAACCATAAACTCAGCTTGAGCTAGCTTAAACTAGGGACTAAGGGCAGGTATTTCAGTTTATATTTACATGTAAGATTAGCCTACGCTAAGACTTAATCTCTTAAGCCAAAGCGCCCGTTTCAATACTCAGCGTTCATTTAACTTGTGTGGCTTAAAATTATGTGATTTTAAATAGACGGATAAGAGTGCTTAAGTATCAGAATATACAGGGTGATTCAAAAGTATTGTCATTAATTTTAAGGGTAGGTAGATCATATCAAATAGAACAAACTTTCTCAATAAACCATGTGTCGCAAGTTTACGGTAAACTCAGAAAAAATTAAAAAGGTCAATACAAAAATTGGTTGGGGGTCACTAGAATAGTTCCGCTCTGTTTACATTCAAAATCTAATCAATCGTCATTATTGTCCATACTGATAAGAGAGTCCTGGTATGTGTACGTAGATTAGTGTTTAGTTCATTACATAATTGTGTAATGTTTCATTTATTTCTGAAGGCTTTTTAAATGCATATTAGCCAGCGGTTCTTAAAAGTGTGTAACAAAATTTAAAATAAACATAAATCGTGATAAGCTTTAAATTTTTGCTGTAATGTACTTCTATTAAGGTTAACATATACCCATTTAATTTAATGACAATGCTTTTGAATGTCCCTGTATAACGTAAAGGTATCGATACTAACGGCCCACGAGGGAGCATGGCCAGCAACATGGGGGGTTAAGGCCTTCTAAGTCGCTTTTCATACATCGGTTGTCTTGCACGCTATACTAGGTACGGGGTGGAGTGGTAAGCACCGCGTCTTATAGACTCCACCACTATGCTTCGGTTCCCAATTATTTTCAGTAACTGGGTAGGCCACCCGCCGAACATCCGATTAGAGTTAGACTCCGAAACCGCCCGTGCTGTAATCGAATGCCTTAATCATTCGGCCTCTCCGGCGATTAGAATATGTAAATTTAAGGATTGAAAAATGCATTATACAAGATGGTCCATAAATAATGAGACACAGACCACCGGTATATTCGTGGCGCGAAAATATTACGATTTACCTAAGATTACTTTAGTACAAAATTTTAAATTAAAAGTGATACAGGGTGCCAAAGTCAAATTTAAAGTTTTAATTTTCTCTTGTAATTTCAAAAGTTTCTGAAATGTTCTTAAGAAACGTGGCGAAACTTTTTTGTGATGGGAGTTTTTGGGCTCTTGTGAAATAGAAGATACAAGAAAGCCAAGAAGAAGTACAAAACATCGGATAATTTAAATCTAAATAAATAGTCCAAGCAAGTGACTCAACAGGTATTAACAACTTTAGCTGGTCTTTCAGAAAAAGTCAAGAGTTTTGGAAAGGAAAATCAAAAGTGAAATCTTTTTTCTTTTTCTTTTGTTAAATTCGTTACGTTCAAAATATATTATTCAAACACTGTATAATTTTAAAAGCATCTTTTTATTTTGGCCCAAAAAGCGACAATATTTTTTGATTCAGTCCTTATAAGCTTAAACTAACCTAAAAGACTGTGTAAAATTTGACAAGTGGATATTAGTATTTACATATTTAAGATATTATTTTAATAACTAGTTTGAAATTTATAATTCACTCATCCAATAAGATGTTATGTTAAATCTATGTGAAGTTACTGATATACCTTATTAACGTAAACAAAAGCTAACATTTCAATTCGGCTTAGCTAAGTAACGATTGAAATACCGACCCTAAGTTAGATATTTTAGGGTTCAACTGCGCAGCAGTGTGAGCCAGCTTAAGCTAAATGTTTTCTTAAACTTGTATTGAAATATCAAAAAGTAAAAATACAGAAAACTGAAAGTAATTGTTTTAATTTAAGCTGGGTGGATACACTTAGGAAGATGTCCAAAAATTAAGAACTGAAATGTTTCATTTTCGCTAAACTACTAATACTGATTAGCATCAGTTGGCAGTATACAAGCATGGTTTCGGGATATTTGTATGATCATCCAGTATACGTAGCCAACCAATGTTGTTCAGTAAGGCTGAAGAGTACTCTGGACCTTTTCAGGACCTTCTACCTTGCGAAAGCGAATACAACTAAATGTTAACAATATTTCTATATAGTTTTGTCGCAGTTTAGCTGTGAATCATTATTAAAAACATAAATTATAAGTGACAGAAACTTTTATTCAAATATTTTGTTTTTGTTTGTTCAGGCCTAAATATTTAAAATTTTAAGATACGAATTTTTACCCCTAACATTTTACTAAATTCATTTTCCTTCACCATCAATGCAATAGTTCACTGAAGAGTAACCGACCAAGCACAACAATCAATGTAAGTCCTTTTACAGGTGGCTGTTGTAACAGGATCAATGCTAGCAGCTGAAAAATATTTCCCTAAGTACAAATCAGGACCAGAAGCAGTAATAATAAACGTATCGTCCGTCGCAGGCTTTCATCCTTTCGAGCCAATGCCTGTTTATTCAGCAACCAAAACAGGGGTCGTTGCTTTCACTAGAACCTACGGTGGAGAACTTCGTTATAAAAAAAATGGCGTTCGCATTGTTGCAATATGCCCAGGTACGACGGATACTGCGCTGTGTTTTACCAATAACACGCAATTGAGCGAACCGTATTTGGCTATGTTTTTGGATGTTGTTAAAGCAACTCGTCATAATCAAGCTAAGTAAGTGATTTAAATGACAACTTATCTTATAGAATTTCAAAATTTGAGATTTAACGTTAAAAATTAGCAAATGTTTTTTTGGTATTTTGATTACAAAATCCGATTACATTAATTAAACTCCACCCCCTTATTAAATTTGACGCGGGGGTTGAAGTTAACATCAGAGACGTGCTTTCATGGTAAAAATGGGTTTTCGAAGGGGAGATTCAAATTACTACGCCGGAAGAGAGGGTTTGGCCGCCCGAATTGGCAATTTTCAACTTCCTGAAAAACAAAAATACCCTCAGTCAACGGAATTGCCGTTGGAAACTACATCGGTACAGGTGCCGTCATCATTTAGATCCCTTTGGAAAATTTAGAAAATCATATAGAATTTTTAGTTCTACTTTATACCGGGGTTATAAAGATGCAGTTTTTGTGGATGTCTTTATAATTGGTTAAGCATTCTTATACCTTAATAAACATAAATTTTCTTCAATATCCGGCGAGCACGTACAAGGGGCATATATGAAAATTACAGATAAAAAACGAGGCCTAACATTTTCAAAGTGAGAAAAGTTAAACGTTAAATTTTGAAGACCATATTAAACAAAAATCTTAATTATTTCAATTAAAGAATAAACGTTTTTTGCATTTTGACAAAAAAAGTGGACTTTTTTATTAAAAAATCGTAAAGAAAGCAATACTTTTTTTAACTATTTAATTTTACATTTTGCATTAAGTAAGTGTGCTTTAAATAAAATATTGTAAATTGTCAGTTTGACAACTGTAAATTCTCAAATCCTTTTTATCCTGTTTTGAGGGATTTAAGATGTCAAAATGCAAAAAAATATTGTGTGCAACTCGTATGAAAGCATCTTTTTTTCACTCGTTTGATTGATGCACTCCGGTTTCGCCGTGGTGCATCAAACTTCAAACTCATGAAAAAAAGTATTGCTTTCATTACTAGTTGTACAATAGCAATTTATGCAACGAGTTGCAAAATGATGGACTTTTTATCACCAGGCGTGAAATTGTTCGTCGAGGCGAAGCCGAGATGAACAACACGCCATGTGATAAAAAGACATGTTTTGCAACGTGTTTCATACAAGATTTTATCCAATTCAGATAACAAAATGTAAATGCCACATCTTCTTAAAAAAGGAGTTGGGTCATGATAAAATGGGTCGTGATAAAATGGGAGTGATAAAATGGGGCATATTTTTTAGCTAGTTACAAAATGAACCACTTTTCGCAACTCAAATCATCTTTTTGTAACTAGTTACAAAATGGGAGCATATTTTGTAACTAGTTACAAAATGAACCACTTTTCACAACTAAAATCAATGTCGAAATGTTGACATTTCGTAACTGAATTGGATAAATAACTATTGTATGTGGATTGGCTTGACATTTATTATTTTTAGACCTGAACAAATGGCTACAAACGTTATGAAGCTTATAAAGGAAGCCCCAACTGGTTCGATATGGCATGCAATTGGTGAAAATTGCACTCAGGTCGATTTTCCTACACTGTATACTGATGAATTGTGAAGTCAATTATGTTACCAGAATTTAATTGAATGTATGTAGATACAATAACTGTTAACAAAGCCTCTAAATTACAAAGTTAAAAAATGTCATTGGGTTTCTTTCGGTTTTCGTAAATCTATATTTCTTCTTTCCCTCTTTTAGCTAACTTTATGTTTAAAACAATATATCGTACTTAAAGAGTTTGAAAGAAAAAAAAAACTACTGAAAACGACTTTCACGATGTGCTAAAAAGGCATAGGAAAGTCCCAACTGCTTAAGTTAAAAGTATTTCCGGAAGATTTGATAAAACTCAGAACTGCGACAGATTTAATTCAAACCGAATAATAATATTACTTCTGAAAACCAAGATTCAAAACATTATTTACAAGAACAATAATGGTTGCCTCGGTGAAGGCAAATGCGTTAGATTTTATATGTATGTATATCACCAAGAACATTACTTAAATCGGAGAATATATTTGTTTAAACAAAGCAGTTCATATTGAATTATAAAATATAAAACCCAATTATGCTAGTCAGTAGTTGTAATACACCAAGTCCAATTTTGAAGCCGACATTATGAGAAAAAAAATGAAACTCAACATTCAGCAATAGGATACGAGTTGAAAGGGAAAGTAGCTCTTGTAACAGGTAGTGCAGAGCAAATAGCTTATCTGAAGGGACTTTTTCAAAACGAACTTAAAGTATGCTTTAAATTTTACAATTTTGTACATGTTCGTGCTAATAATATGAAATTTTATAAATACTTCAGACAGTTGTCATAGTGGGCACCAATTCAGATAAAGGCCAATTTGTGTTGAACGAACTTACGAAGAAAGCCGAAAAACATACTACTTTATTTGTAAAAACACAGTTATAGAAACCACCCACTAAAAGGTAAACGTGTCTATAAAATACTAAAACAAATATAAAAGTTACAAACATCACAAATAATATACAGCGAATATAAGGTATTCAATAATATTTACTGAAAAAAATACCTTGTATAAGTAGGTATGAAATTTGGAATTTACCTATATAAATTTGAAAGTATATTCACTTCCGCTGCTTTAATTCACATTACAATCTGATTAAGAGATATTTTTTTTTGACATTTGTAATATTTTTATATGGGTAATGTATCACCAACTGATAAAAATTAAAAATTACGCAGGTACAGTTGTGGACAGAAAAAAATAGGACAAGTCGAAAAATCAAGTAAACTTTATCCTATAAAATTTAGTAACTTCCAGTTCCACAAGAAGTCCATCGAGGACAAGACACCACAACAGAGGTGATAGCACACCACCCTGGAGACAGCCATGTCTCACCGAGGTCCTCACTGTGGCACCGCCAAGCGATGCTAGAATTTCCCGATTAGTCAACAGGGCTCTAACCCATCTGACGACGGTAGTGTCGATACCATGATCAATGGCGGCTTGACTGATGGATTCGAAGGCTCATTCAATGTCCAGGATGGCACCAGCGACCAATTCCTTGTGTTCTAGCGCGGATGCAACGGATTGGCGATAAGTGCGTTATCTTTAATGTACCTCTCAACGTCTCAACCAAACATTCTAACGTTTCGAGAAGGAAAGAAGTCAGACTGATTGGTCTGGAATCTTTGGCGGTGTCGTGCATAGTACGCCTTGGGAATGAAAATGACCTTAACCTTTCATCGCCAGGCAGGCCCGAAGTAGGGAGCGCTGAAGGGTCTCCAGACCCTCCTGAAGAAGGGTAGGGAAGACGCCATCGGCCCCTGGGCTTTCAAATAGGTCAAACGGGGCTATGGCTGATGCGATCAAAACTGATCACTTTGGAGGCCGTATTCCAGTCAGAGGTGGAAACAGCGACTGGGAGTGGCCCTTGTTGGGCAACTAAAATTCTAGCGCTGCCAGGAAAGTATACTTCCATAAGATGCTCCAGGCATTCTTTGTGGTTGAAAGCTGTAGTGCCGTCTCGGAGTTTGAAGGACTTCAAACACGACCGTTTATCCTTACCAAGAATTTTAATAAGGCGAGTTTTTTCGGGCAGAGACTCAATTCCGGCAGTCTCTTCACGCATCCTTTTTATGACTGCGGATGCGGTCTTTATAAAGTCGTTGGGATCTTTTGTAAAGATGCCAGTCCTCTGGTTGGTGAGAGCGCAGGGCTCTGTTAAGAAGCCTGCGCGTCTCCTTACGAAGTGTTTGAAGTTCGGAGTTCCCCCACGGAACTCTTTTGCTTCTAGTTTTCTTCAAGGGGCAGTATTTCTCAAAAGAGGAAGTGATTGCCCCGAGTAAGACAGAAGTAGTGGTCTCGATATCCCTAATGGTTCTAGGGATCTTGAGCTGTGATATCCCCTCATTGAGGGACGTACGATGGGCTGCCCAGTTGGTGGCCTTGGGGTTTCTGTAGAACTGGACCACCGTGGAGGGAGCCAGATCTAGAACGAATTTGATGTGGCGGTGGTTCGATAAGGAAGGTTCCGCCGCAACATATCAGTATTTGGCAAAAGAGGACCCAAAAACTGAGGCCAATGAGATATCAATGACTTGCTGCCTTCTTTGAGTAATGAACGTCGGCCGAGTTGCCTGATTTAGAATCTCCAAATTAGTAGTGTACAGGTACTGCAAAAGGCATGTACCATCGTGTTCAAAGAATACTGGTACAGTGTGTTACTGCAGACACTTCCAAAACTCAAAATATGATGTAGACACTTCTTTTGTGTGTAAATCGGATATGTCAAATAGAGGTTAAGTATTTGTCAAACTGACAAGTTTTTTAGATTTTTCATTCATAGAACTGTCACGTTGATGTTTCATGGTGATAGCCTGCTAACGCAATTGATTATGTGGCTTCAAACCAAATTTAAATAGCCAAAATTTCGCTGTACCAGTATTCTTTGAACACGATGGTACCTCTGATGTTGAAGTCCGAACTGCCCCAGCATTTGTGGTGCACGTTGGCATCGCAGCCTGCAACAAGGGGAAGTTTCTCCCTCTTACAGTAGTTTATTAGCTCCTCAAGTTCAGGTTAGGGTGGCGGAGTTGGAGAGTCATAGGCCAAGAAAACACAGCCGACTACCACGTCGAAACTGTTGTTACCGCAAGACAGACGGATTTTGATGGTTACCAGAACCCTATACAAGAAAATCGGTAGCGCATTCCTATTTAAATTATTGGAAACGTATAAACACGTTCTGGGTATATCTGCGCTACGATTATGGTAAATATTCTTTAAGCGTCTTTTAAAAAAATTATTGTCTTTGAAGGTTTAAACTCGAGGTTTGTTTGGTTATAATAGAAGCTTTTTTGCACTATGAAAACCACCAAATTATTTAAACTTCTTATTATTAGACATTTTTTGTTTAAAGTAAATTCGTTTTTCGGTAACTAAGTTATTATATTCAGTGGTAAAACTTATTTGGCAAAGTGCAACTTATTGTCGAAATCCCTACTAGGTTTTAAATTTGTTTATGGTTTTCATGGTGCCGCAGACCAATCGTCGTCACCTCGTCACAGTCGGATACGCTTGGCCGGGTACGGCCGGTATAAAGTCGCTGCTCCCTCTGGTTCTCTTCAGAAGGGTTTCGCCTCTGGCTTGGTTGACAAGTTGAGCTACCGTTACCTTTCTGCCTCTTGCTAAAAGAGTTTTGCCTCTGGCTTGGTTGACACGTTGAGTTACCGTGCTCTTTTAGTGCTCGCTTTCCTCCTGAAGAAGCCCCTTATAAAAGTGGGCGAAACTTTGTCTCAAAATGACACGGTCCCAATCCGGAAGACGTTTTGTTAATACTGACACTGACCGTGGAAGTCTTCGAATTCATTACAAAAACATTACGTTTTAAACTGCTCAAATAATAGGATCAGCTGGCATGGAAAATATCTTTCAAAGTACAAAAGTGGAACTTAAGTATATATTAAGTACACCATCTATGGCTGGTGTATTGCCCTAAGATGTCATCATAGTCTATTGTGAAACTAAATCTGCAGTTATTGGATTTCCCTAAGCATTTGGAGATGTTCACTTTCAAAGAACTAAAACTATACGTATATTGTAATGTTACATAAATATTTCATAAATTTATTTTAACTAGGGTGGCATTTTAAAATGTTATGAGTTATAAAACAATTAAGTTGTATAGGTACAGATTTAAAATTCAATTAAAAAGAAATGTAAATAAATAATAAGTCAGATAGCTAGGAATATTTAAATTGAATTATGTACATTAATTATAAAATGTAAAAAATGTAATATTAAGGTAGCTAGAAGGATCTGTGTTAATAATAATAATTGTATTTGAAAATATGTATGTAAATAAGTTCATGTTGAAAATCAAGTAAACGAAGTTGGATTAACCTGGACAACGAGAATTTTAAAAATAATAATAACACATGAAAATTCTGAAAAACAGTTTATTCTAATTTTGTGAAAGAAAAGCTTTGAAAAATAAAGTAATTGAAAGCAAGATTAGTAAACGATATTAATTATCTACATGAAGATCATATAGAGGATATAAGAGCCTGTTAATGGTTTAAATATAAAAATAATTATCAGTAATAATATAATAAGTGCATAAAAAATTATCGATAATTTTAGGAAAATGTGCATGAAAGCAAGTTCTGCCTCAACTTGCTTGAATGAACATTTATCTAAAATTATAAATAATTTTTTTATGCACGTATTATATTTGGTAAGAAAATTTCATAAATCAAAATATTAAACTGGAACCATTTTGACATTACTTATTCGTTGTTTGAACAGCATAGGTGATTTGATACTTGGCGTGATTGCCAAAATTAAGGTAGGTAGATATATTATTATTATATTAACTTAAATGTCAAAAAATTATCAGCAGTTGCACATGTGCAATTATCGAATATAATTACACAAGAGGTTTTATTTAGTCGGATAAATATTTTTTGCAACGAAAACGTATTGCTTAGCAATTAGACGAGAAAAATTGACAGCAGATAAAATCACGACGGCCGAAGGCCGGAGTTGATTTTATTTGCTGTCAATTTTTCGAGTCTAATTGCTGTAAAGCAATATTAGTTTGAGTTTTGCAAATAAATATTTATCCTGACTAAATAAAGCCTCGAGTGTAATTCGGCGAGACAATTTAATGAATGAACAATACAAAATTATTTTTTTTATTTGGTATTGAAGCTACAATTATTAAACGTCAAGGCAATGTTGCATAGCAACTAAAGTTAAGGTAGTGTTTTAGCCGGATAAAAGTTAGGGCAAACTTTTATCCGCTGTCAAACTGACAAAATCACCGCGGCTTATGGGATTTTTATACATGAATTAAATTGTCGATAATTTTTTGACAAGAAAAATAATCGTGTAATTAAATTTTGTTGAATGTTGATTGGTTAAAATAATTTCATATCTAGAATGTGATTCGTCGTTTAGGAGACAGTGACAGATGTATGAAATTTTCATAATAAAAAAATTAAGTGATAGAAATATTTAGATAGTGGAGTTTATAAAGGAAGATTGGAAGCTTAATTCAAGAATTTGGAGTGTGACGTTATCTAATTGAACTGGAAAAAGTTTGAAGGGTTGTTCTGAATTTGAAAAGTGGGAACATTAAAGAAGAAACCATATCTTGAGAAATCAACAAATGTGAGCGACAGCGACTTTATTCATAATTAATTTTATATCTTGTTTAGCTAGGGAATATAGGAAATTTATATTGTTTAATTTTAAGTAATATTTTAGTTAATAAATCTGCATAACACATTTTGACTTGACATTATTAATACAAAGTAACTGAATGCAGTAAGAATTTAAATAATCACCAATTTAAGAACCTCATCAACGCCTAAGAGATATTGAGATAGCCGGAGCTTAAATAAAATTAAAAGTAATAAAGATTCAGGGTAAGTAAATTTTAAAATTAGAATTAACTTAAAAAGCCAATAGAAACCACGTCAAAGCAATATCTTGGGTTTACAAACATTCTCATAATTTATTTTCATTTACCAAAAATTTCAGAGCCGCATTGTTCTTTATTTGTTGAAAAGTGAAACCTACAGATCGCTCAAAAGTAAGAGAAATTATTTTTAATTTGCTGT
Organism: Melanotus villosus; assembly: GCA_963082815.1. NCBI lineage: Eukaryota > Metazoa > Arthropoda > Insecta > Coleoptera > Elateridae > Melanotus > Melanotus villosus. The sequence continues at coordinate 56,765,536 of OY720418.1, read as the reverse complement.
GAAATCTTTTAGCCTGGAATTTAAAGATTAATTAATTTTACAAACAGTTTGAGACTGCTTACAAGTTCTAATATGGGTTTACTTTTATTTTTTGCTTAACAAAAAAATCCTTCTCAATATGTTCTGTTGTTATAAAAAAAGTTCTCAAAGGCGTGAATCCCAAAAAACTTAATTTTTAATTTATATGAAAGTACAATTTTTAGAAATACAAATATTTATGGTAAATAAGAAAATGCTTAATTATGGAAATTTGGAACCTGTGTGGACTATTCGTAAGGGAACTTTTAAATCACTGCATAAAATAACCAAATGAAAAATTGAGTTGTTTTTTAAAAGAAAACAAATTCAATTTTTACCAATTTTAGACCCGAAGATTTGGCCGATCATGTTGTAAATGCAATAAGAAATGACCCATCTGAATTGTTGTTAAAGGAAATTATACCCAATTTGAATTTCCAGAGTATCTGCGCAAATGATGCACTCAGAATGATTATTGTAATAAATCTCAACAATAAAACCAATCAAAATCTGCAAAACAATGACTTATTCGGTTCTGAATTTATTTTTTCTAAGAATTTTGTGTCGATGAATTACCATCCTAGTGTTTTCGCTGTGATGCAATTCAAGTCAATGAAAATCATCTAAGTAAGAAAAAAGGCGCGTCTCTTGCGACTACAACACTTTCAAACAGAAACACAAACAGCTATGAATATTGTTTTTCAGAACGTCTACGTGCTTTAATTAGCATATTTCTCTTAAAACACAATCGGTATTGCGTGAAAGCGACAATACATAGGACAAGGTAAATGTAAGGGACCCTCCCACCTAGTTCTCACCTGTAATTCCAGAAGATACTGTGATGCTATTGTCAGTCATATTATGCAGGTAGAACTAACTACAGGTATAATTTCGCAATTACATGACTCCTTGATTAGTTTAAACTCGGCCGTGTAGTTAATATCCAGTGTTAAAAAATGTGCGGACTATTTTTTGCAATTTTTATTTTTTACCCCTTTTGTTACGCCGATCCACAGTTAGACATAAGCCCTTATAATTCGGGACGAAATTTTGGTGGAAACGCGCCTTACAATCCAAATCAAAATAATTATAATACAAACCAAAATGATTACAATCAGAACAACCAGAATCAAAATAATCCAGACCAAAATAATTTGAATCCAAACAATAATTTAAATCAAAATAATAATTTAAATCAAAATAATAATTTAAATCAAAATAATCCTTATGACGGAAATAGGAACAATAACGACAGGGGTTTTTCTTATAACGGACAGGAAACGCCCAGTGGACAAGTGCCATCCAACAGGGATTATCCTCGTAGGGATAATTTGCCTTTTAATGGGGACGTGAGGGCTTTATTGCAAGCTCTTGATGTTCAAGCTTCCCAACAATGTACAAATAATGTAGCAGCGCAGTGGAATTTTGAGACTAATGTTAATCAAGCGACCCAGTTGGAAGCTGTGAGTATTTCTTGCTTTTGTTTAATTTTTCAGAAAACTTTTTGACAGCGAATTTGCTTTCAAATGAATTTTAAAGGAAACGAATTATATTTAAAAACTTTACATTTGCAAAACAGAAGGAAACCAAAACTGCAGCTTTGTAAGACAAATCATAAGACATAAGCAAAACAACAAATAAATAAAGTTGTTATATTAAATATTTTCGTTAAAAAAAATTTGTATCTAAATATTCCTTAGTCGAATTTGGGACATAAACAATTAAATAACCAATAAACAAATCAAACAAATATTAATAAATTCAAAACAGATTAGAAGATGAAGCGTTGTTCACACCGAATATGTTTAAAAACTGTGCAAAGTAAAATCATACTCGTAGTTCTGATGAATCCCATCTGTTTAATGGCTAAAAAAGCTCCAAAATTAACTATCTCATAGTTGTATAATTAATCTTTCCACATTTACATAAGATTCGCTCTTAAACATTATATAATTAAACTTTTTGCTGTTACCACAAAACCATTTAAAAACCCGTGTTATAAAAACATCTAGAAACAGTTAAAAAATATTTACGCTGTCAGCAATATGAGGAAGTGGAAAATATTTAGGCTGCAATGAAGGCAAGAGTTTATACTAAATTTTCTCGCCATTGTTTTACTTTGCAGTACGCGCATCATTTCCTTAATTATGTGGAATGTAGGTCTGGTCCCATAAGAATATATTTGCATTATGTTCACTTTTACATTTACTCTTGCTTTTGTATTTAATTTAAAAGTTATAAAGAATGCACTTTAGAGAAGCAACGATTAAAATTGATAATTTTTACGAAATCTTTCTTTCTCTAATCTTTCATCTTTTTAACCTTCGGTGTAAGGCTTAAGGAATCTTTAAAATTCCATGCATAGAAAAAGATTAAATTCGTAAGAATTTTAACCACTGCATTACATTTTGCTTTTTTGAAAGACACAAGCGAGTAAAAAATCAACTTTGCAGTATTTAATTGATTGATTATTCTAACTGTAGCTGTTGGCGAAAAACCCATGTAAAAAAAAGCAAAAAATATCAAGAAACTCGCCGCAACAAACATTCAAAGAATTTTTAAGCTTTAACACAAATTTTTAAATTATTAAAGTCAGTTTTCTTTTAAACTGGAAACACGATTTATTAAAAAAAAATGAAATTATTTACAAATGAAAATGTCATTTTCATTCATCGTTTTTCTAACTTCAGAAAGCTTCAAAAGTAAGCTTTTGATATATAAACCCCGATGTTTAAATTTCTGTGCTTATTTTTGTGTAAATTTATGTAAGGATGAATTAAACTGATATAAATAAGAAAAGTTTTGCAATTAAAGTCATGCGAACTCGAGAAAATAAAAAATAGGATCTTCAAAAATCAACTGAAATAAAATTTAGTTAAACCTGTATGTCATTTGTGGCTAAAAATTAAAATTTGGGTTAAAAGAGAACCATAAATTGAAGAAAGTTTTAAGCAGTTTGCAGGACTTGATCTAAAGAAAAGCTCTTAGGATTTCACTCGAGTTTTCAAAATCAAAACTGCAAAAAGGAAATCAACACCTAAACATGTACTGTAAAACTTTAATTCTGAAATTTAAAACCCAAGGAAATAAACTACAAATTAATCTTTCTTTCTCAATTGTAAGTTCTAAAACGTATAACCGAAAGAAATTAATTCCAGAAAAATATTTCTTTCCTTTTAATTTCAAATGAAGTCTAAACACATATCCCCAATTTGCTTATTACTTATTGTTTTACTGAGTAGATTGTAAATATGCAGTTAAATAAACAAAAAAATGAAACGTTTGAATTTGAAGTAAAATCTCTAAAAGCAAGCTAAAATATTAAAAAGAACCTCTTGCCTTGTGACGTCAGGTTATAAGTCAAATCTTTTTCATATTCACTATACATTTCGAGATTTCCTACCTTTAACTTTTTTATGTAATTTGTTAACATTAAATAATTATTTACCATTAATGTCGTATTTTGAAGCAAAATGAAGAAAAATTTCTTTTAACAAAGGTTTTTCTTTTGAAAACCCCCACGTTTTTGCATAAATGAGAGTATATATGAGTCCTAAATTCTAACGTGAAATCCTGAAAATTAGTTATATGAATTAAAAACACTGCCATTGCTAACACTGCTAACCTGACTCATGAAACTGACATGTTAAAAATAGAAAAATTCTTGGCTTTTAACTTTTCCACTTTTTTCAATTTTTTTTTAACAAAAGCTTAGATTACGTATTTCAGAGATTTATTATGTTCTAAAACTCTACTAAAAATGCAAATTTGAAAATAGTTACGTCAAAACAAAAAATAAGAACAAGAGTCGCAGATGTTGGATGTAGCGTATGACAGGTGATGACTAATAATAAAATTAGTTTAACAAGTCATAAAAAAAAAACTGACATTAAATACAAACATTTAAATACAGAGATATTACTAATAAGATTTACTAGAATTAATAATAAATACAGCATGATTCAACATTCAACATAACAACGACTTAATAATGAAAGAAAATTATAACCTGAATTCTGGCTCTAAGTTTATTTATGATTTATCAATTATCCTTGCAGAGTACAAAGTTGTAAACTATAAAATTCAGCATTAATTTTTAATTGCGTAATTATTATTCTTATCCTGTCGTCATTTATTAAATAAAAGGCTTTAATATTGAAAATGGCCTCACGTCCTTTCGTCTGGCCAAATAAGTTCGATTAAATCACCGACCGTCCATTTAGTCCATAGAAATAACAAATGTAAATATTTTCAGAAATCAATATACTGTTCCTCGATTTCGATTGCTTTTTAATATAAATTTAGAGAGTTAAGGAATCAAAAGGACGATTGAAAGCTTCACATCCTGTAAACTTACCAATACCAATAATTAAATCACGGGTTCTCGATTTTGTTCCTTATAAATCACAAATTTATTTGAAAGAACCTTTAAATAATGAAGTAATGTTTTAATAAATTAAATTATTTCGCCTCAAACTTCTTGTTTTTAAATAAATTTTGGAATTACAAAATTTAAGTCTAAAAGGGCGCATTTAAAATCAGAAAAATATTTAAATATTTTTTTTTAAATTTAACAAACTGCTGATTTGCATATAATAAGTTAAAAAATTAAATTTGATATTGTCAGGATTATTTTGACTACTGTCTCCTTTCTTTCTAAATAAACGTTCTTTAGTTTTTCTTGGTTCGATTTAAGAAGAATAAGATAAAATCTTTTCTCGACGTAAAATTAAATCTTATGTAATATAACCCATTTGAATGCTGAACCCCCAGAAAATAAATAAAAAACATAAAAATATATATAAAAAAAGAAATATTTCTCTATTATTTAATAGAATTCAGAAATTTTAATTCTGAAACTAAACATTGATTCTCAAGTAAGTACTTAATTAATAAAATTCATTGTTTTTCTAAGTAATTTCTCTAAATTTAACTTTAAGTAAAGATTTGTAAGTTGTTTTAGACATATATTTCCTTCGCCCCTTCAAATCGAAAATATCCTAAGTTTATTTTATTAGATTTTTTCATTCTCGTAAACGTAAATTAGGAATGAAACCAGCGGAAAATTATTGTCGTCCTTTAAAAAAATAGAATCGCTGTTTCGGTATATGCTGAAGGTCACTTTAACGTTTTATGTCTGGAATTTTTAGAACTGTAGCGTTAATGTTATCATTACCACACATGGCAAGACAAACTGTATAAATAAGTAATAAGAATCTCGTTATGACATCAAAAGTAGAGCAATTTGTTGCTCCAGAAAAAGAGGTCGGTATGGCAATTATTTCAGGTGACTTTACGTCACGTTTTTAATTCAACATTCGTCCTTAAAGTACGCTTAATGATTGTTTATTATTTTATTATTAAAATATTAAAATACTAGAATGTGTATGTGTAAGTAAATAAAATATTTGTGAACCACAGACGATCGCTTCCGGAACGAATATGTGTGTTATTAAGGACAATTTGCTAACTCACTTAATGTACAAGAACCTTTAATTTTGTCTAAGTTATTATTAAGATTCCCGGTATGAAAAACGGCTTAATTTTGTCATGCAGTGTTCTGACATTGACATTACACGTACCCTGTGATTTACACGAAAAGAGACAATTTGTTTTAATTGTGCTCAGATTATGCAACGCATATGAAGGCACATATGCATGAACAATGAATGTATAAAATTGTGTCCGTTGTGAAACTCGATGAGAATGACCGTGAATTTTTCCCAGGAGTCTTATCAACTGAAAGAGTTGACCCTTCTGGAAAATTATAATGTCGTATTTTTTCAAACCTTTTCAATTATTTACTTGAGTCATCAAATGAATGGGAAATATCCGGCATGATTTATTTATACCTTCAAACACGCGAACCATGTTTAAAGTTACTAACTAACATTACGCAAATTATTACTTATTTATATCTTATTTATATTGTTAAACCTGGGTTAAAAACCTAGTATATGAGATGTGTGACGTACGTAATTAAGAGCCACGCTCCTTGCTTTTTTAATTTGTTGTTTTGTTACAGAATTCAGGTGTGTTTAATACCCACCTGTTACAGATTTATTTAAGAAATTTACGGAATTTACTATTTGCAAATTCAGATCGCTCCGGAAATTTTGTGATTTCACACTAATAAAGCCAAATTGAAAGATTAAAATAAAGCAGAAAATCAGTCGGTACACAGACGAATAAACTTCCAATACTACCAATTGTATTCAAATCCCGTGCTACCTTCAGCAGAAGAGAAATTTCTGAAAATACGCTCTTCAACAAAATGCATTTTAACAAATAAATCTTCTTCAAATGAACTCCAACCGTATTAAGAAAGATTTCCACTTAGGTTGGCAATTTAGTTTTTGAAATACGTATTTAGTATTTAGAATATTAATCATAAAATGAAAAAAAGACACATTTAATGTGAATATTACTGAAATTAAAAGAAGAATAGCTTTAAAGACAGGGGTAGATTGTCTTAAACTGATCATAATTACGGGATTTTCTCTTCATTTTGTCTAATTTAGAGTTATATAAAAGTAAAAAATATTTTTCATGATATGAAAAATATATGAAGCAACTATCTTGGGCTCTCTTTCTAATTTAAATTCAGATTTTGAGCTTTAGGCTTTAACTTATATTGCTTAATAGACGATTCGGTCCTGGTCCAAGCAATTGCCAATATTACTTCAAATGTGAACTTCCCCCTATAAATAAATAAATAAAACGACATAATAACAAGCAAATAAAGAAAATACAATTTTGTCAAATAGATATCTTAAGACAGTTAGAAATAAACTATGAAAATAATGTATACTAAATTACTACCAAACAGATTTTAACTTCTGAAGTTTATATTACCCAAAATTAAACCTGAAATTTGGCCAAATTTACTATGATTTTTATAAATTTCGGTCCTGATGTGCGAATAAGAAAAGGATTTATTATTTTAAAATAAAAATTATACAAGTTAAAAATTAGCAGTGTTAAAAATTTTAATTTTTTTAACTTGCAAACACATGAGGTTTACTTAATAAATTTTCGTAAAATTGAATTTAATTATATTCAAATGCATATTTTCTTTTGATTCCGTATTTGAGTATATTTGATTCTGCAAATTGTTAAAATTAATGACAAAGGTTTCTTAAAATAAAAATGATTTAAGAATAAAATCAGCTCCAGGAATATAAAAAAAAATAATATACTGGACAAAGAGGATATTTAATCCTGCATCAGGAAAATCGTAGTAGTTTACATACTTTACAGAAAGTCAGATTTATGTAACTAGGATATTTTAGGAAGTCTAAGAACTAAGAACATATCCAAAATAATTACCATTTCCGTAATATTCTGAAATTTATTTATGTATCCTTTCAGCTCAATAATACAGTGTTATATTAGGTATATATTTTAATAAATTAATAAATAAAAGTAAAAAATTTCAAAACACTGATGATCTGATGATAAATGTAACAAAAATACAAGCGAGGAAAGCAGTGGAAACATGGGGATTATGGGTGTTAATACTCACTGAAAATATTTTCCAACGGGAACCTGCCCTTTCAAAAAATGCCTTTCAGAGTAGTAAAAGAAATTAACGATATTTTACATTACATTGAAAGAAAATCAAACAGTATAGACGTGTAAACTTAAATAAATTAACCAATTTTGAGATAATTTTTATTCATACCAATAGTTGAAGGATCGAAGATATTGTTTGAAGAAACACACTTAATAAAAGGGGAACCAAACAAAACACAAAAAGGAGACAGAATGAATATTTTAGAACTGTTTCCTGAAGATTCGGAAGCTGTAAGTTAATAAATATTATGTCAATTTAGGTCTTGTGTAGAAAAAACGAAGAAGGAAATGGAAATAATAAGACTGGAAGAAAGTGAGGAAGGGACCAAGAAGAATAAATAAAGAGAAAAAATATTTAAAAAAATATGAAAGCTAAAAGAAACCAATAAAGTTGTAGATAAAGGCTGTATAATTAATTAACTTTAAGTTCATTTTAAATTATAGGTGTTGCAATGGAAACAAGTAGAGAAAAACGAATAATGGACAGAAAAAGCATTGGAAGAGAATGATCCAAATGGTAAACGAGACAATAATAATAATAATAATAATAATAACTTTATTGATGTTACTGTACAAGATGTACTTACATACGTCACAAGATTAATATATATTATAACCAATCCAGTTTATCATTAAGATATTCGTCATATGAATAATAAGTCTTATTGACCAACAGTTGTTTGATTGCACATCTATAATGTTTTAATTCCAAATTACGTACTGAAAGTGGTAGCTTATTGAAGAACTTGGGAGCATACTAATTAAAGGTATTTCTGCTTTTTTGCAGTCCGTGAGATTTAACTAAGACGTTGTCACTATTACGTGTATTATAGCTATGGAGCTCTCTGTGTATTATGTAATTATTGCTACATTTAATGTAACATAAAACATTAAATATAAACATAGATGGTACGATTAAAACATTTAGCCCTCTGAACTTCTTCTCTGTATCCCATATTGCAGACAATTCTTATGGCTTGTCTTTGAAGTGAAAACATTTTTTTGATAAATATGGGGTGCATATCCCCATACTAAAAGTACATAACAACACTTGGCTTGAAATATTGCATAACAAGCAGTTATGAGTACTTTGTGGGATACTGTTCCCGCCATTAATCTTAGGATAAAAATTGAGCTTGCAAGTTTATTTGATAAATTAGAGACGTGGTTTTCGCCAACATAATTTTGTATCAATAGTTAACCCTAACAAATTGACTTGGGCATTACTAACATCGTGAATATTATTAATTACCGGGCGTAAACTAAAAGTAATATTTTGCGTCTTTGAATCATTAACAGTTAATTTGTTAGCATTGAACCAGTTCATTACGTTAGCTTCAATTTTACTTAAATTTTCCCATAGAGTAACTGAGTCTTCACCTCTAACCAAAGACTGTAGTATCATCTGCATATAACAGGAACTCAGTGCTGGGTACACATTGCGACAAATCATTAATATAAATTAAAAATAAAGTCGTACTCAGCACTGAGCCCTGGTGAATACCAATATTTATATTCAAAGGTGGATGAAACGTTACCATTGATGTCTGTTATTTGATGCCTATTTGACAAGTAAGAGTGTAATAATTGTATTACCTTTTTACTGAAATTATAGTTTCTAAGATTTCCACATAAGAGTTCAATTGAAATGCTTAAAGGCCTTACTTAGATCAAATAACAAAGCGCCAGTTAATACATTCTCTTCAGATAATTCAGATTCATATTTTATAAAAGATTCCAGAGCAGTCACAGTAGATCTGCCCCTTAACAATCCGTGTTGGATATTACTAAATAATGCACTAGAGTGCATGTAAGCACACGGAGGAAAAAGATGAACAAAGTGGACTCTAAAACAATACGAAAATATTTATCTTTAAATTCCGTTTAACGTTTATTTAAAAAAATAACAACCGTTCAAAAACTTCCTCTAAACAGCACACCACTGTAAATTCATTCGCCATTCTGTTGAACGTCATTCTTGTGTTCTATACTATAAAAAACCACTATATTTATAGTTTAACTGAATTTTCAAAAAAACTTGTGACAATAGCAATAGTGGTGATAGTGGATTCTAACTAATGCTTGCAATAGACGTTGTATTTTTTTTTAAATAACTTTTACGCCTCTGATAAAAAAACTTATACATTTTTAGTTTTACTGTAAATAATTTACTAATCAAAAAATTGTACCATAGATAAAGTTTTTTGATCTAACCATTTGTAAATATGGAACGACGAATATGTAAAACCATCAAAAGTATTCAAAAACCATTTGGCAAGTTCTCATCCTCAGTGGAAAATATTTGGTAAACTTGGTTGAAGTTAGCCTTTGAAATTGATTAACAAATTGTCATCAAAATATACATTGATTTCATTATTATTAATTATTATTATCAAAGAAAATTTGCAAATAAAAAATCCAAAACATTCGCCATCACTGTCACTATCAACATTCAGAAAATATTTTTTATATATTCTCAGACATTCAAGAAAAATTAAAAGTATCTAAATTTTAACAATACTAATAAAATCTATAACGTAACAAAATGCTTTCATTTAAATCAATGTGTTTTATATAACATTAAAAGACAATTAAACAACAAAACCGTTTACAATTGTATTTCAATTAAATACGTAAGAGTTCTACACATGGGTGATTTTAATCACTATTTTGTACATATGTACATACATAATCAAATTTTTTACGGTGAAAAAATTCACACAGTTAATTCCATGCCGGAAAATTAAGTTTTCCGTGCACAATGCACGATTGTTTAATTGTTGCGGTTGCTTTATATGCATTTCAGTCTTTTCTTTTTGCTGCAAAGAAAGCTTTTGCGTAATGAAATAAACGGATCCGTTTTTAATAAGCTGCGGTTAAGCGCTTCCTATGATTATGTAAGACGTCGTATTTATTCTGATTAGTCTTCGATGAAATTATTTAAATGTATACTGAGGATGTTGAATGGCTTTCAGAGATTTTTCAACGATCTGATATGTGCATACTTGAAATATTCTTTTTGGATTTACTTATTTTTCTGAGTTAATTTACTAATCTGACTTGTTTTGATTTTGCGCATACTTCAATATAAATTGTACCCAATTTTATTTGGTTAGAATTTAAGATTCCGAACGAAGATTAAATCTCAAATATGAGGATTAAATAACTGACGACTGAAATTAATTCGAATTATGACTGAAATAAGAATAAACTTCCTTCTGTATTTAAGAAACCAATTTATATCAACCTAGTTCTTGGGATATCTCACACATGATCGATCATTAGAATTTATCTTCCATGAACTTTTCCTACAATAATTAGAACACCATAAACTTGAAATCAATATTAAATTATTCATAAAAAAATTACAATCACAAGGCGAGCTTCTCGTTAATTCCACTAACAATAATTAATCTCTAATTGGCGTGAATCAGTATTTAATTTAAAACAACATAAAAGCCCAAGGAAAAATAAACCAATAGAGAAAGTCGCAACAAAGATAAAAACGTATACGGGACAATGACACCCATAAACTTATCGTTTGCGTACACTTTTATCGTTTTAGTCCTTATTTCGTGTGCATATTTCATAATACCGAAACCGAGTTAACAACATTCCGCTCCTATTAGCTTACACGTTATTTCAATCTAAGCATTTGCACACAGAACCGTAAAAATAGTGCACGAGCATTGTATTGTTTAAAGGGGCCAAGTTGAAGTTACATAAGAACCTTTTAACACCTTGCAAGGTTCATGGACGTTTCGAGCAGCTCTAACCTTACATACATTTAAAATAATTAAATATTTCATAATTTCGTTTATGTTTGAAACGTGCGATTTGCATTTTTATGGTGTTTTTCTGCTTGGACGAAATTTTGGCACACCTTTTTTTAAGGTTTTACGTTGTATGGGTTAGGTAAATAACGAAATACAGAAAATTAAATTTGTTTCGGTCAATTAAGTATATGCACAGTTTTTCAGTATTTTTAAATCTGTTAGGAAGTGTCACCAGGAAGGAATAAAAGCAGAAAGTGAGGTTTAAATAAATATTCTGAAGGCTTAACACTTAACATGTTAAAAAAGCAGCGAAATATCTTCGCTGGGCTTCCATGCTACTTGTTATTGTTTGTTTGTTTATTAATTGGTCGAAATCTGGACTTGCAAAACGAGGAATTTAATTGCAATTTTTAATTCCTTAGCTTGTTAAAACGTCATTTTATATTTTACTTCTTATTACTAAGCTTATGTATGTGTCGTTCGTTCGTCATAATAACAAGTTATAACTAAAACACAGCAGAAAGCTTGAATTCCTCCAAATTTAAAATGAAGCCATTATCGAGCTAACCAAACATTGAAAATATTAGTTATATTACTAACAGTCCGTTTAAATATTTAAATATAACAACTACTGCTAACACTTCAACAATTTCCTGAAACAAAAAAAAAGTACATTACTAGCCGTTAATTTAATATAAATGCGTCCTTGGCCTTGACAGAGATTTATATATAACATGACTCCAGATCATTAATGACATCTAATTTTGCAATACACAAGAATTTTATGACTGTGCAGTACTGAACAAATTTAAAAGCATTTTCCGGTTATCTCCTATTATTTACTACTCTAGCATAGTTGGACCTTGATTCGTCACTTTGTGAATTAAAATCGTTTAATGAAATCTGTGACTTATCAATTCGTTGTGTTTCGTAATAGCACACAAATTTAATTATTTTAAAATTTTTGTTACGGTAAATTTTTAGGATTACGATATTTCGTGGTCTGCATGTGTTCAAACAATTTTGGAAACAAGCATCGCCAACCTAGTTTTATTTATAAATAATGTAATTTTTGAAAATGCTGAATAAACACTTTCATTTCAACTTACATCAAGAATATAAATGTAAATCAAGTTAAGACACACGTTTACTCATCAACAATTGCCTAGGATTCTAAGACTTTTGGGATATTCGTTATAATTTAAAATGATTCTGATTTATTAAAAAAAATGCTTAGATGAGATCATGTCCAGATTCCAAAATTTTCGCTGGCGATTTGGTGAAGAATTTCATTTATTGTGATTAATTTGGTGAAGAGAATATCTTCATAGTTTGACGCCAAGCAAGTTTGTCAAGAAAGTTTTACACTGAGGATGGCAACTTAGTTACCTATTTGTTTATTTTCATTCTCCTTCTAGTGCCCCTTCTACCGAAGATTAGCCTTTTACCTTCTATTTACCTTGCATTATTAGCTGTAGTAATTGATATTTTGAGTTTCTCATAACACTGGCGAGGTATTCCAGTTTCCTTTTCTTAACTGTGTAACTGAGGATTTCAGTTTCCTTCCCTGGTTTATTTAAAACCTCGGCGTTTCTAATTCTGTCGGTCCACGATATTCGCAAGATCCCCCTATACACTCACATCTCAAAGGCTTCCATTTTATTACACAATTTCTGTGTAATTTCCCAACCCTCTAGGGCAGTGGTTGGTAAGGTGGTCGATATCGACCCCAAGGGGTCGATATAACATTGTTAGGGATCGATTCGGGCTTAGGGGTCGATAGAAAAATGTAAAACATCATTGTACGGGTAATATTTAATTCGATTAATTTGGATTACCTCCATCCTGAATGACGACGCAATTAAGAGTGAATCGTGGGAACACTGACATGAATAGGACCTGTAAGATGGTACAAGGTCATGAAAATAGTTACGGAGGCCAATCAAGTATTTACCAACAAACGGATGTCGATGGTTCTTGTCCGGCCGGCGTGGCGGGAGCGAGATTGCAACACGTACGCAGTTGCTTATTTACTTATACTTACACGTATTCGATCCCAGTCAATGTTCTAAAATTCATCAACATACGTTAATATTATAATTCAATCGTTATTAATTCACGAACTAAACTTCTCTATGTTAAATAATTAAAATAAACAATTACGTAATGGCAAAATAGAGGGGGTCGATAAAAAGTCACGAATCTCTTGAAAGGGTCGATGGCCAAAAAAGTTTGGCGATCCCTGCTCTAATATAATAAAATAGTGAAATTTTAGCATTTTGCCATACGAATCCTAAGATTAAGATTTAAGTTATGATTGCTCAGAACTGGTCTCATCTTCATGAATCTATTTCGCGGCAACTGTATTCTCACCATAATTTCCTGTGTTATATCCCACGATTCGTTTAGACATGTTGTTAATGCAAATTCTGATATTGTTGTGGTAGTCTTGCTTAGAAATGATCATAATTGTAGTCTTAGGTAAGTTTATATTAAGCCCTTTTACCCTGCTCACGTTGCAAAATTTTTCTAGTAAAGTTTACAGGCCTTCAGGGATGTCCGCTATTCTCCGTTTACTGTGATTCCTTTATCACATTCATATCATATAAGTTGAAAAGTATTGGAGAGAACGTACCCTTATCTTACACCCCTTGGTCAATATATCTTCAGTTGTTTCACCTTGCACCTTGCGCTATTTGGTTCCAGTATAGGTTTGGTATTATCATTATATCTGCATCAACTAATCAAACCTTTTGTAGTAATGGAATTAACTTGTCATGTCTTATTCGGTCAAAAGCTTTCTCATAATCGAAGATCATCTCTTGTGCTTAAACCATTTCTGACCTACCCCCAAGTATTCCTCACACCTAGAAATGCGATTATGAATTACTTTCAGGAAAAGTTTTAACGAGTTGCTCATTTTAGACTTATATCGTTCTATATTCCTTACATTAATTAGCATTACCTTTTTTGGTAGGGTTATAAAAGTTGATTTGAGTCAGTCTTTTGGTATATGGCTTGGGTTCTAAATCTTGTTGAATAATTCAGTTATTATCGTCAGATTTTCTTCTTCTGTGAATTTTAAAACCTCTGAATGAATACCATCTGGTCCGGGTGTTTTTCCTGACTTGGCTTTTCTATCACTTTCTTAACTTCATCCCTGTATTACTTTTTATTTCCAGCTTTTTTAAATCAAGCTTTTCATCAAAAAGTTCTTTGATGTATTTTCCCAAAGTTTTAGTTTGTCCTCTAGTTCATACAAGATCTTATTGCCATCTTTAAGTATATTCTTATAGTTCTTCTTTCTATGCAATCCTGTAATTTCCTTGGTCTTTATAACCAGTTTCAAATCTTTTTATTTCCTCACATTGTTTTCTGATCCAATTTTCCTTGACTAACTTTTGTATCTTTTTATGAATTTTCTTGTATTCCACTGGATTTCTATTTTTCCATTTCTAAGTGCTAAAATTTCTTCGATTATCCATTTATTGTGTTTTTGTCTTCCATGTCTTCCTCTTCCTCTTATGGCCGATGGCCTGTTATAAACTCCTAAGAACGAGTTCTGTGAGCCCTCTTAGCACGTATGCTGGGCAGGAGGCCAACCTAACCCATCGAGAGAGGTGAAGAAGACCGACCCGCAGTGTTGCGAGGTTAACGGTTATCAAAGGTGTTAGTATGATAACCGGGACCGCCGGCTTAACGCGCCCACCGAAACACGGAGAAGCAAGCGTACAACCTTCTAAATTCCGCTGGTCTCAGGAATCGAACGATCGAACCCAAGATGCCTACGTGAGAGACCGAGACCTTTTACACGCGGCTGTCCGCTCCTCTCCTTCCATATCTTTTTAGATATTTATCTTGTAGGTATATCTTTCCAAAGCGACTCTATGTCATTATCTTTATTTTTGTATTCATATTTAGGTTAATCTCAGTTTTGGTTTTATTTCTAATTTCGGGATACTTTAGCTTTTTAATATCTAATTTTGAAAATTTTTTGTTGTTCTCTATTTTCTTAAGTTTGACAATCATACAGCCCAGGAGTACCACGTGGTCTGATGCAACGTTCGCTCCAGGGTAAGTTTGAGTTCTTTATAAATCTTCTGTTGATCATTTTTTGTCATGAAGTCTATTAGATTTTTTATGATGTTTTCTTCGTTGCATCTTCTAAGTATAGAGTTTCCTAGGTGGTAGTATAAACTGCGTGTTTAAAATCGTCATATCTTGCTCAGAACAAAATTATATCAACCGGCTTCCTCCGTCAAAAGCTTCGGAATATTTTGCTCTGAACACAGCAATAATAGCAGTGATGATTTTACAAGAGATATCCGTGTGGATCTTTAATGCAGTTTATATTAATTTTATTTTGTGGCTTTTCAGGGTATTTGACGTTCGCTACTAATTTATTTAAGTTAAAAAGTCGATTTTTAAAACACTTCTTCTTGATTTTTTTAACCCTTATACCAACGAAATAAAAAAAGAAGGAAGGACCATAACACCAACAGTATGCAATTTAGATGGTGTCTCAATATGGCGGATTTTAGAAGCTCATTGGCTGAGAACACTAAATACGTCAACTGTCAAGGACAAAAACGTAAACAAACAGTTAGACTACCAATAAAAACTCGTGCCGGTTGGTGTTTCAATATGGCGTGTGTGACGTATTTCCGTTACACTTGTAGTTATGCACCATAATACCTTAGTTGCCTTCCTTCTTTTTTTATTTCGTTGCCTTATACCGTTAAAGTTTAAAACAAGAAATCTAAAAAATATTTTTTTCTGTAATAAATTCTTTATTAACTATTATAAATAGGTTTTAGACATTTTTTAATTTAAATGTTTTATATTTGAAAATATACAAATATTTCCAAGGTTCTGCAAAGATATTAATCTATTTAATAACAATATAAACACTTAATTAAAACTGATAAAATTCCTATTAATTAAAATTACATTGAACTCGAGGATTTTTTAATTGTACATAAATTACACACAATAAATTTAATAACACCTCTTTAGTTATATCACTGCTTGTTTGTTTAAATGCGACAGACAAAATTGCTTATATAATGAGAAAGAGTAGGCCAAGGATCTTCTTATCAATTTGTTCTCAAACATTGCACTTTTGTATTTCTTTTTTTGGTCTTTATAGATCTTAATAAAAATAAAAGCCCCTTATTTATTGGTCTGTCGTTTCGACCAACAAATAATTGACAATTTTCAAAAATTTATTTAAATTTTATTATTCAGTTTTGGAATTTAAAATATTGAAATTTTCCAGTAAAAATTATTAAAAGCGGTTTAGTTTAAAAACACCTGAATAATCTGAATATCTTTTATAATTGTGTGCAAGAAATCAACAAAGTAAAAGAAACCCGTTTTGCTTATTTTGCAAATTGAATTATTATTATTATTAAGTTTTCAAGCTTAAAATTTTCAAAACTGTTACAAAAGTTTTTCAAAAATTGCATAGTTTTTAAAAATACCTGAATGTCTTGTAGAATTGTTTTGTAAGAAACTAATAAAACAAAAAAAATGTTTTGCTTATAAATTATTTACGAATCTTTGAATACAATTAATTAAAAACACAAATTAGATGCAAAACAAATTTAATTAAATTAAGTAATTACTAAGATTTATTTTTGATTGTTTTCAGCTGAATGCACAACAGGTTTATTCGGAGTTCCAACACGGATTGTGGGAGTTGTTGAATAAAATAGGATTAGAAAGGATTCCTGACCAATTAACTTTAAGGCAAACTCGTTTGTATTCGGTGGTTGGGCCTGCTGCCCTTACTCCTGATCAGCTGGACAGAGTAAGTTACAAGTTTTTTAATTATTTTTTTATTTTTTCTACTAACGATTTCCGACGTCGCATTTACGTGGTGACATTCTATTATGAGATAGCTTGATTACCCCATTTGTTTATTGGTTGTTATGTTGGTAGTGAACAAAGTATTAGGTGTAATCACAAGGGAAGTAACAACTACTTTGATAATTGAGCCATGCGTAACTATCATTTGTTTTTTATACATTAATGTACTCGCCGTTCTGAAAAGCAAAAGGGAAATGAAAAGATGAAGAAGATAAATTAATGTTAAATTATTACATCGAAAATTATTTAAATGTTTACTACCTGGCAGTGGAAAAACTATTGTACATGCCACTGGAGTAAAGTGATTCACTTACCTACCTTGTTATGTAAATAACGTTTTACTGGTTTTATATTTATTAAACAATAACAAAAAAGAATTCTTCGCACCTTTTCTGTTTCTCTGGCAGAATTTATTTCTTTTCTAAACTAAACAATAAAAACGAAACCTCAGATGGTTCAAAAAACCACAAACAACAGCCTTGTAATTGAGTAAATTGTGATAATTAAAAGGCAATGCATACCTACCTCCTACGACTCCTACCTCAAATAGTGATTTCCTTTCCAAAAACTTAACTTAAAAAAAAAAACAAAGTCGGTACCTTATTCATTGTATTCATGTCTCTTTGTTAATGGACCACGTTATAACTTTTGTAAATAATAAATAATTGCGCCTTTGTTTATTTCTAAGAACATAAAAATGACCTCAGTATTCTTAGGTTTTTACTGTAAACAGCGGAAAATTGGATAAGTAGACGGTATGTTTCTGTTGTTGAAAATATACCAGGTTGTCCTTAACATGCTAATAAACTTATAAAAAAGGTTCTAATGAAGGTATTTTATATTTATTTGGGTATAATTTGGTACCAGGTCGTTAAAATGATTTTAAATACTTCTGCTGTATCATTAGAAGGTATTTATTTGATCTTTAATTGTGAATCTGAGGATGAATTAAAATAAATACAGTTAAATTATAGGTCCAAAATGTAGGTTTGACTATCGTGAATTAACATTTATAAAAATGGGAATAGCTAAAAATTTCAAACAAAAAGTTGAAAACCTGGATTAGTAAATCAGAACTCAGAAAGCATACACAGTAAAAGAAAAAAGTTTGAATTATCAGCGGCAGAAATTAAAATTAAATAAAAAACAATTAAATAAAGGAAAATACTACAAATGCAAATCCAACGAATTTATGCCATCTAAATTGGCCTTGTGAATTAGCAACAGTTCTAATAAACTAATTAAAAGGCGTGGGCTAGTTATTCACACATGAATCAGCTGCTTCGTGTTCTGCAATAAAAAATTATAATTGCCACTTTAATAATAAAATAACTAGCTCTTCATCGCTGCCTTTTATTCATTTTATTCCATATTCCATTTTATCATGAAATTAACATAAAACGTGTGAATATTAATTAAGTTTATGTTAATTTCAGTACAACAGACTTATAAATGATATGCTATCGGTTTATAATGGTGCATCGATTTGTGCATTAAATGAGCCGTTCCGATGTGGCCTGAAATTGCAGCCGGATTTAAGGGAAATTATGGCTAAAAGTCGAAACTGGGAGGAATTGCAGTTTACGTGGACCGAATGGAGAAGGAATACCGGACAAATTATTAAGGATACGTATGAACAAATGGCCCAACTGTCTAACGAAGCTGCCAAGCAAAATAGTAAGTGTATTCTGTTTAATTTTATGAGGAAAACAAAGGAAGACAGAAAGTAGAAATCAGAAGCAATTTTACGATTGAAATTCGTTCAAAGCTCAAACAAACTTTTCGCGATAATTTTAAAATTGTTTCTTCTTCTTTCGGTTTTATAGATTCAAAATTGTTTGAATATACAATTTTATGAAATTAAGTTGAAGTTACCTACTTAATTTAATACTCTTGAAGTGAAATGTTTATATCCTTATTATAAACAATTTTTTTGCCAACGATAAGGATTAGAAAGAAATAACTAATTTAATATTCTCATAAATAAACCAATATCCTCACATAAATCTATCATAATTTCCGTGCTTTCTTCTAGCATTTCACTTATATAGAAATTACAATATTATTTATAATAAACTCTCACACTTATCAAATAAAGAACTGTAGGAGGAATAAATTTCATGTAAATTCCTTTAAAATAATAAATTATTAAATGGTTTCTGTTTCCTTGGACTTCCTCGACTTGTTTTGCTTTTGCATAACGGTATTACGGAAGTGCAGACGATTAAATGATAAAAACATAATCATATACATGCCTTTAAGTATGCGTGACATTGTAAAAAGTGTAAACAGACCGTATTTGGCGATATGAGATAATTACGAATGATAGATACACCGAGGACGAAACATTACGTCAATTTGCATTGAGCGAATTTTAAGCAGCGTTTTGTTTTCGTTGTAAATCATTTCGGGTTTTCTTTGTATTAAGTTAACGTTTTTGTTTATTTAATTTCGCGTTTTTGGTACGTTTTTCTTCCTTAAGTTAACAGTTTTCTATGTTTAATTTAACGTTTTTGTTAGTTTAAATTAACGTAACGTAAAAACTTAAGAGCAAAAGGCGATACGCTTATGATGAGCTTTCATTTTTCTTTATAAAAAAGAACAAATTCCAGATCTGACCGTAATTACTTGTACATGCCGTAAAGAACCTTCACTTCCTAGAACATCAGTTGCATTTGTGATGTAATTATAATTAGTTTGTAATTTGTTTATTAAGTTAAGAAGACATTCGTTTAAAATAACATACATTTATGACCAGGAGTCACGTTCTTAAGTAAAAAAGATAAAATCATTATTACTTAGTTAGTTTGCTTCGAGGCTTAAATTTAAATTAAATTAAATCAGTTAAAAGTACGCTTTAATTTAAATAAAAGTATTGAGAAAACAGCAGTTAAAACAATAAATTAAATTTCGGCTGAAAATTAAATTAAGAATCTGCAAAGTAAGCCAATTAAGAGAAACTATTTTATAAAAATGCAAAACCAAGTGTGGCAGTTTGTGAAGGACATTTAGATTAAGTAACATTTCATGCCAGCAGGTGTTGCTTCAGTTTTAGCATATTTTTATTCAGGTACAAAGTTATTTATCTATGTTTTGGAAATAAGTTGGTTAATACCAGAAGCACAAATTACATAAAATTAACTTAGGCAAAGCTTTTGCGTAGAAAAGTATGTGAGATTATCGTTTATTTCAATTGTTAAAGAATTCGATTCTACCAAGGACTCTGCACATATCTATGGCATCTTACTTCAGCAAAAATGTAATTATGTGGATGAACATGACTTTTAAAATATGAAGACGACGCTATCTTTAAAACATTTTGAATTCATGCAAAGAAGGTTTACGTTACAAACTTGGCCGTTTGCGAGTTTGATATCCTTAAAGTATTTTTTTTCTTTCCCGAGGTTATTTAAAATAATAACCAGCACATCTCAATAGTTGAGTATAAAATCGAAAATTTCAGTTTGAACATTTTAATAAAAATTCTCATCTAAAATGAGAAAAACAGATTTAAAATACACACATCAACATTGTCTAGGGATATCTTTTTTATAATAACATTGCAGTATAGAAAACAACGTATGGGGAAATATGTATTCGTTTATGCATTATTGGAGAAAATTTTAATCATTATGTAACATTTTTAACAAAATAGAAAACCTACCTTGATCATTTTATGACATAAAGTTTAGATATTGCATTTTACCAATAGTAGTCATTTAACACTTAACAATGAGGAAGATAAAGATAAACAAATATAGAAGTCGAAAGTTTTATGCTTAATAAATAATCTGTATTACCACGCCGATTATTTAACACAGCCCGACAGCGATTTGGTAAACTTCTAATTAAAGTATCGATATCATTTTGTGGAATGTTCAACCATTCTCTTTGGCGTAACGCAAAGAGCTGTACACGCTGTTGTAAAACTGTTCTCTTAAGTCCATCCCATAGATGCTCAATGGAGTTGAAATCAGGAGATTGAGCAGTCCAAGGTAAAACTAAGAATTCCGTTCTTATGCCCATCTATTAAAATGAGGTCAGTTCGACCACCAACACAAATTCCACCCCAAACCTTTATACTACCACCCTGTAATTAATCTACTGATACAACATATCTGAGTCTAGCAGCACGACCACTGCTTTGCCATCAATTGTCGATTGTCGGCGGGGTTTCCACTAGGTTGCTAGCCCAGTATATGCACTTCGACTCTCTGGTCTTTTATGCACCTCCTATCTCAACTTTGTCAAGACGGCCTAGTGCCCTCAAAAAGTTTTAGGATGTTACCTACGAGGTTTTCGTGTGTAAAAGCTTAATCACGGTAAATTTCCCCGAAGAGTTTCTGTCTCCTACGGCAAAGCGCAGGACAGTCAAAGATTATATGCGAGGCTATTTTCTCCGAGGCTGTATCTCCTTTGTAAACACCTCTGTAAACACTTCCAGAAACACCTACGTCAGTTGTTAATCTATGAGAAGGAATTCCGATTATTTTCTTCCCCTTTGTCCCTGTGTTACATCCCAGCGAAAGACATGTTGTGTCCTAATTCACGCCTCTATCGTTGTCCAGATGCTTCGTTTGGATATTCCGAATACAGTTCTGGTCCTATAAACGGGGTGGATGCACTAGTTTTAGCCAGGGTGTCTGCTTTTTCATTGCCCTCAACACCTGTGTGTCCTGGTACCCATATGAGTTGAACCTTGTTCTTCTGGGTAGGGTTGTCAGGTGAAACAGACATTCTCGCGTTAATTTAGAATTAATGAGGTGATTCAAGCGCCTTTAAGGCTACTTGACTCCCAGACAGAATGCTTATGTGTTGTCAAGTATTATACCCGCGTTTTACATTCTCTTGTACACATTGCATTATAGCAAAGATTTCAGCTTTCAGTCCCAAGAGCGATACACTTATATTCTCTTTTGGTCTTACACCATGTGCCCTGTGCTGTGCGGAATCCATCTGTAAACCAGACTAGCCTTTTCTTCAGATAGAGTGGGATTCCTTGAGCCCAATCATTGCGATCATATCTCACAGCGAATGGTTTGACAAAACAGTACTCTGGTTCAGTGTATTCAGTGCCCATTTTAGTGATGGATTCACCTTTGACCAGTTCCTGTATTCGTTTGTGTCCACACCGATCATTCTGAATGTGCCAATTGCCGGTGGATTTCATTATATGTGCTTCTATCCGGGCTTTCCCTTTCAAATAAATGTCCAGAGGGATTAATACTAGGAGAACTTCCACAGACGCAGTTGGAGTGCTTCTCATGACTTCACATACGCACAAACAGGCCAGTCTTTGAACCTTGGTTAGTTTCGTGATAGCTACTTTACTACTTCGCCATATGCGTATTCGTCTATTATCCGGCCTCAAACCAAATCTGCTTTCGTCCGTAAATAAAACTGATGCCCAGTCTTCTTCTCTCCAATTTACATATTCCTGAGCCCATCGTGCACGAGCTTCTCGATTGCCTCGCCGTAGAGCTGGGCATCGTAGTGGCCGTCTAGAGTGAAGACCAACCTAATGCAATCGATTTGTAACGGTTTGAGTGCTTGTATTATCAAATAATGTCGATCTTGGATGGCAGTTGTTTTGCGAGTAGAGTCCAAATGACGTTCACTAACATTACCTGTGTCTCGAAAATGACGCCAAAGTCGGCTGATGTGTCTCCATTATCTCAGCTACATCCCGTTGTGTATGGCTCCTTTGCAGCATTGTAACAGCTTTGATTTGATCACGCGTTAAGTATTGTCGTTGCATTGCAAAACTTCAGATTTGAAAGGAAACATATCAGTTATTTAATCTTTAGTCGGCAAGAGAAAGGTGCACTCGATGATGGTATATGCGACACCAATATGGGCTGAGAAGCTGAGGGAGGCGAAGTACAAGAGAATGATGCTTCAACAGTAAAGAATGATTGCTATTCTTGTATGTAGTGGATACAGGACTATCTCAAGTAAGGCTGTACAGATGATAGCCGGAATTACACCAATAGACTTGCAGATCGAGGGTAGGAAGCAGGTATACGAAAGGGGTCAAGAACACAAAACTCAGATAATGGAGGACACAGCTGACAGGTGGGCACAGAGATGGAGAGCGGAAAGTGGAAAAGCAGAATGGACCAAAAAGCTAATAACAGACCCCCAGAAGTGGATAAGTAGAAAGGATGGCCAGGTGGATTACTAGATTACTTAATTTCTGAGTGAGTATGGCTGTTTCTGAACCTATTTGAAAAGAATTAAAAATCAGGAGTAGGACCAGTGCTGGTATTGTGCCGAGATGGATAACCCTGAGCACACCTTCTTTCTGTGCGAAAGGTGGGAGGGGCAACGGCTCCAAGCAAAGAAAACTGGGAGGCAATTAAAAAATGATCATAAAAGCATCCTAATGGTAAAGGAAGAGGATGAAACAAAGAGGCGGCAGGAAAAGAAGTCATCGCGAAGTAATGCTCCGGTAGTTTCAGGATGACGTCTTCGCATCCAGGGAGGGGTGTTACTGGGTAGAAATCCCACAGTCCCCCGCGGAATAGAAGATCTTCTCGCGGAGACCCTTTTGAAGGTTTCCCCTCCAACACATATAAACATATAACACAAAATAAATTTAAAAAAATATATTCTTAGACCATTTTGATGTGTGTATAAAGACATCCAGGAGCTTTATAAAATGACTTTTGGGAAATTTTGTAAATATGCTTATTTATTGCTAAATTTTCAGTTAAGTTTTGGAAATTCAGTTCTCAAATTACTTTTAAATACTAGAATTTTCATAAACAAACTATAACCTGTTTTAACTGCAAAATTAATTACAACGAAAGTTTTGATTTTGGAAACTCTATATTGACCTCTGAATGTAAGAATGTGATGTCTAATACAAAGAAAATCTTCTCACAAGAAAACAAAGCTGAGAATTTTATACAAATGACTACTTTATAAAACCATAACTGTCCATAAAAGACCGTCTTTGTACAGGCTGTGGTCACTTTGTCACTTTTGTTAGATTCTGCTTTCAAAATTTATTATTATTACCATTTTTCTAATTACAAAAACAAATATATTGCGAAGAAATTGATAAAAGTGTCAAAAACTTTAAGGCAGGAAGGGTATAATTTATAGTTTAATTTGATAATTATCTGATTTTTCATACGTTGTATTATGTCAATTTTTCACTCTAGAAAACCACAAGCTTTACCTACGTTAATGAAATTAATAAAAAAAAGTTTAAAAATTGGAAGGCGTAAAGGGATTAAATAATTTACAGCTTAATGTCCTAATTATGTTTCTATAATGCTGTAATTTATTTGAATTTTTCTTTTGTTTCCTACCAAGTGTTTTCTATATTTATAGCAGTTTTTCACTTTACAGAAAATACAGGCTCTATTGTGATGAAATTGATGTAAAGAGCTTAAATAATTTATAACTTAATTTCGAATTTCCTAATTATTCATCTGTGATTTACCTGAATTTTTCTTTTTTCCTACCAAGTGTTTTCTATATTTATGGAAACCTTTCATTTAAAAAAGAAGCAAACTTTATTGTGATGAAATCGATGTAAAGGGCTTAAATATATTTATAGCTTAATCTCCTAATTATTTAGTTGTAATTTATATCAACTTTAATTTCTTTTCTACCAAGTGTTTCCAATATTTATGGCAATTTTGTACTTAAAAAACACAAGCTTTATTGTGATGAAATTGATGTAAAGATGTTAAATAATTTATAGCCTAGTCTCCCCTCTTCCATTATGCAGTTGTAGTTTATCTGAATTTTTCTTTCTTACCTACTAAACGTTTTCTATTGTGGGAGTTTGTGTAGGTAGTGATCGGGCCAATGGAAACGGACACAACGGTTAATATAAATTTATTCGAACAGTCTTAATTAAACAATAATACATAACAATAAATTATTTGTAATTAAAATCCAGCCTTGCGAAAGGCGCTGCGGACGGCGAACCTCCTGGGGTCGTTGATGGATACCATCGCCGGGTCGATACCGCTGTAACGTGGAGCCACGCCGTTTAGGAGTCGTGGCGCGGTCCACTCGACGGTCTTCAGGAGTAGACCCAGGACCTTCTGCGGGGAACGGGACCTAAGCCGGAAGGTGCGCCTCGGTGATGGCGGCAGTGGTGACACCGGAGACGGAATAGCGGTACGTCTCAAGAATGACCGCAACGAATTCCGTTCGTGCTTCTTCCGACGTAGTGGAGGTGTCCGGGATCGGGGCGTTGTCGTTGCCTTCTCCTTGGTCGGATCCATACAACTGTTGCGCTGAGGTTCGTAGGCTAAGGGTAAGCACCGGGAACCTGCAGCGGTTGTGTTGGGGTTCCAAGACTATGGGTCAGCACCGGGAACCCGCAACGGTTGTGCTGAGACTCCTAGACTATGGGTCAGCACCGGGAGTCTACAGCGGCTATGTTGGTTCCTAGACTATGGGTCAGCACCGGGAACCAACGTGTCAGCGAGTTCCAAAAAGAACTGCCTCTGAGCTGATGCGCTCCGCTTTTATAGCCGCCGAAATGCTTGTAATGATCACGTGGGGTGTAGCTTTCGTTCCTTCGGTCGTGTCCGCTGGACGTCGGGTGCTTACTCGGAACGAACGTCGATCGTATTGGTGACGGGGCGTGACTTCTGTGCCTCGGTCGTGTTCGCTGGACGTCGGGTGCTTACTCGGAGCGAACGTCGATCGTATTGGTGACGGGGCGTGACTTCCGTGCCTCGGTCGTGCTCGCCGGCGGTCGGACGTCTACGTAGGTCGCCACATACCCCCTTGCTAGTGATGGAGTCGATTTACTCTTGGAACCTAACGGGTAGGCGTGTTGCTCGTCCTGCCCGGGTTGTGGTTGTTCCGCTTGTCTCCGGGGCTGTTTCGGATGGTACCGCGGTTTGTCTATGTGGGAGATTTGTTTGCGGGTCTGCTTCCAGGAATGCTGGTTTTACTCGGTCGGCGGTTACTGTCATATCGTGCCCATTTTTGTTGATTACAAAGGTCTTCTTGTTTCGCTTGGTAATCCGGTATGGACCGTCGTATGGCCTCTGGAGGGGTCGTTTTACCGTGTCGTTCCGCAGGAATATGTGTGTGGCTGTATCTAATCCTCTGTACCAGAACGGCTTCTTGTTCGCGTGGTTGGAAGTAGCTGTTGGTGACAGATGTTGGATGTGTCGTCTTAGCTGTGTCACGTAGCTTTCTTGTTCCATGCATCGCGGTGGGTGTTGTTTGGCGAAGAATTCTCCTGGAAGGCGGATGCTTTCTCCATAAACTAGTTCGGCTGCTGTTGTTGCGATATCTTCTTTCCAGGCTGTACGTATACCTAGGAGTACTATCGGCAAGGCCTGGATCCAGTCGTCGGTATCGTGGCACATGAGTGCGCTCTTGAGCTGTCGGTGTAGGCGTTCTACTAGTCCGTTAGCTTGAGGGTGGTAGGCCGTGGTTCGAATACGTTGGAATCCGATTAGGTTTTGCAGTTTGAGGAATAATTGCGATTCGAACTGTCTGCCCTGGTCAGTCGTAACGTGGATAGGGGTTCCGAAGCGTGCGATCCATCCGTTCACGAATTCTTGTGCGACCGTGGCGGCTTCGATGTTTGCGATTGGGAAGGCTTCTGGCCATCTGGTATAGCGGTCGATGCATGTTAGCAGATATCTGTAGCCTTGGGACTCCGGTAGCGGTCCTACCAGGTCGATGTGTACGTGTGTGAATCGACCGGACGGTGGCTGGAATGGTTCTGTCTGCGGAGAATTGTGACGTGTGATTTTGGCTTGCTGACATTGTATGCATTGCCGTGCCCATTGTTTAACGTCTTTTTTGACTTTTGGCCACACGAATTTGTCTGACACTAATTTTGCGGATGCTCGCATTCCTGGGTGCGATAGCTGGTGCAGACTGTTGAAGGCTTGTTTCCTTAATTCTGCGGTGATGAAAGGTCTGGCAGTGCCGGTGGACATGTCACAGTAGACTCGTGTCCCGTCGGGCATGGTGACTTTCTCCAATTTCAGTGCGGTGTTATCTCGGTTACACAGGCGTTGGAGTTCTTCGTCTTTTTCCTGTGCTTCTGATAACTTGGTGAAGTCGATGCCTGCTTGGATTTGATCGATTCTGGACATGGCGTCTGCCACTATATTTTCTTTCCCAGCAATGTGTTTAATGTCGGTGGAAAATTGGCCTATGAAGTCGAGATACCGGAACTGCCTTGGGGAACACTTGGTAAGTTTCTGGGCAAACGCAAAAGTTATGGGTTTGTGATCTGTGTAGACGGTGAACGTCCTGCCTTCTAACAGATGTTGATAATGTTTGATCGTAAGGTAGATCGCTAGCAATTCTCTGTCGTATGCTGCGTATTTTTGTTCTGTGGGGGATAGTTTCCTGGAGAAAAATGCTAGGGGTCTCCAGTGGTCTGCTTCCTGTTGTTGGACTACCCCCCCCACAGCGTAATCTGATGCGTCTGTCGTGATGGACAGTGGGGCGTCGGCTCTCGGATGCGTTAGTAGCGTCGCCTTTGCAATTTGCTCCTTGCATTCCTGAAACGCGGCCTGTGCTTCTCCCGTCCATTGTATCAACTGATTCCCTTTTAGTTTACCCTTGAGTAGCTCGTTGAGCGGTGTCTGGGTGCGGGCGGCGTCGGGTATGAAACGCCTGTAATAGTTGATCATCCCTAGGGCTTGTCGGAGCTTCTTGGCAGTTGAGGGTGGTTCTAGTTTGCGAATAGCCTCGACCTTCTCTGGAAGTGGTCGTGTTCCTTCGCCGGATACTAAGTAGCCCAGGAAGTGGATCTGCGTCATGCCGAATGTGCATTTGGCCGGGTTTATGATAATGCCGTTTTGCTTGAGACGTTGGAATAATGTTTTCAAGTGTCGCTCGTGTTCCTCGGCTGTGTGGGAGGCAACTAGGATGTCGTCTATGTAGACGTAGCAGAACGGTAGATCTCTGAGGATTCCGTCCATGAATCTTTGAAACGTCTGTGCGGCGTTCCGTAAACCGAATGTCATGTAAGGGAACTCAAAGAGCCCGAAGGGTGTTGTGATCGCGGTTTTTGGGATGTCCTCTTCGGCGACTGGGATCTGGTGGTACGCTCTCACTAGGTCTATTGTTGCGAAGATGTTGCAGCCGTGGAGTTGCTGCGCGAAATCTTCTATGTGGGGTACAGGATACCGGTCTGGTATTGTCCGTGCATTTAGTGCGCGGTAATCCCCGCACGGTCGCCACTCCGTGTTCTTCTTAGGTACTAAGTGTAATGGAGCTGACCATGGGCTTTCTGATGGTCGGGCTATCCCTTGCTGGACCATCAGTTGGAATTCCTGTTTGGCGATCTTAAGTTTGTCCGGTGCGAGCCTTCTGGGTCTGCAACTCGCTGGTGGCCCATCCGTTGTGTGGATGTGGTGCTTTATGGAATGTTTGGGCAATTTTGGCGTACCTGCTGGTTTGGTAATCTCCGGGAATTCGCTAAGCAAGGCTGCATACGCCGCGGATTTGTTGATCGTCGTGATGCTGCCCGTGACCTTAGTGTTACGCCCCGCGGCTGTTAAATTTGTTTGGGTGTCCAACAGTGTCCGTCGTTTCATGTCCACTAGGAGTCCATAGTGGGCCAAGAAGTCTGCTCCTATGATCGGTTTTGGAGTGTCGGCTATTACGAATTTCCAGGGGAAGTTCCGGCGTAGGTGGAGGTCGAGGTTTAACGTGACCGTACCGTACGTGTCGATCTCTGTGCCGTTGGCTGCAAACAATTTGTATTTGGACGCGGGTTGGTTTCGGCTGCCTAGATTCCTTGGGAAGATGCATACATCGGCGCCTGTGTCGACGAGGAACGCAAGTTTCGTTGTCCTGTCGGTGACAAATAGGCGACACGGTGGTTTGAGCAGGTCGTCTGTCGCCATTAGCGACCGCCCACGGAGTTTTTCCGCTTTCGGTGTAAATTTGCACGGAGCTTTGCAATTTTTGGCCTTCTGGCCGAATTTAAAGTGGTACCAGCAGGTATCGAATTCCTGAGTATTTCTGGACCGGCTTCGTTGTCTCCGCGACCTGTCTCCCGAGCTTTTTTCGGTTCTCCCGCGAAGCTGGGTTTTTAACTGGCTTACCTCATTGATCAAGGTCTGTAGGATCTGGTCGCTTGCCCGGGCCTCATAGACTTGGCTGGTTGTAGTTGCCAAGATGGCGTCTGCGAGTTCTGCGGCTTCTCCATTGCTGGCTTTTGCTTGGGTTGCAAGGATAGCTTGGACGTTCGGGGGTAACCGGCTAGCCCAGATGGATCTCAGTAGTGCATCTGGGACGGTGGTTCCTGCCAAATTCTGAAGGTGGCGGAGGAACTGCGTCGGTTGGCGGTCTCCCAATTCTTCGCGTTCCAGGAGTTGCTTAGTCTTTCGCTCCTGGCTGATGCTCAGTCTCTTGATGAGTTCGGCTCGAATTTTGTCGTATTTCCCGGTTGTAGGAGGTTGTGTTAGAATGTCTCTGACTTCGCTTGCATATCGTGCCTCTAAGTGTCCTGCAACGTAGCCGTATTTCGTGGCGTCGGCCGTAATTCCGTTGAGTAGGAATTGGCTCTCAAGTTGCGCAAACCACATCTCGGGATCATCGGGCCAGAATGGTGGAACTCGCATTTGCACGCGATGTACCTCGTGGTGAGACTGCTGCTCGCCAAGGGCTGGAGAATCTCCTCCGTCTCCTGCCGGCATGTTGATGATGGCTGTTGTTCCGTTGTATCGCGGTACCTTCGTGGGGTGGTACGTTCGCGTTTGATCACTACCTGGGGTTGAAGATCACGTCGGTGGTCACCAGTTGTGGGAGTTTGTGTAGGTAGTGATCGGGCCAATGGAAACGGACACAACGGTTAATATAAATTTATTCGAACAGTCTTAATTAAACAATAATACATAACAATAAATTATTTGTAATTAAAATCCAGCCTTGCGAAAGGCGCTGCGGACGGCGAACCTCCTGGGGTCGTTGATGGATACCATCGCCGGGTCGATACCGCTGTAACGTGGAGCCACGCCGTTTAGGAGTCGTGGCGCGGTCCACTCGACGGTCTTCAGGAGTAGACCCAGGACCTTCTGCGGGGAACGGGACCTAAGCCGGAAGGTGCGCCTCGGTGATGGCGGCAGTGGTGACACCGGAGACGGAATAGCGGTACGTCTCAAGAATGACCGCAACGAATTCCGTTCGTGCTTCTTCCGACGTAGTGGAGGTGTCCGGGATCGGGGCGTTGTCGTTGCCTTCTCCTTGGTCGGATCCATACAACTGTTGCGCTGAGGTTCGTAGGCTAAGGGTAAGCACCGGGAACCTGCAGCGGTTGTGTTGGGGTTCCAAGACTATGGGTCAGCACCGGGAACCCGCAACGGTTGTGCTGAGACTCCTAGACTATGGGTCAGCACCGGGAGTCTACAGCGGCTATGTTGGTTCCTAGACTATGGGTCAGCACCGGGAACCAACGTGTCAGCGAGTTCCAAAAAGAACTGCCTCTGAGCTGATGCGCTCCGCTTTTATAGCCGCCGAAATGCTTGTAATGATCACGTGGGGTGTAGCTTTCGTTCCTTCGGTCGTGTCCGCTGGACGTCGGGTGCTTACTCGGAACGAACGTCGATCGTATTGGTGACGGGGCGTGACTTCTGTGCCTCGGTCGTGTTCGCTGGACGTCGGGTGCTTACTCGGAGCGAACGTCGATCGTATTGGTGACGGGGCGTGACTTCCGTGCCTCGGTCGTGCTCGCCGGCGGTCGGACGTCTACGTAGGTCGCCACACTATATTTATGACAATTTTTC
This sequence comes from Melanotus villosus, assembly GCA_963082815.1. Lineage (NCBI taxonomy): Eukaryota > Metazoa > Arthropoda > Insecta > Coleoptera > Elateridae > Melanotus > Melanotus villosus. The sequence goes on along the minus strand of OY720418.1, from coordinate 56,734,554 downwards.
TTTTACAAAAATCAAACTTTATTGTGATGAAATTGATGTAAAGAGCTTAAATAATTTATAGCTTAATCTCCGAATTATTCAGTTGTAATTTATCTGAAATTTTATTTTGTTCCTACCAAGTTTCCTATATTTATCCCAATTTTGGCTTAAAAAACACAAGGTTTATTGTGATGAAATTGAAATAAAATTTATAGCTTAGTCTCCTAATTATTCAGTTGTAATTTATCTGAATTTTTCTTTCTGACCTACTAAATGTTTTCTATATTTAGGACAATTTTCCGTTTACAAAAATCAAACTTTATTGTGATGAAATTGATGTAAAGAGCTTAAATAATTTATAGCTTAATCTCCTAATTATGCAGTTGTAATTTATCTGAATTTTTCTTTTCTCCTACCAAGTGTTTTCTATATTTTTGGCAATTTTTCAATTAAAAAGAATCAAACTTTATTGTGATGAAATTGATGTAAAGAGCTTAAATAATTTATAGCTTAATCTCCTAATTATTCAGTTGTAATTTATCTGAATTTTTACGTTATTTCCTATAATGTTTTTCTATATTTATGGCAACTTTTCACTTTAAAAAAACACAAGCTTTACTTAACAAAATTGATAAAAACCTCAAAAATCTTAAGAATTCCAGAATTGCAGAATTCTACTATAAGTTATCTAATTTTCAGATTTTACTGACACAGCAGAATACTGGTCATTTCCATACGAATCAGCAACCCTAAAAACAGACCTGGAAGACGCCTGGGAAACTGTAAAACCGCTCTACGAACTTCTACACGCTTATGTTCGCAGACGTTTAAGGGACTTCTATGGCCCTGAAAAAATAAACCGAAGGGCACCACTTCCCGCTCACATTTTAGGAAACATGTGGGCCCAATCTTGGAGTAACATTTTTGATATAACGCAACCGTATCCCGGCAGAGATTTCCTCGATGTTGGACCCGAAATGGCCCGACAGGTAAGCAAATAAAAAACGTTAATTACATCCAAAGAAAGTTTTCATCAGCCTACCTTAACGTTTACTTCCTGTTTGTGTTTCCATTTTACAACAGACTCGCCATCTTAAACAAAAAATTCAAATAAATTAAAAGCAATCATTTAATCTCACCTGTAATTGTAAGAGACCGAATTAAAGCATGCCGTAAACGAAGGCATATAATTTATTTGTGTCCACTAAGAATCGGAAGTTCTTCCCACGAATAAAGTGAAAGTAAATTGAAAATATAGGCATTAGTTTGACTTGTATGTGTTTATTTCTAACATGTAATTTTGATTTGTTACGTTTCAGGGTTACAGGCCCGTTGACGTTTTTAGATTAGCTGAGGATTTCTTCGTTTCGATGAATTTTTCTGCTCTTCCTTTGGATTTTTGGAGTGGCTCGGTTTTGGAACAACCTTTGGATAGGGTCGCGGTGTGTCAGGCATCTGCTTGGGACTTTTGTAACAGAGAAGATTTTAGGTATGGAAAGGGTTTTTGTTTGTTCTTTAAATGCTGAAGTTTTGTTTGTTTCAGAATTAAAATGTGCACGGGGATTAACATGAAAGATTTAATCACAGCCCATCATGAATTGGCACATATTCATTATTTTATTCAATATAGAAATTTGCCCAAAGTTTTTAGGGATGGTGCCAATCCAGGTTTGTTTCTACTTAAATATATATATTTTTTAATATTTAGATCTTTATAGTTTTAAGTTTCGCCGTTCTCACTCGTTATTTAAACTTTTGCTGGCCTTAAAATGTTAAAATGCAAAAAACACTTATTTATGTGTATTTGACAACGTAAAAGATAATAAAAGTGCAAATTAATATCAAAAAACAGTTAAATTTTACTAACAATTCTTAAGTTTGGCATTAAGATAAAAATAAATCTACGTATTAGAAAGTAAAGTTGTTAAGTTAATCATAAAATGTTTAATTACCGGTTGTAAAACTGTCCAGACTCTTAATGAAGTCTTAAATGTAATTTTTTAGACAACAATATTTATTGCTACTAACGGTGTATTAATTTTATAAATAATGAAAAATATTCTGAAGACGTCGTTTTCTACATACAAGACAGAAAATGCCCAACACTTCGATTGAATTGCTTAATTTACAACAATTTCAGTCTTCGGACGTCTCCAGCAACAATCGAATTTTTATTCGTTATAATTTAAACAAACTGGTACAAATCCGGAAACTTAAAATAAATGTTCACTAAGGAAACTAAATCCCAAATTAGCATCATTTCGTTTATTGTAAATAAGACAGGGTTTATTTACAAAGCTTTAAGTTGAGCTAGAAATTTGGTGCTTATTTTTAATTTTCAGACTTGAGGTGTTCGATGTTCCCGATTAGATTTTATTTTAATGTTCTACATCATTTGTTGAAAACATAATTTAATACCAAATGCAATTTTTATTTCTAAATATGTATCACCATCATCAAGTGTTGGTCCAAAGGCTATTATACAAATACTTTCAATTAATTAAAGTTGCGATTTTTGTTATAATATTCAACTGTAATAAAAATCACAGCCTACTCGCTAGATTTGTTTGATCTTACTATACCTCAAGCAATTTCAAAAATTTCCGGAGTTGTTTCTCCAAATTTTTAAGTAATAGAAATTAGACTTTAATGTTAAGCAGAATTTTCGAAAAATATGAAAATTAAATTTCATAACAGTGACCGGCAAAAAGTTCGCAACATATTTATTATTAGAGTATCGAAAAAACTTTTATGGGGGATGGGTTCTGCATATCCGATAACCTAAAAATTGAGTTTGAGACATGACCACTGGTATGGCGGCAAATTTAAGAAAATTACTATGAAGTCGGAAGAAGTGGCGTTAGATGACAAAATATCGAAGAAAATTATTAAAAAAAGTTGCTTAGAATTTAATTCTAGGGCCATATGAAAAATATCAAGTATTTATTTTAAAAAAATGAAAATCACAATTTCTCGCTATTATTTTTTTCTTAATTCACAAATGCCAAATTTTTTCATTTTAAGTAGCCTGATTGAAGTGAAACCTATGTACTTGGATAACAGTGGAAGAACTTTCTCGTTTTTTCCATGATTGACAGGAATAAATCTAAAAAACAGGTTTTCGGCGTTTTCGCTAGAACGCTCACTGTTGCAATGGTTTTTAATCTAGCAGCTGTATACAAATTTTAGAAATATTTTTGTGCTAGAGCACCTAGAAAAGATAAATTTTCTCGCTAATAATTAAGTTTTATCGCTAACCGTGAATACATCTCCCTCAAATATCATAGAAAGAAAAGGAAAAAGAAAATTACATAAAGAAGGTGGTTTTTAGTTTATTGGCTATTTTATTTTTCTTTATTTTATAAATTGATGAACTTTGACCGAATCCAAGAAAATTTAGCTTTTCTAAGTGTTCTGTCATAAAAATATTCGTAAAAATTGTATACAGCTGTTAGATACAAACCATTGCAACAGCGAGCGTCCTAGCGAAAACCTGTTTTTTAGATTTAGGCCTATCAATTGTGGAAAAAACGAGAAAGTTCTTCCATTGGTATCCTTATACATAGGTTCCACTTCAATGAAGCTATTTAAAAGGAAAAAATTCAGTATTTGTAAATGAATAAAAAAATATTAACAAAAAATTTTGAATTTTTTTAAATAAATACTTGAAATTTTGCATATGGACCTAAAATTAAATTCTAAGCAACTTTTTGTAATAATTCTCTTCGATATTTTGTCATCTACCCCCACTTTTTCCGACTTCATAGTGATTTTTTTAAATTTGCCGCCATACCAGTGGTCACGTGATGTACTTCAATGTCGATTTTTAGGTTATCGGACATGCAGAACCCACCCCCCATAAAAGATTTTTCAATATTCTAATAATAAAAAATTTTCCAATATGTTGCGAACTTTTTGCCGGTCATTGTATAAACAAGTATACAATAGAAAATAACGTCTCAGAAATCATGTAAATTGTTGTTAAAAGGACGTCTTCCGGGAAGTCTTCGGATGCATCTAAATTGTTCTTGGGAACAATTTAAGCTTTTATTATCGGTTATTAAATTTACGAATTAAGAAAGCGTTTAAAGGCATTTTATTTTTATGTTAAAATTAATTTACGTAAAATTGGGAATTTTAATTATGACAATCGTTTTTCCACTAGTTTAAAAGCTAAACTCTTTTGTAGGGTAAAACTTTTAAAAATAATGTAATTATCTTCACAATGTTCAAGCTGTGTTTACAAAATGTTGCTTAAAAGAGACAAATAAAAGAATTACAATCAACTACTAAGCTGTTGAGAGCAGAATACAGAATCTTCAAAAACTTTTCGTAAGATCTTCACCTAACAATCCAGTAAATTGCAAGTATAATGTGATCTGTTTATTGGTTGCCAAGACAGTTTGGAAGCAAGTATGCACTTAGCTCCCTAAAGTCGTAACAACCACTTGATTATCCAGGCAAACTATTCGACTTATTCGTAATAATAGCTTTGGAGACAATTAATTATCAAATCAAATTATTTTGTCAAAATTCACTCATATTTTATAGGATAATTTATATCAGTACTTTTTTAACTTTATTTATATTTACAATCTGCTCTGTTGAGTAATAAGTAAATTGAGTAATTACAAACTGATGTACATGTTGGAGACCTTCCCGGTAGAAGGTTCCTTTAAAAGTTACTTATTAGGTAGACACATCCCGATATCTCATGGCCCTCAGTACAGAAAGAGAAAACGCTTCTACTATTCAACCTAAAAACCTAGGTTAGGTTCGTTCTGTCAAAGTCAAAATATGAAAAAATATTATTAGTGAAAACCTATCATTATGCTAACTATAATAAGCTGAGAAACTTGCAATATAGGTGGCAGCTAATAAATGTATTTATTTTCAATTTCATAAGGACAACAATTTCAAATTTCACGCGCTTTTTCCTGAGTGCCGCATGTTTTTAGGTTTCACTATTAGACTTCCATCTCACTCTTTCACAAATTTGACGTGCACGTCGTGGGCCATGAAATATCGGGATACGTCTACCTACTACCTACATTAAATAGGTGTAGCAAAAATATAGATAACGTTAAACAAATAGAGATCTGATTAAATGCGGCCCGATATGATAGGGGTTGAGCTATTGTATATCAGTATTTAAAAAGAATACTTTTACATCCCTTTGAAGTAAGTGATTTACTCTGTCCTTGCATGGTTACGTAAATAATTATTAAAATCAAGAACGTTTCGTAAACTCCTTGATAAATACGAATTTTTACAAATAATGAAAAGAATGCACCAAAAATAAATGAAAATATCACATTAACAACGTTTTCCCATTCAGTAAACCGATTAACTCAATAATTACTTCAAGCAAAGAATGAAAAAATAATTTTTATTCTTTAAAACACCCTTTGCAAATGTTTTAATTAAAATAGGATTAAAATAAAGTAAGTAAATTTTAATCTTAGTAATCCTTTACGGTGTTGATTTCTGCTCCCGAAGCTATTCCGACTTAAGCAATATCTTTTCAATATGCGAGAAAGCTTACCGATGCTTTCATCGCCGATTTGTTGAAGCAAATTTTGATCTATAGTAATTATACATAAAATACTTTCGCCAGTGTTACACATATGAAAGTCGATGTATTTTCTGAACTGGTGGTACACAAAAAAAGTGAAAATATCGAAGTTTACGACTAGGAAATAATCAGCTTAACGTTTGTGCATTTTTAAACAATACTCGTATTTATATAAATAACTACGTATTATTCTGTATGGTTTATTTATGTAAAACATTTGTTATAAATTTTTTTGCTATAAAAGTAAGGTGCTTACGCAATTAGAATTATTAGAAAATATTAGAATTTTCTAGTAATACCTAATTACCTTAACGAAGTCTACATTCGAAACTTACAACACAGATAATTTATGAGTTCGACCTGCATGATTGCATTCCTGTAACAAAACCATGTGCATTCATACCAACAAAGAATTAGAAAACCGTAGTAAACATCTGCTGTATTAAAAACGTAATAAATAGGAGAGAAAGTCCGATTACAACAAGCAGCGTTTTATAAGTTAGCATGTTGGTATATTCATAGACAATAACTTTCCTAATAATATTAATTAGCGTAATTTCTTTAAATAAAACAATTTCTAAAACATTTCTAAACCGTAGCGTTCCATGAAGCAGTCGGTGAGGCAATAGGGTTATCGATAGGAACACCGAAGCATCTGCAAGCCCTTGGCCTGGTTCAATCCTCTGTAGACGATTCCGCAGTTGATATAAACTACTTATACATGATGGCACTCGACAAGGTTGCCTTCCTTCCGTTTGCGTACCTGATGGACAGGTGGAGATTCGACGTATTCAGAGGGGAAATATACAAAGATCAATACAATTGCCATTGGTGGCGATTAAGGTTAGTTACGTAACGTGGAAAAGGCTTCCGCGATGGTTAGATAAGAAAAAACAAAGTGAAACTCCTATATTACGCTAATTATCACACACGGCTGAACAGATTAATGACGTTCGTTTTTTTGCAGCGAAATGTATACCGGAATAAAGCCGCCCGTTTTACGTTCCGAACTGGATTTCGATCCGGGTTCCAAATATCACATTCCTGCCAACATCCCATACATGAGGTAAGTGAAATTCTAAAGTATTTTGTAAAATTTATTTACAATATAACAACGTAAAAAAAGAAATTTACAAACGTAAACATAATCAAGTAAACGATAATACTGCTAAAGACAGGACAGAGATTCAGTTGAAAGCAAAGTACGTACTAAATTAATATCACTAGAAGTTTATAAATCTCAGTGGTATCCGTGTCCGCCGCCGAAGTCGTAACCTCCTCCTCCTCCTCCGCCACCGCCATATTCGAAACCACCCCCATGACCACCGTCGTCATGTACTGGTACTGCTACAGGTACTTTAATTGGTATCGGTATTGGTTTCGCCACCGGTACTGGAACTTTCTTGTAAATTGGTACAGGTACGGGATGATCTACGGGAATTTTAACTGCGTATGGTACGAGTTTTTCAACTGGCACGGGAATGTTCTTTTCCACTGGGTAGGGAGCAGGTACTGGTACTTTAACTGGATAGGGTATTGGTTTTTCTACTGGGTATGGAATAGGCCTATCTACTGGTACCTTTACTGGGTAAGGAATTGGGTGGTCGACATGGTATGGGATCTTCTTTTCTACTGGGACGGGGTATGGTTTTGGAATGTGTACGGGGTAGGGTTTGTCGACGTGCACTTGCACTGGGTATGGTACGATTTTCTCGACTGGGTATGGTTGAGGAACGTGCACTGGAACTTTTACATGATAATGCACCTTTTTTTCGACCGGATAAGGTTCAGGAACATGAACCTTGTATGGTACTGGAATTTCCTTGATGACAGGGTATGGTTGGGGAACGATAACTTTAACGGGGTAAGGTTGATCCACTGGTACCTTTACTGGGTAGTGAACTGGTTTTTCTACCGGGTATGGATGAGGTATGGGCACAGGTACATTAATTCTGATTGGAACCGCGTACGGTACTTTCTTTTCAACTGGATAAGGTTGAGGCACAGGAACCTTTACTGGGACGTGTACGGCCTTCTCTACGGGGACATGCACGGCTTTTACAACAGGAACGTGAACTGGGACGTTCTTGACTACGGTGACCGTCTTTTCGTGGTGTTCTTCTCCGCCGCCTCCGCCGCCTCCTCCGATTCCACCACCAAAACCGCCACCGAAGTCGTGACCGCCACCGTAGTCCTGACCACCACCGAAGTCGTGACCACCGCCTAAGTCCTGGCCGCCGCCGAGATCGTGTCCACCGTCGAAACCGCCACCCACTTCTTGACCACCATCGAAACCACCATAATCGTGTCCACCATAATCTCCGCCGCCGCCGCCGTATCCCAGATCTATACCACGCTTGTCTTGCCTTTTATCTTGCTGAGATCCAGCGGGTTTAGAATCTGTTGGCTTAGCTTTGGTAGCTCCGGTTTTTGATTTTTTGGTTTCATCTGCGGTTGCAAGAAGCAGAAGCGCAAAAAGCGCCGAGTATCCCTATAAATAAAACAACCAAATTAAACAAACTACTCGCAACACACACTTGCTCTTCTTTATGCACTTTATAAATTTAACGACCGTAAACTATTAATGAATGAACATTTTCACTTCACTGTTTTATGCACTCACTTACCAGTAATCTCATAGTGCCGTGTGTATATGTGCTAAGGAAACGAATCAGACTGGATGCTTTCGATGGAGATGCCCCGGGCTTTTATAGTTACTTCACTACTTTCGCCGGCCCCCCAAACCCTGGTCATGGGGCGCCGAACACTGTACAATATACCCTTCTTCCTCGAAAGTTCCGCACATCCGCCAATAATTAAGTAATACGATAGGTTAATACGATTTTTCTGAATTAATTAACAATATCGCGTAATAACGTGCTTGCAATTCCTGTACTTAAATAATACTTCACGTTTCAAGAACGATTTGTGCGAAGGTAAATAAAAAAATTAAAGAAAATTAATTTTTTATCGATTTGCTTGTAAACCTGTGATTTTTGTTAAAATTAATGTAGGTAATTTAAATAACGATTAGAAGTTTGCATAATTAAACAAGTGTGAATACATTTTCAAAGTGAAATAAAACGTAGTCTAAATTTAAAAAATACAGAAAGTCAATTGAGGAAATTTTTTATGCTTTCGTATTGCAGCTGTCGTTTATTCCTAACCTATTACGCAATAATACTAATTACAAGTCTTTGGAAACGCATTTGTTATTAATTATAAGTGAACGAATACAACGAACAAAATTATTTTCAAAATTTGTTAAGGTTCTCGTTATACTAAAGTAAATTAAAAAAGTCTACCTTAAATTGTCGTAAAAGATAAGATTGTTTCGGTTTAGCTTTTTTAAAGTAATTTGTGAAGTTACATATTTTCTTTTGTGTATAATAATTATTTGAAAATTAAAAAATCGGATGAAAAGTTGTGAATGATTAAAAAAAACTAAAAATTCCCTGGCGTTTAGATGTTTTTTTTTTATATTACGCCTAAACTTTAATTTTTTAAATTGTCGAGTAAATATTAAAACGTATGTTACACGTACCCAACAAAAACAAAAATGTTACATACAAGTACCTACTTTACTATACGTAAGACAGTTGTCAAATTAAACGTAAACTCCAAGCATGAAAAATTGTAACGATTTGTTTTGTAATACCTTAAAATTAACTAAAAAACTTTACAACACTTAATAAAGGCCCCCAGGTAAGAAATACAGGAACTCTCAAATATTTTGAGTTCCTGAATAACCAAAAAGAACATTAAAAAGTAAAGCTTCGATCCATTCATTAATTAAATTAAAATTCAATAATCCAGTTGCTAGTTGAAATTAATCTAATTATTTATGTTAATTACTAAATTTAATTATCTTCACGATATCTGAATTGTAAATTCCGTTATAATCACAACAGGTTTATTTAACACGCTTGTATAATTATTTTAATAAATGTAAAAATTTTTACGGTCTTAAATTTTTTTAACTCGCATGTGGCAAATTTTTTCGAAAGCTGTAATTAACATCGCCTGTTTATAATTGAACCAAATTAAGCTTTATTTTTAGAAACATTTGAATTCGGTTCCGCTCTTAAAAAAACGCATCATTTATTATGCGATTTAATTTTACACAATTTAAAATTAATTCGAACGAATTTTGCTTTGAAAACAGAATTAAACTCAGACAATGAGAGACTTTTAGAAATTCAAATTATATTTTTGTAAATTCTTAGACATTTAAAATAGGTTTTTATAATTACAACGGAAAAGTGCAACAGATACACATCTTTATGTGCATTTCAAGCCTTGAATGCAAGTGCGAGAAGGCGCACAATACGAGGAAATCGAAAGTGAAATCAGTTTGAAGTTGGACCCACTCTATGGTGATGTTAATCACGTTTATGTATATCTCCTTGCTTCATGATTTTATTTCTGTGCGAAAGTATCGAGTGAAGAAATTAATGATCTTCTAGTTAGATGTTCTTGACAGGTACGTTAAAAATTATATTGAGCTATCTTTATTGAACGGGTTTCTAAATTTTTTTCGATTATCTTTAGTGCACTTATTTACGAATGTTTTTAGTTTATTACGGATAATAAAAAATTGGTTACAAGTGAACGTCCAAATTATAAAATTTACACTTATAAATAAAATTAATTAGAGATTAGGTATTAAAATGATTTATGTGTTTTTCGAGAGTACGTTCTAATTGAATCGAATCGGGGTTCAAGCCAATATTTGCGACCAAGTAAGCAACCTACATTCACTTACTATCGTTTGTAAACCGTTTATTAACCCGCCGATCTTGAACTTGCATTTAGTTACCAGACAGCATCCTTGATGGTTACAACTTTGTATGTTTAGGAAATGAAGTAAACGAAGTTCACTGTCATTATATTTGGATTTAAAAAAATGTATATTTAATTATTCGTTACAAAATCAATTGGCAAAAAATTTAAATTCGGCCAATTATTTTTCTTTATTTGTGCGTACGACTTATAATAAGTAAGGAATGTGAAATTAATTAGCAATGGTTGAGTATCAAATTATGTTGCTTTTACTGCATGTTAAAAAGTACATTAAAATGCAAAAGTAGCAATTATGGTCGCTTCATAATTCTCCTTTAAATTATTCCAGTTTTGCTTTCCCTTCCATGTATGCGGTTAAATTTTAATTTGATTTTGTAAAATTATTATTAAAATTTATTTCTAGTTAATTTAGTTGAATTTTCTATAAATTTGAAGTTAGTTGCAACTTTTCCTTATTTTCGTATTTTATTTTTCAGTGTGTTTACTTAGTTCATGTTTCATACTTTTCATTTTATTTTATCTTTTATTTGGCCAAAGGAATGTTAAAACGCATTAGCATTGGAATTAATGCGAATCCATTAAATTTAATCTTTCAAAATCTAAGAAATTCGAAATAAAAGTAATATTAAAACGTTTCATTCAAGTAATCGAGATTAGAAATTAAATGTGTAAATATTTGCCACCGCCTGCAACCGGCGATGTGATTTTCTTTTCTTATTTTTGTCGTGTAAAAACTGGATTTACTTTTACTTACTTGTTTGACAATCTGCAATAAAGTAACGCGAAAGGGGTCGCATGAGAACATGCCAAAACTACGCCATTATTTGATTGTTTATAATAACAAAACGTTTATTTAATCCGCTGCTCATTTGCAAACATTTTTTCAAGCTCTAAGTGTTGCTTTAAAGTACTGGATTTTAATCTGAAAATGTTCAAAAACTTCCATTCAGGAACTTACTTTTTCAACCACTTAATTTGAGCTTAGAAGTTCTTTATGTTTATTATAAATTTCTCCGTCAATTTTGAAGCCTGAATTCAAATTAAGTTGTTGCATTTCAAGAATTTAGCAAAGTTAGGAAATTTATCCTCAGTTTGCATTTCATAATTTAAATAATTTAGGAAAATGTAAATGTTCCGGCCTGTCTATTGATCTAAATATTAATTTCGTTGAATTTTTTTAAAATTCTGATCGTTCTTCAAGAAAATGAATATTTTGCAAAGCCTCATTCCGGTGTATACTTTTCTGAACATTTCGTAAATAAATAATTTCACAATTTTCGTATTAATAAATTATTAGCAATTTTATTGAATACTATTGCCATGCCCAATGAAATTATCATGATGAAATGTACAAACGTGTAGCTAATTCATTTATACTCATAACGAACGTAATTATGCTCCTTATAAGTCATAAACACGAACTTTTTTAATTTAATTAATCATTAAAACATTGTTCTAAAGAGTTATTTAAAATTGTAGTTGCAATAAATTGTTAATGGTACTTAAGCAATTTAATTATAAAATTTTTGTGCATTTTATGTTTGACGTGTATTTTTTTAATAACTCCGTTCCGGTTATTAGGATTATTTACTGGTAAGTTAATGAGTTAAGTCGATCAATTGTTATTACAAGTTTAGAGTCAAATACTAGGTTATAAAAATGTTTTCAAGCCTTTCAAGGGAAGTAGTAAATAGTTTCACAACGTAGCTGTAATTATAAACGATTGCTTGTTTGTTACGTATTTTTAAACAATTTTGAGTTGCATGAAGGTGTTTGCACTGCTAAAGTACAAATAAATAAATTAAATCAAATTAAAAGGATAACTTCTAATATTATGCTGCTTCATTTTTAAAGAGAAAATCTAAACTTGCATTAAGTGTGTGCATCCTTAACCACAACTACTGAAAAATCTGATAAGACTGCATTGTTTTTCAAGTAAATAAATGGAAAACTTAGATGTACAGATTATCATAATTTATTGGAGCACTCTTCACTTCGGTGAAAGCTTCCGAAGTCTTTATCGTATTAAACAGTGCAAGAAAGATAAACAAACGCCAGGAAAATTTATTGGAGCTAACATCAGAAACACAGCAATTAAGAAATATTATGGCACTCATTAATCTTAGGCCGTTACTCATTTCAACAGTAGATAAAACTGATTAATGTTTCTGATACATCATATTTTTGAAACGTCGGAAAAAATCGAAATACTTTATTATTTAAAATTATTTTGAAATTTGACAGAATATTTCTTCAAGTTTTACTCAATTCGAATTTGTCAAAGAAACAAGCAATGAGTGAAGTGATTAGAACCTAATTCACGATTTATTACAAAAACGTGATCTTTATCACTTTAATTTTCGTATAGTCAACCTAGTTTCGCCTGAAAACAAATTAATTTCTTGCTGTTTCTAAATTTCGGCAATTTCAGAATTAATTTTGTAATCTAATTACAACCGTAGGCTTCCACAAGAACAAAACCCAGTATAATACTAATGAATATCCTTAAAGATGAATGTTAAATCTCACTTTCTTTTTATTTTAATTCATACATAACCAAAGGTGATGTAACTTTAATATTGAAACACTAAAGGCTTGAAATATTAGAACAAGCTCTTTAAATTCACTCATCTGCTATTACAGATTTGTTTGTGAAACACTAAACCAAATGTTGACTTACGTTGAGTGCTTTGTACATTTAAAAATGGCTTAAACCAAGTTTCATCAACTTCTGGTAACATTAAATTCCAGTTATGTTCCTTGATAACCTTTGTTAATACAATACTTTTCATTCTTAGGTGTTAAATCTACGAGAATGATGGAGAAATTCGCCCCTATTGGCTTAAAATTAAGCTTAAAATGTATTGGTTTAACAGTTAGCTTTTAAAAACCGATTAACTACCACAGATCTGAATAAAAGTTAATTCAATCAACTAAATTCGAATTAAATTTCTTATTAATAAATAGATCAGAATTAATTGTAAGCACCAAGTGAAACACGGCACTTTCAATTTTTTACTTTCTACCTGTGTTTTATCTACAACTTCATAAGCAGTAAATACAACTCGGTTACTACTATTCAAATTTAAAGATAACCAAATTCGGATCACACATTTGTAGTATCAATTCAAACTAATTAATTTATCTCGCTTGTTCCATAACATAAATGTGAATTACATTAAAGTAATATTCATATTTCCTACTTTCACCTAATTATTGTGCGTATTGACGTAAACATGCATGTTTTCTGTAATACGCCTGACAAAGTTTATAAAAAATGGTTTATTGATTAGAAAACGTAACAATAAATATTTGTGTGGCAACTAAAATTAATACATCAAAACGTACAAAATTTTTTCCAACAATAATAAATACATAAAATCAAACAAATTATCTAAAACTGCTACCATTTATGCTCATCATGTGTCCATTTATGTTCCTCCTCCTTCCATTTGTGTTCCTCTTCCTTCCACTGGTGTTTCTCCTCTTCTATCTTCCATTCTGGTTCTTTCCATTCTTTATGTTCTTCTATTTTATGTTCCTCGTGATGATGTATGGGCACAGGGATTTCAACTTTAACTGGATATGGTATTTTCTTTTCCACGAAGTACGGCACATGTTTAATAACCTCATATGGTACAGGTTTTTCCACTTTAATCTCTACAGGATATGGCACCTCTTTGTAGACAGGAACGTGTATCTTTTTTTCAACTGGATATGGATGTGGTACTGAAATTTTAACTGGGTAAGGTATTTTCTTTTCCACCGGTACTGGTACGGGCCTGTCCACATAAACCTTAACGGGGTATGGTTTTTCCACATAGTAAGGCACGTGTACCTTCTTTTCTACCTTAACAGGGTATGGCTTGTAAACATGGTAAGGTACAGGCCTATCTACGTGGACTTTCACGGGATAATGCACGATTTTCTCGACGGGGTAAGGTTTTGGTACGTGCACCTCTACTTTAAAGGGAACGTGAACTTTCTTTTCAACTGGGTATGGGTGGGGGACTTTAACTTCATATGGAACTGGCACTTTCTTCTCCACTGGATAAGGTTGTGGTACTTTAACCTCCACGGGATATGGTTGGTCAACATGAACATGCACGGGCACCTTAACGATCTTTTCAACTGGAACTGGTTTATGTATGGGCACGGGCACCTTAACCTCCACTTTGTATGGTACTTCAATCTTCTTCTCCACAGGATATGGTTGGGGTACTTCCACCTTTACGGGATAATGCACCGTTTTCTCAACAGGTACCGGAATGTGTTTAATCACAGGGTATGGTACTTTAACTTCCTTTTCGATGGTTATAATTTTCTCGTGTTTGTGTTCATGTTTATGTTCCTCTGGTTTGTGTTCTTCATGTTTGTGTTCCTCGTGTTTGTGTTCTTCGTGTTTATGTTCTTCAAAGCCCTTCCATTCTTCTTCCTTCCATCCACCTCCGAAATCGCCGAAGGAAGAACCGCCAGATTCTTCAATATGCTCACCCCCGCCTCCACCGCCACCACCTTCGCTTCCACCTAGACCACCACTCGATTCCCATCCGGATGAAACGTGGGACCAACTATGCGTTTCATGTTTACAGTCGTCTATTTTAAGGCCAAGTGCTGATACAGCGCAGAGACCCACCAGGAAGCTAAATATGTGCTGAAACGTTATTTTCTCATGAACAACTTACGTACATTTTTGTAAATGTGTTTAAACTAGTTTAGTTTAATTTCTAAAATTCAAATTTTTATATGGTTTATTTTCAAATTTATCAATGAAGGTAGAATTTGTAACTTTTTAAACGCAAAATTAAGTAGGACCAAGAAAATTATAAAGAGCTAACTCGATAGTGTTGGAGATTAAAGTCCTGATAAAATTTGTTTTAGTGGAGTTCCAAATTCTTTAATGTACAAAATTATAAAAATAGATTTTCTTCAATATTTTCATAAATTTCAATCACTATTTTTAATCACTAAATTCACAAACATTTTAAAGCCGAGTTCACAAACTAGGTACCAAGTATTACGAATCATGGATCCATAGAGAACAAAGATTGAAACTTACTAATCCCTTCATGTGCGTAAGTTTGTATAAATCACCACTGGCCCCACAAATGGTCCCCGAACATTATATAGACTTACTTTCCCTGTTTCCCTTCCACCAATTGGTCACCCATTATTAGACCCAGATCACAATATATCCGGAAATATAAGCGCGACAAATCTGAAAAGGCATTTTACTTTATTTATTTATTTTTTAATTAATCATAAAAAACGCCGGACACATCAATTACTTAGAAAAAGAAAGAGTTAGTGGTGCATTATTTAAAATAAAATTTACATTTTATACGCTTTGACATGTCACTTTCGGTTTAATTTTCTTAAGAAATATAATTACTAGGTTAATACTGAATAATTTTGTTTTCTATTTATTTGAATTAGTCGTTACAAAATTACGCAGTAAACGGTTGCTTATTTTGTTTGAGGCGGTTTTGTTAATTTGCTTTATTTGTTATGATTGTTTGCTTGATTTTCACATTTGATTGGATTATTTGAGCTTAAGCTAAGACAGAGAGTAGGGTGACTTGCACATATTAAAATAATAGCAGCAAAAATGTGATTTAAAAAAGGTAGGAAAAAACTTTGGAGAATGGGCAGTATGTAATATAAAAAACTTCTTAAGGACAGTGTAAATAAGTCCAACAGAAAATAATTGCCAGAAATTAAAATAATTAAAAAAAAAATGAAACGAAGTTTTTTTAAAATATTAAAAATGCAAATTAATGAACAAAACTAACACCTTAAACTATATAGATTCAAAATTTTCATAAATAACAAAAACAATCTTATAATCGCGTAGGCGAAATGAATTACATTAAATAGGTTATTTTAATTGGAAATTGCGGAAACGTCAACAAAACCTGCAATACTGTCACATTACTTGACATTAATTGTCTTAAGTTCAAATTATATACACAAAAGTCAATTTCTATTATGATAAAAACAAAATCCTCGTTTCAAATAATTAGTGCAGAAGTCGTAACTTCTACAACGTGTTTAGTAGACCACTTCATATAATAATAAGGGTATTGTTCAGAATTTGTGTCTAAACATGAATTATTTTCTTGTCACTTTGCGTAATCAAGTAAACTTTGTGAAATTAATTTAGGCAACAATGAAAATTAAATTGGTTCGTTGACTGAATTTGTTATAATTATAAAGTTGGAGCTTTGTTTACATAATGCTGACTGACCCCCTTTTTAACAAGATAAAAAATAGTTTTAGCATAATTTAAAACTTAGCTCAAAGAGGATAATAAAAGACCTACAGTTTAATAAAAGCTTAAACAGAAAAAAATAAATATAGCCAGCTATTAAGACAAAATGTAAGTTCATATCTTAACTCTTAACATTTTTAGAAATTTTGCTAATACCAATTTTCTCTCTTAAATTGAACATTTAAAACTATGAAGTTTGAAAACTTAAAAATGTTTATTTAAAAAATTTAAATACGTAAAATTTGAATTACTTATTACGGAAAGCAATTTCAACTAGTTTACAATATTCGTACCGGTGAAGAAAGAACGTCGTAGGAATTCAAAAGTCTTACATATGTTGCTGCTATTATTTTTATTATTTTTAGAAATTTACTTGCTTACCTAATTAAGATCACAAAATAAAGCAAGTGATATTCGAACGAAACCAACGATATAACACGTTTCCTTAGTTCCGGATTATTTCCTTAATTTTTGTTGATTTTGTTAATGCGGCATATATTTTTGTTTATTTTAAAAATGCAGATGTCTTAAAAATAAATTATAACCACCGAAAATTATCGTTATTCAAAAGTTTGCATTTATTGTCAATCTCGACCCTTTATCGAAAATTCGAGAGGTTCTTAGATAGTTCTAGAAAGTTTTTAAAAAGGATTCGTTACGGGCTATAAACCAATCCAAACGTTTGGTGTAGTCATTGATTTTCTACTAAAAATTTCCATTTAATTTTACCTTATTCCAAACAAACCTGTGTTAACAATACAAAAACAAAACAATGTTCAATAAAAGTGTATTGTCCATCTTAAAAAAATTGTTCCTAATTTTTAAAAACGCACAAAGCAAAAATGTAGGCATTAATTTACGGCTGCCGAGGATTTTCTGTATAACTGTAATCCCTTCGGTCAAACTATGAACCAAATTAAAGAACAAAGTTAAAAACTGTAACAGTCTAAAGTTTGTCGATCCATAATTTTGTAATCCAATGAAATTAGATAATTGCAGAAAAATTCAAGTCATATTTTTGTTGAAATTTTAAAAAGACTTTTACTTTTGGGACATCTGATAACGTACTGTAGAAATCAGGAACAAATATTAATCTTCTAATAATAAATAATTATACAGTGCGAGTGTAAAGTCTGGAACTATCGCAATAAATCTTTTATTAAACGTTTTTGAAAAAAATCCTCGAACACGTCAATTTTTATCTTAAATGAGACATATTTTACTGTAATCGTCACTTAAAGATCGTCTTTTGTTTTTGAGTTATGACGTAAGCGATAATTTTTTTAAATGGAAACCCTAATGTTTTATGATGAATTTGGAAAGAGCATGAAATTCTAAGACCAAATATGCTAAAAAAGTATGGTACTGTATTTTGAAATTTTCGAGATAATTGCCGTTAAAGTTTTAAAACAAAAATCTAATAACAATCAAGAGTTCCAAGTTTTAATAAAAAAAATCAAGTAGCCATGTTATTTCTTGTTTCTTTTGTATTTCATAATAATTTCAATACATTATACGCAATGAAACAGGAAATAAGCTATCAAATCATTGACCTATTTGACGTGTTTTCGATTTTTCATTACTATTATGTACAATATCTTCCAAATAGAAAAATACAATATCACACTTTTTTATCATATTTGGTCTAAGAATTTCATGCTTTTTCCAAATTCACCATAAAAAATTAGGGTTTCCATTTAAAAAAATTATCGCTTACGTCATAACTCAAAAACAAAAGACGATCTTTAAGTGACGATTACAGTAAAATATGTCTCATTTAAGATAAAAATTGACGTGTTCGAGGATTTTTTTCAAAAACGTTTAATAAACGATTTATTGCGATAGTTCCAGACTTTACACTCGCACTGTATAAATAAACAACTGTTTTAATCACAAATTTAATCCATGTTGCAAGACCTGATTATTATCACCTAAATAGTTATTTTTATCAAATTTAACTTTAATTAAAACCAACAGAGCATGGACAAACAAACAAAACTTTTAACAATTTAAGTTGACAAAGGGTATTGCTAAAATTTTAATTAAAGAACCGTAACACGCACAGAATGCAAGTTAAATTGCAGCGGTAAGAAATTAGAAAGGCTCTTAAAGCAATCGATTTTTATTTAAAAGTCAAATTAGCATAATGAATATTAGCTTATGTTTTAAAGCGGCACGCGACAATAATGAACTTAATTTCCTTGTTTATTGTGAATAAATTTATGTTTGCATTGGCGTAACTCAAGGGTGAATTGTATTAAAATTATTGTTATTATAGTAATGTGAAGAATCGAATTGTATAATAAGTTTGTAAGTTTTTTGACAGGAATTTGTCCATGGAAATCGAACAAGATCTTTGCTTGAAAATTCTCACCCAATAAAATTTTAAACAAACTATAAAAATAATAACCATTTGCACATACTGTATTTCTCTTTATTTGGACGGAGTTGGCTATGCCTACGATTTTTACACGGCCAACCATGGCTCAATAAAGATATTTTGAGGACAAATCCCCTTCGAGATCCTTGGTACCTAGAAGCCTAGATTGCGTCCAATAAATAAACAACCAAATTTCGTTTGTTCAATAATTTAGAAGTTATAGAATTCTCTGGTCAATATTTAGACGAAAACATGCATTTTCCTTTTAATTTTCAGGATTTTTAGCCACATATTTGGTTGGACATTTTTCTTTATTGCGATTTTCACGCCTCCAAAACTGTAGGTTTTTCTTAATTAAATCAGTATAGAGCAACGCCACTGTTAAAACAATTTAAGTAAAATTACACCGATAAACATTTAAATAATGGCGTTAAAAAAACAAGCATTTCCTCACAGTTCCCTAATTATAATTCAATTCCTTATTTTATTAAAACGTTCCATACCATTAAATACGTAAGACACACGGCTATTATTTTATACATAATTATTTCTATTTGTATTTATTATTGTCGTATATTCGATTTCTATAATTAGATGAAAGTGCGTAAATATATAAGCACTTGTATAATATGAGCTGAGTTTCAGTCTGTTCGAAGTTTTACAACACGGCGAGCGGAATGTCTGGAAAATGTAAAAATTACTGTTTATCAAACTGTCCAATATTTAAAATTTTAAAGAAAATTGACCAGAAATTAAATGAAGGTCTTTTGCTAAAGAATTTAAGATGAACTGTTATTGAAAAACTGGCAACTAAATCAGACTGTTGATCAAGACTTAATAATGGTATGTAACCGAAATTTTTGTTATTTTTTAAGACCAGAAGATTTACCGTTTTCTTTCTGCAATTATTTTTAGTCGATAAACATTTTAACACAAAGAAATTTCGTGCAAATTCTAAGAAATAAACAGAAAACATATGTTTATTTCTTTGCAGATTATTTTGGCAGCAAATATAATTAATATCTTCCTGGATTAATAATAACGTCCTGTGCTGGTATTCGAAGATAATAATAATAACATTTAAAAGTAATTTCAGAGCTTGCTTATATAAAAAAAATTATGGTAATAATAGTAAAACTTTTTCTTTCGAGCCGTAATTATTTTCATTGTTGCGTAAGTTTAAAATACTTTGAAAGTGCACATACATGCAAATGTTATGCAAGGTTTTAATTTGGCAAATATCTATCTCTTTTTTTTTGTTTCAAAATTATGTATGCTGATCTATGGCACAAATTAAAGTCGGTAAATTGCTATACTTAAAGTTTAGAAAATATGCAAATTGGGATTGTAAATACTCTTAGCATAATTCATAGCTAAAATAATTTCAACCTAATAAGTCTAGCTTACAACTTATTTTGTTTATTATTTTAATTGTTTAAAACCTCGAATCGAGTTTGTAGTCTAAAACAGCGGACAGTTACCGTACTCTACACAACTAAAAACTGAATTATTAATTGTTTAAAACCTCGAATTGAGTTTGTGGCTTAAGGTGGGATTTTAGTACCAGCCCAAATAGATGAAATTCGTGCTTTTAAATTACAAACAACAAAAATAGTTAGTATGTTAAAATAAAAAGTGCAATACGTAAACGCATACAACCACCCTTTCTCTTTGTTGCTTCACTGCGATAAAATCAAATTTTGTGAAGATTAGTCTTTTATAGATTAATTTAAAGTATATGTTTTATTATAACATAAAATCCAATATACAAAGTGATTTTTAAAAAACTGAATTGTAGCAGGCCCTGTATAACCTTAGAACTGTCTGTATTAAGCTTTTGTCATCCCCCCCCCCCTTAGCTATTTGAAATCTGAAGTAACAAAAATATTTGTCAGTTTCATAAATAAAAACTTCACAATAATAATAATAACAATAATACAGACAGTTCTAAGGTTATCCAGGGCCTGCTGCAATTCAGTTTTTAAAAAATTACATTGTATTCAAAGAATACATGTTTCCTTTCTATAGCAGCAATGCATTATCCCTTCTGAAGTTTTATATGTATTGAAGTGATATAAACCTTTTGGAAAACTTATATTTATTAATTAAAATACAAATTTGGAGTATACTTTTAGGATGCAAGTTTTAAAAAATTAATTATGTAAATAAATTAAGATTAATTTAAGTATTTATTGTTATTTATTGTAAATAGTAGTCATAGTTATAGTTTGTGTGCATGTATAAAGTATGAATGTCAAAACAAAAATCAAGGAATGGGGAAATATAAAAATTGAATGGGATAAACAAAAATTATTATGAAAAAGCAAATTAAAGACCAAAGACGTGTTTTTGGTTTTCCATAAAAATATTATAATATAATAGTGAATTATTACTGGAAAGCTGAAAATTAATAAACAAATATTGGTAATAAGAATAATATTAAACTGGAAGTGCATTAAAATTGGATAGGGGATTTCAGTGAAAATTGGATTGGAAAATTGTAATAAATTGGACAGGGCGACAAGGAATATTTGGTGGGACTTCTAAAAATTAAAAGAATAGTTGTGAGTGTTTTTAGTTTTAGTTTTTGTATTAATTTTAAGTTTAGAGATAAGTTTTGTTTGTAATAAAGCTTGCATTTTAAAAGTTAATAGAAATTTATTACATTACTCATTTTTCAAAATTCAAAATCGAATCCTTCAACGACCCTGAGATTTCAAAATTTTATTATTAATTCAAAATTTCAAAAATAATGATTAGAGAGTCTGAAAAATTGTATGGAGCTTCTTTTATTGATAAAAAGAAATTAATTAAAAGACTGCTACCATAACAGTATAGATCTTTCTTTATAATTGTTTTATAAAAGTTCTTAAAATAAATTTTGAAAACGTCAAATATTGTAGAAGGTTCCAAATGTTTTGCTTTTTAAAGTATTTTAAAAATAGATACTTTCAGATTTTCTTTTTATGGACAATGCATTAATTGTTTACAAATATTGAGTAAATCATAAGATCCATATAAGTTATATACAATTTTATTTTTCAATCAAGAACACCATAACCCACAAAACTTGTTATTTTATTCGTCCCCGAAATTAAATAAATAAAATGTCGCTGTAGCGTAATGTATGATATGTATGAATGTATGATAGATTACCGTTTGAAGTTTTAAAGTTAGTTTTTTGACTGGAAGTAAGTTTTATTCAAATAGAACAATAATGACTGACTGGATTATTCGAATAGTAGTTCAGTACTTTTTGTATAATAAGCTTGTAAACGTAACCGATAAGACAAAACTTCTGGGATATTTTTACCTTAGAAGACTTTGACAAAACCTAGTAAAAACAATGACTGAAGTAATTTGACTGCTTTTAACAGTTATTTAATTTTTCGTTGTCTTCATCAAAACATTTTCAGGTTAGTTTGCAAAAAATGCTGAAGATTTTTAATACCGTTCGATTGGTTAAAACGTAATCTATTCGACTAATTCAGTGAGTCACTATTGTTTCAGCTGAAAATAATTCTAAGAGCAAAAAAAAACTGATTTCAAAAACTTCAAACGTCATTCGACGAACTACATTCATGATCTCCTCCAAAATCCCATATTTAGTCAAATCCAAAATACCATACTTGGTCAAATCTGGTGGAATATTTATTTCTCCATGATTTGAACCTGTACAAAAGTAATGACGTTTTGCACACCCGGAATGATCACCCCAAATACGATAAGGTCAATTTAAGATATTGCGTTCTAATTCTTTCATTTTTAAGTTTAGTGTTAAATCTTGTCTTTTTTTCTAAATTAAGCTTTTCTCTAATTTTATTTATGTATGGAAGTACGCAAAATGTGATTAACAAATTTGCTACCTACTATATAAATCTACTAATTTCTGAAATCTTTCCACAATTATCGGTAAAACCTTTTAGGCCAAGCCCATCAACCACTTCAGCTATATTAGCATGTTCTTCGTTATCAATTTAGCAAATTCTTTAAATTGAGAATATGGCTATATAGCGGCTTTCTGAAATCAAGTCTATAGTACATAGAGTTGATTCCAGAAACCGCAGATAAGTTAATATTCATTCTCGTAGTTTCAGGATTTTCAGTTGAAATCGTATGGATTTTATTACAAACAGCACAATTCAAAGTAAATATCGACATAAATCCTCTTCGTGTTTCACTGATAAAGTTCATATCAAAGAAAGAACAACCAAATCTTTCGTGCTTTAATTCCTTAGGGTTTCGAAAATTACTTAACATCAATAATTCGTCGCCCGCTAACGTCTTTTGATAGGCACTCATATTCTAGCTTTTTGTCATTTTCCATTCCGGAAAACTTTTAGAAGAATCCGAAACAAATTTGCCCACTTCGTTAATTATTTCCTGGAAACCTGTGAAGGCGCAACATATTTGCACTTAATCGCAGGCATTCTAATAAAAGCACTGATTTTCGACGGATTTTGAAAAAAAATTAAAATATATTTGTAGCAACAAAGAACCGGGGTAACTAAAACAAATAATGATTTTACACTGTCCTTTTGTTTATATATGCCAGATTTGTATAAGAAGAAATGCTTTTTAATCTATAGAGATTACGTATTTACATGGGTGGTTAGTAGAGCTTTCTTCGGATTTGTTTTATGCTTTAGATTTATATGTATAAAATTCCCACTGGCCTTCCTAATTTATTCATACCTTTAGTTCAAAATTAAATTTCTAAACATTGCAGTTTAGGAATATTGAATAAAAAAATTCAACTAAACTCTTTCTTTTAGATTTAGATTTCAGTTCATATAAGATGAAAAGAAAAAATATTCCTAAAAGGAAACTTTTTGTTTATTTTCTAAAGATCTTAGTCATTCTGCGAAATGCTTAAATAATTTTGAGTGCTCACAATAGCAACAAAATAATCTTCTTAACATAAATAATTGTTTACCACTTTCTTGACTGTTTGTAAGTCAGGCAACCCAAAATACTTAACTCCCAGAACTACAAAAGGTATTTTAAATTTGAATTGCCTTTTGTGCTTTTTAAATATTTTTTGGTGGATTGTAGTGTTCAGTACTACGCCGTTTTATAGCACACATCCTAACGAGGTATAAAAAGACGATATTAAAAAAAAATAAAGAATATGTTAATCATGACAATAGTATGTTGTTTCTAGTTTCATCAAAGAACAGATTAATTCTCTTTGATTTAACCATTAAGTATTGCTTTTCGCAGGAGGCAAAATTGGTGGTAGCACTAAAAATATAAAACCATAAAAGTACATTGTTTCATGGGCATGTTTTTTATTCAGAGCCACTTATGCTTTACGCCTGATAGTAGGCAGCCCATTATACAAATATTCGAATTTAAACTTTCACCTCGGTTAACATTCATACAGCGATACAGCCACCTCGTTTCATGAATTGTTTGGCTTATTAATTATTATGCTTGCAAATAACTAATGAAATTAACCAAATTGTAATGTTTAACAAGTGAAAGACTAAATGCTTGCAGTTACTGAAAGGTTAATTTGGATAAAACTGTAAAGAAATCGTAAAAATCTCCCAAAAAACAATTTTAAAATTTTCAACCGATTTTAAAAGTTAATTAAACTTAGGAAAACTTTTAAATTATTGCTTTAGTAAGTAAGTAAGTAGGTAAATTTAATTAACAATTTAAAAATAAGTGAAGTAAAAAGTTAAAAAATTATAGCTTAATATTCAAGTTCTGTTATTTATAATTATATTCTCACAAATATTCCAATAAGAGAGGTAATTTAACAAAATACATTGTTGTTGCTTTAACTGACATCGACAGATTGAAAGATCTATTCAGTTATATCACAGAGCAGATATTACCTGCTCTGTGGTTATATAAAGGAAAGGTATTCAGCAATCAGAAGAATTATTTATTTTTGTTGGTTTATTCTGACGTATATGCAACCAGTACTACAAGAGATCTATACCCCTGGTTGCCTATACGCATGTTAATTTACTACTTTATTCACGTTAGTTCTAATTCTAAACTTAGTACACTTACTAAACTATAATTTAGAACCTGAAAATTAATAAAAATGAGATTTGTGTAAAGATTTTAAAAAGCAGCTGTTAGGCTTAGGCCACACTAACTGTAATTTTTCTAGAGCTTTTAATTCTGTAGTTTATATTTAAAGGATCGAGATTAGATGTTTAAATGTGAGAGTACAGATACAAATTTAAAATTTTAAGCTTAATGGTTTGTCTTAAGCTCATGTCTGTAAAACGTGCCTTTGATATTTCCGTTCATACATATCACATACAGGGTGTTCATTTTAAAAGTGAACGCCTACCAGGTTCTGAATAGGCAACACACATTGCATTCCAAAGATCACTTCTCTGTTTGATGAATTTCAAAAGTATTATGTAACACAGTAGCCTTTGAACTTTTTTAATTACATAATATAAAAGTCAAGTACAAATTAGATAATAATAATGAATCTTAAACAACATAACCGTAATCACTGCAATTTCATTTTCTTCATTCGTAACAGCGCGGGTTCTTGCGTGATCCTTCCTAAATTTTCCAAAACCTCTTAAATTGTTCTCCAACTTTCGACGTGTATTACTACAGGGTCTTCGCCTATTTGGGTATCGTTGGTGGTACAGTATCGCCGCAGCATCGTAATTCTTATGACATTCGCCTAAAAGAAGTAACATGTCTGTTCGTTCTGAATCGTTGAACATCTTGACTTTTTAGCGATTTGCGATTTTGACACTGACATAAAATGGTTAGAGACTACTATGTTGTTAACGTTTTTGAAATTTATTATACTACAGAGTTACCTCTGGAATGCAATGTGTGTTGCCTATTCAGAAGCTGGTAGGCGTTCACTTTTAAAATGAACACCCTGTATGTAACTTATAAAAATGTTATTTTGAATAATTACCAATCACAATGTACATTTTGCAATTTTTGCCTGTAAAAATGTCTGAGTTCTGAGTTATTCCGTAATTTAAAAATTTAGGAAGTCTGAACTTCAGGAATTCATGTTTAATATTCAATTTATTATTTATGAAATATTCGAACAATATTTTTTAATATTGTTTGAAATACATACATGTAGCCAATGAAAGCTCTAAATTTTTGATGTAACCCTTCACAGACCCATTAGAATATACATAAATTACGACATATATGTTTAAATATTCTATTTCAAATAATAAACACCCACATTTTTTTTTATAAAAAAAGTTGTTGATTTGGTTGCTGTTTTTTGTAACTTTAATTTTCTGCTGGTGTACTGTATTGATATCGTCGATGAAACCAGAAAACCGTGTAACTCCACTTTTTGCTAAAATTGAGATGTTGGTACCATCTATTAGACACAAACTGTATCTACATCCCAAAAAACGCAGCAACTCCAAAAATTTTTTAGAGATGTTAAAAATCCACCTAAGTAATTATTGGTGTAACTCTCTCCCGTGATAATATGACTGGAAAACTGTGTAACTACACATTAACAGTAAACAGGGTTAACTTTATTAAAGTGCCTCGTACTGTAAATATACATTGAAGGTTGTGTTATAGTGGGAATCTAGATTAATACTATTTCAGATGTAGTTTAAATCTGAATGTTTTGTGTTGCATATTATATCATTAATTATTGCAATTGCAAATATGAAGATACCCGTTTTTTGTGTTAATATATTTACTTAAAAATTTGGGGCTACACTTTTTTCAGTTTCATCGTTTCGACCTCTTCTGTAAAATTGAGATAAACGGAGTTAAGCGGTTTTCTGGTTTCATCGACGATTTGGTTTTATCAACAGTAATATAACGAGTGACGCCGTTTTTTCGATAAATTTGGATCGAATAGTTCATGAGTGCTAGTTAAAACGATAATTTCACGAGCCCGCAGGGTTAACTACTATTTATGAATTGTTTTCATTTATTTAAAATACCTAAGCGAACACTCGTGGTTTTTTCACTTATTAAAACGCACGTGTGATTTTTTCACTTGAAAATTGTTTTTATTGGCTGTTGCTAAGGAAATCGATCAATCTGATTGGTTAAGCAAAAGGTGAGTGGTATAGTTACACAAATATGCAACACCCATGACAGTCTAAACAAAATCTCCTATGTTTTTAAAGTGCAGCTATTTGAAAATAAAGGGCTGTTTGTACTGTTGCCACTTAAAATTTAAACTCCACTTATCTACTGAAAGTTGCTATAGAGCTATAATGATATCCCAACAAAATCAGTAGTTTAAGGGTCGGCATTTCAATGAAAATTTAAAATAAAGTTTAGCTTCGGCCGGTTTAAATTAGATCTTAGCTTAGTGTAGCGTAGGCCCTAATTTAAACCTACTTAGCTAAAAGCTTTAGCTTAAGGTTGCGCTGATATACCAGCCCTAAGTATCAAGTAAATGAAAGATCGTGTTTTAACTTGGTTTAGGAAACGTTGACAAAATAAAAAATAAATAATAGTTACATAAATCGAAATTTTTATTAGTTAAGATGCTACTTTTAATTTTATAAGTCACTGGGAATGACTTTAAATTTGATGACTTGATGCTGTACTCACGGCTCTTAAATCACAAAATGTCATAGCAACCAAGGAAATTTCTGCTTTAAATCAAGTTTAAGACATTTTTAATGGTTCTAAGATTTCAGTAATGATATATCAATTAACACAATAATTAAATAACACATGGATGCTCTGATTTTAATTTTTCAAATTTTCAAGCTCAGTGAATTTGTGTTTCAAAGATTCAAAGTATGTTACATTTTAAGGTATTTTATAATCGTTTATTTATTTATGGTTTTTTACCATTTTTTCCACTTAAAGGTAGAATTGCAATGCTCTTCAAATGCAATGGAATAACAATAAGTATTAATTCAGATGACGTTTGTTTCATATGAAAATTAACAAATTTCTTTTTAATTTATAGCCTTTTCTCTCTTTTCATCTTGTAATGATTTTATATCGCAATTAGTTTCTGTGAAAACCTTTGCTACAAAAATTGTTTTTATAGAAAATCTTGGCCGGATAGTTTATTATAGAAGGTTTATTAGCGGCCCTTAGCGTTGGATTATTTCTAGTTTACAAAACTGCAGGAATAAAAGACAGGTTGGAGTAGCAAACGAAATACGAAATAAAATAAAAATAAACAGATTCAACTAAAATAAACCAATAAAAAATACTAATGTGAACAGTAAAAGCGGATTAAACAAAGTAAAAAAAGTTGCCTATGCTAGCCAACTGATATTTAAGTTGCCTATCCATTCTTTAAATTCTAAATTAACGAACGAATTTTTACGGAGTATTTTGCCAATGTATCACGTCAACATTGCTTATGAAATTGTTAAATTTATTTCGCATGTTTACTAAATTCGCTACGTTTCAAGCTTTGTAAAAATTTGGTTATTACAATATTGCAATTTGCAATACCAAATTTTTACAAAACGGGCCAGAAAGTGCTAGTTTGTCAATGATATACATATACATATGAAGTCATAAAAGCAACAGCTTTATCATCAGCTAAAAGATATATTAGACATTTATGACTGCCCCTTCGTGATTTCATAACTGCATACATTTACCATTAAACAATCATAAAAGTGCAAGTTATGCTACTGTGCTAATATTCGATTATGTAAATCTGTTACATTAATCTCGTACATTGAAACCTAATCTGTTTATGTTAAATTACAAAATCATAAAACCTTTTTCTAAGTAAAATATGTAATAATAAAATAGGCGAATCAAATAAACAAATTTTTGGTGTAAAACTCAAAGTATTTATTGCCTAAAAATTTTCTACTGGGAAACAAACAATTCCTAAAGATTTTGAGCAAAGCAAAATGATTTCCAAAATATAAAACAGTAACACGAAGTCTCGTCTAAACTACTAACCTTTAATACTAGAAACGCGAAGAAGTTAACATCTGACAATTTTGAAAATATAGTTATTCTCTTCTTTGACGTTTTATTTTTGAGTAATGCGAATTAATTTTTCTATATATGAAAATTCGAATTGGAAATTTAACTTTGTTTTGTATTAACTTTTGATCTTAAACGAATAATTTATGCAAACACCGTCATTCAAAGCTTAACAATTACCAACAATGATACAGAAAAATCATATTATTCTGAGTTAACCTCCTTTCTATGATAATTTTTTAAACAACTAATCTACTTTAATAAAAAGCTTGGCATGTTTGTTTGCATGAACGTTTTTGTGTTGTCAACGCGTTTATCTAATCTAATATATTTTATTAACAGTTAAGGTGCTTGTGCGTTAAATCTCCATTATGTAACCGATTGAAATCAATTCAAGTAGGTACTGCTTATACACGGTACTTCGCCCCAACAAACATTGAGGGAATATAATTTGGTAGAGTTTTTTTACAAAAAAAAATTAGACAAACCCTTCCATGTAAAGTGTATTTGTTTAGGAAAATCATCCCTGTACGATCCTTCTTCTTTCTTGGAAGTCTAACAAAAAAAAACGAATAACATTCACCTATCTACAAATCTTGTAGAAAATATTCCTCTACGCCTACGTATTCGAGCTTCAAAATGAAATTCTTATTTATTTTCAATCAAAACCTTTGCACGTCTGTCCGAAAAACAATTCTGTTTTCCTACGGAAAGTGGTTAGGTACAAGATATATTTCTCTAAACGGGCAACTATAAAACAACATATAGGAAAACAACCTAAGAAAGCGTAAATGAGGCCAGAACCATTTATAAAATATACAAAAAATAACAATTTTATATACAAAAATCACTTTAATGAAAAATTATTTTTACGACCAGAAATTTCTAACCGTCACTTTTAATGATTAAAAGAAACAATAAGTATTTTCAAACATATCTACTTGATCAAATTTTATTTTTTAATTCGCAGATATTTCTAGTAGCTTTGGAAATTTGTATGTTGGGTTGCATTTTAGATTTTTAAGGGGCGAATCTTATGTGAATCGCCCAGTATAAATGAACTTTACAAATTTACGAATGGTAAATAAACAATTACAAGTAGTAGTCTTAAACGATATCAACAAAGCTTTAATTAATTTAAACGTTTCGACAACCTCATCAATATTAAATTGAAGAAAAATAAAGCAGTAAAAACAATAAATTCTGAACGCCTCAAAGGAAAGATAAAAATGTTAAAGCTTTCTATTTATGGAGAATAACAATAATACTTTGATTATATAAATGACATTTTCAAACGATTAGTAAGCAAACTGGGTTATATATTTTGAAAATACTAAAAGGCTTTAAAAATCTTTAAAAGGCGCAACCCATCAGGGCAGACACATTGAAGAAGACGACGAATAAATAAAAACAAATCAAAAATGCATAGTACAACATGAATCTTAAAATTGAGAAAGTACAATAAACTAACAGGAAAAGAAAAGAACTCTTTGAAACGGTAAAGACTTGAAATAGGTTGTAGCTTCTCAAATTTGTGTTTTGGAAATAAACTTAAAACAAAAAAGGCAAACAATAAGGACGAGAAATTAGATAATAAAATCAGGTGAAATTGACAATTCTGAATAAAAAATTAAAAATAATAAAATTCGATCAAAAATTAATGTAAAATATGGAAACAAACAAAAGAAATCTATTGGACTTTATTTTCTAATCAATTTAAGGCATCGATTGTAAAGGTCATATGACCAAATCTATCCAGCAAACGACAAACTTCAATTTAGCTTGAATTTAAAAGACCGTTAACAATCAATGACAAAAAGTAATAGAACTTTAACAAGAACAGCAAAGGTTCCAACGAACTGAAAATTGTGAAACAAATGCTTGCCAATGAAAATAAAAACCTTTAATGTTGAATTTTACAGCCAAAAACTAATTTAAGTTGGCAAATCAACAGAGAAAAAAAAATTTAACTGAAAAAAACAAGAAAATCATATTACAAAACCATGACAAAAAAGGGATTTCTTAAATCTTAATGATATTTAAAACTTCAGAAATTAATCGATTTTTATTTGAAAAATCTTCTGTGTTGCATAAATATCCTCAGTAAATACTAATCAGAGTAATCAATATAAATTTGTTTATATATTTAAATCTGAAAGCTGCAAGACGTAAAATTAATAGGAAGAATAAAGGAATCGCAGATATTCAGTTAGGTTCATTAAATTCCCTAAAGAATTCTAAAAGCTTTCGCTTGGTCCCGTCTGATTTCATTTGGATACTGAAATTTCGTCATTTTTTTAAACTGTTTACTCCGTAAATATTTTGATATTAACACTTTAAAGCAATTATTATGCCATTTGAATTCAAATCCCAGGACAATTGCAAAACTCCATTAAACATTCTGATGAAACACCCATTACAATAATGCGATGTATGAATGGGACATCTATTATAAGAACAAACAAAAAATCTGCACTACAACGAAACAATTACATTATTAAATGCATTTAAAAAATTCTCACAGGTGACGAGAATTTGTTAAGAATTTTACTTATGCAACACAATTAGTAACAAGAACGACCTTGATCTGGACATTGTTTTCATGAATTGCATCAGTTTAACCTTGCGATAAGTACTGACTTTTTACGAAAGTGCAACGGTGGGACCCTTCTATTATTTTTTTTCTAAGCTCAGTATAAGATTTATTTTAAGGCGAATTTTTGCATATAATGGAGATAATCTTAAAGTTTGTTTATGTTCGCTGCTTGCCTGACATGAAAAGACACAATTTAATTAATATTTTTTGAAGACCTTCAGAAATCTGAAAATTTCAACATTTCAGAATTTGTAATAAAGTGCGATAAATGTTCACAATAGCCAGTGCCCTAAATTAAGCAATTCTTTAGACTTTTTCAGGGTGGTTTTGCTAATTTAACGCCTTAACAAAAACAAAACAAAACTTGCAAAAAATATAAATAAAATTTTGCTAAAGTTCCAGCAGATTCTTAAGGTATCACAATACCGTTTAGCAAATTTAATATAAATATTAATTAAATCATGAAAAAGGCGAAATCAATTTAAAAGTAAAATCCTTGGAAATCATGTAGTCAGCCATTTAAACTTGTTACATACAATAAAAGAATAAACGTGGGCGTGTAATTACGAAAAAAAGCACGAAAGTTTAAGTTACAAAAAACAGATTGTTGATTTTCTGCCGCTTTCCTTATAAAGTCATCGATCAAATCGACTTTAAAAGCCAGCAGGCACGAATGATATTTTGCCGTTTTTAATGTTTAAATATTCTTATATTCTGGTTAAAATGTTGAAATTATGATTGAAAAAATATATTGCCTAAGTCGATTCTGTAATTTTGAATTAGATGTTACAAATTCGAAAATATTAGGTACATTATTACATCTACGTATCTTAAAGTCGGTTGTTACATAAATACGATTTCAAATATTGGATATATAAAACCTTTAATTCTGAATAGTTATTTCACTTTTATATAATAAATTAATTAGTTGTTATACGTATAAATATATTACCTATGCTAACGGTTTTATAAAATATTAATTTTGCGTAACTCTTATTTTAACTATCTGTGAATAAATAAATAAATAAGAAGAAATAAATAGACGATGCAACCTTTCTAGAAAAATTTGAGATAAACTTATGAAGCTTCCATTAAGAGATAAATAACAGCTAGACCGTCAAACACTGAAATTAATAATTTCATATTAAAAAAATTAGAAAGAGGGGCCAGGCCGGGTTGTGCATTGCACGCGTCGAACCTCATACCTTTACGCACCAGTCTCGACACCAAAAGGTATGAAGAGGTTACAGATAATAAATACAGAAAGAAAATGTAAAATAGAAAAAGAACAGGAAAAACTGAAACAAAGAATATTTTAAAATGTTTTATCCACTGATGAAGAACAATAATTGTTCGAAACGTATGGAAAAATAAAATAAAAAATTTTAGAAGAAATAAAAAAACCAATATTATATTTCTAAATGAGTGACTACAAAAATCTCTTCCACATCTAAAAATTTTATTTCATGTTTAATGTCATTAACTCTAACATAAAAAAAATGAGATAAAATTGAATTAGTGCAAGAAGGAATCATAGAGAAAATAAATTAGAATGAAAGAAGAATGGAATTAATAGAGAGAGAACAGAGCAGTAAAAATCTAATTATTGATGGAATAAAATTGCAAGAAAACGCTTACTTCGAAATAGAAAAGATAATATTACAAGTCTTAAATGAAGACTTGTAAATCAGCTGTGATTAAACAGGAATTGAAAATATAAACATACTGAATCCAAAAAGAGAAGGTGACCCAACTAGAGTAAAATTTGTAAAAATAAGAACAAAATATTTAGATATTCTCTAAATCTTTGTGAGTATGGATTTCTGTTAGAGGTGTTAATTGGGCTTTTCGCACACTCTGTTGCATTGATGGAATGCGACGTTTCGGGAACTGGATCTGTCCCTGTCTTCAGGCATCGGTCGTCCTGAGAAGGGCGGATTGGTCTTTGGAAAGACATATTTTAATTATATATTTTTCCCGGATGTAGACTTCTTGCCGGCACTCGGATTCGAACCTTGGTCACTAATTGTTTTTTGGATTTCTAAGCACGTTCGTTAACCACTGAGCTACGGAGTTGTGCATATATTTAGAGATGCAAGAAAAAACAAAACTAAAGAATAAGCAAATATTCATTGACCATGACTGTATACAAAAGAAATATGGAAGGAAAGGAAGGAATACTAATAATATTACAAAAGAACTTAGGGAGCGAACAAGACATGTAATATTGAATAACGGTGGATGGAAATAAAATGAGCAAAGCGGAAGCAGGATCGCTACTGAAGGAGGAACAAAAACAGATAAGAGAAGTAAGCGAAGAAGATGATCAGGAAAACAGTGAAAGCCATAAAAGAAATGCTAAGGACGTTACCTAAGCCTGGAAAAATACAAACTGTTTTAGCTCCCTTCATAATAGAAAATGTGAAAAATACAAACACATTTAATAATAAAAAATAGAAAACAAAATATAGATCAGCAAGTCAAGGATATGAAACAGAAAATAACATATAACAATTAAAACAAAACAAAATATATAATATAAACACGGAGACGACTGAGGTAAAGATTCACGACAGGGAAAGAGGAATAATAATACAAGAAATCATAAAAAAGTTAGAAATACAACAGATTGAAATAAATAATCTTTCAAAAGTAGTAATTAAAAAACGAAAAAAGCTAAAAATTTACAAGAAATATGAAAAAAACAGAACAAAATACAAAAGAAACTAAAGAAATAGGAAAGTGTAAAACAAGAAAACGTAGAACAGTAGGTAGACCACGGAAAAAATAATGGAAGAACTAGCAGATGAAAATGGAAAAACAATTCAAGAATTGGATAGATTAGCACAGAACAGGAAGCTATGGAAGAAGTGGATTGCCAACCAGTACCCGACACCCACTAAGGTATTAGGGAAGTGAAGAAGAAGAAGAAGAAGGTTTAAAGATGAAAGAAATGGTTAACTTATTAAAACTAACAATTTATAAATAACTTGAGCAAGCCGAGAAGAAAAAAGATTCTCAACGTACTTTAATATCGATAATAAAATCTTAATACAATACTCGCATTCTAAAATACTGTAAAGAGAAGAAGTACAAAATGTTTAAAAAAATGTATTAGAAAATTGAAATTGCAAAGCAGTGAAATAATAAGAATAGGAAGATCCCAAAGGAATTATGATGTAACAAACGAAAAAAGAAAATTTAAGAACTTGCCAAAAAGACAACATATGTTGTATGTAATATCTAAAGCCAGCGCGAGAACAGAGAAAAATTAAGTTACTAAATAAACGAGACAATTGAAGCATGTACAACCTAGTTTTTTTCTTTCACTTTCCACGGACGTAAATTTAAAAACAACTTTGATTTTAATTTAGCAATGCAAAGCTTTCAACTATAATAAGTCATAAAAACATCTTCCATCAGAAAAAAGCTACTTGTTCATTATCACAATTCATCTCACAGTAATAAAACTTTTAAGTTTCCTCCTTAAAACTCTTAAAACCACTAACGAATTTTCACATAACTGTACAAAAATAGAAAAATTAACATTTCAAAGAGTTTATAAAGTTATTCCTCCTCATCGAGGAACTATTTACACCTAACATGCACTTTAATATGTAAATAACGTAACGATGAGCTATTTTTTAAAACAATGGAAATCGTAAAAGCGGAAGTTTTCATTGTAATTTAAGGCAGAAGTTTTATCACTTTCATGTATACCTCTGTACCTACTTTACCAGAACTGATTTCTACAAAAATTTCTTTTTAAGGCTTCATTAGGAAAATTAACGCGTACATTGTTAGAAATAAATAAATTACTTTTATTGGAAATAAACAGGTCTCGAAACAAAAAGAAAAAGACGAATTTCAGGATTTCCATTAGAAAATCCAAAATTTTTGCCTTTAAATTGTCGATGAGAATTTACATTCCGAATACAGTATTTATATTTATGGTAGCTTTAAAACTTGACCTTTGAACTTAGGATTTAAGGAAAATTAATGTCGAAATTCGTGTTTTATGTCTCTGCAATACTCAATCTAAATAAACAAATAAGAAACAAATAGGCGTGGGTTAGACACAGATATGATAAAAGCCGAAACGGAAACGTTGCAAGTAATTTATTCTTAAGAAATTGAAATTATACTAAAATTTATTGCAGCCAGTTAAATACTAGCTTACGAAATAAATATTACCTTAGACAGGATACGTTTATTTGTGTCACAAAAAGTG
This sequence comes from Melanotus villosus, assembly GCA_963082815.1. Classification (NCBI taxonomy): domain Eukaryota; kingdom Metazoa; phylum Arthropoda; class Insecta; order Coleoptera; family Elateridae; genus Melanotus; species Melanotus villosus. The sequence continues at coordinate 56,698,810 of OY720418.1, read as the reverse complement.
TTAATCACTTAAATATCATTTCAGATTTCATATTAAATATCAGACAATTTTACAATTTGGTTTTCAACCATATTTGGTGCTGAGCGAAAGGGAGTAAAATCGTTCAAATATTAAATTTTACATTTATAGTGGTAATTATAACGAGTGTCCCATAAATTTTTGAATCTTCGACAGCTGTTTGTACCTTGACTTGCTTTCATTTTTGTTTCACATAAGTTAATTTAAATTAAAACAAATGTCCCAAAAACATTTAAAAATCTATTATTTATAAATAAAACGGCTTATAATAAGAGTAGTTGTTTAATCGGCTAAAATGTATTATTATTATTATTATTATTATTATTAAATTTTTTTTGTCATAATTATTTCATGGTTTATTATTCATAAGCAGTTAAGTGTGAACCAAGTTCTTATTATTCTGCACTTATTAATATTATCATGCTGAGTTAATTCCATGACTTTTGGGGCGCATGTTACGTAAGGCTTTATTTATATAAAGTGTCGATTTTAATAAAGTTAAGGGTACCTCCACAATTACCTTTACGAGAAGTTGATTTACGAGCTTGACTAATATATTTAAATAATAGGAGCTTGGCTAACACAGCCGCACAACTTTATGCACTGTTACCCACATTCGATGCAAATAAGGATTGTAAATACATAATAAAAGCAGAAATTTCACAATCCTAATGGACATTAAAATCGTAATCCTACTCTTAAGATACTGCGCTTAAAAGTTATTTGTTTAGATCACTTTTTCTATTTAATTTTTAATATTAAGATATTTTAATTTTTAAATTAAATATTAACGTGCAAGTTGAAAAACCATATCAAATTTTTAAATTATAATCTTAAAAAGTAAATAAGTAGGTATTTTTCGTATTAGATACTTTTTCTAAATTTAGCATTGACCCCGAAAGTTATTAATTAGAAGCGAAAATACGAACCTTTAGCTCTACCTAGTATGATATTTTTTCTAACTTTATACTTTCAGAATTATAAGCATGACTCAAAATTCTTCTAATTTCGAAATTTAAATTTTCTTTTTGAGTAGTACATAAGATACGAATATACAAATGCAACAGTTCTAAAGGTCAATGAATTTCAGATTTAAGGTTTTAATTTGTAATTTTGTCATTTATAAGCAAAATATACCAGCACTGTAATGGGCTAATGGCGTTAAGGTGAAAGGATTACCTCTACATTTTCCTAACTTAGAATTTTGATTTCCTTTCAATTAAGCCATTCAGCCAGTCTCCATTTATCTTTCGAAAACGTTTTCCTTCATTTGGCATTGCTTATTGCTGATAATCTAAAATAATTTGTTGCTTTTGGTTTCGTTTTTATTTGGTTTTTAATTTTTTCGATAATTTTCCTTCGATTTTTGTCTATAAGTACGTATTTACAAAAAGCCCTAATTTTAGCATTTATTAATTAATTTGGTTATTTTTATTTCAAATTTTTGATGAATAGAAGTAATAAATAATCATGCAATTTCCTTTTCAGCGTTATTATTTAAACTCAAAAACTAAGAAATATTTTTTTGTTTCTACTTTTATGATATGAAATATCGTATAAACTCTCTTTCAATTAGGCTCATTTATTCTTTATTTTTCTTTTGAAAATATTGCTTTCCCATTTTTATTAACGTATCAATTCCATGTGCGTCTTTTATTAATAAATCAGTCAAAGGGCGCATTAATATCCTTGGTACCTGTAAGCGCAGATCTCATTGAATTTAAGTTGCTGTTCAAACTTCATTTTAAATAATTTCAATGCATCGAGTGGTTTTCATTTTATAAAATGAAAACGTCAGAAAATAGTTTCAGGGTTTTACAAGAATTTCGTAAGCATAAATTCTCAGCAGACACGTAATTCAATACGTTAAATTACTCTATTGAATTTACGCAAAAAAAGACAACTGTCTTAAACCTTGGTCTGACAACCCACTTTTCTTTAACCTACGCTTGTGTAAAATTAATTTGTTAACAAATATAACCTGTCCTGAGAATGAGAAAACCTGATATCAAATAATTACAATTAATATCTTTTATGAATATGTCCATATGTACGCAGTCAAATTATTTTTCTTTTAATTCAAGCAGCAATGTTGAATTTGATTAAATACGCTTTGAATTCTTGACTTAATCAATTACAAAAAAAATTGTAAAAAGAAAATAACTAATTAAAATACTGAATAAAAAAGAAAAGACGCATTAAGTATTTAAAATTATTTTTTTTTTCGTGCTTTCTTAAGGATCATTTTGCCCTGTAGGGCGTCGGATTCCGAATTATTAAAACCTAAGACTGTGCAGTGTAACAACTTTAACCTAAAGGTTGTGGATACTGGCTTTTATGAGTTAAAACTCAAAATTGGGAGAGTTTTGCTTTTCTGAAAAGAAAAGCTGAAAGTCAAACTGAAAGCTTAATTGTTTGAACGGCAACTTCAAACTCTTAGATACTCATTAATTTTTAACATCTTTAGCAGAAAAGTTAGCTCAAGACTGTAATTAAATATTAACCTATGTTTAAAACATTTGTTAATACATAAACTTCTAAGATACTGTTAGATTTCTTCCCGTTTATAAAATTTGAGAAATTTTTAAATTTTACAAACATAAGATGATGAAATAGAAGAGTTTTATGTGAATATTGAAACTGCAGTCTATAACAAACCAACATACTACCAACTAATAACAGGAGACTTTAATGCAAAAGTGGGAACAGGGCAAGTGGATGAAAATAGCATTAGACGTTACGGGCTAGGTCTACGTAGAAGAAAGACTGATAAACTTTCTAGAAAATCTTAAGCTGTATTTGATGAATTCGTTCTTTAAGAAAAAGTTGCAAAGATGGTGAACATGGCGAAGTCCAGATAGTAAAAACGAAATCGATTTTATAAGTACTAACAGAAGATGCATAACTAAAGAGGAAGGTATACGTATTAAACTCCCTTTGCACAGGTAGCGACCATAGAATGGTAGGTACAAGCTAGAATTAACTTAAGAACAAGAAATATAGAAAGCTTATCGATAGCTTAAAAGAAGAAGAACCTTGTATGAGAAAAAGCCTAGGCATTTTACAAAAAACCGGCAAAATGTGTCCCCGAGAGCCTTCTTGGGTTATGACTAGACAATTGTAGGCAATTTGTCAAAATGCCGGCATAACATGAGTGGAAGAAAACGTATCCCATTTTTCCTGCTTATTTTCAGGTATTTTACAATTTTGCTGTTACTTCCTAGTCACAATAAGAAATAACAAATAGACTTATTAACCACAGTTTTATTTCGAAATAAATAAACAGGCATTTCTAACATTAAAAAAATACGTAAGTGCATAGATACCTAAACACACATTAACTATAATCGAAAGTACACATCAAACAAATAAACTCAATAATATTAAATTCTCAAAATAAAGTAAAATTTGCAAAGGCAAGCTTCTATAGCATTTAGAGGAACATAAATTCTTACTTTTAAAGCAGGCACAGTTATTTGAGTTGCACGGTTTACTACCAGCATTACACAAACATTTCTGAAAACCTTGACCACCGAATTTTGAATGAAATGCAACTGCCTGTCTCACCCAGCCGAGGACTCTTGAATTTAATTTCTTGAATACCAAGAGGTCCCCGATCGACCTTGGGAACTGCCAGAGAAACATACGATCCGACTTCAATAGGTCTAAACTTCTTGTTCGATGCCGGTGTCATTTTTTCAGCCGCCCTTTTCTGACCAGCAAAACATTTTATAATAATAATAATAATAATAATTTTATTTGCCTTTAAGGTTTACATTGAGAAAACATTGGCAACGTCAAAACAATACATAACATAAAAAAATATAATAATATAATATTAAACAAATCAACAACTACATACAATTACAGTAAATGTTTTACAGTTAGAGCTGATCTATTTCATAAATGACCTCGTTGAGTAAGAACTCTTTTAATGATTTTTTAAACATTTTAATTTCATTAATTGTCTTTATGTCAGCAGGGAGTTTATTGTAGATTTTAACACAATTATAGTAAGGGCCTTTCTGAAAGAGTGCGGTCTTATGGACTGGGATTTGGAGATTATGCTGGTTTCTAGTGGTCATTTCGCTATAGGTATCATTATTTTTAGCAAAAAGGGAAATATGTTTTTTAACGTACAGGACAATATTATAGATATAAAGCGATGGTAGAGTCAAAACGCCTAGATTCTTAAAATGTTGCTTACAAGAAGCGTGTGCTGCTATATTTTTGCCTTTCATTTTCGATAACTTTTTCAGCTGAACAAAGAGAACATATCACTTCAGATTGTGATGATGACGTTCCCGGCTTCAGGAAACCACATACATACATTACATGATGATAGAGGATTGTCTTCGATCTTGCCACTGCACACGACGCAACACACTGCAGTATCACTTGGTGTCGCGTCTATTCTACTTATCTGCGTTTCTATCAGTTGATTCTTCTTCTTCTGTATTAGACGGGCTGATTTCAATTTCTTGCTGTCGATAAGAATCGTTTTCGCATGTGTCCTCATTCCCTTCTGTTTGTTCGTGTATTATTTTTTCGAGATGTTCTTCGGTACGAAGCTCCTTTAATAGGGAGTCTGGAAGGTTAGTCGAGTTTAATCCTACTTTCGGTTCAGCTCCAAATAACGTACGATATGGTGTTCTTCCAATGATACGATGCTTAGAGGAATTATTTTGCCACTACACAAAGTAGCAACCTATGGACCAATTTGTAGAAGAATTATCGGACATCCACATTTTGGTTGCTGCGCTCTACGCTACCGTGACTTTGAGTGTAACGCGGTCTCCCATGTACAATTTTACAGTGGGGCCAGTAACTAACAATCTCTTCAATTACAGATGCAGTAAATTCTCGGTCATTGTCGCTCTGCAATATATGAGGTGCTCTGAATTGTAGAAATTTTTTTACCAATTCTAATGCTACTTCTGAAGCGCGTTTTGTCTGTAAGGGGCGCAGATGCAAAAATTTGGTAGCGTGGTCTTGATAATTGAGAAGCCATTTATAATTTCCATCGGGAGCAGATTGAAAATCCATTAGGTCCACCTGACCTCGAACATTAAAATATTTGCAAAGAATAGGGCGTACGACTAATCCCTTACGTGGTTGTGTCTTTTTGAGATTGCACTCCCTGCAAAGTGGAATAAATGTTTCGGAATGTTATATTTATTTTTCAGTGCGAATAGCATTTTATCTCGCCCACCATGTCCTATAGATTTGTGACACTCTACTAATACATCAAAATATTGTTCCGTGGGTGTTATATAAATTATAGGTTGATTAACTGTTTCGTCTTAGCCCTAGATGTTCAATTTACCAACAGACAGGACATCATATTTTTTCATGGAATGATACTGTTTATTGTTTCTTTTAATGCCTATTGATTCAGTTAATTTACCTCTGTTGATTTCTTCGATCACTTCGTTAACTCGAGCAGCAGTCCAGGGTTTCTTGATTGGATCGTTTTTCCTTCCTTCACTGTAAAGTTGTTGTGGTAGTTTGTTGAACAGCACTTTTGCTTCTAAGTGAACCGTATCATTTGTTACTTGCATAATATCATTGCGATTATCACCCATTCTTCACTAATAATACACCTAACGAACCTTAAAACAATCGTATTTTTTGAGGTTATGTTATTGTTGGTGTGCAAATATGAAATTACCGCGTTTGTGTGTTTTGATTAACTCATATTCGGCAAATTGTAAAATGCCTGAAACTAAGTAGGCCTAATGGGATACGTATATTACAACATATGTTTTGCCGGCGTTTTACAAGTTGCCTAAAATTATCTAGTAATAACACAAGAAAGTTCTCTGGATCACGTTTTGCCGTTTTTTTGTAAAATGCCTAGGCTTTTTATCAAATACCTGAATTTACATTGTGCCTACGACATATACAAGAAATTAAAAACACCCTAAAAATTACGGAAGATATGAACCTAACTGAAATAAGTGAAACAATTACGTCAATTTTTAACGAGGCGACTAAAAAAGTGCTAGGCAAGTTACCTAAAAGCAAACACAATCAGATTAGCAAAAACACGAGAGAAACCACGAAAGAAAGACGACAGTCACTATCTACAAGGGATAAGGACGAAGAAACGTTAAAAGGAACTGAATAAAATAAGAAGGAAAGTTCGTAAAAATATAGCAAAATTTAACAGTATGATTGAAGAGCTAATTGAAGAAAATAAAGGACGACATACGTATTCAGAAAGAAGCTATCAAATGGTAGAAGTACTATAATAAAGATTTTAGACAATCATAACAAAATATTAACAGAAATATTGGGACGGATAGAAAGGCTTTCCCAGGAACCGTATTCTTTAAAAATAGAGTTCTTCTAGCTGATGGAAATGAGAACAGGGCTAAATTAATAAAACATTGCACTGAAGATATCCCAGAATTTAGCAAGTACGAGATAACAGAGTCATTAAAATACATGAAAGGTCTTAATAATAAAGTTGCAGAATTATTAAAAGGTACAGAAGCTTCCATACCCAACAGCTTAAAATTGCTATTTCATAAATGTCTTGATCACGGAAAGACGCCTACAACCTGAAAAAATGCAGTGGTTGTGTTAATACATAAGACGGGAAGACTTATGTATTAACACAACCACTGCAACCACCAGAACAAGCGATACAGTACCATCGACCACATCCATACCCTACAACAACTTTTTCAAAAGGCTAACGAATATAATAAGCCCTTGTACTTCGTTTTTATTGATTTTAAAAAAACTTTGATTCACTTAAAAATTGGGCAATAATTGATGCACTAAGAAAATGCAATATTGATTATCGCTACATTAGATTGATTAAAGACATATATGACAATGTCTATATAAACGCTTGACAAGTGCAAGCCAATAGATATTGATAGAGGAATAAGACAAGGGGATACCATCTCTCCTAAACTGTTCACAAACATGTTAAAGGATGTATTTAAAAAGCTAGAATGGAGCAATAAAGGAGTCAACATAAACGGAAGAAAATGATCAAATTTAAGATATGCAGATGGCATTGTTATAATATCAGAGAGTCGTGAACAATTACAAGAGATGATAAATGAAATCACTGAAGCCCCACAAATAGCGATTAAAAATGAACAGATCGAAGGTCAAGTAATGACAAACTGTAATGCATGTAAGGCATGACATTATAAACTACGACAAATTATATGCAGGGTGTTTCATAATGTACGGAGGAGACTGAAAGAGTAGCTAGAGGGGACCAAAATAAAGTTATTTTCTTAATAAACTTTTGACCAAAACCCAATAACAAAAAAGTTACAGTGGTTTAAAGGTCTTAAAAGAAGTCGTTAAACGGTAATTCAACTTTGCATTTTGGGTAGGCAGCAATTTTTTTTATCGGTGTATGGAGGGGTCAGTGGTGAGTCTAAATCAGAGTTTTCGGTGTGGTAACCCCCCCCCCCCCTCATTCGGCCGTCTTGAAAAGAATGGTTTCTCGGATATATATCTGTAGTCGTGAATCTTACAAAAGTTTGTACAAAGCTTTTTTGTAGAGAATCGTATTATCCATAATTTTTATTAATAATATTTTTGCACAACGAGGAATGGAAAGAGCTATGCTTGACATAAGTCTACAAGACCATCAAGCAAACATATGGATCCGCGAAAAGACCAAAGTTGAAGATGTTATGGCCAGAATAGCAAGATTAAAATGGCGATTTGGCGGGGCATATCACATTAGAAGCGACGATAAAAGATGGTTCAAGCAAGGAACGGTATGGAGGCCATGGACCAGCAGGAGAAATGTGGGAAGACGGAGGATGAGATGGGAAGACAACTTTAGGAAAGTAGCTGGAAGATTCTGAGAAAGAGAAGCCAAAAATCGAGAGCACTGAACAGGCCCGGCGGAAGGGCCGGGCGACCCGGGCCCCCGCCCGGGGCGCCATTAACCCGGGGCGCGAATAACCCATCTATATAATCATTTATTCCTTATCCTGTTGTGGCTAGCAAGTTACAAAATTTGGTACCAGATATTGTACAGCATTAACCTTGTAAGTAAAGTCCTACAGGAGGAAGCAATCCACATACAAACAGCAACTGATTTAATTTCAAATTGTAAAAAATATTTCAACGAACTACGATCAGACAAAGGTTTTGAAGAAATTTTAGTGGATGCTAGAGATTTAGCGGGCATTTTAGATATAGAACCAGGGTTTGGGAAATCGACTGAAATTCGTCCAAGAAAAATAAAGCGCCAGTTCAACTATGAAAGTGGAGATGATCCAGTGGTTGAACCAAAACAGACGTATGTATGTAATCGTTAACCTCTTATACCTTTCGGTGTTGAGGCTGGTGTGTTAGCGTATGTGGTCTTACGCGTGAAATGCACAATCCGGCTCGCATGCGAGTCACGTGATTAGTGCGCCGTTTTTTGCCTACATACAGCACCATGTGTATAGTGTATGTGTGTGTATGTATAGAACCTTGTTACTCTACCTCGTAGGTCTGTATTCGGAGGAGAGCGTCGTTAATTAGGTGCCCAACGACGAATGGTCACCAGAGCTCGATACCGATCTCCGGGAAAACTTGCACCCAGCGAGATTCGAACCGGGGACTAGCGTAACGCTAGCCTGACGCTCTTACCACTGCGCCACCCTGGGCGCCCAAAACAGACGTACAAAATAAATTTCTTCTTTTTCATCCTAGATAAAGCTATAAATTCACTGGAGGAACGATTTGAGCAACTCCAAAAACACTATGACATTTTTAGTTTTTTGTATGATATTAATAGTGAAAAGAACATTGAGGACTTACTAAAAAAATGCAAAGATTTTGAATTATAATGATTCGAAGACTTCCACGGTCAGTGTCAGTATTAACAAAACCTTTCTGCCTCTTGCTAAAAGAGTTTCGCCTCTGGCGTGGTTGACACGTTGAGTTACCGTGCTCTTTTAGTGCTCGCTTTCCTCCTGAAGAAGCCCCTTATAAAAGTGGGCGAAACGTCGAGTCTTTTGTCTCAAAATGACACGGTCCCAATCCGGAAGACGTTTTGTTAATTTTGAATTATCCCTAACAGATGGTAATAATCGCGATGTGGATGAACTACAGCTTCATCAGGGGCTTACGATGTTGTCTTCCCTAGTTCCCTCTGGAAGTTCGCCAACAAATATTTTAAATTTTATTTGTAAAAACTGTTTGATTGAAAACTTTTCTAATACAGTTGTGGCGTGGCGCATTTTATTAACACTACCAATAACTGTCAGATCAGGAGAAATAAGTTTTTCCAAATTATAATTAATTAAAAATTATTTGCGATCATCAATATCTCAAGATCGCTTAGTTGGGTTAGCAATGATGTCTATCGAGTATGACACATTAAGCAAAATTGATTATGAATCGCTCATTAAGGATTTTGCAGAAGCGAAGGCTCGCAAAGTTATTTTTTCGTAGTAGTAGTAAAATAGATATGTGGTATTTAGATTTTCTATAAAATAAATACTATAAATATTTTAAAAAAATTTGATTTTTTTCCTAGTTCATACACTTCAATTGTGGTAAGAATTTGGGGGGGAGGGGGCGCCAAAATGAGAACTTGCCCGGTCAAAATGTTTTTCTTCCGCCGGCCCTGGCACTGAATAGAACAAGGGAAGGCTTATATCCAATCTTACAGATCTTCTCTCTTACGAGGAAGGTTAGACAGACAACTACTGGATAAGTAAGAAGCTGAATGAGAAGGAGGACACTTTCCTTTAAACGTTTGTTTTTCCGAAAAATACGCAGAGATCTTCTGTCTATCTTTTTAATTCTTTTGTTCCTCTTCTCCCTTACACCCCATCCTAACAAGTAGTATAAAGAAACGAAATTGAAAGAAAGAAAGAGAAAGAATGAAAGAAAGAAAAAAGGGAAGAAAGCAAGAATGAAAAAGGAAAGAAAAAAAAACAAATAAAATATACGGCAGAAAATCAGAAAGAAAGAATAAAAAAGGAGAAAAGAGAGAAAGGAAAATTAAGAAAAAAATGATAAAAAATCCTCAATGAAAATTAAGCGTAATTTATAACCGAATTCGATATTTAGATCCATAAAATAAAACAGAAGACTTTTTGTCTTTATGTCTCTCTTATATAGTGGTTCAAAATCTTTGAATTGTCAATAGTTTTAATTCGTAGAAAAGGGCTTTAAATGCTTGACTTTGTATTGGAAATTTCCCTTTATCATAGATACACTTAGCTATCGGTTACTTGTTTTAACAACTGCGCCGTCGAGCTCTGGTGGGACCTTTTAACGTGCGCCAATAGTTATTTGTACAACTAGTAATGAAAGCAATACTTTCTTTCATGAGTTTGAAGTTTGATGCACGACGGCGAAGCCGGAGTGCATCAATCAAACGAGTGAAAAAAAGATGCTTTCATACGAGTTGTACACAATATTTTTTTGCATTTTGACATCTTAAATCCCTGAAAATAGGATAAAAAGGATTTGATAATTTACAGTTGTCAAACTGACAATTTACAATATTTTATTTTTTGCATTTTGACAAAAAAAGTGGACTTTTTTTATTAGAAAATCGTAAAGAAAGCAACACTTTTTTTAACTATTTAATTTTACATTTTGCATTAAGTAAGTGTGCTTTAAATAAAATATTGTAAATTGTCAGTTTGACAACTGTAAATTCTCAAATCCTTTTTATCCTGTTTTGAGGGATTTAAGATGTCAAAATGCAAAAAAATATTGTGTACAACTCGTATGAAAGCATCTTTTTTTCACTCGTTTGATTGATGCACTCCGGCTTCGCCGTCGTGCATCAAACTTCAAACTCTTGAAAAAAGTATTGCTTTCATTACTAGTTGTACAAATAACTATTAAAGCATACTTAAATGCAAAATGTAAAATTAAATAGTTAAAAAAAGTGTTGCTTTCTTTATGATTTTTTAATAAAAAAAGTCCACTTTTTTGTCAAAATGCAAAAAATATCTAATCAGTACAGTATGAGATATTTTGTTTTCCCAATTCCATAATAAAAATCTAACCAACCTGTTTTAACAATCGAATTCGAGTCCCACAATTTACAAAGCGAGCATGCCAACCTTTACGTCAGCAGGTTTCTAAGAATTTTTAACATATTATTTAATATCAACTCTTCAAGTAAAAAATGTTAGTTTCCCTTAGATTTCTTTTCCAAGGAGTGGACTAATTTATATTTCAAAATTCCTCAGAGTGCCTTGATTATTAATTAGACCAAACATTTTTTCATACGGATGTTAGTTAATAAAACGATAAACATCCCTGACATTATCTTGAGCAATTTGAATAAATAATACGCGTCGGCTATAAAATTCCTACAATTCTTTCTACTTTTTTCTTTTAATAAAAACTCACGGATACACGCACACTCGTAGAAATCTGCATCGATATTTACTCATTTTTCTAACGATTATTGTGTAGTTTTTATAATGACGTTAAATGATTCTTATAACGATATTACAGAACTACTTCTATTATGACTTCTAAAAAAGAAAATGTGTTAAATCAAGCGTGTAATTAAAAGACAACAACCGTGTTCTTTAATTGTACCACGATTACATTACGTTACACGTTCTTGTAATAAGTAACACACATAATAAGTAACACATATCCTTTCAAGCAATGTTCCTGTCGTTATGTTATTGTTTGACGTTTTAACAGTACCATGCGCAATTTATTGTCTGCAATAAATAGCAAATTTCGCTTTCTGTTCAAGTCTAAGCCGAATTATTTATAACGTTTTCAGTCACATTGGGATAAATCAAAAGCACAATTAATAAAGGTATAAATTAATTTGGCATTTATTGTAACTATAATATAAATAAAATAATAAAAAAAGACGAGAGATTTATAAAAAAATAAAACAGGAAGTTTATTACATTAACATTATAGTACATAAATACATTAGAAATGAGATATACAAGAAGCACACATAGTGTGGATCACTGATTTAGGTATTTAATGGTGGTATCCTATATTGTGGTAGGCGGGTGCTGAGTGGACATAGGGAGCGGCGTGAACGACTGGGGCTACAGGGTATGGAACAGGTACTTTAACGGGGACGGCGTATGGTTTTTCAACGGGGACGGCGTATGGTCTTTCTACAGGTACAGCAACGGGTCTATCTACGAGAACTTTGTAGGGAACGGGGTAGGGTCTTTCTACAGGAACGGCGACTGGTCTTTCAACTGGGTATGGGGCAGGTACTGGTACTTTGACAGGTACGGCGTATGGTCGTTCTACGGGTACTGCATAGGGCCTGTCGACTGGTACTTTAACTGCGTATGGAACGGGCCTGTCGACTGGAACATGGACGTGCTTGACGACTTCAACGGGGTATGGTTGAGGTACGTGCACTGGGTATGGTCTGTCAACTGGGACCTTGACTGGTACTGGTACGTTTTTGTATACTGGGTAGGGTTGTGGTACGTGGACAGGTACATGTACAGGATATGGTACTTGTTTCTCAACGGGGTATGGTTGAGGAACTGGTACCTTTACTGGTACTGGAATATGTTTTTCAACTGGGTAAGGTTGGGGTACGAAAACTTTGACTGGGTAGGGTTTTTCTACGGGAACATGTACGGGAACATGGACGATCTTTTCAACGGGGTATGGTTGAGGTACGGGCACTGGTACTTGGACGGGTACTTTGACGGCATATGGCACAGGTTTTTCTACGGGGTATGGTTGTGGTACTGGTACTTTAACTGGTACTGCTACGTGTCTTTCGACGGGATAAGGGATATGTTTCTCTACAGGGTACGGTACTGGTACTCCCTTAACTAAGGTGATGGTCTTTTCGATGGCTGTACTGTGTCCAAGATCGAATCCATATCCTAAGTTTCCTACGGATCCATATCCTAAGTGTCCTACGGATCCAACGGATCCATATCCTAAGTGTCCTACGGATCCAACGGCGATACCTCCATCAAGTCCATATCCACCAGCACCTACGAGGTAACCGTGATCGATATCGGCACCATAACCATAACCCAAACCAAGTAATCCACGTTTTGTTGGCTTCTTATCGTTGACTGGTTTCTTCTCCTCTGCCTCGGCCCTTATAGCCACTGCAGCAAGGACTAAGATTGTTAAACACAGCTGCAAATTAAAACAACCATTGTAAATCAACACCCTTTGCAAAAAATCTAATTATTTTAAATTAAAGAATTTTGATCCAAAATTTTCGAAAAATTCCGAAATTGATTCTAAAATTAATAAAGATAATAATTAAATTTTTTAAAAATGGACAAATTTCTTATCGGTTATTAATTTTAGATCCACCAGAATTTTTCGCTCGGCTTTCGACAAGCTTTTAAAACACAAAAACACTGAAGATCAATAATCCTTTGTAATTGGTCACTATGTAACACTATGTCACTGTCACGTAAACACTTTTAAGAACTCACCAAATGCTTCATCATAGGCATACGACTGTTCTTAGAGTTCAAGAACTGAACTGTACGGTGTTGTAAGGATTTTAGCCACTTTTATACCTCCACTTCACTTTCGCCGGGGATACAGCACCACCGCCATTGCTGCTGCACCACATTGTGCTAAACTCTTCTCCCGCTCGAAAGTTGCTCCGTTTCCACGATTGAGAAAGTCATTTTTCAGACAAACACGAGGCCAGCATAGGTGTCCTTTACGTAATATTAGATTATGCGTACGTTTGTGCGTCATCTGGTGGACAAATTTTTGGGAATTATCGATTATCAGGTTCATTTGGCAATAAGGAAATTTACAAAAACTAGATCATATCTAACTTTGAGGGACGCTAACTGCAGAAACCTGTTATCAATGTTATTAACACCTCCTAATTAGTAGTAAATTATCCAGGAAACCGACTTTTTAAGAGACATCCCAGAAATTACGATATTTAATCTAGTTCAGCGTTGATTGGGTAATTTAATTAAATTATTTTCCAATTGACATTTTAAATGTTAAATAATTCACATCGTTTACGCTCACAAAATTATTTACCGTATTTCTTAATTTTTCATAGCAATGTAGAATGTAAACAAATAGATAGTGTAAGTGAATCCGCATGAAGCTCTTGAACTTTAACTCGTACATAAATATTTCACTCGGATTCAATAATTTAAGTAAATAGGTCAGGTTTGTTCGAAACGTGACCTGAATTAATATTTTCTACAGTTACAAAAAATACGATGAGGTACGGAAAATGAAAGTGTTTTTCGATAATTAAAAGGTGGAACATTTGGCGGATGTCCTGCACCACAATGACAAGAGTTGAATGAATGAACAATTTATGCGTAAGCCATTTCCATATCTCATATTTTAATTAATTATCTACTCGCAATAAACCAAGACAGCAACGTTATATGAAGTGTTTATGAATTATTATCCTTATTAGTTTCTAACGTATTAATTATGGTTACGGGTTGAAATTATAAAAATACGGAAATGTAAACAAACAACAGCGTTTAGCTTTGAAATTTTAATGAATTCGTTTCTGCATTTTAAGTGTACCTAACTAGAAATACACGTGTTCATTCACCAAGCTAAATTAGTCAGGATTTTTATTTTAAAATGTTTGTTAAACAAGTAAAAAACCTCTTAATTTAATTCAAGTACAAATCCATATTTACAATCAAAAAATCCAAACGGCCTACACTTTTCAGCGCAAAAACCTTCAAGAAAACAATTCGTTTATCCGAATCGCTAAGTAAATGTAAATGTTAAACATAATTTATTGCAGTTGTTTTTCTAAATAGAGTTGGTAGTCCTATATGTGGGTTTTAAGCGAGGGAGAATGTTGTTAATTAAATCAGTAAGGTTGCCTGAAAGTCCATATATAATTTATTATTATAATGTTATAATAAATAATTTTGTACGATGACAGATATACTCGAATGATAAAATTAATAAAATAGTATTATTACGGAATTTATTGGCTGTTAATTGATACTAATAATATAAAGGAGACTTTTTTGGTTAGTATTTGAATTATGGTGATTTATTTCAACGTTTGTTTAAATAATAGGATTACGACACTTTGTATCGTATTTTAAGTCAAGTATTATTCAAGCAAATAGAGAAATACAAAGTGAAATAAAATTTTAATTGATTTGGCGTTTTAACTACTATCATGTCTATCATGCTTTTTCTAATAATTAAGATTTCAAGTTCATGCGAAAATTTAAAGTTTCAAATAACAATAATATTCAATTGTTAAACTGACATACAAACGTTTGTTTTCAGAAATTTTTTTGCAATTTCACCGTCTTCGGTGTTTAAGTTTGAGCTAAGAATGATAAATGGAATAAAACAAAATTAACATTATCGTAACGATTATTTAACATTTATTCTCCGTTCACTCTCGGTAATGTTTGCAACAATCTTTTTTTTTAGATTTCGTAACTGAAGCAGTGCATATAAATTTGTTACATTCAGCCTTCCTGTAAATTTTTGGCGATACGTATATTAAATAAGGTGATTAGAAGTGACAACTATTACTTCCTAAAAGGAACCTGTATATCATGGTTATATATTGCCATGGCTAACTTCAGCTGTCGTTTAACTACTTTTCGCTCAAATTACTGCTAAATTAATTATTGGCAAAAATATTTCCTATTTTTTTAGTTTTTTGATGATTATGTAAAATTTCTTTTCTGTTTTTTTTTTGTAAATCAAATTCAGTTCGTAAGTTTCATGGTTCAAACCAAAAGTTTTAATCGTTTAAACTTAATAAATCTTAGGCAAGTTTGGTATGAATAGCCTTAAATGCTTAAATTAATAAAATATGATTACGTCGATTTAATCAAAAACAAATCTTGATGTTATTAAGGACTCTAAAGATTAATTAAGTGCAGAGAAAATCAAGGAAATACTTCTCTGATATTGACTAGAAACATCTGTCAAGATTTGGGTAAAGGTAAACTGCAAGTTTACCGAAGTTATTTACCAACAACCCATGTTCTTTAACACGAGATGCATCCATCAATTCCAGTTTATTTCTTCATAGTTTACTAACAATTTTGGTGATGCAAACTGGCTTTGGGTTGCAGTTTTACAGAATTTTACGTAAGGAATTTCTTCTGTTTTAAAAATTTCATTTGCCTGGGATTTATTTCTGGTTTGTGCAATACATACTTATTTCTAGATTAGAAAAAATTACAGCTATCGTAAGTTGCAAATTCAATTTTAAATTATGGAAATATTAATGTTCAGTTTTGTTTTGAAATACAGTTATGCAAGCAAAATTTCCAGAAAACGTTTGGAACATTTCTAACTGCGTTAGAGTGCCAAGAGATGAACTGCTTTTTTTTATTATTTAAATGAGAGAGTACTATGTGTTTGGTTCAAAAGCAGTAATTGTTTTAATTTTGAATTGTCAGTTTTTCTGCAGATACTATCCGTGTCCTCTGTTGCCATCAAAACCTTTACCTTCAGAAAGACAAATAAAAATTTGAATTTTTTAAAATTTTGTGATAGGTTGTTATTGGAAATTTTCAGGACGAACCCAGACTGGAATTTTAGTTTTATTTTTACCAAATGAACCAATATTTTCCACGTTTTATGTCAACGTATTTACTGTCTATTGAGTTTTAAAATATATACACTTAAAAAAAAAGTGGCTTTAATGGTCTCCGATTTTGTTTTTTAAATATTCCTGAAAAAGTAGTGTGAAGCTTTTCTGCTTTTCAATTTATTTCTATATAGGATTTTACATAAATTTATTTTCTATATAGCATTGAGTTTCAAAAATTCCTTCGTTTTTGAGAAATAATTTTAATCGTGTTTGGTTTGGTAAAATATTCCTAAAAACAGCGCGAAAACTTCCAGCTTTTAAATGTAATATTACACGGGTTGAAACTAGGATTGTACATGAATTTATTTACTGTCCTGGATTGAATTTCGAACCTGTCTGCATATTGTTTTCACGATAAAATTTTAACTTTTTAACTTTTGAAAAT
Organism: Melanotus villosus; assembly: GCA_963082815.1. NCBI lineage: Eukaryota > Metazoa > Arthropoda > Insecta > Coleoptera > Elateridae > Melanotus > Melanotus villosus. Next base: position 56,681,846 of record OY720418.1, on the reverse strand, counting down.
ATTGTTAAAGGTAAGGTGTCATGCTTATTTCATTTTACCTTGGAATAAACCAGAACCTTTCAAGTTCATTTAGGATCTTCTGACCTTATGCTTTTTTATTAAATAAAAAATCTTCATTTACTACACATATATTTCAATCTAAAACGGTGATTGTTCGGATAAGTCTGCAGTTAAATCATGTAAATTTTGCTTAAACTTCAAAGGATTATTACTGAGAATCATATTTAAAGCGTCATTACTACTTAATTATGATCTTCTAAATTTTTGCAGATTCTTCGTGAGTACCCTTCTACAATTCCAAATCTACAGGGCATTATGTCGTGCCGCAGGACAATACGATCCGTCAGATTTGAACCGTCCCCTTCACAAGTGCGACATTTACAGAAGTAAAGAAGCAGGTCAAGTTTTAAAGTAAGTACGACAAACATCCGATATTTCATAACAAAAAATTGGGAAAACTAATAAAGTGGCCGTTATAATTAATGTGTACTGAAAATGCCGTTTGACCGGAAGTATCACAAAGACCGGAACAAGTTTAGTAATATCTCGAAGCAAGAGAGTTACCTAACAGATTCCCCGATGTTAAGAAACATTATATCAATAGCGATGTGAAAGCTTCGTGACTTATACATCGCGCGTGTGATATAAACCAAGATCTATCTTAAACCGAGATCTAGTTTACTTGCTCGGTCCTCTAAAGACCTTGATCGGTTTGAAACCTCTCACCACTTCTTGTAATTGTATCAGTTGTACCATTCGATTATCCAGCGGTTTAGTCGTATCATTGTCAACGAAACTCAAGGTTCAACAGTAGTAACGGTATTTTTTCCGAAAAATACCAGGTTCAAACTTTCGATTGGGTAAACGTGTGATTAACTGTGTAAATCTACTTTGTTGCAATTATTTTTTGTTGACTTTTAAGCAATTCCATAATGACAACTGTTATGTTCAAAAAGTGCGGCTTTCAAGTACGTACATTAACACATATTACAACGTTCGTTAACAAAATTTCAAACACACAAAAGGGGGATTATCTGGGTTATGAAAAAATAAACTATTAATTATTTGTTTTTGTTTTCGTTTGCGTAACAAGGGAACCTGTTAATCATACCTTCTATTCTCTGTTTAACTATCTTGAAAATGCGAAATTATTTATGCAACAATGGAACACGTGTTAATTATGTTACGAATTTTAAAGTTTGTGAATAATGATCTACTTTCCTTAATCCACAAACTCGACCGTTCCCATATACTATAAATAATAGTTAAACAAGACGTAACTTGACAAAATGATAGAGTTTCCAGGCTTATGGCACGTATTTTCAGTGGAAAGTCCACAAAGCACTCAAAATAATCAACAAACAAGAGATTCGCTGAGAATTTTATTAATTTAAATCAAAACCGAAGGAAGGAAATCCAATTTAAGCGCATATTAGCATTTTTAAAGTTTTAAATCATGAATGAATTAACACAGATAGTATGAATTAATAAAATTTTCGTGGCAGTTTTAAATTATTTTAAATAAATAAATGAAAAATATGAATTTAAATACATCAACGAAATAAAAATAACATGAAAATAGATACCTTTAAAGTTTAGAAGTACAGAAACTTTGTGTTTGTAGTCAAAATATTTATCTTAAAGTGCATTTTAAATTTTGAATTATTGCTAAAATTTGGAATTTATGTTTTTCTTTAAAACCAATTATCTGTTTTTTAAACCAGAAGTAAGAAGAAAATTTAGTTTTCAATCCAAATTCGAACTCGCCACTTAAAATTTGAACAGATCTGGGAATCGGATCTTGATTTTTCTTTTTCTTTTAATGTTTCAGTTTTGAAGTTGAAAAGCTTAGCATTAGTATTTAATGCTTTACATCTAAAACTGGAAATTTTGAAAATTTGCCCTTTGAAGTAGAAATTCCCATACTCCCAATATTACAAATTTTTTTCATTTTCAATTCTGAATAATTGCCAGATAATATCGATTTTAATTTTGCAAGTTCAGTCTTTTTCTTTACTAAACACTCGTAGGTTAGAAGGTTGATTTGCATCCCCAAAATGAGATTTTGTCACCTTATAAATATCGTATGATCAAAAAAGGTCGAAACCAGGTGTGACGAAACATTAAGCCTTTTATTACAGGCTCGTTAATTTGTTTTTAATTCGCAAGGCATTATGACTTGACCCAATTTACTTTTACAGTTCAGCTGCTGCACTTTTTGTAAAACCAGGTGTAATACGCTGAATATATTATTATTTCATAATAATATTCTATTTATTTACATATTCAAACATGTATAATCATATGCACTAATTAATAAATTTCTAAGGCATTCTATCGAAAACAAAAAAGACGTTTCAACTCAAAATAAAAGAAGTAAAAGTTAAAATGGCCCGAATTCATTTTTAAGCTGTGACAGATTTCACACGGTGTCGTTAAATTCGAAATTTAATTTTCGTGTAACCTTTAAAAAGGTCGAAATATTTAAATTATTATTAATAAAAACGTCTTTAATCTTTGGCAATAATATGATGAAAACGAAACCTGGAATATTAAAATGTAAATCGTGTAAAATTTAATATTATAAATGTATAATAATTTGTTTAATATACGGGAGACTTTATGTTTAAAAATAAAACAGTATAAAAATATAAACTATTGGAACTTCATTAAACTCCAATAAATTTGAAAACTTTAAAAGAAAAACTAAGGCGAGATCTTTTTTTAAGTATGGATGAAAATTATCTATCGATGTTGTATTATCAATTCTTCAAAATTTTAAAAATTACAATCTGAAACCTTCCGCAGATTATTTTAATTGCGTTCTGTAATCAATAGTAACTATTTTCACGGAGCACATTATAAATTAATTACAACCCAATAACATTAATGCAATCAAAAAGTGTTCATTTTGGTTTAATAAATTGAACTTAATATCTTATGTTAAGTCATATTTGACGGAAGTAGTTTGATTTTGTCATTTTTTATCAGTTGTTAGTACTGTGAGAAAGTAAGCGTGAATTTACAGTCCTAGGGAAGTAAAAACTGCTTCAAAACCTCTGTGTCTTCGCTTTTTTATAGAAATAAATTAAATTAAAAAGATAAATTAATTTAGTGGCAAGTAATGCGAAATTATTATATGCAGATTATTTAAATATTTGCTTAATAGAATAAATAAATTTCATTCATCTCTTTTGCTATATAAATAATCATTCTAAATTTCTGCCATTTTAAACTGTTATTCTGGTAATAGTTCGAAGTTCAACAAACTTCCGGATAATCATAAAACAAATACCCAAACTACAATTTCGAATTTTTTCTATTTTTAGCTCTGACTTTATGTCCTTTTAATGTCTAATTTCTCATGAATCGAACATAGAAGAACATCGAACACCTTATTCAATGCAGATTAGGAAATTCTAATATAAAATTCAGGATACATACAGCAATTTGCAGAGAAAGTGTCGGTGCTATTTGACATATTAAAAAGTAAATATAATGTCTTGTTGACTGTCAGTGATGCATAGGTTTTTTTATGCAGGTTCTGATTTTTCTGATGCACTTTAAAATATATACCCTATACCCTTAATATATTAATAAGAAAACGTAGAGTATTTGTTGTTGCATAAAGATAAAGATTATAATTAAAACAGAACACAAATTCAAAACTCCTCAGAGTAGCATATTAATATAGCATTTTTGAGCTTAGTTTATATTCGAACTAACTCTTGATGAGTACAAATTAAACCAACCACCAAACGGATAAATTAATATACAGATAAACAGACCGGCAATATCGTGTAAAGAGTAAAAATACAGAGAATGTAAAACACCAAAACCACCAATTATGAATAATAAGGAAAAGTTGCATAAATTAAGCTAATTTTCGATATCCTGTCTATATTTGAGAAATACACAGCAGTGATATTTATTTGCAGATAGTTGGTGACATACTTGAGCAATAGTAATTAACCAAAGTTATACCTTTACACCAACCTATGTTATTTATAAGGAATTCTTACCCGGAGCTACCAACTCAATTTTAAAATTGCAAATCTTGAAGAAGTGGTTGTACAATTTCGTATAACAGCAATTTTTAAAATCAAAAATCAAATCCGGTTTTAAGAAAACAACCAGAAAAATATTGTTCCCATAAATGTATGTTTTGGGCCAGAAATATCTTTGAAAAGAGACTTTTAGTCTGAAGAATTCTATTCTTTGAACCTTTAAAAACACATTTTAAGCTACTTGTAGCGAACGTGCCTTAAAAACACTTATGTAAACAATCTGTCGGTACTAAACAGGAGTAGGTATTATTTATAAGTCAAAACCGCCAAAGCTTCTAAACTCTTCAAGCTGAATTACATAATTCTCAATATTATTTAATCAAATCAATCTTAATAAAATAATGTATTTGACTCATACGAATTTACTTAATGTGTCACCATCGTCCTTGAATTGTAAACGTAACAGCAAGCAAAAATGATAAAGGAAGTAGAAAAGGTCACCAATACAGGAATAAGTTTTTCGTGTAAAAAACAGCCTAACTTTTATGGTAAATAGCGTGGTTAAAAAAAACGACGAATTCGTGTACCAACTAAAAAAAACCACGCCTGAATATTTTTATTTTCTTATTTTAAGACGTAAAATAAATTCCTACTACCCACTTTTACAAGATTAGAAGAAATTACGAGATTTTTTTAATTTTAAAAACTGAGGTTTTAAAGCGGGTAGGTGGGGCACAAATTTACCTTGAAAGCCTTCAATGAAGTAAGAATTAAAGAGTTTTTTTTTAATTCTTTTAATGGAATTTAATCTGGCGGTGCCAGCCTCCGTTTTATTAAATAAAGTTGTTTAATAAAAATAAAGTTATTACAGGAGAATTTTACGCCTGTTTTTATGAGTGACAGTCTTTGGAAGGGCAAACTGTTTACGTACATTTTGCTTTTGAATTGTAGCTTTAAAATCTTCAAAATTCGTTCTTAATATAAAAATCCGTAACTTATTAAATTTACTTTGGTACCTAACTTAAATTTTAGAAAAGCCTGGTGAGCCTAAAAAATTCGAAACACATCAGAAACAAATTCCCAGAATTTTCTTCTAAAAAAGTCTTTGAAAATTGTTTAGAATCTTTCAACAGAATAAATGTTTTTGTTAGTCAAAAAACGGTTTCCTAAATGTTTGAAAAAGTGGCGGAATCGTTTTCCAGGTTATTTTTTTATTGGACGCAGTTGAAAAGTCTTTTAAAATGGAATGCAATCCTCCCATTCCGTGATTAAATTACAAATTAAACTGAACGTGCAATGATTCTTTCGTTAATTAAAGTAAAACACGTAGTGTTCCTTGAATTATCTTCAACCCGGATTTACAACCTTAAAAAATATCAAACCCTGAAACTTCCACCCAACGAATAAAACTACTAAAAATAATATCCTGTTCAATAAGAATAATTACTGACCAGGCTCGAGCCTTGGTAAATTAAATATTTTTATTCAATTTTGCCGTATAAACTGACGTTTATTTGTTTCTGGCCTGCCCATAAAAGTTGATGTTTTATAAACAATCGTTTAAAATTTTTATTCCGCTAGCGATTTAAAATTTTTATTCCGCTAGCGCTTTAAAAATGTCAAATCGCTTTAAAAATGTCAAGTAAATGTCAAAATTGAATAAACAGTTGTATTACACTTGCGGATTAAATTAATGTATTAACTCGCGGTATTAACGCGCTTGCGGCTACCGCCGCTCGCGCGTGTAAACGTACCGCTCATTAAACATTAATTTAATCCGCATGTATAATAAATAACTATTTTCAGTCTTGTTACTGAATGAATCAAGAGGTCAACGAGCAGAAAATGTCACTTGAACAGAAATGCCGTCTTGTTAAAAAAAAGCGCGTTTAACAGGCGTTACCAGCTTCTGTTTCATTAAATTTCTTGATGTTATCTTTCGTGGTCAGTTGTAATAAGTGGTTGGTAAATTAATAATTGTTTGCTTGCATTTTCGTAGAAGATCATTTCTGAAATTAATGCAAAAATTTAAACTAAACTGTTATTAGGTCATTTGTTTCTGAATTGTTTAAAAACCTTTTTATTTATTTAACTTGTTTTCTTTATAGTCTTAATTTTAATTTTAGTTGAAATTTTCCTCTTTGAACACTAAAGTTTCGTATTTCGTTTTATACTGAACATTTCTGAAAATCTTCTCACAATTACATTTTCTAAACATTTATTTCCTCGGTTTGGAATTTAAGTTCGTGTTTAAAAAACAGATTTTTACTTCATTGGCAACTTCAAAGATTCATATTATCTTAGTTTAGAAGTACAAACGTTGAAGTTTGGTTTTGTTTTTCCGAACGTAGCTTTTCAGAAATTAAATTGGATGCTCAGGTAACTCTAAAGAGGGATAATGCCGTTTTAAGTTAAATCAATTTTCGAAAATTTAAACCTTAAAAATAGAAGAAAACGTTGAAAGCCTTGAAAAACAAAATTTTCATAATTTCAGATTTGTTTATTTATTATAATTCGTGTTTACAAATTCAAATTTTTAAGTAGGCTAAAGAAAAATAAATAAATAAAAATATCTAAACCACTGGCAATGAAATCGTGCCAGGTACAGGTTGGCTTATTCACGTTACTATTTATACTAATAAAAATCTAATTTGAATAACATATGAAATTACATCACCTTTGCGATAGAAGAATGAACTAATTTAAAGGATAATTAACCGTGTTAAAGCTCTAATAAATAATTCACCAGTCACACATTAATGCGTTCGAAATAATTCACATACTCTGCTTTAACAAAAAACACAGTTTTCCTTGAATGTTTAATTAATAAGTCGCCGAATCGTACTAAATTCATGCAAATAGGGAAATTACTAACTATGAAAAAATTACGGAAATTAATGTTCTTTGTAATAAATATAAGAATATTATAATATATTCGAAGTTCAAAGCAAGGTGCAACGAATTGAAGGACAAATTCCAAATTTTTCTTTGTAATTAGTTAACGATATAAATATAAGTAGTAGTTATAAATAGGAAAATCTATAGTTAAGTTTACATTAACTTTAACAAAGAAAGGTACTTTAACAAAAAAAGGCGTGAAAAATTCCAACTGAATATGAATTCAAATAAAACAAAAAAAAAAACGTGAAGATTAAAAACAGACGTAAAAAGCAAGCACAAACACAAAAGTTCACTGAATTAGCAAACAATGAATATTTATCTCCATGAATTTTCTCAGTGATTTCATATTCGTTTCAGCAGAATTAAAATTCGTCACGGTCCAGTCTGCAAGGTTAAAACTCAAGATTCTGTAAACTTAATTTGAAAAATTGGACTGCAAATGTCAGATATTGCGGAACGGTTAATTAATCATTCGTAAATTATGCACTATTTGAAAAGTAACACTAACTATTCATTAAGTTAAAAAAATACCTTAAAAAAGTGGTACATATTAAATACGAGCCTAAACTTTATTTCTTGCATTAATTAATGTAAACTGGTATACTAACAAAGGACACTTTTAGAAATTAACTGTGCAAAATTGAAAGTAACTTCCTTCTTGAGTAATACTTCTGCTTTTGAAGTTGTTTTGTTTCATTTATAACTCATCGTTACTGTTTTCAGAATATTTGAAGATTAATTATTAGAATCCGTAAGATTAAGTAATTTTTTTTAAGTAAATAATCTTCAAAATAATAAAGTAGAAAACTATGAGATTTCCAAAGAAAACTCTTCATTTATAATAATTACAAAAAAATAACTCAATTAAATCGTAATTGAAGTACTTAAAGTAACTTTTCAGATGAAAAGTTTATAAAAGTTGTTGGAAGATCCGAGAGATTGTATGACTGAAAACTCAAAGCACCATTAACAAGGTGACCTTTTTTCAGTATCCCCTTGACAATAAGTACCAGTTGAACTTTCGTTAAGGAAATTTCGAAACAGTAGTTATTTAATAGTCGTCAGATCTGGCATTAAATCAAACTGGACATTAAAAGTTTATAATGCCTGAATGTGATAATCGTGACTGACACTTGAAATATTAGACACTTAAGTATTAGATATGAAAAGTTTAAAAAATCGTAGATTAAATTAAAAAATTAATTCTAGTTAAAATTTTAGTTTTGGAATGATTTATGTAAAGTAAAGTAAAGTCTAAGTTTAGTCAGGCCTAAAATGAAAATGTTAACTATTTAACTCCTCATAGGTTATTGTTATTATAGAATTTAATTTTTTTTCGTACAAGTTACATTTATTAGACTCACACATTTTCTATGATTTGAAGAAACAATAAAGAACTTGTGAAAATATTTGTCGTCCTTTAAAAATCCTGAAACACTGTAAAGATTTCATGATCTTTTTATTAACTTTTTTTATTCTGTGAAAATGCCAATAACGCCTGCATCTTTACAAAGAAATATTTAAGATAATTTCAAAAGAAGTTCAAAAATTCTTAGCTTTTTGCAAAAGCAGTCTTCAAGATGGCACCGAAACATTAAATAAGGAATTAGAGCGAACTTTGCAAGAGTTTCCTAAAATAATTTTCATTTGTAAAAACAAAAAAGGAACGAATTTTTCAGTATCACAAATTATAAAATATTTTAAAGTTTGTCGTTAGCAAATTTTGCAGTTTTCAGCTTCGAAATTCAATCTGTCGAATTTTATGGAAGTTTTCAAGATGGTTCATTCGAAAATATGTCGACCATTGTAAAAGTTTCAATAAGCGATTTCTGGTATTTACTAGACATTTTCTCTGGTTTAAAAAAAACATAGATTTTTAATTTAAAGTACATATTTTCAAGTTTTCTCAATATCGTTAGAATCCTTAAATTTATGCAGAAGTTTTTCTACAAAATTTAGTATTTAAGAAAATCAAAGTTTCAGCTATAAGATATTTTCTTTCAGACTGAAAAGTTTTTGAAGAAAATAATGCAGTCAAGATCTTTCTAAAATGTTGTTTAACGTTCTAACATTTCTTGTTGAAGCTGCAGACTTTACACATGCTGAAAATGAAGCAGAAAATTCCCAGATTTTTCTTGGCATTTTGAATTTACTTGATCCTTCAAAATTATCAAATTATCATTAATAGATATTTTGGATATTTCTAGTTTTAAATTTTTTTTTGTGCGTTGGAAAAATATAATTCAAGGAGTTTTGTTTTGTTTTATGGGATTGAAAACATCTAAAAAATTTTAATTTTTGTTTTTTCAAAGCATATAAGAGATTGAATGTGACTTTAAATAAATTAAGAAACTAAACCTAACGGACTGAAAGGCTGACGACCGAGTAGCAAAGAAAGCAAATGAGTAAAAACGAAACCCAAAGTGAAAACATAACAAAGATAGAGAAACAGATAAAACTTGTACTGGCGACATGGAACATTAGAGGCTGTAACGCAGAAGGAATACTAAAACATTTAATAAAGGAAATGGAAAAATATAAGATCGACTTAATTGGCCACCAAGAAACTAAGCAAAGGGGAGGAGTTGAAACAATGGATATAGGAGACTATACTTTCTTAAACAGTGGCAGCCAAAGCAGAATTTTCGGAACGGGTTTTCTGATAAACAAAAAAGTTAAATAAACTGTAATAGATTTGAAAGGCATTACAGACCGAATGTGGGGGCCAGGGTGGCGCAGTGGTAAGAGCGTCAGGCTAGCGTTACGCTAGTCCCCGGTTCGAATCTCGCTGGGTGCAAGATCGGTATTGAGCCCTGGTGACCGACCATTCGTCGTTGGGCACCGAATTAACAGGCCTACGAGGTAGAGTAACAAGGTTCTATACGTACACACACATACACTATACACATGGTGCTGTATGTAGGCAAAAAACGGAGCACTAATCACGTAACTCGCAGAGCGGGCCGGATTGTGCATTTCACGCGTCAGACCACATACGCTAACGCACCAGCCTCAACATCGAAAGTTATAAGAGGTTAACGATTACACAAACAAACAGAATGTACTATCTACGACTTAGAGGGAAGTACAGGAAAATAACTTTATTAAATGTCCATGCGCCAACAGAGGAAAAGGAGGAAGACGAAAGATAATTTATGAGGGAATACCAAAATATGACCTGAAACTAGTGATGAGAGATTTTAATGCGAAGCAAACACACCGATGGCAATGAGAATGGCAGAAACTTAACAGACTTTGCTACAGGAAGAGATATAAAAATCAAAAGCACATATTTTGAACACAAAAATATTCACAAAGAAACGTGGATTTCACCAGATGGAAATACTATAAACCAAATCAACCTCGTCCTAATTGAAAGAAAATATGAGAAGAACATTACAGATATCTGAGTGTATAGAGGAGCAGACGCAGACACGAATGGACCATTTCCTTCTGAAAATTAACCTCAAAATGGCAATACCTAAAATAGAAAATCAGAGGAGAGGAAGAGACAAAACTGTTAGAGTTGATGATATAGGAGAAAGAGGAGTAAGAGAGCAATACGCCAATACGAAAGCGAAATAAACAAGAGATTAGACACAGAAGTACCGAATCAGAATACTGAAAAAAGAAATGGGAAAATATACTGGAAGTCATATACGCAACAACCAAAACCTTTGCAAAGAAAAAGAAAACAACCAACAAAGAATGGTACTATGAAGAGTGCAATAACGCAGTAATAGAAAGGCCAAAGCGAGAACGGAAATGTTACAGAAGCAAACAGACGAAACTAAAGAAAAATACAAGGATAAACGGAAAATAGCGAAAACTGTATGCCGATCGAAGAAAAGAAGATACAAACTAGATAGAATAGAACAACTGAAGAGAATTTCAAAAATAAGGAAATGAGGAACTTCTAAAGAAGTAAAAAAGGATACCAACCAAGGACAAATTTTATTAGAGACGAAGACAGAAATTTCATAGGAAAAATATCAAAAATTACTCGGAGGTGGACAGAATACTTTGAGGAAATCTTAAGTGTGACAAAGGAGGAATAAATAGCAGACGTTGAGATAGATAATGAGAGACAAGTTGATATACAGGCACCTGCAGTAGAACAAATATAGAGAATTATAAAAAAACCTAAAGAATAATAAAAGCCCGGGTAAAGATGGCATACGAGCTGAACTTATTAAATACGGAGGAGAGAAATTGCATCAAAGAATAAGCGCGATAATACAAAAGATCGGGGAAACCGAAGAAATGCCAAAGAAATGGATCGAGGCAATCCTGTGCCCAATTTTTAAAGAAGGCGCGAAGACTTTGTGTAACAACTATAGGGGAATTGCTTCGCTAGATGTGGCCTATAAAATCTTAGCAACTTGTATTAAGGAAATGATAAGTGAATATTCGGAAAAAGTACTCGGAGAATACCAGGGCGGCTTCAGAAGCAAGGTCAGTAACCGACCAGATCTTCACGCTCATGCAGATACAAACAACATGTTATGAACGTAAAATAGACCTACATATACTCTATATCGACTTTAGGCAAGCCTACGATACGATCAACAGACACCAAATGTATAGGGCAATGGCAGAACTAGGAATTTCAAGAAAACTAATGAACCTGACATAGATGACCTTGAATATAACAATAAACAAAGTGAAAGTGCACGGAGAAATATCAGAAAGATTCCATATAAATAATGGATTAAGACAGGACGACCCCATCTCCATCTATTTAACTTGGTTTTATAAAGGATAGTAGTAGATAGTAACAACACCAAAGGTACTATATAACACCGGTCACATCAATGCATAGGGTACGCGGATGACGTTACCCTTATTCCAAGAACACGAAACGAATTGCAATAAATAGCAAGAAAACTGGAAGCTGCGGCGAGAAATAAGAGTCTACGAATAAAAGAACAAAATACTAAAAACAAGTTCATGGGAGATGGAAAAGGAAGAACCAAAGCGCCTCTTAAAATTAAGTTAAACACAGGGCAAGAGTACAGCTTCGAAGAAGTAGACCACTTCAAGAAACGATAGTGACAAATAATAGCGACGAACGCACAGAAATCGAAGGAAATAGAAGTGCGGCATCATTAAACGAAATGCTAAGATCAAAAAGTGTATCGCGAAGGACTAAAATAAGAATATACCAAACAGTTATAAAACCGACAGTGATCTATACGAGTGAGACGTGAACAATTGAAACTGTGCATCTGGGAGAGGAACATATTAAGGCGGATATTATACGGAGGAAAAAGTAACGGTGACATATGGGACCGAATAACTAACCAAGAAGTGATGAACCTGTTTAAAGACGCAAATACTGTAGGAGTAGTCAAAGGAAGACGAATAGGATGGTTAGGACACATCGCGAGGATGACAGAAGACCGAATGCCAAGGAAGCTGCTGGAGTCCGCACCTAATGCAACCAGGAAAAAAGGAAGTCCTCGAACTAAATGGAAGGGAGTTGTCGAGCAGGATCTAAAAAGCCTGGGAACTAACAATTGGAAGGAAACAGCACAGAATAGAAGGAAGTGGAAAGCAAGAGTGAAGCAAACCAAGGGTGATGAGTTTACAAGGCCCGTAGAGCTGATTTATTATATATTGTTATGTATAACAATAACTGTTAGAATGATGTATGCAAAATTGTCCTGTCACTGTCAAAATAAACTCTTCGGAGCCCTAAGTAGCCCTACGAAGTCCTTTCAAAACCCCACGAAGCAACCACGTTGGGCGCCAATTATTGTTATGCTCTTCCACTTAAAAGAATTACATACAATTTTTAATTATTCTTCCGGCTAGCTCAATAATAAGATTTAATTAATTTCTTTCAGAATCTCCTAAATCAAGGTCTTTAAAGGGTTCCCTTTGACGAATTTCAAAATTTATAAAAATTCACCAAGATAAAATTTTAAAAAATATAACACCTTTCAAAATTATGATAAACTTTTACAAAGAAATAACAATAAATAATTCTAATAACAAACTAAACAATTTTCTAAAAATTAAAAATATAAACTACCTTTTTTTTTTAAAAAACAACTTGAACAAACAACACTCCCTGGCTTGACTTCTAATGTATCCAACTGTTGAACCAACCTTTTCACAATGAAAGACTTTCCCCTTTGACTCCAACTCCACCAACCTGACTGCAACTCCACCAACCTTACTGCAACTTCACCAATAACACAATTTCCTTCTTTCGATTTTATTTATATTTGTGTAATATCCAAATTTTTATATAAACTTCTTCAAAAATAATAATTTTTATTCCAAATAAACTTTTATTAAATTAAAATTCCAAATTATTTTGATATAATATAACTTCTTTTCAATCTTTATTTGTTTACAATTTGTTTTCAGAATATTCTTTTGGTACTTTAATACGTTTTCAAGAGTTTTTAAAAAAACTCAACTTACGTTTTTCCAAAAAAATATCCAACTGTTTGTTTTTTATTTGTTACCCTAGTTTCTTAAATTTTAACACTCTACAAAATTATTTTTATGACATATTTACAAAATTACTATCTAGATTCTATCCTACTTATTTACAATATTCATTTTCTAACTTATAACTATTTACAATTTTATTTACACTAAATTTTCATACTTTCAAAAGGTGTTCATTCACTTTATCCAAATTCAATTAAAACAATATCACCTCAATATAAACCTAACTTTATGCAAATGTTTGAAATGCTTTGAGGTTTGAAGTACTGTTAAAATGCGAAAACTGATCGCCAAAAATTCCAAAACCATAAGTAAAACGTAAAAACAACATACAAAATTCTAACTTTTTCTAAAAGCATGGACATTTAAAAATTTTAAGACTCAAAATAGGCGTCTCAAGGAATTCTTAGTTTGGGATTGAAAGACTGAATATGGAATTAAAGGACTATTAAAAAAATATTTGCAAGAGTTTTCCGATGTCACCGCAGCTTCTTCTTGTATTACCAACAGCATCAAAATTTGAAACTTTCGGTATCAGCATTCAAGTTCTGAAATTTTTATTAATATATTAATAATTGAAGCTTACTTCAACATATTTCTAATGCTCAAAAACTTTTTATCTATTGGAAAAGTACATTTTAATGGTTGATGATTTGACTCTCAAAAAACCCAAGCTTTGTTTAATGGGTTTAGAAGTATTCGAGAGTTTGGCAAAAAAAAATAAAGATACTGGCAACATTGTGCATGAACCGACAACGTTACAACCTCCCCCTTCACACGGCAGTTAGAGTAACCCCTGCCGTAGACTCAGCACAAGTTTGAACATGCCACAAGACCTTTTTAGAAGGCCGAGAAGAAGGGGACGAACTTCGTGCGGCAAGACCTTCAACCCCAAAAACGAACGACAATGTGGAAAGAGTGAGGACTTTTTCGATGCCAAACCGTCGATTGATGTTGAGAATAAATAATCAGTGGTGAGTTAAATTTGAACCGGTTGGCCGTCCATCAGATTTTAATACAGGATTTGGACATGAGAAAAGTTTGCGCTAAGATGGTTCCAAATAACCTCACGACTGACAAGAATGCCAATCGGAGGGATGTGTGTCTTGTGTACCGCCTTGGGAGAGAGCCAGAATTATTCAGTTATGTGGTCACAAGATTTTTGAGTAGGAACCCGAGACAGAACGTCAAAGTTAAGAGTGGCACACTGCAAACTCTCTCCGTCCCAAGAAAGCGAGAATCGAAAATCAAATTGATGCTGGAATTTGTGCCACCAGGATAAACTGCCAATCAAACTTTTTATCGGAAAGTTCTTGAAAGGCTCAGGAAGAAGGTGGTAGTACTTTGGATAATATCCAGAACAACATAACCGACGAGTTGAAAGGTATTCCAGCAAAAGCCTTACAAGACTGCTACGAACATTGGAAAAACGCCTCCATCGGTGTGTAGCTGCCCAAGGGAACCACTTTGAAGAGATAACCTTGATTTGTAAATAGAATAAAATTCATGGTTAAAAGAAAATCAGTCTTATATTTTTCTGCCAAACCTCGTATAAAGCAACGTACATTTTTTGTGATTATACAGAAACGTCATGAAAAACAAACACTTTCGAAATTTTCGTATACTTATGGCCGATCTCACCGACAATACTTATCACTAAAGCTTAGCTAAGTAGTTCTTAAAATAAAGTTGTTCTTAAATTTGTGTTTTGTCTCACCAAGCGAGTTAAGTCGCGACTTAGACAAAGTCTAGTTCGATTTCTGCCACTAAAGCGGCAAAAGGCTTTTACATTGGTTAGCACGTTCGAAATCGATAAACTGAAGTACGGCTTCATACAAATGGGGATATGACCATTTTTTGACTTTTAATTGACAGAACGCGGCGACTTACACGTTATAGGTTAAGTACTGTTTTAAGTCACCGAAATTTGTAACTTATATTTAAGACGTTTTTAGAGACATAAGTAAGACTTGCAGAAATAATAAATCGTTGTCCATGTCTATTTTTTGAAGTTCCACTACTTTTTACTGACAGAACGCGGCAACTTATAGGTTAAGTAGCGTTTTAAGTCACCGAAATTGATAACTTATATTTAGGACGTTTTTAGAGACATAAGTAAGACTTAAATTAACGGTGAGACCGCATAAGTATGTCTTAAGCAACTTAAGTCTTTCTTAAATTTTAAGAACGCTCGGTGAGATCGGCCATTAATGATAGAACGTCCAAACGACTCAACTGGATGGATTGTCTTATAGAGCTTGTACTTTGTATTAGAATTTTTACTTGCACTGTTTAATTTAACAGATTTGATGTAGTATTCTACTTCATTTTATATATTAAGTTATGGGTGTTATACTGTCAAAACATCTACCGATTGTAGGTAACACATAAATAAACTAAAAAAAATAATTAAGTAAAATAATAAATAATATCTCTACGTCTATGAGAAAACGCTGTGTACCTACTGCAGGAAGATGTAAAGTCCTACCGTCAGGACAGTTACAATTTAAGATTGCGCCCTTCTAGCAGGGCAGATAGATTGTCATGTTCAATTATCCTTCTGGAAGATGCTTAGACACTCTTATCATTAAGTTACCAAAAGCCTATTTGGCGAATAAATTTTTTATATTGACAAACTTTTATAAATTAATAATTCCAGATTTATAACCTAACATGTACCTAATGCTTATAAAAGAAACTTCGAGATTGCAACACAGTATTAGGTACTTTAGTTTTATGGTTTAATAACTTCAGCTAAAATCTGAAATTGCAAAATGTAATCTTTATTTAAATTTCTGCAGAACTTTAAGTAGAAATAGGCGTTATTGAGATTTTTTCATTATTGGCATAATAATAATTAGTGAATTTTAATTATTTATTATTATAGAAATAAAATAAAACGTTAAATTCAAGACAGACAAATCTTTCCAGAAACCCCCTAACTTAGCATAAGATTATCAACTTGTAGTCAGTTGATCCATATTACTGAAAAATATATTAACATTTTTCAAAGAGGTTTTTAAATAATATTTAAATCTTGCTAAACTCGAACTGTTCATGAGAAAGTAAATCACTGAGATTCTATGGCATGTATGATATTTTTCCAAAAAATTAATATAAACTACTTACTTCTAAAAAATTTAATTATTTTTGAAATAATAATTTCACATTGTTGTTAAATTAATTTATAAGGCACCAAATCTGCCCATGTTTGCCTTTCAAAGTAATTGTTAGATACCCAGAGAGTTAGGTTCGCCTTCAGCCTTTTTCATGAAAAATGCAAATGTAATTTACGAAAACAACCGTAAAAAAATAATTTAATATCTGCTGCAAATAAAAATTTTAAAACAGTCACTTAAAAAATATGAGAGCTTTGCCACGTAGATGTTGACAAACCCTACATATCATTCGGCTTATTCATTAATTACTAAAGTCGGAACTATTAGATTGTTCACTTAAAAATTAATAACAATCCAGCTAGAAAAGGAGATAAAAATAAAAACATCAAAAGTTGCTAATCCCAAAGTTGTGACCTAAATACTAGCACAGCTAATCACCAGCGCCAACTTTCTTCGTTGCAAAATGCAATCAAAGTAGCAATCTTCACTGATTAACTATAAAATTTGCCATAACAAACCTACGATTCTCATTTATCATCATTTTTTTATAACCGATATCATACCAAAAGGTAAAAATCTTAATGCATTTCCGCATTTATCATCTGCTCCTCCTACGTACAAGATGAGCACTTAAAAAACATTACATAACTTTAGATCTTGATTGATTAATCGTAAAATCTACCCGTAACATAACCAAAATCAATAAATACGGCCATAAAACTCGTGTTATCGATATTTTTGTTTTTGCTTCCAGGCTACTCATGGAGAAAGGATCGTCTCTTCCTTGGAACGAGGTTCTTTTCCAGGCGATAGGTGAAAGCAGGCTGGATGGCAACGCAATGAGGGAATATTTCCGACCTTTGGAGGAATGGCTCAGAAATGAAAATTTGAGAACGCAGGAATACGTGGGTTGGGTTTATGACGGGGATTATTGCAAACAAAGTATCGAAACGGCGGGACTTCAAGTTTACGGCGGTTTTTATAACGGAGGATTTAATTTAATCGGTTCTGTTTGTGTTTTAGTTATAACATTATGTGCCAGTATTAGCTCGCATGTTTTTGTTTCGTAAGTCTGTGTTGTTTTCTAAATAATTAGTTTGTTGGTTATCATTAAGAATAAGAACTGGCTCTTTAGTTTTGTAATAATCGAAACCTGTTTTGTGTATTTTGAAACTTTGATTATTCATACTTGGCTCTTTACTATTTTTAGATTTGAAATCTACGTACCCAAAACTAAAAACTCTGCTGAATTTTCTATTTTTAAATTTTCTTTTATTTTCAAAATTACAAAATCTGCCAAAATTTCCAACTGAAAAAGAAACATTCTTTCGGGATTTCATGATATTGATTTATTTTAAAATTTTGAAAACTAGTTTTAGCTTTAATTCTTTTTTCATTTTAAAAACTACATTTTTTTAAATTTTATTTCCAAAACTTCAAAGTTTACTGCTGCTTCCAAACGAAACTAGAATGTAATGTGAAGTCATCGAAGTTTCTCTGAGAATTTCAGAATTTTGAAAGAATTCAAAATGTTTCATAATCTCTTATTTTGAAATTTTAGGAATTTCGGTTTGCTTTTACTATTTTTAGATTTGAAGTTTTATAATGCTTTATTTTGAAATTTTGGGAGTCCAGTTTACTTCTGCTATTTTTAAATTTGAAGTCCTTATTTCGAAAACTGCCAAATCTGCCGAAACTTCCAAATGAAAACAGGATTTAGTTTGAAAGTATCGATTTTTTTTTAATTTCATGCTTTTGAAGGAAGACAAACGATTTTATATTTTTTATAAAAATTATTAACTGCTTTATAGTTACATATCTAAAAATTGCAGGGGCTTACAATTGTCGCGATAGTTGGAGATTAAAACACTTTGAACTTTTTTAAAGTTAGAAGCTTAATTTAACTAATTTCTCAGACCAAAATTATTTTCCAGCTTTATTGTCAATATTTCAGGTATTAGATCAATTCACAAATTAAATGTCAAAACAATTTTTGCAAAAGCTTCCTAAAATTGCTTTCCTATTTTTGTTTACAATAACAACAAATAAATTTGGAGTTTGTATTTTAAAAATTTTCGAAAACTGGTTTTCAACATCTTTCGGTCGTAAATGTTTTAGAACCAAAGAAAAATAACAGAAACAGAACAGAAAAGGTAGGACTTCTCTGTAGCCAAAAAAAAGTTGAGGATCAAAAATCCCAAAAACCCAATATTTCCATGAATCAAAATTTCATACTTAAACTTAGAAAAATTTCAGATTTTATTAATGAATTATTGTTTAACGATACGTTCTGTATACATTTTAAAGATGTTCCAAAGTTCTAAACTTTATATTCAAAGATAAAGTTATTCTTAACAGTTTTCCTTTTGAGATTTGCCTTTAAATTTTTTCAATGTCAAGAATTTTAATCTGAAAACGACTACGGTAGCCGCTCGGCTATGTGAATACCCGCTTGTGTTAACATTTCGATTCTATGAACAAGCAAACTTTAATATTATAGGTTCAAGAAAAGCAATATTTTTGTATCCATGACATTTGACAATTGAAACTCTAAGAACCAAAATTTCCCAAAATTTACTCGATGCCAGTTTAATTAAGATACGGTTTCTGTAGGATTTACAAGGATATTCGAAACATTTCGAAATATCCACCACGTTCATTATTTTAATATCAACAACTCGTTTTTGTTTGTGGCACAGCCATGTGAGATAATTTACAAAAATTAACACGTTTCACTTTCGTACAAGATTTGTAATTATGCGCAATTTCGAGCCACAATAACAGATTTTGAAATAAGTAATAGTTCATGGCCTACTATTCTTATGTGGTATAAAACTTTATATTTCATGGTCTACTAAGTCGAAAATTGTTTGGTCTAGAAATTCCGAAAGAAAAATTAAACAACACCTCGATTATACCGGAAGTTCGCATTCTGTCTGCATATTTTAATAACAATAAAAACAACTTACATAACCACCTGCGTGTGAAATAATGATAAATGAAAATACATTTAGAAAAAAGTTAACAATCAAATAGGAAGTTTATTCTTAATTATTTTTCCCTTCGATCGGCCTGTGTTAGATCGAATTATTATTATTTTAGACATAAGACTTTTTAACTGTCGATTTTAATTTAGATTCAATTAATCTTACGTAATTTAAGCAAACATGTTTAATGTAAGTGTTCAGTTCGAGAAGAAGTCATAATTACGTGAGTTTTAGTTGAATAAACCAGTTTTAAAAGTGTACCTAATTTTAATAAAGCCCCCTAAAAATATACACCTTGCACAACGTTCAATTTCTCTCACAATAAACTTTCTTTTAGTATGCAGTATGTAATTCGACACCATGCAACCTTAAAAAATTCGCTCGTTAAATGCATTATAAAGCTTTCACATCGCAATGTGCACACACGTCAATGGTTCATGCCTTCCAACATGAAAAGATGAAACTATTATCGTATCGTCGTCCGCAACAAATACAAGAAGTTACACAATCTCTTCTGTCATTTAATATTCTCTCATGACGCTGACGTTTAAACGATGATTTTCATTCTCTCAATGAACAAACCGCCCATTATCCTCATTATAAATATTATAATGTTGTGAGATCGAAGTGAAAAATCTCGGAGTTTCTACGCACACGGGAATGATGCGTGTTTTGTAACTAAAATGTTATTGTAACACGCATTCTAATTTCATACGTAAAGCAGAATGTTTCTCTTCAGATTATAACAAGAAGTAGATTTAAGGTTTTGCGGTATTATTGCACAGCGAAGACCTTGCTAAGCTCATTGGAAAATTACATGATATGGTTTTTACACACGTTGCGTGAGGCTTAATTTTAGTAAAGGCTTCGCTTTCTACAGTGCTCTAGGACGAATTTAGTTTTTGTTTGTAAATATATCCGGATAGGTAGTTTGTTGTTAAGTAATCGGGGAATCTTCTGAAGATCAACTTAGTACGTAAGGATTACAAAAATGGTTATTTAATGAGGTAAAACAGGAAAGCACTTGGATAAAATAAACAATTTCAGTTCTGATTATATTGAATTACAAATTAGAATTATAAGAAATTTCTCAAATTTTTTTCCTTTAAATTTAGGCTTGAGTTTTGATCAAATCCACAATCTCTAGAGAAATTAGCGGAACAACTCATTTTCCAACAACAGATTAAGTTACTGAACATCATTGTTTATCTCTTATCTTCAAATTAACAAATGTCGACTTTTGCTAATATTATTTGAGTATATCTTAATTAAAACTCTTCAAGGCAGCCAAATTTCGTCTTCACAAGAACAAGGCCGATTACACAACAAGCCTGGATCTATAAAGAAGAAAGAAGGGGATTTTCAATAAGCTTACAATATACCACATTTATTTTAACATTTATAAAATCCTGAAATTCAGTGTTTCAACAACCCAGAAATCATCAAAAGAAGGCTCATTCAAAATCACAAATAAAAAGTTACGAAATTACACTTGGAAGCATGAATCTCAAAACACTTTTATTAAGTCTAGATTTTGCAAGTTTGTTCAAAGTACATATTTCCTTTAACCAACATTTCAAGCTGTAACTTCAGATACTACAACTATCCACAAAGAGTCGTTGGAACTATGTGTTGGAGATTCCTTATTTATAAGAATTGTTAAGATTTTTTAATACATTAAATTTGGAGTTTTTGAAGGCAAAAATTACAATAAACCTAAAGAAAGTTTTCTTATTAAAGTATTTCTATATTTGGATTGCCCAAGCAATGGATCACCCCCATTGCCACGTACTGTTTAGGTTTACCTATGCGGCCCGGCCTGTATGCGAAAGGAACATAGAAACTCATTTACACACACCAGTTTCAGTGTAAAGTTATTTTCTGTGCCTATTTTCGCACATTTTTTGTAAGACTTCGAGAAGTGCAAGTTAATAAAAAATTTCTCAAATTAAAAATGACACGAATTCAAATGCTACGTGAGATTGCTATAGTACACCTTAAGAGTGAAGAACCACATCAAATCATACAAGCTGCAAGGAATAAATCTACATTTCACACCCAAAATTGAAATTAGAAAATTTCAAGATTTGTTAATCAAGGAATTTTCCGTCGTTTATATACGTATATGTACACAAACAGATTTGTCTAATGGATTTCAAAAGTATTCCAAATAATTGTAAATTTTATAGTCAGAGATAACTGCTTAAATTATAGTTAAATGGTTTTTAGAATTTTTCGGATTTTTTAAACCCAAATCCGACATTTTAGAAAAGAACACTAAATCACTGATTTAAATACGTTCAGAATCTCGAAGATCTTCAAAATCTTAATCTTCTTTGGACTTCCTTAGATAGCATTTAGGATTAATTTAGTGTTTGAATATTCAAAACTAAATTTGAAAAATCGCAAAATATTCAAAAGTTCTGAAAATCTTGAAATTCCAATTTTTAAACGGTTTGTTCTTAGTAAGTTCAAATCAGCACTAGAATAAATTATTATTTCAAAAAATATTTGGAA
This sequence comes from Melanotus villosus, assembly GCA_963082815.1. Lineage (NCBI taxonomy): Eukaryota > Metazoa > Arthropoda > Insecta > Coleoptera > Elateridae > Melanotus > Melanotus villosus. The sequence continues at coordinate 56,659,850 of OY720418.1, read as the reverse complement.
AAAATGTGCTAAAAGTAAAAATTTCTAACTGAAAACGTAATATTTTCCAAAAATAAAGTAATCCAAACAAAGTATGTTAGAAAAACATATTAATTTAAATCTAAAGCTTCAAAATTAACAGAAGAGAATATGAAGAATTCCAGCAAATCAAGCAACAATTTACTATTACATTTCCATTAAACAAATGTGCTTCGAAAATGTGTTGAAAGGAAAATTAAATCCTCATATTAATATTAAATAATTCATGATTACGGTGACGGCGCCAGGCAAATCCAACCGTTCTACTTCGTTACGCTCTACCAACACGAAACAACTTAAATAACATGGAAAAACCAGTCACAAAATCTCACAGACTTAATTAAATTATGAACAAGAAAATTATCATCCAGGAATTAAAAACTTATATTATACAATAAAAGCATAAAAATTAGAGTGCAACAAGTCCTTAGCGGTATACTTAATGCTTGCACATTTAATTAGATGATCCACTTAGAGAAGAAAATTAAGTAAAACCGTGATTCCGGTGTGATAACATAACTACATAATATTACTACATAATTGCGTTACTTTAAATAGTACAAATACCGCTTGAGAAAGTAATTTCTCTCTTTCGCTTGACACATCGGTGAATATTTTAAATGATTACTGTATGTACGACTTTGCTTGAAGGAGGAACCGGTAATAAATAATGTTATTAGTGTAAAAGTATTATTTAGACAAAGTAGGAAGTAGCACGACGGTGTTTCATCGCCTGTTTTGTCGGATAATGACTCTGTTTACTGTTTTTGTTGAAAGCTGATGATGATCTACTTTTTATCCTTATTAGTGATGAGCATCCAATTTTCGTTAATTAAGTTTTTTAATTTGTTTAATGATAACGAATATATAAATAAATGTTACTGAAAGAATGTTGATATTAACAGTGATCAATAAAATTTCTGTAATAAACCATGCTTTAAAACCTATGTCGTGAATTCACCCCTAAAGCCAACTATATCAGAATAACATTTTGGTGTTATGCCGTAGGACGTTCATGAAGGCAGACTTATCTTTTACGCTTCACATCAAGGTTTAGTGAATAAAAATGTTTCGTGTCGCTAACTGATTAATCGTTAAACTTCGACGTGAAAAGAGTCGTGAGAAAAATCGTTAAGCTAACCTGAGCACATCAGTATGACAGTTGTTTTTAGTGGTAAGATTCAAAATACAATCCTGAAAAACCTAAATGTTAAAATAGGATCAAAAATAATTGTATTAATTAAAAAATATTGCAAATGAAAAATGAAGTTTTAGGATTTGCAAGTTAGATATGCCAAAATTTAGTTTTTTGAAAACAAAATACAACACGATGCCCTTTTTCTGATACGTGGTAAAACTGGCACAATAAAAATCCCCTCTAAGATGGATCCGCTAGATTCGGCAAAATTCAAACCGGATGGTGTCAATGAACATGGCAGTTGAGGCACATTGAAATTTCTGGCACTCGCAAACCTGAATTTAACTCAACCAACAAACAAACCTGTGCGAAGTTCAGCAGTTGTTCTTCCACTTAATCCTATGATATGAAAACATATATTAAACGATTTTCTTGCTTCTAAATCTAAAGCCTCCAATATATTAAATACCTCAATCGTTTCAAAAATGTACAGTTTTCAAACATTTGGAATTTCTTTTGCTCTTAAAAACCTATTATTTACGAGGATTGTTCAATACAAACACATTTAGAGGCTGTAAAGCAATTTTTATTCAATGAATTTAAAATAAATCTCCATTAACATTAAGGCATGAGTCCTACAGCAAACTCTACCTCAGCCTCCGAATTAAACCACCGCCCTTTTAGCTATTGTTTTAATGGGCCAAACACATGAAAATTGCACGGGAACAAGTCGGGACTGTAAGGTGGATGTTGGAAGTCTTCCCAACGCATACGAGCAAGTAGATCTTGAGGCGTTCGGGCTACATGGGGACGAAGATTATCATGCAGAAGGAAGACAGAGACACAGTTTGTGAGGTTCCCGGGACCTGCTTGATGCTGGCACGCAAAGAGTTTAAGGTGTCTGCATATCGTTCAGCATTGATGTTAACACCAGGTTCTTTAAAATCTAAGAGCAGTACGCCTTGGTAATCAAAAAATACGGTCACCATTACTTTTCTTGCTGAAGGTTGAGACCGACATTTTTTGGTCTTCGGAGATTCTGCATGCTTCCACTGCATACTCTGGCGTTTAGATTCTGGTTCGTAGTGATAACACCAAGACATATCACCGGCAATAATTTGTTGTAAAAAGGCATTACCTTGTTATTGATAGCGTATCAAATGCTGTGGTGATAAGGCCGCCCGCAAATTCTTCTGCTCATCAGTAAACAGTAAATCGTGGAATCGACTGAGCAGCAAGTTTGTGATAGCCAAGGCTATAATACAGTAAAACGTCTATTTTCAGCTGTAACCTCTAAAAATGGCCAGTTTTCAAATTCTAAAACCAATTATACGGGGATACCCGTACTACTGACGCTCCTAATAGCGGCGCCCCCCATAAAATGGTCACGGCCACTTCGACGAAAAGTTTCTTGGAAAAATTACCTGCAATTTTACCTCTCATTGCCGGCCAAAAATTATGTACAATGCAAATGCAACAATCATTAAAAGGGATTTCCGAGTCAGTGGCGCATTATGGCATTCAGAGGCCCCAGGCGCTACTTTAATTTGAGGCCCTTTTATAAGTGGGGATAAAAAATCAGTAAAACAAAGATATTTTTAGTAGGCACTTATACAATATGCACGTATAATATAATGAACAAACGCAAAAGCAAAAATATTAAACAATTTTTGATTTCAGTTTGTTGAATTAGCGTTTAGGAATTTTCGCACTGAAATGAGACGCAGGAGCAATCACATCAGCTCCGGGGCGAAACTAGACCATTTCAGGGTTAGCGCCCCCTCTTCACCACTGATTGTAAAAAGGAAAGCTAGTGCTTTTTGGAAATTTAATTTTATTTTTGATATCTCTCTTCTAATTATTGTAGAAGTACTAAATACAAACAATAAAAATTGAAATTAATAAGTAGAGGATATTATGAGTAGTAGGTAGTTATTATGAAACTTGAAACTGTTGCAAAATTGGATCATTTTAATGATTTATTTTGGGGTTTCCAGTCTCGAGGTAGCTAATAGCTTTGATAACGCTTAGACACATTTTTGGTAGACTTTCTAAGAATAATATAACTGCATACTGCTTGTGTATTTGTGTTGAGCCTTATTATAAGTTAATGTTCTTTATTTAACTTTGTTCCCAAAAAAAATTTGCACCCCCTCTATATTACAGTTCTGGTTTCGCCCCTGCATCAGCTGTTTTCAATGACAACTGAAAACAGCTGGACACGTTATTCATTTTTAGAATTTTCTCTTATTAAGTATAACTACAGTATACAGTTAATTTTCAGTTAAATTTTGGGGCCCCTAAATCTCGGGGCCCCAGGCGGGCGCCTGTAGCGCCTAATGGATAATGCGCCACTGTTCCGAGTAAAAGCTTATTAGTATTCAAAACCCTATTAGTATTTAAAACCGTATTTAAGCTTTTATTGTACATAATATTTGGAATTGGTTTATATTCAACTGTGCTGTTATTACAATCATCATGTTGCTAAAAATAAAACGTTTGTCTCTTAAAGAGAAAATTGATATTATCGTGGAAAGTGAAAAGTTCAGTGCCAGTGCTAGCAAGTTGGTTGAAAAGTTTGGTGTTGGAAGGGCACAAGTTAACGAAATTATAAAAAAACAAATCCCACTTAAAAAAGCTCTTTGAAGAAGGTTTCAATACAGGGCAAAAGAGAAAACTGAAGGATTAGCTATTGACCAAGCAGTTTACAATTGGTTCTGTAAAACCAGAAATAAAAACATCCCCATTTCTGAACCTTTAATAAAAGAAAAAGCCTTGAAAGCAGCCGAAAACTTAAAAATGATGAGTTTTAAAGCCAAATGTCTTGAAAAATTTTGTTAAAGATGCTGACTTGAACAGTGTTGAAGCTTGGAAAGCACAGTTTCAAGTAATATTGAAGGAACATTCACCAAAAAATGTGTACAATGCTGACGAAGCCGGACTTTTTCACCTTCCAATGCCAACAAAACGTTCGCTCTAAAAAGCGATAAATGTGCCGGTAAAAAAACTGCAAAACAACGATTGACAATTCTACTTTGTGCAAATATGGAAGGAAAATCCGTTAATCATTGGGAAAAGTAAAAGCCCTCGATGATTTAAACTCTTTAAAGGAACCCTTATTCACAAACTGCCCCTAAAAAAGCTTGGATTACAACAGCGATTATGACTTCGTGGTTAAAAAAATTTGACGAAAAAATAAGAATACAAAATAGAAAAGTCTTATTATTTCTGGATAACGCCACGTCGCATCCCAAAGTGAAATATAAACATTGTTTTTCTGCCTCCAAACACCACATCCCATTGTCAGCCATTGGACCAAGGAATCATCCATAACTTTAAGATGGCCTACAGAAAATTTCTAATCATAAGGCTTCTAATATTCACAAACAGCGAAAGTTGTTTTGAAGATGCAAAAAAAGCATTAATTTAACCAGCGCTTTAATTTGGATATCAGCAACCTGGAAAAACGTTTCGCCAGCTACAATTTCAAAATGTTTTGCAAAAGCGGGATTCTTGAAAAAGGTCCAGCAAGAAGAAGATTTCGATGAGAAAGACGAAATTCCACTAGCCCAGCTTTTTCCTGATGTATTAAAAAATATGCATGAAAAATTATGCATCTATTGATTGCAATGTTTTGACCGTAAATCCCAATTTAAGCGTCCAAGAAATAATCAGCGAATTAATTGATAATAAAGACTGTGAGTCGAACAGTGAAAGTGATGTAAAAGAATCTGCATTTTGTACGTCAAACATTAAAGATATGGGTGAAGTGTGTAAAAAACTAAGAGATGCACAAAGTTTCCTATTTTCTAATGATAAAAGTGAACTAACTAGCTGTAGAAATTGTTCAAATTTTAGCAAAATGTGAATGTCATGTTTTACAAACGAAACTTAAAAACTTAAAACAAACCTATTGAAAAATATTTCTCAAAAAAATGTGATTATGTAATATGGCAAGCAATGCTTAAATATATAATATATTTTGTGTTTTATTGTTTCACCTAATTTGTTTAATACATATCTATCTCATTTGTAGATATTATATACATATAATGTAGTAAACTTTTTTAATATAGTTTATAATTTGATATTTCATGTAACATATTTCGCTTTATTTTAATAAATAAAGCACAACAATAACAAACCTTTTCATTTATTCTTGACTCTCTCTCAATAACGCCACCTCCATTTTTACAATAAATTTTAGTGGCCGCTATTTAGAGGTTTTACTGTAGTAATGGAATGACGTTCTCACACTGAAGCTTAACATTTCAGAAAGTGCTCCAACTTTAATGCGCCTATTTGCGCGGAAAGCAATTTCCAACTGTCTCACATTTTCATCTGATGCCGCAACACGAGCATGTCCTGGATGACCCAAATCTTTAGTGGATTCTCTTCATTGTCGAAATTTATTACACCATTCAACCACTGCCGTATGAGTATAACTATAGTCACTATATATAGCTTTGATTTTTGTTTAAGTTTCCATTGGCGGGTGCCCTTTAGCGGGCAATATTTGAATAACAGCACGCAGATTATCTTTGGATGGATTTTCTACCATAAATGTCATTTTCCAACTTAATTTCAACGGTTAGAAAGAATCAACCAGCAAATACTTGTGACAGGCGCGTCACTAGTACTTAAACACTCAATATAAACAACTGAATTGCGTTGTCACGGCGATTAAGTCGCGGCTGCGCAGTCAAAATGTATTTCTATTGAATAATCCTGGTATTAATTTTTTTAAAATTTATTCATTACTTATTAAAGTGCCGTGCCTACTTTAGATTTATGTTTCCTTCTTTTTGTGTAAATATTTCGAAAGCGCAAACTTCGGCATATTTTTATAAAGCTCTACATTTTAGAAATGTTTTGGTTTGAAGGTTTTTCTGATTTTATTTTGCTAGGCCGAAAATGTATGAATTTTAAGTTTTTGGAATTCTTTCGAGATTTTATATTTTGGGAATGTCATCAGTTTCTAAAGCTATTATTTATAGTTTAGAATTGTATATGCCTTACGAACTTTTTGGAAATGTAATCAGAGGCGAGTTAATGTGTTTAAAACTGCTTGTCTTAGAATAGATAACACTGAACGTTATTTCTAGTAGCGCTTATTATGCTACAGCATCCTCTTTATGCTGAAGCATTAGTTTATTTGATATCTAATGTTAGAATAATGCTTTTGTCAGTTTTTAATCAATGCTGTTGGAGTTCGGTCTTTTTGAATTAAAAGCTCCGCTTAACTTGTTGTTAAATAAAGTTTCTTTTTAAAAACGGGTTTAAGCGTTTTCAAACGTTAATTGGTGGACCGGTAACAGATTTTTATGGACACCAAATCTAAATAGGGGCCCACTAGATTAGAAATATTATCGCGACAACTTGGCTTCAGTTAAAATTAATTTATTATAATACGAGGGCGTATTTTTATGTTACCTACCTAGCCATGAAACACGTATAACATTAACAACCCTTTAACAGTTATACTTACACTTATTCCATCTTTTTCCAATTCTCATACCCTCAAAAAAATTCCTTCGGCAACTCTACAAAATATTGTTCAACAGCTTCTTTGAGTGCTGCATCAGATGCAAAATGCTTTCCCACCAGACGCTTTTTTTTAATTTTTGAATAGAAAGAAGTCTGACGGATCTAGGTCAGGTCTATAAGGTGGATACCTTAACTATAGGAACCCACAGTCATTGATTATTATCTTTTGTTCACTCATTTTATCAAGAAGTAAACCCCAAATCTCTATAAACCGCATAAATTAAATAGGTACAACTTAGCACATGTACTTCTAAATGTCACAGCTATTTTCTAATAATTAATTTGACATCGTCGCTTTTTAGTTTCATGGTTAGTTGTTGTAATCCTTTACGTAGCACAAAGTTTAGGTTGAAATTCTGCATGACTCGATACTTTTCAAATCTTTAGACTGAAATATAACATTTCTGTTTTTGATTAACTAAAATTCAAGTTGCTGTGCGGTTTTCCAGAGAAGAATAATTTCAGAATATTAATTTTTTGCAATATTTTTATCATAAGGCAGTGCACCTTTCGTTTTTAATGTTTGTGGAAATTGCTGTGAAGATGAAAACAGTTTCCGGAAGCACATTTTAGATATGAAGGGCTATTTTTGTGCTTTAATTACTTGTTACAAAAACATTCATTTTCAGGATTTTAGACATGGGGAGCTAGCAAGATCTATTATGAGCTTCAGGTTTCTGTTTTTCTTTCTTTGAACATTTCGAAAAGTAAAAGTTTCTACCGATTTCTCACAGAATTTTCCAGTTTTTGCATTTTCAAAATATCTAGTTTTCGATTCCGGCTTTAGCTTCCAATTTTCTAGTTTTTGATTTATTTTGCATTTTTTAATGAATTTGAAAATTATTAATTTTAAAATTTATGTTCTACTTTTCAAATGTCTGAAGTTTTTATAATTTTCTAATCTTTACAGTCTGATTGAAGCCAGAATTTTTAGAAACATTTAAATACAGGAATACATGTATTCTTTACAAGAAAATTTACAGAACTTTGAATGATCTCACTTTCCTGTGTGTTTAAGCTGGGCATAATTTTCAGAGGTCGTTCTGAGAAGATTATTTATGTTAACCTTAAAAGAACACAACATATTGAACCGGAACTTGCCATCCCATTTACACCAAATGACCTTTAAAATAGCATTGAAAATTTCGGTCTAGATTTCACGTCATAAATGATTAATACCTGCAAGTCGAAGGTGGTGCATTACTTGCGTCAAAAGCCGGTACATAATTCATTTAACCGGATATTCTTCGTACTTGAAAACAGTGCACTGCTATCATTTCAACTTTTCTTCTTTATGTCATTTTAAATTAATCTTTGTCCATTTTTTCGGTTAAATTAAACCTTACATTAAAGGTATATTTAATGAAACATAAACAAAAACAAAGTTATACTTAAGATTCTTAAATGAAGGTCATTGTAAAGAGTTGGTTAACCTATTGTAATAGCAAGGTTCGTTTCAGTAAATTTTATTTTAATTTGCACACAAACGGTTGCGAAATTTTAAGTACCTATATTTCTTGTGAATCCCGTCCATAACTGACCTTTACGTTCACGTATATTGTTTTTTTCTAAGGACCAATAAACAATTATGTATCGAAATAAACGAGCACTTCCATCCACTTCTGTGCTATCATTAGATCCGAATTAATTACTCGTACGAAAAGGAAATTACGAAAGTGCCTTGATATCACCTTGACCAAATTGCAGCCTAAATATGGCGTGTCTGTCTTGCAGCTTTACAACAAAAACCGGACCTACAAATGTTTATTGAACAGAAAAAAAAACGAGTTTAGTAGAGCAATTATGATTGAAAAGAATTTAAGAAAACTAAAGCAGTATCCGTAATTTTGAATAAAAATTCCGTGTTTCATGCTTTTTATAGCTTACGACACAAAATTTAAATTGACTTTCAGCACGTATAGATTTTATTACTTGCACTAATTACTGAAATGTGCAATATGGTTTTAAAAACGTGTTGCGTTAATCACATTCTTATTCCTATTTAGTAGGAGGACCTTTGCCCTTTGATTGGTGGTTCGTTAACAGTTAAATTTGCTGTTACGTTAGAATATCCTCGATTTTAGTTTCTGAGCCGATTAAAGGCGGATTAATTGGTTTAACTGGCACGAATGATCGACAGACCGTGATACATAAACTATAAAAAAATATGGAATCTTTAGTGTTTAATAGAAAAAACGTCGTTATGGTATGGTTTAACAATTAGCTTATTAAAAAGATATAAAAAAGCATTAATTAGAAAATGTTGGTTTTCTAAGACATTTTCCCAGATTTTCTAATTTCATTTTAAACTATGAAACTTAAAAGATAAATAATTAAGAATTATGGATTTTTTTCCTTAATAAATCATATAAGCCAGAAGTCTTTTTGTGGATATTTTATCGTAAATATCCAGTACGTTCATTCAGTCGTTCTGGTAATTACGAAAGAAAGAATTTGAGAAGCTTTTACAAAGCTTTTGTGACGGACTGAAAATTACTAATGGTCTCAAGAAAAATCCCAATTCGCCAACAATCTTTCGAAAAACTACAACATTCAATAACAAATATGTAACAAATACCAGCAATTTTAGAAATTAAATTAGAAATAAATTAAACACTGAAATTCTAAATAGTAAAAACTAGAAAATTGTAAAACTCTAAATATTCACCAGACTGAATCTTATATAAAAACACAAAATACGTTGACATCTTAAGAAGTTTGTTTTGAAAACTTATGCGGAATCCGTTTAGGTAATTTGCAAAAACTTAAAAAGAAATTAAAAACCTGAAAACTTGGATTTAAAAACTTCAGGTTGAAAAACAGGTCTGCCGTTGGGACTCCATTTAATGATGCAAATCTGACATTTTCAAAACAAGAGCCTCTTAAAGAAAACAAATTCATTAAAAAGGAAATCTGTGCCTAAAAGCAGTCTCTTAAAATGGATTTAACAAGCTGTAAATGGAAAATTTCAGTTCTAAAAATGGAAAATTCCAATTACTTCATAAGTACGATGAAAAAATTAATAACAAACATAACCTAAACCAGATTCAAATGGTGTATTACGTACAAATTCATGCCGAATCCATCAATAAATTATCATAAAATTCCTATAACTAATTTACTAATCTACTAAATTACAAATTAATATTAAGGTTTAAAATTCATGGCGACATTTATGATCTCGATTACGCTACCAGGTTAAAATATGTTAAGGCTGTATTAATTACGTGTAATTATATAAACCGAAATATATACATTTTTTAAATTTCCTAAAGCTTAGGTAGCTTAGGAGGCCTTACTTATAAGAGCAGAGTAAAATAATAGTAAAGTACTTCGAATCAGACTCCTCTCTCTCAACCACCGGAAGCGACATCCTCAATTCAATTTGCGTCCCACTAAATTGTACTTTATTCTTATACTCTGATATAACATATTAAGATATTTCGCCGTGCTTACGCCCGTAAGTAATTCCCAGTAATATATTACTTATAAATTAAAAATAATAATTTGGTAAGAATTACTAGCGTTAATCGATAGTCCTATATTAAAAGCTATTGCATTCAACTCTACGAAACTTTCTAAAAATCCAATTAAAAAAATAAAATAATATCAACTCCTATAACGGCTATAACCTATACCAAGTTTGGGACTATATGCATTTAAAGCTTTACAAAATTAGTACGCACTTATAACGTATAACCCGCCGAGTTTGAATTAAACTCAAGTGTGTTTTGCAATCTTTGTGCCTGAAGCTAATGTCTAAATGTGTGCAGTAGTGATTGATACGTTATATGAAGATGAACAAAGGAGAATACTAACGTAAGTTGACAGGTTGATTCTAATTTTTATTACCGAGCTTTTTTACAATTCGTGCCTGAAGAATTAAAAAACAATTTTTACTACTTTCAAATTTTATAACTGATTTCCGCACCCATCGGGAAGCAAACTGATAATTTATATACACTTCCTTTTGGAATTTATTAAATTTAATGCTTAACATGTTTAAATTGGTAGACGTGAACAAGGGTGTAATCTGGTCAGAGATTCACATTGGTCATGTAAAAGAAGAGGAGATTAAGTTAATTAAGCAGAACGTGACAGTGAATGTTGGTTATTTATTTATGTAACGATTGAGAAAAACTTTAAAGGTTAGGAGACTCGCAGCAAGTGTGTACAGGATTTTGTTTGTTTAGGTTCAGGTTATCTGGAGCTGACTTGTGGAAAGTTTGCTATTTAGTTTTAATTACAAAAATAAATTGCCTGACTAGAATTCATTTTGAAATTATCAACAGCTTGAACGCTGGTATTGCTCGTAGAATCCCATAGAAACCAAATTTTTAATTTAAATTCCGAAACCATAAACAGGAAAATGGAACTGATGACTTTTCTTCGATTTTCCGAACAAACTCTACAGCATCTGCAATTTGTTGCGGAAAATATTGCCAAAATAAAACTCACATTTAAAACATTATTAAGAAAGATTAAATTAAAAAATATTTAAATATTCCTGAATTTTAACGATTTTTCTTGAGGTTAAAATCGTGTTTTCGACTTTCTGGGAGGACTTTTTCTCTTTTCTTCTCTTAAAGAACATCTTGTCCCCTTTCAAACAATTTCAGAAGCTTTATTATTTTAAGTATTTGCTTCAATTACATTTTTATAAAGCACACAAAATTGATTTTTAATCAAGCAAACTTCAAATTCTAAACGAACAGGCTTTAGTGTCCAAATATAAAGTAAACTTTCCAAATCCTAAAAGCAAAAAAATCACCTCTTGCTAAGCTAATCGATGGACAATCGATTCTAAAACTCGATGTAAACCCCACTTTGAAAATTTGAAGATTAACGTATGCCTCCGATTACCTCGATATTAGTGCATGACTTTAAAAAATCATTTTAAGTGACGCATAACTTTCACACCGTTACCTAATTCGTTTTGATAAAATTGAACTTAACATGATACATGACATGTACCTGTGTGCGTTTTCTAATGATGAAATCCACTAAACATCATAATTAACAAGTTTTATTGCCTGTTTAGTTAAAGTTCTTTTTCCTCGATTTTTAAGCTTTTCTAATTAAATGAATCTGTGTTATTACATTGCAGTTCAGTTTTGTTTTTATAATTTTTCCTCGTGTGGGTCTCGACTACTATTTTAAAAGGCTTCAATAATTATGAGAAACCAAAGACTTCATCAGGTCTGACTACGAACAAAATTTATTCATAAATAGATCATTAAAATTAATTAAAGGTATGCCAGAAAAACATCCAAGAATTTACTTAAGGTCTTCTCTATGGGTCAAGGCAATAAATTAAAATTCCATTATAGACGAAAATAAAATCTGTTTTCTTGTTATTACTAAGAATTTACATAAAAAAGAACTTATAAGGAACACATAAAAATAGTATCTTAAAATATTTGTAAACACAATGATTTTGAGTGAACGCAAAATTTCTTTTACAACAGTTAAAAAGTTCAAAAGTATATTTTTACCTTCACATTTAAAACGAACACTTTTGAACTTTAAAGTCCGTCCCTGGAAATATGTTTTGATGCACCCAGAAGATAAAGTTTCATAACATTAGATCTTTGACTTTTCAAATCGTCCAAGCTGCTTTTGATTTACAAAGTTTCTAACAACTGTTAAAATGCCCAACAATTTCAAATAAGGTTTAACAAATAAATTTGCAAAATTAAAATTAAAAAGAAAACAAAAAGTTTTTGCTGCATCAGGAAATTATCGTACGAATTTCTACTAAAAATTTTCTAAAATATCCATAAAAAGCCCGAGATTTATGTATCTATTGTTTCATTTATATATTTAATAATTACCTTGGCGCCTGTTTTCGTGTAGGAACTGTGGGTGGAAATAATTAATGTGGACTGATGTGATCTTGAGCATTCGTTGTGTAATTTCCGTGTAACACATTCGGGTGTGCATAAGACGGATATACCTTTAGCTGTACGTTAATAAATAATTACAGTTCTTAAACTATTACCTATACTTTGTTTTCTTGTTAAGGTATGAACGAGATGTAAACTCACGTTTGAATAATTTATTCTGATTATTCTGTATTCCGCGAAATTTATAGGAGTTAATTGTTGCTACCTAGATTTGTAAAAGGAAGTTATTGTTAAACGTGAGCTACTTATGCTAACTGTTTTTTACAAATACTCCATTTTTTTCAGTACCGCGCAAAAATGATCATATGAGTACCGGCAGAATAGGTGTGCGCGCAAGGTCTGAGCACGCACGTACACGCTCCATCGGTTGTCGGTCTCGGTGACCACTTCAAAGGAATTTTGCGCGCAAGTGTTGCTCAGTTTGGACGAGGTTTTTAATTTATGCAAACAGCTTTAGGTAAAACCACAACTGGAGCGGACATTTGCGCGTACAAACAAAAACGTAAAAAAAAATATGTGTAGATTTTAAAATTTTCGCAAACGAACGTGTGTGCGTGCAAACGTCTGTGCACGCAAAAATGCTCAAGTGAATACGCAGCTTAAGAGTGTGACAGTTTAATAGTGAAGTAATACAACTCAAATTGAACTAAGCTGGCCATATATCGAGGATAACGAAAAACAGAAAAATCAGGCTTAGATTGCTACAAACTGAAGTACGAAGGTACCAGTAGAGTGCCACACTGGCAGTCGATGATAGAGGGAAGAAGCATAGGCAAGCCGCCTAAATTTTGAGAAGAAAGGGCAAAAAATAGAAGCAGTTAAAGAAGAAAAGGAGCAAGACGAAGAAGTAAGAATTGGCCAAACTAAATTAGCGAAGAAGATATTTGAAGCAAGAACCAAAGGTGGGTAAAAGAAATAAAATCGAAAGCATACCATCAAAGAAGTAAACATCTGGATGGGATCAAAGGACTAGTAATGGACAAGCAATGAAAAACAGGGATGAAGATGCAAAGCACTCAAACCTAATCCAACGCTGAAAAGATAACCTTAACTTTTGAGATGCTAATATTTCAAACAGTTTTTTTTTTTTCTATAAAAGTCTAAACGTTTGAGAACTGGAATTAATTGAAGAAAAAGAAAAATAACTAATTTTAAGGTCATGGTCGCGCTCTTTTATTTTTTCAGAACTAATCAGTTACGCACCTAAAACAACTCAGTTATTATAAGTAAGTCGAGAAATTACTACTTCACTTCTCTGAAAGATTATTTACCACACAATTACACCTTCTTTTGCAATTATTAATCTATGTAAACATGTGCATAATCATCAACTTATGTATCAATAAACTTAAAAAGGGGCAAAATTACTACTTCTACCTTACTATTAAGGCTTACGCGTGATTATATTATATTATTGCGTTCAAAGCTTCCCGGATTTACAGAGCAAACGTGTTTTCATAACACGTATAAAAGAATGTTTCCTAGGTCTGTTTATTTAGGTGTGCAAAGTTTAATTGCTTAGGCACCACGCCTCATTTTTTTAAGAGCACATGTAATCAATAGAACTAGCTAATGATAATTATACAACATAATAACATAATTAACCTAATCGAGTTGTACAGACGGTTATTAATGTTTCCTTCAATATTTCCTTCGATCTTTTCATATAAATATTGTTTAAAATGTTAGATTTATCTTTGGCTGACCAGGAAATTAATTTTGTCTACTTAAAATATCACTTAGCGGCGTTGAAATAGAGCTGGTTTAAATAAAAACCTTCTAACATCTAACATTAGTAGTGAACTTCCCTGTTGTTACTTGACTTAACTTATTTACATAATACGGTTTTATAGAACAATTTTATTATCTTAAGTCTAAAATATGCATTTTGCTTTGTTATATAAGCCTTATCTTTTCCGTAGAATTCTAGGATCGATTTATCGAAATTATTCCTCGTTAGTTATGTAAACCTAAAATATTCTCTTTTTAATTTTGTTAAACAAGAAAGGAGTTCATTAAACTAATCGTATTTACTAATAAGAAAATCAGTTCTGTATGTTGATGTATGTAACATATGTTGGTTATTTAATATTTAATGTCAGTTTGATTTCTTAATTGTATTTCGTAAGGATCAATATCACGCTTACATGAAATTATACAAAAATACGAAATGCCATGTTTGTAAAAGCATATTCATAATTAAAAACTAGCTTCAGCAGAAACATTCTAAAATTAATGCACTTAACAAAACAAAAATATGATAATTTTGTATAAAAATTAAAATTTATAATATTTTAGAAATAGTTTTCCAAATAAGCAATAATTTAGAAAAAAATTTAAATGAAAGGAATGAACTATTTTATAAGAAAATAAAGGTGGAAGAAGTGCAGAAGAAAATGCGCCATGCTTATGAGTTTCCTATATGAAGGAAGTTGAGATGCCCCCCATTTTTGGTATGCTTCTAAGCTTCTAATTTTCAGTTTACACTTTCCATTTTCTTTCTTTTTCTAAATAATGAACTTATTTGGAAAACTGTAAAAATTATATCATAACCAGTCAAACTGGACGTTTAGATATTCATTGTATTTAAAAAGCAGTAAAAAAATCCAAATCAAAATTTTAAAATTAAACGTTTTGCCTTTCAAAATTATCATAAACTAAGACTTAGAGATTAATACCTTGGACTTTACGTAAAAATTGTTAGAAAATATAGTAAATCTAAAACTTTCAGATTAATTTCCTGAAAAACGTTTGTAATGAAAAGCAACAGCTTCATAAAATCATTTGCTAAAACGTCAGTTTTGTTGAGTTCGTAAATGTACCTCGAGAGATGTTAGAATTTCTGATGATTTTTAAAATTCTGAAATATTAAATTTAAGTCTGGAATTTTAAATTTGGGTCTGAAATTTTAAATCCAAAGTTTTACGCTTAAAACTAAAATAAACTAAGGCTTTGAGACTGAAAATCTTGGGTTTTATTAAAAAGTTCTCAGAAAAAATTGTAAAAACTAAGACTTTCGGGTTAATTTTCTGTAAAAACTTTAAACAAGATACAACTTTTGAAAACCAAGAGGGAAGTGAATCTTTCTGAAGTTTTCCAAGTTCGTAAATCTACCTAAAGATATATTACACTTGCTGAAGAATCTTAAAATTCTGAAGTATGAAATTTCAATCTGAAATATTAAATTTAAGCCTGCAATTTTAAATCTCCTTTACTCTTAATAAACCAACAATAAGAACTGAGACATTTATGTAAAAATCCTCGGAAAAAAATTTAAAACTAAGAATTTTAGGATAATTTTCTGTAAAACGTTGTAACAAAAAGCAAGTTTTGAAAACGAAGAGCCCAAGAGAAGCCTTACGAAATCATCATATTAAAATTGCTGAATAATCTTGAAATTCTGAAAAGTTTAAATCTGTAATTTTACGCTCTAAAACCATAATAAACCAAGACCTAAGCGATTTAAAATTTTCGAATGTATATAAAATATCTCAGAAAAAATTGTAAAATTAAAACATTCAGGTAAAATGCTTTACTAAGTATACAGATTTTTAAAGTGTTAAGTGAAATTATTTACTGAAATTGAAGACTTCCAAGTTCTACATGAGCAGCTATTTAAACTTCTACACACCTAAATTCTAACTTCTCATGATAAAAATTTGAATATTCATTTTTAAAAATTTATTTGACGTAAATATTAAAATATTCAGAAATTAAACCATATAAAAAATTCGAAAAAATGTAAGTCACGTGAAAATGTTTTATTAGCCCCAAAAGAATCGAAATTTTAGCTTCGAGTTCAGATCTGAATTCAAGTAAGGCAAAAAGTTTGCGTTTTAGACTTTGAAATTTCACCTCTGCCCTTCATAATTTTCTAAATTAACTCCCTACCTAAACATGCGCACCCGTTTAGATTAAATCAGTTTTATGCCTTCAGGAAGCCCTAAATAACAAAGTAAACAATTTTTTCAATTAGTAATTATAACAGAGTGTGGGAAAAGCTAGCTGGCTTTGTTTCTGTGCTAAAAGCCTACTTTGCGCAACTCATCCTGGTCAAACTCAGCAAATAAAACACTCGTTCCGTATTAAACGAACAATGGTAATACCGAGAATAAATTCAAATAAAAACACAATGATACAGAAAACATGCCGGCTGTTTAAGCTATTTAACATTTTAATGCGGCAGTATTACAGATAATAACCGCTTACAGCACAAGCATTAAAAACCGCGAGAAAAAGTCAAAGCAAAATACCACATGTACGTTTCTGTAGCACATTAGCTACTCGTACTCGCGTAATAATAACTAAAACATTTATTTCCGGGTACGTAACGCTTAAAATATAAATAATGTCTTAATAATTGTTTATATTTGGCCGACTAAAAGTATCTAATTGTCTCTACAAATAAGGAAATTAGAACCAGATTAACCCACTTACTCGAAACAGAGAGTACCACGTTCGTTTTAGTTCCTTCCGTGCCGTTACAATTTAAGATTTGTCATTCGGGACGACCCATGTGAATGTTTATGGTATGTTTTAGTAGTGTCTAAAAGAACCGGCATGTTTTATGAACAAATGTAGTGACAGGGTGATACAGTGACGTTGTGAAAATTTTCAAGGTAAGTGGGTGTGTAATTTCGTACCTGTTGCAACCATCCACCACCTCCGTTTGAAACATTTCAGGTTCGTTTTTATGGTTTTTTCGATTTATATCCAATTACAACAAGTACGTTCGTTTTAATTTGACTTTTATGTAAAGTTTAAGGATTTATCTTGAAGTATAAATTGAGATATCAACAATGAACAAGTAGGCCGTGAGATAATTGTGTACGTTTAAAACATTCCGTTTTTGTTGAATGAATTCAGCAGTTCGACGTAAAAATTCAGTTCTGGAATTGATAAGTTCATAACGAAAATTAATGCGTTCAGAATTTTTTTTTTTATTAAATTTCATTCAAGACGCAACTTCTCGTACAAACTAAATTTCTGTAGGCCAAAACGAGATAAAAATTGGTACAAGTTTGATTTTCCTGCAGTGAAAACCACAGTATAAAATCGTTATCTTATCATTTTCATGGCCGAATTTATATTTTTTTCCTTAAAAACAATTTTATGTGAGCAATAGGAAATCCTTTGGAATTTCAAAAATCTAATCTTCCTCTAAATTATTTATTAAGTATTGCATTTAAATTTAGAGTTTATAAATCCAATAAAGATCATTATTAATACAAAAATTTCCATAAGAAATGCAATTTATATTATGACGAAATTTCTAAAATTTCAAAATTGAAATCCTTATATTTTTGAGGATGCCAAAGTAGCATGCATATCAAATAACTTTTGAAAATTCTGATAAACTAGAAACCTTTGAAACTATTTGTAACGTAAAAATATTTTATAATTCTCAGACTTGGAGATTTGAGGATAAATTGTTTGCAACTTTTAAGGTTTATTAAAAAAAATATTGACATATCCTAATTCTCAAGCTTGTTACTAAAAAACTCCTGTAATTCGGATTTCGGTAGTTTTGGATTTAAGGCGTGATTCAGTCGCTCATAACTAATAAGTTCCTAAGCAGTAGTAAACTTACATCAACCTAAGCAACTTGGTTCATTTGTGTAAACCAGCATAGTAAATAGTAAATTTTATAGTAAATTCATGAGCAACTTAAATCTTATCAACCAAAAATCATCATTTATAACTACCTACAAACAAATCATCAACCATTTTGGTCCTTCAATCAAACATTTTGGTCCTTCGATGATCCGAATACCATCATCAAACATTTTGTTACTATCATCATCTTCTTCTTCTCGTGCTTTTCCGTTCCGGATGTTCGCGATCAATATGGCGATTTGGATTTTGTTGACAGCTGCTAGGAAGAGTCCTGTCGTTGACATAGAAAATCAAGATCTTAAATTCTTGAGCCATGAGATGCCTCTTCGGCCAGGACCTCGTTTATTAACTGAAGCAGACCGTAGCGTATTCCATTCCTCATAATATGCCCTAGATATTGGAGTTTTCTAATTTTGATGTTTTTGACGATTGCTGTTGTTTTATTAAGTCTTTGTAAACTTCTGCATTTCTCACATTCAATCCATGAAATTCTTAATAAGCGTCTGTACAGCCACATCTCGAAAGCTTCCAATTTTTTCTTGCGGCTTCAGTCAGCGGCCAGGATTCGACTCCGTGCAATAAGACAGAAAACACATAATATCTTAATAGCCTTACTTTGGTATTGATATTTAGATCATGGCTCCTAAACAATTTTTGCATTCTGATATATGTACCTCTGGCTTTTTTAATCCGACACTTAATTTCTATAGAGTGATCCCACTGATCATAGATTGAGGTACCTAGGTAAATTATAGATGTTACCCTTTCGACTTACTGTCCGTTTATAAATAAGGGTTTATGAGAGATAACGTTCTTACTTATAACCATGTATTCGGTTTTCTTGGCATTCAATTTTAACCCGTACCGATGACTGGTTGTTGCAATTCTTGTCATAATAGCCTGTAATCCTTGGAAACTGTCTGCGAATATGACTGTGTCATCTGTATACCTTATATTATTCAGCTTTTTGCCGTTTATTGAGATGCCTTCTTTTGTATCTTGCAAGGCTTCTTTAAATATATGCTTTGCGTATATATTGAACAACAAAGGCCACAGCACACATCCCTGTCGCACCCCTCGTTTTATTTCTACTGCGTCTGTTATGCCCCTTTCAACAGCAATATTTGCGGATTGATTCCAATATAAGTTAGTTATGATTCTTAGATCTTTATCGTCAATTCGAATATCTTCAAGTATTTTTGTAAGTTTGTCGTGCTTGACGCTATCAAATGCTTTATGGTAGTCTATAAAACAATTGTACATGTCGGTGTTAACATCTCTACAGCGCTGAAACAACACTTGTATGGCAAATAATGCCTCTCTTATTCCAAGTGCGTCTCGAAAACCAAATTGGGTTTGGCACAATTTGCATATACGTCTGCGTATTATTTTCAAAAATAGTTTAAGGAGGTGACTCATGAGGCCAATCTTGCGGTGGTCATTACAATATTTGGCACTAGTTGTCTTTGGTAAGGCAATAAATGTCGACATACGCCATTCTTTGGGTACCTATCTCTGCAGTGTCGTATTTATTATTAAAAATGTTAGTTAGCCAATTTACAGCATCGTCATCTAGAAGTTTAAAAAATTCGGAGTGGATTCCATCTAGCCCAGGTGCTTTGCCTTCTTTCATTTGTTTTATTACAGCTTGTACTTCGTGTTTCATAATTCTTGGTCCAGTAATACAAGTGATTGTTTTTGGATTGTTTCTCTGTTTGTCTTCAAGGAGACATTCAATGTAATTTTTACATGTTTCTAATCTCGTTTTTTTGTTGACAATGACCTTTCCTGCGTCACCTCTTAAACCTCCTATTATTTTGAGTTTATACAGTTATGCAGCTTCTTTGACTTTTTTGTGCATATTAAAATTATCGTGTCTTCTTTCTAACCTCTTAATTTCCACACACTGATATTTTGCTGTTCTTATCGTCTTTCTGATCTTGTTGTGAATTATATTGTCTTTATCTGTGTTTCTGCCTTTGCACTTTCTCCTTTCATCTATGTATCATTTCCAAAATATCATCCGTCATCCATGGTTGTTTTTTTTTTAGTTTATCTTTTTAGTTTATTTGATTATGACTATCATCATACCGGGGGTTAAATTACTTTTTTGCACGATCCGTCAATTTGACATGTTTACTGATTTAATTATGACAATAGTAATTTAAGCTTACAAATTACTGATCGGTAAGCATTCACTTACCGATCGGGAGGCGGTAAGTAATAAAATATGAAAATTTGAGTGTCATTTTAGATAGTGGGATTTTTAGATAATTTTACAGTTATCACACAATTATTGTCACTTTGACATGAACAAATTTAGATTCATTTAATTTGGTTATTGCATGGATCATGCAAAAATTGTAATAAGCATCACGGGCGTAGGTGCTACCGGTCTCGAGTAAAAAATGGAGACCACCGCTACGCGTCGGTCTCCACATATTTACCCTCGACCGGTAAAACGCACCTACCGCCCTTGGTACTTAAATAACTATTCGGAGTTTCCTAAATTTTGAGAAATATCCAACCATTTTGATTTTTTAAGACTTGGATACAATAGAAATACTTTCATTTTTCAGATTTTGATTCCAATATTTACGTTTTAACTGGTTTTTAAATAACAGGGTATCAAAAACGAGGCTCTTAAAAATCAAAAATTTGGGAATTTATTATTTATTTTAGGATTTCTGAAATAGTTTACATTTTTGAGAATTTTTAAATTATCGAAAACCAAAAAAGCATACTTTATTATTTTACTGTATTTCTCCAATTCTGAAAATAAGTTTACATATTCAGAAACTTACTTTTAGCAGTATTAATGTTTTATAAATTTCCGGAGTTTCTTCTTCTTTTTAGCTTATTTTTCATGCGGCTTTCCACTTCTAAATATAAGCCTCCTCTAAATCTCTCCATTTTGTTCTATTTCTTGCTGTTTGTCTCCATGTTAATCCTGCTTGTCTCTGTGGTCCTGTGGTCTTCCTCTGTTGCGTTTACCGTCATAGGGACGCCAGCTTTGTATGTCGTGATTCCAGCGGTTATCTTTATGTCTTTCATTGTGTCCGGCCTACTTCCATTTTAATTTTGCTGCATATTCTACCGCATCGGTGACTTTGGTTGTTTCTCTGATCCAAGTGTTTCTCTTGTGATCATTTAGTGTTACACCAATCATTTTTCTTTCCATACTTCGTTGTGTTTTCTGCAGCTTGTCAAGATTAGCTTTTGTGAATGTCCATGTTTGTGCCGCATGAGTTAGAACAGGGAGAACGCAACTGTTGAATATTTTAGTTCGAAACTTCATTGGCATGTTTTTATTTGTAAGAACAAATGTCATTTTCCCAAAGGCCATCCATGCCAAGCGTCTCCTCCTACTTATCTCCGTTGTTTGATTTTCCTTAGTAAGTTTAACGGATTGTCCTAGGTATATATATTCTTCGACTATTTCTAGAGGGGTTGAATCTATTGAGAATTGTCTATCATCGTTAGTGTTTGTCATCGTTTTTGTTTTATTTAAGTTTACTTTAAAGCTTTTAAGTTTTGATGCTGCGTGTAAGTCGTTTAACATTTTTTGCAGAGCTTCAAATGTGTCAGCTATTACGACAATGACATCTGCAAATCTTAAGTGATTGAGTCTTTGTCCGTTTATTTTGACACATGTTTTGTCCCAATCTAACTGCTTAAATATGTCCTCTAACGCTAATGTAAACAGTTTCGGCAATATGGTATCGCCTTGTCTAACTCCCATGGATATTTCAATCGGATTTGTCTCTAGAGATGGGTCTAGTTTTATTGTCATTGTTGCTTTTTTATAGAGGTTCGTTAATAGTGTTCTGTATCTATGGTCAATTCTGCAGTTTATTAGACCTTCTTCTATTGCCCAGAACTCAATACTGTCGAATGCCTTTTCATAGTCGACTACCGCAAAATGCAGTGGGAAGTTATATTCATTAGCTTTTTCGATAAGTATTTTTACTGTTAAGAGATGGTCTATTGTACTAAACCCCTTTCTGAATCCGGCCTGTTCAACTGGTTGGTAATCGTCTAGTTTTCCTGTTAGTCGTTTTGTGATGATTTTTGTCAAAAGCTTATACAGTTGCGACAGTAAAGAGATTGGCCTATAGTTTTCCAAGTTATATAAGTCTCCTTTTTTGAATATTAGTATTGTTAGCGAGTCCCAATCCTTCGCTATATGTATATTTCCTTCAAAAATACACTTGTTCAACAAAACTTTTAGACATATGACCACTTCTTCTCCTCCATCTTTAATGAGTTCCAGTATTATATTGTCTTTGCCCGGGGCTTTATTTCGCTTCATTTTTGCAACTGCTTTAGTAATTTCTTCTTCTGTTATTTCGGGTAATTCTTCAGAGTTGACGTTAAGGACATGTCGTTTTAGGTCGTTTTTCACATTTTCCGATGGTTGGTTCTTTGTTTTATAAAGTTTTTTATAGTAGTTTTTTATAGGAGTCTAAATAAAAGAAATTACAAATTCAAGTATTTTCCACATATTTTAAGATTTCAAAAAATTTTAAAATACTGAAGCAACACTTAAAAAATTTGTAAAATTTTTAAGTTTAAGTTTAAAATAAAAAATCACAATCTGCAACAATAACGTCCTGAAAAGGAACCTGAAATTGTTTAATTTGAAGATCTTAAATTTGCATTTATTTTATTTTGAATCGATTACTTAGGCCATTAGCCTCGAAAATTTTAAAAAGCTTTTGAGCATATTTGCTTATACTCGTATTTTGAAAATTAGTTGAATTTTTGAAGATTTAGAGAAGACAAAAGTAACTTTAAATTTCATCTTATTTTGAAAGGTTGTTAAATAGGTTGGGATTTTCCCAACCTTGAAATTACCAATTTTAATATTTAAAAAAAAATTTCAATAACAAAATGTTTCGGAATTTAAAAATCATAAACGTCTAAAGGTATTCTCAGATTCACGAAAGCGAATTTTGCTGATATGCATGTTTTGAAAAACAACAACTCTCCAAAACTCAAAATTTAAAAAAATTAATGGATTAAAATGTTGAAGTAGAATATTTGACAGTAAAATTAATTTTGGTTATGCTTTGGGCACATTGGCAGAATTACACTGCTTCGAAATTTAGTTTAAAATACATAAAACTGGCGTCTAGAAAATCAATATAAAGCTAATACTACAGATTTCAAATTTCAATATATTTTAAACTCTTCTGCGGGGTATATTCAAAAAGGCATGTTATGCACAGATGAGTAATTCTGATGATTAAATTTTGTACGCAAAAAAATAATTCTAAGTCGAGAAAGTGCGCAAAAACAATTTATTAACCTGCCGGTTCAAACGAAGAAAAGTTAGAAACAGCATGGATAAATCATGTTGGATATGTAAATGTGATATCTCTGTTTAATATATACATCCTAGAAAAAAAATAAATTATGGAAGTTATTATGTAATTATTTATTTATCACTTGTTCCTTAATATAGTTGTCCTTTTTTATTTAAGCGAGTTTAGTAGATGATTGCTTATAAATTTTGCAATATCCGCTTTATATAACTGTAATAAGACTTTTAAGAGGATGTTTGTTTATTTACCTAATTTACTTGCTTATTTAATTTAGTTAGAACCTTTAAATTCAATTTAGTTCTAACCTTTAAACCGTCTGTTATTTTGAAGTCTTTGACTTTTAAATTGTATTTGTCCCTAATTTTAAAAGTGAAGCAGCTGTGAAAAATTCCTTTCTTACTTGTTCGAAGTTTTAAATAAATTTAATAATAATAATAATAATAATAATTCTAACAAATTATAAGCGTTCTTGAAGCCCTAGAATATTTTTATAAATTGCAATGTAAATACTTATAACTTATAATGATATAATAAATATGATATAAAAAAAGCATTCGATCTACAAGGTTTGTTCTAATCGAAATATATTAATTTTAACGTCCAACGTCAATTTATTTTAAAGTCTGATGCTATCTTTACACTTGTTACTTTACATGACAGTTTAGATTCGGTTTATGTTTACCATTGCTGTAATATAATTTAATATTTTTGAAGCTGATGTGCAATGCTTACAAAAAATTTAGCCTACTTTAGTTAAATGGTAAGTGAAGTATTACATAAATATTAAGTGTGGTTCGATCAATAATTTTGACAACTTCTGATGGTTTACCAAGGAAAATGTTTTTATTATTTATTATTTTGCGAAATAGGTTAATCATATTAGAAAAACGATTTGATAAGCTTTCCAAAGCCATTAAATTACAAGAGTTAAGTAAGAATCAAAAATTTTGAAGTTTGTTTTGTTTTTCAAGAAGTCCAGCGTTATTAAATAAATTTGAACTAAGGAAAATTTAAATCTTATGTATATTTCTACCATTTTAACTCAAAACGTCTTAGAAGTTGTTTGAACTAAAATATTATAAGCTGTATTTATTGAAAAATGCAGTGAATTAACATTTTAAGAATTTTTAAATACGAAATATTTTTAAATATTTGCAAGGAGAAGGTCACGTTATATAAAGACAAGTACGAGGATATAAAAAAATTATTTGTATTTCTTAGATACAGAAGCAAATTTTGACATGCTCCTACATATCGTATTTCGCCAAACCATATCCATTTGATTTTATTTTAAGAGCGTATGGTAGATAGGTACTACATATTTTTATTAAATAACATTAAGTGAATCCTAACTCTATAAATAAACACAAGAAATGTTTAATCAGATGTGGTTACAGATATACATTACATTAGTTTGGGTTATATCAACGTTATGTCATCGTGAAATGAATGAAGTCATAAAGCAAACAACTTAGATAATGCTTTTATTTTTAAATCCATCAAGTCGGCTAAACCGTAGTATACAGGGTGAATCCTAATGGTGGTAACGTGATCCTGCATCAAAAACAAAGCAATAGACTTAATAGAGTCTTATACCAATTTAATGTAAACTTTTTAGATGAGGAGTTATTGGCAGCCTTAATCGTATTCTAGTTTGCTTGTCGTGTGATATTTTTATGAAATCATATTTTTAGCAGTAGTTTAATCAACAAAAGAAATAACTAATCTGGTAGTACTCATCATAACCCTTGGTTTACTTAGAAATTCCATCCGAAGTTTGAAATTTTTGCATTTTACAACAGAAGTAAGCATTTACTTCCTTTTGTATTTTTACTTATACATTTCTGTCGCTGTTTGCTTATCAGAACGTCGTGTTTGATTGCCCTCGTGTTCATTATCCTTGTGTTCATTATATTACCTTCAGTTTATTTTGTTCTTAGTTAATTTGTTCGTTACAGTTTTTCATTATTTGTTCTGATTCAGTTTTTGCATTTTGATAATTATTAATTTTGTTCGTTAAATTTTGCAAATTGTCGTTATGGAGTCCAGTTTTTTGGAATATGCAGGCATGCATGTGACCTTAGGAGAGTGTCGTGGTAACTTTAATGCTACTGCTAGTTTATATTTCGAACGTTACCCAAACAGAAGACATCCAAATGCTAACGGGTGTGAGAAACTGCAAGAACTACGCCCATCCCAGTATTCAGAGGCCGCCCTCGTCGAGTATTGTTGCCACAAGCTGAAGAAGGTATCTTAAATGTAGTCGAAAATGAACCAGAACAAAGCCCGTGGCCCATTGCTAGAATATTTGATATTAGCCAAACAAACGGAAAATGGTTTGCAGAGATTATTGCCAGAATACTACCACCAAAGTTCTGCATGTGGTTACTTCGTGAACAAGAAAGGGATCCTGGTTTCATTAGACATATCGTATGGACTGATGAAGGTACAACAATCACTAGAAATGGAATATTTAATATCCATACTATGCACCAATGGGACGGCAAAAATCCACATGCACTTTACCAAGCGAACCATCAAGTTCGGTTTAGCGTTAATGTGTTGGGTGGAAGTATTGGCAATGCGCTTATAGGACCACATATTTTGCCCCATCGTCAAAATGCGAATAATTTTGTTGAATTTTTAGACACAGCTTTTAAATACCTATTAGATGATTTCAGAAGAAACATATGGTTGCAAATGCACAGGGCATCAACACATTAAGGCATTCAAACACGAGAATGGTTCGACCATGAATTTCCAGAACGATGGATTGATCGTGGCGGTCCCATATCTTGGTCTCCAAAAAGCCCAGATTTGAGTTGTTTAGATTTTTTCTTATGGGGAATTTAAAAGCATTTGTCTACGAAGAAGAGATTGATACTCAGGAGCAAAATTTAATCTAACAATTTTTGGAATTTTGTGTTAAATTTTGCATAGTTTAAATTATAAATAACCGTAGTGTAAAGAACGCAGATGCACTGGACAAATTCAGAATTATACTTAGGCTTTAGACGAATATTGTTATACTGGTAGCAGTCTTCAGACGCACGTGTTTAAAAAAAATATAGCAAAAATTAACTAGCGTTTGATAATTTTAGACAAGGTAAGGTGTTTTTAATTTTGTAAAAGGCAATAAAGCACTTTTAAGTATGCATATCTTATCGATGCACACGTAAGAATGCCATTTATTTGTAAATTTTTTTAAATACTTATGGGTGAAACAGAATTGTTCTTAATTTAAAGTTAAGACCATTTTCATTTTATTAAAAGATACTGAGGCGAAATAAACAAAATTATTTTTTAAGGTCGATCATATTACGAAATTATAAGAAGCAAGCTTTAGGCAAAAAAAAGCTGATCTCTGATGGCTAGTTGCCTAGTAGATTAGGTGTCTACTTGACAACTAAGGGAACACAGATTCGAGTCTCAGTAGTGGGCTGCTTTTTAAATTCGGGCGACTGTTATCATTCTCATGAAATAACCTCAACAGTCTGATACCAAAGCTGTCTAAGAAACTAGAGGCATTTTATAACTAATCTTCTATCATATCTTAAATGCCACTGAAGCAAACGAAGCTGTTAAATGTTTTTATGATATTATTTATTCTATTTTCGATTCAGCAGTACCAAAAACCTTAATGAAAAAGCCTAAGTATCCAGTGTGGTGTGATAGGCAAATCATTGACTGCATAAAACTAAAAAATCAGTATTACCACCATAAAAGCCTTTCTGAGTATCATTATCAATTATATTCGGGTACTAGACGTAGATTAAAGTCCCTTACAGATGCTGCGTTTAAGAATTATATACAAATGTGGGAAGACAGTATTAACCATAATTCAACTCAGTTTTGGCAATATACTTCCGAGACACGTAAAAGACATATGTGTGAAACTGAAATCAAATCTAACGGAGAATCTGTAAGTAATCAAGAAGCTGTTGAACTATTTGGACGTCATTTTTTAACAGTTTATTCTGATTTCCCAAGTTCTTATAACACAAATATTACAAATGATTCTAACGATATTAAAACTGCGAGTTTGTTTAATATTAGTAATATAGTAATATTACTAGTTTAGGCTATTACAAAAACGTGAAAAAATCAAAACCTGAAAAGGGAGCTGGAGTAGACAAAATTCCACCTTATGTGTATTAAAAGGTTGCTCTGAGTGGCTGGAACTTCCAGTCCTACATACGTATATTTAATCCGTCAATTACTAATATGGAGTTTCCTAATCTTTCGAAAGAGTCACTTACCGTACCTCTACATAAGTCTGAAGATAAATCATTTGGGGAATTACCGTTCTATATCTATATTGGCTGCACCAGCAAAACGTTTTGAATTAATTCTACATGATAAGCTACTGCAGCACGTTCAGCCTGTATTGTCATTCACAACATGGCTTTATCCAGAACAGATGTACTGTTACAAATTTGTCTGTTTTACCAACAGTTTATATAGTGTATTAGAGAATAAACAGCAAGTTGATGTTGTATATACAGACTTCAGCAAAGCCTTTGACAAGGTAAACCATGACATACTGTTAAGCAAACTTGGTAAATATGGTGTTTCTTCACAAATGATAAAAAATTTTGCATCATATCTCCAGTCTGGTAAATTTACGATTAAATTTAACGGTAATACTAGTGGAAAATTCACAGCAAATCCGGGTGTTCCGCAAGGATCTAATCTGGGTCCTTTGCTGTTTTTGATCTTTATCGACGATTTTCCAGAATTGCCGTCACATTCCCGTTCCTTATTCTTTGCTGATGATCAGAAAATATATTCCGTTATTAATTCCGTTCAGGATTGTTTAAATCTACAACAAGATATTAATGCTGTATTTGAGTGGAGTCGTACTAATAAACTCCCAATAAACATCTCAAAATGTTTCTGTGTATCCTTTTGTCGTACTAAGCTTCCTATATTACGAGGAGCGTTCAAATATAGGTGAGAATGAGTTTAGAACATCTTTATTATCAATGGAACAAAAACATGGTATATACTATTTGTCAACGTAGTCCCCCTCGACTGCAATACACTTACGTATACTATTTTTGAAGAAGCGGTTTGGTTGCGTGCGTATCCAGTTTTGTACAGTTGTAATGAGTTCATCATTATCCCTAAATTTATGGCCACTTAAAAACTCTTTCAATGGTGCAAACAAATGAAAATCTGATGGAGACAAATCCGACGATCAGCCCGAATAAGCTGATCAATCGACCCAACATTCTCAGGAGACACGGATGTTTTCTGTCGTAGCAGATGGGGTATGTTTCCTACGCGATCTCGACCTTCTCGAAACTTTTTTGCCCAACCAAACACCCTTGCCTTGGACATACATTTATCCTCAAACTGCGCTTGAAGTCTTGTAAAAATTTCAGACCGGTAAAACAATGTCTTTCGCCAGAAATTTAACAATTATGCGTTGTGCAACAAAACACTGTACTTCTTTCATTGGCATGCTAATTATTATTGGCAGGTGTAACGGAGAAGAATTTGTTTGTTATTAATCGCAAGTCGGAACATAATTATCAGAACATGATAGTGCTTCTTTCCATCCATTGTTTTCTATACTCAAGGCAACTAGATTCTCACTCATATTTGAACGCTCCTCGTATATACCATATGAACAAAAATTATTCAGATAAGGGATGGCCATGGTGAACAAAATCACTGCCTTTGATTGGTCAGCTTGTTGTTGGTTCTACATGATAGGTATGTTCAGAATTCCAAAGCCACCCTTTATCTAAATAATTTTTGTTCATATGGTACTTATAAACTTAATCACACACCTTTGGAACGATCAAATAATGTAAAGGACCTGGGTATTATGTATGACATTAACCTTAACTTCAATAATCATATTAGCATTATGGTTGCTGAAGCATATAAAATGTTGGGGTTTGTTATTAGATAGGCCAAATATTTTCGAAATATTTCTACTATAAAAACTTTAGTTCGGGCAAAGCTGGAATACGCCTCCATAATATGGTATCCTCATCAATCCTATTTATGTGCTCATTTTGAGAAAGTGCAAAATAGAGTATCTTTATTTCAAAATGTTTCACGTATATCCTGACTACAATACCGTTCGCACTTCATATTTACGACATGAATTTCAAATTCAGAGCCTTGTAAATCGTAGAAAACTTAGCCTTTTGCAATTTAGTTATAAAATATGGAAAGTCGCGTATAACATTCAGAGAATGTTTAAACAGAATTTAAAAGAACAATGTCAGCGTTGGCACCGTTTTTGTGTATCTTAATCATTCACGTAAGAAATCTACTGACTGACTGATTGGTGTTTTATTGATTAGCTGTTAAAAAATCTTAAAAATTCAATTGTCGCGCAGAAAGAGAAAAAATTAAAAAATAGGGAAAATTGTGTCAGGCGGGTATAAATCACACAATAAAGTTTCACAATTTACTTGCAAACTGAAAATCGCAAATTTTGCGTTAAAATGGTCAAATGTAGTTCTCATGAATGTTAAATTAAACAAAAATGTTCGAATTCAATGAAAATAAGTTGTATTAATAGTCATATTGAGAAGTCAATCAAATTTATGTTTAAGTAACAATCAGCTTTCAGGCAGAATCCGAAAATTAAAAAAAATTCTTGAAAAACCCACTATTTTGTAGTTTGAAATAAATCTGGTATGAGTATAAAAAATAAATAAAATTAAACAACTTAGCTGTTTACTACTTTCGTAATAATTTCGGATGTCAAAGATTTAATATCAAAATTTTCCAAAATTTCCCTTTTGCGTTTATAAAATTTGAATTTGTCGCCATTTATATTTTTCGGACTAGAGTGCGCTGGCATGTTTGACAAATGGCAAGTAGATGCATACCGGTTAGGGCGGATAGTAAATATGAAGAGCGGTATATGATTGGACAACGCGTGTTTATTGTGAAAAATTATTATAAATTTAGTGGAAGTTTTACAGAAGTTGGTAGAAAATTTCATACAAAAGGCGGTAGAGAAAATGCTCCAACAATCAAAACCATTCGAGATATTCTAATGAAATTTGACGAAAGTGGTTCAATACCTACAGTCATAATGGACGTTCACAAAAAAATATTGCAACTGTTATCTGTTATTAGTGTTAGTGCTGCTGAATTACAAGCAATGATAACAAACTTCTTATGGGATAACTTGGAAGATTTGAACGTAGAAAACAGAACGGTGCTAGCTCTCATACAGTCAACGCAAGAATCCATCTTTTGCGACAGAGATTTGGTAACCGAATAATTTCTCGAAGAGGAAACGGCCGCCTAGATCGTGCGATTTAACACCGCTGGACTTCTTCTTATGGGGTTTCTTAAAGAATAAAGTGTATGCTAACAATCCTCAAACGTTTTAGCAGCTTAAGGACAACATAAGTAATTGAAGAAATTACTGAGATTGTGCCGCATTTATGCCAAAATGTTATCGAAAACTTTGGTAAAAAGATGCAGGCTTGCCGAAGTAGCAGAGTGTGTCACTTGTCCGATATTATTTTCGATTCTTAACCGGAACATGTCTTCTTCCATTTACAATAAAATATTTGGACATTTTAAACAATTTATGTGTTTCATTGAAAAGTTACATTTTTACCTCAAATTTGAATATCCTTTATTTAAAGAATTAAACAGCCCCAGCGTTAGTGTTTTAATAATTTCTAACCAGACAAATTACTTATGTTAAGTCTGGACATTTAAGAACCCTTTGTTGACTCCTGTTGTGTTCAATAATCAAATTTAAAAAAAAATATTATCGAATTGTTAAAAACTGTAAATGAACAAACATTTTGTCATAATAAATTTATTAACAGAATTTCCAGCAAATGGTAGTAAAACAACTGCATAAAATGTTAAGGTAAAAATCACCATTCAGAGGAGGTTTAAACAGAATTTAATAGAACAAACTTAGCGCTGCCACCATTTGTGTGTATTTTAAGCATCTTTAACAGGGCTTTTTGGTTTTTAAAGGTCTTCAAATATTTTTCTGAATTTTTGTGGACTTTCTAAATATCTAAGATACTTATTAATTTTCAGAAGTCTTAAGTTAGAACATTTTTGAAAATTCAATGATTTTTAGATTTTCAAGAATTTGTAACGCATGCTTTGAACATTCTAATAATTTTCAAGGAATTTTTAGAATGTTGCTCATTAAATTTCTTTGTGGACAGATTTTGCAGAATTTTGACATACATTTTGACTTTGTTACGTTTTAGATTTTTTGGAATTTTTAGTCTTAAAGGCACATTAAACTCCTATCTATTAGGATTCTGAAAAAATCATTTTCTCGTTCTAAAAATACAGAACAAGTATTTTTATTCCAAACCTAATTGCTAACTTCTGTACTTACGTTGAGTTAGAAATTTAAGAACACCTTGTAGACTTTCCACGCAAAAATCAAATTTAAACGATGTCTATTAAATAACAATTTATAAGTAACTAATAATGCAATTTAATCAAACTTCCTTGACAAAATTAATTTTAAGAAGTAATGGCAAAATACTTAAATAAAACAAATGTCAAGACAGTCTTTCGAAGAATAGTTTCAACAGGATTTCGAGCAACAAAGTCGAAACTGCCACCATTTGTGTATATTTTAAATATCCTTATATCAGAACTTTGAAGAAGCCTTCGATATTTTTTTGGATTTAGATCATCTTGTTAAGTTTCTAAAACGAAAGTTTGTTTAATTTTCCACCGTTTTTGTATGTAGAATATTTGAGGGATTTCTTAGCTTTTTAAGGATATTCCAAGCACTTCTAAATTTCCTAGTGATTTTTCAAAGATATATTAGAATTCGCTCCGAGTTTTCAATTTATAGGAAATAAAATACTTTTAGAATTCTGCACATAAAAAGATTTTGTAGAACTTTTTAAACATTTATAATATTCTAGATTATTAGAATTTATATAGGTTTTGAAAATATATCAAAGGGTAAATTCTTTTCCTCAATGTTGGACACTCCAAAAAATTATTTCCTACTCCTGAAAATAACACTTTTAAATTTGATCTTGGTAGATGTAAAAATGCAATGGAAATTTGAGAACACAAATTATTTAATAATAAGAAATGTGGTCGGCGATGTGAAAGATTAATTCTGTTGGCAAAATCTATGTTAAACTGGCTGTATGTACGTTGTAGCCGGTGCCATAAATTAAGTAAAGGGATCGGAATAATACAAATGTATTATCAACGATTTCAGGATGCTTTCGTGTATTTGTGTATAACCTTTAGCATTCAAATTCGGGTTTCATGCACAGTATTTAAACAAAAAGTAAATGTACTTGTGGATAACCTCCTAACTAAAAACTTGAATTAATTCTCGAAACTAAAAATGAAAATTTACCCAATCTAGGGAAAAACTACAAACATTTTCCATAACCTGCTGCACTTTGCAGAATCAACTGCATTCCCGCATAGAATTCATTCGTTAATAAAACATGTTTCAATTCTACAAGTTTTCTAATGTTTATTTTGCTATTTGAAACCTACATTAATTAAATGCTGGGCGTAGTACAATTCTAGCTTTAAAACGAACAGAAAATATAAACATCTCTTCATCAATGAAACTTTCCAGCATAGAATTTAATAAAAACACGCACATATCCCGATAAAAACCAATTAAACGAAAAGGATATAAACGCTTTAGCCATTATATAACCCAATGTGTAATGAGACAAGCTCTTAATCAGTGCTCATTTCGTATGACTAAATTTAAATGAGATCACGCCTCGAGCTTCGGGCACTGATCTAGAAAGTTGTGGTTTTGTAGAACATACCTTGGCGCCACTTTTGCTTTCGTTAATAACGTTCGTATCGAGTTTCAGTTGGTGAAACATTACGTTATCTCAAAGATTAAAAAAAAAGATCGTCTTCAGTAAACTTCAGCAAAAGTCTAAAGGTCGAATTTATGTAATGAAAACGTATTTTAGTGCAGTTCGGTGTTAGCTAATGATGGATTTTTTAAAAATAGCAATAAATTAGTAAGTGGCGCGACAAGATTGCAGTTAGCATTGACATAGATATAATTTCATAACTAAAATAAGCGAAGCTGTATTTTTTTAACAGCGACACAACTCATATGCGATTGGACGTTGCAAAAATTTTCGAAAAGTGAGGCTATAATTTTCAATATAACCTTCCCAATATTAATCAATCTTGATATTACATCATCTTTTCGAACCAATGATTTTTTATTTCCATGTAGGTTGAGGTGTGAAGCCTTGGAAAATGTTAACTTGTTAGAGTGATCACCTCTTATTTATAACATCCTGCAGTACCGATTACTCCTACTTTTTTCTTTCGTAATCGTATTAATGCCAACGAACTGATTTTTTCAGGGAAACTTGAAGATCAGCTGATTCAGATCTGAGCAGGGATGTGGCTTCTGGTATTGGTTTGTTTTGGGATAGCAGATTTTACATCTGCAGTCCTCGGAGGAGACCATGTTTGTCCACAGGAAGAAAGGTAAGTTTTACGAAATACGGGGTAAATCTTAAACTTAGATATATCATTAAATGTGGAAAATTTCTGAATATTTGTCTTAAAAGATAAGTCTGATACTTTTGCTTAACTGAGAAAAGTTTCAATTTAATTTCCAAGAAGAATATCACAGATATTAAAACGTAATATATGAAATGAATAAAATTTTAACTCCTTTAACCCATTAATGCCCAAATTATTTTTTTGCAAT
Source organism: Melanotus villosus (assembly GCA_963082815.1). Lineage (NCBI taxonomy): Eukaryota > Metazoa > Arthropoda > Insecta > Coleoptera > Elateridae > Melanotus > Melanotus villosus. The sequence continues at coordinate 56,625,599 of OY720418.1, read as the reverse complement.
TTTTCTTTGGGTTTATTGTTAAATTCAATTGATAACGACTTAGTAATACATCTTTACTATTAAAAAATTTTTTTTACATTTTTTCTTTGATTTTGAGTGCGTTCCAATATTGGAACAATGAGCACGAATGACACCAATAATAGTTTTGTAATTAATAACAAGTAAATAACGTAAACCATTATCTTCTTTATTAATAATACAGAATGTATGGAAGATATGTATTACACAGTGAAAAAACAAGAAGTTTTCTTAAAATACTAAATACAAATTAAAGAAAAACAGGAATTTCCTTCTCCCAAAACGATAAATGTTACTTTGTGTGGTACTTCTGGTATTTGAGGCATTTGCTGGAGGGGACAAATTGAGGAAAGGTACAGGTAAGGTCGACTGAGTTGCGTCAATCTCTTGTATACGGTTTTCTAATCCTGTTACGTAACTGTAACAGGGATATATTGTCTTTGCTGCAGTAACTGTCGTCATCTTCGTCGTCAATTTTTGTATCTTGATCTTTATTATCGAAAGTTTCTTGGCTACCTTTTTCATCACTTTTCGAATCTTCTTCTTCTTCGTCATTATCTATGTCGCTGTCATCTCCTACAGTAAATGTCTAACCTTTATTTGCTTTTGCCTGAGCCTGTGCTTGAAGTTGTCAACCACTTAGTTTATTTATATCATTGTAATTATCTTTATCACCGCTGTCTTCAGCACTTTCGGCCCCATCGTTAGGAGGCGTTATAAAAACATCCGATTCCCAGAAATTTTCATCTTCTATAAGCTGTATAAGCTCTGCTGTTGAATAATATCTAAAATTAAGACAAAAATATCATGAACCCGTTCATGCCCATTGTTCCAATAATGGAACATTTAAAAAAACAGCTGATTTGGCCTTGAAATATAAAATATTATTTTATTCAGTGAAAGCCAATTCACTCACAATAAGCTACACACCGACTCAAAACTAACAAAGACGTCATACAAAATAGGTAACTGATTGATACTACTTACTTTTTATAAATCATCTTTTCTACTTGTTTCTGAACAGTATTTACACTTATAAAATATCAATGAGAACACTGCATATAGCATAAATAATTATAATTCACTGAACACACACCTAAATGACAACTTACAACCTGCACCAGACGCATATGACAAACCTACAGTTCGTAGGGGGGTTAAAGGGGCGCGTTCAAATACTGGAACAATGGGATAAAATGGGTTTTAATAAACTTTCATGCAACTTAATTCTGATCAGAACCTTCTAATAAAAAGGTTGATAAAATCGGCTCAAGCATGAAACTCTCCTTTATTTCAATGATTCAACATTTCAAAACCATATACATACAAATACAGTAATTTCAGAAACCTGTAAAGGTAAAACTTCTGAATAATTTTAATTTAAAATCAACAAGGCACACTGTCAGACACCTCTTAAATTAAAACAAGTTAAAACGTGACCGGCTAAGTACCCTAAATTGGTTTTAATTTAAACATTCGAAAGTTTTTATCAGACAAAGTCGGGTAAATTGAAATGTGGGTAGATAATTGTCGACAAGTAAAATGGTTTTAAATAACCAAGTTTAACTTTTGTACTTCAGTCAGATTATTTATATAAGAATTTAATGGTTGCTTGTTACGAAGGAACGTTTAGAAAATGGTAATTATCTCACACAGGAAGAGAAAAGCTGGAATAACATGAGAAAAATGTGAAAGCCGAATTATCGAATTTACACCAAAGAAAAAAACAGAAATTTTCAGAACATAACTGAAAACTGAAAATTGTAAATCTTACAGAAAAATCCTCAAATGTATATTTCATAAATACTGAATTTGTGCAAGAATATTAGAATCAATGAAAATAATATGTAAAAATGGTAATGAGCCTGAAGTCTATCGAAATTATATTTATATGAAAATCAGCTTTAAGGCATAATCTGGAAATCCAGAATGTCTTCCAGAAATTTAAATTGTGTGATTTGATTTATATCAGATATCAATATAAAAACTTAAAACTGAACAAGTTAACCCAGAAAATTTCTTAAGGTTATGGGATATTCATGTAAACCCATAACGAATCTGTCTCTTGACATACGTACTTGGATAATTTTAATTTAACATAAAAAAAGAAAGAATCAAAATGTATCTAATTTCTAATTTTCTTTCTTTCTTTGTCCGGTAAAGCCCCGTATTACCCTTTAGGGTGTCTAATTTTAAAATTTTAATAAATAACTCTTACAAGAAACATTTATTTATGACAATGATTTATTCATATAAGACTGATATTTCAGTAGAGGTTTAAGCACAAGGTTAGGTTAAGCCTGTTTGAATTAAAGCTCAAATCGACGCATATTACACTTAAGTCGTAATTTAAAAAAGTTCGAGCTAAGCTGCTTAAGATTGGCATTTCACTGTAGATTCAAGCTAAAGTTTAGCTTAAATTAGAACTGAAGTGCAACAAGTTTTGGTTTAAATCCGAATTGAAGCTAGCTTAAACCTTTCTTTAGATTTAACTGAAATACCAGCTCTATATCTCACTCTTGAAATACTTCAGTGTATAAATTATGTAAAATAAATTCTGAAATCTCAAAGGTGTTAAAATTGATTTGTATTTCAAGCTGTGTTGCATTCTGGTTTACATTTCAAAGAGCATTTTAGCACTGACTGAACCAGTTTATAACCTGCCATAAAATCATAAATAAAATGCACCTTAGTACATTCAGTCCATTAACATTAATTCAATCCAAACGAGAACGTGCGTAATCAAAAATGGACAACGTCAATTTATAACAAAACGAAGAAAAAATCAAAACTACGAAACTAACCGAACGTGTTACAAAACACATTCCTCTGAACCAACCTGTACGTACGATGTCCATATAAGACGAAATAAACACACGATATCTAAAACTTTTACTTTCATTGTAAATGCCGTTTCTGTAGAATATCTACTCCGGTATTCTTTGGTCAGATCAGCTCCAATTTTGTTCCGGCTTCCCGTTCACGTGCCTTGTTCTTACGACCTACATGTTATACATACCGCTGAACTGCATACGGTTAAGGCGTCACGTACGTGATCTGTTCGCAAAACGATGAAATTCTATTTTTTTCTCTTTTTTTCTAAATTGACATGATGCATGTATCACCATAATTGGCACGTAGACGGAACTTCCGATTCATTACTTCATATCAATTAATTTAATTTACGTTCTAGAACATTTTTGAAATTCTGTCAGTTACTGGCTGTAATAACCTTATAAGCAAAACTTGTATTACAAGCTACGTACGTAAATATTTGGTTAACATGTCGATGTGTTTTCGTTTTTACATAAATCAGATTAATTGGAGTTGATTGGGATGGACATTATTTGGATGTTTCACAATTAACCTAATCTGGGTGAGCATTTTTTTGCGAAAGCTTAAAAGGGTCAACTTTTAAACTTGGAATTTCGAATTTAAAGCTTGGGACCCTGACTTTTCAAATTTTTAGATTTCTGAGATTCAGAAGTCGGAATCTTGAGTTTAGAAGACGGAATCTGAAATTTAAAAGTCGAGATCCCGAGTTAAAAATTAGAGTTGATACGAAAAGAAGACTGCCCTTTAAGGTTTTCGTATTTTTTTTAATGCTTGGGCTTAGTTTTTGGATAGCAGATTAATCTACATTGCAATTTTAAAAGAAATGTCTACATTTTTCTCGTGGCTCTCTTATACAGAATCCAAGCTTAATTATCTTTTGCAACAATATCTCTAAAAGTAATTAAGAGTATCAGTACGAATAAAAACTGATGTTAAAGGGATTAACATCAAAATTAAAAATTATTCAAACAGTTCTCTATCATTTAAAAGCATAGAACTTAAATAATTTTTTAGAATTAGATTTCAGCAATATTTTACTTTAATCTTTCTAACAAAATTTTCTCTTAAACGGCTTTTTGAAAATTTGCAGGTTTTTTTTGCATTTTTGTGGAATTTCATTAAAAGTACCTTGAAAATTCAGCTGTGAAATAACTTTAGTTTTAAATTTCTCGCAACGAATGCTTTATTCTTATAGCGCTTTCGAAATTTTCCAGATAACACTTTTTTGATTTTGATTATTGGATTTAACGAAAATTTTATAAATATTTGAATCGGTTTGGTCATTTGATGCGTGACAATTATTGGCGTCATCGTCCTCTTCTTTCAGGGATTAGGCTGTTATGAGCCTGTTCCAACTTCATAAATTAAACGTCTTTCTATCTTTTCCAGGGGTGGCCAATAATGTCTCTTTTACCTTTAGGTTTGTAGTTTAAAATTCTCTTCGGTATGCGATCATTATTCATTCTATCTAAGTCTTCTTCTTCTACTTGTTATTAGGCTTTTAGCCTATTGATCAGGGTTTTGATTCATGGAGTCCCTACTGAAGAGGATATCCAACTCTCCCTCCATTTTTTGGGTGGTCTCCCAGGTTGTCTCTTTCCGTTCGGCTTTTGGTTTCTTACGATTTTAATTAGTCGGTTGGGGCCCGCTCTATCGACATGTGGAATGCACATGCACTCTTTTCTGCGTTTTTTAATAAATTTATGGATATCTTCTATTTCAGATTGGTCTCTGATGTCTTGGTTCGGTATTAGAGATGTTCTAGTCAATTGTTTTGTTTTGCTTGTATTTGCTCTAGTCTCCGCTGCGAATGTTAAGATAGGTCTCACCATGGTCTTATATATTTTTGTATTACTCTCCATTGTCATACTTTTCTTTTTCCAAATAACGTCTCGTACCTAGGTATCCTGATATTCTGGATCCTTTATTTATCTGTTGTTGGACTTCTTTAAATAGATCTCTATTGCTGCTGATTTTCACTCCCAGGTAATTAAAAGTCAGTACTTCTTCGATTACTGGTCCATCCAGTTCAAGCTTACAGCGCAGCGGTTCCTTGGATGTCGTCATGCATTTAGTATTATTTTCTGAGATGGCCATGTTGTATTGTTTTATGGTCGTTGCAAATTGTAGTAATCGTTGCAAGTCGTCCTCCATTTCAGCAGCTAACAGCATAGCATACTATGTTTATTTCACTTCGTCCAATTTTGTATCCTGCTGCATGCTTCAATGGGGCTTAAGGAATCACCTTGTCTTATTCCTGTGGCCACTGGGATTTCTTATGTAAGTTTACAATTTACTTTAATTTTGGATTTTGAATCAGTGTTTATTTCTTTTATTAGCCGCACTAACTCCGGTGGTCGTGGCTCAGTTGAGATGGCCCGGGTTCGATTCCCAGGGTCACATATACACCGAAAATACCCGGCCGCTTCCCTCGGAAGGCAATGGCAAACCACCGAGGTGTATTCTGCCTAGTAAGTTCTCTCTGGAGTAGAAGTGCAAGCACAGGTTAAGCTGTAGGTCCCCTATGTATGTAGGCTACGCTACGCACATCGCAGGCATATGGAGAGAGGATCGGCAACATTCTGTAGAGGGTATGCCACTCTAAGAAGAAGAACTCCGGTGGTACTGCGTTTTCTTGTAATATGGCTATAACATCTCCCAACTTTACTCTATCGAACGTCTTTGTTACATCCACAAAGCATATACTATATGTACATATATGGGTTGGTTGTATTCAATGGATTTTTCTATCAGTTGGCGTAATATGATCGCATCGATTGTTGATCGGTTTTGTCGAAAGCGTCGTTGCTCTTCATTCATGAGAATATGTATGTCAATTATTTGTAGAATTAGTTTTGTTGTTGTTTTGTTATGCTTAGTTTCCATTCTTCGGGAATTTTCCATGTGTCAAATATTTTTTGCAACAGAGTTCGAATTCCAATTATGAGCATAGCTCATCCGTATTTAAGTAATTGATTAGTTATAGTATCAGGCCCTAATGATTTCCTGTTTTTCAAAGTACGTATCGCGTTGTTTATATCTTCGCTCGTTAGATGGACGTTGTTTGTTACGCACTCAAATGTTTGTTCTTCGGAATTTTGTTCAGTTCCTAGCTGGTATAGTTCCTGGAAATAAGTTTTCCATTCGTTTTTACTAATCATATTGTTTGTACTAATTTATTTGTTTCGGCCTTTCTGTTCCTAAGCATACCCCATATTTTCGTCTGTGCTCTATTTACATAAGTCGTGTTCCATTGACTTGGTAAAACGTTCCCAGTATTCCTTCTTTATTTCTCTAATCCTTCTATTTGTTATATTACGTTGTTCCACATACTCTGTATAGTCTTCTTGAGTTCTAGTGCTTTTGTATTTTTTTGGTAGGCTGTTTTCTTCTTTTTACATATTTCCTTCACTTCTTCAGTGAACCATAGTGTTTTGTTCTTTTTTATTGGTGTAATATTTACTTTTCTTTTGCCACATGCATTCTATCTAAGTGTTATTCTCTGCATATCTGTTTTAATATACTCTACTATTTGCGTTGCTCTCTGTAAGTTGTCCTCGCTGTTTTGTGCTATTATCTGGTCATCTGCAAAGAGTAGCGTGTTGATACATGCGTTTGTATCTAGTTTTAGTCCATTCATTTTCCATGATCTTGTCAGGTCATCAACGTATATGTATATTGAATAAGGTAGGGGATAGGCTACAACCCTGTCTTACTCCTCTATTTATTGTTATTTCTTTGGTTAGTAGTGTTCTTCCTGCGTCAATTTTTATGTTTATGTTAGTGAAGAAAAAAAGGATATATTCTTTATAACGGTAATGAAACGTTGTGGATAGCCTCTTTTTTCTAGTATTTGCCACAATTTATTTCTATCTACATGGTCAAAGACTTTTGCATAATCATAATCGATGAATAGTACATGAGTTTCTAGATTGTGCTCTCTCCTTTTTTCAATTAGTTGCTGTATTACAAAGATATTATCGATACAAGATCGGCCTTTCCTGAATGCATTTTCTTCTTCTAGCACAGAGCTTTTCAAAGTATGGGTCGCGACCCCGTGTGGGTTCGCGTAACTAAATTTGGGGATCGCAGGAATTTTAGCAAAAGTAAAAAATTTCTGGACGCGTAACGACCGAAAATTAATACAAAACCAATTTGTATCAAAAGTTAGAGCTGATGGCAATAAACATATTATTTTTACTCACTGCATGATCCATCGGGAAGCAGTCGTAGCCAATAAAGTATCACCAGATTTAAATGCTGCGGTTTGCGATGCTATCAGAATCAGTAATTTCATAAAAAGGCGAGCCCTTAACAGTCGTCTATTTTCAAACCTTTGCAAAGATATGAATTCCGACTACCAAACCTTATTGCTACATGCAGAAGTACGGTGGCTCTCAAGAGGACGAAGTTTATACATCAGATTATTACAGTTGAAAGATGAAGTTGTTATATTTCTAACTGAGCAAAAATCCGATTTTGTTGATTTTTTCACAATGAATTATGGCTATTAAAACTGTATTATCTGTCAGATATTTTTGAAAAATTGGTAGATTTAAACATGTCACTTCAAGGAAATACCTGTTAAAATGTAAAATTGAAAGTTTTGTTAAAAAAGTGAACATATGGAAAAATAGAGTAGAAAATGGATCTCTAGAAATGTTTACAGCTATAGATGCTTTTATAATTGAAAATAACCTTTCCAAAGATTTAAGTCTAAAAGTTATAATTAATCATTTGAAGTGTATGGAGGCACAATTTCAAAAATACTTTTCCTCAAATTCTGATGTTGAAAAGGAAAATTCGGTTCACAAACCACACTCCATTGAAATGATTTAATGTCAGTCATTTACCATTAAATGCGCAAGAATAATCTGCCGAGTTATCGAGCAGCACAGGTTTAAAACTCGAGTTTTCCGCGAAATATTGAAGAAGCTCTACATCCTGCAGTATCAAATATTCATCCAAGATTTAAGTCTTTATGTAAAAGTAAACAAGCACACCCAGCTCATTAGTATGAATATTTGGCTTTGTCTTTAATGCATGGTAAAATTATATTCGTATGTATACCAAAGAATTGTTTTCGAATAAATTTTCTTTATGATTTATTATCAGCAAATGTTTTAATTCGTATTCCTAGTTTATACCGCTACACCCAGGGTCGCAAAAATATTTGCTCGGGTAAAAGGGGTCTCCAAGTGGAAAAGTTTGAGAAGCCCTGTTAATTCGCAAGAGTACTTCTGCGATGGTTCGTAATTTGTAATTTATGGTTTTTCTGTATATGTATTTTGTAACTGGTATTCAATAGGCTTTCTGCCTCTGCAATTCTCGCAAATGCTTCTATTACCTTTTTTAAACAGAGGTTTCACGTGAGCTGTATTTCAACTTTCTGATATTTTGCATTTTCTCCAACACATATTTAATAGAATCTTAATTTAAATAATATTCTCCCGCATTTTTTTTATTCTGTGTTTATTTTGTCTGGACCATTAGCTTTACGATTCTTTATATTCTGTAATGTATATTCTAATTCCTCCAGCCCGATTGGATCTACTGACGGGTAGTAGTTTATGTCAGCTATGTTCCCTGCTAGTTCATAACATTCAACATCATCATCTATCCACAATGATTTATAATGTTCTATCTAGAGTCACTAGAATACTTTCTAGTGACTCTAGTTCTATCCATCTTTCTTCTTCTATTATATTTAATTGTGCCGATTCCTTTTCGTTGCTGTTTAAGTGTTTCATTATCTTGTAAGCCATAATCTGTCGACCATGTACGTCGTTTTTGATGTTATGTATAAATCTTTCCCACGACTCTTTATGTGGTTGTGTGACTATTGGTTTCGCTGTATTTCTTTTTCCGTTGTATATTTCCCTATCGTCTTCTAAGTTCGTTTGTAAGTATTTGTTATATGCTGCTTGTTTTTTTAATCGCTTCTGATATTTCTGCATTCCATATACGCAAACCGTTTCTTTTCTAACTTTCTAACTATTCTTACAAACTAAGAAACAGATACGAATCTCTGTGTCGAAAAAAATAAAACATAATTTTTCAAAAAATTACATCCGTATTATGCATCCGAAAACAAAAAACAAAACTGTCTAGCGCTTACACCAATGTCAAATTAACCAATAATTAGTAAAACCACAATTCGTACTTTCTTTACATAACAGTTTAAGGTTAATTGGTTTTAATTATTTTATAAGCAAGTTATTATTTTTATCCTCGTACAGGGCATTAAGCATTAGTCACAGTTTTTTCAATCAACGTCCGAATGCAGCGAAATAATTAACTTTCTCTTAATACTAAAAACGTCCTTGATTCAAATTAATATGATTAATTTTAGTGTCCAACTCGTTGCTACCGATACGAAATTTGCTATTTTCAAAATTAAAGCCCACTTACTTCCGCATACACGTAAATATATACTAATTTGGTAGCTACTTTGCCACTTCAACGTAAAGCTAACAAGATTAAGGCTTGTTTAGCAAGGTTGGATGCCCCAATAAATCTAGTTTTGTCCTATTAGAGTGCTTTCGAACTGTAATAAATTTGTAGATTCAAAACATGGTTACAAAATAACTCTAAAACTGCAGATAGGCATGCTGTAAAAGCCAATTAAAATACGTTTGTTTCGCTTCTGTTTCAAAACGTATGTTCCCGTAACTTTTTTTCATGTTTCGTAACTTTACTGATCTGATTCTAAGGCTATTTTGCAATTGTGATTCTAATATACTGCATTGCCTTACTTTTCCTAAATGGGTTAGATTTTTTTTAGTAACCATGTTTGCATGCTTACAGATAATTCAATAATAATTGTTGTTAATATTATTAGGAACGTTTGGTTTATTAATTGCGTGCCTCAGGTGTATTTACCAGTTTTTTCTTGTGTACACAAAAAAAAATTAGTGTTGCAAAATCTTTTAAATACGACATAATTGCCTCAGATGTTAAATCAAGCGTGTTAATAGGTCCGGTTTTAGATTTAAAAAAAAATATTCCCTTTGTTTATACATTACAGTTGTAATAATTTTTTATCAAATGGAATGAAAACGCTTTTACAAATTGAATTTTATGAGTTTATATCCTTAGGAGAGTACTATTTCAAAATGCAGGGGGTTTCTATTGTTATATAATTAAAAGGCAAGTGTTGCTTTATCAACTGTGGAGTTCACAATTAAAGCAATTAAGAAAACAGACTGAGTTCATTATATCTTTTATGGACAATTAAATCGCATTTAATTTAATTTAATGTTTTTATTATTATTAAAATGAAAATTCAATTTAATTGAAAGATGTCTGTAAAATTGCGTAAGCAATTTTCTTTTAAAACCTTTTACATAATTTTTGATTTTCTCTCTTCTTCGTGCTTTACATTAAGAACGCACTTTTGAAGATTTATGCAGAAAAATGCAAATTTTTAAGAATTAAAACCATTTTATGGCCCAAGTTTTAAAACTTAAGGCTAGTTTTATCATCTTTGGTTTCCGAATATTTTCCTTAGTAATCTAAATAAATTCGAGAAACGGTCTATTAATTATACTTCATAATTATTTATATCTAAATACATTTCGAGCCCTGATTGCATTACTATTATATCTATAACTTTAATATTTTGCTTTCTCATTTAAAATCTTTTAGTTTTGGTATTTTGCTTACACTTCATATATAATTTTAATAGGAAATTTAAATTCGAAGATTTTAGGTGACATAACCTCATCTAATTGCAGAATTCACGTATAAGTCTAAACTTATTTTTCGAAACTCTAATTTAACCTTACAAAACAACGTATTAGTTCAGCTAAAAAAAGCTTGGGTCTTTGTATAAAAATCTATCACTTAGAATCAGTTCCATTTCCGAACCAGCAACAGCTAACATTCAGAGAATAATCGGAAACGTTTTTGGTGGAAAAATTGATGATTTTGATGAGATGTTACAAGAAAGTGTAGGTCTTAATTACGAGACTGAATCAAGTTTATTTCTGATATTCGTTACAGCAACTTTTGTTTTAACCTGTTATCGTTTTATCATTAAAAGTTTATAGATATTTGAATTTCTGCCTCTAAAAATTCAGGAAGACGGCGACCCTCCTGAAATATAATTGCAAAATAATTTCCATATAAAGAGACACACATTTTAATTATTTCAAAGAATTAAGTAGCTTTTTGAAGCATTTTGATTATTAAAGTTGCAGGTGAAACTGCGGTGTTACAAAATTTTGAAATTTTTTGTAACTGTCCTCATTTAATTGTTCTGCATTTGTGTTAATTCGCTTAAAGGTTAAAAAATACGTATGTAAATCTTTAAAAAATCTGTTAATTAATATTATATAAACAACCCACAGATTGAAATCTATATTTGCATGATTAACCGATAAGATAGTTGGAGACAAATAATCGAGGACGAATTCCAAATACCAGGATCTTATTTTTCAACCACATTAATGCGATAATTCACGGCCGTTATAGAAAGTCTAAAACACCCAGTTTTTTTTATTTCCATGTTAAAGAACAACTGTCGCAGCCTCCAACCAAATTAAATTCGCACCCTTAATTACTGAAAGTGAAAATGTTGATCATTGAAAGCGCGTGTGATACACTTAAAACTCAAAACGAAAGTAAAATTATATTGCGGAAGAGTATTTTAACTTCCTTTACGCAGAAATTTATGTCCACGTGGAATTACAATTGCTATGCAGATTTTCCTTTTGTAATTTGTAGTTTATTGCAAATTAAATATCAGGATAGAAGTGAAAATTGTATCACAGTGAACGGAATTTTTTCGTAAGATCGAGGCTAATAAAGGCTATTGTGTTTTATAGGTACACGGTGAATGTTACACGGACGGTTTTGAAAAAAATTACAACCAGAAATTACAAGTGGTGCATGAACGTGCCTCCTCGATGTTCTTATTATACAAACGAAGAACAATACGTTCCGGAAACTGTGGTAAGTGTTAATTATTTATTATTTAATTTCATTTTTGGATACTTTCTTATGCAAATCAAAACTTCAACATGTAAGAAATAGTTTCAATTTTATAATTTTATGAGAATAGCTTTTGTAGTGTTGCCACGAGACGAGACGAGACGAGATTTTAGCCATTCTCGATCTCGATCTCGAAATTTCTCGAAAGATGATTCTCGATCTCGAACTCGAAAATTCTCGGACGTCGATTCTCGATCTCGGATTCGCGAATCTCGATTCTCGAACTTTAAGTACCGAATTGAGGTAGTTGCGACTGCGTAACACCGCATGCTCCGTGTATTAACGTTCTACAATGCCCTTGATGATATAAAGTTCGGTGATTCCCCTATACTTAGGTACGAGTATAAACAAATAATGTGACACGTATGCTAATGTATGTACACAGTTATTCGTTCACGTTTGCTGGTCTAACATCATGTGAATAAGTGTTTACAAGTTTACCAGTATTGTGTAGTTATTGGATATTTTACGGTATTTAAAATTTTGTAGTGCATATTCTTAAAAAATCGTTATTTCTCAGACTTATTAAAATGAACCGCGGTATAAAAAAACACTATAAAGTTCAACCAACCGCAAAAAATAGTGCTGTGGAAAGCGATACCACTGTAACAGAAGATGATGATGATTCGGTGAAAGATGTTGATTATAAGATTAGTAAAGGTGCTGATACATCGGACAATTCATCAACAACGCCTACAAATAAAATTGAAACTCCTAAAATAAAAAAAACTAAGGGCCCAAGAAGAGTTGATGACAGTTCAAGTGTGGCAGGTTCGTCTCACGAGACTCTATTATCGAAATCAAGTGATTCCAGAGCGGTTGCGGATTTTAAGAAGCATTTTAACATCCAGAAAATAACAGACACAGACAGGGACAAAAATAACAAAGTTGCAAGCTGTAGATTATGTCATTCAAAAATAAAAATGACACAATCTAATACAACTGGGCTGAAACGACACTTGAAAATACATCTCGAAAACTAAGCTAGACAGGGCTACAAACTATACGTCCCTTTTTTGTAGAACGTAAAATTATCAACAGTAAAAGCCCGAGACCTTTTATTTTTATCGATAAAATTTCATTTTGTACGAAAACGAAGTTGCCGTGGAAAATGGACGAGACTAGGCCTACATTAATTAAAAACCCGCGCCCGAAGGGCAAGGGTTTTTTTATGTAGGCCTAGTCGAGTCCATTTTCTTATGGCAACTTCGTTTGAGTGATACAAGAATGAAATTTTATCCATAAAAATAAAAGGTCGAGTGTTTTTTAATTGGAAAAAATCCTGAAACGGCAAACAAACAGAGCAGACAGAGACGCGTCGTTTTTTTCGATGTGCGAGAAGGACGTAATGATATTTTTTTATCATGATAAAAATGAATGATTGGCTGTTGAAATGCTGATCCAAGCGTTGTTATTGGACAAAAGTGATGTCATGACAGTTGTAGGGTTTTTTCTACAAAAAAATACACATTTTTCGGGACTCGAAGTTCGGACTTTGATGGCGCTATACCATTGACTTGACGACGAATGTGTTCGTGATTTTTGTAGATAATTTTACGCTCTACAAAAAAGGGACTTATAATTTGCAGCCCTATCTGGCTTAGTTTTCGAGATATTTACGAAAAACAAAAAAAAAAACCGTATTTTCTGTTTATAAAATTGTTAATAACTGATTATGCCAGTATTCTTTTTCGGAGCAACATAAGTCTCACTTATAGGCTCCCAAAACAAAGCGATTTGTGCTGGTCCCGATTTGTCCAGACATATTTTCGGGTTCGATGTCTGATTTAATTGGCCTATCTACTTGAAAAGAACTTTTGTTTTTCAGCCAATGTCACAAAAAGTATTTGAAGAAAAATGTGTGGATTGGATGGCAGCCAAATATCTTCCATTTAGCTTTTTTGATGACACAATCACGCAAGAGTTCTTTAAATCTCTTAATAAGAATATCACACTGCCCAAGAGAAGCAGCTTAAAAACGAAAACCATGGAGAGGTTTGCTGCTTATAAAGCAGCACTTGCAACCGTACTTCAAGAAAATACTTCAAACTTCTCATTCACAGTGGATGGTTGGACTTCCATCGCAAATAAATCCTATTATGGGATAACTATACATTATATAGATGATTTGTGGAAACTACGGTCTATTGTTATTGACTTTGTTCCATCACGGGGCCTTCATTCTGGTCAAGACATAGCCAATATGTTTTTCAATTTTGCAAGGGACAATAAACTTGAATCAAAAATACAGGGTATTACTCTGGATAATGCAGCTTCGAATACGACGTTCACACTTGAACTGTCTAAGATGTTGGCTGACAAAAATATTATTTTCAATGAGGATAATCATTTTCGTTGCTTTGCGCACATTATCAATTTGGGAGTCCAAGACATTATGAAATTATTGAACCTCAACCCCATTTCTGAGTTGGAAAATGATGTAACCGACGATGAAGATGCTCAAGAGGAAAATTTAGCAGACGAAGAGGAGGAAGCATCTCCTATCAGAAAATTAAGAAAACTATTTATTACAGTAAGACGATCAGAACAGTGGCAGAATAAATTAAAAAGCTGTTGCGAAGTTGTAAACGTAAAGTTTTTGTCGCCTAAAATAGATTGTTTCACAAGATGGAATTCTACGTTTGATATGTTGAATACAGCTTTAAAAATGAAGGAAGCCTTAAATGCTTTGTGTAGAAACAATTTATGTCTAATAAAGCTACAACTAAATGAAGACGAGTGGAAGTTAATTCTTAGCGTTACTACATATTTGAAGTATTTTAAATCACTATCTGTAATATTAGGCGGCGACAAGTATGTTACACTTCCACTTGTGGTCATCGGGTTTAATATGTTATTAGACAAAATTGAATCCCTAATAACAACCCTCGATAATAAGGTAGATCGAGACTTGGTCGACGAAAACGTTTTGCTGGCATTTCAGGCTGCGAGAGATAAGCTATTGAAACATTATAGGAAAACGAATTGGAATTACTGTATAGCGTTGATTTTAGATCCGCGTCACAAGATTGAAACATTTACACTAACTTCCTGGGGCCGACAAATGCAAACACTAGCAATACAAAAATTCGAAGAATTTTACAAAAACCGTTACTACAAAGATGATTCACCAAACCAAAAACAATCCTCTACTGATTCTGGGCAAGATGATTCTGAGGAAAGTGGTTCCTTTAATTTAACTGATCTATTTAATAAATCTACTGTCACAGTTAACAACTGGAGAACCGAAATCGATGACTACATAGCAAGACCACGCGCCAGCGAAGACGTAGATGTATTAGTTTGGTGGAGCAATCACCAAGTTTTATACCCAAACCTTGCCAGAATGGCTAGAGACTTTTTTGCTATACCAGCAACCAGTGTACCAGCTGAACGGCTCTTTTCGAAGGCTGGCTTGATTATTCGAAAGCACCGCAACAGGTTCGACAGTGAGTCTGCTAGGGCTTTGCTTTGTCTGAATGCTTGGCAATCGTGCGAATTTATTAAACAATATTTAAAATAAGTAAAAATTGAAATATTGTATTTTTTTATCGCTTCTGAAAGACATTTATTATACAGGGTGACATTGAAAAAACTACAATGCATAGTTAGTACCACGCGATAGAGGACCATAAAATAATAAAAAAAGTTCTTATACGCTAATGTCCGATCGTCTTTTTTTTTTAAGATACAGGATGTTAAAAGTTTGTTAGAAAATTTAAATTTTTTTAAATTTCTTCCGATTGTGAAGACATAATTGAACCAAAATTGGTGCACACTATGCCCTTGCAGGTGGCTATTTTGTGTATTTTAGTTTCGAGTATTATTAGAATATTATCATATTTTTAACGCGTTGAAACGCTTTTCTGTAGTTGGCTAGTATCTTGAAAAATAAAAGGCGATCGGACATTAGCGTATAAGAACTTTTTTTTATTATTTTATGGTCCTCTATCGCGTGGTACTATGCATTGTAGTTTTTTCAATGTCACCCTGTATATTAGATTTATAACATTTCTTATATTTTCCAAGTTTTGATCTTATAAATAACCTTTGTAAAGATTTTGTAAAAAATTAAAATAAAGTAGGTACTACTTATAACTGTTCTACTTTGTTTTTATGCAGGTTTTAAGAATACTATTGCAAAACTGCCGAGATCGAGAAATTGAGAATCTCGAAAAAAAATTTCGAGAATTTGGTTAATATCGTCTCGAATATTCGAGATCGAAAAATGTCAATCTCGATCTCGAAATTTCGGGACGAGACGAGACGAGATCGAGAATTATCTCGTCTCGACGGCATCACTAAGCTTTTGTTCTTTCTAAAGAAAAGTCAGTATCTCTTAATTCTAATGTACAGGGTGAGTCAACGGGAGCGCGGTGGTAGATATCTCCTTTACTGTTTAAAATACATAAAAAGTTTTCAAATAAAAGTTTTTGAGGACCACGAGGACCATATTGTAAAATTATTTTGAATTATACAGGGGGTTGCATAAAAGAGTGGCATATAAAACTTTTGTTTTTTTTAATGGAACATCCTGTATATTTTTGCACAATCTTATTCGACATTTTATTACCTTTCTGGACATGCTTTTGTTTTTAAATTCCGTTGCGGCGTTGCCAAGTTATTCAACTTTTTTAGAAAAAATTGACATTTGCAGACCTTGCTTATAAAATTTGCAGAAATCGTAGTTTTACAGATTAAACAATTTTTTTCTGGAAAATGATAATCAAGACCATGTACTATCCTCCAGACTTTTGAAAGTTGAATTTGAGTATACAGGGTGTTGGTTACAGTAATGCAAAAAATTTAAATTATAATGTGACATAACTCAATTTTTTTAAATAGAACACCCTGTATATTTTTGCATAATTAAACACAACCTTTTAGGCTCTACAGATTTTATTAACCAATGGTTCTACCTAAAACCAATACTTTTCGAGAAAATTAGGTACAAACGGAAAATCAGGTAATTGCAAGCAGATTATAATAAATAATAGAAATCAACATACCTATTTTGCATTTGTTTCAAATAATATTTGAAGCAAATGTCAAACATTTTTAATTCGTAAACGTCATTGTAACGTTAGTTTCTTTTTGAATAAGTATTTAAAATGAAATTTTCTAAGCAAGAAAGAATTAACATGATTTATTGCATCGGGGAGAGTGGTGGCAACTGTTTATTGGCATCCAGAATTTATGCACAAAAATATCCTGACCAAAGACATCCAGACAACCGTGCTTTTACTAAATTAAAAACTAGTTTCGAGGAAAACGGAAACGTTATGTACGAGAAGCAGGAACGAGTGAATCCAGTCTTAAATGAAGAAAATGCATTTTCTGTTGTGCTAAGTCTGATGGACAATCCACATGTAAGTGCGAGAAATTTAAGTATGGTATTGGATATCAGTCAATCCAGTATTTCAAGAATTATAAAAAATAATAAATATCATCCTTACCATATCTAACTATTGCAAGAATTAGAAGCCAATGATTTTAATAGAAGAAGGGAATTTTGTGAATGGACAATTAATAAAGTGCAAGAACAGAGAGACTTTTTTGAATATGTGCTGTTCTCCGACGAGGTTACATTCCACAAAAACGGAAATGTTAATAAGTATAATCTACACTATTATGCTACAGAAAATCCGCATTTCACAAGGTCTGTTGACAACCAACACAGATGGCCTTTGAACGTTTGGGGAGGAATTGTAGGAAGGTATGTAATTGGCTCGCACTTTTTTGAAGGCAGAGTAAATATTTATCTCGATTTTTTAATAAATAGTTTGTCAGATTTGTTGGGAAATGTACCTTTAGCAACAAGAGGCAGATTATGGCTGCAACACGATGGAGCACCACCCCATTACAGTGCACAAGTACGTCACCATTTAAGTCATGCATTTTCAGATAAGTGGATTGGTAGAGGGTAGAGGTGGACCAATTTGTTGGCCGCCTAGGTCTCCCGACCTAACAAAACTTGATTTATTTTTGTGGGCTTATGTAAAGGAAATGGTTTATCAAACTCCGCCAACTACACCTGAAGATATGAAGGGGAGAATTAGAAATACCTTTCAAGAAATTAATGACCACATATTGTTAACAAACGTTAGCCAGTCTTTTCTGACCCGTCTAAGACTGTGTGTTCAAGAAAATGGCAGACATATTGAGCATCTTATAAACTAATCTCTAGTGAAAAACTTTTGTTTGTTGTTTTTTATTATTTATTGTTATTTGATATTAAATAGATTTCTTACGGGTTCGTAGTTTCTTAGTGTTTCTTCGCAATAAACAAGTTAGTATCAATGGCTCCTGAGACATACGGATTGCTAGTAATTACCTGATTTTCCGTTTGTACCTAATTTTCTCGCAAAGTATTGGTTTTAGGTAAAACCATTGGCTAATAAAATCTATAGAGCCTAAAAGGTTCTGTTTAATTATGGAAAAATATACAGGGTGTTCTATTTAAAAAAATCGAGTTATGACACATTATAGTTTAAATTTTTTGCTTTACTGTAACCAACACCCTGTATACTCAAATTCGACTTTCAAAAGCCTGGAGGATAGTACATGGTCTTGATTATCATTTTCCAGAAAAAAATTGTTTAATCTGTAAAACTACGATTTGTGCAAATTTTATAAGCGAGGTCTGCAAATGTCATTTTTTTTCTAAAAAAGTTGAATAACTCGGCAACGCCGCAACGGAATTTAAAAACAAAAGCATATCCAGAAAGGTAATAAAAATTCGAATAAGATTGTATAAAAATATACAGGACGTTCCATTTAAAAAAACAAAAGTTTTATATGCCACTCTTTTATGCAACCCCCTGTATAATTTAAAATAATTTTGCAATATGGCCCTCGTGGTCCTCAAAAACTTTTATTTGAAAACTTTTTATGTATTTTAAACAGCAAAGGAGATATCAACCACCGCGCTCCCGTTGACTCACCCTGTATAGGTAGCGTCTTCCAAGTCAAAGTTTTTCATCGTTCTAAATTTAAAAAAATGTGCAATTGTGCATATTAACTTCAGCAAATAAACATGAAACTCAAAGCCTGCAAAATAAAAACTTGGATCTTTAGCTGAGTTTTCATATACTTTCTGTTTCCAGGAAAACCATCAATCACTTTTAAAATCATCAATCGATCAATCAGTACTTCTTGGACAGTTACCAGATTAACCAACCCTTAACGTTCCAAATTAATTAACTCGACCAAACTTAATCCAGATTAAATAACCCAAGAACATTAAGGACGTAACCGGTTAAAACATCATTATTCATAATGAATTCGCAACTCAAAGAAAGTCGTATTGTTGATGTATTAATCACTCTTGTGAAATATTTAATTAAGTTCAAATATTTGACCTGATTTTTTCTTGTTTTCAATTTTAAATTGTATCTTGCAGAAATCCGATTAATTGAATTAAAAGTGAAATATTAGGTATTTCAGGTTTATTAGTAATTTCAGTTGTTACTTAGTTTCTCAGAAATCTTACGATTTGTTGCAATTTAAATTTTTAGTTTTCAAGTTTTTAAAACGTTTCGTTGCTTAATATTCATATCAGATCCTTTCTTCCTGTTAATTGAAGTTTAGAGTTTTGCAGCTTTATCTGCTTTAAATATTTTCTGAACGTTTGTTTTTGTGGGTTTTAATGTTTTATATTTCTTGTGGGCATCTCACTGCCAGCGTTACTAAAATTAAAAGAGTTAGCGTTAGTTAGCAGTTAGTTAAGTTAGTTTGTAAACACCATCAAACAAATTTATATTTTCAGCACCTGTTTAAATTCAATTTCTACTTATAATTTCTAATTTTACTCATTAATATATAATTTTATTTTAATGCGAAGTTAACAAATGTCGTTCATTGCATAATGAAGCAGGAAATATACAAATAAAATTAAGATTTTTTCGTTCGTATTTTAAATAATACCAATTCAAGAATTCAGCTTACGTAACCAAGATTATTTTAGGGATCGTCGAATAGTTCATCTAGAAATTTACGAAATTGTTGATCTAAATTGTTATAATATCAAGGCCTTCTTTAATTGATACGCAACCCTGAAATACCATCCTAGTTGTTTCTTCCTTGGTAATTTTAATATCAATTATAGATGAATTAAATACCGGTTTTAATGTGAATAGGGAGCTTTTAATATGTTTTCAAATTACGTTTAAAGTATTTAGATTAAGTCTAAAGTTTCTAAATTATGCCTGAAATTTTAAACTTAAAAGTTAAAACACAGACTTTTATGCCAAATATTCAGGAAATCTAGTAGATATCTAACAAAAGCTCCAATTTTTGATTAATAAAAACTTGAATACGTAAATACAATACAAAAATATTTTAAATTGAAACAAATTATCGTAAAGACCTCAGGAAATTAAACACCTCAAGGACCTGAAGGTATTAGGAAACTAAGAGGGGTGCTTTCGAAAAATACTGAAAACCCTAGCTTTTCAAGCTGAAAGGTAGCTCAAACAGCGAAATTTACATAAGCGGGGAATAAGCTGTTAATACTAAAGAATTCCTAAATTTGTGAATGGCAGAGTATAAAACTAAAAATGATATTTTTAAACAAAGCCTTCATATTTCAATTATGTTACTGCAAGTTATTATTAATTTATAAAACAGGGAAAATTCCCAAGAATGTCAAATCGATATTATTTGTCGTTACTGCCTTTGAGCTAAACAGCAACATAAATCAACTTAATAAAACCATTCAAACGACTTCTGGCTTTAACTAAGATTATCATAAATTGTGCTTGGCGTTTTAATGCATTTCTTCGTAACGTTTTTCCCGTACACACGGCACACTTGTTTACTACTGGATCTCGTAATATTTATCTATAAATAAATACTTGCATGAGAATTACTTTCTCCGTTTACTGTTGCTGCCACAATTCAAGTTTTTGATGTAACACTAAGAGCATACCATCTAAATATCGGTTTCCTGTTGTAGTTTTCGCAGAATGACTAAGTATTTCCTCTGTTACTTCCGAAAGCGGAACTTAACAAAGAACAACGCCCGTCCGACACGTTCGGAATGACAATGCATTTTGTGCAGACGTAAACTGAATGCATAATTTGAAATTATTCTGATAGCCTTATGCTGAATTTATATGCATTAAGATTGTAAAAAGACGTTAGGTTTGTATACGAAATTTGTACGGTTAAATATCTACTTCTGATGCCGTTCCCAGCAATAACAAAAACAAACAGTTATATTTTAATGTTAAAGTGGACACGTCCTTATTTAGAGAATAAATCTGTTGAAAATAATAAAGTTGCTATGTTTGAATTGGGCTATGTCTAACTGGTCTGTTATAAAATGTCATTGAAAAGCATACAGGAACAATGAGGTTAGTGCCATAAATTTAGGCAACACCCATAAAATTTGAAACCATATCAGATCTTTCAGAATTTATTAGTATCATAAAACTTTTAAATTTGGTGTAGAAACTCTAATTAAAATCAAATATATAAAAACTGCTTAATTACGTTCCACTCAATAACACAAAAAGCAATGTAAGGGTGGGCGGAGAAAATACTGAAGACTTTGAAATTAAAAACGGTCTAAGGCAGGGCGACCCACTAGCCACGTTACTGTTCAATTTGACACTAGAAGCTATTATACGGGAAAGCAAATTAAACAGGACAGGACATATACTCATTAAAAGTCATCAAGTGATTGGGTACGCAGATGACATTGCATTGGTAACAAGAAGCATCAAGGAACTAGAAGAATTAACGAGAATATTAGCAAAAGAGGCAAAAAATGGGATTAGAGATAAACTATGGGAAAACGAAAATTATGAGAATAGGAACCAAAAGAGAAGAAGTCAGAGCGTGGAAGATTGGGAATAAAATGGTAAAGTTTGAAGAGGTAGAAGAATTTGTATATCTGGGAGCCTTACTGAGAAATAACTGCCGCGAAGAAAAAGAAATTGAGGCGAGGCTACTGAAAGCGAACAGAAATGTAGGGATAATAAGTCACCTTCTACAGTTCAAGCATCAACAATAAACACAAAACTAAGACTGTATAAAACCATAGTAGACCTACGGCATTGAACGGGTGCGAAACTTGGATCGTAAACAACAAAGTACAAGAGAGGTTAAGGGCATGGGAAAGGAAAATACTGAGGAAAGTACTAGGTGGAAAAAAAGAAGGGGATTTATACCAATTTTATAAGAGTCCAAAGATCGATGAGGTGGTCAAAGCACGGCGACTGCAGTGGTTAGGGCATCTGGAACGAATGCCGGAAGACCGAATAGTGAAAAAATTGCATGGAGGGAACCAGGATTAAAGAAGAAAAGGGGCAGACCGCGAAGAAGGTGGAGAGAGGCCTGATTACAAGATTTAAGTGAGAAGAAAGTAAGAAACTGGAAAAGCAAAGCTAAGGACAGAAAGGAATGGAAGAAGATAACCAAGCTATGGGCCTAAAAGGCCTGAAAACAGCTACATATATATAATTAACCTACCGATTTTTTTACATGTGGAGATTCATTTTAGTAATAACGGGTGACAAGAAGCACCAACTAATTAAATTGTTTCGAAAATGTATCCAAATGTAGAAAATTTTATAAAGGAAACATGATTATATCTAATACGAGTACTTATCCTTACGCTATTAAATATAAACAAATGTTGTACAAGTTTGCAGAGAAAAAGGTTAGCAATGTTAGCATCTCCAAGGAAATAATTGTTTCACGTTTTTTTTATTGATTGAATGCTTTAAAAATACGGATAAGGTACTTTTCACCCAACTGATAGGCGAGAGGAACAAAATTTTTTTAAACAAAAATATGAAATTTCAAAACTCAATCACAGGACTCGTTATTTAAATCTCGGTTGGTTTTACAAATCACAATCGGCCCGAATGGCTGGCGGCTCACCGGGAACTTGGTGATTTCTCTAGGGTCCTATCCGTCCTTGTCCGAAGGAATTCAAAACGAAATATAAAATAAAAGAAGAAGACGACTTAAGCCCATTAATTTTCTTTATTACTAAGAATAGAGTAATAGAATACCAAATACTAACAAGCGACCAATAAGGATTGACAATACGTACGTAGTATACGATGTATCAACTGGGTGAAATAATAGTAAATGGAGCTGTAGTGAACAATAGGTATACGGTATGCTGATGATACTGTTATACCAGCAAGTGACATCAGAGATCTTCTACAATTAATCGACAGAGCTGTATTTACCAGTAAGAAATATGGTTTAACTGTGAATGTAAGAAAAACTAAATGGCTTGTTATAACAAAGAAAAACCGGCAACCAGAAATACTCACAATTAATAACAATATCGTATAGCAAGTTTACACCTATAAATACTTAGGAATAAACGTAAATCATAATTGGGATTCAAGAAGAGAAATACGCAGTAGAATTGAGCAAGCCCGAAAAACCTACATAGTACATAGCCATGCATAAATTTTTCCATAGAACAAATCTCAGTATCGAACATAGAACGAGAATGGTAAGAGTTTATGTATTCTCTGTTTTACTATATGGTTGTGAGTGTTGGACCTTCGACACCCGCACAGAAAAACGACTCGAAACATTTGAAATGTATATTGTATATAGGCGTCTTCTTTGCATTCCCTGGGTACAGAGAGTAACAAATACGGAAGTATTGGCACGTATGAACAAATCAAAAGAACTGCTTACAACAGTAAAAATAAGAAAAACTCAGTACTTCAATCACACAATGAGGGGACCAAAATATGAGGTATTGCTACTAGTAATTGAGGGTAAAATAACAGGCAAGAGGTCAATCGGAAGTCGTCAAAATTCATGCGTAGATGGTTTGGATGTACTATCAGGTGCAAAAGTAATGACACACCTAAGATTTGTTATTGTATGATAAACAGCCTTGCAGCAGTCGATGAGTAACTTGGGCATAATCATAAGAACTTGTAGGTACAGTGGCGACTGATGCTAAAGGGCACAAAGGCACGTGCCCTCCCTACACTCGAGAGAAAGAAAGCATTTTTAATAACACTTCCCACTTCTAACCTTTACTTTTTTTTAACACAAGTAACACAACAATCTATTATTATAGGTACCTATAATATCAATATTAAAGTTAGGGCGTCCAATCCCGGAATCTCAAATCCCGGGATCCCGGGATCACGCGTGCTTTTTGAATCCCGAAATCCCGGGACTCGGAGGCTAAAAATCCCGGGATTTTCGGGATTTAATTTACATTCCGCATTAAACTGCGTGAGATGCAGAATCGCGTCATAAAATACAGCTACGCATTCCGATGAAATTTAATAATTTAATTCGCTGTAAAAAGAAGAGATGTCACTTTTTAAAAAAGACGGTATTCGTGGACACAACCTTCAATTAGCTTATGAATTTCTATTAACGATTGTTCCTACCAGTGTTGAATCGGAAGGTGCATTTTCGGCCGCTGCTGTTTTCTGTACCAAATTCCGATCGTCACTTGCAGATAAAACCTTAGATAGACTTGCATTTATGCGTGCTTTTTTCAGTGAACATAGAAAAAATGCCATTTAAGATTTAAAGTATTGATAAGTTATTCTTTTTATATTTTTTATGTTAAATTTTAATATCTTTGTATCCGTTTATATCCGCATTAAAATAATAAAAATCATTACTCAAATTTTCTGTATAAATTTTGGGATATATTCATAATTTCAAAATCCCGGGATCCCGGGATTCTACTTTTCACAGTCCCGAATCCCGGGATTTCAATTTTGTTTCGGGATTGGATGCCCTAATTAAAGTCTATTGCCGCGTCGCCTGCCGAAACGAAGAGTTATCAAAACTTTCTTCCGGGGACAAGTTGAAATGATACCTATTTTTGGTGACAATTGCGCAACCGCGGTGGGAAATATGTAGTAAAATTCGCCAATTATCGATCGGCTTTGGGGCACATTGAATCGGGGCCCGTGACAGATTCAAGTTAGTTCGACAGTGGAACTCATGCGCGTAAGAGCTGTTTATGTGATTGTGTTTGAGGTTAGGCGCATTTAGTGGGAATCGCGTTCTATTTATTGGTTTAATTTGTTGTTTTTATTTTGATCTCGTGGTTTGTTCGTTGTTACTGTTTGTTCGTTATTGGTTATTGTTGTCTATTGCTGTTTACTTTTTATAGACATGGATACCGAAGTAAAAATACTGAACTTAGAGCAATTTATGAACGAGACGATATGTGTAGCGTAGGTGGTGTTTTGTTACTTTTTTTGTTTATTGCTGATAATAATCTAACAAGAGGGTTTTTAGAAACTAATAAATTAGTTGACATTATTTTCGTACAACACCGATGTCTATGATGACTGAATGTGAAAGATGTTTTTCCACTTTAAAGCACATAAAAACATTTGTGAGAAGCACCATGTCTGAGGACAGGCTCAACGCATTGGCAGTGTTGTCGATTGAAAAAAGTTTATACAATAGATCCCCGATTTCGACAATAAAGTTATTGATGTATTCAGCAGTAAGAAGAACAGAAGGATGAACTTTCTATTTAAGTAGGGATGTAAGTGTTTTTAGATAATGTTTCCAGCTCGGTTTTGATGTGCCCTCTCACTAAAAAAACTCACGAGCCGCCACTGTGTAGGTAGGATTAACAAGTTAGAATAAGAAAGTTACTCATCGACGGCTGCAAGGCTGTTTATCATACAATAACAAATCTTAGGCGTGTCATTACTTTTGCACGTGATAGTACACCAATGAATATTTTTCGAACAGCAGTTTCTAAAAATACAACAAATCTACTGTTAAGAGAAGAAAATTGAAGAGATGAAAATGGAAATTCACACGTGTAAAAGCAAGACCATGGCAGTAAAAATGAAAAAACTATTAAAACAAGCAAATAATATGCAAAAATTAACAATTGTGTAATAACTTGGAAGCTTCATAACCAGTAATGGCAAAATCAAAAAACATTATTTTCAAAACAGCGGAAAAAACATAAAATTAACCGTTTATAATCATGTAGCAGTATACAGACAACTCAAAGACAACAAAATGAATACAATAAAGATGATATTTCCAAGGAAGATAATTATAACTAGTAATTACAAAATTTAACAGTTTTAAGATTGAGGGTAGAAGAGGTCAAATGCAAGGGAATCGATACTAGTGAAGAAAAAAAAGCAAATAGAGAAAGATAAAAGGAAAGAAGAAGGCCCAAGGAAATGACGCTGAAAAAATCATAAGAAGCAAGCAAGAAGGGAAAAAAGCTCAGGGAAACATTCACAATGGACAAAAGAGTTTGAGAAAAAATAAAATATTAAATTCTAAACCGAATGTAAAAAGCATAAAGCTTTAAGAGAAAGAGGAAGAAATGCTATTAAAGTTTAAAAAGTTATATGAATTTCAAGTTTTGAATATCTTTCTTGCTTTCCCAAGTTATCCAAATAGTTTTGTAAATATTAAAAATAAAAATCTAATTTTATTACTCCAAGTATTATTTCCTTCGTCAAAAATATTTTCCTTTCATAGCACATCCTTCAAAATTTGTTTTAAATTTTGTACGTACATACATCAATATCAACAACAAAATAGATGATTAAGCTTTCATATTTTATTAACAAAATTTTTCAATAGGTCATTGTAACTAGCATTCAGGCGAGAAAGTTCCTTTATTGCAGAACTTTATTATTAAATAATACTAATTCAATTTGAACTTGAAAGGTCGGCATTTATTATTACTAACATTACCATTCTAAATTATTATTACACGAGAGTTACAATTATTTAGGTTAATAACACCCGTTACAATTTTATATAGCCAATCAATCCAATAAAGGAAATCATATATCATCCAAATAACGACCAGTTACGTATTTGAAATAATCTATAAAAATTTTCTAGATTCATTCTGTTCCACTTAAATTACCATAACTTTTAAGCAATTGTTATACATTTCGTTAAAAGTTGAATTATAGAATTAAATCGATACACAGGCATCGCGACGATGCGTACGAAGCATGAATAATAATAAAAGCAAAAATAGTAAAACGAGACTTTCAAAGGTTAATGTAAACGGTTTGTGGAAGTTTCACTACAAATTTAAATTTTTAGTGCGGAATCGTTTACAAGTCACGTTACGAAAAACCTTCGAAAACATTCAAGGCGAATATTAACATCGAAAAGTAGAAGTTCAAGGACATTTTCTTAGAAAACATAGGGAAGATGTTACTTAAAATTTAAATTTTTGTTTTGACACTACAAATGATAATAAAAATGATGGAAGAGGATTAATTAAACGTTCCTACATTACAAGCTCGAAGATTTAAGACGTGTAAGTTTCAGAAAATATTTAAAAATTAGTTTAGAGTCGAAATGTCTAATAGTCAAGGTTAATTGAAGTAAAGGATTTTCTGGATCAATTTAATGGTACGTACTACAATCTATGGTACTACTCAAAGAGTTTTACCTGAAACTTTATGGTTTTATGGAAACCGTTGAAAATATTTTAGTAAAAATAAAGTGATGATTTGATGATTGCCAAATCAATCTTTATAGTAATCTATTGTTTTAATTTTGGATATCCATAGTCCACCAGAAATTCAAAATTTTACTCGTTCTGGGGCAGTTTAATCAAAGAACCACAATGCTTTAAGCTTGAACTTAAAAATGTTGAACCACCGAACAAAACTCATAAAACAAATAAAACCTACCAAGAATTATGTATCAAAAGTAGAGATATGTTTGAAGTTATGCCGGTAGAACTGTCACGATTATTTTCCGTTGGATGGAAACGTGCCTAAATAAATTCTTATTTCAACAGACTTTATTTCATTATCCATTTAGTGAATGCAGTTCGTGATCTACATTTAACCAGATGATAAAAGTGTAACCTTCAAACGTTTACTCCTTAATTGTGAAAATACGGATATGTTCTGCGTCAAGACCTTTACCTACCGGCTCTTTGTTTGAATTCTTGGTGACTGCCGAGGGTCACGCGAATTCTTCAAGTTATTATTAAGAAACCGCGCTCTTGCGGTTACTTAAATGGGATTATAAAAATATTTTATAACCGGCGATTTTATTTCCATCCGGACATAAAGATGCTTTCACTCTTCAATGGTGAACGCCTGTTAATTAGAGCAAATCGCGCTCGTATGCGTACAACATCGCAAATTCACGAGTCATGTTATGTAATCGCTAAGTATGTGCTAATTTATTTGAACAGATCGTTAAATTTAAAATCTAATGTAAGTAGAACGTACTGATATAATATTTTACTAAACGTACGTGACTTATAGATTAAAGTTTTAAAATTATTGAAGCAAGTCTTTCAGAAAATTTATTTAAACCTTTTCTAAACATAGAAATCTTTTGAACTTCTCCAATTTTTCTGTTTTTATATAACTTAATTATTATAATCCCAGACATTAATTTATAGTAATTAAATTTAACTTTTCTTCATCTTCTTCTTCTTCTTCTGCTGGTGGCCGTATAAAATGGAGTACATTCAGGCCAAGAGACCCAATAAACTAACCACCTAACTGGTTATTGAGTTATCCTGAAAAGACCAAATTCCAGAGCAAGAGCAGGATCCTGTTCACAGGAATTTCTCTAGTAGCTTGTGGTTTTAGTAAATCTGCTCTGAACATGTTATGCCTAATGTCATAAGCTTGGGGCATTTACACAGAACGTGTATGAACTATTCTTCTTCTGTATTGCATCTCCTACACCATAGACCAGTAGCAATTCCTATGGTGTGCAGATACTTCTCCAAGTGCCCTAGACCTGTTGGTAGACCGACGACAATGTAATGTAAAATTTTCCCTCGCCGCATGGGTGATTCCCAAAGCCAGTTCAGGTTCATAAAGAGGCTTCAACGAACCTCCCTTGGACAGACAATCGGCTTCTTCGTTACCCTCAATATTGCTATGTCCAGATACTCATAGTACTTTGGCCCAGTGTTTTCTCGCCGAGCCTATTTAATGTCAGGTACTCTAGTACCAGCCCTGAAGCGATTCTGGACGAGTTGATCGCATTAATTGCTGCCTGATATAATAAAAATACTTCCCATATGTTGCGAAGCTTCTGCCGGTCACTATACATATATGTAAGTTGGAGTACCCTCTACGAAGATTCTCTTGAACACAGATTAGGATCGCAAAGATCTCTGCCTGAAAAGTGGTGCCATATTTACCAAGTGCAAACATCAGTTTGGATCTCGGTTTGTCGCCATATATTTATTCCAGTATCAGTTCCCTTGATTTGGAGCCGTCCAGAGTCAAGATATCCCAGAATGCATGTATTAAAAGCTTTATGGAACGTGGGGGCTATAGAATAACTCCTAGCGAGTATTTCAGCCTTTCAGAGTAGAATCCTCGAACGCCCTACTTTTTTCCCGCTAGTTACCTAGAGCCCATTTAACTAATCATGTAGGTTGCGTTCTCAGCCTCGGTCTTAATTAGTAGTTGGTTAAGCAGGGGACCTAAAAGCCCTTCAAGGACCACGGTGGATGCGGTTCGCATCGTACCTGCGGCTCCAAGATTTGTTGGTGGCGGTCCACCAAACCAGAGAAGCATAGGTAATCGTTGGTCTTACTACTGGAGTGTACAACCACAGGGTGTTCTGCGGTTTGAGATCCTAAGTAGAAGCAAAAGTCCTTTTGCATCTCCAAAGAGAGACAGTGGACCTTTGAACTTGTCTTTCAACATGAGCTTAGCATCATAGATAACACTCAGATAC
Organism: Melanotus villosus; assembly: GCA_963082815.1. Classification (NCBI taxonomy): domain Eukaryota; kingdom Metazoa; phylum Arthropoda; class Insecta; order Coleoptera; family Elateridae; genus Melanotus; species Melanotus villosus. Next base: position 56,596,061 of record OY720418.1, on the reverse strand, counting down.
TTTACCCGTCACGAAGGTTTTTAACGTACTGTTGAAGATTAAATTTCTTGAAACCATCCAGTCTTCTTCTTTTAGTAAAGTTTACTAGTACGGCCTTGGACGGATTAACTCTGAGGCCTTGCTTGATACACCAATTATGCACAGTTTTAAGTTAACCCTGCATGAGTTCACAGAGTGTGCTGGGGAGTTTTCCCCTTGCCAGAATAGTGAAGCCATCAGCGTAAGCTATCGCAAACATGCCCTTTTCGGTGAGTTCTCTAAATAGCCCATTAAAAACTAGGCACCATAAGAGTGAAGATAATACACCACCTTGAGTGCATCCCCGACACAGCCTTCACGGTAATATCCTGTATTGAGACCATAATCTGTCGGCTGGCCAGCATGATCTAATCCATCTCACCAGAGTTAGCTCCATTTCATGCTCTTCAGCTGCAGCACATATCGACCCAAAGGAGGTTTTGTCAAATGCCCCTTTGATGCCTAGAAATGCCACTTCGAAGTTTTCTCTTTTTTTTCTCTCAACGACCGAGTGAAGCGCCGTCTCCACTGACTTCCTCTATTGGTAGACGTGCTGAATTAGGTATAAGGGCAATTTAGCTAATCCTCCACGCCTTATACATATACCTTTCAACTAGCCGCTCCTGTGTTTTTAAAATGAATGAGGTTAGACTGATCGGTCTGAAGTCCTTTGCGTTACCGTACACTGTACATCCCGCTTTGGCTATGAATACTACTCTGACTGCCTTCCAGGGCACAGCAATGTACCCTAGGGCCAGACTGATGGGGAGTACCTGATATAGGAGCCAGCAAGGTAATCTATTCCCTGCTGTATCAGCGCAGGGAAAATGTCATCTGCTCCTGCACTTCTGTAAGATCCAAAAATAGACACCGCCTTAACCAAAGTCACCATTTTTAGAAGCCGTCCTCCAGTCCATTGCAGACAAGGTAGATCCAGGGAAGTGAACTTCCATAAAATGCTTGAGTGCCTCTTCCCTGGTCTCTGCATAGGAACCAGACGGAAACCACAACAAATCAAACGTGAATCTAGAATTTTTCTAGAGAATTTTATACAGTCTGGCTCAGCTCAACGCTTTGGCAGAAAACCTTTCAGGTCTCTTTCTTATATATGCGTATGCAATTCTTATATGTATACTGGCTGAGACCTCTTAAAGTTATCCCAGTCTACCTGGTTGTTTGTACGAATGGCCTTATTGATCTTTTGATTTCTTGGAGGGATCCATCTGTTTCCATTAGATGTCTTTAAAGGACAATTATCCTCACAAAAGGTTGTAATAGAACTCTGTATAATGTCCAAATGGTTCTCTAGTTCATTAGGACGTTTGGGAATAGTGCTGACTCTTAGCAGCTCGATCTGCAGATCATATTTATAAGCCTCTCAATTGGTTTCCTTAGGGTTCCTAAACACGTTTACTACTGTTGGGTGGTATACATTTAGGTTTAGGGTAAATAAGTATTATGTGCCGGTGATCCGAGAGGGATACTTTCAGTGACACGCGCCAGTTATTACTACAATAATGTCACTCAGTTTCAAGTTTTTTTTAGGATAATCATTTTCGGGTTTCCATTTTGAAAACTGGATTTAAAATTTCACTTCACGGTTATACAATTTATTTAAAAATCATTTTCTGAAAACAAGAAGTTAACTAAGATAAACATTTATACAATCACAAAGGTGGTATTTTTTTCTAACCAGGAAAACAAAATTTAACATTTAACGCAGAACATCTTCAATAGATAACTAATTCACATTTTATCAAATGTTAAAAACAACAATTGTTACTTTCGAATTAAATTATCATACGTTAAACACACATTAGACAGATAAAACTTCTATTCTACAAAATAAAAAAATGTGATCTTCCCATAGCTTTGGCGCATTTTAACTTTCAAATTATCTAAAAATAAACTAATTGGCTTGTGCGAATTCTCTCTTAACAATTTCCGCATAAAATACAAATTTTCTAATTTTTTACAAGCGTAACCTATTCAGTTCTAATTTCAAAAATTGTCTTTTCGCCTTTTATCATCGCATTAAATTATTTAAATTCAGAAGATGTCCTTTCTACCAATATACTTGCTCAAGTGGAAAAGTATCGTTTTGAAAGGAATATATACAAATTAAATTTACAAAATTTAAAAGGTTTATTCATTTATGTAAATTCGAACGAAATAATATAATAATTAAAAGTCAATGGGATTAATGTTAACGATTGGTTAGGAGCAGATAATGTTACGAATAATTAAACAAATTAGTTTGTTTTAAATAAATTCGGTGATTTTTAATTATGTGTTTTTAAAAATAGAGCTGGTCATTATCTAAATTTCACAAACTACTCACTTCCTAAATATTCGAACAGGAAAGAATTAAAATTAATTATAGAATTTAATGAACCTGAAATGTTTTATTGAAGGACATTTTAGTTTGTTTTACTTTTTCAATAGACACAATACAGGATTTACTACTACAAAATGTTTGAGTATCACACATCGTAATTTTTCTCTTTGAAGTTGAGTCTAATTTAAACTTTTTTAAATCTGTAGCTTCAAAACATGAACTTTGAAATTTAGTTATTTAAAATTTAAATCGAGTTTTCAGTTTTTGATTATAAATGTTAACCTGCAGTACTGTAGAGTGGGAGTGCACGTGATACTGAAATATACTAAGTTAAGCAAGAGCCTGCTTGGTCAGAACTTGGATGGGTGACCGCTCTGCGGCTCGGTGTATCCGGCCCGTCAACACTGTAAAGGTATAAGAGGGTAAAAGGAAAAGAAGAAGAAGATTATAAAGGTTGAAGCTTCCGCTTTATCTTCAAAATTTTTGGATTGTAAAAGTCAAAACGTCGATTTTATCTCCAAAATTTATTTAGGATTTAAAGCATAGTCTTCCGAAGATCTGAGATTATAAATGCATAGTTCCTAAAATTTGGAAAACAGCTATTCTAAAATGTTTGTTATTAAAAAAAATCACCGACAGTTACAATATTTTTTTGTTGTTTCCTGAAACTGTTGGGATATTTTCAAACTTCAAAACTTCATAACCGTTCAATAGCTTATAATTTATTAATTGTTTTAAATGAAAAACTATTTTCCGTATTTTTCAATTATTTTGCAAACTTTCGACTTTGACAGTCTCTCATCTTTAATGTATGTATTTCTATTTTCTAATATTTTTTACCGATTTTGAATACTTAAATTTCCTTGTCTAACTAATTTTTGAAAACTTCATAAATGAACTGGCCAATTAAAAACTAAACAATATGTTTTCTTATTTATTTAATTCTTCAGCTTTAGAACAATCTGAACGAGCTTCCAATTTAATCCTAACAAATTACTCCGTACTAATTTTAATAAAGTTTCCTTTTTGTAGCCAATTTAATCTGACATTTTGCCAAAACTTCCAGGAATGAAAGTCTAAAATCACATTAAACAGAATTAATTGGACATTCTCACAATGATTTTAAATAAATTTAAAACGCTAAACCTTCCCCCAAAGTAACGTCGTATATTTTAGTCTTATAATTTATTAAAATTATTAAAAGCCAAAAACTAAACGCAACAAAGCAACAACGTATGAAAAGCTGAGTATTTCCAACTATTTTCTTTTGAACATTTCACGACATATTAAATCAGCGGATTTGAGAAGCACAAGAACGATACGCGATACGTGATTTTTAATTATGTGGTGTTTTTAAAAATCCGGATTTAATGAATCTGAAATGTTCTTTAAACGTTGTTTCGGTTGGTTTCGCTTTTTTAGTGAATATAGTACAGAATTTATTTACTTTTTTAAAGGATTGTTTTGGCGAGTTTTCTAAAGCAATATAAAATACAGAATTTATTTGAACTGTGAAAAAGAAAGATAAATATAATCCTCCAAACAGCAGAAAACTAAGAATAAAGTTATACTTCCGAGGTTAAAACCTGTGTTCCATTAAGAGTCATACAATTTTTGTATATTTTTGGAAAGATATTTATTCCACTCATGGTCAAACCAAACTATTGCAAAACATACATTGAGAATTCATAAAAATCAGGTGTAGGCTACATTCATATTTAAAAATCAACCAATAATTAAACCTCTCAAAGATTAAGTAAGAAATTTATGAAGTCAGCACGAAGCAATACATTTGTACATAAAATCATTTGTTACATAACACATTATTAAAATATTTCGGATGAAACCACCGATAAAAACAAAAGCTTTGCAATTAAATTGAATTTTTACAAGTTAGGCAATTCTGCAAGTATGTACTCGAAATAATTGCAGTTTTAATTACCTGACTGTAATAATTTTTAAGGGAATTGTATTTCTTTGTGCTTTACTAAATTCAGAACAGATTTAAAAGAGTTAGGGGAAATTCAGGAGTGGCTTCAAGAAGTGCAGACTGCAGAGGGTACAAAGCATCCCACCCTGGATTTATATGTCTTAAAATATTTAAAATAATTTTTCGAGAAAGTTGGTGGATTTTTTAAGACTTCAAAAAGAATCGACTGGAGCCCCTTGTCGGAAAACACCGGCCCCAGGAAGTTTAAGAAAGAATTTCCAGCTGTTCATATATTAATAGTGACATAACGGCGAACGAGGAAAATATCCCGAAGAAAGTGGCTAATAAATTTCACTCAAGAAAGGTTCAAACCATGCATTTAACAAAAATTAGTACGTGAGCTTATTTGTGTGTCTATCTAATGTTATTTGTAGCCTATAAAATCGCTTTTCTAAACCAAATCGAGCGTAACAGCACTAACATACGACAAACTAAATTTTTAAATAAGTATATAAACAAACAGTTGTATCCATTACAGCTAATTAAATTATGTAATTACGTTAATATAGCATTTATCAGAGCTGTAAGTATAAAGTCGACCTTTAAGTGCTGTCGTAATCGTAAAAGATCCTGTTCGAATTTATTTGCACACTTTTATTATTATCAAAAAAAAAAATAAAAACATTTTGAACTCTTACGTAATTATATAAGTTTGTCAACTTTAAAAAGAAAAGTAGGACGAGGACGTGGATTTCCGGAAAAAATAAGAGCAGCGTTACGCTTTATATAGTTTTATCTTAACTGTTTTGATTTGCTTGAGTTAATGCGTGGGATGTCATAATAAATTCGTGGAAATTAAGGACTAATTTGGAAGTATAATTTTAGGATTTTGTGTTTTCTGTAAAGATGTCAAGAACATTTGGAAAACCGTTAGATTAGGTTAGTTTTATTACACTCAAATGTCAGATCAATTAAAGTTCTGATGCTACGAATTTAATTATTTTATGTTTTAAATTCTTGTTTTCTTGTTGAATAAATTTAAAGAAACACAAGAAATAACTTAAAAGGGTTTTGCTTTTCCATTCTGTAAAATTAAAGTTTTCAGTTCGAAGTAGCATCGCACAGAAAAGAATTATTAAAACTCAGTTCCACAATGAAAATTGTAATTACAATTTAAATCCATGATAACCGTATTTTCAGGAAGAAGAAAAATTCCGAACGGTAAATAAATGCTGTCCGGCTTTTTCGGAAGACGAAAATGGTGAAAAATGCATTCCCAAGTGTACGAATTGCATTCACGGCGAATGTGTACAGAATAACAAATGTAACTGTCACGCAGGATTTTGGGGTGAAGATTGTGACAAAGGTGAGGTTTTCCTTATATATTCCAAGCACGATATTCAGTTCTTTTAGAAAAACTGCCCTTAAAGTTCTTAAATTTCTCATAAGTGGAAATTTTTGCCTTAAAAAGAGTGAAAATACTTACCGACCTTTGCAGGTTTTTACTTATAATAAGCGGTTATGTTATTTTACGAAAGCTGTCCTTGAGAGGTCTAATTTACTTCTAAATAACTCTTCGTTCCACCCTGAAATTCCTACCCCGAAAGACCCCAAAATAATCGAAAAGGCTTTCATTTAAAAGAGCAAATCATTCTAAACATGAATTTCATATATTTTAAAAGAGCTACATTTAAAAGTCCAGAATTTACTCCTAAATAACCCTTGGTTTAACCCTGAAATTTTTACCCTGAAGGGCCCGAAAATAATCGAAAAGGGTTTAATTTAAAATAGCAAATCGTGAAATAGTCACAAAGTTTTACGTATTCTAAGCCTGAAAAGTTTGAAACTGGTATTTAAAAGAAAAAAGATGTAAATTAATCAAATGGTTTGGCACATTAAAAATTAAGCAAATTTTTCAGAATCATTTAATTAAAACATCTGAAAAATGCATTTCAAATAATCAAAATAAACACAACTTCAACTAAACTAATCAAATTAATAATAACAATAATTCAATTGCCGAAAAATGTATTAAGAAATACGTTATCAAGCACCTAAACTCGTAAATAACTTTAAAGACAGATTTGAAAGGCTGACCCAGATAATTACATTGCCATAAAATACGAACTATGTTTTCAAATATTATTGTTATCAATAAAAATATGTTTCAGTATGTCAGAAATCAAAATGGGGCAGAAACTGTGATTTCAACTGCCCATGCGAAAGAGGAGATTGCGATCCGGTCGCCGGATATTGCATCTGTCCTCCAGGATGGAAAGGAAACAGGTAAAAAAATATATAATGAAGTCCGAAACGAGATAAAATCGTCAAGGTCCAATTTGGTAGCAATTACTGGTAATAAACTTTCATAACCAAGTCCTTACGATTTGTTTCCAGTGGCGTGCACGCACTTTAAAATTAAGTAATACTTATTCAAACAAGCAAATTTAAGGTTGGTACTTTAAGCTACAGATCTATTTAAGCCTTAATTTAAGCTCAGTTTTAGCTTAAATCCATACAGAAAAGCCAGTTGTTAGAAACAAAGCCTTACGTCTATCACTTGTCAATTTAAATCGAAGTAAACAAACTGACGGCTGAAATGTAAAAAAAAGTTAAGCCTGTTAAACGAACAGGTGTGAGTATATCTAAGTTCGAAATAAATGCATAACAATGTTTGCTTTCAACATTATAAATTAATATCATAAAAAGGTTTTGAAATATCGTTCAAATTTTTACCAGCCCATAACCACTTTCCTTCTATTATAACTGGAGGCAACATTAACAGCCAACTTTATGCCATTATAAACTTCCTCATACCGATTTTACAACCAAATAAATTAAATATTCTAGATATGTCGAGATAAACGCAAATTACAATTACGCAATTTTGGAGCCACCACGGAATCCTCCCCAAACATAAAAAATAAACCACTTATGTAATGTAAAACCATCTATGTTAAACCAGTTATGAAACGTACATTCACTGTTAACTTAAAAGTTTAAGCACTGCACTTCATGTATTAATTTCGCCGTCCTGTCAATTTTAAAAGTTCGGGTGGTATTTTTCACGTTAGCTGAAAATAATCTATCAGAAATAATGAATACCAATTGGCTTGCTGGTCAGCTTGCAGTTACAATTAAAAGACCGTATTTGAGTTTACGCCGACTGAAGTCAAACTAAACCTCATACATGCAGAATAGCCCAGCTAAAACTGCAACTGTTGAAGAAAATATCCGTTTTAATAAATTCATTGTTTCTATTACACGTTTTCTGTTAAATAATGGCCTCCAGCCTCAATAATTCACACCGTTGAATTGAATGACTTATAACTTATAACATACAGAATTACAGACTGTGTCCAATCACAAAACTGCAGATCCCATTACCCATGATTTTCCGTCTATCGCAAAGCTGCGAATCCTTTATTTCACAGTTGCATTATTATCTTGTAGTTCATGTACGGGTATGCAACTTAAAAATCAACAGTTTAATATTAGTAAATTTCAGCAAAACCTTACGGGGTTCAATTATCAAAAATGTAATATTTATTTGTAATTTTTATATAAAAGCTGCGAATTAGCTTAAAAGATTAATGCAGGCTGTAATAACAAACGCAAGAGGTCCGGAGTTACTGAAAACTCAGTAAAAGGAAGAATTTGTTTATTATGTTCAAGAGAAATAAAATTTTCGGAAAACTTACAATCAACTGAGCTTAAAAAAACAATCCGGATAACAAATCTTCATAACTGAAAAATTTGAACGAAAACAAGCCGAAGATTTTATGTAACGATTTATCTTCTATCTAAAGCTAAACAAAGGTTAAAATCTGAAAATACCTCCTCTGAAATTAAGCTATTAATTTTGTTAAAATAAACCAAATTTATTACATATTACATAAATTCTCTTAGAATACCACTAATTTTAAGCCTGCCAGCTGAAACCAATAAATAACAAAATAAAATATATCAGTAAAACACCTGCCGCCGTTAAAAATGCAATTAAAATATTTGTAACAGAAAAATTCACATAAATTTTTACGATATTCCTTCTAACGTTAACGTAACATATTAATTTCAAGAACGCAATTTCTAAATACTGCAGTTAATAGCAGCACCATTCCTGCATTATTCAAAATTCGCTCATCGTGATATTAAAGCCACTCCTTTTGCCTCATCCTTGAGCTTTGCTCATATTTCAAAAAATTTCGATTTTAGCCTTTTAAATTCATTATCAGTTTTTACATCTGAAACAAAATGCACGATTACGTAATCTAAACTAAAGTAAAGGCCATTGCCTCATAAATTTTTCTTTGTTTGTTTACAGTGGCGTAGATTACAACATTTTGTGATTTAATTTTCTTTTACGCCGAAAAAGGTTTAACTTCATTTATGTTTATACCAAAAATTGGCGGAATTTTTAAAAATTTATAAATAAAGCTCTAAAGTTGGTTGCATCTTTCGAAATATTTCTAAAAATTTAGAATTGTAGGTACTACACCTTTATGATTTAAATTAATTTAAAAAAAATGTTAGGTGTTTAGTCTTCAAATAAACCTTCCGAAGTGTAAGTTAATGATAATAATAATAACTAAAAAACTTCAGTTTATTTTTTGTGGTTACGCCAATGCCTTCCCATCTGCCTCAAATGCTTTCAAGCACCTTAAAAGTAAACATTACGTAATCGAAAAATCTAAATGTTATTATCCCATGGTTTTTAAAATTAATTGTCTTCGCTCCTTTTTAGATGCGAAGAAGCACTGGAAGATCTTCGAACAACCACAAATCGACCAACAACGGAAGAACCACTTAATGTTACAAGAACCGGAAACTTGGCAAATTTAGAGCAACGGATGGCAAAATATGCAGAACGTACAAAATATCCCACTTTTCAAAAATATTATACATTTCACATAACGACGCAGAAACCACCGCCCATGTCGACTGAAAGTAAGACCAAGTTTAAACCAGATCAATACAACGATGTGGGAAATTGGCAGCCGCCAAGAATTTATTCAATAACAGAAAATAATGCACTGGAGGTCCCGAATACATTCTCGTTTTTGACTACCAAGAGGACGATGGTCGAATCCGATAGGAATACGGAAAAAGTGCCATTCAAAAGCTACACGAAATCATCGGACGATCTAACAACGCAGGCAACCACGGAAATTGACACAGTTCAAGTTGCTGTTACACATGAAGACGTTCAAACCAAACAGGAACGAGAGTTTGTCAACAGTAAGATAACGGAACAAGTAGTTGATGTTACGCAATTTAACCAAGCTAGTACGAAAGCGAAAGTAGTAGATGGTTTTGAGGTTAGTGTAACCAGCACAGAAACCATCTTCACGCAAGAAGATGGTTGGCTAAGCGACGAATCCCTTTTAGACCCACAAACCGATCTGTCCATCCAACAGAATCGACAAAATAACAATTCACGCTTCGTGTTTAGCATAGGCGCAGTTGTTGGTGTAACTGCCACCATTATTATTACCTTGGCAGCTGCAGTTTTAACCACGCAAAGTTACAGAAGGAAGAAGCCGACTTCCGTAATAGCAGCCACCGCAAAATCCAAAAACGAAGATGGAGACAGTGGGGTACCTTCGGTTTCGATTTACACACGTAGCGTTTTTCACGCACCATTACCTGGTACGTTGCTTTAATAGCTTGCAGGTTTTCTTAAAAATTAAAGGCTTCCTTATTAAGAAACTTAAGGAGGACGTGGATTATTCGCATCATCTATCATTGTTACAACTTCGTTTTAATTTTACATAGTGTTTTCTCATTCGTTCTGCATAGGTAAGAATATCAAGGTAATTATTAGTTGTTGCTACAGGTATGTAACAGCAGACATAGAACAAAGTCTGTACGTGTGGCATTGCTTTAACGTTTTAAGTATGAATGAACTTGAGAAAATCCCACAAAAAGGAAAGGAAAGTTATTTAAAATTTAAAAGAATCTGAAAACATTAGAAAACATAGAAATGCTAAAATTTTACATCATAAGTAATAAAATTCAAGATGGTCATAAATGTTAGTTCGTAGAGAAAGCTTAATATCTAATGTTTTTATAAGAAATGCCAAATTTGGTTAGAATTATTCTAATTTAAATAGCAGAATTAAGTTTAACAACTGCTAACGCTGATACTATCGAGAACCATAATCTTAAAATTGATTAAGTGGAACTTCTACTTGTTTGTAATAAAATGTAACATCAATGCCCATAGCAGTTCATACGTTCATACGTGTTGAGACGTTTAGCACCCACAAGCTTAAATTTCCCCCAATAAAAGGAAAACAAACAAATTTGTAAGTCAGAATTATATATTATTGTTCAATTGTCCCCAAAATTTTAAAGAAACAACTTAAGTTCACAAATTAAAATATAATTTGCACGTTTGTGAAATAATTCAACAATAAAAACAATCCTTAAAACGCTCAAATATAAATAAATTGTTAAAACGTGGCTGTAGGTATAAAATTAATGAGTTTTCAAAATATTGGACAAATACGTGGCCCATTTTTTTTTAATCATATAAATCTGATAAGCTTCGATGTAAAAATGTACTACTTAAGAACAGACGATAGACAAATTCAACTAAAAGTAAAATTATTATCAACTTGGGAACTCGAAGTATTCTCGGTATTCTACATTAGAACGTTTTAAAAAAAGATTACACAGCTTTGTATGAGTGCTGTTAAATTAAATTTCATAATCTTAATTTCAAGCTTTACGTATTTCATGTGCTCACTGTCACATACAGATTTCATATTTGTAAAAAACCGAGTGATATACAAAAATTAAAGCATTCCTCTCTAAAACATGTAATTTTCCAAAATGCCTCACAGTTTTATTTATAAATGCCAAAAAACCGCTATTATAAAATTTGCTTTGAAAAAATGGTTATTTACTTTTGCAAATCTGGATATCTACATTTTATACTACACGTTTAAATATCACTAGACAAGTCTAGATCTGTCCATAAAGAAAATAAATTCTAACCATAATTAATAGTTTTCGAGGTTTCTATATAAACAATGGTTTTTAATTATATTATTTACTTGTAAACCAATTTTACAATGAATATTTGAACATTGTCAAGAACGCCTTCCACTGAGAATGACAACTTACTTGCCGAAATAGTATTCGGTTATTAATATTATTGTGCTTTTTACAGAGCTCCTAACGTTTCAATATTTGAAATATTAAACCTTTCGGGCAGTTATTGATTTTAAAGATATATGTATTTTTAATGCCTTGTCGTATAATATAACATTTCTGCGGAGCTGATATTTTTCTATGTACTAAATTCGTTAAAATACATAAGTTTTTGCTTAAACTCCATAATACTTCAAATTGCATTAAATTAAATCAAAACTACGACACTTATTAATAACTACTCACAGGTGCTAAGATAAATAACCATTTTCTATCTTAAAATTTCATAACTTCCATAACTCTCCTCAATCAGAAATGTGCAGTATTTTATTTTAGAGTATTTAACTTCAAAGTTGACTCCTGAAAAGTGGTTGACAAACGGGATTATACAGCTCACTCAATTTAAAGCACCGAGCTTGATTGTTTTAAATAAATAGACGACCAGCGTAGGTACTTAAAATCAGAATGAATTATGAAGAATCAATTTAACTGCAGAAAACTTTGAATGCCAGGAAGTTTCTTAGAATTACCATAACAGTAAACTAAACTAAATATACCATGTAATCGAACTGCTTAACAAAAATTAACAAAAGCGCAAACTTATTTTATGTAAAAGTAAAGTAAAATTATTGTAATATTGAATATTAGTCTGATACATTAAATTACTTTGAAACTAATTATGGTTGTCATATAAAAATCTAAAAATTATAAGAATATAATGTAACTCAATATAAATTTACAGTTCATAAGTTTCCTAAAGTGATAATGCAAAATATGAGTATATGACTAACAATTACCTAACTTAAGAATAATTATTTATGAAAGTACACCTAAAAATATGCCACCCTGAATAAATGTAGAGGTTTGTGGGCTGCTTCAGAATTCCGATAATAATTTCTGATATAGCAAATTTGTTTACTTATTTATTTATTTATGTAAAACACCGTAGAATAGATAACATTTTTGTGTAGAGGATAGAAACGATTTTCACAACAAACGCAAATTGAATTTGATCAGAATGTAAAAAATAACCCAGACATCTTCATTTTAATAAACAAAAAATTCCTTTCGATTTAATTTAAGTAAAATATTCATAAATCTAAGAATAATTTATATCCTGAGTGATTCGCATAGATGCACCCCTTAACAATTGAAATAGGTAACACAACTTACAATTTCATAAATAGGGTTGATCTACATATGTTAATTCACAATTAAATTTATGTAAACCGAGATGGGTGGATTACTTCAGAATGATAATCTATAATTACCTAAACGTCATGTCAAGATTATATTCCAAACTAATAACTTTCATAACCTATAACTGGGAAATTAAGAAAAATATGATCAATAAAAAAAATAATAATTTATATCAATTCTTAGTACGTACAGAAATACACCAAACTAGAAGTTTCTGTTACTTTTAAGGAATAAGTAAACAATAAATATTTGTGAATATACTTACTAGATAGTTTCTAAAGGTTTGTTGTGGTGAGTTTGACATTTTATATTTCTTAATTGGTGGTGAAAACCCCAATTAAAGAATATCAAATATCTACTACACCTTTTCAACTTCGAGTTGAACCTAATCATTTTGAAATTGAGAATAAATACGTTAAAATTGAGACAAAGCGATCTGAAATCGATTAAACACAATCAAATTAAGAATAAACATATTCAAATTGGGAATAAATTGAGTTTACTTTATTAAATACAAAAATTAGTAGAAACAAAGTTGACTACATGTATATCAAGTTATTTTAAATAAGATTTATAGACAACAACTAATGATTAGTCACAATTTGAAGTTGAAAGGGTGTAGATCAAATTTTGTTTCTTAATTGGCAAGTATTTCTAGCAACTTTGGTAACCTGTATGTTGGGTTGCATTTGGGGATTTTAAGGGGTGCGTCTCATGTGAATGGCCCAGTATAACTTTTAAATTTGTCAGTTGATTACATAATATGTTTTAAGACTGCAATAAGCAAGCTTGTTTTATAAGTAAATGGGAAATAAGAGCACATGATCTTATAAATCCTTACTCTTCAAATTTCACCAAATATTTTCGATACAAATCAAAAAGGCATAATTCCTCGATTCTGAATTAGAACGTTTTTGTGCCAACCACTTTAAAAGTCACGAGATACATATAAACAATAAAACAAATTAATTGTTTAACCATAATCGATAATTTTGAGCGTTCAATTACAAACAATGCATCAGAATTATTTACCTCTAAACCAATCTTGCACTACAATTTGAAACTTACAATCTTTCAGGCAATCATTTAGGTTTTGAACTGAAATGATATTTCTTCGGTTATAAGTTAGATTAAAAAGCTAATAAGCAATTATCTGAAACTCTAATTTATTCTTGCCTTGCAAGACTCTACGCATTTTTATTTAAAATCTCAATGCATTTACATTGAACTAAAACACAATTACAGCAGGTATATCGTCAATAAATCACAAACATTTTGTAAGGAAATTTCTGTCTTAAAACCTTAACTTTCCATAACCTCAACCACTCAAACAGAACTGTTAATTTAAAGCATGTTTTGACATAAAAATTGATTTCTCTAATCTCTAAATTGGATGTTGCACTTGGAATTATACAACGTACTGATTTTAATACGTCAAACCTAAAGGTTTTGAAATAGGCAACACGCCTAATGTCTTAACTATAATTGTGATTATTAAAAATTGGAATGCAGTCATCTGTTGTAGTATTTAATCAATGCTAATTCAGTGTCATTTGTTAGAAACAATAGTACATGCACCAGTATTTAATTTTTTTAAATGGCTGGACGTCATACATATTGCCTATTTTTAAAGCTTTCAAGCTCGGTATAAGAAAACTTCAAGCACTTTTGAACAGTTGAACTTGAAAGATTTTGTAGTACTTAAATATAATACATATATTATGTAACTAACTATTGGTAACTTTATAAATTCAGTTCTTTTTATACCTAAAATATAGGCAACACATTTTACAGGAGGCAAAACATTACAAATAGCTCAAGTAAAAGGCTAATACAAATCATATGACTCCGTGGCGCAACGGTAGCGCGTCTGACTCCAGATCAGAAGGTTGCGTGTTCAAATCACGTCGGGGTCAAACAACTTTTTTTAGAAAAATTTTCTCAACATAATATTTAAAAAGTAAAACATCGAATTCAACTTGAAATGTAGAGTTTATGAATTGAACAAATATTATAATTTTTTTTAATATCAAAATAAAAGACAATTAACACCTTGATATTTAAATTGATATTAATTGTGTATTCTATAGTTCTTTAAATTAGGAAATTTTGAGTTTTGATTTATTGTTCTAGATTTGATGGTTACGTTGTTAAGTTAAAGATTATATTCCAGATATTTTTATCCGAAATGTGGCGCTTGAACATTTGGCATTCTCAGAATTTCGTTAGTAGTTGTGATAAAATAAAATATGCTTCTGGCAAAAACCCACCTTCCTGTCACACGGCGATTTAACCTTTAACCTTTGAAAATATTTAATTCAATCGAAAACTTTACTTTGTCAGCTACGAACTGTGGATTAAAATAAATGCAAAACTTTAATTTTAAAAAGAATTAACTTCTGAAAAGGCGAAAATTATTCTAATTTTCAGACGTAAGCCTTAAATCTTAAAATATTTCAATTCAGTGTGAAGTTGGTAAGATAATTAATTTAACAATCTTTAATACTTTATCTGGAATTAATTAAAACAAAAGGCTTTACAGAAGCTCGAGAGGATCAAAAGTTCATGAAAATGCTGTGATTCTGAGTTCAACAATTAAACATATTATCATGTTTTTATAGTTTTAGAAATCTAGCAGAAAATTACTTTGTTTTCAGTAAACATGATTATAGTGAATTTGAATTAATTTTTGGAAACTCTCCAAAGGACTTGCTGGAACATGCTTAACGTTTAACGTATAAACTAACACGAACAACTTCGAAAAATCTTCTAATTTTCAGATCCACCAGTATTCGAAAATCCAGTATTCACAACCCCAGCGGAATACGAAAACAACCCAATCGAACTATCAGGAACTTTAGAAACTCACGTTATTTGTAGCATGCATCTCCCAAGCAATTCGACTTTCAAACAAGGTGAAAAACCTATTTTTCATAATAAATCAATAAAATGATAACGAATGATTTATTACCGTAGATTCACGTACTGTTGACACGTTTTACGACCACCCACCATCTACCGGAAGTTACAGAGCGGCTTCTATTCCGGAACCGCCGGAACAAAATCTGGAAATAATAGGCAGCGAAGTGAAAGAACACTTGTATGATGAAATACCATGCTGGAAACAGCCTTTGCCTATCGCTCAATCGACGAATTCAACTCATAACGAATGTTTATCTTATTATGCTAATACAATTACGAATAATAAACGACAGACGCTCAAATAGTTATCTTTTACGGACAATCCAGAATTATTATTATTATTATTAATATTACAGAATGTATGAACACAACCAGAAAATCGTATGGGGTTTTAAATAATATTTATGGCCGTAATGATTAAATATTCAATAACTAAACGTGGAAAAAATTTGTACAGTAAAGGAATTTTAGGTTTTTAGATTCAAGTTCCATTTAGAATTTGTTTGGGGGGTCTTATAAAATTCCGATTCCTAAATAGATTAAACTTCGAAGTGCCAAATAAAGTCTATTAAAGCCAAAGCTGAGACCAAAGATTTTTTGTCACTAAGACTAGCAACGAATGTAGTTTAAGTTTAAATAATTGTGCCATATTGATGTAAATAACTGGAAACTGTCAGTAGTATTGGATGCGTTACATATAAATTAAATAAAGTTATTATTGTTACCTCTATTATGCTTAGAAAGCTCTAAAGTTTGCTGTTAATTCGAGGTTTGCATTTATTAAGAGTCTTTAAAAAACAAATAATTTTCATATATTTCCTTAGATTAAGTTGTACAATGTGATATCTTTGTAAGTATTTGTTCACACGAAAACCAAAAAAATAAAACTATAATCATCAAGAAAGCTTTGTAATTAAATATAATAATTTATTTGCACCCTTTTTACCGAATAAAACGTACAACGACAATTATATAAAGTTATTATTTAGTTTTATATTTTGAATCGATATAATTTCTTTTGCTTTATCAACTTTGCTGTTTTTATAAGTTTCATTTTGATCTTTCAATGCCCAGAATATGAAATTACAGGCGTCAAGTAATTATTTTTCAGTTCATTATTCTACTTGTCTCCCTCATCGCTCATCGCTTTGGAATTAACGCTTCAATGCTAAATTTTTACTTTTGGCTTTACTTAGTTTTGTAGTTACTGTTTGTTTTATTAAACATATCAGCATTGAAAAACCATAAAAAAGTAAAATATTAAAATATTTCGTTCCAGTCCACCACTTCACTAAGCTTCAAAATTAAAATTATTTTTGTTTTTGTTTAACAGGCCAATTTTCATTTTCTAAAATCTTATTCAAGCTTTTCCTTCTGAAGTTCCTTAAATTTATTACACGAAGCCGAAGTATAGCTATGAAGAAAATCTAAACTGAAACTGTAATGCCTATAAAGCCATGTTGGCACAAAATCGTTATCTATGAATATTAGAGCTTCGAAATTCATTTTAGCGTCGACACCGAGAAGGTAAAGAAAACAGGACGAAGTATTTAATATTTTAAGCTGTGCTAATAAAGTTCGTAGGCTTTGAAGTTGATATTTCGAAATTAAGAAAATTTCGTTTAAATATTTTTTAAGCATAATTTAAACATTTGATTTCAGATTTCAACATTTTCATTATAGTCCAGGCGCTAGGTACTTAAGTACTTAAAAAGGTCGTTACCTTGCAAAACGTCGGGTAGAAGATTTTTTTTTTTTACTTGTATGTATTAGGGTCAGCATTGAAAAACCGAGTTTTCCAATTCGGCTGACTTCGGGAGAACTTTCTGTGGCCAAAAAACCACAACATTTTAAGACTATTTTTGGTTTTTTCAAAATATCACAGATATGGTTCGGTTTAGGGCTTTCTTTCTTCTTTTCCATCTTAAAGGGGACAAATTTTTCAACCAATTTTATTATTACAACTTTTTTCTAAACCCAATAACAAGCTCGCTACAGCACCCGATATATTGGAATGTTTTCCCAACTTGGTAAAAATAGCACTTCGTTCTATTTTCTGATCCCATTACTCGTATAACAATATGTATTTGGTGTTACCATTTTTAGTTGTAAATAAAATATCTGCAGCAGATCAGGGTTAGAGATTAGGGTCCATAAGATTGAAAGAGAAGAAAGGGCGAGAGGAACAGAGAGGGAAGGGTCAGGTGTTCCGAGGGTCTTTAATCTATGGTTGAAACCTGGGTCCTAAAACTGATGTGATAATATCACTAAACAGTAGAATCATTGGAGCAGCAGACGTGAATACCATATGTCCCAAGAAGTGGGAATGACTAAGGTAAGAAGAATAGTTGATAAGAGGTAAGGTAGTAACCCTTGCATCAGTTGTCAGCTGCATATAAACAGGAAACATAAAAATTAATGCTTTTTGATCCACTAACGTTATTTCAGAGATTGTGTCTTATTAAGCAGTCTGAGGAAGACTTTTTTTTTAATATTATATAAGTCAGATCAGCACACTGGGTGCTATACATAACTGATTTCATTTATATACATGCATATTTACGGTTATAATAATTCGTTTCGGGTCGGTCTAGAGGGTTCCCTGTCACTAAAGTATAATTAATTAAGTAATTAACCGATAATCACTAATCACTTGTGCAGAATACGTCTTGGGTTAATTTCCATTTTAATCGCGTATGAATGTTCCTTGCTCCCAGTAAATAGTGAGCGGCTGCTAGACAAGTGTGAAGTCTTTCAAAAAAACTTCTTGGTACACAACGGATGAAGTCTTCGATGTAAGGCACTCCTAGTTCGTCATGTATATGTCTGTTTCTGACAAACCATGGAGAGTTAATGGCAACTTTAAAAATTTTACTTTGAAAACTTTGTAATTTTTTTAAGTTCGTTTTTGAAGTTGAACCCCAAATTTGACATCCGTATGTAATTGTTGGACGTAAAACAGATTTCTATAGCAATACTGATGTTTGGTGCCGTAGTTGGGATCTTCTGTTGATCAAAGGATAAAGATTTACTACTTAATTTAGCATGAGCCTCATTCAATTTCTTATTGATATGGAAATTCCAGCTTAGCTTCTTTTCGAGATAGATTCCTAAATATTTAACCGATGAGTGTCCTGCATTCCATTCAATATCAGCATTGTTAATTTGGATATTCGTAGGATTAGTAAGTCTTCTGAGCGTAAAAATTTTAGTTTCGCATTTGTTAGGGTTTAATTGAATATTGCATTTAACACACCAGCTGGAAACGATGTTCACAATTTCTTGAAGAGTTTGGGCAGCCTTATTTATGCACCAATCTTGGACTACTAGAGCCGTATCGTCCGCGAACATTGTAAGAACGGTATTGGGTGTCGTTCACATATAAATTAAACAAGATAGGGCCCAAGATGGAACTGCAAATGTTCTGTCCAATAAGAATGATCTTATAAGTAGTAAGATGTAGTCAGGTAATTTAGCTTGTGACAGTTTGAAAAGGAGACCCTTTATCCAAAGCTTATCAAACGCCTGAGTAAAATCCAGAAAGGCTACTAGGCTATGCTGTTTATTTTCGTAGCCCCTTTCAATGGTTTCTACCAGACGCAACAGTTGGTTGGGAAACGAAAAAAATCCAGAAGAGTGGGGGTGGGTACGCAGCAAACATGGTCTAAGGCATATTGAGAAGAGTAGAGATCCAGCACCTGAGCAACTACTCAAAGTCCTTTCTTGTTCGTGCAAGAAGGGTTGCAGTGGAGCATGTACCAGCCGAAAAGCAGGTTTGATATACTCAACGATTTGTAAACAAACCCTGCCTCACTGGCCTCACTTGTTAAAACGTGGCTGAGATTTCTGCCACACAGGAAGAATATGAAGACGAAGCGATGGATATGATAAAGCAACTCCAAGCCGACGTAGATGGATTGGTTGTCACCGGTCTTTATCCAGAGGGGAAAACTGGTGACAAAGCTAACATTATTAGTAAGGGTGGCGGGAGTGAGGGGGAATGGAAAGGATGGGATGGAGAGAATAGGAGGGGGAATGCAGAACTAGTTGCAGGCAGTTTATTGACAACCAAAAAAATTGTAACACCAAATACAAATACGAGTAATTTGATCAAAAAACAGAATAAAGTGCTATTTTCACCAAGTTAGGAAAACATTCCAATATATCGGGTGCTGTAGCGCGCTTGTTATTGGGTTTAGAAAAAAGTTGTAATAATAAAATTGGTTGGAAAATTTGTCCTCTTTAAGATGGAAAAGAAGAAAGAAAGCGCTAGACCGAACCATATCTGAGATATTTTGAAAAAAACCATGAAAAGTCCTCAAATTTCCTGGTTTCTTGGCCACAGAAAGTTCTCCCGAGGTCGGCCGAATTGGAAAACTTGGTTTTTCAATGCTGGCCCTAATATATACAAGTTTAAAAAAAAATCTTCTACCCGACCTTTTGCAAGGTAACATGTACAATGTGATTTTTTTAAAACTCAATTGCAGCAGGCCGTATTCTGTCTTAATAACCTTAGAACTGTCTGTATTAAGTCAGAATACGGCCTGCTGCAATTGAGTTTTTAAAAAATCACATTGTACTTATTCACTGGACTATTAGGTATGAAACCTTGATTACGTTTACACTTTTGTTAAAATAATAATTTAAATAATTCCAACGTTTTCTTTATTTATAAAATCTCAAACTACGCTTAATATATTTTTAATAATAATTTAAATAATTTCAAAATTTTCATATTTATGAAGGTTCGATTCTTTATGTTTAAAATTCTCGACAATTTTGCATTACGCAATTCAAATATTACTTTTATCAAGCTACTTCTGCATTTATACGATTTTTTCGCCAAATTTCAGAACAAAACACTGTGCTGTTCGTGTTGTTAAAAATTCTGGTTTTACAAATTTGATGTGTGATAAACAAAACTAACAGAAAAACAAATCTCTGAAGACATTCCATGACTCATTAATGGTTTAATAAAATAAACAACGCCCATTCTGTGCTTCGCAACAACCTTGGAATTAAATTTGAATTTTCTGAGAAGTGCATAAATTATAGTTTCTTATGGAAATTCGAGTTTTAAATAATCTCCTTTTTAAGTAAGTAGAGGTGAACTGAGATTTTTAATAATCCAATTCTTATAGGAATATTATTTTTAATGGATTTAGATTAGTTAAATTGCACTAATTAAAACCTTTTGCGATGGTAAGCTTTTAAAATGAAAACCAAAAACAAAGTGAAACTCTGGCCAATTTTTAATGAATTTATTTCATTTAGAAAAATAAGCTCTGAATAATTCAATTATTTAATCCTAAGTTTAAAGTTAAAATTAAGATTTTTTAGTTTTAACTTAAAAATACAGGAATAAATTTTTAATATGACGAAGTTCATTTTAACAAAGATAATATAGAATTGCCCCGTTTACTGCTGTTGTGATAAAAGGACACTAGTAGTGTAATCATTTTCGTGGCCTAATTGCATCCGCTGTAAGCAGAAATGAGATTAAGTATTTGTTGCTCTTATACATTTACAAGAATTGTTTGTTACTCAATTAATTTTCTTGTGCCAGCCTCTGGGTTTAATTAAACAGTTTTTGGGCTTTTATTTTTATTTATTTTACTAAAATTATTTTATCTAATTTCTAGAACACAGAAAATGCCACGTTATAATAATATATTGAGATTAAGTCTAAAATGTGCAAGTTAAAACAATAAATTCAGTCATAAAAAGAACACGAAAGTTCAACGTAACAACAGTATAAGCTTTCTATAATTCTATATCAAGGAACAAAGATTGACTACATACAAACAATTATAAAAATTTGAGAATAATTCAGAAGACTTTGAATTTTTAATTGTACAACTAGTTTAGAAGCCTCGACACCGAAAGATAAAAGAGGTTATAGATACAGATAGACAGAAAACTAGTTTAGAACCTTCAGAATTACAAAAGTGATGCTAATCTTCAATCAATAAAATTTATAAAAAGATGCTATAAACATGTAATATATAAATAAACGTTTAATAAACCGATACGCTAAGAAAATGAATGAACAAATAAGTAAAGAAATAATATTTTTTTAGAAAACCAAGAAAACCTTTCCTGCTGCACTTCAAGCAAAAAATTAGCAAAATTAAACCATAATCAAGACTTATAAACTCTAAACAATAATTTAAGGTAGCTCAAATTTTGGTAAACCACAGATAATTACTTAAACTACTTGCATATACGTCACGCTTCGCAAAATCTCTTAGTTTACATAACGGTTTTTGAAAGTTACATGTAAATAAACAACTAAACGATAATCAAACTTTCTTAGAATAAAATAATTTGCAAACAATTAGTACGAACAAAACAGAGATAAAAGATTCTTGCTGTACCAGTAGGTATCTCGCGAGCATCCGTTCAGATAATACCCAACAGCCAATAACAACAACTAAATTATTGTTAGTTAAACTCTCGGCGAGTTTTCAATCCGAAAAATGGCGCCGTGCAAGTCTGACGCGTTTTTACTTTTCGGAGTCGTCTTGACTTTCCTTTGCTTTTTAAATTCAGAACAAGTAAATGCACAAATAAAAACACAAAGTGCTGTTAGTTTTACTAATGGAACACGACCTGCATCTTCTGGTGTTTGCACATTGGAAGTCCCGTAAGTTTAATTCTTTTTATTTAATATTTATTTATTTAATCGTTGGTTAAGAAATTAATTTTGCCTTAGTTACTCCGAAAGTTGCCAATTTTTTTTAATAATTTCGTTTCAATTCTATTAGTGAAATTGTTTACTTTGAAAAATCGGTGAAAGCTTCACAGTTTTAGCCTAAAATTTTATATTCCTCGCCCAGAGAAAATCGAGCAAATTTATAAACTTGAAAATTCCAGCCTTTGACTCCAAATCTTTTTGGCTCTCAAAATAAGAGGAGTTTCTAAAAATTATCTTTGCTTCTCATCTACGCCACTGAGGATTTGCCTCAAACTAATCTTGAAAATGTCTTAAATTAGTCGTTGCCTCAGAAATTATTCATTTTAATTTTAAACTAAAAATTACTCAAAGTAAGGTTTTGAAACAATTTTTTTAGAAACATATCCTCCACCACCGAAGAATTACTTACTTTACAAATTAACAGAGAAGAAATTCAGGTTACATAAAACTAGCGTCATGTAAAACACCAAAACCTTGAAACGCTTAGTCTTATTAGATCATCAAATCAATGCCTTCAGTGTCACATGCTAATGCTTTTTCTCCCACAGAACACTCGACCTTCTAAGCGACGAGGATAAACATGGTGTGATTCCCAGAGGAAATGGGGTTAGTATTTTTAATTTTCTTTGTTAATTTGTAATCGCCCTGTTCTAACTCTAAATTATTGCTCAATTTATTTACGGTTCAGGTTAGTTGCTAAAGGTCAAATGTAAGAGCTGAAATTGGTCTAATTTGTTAAGGAATCAATTTTGTAATTTGTAGAATGAAATTGGTTCAATTGCTTTAGTTGTCTTAAATAATAATAACGAAGAGCATATTGTGATGTCAGTAATATACAAATGATTCATAAGTTATTTTCGTTGAAAATAATATTCTCATTAACGATTTAAAAATTTTATTTTCATGTTTCCAAAGAAATAAATTTCTAGAAATCTTTTGTAATTTAATAGAAAATCTTTGACGTTTTTATAAATTTCCAGTTACTTTTTGAAATTTCAAAAACTGTTTTCTTAATTAAAAATCAAATAAAATTTTAAACTTTGAGTGTTTAAAATTTTTATTCTGAGAGTTTGAAAGTTTCAGATTTTTAGTTTTCTTGGAATTTTTTATGAAATGTCAATAATCACGTTGTTTTTTTCCAAGTATTAGAAATATTAAACCAACAACCTTGCTAAACCTCATGTTAATGATATTAATGCGTGCTAACCAAGCACATTCCATAAATCTAGAGATTGCCTGTAACCTGTAATAAAAGAAATTTACATGATCTTTGTAACTCATGCTACAAAAGAGGCAGTAGCAGATTAAAAACCTAACTCTCATCAGAAATTTATAAGTCCAAGCAGCAAATTTGCAACAAGATAAAAATCACGTAAAAATCAAAATTCGGTAGTTTCTAAGATTTAGAAAAATGCTATAAAGCAAACATTCCCAAAACACTTTTGTCTCAATTGTTGATAATGTAAATATTGCAGAGTTAAATGTTTTTACTTATATTACGTACCACCTGCAATTTCAATTTCTCTTCATCTAGAGGTCATCAACTTGAAAGGAGTAAAGGAGTGCCAGATTTCACTTCCAGGCAAATTTAAACCATTTGAAATTTTTAATTAACAATCCTTCGTCTAAAACAACGCTTCCAGAATAATTATTGCAATAATTAGGAAGTTAAACTGTACTTATTTGACAATGTACATGCTACATGCTGAATATTCTGAGTAATATATTTTATTATTATAACTTGCAAATTTATTTATAAAGATTCTAAAGGTCTAGCTTGGGGATTTCCAATGTTAATGAACTACATTTTTAAAGTATAAATAATTAATGATTGTAGTTTTGCGAAGCACAAAAGTTTATCATTAAAGAATTTTTATTTATACTTTTATTAAATTAGCTTCTATTTTTCTTCCTCTTGTCATTAAATAATCTAGAATTATTTTAATTTTTCAAATATAATTTGACAGGAATAGAGCTCAAATCTCTGGTTTAAATTTTCGCTCTCCACCTTTCAGTCAGTTGCAAAAATTTGAATTTCAAATTCGTAATTTAAAATTTCTTTATTTGGTATTTCGTACAAATAATTTCAAACAGGTTAGGACACATGAAACTTCTTTTAATATAAATGCTTTCCCAGGCCTACATTTTAAAAATCATAAATCAATATATCGGGTTTTATTTGAATGCCTTAATTGCTTTTTTCCTTCACAGTAAAACGTAATTTGCAGTTTTAAACCTTAGGTTCCAAATTTCATTTTGCACTTCTGTTATTAAAACTAGCGTTTTATTTTAGATTAGAGATTGCTATTTCTTCTTCTTCTTTTTCTTTTACCCTCTTATACCTTTACAGTGTCGAGGGGGCCGGACACACCGAACCGCAGATTTGAATTTTAAACCCCAAACTTGATGTTTCTAAAGTTTCGCGAATTTTTAAATTGTTATTTAGGTAATTAATTTTGCTTTTCAATTCGAGATTTGGGTGTTAAAACCTAAAATTTCTATTTCTAAATTTCAAAAGATTGTTTTCGAATCGAACAGTACAAGTTAAGAAAGTCAAACGGTTGGGTTTATTTGGTGTACCAAACATATTCCCATCTAAAATAATCTATTTTATTGTTTTAGTCAAGAACTGGTTACAGCAAAATCCAAGTATGCTGTTCTGGATGGCAACGAAAACCCCACAGTGCCTATCATTGCGAACCAATCTGCGATAACGGATGTGCAAACGGAAACTGCACAGCTCCCAATGTGTGCATTTGCCTCCCTGGACACATTCGTGATTTAGATAATAATTGTATTCCGACGTGCCCTAAAGGTTGCCTCAACGGCGTCTGTAATTTACAAGGGAAATGCTCTTGTAACTCAGGTTACCGTCTGGATGCAAAGGGTGAATTTTGCGCACCTTACTGTAATGGAGGATGCGGAATTGGAGGAAACTGTACTGCACCTGAAGTTTGCACCTGCAAACCTGGGTAAATTATCTTACTTAATGTTATAATAAAACAGCCAAGAAAGTTCGTCCCAGCCTGTTGCATGTGAAAGGAAAAGTTGGTTAATTAAAATTTCAACCCTTTTAAGTTAGACTTGTAGCTTCCCAACTTTATACTCTCAAGCGTACGGCTTCTAGCGAAGTCGGAAAGACAATTTAATTAACCTGCTTTGAAATTTTTGTGTATAAAATTGCGTCCAATTCTAAAGTTACTTTCTGCACTTCTACTGATTATTAACAACAGCACTAAATGAATTTCTTCAAACAGATTCACAAAAGATTCCGCCTCAGGAAAATGCGGTTACCATTGCGAAGGTGGTTGCCCAGGTGGAGAATGCATAGGTCCAAACCAATGCTCGTGTGCACAAGGTTTTGTAAGGAAAAACAATGCCTGCGAAGCTCAATGCCCTAGGGGATGTACCAACGGTGTTTGCACAGCCCCCAACAAATGTTCTTGTAAACCAGGATGGACCATCGATCAGTCTGGTACCAATTGTGAAGCTCATTGTTCAGAACCGTGCTTAAATGGAGACTGTACAGGACCTAATACTTGTTCTTGTAAGCAAGGTTACGTGAGAGATCCAGCTTCCCCTACTGGAAATCGTTGCGTTGCACATTGTCCTGGAGGATGTGAAAATGGGCAGTGTTCGGCTCCTAATTTCTGTATTTGTAACCCTGGTTTTGTGAAAGTGGCCAAGGGTAGTAATAAATGCGTAAGGAGAACACGCAGATCCATTGTACATTGGGAGCTTATTCCAGAACAGTTTGACTAAAATTTTGTATTATTTTTAATATTAAATAACATATATGCCTTTTTGTATGTTTGTTAATTTTTCATAGCTGTACTTATTTTAATAATAAAAACGAAGTTTAAGCATTTTCCTTGTTTTACTTTAATTTTAAAGCATCACGATAATTATTATGTCAGAAGAAAAGTAATAAATTTTCTTAACGAAAATAAAGCTAAGAATGTTATTAGAAACAGATCAAAAGCACACCTGCTTTAAAATTAATTCAACTAAAGAGCGCCTTGTTCATTATTCATTTTGTGAAAGTAATAAATCCTTCGTTTATTTTACTTGTACCAAATCAACTACAAGCTTTCTAATATTAACATTGCTTTTATGACAGCAAATATGTACAAAAGAAAAATAAGGAAAGCTTTTGAAAGAATTACATCTCGAGTATTCAATTAGTAATTCCCAATATCGAGGAAATATTTATCTAACAAAGCCTACAAATAGGGAGCTGTAACAATCTACCTTGCTACAAAAGCGAACAACAAACAAAACAGCGATTTTTATACGGTAACTTAAACATAATTTAAATCCGCTACGTTTTAAATTGCAAATTATTAAAGTGGATATCTTTACTTGCCAATTATAAATAACAAAATATTCATACAATTTTCTTGAAATTTTTCGACTTTAATTAGGTAGTAACAGTAGTTGATCGTTACTATTACACTAGAATAAAATAACTGTGTAGTAAATACCCTTGCCCTAAACAAATTAAATATTTAAGAAACTAATCTACAACCTCAAAATTAATTGTTCAAAATCTTCACATCTGCAAAGTGTTGTAATTGCGGTGATCAATAATTATAGGAAATATAGGATTATAGAATCAGTTGCTTATACCGTGAGTTCAAAAAGTCTTTACATAAGGGTTGGCCACGAGACACAAAAATAATGTCAACTGCAAGATTTAGAATTTATTGACTGTCATCATTGTGCTGCTGGCATAATACTGTTGTGCAAATTTCAATAATATTGTAAAAATAAAGGTTCTAAATCTTGCAGTAGACATTACTTTTGTATCTCATGGCCAACCCTTATGTAAAAACTTTTTGAACTCACGGTAGAACCAAGTTTAATCGGTAAAGTATTGTCATATTTTGAATCAGAAACCAAAATGATAAAAGAAACACTAATATATACGGCAGTATTAGTTTCGTGTACTTTTCTCTACTGTTTTTACAACCACACATATTTTTTTATGCAACAACAAATAAACATGAGAGTTCGAATGTTGTTCTTTAATGTATCGTATATGTTTAAAGTTAAATTTATCTTCATCGTCCCAGTATGCTGGTGGAAAAGTTTTAACTTTAACAACAACTATACAGGGTGGTGCATTGCCTCACGCACCATAGGAATTTTAATGGTAATTTTTTAATATGTAAATATTTTCTTCCCTAATTATTTTAGACCAAAAGTGTAATTAAGTTTTTTGTAGAGAAAAAAATACTGCATCGATCGTTGCTATTTTACACAATTTTCGAGTTTCGTGTCTGTGGGGATGAATTCGTGCACTTGCAAAAATCACTGATGCCATGAAATTTTTGAGGAGCGGAGCTATGACAATTAAATAGGTAGCTATTTTTCTATAGCAACTGTGAAAGTGTGCTTTGTTCTACTCAAATCAAAAGGTTAAATAGCATTTTAACCCTAGCAACGCCCATACTAATTAGATTGTAAAACGTGACTCGATTGGTAATAATTGTAAACGTCAATGTCAAATGTTATATTGAAAGAAAATTTATGTATAATTTTTTTCCTTTGAAATAAATGCTATAGAAAAATAGTATATTATATACCAAGGTAGAGAAGACATTTTTCTCAGCCGAGCAGTATTATTTCCCGACATGCGAAGCATGGAGGGAAATAAGTTGCGAGGCTGAGAAAAAACTTCTCTACCGTGGTTTATATACTATTTTTTTCACTACTAGCACCTTTATTCCTTTTAATTAATCATTTTTACATCAATAAAAAATAAAATGACAGATGCATATATTTATTTCTAAATATCCACAAAAATCAAATAGCCTTGCTTGAAAGTTAATTTCAATTGACATTTTGTGTAAAATATATTTATAATAGGCACCTGAGCGCATAGCAATTGTTTTCATTATTGACCAGTAGTCAATAATGAAAAATTATTGACCACTAGGAGAGAAATTCATCTTCTTGGCTCGGAAACAAGGTCAATAATGATATCTTCTAATGCTAGTAGTGAAAAAAATAAAATATTGTACACGACGATAAAGTTTAATTATCTTCTCGAAGATAAAATACAATTTTATCGTCTTGTATAATAATAGAACTATTTATGGTACAAGTGAATAAAGATAAATTTTATCCATGAAAGGAAAGGCTTAGCTCACAAGGCGCAGCCGAGTGAGCTAATTTCCTTGAGTGGAAAAAATCTCTTTGTGTAGTTTCCAAAAAATAGTTAATTATCAATTTATTGCTTATTTACATAAATATTAATACCTCAGTTGCTTTTAAACAATACCTAGCAACCTAAATTTAAAGGCACCATGATTTTCATTCTAAAATTCACGTCGTCAAGGAAAGTGAGGATAAAATGTTTATAGCAACAGTGTCGTCAAGGAAAGTGTGGAGAAAATGTTTATAGCAACACTTTATCCACCCTTCACGTTAAGATGTTGTTTTGATAACTAGATTTGACACATTAACATGCCTGTTTATGTGTAGAAATTGGAAAAAAATATTTTCTCTGTATCGGCATGCCATTCTAGCATGCATTTTGATGCTAGAATGAGCTTCAGTCTTAAACGATTTTTGGTGACATTTTGTTGTCAGAAATTAGTGATACTGTATTTAATAATATACAAAATACCTAGGCAACCATTCATTGCTAGGCAACAAAAATGTCGAATGTCAAACTTCTGTCAACTGTTAAGCAAACATCGGTATTACCTATTACCAAACTAACTATTTACCAAAATTTCCCCAATTGGAAATTGTCAAGTATTTTTATAAAAATGAACATAAATAAATAATGTAAATGGAAGCCGAAACAGAGAAAATAGTATAAAATACTCGTTACAGAAGGCATTCGAACACTCATCGGCTCGTGTCCAAATTTCGGACTCGTGCGCAAAAAGATTGCCTTCTGTAACTAGTGTTTTAATATACTATTTCAATACGAAAAATGTAACTTTTTGCCATTGGTAAACAAATAAAATTATTTTTTGCACTCCCGGGCGTAAAGTGACTACTTTTCGCCCGCAAAGAAGGGCGTAAAGTTCATTATTGCAGACCTCGGATGCACTTTACGCTCGCGACAAATTAATTTGAAATATCAGAAAAATACCTTAGTTACAATACAATCTTTATAAAATCACTCTTGCCGTGGATGCGTCAATTTGACAATTTTAAAAATGTCATTAGAAAAATTTTATTATAAATCAAAAACGCCCTTGATACATAAATAACTATTATGTGGCAATTTTAACAAGTGTAACTAACTGACAAGCCAGACTGTTTCAGTAATTACAAGGCATCAGTGATTTTGATCAAAGTGCAAGAATTAATTTCCACAGTTTTTCTGTTACGGAAAAATTGAAAAACTGCAAAATAACATCAATGGATGGGGTATTTTTTTCTCTACAAAAAACATATTTGCACTTTTGGTCTAAAATAATTAGGGAAGCACATATTTACAAATTAAAAATTTACCATTAAAATTTCGTTGGTGCGTGAGGCAATGCTCCACCCTGTATAAGATAAAGAAGTTATAAAAAAATACGAAACGATAATTTTTAAGTTTTGTCAAATATACGAATTAGTTAAGAAAAAAACTCTCAATCTCAACAATAAACATTTTAAAGCATCACTTATACGTGTCCTTTTACCAAATTTCTCTCAAATTTAAACCTGTATTTATTGTATGGAAAAATATACCTTTTACCTAGTGAGTAAGTAATATTTTGTTCTATGCGTATAGCCATATTTTGAAAAGTGCATCCTCACAGGAATTTTATCCCATTTCCTGTGTGATTTACTTCTAAATAAGGAATCGTTCACCGCAGCCTACTTCCGTAAAAATTAAAATTTCCAAAGTACAAATCAAAAGAAAATTTTATTACTCACGTCCTTTTTGGCATCTAATCGGATTCAACAACGGACTTTTATTTTTACAACAAGAGTTTCGCGGAAGGCGCCATGTAAATCTAAAATAGTCAGCTGCAGGAGCGATAAAGGAGACAAAATTACCATAGCCCAGCTATCTTATTGTATACGCGGGCTTCCGTTGATAAAATGAAGCAAATATAATACCGTGTTACAATGTGGTTCCAATTTAGTAAACAATTAATCAGCAATAGGACAAAATGTTTAAACCGCGCGTGGTTGTTATACCTGTGTTGATTATCTTTACCTACGTTAGGTATACCAGTTCAGAACCCGGCGTTTGCAGTCGACAAAAAGTGTAAGTAAGATATTAAAATTAAAATATTTAAGTGAAAATCATAGTAACTACAATATAAAATAGTGTTCTATTTATTTTATCGCATTCAGAATTCATACCTAATTTTTTAATTGAATTTAAATATCAACAGGCTTACCAAAACTCGGCAAGTACCCTATAATGAAACCTACGCCGAGCAATATAAAGCAATTTGCGGAAAAAACCCTTGTACAAAATATAAAATTAGCCAAAGAATTAAACATCGATCAGAGGTAAAACATCAGCATGTAACGTAAAAACACTTCCAATAAAAAGAAGTACTTATTTGTACCCTAACACGATCTCTACCTTATTACCACGCTTATTTCAGACATACAAAACAAACGAAACGGAGAGCTTCTGCTGTAGCGGTTATAAGAAAGTAGCAACCCAATGCCTTCCAATTTGCTCCAAAACATGCGCAAATGGTATGTGTTCGGGTCCTGAAACTTGCCTCTGTAACAAAGGCTTTCTAAAAGACACCAACGATAAATTTATTTGCAATCCAGTTTGCACTAAATCATGTGTAAATGGAAAATGTACGTTTCCTGAAATATGCACCTGCAACCCTGGATTCGCCAAAGACCCCAAAAATAAATATCAATGCAATCCAAGCTGCGCCAAGCCGTGTGCAAATGGAAAGTGCACAGGAGCAGATACATGCACTTGTAATCCTGGATTTGCCAAGGACCTAAAAAATAAATACCAATGCAATCCTAGCTGTGCCAAACCGTGTGTTAATGGAAAGTGCACAGGAGCAGACATTTGCACTTGCAATCCCGGATTCGCCAAGGATCTAAAAAATAAATACCAATGCAATCCTAGCTGTGCCAAACCATGTGTTAATGGAAAGTGCACAGGAGTAGACACTTGCAGCTGTAATCCTGGATTTGCCAAGGACCCTCAAAATAAATACCAATGCAATCCTAGCTGTGCCAAACCATGTATTAATGGAAAGTGCACAGGAGTAGACACTTGCAGCTGTAATCCTGGATTTGCCAAGGACCCTCAAAATAAATACCAATGCAATCCTAGCTGTATCAAACCGTGTGTTAATGGAAAGTGCACAGGAGCAGACACTTGCACTTGCAATCCTGGATTTGCCAAGGACCTAAAAAATAAATACCAATGCAATCCTAGCTGTGCCAAACCGTGTGTTAATGGAAAGTGCACAGGAGCAGACACCTGCACTTGCACTCCTGGATTTGCCAAGGACCTAAAAAATAAATACCAATGCAATCCTAGCTGTGCCAAACCGTGTGTTAATGGAAAGTGCACAGGAGCAGACACTTGCAACTGTAATCCTGGATTTGTCAAGGACCCAAAAAATAAATACCAATGCATTCCTAGCTGTGCCAAACCGTGTGTTAATGGAAAGTGCACAGGAGCAGACACTTGCACTTGCAATCCTGGATTTGCCAAGGACCTAAAAAATAAATACCAATGCAATCCTAGCTGTGCCAAACCGTGTGTTAATGGAAAGTGCACAGGAGCAGACACCTGCACTTGCACTCCTGGATTTGCCAAGGACCTAAAAAATAAATACCAATGCAATCCTAGCTGTGCCAAACCGTGTGTTAGTGGGAAGTGCACAGGAGCAGACATTTGCACTTGTAATCCCGGATTCGCCAAGGATCTAAAAAATAAATACCAATGCAATCCTAGCTGTGCCAAACCGTGTGTTAATGGAAAGTGCACAGGAGCAGACACTTGCACTTGCAATCCTGGATTTGCCAAGGACCTAAAAAATAAATACCAATGCAATCCTAGCTGTGCCAAACCGTGTGTTAATGGAAAGTGCACAGGAGCAGACACCTGCACTTGCACTCCTGGATTTGCCAAGGACCTAAAAAATAAATACCAATGCAATCCTAGCTGTGCCAAACCGTGTGTTAGTGGGAAGTGCACAGGAGCAGACATTTGCACTTGTAATCCCGGATTCGCCAAGGATCTAAAAAATAAATACCAATGCAATCCTAGCTGTGCCAAACCGTGTGTTAATGGAAAGTGCACAGGAGCAGACACTTGCAACTGTAATCCTGGATTTGTCAAGGACCCAGAAAATAAATACCAATGCAATCCTAGCTGTGCCAAACCGTGTGTTAATGGAAAGTGCACAGGAGCAGACACTTGCACTTGCAATCCTGGATTTGCCAAGGACCTAAAAAATAAATACCAATGCAATCCTAGCTGTGCCAAACCGTGTGTTAATGGAAAGTGCACAGGAGCAGACACTTGCAACTGTAATCCTGGATTTGTCAAGGACCCAGAAAATAAATACCAATGCAATCCTAGCTGTGCCAAACCGTGTGTTAATGGAAAGTGCACAGGAGCAGACACTTGCACTTGCAATCCTGGATTTGCCAAGGACCTAGAAAATAAATACCAATGCAATCCTAGCTGTGCCAAACCGTGTGTTAATGGAAAGTGCACAGGAGCAGACATTTGCACTTGCAATCCCGGATTCGCCAAGGATCTAAAAAATAAATACCAATGCAATCCTAGCTGTGCCAAACCATGTGTTAATGGAAAGTGCACAGGAGTAGACACTTGCAGCTGTAATCCTGGATTTGCCAAGCACCCTCAAAATAAATACCAATGCAATCCTAGCTGTGCCAAACCATGTATTAATGGAAAGTGCACAGGAGTAGACACTTGCAGCTGTAATCCTGGATTTGCCAAGGACCCTCAAAATAAATACCAATGCAATCCTAGCTGTATCAAACCGTGTGTTAATGGAAAGTGCACAGGAGCAGACACTTGCACTTGCAATCCTGGATTTTCCAAGGACCTAAAAAATAAATACCAATGCAATCCTAGCTGTGCCAAACCGTGTGTTAATGGAAAGTGCACAGGAGCAGACACCTGCACTTGCACTCCTGGATTTGCCAAGGACCTAAAAAATAAATACCAATGCAATCCTAGCTGTGCCAAACCGTGTGTTAATGGAAAGTGCACAGGAGCAGACACTTGCAACTGTAATCCTGGATTTGTCAAGGACCCAAAAAATAAATACCAATGCATTCCTAGCTGTGCCAAACCGTGTGTTAATGGAAAGTGCACAGGAGCAGACACTTGCACTTGCAATCCTGGATTTGCCAAGGACCTAAAAAATAAATACCAATGCAATCCTAGCTGTGCCAAACCGTGTGTTAATGGAAAGTGCACAGGAGCAGACACCTGCACTTGCACTCCTGGATTTGCCAAGGACCTAAAAAATAAATACCAATGCAATCCTAGCTGTGCCAAACCGTGTGTTAATGGAAAGTGCACAGGAGCAGACATTTGCACTTGTAATCCCGGATTCGCCAAGGATCTAAAAAATAAATACCAATGCAATCCTAGCTGTGCCAAACCGTGTGTTAATGGAAAGTGCACAGGAGCAGACACTTGCAACTGTAATCCTGGATTTGTCAAGGACCCAAAAAATAAATACCAATGCATTCCTAGCTGTGCCAAACCGTGTGTTAATGGAAAGTGCACAGGAGCAGACACTTGCACTTGCAATCCTGGATTTGCCAAGGACCTAAAAAATAAATACCAATGCAATCCTAGCTGTGCCAAACCGTGTGTTAATGGAAAGTGCACAGGAGCAGACACCTGCACTTGCACTCCTGCATTTGCCAAGGACCTAAAAAATAAATACCAATGCAATCCTAGCTGTGCCAAACCGTGTGTTAGTGGGAAGTGCACAGGAGCAGACATTTGCACTTGTAATCCCGGATTCGCCAAGGATCTAAAAAATAAATACCAATGCAATCCTAGCTGTGCCAAACCGTGTGTTAATGGAAAGTGCACAGGAGCAGACACTTGCAACTGTAATCCTGGATTTGTCAAGGACCCAGAAAATAAATACCAATGCAATCCTAGCTGTGCCAAACCGTGTGTTAATGGAAAGTGCACAGGAGCAGACACTTGCACTTGCAATCCTGGATTTGCCAAGGACCTAAAAAATAAATACCAATGCAATCCTAGCTGTGCCAAACCGTGTGTTAATGGAAAGTGCACAGGAACAGACACTTGCACTTGCAATCCGGGATTTGCCAAGGACCTAAAAAATAAATACCAATGCAATCCTAGCTGTGCCAAACCGTGTGTTAATGGAAAGTGCACAGGAGCAGACACTTGCAGCTGTAATCCTGGATTTGCCAAGGACCCACAAAATAAATACCAATGCAATCCTAGCTGTGCCAAACCGTGTGTTAATGGAAAGTGCACAGGAGCAGACATTTGCACTTGCAATCCCGGATTCGCCAAGGATCTAAAAAATAAATACCAATGCAATCCTAGCTGTACCAAACCATGTGTTAATGGAAAGTGCACAGGAGTAGACACTTGCAGCTGTAATCCTGGATTTGCCAAGGACCCACAAAATAAATACCAATGCAATCCCAGCTGTATCAAACCGTGTGTTAATGGAAAGTGCACAGGAACAGACACTTGCACTTGCAATCCTGGATTTGCCAAGGACCTAAAAAATAAATACCAATGCAATCCTAGCTGTGCCAAACCGTGTGTTAATGGAAAGTGCACAGGAGCAGACATTTGCACTTGTAATCCCGGATTCGCCAAGGACCCACAAAATAAATACCAATGCAATCCTAGCTGTGCCAAACCGTGTGTTAATGGAAAGTGCACAGGAGCAGACATTTGCACTTGCAATCCCGGATTCGCCAAGGATCTAAAAAATAAATACCAATGCAATCCTAGCTGTACCAAACCATGTGTTAATGGAAAGTGCACAGGAGTAGACACTTGCAGCTGTAATCCTGGATTTGCCAAGGACCCACAAAATAAATACCAATGCAATCCCAGCTGTATCAAACCGTGTGTTAATGGAAAGTGCACAGGAACAGACACTTGCACTTGCAATCCTGGATTTGCCAAGGACCTAAAAAATAAATACCAATGCAATCCTAGCTGTGCCAAACCGTGTGTTAATGGAAAGTGCACAGGAGCAGACATTTGCACTTGTAATCCCGGATTCGCCAAGGACCCACAAAATAAATACCAATGCAATCCCAGCTGTATCAAACCGTGTGTTAATGGAAAGTGCACAGGAACAGACACTTGCACTTGCAATCCTGGATTTGCCAAGGACCTAAAAAATAAATACCAATGCAATCCTAGCTGTGCCAAACCGTGTGTTAATGGAAAGTGCACAGGAGCAGACACTTGCACTTGCAATCCTGGATTTGCCAAGGACCTAAAAAATAAATACCAATGCAATCCTAGCTGTGCCAAACCGTGTGTTAATGGAAAGTGCACAGGAGCAGACACTTGCAACTGTAATCCTGGATTTGTCAAGGACCCAAAAAATAAATACCAATGCAATCCTAGCTGTGCCAAACCATGTGTTAATGGAAAGTGCACAGGAGTAGACACTTGCAGCTGTAATCCTGGATTTGCCAAGGACCCTCAAAATAAATACCAATGCAATCCTAGCTGTATCAAACCGTGTGTTAATGGAAAGTGCACAGGAGCAGACACTTGCACTTGCAATCCTGGATTTGCCAAGGACCTAAAAAATAAATACCAATGCAATCCTAGCTGTGCCAAACCGTGTGTTAATGGAAAGTGCACAGGAGCAGACACTTGCACTTGCAATCCTGGATTTGCCAAGGACCTAAAAAATAAATACCAATGCAATCCTAGCTGTGCCAAACCGTGTGTTAATGGAAAGTGCACAGGAGCAGACATTTGCACTTGTAATCCCGGATTCGCCAAGGATCTAAAAAATAAATACCAATGCAATCCTAGCTGTGCCAAACCGTGTGTTTATGGAAAGTGCACAGGAGCAGACACTTGCAGCTGTAACCCTGGATTTGCCAAGCACCCACAAAATAAATACCAATGTAATCCTAGCTGTGCCAAACCGTGTGTTAATGGAAAGTGCACAGGACCAGACACATGCGCTTGCAATCCCGGATTTGCCAAGGACCCCAAAAATAAGTACCAATGCAATCCTAGCTGCGCCAAACCGTGTGTTAATGGAAAGTGCACAGGAGCAGACACATGCAATTGTAATCCTGGATTTGCCAAGGACCCCGAAAATAAGTACCAATGCAATCCTAGCTGTGCCAAACCGTGTGTTAATGGAAAGTGCACAGGAGCAGACACTTGCACTTGCAATCCTGGATTTGCCAAGGACCTAAAAAATAAATACCAATGCAATCCTAGCTGTGCCAAACCGTGTGTTAATGGAAAGTGCACAGGAGCAGACATTTGCACCTGTAATCCCGGATTCGCCAAGGATCTAAAAAATAAATACCAATGCAATCCTAGCTGTGCCAAACCGTGTGTTAATGGAAAGTGCACAGGAGCAGACACTTGCAGCTGTAACCCTGGATTTTCCAAGCACCCACAAAACAAATACCAATGTAATCCTAGCTGTGCTAAACCGTGTGTTAATGGAAAGTGCACAGGACCAGACACATGCGCTTGCAATCCCGGATTTGCCAAGGACCCCAAAAATAAGTACCAATGCAATCCTAGCTGCGCCAAACCGTGTGTTAATGGAAAGTGCACCGGAGCAGACACATGCAATTGTAATCCTGGATTTGCCAAGGATTCCAAAAATAAGTACCAATGCAATCCTAGCTGTGCCAAACCATGTGTTAATGGAAAATGCACAGGAGCAGACACTTGCACGTGTAATCCCGGATTTGTCAAGGACCCCAAAAACAAGTACCAATGCAATTCTAGCTGTGCCAAACCGTGTGTTAATGGAAAGTGCACAGGAGCAGACACCTGCACTTGCACTCCTGGATTTGCCAATGACCTAAAAAATAAATACCAATGCAATCCTAGCTGTGCCAAAACGTGTGTTAATGGAAAGTGCACAGGAGCAGACATTTGCACTTGTAATCCCGGATTCGCCAAGGATCTAAAAAATAAATACCAATGCAATCCTAGCTGTGCCAAACCGTGTGTTAATGGAAAGTGCACAGGAGCAGACACTTGCAGCTGTAACCCTGGATTTGCCAAGCACCCACAAAATAAATACCAATGTAATCCTAGCTGTGCTAAACCGTGTGTTAATGGAAATTGCACAGGACCAGACACATGCGCTTGCAATCCCGGATTTGCCAAGGACCCCAAAAATAAGTACCAATGCAATCCTAGCTGCGCCAAACCGTGTGTTAATGGAAAGTGCACAGGAGCAGACACATGCAATTGTAATCCTGGATTTGCCAAGGATCCCAAAAATAAGTACCAATGCAATCCTAGCTGTGCCAAACCATGTGTTAATGGAAAATGCACAGGAGCAGACA
The DNA here is from genome assembly GCA_963082815.1 of Melanotus villosus. Classification (NCBI taxonomy): domain Eukaryota; kingdom Metazoa; phylum Arthropoda; class Insecta; order Coleoptera; family Elateridae; genus Melanotus; species Melanotus villosus. The sequence goes on along the minus strand of OY720418.1, from coordinate 56,558,279 downwards.
CTTGCACGTGTAATCCCGGATTTGTCAAGGACCCCAAAAACAAGTACCAATGCAATTCTAGCTGTGCCAAACCGTGTGTTAATGGAAAGTGCACAGGAGCAGACACATGCACTTGTAATCCTGGATTTGCCAAGGACCCCAAAAATAAGTACCAATGCAATCCTAGCTGTGCCAAACCGTGTGTTAATGGAAAGTGCACAGGAGCAGACACTTGCACTTGCAATCCTGGATTTTCTAAGGACCTAATAAATAAATACCAATGCAATCCTAGCTGCGCCAAATCATGTGTTAATGGAAAATGCACAGGAGCAGACACTTGCACTTGTAATCCTGGATTTGCCAACGACCCCAAAAATAAGTACCAATGCAATCCTAGCTGTGCCAAACCGTGTGTTAATGGAAAGTGCACAGGAGCAGACACTTGCACTTGCAATCCTGGATTTGCCAAGGAACTGAAAAATAAATACCAATGCAATCCTAGCTGTGCCAAATCATGTGTTAATGGAAAATGCACAGGAGCAGACACTTGCACTTGTAATCCTGGATTTGCCAAGGACCCCAAAAATAAGTACCAATGCAATCCTAGCTGTGCCAAACCGTGTGTTAATGGAAAGTGCACAGGAGCAGACACTTGCACTTGCAATCCTGGATTTGCCAAGGACCTAAAAAATAAATACCAATGCAATCCTAGCTGTGCCAAACCGTGTGTTAATGGAAAGTGCACAGGAGCAGACATTTGCACTTGTAATCCCGGATTCGCCAAGGATCTAAAAAATAAATACCAATGCAATCCTAGCTGTGCCAAACCGTGTGTTAATGGAAAGTGCACAGGAGCAGACACTTGCAGCTGTAACCCTGGATTTGCCAAGCACCCACAAAATAAATACCAATGTAATCCTAGCTGTGCCAAACCGTGTGTTAATGGAAAGTGCACAGGACCAGACACATGCACTTGCAATCCTGGATTTGCCAAGGACCCCAAAAATAAGTACCAATGCAATCCTAGCTGCGCCAAACCGTGTGTTAATGGAAAGTGCACAGGAGCAGACACATGCAATTGTAATCCTGGATTTGCCAAGGATCCCAAAAATAAGTACCAATGCAATCCTAGCTGTGCCAAACCATGTGTTAATGGAAAATGCACAGGAGCAGACACTTGCACGTGTAATCCCGGATTTGTCAAGGACCCCAAAAACAAGTACCAATGCAATTCTAGCTGTGCCAAACCGTGTGTTAATGGAAAGTGCACAGGAGCAGAAACTTGCACTTGTAATCCTGGATTTGCCAAGGACCCCAAAAATAAATACCAATGTAATCCTAGCTGTGTCAAACCGTGTGTTAATGGAAAGTGCACAGGAGCAGACTCTTGCACTTGCAATCCTGGATTTGTCAAGGACCCCAAAAATATATATCAATGTAATCCAACCTGTACCAAACCGTGTGTGAATGGGAAGTGCACTGCTAAAGAAATTTGCACTTGCAATGCGGGACATATAAGGAACCCTGTTAATAGATACCAATGTAATCCTTTTTGCTCTAAACCATGTGTAAATGGAAAATGCACTGCCCCTGATACATGTACTTGTGATGTCGGTTTTACAAAGGGTAGTACAAGTAAGTTTGAATGTAAGTCCTTATGTGCAAGACCTTGTATTAATGGAAAATGTACAGCAAACGAAACATGCGTTTGCAATGAAGGATTTACAAAGGATGTTTCGAATAAATATCAATGTAATCCCGTTTGTTTAAAACCATGTGTAAACGGAAAATGTACGGGCGCTGACACATGTAATTGCAACAGTGGATTTATAAAAGATTATGAAAACAAATATAATTGCAAATCGGTTTGTTCGAAGCCTTGTACTAATGGAAGATGCACGGGATATGAAATTTGTACTTGTAACTCTGGATATGCAAAAAGTGCAGATAAATATGAATGCAAACCTGTTTGTTCCAAATCTTGTATCAATGGTATATGTTCAGCACCTGAAATGTGTTCTTGCAATTCAGGATTCGTGGCAAATGCCGGAAATAAATATCAATGCCTTCCACATTGTTCAAAGCCGTGCATTAATGGTAGGTGCACTGCAACGGAAAATTGTACATGCAATGCAAGGTTTGCGCTTGATACAAAAAACAAATATCAGTGCAATCCAATTTGTTCCAAACAATGCATCAATGCAAAATGTACGGCACCTGATATTTGCACTTGCTATTCGGGATTCGCAAAAAATTCAACAAATAAATTTCAATGCAATCCTCTTTGTTCCAAATCATGCGTTAATGGCAATTGCACTGCACCGAACACTTGCACCTGCAATTCGGGATTCTCGAGAGATCCGGCAAATAAATTTCAGTGCAACCCCGTTTGTTCCAAGTCATGCGTTAATGGAAATTGCACTGCTCCTGATACTTGCACCTGCAATTTAGGATTCTCGAGGGATTCAACTAATAAATTCCAGTGCAACCCTATTTGTTCCAAACCATGCATTAATGGAAAGTGCACTGCACCTGATACTTGTGCCTGCAATTTGGGATTCTCGAAAGATTCAACAAATAAATTTAAGTGCAACCCTATTTGTTCCAAAGCATGCGTTAATGGAAATTGCACTGCACCTGATTCTTGCACCTGCAATTTGGGATTCTCGACAGATTTAATAAATAAATTTCAGTGCAACCCTGTTTGTTCCAAGTCGTGCGTTAATGGAAATTGCACTGCACCTGATTCTTGCACCTGCAATTTAGGATTCTTGAAGGATTCAACAAACAAGTTCCAATGCAACCCTATTTGTTCCAAAGCATGCGTTAATGGAAATTGTACTGCACCTGATTCTTGCACCTGCAATTTGGGATTCTCAAGAGATTCAGTAAATACACTTCAGTGCAACCCTGTTTGTTCCAAGTCATGCGTTAATGGAAATTGTACTGCACCTAATACTTGCACCTGCAATTCAGGCTTCTCGAAGGATTTAACAAATAAATTCCGATGCAACCCTGTTTGCTCCAAAGCATGCGTTAATGGAAACTGCACTGCACCTGATTCTTGCACCTGCAATTTGGGATTCTCGACAGATTTAATAAATAAATTTCAGTGCAACCCTGTTTGTTCCAAGTCATGCGTTAATGGAAATTGCACTGCACCTGATACTTGCACCTGCAATTTAGGATTCTTGAAGGATTCAACAAACAAGTTCCAGTGTAACCCTATTTGTTCCAAAGCATGCGTTCATGGAAATTGTACTGCACCTGATTCTTGCAGCTGCAATTTGGGATTCTCAAGAGATTCAGTAAATAAATTTCAGTGCAACCCTGTTTGTTCCAAGTCATGCGTTAATGGAAATTGCACTGCACCTAATACTTGCACCTGCAATTCAGGCTTCTCGAAGGATTTAACAAATAAATTTCGATGCAACCCCCTTTGCTCCAAAGCATGCGTTAATGGAAATTGCACTGCACCTGACACTTGCACCTGCAATTCAGGATTCTCGAGAGATTCAATAAATAAATTCCAGTGCAACCCTGTTTGTTCCAAACCGTGTATAAACGGAAAATGTAACGCTGTCAACACCTGCACCTGCATGTTGGGATATAAGTTCGGGGACAACAGCACATGTATTCCACAATGTTCATCTAAATGTGTAAATGGTTTTTGTGCGGCTCCAGATATATGTGAATGTGACAAAGGTTATCGGAAGTATAAAGAAAATCAATGGGAATGTCAACCCGTCTGTAACCCGGAGTGTTTTAATGGCCACTGTGAAAAACCTGGAGTATGTAAATGTGCCAATGGTTTTCAGTTAGATAAAGATGGTTATACCTGTCGTAGAAATTGTATTAGTAGGTGCTTACATGGAACTTGCATCAATGGGGCTTGCATTTGTGCCGAAGGTTGGTCTGGACTCTATTGTAATGAAACCATTCGCAAAGAGAATGAAATGCCGAATAATCCTTCGTAAGTATAAAAAAAGTGTTACTAAGTAATAAAATTATATTTTTCTTCAAGCGTATCATAATTGTAACATTTTGCTACTGAATACACAAGGTAAAAATACTCCATTATGTTACTAATACAATAATGGAAATCATTTTGTTACTAGTAACATAATGTTAGTGCAACTCGTCACACGTGGTGGCGCCACTTGTCATTGTTTTGATTACAACTGTCAAGTTTGGATAAATTAGGCAGTTGAAAAGGTAAAATTACTTCAAAAGCGTGTTGTATACTTCGAAAATTATTTTCGAACGACATTTCTTTTGTGTAGAAAGATCTTTTCTGTGCACGCGTCTACACAAGTTGTTGACAGTCAAGTAAGTACTTTTCAAATGGTCTGTCGTTTTCATTGATTATCATGCAAAATAGTTATATAGCGCTTGAAGAAAAAATAGTATATGTCACTCGGAGCAGAAAGCTCTTTCTTGTGCTTTGCCCAGATTGCTTGGCCTCGGCTATCGCCTCGGCCACAACCTTCTGAGCTCAGCACAAAAAGTGGGCTTTCTACTCCTAGTGACGTAATATACTATTATTTATGTTTTTCGAGCAGAACTTCAAATATTCCATGGATAATTATCGGTAGCGTCCTAGGTGTAATTTTAATATTGATTATTCCGCTAATTTGGATTTACTGTAACAAACGAAAACAATCACTTGGACTTTTATCAGATTCTGATAGTGGTGAGGGTAACTAAAGTAAAATATCAAATATGTGTATAACAATTTCTGTTTCAGTTACCGTTATTGCTAACCCTATATTTGTGATTGAATCACCACCCAACAGAAGCTACGAGCAAAGGACTCAAAATCACTATGATGTTCCCCGAAGTTTAATGGAGTTAAAAAACCTGGACAAAGAAATTTACTGACATATTTTTTTATATCACTTTGGTGTATATTTATGTATATACTAAAACGTACTGACTCGATAGGTTTTAAAAATTTTGTGACACACGGAATTTTTATTATGTACATAGAATGTGAATAAAATCTTAAAAGGTTTTTGCTTTTGATTATTCAAACTCTGGGGGTTTTCATTCGCTGTAAAGCAACAAGTTTATATAGTACCTATACACATATAAGTACCTATGGATGTGGAATTTTATGTTATCTGAAAGGGTTTAAAAATATTAAATACCTACGTTAAAAAAATAAAATCTAGATGAAATTTTTCGGTTGGAAAATTTTTCATAATTTTCAAGTTTTTGGCCGTCATTATTAAAATTTCAGCTAGAAGTTGCAAGTCATTTATTTATCATGTAATTTGAGCCAGCAGAGAAACAGGTATGAAGAGTTTTGTATGCTTTGCTTTTTTGTCAAATTTGTGCGCATTTGAGACAAAATAACAAAGGCAATTGGAGTATGACAACCAATTTTTCAGCAAAATTAGTTCTAAATATTTAAAACTATTCTATGCTTCACTTTTAGTCTGTTTTATTTCAAAAGTCAATTAAAATTTATTGAAGCGACAGAATGTTGTTAAAATTGTAAGAGGTATAAGAAATCTAATGGTGTAAATGTGTTAAGTACAAGTCGAGTTCCCTTTTTGAAAATACTGACAAATTATTTCAGATACTACAAAGACTTTTAGTGAAACGCAAGCGCCATGACCTGAAGTCACCGGGCGTCGCGGCGACACGCATTCTGCCATTGCAAGCGTCGTCAACAAAGCTTTATAGGTACCTGTGCATGTCAACCACTTTCGTGTTTCAACTTTAACATACATACAATTAGGTAAGCTTTCGAACGTAGGTGTTATTAGAATAGTCAGTGAAATTATTAACATACGCGGACCGGCACGCAACACGTCTTTCCCAGTTTCGCGAACGTACTCTATCGATCGAATCTTCTCGCAAATAAAAATGTAAATTTTCATACCGGACTTGTTTACGGACTAAATTGGAGAGAACAAACAAGTTTTGGGTTTAATTAAAATATTCGTGCGTAAAAAACAGATCAGAGGCAGTGACCAAAAATCAATTTTTCAGGACGTCTAACAATGATAGCTGATGATAAATCCAAAGAGGATTATGATCGGAAACCCTGGAGATGAGACGAATCGTCTTGATGATGCTGCTATTATATTTTCCATTATCGCTAACAGATCAACAACTAACTCCGTCTAGAGGATTGCACTATGATGACGACGATGAGGATGAAGAACATCCTGAAATATACGACGAAGAGGAAACCGATCCTAACAGAACCGGTGGGTGTTTTTAGTGTGCTTGAATTTTAGAACAATATCTCAAATTTCCTACAAAAGACGTTTCTTGTGATCAGGTTTTTTAGCCAGAAGTTACATAATATAGAATCCCGTTTCTGGTGACTGCGCTCTTCAACGTAAATTTAATTTTCGCTGAAACAAGCAAGGGTGACGAGACGTTTTCGCGATTTATTCAGCGTAGGCCCTTTGAAAATCTATCGTTAATTATTCTGAAAGCATTTTAAGTTTTTGCTTTAATTCCCTGGTGTTCTGGTGTAACGTACTGTTATCGAAACTTCCATGAAATTTTAACCGCTCAAATGGAACAAATTAATTACACAATAGGCACGGTTTTGAATAAAATTAGTTAAAATGGGAGAGTTTAATGGCCAATTAACAAACAATGTGAAAATTTCCACTTTACACTTGTTAAAAATAAAAGTGAATTAAATTAATTGAAGTGACATAAACAAACTAAGATTAAAAACTAAAAATTACCAGGCAGAATTTATAAGCGTGCTCAACCGCTTAACTAAAAATTTCAACTTCGAAATTAATTTGTATTGAATCTGTAAAAGAGAAATCTGAATTTTTCATGGTTTGGGAAAACAGAAATAAATTTGTACCAGAATTTAGCTGAAATTCGTTTTCCGAAATACTCAATTTTTGTACCATCATCTAAAATTGCCAGTTGTAAGTTTTCAAATCCGAAATCATTATTTGTATATCTGTTACAATTAAAATTAAGTTTCCACACCCCCTTACATTTTTTCTGTTTAAAATGTTACGTTTTTACATTTGTATCTGCAAATCTAGTCTCTTATAAATATTTAACTCGGAAATAAATTTTTCCCATTAATAAATATTTACAGAAAAATGTTTCAGTAATCATACCACAAAGTTTTAATGCGTTACAAATTGAAGTTGGAACTTAATATTATATAAAAATATCTAGAAACTCTAATTAACAAAATTATTAATTCTGAAATGGCCTGCAAGCTCTAAATTGTAAAAATTAATCCACGAAGTAATTGGTAAATCCAGAAAAAATTCTACGAAAATTAAATTTTTCCTGAAACTCCTAACTGCGTCATTAAAATTGTTCGAGCGTAATAAAATTCCATAAAATGCGCGAAGAGCATTTAATAACACATTTTTCATAATTAATCTATAATTTACATTAGTTGTTACGAAATTTTCCCTTCAAATATTTAATCACCTAATCTACAGCACGCAAGGTTTAACACCGTGTTCACAGATTAAATTAAAAAACCAAATTCTTCTGAAAATTCCACAAGTGTTACAACATCCAAAAGCAATTGGCTAACCAACAGCACCATAAAGTGGATTAAGTTGGCGTTGATTCAACTATCACAGGTCAAATTTACCCCAAATACGCTAAACTTAAATCGATTTAGTTAGGAATTATTGAAACTAAAACGTAGCAGCTTGCCATTCACAGACTATAAGTGGTTTATTTATTATTCATTTAATTCTATTTACAGTTGTGTTATATTTTTAGGTGGTTTTGTCGATATCACGTTAAACAGGTGGTGATTGACTTATAAATAGGATTGGTAAAATATTTCTAAAGCAGGAAATATACAATTCTGGAAAAATATACGAAAATGGGCTGGCCAAGTTACTAAATTTTCTTCTTCTGTTTGTTTTTTATTTGTAAAATTTTAAGAGTTAAATAATAAAATGGTAATTTTACTAATTGAACTGTTTATAAATTTGCCATTGAATGTTCTATGAAAATTACTTTTACACAAAAACAAACTGGTAAAGCTGAACGAACACTGAGGAAAAATTAACAAAATTCTTATTGATCAGCTTCTAAAGGTTCCAAACTTTGGCATTTTCTCCCACTGAAACAAACTAACTAGAAACAAGAAATTCTAGAAGTTTACTTTTAGCAAAAATGACGGATAGGTTTATTTGGAGTGCTCATATTACAAAATTATTGATTTTCAGAGAGACAATAATGTTATATCCTAGCGGAACTCGTACTGATATTTACTTAACTGACATAAACAAACACACCCAGTTTATTATGTCTGGAGAGTTAATTAATTAACGTGTATTCAATGAAAAACAAGACTTCAACTCTGAACATTGCAAGTAGATTCGAATTTTTGCAAATTTCTTTGAGAAAAAATTGAAATTCAATAACATAGGTTTGTTGAAGAATTTCTCTTAATTTAGTTAAAATAAAATAAAGCAGATTTCTGCATAAAATTCAGCAGCAAATAAACTTTTAAACTAAAATCACAAATAGGATGGATTTTTCGGGCAATTTCCAGAATGACAACCAATTTAAAGCTTTTACAAAGTTTTCATTTAAACTACCTTTGAAAAATATTAAAAGCTCTACATTTTTCTTATATCTTAATGGGAGTCTCAATTTAATAATAAACTGTTATTTAGGAATTTTTTACTACCTTCATTTCAAAAATATAAGCACGAACCACTCGGGCTTATTTTTTTTTTGAACAAACACTAAATGAATTTTATTGTTTTTTAATTGTACTGAAATATATTTTTCATAAAAAAAGGAAAGCTTGGGAAACGAAACTCGGCCTTAAAAGATTAACTTAAAAAATTTGTTGGAGTTTTAGATTATAAACTTTCTAAAATTAATACTGAATGAAGTGTTCGATTTTGGAAGTAAAACATTTTGAATTACAATTTCATGTACGAGTTTTAAAATATGAAGTAAAAACATTGGTTTATTAGTGCCTTATTTAAAAAGTAAATAAACCGAATTTTAAAAACCCGCTCCTTGGTGAAACGGAAAAATGTTTATTTTTCTAATATAACTGTCGCTTATTTCCTTTATTTTGCTAAGGAATTTCTAAAAAAATAACCCTAATTTGCAAATATGCGTCAATTTAATGTGAAAAGAACTTCCTAATTTATACAAAATTTCCCAAATTATTTTTTCAATTTACATTTACAGTTAAACATTTTTAACCTTTTATTTTGACCCCTTTGGGGCACCATGAAATGTGAACGCATCAATAAACATATTAGTTTTTCCCGCACAAGAATACAAATCGGTATACAAAACGGTTCAGACAATATAAAAACAAACAAAATCCTCCTACACTGAAATTTTTCGGCACGCAATTTTCTTTTTCTGTTTTCCTTTTCCCTAAACATATTTAAATTTTAAAATTCTAAAAATTTTTCTCTATCTTACCAATATTTTACATTCACAAATGAGGTGCCTTCGCACTAAAAGTTAACAAAAAAACTCGATTTTTCTCAGTTCAAACGAACAATTTTCCAATTTCCGTTTTTAATATTACTTCAATAACACAAGCCAGATACGGCTCCATTATTCAGTTCATAGCTTTCAGAAGCTAGCACCGAATAATGAAAAGGAGCGAAGCCTTTATGCCTGTTTATAACGTCTTTAAATTTTCCATCTTGTATCAATTTTTCACCTAATAACATACTCGATATTAACAATAGATCAAATTAACTTCCTCTTACATTTGAATATTCCTTTTAAACTTTTCAAAAGGGATTTTTAAGGAAAGTTCAAAACTGGTGCTAAAACCTTATATAAATTAACCTTTCACCTTCAAAATCATTTCAAATTTACAAATATTCAACAAAAATATTCTAAAAATTAATTAAGTCGTTTTGAATATAAATTAAAGGTGTGCAATTCAATATTTTATTCCCAAAAGCCAAATTTATTCTGAAAACAAATTGATCCGACATCGTCCTTAAAGGACTACGTGTGAGACAGTTAAGGTCATCCCCTTTAAACAAATTTTAATTCCGAATTGTATTTCGCCCACGTGAGGTTGTGTGGGCGGAAATCCTCGATTTATAAATATTTCAGCTTTTCCGTTTCAATTCAGCTTCGAACTCATTTAAATCTTCGTTTAATATACAGATATACATTTTACTTTTAAGCGAGTTCTTTATTAAAATTTGATTTGCTAAATAAACTTCAGTTCCTTGCAATAAATTAAGAAAGTAATATCAAAACCTTTAAAGAATAAAAAGATAATATTTGCAAATTAATATTTAGTAAACAAATAAAACGTTAAACTTTAAGGCTTTCCCATGAAAGTTACGAAAAGTTATCATTTTCGCACCTCATTTATTAATTAATGGCCGGATAACTTCCTTCCCTTAAATTGAGGTATTCCGGTTCCTTAACGTTTCCCTAAATTTTTTATGATTATGCATTCCCCCTCCATTCTATCCCAGAGTTCACTGTCCTACATTGTAATATTTAAAGGTACTCCAGTTATTTCAAAATTCTCATTAATTTTGACCTTTTGAATTGTTTTTTTCGTACCCGCTTTGGATATTGCGTTTTCAGACTTGCTTTTTGAAAATGGGGTAACTAATTGAAAAGCCAATTTATTTAAGTTCGTTAAGTCTGTCTGTTTTTAAATATTTATTATGCTATCGAATGAAAAATTTGCGAAATTTTCGAATTAAAATTAGATAGAAAACCTTAATAAAAGTTTTTCAAAATAATTTTTCGAAATTAAAATTCACATTTGAAGTTTTAATTTTTTGCGTTATTGAGTTTTTTGATTTATCAATATTCTTCTACTTCAGTAAGAGGTTTATCATTATTTAAATTAAAATTAAGCTTTGGCTTTCTGAAACTTAAAACTCCAAACAATTTCGTTGAATTTCCTAATTTTTCTGGATTATTTCTAATTTCTGTATTACAAGTTTTACAGAATTAATTTAACATGAAATAAATTTATATTTAGATATGCTCGGACTTATATTACAGAGATGATCACACGAATTAAGAAAACTCTTAAATTTTCATTTTTCATCGTTAAATTTATATTTTTAGTGGACCAATTTGTTGCCTCCATACCTAGTAGCACTTGATCTTTATACAGTAATTTAATTTTGACAATATTTCACTAATGCCAACTATCTAACCAAAATCAAGACTTACGGTGATTAGTAAATCTACTTGATCTCCCAAAACAAGTCGAGTCTAAAATATAATAAAAAAAGATTAAAATGGATTTTTAAAGCATGAAAGCATGATTTTGAAAATTCCTATAATTCGATAATTAAAAATTTATTATAAATGCCGAGTTTGAATTCCTTTTTTTAAATCTGTTTCGAAAGGAATGTAAAACGCTTAGAACTTAAAAAACAGGTTTTAAGTTTGTAGATTTAAGCACAATTTATAAAAAGTGCTTATAAAATTTTTTGCTTTCAGAAAAGGGCATGTATTTGGGGTCACCGTGCGAATTTACATGTAGTCCAAAGTTACTTCACGTATACTGCAATCCTGTTTCGGGTGTTTGCGAATGTGAGAAGAAACATCCTGTGAAACTAAATCCAGCCACAGGTTGTGGAAAACGTAAGTTATTATTTTTAATATAAAAAAACCTAGAAGGCTATAACACAAGATTATTTATACATTTAACTTTATTTTTGTTTGTTAATGCTTTAAATCTAAATTTAATTTAAAAGCTAAATATATTGGGAAGCTCAAAATTTTTAAAACGCCAAATAGGCTTTCCAAATAATTAATTTTTAAACCGGTTATCCTACACTCCAATCTGTTAATCTGATAATCTTCTGGTCTAAACTTAAAAGTGGTAATTTTCCAAATTGGAAAATTGTGTAACACGCACATGTTGGCATAAATAGCTTACACGTTAAGTGCAAACATTCGGGGAGTTTTAATCGAGAAAATCGCATAATTCAATTTTAATTGCGATTATAAATCTTAACATCCCATAAACTTGGCAAACTAAAGCGGGTATTCATTGCATTAGAACGTGACCATTTGTATGTATTCAAAAACATTTTAAATGTTGTGCAGATAACAATGGACATAAAATATATTTTTATTTTGTTAGGCGCGTTTTACAGAGAGAAATAAATTTTAGAATTTATATGCTTCACTGTTTGTATACCATTATTATGTTAAAGTTACACCATTCTTACATTATATTGATAAGGGGAAAATTTCAGTCAGAATTTTTGCAATACCATTGACAGGTATTTAATTTTGGTTAGTTTTAGTTATTTATTTTTTGCCAACTCTGTACTTTAATTTTTAATACTATTTTAAAAACCTCGTTACGATGTGATGTACAGCTGCCAACTGTGTATAAATACTGTCAAGTAACATTTGTCGGTTATAAATAATGAGTGGAATAAACAATAAATAAAATAAAGACAGAAAACCATGCATAGGACGCACTACGATGAAAAACAACATCCTAAATTCTAATGACTCTTTCCCACGACTCACCTGGAACAAAAAAATTAACCATGTATTATTTACTTAGGAGTATTATCGAACTTCATTTGCTTAAAAATGAATCAAAAGTAATTTCTAAAGTATGAACAAAACATTCTTTCATTATTTTCTTTTCATAACATATTTTAACTTAAACAAATATTTAAAAAGCTTCATTATTGTTATATGAAAGTCCACTAATACTAGGAAAGGAAATACTGGACGATTCACATAAGACGCGTCCCTTAACAACTGGAATAGGCAACCCAACTTACAATTTCATAAATAACGTTGATCTATCTTCATTCTCAATAAAAAATTTATAGAATCAATGGTTACTTTAGAATGACATAGCATAATTAAATGTCATGTCACGATTATATTCTAGACTAAAAATGTAAATTTATGTCAATTATCATTACAAAAACATACAAAATGAACTTTCTTTTCTTCCATAACCGGACGAAGGCCTTCTTTTTGATTTCCACTGATCTCTGTTTCTTGCCATATGTCATAACAGGTAGTACGTACTGCTCGAACACCTTTGTCTTTAAATATTGTGCTATATTTCTGAATCTCAAAATGAATCTGCGTTTGCCAAATGCTGCCCAGGCTAGTCTTGATCTTCTCCTTATCTCTGTAGATTGGGTATTTTGGTCAAGGCGAATCGTCTGTCCTAGATACACGAATTCTTCCACATTTTCTATGTATGTTCCTTGTGTTTGTAATCTGTGATTTTGATCTCCAGTTGTCATCATTGTCTTTGTTTTGTTAAAATTTATTCTCAGTCCGATCTTAGCTGACTTTTCTCTTAAATCATTTAGCATTTGTTTCAGTTCATTTCTGTTATCTGTGATAAGTACGATATCGTCCGCGTATCTAAGATGATTTAGTTTCAACCCGTTTACATTAACGCCAAAGTTTTTCCAGGCCATTTCCCCGAACAAATCTTCCAATACAAGCCACCTGACGAACACCTCTTTTAAGTAGCATTGGCTGTGTATTTTCGTGGAGTTTATAGGTTGCTGTGGCTCTTTCGTTGATGTGCTCTAGGAGATCTACGTATCTTTGATCTATTATGCAATTTCTAAGTGCCTTTAGTATCGCCCAGAATTCCACCGTGTCGAAATCCTTTTCATAATCTATAAAGGCCAGATATAGTGGTATTTTATATTCGTATGCTTTCTCAATTAGTAATTTCATAGTGAGAAGATGATCTCTTGTTCCATATGCTCTACGAAAACCCGCTTGGGTTTCAGATTGATATTGGTCCAGTATATCTGTGAAACAGTTTGTTATTACTTTCGTAAGTAGTTTATATAACACCGACAACAAGCTAATTGGACGGTATAGTTTTCCAGTTTATAGTGATCTCCTTTCTTACATTTTTTTGTTTGTTTTAACGATCTTAAACATATGTATGTATGTAAAAAAGAGATACAATATATTATTATTATTATGTAAAAGTACTAATGTTGAATCATTCCAAGTCTTTGGTATTTGTCCCTCATTTAGGCATCTGTTAAGTAAGAAAGTCACTTTTTGTAGGAGCTTTGTACCGCCATATTTGATAATTTCAAATTTCAATGATGATTCCGTCCTTGCCTGGTGCTTTATTTCCTTTCATTTGATTCGGTGCTTTTTCTGTCCCGTTTTGGTCAATGTTGGGTAGGTCCTCGGAGCCTATAATCTGGACCTTCAGAGGTTGTCTAGATGGGACGGTGCCTGGCACTTTAGATGCGTACAGATCTTCATAGAACTTTGTGACTACTTCTAAAATTGCATTTCGGTCGTACACTATTTCATTCTTGTTGTTTTTTAGAGCACAAATTTCTTTTCTTCCTAGTTTTGTTCGTAGAACCTTCATGGCCTCATTTTTCTCAATTGTCTCGTTAATCTTTTTCTCCTGTTTTTTTTTTTTCAGTTTGTCATCTTTGATTTTCTTTCGTATTTCTCTACATAATTCTCTATATTCCTCTGTGCTCCCTTTGTCTTCAGTCACCAGTATTCTTCTCTGTTTCAGTATTTGTTTCACTACGTCATTTGTGGTTCTATTATGGTTGGTCTTTGGAGTGAATGTTTTTATTGTTTTTGTGAAGAATTTACAAGATGGAAAAACGCAAAACGATATGAATTTTATATAGAAATCGTTTTAATAAAAAATTATTTTCATGACCAGAAATTTCTGCCACTTTTAATAACTAATAGGTGCTAGAACAAATTTTATTTTTTAATTTGCAAATATTTCTAGTAGCTTTGGAAACATGTATGTTGGGTTGCATTGTAATTTTAAGTCCTTCATTATACCACAGAGCAGATGTTATTATACTACCGTTTTACTCCATGTGCCATCCCCTTTAGGAGCTGAAAACTCTTCTAGAAACCGAATCGATATTCCCGCACAGCACAATTTATTATGCAGTGTATGAAAATTAACGAATTTTAACAACACTACACTTACAACTAACATAACACTGAAAACTAATATAACTACAGTATGCAGTTACTTAAAGAAACGAAACTATGTACTTCGCCGATATTTTTTTTAATATGATGGTTTTTAGTTAATTTTAGCAAGCAACTGTATATTTACTGGAAATATTACAAACACCCCGTATTTCCACAATTCCAAAATGTTTTGTCAAATAAAAAAAAAATACGTTTTAGTAATAAAAAACGTACAACTCTATTTTACTTTAAAAAATTCAAATAGTATTTGCAAACATTGAGATATCGAAAAAATTTCCACGTCAATAGATAGATATAAACATCCCCCTTTCAAAGGCCACACAAACATTTTTCCAAAATGCAAATTAATTCGGAAATAATGGAAATAAAATTTTAGAAATGTCGTAACTCACTATTCATAATATAGCTTGTATGCAACTTAACTAACAGAGTGCGATAGATAATAGGAAATATTTAAAATATGAAACAGAATTCGAATGCAAACTATTTCGTATTATTCCAAGAAACAATTTAATCATCCCAACTTGTCAGTTATTACCCGGCTCTACAGTTTTGAGTCATACACAAATCCGTGCTTATTTAAGTAGTTATGCAACTTTAGATACGTCGAATAGAATGCCACTGTGTGTAAATGCCACCCTTAAGGCTCCGATCTACCGATATTTATTTAATTCGATGAAAATGAAAAAAGTAAAATACTTGAATTCCTAAGTCAAGGAATGACAGAAAGGGAGCTAACAGCTAAAAGATATAAAGAAACAAAATCTATATGCAGAATGAAAAAAGACAGATAATCGCAGATACAAAACATACATTTTAGTTTGTATGTGAGGCAACCAACATAGATGAATGAAATAAGAGCACGGAACAACAGGAAGAACACGAGTTTAATTGGAAATATGAAATGAAAGAAGATATGTTATTAAGTGCAACAGAAGACGAACTAAATTTCACTGAACAAGCCGAAGTGACAATGGATTGAAGAAAATTATACAAAAATTGAATATTCTAGTTTTCTTGCTTTGCGTAGCTTACAACAAGAATTGTTAAATATTAAACTAAACAAAAAGTAGCTACAACTAAACATTTTTGTGCTTAAACATAAGTAATATGAATAAAAATATGTAAGCAGGTGCCTATTACATGTTCTTTCATTACATTAATTAGGTTTATTTTTATAACATAGATTAACGTCTGACTAGAGATATCCCTTTAAATTAACGACCTTGAATTACAGACTTTTCATAAATAACTAATAAATGTCTTCAATTAATTTTTATTGTGACAAACAACGTTTCAATCATGATTGTGATCTTCTTCAGGTTTCTGTGGTAATAAATTACAAATTAAATTACAAAAATGTATAAACTTTGATAATTACGACATAGCCAAGTAAAACATATATAAGACGAATGCACATTAACCTTAAACTGTTTGTTAAAAGTTTTCCTTGTACTTTCACGTATTTTACTTTTATTTACCTTGATTGGTTTTTTTAATTCGTTTGTAGATGTGACTAGGTTAATGCGTTCTTCTTATACATATATGTTGTACTTGGCTATGTCGTAATTATCAAAGTTTATACATTTTTGTAATCCGATTTTTAATTTATCATCACAGAAACCTGAAACGTTGTTTGTCACAATAAAAATTAATTGAAGACATTTATTAGTTATTTATGAAAAGTCTGTAATTCAAAGTCGTTAATGTAATACGTTTATTTTTGTTGACGCCCCCTTCTGATATTAAATATATATATAATCTATCCCTCTTCTACTGTTAAGTGTAGAGGGTGTTTTAACTAAATATTACATACTTAAATATAACTAAATAATACATTGTTAAAACTAAATATTTCATTATTATGATGACTAATTGTTTCATTTTCCTAACTGTGTTTATTTCACAATTTTTCTCCAAGTCTTTCTATCTCTTGCTAATGTCTCGGCCTGCTTCCACAATATTCCTCTATTCTTCATTGCTTCTGCTACTTCTTTATCCCATGTCTTGCGAGGTCTACCTCTCCTTCTTTTCCCAGTTATCTTCGCTTCCCATATCTGTCTAACCTGTCTTTTTTCGTTTAGTCTTTTCATATGCCCCCACCACCGTAATTGGGCCTTTTCGATATACTCCCTGGTGCTTTCTATGCTCAGTGTTGCTCTTATGTTATCATTTTTTATTTTGTCCATTATCGTTACTTTTGCTACTCGTCTTAAATATTTCATTTCTGCAACCTGAATTTTCTTGTACAGCTTTTCGGTCATTACCCACGATTCGCAACCATAAAGTAATGTCGGTAGATATATGGTTTGGTATACTGTCATTTTTGTTTTATTACTTATTTCCTTTTTATTGATGAATCCTCTTTTAATGCTATTGAACATTTTCGACGTTGCCGCTAATCTGTTGTTGATTTCTTCATCCAGTTTTCCAGTATTGTCTATAACTGATCCTAAATATTTTATATTTTCTACTTGCTCCACTGTCTGGTTTTTGATTTGTAAGCTTATTTTTTGCTCTTTGTCGTTTGTTATCACTACTGATTTCGTCTTGTTGATGTTGATCCTCATTCCTTTATCTTCCAGTTCTCTGTTCCATATGTCCACGTTAAATTGTAGATTTTTCTCTGTATTTGCCATTACTACTACATCATCCGCAAACACACAGTCACCCACTTCCACAGCCTTCAATTTGTTATATCCAACAATCATTTTCTTACTTCGACTGCTAACATTTTTTATTATTCCATCCATAAATATGATGAACAGCAGTGGGCTGAGGTTGCCTCCTTGTCTAACCCCTTGAGTAGTTCGGAATTTATCAGTCTCCCTGTTGCTTGTTTTAATTATGTTATCTGTTTTCTTATACAGTGATTTTATTGCTTCTATCAGTCCTCTTGCTACTCCATTGCTCTCCAAAGCGTTCCATATGCTTTGCCTCGTCACCATGTCAAATGCCTTCTCCAGGTCGATACAACACATATATATTTCTTTATTGTATGGTAGAAATTTCTCTATTGTATTTCTGATTGTAAATATATGGTCTTGAGTACAATGTCCAGGTCTAAATCCGCTCTGCGCCCCATGGAGTTTATCTTCTATAAACTTTCTTAGTCTTTCTTCTAAAATGATCTCGTATACTTTACAAGCTGTGCAGAGCAGCGATACCCCTCGGTAATTAGTACATTCCTTTGGATTTCCCTTTTTGTAAATTGGCACTATGACTGAAATTCTCCAATCTTTTGGGACTGTTAATGTGTTCCATGCTTTATTAACAATTTTATGTAATAGCTCAAATCCTTCTTCGCTCATGCATTTAAGTAGCTCTGCTTTCATCCCGTCTATTCCGGCTGCTTTCCCATTCTTTAGCTTTCCGACAGCTTTTTTTACTTCTTCAAATTCTATGCTATCATTTTCTTCTAAATTTATAGTTGTATTTTGCGCTCCTGTTTCTATTTCATTCTCTTCTATATCCACACCATCCAATATATCCTGAAAGTACTCCTTCCATCTGTGCATTATTTTACTATCTTCGTTGATTATCTTTCCTTCTTTGTCTGTAATTTGCCTCATTTTGTTTTGTCTTTCTTTGTTTTTCATATTCTTTAAGGCTCTATAAAACAATTTATGGTTAGATCTACTGTCTTTTTCCATCTTTGTCCCAAAATCCTCCCATTCCTTTGCCTTTGCTATTTTAACCTCCTCTTTTACTATCTGTCTAGCTGTTTTATAGTTTTCATAGGTTTCATTCGTTTTCTTTTTTAAATATTCTTTCCATGCAGTCTTTTTTCTTCTGATAATATTTTTTATATCTTCATTCCACCAACTCGTTCTTTTCTTAGATCCTCCGGTTATTGCTACCCCGCATGCTTTAGAGCCGGCCTTGCATATAATTTCTTTAAATTTTTGCCATTTTCCTTCTAGCGTCGCATGTTGTAGCTCTTCTTCTGCACACTGAATCTCCTCAGTTATGCATTCTGCGTACTTGTCTCTTATCTGCTGTTCTTGTAATTTATATGTCTTAATGGTTTTTGTTTCTTTTTGTTTCATTTCTCCTACTGTCACATCACAATGTTTTCCTTCGTGATTTTTCATTTTTGCTACTAGCAGGTAATGATCTGTTGATAACTCTGCTCCTCTATATACTCTTACATCCTGTATGCTTCTTCTATTTGCTTTCTCTGTAATGACGTAGTCGATTATTGACTTCTCGCTTCTTCCTGGTTCTTCTCTCGTATATTTATGACAGTCCTTATGTTGAAAGAAGGAGTTTTGTATCACCAGTTCATTTTGTATACAAAAGTCTATTAGTCTTTCGCCATTCCTGTTTATTGCATTTTCACCATGTGTACCCATCACTCCTTGTTTTCCTTTAGCGTCGTTACCTATTCTCGCATTGATATCTCCAGTAATTATAACAGGGTTTTTAACTTCATCATACACCATTTGTAACTCATTCCAAAATTGGTCTTTTTCATCCTTAGTATCGTTTTGCCCTGGTCCGTATACTATTATTAATTCCATTTTCTCATTATTACTATGACCAATTGTTACTCTCATTATTCTTTTATTAATTGCTTTCCATTCGACTAATTTCTTCATATAATTTGTGCTTAGCACACAACCTACCCCTGCTTCAGCTCTTCTATCCATTTCTACTCCGCTATATATTATGCCATAATCCTCTATAATCATTTCTCCTGATCCTTTCTTTTTCGTCTCTGTGATAGCCAGTATTTCTACTTTCAATTTCTTCATTTCTTGTATCACTTCATATTCTTTCCTGATTCTTTCTGATATTAAAATAAATGTTTATTTATGAAGTACGTATGCTACTCTTTCCTCATGCTTTTAATCTCGAAACAAAATTTTTAAAAAGTCTTTAGACTCTGGGATAATACCAGATATTTGGAAAAGAGCTATAGTTACACCGATTTTCAAAAAAGGTGACAAACTGGAGGAACAATCTTATTCCTGACCAAAAGCATGGATTTGTACAAGGAAGATCTACCGTCACCCAATTGATGGAATTCTTAAATATATAAACCTAGACATTGGATGCAGGCGAACCAATGGATGTCATTTACTTGGGCTAGGCGAAGGCCTTTGCAAAGGTGCCTTATAGACGTCTCCTACACAAGCTGTACTCACTAGCAATAAGAGACGACTTATTGCAATGGATTCGGAAATATCTGCACAATAGAACCTCCAAAGTTAGAATAGAGAGTGCCCTCTCCACTTCACGGCCTGTTACCAGCGGAGTTCCCCAAGGTTCTGTACTGGGCCCGACAATCTGGTGTGTAACTGGAGCTGCTATGCGGATGATACCAAGATTTTCGACAACCCAGCTGAGAAACACGCTGATCTTCAAGGTGATCTTGATAGATTTGTAGTTTGGTCAAAACTCCGGCTTCTCACACTTAACAACTTCAAATGCTCTGTGCTTCATATGGGCAAGCAAAACCCGATGCTTCAGTATCGGATCGAAAATGTCAACTTACAACAGACATCTGCACAAAATGACCTTGGAGTTATAATAACTGAAAATCTTAAATGGAAGACCCACATCGCCAGCATCTGCAAACGAGCCAACTCCATCCTGTATCTAACTCAGAAGGCATTCTACAAGCTGGACCAAACTACGATTAGCAAAATGTACAAGACATAAATATATAAGACATACTTGAGTACGCTAATGTAGTCTGGTCTCCCTACTACGCTAAGGATAGAGAACTCCTAGAAAAGATACAAAAAAAAAATGACTCGTATTCCACAGGAACTTAGAAATCAGGGCTATCAATATAGGTGCCTAGACAATTTGTTCCTGCGTGACTTACATCAGGGGCTGAGAGGTCACCATCTTAAACTCAGGAAAGAAAGGACAAAACTGGGATCTCCCTCACACTTTCTTTCGAACAGAGTGGTAAATCTCTGGAACTCACTTCCACCAGATTGTATGAATATGAACACTCCCACACTGTCTGCGTTCAAGAGAAGCATAGATATACTACCGAACTTGTTATAATTCTGGCTAATGACAACAGTCTTCCCTAACCAGTGTCAAACAATAATATCTCTGTGAAATATTTACTTATTAATGTTTAGGTAATTTTTGATATTTATCTCACTTCTACATCACTCTATCTACTATTATTATTTTCGTAATCTTTTTGATAACATTGTATTTATACACTACATTTATGAGACATATGTATATCAGCTTTGCTGCGGCCATATTATTATTATAAATTAAAAACAAAATAGTGAAAACCCCCAAACTAGTGAATTCGTTAAGTCGCGACGCCTTTAGAAAATCCTGAGCAATTCCAAAATAAAAAGAAAGGTTTTTACGTCAATCAGCCCTTGAAACTAATCTGTCAAAATTGTAATAACAAAACTGAATAACAAAAAGAAAGCTCACATTCATTCGTTGCTCTTACATTTTCTGTGGGGACTGTTTGCACTTTGCCCTTTTCATTCACACAAATTCGGACTCCAACAAATATTCTGAAATTAGCACACTTTAATGATGTCTCACACAAATTTAGGCAATCTTTTTCGTCTTTACGTTTTGAAATAATAATGGTTCATAAAACACGAAAAATACTTTATATACTCTCCAATACCATAATCACGTGGAACTCTCAATTCGAACATATACTTAAAAGGAACCTCCAAATGATAGGGTTGTATGTTGTATGTCTCTTTCAATTTATGGAAAGAAACATTTACTCGCCGGAGACAAAAGGGTTTCACGGTTTCGGTGCTCCCCAGCCCCATACAGGCCAAGTACGTATTAATTATGAAATTCGGAAACATAAAATTATTTATCCTGAAAATACAAATTATAATAAACGGCGTATTAGAAAACATTACAGAAATACAAACTTACTAAAACATCTCCAATCAGTAGGTAGCGTTCTCACTAAAAATAAAGTAAAATCTAAATTATTATTACTACTGGAATTATTCGCTACCAAAAACTTACAAAGTTCAAAAAGATCACACCTGTTGAAAAAGTTACTCGTTGGCGGTTAAAGCACTATAGGGAAACGAGTTCTCTGAATTCATATATTTCTGTTATTACAGGCTGAAAAGAAATCATTGTTAAATACTGGCAGAGACTGGTTTAGATTAGTTGAATGAACTGAAATAGTTAAATACAAGTAATTGAATTATTTAAACAAATAATTATTTATTAGCCGAAATCAGATGGGTACATCATACTGCCTGTGAAACGCTAATATACAGTATGTCCCCGGATTGAGTTTACAATAGGTATGATTGACCAAAAATTTTCGAATTGGAATTTCATATTTTGGGATTCCGCCCTGCTTGGTCTGAAACTTATTTTTAGTTTACTTTCGATTTTTTAAAATCAAGTAGGCCTTTACCGTTGAGCAATAACTCTTTTCGTTTCAGGTAAAGTACCTTTTCCGTTCACAGTACGCCAAAGTGTTACTAAGAAAAGTTGTTCAGAATGAAAAGTTATGGCGGTGTACAAATTTTCAGAACGATCGGCCTACTTTGATAAAATCCATTATTTGTCAATTTCGTTTCAGGTAAAGTACTGTTTCCATTCACAGTACGCCAATATTTTACTAAGAAAAGTTGTTCAGAATAAAAAGTTATGGAGTTATGCAAATTTTCAGAATGATCGGCCTACTTTGATAAAATCCAGTATTGGCCAGTAAGTCAAAGTAGGCCGGTCATTCTGAAAATTTGCATAACTCCATAACTTTTTATTCTGAACAACTTTTCTTAGTAAAATATTGGCGTACTATGAATGGAAACAGTACTTTACCTGAAACGAAATTGACAATTAATGAATTTTATCAAAGTAGGCCGATCGTTCTGAAAATTTGTACACCGCCATAACTTTTCATTCTGAACAACTTTTCTTAGTGACACTTTGGCGTACTGTGAACGGAAAAAGTACTTTACCTGAAACGAAAAGAGTTATTGCTCAACTGTAAAGGCCTAATAACATAATACCTTTTCAAATTTAAGGGCTTTAATGAACAATTTCTTCTAACTAAACCGTTTTGGATTTATTCATTCCGATTTCAACCTGAATAGAACGAATTATTAAGTGCTGAAAGAGATTGATATTAATTGCTAAAAGAGTTAAACGCAAGAGATTAAATTATTTAGACAAATAATTAGTCTCGCCGAAATCAAGAAGGTTGCGTGATGGTCTTAAAAACCAAACGTAAAACAATTCTTCCTGAAAATTCAAAGCTGTAACAAAAATCTTCAGTGTTAACATCTTCTGAAAAACATACAAACTAAACCATCTTGCTTTCTTATACATATACAGGGTGGTCGTGAAAGTTTAGGAAGTACGTTAACTGCATTAACTACATCAAAAATAGTGAAGATTTTTCAAATAAACATTTTTCCTAATTTGACCAGTGGCGTACTTAGGGGGTATTAAGGAAATTTTTAATTAAGAAAAAATATTAAAGTCGCGTTTTTTAAACATCATGTGTCGCATTATGAAAGAAAAATTAATTTTACGTAAAAATGTTCTCTTGGCATTTTTAACTCAGCAAATTCGTTTTTGAGATATACGCAAAAATATCTTCCAGTGTGGAGTAGCAAAATTGCTTTTGTGCAACAAATGACAACTTTTTCTCAAAAACGACTTTGTTGAGCTAGAAATGCCAAGAGAACTTTTTTACGTAAAATTAATTTTTGTTTAATAATGCCACACAGGGTGTTTAAAAAAACGTGGCCTTCATGTTTTTTCTTAATAAAAATGTCCTTAATTCCCTCTACACTACACCACTGAACACATTAAAGCTTTCTTATTACCATCAAATTATGACTTTGCTAGACCCTAATTTAACCTGCAAAAATTAAAAATAAATCTCCAATAGTTTTCAAGTTATTCAAAAAAATCGACATTTTTAATTCAAATTTACAGGGCCGCAACTTTTTAATTTGACCCTTTGGGAAAAAAATGTATTTAAATAATCTTCACTATTTTTCATGTAGTTAACACAGTTAACGTACTTCCTAAACTTACACGACCACCCTGTATTCCCGTTTCAAGCTGAAACGAAATTGTTGTTAAATACTGAAAGAGATATTAATTACTAAAAAAAATATACATTAAATTATTTAAACAAGTATTAAAATTAAATCAGACTCCTCGTTGAATTCAGACAGACAAGTACTGGTTATCAAACCCAAACACGTAAAATAATTCCTCTTGAAAATAAAGGGCTGGAATGAAAAACTTCAGTGTTAACGTCTTCTAAAAAATAAACGGATTCAGTTGTTTCGGATTAATACATTCCAGTTTCGCAGGTTAAAAAGGAAATACTGTCAAATGCTGAAAGAAATATTAATTGCTGGAAGAGTCGAGAAATTAAATCATCCAAACAAAAAAGTAGTCATCGAAAGATAAATCAGCCCCCTCTCTGAATTCAAGAGTGAAAAAACTGCCAAATACATAAAATAATTCATCTTGAACATAAAGGGCTGTAATGGACAATTTCAGTGTTAACTCCTTTTAAAAAATACGGATAGTTTCTTTTTTCAGGAAAAGAAATTACTATCAGCTGCTAAAAAGGATATTAATCGGTGATAAGGTTAAAGGCAAGAAATTAGATTATTTACCAATTTACCTACATAGATAATTAGTGCCGCATCTAAGAAGAGCAAATTTTGGATATTAAAAGTACACGCAAATCATGAACAGCCTCTTCTGATATATACATACTTAAATGTTTTGAAAACATGTATTCCAATCTCAAGCTGAAAATAAATAATTTTTAATTTCTGAATGAGTCAAAAAGAGGAAATTAAATTATTTAAATAAATATTTAATCATTGGAGGTTAAATCGGCCCCCTCGTCGAAATCTAGAAGAACATGAAGCACAAATACGGTACATAATTCGTCCTAACAACTTCAGTACTAACATCATCTAAAAAATACCCAGTCTTAACAATTTTGAATTCGTAGATTCCAGTTTCAAGCAGAAAAGGGAAAAAATTGCAGAAGAGTTAAAAACAAGAAATTAAATTATCTAAACAAATATTCAATTCAAGAAGGACACCTTCTGGTTGTGAAGCCCAAATACAATACATATAGAGAAGTCAAAGTTAAATTCATTAATGTTCTAGTGAAACCCAAAAGAGTACAATACTGAGATTTTTTTCAAAAATCTTTCGTACCCATAAAAATAAAATAGCTCTTTACGTCAATTATCCCTCAAAACGTAAGTTATACTAACTTTCACAAACACGAATTACAAATTATAAACTATAAATATAAATTTAATAGGGATTCCCTTAAAATCTCTACAACTTTTATTGTTGAAGCTTTCCAACTTGTTCGTTTATTTATTTACAATCTAAGATAAACGATATTTGGACTTCAAATGTTCTGTATTCATTTTAAGCAAATGATTTTTAAAATATGTCAAATGTCAGAGTTTAAATTTAAAAATTCTAGATGTTATTAATGGATTTTGATGTTTTTATTCGTGTTAATTATTTAACAATTTCAAATTAATCAATTTGCAAGTTTCGAATTTATTTCTTTATTTTTAAATTTTACAGTTAGCTAAAAGAAAATAAAACATCCCTAAATATTTAAATAAGTAATTACATGTGTTTTAAGTTGTAAGTGTTACTACCTCCAACTGTTTTAAAATTGTGTTGACCCTGTGAATTTGACAAATTAATTCGTGTATTTTAGGGAAGTGAATGCGAACTACCTATGTGAAAAGAAAGATGAAATGAACCTGAAAAAACAACCATTTTTAAGGTTAATCGCAGTTTTAACAATGATAAGAATCGTAAATTTGCTCCTAAAAACCATTCTATAGTTAAAAAAATTAAAATGATATTTATTTTTTATATTTGTATGAAGATTTTAAACTAAATTTTTGTAAATTGTTTGAAATTGTTTGTTTCCAAGAATGGGATGTAATTTAGCATGCTTAAATTGTAACATTCTGCTCTTATATGTTTCTAAAGAATAAACAGCTACATAACCTTCAGGAAAATATACAGTCAGTGAGTATTATTATCGTTGCGTCGTAGGGATTTACATGGTATAAACTTTAATTCATGTTAAGGGTTTA
Source organism: Melanotus villosus (assembly GCA_963082815.1). Taxonomy (NCBI): domain Eukaryota; kingdom Metazoa; phylum Arthropoda; class Insecta; order Coleoptera; family Elateridae; genus Melanotus; species Melanotus villosus. The sequence goes on along the minus strand of OY720418.1, from coordinate 56,532,255 downwards.
TCTATTGCGAATACCAAACTGATTTTGAGCAGACTTTTAGTTTAAGGGTTCAAAAAGTAAAAATTTTTCAAATGAGAAGAAGAATACTTAGCTCATTTTAAATCATCTTGCCGTTTGCTATGACAAATGACTGTAAAATAAATTATAAAATTGTTAAATTGAAAAATACAAAATATTTAGTTATTATCAAAGTATAAAATTGGTAAATATTATTTATTAAATAAAACACTTTTGTTATCATTTTAGCGACTGAGGAAAAAGTCTATTAACTTCAAAAATGAACTAAATTTGTCCAGCTATTTTCTATTTTATTTAAAATATTTTCACTTCTTGCATTTTGAAAAGAATTGATAAACAATAATGTAAACATTAGGAAAAACACTAGGTGAAATTTATACTATATAAATCCCTATGATGTACATAACAATAAAGAAACTCACTGCATACAAACAAATATAACAAAAAACACTATTATTAAGAGTTAATTTATAATATTTTTGCAATTTTAAACTGGAGTTGTTTCTCTTCACATAAATTAGATAGAATTCTAAACTTGAAAAAAAAACTCCAATTCGTATGATATCAGACGCACAACTGAGCTTTACTTCTTAAGGATGGTGGAAGCAATACAACACTTGTGCATAAAAAACACATTATGAATTGGTGAAATTTCTTTTTAAATGTATTATGTAGTTTAGAAAAAATTGATATTTCAAATTTGGAATGATTGTTTTTAAGGTTTAATTTTATGGGTATATTTTATTTTAGGATTTATAATACTGAAACAAATTTCTGAAATATACACGAGTTAAATAGTACAAAATGCAATACAGACATGTTATTAATGTATTTAACATTTTTTGTTTAATTATACTATAAGGCGAAACAATTTACATATGGTACTAAAATTATATTAAAACACAAAGTTCAATAAATTCCCTTGAAAAACATTTTAATAGATTATTACATGCCTTTCTTTGTTTATTTTTAAAACTATGTAAAGTAACCTATTTTATTATTTGGCTTTTGTAAAAAAGTATTCAAATTTTATTCTTCATCAATTATTAATTAACACTGAAAATCGATTGCATAGTAAAGATTATTTCAAGCTACACATTTATGAGAAATTAATAATCCTGAAAATATCTCATGGCTCGTTTTGTGAAGATTTCAACAAATGTTTTTCGTAAGTTTCTTTATATATAGCAGAAATTATAACTGCATTGTTTGCAGAAAACGTAACAGAGTTTAAAAATCCATAAACTAAAAAAGTTTAATACAATTATATTCCACTTTTAACAGGCCATTAAGGCCCATAGCTTGTTAAGGAGGACACACCAAGCCGTAGTCTTAGTTAATAAGAATTTTAAATAATAAAATTTGTTCTTTCTATGCACAGATATATAACTTAATTAAGATTAAAATCAATATTTAAAACTTGTTTCTAGACAGAATATTACGAATTTAGCATAATACAAAATGTAAAAAAATTAGAGATCTAAATGCAAAATAAGGCATTTTATATATAGATTAAAAGCCAATATTTTAAGTTTTTATACTGCATTTTGAAACAGAATGTGCAAAAAATTTTTAAATTTCTAATCTTATAAAGTGATTATCAGGAAAGTCAATCTTTCTACTAAACGAAATGTGCCATTATTTTAAACCTAGGAATATTAATAGTTAGCTAAAGTATTTCTTCTCGAAGCTGCATTTCGAAATTTTTATTAGGAATAGATGGAGAGATAGCGTTGGGTAGATATTGAACATGTCTTTAGATATCATAATGATAAATTTTTAATATTCAAATTGGTAAAATGGAATCACACTACAGGATAATTTCTGTTTCAGCAAAACAACTGGGGGAACAATGTTACTACAGAGAAGCTTGTAAATATTCAGATCAATATGCATCCTGCATTCAAGTTCATCACAACGCCGTATGCCAATGTAAATCCGGTTACCATTTAGTAACCATTAAGAAACCATCGAAAAAAGTTTTCTGTGCAGAAGGTAATATATTTCTCATTCAATAAACAACAAATATTACTAATAAAACCGACCGTAAAATTCTCTAAGATTTTCTCCATGAAACTTGGCACGAGTTACGGTTGTAAAACGTAAGAAAAACGCAACAGGTTCATAAAAAATTGCGTGAACTCCTATAATAAACTCAGAATTTACATAAAGAATTTCACTCTGTCAGTTTTACGCCTTCCAAATGTAAAAGATAGGACGGGAAGGTCATTTATTTCAAGATTAGTCTTATGTTGAAGATGCGGTGTTTGTTTTTTCTGCGCAGAATTTTATCAAATCGATCCCCTACATATCACCCTTTACCCTTCGCTCAGGGATAAATAGATTTAGGGTTAATCTTGATGTCCGCAATACTGATATAACTCCTAACAACGTTTCTGCTCGAGGAAAGCGAAGCCTTCGTGTTTTACTAAACGATTTAACCGAGACTCATTAATTACACTTAACTAAAAGCAGAAGGGATAAAATCACTTAAAACTAGTTTAAACGCGCTTAATAGGCATAATTTTTCAATCAGTAAATAGGAAATTAAATAAGCAAAATTGGAATCTTTATAATCTAATTTTTTACAGGAAATAACCTGGCGAAATTTTCTTGAAACTTTCCTAAATTTCAAGTATCTCACGATAACCACGAGAAGATATTGTAATTAAATTTACTTAAAAGCCACTAAGCTAGTTAAGAGCTTCTGTTATCTTACTGTAAATGATCACAGATTCTCATTATGGAACAAGTTTCATTAAACATTTTGTAGTTAAACAGAGGTTTAGTGCAAACAGTGGTTGAGACTGTTATCCTAAGATAACAAGTAGATTGCTTCGTTTAAATTTCGATGTTCAATAACTGATAAAGTATGCAAACTGCGTTCTAACCTTAGTTTCGTAAAAAAATTAATTGCTATGGGGGCGTTCTTTCTGGAGGTAAAACAGGATAAGCGATTTTTATTTGAAAATTATAATAAAGGTTAAATTAATTTGTTCGGTTTTGATTAATTTCAAATCAGCCTCAATAAGCGAAAGCAGGAATTTCAAATTTAATAGGTGAAAATAAAAGGACTTTCATTGAATATGTCAAGAACGAATACGTTTCAGCGGAAATCAATTCTATTAAAAATTAAAATTCAACCAAACTTTTTGCGGTTTTATAAATAGTTTTCCAAAAAATCGAACTGCCTTTTTGATTTTCTTTATTAATAATCGTTCTAAAATATTATGCTGAATTTTTTTGTATCAAAATCAAAACTAAATTTACCACTTACCAGAATTGGCCAGAAGTTCAAAGCTCAGAATTTATTGAAAATATTCTGGCAAAATCTCCAAATTCACCAAAGCTCAATAAGCAACAACCTGTTGAATCTAAAATCACTTCGTATTCAGCCTGGTTAACTAACGCTCCTGAATAGCGGATGAAAACGAACATATGTGAGCCTTATAACTTATCCTTCAGCGTGAGATGAAACTCAATATTGAAATTTTCAGACACGTACTTGGTTTCCTAATTTCCTAACCAATGGATATAAATTCAGGACATTTGTATCTAAAATTAAATCTAAATGGGTTGACTAAATAAACTCCTGAAAGTCTTTTCTTATTTTATGCATTTAAAAATATTCTACACTGAAATTATTTTATTAAATTCTTCTAACTTTTTTTCAATAATTCTTGGAAACGTTTACTTTAAAACGCCCACCCTCTTTATAACAAAAAAATATTGCTTTCGCCTTCTCGCCTTTACGAATTCCTGAAAGTCTACAATGTTTTTCCTGAAAATACATAAATATGTGGGTATTATTTTAAGCCCAAAATATTCACACACAAAATCACGTAAAACATTTTGAATAAACCTAATCTTATATTACTCTTCTGCTATAATTTCTATCCGAAACAATGTTTCGAATCATAAACAATTTTTTCTCAACATACCTCAAATTGCGTAATCATTGCTCATCATTTCTGGCTCATTATTCATACTTATAAAAGAAACGGGGAGCAATATCACACGGTAATTTCAAATCCTTGTCACGTTTTACCTTTAAAACGTGCAGAAAATGACAAAATCGAAGATCTTAACCTTCGAAACGTTAGAAAAGTTGAAGGGTGCCGCACAATTTAATGCCAATGAAACATAAACGTTCTTTGAAGTTTCTTCTAAGGTTTTTGGTTTAAACGCCGTCTCTTTCCTTACAGGTATACATTATAAAATTAGGGGATATTTTACTACAAGAATATCTTTATTTAATTTTCGAAAAACCGATTCATTACGTTGCTCCAAGAAGACTGACTTTGTAGCAATTACAAATAATAATACAAAAAACGAACAATTCCGGGGTAATCCGAAGAACCTCCTTTAAGATATCACCAAAGTTTCAAAAAGTCTAAAAATATTGTGCGCAGCAGCAACAATAATTTTGGCATTTGAGCTTTGTACGGGAATTTTTCCAATAATATAACTCTTATTCGTTTGCAGATGTTGATATAATGAAGACAGATTTTTCCACATTAGCTGGTGTACTCTCGGGCATAGCAGTTTTATCAGGACTCATTTGCTTTGTCTTGAAGCTCTTCAATCAAAATAGGTATACCAGACCACATCGGTTTGGAAATGCAAACTTAGCGCCTCCCATTTTCTTCTCCAACGATGCAGGTAGTTGCACTGGTTAAAAAAGTAAAATGTTGACGTGAAGTGTGTTTTTCGATGTAATAAACATGTAAGGTCAGTGTGTCTCTTCCTAGATTTTCTCTATTTCTGCTTGCAAAGCGAAGCTGGTTTTATTTTTTCATAAACTTTCTACATCACTACACACTGTTATACAAGAGCCATATTGCACTCGAAGTTCTAATAGCATAACTTGGAACTTCATGACAGTTGATGTTCTTGCATTTGGCATGATGTTCTTGTTCTTTGTATCAGTGTTGAAATTTTAGATTGGTTTATAAAAGTGTGGTTGCTGACACTGCTGTTAGATTTCTAGAAAGACTTATCAGTAAAGCTTTAGGGAACCAAATCATTGACCAGATGAAAATGCTGTAGTTGCTTTTTGCCGAGGCAAAAACCAAAGGTGCCCAGTAGATTAAAAGGATCGAATTACAATATTAGTACCGCCTAACTTTCTTTAGTATTTTTCCATTGGCCAGTAACTTAGGTGGGTTCCCAAGCAACTTTGGCTTTCGACTCGATAAAAGGCCACTGTAGCATTCCCCTCGTTCAAAAATATTAAAGATTTTACTAAATAGGACTGTTTCTGTTTAAGGCAAAAACGAAGCACTTTCTATGGTGTTCTCCAAGGATTATTATAAATTATTTTCCCTTTAGAATAGAATAGAAAGTTCAAGTCGAAACAATATATTATCCCAGATGTTTCTGTCTAAAAAGAACTTAAGTGTAGCATGGCTCTGAGAATAACGGTAACCTTAGCCCCGTGACCCCTATAAGTGTTTTTCTGGTTAGGAATCGGACTGCCAATGCCCCTGCTAGAACAGTCCTCAACATCTCATGCAACAAGCCAACGTTCTCTAACGTCCGTTTCTTCGCGGCGGGCCAGCAGTATCCACGGATGTCGTGGAATCTCCGTGTCTGCTTCTCGTGCAGGTGCGGCCCGCGCCGCAGCCATCTTGCTGATGTCCTTTCACGAAACAAAACCCGACCTCCCTGCAAAAATCACCTCCTATCTCGGTATAGCCTTTGCATGATTACAACTTGGTGTTTTTTCCATGTTGTCGCCCAATGTCTGTGCTCGAAATGTTCGTTTACTGTTCTAGTGTATTTTGCAAGGCAAAACCCTTGAACAGACAGACCGATTTCCTCTTTTCTCCCTCGTCAAAATACGCACATATGTTGCCACTCTTGAGAAATTCAAAAACAAAAAAGTTAGTATGCAAGATGGCAGCGGTAATGTGTTAATCTTTAAAATTTAATTTTTAATCGACTGTAAATACAGGCAAGATATATTTACAAAATTTTATCTGGACATTCCTTTGAAAGAAACCAGCAACTTTACAAGGCTACTGCTGCACTCAAGCATGAATTTTTTTCTATTGTCAACTGCACATCTTTTGCATGGGTATAATAGTGTAGTTTAGAGCATGATAAGTGTTGTATCATCTACATTATCTACATCTAATATTGTACTTGCACTTATGACTCTTATTAAAATAACTTTTGCATGTTCAACTCCTGAAAAAGATCTTACATGAGCATGAAGTCACCAATCTTTCATCTACTCATCTATTTACTCAAATAGAAATGAAAAAATATTTGAACTACCGTACTTCTAAATCTTCTTAGAATAGTAATTCACACTATAACAGTTTAATGTAAATAAATTTTGTTTAATAGTAGATTTTAGTTTTAGTCAATCAAGACTGACCAATATTAGCAAAAGTAGGCATTGCCGATATTCTCAGTATATTCACTAAAAATAAAGAAAATAAATGATGAAGAATGTTATTTAAAACGCACAAATATATTTCAAAACAGTTGTTGTTAAACTTATATAGATATACTTAAACATTTATTTATTTGTGCATTAATTAGAATAAAAAACAAACTAATACTTCACGATGAAATCGTTTGGTAAGTATATAATATACATTTATATAAAGTTGCATGGTTAACACAAATACAAAGGGAAAAAGGCACAAAAATCTAGGCCTTGCTGGCCATCACAAAATGCACAAATTCATTACCAAATCTACAAGCTTTACTTTAATTCACAACATTCCAGATAGTATAATTTTGTAATTATTTCCATTTGGTCAAAAACAAATCTAACTGAAAATGCAGGTTCCCGAAGGCCAAGTTTGACTTCAGTACACAGCACATCATCAGTACGAAGTTTTAGTTCGAAAAGATTCGAAAGAGAAAAAGAACAAAAAGAGGAAAGAGAAATGCAAAGGAGATTCGCTAGGATAACTTCTAATGGAAGGGCTCCACCAACCCCAAGTCCACGATCTACAGACGAACTGCTTCCTCCTTTAGCTGAAGATAAACCGGTATGTTAAAAGTTTTTTGTTTTGATTTAGTTTTACTTATCCCCTTTACTAAAAAAGTTTTAATCGATGAAACCTGAGAATAACCACTGTATGTTCCCTTCCTTTAATTATTTTTAGAACAGCAACATTTGAATAAAATATTAAAACCTTTGTTTGGTTTTCCCTTGCTTTAAGTTTTCTCTTTTTGTCTAAGTAGAATATAATAAAACTGTAGTAGGTTTTTATCGTACAGGTCCCTTTAGCAATTCAAGAAGAGGAAAATGGGGCAAACGGATTTCACGAGGTTCTCCCATCTACTTCGAGGCAATATTCTTAATCGTGTAATGCTTCTTCCGATTTTTTCTACACAACGCATGAACAATATTAAATGTGTTTGGTGTTGGCCTATAGACAATTAATATAAATTTAGAAAACGCACTAATGAACATTGGAAACAGGGAAACAATAAAATCTGAGAGATTTTTTAAAAAATAATTGTAAGGTTTGTTGTTCTAAAATACAACGTATCTGTTAGTCGTTTAAATTAAGTGCTTAAAATGAAATGTATCATATATGTTATTACGGACAAAATATCTATGTAGGTTTATTTGAGAGATTGTATGCTTAACTGTTGTTGCTAATGTTATGTTATATACTTTTCGACATATCCTCAATATAAATAGTTAGACGTAAATATGTCAACCAAACAAATTCTATATAAAACTTGAAATTAAAATTTATTCTTAAAACAAAACTACTTAACTTTAACAAATGTCAAGAAATTGTTCAATGCTTTCTTTCCCAAACGAATAAATTTGTTCAAAATATGTTCGTTTGTTAAATTAGTTATGTAAGAAATATTTTATTTGTGTTTATTTCCATATTTTTAATAAATTAATAACTGAGATAATATTACATATCTTTCATTTGGGATTTTTTCAGACCAAATCAAGCCATTGCTATTTGGCAAAACAGATTTATATTAGAAAAAGTCTCATTTGCACCAAGGAAACTCTCTAACATGGCATATTGTAGTCTAAAAATATCACGAACACATAATGGTTACCTACATTTACAAACTATTTATGTTTATAATTTCGAAAAATCGTTTGTTCTTCTTTATATAATTGTAAAATAGGATCGCATTCTAACCGTATCTCCCTTAACTTCCTTGTTAATTCCCTTTCATCCTCATTGTCATAGGTTGCAATTGCAGAAAGGGCCGACTTACACTTCCTAAGCACAAAATTTCTATGGGGAGTAGTCATTCCCGAATTATCTACCACCTTTAATGTCGTATTACAATAAGATTCCAAGTCGTTTCTTGCATCAAGGATTTTCCAGTATTTTCTGTCATGTTCGCTATTCTCGCGAGCTTCGTTAATAATCCTTTCTATTTCTTCCTGGCTCAAACGACCCTTTACAAGATCGATATCCAAAGAAAGAGTCCTTCCAGTCGATCTTTCCAATGCTGTTACGCTAAGTATACCACTTTCATCTACGTGAAATGTTTCATCTATTCTGGGAATCCCTATGGGAGCTGGAAATATTCCAGTTACCCTTAATTCACCCAGTAAATTATTGTCTTTTGTTAATGGCCTCTCTCCTTCAAATATTTTTATGTTAATTGACGATTGATTATCTCTGGCCGTCGTAAAACTTTTAGTAACTTTCGCAGGAAGTTGCGTATTTCTTTTAATAAAAACGCTCATTAAACCCCCGGCTGTTTCAACACCTAACGATAAGGGCACCACGTCTGTCATAGTAAAACCTTCAACTTCTTGAAATTCATTGCTACTTAAGCTTGCGGCTTGAATCGCAGCCCCGAGAGCGACGGCTTCGTCTGGGTTTATGGAACTGGAAAGAGGCCTTCCTTGGAAATATTCTTGTAAAAGTTGCTGGATACGAGGTATTCTCGTAGATCCGCCAACTAAAACAATGTCATCGATTTCCTGTGGTAATAACCCAGCTTGATCAACGCAATTTTGTACTATACCTAAAGTTTTCTTAAACAAATCATCGGTTAAATCTTCGAATTTCGCTCTTGATATCGTGCTTTCAAAATCTTCCCCGTTACACAAAGAAGCAAGATCGATGTACTCTAAAGACTGAAAAGACAACCCTCGTTTTGCTTTTTCACAAGCGGCTAACAAACGTGTAATTGCGCTTCTGTTCTTTTTTATGTCATAATCATGATTTTCTTGTATTTCTTGAACAAAATGATTTAATAAACGATTATCAAAATCGTCACCTCCTAAGTGGGTGTCACCATCGATTGCCTTAACCATTATACAACGTTTTCTAAACGTGATTATGGAAACATCAAAAGTGCCCCCTCCCAAGTCAAAAATTAAAGCGGTTCTTTCATTTTCCACATTTTTATCTAAGGCATAAGCAATGGCAGCAGCAGTGGGCTCGTTCAAAAGCCTCAACACCTCCAAACCTGCAAGTTTTCCAGCATCCTTTGTTGCTTGCCTTTGGGAATCATTAAAATATGCAGGAACCGTTATTACTGCTTTAGTAACAGGGGCATCCACTCGTCTGGTAGCAACTTCCTTGAGCTTATCAAGGATAATAGCACTGATTTGTTCGGGACAATAACAAATTTCCTGGTTTCTAAATTTAATCTGCACCTCTGGATTGCCATTATTATTAACCACTTGAAAAGGCCAATTCTGTATATCTTCTTGAACTACTGGATCGTTGTATTTTCTTCCAATTAATCGTTTTACATCTACAATTGAATTTTTGTTAGGTAATAAATTTTAGGAATAAAAATTTCATTATTCGACTGTTTTTTTATAAGAAGAGTTGTTAGATTATTTCCTCGTTATCAATAAAACTTTTGGACTCAATTATAAGTTATGAACAAAATGGACGCAATAACTTACCAAAAATTGTATTTCTATAATTTCGATGTGCTCGAGTTTTCGCAGTTTTACCAATAAGGGTTTCTTGGTCACTAAATCCAACATAAGACGGAGTTGTTCGATCTCCGACGTCATTAACGATAATTTCAGGCCTTCCATGAAGATAAATTGCTACACATGAATTCGTAGTACCTAAATCGATTCCCACAGCAGGAGCTTCGGTCGACATTTATAAAAATATTTCGTTAATGTATTGAGCTACGAGTACGAAAAATATTTCCTTACTGACTTATTTTTGTTTGCTAAACAGATAAGTCTTTCCAGTACAATGTGATAACGATTGCTTTTCGAATTTAGATTAATCAAGTTTCTGATAAGACTTTGATAAACCTGTTGGGGACTTTATAAACTTTACTTTGGTTTATTTAAAAACGTGAGAGTTTAAAACATGTTTTGAAAATGTAAAGTACAGCAAAGGCGAGAAGTATCATGATTAACGAAACTTGCGAATAATATTCCGTCGAAAAGGCTCATCACGTAGCAAGATGTGGTTCAGGCTAAATAATCAATTTTTTGTATAAATTAAAAATACATATGGTAATTAAAAAGACTAGCTTTTTCTTTGTTATGTTTTTCTTTGTATTATTTTTTTGTGCTGCTTAAATTTTATTGCTTGTGTTGTTAATATGAAATTTTAATGCTTCAGACCATCATAAATTACATCACACCTTCGAACCTCCAACCACCTATGCAAAATTTAAAGCAGTTGGCCGTTCAATAAATAACACCTTTAGTTTGAACAACGATTCACGAATTCCTTCAAAATTAAAAACCTCCAGAACCCTTGGAGAACATATCTATTTTTCACGTCAGCAGCCTTGAGAGAAGCCGTTGTCTGCGATAGCACTTGATATTTGTAATGCCGACTCTAATACCATCCTCAGCTATAAAAACGTCACATACTCAGTGGTTTTCAGTTCTTTAGCTAAGTACTTCTACAAATTCAATAAAAACCAATTTAGTACAGAAAAATCTGGCAACAATTCAAAAATTGCAATGGAAATATGTACTATCAGGAAATAACCTAACGTTTTGTTAATTATACATTAAAGTTTAAAGTTACTAAGGGTTTGTAAATAAACTAGCCACAAGTTCAGTTTTTCGAGAGCTTCAAGAAACTCCTAAACAATTAGGTTGCGTACCTACGTCCTTAAAAGAGACAAAAGTACTCAGTTATCACAGAAATCCAACTAAAGCTACACGTTGTGAAAATCTTAAATCAAGACTTACATAATAAGTATATCTACAAAACTAAACCAAGATTATTTCCGAATATTAGATACTAAAACGTCTCCAAAATTTAATACTTCAGGAATGTCTAATCTTTACATTTTATTTGTTAACATTTTTTGCTCAAATGCTTTTTGAATAAATAACATTTCTGAGATACAAGCCAATGCGATAACTGGGCATAACATTGAAATCTGTCCCATCCAAAATTTTTAGTAACATAATACCATATGAACAAAAATTATTTAGATAAAGGGTGGCTTTGGAATTCTGAACGTACCTATCATGTAGAACCAACAAGCTGCACCAATCAAAGGCAGTGATTTTGTTCACCATGGCCATCCCTAATCTAAATAATTTTTGTTCATATGGTACTAGACCGTATTGAAGGATAGAAGCACAATTACGAAAGTAGCAAGCCGGTTTTCGAAGCGGTAGGTCATGCATAAGTAGACTAAATAAATACCATTAGGATAATCATAGAGCAGATTGTAGAGTAGGTACCAAGCTACCCGTTACCTGAAGTTCGTAGATTTTCAGGTAGGTCCTACCTGTACAGGCTTTAAAGGGAAAAATCCTGTACCGCTTTGGGACCCCACGGGTCATAGTCTCGGACAATGGGCCCCAATTTGTAAATAAGGACTTTGACCTGATGACCCGAGAATTAGGAATTCAACACCGATTAACCCCTCCATACACACCCCAGGCGAACCCGGTGGAACGGACGAATAAGGTAATCGGTACAATAGTGTCTCAATTAGCCGGGGGCTTTGCGCTAAACACCGCCGTCCATGAACCGACCGGATTCACCCCGGCCCTCCTGAATTTAGGGAGAGAGATGTTACCACCAAACTCGGTTCGAGCCCGCACCGACGATGAAGTAGAGGGAGACGCACCCGAACCCCGGCAGAATGAATATGCTCAGCAAGTACAAAAGCTGAAAGACTTACAGGAAATTGTACGACAAAACTTGGCTAACGCATTCGCACAGCAGAGTCACCACTACAACCTACGACGGAGGGCGTACCGACCGCGAGTGGGTGACCTCGTATACAAAAAGAATCGGGTGCTATCCGATGCTCAAAAGGGGTTTTCAGCTAAATTAGCACCGAAATTTACCGGACCTTACGAAGTGCGGAAGATAGTATCTCCAGTCATCGTGGTACTGAAGGACGTGGCTAAGAATAAGGACCTCGGGACAGTCCACGTCAAAGACATTAAGCCAGCCCACGAAGATCTCCAGGCCCCGACTCCGTAAAGCACCTCGGGTGGTTGGTTGGGTGCGAAGGAGGATCCTGCGGCGTTATCGCCATGCGACGAACATCAGTTTCGCAGAGGAGTCGGGTGAGTAAGCCCACGAACAGCCGTTTCCATACGTCATTGCCAGATAATGGATTAGTTGCACACCCGTGCTTAAACCCTAAAATACTTAATGTTAGTTTCCCCTCTCAAATACCTGACCATCTTACCGGAGGGGGGTACTAACCCGATACCGAGCGGGTATAAAGGGGTGAGCAGCCGCTCCAGCAACTAGTCCATACCAGTCCGACTTCGAAGGAAACATGGCTCCAGTAAAAGTGAAGAATCCCAGACGCGGCACCAGGAAGATCCGGCCCTGGACCGGTAAGGCACTTATGTTCCAGTGGAGTCCGGTGCCTAAGATGCTGTCGCCGTTGCCCGCGACACCACCTGCGGCTATTAAGAAGCCACCGCAGCCCCAGTCTCCAGGCGAGTACTTGGCCAGAAGGATGGAACTCTTGTTTGGAGGGTCCCCCGTGTCCTCTGGAACAATAGCCGGTCAGGTCGAGGAATACCAGTCTCCGGAACCGAAAACTCCAGAAGGCCTACCGGTTACCCCGAGGACACCATCTCCAATCATCCGCCGCCATATTCTGGGTACCGCCGAGTTGCCTTGGAAGCTGGACGGCCAACCCTGTGACATTTCCACCTGGACCGGCCCTGATGGCATCCGACCATTGAACCAGATCCACTCCGTGGAAGGCCGGATTCCCGAACCAGAGATCGTAGCTCCCGAACCAGAAGTCGTAGCTCCCGTCCGAAGCATTCCCGAACCAGAGGCCGCAGTTCCTGTCCTGAGCATCCCCGAACCCATGGAGGTGGTGCGGACCGTTGCGAAGCCAGTGCAGGATTGCCCCGCAGTCTCAGCCTCTGGATGGACCAGGAAGTCGAGGAGACACACCGGACGACGCCGGGTATCGTTGTTCCTGCCAGACGGACGACGGCTACGAATGAACAAAGATGACGCCATGCGGTGCGGACTCATCAGCGGTTCCTAAGGGAAGGTATGTACAATTAATACACGACCAGATTGCCCGCTAAAACCCCAAATCCCGTCCAAGCTTCCGTCCCCGTACCCCGAGGTAAGGAGGATATGTAACGACCTGCCGTAATTAACCGTATTTAAATTAACCGTGAATCAAATATTCACTATTTGAAATAGCTTACAGACAGTCGTTTAACGAAATTTTCCGTTCGAGGACGTCACAGGCCGTAATCAAACACCCGGCGAAGATCGCTCGTCGGATTGCAGAGTGTACGTGACTACTCGAGCCTTTTCTAACCCATCAAATTAGACGGAGCCCGCAAGCGCTCCAATTCATATAAAAGCAAGCCCCAAAACCGAGTTCAGCAGTCAGAGTCCTCCGCGGCTTTGAGAGAGAGTCTACCGGAGTCTTGCAGAACAACCCTATTCTAAAAGCTCACACCGACCGAACTTACCCCATCCTGACGCGAGGCTGTAAGCCGGCGAAATCACAAACCACCCGCACTTGAACCCCATCCTGACGCGAGGCTGAAAGCCGGCGAAATCACAAACCACCCGCACTTGAACCCCATCCTGACGCGAGGCTGAAAGCCGGCGACTTCATAAACAAACCGAGCTGCCAATTAAATGCAAAACCCAGACTCGCCGCTTCCCTGCATTAACTAACCAACAATATTACAGGTTATACTCACGGTATTTAACCCAGGGGGAGAGAACGTGAGTCCTGCACAAACCCGCAGGCCACTCGGGATCGAATACGAACGCATCCAGACCTCAGACACCTTCCTGTTAATTGCTTAATCCATTTTTAAATAGCATTTTGTTTAGCACGATTACGCGACACCAACAAGCCGTTTGCAGTTTTGACACTGACATTCACGGACCGCCCTCTTCCGATCAGCCCAAGCCGCACCGGCGCCGTAAGGCAGTCCACACGTCAGGAACACCGCTCAGAGAGAGCGGCACACCGTCCGAGAAGACACTTCACCGCGATTTCGGGGCGAAATCACGTGCCGCTCCCGTGCCATAAACTTTGAGTTATTATTTCAGAATCCTTATTATTTCAGTGTATTTTGTTGAATTCCGTTTTGTATATATGTAATAGTCAAAGTCATACCCTTTCATTTATAATTGTATTTTATTTATTATTACCTGTACATTAGAAAGACGTTATAATTTATTAAACATTTATATCGAAACTCTGTGTGGATTTCATTATAGCCTCAACGAACCTCATCTTCGACTAAGCTACCTGAAGCATAATCGTAACCCCGATTGGGGGGGGTTACATTTGACGCCACCGAGCAGGGACTTGAGGAACCGGAGGGTCCAGCAGAGGACATCCCCGTACCTGAACCGAAAGGCGCCCGAGAACCGTACCAGCCAACCAGACCGACCGGACCTACGGGTAAGATAATAATCATCCCTTCCGTATGTCAGAACCTGGACCTACAACAGAAGAAAAAGGAACGTTAACTTCGTGGATCTATAAATTAAAGGACGAGGAATTACGAACCGTAGCCAGAAGCTACCAGCTACCAGAAGTCGGAACCGTCCACGACCTCCGAGCTCGAATCGCCGGGTTTATAAAAAGCAAAAAGAACGTCCGGCCAGGGCAAACCCCAATGGAGGACGCAACTCCACAGACGAAGATGGCGGAAAGCTGCAACGTGATCCGCAAGTGGGGCGTCAAGTTTGACGGCACATCCGACCCCATCTCGTTCCTGGAAAGAATCGACGAGCTGAAAACATGTTATAAAATCGAGGAGGTAGGTATACTGACCTCTTTACCCGAACTCCTTAAAGACAAGGCCCTCCTGTGGTTTCGAAATAACAAGGCCGAATGGAACTCCTGGGACCAGTTCACGGCGAGCTTCCAGAAGCGTTTCATGCCACCACGGCCCCGGTTTTGGCTCGAAGAAGAAATACGAAGACGAACCCAAGGAGACCAGGAAAGAGTGGTGGATTACGTCACCGACATACAAACACTGTTGCGCCGCTCGGGAAACACGGAGCCAGACACGCAGCTGGAGAGAATATATGAGAATCTCCGGACCGAGTACAAACTATACGTGAGGCGTAGGGATTTTAAGAGCCTGAGCGAACTGGTGACCCTAGCCGAAGAGTTCGAGGCACTTCAGGTCGAAAACTCCACGTGTCGTTCGCCACCCACCCCGAGCGAAGCCTACGCCGCCGAGACGGCCTATAACCCGAGCCGATGGAAAAAGAAACCTCCGGGGAAGACACCACCGATATCGTCTATTACCGCCCCGAAGGAACCCAACCGCCGACCTGAACCCAAGGGCAACCAGTACGTTCGAGAGGACCGGTGCTGGCGCTGCGGACAGCGAGGCCATTTTCGGCAACAATGCCAGGGACCCCGTAAGCTGTTCTGTTCTTACTGCGGGAAGGACGGCGTCTTCACCCGGGATTGTCTATGTCGGCGGCCGGGAAACGCCATCGCCCGACGAGAAGAGGGAGGCTCTCCTGTCTAAGGGCGACCAAGACCTTCCCCCGTATAAAGAGGACCGAAGATTGGACCGCATGGCTAAGCCGGGTAAGAGAATTTTGTGTACCCAAAATAGAAAATAAACCCGTAGCCACCCTGGACGCCCGGCTCTTTTTGAGCATGAAGGTCGAAGGTACGACCTTTAAGGGCCTCGTAGACACTGGGGCGGCCCGATCGTACATCAGTCACCGGGTCCAGGAGCACCTCCACCGACGAGGAGTCCAATGTAACAAGACCAGCCAGACTCGAGTACAGTTGGCCGATGGGAGCCTCGTGCAAGCCACCGGGGTCTACCAAATACCGATCACCGCAAACGGAGTATCGCTCTTGCTGGAGGCCAACTGCCTTCCCACCCTGGCCACGGACGTGGTCCTGGGATTGGACTTCCTGCAGGCAGGTGAGGCCCAAATAACACCGGCTCTTCAGCACGTGCGCTTAAAGGGTGTAGTGATGCCCCTCGTGGCCTACGATGCAGGGGAAACGCTGGGAGGGCTCCACGAGCTGTCCAAACCCCAGGCGGAAAAACTACAGGAGTTTTTAGATCACGAGTTGCCAAAGTTCGCAGACCTCAAGGGCCCGACCACGTTGGTGGAACACCGAATTCGACTGAAGGACGGCGCGCAACCCATAAAACAGCGATACTACCCCCGCAACCCGGCCATGCAGGCCCTGATCGACCACGAGGTCGATACCATGTTGGAAGACGACATCATTGAGCCTTCCACCAGCCCGTTCAGCTCCCCGGTGGTACTAATCAAGAAACCGTCAGGGAAATACCGCTTTTGCATAGACTTCCGGAAGGTCAATCAGATATCAAACGCCGATGCCTATCCCATCCCATTTATAGACGGGATCTTGAATAAACTCCGGGGAGCAAGGTACATCAGCACCCTCGACCTAAAACAGGGGTATTGGCAAATAAGTCTAGAAAAAGAAAGCAGACCCATCACTGCTTTTACCGTTCCAGGTAGAGGCCTGTTTCAGTTTACAGTACTCCCTTTCGGACTCCATTCGGCCCCGGCCACCTTCCAGCGGTTTTTGGACCAAATCATCGGCCCCGACTTAGAACCCAAGGCGTTCTGCTACCTGGACGACATCATTGTCGTCGGGAATACGTTCGAGGAGCACTTGGCGAATTTAAAGGAAGTCCTAAGCCGGTTACGAAGGGCTGGGCTGCGGCTCCATCCCGAGAAGTGTAAGTTCTGTCAAACCGAACTAAAATATTTAGGGCACATGGTGACCAGGAGGGGAATACATACCGATCCGGAAAAGGTGGAGGCCATCCGAAAGATGGAAGTACCGACAAATCCCAAAGCGGTGAGGAGCTTTCTAGGCATGGCGTCGTGGTACCGCAAGTTCATACCCCAGTTCTCCAACATCGCCGCCCCGTTGAATGAACTGATCAAGAAAAAAGCCCCCTTCCAGTGGACGGCCAGGCAGGACCAAGCCTTCCAGGAATTAAAGGAGGCCCTGACCTCTGCTCCTATTTTAGCCTGTCCCGATTTTAGAACGCCATTTGTATTACAGACAGATGCGAGCGATACGGGGCTTGGTGCCGTTCTCACCCAGGAGCAAGAGGGAGAAGAGAGAGTAATTGCCTACGCCAGTCGTTCCCTGACTCCGGCCGAACGGAATTACTCAACCACGGAAAAGGAATGTTTGGCGGTAATCTTCGCGGTGAAGAAATTTAAGGGGTATGTGGAGGGATACCACTTCACCGTCATCACCGATCACCGCAGCTTGAAGTGGCTGCAGTCCTTTCCAAATCCGTCTGGGAGATTGGCCCGATGGGCATTGGAGCTGCAGCAATACGATTTCGAGGTAACGTATAGGAAAGGGGCCTTGAATCAGGTAGCCGACGCCCTTTCCCGACACATCCCACCGAGTTCCCTTGACGTTCCTCCGGTGACGCCGGTAGCCGCAAATAGACCCGAAGAAGAAACCGATTGGGTAACCCGAATGATCCAGCGGGTCGAGAAGGAACCAGAGGACTACGACCAGTTTCGGATAGAGAACGGGGAGTTGTTCCGAAGCTTCCCCAGCGTGGGCGAAGACATCGCGGCAGGGTTCCACGTAGATTGGAAATTATGCGTACGAAAAGCGCAGAAAACCGAAGTACTAAGGGAGTGCCATGATTCCCCGACAGCTGGACACCTGGGCACTAACAAAACTATGGCCAAGGTTCGGCAACATTACTACTGGCCGGGTATGAAGCAGGATATAGTCAGGTACGTGAGGTCATGTCAGTTATGCCAAGAGTACAAGGTGTCACAGCAACAGCCAGCTGGTAAGATGTGCTGGTCCCGGGTTCGAGGACCCTGGGAGGTAATCAGCACAGATCTAATAGGCCCCCTGACGCGGTCTTCATTGGGAAATACGTATCTGTTAGTGTTTCAGGATAGGTTTACCAAATGGGTGGAGCTGCACCCACTGAGAAAGGCCACCGCGAAAACAGTTATACAGGCTTTAAAGGGAAAAATCCTGTACCGCTTTGGGACCCCACGGGTCATAGTCTCGGACAATGGGCCCCAATTTGTAAATAAGGACTTTGACCTGATGACCCGAGAATTAGGAATTCAACACCGATTAACCCCTCCATACACACCCCAGGCGAACCCGGTGGAACGGACGAATAAGGTAATCGGTACAATAGTGTCTCAATTAGCCGGGGGCGACCAAAAGAAGTGGGACGCGTGGTTATCCGAGGTGAACTTCGCGCTAAACACCGCCGTCCATGAATCGACCGGATTCACCCCGGCCCTCCTGAATTTAGGGAGAGAGATGTTACCACCAAACTCGGTTCGAGCCCGCACCGACGATGAAGTAGAGGGAGACGCACCCGAACCCCGGCAGAATGAATATGCTCAGCAGGTACAAAAGCTGAAAGACTTACAGGAAATTGTACGACAAAACTTGGCTAACGCATTCGCACAGTCAGAGTCCTCCGCGGCTTTGAGAGAGAGTCTACCGGAGTCTTGCAGAACAACCCTATTCTAAAAGCTCACACCGACCGAACTTACCCCATCCTGACGCGAGGCTGTAAGCCGGCGAAATCACAAACCACCCACACTTGAACCCCATCCTGACGCGAGGCTGTAAGCCGGCGAAATCACAAACCACCCGCACTTGAACCCCATCCTGACGCGAGGCTGAAAGCCGGCGAAATCACAAACCACCCGCACTTGAACCCCATCCTGACGCGAGGCTGTAAGCCGGCGAAATCACAAACCACCCGCACTTGAACCCCATCCTGACGCGAGGCTGAAAGCCGGCGAAATCACAAACCACCCGCACTTGAACCCCATCCTGACGCGAGGCTGAAAGCCGGCGACTTCATAAACAAACCGAGCTGCCAATTAAATGCAAAACCCAGACTCGCCGCTTCCCTGCATTAACTAACCAACAATATTACAGGTTATACTCACGGTATTTAACCCAGGGGGAGAGAACGTGAGTCCTGCACAAACCCGCAGGCCACTCGGGATCGAATACGAACGCATCCAGACCTCAGACACCTTCCTGTTAATTGCTTAATCCATTTTTAAATAGCATTTTGTTTAGCACGATTACGCGACACCAACAAGCCGTTTGCATTGTTGACACTGACATTCACGGACCGCCCTCTTCCGATCAGCCCAAGCCGCACCGGCGCCGTAAGGCAGTCCACACGTCAGGAACACCGCTCAGAGAGAGCGGCACACCGTCCGAGAAGACACTTCACCGCGATTTCGGGGCGAAATCACGTGCCGCTCCCGTGCCATAAACTTTGAGTTATTATTTCAGAATCCTTATTATTTCAGTGTATTTTGTTGAATTCCGTTTTGTATATATGTAATAGTCAAAGTCATACCCTTTCATTTATAATTGTATTTTATTTATTATTACCTGTACATTAGAAAGACGTTATAATTTATTAAACATTTATATCGAAACTCTGTGTGGATTTCATTATAGCCTCAACGAACCTCATCTTCGACTAAGCTACCTGAAGCATAATCGTAACCCCGATTGGGGGGGGTTACATTTGACGCCACCGAGCAGGGACTTGAGGAACCGGAGGGTCCAGCAGAGGACATCCCCGTACCTGAACCGAAAGGCGCCCGAGAACCGTACCAGCCAACCAGACCGACCGGACCTACGGGTAAGATAATAATCATCCCTTCCGTATGTCAGAACCTGGACCTACAACAGAAGAAAAAGGAACGTTAACTTCGTGGATCTATAAATTAAAGGACGAGGAATTACGAACCGTAGCCAGAAGCTACCAGCTACCAGAAGTCGGAACCGTCCACGACCTCCGAGCTCGAATCGCCGGGTTTATAAAAAGCAAAAAGAACGTCCGGCCAGGGCAAACCCCAATGGAGGACGCAACTCCACAGACGAAGATGGCGGAAAGCTGCAACGTGATCCGCAAGTGGGGCGTCAAGTTTGACGGCACATCCGACCCCATCTCGTTCCTGGAAAGAATCGACGAGCTGAAAACATGTTATAAAATCGAGGAGGTAGGTATACTGACCTCTTTACCCGAACTCCTTAAAGACAAGGCCCTCCTGTGGTTTCGAAATAACAAGGCCGAATGGAACTCCTGGGACCAGTTCACGGCGAGCTTCCAGAAGCGTTTCATGCCACCACGGCCCCGGTTTTGGCTCGAAGAAGAAATACGAAGACGAACCCAAGGAGACCAGGAAAGAGTGGTGGATTACGTCACCGACATACAAACACTGTTGCGCCGCTCGGGAAACACGGAGCCAGACACGCAGCTGGAGAGAATATATGAGAATCTCCGGACCGAGTACAAACTATACGTGAGGCGTAGGGATTTTAAGAGCCTGAGCGAACTGGTGACCCTAGCCGAAGAGTTCGAGGCACTTCAGGTCGAAAACTCCACGTGTCGTTCGCCACCCACCCCGAGCGAAGCCTACGCCGCCGAGACGGCCTATAACCCGAGCCGAT
Organism: Melanotus villosus; assembly: GCA_963082815.1. Lineage (NCBI taxonomy): Eukaryota > Metazoa > Arthropoda > Insecta > Coleoptera > Elateridae > Melanotus > Melanotus villosus. The sequence goes on along the minus strand of OY720418.1, from coordinate 56,511,342 downwards.
GGAAAAAGAAACCTCCGGGGAAGACACCACCGATATCGTCTATTACCGCCCCGAAGGAACCCAACCGCCGACCTGAACCCAAGGGCAACCAGTACGTTCGAGAGGACCGGTGCTGGCGCTGCGGACAGCGAGGCCATTTTCGGCAACAATGCCAGGGACCCCGTAAGCTGTTCTGTTCTTACTGCGGGAAGGACGGCGTCTTCACCCGGGATTGTCTATGTCGGCGGCCGGGAAACGCCATCGCCCGACGAGAAGAGGGAGGCTCTCCTGTCTAAGGGCGACCAAGACCTTCCCCCGTATAAAGAGGACCGAAGATTGGACCGCATGGCTAAGCCGGGTAAGAGAATTTTGTGTACCCAAAATAGAAAATAAACCCGTAGCCACCCTGGACGCCCGGCTCTTTTTGAGCATGAAGGTCGAAGGTACGACCTTTAAGGGCCTCGTAGACACTGGGGCGGCCCGATCGTACATCAGTCACCGGGTCCAGGAGCACCTCCACCGACGAGGAGTCCAATGTAACAAGACCAGCCAGACTCGAGTACAGTTGGCCGATGGGAGCCTCGTGCAAGCCACCGGGGTCTACCAAATACCGATCACCGCAAACGGAGTATCGCTCTTGCTGGAGGCCAGCTGCCTTCCCACCCTGGCCACGGACGTGGTCCTGGGATTGGACTTCCTGCAGGCAGGTGAGGCCCAAATAACACCGGCTCTTCAGCACGTGCGCTTAAAGGGTGTAGTGATGCCCCTCGTGGCCTACGATGCAGGGGAAACGCTGGGAGGGCTCCACGAGCTGTCCAAACCCCAGGCGGAAAAACTACAGGAGTTTTTAGATCACGAGTTGCCAAAGTTCGCAGACCTCAAGGGCCCGACCACGTTGGTGGAACACCGAATTCGACTGAAGGACGGCGCGCAACCCATAAAACAGCGATACTACCCCCGCAACCCGGCCATGCAGGCCCTGATCGACCACGAGGTCGATACCATGTTGGAAGACGACATCATTGAGCCTTCCACCAGCCCGTTCAGCTCCCCGGTGGTACTAATCAAGAAACCGTCAGGGAAATACCGCTTTTGCATAGACTTCCGGAAGGTCAATCAGATATCAAACGCCGATGCCTATCCCATCCCATTTATAGACGGGATCTTGAATAAACTCCGGGGAGCAAGGTACATCAGCACCCTCGACCTAAAACAGGGGTATTGGCAAATAAGTCTAGAAAAAGAAAGCAGACCCATCACTGCTTTTACCGTTCCAGGTAGAGGCCTGTTTCAGTTTACAGTGCTCCCTTTCGGACTCCATTCGGCCCCGGCCACCTTCCAGCGGTTTTTGGACCAAATCATCGGCCCCGACTTAGAACCCAAGGCGTTCTGCTACCTGGACGACATCATTGTCGTCGGGAATACGTTCGAGGAGCACTTGGCGAATTTAAAGGAAGTCCTAAGCCGGTTACGAAGGGCTGGGCTGCGGCTCCATCCCGAGAAGTGTAAGTTCTGTCAAACCGAACTAAAATATTTAGGGCACATGGTGACCAGGAGGGGAATACATACCGATCCGGAAAAGGTGGAGGCCATCCGGAAGATGGAAGTACCGACAAATCCCAAAGCGGTGAGGAGCTTTCTAGGCATGGCGTCGTGGTACCGCAAGTTCATACCCCAGTTCTCCAACATCGCCGCCCCGTTGAATGAACTGATCAAGAAAAAAGCCCCCTTCCAGTGGACGGCCAGGCAGGACCAAGCCTTCCAGGAATTAAAGGAGGCCCTGACCTCTGCTCCTATTTTAGCCTGTCCCGATTTTAGAACGCCATTTGTATTACAGACAGATGCGAGCGATACGGGGCTTGGTGCCGTTCTCACCCAGGAGCAAGAGGGAGAAGAGAGAGTAATTGCCTACGCCAGTCGTTCCCTGACTCCGGCCGAACGGAATTACTCAACCACGGAAAAGGAATGTTTGGCGGTAATCTTCGCGGTGAAGAAATTTAAGGGGTATGTGGAGGGATACCACTTCACCGTCATCACCGATCACCGCAGCTTGAAGTGGCTGCAGTCCTTTCCAAATCCGTCTGGGAGATTGGCCCGATGGGCATTGGAGCTGCAGCAATACGATTTCGAGGTAACGTATAGGAAAGGGGCCTTGAATCAGGTAGCCGACGCCCTTTCCCGACACATCCCACCGAGTTCCCTTGACGTTCCTCCGGTGACGCCGGTAGCCGCAAATAGACCCGAAGAAGAAACCGATTGGGTAACCCGAATGATCCAGCGGGTCGAGAAGGAACCCGAGGATTACGACCAGTTTCGGATAGAGAACGGGGAGTTGTTCCGAAGCTTCCCCAGCGTGGGCGAAGACATCGCGGCAGGGTTCCACGTAGATTGGAAATTATGCGTACGAAAAGCGCAGAAAACCGAAGTACTAAGGGAGTGCCATGATTCCCCGACAGCTGGACACCTGGGCACTAACAAAACTATGGCCAAGGTTCGGCAACATTACTACTGGCCGGGTATGAAGCAGGATATAGTCAGGTACGTGAGGTCATGTCAGTTATGCCAAGAGTACAAGGTGTCACAGCAACAGCCAGCTGGTAAGATGTGCTGGTCCCGGGTTCGAGGACCCTGGGAGGTAATCAGCACAGATCTAATAGGCCCCCTGACGCGGTCTTCATTGGGAAATACGTATCTGTTAGTGTTTCAGGATAGGTTTACCAAATGGGTGGAGCTGCACCCACTGAGAAAGGCCACCGCGAAAACAGTTATACAGGCTTTAAAGGGAAAAATCCTGTACCGCTTTGGGACCCCACGGGTCATAGTCTCGGACAATGGGCCCCAATTTGTAAATAAGGACTTTGACCTGATGACCCGAGAATTAGGAATTCAACACCGATTAACCCCTCCATACACACCCCAGGCGAACCCGGTGGAACGGACGAATAAGGTAATCGGTACAATAGTGTCTCAATTAGCCGGGGGCGACCAAAAGAAGTGGGACGCGTGGTTATCCGAGGTGAACTTTGCGCTAAACACCGCCGTCCATGAATCGACCGGATTCACCCCGGCCCTCCTGAATTTAGGGAGAGAGATGTTACCACCAAACTCGGTTCGAGCCCGCACCGACGATGAAGTAGAGGGAGACGCACCCGAACCCCGGCAGAATGAATATGCTCAGCAAGTACAAAAGCTGAAAGACTTACAGGAAATTGTACGACAAAACTTGGCTAACGCATTCGCACAGCAGAGTCACCACTACAACCTACGACGGAGGGCGTACCGACCGCGAGTGGGTGACCTCGTATACAAAAAGAATCGGGTGCTATCCGATGCTCAAAAGGGGTTTTCAGCTAAATTAGCACCGAAATTTACCGGACCTTACGAAGTGCGGAAGATAGTATCTCCAGTCATCGTGGTACTGAAGGACGTGGCTAAGAATAAGGACCTCGGGACAGTCCACGTCAAAGACATTAAACCAGCCCACGCAGATCTCCAGACCCCGACTCCGTAAAGCACCTCGGGTGGTTGGTTGGGTGCGAAGGAGGATCCTGCGGCGTTATCGCCATGCGACGAACATCAGTTTCGCAGAGGAGTCGGGTGAGTAAGCCCACGAACAGCCGTTTCCATACGTCATTGCCAGATAATGGATTAGTTGCACACCCGTGCTTAAACCCTAAAATACTTAATGTTAGTTTCCCCTCTCAAATACCTGACCATCTTACCGGAGGGGGGTACTAACCCGATACCGAGCGGGTATAAAGGGGTGAGCAGCCGCTCCAGCAACTAGTCCATACCAGTCCGACTTCGAAGGAAACATGGCTCCAGTAAAAGTGAAGAATCCCAGACGCGGCACCAGGAAGATCCGGCCCTGGACCGGTAAGGCACTTATGTTCCAGTGGAGTCCGGTGCCTAAGATGCTGTCGCCGTTGCCCGCGACACCACCTGCGGCTATTAAGAAGCCACCGCAGCCCCAGTCTCCAGGCGAGTACTTGGCCAGAAGGATGGAACTCTTGTTTGGAGGGTCCCCCGTGTCCTCTGGAACAATAGCCGGTCAGGTCGAGGAATACCAGTCTCCGGAACCGAAAACTCCAGAAGGCCTACCGGTTACCCCGAGGACACCATCTCCAATCATCCGCCGCCATATTCTGGGTACCGCCGAGTTGCCTTGGAAGCTGGACGGCCAACCCTGTGACATTTCCACCTGGACCGGCCCTGATGGCATCCGACCATTGAACCAGATCCACTCCGTGGAAGGCCGGATTCCCGAACCAGAGATCGTAGCTCCCGAACCAGAAGTCGTAGCTCCCGTCCGAAGCATTCCCGAACCAGAGGCCGCAGTTCCTGTCCTGAGCATCCCCGAACCCATGGAGGTGGTGCGGACCGTTGCGAAGCCAGTGCAGGATTGCCCCGCAGTCTCAGCCTCTGGATGGACCAGGAAGTCGAGGAGACACACCGGACGACGCCGGGTATCGTTGTTCCTGCCAGACGGACGACGGCTACGAATGAACAAAGATGACGCCATGCGGTGCGGACTCATCAGCGGTTCCTAAGGGAAGGTATGTACAATTAATACACGACCAGATTGCCCGCTAAAACCCCAAATCCCGTCCAAGCTTCCGTCCCCGTACCCCGAGGTAAGGAGGATATGTAACGACCTGCCGTAATTAACCGTATTTAAATTAACCGTGAATCAAATATTCACTATTTGAAATAGCTTACAGACAGTCGTTTAACGAAATTTTCCGTTCGAGGACGTCACAGGCCGTAATCAAACACCCGGCGAAGATCGCTCGTCGGATTGCAGAGTGTACGTGACTACTCGAGCCTTTTCTAACCCATCAAATTAGACGGAGCCCGCAAGCGCTCCAATTCATATAAAAGCAAGCCCCAAAACCGAGTTCAGCAGTCAGAGTCCTCCGCGGCTTTGAGAGAGAGTCTACCGGAGTCTTGCAGAACAACCCTATTCTAAAAGCTCACACCGACCGAACTTACCCCATCCTGACGCGAGGCTGTAAGCCGGCGAAATCACAAACCACCCACACTTGAACCCCATCCTGACGCGAGGCTGTAAGCCGGCGAAATCACAAACCACCCGCACTTGAACCCCATCCTGACGCGAGGCTGAAAGCCGGCGAAATCACAAACCACCCGCACTTGAACCCCATCCTGACGCGAGGCTGAAAGCCGGCGACTTCATAAACAAACCGAGCTGCCAATTAAATGCAAAACCCAGACTCGCCGCTTCCCTGCATTAACTAACCAACAATATTACAGGTTATACTCACGGTATTTAACCCAGGGGGAGAGAACGTGAGTCCTGCACAAACCCGCAGGCCACTCGGGATCGAATACGAACGCATCCAGACCTCAGACACCTTCCTGTTAATTGCTTAATCCATTTTTAAATAGCATTTTGTTTAGCACGATTACGCGACACCAACAAGCCGTTTGCAGTTTTGACACTGACATTCACGGACCGCCCTCTTCCGATCAGCCCAAGCCGCACCGGCGCCGTAAGGCAGTCCACACGTCAGGAACACCGCTCAGAGAGAGCGGCACACCGTCCGAGAAGACACTTCACCGCGATTTCGGGGCGAAATCACGTGCCGCTCCCGTGCCATAAACTTTGAGTTATTATTTCAGAATCCTTATTATTTCAGTGTATTTTGTTGAATTCCGTTTTGTATATATGTAATAGTCAAAGTCATACCCTTTCATTTATAATTGTATTTTATTTATTATTACCTGTACATTAGAAAGACGTTATAATTTATTAAACATTTATATCGAAACTCTGTGTGGATTTCATTATAGCCTCAACGAACCTCATCTTCGACTAAGCTACCTGAAGCATAATCGTAACCCCGATTGGGGGGGGTTACAAAGGCCTTCCAGAAACTCTATATGGAAAGCACTGAGAGCCAAAATATCCCCAAGAAACTAATAGACCTCATAAAAGAAAGCTACAAAGACTTCACCTGTAGAATTGTACATCAGGGAAGGCTAATAAATAAAATAAATGTTGAAACTGGGGTAAGGCAAGGGTGTCTCCTGTTACCGATTCTTTTCATCTCCGTGATGGACGAGATAATGGAGAACGCAACCAAAGGACAGAGAAGAGGACTACAGTGGAACCTAAGAGAACACCTAGAAGACCTTGACTTTGCTGACGACGTTTATTTGCTGAGCCAAAGCTTCCGTGATGTGAAGAATAAGCACATAAAAGTAAAACAAGAAGCCAAAAAAATGGGCATACACATAAACGTGAAAAAGACGAAAGAAATTAAAATCCGAACAAATGAACGGCGTGAACACACGCTTGATGGGAATAATGTGGAATGCGTGAATAGCTTCTATTACTTGGGAAGCATGATTACTGGGGGGTGGAGGAGCAGATACAGACGTAAATCAACGACTCAACAAAGCAAAAGGGGCTTTCGCACAGCTAACGAGCATATGAAAATCGTCTAAAATTAGGATATTTAACTCCAACGTCAAGTCGGTACTTTTTTAATACGGCAACGAGTTCTGGAAAAAGCTATAACACACCAACTACAGTGCTTCATAAACAGCTTAAAAGTCAGATGGCCAGATGTAATAACAAACACAGAGCTCTGTGAAAAATCAGAACAGAAACCAATTGAAAAGGCAATAAACAAACGCAAATAAAAATGGATTCGTCACACGCTAAGGAGGGATGAAAACCACATGGCAAGACAGACACTGTATTAGAACCCACAGAGAAAGCGGAAATGAGAACGCCCTAAAACATCGTTGAGGCGAACTGTACTACAAGAGACAAAAGAGCAAGATTGGAACTGGAATGAGCTGAAAAGGAAAGCAGAAAATAGAACCAGATGGCAACGCGACGTTGAGGCCCTATACTCCTAATGGGGTTCAAGAATTAAAGAGAGTATTATTACTATTATTTTCAAAAAGTCTTTTTAAAATCAATCAACATTAATATACTTTCTCTCATTTGTTAGCTATTTCATATTTATATTGCTATGAGATGTACCCCCTTTTTAATACTTGTAAGTTAATTATTTAAGAAAAATCTGAAAAACTAGCACATCTCACACATATTGCTCCGGTTAGCTCAGCCTGTATTTAAATTTACTAATTTAAAAGAACTCTTATCAAAAGGACGTTAAAGGGATCGATTCACCACAATATAGAGAAATCTAAATGAACACATTTAAAATAATGCAAAACCTTTGACAATTTAACACACAAACTTATTATCTAATTAAACGCTCTTTAAGAACCAAAATTTGTTTTGATAAATACCTTTAATCACTTTTAACCACCACACTAATAGTCATGTAATCTTATTTTCAGCGATATCCCACGACATCGATAGCTGCAACTCCCTCCGCGCCTGTCAATGCTATCCTACTCTCCACCCTTCGACTCTCATCCAACAAATGAACTTCCAACTCCAATCTAATCCCAACGCCAAAATATCCTATTTTGCAATTCCAACCTCTTCCAATAAAATAATTGTAACTAGCAATTATTGTATTTTATTTTTATATTTTTTTAAAATTTATAAATATTTTTTCATATTTTTAGTTTATATCATTAAACATTTCATTTTAAACTTTGATAAAGGTTTTATTTAATCTATTTTGTTTATAATTCACTTTTCAAAATCAGGATTTTTTTACCAAAAATCGCCTAACTTCAAAATTGTTTTATCAATAATTATTCATTTTTTTTTACATGGTAATATCTTAATTTTTATTTTATTTAACACACTATATTTTTTAATTTTAAAATATAACAAAACCTTTATCAAAAATTGTCGCCGAGGCTGCTTGCGGCCGAGGCAGGGCAATCTCGAGGGCGCTAAAGAATTTCGCGGACGAAGTATACACAACATTTTTTGTGCAGCTGTAAAATAGTATATTGTAATACAAGTGTTGAAAGCTTATGTTTGCCACACGAATGTGAAGTTTGCAGCACGAGCGACAGTGAGTGCTGCAGTCACATTAGTGTGGCAAAAACAAGCTTTCAACACATGTATTACACGCTATTTCTTCTACAACCATATTTCCATAAAAAAATTTAAATATTTCTGCAAAATCTGACATTTTTATTTGCGTGTGGAAAAATTACTTTTCCGACAAACGTTTAGGAATGTTACTTTCCCATACTCATTTTGCGTGCGGGAAAGTCCACTTTCCCGCACGCCGTGCGGGAAAATAACTTTCCCGCACGGAGTGCCGGAAAGTGACAGCGATTTCTGAAAAATCAGAAAATCGCATAGCAACCATCCTTACTAGATTATTACTTTAAAAGGAAATGCCAAATTTGACAACTTGAAAACTTACAAAATGATAGTTTAGGACGATTCCTAAACGTTTGTAGGAAAAACGTTGTTCATAACACGTGCGGGAAGAGCGATTCCGAAACTCATGCAGGTACAGAAACTTCCCGCGCTTGTTATGAAAATAACTATTCCGCACGCAAATTTCACTTGTTCGGCAAACACTTATTTTCAATACTCGTATCTATGGAGACGAAGTCTGAAAAGCCCACTTTCCATGATGGGAGTAGAAAAAAAACATTAAATTAACAAAATTCACTTAAATCTAATATTTTACAAAATTTAAAATTATTAACATTTTGTCTTAAAAGGTTTACATTATTTCATTTTAAAATGTCCATTTATTGCATTTTCCAAATTTAATATTAACGACCCCCTTAATAACATAACAATATATTACACATAATTTAGGGTAAAGAGCAACGCTTTTTGGAGTTTATAGTTCTGATCTGGTCACAACTTTAGATATATTGAACTTTTATGTCTCCATATTTTTAGAGAAAACAAGCTTTTGTAACTTTAAACTCCTGTTTTCCCACTTATCGTCACATAGTGTCAATAGAAACGCACACTGTTTTGCACAGATTACTTAACAAAACAGGCAGGAAGCGATAAATTATATGTTTTACAACAATAAATGTCCTTAAATTATTTATACATAAAAATAATTATACTAAAACCATTTACATCAAAATGGTATGGCAGTCTTATAAAAATTCAATATCAACCGCTTCACCAAACAACGTTGTACAATAATTATAAATAACACTATATTTAGTTTCTAGTTTTTCGAGATCAAAAGCTTCTTTAGATGTCAACCATGTTAAAACCACGTCTACCATATTTAATACTACACCTTCTTGAATTTTATTAATATTATATTTATTTGCAATAACATCTTCTTTAATTTGTAAAAGATATGACTCAAACTGATTTCTTTTTCTGTTAATAACATTTAGTTTTTCATTATCCTCTTTGATTCTAACAGAATTTGATCTGAGTAAATGAATTTCTCTTTCGCTAAGTCTACCTTTATTTAAAGCTACATTGATGGTTCGATTAATTCCTGTTGAACTCTCTATCGCATTTACCTTAACAATTCCATTAATATCAACTTTAAATGTTACATCTACAGAAGGATTTTCTGGCAAATTTAGCAAATTAAAGTACCCAAGTTTTAAGTTTTTGCTTGCAATTCGATTATCACCTTCGAACACTACAATTTTAATTGCATTATTCCCTTGAACGCCTGTTGTGTACGTGCGTTTAGCTTCCACAGGAACTTGGCTATTTCTTTTTATCAAAATATTCATTCTATCATTCAAAGTTTCTATACCAAGCGACATTGGAATAACATCCTTAATATTTAAACGTACAGGCAAAGTACCATTCAACTCTGCTGCTAAAATTGCAGCACCTTGTGCAACTGCTTGATCAGGATTAATCGCTTTACTTACAGGTTTACTAAAAAATTCTTCCAACTTTTCTTGAATTTTTAACACACGTGTAGATCCACCCACCAAAACAATGTCATCAATATCTTCTTTGGTTAACTTGGCTTCTTTTATACATTGTTCGACCACCTCAATAGTTTTATTATACAAATCTGCATTAAGATCATCAAACCGAGCTCTTGTTAACTCTTCAAAAACATCAATTCCATTGTAAACAGAAGGAAGTTCTATATTGGTTGTGACAGATGAAGCTAAATCATGTTTCGCCCTTTCTACTTGGTTTTGCAAACGTCTTAAAACTTTTACATTCAAAAGTTCCTCAATCTCAATATTATACTTATCTGCGATTAATTCTGTAAAATATGCGATACACCTATCGTCAAAGTTACTTCCACCTAAATTAGTATTACCACGTGTCGCCTTTACTATTACATCGCGATTTTCCAAACTAACTATTGAAACATCAAACGTTCCACCTCCTAAATCATATACAAGCACATTACGTTTCTTTTTTTCATACTTATCATAAATGTACGCTATTGCCGCTGCTGTAGGTTCATTAATTAATCTTAACACATTTAATCCAGCAATTTTTGCGGCATCCTTTGTAGCTTGCCTTTGGTGATCATTGAAATAAGCTGGAACTGTGATTACAGCATCAGTTATATCTTTTTTTCCTAAACACTCCTCTGCAGATTCTTTCATTTCTTGTAAAATTAATGCACTAATTTCCTCAGGATACACATATTTTCTTTCATTTTTATGCATAACTTCTATTTTAGGTACACCGGAATTATCTTCATGAACCTTAAATTTCCAGTTCCGTATGGCATCTTGCACAACAACATCGTTAAATTTTCTTCCGATAATACGTTTGATGCCTGTAACGAAATTACACTTAACACGTATAACTTTTAACAGATTTTGTAGCAAAATTACCAAAAAACGTTCCTTCCAAGTTTCTATAAGCATTATTCTTGGCAGTTTTTCCAATAAGGACCTCTTTATCAGTGTAGGCAGCCCAAGATGGTGTAAGAAAATCTCCTTGTTTATTATGGATTACTTCAACTCTACTATTTCTCCAAACCGCAACGCAACTATTGGTTGTTCCTAAATCTATTCCAATAGTCAGCGATTTATTACAAACAGCCATCTGAACTTAATTTTATTATAATTCTAAAGATACATTAATTTTACTTATTGGAACATCAGAAAGTTATAACTGTTACAAAAATAAGCAAACGAAACCTTCATTGTTATCTTAAAGATTAAATGCTTATCAAATGAGTATACTCTAGTAAGTACTTTACTGGCGAATACATTTAGGATGGTTCAAGATAAATTTGTGTATTCTTAGTATCTCAGTATTTGATAATTTTGTAATCCCAATAAAATTTGGGCAGACTTTTCCTTGTTTACTCTGAATTTTACTGAAAAATTTATTGTACAAAAACAAGATATTATTTTTGTGCATACAAGCATGATCTTTGCAAATATGTGAACTACATTCCACACATGCCGTAATTTAGACAATAGGAATTATTTAGGGCCCTAATGACTTCAATATATTTCCTCGAATGTTTGGATAAATATAAAATTATTTTTTTGGGCATTACGAAAATTATTATAAAATGCAATAGGAAAGTTAAAACAAACAATATAAGAATTTAATTTAAGTGTAGTGCTTTCTCTTTTATCATGTTTGTTTCAATAAAATCTTCTTTTTGTTACTTAATATCATATTGTATTTAACCTGTCTTGCTTATTTCTAACATTATCATTTAAAAGTTGGTGCTCTATTAATTTCTGTTAAGTCTTGTGTTCTCGCTTTATATTCTCTAGCGTTAATCTTCTGAATCTGATGCCAAATAGGGATTATAAACTGGTGTGGCACAACACAACTACAACAGTTCTTTATCTATTAAAACCAGTTCAGGACGGTAATCGTACTTAACAAGACCACTGCCAATATTTAGTTTAACATTAAAAGTTCTCACAGACATACTACATTTACATTTATCATCGGCTATAATCCTTTTAGAGCAAGAAAAACACCTTTCTAGGTTAAACAGAGATATCATTTAACTACTATTGCAACATTAGGGTATTTTACAAGCATTCGTCTGCAGTTGTTGTAGTAGTTTAAATTCACTGGTTGCTACATTTTTGTATCAATATAATAATAACCTTCACTGTGAGATTCTGCGATCTCTTTTGTGTGTTACTGAAATTTACAAATTTTTTAATTGATCTATGTCCGATAAGTATGACATTGCTTTCTTTACTTCTGCTCCGCAATTAATGATTTTTTAAGTATATCAATTTTTTTGGCAGAAACACTTTTAAAATCAAAATAATCAAAACTTGCCACAGTACGAGTAAAAAGAGGAGTCAATTGTGGTTCCGACGTTCCGACCATTATCTGGTAGTAGGAAGAATAGTGATACCTCCTGCTTAGACAAAGAATGAAAAAAAAACCAAATAGATTAAGAAAGAACGACATCATCAGTGAAATATAAACTGCAGTTGCTAACAGTAGATAGTGTTAAGGAATTATACATGAACAGACTAAAATTACAGCACCAAACAAAAGAGAAGAGTGATAATATAGTAACCAAATTCCTAAGTTTAACTAAAGTAATTCACCAAGCTGTGAAAGAAGCCCTAGGAGAGGAAGAGAAAAAAAAAGATATGGCAACGCCATACTGGTGGAATGACGATATTGCACAGAATATTAAATTAAAGAACAAAGCTTAGTATAATAAGTGGCTATCGTTACAGACAATGAAAACCTTCCTGGAAACCTGGAATATAAGACTCAAAACAGAATAGTGAAAAGTAAAATAAATAGCAGTAAAAATGAAGCCTGGTGATTGGTGATGCAAGTGCTTGGAGATTGATAGTAAAGTGTGGAGAGTGGAGATCACTAAAATCAATCAGAAATGACAATACATCAGACTGGATTGATAAATTGCTCAATTGAAGACAGGAGCCATACCTAGAGACTGGACCATAGCAAAAATCTTGCCAATCTATAAGAAAGGGGATGCCAAAAAGTGTGAAACTTATAGAGGAATTTCGCTACTGAGTGCTACCAGTAAAGTGTATGAAATAATTCTAGAAAATGCAATGCCTAGAAACAACGATTGATGACAGCCAATGTGGTTTTAGCCCTGAAAGAGGAACAGTGGACCTAAATATTTTGTATAAGGCAAATATAGTAGAAAAACCACTATCCCACAGCAATAAACTCTACTTATGTTTTATAGACCTGAATAAAGCCTTTGATAGTGCCCCCCGGGAAAGAATTTGAGAAGTAGGTACCTAGGTAGGTACCTACTATAAAAGAGGAGAGTGGAACTAACACTGAGAAGAGCCGTTAAAAGTATGTACCAAACTACAACAAACAAAATAAGAACAAACAATGTGACATCCACGGAATTTATTACTACTACAGGAGTCAGGCAAGAAGGAGTACTAAGTCCCCTCCTGTTTATCATACTGATGGATGACATACCTATACAAAACATGTAGACGAGAATTAAAACCTGCTAGAATTGGAGTCCACAAACTAGAGCAAGTCTATCTTATTACACTAACTAATGTATGCAGATGCAGACGATCTGGTGATATTTGCGAATACAGAAAGGGGCCTACAAAAGAACGTGTTAATATAGAATGAAGAACTGAAGAAACACCAAATGAGTATTAATACAGAAGCTGTGGTAATTTGTAAAGAAGAACAACAACTGGAAATAACATTAAATAACACAGGAATGAAGCAGGTTGAGAACTTCAAATAGGTACCTAGGTACTTAGGTTCCTTCATTAATAAATGCCAAAGGAAGCTTAGAAGAGGAAATTAACAACCGAATATCCAAAGCCACCAAACTATACTGCGCTGGATTCTGGATCTTGGGTGGAGGGTGACTTACGTCACATGCACTTAGGCCTCTTATGGGCCCATTGTGCTGCCTCCATTGCAACAACATCCTCTTTTAGGCGCATCACTCAAGCCATCCTAACCTTTGGATGAACCTGAGGATACTAGCTAGAGGGATGCTGCAAATACTGGCCATACTAGGCCAGAAGTCCCCTAACACGGATCCTCTGATTGGAGCGAGTGCAGGGCAGTCGCACAGAATGTGCTCTGCTGTCTCGTCTTCTAAGTCGCAACCCCGACAGGTTGGGTCTTCGCTTAGTCCCATCCTGTGCATGTGCTTATTTAGTTTACAGTGTCCTGACAATATTCCTACAACAAGTCGTAGTTTGTCTCTTGGCAGCTGTATACAAAAGTTTGCAATCTTCAATGAGGGGCTTCTGATCGCCATCCTTGCATGGTGGCATTTGTTCATGTTGACCCATCTTTCGCTGTGGCGATTGCGGGTTTCCTTTTCGATTAAGGTATTGAGCGTAATTGGGGATAGTGGGAGTGCAGGTTCGGGACCGTAGAATGGTTGTTCCGAGCCTTGCCTCGCCAAACCATCCGCTCGCTCATTACCATATAGTCCAGAATGTCCTTTGACCCAAACGAGTTCTAGGACATTGTCAATAGCGACTTGCTCCAGAGTGCTACGACATTAGAGTATTATTCCTGATACAACTTTGCAGTTATTCAGTGCCAACAGAGCAGCTCTGCTGTCGCTTGAGATTCTGATAATCTTGTTCTTGATTCTACGTACAAGAATTGCATTTGCACCCTGCATTATGGCGGCAGCCTCTGCTTGAAAGACTGTGGCCAAGGTGCCTACTGCGCTCTAAATCAAGTGTTCATCAGAAAGAAAGAAATAAGCAACGACACAAAAGCCAAAATATTCAAAAGTGTATACATTCCGGTATTAACATATGGAAGTGAGACGTGGGCGATGAGTGACAGAGACAAGAGCAGAGTGCAAGCAAATGAAAATAATGAAATGCGTTACCTAAGAGCAGCAGCATATGTAATAAGGAAAGATTGTATTAATAATAAAGTTATAAGCGAGTGGTTCAACGTCAAACCAGTAATAACATTAATAAAAACACAACTAATTACAGTGGTTCGGACATATGGTGCGAATGAGTGAGAACAGGAAGGTCGAAGTAATATGGAAGGCTGGAACTGATAAGAAAAGGAAACCGGGCAGACCCAAGAGGACCTAGAACAGTGATGTGGCCAAGGCACTGCAAGAAAAGGGGTACGAGTGGAGACAAGCCTAGAGAATGACTGCAGATCGATGCGAGTGGAGGAAACTCTGCTACAGGGACTCTACACCATAATGGTAGAAGAGTACCTAACGATTATGGATGGATGGATTTAAAAAATGCACCATTTCATTCTGTCCCATTATCTAAAACGTGGGAAAAATTAACACATATTTTACAAAACAGCTGTTGTGCCTATTTAAAAATCTACTACAATATGTCTATTGGGGAAATAAAAATACAAAAAAATTAACAGGAATACAAATTAAATTACCTAGGTACCAAAAGAAAGAGAAATAAACTTATAAATTTTAATCTTTTACCAATTACCTACCTAACTACCTAGAGATTACAGAAGATGCGAAAGATAAGAATATTGTAACTGTAAACCAAAAATGTTTTATTAAATCTGAAGACATACTTTTCTAAGGCGAATACTGTTTATCCTACAATTCCTAAAGAAATTAATATAGAAGATATAGAATTAATAAAAACAAACAATATTATTCCCTTGGTTTCTAGAAAAAGGATTGATTTTACAATTACAATCTCCTTATAAAATTAAAGAAAGAACCTTTAAGTACGTTTTTATTACATATACATACCTTCTGTTGATCACCCGGTACTTCCAGTCAAGCATTGTTATGGTAAGTAATTTAGCATGTTCAGAAAACAAATCGCAAGTTTTGAAAGCGAATGAAATTAGGATATTATAAATCCTTCAAAAACGCAGAAAGTAGCAAAAATAATAACAAAAAGTAATTTTACGGGAAAGTAATAACAAAAAGTAACATTTAGTTGCAAAAGTATCCCACTATGAGCCCTGCAATCTGGAGGGTGGTTGGCATTCGAACCTGTGTAGGTTAAGTAAGATTAACTTTAGAAGGCCAATGATCCTAGCAATCAATGCCAGTAAGCTTAAGAGCCGTTACACATGGGACTGATGGTCGGTGCTGATGATCAGTACTGACAGTACGCGGTGCAAAACGGATGTCTTTCACAAGCAACGTATGAAACTGACCGGCAGAATATATTTGTCATGCCGCATATGTACAATAGCCCTATCTGATGCGTAGTATACGCTGTGCATAGGGCTCGCCGTACACCTCGGCAGATCAATCTACGGACTGATGATGCGCTGTACATGTGAAATGTCGTATTACACTTATGACCCCCGCGGATGATCAGACAGACCATCAGTCCCATGACTTCCATGTGTAACAGCTCTAAGCCGTTTCACGTGTGACTGATAGATAACTGATGGTGAGCTCTAATAGATCAGTTCCTGACAGTAGGACTATGTTCACATGCCTCCGTTTGATCAGTTTAAAAATGAATCTGCAAAGAATCGAACGAGTTATTGCCACCTTGTGTATTAAAATATTAATAATTAATAATAATTATTGAATCGTCGTGCTGTAAGTAGGTACAGCGTGTGAGGAATCGTTTTCACCTGGCAATTTAATTGCAGTGTGCGTAATATGCAAGGATTTATTTCATGCAACAAGTAAGTGTGCGGGCGTGACTGCCTCTGAGATCAAAGTTCTAGAGCTTAAAAAATCTAAACCGCTTATGGTCTATAAGTGTGAAGCTTGTCATAGCAATGGTTCTATTGCTCTAATCCATGTATGCAAGAGGTTGTTCTCGACTTGCAAGAGAAGGTCAAACAACTAGCAAGTACTATGGCCTCTTCTACTGACCTTCAGAAAGTCGAACGGAGAGTCGGCGATATCGAGGGAACTGCAATTTCTTCTAACTATAAAAAAAGATTTGCCTTCGATGAAAATCCTGTCCAAGGAAATGCAATCTACTCTGCAATTACAAGAAGCTCAAATTTCGACCTTGAGGGAAAATCAAGGTGATACTGTTGATAAATCGGAGCCTTCAACAACTTTATCGGAGCAATTATTAAGGAAATGAAGGACATTGAGAATCGTGAGAAGAATCTTTTGATTTTTAAAATTCCGAAAAATAAGGTGTTGTCGGAAGAAGTGAAAGTGACTGAAAATGTACTCTCTATTCTCAACTTAAAACCATGTTTAGTAAAGCGTCTTGGGGATCAGTCACTTGGAAAAATCGTCCACTCCTGGTTGTTTTGAACAGTACGCAGGACGTCACAAAGATCTTGAGAAATTGGAAAACGTTACCAAGTGAGTTTTCCTTCTCTGCTGATCGCATACCTGCACAGCGACAGCTGTTCAAAGAGTTGAAGTCAGAGGCCGATACATTCAATGCATCTGTCAGCGGGAGCTCAAGTGAGAAGAAATTTGTTAGATTTGTAAATGGTATCCCATCCCTCATGAGCAGTTCTTCAGCCTCGACTTCAAAAAACCACTAAGAAAATCAGCAACTAATAAACTTACATTTTATTATCAAAATGTTAATGGGCTTCGCTCTAAACTAGATGCAATAGCTCAGAATTTTCCTCTTTTGACACAGGTGAGGGATATCATTTTATCAACCGAAACGTGTTTAGGACATTGTCTTTCTAAAATCAGTACAGCATAAATTTATTAGATATTTGGCATTCAAGGCTGGCTCTCCAATGAGCTTCCTTGATCGTGATTATTCAATACTAGCTGGAAGTTTTAATTTTCTTACTATTAAGTCAATTCATTTGCGCATAGATTTAGTAAATTCGTTCAAAATTTTTCACAGAATCATCAATTGCGATGAATTAGTCGAAGCTTTTAGTCCACGAACCATTCCCTACGATATTCGTAATCTACTGGAACGTACTACCAGCACATGCAAGGGATACCGCGCTATTATCAGTATTTAAGAAACGTGTCAAAGATTTTACCATATCTTATATATAAATAGTCTTTATGTCTGTTTTCTATTTTTCATACAATGTTATAGTATGTTAATGTTAAACTTAAATGGTTTAGCGCCATTATTATTATTATTATCTCATATACATATATATTTTTATATGGTTATTGTATAAAGGCTGTAAAAGCGGTCGATTCCTTAAATAAATAAATAAATACAGCTTACAGAAAGATGCAAAAATAGATCTATATGGATGCATCTAATTTGTTCAACAAGAGTCCTGCAAGGTGCATTTGTAACCTTATATTGAAATTTAAGGGAAGACGAACACAAGTTTTTTAATACTTTCGTATCTCTATCCATTTAGCAACATTGTTTCAAATACGCCGCTGACTATCGGGACATATGTGAAATACTCCATAACAATAATAGCCCCAACAAATCTCGACAGTCCGTTATACACAAGGGCTAACGTGATGCCCCTGCTGACTGGTCAGGAAACTGACGATACGAGTTACATGTGAAACAGCTAATTTAAACAATGGTATTGTTACGGCAGGTCTGATAAATAATTAAGTCGCATGTGAAACAAGCTCTAATTAAAAGGATAATTTTTAAACTGCCACGTATCATCAGTTATTTGTACATAGAAATATACTTTCTTTCTTTCTCTTTTACACTCTTATACCTTTAGTGTCGAGGGTGCTGGGCACACCGAACCGCAGAGTGGTCCACCTAGAGTTGTGCTTAGCGATACGATATATCGATTCAGTAAATAAGCAGACAATATCGATACACAATTTAAATATCGATACAGGATCGATATGTATCGTTATAATTATTTTTTGCGTTTCGCATTTTTACAAAATAATTTCTAAGTTTTTTACATACAGTTGATTTAATATTTACAAGCCGACTTTACCCGATCGACGTCGTACAAGTTTACTCTTGTAATTGTTATTCTTTACGAAACTGCTTGCCGATTGGTTGACGTTCACACAGCTGCTATCTGGGCTCTATTATTTTCCTTTAATTTATGACATTTGTTATGGAGTTTCAATATATGCCTTAATATTAATTTGTGCTTTATTTATAAAAAAATATCGTATCGGTATCGATAATTACCAAGGAATACAATATCGATACAATAACCAAATATCGATATCGTATCGAATGTCAAAAATATCGATAAGCACAACTCTAGGTCCACCCATTCTCGTTCAGACCAAGCAGGCGGCTATTTAACTTTCAATATGTCAGTTTTTACATGCACGGACACTGCCGGTTCCTAAAAATACTAAAATTTCAAATCTCAACGGCTTTCATACTTACTTTTATTTCAAATAATCGGCATTTTGCAAAACTTCTTTGAACTAAGACTTCTGAAAAATTTTTACCATACACAACTTCTTAAAAACTACAAATAAAAACAAGTATACTATTGGATTTGATTTATTGTTATAATTATTTTAATAAATGCCAAAGGGAAAAGATGTACCAATTAAACATCTTTGGTGATACATTGTTCACAACAAAAATAGAATAAAGAAGCATTGTCTGCAATAATAAATTAATACTGAGAAAAATATCGGGAATGCAATAAATGGCTTAATCGACTTCTTCAATAGTAGGTCCAGCACCGCCAGCACCAGGAGTTCCACCTGGGGCAGCACCACCAGCTCCAGGGAAGCCACCGGGCATACCTCCAGGCATTCCACCGGCACCACCAGCACCTTGGTACAGCTTTGTAATGATGGGATTGCAAATACCTTCCAATTCCTTTTGTTTGTGTTCATATTCTTCTTTTTCCGCCAACTGGTTAGCGTCCAACCAAGCGATGACTTCGTTGCATTTCTCCATCACAGTGGTCTTATCGGTTTCGCTGATCTTATCCTTGAGCTTATCATCTTCAATGGTGCTCTTGATATTGAAACAATAAGATTCCAAAGCGTTCTTGGCAGATATGGTGTTTCTTTGTTTCTCATCTTCGGAACGGTATTTCTCAGCATCGTTAACCATACGTTCGATTTCTTCTTTGCTAAGACGGCCTTTATCGTTGGTAATGGTGATCTTATTTTCCTTGTTGGTAGATTTTTCAATTGCAGTTACATTTAAGATACCGTTGGCATCGATATCGAAGGTCACTTCAATTTGTGGTACACCACGAGGTGCAGGTGGAATACCGGTCAACTCGAACTTTCCAAGCAGATTATTGTCCTTAGTCATGGCACGTTCACCTTCATAGACCTGGATTAATACACCAGGTTGGTTATCGGAATATGTGGTGAAGGTCTGAGTTTGCTTGGTGGGGATTGTAGTGTTACGCTTAATCAAGGCTGTCATTACACCACCAGCAGTTTCAATACCAAGTGACAAGGGTGTTACGTCGAGCAAAAGTAAATCTTGTACTTCTTCGGATTTGTCACCGTGGAGAATAGCAGCTTGGACGGCTGCACCATAGGCTACGGCTTCGTCGGGATTGATAGACTTGTTCAATTCCTTACCATTAAAGAAGTCCTGGAGAAGTTTCTGGACTTTTGGAATACGGGTTGATCCTCCAACAAGAACGATGTCGTGGATTTGTGCTTTGTCCATTTTAGCATCACGAAGCGATTTTTCAACAGGTTCCATGGTAGAACGGAACAAATCGGCGTTCAATTCTTCAAAACGGGCACGAGTAATGGAGGTATAGAAATCGATACCTTCGAAGAGCGAATCGATTTCGATGCTAGCTTGAGTAGATGAAGAGAGTGTACGTTTTGCTCTTTCACATGACGTCCTCAAACGACGTACGGCACGTTTGTTGGATGTGAGATCTTTCTTGTATTTCCGCTTGAATTCTTGTACGAAGTGGTTAACCATACGATTATCAAAATCTTCACCTCCCAAGTGAGTATCACCGGCTGTCGATTTGACTTCAAAAATACCATCTTCAATAGTCAAAATAGATACATCAAAAGTACCACCTCCCAAATCGAAGATGAGAACGTTCCTTTCGCCTGCTCCTTTCTTATCTAAACCGTATGCAATAGCGGCAGCAGTTGGTTCATTAATAATACGTAATACATGCAGGCCTGAAATGGTACCGGCATCTTTGGTGGCTTGACGCTGTGAATCGTTGAAATAGGCAGGAACTGTGATTACAGCATTTGTGATATTTTTTCCTAGATAAGCTTCGGCAGTTTCCTTCATTTTTGTTAAGACCATTGAACTAATTTCTTCTGGATAGAAAGATTTGTTTTCACCCTTATATGCTACTTGAATTTTAGGTTTGCCCCCATCGCTGATAACTTCGAATGGCCAATGTTTCATATCAGCCTGTACGGTGGCGTCTTCAAAGCGACGTCCAATAAGACGTTTAGCATCTGCATTAAAAAATTTAAATGAGTACACAGAATTCGTTAAAATTACTTGAATTGGTTTACAAAACGCTTCAGATTATTTTCCTAATCATACACGTTGTCATAGACTCTAGTCTTGGCAATTTTAAAGGTTATCATCACGAATAATGGGTGCTAACACCGATCCCCCGAATCAACATTAAATCATTTAGTAATTCATGAAACCTACCGAAAATTGTGTTGTTGGGGTTCATGGCAACCTGGTTCTTGGCAGCATCTCCGATGAGACGCTCTGTGTCTGTAAAAGCGACATAGGATGGTGTGGTTCGGTTTCCTTGGTCATTGGCAATGATTTCGACCTTGCCATGTTGAAAAACTCCTACACATGAGTAGGTAGTACCTAAATCAATACCCACTGCTGGTGCTTTAGCCGCCATCTGTAAATTAATTAAATTAAATCACCCTTATAAACTTCACGATCTACAATAAGATGTAAGCCACAACGTGGTCTACACAATGGCGGCTCGGATAATAAAACGTGAGTAAGCAATAATTCTTATTAAAACGTCTTTAATAACTATCAAATAATATAAAAATTGACAAACGCGTGCAGATATTGTAGTTTAATAAAATTAAAACTATTTACCTTTGGAATTATTCTAGATTTTATTGCAGGCAAAACTTCACTAAACCTGTACACCACACTCACAGAGTGTTCAATATCAAATCGGGAAGATTCGAGTTGTAATTTCCTTTTATATGGAGGTCACTCGGGCTTTCCAGAATATTCCACTCCGCAACCAATCATTAACGTGCATTTGCAACCAACTCGAGCTTTGATTGGTGGAAGGATAAAATTCTGGAAGGCGTCGTATCCGCAACATTAAATCTTTTTTTAAATTTAGGTAATATTTAAATAGAACTTAGGCGATATACCTTTAATAAATAATTATTTCATTTTATTACATAACTGGTATATAATACTCATTCAAAAAACTTGTGTAGCTCTGTTTTGGTAGGCGGGAAACTTTTAACTTGAAAAAGCGGGAAATTTAAATTTTCGTTAACGTATTTAAATTTGATAATAATGTTAAACTTTAGGAATTATCAATAATTAACAAAGGAATATCTGAAACTTAAGCAAATAATCTTGAAGCCATAGTAATAACAAGAATTTAAACTTATTCAAGAACATTCCATAATTGGAAAAATTATGAATAATGCCATGACGTTTATCAGTTAGCCAAGGTTATCACGAGGCGAACGAAGTCCTTAGTATTGAATTTCCAATATTTAAGGCTAATTAATTAATACGTCGTTGGGTTTTCTATGTACCCTAAGGCCGTTTTCTCTTTAATGCATTTGTCCTAAATTGTTTTTATTGAACATGCCTAAATTAACAGTAAACTTGAGTAAACAGCTACGTATAGTACATATAAATAAACAGCATGCTTTTTACAATTAAAAATATGCACACACATGATGTAATTAGCCACGTTTTTAAACCGTCAATAAATAAAATCTTAAGGGACTTCCCAACAGTTTTGTTAAATGCAGCATTTTAAGAATTTTATCGAATTTATGTAAAACATGAAATACTTAAGGATAAGCTAAACATTTTACTCAGAAAATTTCTGATTATACAGGGTGGTCCATAAGTAATGGTACACAGATCAACGGTAGATTTGTGAGGCCAAAATATTACGATTTACCTAAAATTACCTTAGTCCAAAAGTTAATATTTAGGAAGATACAGGGTGGCAAAGTCAAAATTGTAAGTTTAATTTTCTTCTGTAATTTCTAAAGTTTTCGCAATATGTATATGAAAATTGGTGAAACTGCCTTTTTTGAGACGAGAAATAATAATCCGTTTTCAATTTTAAGGTAGTTCTAAAAAAAACCTTACTTTTGCTACACCTAATACCTTGAAAAAACTCAACTTTTTTGTACTTGAAGTTAGGGCAGACCTAATCGAAAAAAACAATTGCCGCATCTTTCCTATACAAAAAAGGTATACTTTTGCAATGTCTCTAAAGTTAACCGTTTCCAAGATATTTGCGATTGAAGTAAGAGACGCAGCACCTTATTCACTTCTTAAGAATTCTGTAACGCAGTAGGCTTGTATTTAAAACAAAAAATTTTACATATTCTGGTCAAAAACAATAATGAATCAGTGGAATATTTACCATTAAAAAAATTTTACATTTTATGTGTAATGTGTACCGCAAGTAATGCTCTTTTTAACGAATAAAATGTAGCATCACTTACTTCAATTGCAAATATCTTGGAAACGGTTAACTTTCGAGACATTTGAAAAGTATACCTTTTTCGTATAAAAATGATGGGGTAATTGTTTGTTTCAATTAAATTTGCCATAACTTTATGTGTAAAAAAGTTGATGTATTTTTAAGGTATTAGGTGTAGCAAAAGTAAGATCTTTTTTAGAGCTACATCAAAAGTGAGAACGGATTATTGTTTCCCGTCCTAAAAAAGGTAGTTTCACCAATTTTCATATAAATATTGCAAAAACTTTAGAGATTACGGAAGAAAATTAAAATTAAAATTTCGACTTTGACACCCTGTATCTCCCTAAATATTAACTTTTGGACTAAGGTAATTTTAGGTAAATGGTAATATTTTGGCCTCACAAATCTACTGTTAGTCTGTGTACCATTACTTATGGACCACCCTGTATAATGGTTATAATAAAATAATTTTTAGATAGAATCCTGGTATATTTTGAAAAGGACCACGTTTGTATAAAATTCTTCGATCTATGCATCGTTTCTCTATTACAGACTGATAACGTTATCTATATGCGTATTACTTGTACACGTGTTTTTGATTACCGAGCACTAACATTTTGTTTAAACAGAAACTTTGGTCTTATTGAAATCTTTTTGCTTTGTTGTACATCGAAAACAAAAATCTATTTCAACAAGAAATCCCTGGAATATTTCAGTCGGTTCTAAAAAAATTTTTATTTAACTTTTATAAATAAATATTAACAAAACAATATTGTCTATAAACTACATTATGATCTGGTAAAGTATGACTGATACACCATTCCTGTCGAAGTTGTAGCAAAGTATAAAAAGCAGCACCACCAAGTAGTAAATCCAACCAAACCACGGAATACAGTCGCATTAAAAACCTGCAAATCAATACACATTATGAATCATTTAACTTCAACGAGTCAATAAATAACTCACAGATTTTAAACTTTCAACCGCTTGATGAAACTCCTGTGCAGACTTAATGATCGATTCGCTACCTGAATCATCGTTTGAAAACGTGTGCATAGGACCGCTATCGATCGAACAACTCTCATCATCGACTAATTCTCCGTTCCATGAATAACCACCCAGAGTTTTATACATGAATGTTAAATATAAGCAAATAATAACAGGCGCTACATATTGTAAAGTTGCAACACATAAATAATAAAACACAGCTGCTACCTGAAAATATTAAATTAGAAACAGTAAGAAATTTAAAACCCTAAAGATATACCCGTTTTTGTAAATCTACATTCGTAATACGACCGGCTTCTTTCTTTTGTTCTTCAATTCGATGATATGCCATATCCAAGTAAGCTTGGAGGTACCATGGTGTAAGGATAAGTTTTAAAATCATAGTTACTATGACGCCAATTAATCGTAATGATTCAAAAGTGTGGGATTCTAATCTGAAACTAATGTTTTAAAACACCTTTAAAGTTTGATAATATGAACTTACAGTGGTTCAGTTCTTCCTCCAAATATCCTAACTGTTAAATAATTTCGACTCACTGGTTTTATCCATAATATGACCAGAAGGAATGGTAATGCAAAACTTATGTTAAGAAGAATTTGGATTGATCGACTTTCTCTAAAATACCTATAATAATTACATTTCATTAGTAAAGTAATCAAGAAAGGAACTGATTTTTAATTTTCTAATAAGTATAAGAAATATGCATATTTCTTTATCAGATTATTTATAATAAACTTCCATCAACTATGATTAATAAAATGCTAATTACTTTTAATAAAATGACAATTTTTCTAAATTGTAATTAAAGATCTTGTCTAGGAAAGGAATATTTCTAGAATTTTATTTAAAAGGCTTGGGTAGGTACCTAATTTCTTAAAACATTCTGAAAGGAACAAAGTCCAAAACTTGTAGTTGCATTCTGAGTTTACTTTCAAACCTGCTTTTTGGTTGAAAAGAAGGTATTCAGGTAACCTGCTACAAGCTTTTTGACCAAAGATTTCCAAGAAAAGCCTGATTTAAACTTCTACCTTTCCATTTAAAAACCAGTTGTCTGTTGTTGAGAAACCCTAAAGACATTTTTAAAAGAATGAAAGTATTGAATTATTAGCCTAAGGATTTACAGTAACCTGAAAAATTGTAGGTATTTACCTAGGAATAGTATATTTGCTGACAATTTAAAATTTCTTTAAGGATTATTAAAATTTCCTTCTTTGCAATGGCATTTTCAAAGCATGTTGAATTCCTGACATTAATCCAAACTCACAGACTATTCTCAGGCCTTTCCTTGGAAACGAAAAAGATTAGTGTATTCTAAGAAAGATTCAAAGCAAGAATTCCCATTATTAGGCCTAATTCTTTTAAAGTAGATAAAGCAATAATCTTCTTTAAATAAAACTCATAACTTGCCTCTAAACCAGCACTCCACAAATAAAAGAAATAACAAAAACTAAAAGGAATTAAGAAATAAACCCAAGTTACCTTAACAAATCCCAATGCATTTTGGCTATTCTCAGTCCAGGAAATGTAAATAACGCCCCCAGCAATCCACAACATACAGCTAAGAAAAATTTGAGTACTATTTTAGAAGCCAGACTCCTAAAAACCAATATTAGTAACCATATTAAAACACACTAATTATACTAACGACGAATTAAGTCCTTGTTTATTCATAAAAGTAGAAGCGCTTTGATTAAAACTATCATAAGCATTATCAAGTCCCAATTCTAAGGTATTTTCATCAACAATTAAAATCATCATCGATATAAGCAGATAAACGAAGCCAGTAACAATGCACGTTGACCGTTCACCCACAGATTCTTCTCCTTTGAAATATTGCACCGTTAAAGAAAGTAACAATTTTCTGCATTGGAATTAAGGAAAGTTTACGAAAGCATGATAATTAGAGTCGCAATAAACAAAGGATACAATGCAAATATTATTACAAGGGTACACCACATCATGCTTAAATTAACTTCGTTTTTCAGAGGGAATCGCGAATGATACAACTGTAAAAAATGGTATTTTATAAAATATTTCTAATATGTATTTCAAGTTTACCTCAGTTGCTATATAAACAAAAATAGCATACAAAGCAAAATCTAACAACCATTGATATTCAATGTAGTAACGTAAATGAATAACATCTACCGGTGAGACTTTAGCAGTGTCGAGTTGAATATCTAGATTTCTTGGCACGTGAAATGTATCTCCTTTTTGTTTTCCGTTCTCCTGCCCTCTTGAATTTTTCTTTGGTTTCCATTTTTCCTTTGGCACGTTCGCTAATTGTCTTAGTTCTGTATCCGTAGGATACAAATACCTTACAAGTCCCGTCGAACATAATAACCATCTCGAGAAAGAGTAATGTGGGCCAACTTTCTGAATTATGCTTATCATTACTAATGTAATTACTAATTGTACTCCCAGCAGTGCCTTAAAACAATATTTAAATTAGGGAACAAAACACTAGCTAATTAACCTTAAATTGTTACCATTTCGAATTGTGATGTATCACTGAACAACTCAAATAATCTTTAGCTCTAGTATTTTGTACAGCTTTCCATGTGCAAGTTTTATAAGTATATGAACCTATTTTTAGAAATATTGCTGGAACATGTAAAACTAACCCACTAAATTATTTATAGATTAACTAGTTTTTAGCATCTTTAATATTTTGTACTATGCACTGTTATTTAACACAATAAATTATGTTATTTAAAGTCTGTTAATATCTTTTTTCCCATGATATAATGGTGAAATAAAAAATTAGGTATCCAAGCTTGTATAAACAGTCAAAATGTAGAGTTAAAGTGAGGTTATATAAGTGGTATGTGGGAGATTTCCTTTATAAAAGTTTTAATACAGCATTCAACTAGGTTTATATTTAAACCTTTTAGTTTAAAGTAAAAAAAGCACATTCATATTTGTGTAGATTAGTTCATTAACATAAGCTGATTGTAAGTTTCAATTTCAATTATGCTGCAGTATTTGATAATTTTCCTTTAGCAATTTTGATTTAAAGGTAGTAATTTTCGTTGATGGAATTTAAAAGAGGGATATGCCTACATAGGTAGTACAAATATTACTTACATACTTTTTTGTAATTCCTTACATTATTTGTGTACAATAAAGCTCTAAGTTTAAATAAAACACAAACAGATTTGCATTTTGAAAATTTTTAGTTTTCATACTTACAAATTTATATCATTTTATCTGACAATAAACTTTAGTTACCTACCCACCTACCTACCAAATTTTCTCATTTGTGCATATTTTTAACTAAAGCTATTTAAATAGTTGCATAAAGTTGTCAAATTTCTAGAAATTGTTATTAACCAGTGTTGTAACAGGTACTTCTTTTTTGGTACCTAGGTAAAGGTACAGGTACACAGAGAAAAAATTACCTAGTTACAGGTACAGGTATACTTTTACAAAAATACCTAGGTAAAAATACAGTTACCGTAAAAATGTACCTAAATATTGTAGGTACAGGTTTAGGTACAACCGCACAAATAATTTTTTTGATCGATTGTGAAAATTGAAATATAAAAAATACTACCATTTTTTAAATAAAATAAAATTTTTTCTTAAACATACCTACATCATGCACATCATTTATATTATTTATTTTTCTTGAAGAACAATAGAGTTTCAAGAGCCTCATCATAAAGCCTATTTCGTTTGGAAGTTAAAATTAAATTTGTCCTCCTGTACTAAACAGTCTTTCAATAGGAGCTGATGAGAGTATGATTGTATTATTTATTATTTAAAAATTCTTAAAATGATTTCATAATTAAATAGGGATTTTAAATTTTTTGACTTATCTTCAAAGTACTTCACTATATTTTGATAATATTAATGGCATCATCATTCTCTTTCACTTTACCGTTAAATACGCTACACAAAATACCCAAATGACGCCAATAAAATTCGAACTATATGAATATATTGATATTCTCTTTATATCCACAATTATTGTTTAAATTTTTTTACGTAGTTTTACAGAGAAAATAGAATTTACGTTGTACCTTAAGTTTTTATGTTTTTTAGGTACAAGGTAACTCTAAAAAATACCTAGGTATAGGTAAAGGTAATTCTAAAAATATGGACCTTTTAGTATATGAAGGTACAAGAGAAGTACCTAGGTACTTGTACCTAGGTACATTTACCTAGGTACGTCTCAACACTGTTATTAACCCTTCAGTGGTGATGTACGGTCTCTCTCACCGATACGTTGCAACACCCTCCATAACTACTAAATGTGTGGTAATATTTACAACTCCCTCTATGTATCTTTCAGTCGTGTTCCGTTAAGTGCATAGGCGTAACGGTGTGTCATTAGGAGAATTTGCTTTGATTTTAAAATTAATTTCGGTGTAATACACCGAAGTCACAGTTAGTGTTATTAAATTGCAATTGAAATAAAAGTATAAAGATCTAAAAAACTGAGTAAGTATGACACAAAAATAATCATATCTTGCTTTGTTAGGTATTTTACCACAATCTAAAATTAATAAAAAGTAGTAATTATATAATTAACGTAACATTTCGGGAGTCAAAATCTGCTCCCATTTTCAAACTTATAAGTACTATAAAATTGAATTAAATGGTTAACAATCAGAACTTATCTTTACCATTTATTTTTGTTCTTGCAGTTATGTATTTTGTTTAATTTTTATAGTTTCTACAAAAAAAAAAATTAATATATGGGTTTGGGTCTGTTGGGTGTTGGAGACCGAAGTCACCACTCGTGTCCCATGGCATCACGTCACCACTGAAAGGTTAAAATGTCAAATTGACACCTACACAACCTCGAACTTCGGTAGAGCACTACGGCCCAGTATAGTTGATGGCAGTTGTCCCTTTTCCTTTTTGATTTCAAAAGCAATATTCTTTTTTCTCAAGTATTAAATTATTAAAATGAAGATCAAGCAAAAACCAGAGACAGAATAAATGTGCAAAAATTTATTTAATTAACAGTAATAGATAAATTACAACTTTATGAAGAAAACTGGTATATGATAGAGCCACAGTATAGATACTATATAGTATCTATACTGTTACCACTGTGTATCTATACTGAGGTAGAGCTTTTAAAAAGCAAAAACGAAAAATTTATAGTAAAAATAAAAAATCTGCACTGTAAAATGACAAATATCAATTTATGGCGTATGCAGTTTAGATCAGATTTTACTCAGTTTGTTGTTTTTTTAGTTTGGCTACGATTTTTAATTTGCTCAAAAAGAACCAAGAAGTTTGCAAGAAGCACATGTTAAAACGTGGTTAAGGCTGGCATTTACACCATGAAATATACCTCATTTTAAGCACATTTTGTTCCAGTTTTTTAGACTCATTTTTTAAGCAGGAACGGCAGAGCATTTTTTTTTTGTAATTATCCATGTCTTTTCTATCTATTGATAGAAAGTTTTTTTTTAATTTCTGAAAACCAACTTTATAGTATTAAAAAATCTAAAGCTCTATTTTACTTCAAAATTTTCAAATAGTTTTTACAAAAAGATTAATACCGAAAAAATCTCTCTATCAGTAGATAGATACAACCACTCTCTTTCAAACGCCACAAGAATTTTTTTTTCAAAATGCAAATTATGCCAGAAAAACTGGAAATAAAGTTCTAGAAAAATCGGTTTAGATTTCCAATTTATAATTTATCGTTAGGCAACACAAATAGCACAGTAACATTGAGTAAGTACTTATCGGCTTTACGGAAACTTGACAAGGAGATTACAATTTCAATACACAGAAAATCGTAATTTTGTTTTTGCCGTATCTTTTACAGTAATAACACAAATAACTATGTAAATATGCAAATTTTCAAATATGAATCTTATGCAATTCTTGACCTCTAACCTCAACTCGTTTTTGACGTTCTGCTGAAACGCGCCTTCTTATGACTTTTTGATTTTTTAAATAGTTATGCAACTTTAGATACGTCAAATAGAAATTGACTGTATGTAAATGCCAGCCTTAAAACAAAGAGCATAAAATGATATCCTTGTTAAAGTAGTTTGTACCCTTTAGGCATAGGCAACTTATTATACATTTCGTATATGTAAGTGATCTATATGGCAGGCGGTAAGTTCAAGTTTACGTCATTGTTTTGACAGTTGAAAAACAAAAAGCACTTCTTAGCACGTGACATTACCGGCATTAACAAATTATCAAAATATACAAGTTAAAATGGCTTTAAGAGCTATAAAATATGAAAATAAAACTTTGGAAATTCTAGATCAGCTCCTCTTACCTGCTACTTCAACATATATTCCAGTTAAAGGTGTCGAAGATGGTTGGCAAGTTATCAACAAAATGCAGGTAAATTGTAGATATAATATGTTGATGAACCCCTATTAATTTGTAGTATTTAGGTTCGTGGAGCCCCAGCAATTGCAATTGTTGGTTGTTTGAGTTTGGCAATTGAGCTGCATAGGGAGTCATTTGGTAATAAGAAAGTTTTACGTCAAGAAATTGAAGGAAAATTAAATTACTTGGTGTCATCTAGACCTACCGCAGTGAATATGAAGTTGGCAGCAGATGAGCTAATTACTTTGGCCAATCAATTATGTGAAGATGGATCAGTTAGTGCAGAGGATATGAAAACAACGTAAGCTTTATTAAACCTTTATTCTTATAGTGATGTAGTTGTATTGTATTGTATGGGATCAGTAACATATCGTACTGTATGTTTATTTGATAGGTTTATTTACTACTTACTTATCCCGAGCCTCTTCTACTTGTGGTGTCTAGGCGATGGTCTTTCTCCACCCTTTCCTGTCTTTCGCATCTAGTTTAGCTTAGTTCCAGTTAAGACCTTTTTTCTTTAGTGCACCAGAGATCATATTATTCCAAGTTTGTGTTGGCCATCCCTGCTTTCTGCTTTTTCCTGTTCCCATTTCCCAAATAATTTTCACCACTCTGTCATCACTCATTCTCGCTATATGTCCGAACCACCTCAGCTGTTGTGTCTCGATCTTGTCTAGTACACTTCTCAATTTTAGCCTACCTACTCTAGTCATAAATATTGTTACAAAACCTGA
The DNA here is from genome assembly GCA_963082815.1 of Melanotus villosus. Taxonomy (NCBI): domain Eukaryota; kingdom Metazoa; phylum Arthropoda; class Insecta; order Coleoptera; family Elateridae; genus Melanotus; species Melanotus villosus. The sequence goes on along the minus strand of OY720418.1, from coordinate 56,479,976 downwards.
TGCATTTGTTGCGAGGGAACTATTAATATTTTGACATGATGCAATATGCGGTTTGTGACTTAAAATTGGGGGCATATCGTAGAACAACAGGACACTTGCCGACGAGAGTTTCTGGAGAAAAACAGGTTGGAAAAATTAAAAAGACTACTCAATGGCATGCCTATGAAAAACATCGTCACATTCTTTATACAGATGAAAAGATTTTCACTGTGGAGGAACATTAATAAGCAGAATGATAGGATATATGCCAACAGCTCCCGAGAAGTGTCACAGGTGGTTAAAAAGGTTCAAAGAGGTCATCATCCGGCCTCGATCATGGTTTGGTGGGGAGTCTATTATGACGGTGTAGTGAAACTTTATTTTTGCGAAAAAGGGGAAGATCTCAGCTAACGTGTAACAAGAAACAGCCTTGTGGAAAATCTTTGAATGCAACAATACTCAAAAATCAGTGGTGGAGCTTTCAACAGGACTCTGTGCCAGGTCACAAAGCAAAAACTGGTTAAAAATAAACGTTCCAGATTTTATATGCGCTGAAGACTGGCCTTCGGCAAGTGCCGATCTTAATCCATTGGATTATAAGTTATGGTCAGTTTTGGAGGACATGGGTTTCCGCAATAGATGACTGGCCAAATAGATTAAAAACGTCTGGATGGCCATTTTGAATAATTTTTGGTTTTTGTAATCTGTCTGCCTTGTCTTTAATAAAAAAATTTAAATAAGCAAAATAATGCTTCATCGTTTCAATTTAAGAAGGCTCAAAGGGTGTAACAGTATTTATGGCTAGACTAGGTATTTCTAATTGTTTCACTCCTAAATCCTATCCATCCCCACCACACCCTCAATCTTTCTCAGCATTCTCATCGCGCAAGCTTCTATTTTTTTCTTAAGATGGTCCCTTATTACCCACAATTCACACCCATATTTCAGCATTGGTATTAGCACAGATTCGTAGATTCTCATTTTCTTCTTTTTGGGCACCTCTTTCCTGTTAAAAAATGGGTTTATATAATATTCTACAGTGTGTCTCACTTTAGACGGCACCACCCCAGTATTTTTTTTATACAACGTCACCGTTAAAGTCCGCATCATATGGGAAATTTTTTTATTATTTAGTTTACGCAAATTTAGATTTCATGAACAGTTTTTGCTTTGAAAATAATGCAAAATGACGTTGACGAGTTGTTTGTTTTTCAGTTTTCTACCCAAGGTAAGGTAACATACCCTAAAAGTACAATTTAGTGAGGGGTATAATCAGAAATTATTTTTTTTAAATCGATAATATACAGGGTGTTTCAAAACATGTGTCGGAAAATAAAGGGTGGGGTTTCTTGGCTAATTATAAGAAAGAAAGTTCCTATTAACATGGTTCCGCAAATGCACCTTTTTCGAGATACAGGGTGAAAAAAAATTAAATTTTTTTTGTTTTTTGACGATATCTCAGGAACCGTTTGGGATACAAAACTTAGCTTTTGTACACATCTTATCATTAATATTAGCTACTTTTTAAGCGCGTATTCAATTTTTTTCATGTGCCATTGACGAAGATTTTAGGGTTGTGTGAGGTTTTTTTGCCCCTAATTTCTATGACACTTGGGAAATTGGAATGCTGAAAGCACATTTTGAACCGCCAATGTTTTCTACACAAAAAAGGTACTCCTGGTCAAAAGCTCTAACGTGAACCGTTTTAGAGAAAAACGGCATTTTATGATGAAAAACATGAAAAAAAGCAGCAACATGTTTTGTTGTGATCGTGTTACTATTTTTTTTTCATGTTTTTCCTGTATCTCGAAAAAGGTGCGTTTGCGGAACCATGTTAATAGGAACTTTTTTTCTTATAATTAGCCAAGTAATCCCACCCTTTATTTTCCGACACATGTTTTGAAACACCCTGTATAAAAAAAATACTGGGGTGGCAGTGCCGTATCTAGGCAATTTTGCGCCCTGGGCAAACTTGATTCCTTGCGCCCCCCGTCACCCCGGATCTTAATTATTTCTTATCAAAAAATTTTTATTAGTAAGGATTGTAGGATTATCTGAAAAAACATGTAGGAAAAAATATTTATTTCATAAAAACATTTCATAACAAAAAATATATTCTATAAAATAAATAATAAAAGGAACAAAAACATAAAAAAATAATTCTTAAATTTATAACATGAAACATAAAGGTTGTGCATGCGAAAATCTGGCCACTGAAAATTGTAGATAAAATAAAAACAGCGTGGTTTGAGTTTAAACTATACTTTTATTACATAAAAATACAATAACCTTAAAATTTTAACTTAAACATTTCAATGGTCAGCTACTCCATACGCTATATTACGCACTTTCCTACGAACTTGATTCATCAACTTCTGCACAAGGCTGCTATCAGCTTTCTGAGCTGCCCAAGTCCATTGAGAGCGAAAATCTTCAACTGTAGATACCTCACCAGCTTTCGTATTTAGTATCCCTCTTATGATTGACCAGTATTGCTCTATTGGCCTTAGCTCTGGACAGTTAGGAGGATTGCACTCCTTCGGAACTACAACAACATTATTATCCCTGTGCCATTCTTTTACAGTTTTAGAGTAGTGGGTCGTAGCTAGGTCTGGCCAAAATATAGATTGAGTCTGGTGTTGTCTCAGGAAAGGCAAAAGTTGCTTTTGGAGGCACTTGGTGCGATAAATTTCTCGGTTGATGGTTCCAACGGAAATTAACGCTCTACTTTTGAATCCACAATTGCAGATTGCTTGCCAAACCTGAAACTGTTTTGCAAACTTGGACCTATTTTTTAGTTTACAGTTCTTCGGAGCTTCTTGTCAGTTTGGCGGTAGTATAAAAATCATGACCAGGAATTTCTGCAAAATCAGATTTGCAATAGGTTTCGTCGTCCATCACTACACAATCAAATTTAGTGAGCAACTCTTCGAAGAACTTTTGGGAACAACTTTTCTCACTGATATTTTGCTGGGCATTACGGTTAGGGATGACTTGAGCCTTAAAGTGTTCTAAACCTGCTCGCTTCTTTCCTTTTTGTATGTAGGAACTTGATTTTCCTACGTTTTTTGCTACATATCTAGTCGAAACTTTTCTTGCTTTCGCATTTGCAAAATTATTAATTATTTCGTCATAATTAATAGATTTTTTGTGATATCATGTCCTATAGACAAATATGGTTAAAGCAGTCAAACGTTCCTGCTATATCGATGACTGTAATTAGGTCTTAATCGCTTTTAATTTACTAAAACTTCTTTCGCAAGAAGCGGACGTAACTGAAAGCGTCAACACTATCCGCAGCGCTATTTCAATATTAATTTGAATAGGATGCAGAGAGACCACATTCGTGAATTAAATTTAATATTGTGAGCATATTGCCATTTTGTATATCTGGCCGTATAGAGCATATTTTAAATTTCAAGCTTTCTATTTCCAGCACAATTTCGTTAGTATCGATGTCTTCCTTTTATTTCAGTGCTAAATCGGGAGCACATTTTTTTGAAATAGTCAACAGACTTCTCAAAAAGATAACTACCCATCAAAAAAACTAAAATTTGATGCTACTTCTGATAACGTAACAAACCTCCAATTTAATTGGGAAATTACGGCATCAAGAATGTTATTGAGTTGGATTTTGAAGGTTTCCGCACCAAAAAATTGACTAGCTTCATCTTCGGCCGTCTCGTCAAACATTCTTTTCACTTTTCTTTTCCCTGTCCACCAAAGCGAACCGCAATGTCAGCGAACAACGCGGGTAAACCCGAAACCTTTGCTTTGTGCTCAGTTTGACTCTTTTAGTCGCAGAGGAGAAAGTCTGAATTTGCGCCCCCTCTGAGTTTGCGCCCTGGGCAGGTGCCTCTATGGCCCTGCCCTAGATACGGCACTGTGGGGTGGTGCCGTCTAAAGTGAGACACACTGTATATAAAGTTGCTATCTTATTGATTCTGTGTGCTATTCTCTGTCTAACTTTCCAGATTGGTCCACTATCGCCCCTAGGGTTATTTCAAATGTTGTTTTCCGTCAATTTTCTGATCCTGGACTTCGATTTCAGCCTGTTCTGGTACTTCTGTGACTGTTATTATTTCTGTCTTTGTTATATTTATTTTTAAGTTGTATTCTTCTAATGCCTCCTTCCATCTGTGGATTCGTTGTTGCAGTTCACTCTTGTTTGCAAATAATAGATCATCGGCGTACATGAGTTCATTCATTCTAATTGGTCTTAGTGTGTAGTATCCTAGGTGTTACCCTTACTGTATGTTAATTCACTTTCTTTGAAATGTTTCCTCACTTTTGGTTTCTATTGCACTTGCTTGCCTTCCTGCAGCTTCCAAAAACCTTGCGGCCTCATCTACTTTCTCCAGCGTTAGAAGTTCCTTCACTAGCAATTGTCGCCGTAACTTCCCTGATACACACTTTTCTATAACTTGGTCAACAATTTGATCGTCTTCGGTATTTTTGAAGTTGCAGTTTTTGCTTGCTGTTTTAATCTAACTAGGAACCTGTCATATGTTTCTCCTTGTTCTTGTGTTATTGTTAAAGTGTTTCTCCTTTCTTTAATAAAACGTAACTCTGCAACAGGTTAAGGGCCCAGGGCACGTAAGTTACACTGAGTTGATGTAAAAAAATGGCTGCAGCAACTGAATTTAAAGTAAATTTGGATAAACTTGAAGGTCCTAATGATTGGGCTAAGTGGAAATGGCACATGCATATGGTATTACGTGCATATGGATTAGAAACAATCGTTGATGGCAACCGTGCTAAAGAAGAATTGACCACTGAATCGACAAACGAACAAAAGGCGTCGTTCAGTACGTGGCAACGAGATGATGCAAAAGCGTCGAGTTTAATTGTAAGTGCGTTAAGTAATCCGGTCGCCGAACTTGTGTTAACGTGTAGCAACGCGAAGGACTTGTGGGACAAATTGTGTGCACGATTTGAACGCAGTAGTACTCAACGGCTGAATATGCTAATCGAGTCATTCTTTCGTGTTAAACGGGATGAAAAAGAAGACATCAATGCGCATGTAGCAAGACTGCAAAAATTATTCGTAGATTTAAATGATGAATTAACGAAACATAACGAAAACACGTTATCCGAACGTATGTTAAGTGGCAGAATTTTGTCTACGCTAAGCAAAGAGTATGATAATTTTAAAGATTTGTGGGATACAATTCCAACGAAAGAACAAACGCTAAATTTATTGATACAGAAGTTATGCGCAATAGAACTAAGAGAACTGCAAAGTAACAAGACTGTATCTGAAGCAAAAGCCTTTGTTGGACAAGGTGAAAGTAATAAGAAGAGCACACCTAAGTACAAAAAAGGAAAATTTAGGAAAAACGATATTAGCCGTGCAAAGAAAAGATTTCCATGCAATAAGTGTAACCAACTCGGCCATTGGGCAGCAGAGTGTCCGGAGAAGAAAACAGACAGCAGTAGCAGTAAACCAGCAGGTAACAGTACTTTCCTGGCACATGCCATGGGAGTATCAATGCAAAAAACTGTAAGTGCAGATAGATGGTATTGTGATAGCGGTGCTTCAAACCATATTACATCAAATAAACAGTATTTTAGCTCCTACAGTAAATTTTCTACTCCAGAAATAATTTTCTTGGGAAAACAAAATATGTTTATGAAAGCACATGGACAAGGAACAGTTAAAATTCAGGTACGTCGTAATAATGCTTGGTATGATTGTACTATGAAAGATGTCTTATATGTGCCTGATGCAAGTGCGCATCTATTTTTCTGTAAAAGTAGCCGCAGAGAATGGTTTCAGCACAACGCTGGATGACAGAAGTGTGTCTGTTTATGAGAAAAATACAGGCAAGCCTGTAATAACTGGTTTTATTAGTAATGGGCTATATGTTTTGAATATACGAGCTGTAAAGTCAGAGCAAGATGTACAAGTGAGTTTAGTTACCCCTTCAGATACGCTGCAAGTATACCATGAACGCTTTGCACATCAGAACAAACAGCATGTAAAAAACGTATTGAAGAAAATGGGAATTGATGTATCAATAGTAATTTGTAATACAAGTGTTGAAAGCTTGCGTTTGCCACACGAATGTGAAGTTTGCAGCACGAACGCTAGTGAGTGCTGCAGTCACATGAGTGTGGCAAATACAAGCTTTCAACACATGTATTACACACTATTTTTTCTACAACCACAAAAAATTTAAATATTTCTGCAAAATCAAATCTGACATTCATCAAATGTCATTTATGACATTTTGATTTGCGTGCGGAAAGTAAACAAATTAGCGTGTGGAAAGTTTACTTTCCGCACGCAAATCAAAATTTGAGTGTGGAAAGTTTACTTTCCGCACGCAAATCCAGATTACTCCAGATTTGCGTGCGGAAAGTAAACTTTCCGCACGCTAATTTTCACTTGTTCGGCAAACACTCATTTTCAATACTCGTATCTATGGAGACGAAGTCTGAAAATCTCACTTTCCATGGTGGTTGTAGAAAAAAGGTAATGAACAATTCTGCGATGGATGTGCTATAGGCAAAATGCATCGACTACCATTCAAACAGCGAATGAATAGACCAACAAAAGTCGGCGAATTAATTCATGCAGATGTAAATGGACCTATGAGTACTCAATCTCTGGGTGGTGCAAAATATTATGTTTGTTTTAAAGATGATTATAGTAAATATAGAAAATTATATTTTCTAAAACATAAAAGTGAGGTATATGAAGTACTTGAACAATTCTTGAATGAAACAACTACTTTAGGACATGTTGTAAAGACCTTCCGATGCGATGGTGGTAAAGAATTTGATAATAAAAATGTTGCAAAAATATTAGCAGTAAGAGGTATCGAGTATAACATTACTCCACCTTACACGCCTGAACAGAATGGAGCTGCAGAGCGTGAAAACCGCACTATTGTTGAAGCAGCACGTTCAATGTTGAATCCAAGTGGACTTCCACTAGGACTTTGGGCTGAAGCTTGCAACACCGCGTCTTACCTATTAAATCGTACAGGAAAATCAGCAGAAAACGGTAAAGCACCGTATGAATTGTGGTATGGACGAGAACTAGGCATTTTAGATCACTTGCGAATATTTGGTACTCATTGTTATGTACACATTAGTAAACAGTTTCGTTCAAAGTTTGACAATAAAGCTGTTTTTGGACATCTGGTTGGATATGTAAACGACAAAGATGGCTACCGAATTTGGATTCCTTCTCAAAGAAAAGTTGTCTTAAGCCATGATGTAAGATTTAAATCAGAAGTAGTATGCAATCTGCGCAACGACGTTGCATTACCTGAAGACTGTAAAAAAGAAAAGATGCAGCAAACTGAAACTACAATAATTGAAAATAAACAGGAAAATGTCAACAAGTTAACGGAAGAATGTCAAGAAAAACAAGACGACAGTGAACGTAAAGAATTCGGCAATGAAGACACAGAAACTGAAAATGCAGTGTCTACTTCCGGAGGAAGACAAAACCTAGAAGATGTACCAATTCGCACAAGTAAACGTGAAAAGAAGAAACCAACATGGATGAAGAATAATGAATATTTATACATGGCTGAAATTCAAAATGAAAAATGCTCCGATCCAAGTTCGTATAATGAAGCCATACATTCAAAGCAGCGAGAAAAATGGCTCAAGGCTATGCAAGAAGAATTGGATTCGTTGAAAGAAAATGAAACTTGGGAACTAGTTGAACGTCCAACTAATGAGAAAGTTTTACAAAACCGTTGGGTCTTGCGCATGAAGACTTCATGTGATGGAACACCTCGTTTCAAAGCTAGATTGGTTGCTAAAGGGTATGCGCAACAACAAGGTGTTGACTATTATGAAACATTCAGTCCTGTAGCGCGCTACGACACCATTCGAATGCTGATTGCACTGGCTGCCTCAAAGCAGATGAAACTTAAACAATTTGATGTAAAAACAGCATTTCTAAATGGATCACTGGAGGAAAAAGTGTATTTAGAACAACCAGAAGGTTTTGCAGATGATACGTCACGAGTGTGTCGCTTAAAACGAAGTCTGTACGGCTTGAAGCAGGCGCCACGGTGCTGGAACAAGAGATTCATGCAGTTTATGAAAAAAACGAGACTTGAGAATAGTACAGCTGATCCATGTCTGTTTTATCGAAAACAGAAGAATAGTGCACTTTATGTTGCGATTTATGTTGATGATGGCTTAATAGTTGGTGACAATGAAGAAGAAATTGAAGCCTTTATGGAAGAATTGCAGCAAGAATTTAAGATTACCACAGGATCACTAGAAAATTTCCTGGGAATGAATATAAATTGCAAGAAAGATGGATCGATTCATGTCAGTCAAGAAGAATATATAAAGAAAATATTAGAACAATTTCATATGACTGATGCAAACTCAGTAACAACCCCCATTAGTCGTGAGGAAAATGATGTTGCTGAAGAAATTACGACAAAGATTCCTTATCGTAACGCAGTGGGATGTCTCATGTATTTAGCAATGGCAACACGTCCCGATATAGCGTTCCCTGTGAACAAGGCAGCTCGAGCAATGGAGAAACCAACTACATGGGACTGGAATAATGTCAAACGTATTTTTAGGTACCTACGAGGGACAGCAAATCACGGTATCACTTACGCAAAAGGATTTACTGAACTGAAGATCTTTAGTGACGCTGATTTTGCTGGCGATAAAGTTACAAGACGTTCGACCACTGGTGTAATTGCTACATTTGCGGGAGGTGCAATATCCTGGACAAGTCAACTTCAAAAGGTTGTGGCACTTTCTACCACTGAAGCCGAGATAATTGCTGCAAGTGAAGGAGCAAAGGAATTGGTTTGGCTCAAAAGACTTTTATCAGAACTGATAAAATTTAATTCACTGCCGATTCTGTATGTCGATAATGCAAGCGCAGTGAAATTAGCAAAAAATCCAGAATTCCACAAGAGGTCGAAGCATATCGAAGTGCGATATTTTTATGTTCGTGAACGATTTCTTAACGATGAGCTTAGACTGGAACATATTAGTGGAAAAGATCAGTTAGCCGATTTATTAACGAAGTCTTTGGAGCGTGTTAGGTTTGAATTGTTGCGTAAGAAGTTTGGCGTACAAAGTAAAAACTCCGTGTAAGTTTTGTAGTGTTTTGGAGGAAGTGTTAGAATAAGAAAGAAAACACTCCAGCTTTATATGTACGTCATCTATCTAGATTCTAGTATTGGTTACTAAGCAAAAATGTAGTTATGTACAGATATGTCAAATGTGCAGTTTTTGTAAAAACGTAATAAATAATTATGTTCATGTACCGTTCATGTTAAAGTGTTTCTCCTTTCTTTAATAAAACGTAACTCTGCAACAGTTATGGATCTAAAAACATGCCTTTCATAAGTAAAATTTACCTTTGGAGCAAAATGTGCCTTTATAACTTTTTTTGCTGCTTCGTATACAATGTATCAAAAATTTCTTGAACATCTGTTCCTGCTCTATACAGCAACATTGCTGTTTTCCTTTTACGGTCGTTGATACCTTGGCTTTCCACATAGGTATAGTTCGAATCTCCTTATCCGTCTTTTCCATCGGGGCCCTAATGCTGTTGGGTCCAAGTTCTTGTCGAACCGCTCGACGTCTTTTTCCATTTTCCTATCTTCGAATTTAATCACTGTTCTGGATTTTATTGCTTTACCGAATTTAATCACTTAAGTCGAATTTAATATTTCGTACTCATCGCCACTTTGTTGTATATCCATATATCCTATATAAAATATACATTTTAATTTTACTAAACTTTATTTACTCCGCCATTCCACATTCCACCCCTCGTCTCTCAATAGTGTCTCCACTCCTCCCCCCTCCCGTAGTGGTTCTTATACCTATACACAACAGTGTCCTCGAACTAAGCGTTTTGGTATCCAACCGTTATCTTCTTACCCTTGTTTCTTTCTTCGTTCACTATTACTCCGATTTTTTGTTGAATTTCCAGTTCATTCTTAGAGAATCCATTATCAATAGAGATTTTCTCGCTTAAACTTTTGAGTTTTTTGTTATTTTTAAGTATCTCTTGTTTTTCTTCAAAACTGTCTAATTCGATCTTGCATATTTTTGGGTCTAATTTTACGATGTCTCTAATCTTTGGCTCTACTTGCATATTTTGCTTTATAAGATTCTCAATTCCCAACTTCAGTTCAGTATTTATTACTTACAGATTTATATCGTTTATCGAAGAAATGCTAGAGAAAGATATTGCAGATAACAAAGCAATTGGTGAGAATGGAGCTAAAACTATTTTACATGGATTGCCAGGCGATGTTATGGTTAGAATGCTTACACATTGTAATACGGGTTCGTTAGCCACGGCTGGATATGGCACTGCTCTCGGTGTCATACGTTCTTTGAATGCAGCAAAGCGATTAGGTAATAAAGTGAATTTTGTATTTTGATAAAACAATTACGTTTAATATGGACTAATTTTAGAGCAGGTGTATTGTACCGAAACAAGACCTTATAACCAAGGGGCGCGTTTAACAGCATATGAACTTGTTCATGATAAAATTCCAGCAACACTTATTGTAGATAGTATGGTTGCTGCTTTAATGAAGACTAGAAATATTTCTGCTGTTGTAGTAGGAGCTGATAGGGTAAGATTAGATTTTTAATTATTTTTCTAGAAGCTTTACAAAGCGTTGCTGATCTTCTTTTCATATGTCTGTGGTGTGCATGTCAAGTAGCCTACAGACATAATTATTAAAATCACCATTGCTTTTATGCTTTTTGTTATTATTTTCTAAACAACGTGACATAATAAAAACAGTTTCGTAAGGAGGTTACTTATTGAAAATTTTATTTGAATTGAATGCATAAGAAAATTGATAGATTGGAAAATGTCTAAATTGTAATTCCAGGTTGCAGCAAATGGTGATACAGCGAACAAAATTGGAACATACCAGATTGCTATTTTAGCGAAACACCACAAGGTACCATTTTACATTGCCGCACCTTTTACATCCATCGATGCTAAAATTGCAAGCGGAGACAGCATTGTAATTGAAGAACGATCTGATAAAGAAATGACCCATATTGGTGGGCAACAAATTGCAGCAAATGGTATGACATTCTTACACAAATCAATAAAAACTTAACAGAATTTTTTTAGGAATATCCTGTTGGAATCCAGCATTTGATGTAACTCCTGCATCGCTTATAACTGGAATCATAACAGAACAGGGGGTATTTGAACCACATGAATTGATGAAAAAGCTAAGCAACGCCTAAGAATTTCAGGTGCATATTTTTGATAATGTATTATTATTGGGAATAAATCTTTTTAAAAAAGTCTGACGTAAAAGGGTTTTGGAAGAGTTTTGTGTGCCATTTATATTTAGCGTTGAATATATTGTATATTATACAATTTTTTATTGTAACTTTATAAACAGCAGTATTTTATTTCATAACCTTCCTGAAGTTCCTGTGATTCAAATACAAAAGAACCATACAATTTTTGGGTTCTGCTAATGGTTCAGGTTTGTTTTTTTTTATGAAGATTTTAAATGTCATGGTTAAATTTAATAAAAGCAGAAGTAAACATGGACGAATAAAATTAATTCGGAAACTGAAGTTTAAGATTGTGCAATTTATGTATTTGCTAAAATGATTGCTCCCACAATTCTTCAGATCGAAACACTTAATTGGTATACATTTTTTGTATTTTTCTCCAGCTAAACTTTGGATTTCTTTAGTCATAAAGTACGTTATTGTTCTTGAATGTTTTATATTTGTGTTATAATACACTTGCCAAGTGAACTGATTATAATTTTTGCTCTTGCCAAGTTTTGCCGATGTTATTCAAAAATATAAATTTACAAAATGTAGGAAACGTTCAGAAAGAAATAAATGAATTTTTAAGTTTAATTGTAATTAGTTTTTTAATAGAGTTCAGCAAAATTTGAGGTAATTTAAGGAATTTAATGTTGATCATTTTAGTGTAGAAGGCTAAGCTAACTGGCTTACCATTGAAGTTTTGTACATAGATAGTAAAACATGGTAAGTTGTTTTAATTATACAAAATGTCTTGATAAAGTTTTAAGCTGTGCATAGGTTTCTGTTCAAAGTAACGCCTTCTTTTTATATGTCGACTCCATACATACAAATGTGTTCATAGTTTCTCTGTCAGTGTTTTCCTTTTATCACCATTTCTGTTAAGACTGTTACATCTTTGTTCAATTTGTAGTGCTATACCGGGTGTCAATGAAACCTGGGGCACCCCATTTTTAAAATTATATTTTAAGATATCAAAATGTAATTTGGTATATGTAATATATTCTTTAAATGGCATTTTTTGACATAGAACACACATTTCTGTCACTTCCGGTTTCGCCGGAATTACCCTCAATTTTGTTATTTTAAATGGAACACCCTGTATATTTATACATTTTTGGAATTTCCGTTTCATTCATATGTCTGGATTTAAATGTCGAAAATACGTTTTTTTTTGAACGGAGAGTTATTCCAAATTAAATTTTCATATTAATCACGCGTTTATTGGTATCAATAAAATCCTTGAAAAACGCTCGTTTTTAATATTTAATATCCTAGTGTCCCACAGTCCCACCCTAGTGCCATTTGAAAAAATAGAGTTATTCTCGAAAAAGCATTTTTGCCAACTTTAGGTCATTCTAAATATTCTAATACAGCAACTAAAATAGTTAAGTTCTAAACCAATTTGTCTCGAGTGTTGGGGCGGGCACCTTGACTTTAATTTTGCGTAAAAGTCATGGCACTCTACATTAATTTCTGCAAAAATTTACTTAGTTATCAAAATGTTTCGAACTTGATACTAGCACAGTATACTAATAGTATACTGTGATACTAGCATACGTAAAATTGAATGTAGATTCCAAAAATGTATAAATATACAGGGTGTTCCTACAAAATAACAAAGTTGATGTCAATTCCGGCCAAACCGGAAGTGACAGAAACTTGTTTCCTATGTCAATAAATGCCATTTAAAGAGTATGTTACATATACCAAATTTCATTTTGATATCTTAAAAATTAAAAAATTTATGGGGATGCCCCAGGTTTCATTAACACCCGGTATAACATCTAAACTAAAGAATATCTAGGTGCAAGTTGTTTATTAAGTACATTGAAAATCTTGAGTCTTATTACTTATTAGGCAGACCTTCAGCATTCTACATAACAATCTTCATAGTGCGTTTCCTTTGCTCTTTTTGTCTGCTGTTCAGCTGATTTCTATGAGCATTTTAGTAATAATGGCATGTAACAAGTTATGGGTGATTGTCCCATCATTTCAGTCCCTCCACTGAAGGATCTGAATGATTTTCTGTGTAGGCTATGGATTTCATGAATCAATCTACTGCTATTGGCTCTTGGCTCTATCATTCTCTCTGCTACTAGAGCCTTCATTTGCTTTCGGGACCATTGACCGGTTCTACCTATAATCTACGGTAGAGGCCCTTACAGATTGATATTAATAGGAGCCAGCAAAAGTCTGTTTTTTTTTATGGGTTGTTACTCATCTTCCTAATCCTGTCTCAAAATGGCTTGGAACAGGCTTTAACACGTGCCTTTTTATTTATAAAACTTTAAGATAAATTCCATTGTTTTAAATCAGTATCATAAGTAAATAAATGAATCGTCATTTAAGGTTTATAATTTAAAGCTTTGATTACCTTGTTTTAAAAAATATGAATATTGTAACTTTTTCAAAAAAAAAAAAATTATTAACAAACAAAAATTTAATTTTTTACTAATGTTCCGAAACACTTTTGAGAACTTCTTTAATATAGTGTTTGATTATAGCTGAAGCTTTATTCTTCAGTTCTATTTATTTTATTTGTATTCAGTGTTACCTACTTCCTAAAAGGCTGGTCACTAAGGAAGGAAAAGAGCAAACCCCCCTACAATAAGTATACAAAAAGCAGACAAACCAGCCAAAATATCCCCTAATAATTATATAAACTTAACACAGCAACCATAAACGTTAAATCTTAAATCATTATTATTCAAATAGATAACGATAGAATTGGAGGAAGCACTCCAAGAAATTTATTTATTTATTTAGCGTATGGGATTTGTAGCCAGGAGATCATGTTAGTTATAGTTTGGCTGCCAGTAGTGCTAGTTTTTTAGCGCTATCTAAGGTCCATGTGTAGCCTAGCTTTGTTACGGATGCGAACTAGCTTTGCACTGTGTGTGGGGCTGTGGGTGTGTGGGTGTGTGTGTGTGTGTGTGTGTGTGTATGTGTGTGTGTGTGTGTGTGTGTGTTATCTTGTTACTCTACCTCTTAGGCCTGTAATCGGAAGAGAGCGTCGTTAATTAGGTGCCCAACGAGCCAACGACGAATGGTCACCAGGGCTCGATACCGATCTCCCCTTGCACCCAGCGAAATTCGAATCGGGGACTAGCCTGACGCTCTTACCACTGCGCCACCCCTGGGTATTATTACTCCAAGAAATGAAACGGGACTATCAAAAACATAGACGCCGAGTGGCGAGTTTTCAAGATTCTTATGGGGGCACGGCTAAATAACATTCTTTCTTTTAGATTGATATAACGTTAGTCTAGCAAAACAGTTATTTAACTTTTGGAGGCACTTTAATATGCAAACGGGTAACCATAATTATGTAATAGCTCCTGCTTCAGTTACGAAATTTTGCTATTTGTCTTATAGGGACACGGGACACTGCCCCAATCTTCTAATCGGCGGTGCGAAGTAGCAGCACTTAGGCCCTAGGACCATTGTGCATCCGCCGTAAATTAAGGGATGCCTTCATACAGACCGGCATCTAGTCCAAAAGCTAAGATCTTGACGATCTTGTCCATAGAGGCGCTCCGTGTATCATCGGGCTCTAGTAGACCGGTACTAAATAGGTGATGCCTCAGACGGCTTCATACGCTTCGTTGCAGAATCTGCAACTTGGATCTCCAAAGAGGCCCATCAGATGCAGATGTCTTTTAAAGGGGCCGTGACCCGTAAGGAGACCTGTCATTATCCTGAGATGCTTCCTACTGAACCTAAGAAGCTGTTTGAACCTAGCTAGTGCTTTTTCGATCTTAAAAACAATGGGGCGAAGTGCCGTCTCTACGAATTTGCCTGCTTGATAGGCGTATTGATGCGGGTGCAAGGGATTGGTGATACGGGCGTTATCTTAAATGTACCTCTCAACCAAACGTTCTAACGTTTTGAGCAGGAAGGAAGTCGGACTGATAGGTCTGAAATTTTTGGGGCGGTATCGCGCATTACACATCCCGTCTTTGGATTGAAGCTAACCTTGACCTTCCTTAGGGGTACAGGAATGTACATACCTCATGGCCAGGTAGGCCCGAAGGGGCGCTTAAGCGTCTCCAGCCCCTCCCGAAGGAAGGCAGGGAAAACACTGACGCGATAGTGTGACCACTTTGGAAGCTGTTTTCCAGTTAGTAGTAGAGAACGCGAATGGGAATGGCCGTTGTGGGGTAGCTAGTACACCTGTTTCACTATCTTTTACCAAACTTTCCGGTCCTTTGCTTTTTCCCAACTGTTATTTACCTTTAGGGATTTTAAATATTGTAGAGTGTCATGTTCCCTTCGTAGTTTTGGCCTTCCTCTTCTTCTGCATGTTTGTGGATTCCATTTCGATATAATTTTTGCTGCTCTGTTGTTTTCCGTCCGTTGCAAATGTCCTCACCACCGCAATCTTAACCCTTTAATAACTTTCACTATATCTTCACCTTGCATATATCTAAGTAATTCAAAGTTCATTAATGGCCTCCACTCGTCTCCTTCGTGTATCCTTCCCATTATGTTGCGTAGAATTCTTCTTTCGCATACTCTTAATTTTTCAGAGTTTACTGAAATTAGGGTCCATGTTTCCGATGCGTATACAATTGTTGGACGGATAATTGTTTTATACAGTGTGTCCCCGGATGGAGTTGACAATAGGTATGATTTACCAAAAATTTTCGAATTGGATTTACATATTTTGGGATTAATTCCTGCTCGGTCTGAAACTTATTTTTAGTTCACTTTCGATTTTTTTAAATCAAGTAAGCCTTTACAGTTGAGCAAAAACTCTTTTCGTTTCAGGTAAAGTACCTTTTCCCTTCACAGTACGCGAATGTGTTACTAAGAAAAGTTGTTCAGAATGAAAAGTTATGGTGTTATGCAAATTTTCAGAACGATCGGACTACTTCGATAAAATTCATTATTAGTCAATTTCGTTTCAGGTAAAGTACTGTTTCCGTTCACAGTACGCCAATGTGTTGCTAAGAAAAGTTGTTCAGAATGAAAAGTTATGGCGTTATGCAAATTTTCAGAACGATCGGCCTACTTTGATAATAGAAATTGACAATAGGAGAAGAATCTTTATTATTAATTTTACGACGATAAGTCATTCTTTATTAAAAATTCTGAAAATTTGCATAACACCATAGCTTTTCATTCTGAACAACTTTTCTTAGTAACACATTGGCGTACTGTGAACGGAAACAGTACTTTACCTGAAACGAAATTTACTAATAATGAATTTTATCAAAGTAGGCCGATCGTTCTGAAAATTTGCATAACGCCATAGCTTTTCATTCTGAACAACTTTTCTTAGCAACACATTGGCGTACTGTGAACGGAAACAGTACTTTACCTGAAACGAAATTTACTAATAATGAATTTTATCAAAGTAGGCCGATCGTTCTGAAAATTTGCATAACGCCATAGCTTTTCATTCTGAACAACTTTTCTTAGTAACATATTGGCGTACTGTGAATGGAAAAGGTACTTTACCTGAAACGAAAAGAGTTTTTGCTCAACTGTAAAGGCCTACTTGATTTAAAAAAATCGAAAGTGAACTAAAAATAAGTTTCCGACCGAGCAGGGATTAATCCCAAAATATGAAAATCCAATTCAAAAATTTTTGGTCCATCATACCTATTGTCAACTCCATCCGGGGACACACTGTATATTTTTAGTTTTCATAGCGTAATAACTTCTGTATCCTGTGTTAATTCTTTTTTAATTTCCTCCTCCATATTATTGTCTCTTTGTAGTACAGATCCCAAATAATTGAAGCTATTTACCTCCTCAAAGTGGTATTCCCCAATTTGTATTTCTTTTTTATTTTGTGAATTTTTTTTTCTTGTGAATTTCATGTACTTCGTCTTATCTTGATTTATAGTCAATCCAAAAGTCTTCGCCCTTCTTTCGAAATCTGTAAAGGCTAATATCAGATCGTGTAGTGATCTGCTTGTTAAAGCCACATCATCGGCATATGCTATCAACTGTACACTTTTGGTATTTATCCAACTCTGTATATCTATTTTCCTTACAATCATTTCCAAGACCATAGCTTTAAGTAATTCTACCCTGTTCACCTTATCAAAGGCGTTCCGAAAATCTAAGAACAGGTTATGGATTTCGAAATCATACTCACATGCTTTTTCCGCTATTTGACGCATTATACAAATGGCGTCTACTGTTCCTTTATTCCGCCGAAAACCGTGCTGATATTCCCCCATAAGTGGTAGTGATTCCAACAGTTTTTAAAGCCTATTAACTATTACACAACTTAATATTTTATATGTCACATTTAAAAGCGTTATTCCCCGGTAATTTTTACACATATTCTTGTCACCACTTTTATACAGCGCAGCGGGACAATAATTCCATGCGCCCAATCTTTTGGGATTCTTTCTTCATGCCAACATTTTTTTATCAATTGATATATGTCAGTTTCAAGTATTTTACCACCAGCTTTGATCATTTCAGCCATGATTCCATCGGGACCGGCTGCTTTATTACTTTTCATCTTATTGATTATTTCTTGTATTTCTTCTTGATCTGGATCTTTGATTATTTCATCCGGCCCTTCTATAAGTTTCTCTTCTTCTTCATTTTCATTTAAAGCTGCTTGACCTTCATCCAGTAGCTCTGAGAAATGATCTTTCCAGAGTTCAAGTTGTTGTTTCTTATCATATACTCTTTCGCCGTTATTATTCTTAGTTACACTTGCCGTTATTCTATTTCTTTTCTTCTGTGATTTTCTATAACTTCTATCTTTTTATCTAGCCACTCCCGTTTCTTTCGTCTGCATAGTTTAGTAGTTATTTTTCTGGCCTTCACATAATTATCATAACTAAACTCATCACCCTTATGTAACCATATATTCCTTAAATCTCTCTTATTTTCTACTGCTTGACGGCATTCTTCGTCGAACCAGTCATTTTTGCTTTTGCTTACTGGCTGCAAAGCTTTCTCGGCAGCTATATTAATAGCTTTCTTTATTACATTCCACTCGCCCTCTAGATCCTGGTAGGTTACTGTTTCCTCTAACTCTTTCTTTATGGTTTGGCTGTATAATTTTGATGTATTTTCATTTAGTAGCGCTTCTCTATTCCACTTCTTTGTGCTTTCCTTAGATTTTCCGTATATTGCACTTCCAAGAGATCTCCCTTAAACACATTATGGGGACATGGGCTTCGGAGTTGGCCTATGATCAGAAATAAGAAGAACAGGCGAAAGAATAGAAGAAAGGAAAAGTGGAATTTTCTTTTACCATTTCGGAACGAGAAAAGGACAAGCTGGAATTCAGTTGGGACTGCATTAGATTACAAAAGCAAAAGGTCGGACACTTTGAAAAATACAAGGGGGCGCCTTTACCCAGTGGCGTATTTAAGTTTTGTTTCTGGGGGGGGGGGGGTCCAACTGGATATTGAGATAGGTAGATGGGTATCTACGCGAGTTCTGTGAAGTTTATAGATAAGTTTTATTTGAATGAAGTGCAACAGGTAAAATTTTCGTATATAGGAGTATAATTATTATTTATTATGCATATTATGACCTAAATTTTATTAAATACCATAAACTTAGGTTTTAGGGGGGACGTTATTAAACGGTATTTATTTATAAAAAAATTTCAGTTGGGTCTCTGGGGTGGATCTGGACCCCCACCATAAATACACCACTGACCACTGCCTTTGCCCTATAACGTAATGCAGAATAGGGGCTTATTATTATTGTTATGTATTCAGTTTAAAGTTTACTGCACTGATTGTTAAACTAACTTAGCTGATCTGACTAAAATTTTCACACCACTCCTGGGATTTGAGCCTGTACATAGCAGACGCTTGTGGGCCACTAAGGTTCTTTTCCTATTTATTTATTTCATTTATAATGGTTTGATTAATATAATTAATATATGGCTCTGCAATGACTTTGTAAAGGGTTTAAATCTCTTCATGGTGTGAAAATTTTCCCGAGTTATTAAGATTTGAACCATATCAATTAAAGTAGTTAAATTTGGCCATCGAGCTTGTATTAAACAAAATATCAAATATATTAAAAATAAACTAGAACAAGTGAAGTCGAGGGCTTGCCTTGCAACCAGATCACACATGTTCATAGATATCTCAATGGTGGTTCTGAAAGTTTCCACGAGCCATTGATGTTAATTAGAAGGGCTGTATGACTGTAGCAATTAATATCAATAAAAAACAAGAACAATAGCGACTTAGGAGGTCTTAACCCTCCATGTTGCTGGCCACACTTTCTCGCGAAGTGTAAGTGCCGTTACCATTTTTAAAAACAATAATAATGGGACTTCAGTTGGATTCCAGTGTAGTGAATGAACTTGAAAATTTGTCAAAATGCCTAAAATATCAATTTCGCCAGCAACAATCGGTTACGGCAATAAATATGTAGAAATAAAATCAAAATTAGTTTAAAAAAAATATAGAAAAGGTAGATAGCTGTAACGATTTCCAGAGCAAGTTTAAAAATAAATGTTTTAAGGTGACTAATTGTAATTTTTGTTATGTCTTGAAGAGTTCACTAACAACTAGGTTTTGTCAGTCTCGTGTGTAGTAAAACTGTGAAAGTAGGAAAGTTCTGAAATACTGACGATCTGCTTTTTTTACAGGCTAATAATCTAGGACTGGTGCATCTTGTATTTTAGAAAAGCATTAAAAGAAATGGTAGTCCCAACACAAGTGGCTTGTAGAAGCAGTTACTTCCGTTCGTTGAAAGAAATTAATTTTAGCCCGACGCGCCAGTCTTAAACGTGGTGCCTCCGTGAATAGACCGGCAGCAACGAATCTAAAGCCGGCTGTTGTTTGTTGAGTGATTATTGTTGCAAGCTTTTTTCCCGCTAAGGTATAACAATGGCGGAAACTGTTGAAGAAAGTTACGAACATGAAGTTCGACGCACTGTGCGGCGGACTGTTAAAATTCAAGAGGTAAGTTAAAAAAAAATCGATTCGGTATTTTTTGAAAAATTAAGACTGGAAGTTTTTTGATGGTCCTTGAGTTGGTACTGTTTAAAAAGCATTTTTAGAACATGCGAGAGAACAACAATGGTTTGTTCGCTGTGTGCGGCGTTTTATAAAAATAGAAATGGGATGTATGTGTTGTTTTAAATTACTTCTACCTATTATTTTTGACCCGAATTGAATGATCAAAGCGAATCGGCTGTAAATGTTTTATTTATCTTACGTAGGGTTACGTTAACTAAAACAACTCGTATTTATTTAATCGAATTCGCGCCGATTCTCTCGAAGTATTTGTATAATTAAGGCGCCAAATTCAATTGCTGTATTTAACTCCTTGGTAGTTAACGGTTGCCAGCTGTTGTCTCGTAAATCAGAACGATTCTTTTCAAAAAATATAGTCATAAATCGCTTTTTTTTTACAATATTAACGGTCGAATTGATGGATAAACGAACACGTTGATTATAAAGCGTTGTAAAAGAAATTTAGGCCATTTTATTGGTCAGATAATCAATCGCTCAGTTTTGCCTTAATTTTTAGATTACATTTTAAAAGCATATTTTTAAAACTGCCAACTAGAATTTCCCCCTGAAATTTTTTGCAAGGCAAAATTATAATTGATCGGTTCGCAACGAATTAAAAATAGTAAATATAGACACAAAGCTCACAGAAAACCTAACTATAGTTTTAGTAGAGTTTTAAAAATATTTGTGAATTGGCAAGCAGATGTTATTGGCTTCAGACTCCAGTCAATATTACGCTAAAAAATAAACTTTTGCGACACCTTTTCAAAATGTGCACTACTTTTCAGTCTGAACGCGTAAATTCTTACATTTTTAGGTGCACGCTTTATTGTTCAAAGAAAGGGGCAATGTCTTTTACTTACGTCAGGAGGCTTTGTTTTCTTAACAATTTTTAAAATAATGTGTTTTTAGAAGTTTAGAATTCATAGGCGAAACTGATTTTTTGAATAAGATTCTTAAAACATAAATAAAAGGAACTTATTTTTGAGATGGATTTTAAGATTGGCTCAATTTCTAAACACTTAAACATTTGCGGAATAAAAACTAAATCTAAATTTACTATTCGTTAGGTTAGTTTTAAAAAATTAACGCGGTTACTTCCGTAAACGTTGTCCAATATAAATTAATTTCAAGCAGGTACTGTCTTAAAAGATTTTTATAAATATAAAATGTCTATCGTACTTTGGTTTTTTTCCTGTGTATCGAGTTAAACCAAAATATATTTAAGTATGTATTTAAAACAGCAATTTTAAAACGCGTAGGTGTAAATCAGTCGTTGTACATTCGTTGAAATGTTCCGCAATTTCAAATTTAAAATGTTTACCCGCATTAAAGCTTTATCATTTTCCGATGTCAAACTGACGGAAAGAATATTTTCAGACGCTTTTAAAAGTGTCCCAGTAAAGAAATTTATAAATGGAGGTGATCGTTTTTCTGGATAATAAGTTTTTGGAAAAGTTTGAAGTAATGGATATAAATAACAGTTTAAGAACTTTGCTAATCTTCTTGTCATAGCATGTGGCAAATTTGTCTGGTTTGATAACGAAAATATTTTTGTATAGTGTCAAATAAAAACATTTATGTGATTTTTAAATATATAAACTTTCCAGCTTTCAACAATACTTTTGTTGTGACCTCTGACCTTTTATTCCCATTTTCTTTCAAACATTTGAATTATTTACTTAATTTTTTACATTTCCCCATAATTTTTCAGCATTAAACTTGCTCTTTAAACTTATTTTGTATACCAAGCTAGCAGCTAGCTTCTACAGCTTTTCTTTTATTCTACAATAGTATCGTTCAAAAATGAAAATATAAAGTTTAAAATTAAAATAATTTATAATTAAAAAACAGGTGCATGCACAATCGCATGTATTTTTGGTGTTAATGGACATGAATTTGTAATTTGGGGTATTTTAGTTGTGGCTTGTGGCATGTTTGTTAGGATCTATTAGGTATTATTATTTTAAAACTTAGTTTCGAGACCAAATTTTTATTTTAGCAGTCTGTTTGGAGAAACATTCTAACTTTTTAAAGCCTTTAGTTACATTTTCTTTTGCAGATTTTATACGAAACCGTGAGGTAAAAAATAGGGTTTTCTAACCACAAACATTCAAACAATATAAACGTCGAAATGTTTTAAAACGTAATTATAATTGAGACGTTGTATTTCATCTGAAATGAGAAAATCACTTAATACATCCACTGGAATTAGATTAATTGAATTACAAGCCTGGGGCATTAAATCGCTGCCCTAAAATTTTTGGTTTGCTTTATTTCAGTAGTGAAATATTTTTATGAAAATAACAGTTGTTAAAGTTGAGGTAAATGTTTAAATAAAAAAAAAGAAATCGAATTTATAAAAATCTTTAAAGAATTAATGTTTGTAAAGGCTGCTACTGAAAGTTTCATTTTGAGAATTCTATAAGTCTTTATATTCGTCTTGAAGATTTTTTTGAGTTTCTTTAAGATTTAAGTTGTATATTAAATACGAAGAAATTGAAATTGACATTATTCGACATTAAAGTTCAAATTTTAGATTAATTGAATTACAAGTGATCCTGGGGCATTAAATCGCTGCCCTAATTTTTTTTTATTTATTTTATTTCAGTAGTGAAATATTGTTCTGAAAATATCAGTTGTTAAAGTTGAAGTAAATATTTAAATAAAAAAAAAAAGAAATCGAATTTGTAAAAATCTTTAAAGAATTAATGTTTGTAAAAGCCACCACTGAAAGTTTCATTTTGATAATTAAAATTGCTTTCTATAGTAAGTCTTTATAAACGTCTTGAAAATCTCTTTGAAAATACCAGTATTTGAGTTTCTTTTTCTTTAAGACTTAAAGCTTTATAATAAGTTCTAAGAAGTTGAAATTGACATAATTGGACATTAAAGTTCAAACTTTGAATATGAAAACTAAACCTGTAAGCAAAAGAGGATTTTTGAAAAAAACGAGATTTCAAAATTTTGGGTTATCAGACGGACTTTTCAGAGGAATAGGTAATAGAAGAAAAAACTTGAGAGTCCAATATACAGTGACGTGATGTTCAGAAAGATAATGTAAAACAAGCTACTTTTCAGCCTAAACTTGGAAATAAAAAAAAAATTTGAGACTTCTAAAAAAGTCTCCAGTTGATTGAAATTTTGAGTTTCAGCGTACCTACTGGGGAACATAATGAAAATACCTGTTTTCAGTACATCAACAAAAATGATGCCTCAGACAAAATATTTACATAAATTCTTAAATAAATAAATCCTGCTTTTCCACTGTATTCAGGTGAAAAACTTTCAGGGAACCGACACACTCACCCGCTAATTTAGAATGCTAAAATAAACTTCAACGCCATGAAAGAAAAAACAATCCGGATTTTTATTTTTATTTAAAGCTCGTTGCAAAAAAGAAATAATGTACTGGAAAAATTCTGTTTCACTTCAAACCAGAGTGTAAATTTACACTCTGCTTCAAACTCAAAAACACTAAGCAAACAATAATGAGTTCGTACGTAAAATTATGCTTCCTTATTTATTGTTTATTTATATTTAAATTTACGCCTGAGAAGACCCATTTTCAATGCAAGTGAACACCTAAACATTTTAAATTTAGAACTAAAAATCTGGTCGTAAATTTAGTGAATCATTTTTCTGTGTAGAACAATTTAAAAACATTTTTAAAAATTACGGCAAAAAATGAGGCCAGGTTACTTCAGCATCCATAAAAAAACCTTTTAAAAATTCATGCAAAATAAGTAGCAAGCTCAATTCATACAACGTGTGACGAACAAGTTTATCAGCGTACTTATAAAAGAAACTCATTTTATGTAAGACAAATAAACAATTTGTTCAGCATGTCATGCAAACGCGTTTGTTATTCTTGCATAAACTTGTTTATTGTGAATTTTATTAGTGGAGTAATTAAATTAAGTATGATTTTTGAATTTCTGCTAATTTATTTGATCAAAAACTCTTAGTAAACAAAAATGTATTTTATTCAAAGCATTTGTTTATGGTGTTGATTAATTTTTTGAAAAATTATTTGTTAACAAAATAAATAAATAACTAAACAGGCAATTCCTCATATTTTTTCTTTCAAATTAAGCCAAATACCTTTGGTTCCTGTTGTAAAAAAGTTTTTAAACAATTGCAATTCAGGGTGGGATTATTCATCTTCGATTTCTGGACAAAATCTGAAATGTAAGAAGCGAAACAAATATCCATATTTATTAGATAAACAGATAAACACTTCGTTTTTGCATTCACAATGCATTTTAGTATAATTTCGACCTTTATATTCTTCGAACGGTAAACATTGTTATTTAAATTTTATAAAGGCGTTTTTGTTCTGTAAATGGCGTGAGAAATATTTGATAGTAGCTGAATAAAATATTTTTTGTGCAGCCGGACGCGAAGTGGTCATTTCGCGTACGCAATACAGGACGCGAAATCCGATTTCGCGGCCTTACCCTTAGTAACGGCCGCGAAATATTTTAACGGAGGTTACCCTTAGTAACGGCCGCGAAATTGATAATAATAAAACCCAATTTTTAAATTTTCACTCCAAAAAAATCAAAATATGTAACATTTTGTACCTATTTTTTATAGGATCAACCAAAAAATATTTGTAATGGCAACAGTTCCATTAAATAACTAATATGTAGCTTATTTTGAAAAATATTCTAAGAAGCCTGCCTGAAAATGCAAACGCCTAAAATCCGGATTTTAATAGAAACATTAGCAATTTCAAAATAAGGTCTTGGTTTTTTAAATTTTGAATTCTTACCCTAAGAAAACAATTGAGTCTTCCTAATTTTAAATTTTGGTTTACGTCAGTTTTCCAATTTGCAAACTTTTTAAAATTAAAGCCACTAATCTCAATTAGAATTGTAGTAAATATACAGGGTGTATACGAATTCGACCGACAAACTTTGACGGCGTATTTGCTGCCTTAAGATGTACTTAAATTGTTGCTATACTTATATCATAACTTCTTGCATTTCGAAGTTATGACCTATTTTTTGACGTAGCTCCTAATCTTTTTTCTTCTTCTTCACCAAGAAACTTCCTCAAAAATGCCTAGCCTACTGAAATGGTTTGAATCATATTTTATTGAAACAAGTTAAAATGAACTAACATATCCTAGAAACAATGAAGAATAACTTTAGTTAAAGGTACCGTGCCTTCAACAATGGTTGAACGTTTTTGAATATTCATCATTTTGGCGCTAGTTTTTTTTACGGTGTAATGTTGGCAGCGCTCGCGAGTTTGTTTATTTTTACTTGTCAAAGGTCATTGTCGTTCGTGCATCTTGCCGTCAACAACTCTTTGGAATTTGTAGGTAGTAAATTGGTGCTTTTTGTGAAAAAAATCAGTTCTTTTAAGAGCTAACAACCGTATTTTGAGCGATTTGAGGTAAGTGGAACAATAATAAAGCATAATTCATTTTAATAAAAGAAATAATTGCTAAAATTATTGTTACTATTTAAATTCACAATGCGCACGTCCATGTTAAACCAATGCTAGGGATTTTAAAAAAGGGCTGACAACCGTGCATGATGTGTTGCCTAACTTTCAGGGAAAATTGGCGTTCGGGCTTTCTTGAAGGCACGGTACATGATACGAAAAGAAACATCGCAATCAGGGAGAGTCATAAAAGTTGTTCTTTCCTCGAACTTCCATATACAGTTGGCACCGTCGGAGCGAAGATTGACGAGTACGTTCAAAAATTCCTGGAGTTCATCTGATCGTATCACAGGCATTAATGATTCTTTGATGCAATTCGGCTTCTGTTTGTATTGGTGTCCCATATACTAAAGCTTTTAAGTGGCCTCAAAAGAAAGAAATCTAAAGGATTTAAATCGGGCAAACGAGCTGTTCATTCTAATGGTCCACCATTACCAATCCATCTTTGCGGAAACACTAAATAGTTTCTTGCCACGATGCTGAATTGCTTTGGGGCACCCGGCACCGTCATGCATTAGTCACATCTGCCTACGAATCTCTAACTAGTGGCACTTCTTCCGACAATTCTGGTAATGAGTTTTTCAAAAAGTTGACACAAGTCTATCCTGTCAACCGCTAAGGAAGGAAGAAGGGGCCAATTAGGAAATTGTCAATAATCCCACACCATACATTCTCACTGAACCTATGTTGAGTATTGCGGGTTACAATATTAAGAGGGTTTTCATTAGCCCAAGTGTGTAAATTGTGCAGATTTGTAATGCGATCTGTTACAGATATACAAAATTTAATTTTGAAATGACAGATACCAGTTTAAATTTTTATCTATGATAAGTCCCAAAAACCTATTACTGACGGGTAAAACTTTATTGGCTAATCGAAGAGTAATGTCACCGCAATGTTTCTGTCTATTGTGGAATCTAATAAATTCCGTTTTTTCAATACTAAAGTGCAGATTATTGAGACTGAACCAACTACTTAAATCGTCAAGCACCCTGTTGCATTTGTCATTGAATGTAGTTAGAGTCTAACTTATTTGAGACAAGTAAGGACGTGCCATCCACATAAAAAATTAGATTTGCTTCGCCTGTTAGACAATCGACGTCGTTGATATAAAGGAAAAACAAAACTGGCCCTAAAATCGACCCCTGGGGTACACTAATGGCAACGTCTAAGGGATTTGAGAATACTACTCTTTTAGTAATGTTTGGCCTGTGTGGAATTTATTTTGTAGATAAAGAGATAAAGTCTAATGTTATCGATTATTTTAGGTTTTATTGAATGAGAGGAATAAACACTCAAAGTTTGTCGGTCGAATTCATATACACCCTGTATATATTTTCAAACATGTATAATCTCTTTTAAGAGTAGACTTTGAGTTTTGGTTCCTTTAATGGACACAATTCCATAAAATATCATGTATCAAAAATGTTTTTGGAGATCGTGAGAATGAAAATCAAACAATTTTAAATTAAATAACGCATTCCAGGCTCGTACTACAAAAATTTGCATTATTTACAAACAAGACGACTTCTTTTATTTTCTAACCTTCCGTTTGCTTCTAATAACACAAGAGCGTTTAGAAATTATTCAAGTTTTTTATGCAACAACTTATCGAAGAAGTTAATCTGTTTTATAAATTATTGCCTATCTGCTTCTTAAAGCCGTAGGTTAACAGAGATATCAATTATTGCACCGACAAACGCAAGGTAAAGCCTAAAGCAACGTTTTCAGATAAGATCTTTTATTGTTTTTAGAAATCGTCGTTGGAATCAGATTTTAACTTATTTTATTGTTTATCCTTTTTCATGCCTTACGGGATTTGCATTAAAGTTTATTGTTTTAAGGAAGGAAACATAGTAATTACAGCTAATAAAACTTAATTGTTTGGTTTTAACACTTTCTAGCTTAAGTCAAGGCCTTTATTGCTTTATTTTTAGTAGTATTAATTAAATTGTTTTATATCGCTTTTTGTGTGTTTTTCTGTTAACTCAATTCTTCTGCATGGAAATTTAGAGTAGATTCAACTTCTTAATAATTAATTGATATCAATTAATTATGTTTTTCTTTACTTTTTCTGTCTTTCCCTTTTTTCTATTTTAACTTTTTGATTCTTTTTCCTTTTCTATATTCTTTTTAGTTTTGTTTGATTAGTTTACATCCACTTCGTAACCATTTGACATTTTAATGAACCAAATTTCGTTAATGGTTTGCACGATTCCGTGCTAATATCCGATCTTCTGCTTCCGTTATGTGACATTACCGTAACATTATATCTTAATCTTCGACTTGGTCTACTTAGTAAACTAGAGAACTGTACTTTACTTTTTTATTTAGGTCTAGATTAGAGTAAATACTTTTTAGAACCGGAATTCTCACGGACTTTTTATTTTAATATTTTTAATCGGATTTAAGCATCTGCTTAAACTACTTATTTTACTATTCTTTTTTCTCTTAAAAAGGTTTTTAAACTGTGTTAGATCGACAATATTTATAATATGCTTTTCGGATTTCAAATTTTGGAGTTTGATGGCTTCTGAAACGAATGTGTCAGTTTGAATACTGTAATTTTATAAATAAATTTTTGAAAGCTGTTTGATTTGCAATGAAGATGTTTAATATTTAAATTTATGCTATTAACATATGGTTTTAATTTACCACAAGAAAAGCCAAAAAATCTCTCTAACAACAAGTAAAATTGTAATTATCTTAATGAGCATTACTAATTCGGCTTTAAACACCTGTTTTGTGTAGAAACCTAATTTGCTTAGACACGAAAATAAAATCGGACGATAAATATTAATTTAAAATTTAATTCCTTTAATTCCTTCGAGATTTTGCAAAAAGAGAAAACATTTAAGGGTAATAAAAGTATCAAACTTTTTCTTTTTTGATGAATTTTTTTGATTGGTAAATATCTAAAATCCAGTAGGGTTATGAGGGGAAAAAATTTAAAAAGAAGAATGAATGAAGTCGCATAAATGGTGTCGTGTCGTTATTTTTAAAACCACTCTGAATTTCAAAATAATCAAAACCTTCAGATTTTCTTAAAACATTTAAAAACATAACTTTAAACTGCAAGAAATCGGTCTTTACATTGAAACATTACCAGCCAGACTTTCCAAGATATAAATTATAAAATAAGCTCATAATAATCTGCGTTTTAAATTGAATTGGAGGTATTCATGAGTTATATTAATAACGGCACAATGTCACACTAATTTAAATATCCATTTAGCACGAACTATTACATCCTTTATCGCATAAATTACACGTAAATGATGTTCCAGTTTCGCCTATTAAATAATATAACCACCAAGTGTTGTAAGAAGCGATGATCTAAATAGTGGCTTAACTCGCATTTAGTAGAAATTGGTTTAATTGGTTAAATTTTGTTATACAAAGTATACATTGTGTGCTTCTTATTTGAACAATAGTTGGCCATGAATTTAGTTTTTGTGTTGGTGTTGGATATTTGCCCAATTTTAGGCTGTGTACAAAGATGGTTTCTTTATCAAATGTTCCCTTTATAGATCTGTCTTACAGATTTACTATTTGCTTAAAGGTGACAAGGATCTCAACGTATAAACGTCATAAAATGTTAAAGCATATAACAAACGTTCAGCAAATATGTTGGTTTAGTTTATGTTATAAAACTCGACATGTTTTATGAGAGTCTGATTTTTTAATGAAAACTGGAGCAATATTTGACAACCTAACTTAAACTTGGTATCTAATTTCCGCTGCAGACGTAGTAAACTGAACTGATGGCAAACTATTGCCCAAATAAGACGTGAACAAAGTATAATTTCGCATAAGTTTGCGTTACGCTTAAGTTCTTATTTTTAATTTCATTAATTTATTTTGTTGTGAGATAAGATTAAACAGTGGAATAAATGTTAGATTTCCTTGATTTTATTTTGGTGCCATTGGATAAGAAAGACGTGCACTATTATTACATTTGTTAGTTCAATCCAAAATTATGACTTTAAAAATCAAAATCACGGAATTTTAAAATGTAAACGACCTCACTTCACCGGAAGTTTAACAACCAAGAACTCGAATTATTTAAACCACGGAAATCGCTGAGAATCAAGAATAAATTAGAAATTATTATTAATATTTATTTTATTACATTTTCTGAATATATTTACATTTTTTATAAATTCAGATTCCGAGCGACAAAAAATAATAAAATTAGCAATGCTAATTGCCTGTGATTTATTATTATTATTAGCTAGTTAGAAAGTTTATAAGGAAACAAATTGCCGTAATAAACCGTAGACGAAATGAAATGCAGCCAATTCTTTGTACGAAATTTAAAAGTTCAAATTCTGAATTTAGTAGGCGTTTTGTTGTGATTTAACGAAATAAATCGTGGTAAATACTGCTTTTTGAAAATTCTCTTGTCATGTTTTTTCTTTGAGTGGGAGCACTTTAAGTAATTTTAGAAAATAACACTTGACGTTTTTTTCTATTGTTTGAATAATGGAAAAAGTAATGTTTTTAAAAGTTTTTGGATTTTCCATTAGACTTGTCTTTCCTATAGAAAGCAAACTTTATCCACTTTTCGGAATTTCAACATTTTGTTCATATTTGTTCCTTAAAAGCGATATTAGAAACAGATAACTTTAAGCATTTTGAAATTAGTAAATAAATTAATTTATGTTTAGACACGAAAATTTCACAAACTGTTCCTGCTTCTCATTAATGAGATAATTAATGAATGAAATTTCTCAGTTTCTTTTCCTGAATACAAACGTGTGAGTAATTAAAAGCACAAACCTCGTTTAAGATATTTTAGAAACGATAAATTTCGAAATGAAAAGCTGTGTCTAACAAAGTTCGTAACGGATTTGTGATTATACGACATGACTGCGGTTGAGCGTGTCTGGTTTGCTAAAAGCGAACAAAAATAGCGCTCCCAGCGTCGGCGTGGAGCTTACGAGTTAGAAAATCGTCGGCGTCGTGACGTCATACGCCAGCTGTTGATTTTTCTGATAAGTGAGTTTTATTTAATTTGAACTTGGGCAATTTATTTTTTTGCTTCAATCTTTACAAGCTTATATAATTTGCTAAGAAACGAAACAAGCACACAAATTTACGGGAATTACTTTCTATAATGAAAGAATATTTCCTCGGGAAGTTTCAGGAAAAAAATTCTTTGAGTAATAATTGCATAGGTCATAACTATGACGCGAATGATGTGAAAATTTTGAAATTGAGGTAGGTTACTTATCAATGATTCATTGTTTAATTCGGGCAGGTAGACGTTTACTCATAAAATGTAGAAGTAATGGGCGTTTGGCAAAATTTTATGGCAAACTTTGTTGAATGATCTTTAAAAATACCACAAAAATTCGAAAAATAGACTTCTTTTAAAGCAAACACGTTTTCACTCAAAGCAAAAGCCTCTTCACTTAGAACCTAGAATTTTAATACATAATTAATACCTTTATCGTTCAGTTTTGATCTGATTTCAAATTAACGGTGATTTTTCAATTTTAAGATAAGATGTCCTTGAAATACAGGGGAAAACTGAAAATTTGGAATTTCCAAAGTTTGAAGTTGAGGTACATGTTATCTTGAAAATCTAAAAACTGTTCAAATTTGTTCTTGATTTCAAGCCTCACATTACACGTAGTTTTCTTGTGTCGTTCTTCCAAAACATATACCAACTTAGCAAAAACCTTTTTAGAATAAAATAATTAAGATTAAGATTAATTAGGAAGCTTGTTGTATAACGTTCCAATTGAAATCCTGCTAAGACGAAACCAAAAAGCTTTAAAAAACCAGATTTCACTAAACTAATTTTAATAAAATTATAAGCTCGTCTCCAAAAATAAACGGCGATAATCACAAAAGATCCACAGGGTTCTATAAATAGCGGGTATCAGGAAGCAAACAACTCGTTTCCACAGTGGTAGTAAGTTTTCCTAAACGATGGAAATAAAACTGGTTGTAAATTAAACGTTGATTTCGCCTTTCCTAATAAACTAGAAGAGATTAAGTTATAATTTTAGATTTTCCTACGAGAGAATTTCGTTACGTTAACCGCTTGCGATTTATCAATCGCATAGAATCGAATCTATAGAAATTATTGGCAATAGTTAAAGAATATATTTTTGAAATCGAACGCTTTATGTTTAGTATGACCTTTTATAAATAACTTAGTACTAATAACTGTTAAATATCCGGTTGTGGCGTCACAATATTTGGTAAAGATCCGAAGGTTTGTTTGTGTATTTCCGTACGGTGCGTCAAAAGTACTTGTACTAATTTAATAGTTGCGTAATTGTTGTATTTATATATTTATTTTTATGTATGTCTTAATACTAAAAATTCGCCGAATTTACTATGACGTCCTATTACACAATGAAACTTGAAGTTGCCTCGTATATATTTTTTAATACAATATTTGCATTTTATTTTTGGAAATTCTTCGGAGAACATTTACTGCAAATATTCAACTCTGTTTAATCCTCGGAGTGGCCGAGTGGTTAAGGCATTTGACTACAGTACGAACGGTCTCGGGGTCAAACCCGAGTCGAATGCTCGGCGGGTGGCCTATACCCAGTCACTGAAAATAATTGGGAATCGAAACACAATGGTGGAGTAGGGAAGGTAGGCGGTTGTTGAAGGCGTGGTGCTTACCACTCCGCATATAATGTTCGAAATAACCAATAATAATGAGAAGCGACTTAGGAGGCTTAACCCACCATATTGCAATCCATATTCCCTCGCGGGGCGTTAGTGCCGATACCACCTTTACCTACATGTCTTTTCAGACTTCTAACATGTACTGAGCAAATCCTTACCTGAAATTTTGAAATCAAAAGTTTGCATTACAATTTTGTCTGCGTTTTATTTTGTTATTAATGAGTAAAACATTTCAGTTAATATTATTTGTCACACACAATAATTCAGCACCGATAAATGTTGGAAACGCCAGGCCTCGAGTTATAAAAACTTTTGAAAGAGAAAATGAATTTTCGTTAATTGCTAAATGAAAAATTCGGTTTGTCTGGTGCACGCTTTATACTCTTGTATTTCGGAAGAAAGGCTGCATAAATATTAGCAATATTATTTAATTATTCGGTGCATTATGTTCAGAAAAAATATTTGAACATGCTTCATCTACGCTTTCCCTCGAAAACCTATAGTAGAGATACAAACAAAATGTAAAGTTTCCTACAAAAGTGATGGTTTAGGCTGCCATTTCTGCGAAAGTGCCTAGTGATGTTTGTATTGTGGATGGTATAATCAATTCCAATAGTTACAAAAGTACTTTAGACAGTTTCTTTATATCGAAAATGAAAAAATGGTTTATAAAAGATTCAAAATGGTGCACTGTGTAACAAAATGATCACTAAATATATATTTAAGACAGAAACAAATTGGTCTATTTGAATGGCCTGGAAATAGCCCGGATATTACGAATTCAATTGAAGATATAGGTATGGTCAGTTCTTAAAAAAAAGGTACGGGAGATAGGACCAAAAAATACGAACTATTTCATACCATTCAATCTATGCTGTCAGTTCCATTAACAAGCATGCCAAAAACAATTCGAGCTCTAAAGTCTGCCAAGGGATACTTCACATGTTAAATAGTTATTTATGTATCAAGGGGGTAAAAAAGGCGATTTTGGCCTGCGGCGTGAATATTATAACCCGAGGCTTTAGCCGAGGGTTATAACACGCCAAAGGCCAAAGTCGCTTATTACGCCTGTGGTACATACAATATTTTTTGCACGAACGGAGATTTTATTTAAATTTTTTGATTAATAATAAATTTTTTCTAAGGACATTTTTAAAAATGTCAAATTGACGCATTCACGGCAAGGGTGATTTTATAAAAATTGTATTGTAACTAAGGTATTTTTGTGATATTTCAAATTAATTTGTTGCGAGCGTAAAGTCCACCCGAGGTCTGCAACAATGAACTTTACGCCCTTCTTTGCGGGCGAAAAGTAGTCACTTTACGCCCGGCAGTGCAAAAACTAAATAAAGGTCTTATAAAACGTGCTATCTGGGATTTCTTCTAATTTCAATTCAGTTTCTAATAATATGAAGAAATTGAAATTGAAATTTTTGCCTGCGTTTTGAAACGACACATTCGGTATATCAACTTACTTGGCCAGTCGGCAAATTCCTTATATTCACCGCTACACTTCTAACTATACATATACCTGTGATAAATTTCTAAACTGAAATTAGAACATTCTGCTGCATTGCTATTCATGTTCAATATTAAACTTTGTGTTTCTTGCTATTCTGTTTACGTTGACCACAATGTTCTGATCAGGAATCAGTTTAATTTAATTAATATTTGGCCCTTTTCAAATAAACCAAATACTGGGAATGGCAACCTGAAAATGAACCATTCAGAGTGACTTTACTGACATTTTACACTTTTTAAGGTCAATAAACCACTAGTTCTCTATGGCTGCGTCGTCTGGGGAAACACTTCAAAAACGAACTTGAATAAAATCCAAGTCCTGCAAAACAAAATCCTCAGGATCTCTGTCAGTGCCCCATGGTTCATTACCAACTATCAACTTCACACTGAGCTCGGTATATCTATAATTCATGAACATATTAAAAAGTTACCTTAAAAATTCCACGACAATATTGGCAATTGCAATAGTGCAGTGTATTATAATCTTGGACAAAAACAAATACACACGCGATTGAAGCGCAAATTACCTCAAGACATTTATCTAATATCAAGTGATTCTGATGGCGATTAACTGACTTATTTCATCTACTATACTGTGTTTAAATCAACTATATTAATTTGTATTTCTAAGAGGTGATAATAACCTTTCTGTTATTCTGATCTTTGTCATGTATTAACTTAGCTGTATTAACGCTACCATGAATAACAAATAATTTGTTGAACTGGTAAATGCCTAATAATAAAAAAGGCCAATAAAAAGGTAAAGGGATGCAATGGGATACGTTACGTGAAGCATTGTCCTTGTTTGAACCAAATAATAAATTCCATGAAAAAAGCACATAAGTTATTAGTAATTTAAATAAAAAACATTTTGAATTTGTAATTTTTATATACTTTTCTACAGCATGATCAAAAAGTCCTTGGATCGCGGTTGCTGCGGAATTTAAGTCATCTCTGAAATTATTTACTTTTATTATTCTTATGTCATTGAAAGTTATCTGTGGTCATTGACGTTTACTTGGCATCCTTTAAAAGTGAGCAGATTGTAATTAAAAAGGCCTCAAAAAGAATATAAAATGTTTAGGTTCCATAAAATGTAACATTCACAGCAACTGCGATCCAAGGATTTTTTGATCATACGATATTTTACTGTCATTCTTAAATTTGATATGCATGTCGCAGTCTTAAATATGGGTGTAAATACCTTATGGTAAATTAGTTAACTACTGTAGCCTATCCGACTCCTTGCACTATTCGTTATTTACTTCCACTTAACCTTTGAAACAAACTTTGTGTTCAAAAATTTTAGTTTACTATAATAGTTGCAGAATTATTTTTTTTTACATGTGTAATGTTGCATGTGTATAAGTTTACTAATTTTTGACTTTTCGTTGTCCTCTCGACGATTTTTTTCGATCTAGCAACGTTACCCCCTTAAATTTAAATTTGATGTTTTAAAATTTTAGCTTCAGTTTAAACTCCAAGTTTGGATTCAAAATCAGATTTTTTGTTTTGGCTTTAGATTGTAACTCAAAGATAGCGCCTTTATTTATTTAAAATTTAGTGGTTTAAATCCTACAATTTCAAGACTATAATTTTTGAAAACGAAAATTGTAGTCTTCTTCTTCTTCTCAGCCTGTTGACATCCACTGCTGGATGAAGGCCTCCTCCATACTTTTCCATTTATTTCCACTCGAATACAATTTTTCCCCGCAACTTGCTGCAAGTCATCTCTGCACTTGCCAGGGGTTTTCCAACACTTCTTTTATTTTCAGACGGTCTCCACTGCAACACTCTCTTCGTCCATTTTACATTGTCTCTGGCCACATGGCCCGCCCAACGCCACTTTAATCGTGCTACTCTGCTAACGACATCCACTTTGTTTTTCTTCGGATTTCCTCATTGCGGATCCAGTCTCGAAAGCTGATGTATAGCATCGAACGTTCGATTGCTCGTTGGCAGACTCTGAGTTTGTTGGCACTTTTAACGGTTAATGTCGCTGTTTCTAAGCCGCAGGTTGTAACAGACAGGATGCATGTATTATTATTTCGGAAGTCTGGTTTTCCTTCCCAATTTTCATTACATGTCCTGGAATATTATACTGTGCTGTTAATTCTAGATTGTGGTTTCCGATGGTTACTTTTATGTTTTCTGTACTCATTATCTTGGTCTATTGCGTGTTCATAGTAATACTTTTAAAGATGCTTGTTGAATGTTCTTCCAGCATATATTTAAGCTCTTCTGTGTCACTACTAATCAACGCGACATCATCAGCGAACCTCAAGCGACTCAAAAACTTGCAATCTATTTTAATTCCCCTTTCCTGCCAGGATAATGTTTTAAATATGTCTTCGAGGGCCAGAGCGAAGAGTCTTGGCGAAATGGAGTCTCCCTGTCTAACTCCTCTTATCAGTAACGGTATCTTCATCGATCTTAACACACATCGTGGCATTTTCGTATATATTATGTTTCAGTAGGTTTGTGTACGTAGAGTCTATTCTCGCATTTCGCATGCCCTTCACAATAGCCCTTGATTCGATCGAATCGAAAGCTTTGTGATAATCCACAAAGGCTAGATGAAGCGAGATGTTATATTCTGTACACTTTTCAGTTAGAGTTTGAAGAGTCTGAATATGATCAATAGTGCTTAAGCCTTTCCTGAAAACAGGCTGTTCTTCCGGCTGATAGAAGACAAATTTAGTGGTCAATCTGTTTGTTATTGTTCTTGTTAACAACAGTATTGACAGCAGGCTGATTGGACGGTAATTTTCAAATTAGAGCTATCTCCTTTTTTGTAGAGAATAATCTTTTTCCAAGTTTCGGGAATTTCTACCTCTTCTAAATATTTGTTCATTAGATTTAGAATAGCTCGTTGTAAAGTTCTTTCGCCAGTTTTCAGCATTTCGCTTGTAATTCCGTCCTTTCCAGGGACTTTGTCTGTTTTCATCTGATTCAATGCCAATCTCAGTTCGTTCTCGTCTATTTCAGGCATTTCTTCGGATCCCACGTTGGTAACAGTCTGTATGTTTATGTTTTCTTCACATGGCGGTATTTGTGTTGATTGTCTGTAAAGATCTCTATAACTACAACTTTCGCAATTTCTTTTTTGTCACTCACTAGATCTTCTTCAGAGTTTTTATCCTTGAGATTTTTAGCCTTCTCGACTCCCCTTGGATTTCAGGAATTTCATGTTCATATTATTGTTTATCAGTTCCTCTATCAAGAGGGTATTATATCTCCTTATGTCTTTTCTGATCTCTTTCTTCACTTGTATGTTTGTCTCCAGGTATGTGGGTGCATCTTTGTCTAATCTTCTTCTCAACTGAATAAGGTCTTCTGTTTCTTTATTAATTTTCGGTTTATTTTTATTATAGTTCATTTACGCTTAGTTCTTGGAGCTGTTCGGTTGGACTTAATTTGCCTTCGATTATTCTATTAAACTCTTCTTCTTTACTTTTGAGTTCTAGCATTGATGGTCTGATCATTTTCTCTATGCATTGTAGTTCTTAGCTGGAATTGTAGAAAAAATATTTTCACAAAGTCAAAATTTGAATCTACTTTCTGTAGAACCCGCCTTGACTTTTTATTTTTTTTTAATGACCCAAGTTCAATAAAATAGTTGCTTGAGAAATATTCTAAGAAATCGTGCAAATGAAAATGTCCACAATCTGAATTTCAATCTAAATTTTTTGTAGCAATTTCTAGATTAGGTTCTTGTTTTGTATATTTTATAAGATTTAAATGCGTTTGAAATTGTGATTTTGCCTCCAATTTTTTAATACCAAAATCAATTTTCAGCTGGAATTATAGGAAATACATTTTTAAAATTGTAAAACTTAGCTTTGATTTGTAAAGAAAATTAAATTCCTTCAGAAATATTTCAATACAAAAATTCGTTTTAAATATAAACTTTTCGTTTTGTAGATTTTAGATCTCTACTTTTAAAAGAACTTTTTTAGTTTTCTTGGCATTGCATTTTAATGCTTAAAGCCAAAATAATATTCAATTGAACTTGCAAGAAATATATTTCCAAAAATGTAAAATTTTAGTCAACTTTTTTGATGAGTTCGTTAAAATAAGTAGTGGAGCGTCAAAAATATTCTAAGAAAGTAAAAGAATGAAAATCAAATTTATGATTAAATAATGCATTTCAATCTGATACTACGAAAAGTAAACATTCCAATAAGCTTGTAGCTCTTACAAGTAATATTAAAAGATTCTGCTCAAAAAAGGATCTCTGAAAGATTATTAGCAAATCTTAAACATTTTTACTTCGTATGTTTCACAATCATACATTTTTAACCTTTTTGGTTTAATATACAAAATTATTTGTATTATAAGATTGTTTAAAACTGTCAGGTTTTAGAATGATTATTCGTAATCTGAAAATTACAAACCACATACGTATTAACTTAGTCGTGGCTCCTGTAACTTAGTTGCCGAAAAACGTGTTTAATTATTAAATTTATTGTGCGTCACGTTTTCTTCAAATATTTCTTTGATTTAAATCACAAACTCCATCTTAGAGAGTAAATCCTTTTTTAGCCACCTCTGTTCGAAAGTGACATTTTCCATACCTTGTCAAATGAATTTTTAACATCGAAAGTAGACGTTTGTCACCCGGCAGTTAGCACCGGGAGGCAAAGTACTTTGCCTCCTGTTGCCATTAGAAACGGGTGCTGCGAGTTTTTTTTTAATGAACATACGTTATAGTGAGTTTAAAAAATCTAAATTTCAAAAATTTGGATTTATTAGGATTGGTTAGTTGTTTTAGGCGTAGTATAACAACTACGCATTTGTTTCTGACGTTACTTGAAGAATAATGAACTGAAAAGCATGCGCATTGCAAATGCAAATAATATTAAAGTAAACAACATTTATTGAGCGATTAGTAACATCTCATATAGATGGTTACTTCAGTAAGAAAAATGAGTATTTAATTTATTTAACTCATTTCTATGGATATTCAAAGGTTTATTGTTGAGTTCTGTATAACTTATATATGTACGAGATATACGCTGATTTTTTTACAGCTGGAGCCGTCTCTCCGCCCCCAGTTTCCAGTTAATTCTATTGAGACAATCTTCTTCCTGGACGTTTCTTGTTCTCATGGCTTCGTTTATATCGGCTTTCCAACTACATCTCGGTCTTCCCCTCTTGAGCCTTTCTGGTGGTACCCATTTTAGCACCTTTTTTGGCCATCTTGTATCATCCATCCTATTCGTGTGTCCAAACCACACTAACTGCCGCTTTTGCACTTCATCCGCAATGTTTCTTTCCATTTCCATCATCTCCCTTATTGTCTCGTTTAATACTCGGTCTAACCTCGTCTTCCTACAACTTCTTCTTAAATAGTCCATTTCAGTGGGAAGTAATTTATTTCTATTTCTTTTGTTTACATCCCACGCTTCTGCTCCATATGTAATTACGCTCTGGATCGTCGTTTTATATACAATGTGATTTTTTAAAAACTTCATTGCAGCAGGCCCTAGATAACCTTAGAACTATCTGTACTATTATTAACTGACTAACTGTGAAGTTTTTACTTATGAAACTGACAAATATTTTTGTTATTTTAAATTTCAAATAGCTAAGGGGGGGGGGGGGGCGACAAAAGCTTAATACAGACAGTGACAGTTCTAAGGTTATCCAGGGCCTGCTGCAATTCAGTTTTAAAAAAATCACTCTGTATTATTTTCTTGGTTGCGTTCCTTAAGTTTCTGTCCCATAAGATGGAATTACTATAACTTCTTGATCATCAGCGAAGTATAAAGTATATAGGATGTCATCCCCTATGTTTAGTCCCATATTTCTACATTTATTTTGCCACCCTTGAAGACCTCTGTCCAGGTATATTTTAAACAAAGTAGGTGATATCTGATATACAACACCCTTGCCTTAAATCTTTTGTTGTACTAAACTTGTCTGTTAAACTTTTACGTATTTTTATTCTTGCGTAATTATGTTCGTCAAGTTGGCAGTTGCTTAGTGGCTTAGTTCCATTTCTTTCCAGAGCTGTCCAGTGTCCAATAGGTACACTGTCGTACGCTTTTTTCCAGGTCTATTAATGCGATGTGGGTCTCTCTATCTCGTTGTAGTCGTTTCTCTAATACTAGTTTTAACGTAAATATGTTATCAATAGTGGATCTACACCCTCGGAACCCTGATTGCACCTCAGCTGTTTGCCGCGTATGTCGTTTTCAATTATATTTTTCAGGATTTTCGAGTAAATTCTACCAATAGTGCAGATCACAAGAAAGTATAACGTATAATTAAAAAATACATAAATTACACCACATTAATTGTTCAAGCCAAACTTCTTGCTTGTAAAAATACCTTTGTTACAGCAGTTAAGTCTGAAAAGGCAGAAATTATCGAATAAATTTTGAATTTTAGAACATCATTTCTTTGATTACTAAAGAATAAACTGTTTTTAAACTTCAACTGATTTCGGTGTACGAAATGTAAATTTCGGTAATGGGAAAAGAGGTAGTTCTTTAGCATGGCTGTTTGGAAAGGCACAAATATCGAGTAAATTTCCAATTTTTAGCACCCAATCATTTGTGTAATTACAAGCAAATAAACTTTTCGTAACAGCTTCTTTTAATTTCTGTTATTAGTAATTCCTAAAGCCCCGTCAAGAGTTGTAAAAAACAAACACCCCCTAGTATTTTGAACACGATTAATTTATATTTTATGTTAAAAGTTCTGATGCTTGAATAAACAAAAAGATAAGTTAGAAAAACGTATTTATTTATATTTATAAACTGACTTATCCTTTAGAGTTGTGTTTGATCAGGATTTATTTTAGATAAATAAATTTAAAAAATAAAAATAACAAAAAGAGCCTGTCTTTGAAAACAACAGCATGGAATGCGTTTTGCTTCACCAAAATTTGAAAACTGAATATTTAATTTTTCTGTTTACGAAGCTTTAAACTAATTTGAGATTTATGGGATTGTTGTTTTTTGCTAGGTAAGTACAATGTGATTTTTTAAAAACTCAATTACAGCAGGCCGTATTCTGACAGTTCTAAGGTTATTAAGACAGAATTCGGCCTGCTGCAATTGAGTTTTTAAAAAATCACATTGTATTTTGTGATTTGTATAAAGGTGTGGTACTGCTAAAGAAAAAGCATTGCTAAAGTACCAATAAACGACTTGAATGAAATTGAAATCAGCGTTAGTGTCGGTATTTATACATTTTAATATAAACCATTTTAAATGTTTTTCGATAAAGGGAGACCATGCAAGTCCAACATGTACATTTTTTTAAAGTTGTTAAACACGACTAAACTTCAAAGAGAGCGTGTGGTTGTAGTGGATAAGGGGCAGTAATTAATAGAAATCGTAACCTTTGAAGTATAGGAAATGACAATCACATTTAAAATCCCAACAGCGAACAGCCCTATTGACAATATTTAAACTGTTATTTTTCAATGGCCAAGCCTTTGGAATGGATGTTAACTGTTGGTCTGAAACTCAAACGTTGGGTTGGATTAAGAATTTTGTAAATTGACAAAAGCAACATTTTCAGTATAAAAACTTCAGGTTCAAACCTTGGATATGTGCTTATAACTTCAAGATCAAAATATTCTGAATTAAATTTATTAAATTTTAAATAAAAACTTCAGCCTAAGCAAAATATCTTTGCAATTATTTCGCTCACGAAATCCGCTAATAATTTGTGTTAATGTAAAACAACATGTTCTTGAAAACGTGCCGAAAACCTCTAACATTATTAAAGTTAACACGTGACTTAAATTGCATATTAAATCCTGGCGGTCACACTCGAAAACGTAGTTTATGAATTCGAAAAAGGTTCCCGCAATACTTTCACCGATGCCAAGGAATTAAAAAAACAACAACCGACACCTATTTCATTACAAGAACATGGTAACCTAATTCCGAATTGAATTTTTGTAACACATTTTTGACGGAGCTGTTAAAGTAGGTGGAGGCCTTTATTACAAAAGACTTTTGGCCTAATAACATTGCGACGAAAACATACAAGGCGATTTATGGGTTCCCTGAACACCAGGAAGTTACAACCTTGATTTAAATGTTATAAACTTAGTGTTTAGTAGGTATTTTCATTTTTTTGGCATATAAACCAGGAATTATTTTACACGGGATTTCTTTTAAGTCAAAACGTAGCGAACGCCCATTCATTTGAAAGTTTTTTCTTCTTTAAATAAACCGACACAAAAACTGTACATATATGGTTGCACGACTGAATACAAAACCGAGCCAATTTTAACGTCTTAAAAAAATGTGCGTCTGTTTCGCTTTGCTATTTTGGAGTTTTTAAGGAAACGTGATTGTAAAAGAAGTTTTGGAATAATTAATTTTAATTTAATTGGCAACATACGGCGATTTTTCTTTAAACTTAAAAAGCTTAAAAGGAAACGCGTGTAATTTTTTTTCGCAAATGAAGCACAAGTGTTGAGTGCTGTTTGTAGAATTGTGAGGTTTCGCTATTTTGCGATTTAAGATTTAGTATTTGGCATAACTAAAGGATTTCTTATAAATTATAAAAATAAAAGATTTATGGAGAGCATGCTTCGATAAATCTTTAAAGAATGCGTAGTGAACTTTTAATAACTTTGATGTTTTTAGGTTTGGGGATTTAAAAACCTTTCAGCTTAAGCAAGGACAAAATCTCAGCCAAATCGGGCTGATATTTTTACTGTATTAATAATTAAAAAGCTCGAGGTTTTTTGAAAATAAAAATAATGAACTAAACTGTGTGTATTAAACAGAAGTTTTACAAGATTTGGACGAAAACTTTATTTTGATTTAGTTTTGATTTTCAATTATCAAAAGTAATTGGTTAAACCTAAAAAACAAAACTTGTGTTTTATATTTTATTGTGCAGAGCATTTACTGTTGGGCTGAAATAATTAAATGGACAACCTTTATAATAACAAATCAAATTAAAAGCTGTTAATTATTATATTAAAGGTTAAAAGTAACCTAAAATACGATTTGTATGTGTAATTTGTTTCAGGAATTTTCAAATCTGTATTTCCAACCTTTGGGCTCAAACTACTAAATTGACGATCTCTAAAATCGATTCAAACATGTTAAAACTTTTGAATAAATATATTCGAAGTTAAAACTAACTAAAATACTTTCTTTGCCCAGATTTTTTAAAGACCCTGTATGCGTTAACACAAGTTTTAGACGTAAAATAGTTTCGAATAAATACGGAAAATGGGAGATAAAATCGTTAATTTTAGATAAAGTTTGCACGCTCCTAGAAAGAAGCGTTTTTAAGTTAAAGTTATAAGACAAGGACCGTATTGTAAAAATGTGGAATTTTGCCAACTTGGCTTATTTTAGCCGTTTAACAAAATTGTTGCATATTTTCCGCATAAAGATCCTAAATACCTACACCAACACATCCAGAAAGTTTCGCTTTAAAAATATACGCGGACATCTGAAAGTTGAATTTTGAAGTCTCCCAAATCTATTCAGCGTTAAAATTCAATGGTAGAAAATTCAATATTCTCAACTTAAACTTGAATTAAATAGTTTGAGACTGTTTTAACCTCCCAGTTTTTATTTTTAAAATCTTAATAAATGAGAGGTTATAATTTAGAAAAGAAATTTAAAGGTTTTCTTGAAGTTCAAGATTAAGACTTAAAATTTCAAGTTCACTTTCAAAGTTTCAAAAATGCTGTTGCAGGAATTTTTTCCCCGCAAACTTCAGCCTAACAACCTTGATTGTTGGATTGAACTTCAGGGCGTTCTGCTTTCTGTTTGAAAATATAATTACATATATTTTTTCATAGAAGTGAATCATTTGTATTTAGAACAGGATGTTTCTATTTGCATTCGGTCACAAGGTTTCGTACTTGCAATTAAATTAATTATAACACATTAAAATCGACCTTATGAACGCAATAATATGTGTGATTTTTGTTGGCAGTAGCAGGGAAACAAATGTGACGTTATGTTAAACATTATGGTGGTGAAAATTGATATACAAGGACGGTTAATAAATTAAATAAAAACTAATAAAAGACACCCTGTGAACTAAGATTTAATAACTTACATAGTCTTCAACAACCTATTTTGCAACTGCAAGGAGGAGGAAATAGCGAAAAGTTAACCTTTATTTCAAACTGTAACAGAGGAAAATAAATAAACAAACTAAGCCAATTCATAATTAATTTGTGAAACAACTAAATTTACAATTTGTATTCAGACTTTCGAAACTTTGAAATAAATAAACAAATGATCATAAAACACATTGTTTGTTTATACAATTAAATGCCCAACTTGGTATCTCAATTAATTTAAAACAATTGGAACAATAAGCGCTCTTTATTGAAACTTTGAAACAATAAGAATATTTTGATATGCATGCCATTGTTGACATAGATTAAAAACAATAACAGCTTCATTTAAGGACAATAATTCACATGGGTGTTTTAAAACGAAACTGTTTGGTATTTTATTGTTTGGTTGGAAACTGAACACTTTGTCTTTGTTATTATTTTTTTATATTTTCTGTGGGAATCTGCCATCAGTTCCTAAAAATTAAAATGTAACAGGTAACACCAACTACTAAAAACAATATTTGTTATTGTTACTTAGATCTGGGGTTATTCTTTACTTGTTTAGTTAGTATTCTCTTAACGTTTGGCTTTATTATTTTGTTTTTGTTTTATATCAGATAGTGACAGGAAGTTGAATTTAGCTTGTAATTGTATTTCTGTTAGATTTAAAAACATTAATTTTTATGTAATTACGCGCGCTGTTAATTTTACACGCTTTAAACTAAATATTTTTGTTATTAATAGCAGTTATTGTTACATCAAGACGTTGAAGATGGAAGAACAGGTTAAGTAATACTTGTTTTTAATTAAATAGTTATCAGAAGGATATTCACTTTCACTTCATTTAATTAATCATGACCTCAATAAAATTCCCAACTTAGTAAAATCGACAACAATTAAAATACAAAATATTTTATTAAAAAAGCTTGCAGA
The DNA here is from genome assembly GCA_963082815.1 of Melanotus villosus. NCBI lineage: Eukaryota > Metazoa > Arthropoda > Insecta > Coleoptera > Elateridae > Melanotus > Melanotus villosus. Next base: position 56,435,123 of record OY720418.1, on the reverse strand, counting down.
GACTTTCCGTAATTTTTATTGTCATTAAATTAAAAATACAGAACAATGAGATCCTGAAAATAGTTTTATCTGTAGCTAAAGGGAGTTAAATGACCACTTGTGATACCTTCTGCTGACGCTCAAAAAAATTACAAGTGAGCTCCAGAAGTCATTGGAAAATCATCTTTTTCTTCTCTTTTCAAAGCCACTGTTTTCATTTTATTTTATCTTTCGCTTATATTTTCATTTCTTCAGGGTGTTTTTCTTCTTCCAAATTTGAAATTTACATTAACCGGCTTTTAAAAATGACCTGAAAAGCTTTAGTAAACATTTTTTAACGATAATCGCTGAAGCTATTAAAATTAAATACATAAATAATTACCCCCTACCCCCCCACAGAGCCCTTTTTTTATATTTTTGCCTTCTATTCTTCCGTTGTTAAGAACTGGCTATGTTTAGCTTATTTCTGGTTTAATTGCTTCATTTTCATGTCTAACGATGTTTCAGGAAGCATTCTTGATGCATCAAGGATGACTGCTTCTATTTATAAAAACAAAAAGATTTTTTTACTTTGAAGTTCATGTTGCTTCATTAGATTTTTACGGGACGTAAAACATTCTGGGGGAGTTTGTGCATCTGGGCGTTTCAAATATTTTTTTAAATTTTAACAAAACACTATTTTTGGTTGTTTAATTTTAATTTTTATTGTTTTTGTTTATTTTGTCCTTGAGGCAGCTACAAATCTAAAGAGATCTAAATGACTTTGATTAAACCTTGATTATTTGCTTTACAGAAATTAGGCTTTTAAATTTTTTGGTGTTGAAATACATTTCAATTTTGTATTTGTTATGGGTTTCTTCATCTGTTTCCGTCAAGTTAGACCACAAGCCCCACTCAGTGATAATATTTGGCCCTTTTTAAACTAGTTTCGAAACAATTACTTCTTGACTTTCTTTCGATTATAAAGGCTTGATAAGTAAAACAGATCTGAATATTGAAGATTTTGTTTACTGAGCATTATGTGTGGTTCTATGTACGACAAACTAGGCATTTGTTTTTGCTATAAGCAGGGTGCGAATCATACAACTTTTGCAAGGGGGGATACTATTCCAGAATTTTTTTATACATATTTTAATGTTATACATTTACACAGACGGAGAAATATTCATCCCCGGCAGGGGTCCGATTTTTATTTTACAGGGGGGGAAAATATAAGCACAGCCAGGGAAATCCCTGGCATCCCCGGCGGTGATTCGCACCCTGGCTATAAGACTTTAAAAGGATAACAGATTGAAACCCGTAGCATACTGCAAAGACAAATACCTTCTTCAGCTATTAAAAATTTCTACAAGTATGAATTTTATGAAAAAGTAATTACAGGAAAGGAAGAAATATTTTTCAGATAGATTAAGTTTTGTAGTAAGGTTAATTAAAAGCAGATTTTATTTTTGAGTACACTTTTCGAGGTTAGAAAAAATAATTACGTCATATTTATTTCTCTAAACAAACTTAGTTGTGAAAACACATATTCTTTCAGCCTTTAGCCTCGCAAACGCACCAATTGTGGAAGAAATTCCGTTTTCTGAAACCAAAATATTCTTTTAGTTATTAAAGAATAAAATTTTCATAGACTTCAACTGATTGCAATTTTCAGGAATAGATCATAAAAAGTTTATTTTTTCAGTATTTAGGCCTGAAAAGGGGCGATTTCTAGGACCAAATTCCTTTCTTCCTCACTAAAGAATAAACTTGCTAAAATTCAGCTGATCGAGCCTTTTATTTAATTACTAAAGAACTTGTTGAAAACTTCAACTGATTCCCGTACATTAATGATTCGATAGGTAAATATAATTTTACAGGAATTTTAGATTTGTTCACAAAAGAGCAAAAATAGTTTCAGGTGTAATTTTCCACATTATGATAAAACTTTAGTAAGTTAAAGCTCTCTCTCTCACCGACATACCATAACCTAAACAAACTGATAAGTTCTAAAAATTATAATATAAACGTTCTATTTTTGAAAACAACACCTGGAATGTGTTTTCAGATTGATAAATATTGTTAGCTGATTGTAATTAATTAATAAGGGCTTAGTAAATCCAATCTAATCTAATAGAGATAGCTGTAATGAAATTAAAATATCTCGATTAATCCACAAACCGCTGTAGCACTACGCCTCCAGAATTTAATTTTAAAGTTATAATAAACGAGTGTGGGTGTTCGCTGTATGCACTGATCACGATTTATTGTTTTGTACATCTTGAAGAAGGCTTGACCTTTTCTGCGTAAGTTATTTTAAATTAATTATACGCACCTAAATAGAACGTCCGTTTCCCTTGGTTCCCACCAAAAACCTTGAGTTTGGATTTTTACTATCCATTGTATTTTTTAAGAACACGCTTACAAACTCCATTTGTTTAATTTCAACAATACACTATTGTTTGGGAAATTTCAGGTTTTGTTTACAGTAATCTTCTAGAAAGTGCGTACATTTCTAGTAATTCCCTTAATTCACTTTCTTTATTACTAACCGTCATTTGATTAGCCAAATTGCATGAATGAACGCGTTTTCGTGAATTTATTAAAGCGTTTTCGCACCGAGGAACATCAAAACATTGCAATATTCTCGTTTGATATTGCAATTTCCCACATGTTGCAGTTTTACGTTCGCACTGGACAAAACAAGCTCGTTCGGTTTTCTTTGACGCAATGGAAAACTCTTGTTTACCGCTGGTTAGTACGTTGTACATGTTGAATTTATTTGCCGATGTAAATTTAGCTTTTCTCGATTAATAGTTACTGAGAACTTTAAAACGTTGCTAACCATCCATTATACAAATCTTTATTATTATTGAAACCACTTGAAATTTATCGAGAGTTCGAGTGGGTTTGTTCTTTGGATCAGGTCGTTTACTTTTTTGATTTTTTAATCTGTTTTAACCTTTTTAGGCTGAGTTCGTAGACATACATACAACTAAGGCCATTTAAAAATTGTAAAATTAAAGTCTATTTTGAAAACGCCTTAAAAGTCTTAAAAAATCTAAAAGTACTGTAAATGTTTATGGTGGTAAATATTTTTAAACATTTTATAAGGTACTGGGGATGAAATACTCGAGAAAGAATTAAAAAAGTTAATTATTTTTATTAATTTTTGAAGGAAAAATAAATTATTCAGATTTGGAACAACGCCACACTTGCATAAATTACCTATAAATTCTATTTTAAATAATTTCTGACCGCAACACACATTAAGTTACAGCTTGATGATCCTAACGACCAAATTGTCCTCCAAAAATATATTAATCATTCCAAAGGATACGGCTGGCTTGCTATAAGTTACGGTGTTTCGTTCGACTAAATTAAAATCGGCCAATTTTCCTTTATTAATGAAATCTTTGGTGAAGATAAGTATAAAATTAACTAAATTGGCTAAAATTACCTGAACGTAATGTAATGCAATGCAATGTAGTTAGCAACATTCCTTAACTGTGAAAGCGGAAGTTGTGTGATCACGTACTATTTCAGAAATACTTGTTATAAGTACATCGTACACGTGCTGTAATATCTGCGATCAGCATTTATTTTTGTAATTAAATCGTGTGGTTTTCTTAACGCAAATAAACAGATAAATATACCTATTTCTAGTTCTGTATTTGTTAATTACTTTTTAATTGTAGGAATTTTTACATTTTAGTGGGTATTTTACTTGAATGAAAATCAAATAGAAATCACTTAAAACTGTATAATTTTTGGTGAATTATCAGGGAAAAGCTTTTTTTTCTCGCTTCTTCCTTAATTTATTTTTGTGATTTTTCTTTTTCTTCTTCTCCATTGTCGTTATCTACTTCTTTTTTGCTTCTTTTCTTTTTCTTCTTCTACTTCTTCTCTTGTAAGTCTAGTTACTTGTTTTTCTTCACAGTTATCGGCTGATTACTGAAGTCGTTTCCTCTTTAGCATTCCATCAGGTTCTCGTTTTCCTCTTGGTTTCGAATTTTGTATTTTCGTGTTCAGTTTTTTCTCTTTGGCTCTGTCGATGCGGTTGTCCAATCGGAAAAAGCAGAAGTTATTGAAAACATTTTTGGAAAATTTGAACACCAATTTCGTGAATTTATAAACAAAGAATATTTTAAACAAAATGATTTTAGACAACAAAAGTTAAAACGATTTTTCAGCAAAAAAAATGAGAACCAACTTTCAAAATGACATTTTCATGAAAACGTATATCTAAATCTCGAATGTGTGGAGTTTGGCAATTTTTGGCTTAAAAGTGCCGATCTTTTTAACTAAATCTATGAAAATTGGAAAGCCATCATATGTCTCTACCTATGTACTCTAGTTCGTAGAATTTGAATCTAAATCCATCCCTTTAGTTATTAAAAAACTTGCTTGCGAAATAGACTTCTGTCTATTAAGCTAACCATAGTAACGTGTACATAAATGTTGCTTGAGATTCTTCAAGTTTAGTTTAAATTATAATAAGCAAAAACTGTTTTTTTCTAACTAATAAAATCAACTATATCGCTAGTTTGAAAATATGATTGTGAGTGAATGTCAAGCCTTTGTCCTGTAGTTATGAAGCAGACGTCTAATCCACTAGGCTACCAAGAGATTTACAAAGAGAATTTTACAATTTTCAATGCCATTTGCAATTGCTCACTTTTTCTTAAAAACAAGTAAGCTCAAAGCCTATTTTTATCGAATTGTAATAATCATACTACAACTGAGGTTCGAATCTGTGTTCTCTTAGTTGCAAAGTAAACGCCTATCCAGTAGGTTATCGAAAGACCATAAATATAAGATTGCTTTGCGAATTTTCAATTTTATTTCCAGTTATAAGAAAAATTACTAATTTTTTAAAGCAAGTAGGCCCAAAGACTAAATTTTTACATTCAAGTTTTAAGAAGCGAACTGCAGCTGAGATTCGAACCTGAATTCGTCTTGGTGGCTATCAAGGGAAATTTGAGAAGTTTCGATTTTATTTTGAATCATAAGTAAAAGACTGGCCCTTTCTTAAACAAAGATGTAAAGTTAATTTTTTTATTACCGAATTTTAAAAATTTGGCTGTAAGGCCTGTAAGTGAGACGAACCTATATTTTTTAGTTACCCAGCAGATTTGAAGATTTGTTTTGCAAATTTCAATTTTATTTCCAATATTAAACAAAGGACCGTTCTTTCTGAAAATAAGCAAACTTAAAGGCTATTTTTGGAATATTAGAATTTTAAAATTAGCCTCCAAGTGAGATCCGACTCTATGTTCTCTTGGTTGCAGAGTAAACGTCTATCCATTAGATTAGGATTAGACTATTAAGCGTTCCTTTGAAGGTGGCTTGTTTGATTTTATTGTATGCAGAATGGGCGGTTTTTTCTTAAAACAACAAACAAGTAAACTCACAGGTTAATTTTTATATCAAAATTCTAAAAATTGAATCTCGACTAATATTTGAATATATGTATTTGTGGTTGCAAAGTAGGCGTCTATCAAGAAGCCTTATATGTATATGTAGAAGATTAGTTTGACTTTTTTTAATTTTATCTCGATTTGTAAACAAAAAGGCCGTTTCTTATTGAAACAAACAACAATAAAAGCTATATTTTACGTATCAGATAAAATAAAAATTTGGAATTGGAACTTTCAATCAAATAAAACAGGATAAAGTCAATTTTCAATTTTTTACTCGATTTTCTTGAATAAATTCATTTTCTAAGGAAAAATTTTATGTAAGTATTGCTTAATATTTCAAGTTTTTTATTTATTGATTCGATAACTCTACAAATAACCTTTCTGTAGTGTGGACTTGGAATTTTATCTTAAATTTATATTTACCTTTTACAAATCGAATTTAATTGATAATAAAAACCAGTGTTATCTTAAACTGAGAATTTCCTTTTCTTTAAACTAATTCGAAAAAACTATAATCACTGGATAAACAATAACTGATAGGTGTAATTTAATCCAAAAGTATTTTATAAAGCCTAATATTAGTAACAAGGCCTTAAGAATTAGAATAACATTCAAACAATAATCACTATGGCATAGTTCATAAATAGTTCTGATGACAGTGCCAAAACATTCGGAAAATTTATTATCTGTCTCAGTCTTCATTATCTGTTATTTTATTCCTTTCAAATTGTTTCGATGCATTCCTTCAAAGTTCTTGAAGAATTAACCTGCAATTTCTCCTTTGTTTAGTATGCCCGTTATAGTGTGAGGGATTACAATTTTTTTAAATTGAAGAACTGAGTTTCAGTTGAGAATATGAAAAATATTGAAATCTGTTGTGTAGTCACATTTGTATTATTAGAAAATGTAGAAATGTGTAGGTACTCATAATTATCTAAAAACGAGGTTAATCCAATTTTGCGCCCGGTTTTGTAATTTTGACCAAATAAATTACCACTTGTGCTTCTTTCAGCATTCATTTGAAATTGTCTGCTTCTTTCAGCATTCATTTGAAATTGTCTGCTTCTTTCAGCATTCATTTGAAATTGTCTAAGATTTTCAACGAATATTTTTCTGTAGCAAGTTGTACTTTTTGATTTTTTTTTAAATAATTTTGGAAACTATGTTTAAATTTACGAAAAATATAATATTAAAATAAATAAAAGTACGAGGAGTGTTCAATAGAAACACGTTTAGAGGCCGTAACGCAACTTTTATTCAATGAATTTAACAGAAATGAGTCCCACTGGTGCACAAATCTGTAGATCCCTTGCTGGTAAAATTCCCCCGGCTGTTTGCGGAACCATTCTCTAACAGCAAACTCTACCTCAGCGTCCGAATTGAACCGCCGCCCTTTTAGCGATTGTTTTAATGGGCCAAACACATGGAAATCGCACGGAGGCAAGTTGGGACTGTAAGGTGGATGTTGTAAGACTTCTCAACGCATACGAACAAGCAGATCTTGAAACGTTGGGGCTACATGGGGGTGAACATTTTCCTGCAGAAGGGTGACACCGTTTGTGAGGTTCCCGGGACGTTTATACTTGATGCTGGCACGTAAACGGTTTAAGATGTTTGCATATTGTTCAGCATTGATGTTTACACCAGATTCTATAAAATTTAAGAGCAGTACACCTTGGTAGTCAAAAAATGCGGCCACCATTACTTTTCCTGCTGAAAATTGAGATCGAAATTTTTTCGCCTTCGGAGATTCTGCATGCTTCCACTGCATACTTTGGCGTTTGGGTTCTGGTTCATAGTGATAACACCACTACTCATCACCGGTAACAATTTGGTGTAGAAAGGCATTACTACCTTGTTGTTGATAGCTTATTAAATGCGGAACTAAGCAGCAACTTTATAGTAGCTTGACTTGACTTGAAAACCAAGCTTTTCAAAAATTCACTAATTGACTTGACTTGATTTCTTTCGTTACTACTTGACTTGATATCAAGCTATTTCAAGCTGCTTGACATTACTTGATAACAAACCGACTATGTGCGAAAACGCTCGAATTATTCATTCTTTTCCATTGTCGCAGGTTCATGCGCGCATTTAGTATTCAGATACAAGTTGGGGGTTTCCCGAGCTAACTGAAACGCTTGCATATGCATAACATTTAGAATAGACTTGCTCAGTGTATGAAGTAGTGTGATGTGTGAATGTTGACAGCTATACGTTATTAAAAAAGCAATGAGTAATTCATCGGAAATAGAAACGAAACCTTTTCAGAGCAGCGGGTCAGAATATATGTGGTGGAAGACTGTTCGTCCAAACATTCCGAAATCGTTCAAGAACATATAGTTAAAAGTGACAAAAAGAATAAAAATACAGATTATTCTGAACGTTGCGAGACATTTATTTATTTACTTTAACTAAGCCAAGCAATTGCTATAGTATATTAAATTATAATTTTAAACGTTTAAAACGTTCGGCTGACACTGGCATGACTGATTACAAGTCAAACTACAATAAAAATTTACTCAGAATTTCTGTTTTTTAAATAAAAATCAAGTAGTCTTGTCAAATTACTTGATTTTTCAAGTACTTGATACATAACTACTTGACTTGACTTGATATGTATTTGGCAATGACTTTCAAGTCAAGTCAAGTCGCTTGAGTATCAAGTCAAGCCGTGAATCAACTAGAATCAATATAAACAACTGAATTCCGTTATCGTGGCGATGAAGTCGCAACTGCGCCTTCGAAACGCATTTCTATTGAACAATCGTAGAAATGTAAGTGCAAAGAGGACAACATTTGCTAATAGTTATTTGTATACTAAGGCCGCGAAATTCCATTTTAGCGTACCGAGAGAAAAATTGTCGCCGAGGCCGCTTGCGGCTGAGGCAGGACAATCTTGAGGGCGCTAAAGAATTTCGCGGACGAAGTATACACAACATTTTTTGTGCAGCTGTAAAAAATACATAATTACAAATTTTATTCCTTTTGAAAAACAAGCAGTTTAATTCATTGTAAATAGAAAGTCGGCTTTCACGTCACAATGTTTCTATGGAAATAACATAAATAAAACGCGTTTCACGGCCGTTACCCTTAGTAACGGCCGCGAAATTGTATTTAGCGGCCTGTATTGCGAACGCGAAATGACCACTTCGCGTCCGATTGCACAAAAATGAATTTTCGTATAAAATTAAGAAATTAGATTCTAGTTAGATATACGTGGTAACGTAATATAATCTAAGAGATATACGGGATATACAGGGTGATGTTATAGAATTTTAATAGTAGTTTGTGATAAGCTTGAGTTTGGCTTTAATAATCAAAACTGCCATGATATTAAGGTTAAAGTTAAGAATCAACGTTAGTGTTATTCAATAATAATAATTTCTTATAATTTTTGTAATCGAAATATAAACCAATTTAAATTTCCGTTTAACAAAAAATTTTTGAAACGCACATCAAAGAGTTTGGGTTATGCAACCTTTTCTAAAAATTATGATAAAAAAGAAGTTTCAGTTCCTTTGTGAATTTTCCTACCAACACACTATAACATAAATTCATTCTGTTCTATTTTAAATTTGTAATGTTTTGGCTCTAAGCTTTCGGTTTTTGTAAATAAAGATTCTTTGCCAACAAACTTTCAAAAAATTCGACCTCAGTTTAGGGCAGACAGACGTATCAAAAATTTAAACACATATTTAATTTATGCATTTCGAACTTTAAATCACGAATAATTAAACAAAATTACGGACTTGGTTCTGGTAGGTACTTTCTTGTTCAGACGAGCAGCCACGTAGAAAGGTTCTAACATTACAACAACAAAAAAAATGTAATATTCATTATTTTGCTATCTCTTGCATGAAATACCATACATTCTCATTAATAAGACTTAAAAGTAGGGTATAATTTTTGCAAAATTGTGATTTATTTCGAGAAACGGATTTTGTAATTTTGTTTCGTGCAAAATAATTTGAATATTCGCCAAATGAATTTCTGCTTTAGATATGATGTCGCAATGATTGCGTATTTTACCTTTAATACGTCATTTTTTAGTGGGCGATTTCAAGTTTGCTATTACACAATAAATTACGGCCGAAATTCATATTTTCTTGTGCGAAAATTTGCGACTTTATTTTGAAATAATTCGAAAACTGACATTATTATTAATCCCACGATAAATACAAAAATATTCCAAAATGAATTACCGAATTGAAAACTAAATAAAAACTGGAATTTCGCCAGTTGTAGGCGTTATCTTTTTAAATGCACAACATCCCGGTTATTTTTACCTTGTATTTATATAATTCCCAAATGTTTGCATAACGTAATAATAATCGTCCAATTTCAGATAAAATTAGCAGGCATGAAAACGTTTGGGTCAATATTTATCTCAATTCCTACTTGACGCGGCGTTAAGTCAAAAAGTTTCAGGAGAAAATCTTCAGGGGATTAAAGGATGGAGAGATTTCGTAACTTCCTTGATTTTTGAAAGCTTAGAGCGTCATCTTGTGTTCGTCGGTAAAAAATAATCAAACTTCTACTTCGAGAGAGTTGGCACCAATCTAAGCTTTCGTTTCCAAAATTTAGGTAGCTCTGTCATCTGGATATGTAAAATATATTTCAGCGTGGTGTTAATTCACCTAACAAATATGAAATTTGCTTGAAATGTGTTTGGTATAAATGTCTTCACCTTTTTTTCCTGGGTATATTTCAGGAACAATTTTGGAACGTGATACCTATTTTTAATGTTCTGAAAAGGGTTTGAATTAGGATACAGGAGTATAAATGTGAATATTTCGGGATTAATTTGTAAAGTGCGAACTTTATTTTTTATATTATTAAATAGTTAGAAGTTAAAGTAAATATTTTAGTACTTAGTGTTAAAATGTTATTTAGAAGTTTAACGCTGATAAAACTTGTAACTTAAAAATAACTTCAAAGCCAGAAGGGAGCGATAAAAATAACTGCTTAAATGTATTCATACTTCAGCGCCATTTAGGCTTTTCAGGCATCTAAAAATTTGAAACTCGAGAACTTTTCAGCCCTCAGAAAAATTATGATTCCTTTAAGTGATTTTACAATTTAGTTTTGATTTAGGAAGCGATATTTCAGATCTTGAAAAAGTCCAAAGTACAGAAATAATTTATTTAACAGCGAAAAAATCTGTATCTTTGTGTTTACAGATAAAAATAGTAAAAATAAATAAAAGACGTTATTATTTTACAACAAATGTAGTAGTTTACAAAGTCATATTTCAGCTCCTGAAAAGCTGAGCAGATCTCATTTTTAATAGGGAAGAAACATTTCTTTGAAACTTTGAAATTTCAGATAAATCATGAATCTTAAAAGTTACCTTTGTTAATTACTTTACTGTTCAATTATAAGTCACATAGCAATATTTCACAACTCCTGAAAATCTTCTAGTCAGTTGAGAAAACTTTAGCAGTCGAAAGTTAATTTTTTGGCTTTTAATTTAATTTAAATTTAGAAAAAATAGAAAAAATATCTAATTCATAGACAAGATTTTTTTCATTTCATATCTGAAGAACAAGAAGGATACAAATCCTGAAACAATGAGTAAAATATAACGAAAAATCTCAGGTGTTAGTGTTTATTATAAATTTCTTTATCGACGTACATCGTCTTGTCCTTGAGACCTTATTCCAAACAAACGTTGCCAGCATCAGATAAAATCAAACAGCCAATTTGTAGCAGTTATTTTGTGTTTTTTCTTAAAAGAAAAACCAATATTTTATTCTTTATTTATACTACCAAGTTATAAATAACTTGCTTTTTCAATTTCGATCGTTTGAAGATTAAATTTTCGCATAGTTCAAGAAAGGATTACTGAAAAGTTGATGAAAAACTCAAAGGTATATGAAAATGAAATATGGAAAACGACGCTCGTTTTGTTGTCCAAAATTAAATGTGACTTCCGCCCCGTCTGGTTAAAAATATCATAAGTGTAACATTTGTGGAGGGACCAGATTTAAATACGACAAAAAACTTCCATTCAGTTATTTTGTTTGTTTTGACTTTTATGTCCTTTCTTTTTTTCATCTGAATATGAATTTGGCAATGATAAAAATCTTATTTCTGCTGTAATTCCCGGAATTTTCATGGTTTAACCTACATAGTTTTCATGCATTCCTTCATATTTTCTCCCTGAAAGCTCATTTTTTTTTAAATTGTTCAGGTGATAAGGTGTTTGGATTTGTCTTTAAAATATGGGTTTGTTTATCCCTTGTCAGATTTAGAAAATAAACACCACAGTTTACGTATTACATATCGTCAGTGTCACAAAACTAAAATTGCTTTAGTAATTCGCATTTCGTTTTGTATAATAATCAGGTTTAAATATTGAAGTGCTGACACGCTGCAACATCGAAAGGTTCATAACTGTCTGTTGAAAATTTTACAACCAAATTTATGTTATTGCGTATCTAGAGATAAGCGTGTCCCATCGTTGCTTTCGTTATAATTTTACTTTTGTGTTTACATACAAAAATAGAAAAAAAGTTCAAATAAAAATCGTTGTGGCCTCGTCCTTTTTTTACAACAAAGCGATTTAAAAGTATTCCTATTTTAAGAAGTTTTGGCAATTTCCAACTTGTTTCTTTGTTCATCGCTAAAAACATTGCATTGGCATCGGCGAAGAAAAACAGATATGTGGGTCATGTAATATTTTTCCTTGTATTTGTATTTAGAACGGGACTGCAACTCTTTAAACTCTACTGCGCTTTTCAGCATGCTGATGTACTGATGAATGATTTTTCGATGAAAAGCTTTTATGAAATCAAGGAAAACATATCGAATGTGGTTTATATATTGCAATTCTGTGATTTGAAAGTTTAGGTTTAGAAAGACAGAATGTTTGATGTGCTTTCAGTATTTTGAACTATATAAACATTTGTGAATTCATCCTAAATTCAGGAATATATTCGTAGTGTTTTTAAAATTGATGATAATAATTAATTCTCAGTAGTTTACTAAAATTAAAGAAACTCTGCTGGAAAGTTTTTCCTACTGAAATAAAAATAGGTAGTATAGCTGTAAGAGTTTTTCTTACTTGTAGCTGAATTTTTATGGAAAAATTATTCAAAAAACATTTAAAACGTTGTGTAGAGCAATAAAAGTATTCCTTCTTCGTCACTTAATTTTTATACGAAATCGTTTTATAAAAAGCTCAAATAATTAGCAAAGCTGGCGAAGTTTTTCATATTTCTGACAGAACTTTCAAGGAAAGTACTTGCAAAAAAACACCTGAAAGACTGAGTACAGTTGCAAACGTTTTTCTTCTCTTTCGCAAGGTTTTTACAAGACAACACCTTTCAAACAATTACCAAAGCTGTGAGAGTTTTCCTCTTTCCTGCCTGCATTTTGAAAAACAGAAAAACTGAGAAGAGCTATTGGAGTTTTTACCCTTCCTTACTGAATGATTATGGAAAATTGTTTTAGAAAATCAATTTTAGATTATTTTTTAAACGGTCCTGTCAGCCAATCATAATGAGAAAAAAATTCAAATCGACCAATAGCATCATAATTACACTGATAATTAGCTAGTAGCTGATTACAGCGATAATTTTTTCACGTTGTTTCATTGGATCACAGAGAAATACCTGCTCTGTGATTGGATCTTTGTTTAAATAAATGCATAAAAAGTTAGCTTTGACTTTGACAAACGTTAAGACTGTCATCATTGTGTAATAGTTTAAAAAATAATCACGCCGAATTACATTCGTAGTAATAATTTTTTTTGATAATTTTAACTAGATTAGCACTCATCTTTATTGCTATTAGGAAATTCCACTCGTGGACTTCGTCCACTCGTGAAATTTCCATAGCAATAAAGATTCGTGAATCTAGTTAAAATTATCAAAAAATTATCACCACTTATGTAATTACTGTTGAGAAAACTTCCCAAATAGTTAGCAACGTTGTAAGAATTTTTTAAATGACAGATTTTCCCAGAATGTACCTGAAAAGCATCTCAAACATGCTCAAAGCTGGCGTAAATTCTCTCTGAGTTTTCATCAAAAATTATATTAGATAAATAATCATCCGAAACCATGAGCAAGGTTGTTACAGTTTTTCTTATTTCTCACTAAATATTCAGGGAAACTTCTAGCAAATAACATCTGATACGCTGAACAGAATTGTAAGAGTTTTCTTATTTTAGGAAAACATCTTAAACAAATGGAAACGCCGTTTTCCCTTTTGGTTGAATATTTATGGAAAATCACTTTAAAAAAACACCCGAAGCAAAATCTAAAGCTGTCGGAGTTTTTCTTATTTCTGACTGAATATTCACGGAAAGTTCTTGCAAACACCACATTGAGTAGAGTTATAAGGGTTCTCCTCTAAACCTTACTGAATTTTCATGGCAAAACATCTCAAAGCAAAGCCGACAAATTTTTCTTTTTCGTGACTCAATTTAATGAAAATTACATTCAAAAAACATCTAAAACACTTAGGAGGAGTGTCTGAGTTTTTTTTTTAATTTTCATGACGATTATGATTTTTTCTTTTCACACTGAAATATCTTTTCATGGTTTGATGATGATTTCATGATTAGCTGATTATAAAAACATTTGAAACAAACAATTTCCCTTCATTTTCATGGAAAAAAAAACATTGTAAACGAAGTGATCGAGGTTGTTGTCAGAGTTTTTCTTTTTCTTCTTTGCTGTACTTTACTGTACTTAAAAAAATCTCAAATGTGGAAAAAGCTGTAATATAGTATTTCTTATTCTCAGTTAAATTTTTTAACGAAAAGTACTTTCAAAAAACAGCCGAAACGGTGAACAAAGCTGCGGCAGTTTTCTTCGTTCTTCAAATCTGTGATTTTTCTCATTCACAACGAACTTTCATAATAAGCGAATTTAAAGAAAAACATTTGAAGTAATGAGAAATTTTCTCCATTTTCATTGAATTTTTAAGGGAAGTTTCAGAACACAAGAATATTAATCACAACTTTCGATCACATATTGACAAAAGTTTTTAAATTTAAACAAGCATAACCTGTTGGCGTTTTGCGAGGCGTTTTGCTTTCAACAAGAATTATCTGATGCACACAGATTGCTTTGTTTGCAGTATATATTTATACTTTATTATGTTCTAGCTGGCAAAATCTACACCTGTTAGCACTTATTACGATCCCATGACACCTTCGGTTGAAGTGGGAACGTGTTTCTTATTTTAACACGTCAAACATTTGCTCGATGTTGCTATAAAATGGTATTACATTTAATTTATCACTTGAATTAATTATACTAGGAGCGAGCTTTCCTGATTTCAAAATATTTTTCTTTTTGAAGTTGTCATTTCCTCAGCTGTTTATAGATTCTTTTTAGATTTATTTTTAAATAAAAAAATTATCTTGAGTGCGTATATTAGGAATTTCTTTGTAATCACCTCACTTTTTTGGGCTTTGAACTTGCAGTTTAACCAATTTTTTTGATGTTTTTTTGTGATTTGAATGGTGCCTGTTTTTCTCATTTTCAGAACTTTATAAATTTTAAAGCTTGGATGAATTGTCAGGATAATATTTGTTTAAAATATATTTTAAAATTAATTAACTGGTTTTGCAGTTGACTTTCGGTGAAATATTTTTATAAAATCAAATACAGTCAATACCTGGTATTTATGTAATTATTGTATGACAATAATTTATCTTGGAGAGCAGAGAAGGTAGTGCTGAACTAGAGAGGGGGATATCTGAGTTGGAAGAATTAAGAAACGAATTAAGTAATGCAGTAAGAAAAAGAGAAGAGAGAATAAGAAGAGAAGAAAGAAGAGCATTGTACCAGCAAATAGAAGATTTAAACAGTAAGATACAAAAGTGAAAATTAATCGATACTCGAAGAAATATTTAAGTACATGTTGGGTCAACTTAAACAGTTAGCAAAAGTAGAAACTAAACGGGATGAAGTTGTAAACTGGCCAAAAACAATCGACAGATTAGAAATTGGGACGATAAGAAAGAGATTGGACTGTTGTGCAGGAACTCAAGGGTTGTTTGTAGCCACTTATGTAAGAGGTACATTCGAAGAAGGAGCAATCATAAGCCTAACCGACGAACTTGCAAAGTACATTACAAAAGACGAAACAAAATGATAACGAAATCAGCGACATTAATGGGTATACGTTTTTTAGAAGTTGTGGGAAAGATAGAAGGCTGGGAACAAGGTTTATGATTAATAACAGGTTACCCTTTTTTTTTTTTTAAAAAACATTCATGCATACTACCGTAACCCCCCGGAACCGCTTTCGCATTACTTCAGGGGGTACGGGCGTCCCTTACACACTAACTTACACACTACATACATGCAACTTACATACTAAACTTATACTAAGTGAAACCGACTTGCACGGACCGCGAGTCGAACCCACAGCCCGAACAGACCGATTTCACTGTGGCCTCGGCGAGGAAGCGGAGCGACCGCTCGCCCACCGAGACCCCCAAAACAGGTTACCCTAAAAGGATAAAAACAGACGGGGCGATTTGTGTCGAGTCAACGAATTTTATTTTGGTTCACACGGAACGCCCATGTCAAAACGGTGTCGATTTGATGGTATCCTGTTACCTTTTACCTTAGACTAAAACAGACGGGGCGCGTTATGTGAAGTCGACAGTCGACTCGACATAAATCACGTGTCTGTTTTTAGCCTAAATTTGGACTTCGATCACTTTATTTATGGTCTGAGCCAAATTAAACCAGATTATCCCAATTAATAATAAAATAAATCGACTAATGGATAAATCTATAAATATTGTTCTAGAGAACACGGAAATAGAAACATGTTAAATGACAATACTCTAATACAAAGTGTAGAAGAAAAATGCAGAATAATAGTTTCATAAATAATAAAGCAGTTCAAGAGCAAGAACGAAGCGCCGAAAAGATGTGAATAGTATCATGAGGAATGTAGAAGACAGATGGAAAAGAGGAATAAGGCAAGGAAAAGCATGATACAAATCAGAACGGCTGTAAGCAAGTCAATTTATGAAGAACCGAGGCGATTATGTAAGGGAATCCTACGAACAAAGAAAATAAAGTGTACGTAACACAGAATTACTAGCTAGTTGCTAGTATATAAAATAAATTTAAGAATAAGGAAATTGCTAAATTCTATACGGATATTAAACGATGAAAGATGGGCTATAGGTACTTCAAAAATAGCCTTTTGTAAAGATAAGCAAGGAAATCTAATCGGACGAGAAATATTGGAAAGATGGGATGAATATTTTGAAGAGTTGTTAGGTGAAGGAATCAGGAAAAATGTGGAACTAGAAAGAACAAGTGTAGAGATAATTAATGAAGAAGAAATAAAAGAGCCGGATGGATCAGAAATTATGGGAATAATTAACAAACTAAAAAATAACAAAAGTCTAGGAGAGGATGAAGGCCGAAATGCTAAAATATGGTGGGAATAAATTGAATGAATTACTACAGGGTCCGGCAAGGAGGCATGGTGTTTTTGAAAAGACTGTCACACACTTATTTTTGAACTATTTTTTTCATACATTACTGGTACATTGCCATTTGCGAATACATAACGAAACATAAGAAAAGTATAATCATCTGCGAAAAATCACATCACATTTTTGTTGAGGCATTCTTGTAGACGGGTGGCGAAATTGTCCATACTCCTTTGAAGCATGGCACGCGGAATACTTCGAATTTCTCGTGTTATTGCTTCTGAAAGGGCTTCAAGAGTATGTCGTTTGTCAATGTAAACTTGAGATTTTAGGTAGCTCCATAAAAAGTAGCAACAAGGTGACAGGTCTGGTGACCGAGGAGGCCACTCCCCATTCCACATCCCCACGCAATGAAATCAGGCGTCCAGGGAAATGTTCTCTTAAAAAACTCATTGTTGCTGTTGATGTATGGCAAGTCGCCCCATCTTGCTGAAACCAAACTGTGTTGAGGTTAATGCGTCATCTTCTTAATTCTGGAACGCGACAATGACAACCAACATTAAAATGGTTTCGAAATCGTCGCTGTGTGAGCACCACAGAACGACCCGTTTCAATGAAGGTGTTGTAAACAAACACACGATGTGCTACAGACCACGGCTCTATTGCTACTGAAATGGCAAAATGGCATCTAGCAACGAGTAGATATCAACCATTCCGAAAACATTCGGTCCAGCCCAGCGCGCGACAGTTTTTTCAAAAACACCATACCTCCTTGCCGGACCCTGTACAACCTATAATAGAAATATGGAATATGGAGGACGGAAGAAATGCCAGGGAGATGGTGCAAGTCTGTAATATGTCTCATAGACAAAAAGGCCGACAAGTTTAAAAATTATAAAGGCGCTGCACTGTATCAAGAGATTAGCGAAGCACAGTGAGGCAATAATAGGTGAATACCAGTGTGGGTTCAGGCCATCCAGAGCAGTAACGGACCACTTATACAACCTGAAGGAAATTCAAAGGAAGAGCCATGAAATCAAACTGCAGACACACATATTATTTAGACTTTCAACAGGCTTACCATATAATTAACAGGGAACAGTTATACCAGTTATTGGTTGAATTTAGCATTCCAGGGTAAATAGTGAGACTGATAATGATGACGCTGGTGAAGAAAATAAAGTGCGAATATATGGGAAGTTAACAAGAACATTCTAAACGAATCGAAGCCTTAAACAAGGAGATTCGTTATCAATCATACATAGTGCTCGAAAAAACAATTAGAGAAGCAAAAGTCAACAGACAGGGACTACTATACCATAATTATCATCAATGCCCCGCATCTGCAGATGATATAGTAGTGATGACAAGATCTAAAAAAGAACTGCAAACAATTGTATGTTAATATCATAATAGCAGAAGGAAAAATGGGGCTTAAAGTCAACGAAAATAAAACTAAGTATATGGTTTGGGATGACACAGAACGCGGCATGCAGTAGTTGAGGATACTTACGGATGGAGTCAAAGAGTTTGTTTTTCATTTTCAGGAAGTGGAAAGAATGGTATATCTAGATACGGTGAAGCCAAATAATTCCGAAGAAATAAAAGCCAGGATATCGGCGGGAAATAAAAGCCTATTTGCACTAAAAGGCCTGATGCCCAGAAGAACAGTATCAAGAGTGTTAAAAGTGAGAGTGTATAAAACTATTATACTACGGCCAGTAGAGACGTCCGCGTGCGAGGTGTGGACTATGAGCAAACAAGGTCTACGGGATTTGTGCGTATGGGAGAGGAAAGTGCTAAGGGAGATTTACGGAGGAAAGTTTGTAAATGGAAGATGGGAAAGACGGACAAACGAAGAAATAAAAGAATTATATGATGAAGCAAACAGATGGGCAGGTCATAAATCAGGATGGAGGAGACTAGAGTTTCAAAACGCGTATGGTTAGCAGAAGTAAGAGGAATAGGAGAAGGGGTAGGCCGAAGGCAGAATAGAGGAAAAAGTATAACAAGATCTAGAAATTTTGGGGATATAAAGTTGAGAGAAGAAAGCCAAGGATAGAAATAGGTGGAAAAAAGTCGTTAAAGAAGCCAGGGGCCTGCAAGGCCTGTAGAGTTATTTTATATACGTATATACAATTTAAAAAACCAGACGTGCAAAATTTTCTTGCAGCCTGTTGCAGTGTGCAGTGAGAAAATTTTCAATGGTGGCAGGCTGGCAGGATGATATTTCATGCTTGTGTTTATAATAAAAGTCGAGGTTATATCTAAATATCCCCCGTATATTTGTGTAACTTTTAAAGTTTAAATAAAAATAATGCTTTAAACTGAAGGAGAAATGTTTAGTTACTAGCCAGAATATCCAAAAATTTCAGTACAAAATTTCTTTCATGGCATGCAAGGAGATTCAATCGATTTCTAATATTAGCAAATTATTTATAATCGTTTTCCGAACTTCCACGTTCCATCCTCGTCTGCCGGACGCGAATTTAGTATAAAAAGACTGATGCAAATTATAAACAGGGATATTTATAACTGAAAGGATATTGAAACCAGACAAAACAGTAATTTATTTTCTAATTTAAGGCTAGGTTTACTGCGTTGTCTTAAAATAGAACTCACTAGTATAAAGAGGGACTATAAACCAAGGTTCACTCGCTCTTTAATGCCTTTTCTCCTTGAGTTGGCAGAAAGCAGAAGAGGAACGGTCGCGGAAGACCAATAAACTAATATTCACGAGTGAATCCCTGCAGCAGACTATCATCAATTTTCTTGACATTTTAAGCCGACAAATAACGACTCACTAAGTTATGCACAATTTCAACTTTGTCTCTTTTAGTGCATTTTAATGCGTTTGCTGCGTAACTTTTAATAATTTTCAGTGCCGAATCTTAAATTCAGAACAAAAATTATAAAAATATTCTGACAAACAGACGTGAAAATAAGAAAAAATTGATAAAATGTTGGTAAACAGCAATAAAAAAAAAATTAAGAATTTCGGGAAGCAGATTTGAAAACGTAAAAAGTTCGAGAAACTCTTGGCGAACAGAAATAACAATGAAAAAAATTTAAAAAAATCTTGTTATTTTTTGGAAAATATGCGAAAATTGGAAACACTTTGAAAATCTTAGGAAAATTTTGAAATTTTTAGGGAAAAGTTCGCAAATGTTCGAGAAATCGAAGTGAAAATGGGAAAATTTTTAGGAGTTTAAGAAGATTTAAAAAAATAAATTGTTTTACCCAAATAAAAATGGTAGGTTGACTTTCTTATACAGGATAGCTTAGCTTGTTCGTAGCAAAAACTTTCCAAAAAATTGCCCTTTTTGAAATGTTTGGTTGGCTTACTTACATACCTTGAATCGAGAAAATTTTCAAAATTCCCAGGAAAATAATCAAACTTGCTTTCAATTAATTACGTATTTACAAATCATTTTTTAAAATTTGGTACAAAAAAAGCTGAGCTTAAGAAGTTCAGAAAAATGAAAGACTGACTTCCGAACGTATTTCTTAATCTCTGAATGAATTCTATTGTTAACAAAAATGTCACCTTTACCTGTCTAGCGTAGTTTGCCAAGAAATTGGTCGCATTAAAATACGACTCTAATTTTGTTGCAAAATTCTTGATTTCTGTACTAAAATTGCCAGAGGATAACATTATTGTTTTAAAATAGAAACATCGTCTTTTTACATTAATCTTTGGAAATAAATCATTTATTAGTTTTGTTGGGCCCTTTTTTTAAATCTTTGCTATTGTTCGATTGATCCAACAATAACAGAAAAATTAAATAAATTACCTATTTAAAAATGAAAAATAGTCAACATTCAACGGTTCGATTTGAAAAATGTGTTGGTTGAAATGTCGTAAATCAAAGTTCAATTTTTGAACAAAACAATTTCATAAGATTAACTTGTCCTGTTTTTTTTTTGTAAGTTACGTTTCAAATATTTTTTGGATTAATCATGGATAAGTGCGGTCTGACTTTATCTAATATCTACTTAAAAAAAATTACAAATATAAATTTTGATGTGTTTTAGCAAATAATTCATTAAAATACTGTCCAAATGAGTGGAAATTATGGTTGTATTTCTGCCAATAATTACGTCATTGTTTTCTAAAAGTTTTAATACTTCAGCTTTTGACTTCACATCTAGCACGAAGAGCTTTTTAAAAATATACAGGAATTATTTTGGAAATAAAACCGCCACTTTGATTTTTTGACAGTTTAAGTGCTGTTTCTGGAATTGCACCTGAAACTGCGAATTATGTTCTTTTATTTTTCAAATTTGACATTTTTACGTTGGCATTAACATTATTTATTTGTAATAAAAGTTTTTAAGATTTTTCTGTTGTTCTAAAAATTTCAAATTTCTTTGATAAGTTCCATAACGTTTGAGAAAATTTTAACACTTTGGTTGTATTTATTTAATAATTAAAAAATTATGGTTTGATGATATTTTTAGTTTAGAACTTTGTTATTCGGGTTTTTTTAAGATTTTTATTTTTGAAAATTTAAAGTTTAGTTGCGTCTTTGAGTTTGGCTTTCTTTTCGACAGTTTAAGTGCTTTCCTTGAATTGCATTATCTGCTTTGATTTTTACAGTTTGACATTTTTATGTTCGTAACATAAAATGTTTATTTGTAATAAAAATTTTCAAGACTGTTCCAAAAATTCAAATTTTTCCATTGAAACATATTCAGCTTAGGATAGAATTCACGATTAGTTCTCATATTTCGTACGTTTGGTACGACTTTCAGTAGTAAGCTGGTAATGGCATTTTGAAAATATCAGAATTTTTTAAAATATCAACACCATCGAAAATATCAACACCACCGAAAATATCAATTTTTTTCATTATAATTGAGAACTTCTTAAGGTTTAAATTTACCAATTATTTTTTTTAAATTGATGAATTAAGGGACTAAACTTCATGGTCTTGTGGCACTAAAATTTTACAACATAGGTACATAGGATTACATACTTAAATTACATATACAGATGTGGTTGCCTACTTGGTGTTAAATACAGCATATTCTTTAAAATTCTCAAGTATTTGTTATTGTGATACAGAATTTTAGGTTTCGCATATAAACCATTCTGAATTTTTAGTTTTGCAAGAAATTGCTACTGTGGTTGTTCTAACTAACCACTTCCTTATTTAAATTGCTGTGACTAAGAGATTTGAATGCAAATTTGAATTTAAATGCAAATGTCAGAGTTACGTTAGGTTTGTTTATTGCAAGGTGCAAAACCGTGGAGTGCAATAAATTGCAATGATAGAAAAGTACAGCTTACGGTACCATAGAAGTAACAACTTCCTGGTTACGCTTTGGATCTGATAACACAAATATTAATCACGGCGCATCAAGTAAATCCAGTTAATTAACACGTTCCAGCACAAATAATTAATCAGAATGAGTAAAGTGTCACGACGACTGATACGATAGAACAACTGTTGCGTTTTTCACGAATTTTCACGCGCTCTACTGGCTCGTGATAACAGTTGTCTATGAATCACCATCAAGGACGTGTTCGTATTTTCAGAATATCCTTGCAGTGGCGGATAATAAATTGTAAACCAAAATAACCGAAAAATATAAAAAACCGTTTTGTTATCGAAAAACAAAGAACGTTTCGTTTATGGCGGAGTTCTGCGACGTTTTCCAGCGTCGGAAATGGCAAAGTGGAAAAGATTTATGCAAGCTTTTTAAATGTGAAACTCATCCAAAATGATAAATTTTTGGCCCGCCACTGCACCTGAACGTACCAGGTGTGCCACTACAACGGGCAGTAAGAAGCAGAGAGCGCTGATATTAAAATATACCTCGAAAATGCGTATCCGAAATCTTGGAGACTGCTTAGTCGAGACGCCGCGACCGTTCAGAGCGTTGAGTTATCATTTAGTGTTGGTAAAGTGTTTTTCACATACTTGGTGTTGTGTTTAATAAGGGTGCGCTGGTTCTTATATCAGCAGGATTTTGATATCTTAAGGGGACTTTATATACGCTATGGGCCATGGAGTACTTCCAAGATTGGGCGGACGCAATGCGCAACAAGGTGCTTAAAGCTTGTAAACTTTGATTTAAACGACGTTCTAGCCTTAAATTGTTGTTAGGTGATGAGAGGTTTAAGATGAACCTGACCCGATTTTTTGGGATCTTCGCAAAAACCTCCCATAAATACCTCGCGAATACACGATTCTGTACGATCTTGGTTTAGATTTTTTTTTTAACTTTGTACCACGATGACGAAATGTTCTATTTTTCTTTTGTATTTGATTTCAAAAACGATGCAATGTTTGTTTTCTAATTTTGTATGTTTGATGATGTCATACTATCAGGAAACTTTTTAGGGATTTTATCATCTTAAAATTAAAATATCACCTTGCGTGGTTTCGAATGTACTTTTGAAGGGCAGGGTATTTTTAAAGTAATTTTAGGTATTTTCTAGGTAATTCAGAAAACCTAACCAACTTGCAAAACAACAAGCCTGATTATTCAAACAGAAATAAAAGTCATGCTAACTTTTCACTTTTCCCAAATTTGACTTGAACAATCATCTTGACGCTTTTTAAACATCACATCCAAATCTACAAAATTAGAAACTATTAAAAACCTGAACATTCATATTTTTATTTTCATACAGCTTTCTCTTACATTTACTGTCAAAATAGTCCTGGATTAAGTTATTTGCCAAAATTTATAATTTACGACCTTAAGTAAAGTAGAATGATTTATAAAAGTTTAGATTTACGTATCTCTTGTTTTTTGAAATCGTGAACGTTTACCACAATGCTTTAGAAAACCTCTCTGGTTCTTGTTAGAGAATCAGTTCATATTTTCCGAAATATTTTGCTATTTTAACGAGCGTTTTGCTATTTTAAATGTTCATGTTTCACAAAATTTATTGGCTGTATTTTAGTGTTATATTTGCTCGCTAATTTGGCCGTTGATTCAGAATTTATAGTCGTTTACTTCTTTCAAATTCATAAGTTTAGAAAACTTCTTAGATGTCAATTAGCATTTTTTTGGTTATTGTCCAAAATCCTCTTTTTTTCGGACTGAGTTTTGGAGTTTCAATTTTCTTGTAGCTTAATAATATGTTACAAAAAGGACGCTTGAAACCACCAAAACGTTTTTTTGTACAAGGTCTGATTCAATTTGTTTGGTTTCAATTGCCTTCATTTCATTAAATTTTAATCTGGTCAATTTTGGTTCTTGAAACATTTCTTTATCAATTTTGCAAAATTTTTGCTTTTAGTCTTGTCTGTGTTTATGATCTGTGATCATTTAAAAGTTCATTCAAAGTTTTCCTTTGCAGTCTTTGTCTCAGCATGTGTAATTTTATGGATTTTTTGTGACTAATTTCCAGTGATTTGCGAATATGTACTATCAACAACAGTACACACATAATTCAGCAAACTTATTTTTTTTCAAAATTTACATTCTTAATTAACAAAAATTCCAAAATGAATCTCAAGAATTTAACAAAATACAAGATCTTTCAGGTTTATTAAAAAGGTCAATATTTTGCATAATTCGTTTCTCAAAATATTTGATTTACACACCGATTAAAAGCTACTAAAAATTTGGAGGTATTTGAAGGCATTTATGCAGCAAAACCTGAAAATTCGTCAGGAATTCCTTGGAGCTTTAATTCACTTTGCCAGGATTTGTGTAATTTCTTTAATGCCTTGATATTTGCCTTGAACTTCTTTATGTTTCTCAAGGGTTTTTTTTTAAATATTCAGGTATTTGTAGGTCTTCGAAGATGAAGTTCAAAGATATTTTCAATGAATTTTAGTTAACATAAAGTTAGTTTAAACATATTATTACAATTGATTAAAATTTCAATATTTATAATTTTGTGTTCAAACAGCTCACAAACTATTTTTGTTGTTGATATTTTATAGTTTCATCTTCGAGATAAAAATGTCAAAGATGGAACTTTAGGAAAAGTTCTTCAGTAACTTTTTAAATCTTGCAAAATTACCATCGATAATGAATCTAAAATTTATGTTTCAGTGCTTTGAGGTTATTTGAAAATTTCAGGAGTGACCCAAATTTTTTTGTTTCTTATCGGTTTAATTTTTTACGCAGTAATGTTTAAGTTCGATGATTCTATCTTCTATCCTGGAAGTGGAGTGTTAACAAAACCCAAGTTTAGTGATAACTTTTGAAAATCTTACAGCAGCTTAACGGTTTGATTTCTAAAATTTTCAGCACTTTCACAGGAAACCCTTGCAAAGAAGAGCAAAAGCTATGAAAACCCCGGAAACATAAAAAAATATGAAGGTGAATTGGGGTTAATTTTATGAAAATATTTCCATTCCAACTCTACAAGTTTTCCTCCATAATTTTCTAGAAAAAACTTAAAAATGTTTAGATTTAAAAGGTCTTTTCAACACTTGAAAATTTCCATTAAACCAGAATTACTCAAAAAGCACATTAAACTCAATTTGTGTAAAGCATGAGTCACAAGATGTTAGTTAGTCATTTTCTTTATAATATTACCACCAACGTTTAGCGCATTCTTACATTACCCTAGGCCAGAAAACTTCCCAAAAAATCTGTGGGTGTTCAAGAAAAACAACGTGAATTCCGTTTGAAATATTGATATTTTATAAGAAGATGCCGCCCACGTGATATTGCTTGTTGATTCAGAGTTATCCGCAAAAATTCGAATCCACCGTAACCGATCGTAGTATTGCAAGTGTAAAAATAACCAGCAAAGGGTCTTGTGACATTCATCCGACGCAGTTGCAACTTATTATAAATTTTTCGATCATATGTGCCAGGTTAGAAATATTACAGCCAGAAAGGAGGAAGCCATCAGCACATCCGCGAATTGTCATAAATATGTAAACACCTTTTTTCAACACGTGCTGTATCGCTGCTTTCGCTCTTGTATTGCACCGTTTTGCATATGGAAATGAGATTTATCTAGAATCTGCAGATGTTTAATTATTGTAGTTCCGGTGTTTGTTTTTTGGAGTTTCTTTCTTTCTAAATTAACTTTCCAATTAATGATTTGAATAAGTAGTTTTTTTCTGGGTAATTTATGAGCTCTTTGTTTATTGCTGTAATAATTTAAAGTAGAAAGTCGAATATACAAAGTGATGTTTGATTGTTTAAAAAAGAATTGGATGGACTTTACAGGTTTTAAAACAATCTTCTTTTACATCCTTCATTTTTGACTGGTTATTGTTTTTCTTCAGGGCCACTTTGTTTATGTTCAGAAGAACTTTTCTTTAATTTCACGAATTTTCTTTAATTTCAGGAGCTTTTAACTTCGGGATTTTATTTGTTTCCAGGATTACCTTTAACTTTAGGAGTTTTATGTAACTTCGTTGGATATTTTCATTGACTTCAGATGTTTTTTATCTTCGGAAGTATCTTTAACTTTAGGAGTTTTCTTTAATTTCGGGAGTTTTTGTTTTCAACTTCAGGAGTATTTGTTAACTTTAGGAGTTTTCAATAATTCAAGAAGGCTTCTTTAACCTTTTGAACGTCAGAAATTTTGTTTAATTTCAGAAATTTTTATGAACTGCAATATTTTGTTTTAACTTCAGTTGCCGTTCAAAAGTTTTCTTTCACTTCAAGGATTTTCTTTAAATTCAGGAACTTTATTTAACTTCGGCAGTTTTTTAACTTTTCTCTAAACGGAAGATTTATTTTAAATAATTACACAAACGAGATTTGCTAAAAATGTACTGTTAGCTAAATTGATTTTTGTTTAACAAAAAGCTCCATCAACTTGCTTTGTTATTTTATGAACAAGGTTAATCCGTGTGTACTGTAGCTCAGATGGTTCATAACTTATTGTTATTAGTTATTATGTGTTAAAATTTTGGAAATTTTGTTCTTCGACATTTTGTTTTTCTGTTTTAAGAATTATTTGTTCAGTGAAAATTTTAAAAATCGCGTCCACGAAACCATAATATTAGGCTTGTGTTTTTCACATATAATATAAATTTAAATTATGGAAATTGGTTTGCCAGTTGATGGATTCTTGTTAGGATATGTTTAAATATTCTTTAGGTTCTTGTAATTTGATACAATGTGATTTTTTAAAAACTCAATCGCAGCAGGCCGAATTTTGTCTTAATAACCTTAGAACTGTCTGTATTAAGTCAGAATACGGCCTGCTGCAATTGAGTTTTTAAAAAATCACATTGTATGTTTAACAAAAAAGAATGAGATTATTTTAATTTTGGCAGGATAGTTTTCCTTATTATTCCCCTAAGTGTTATGTTTTTCATTCTACTTTTTTTCATTAAAATTTTGAAAATCCTGAGCTTTTAAATTAACAAATAACTTTTGTTTTTTCTTTTTTTCTTTCTGATTTTTTCGTTTGGATTAGATCAATTAACTCTGTGATTGCGTAAAACTTAATATTTTGAATTGATATTGACCGGGGTTTCAGAATAATTTTCGTTATTTATCAGTTTTTAGTTCACTTTTTCAACTTCTTATTTTTCAGTTTCATCTTTAGGCTCGCTTAAGTTCTAAATTTGTTTGGTACTCCCCGTTTTCTTTTTAAAATTATTTTAATTTCAGCAGACTTTGTATTTTCTGCCCCCTTCAACTCCTGCCGATGTTTTGTAATAATAAGGCGAAGCAGTCTTAAGAGCATTCCAAAGGGAATACAAGAGAAAATCAAATTTTTTATCACTAAGATCTAACCAGTACCAATCCCTCGATTTAAGCTTTTAATATTTAAAAAAAAAAATAAAAATTTCATATCTTTTGACCCTTTTGTAGATCTTCAAAATATTATTTTGTGTTGTTTTATAAAGCCTTTCTTCTTAATGTTTCGATTTAATTAGCATTTCTTCCATTTTTCCAATTTAATTTCGACATTTTTCAGTTTGCACTTTTAGATTTTTTGTACTTAGCCCTAATTAAGCCTACAATGGAGGCTGTAACTTGATACCATAAAATTCTTTCAAGAAACGTAGAACCACAACTTTTGGGCGAGCTAGATTATTTTCTATGGAGCTAAATTGTTTTGCCAAAACTCGGAATATTAGTGTTATTTTTTTTTTATTCCTGCTTTAAATTTTCTTCGATTTTCTATCAATAATTTACATTTTTCAAACCTTGTTGTCTTTTGGAATGACGCCTTGAGATTGTTTATCAGTTTTTGAATTTGCAAGTTTCACTTACATAACATGATACAGCTTATTTTAAAAGTTGGGCGAGGTCAAAGGCCACAAAATCACATAAATGAAATTCCCGATTTTATGATCGTTTGGTTCTGGTCTCATTCATTTACGGTTGCTTTAGTTTGTTTTTCTTATATTTTGCTCAAACCCATGCTTTATAGTTATTTGTGCAGAAAGCTTCCTCTTGCACTTATATGCACTTTCGTTGCGAAAATTCAATATTTTCATACTCTTTTAAAGGATTGAAACGGACACGTGCGAAGGTTTTAGAGTTTGAACATTTAAAAAATACGAATTTATTTTGAAGCTCGAAAACGCGTAGGCACGAGTTGCATTTGTAAATAACGAAAAGACTATTTTTTAACATTTGAATTATAGCTAAACGCAGGTAAATGTTTGATTTACAAAACGAGATTGAATTGAATTATTTAAAAACTGTTTCGAATGGCAAGATTTAATACATATGAATCAACGGCTATAAAACGTATTTTTGCTTCTTTACATTTACGACGGCAACAAAATTTATATTTTATTATCGCTGTGTGTTAGGTTTTTCACTTTATCATATGAAAAAATTTGAAAATTCCCGCGTACGATTTATTTATGAAAACAGCCAGATGATTAGCAAATAGTTTTGTATGTTCACAACTCGTTCGAAATACGAATGCAAGACGTTTAGTCTGTTATAAACACTTGCCAAAAGTCACATTCTTTTGACGGACGTCGGGATGCTGTTTTGCTTTTCGAGTTTTCGGTCACGCTTCGCTGCGGCAGAGCCGACTAAAATTAAAGTTCTCATTATATGAAAATTTAGATTTATAATAGCAAACATACATAGGCTTTAAATAAAACACACAGACACACACACACCGAATTTATTGCTGGTTTCTGCAACTAAATTATATGCGGAAATCGTATAGCAAAACCACTCTTTGCAGTTTCTTTGTTCTTCTTTTTCATGATCAATCTTTTTACTTTCTCATTAGCGAAATGATTTCAACTTTGGGTGTTTGAAAATCAAGGTTTTTGTTGGTTATATTTAGATTTTATATTTTGCAACAAAAATATAGGATTTTGTTGTAAAAATAAATTTTGGAATACTAAAAGTTTTCCGATATAAATCACAGAAATATAGACAATTTGGATTTTTTCAACAGAATTTTAGTAACTAAAATAAAGACATACATTATGGTTCAGCAAGCATTTAAGTGTGATATATGCATGCTTTACGTTAAATTCTCCATTTTATGACCACCTCTTAATTTTATTGCTTCAAAATTTGCAAATATTTAGCAGAAGAGAAACCAAAAGTATTTCTTTATAAAGTGTGGTTTAATGTTGTTACTTTCTTTTGACATGTAAAGTGTAGTTCCTTTGGTTTGTTTTATCGAAAATATTTCTAAAATAAAAAGTCGATCAATTCGGTATTAGAATGCAGGTTTTGAAACAACACATACAAAATATTCGTCTGTGGTTATTAAATACCTCGAATTTTGAAATTCTACGAGATAATTCAAATATAGACATCAAATTTTTAGTGTGATTTCTTATGAACTTATGATATATTAAAATTTGTTAAATTTGAAAATAAAACTGATTACCATAAATAAATCTCAAGTTTAATTATAAAATAAGAATGATTTACTAGCTTTATTGTATCTAATTTGTTTTTGTTTGTTTTAGGTGAGTATTGTTTATCAATGTACAAAAATCACCAAATGTGGATGTATCCTAATACTTGGTGAGTTCATTATAAATAGAATACAGAAAACTTCGAGCTGTTAACAATGTTTGCAACCATTTAAAAGTCACAATTCTGAGATTTAAAGATTTTATTTTATAATGCTGGATTGTTTCCAGTTTACGTTTGTTTGAAAATCCGTATGAATTTTAACGTAGAGTAACAGTTAAAAAATTACACACATATTAAGTACTTCACACATTAAATGTAGTAATAATTGTAAAAATTTGAAAAATTATTTCCTCCGAATATATGTAATAATGTTTCCTATTTTGTTTTTTTTTTCTGTTGATTCTTTTAACTTATTCAACATTTCAACGTGAATTATTCGGGTTTATTCTCAGATTCGTTGTAATCTGATATTTTTAATTAATATTAACTTAAGTAAATATCTGCAGTCTGGACTTTACAATTCGGAAATTTGTAATTTTAAAATTCTCACAAGAACGTTTCATCCGATAAACCTTTTTAACTTTCTTAACTTACTGTCTTAACTTACCAAGGAAGGTCAAAATCACCTTCAATTCCGATAACTCTTACTTCGTTGCTTGCAATTTCAGTTTTAAAGATCTCAGTTTTGTTCCTAATTTAATTCTGAATATTAAAGTTTGAAGCAACACTTAAGTTTGATAGAAAAACAAAACTTAAGTTTTCACGACTTTAGATATTAACCCTTTCTTCACTAAAATGTCAGTTTTCTAATTTAGAACTTTAAAACGTTCAATTTTCAGATGTTACAAATTTCAACGCTTGAATTTGGTAACTAAACCAATATGTTTGAACCTTCGAACCTTCTTGTTTCTAATTTTAATTAGAAATTCGCAGCTTCGGCTTTAAAATTCCAAAATCTATAGTTTTAAAATTATAAAGTTCTTAGTGTAGTGCTTTAAAACTTTTGGATTAGTTTGGAAATTGTCCTGTAAAAATTTTAGTCACAACTTATCAATTCTAAAAATAAAAACTTTACTTTTACAACTTAAAATCTATCCTTTAGAGTGTAAAACTGGACCTTTATAAAAACTGTTAAAAATTTCATATTTATGACATTGTGACTTACCTTCCCTCAAATTTTAAATCTTTGGAAATTAACCTTCCGATTTCTATACTTACAATTTCAATTTTTAAATTTATTAAGTTTCTCGTTTCAAATTTTAATTTTAAAAATCTGCTTCGTTTAAACTTTTAAACAAATTTTTCGTTTGCAACTGAAAATAAATGTTTAAAAAGTTGATATACCTATTGAAAAATTAATATTTCTGACATTCCTGGCTATCTTCAATATTAAAAGATGGCTAGTTTGGCTTTCACATTGGAAAGTTTACTCATGTTGAATTCAAAATTTAATTCTGAAACTCCAAAATTCAGCCCTAACACTTTCAACCTTTTACAGTTGTGGAAATTAGCTTACCAACTTTCTTGCTTGCTTTTCAACTCAAAATTTACGTTGTAAGACTGTAGCTTTGAAAATTAACATTTACCTAGCATGTCTAAATTTCAGTTTTAAGTATCGTAGTTTTGGTTTTGGAACACGAAATGTTCATAATTTTCTAGCCAAATGATAAATAAACCAGCTCTAAATTTAAATTGTCAAAAGGCTAACCTTTACAAGTTTGGCTCTTTGGACCTTCCGATACTCTTACTTAAAATTCTATTTTCAAAATTCTCTGCTGCAGCTTTGAAATAGGAAGATCTGCTGTTTACCTGTTTAAAGTTTTAACTTTAAATATTTCAGCTGCAAAACTCAAAAGTTCAAAACCTTAACCCTTTTGCAAATTTTAAAATTGACATTCGAACATGTCTGCCAGTTTTAAATAAGGTAGTTTTGATTTTGATAGCTTAGAGTTTTATTCGAAGAATGAATTTTAAATTCGGGGGCAGTCTTCTGGTTTCAAAATTGTGAGTGCTTGAGTTTGCAATTCACAGGTCTACAGTTTTAAAAAGCCCAACTTTAAAACGTTTTGAGTAGGTCTCCAAGAAAATATTTCCAACAGTTTTCATGTTTAAAATTTCAAATTCACAAAACAAGCCGTGCTTTGTGAAATAGAAAATTGTCCAGTTTTATAACTTAGAAATGGGAATTTTGCCTTTACATCGCAAAATTTACAACTTATAGTTTGAAACTCCGATTTTAAAGCATTTTGCAATTTTGAAAATAATATTCTGATATTCCTGTGTAAAATTTTAGTTTTAAACATCGCAGTTTTGGTTTTATAAAAGTGTTCAGTCTTTAGATTTGAAAAAACTGGAAATTATATCTTTTAGGTTTGCCTTGTAATTCCAGAATTTCGAAAATGTAACTGTGAATTCTCCTACATTTAATACTCGTAGTTTTACGTCTGAATATTCTTGATTAAAACTCAATGGCGTTTGCAGTCAGTACGTTATTTTGAAAATGATTTTACGAGCAAATGTTCAGATTTTATGATTTATTATTTGAAATGCCCTGCTACCAGGATCGAAAACAAACGGAACTCGCCGTTCATACGATTTTCATTTTAGTAAAAGTTCTGGCATCACTTAATTTAATTTCCGCGGATTTCCAAATCGGAACCTTTTTATCAAATTGTTATTTGGCATCCTATAACGCAATGTTAGGAAAGTTTTGTCATTTTAGCTGTTTTCGGAAACGTTCCTTCCACTTCCTCTTGTATTTCCTTGTTTTTGTGTATAACAACACCACAACAGTAAATTTTGTATAAATAAATTTGGCGTTCTTATAAGACTGTCGTTAAACATTAAAAACATAAATTAAACAAAAAAACAATGTGGGTAGTTAGGACTTGGTACCTAAGACATTTAAAACGTAAAATAATAACATTATCACTAACAATCCACGTTTACTTTGTAGGTGCGTCACGGTTTTTGAAATAATATTGGCCAAAATACGTCTTTAATTTAATAATAGCAGGTGCATCCCTTTTATAAATAAATTTTAAAGTATATTTTTCCCAGATTTTCCATCTTAGTGTACATTTGGCAAATTTAAAACGAACGGCTTACTAAAAATTATAAATAATAATACAACTTGCGAAATCCGAATGTCAGCAAGGACGACGACAAGTACATGATAGCCAAATTCAAGCTTCGTTGCGTGTTGGCAAAGGACTCAATTGAAAAGCGGATAACTCGAATTTAATCGTAGTAATGATTAATGAAATTTCTTGTTTGTTAATGGATATGCTTGGCCGCGATACAGTGGTTTGCTTTTATGTTTTAGAAAAATTATTCAAGGAGAAACTAGTGTTATTTTTGGAGAATGACAAGAAATTTAAATTACGTTGTGAAATTTCAGAAAAGATTTGAAAGACCAAAAAAGTTCCAGTCTTAAACAGTTTTGACTTAAAAATGTAAAACAATTCACAATCCAATTATGAAGTTCAAAATATCATCTTTGGAGATAAAATTTGCTTTAAAAAATTTATCTGTCGTTAAAATTCGAAGCTTGCAACTAAAATGTCTGCTATTTTTTTGAAACTGAAATTTATCAGACTACGAAATTTTTTCTCGAAGATTTTTACATTCTGAAAGTAAATATAATTCTCATTTATATTTCTGGAATTCCTTCTCTATTAAAAATTCATTGCCCAAAAAATGTCAAAGTTTAAGAGCCCTTTGTCGATGACTAGGATTATATTTAAAGCCCAACCTGCGATCTTTAAAAGGTTAGAATGAAAGTTTTTTAAGTTGTAAACCATACGATACTGATCTTAGCCTAGGAAAGTCCGAATGTTAATTTTAACATTTTAAAAATTTTTAAGAAGTTTAAAATCAAAGTGTTATACCTTCAATTCAAAGTTTTAAATTGCAAAGGAAAATTTTCCATTTGTAAATTTTGCAACTGAAAGATTTTTTAATTCGAAATCTGTAAATTAAACTCTTTAGATAGGAACAAATTCAAACGTTAAAGTTGCAATTGTTGTAAACGTATCGGTGACAAGTCAGAACAGGTTTAAACTAAAGTTCTTAGCTGCAGAATTTTAAATTGCAGGCTTTTACCTTTGTAAGTCAAAACTATGAAATTCCGAAATTAAAAGATGGTAGGATGTTGGCGTTCTACTGGAAAATTGCAGTAGTTTGAAAGTTCGACTTTGTTATCGAAATCAGTCACTTTACCTTTGAAGGTTTAAACTTCAAAATTGAATTTTAGATTAAGAATTATTAAAGTTTCGAATTTTGAAGCCAAAACTGTAATTGAGTAGGAAGAATCGTCAGAAGGTTAATTTTCAAAGCATTTAAAATCTCAAAAAGGTTAGAATCAAACCCTAAGTTTTGAGATGCAAAGGCAAAGTTTTCATTAGTACTCTGAAAACTGACTTTTTAATTTTAAAAGCTTTCGCAAATTAAAAATTTAAATACAAGAAGTTGAAAGTGTTTTTTTAACCTGTCTTGATGAGAATCACAGGCGTTTTAAGACTGCAATATTAGTATAGACATATTAAAACATTAAAACTGCAGATTTTCGAATGGCAACATCGAAACTGAAAAATTTGAAATTAAAATTTTAAACAAAGAAGTCAAAAAGTTGATCGTCAAAGGCCTTAAACTTTAAACGGCCTTTCCTGTACTAGTAGGGCGTTACAATTCATAATTTAAATTTGAAGTTTGATTTTTAGGTTCTAAAGAAAAAACATTTAAATGTTTTTTGAAATTTAAATATCAAACTGTGAAAATCTGAATTTTAAAGCTTCGGTTCGAATTTTGATGTTCAGATTTAAGAAGGGCAGAGCATTAATCATCAAATCTGTGCAGGTTTTTAAAAGTTTTTTCTCTGTGTCAGGGTTTAAAATTCAAAATTGTATTATAACGTTTACTTTTTATTTTATTTTCTGGTTGAAACTCGAACTCTTAAGTTTTCGACCATCAAATTTTTAATTTTAAAGCTTTAAAACGACAAGAAAATATGAAAAACTAACTTCATGCAATTTTTTAATGAGCAAGAATTCATACCACAATTTTTATATTTATACAAAAATCTGGGGAGGCTTTACATTATTTTTATTACAGAAAATGTAAGAATAAGTGAAATATATTTAATTCGATAGATCGAAAAATGTTGATGAATTAACATAAGGAATTATAATAATACCAAAACTGTAATTTTTGTGTTTTAAGGCTTCATAATGTTCGAATGAAGTATGTATATAAATATTTTGTTTATAGGAATTTTAAAACGTCAATTTTTGAATTTTAAAGATGAAAGTAAAAATTTCCAAATTTTGAAGAAAATTAAAGAAATTTTTAGGAAGACCAATAAGTTAAGCTCCAAAATTGTAGACGTTTTTTCTTCGTCAACCGAGCTTTAAGACTCAAAATTTGATTTTTGTTTACTTTCGAAATGAGTTTTCAAAATCTAAAGAAGGGAAATTCAAATATTTTGCATACATTCAGACTGCTAAGTATTCTCGTACAAGTACTTAATTTTGAAGCACTGGAAAGCCAAAAACGAATATTTGAAAGTTTGAAAATCTTAAAAATAAAATTATGCTTCATGCTGGTTTTTGATAAATAATAATTTCAAAAATCTAACTGATAATTGTAAATCTAATGAAAATGAAAAATTCTAAACCTCGCGATTGTCTTGCTTTAAAAAGCTGAAAACCCAAGAAATTTTAAATTACTAAACAAATAAAAAAATTAAGAAAGGGTAAAACGATAAACAGAAAATATTTGTGAAGTTCTGAAATTCTATAAAATTCAAAATAGTAAATGTATTAACTTTCAAGAATAATGATAATGAGTAGGGCTAGGATTTTGATGATTTTGCATCTTTTTTTCTGAAAGTCTGAGACATTGCTCAGTTATATATAAACGTGTTTCAGGATACATTGAATCACATGAGAGCAACTTGTTGGTGCATTTTTTTGCATTTTTTTACCATTTTTGAAGAATGGAGCATTTTTTGCTAATTTTTATGGTATTTCCAGCATTTTTTGGGGTTTTTGTGTGTTTTTCTTTAAATTTTTTGCATTTTTGAGGAATAGCGTTAATTTTTTTGATATTTTGCGATATTTTACTTGGCGAGCTTATAAACTTTTGTTAAAGTTTTATTTTTCATGCAGTCTAGAACAAAATGCAATATTTTTCTTTTCTCGGTAGTTCCGGTATTTTTACCTGTTTAGAAATGAAGCCTAAAACCTCTATTGTTAGCTAAATGCAAAGTTAATGTTTTCTGGGAACGTGCTTAAGTCATCCACAAAAGAATGCCCATTAAGGGATTCAATTTCTTTGGAATGCAGTCAGTGAGTCAGTAACTTACATAGCTGTTTTCTAAGACTGGCCTGCAGTGGGTGGGAATGAACCAACAATAATTTTGCAGTCTTATTCAGTTTCTTCACGTTCTTATCAACAGATTTATATGTCATCTTTTTAAATTTTTATGTCATTTTTGCGAGATTTTTAAGTCATAATTGCATCTTTTATTTTGCATTTTCGCTGATTTTTAACGTCATTAAAATCCTAGCCCTAATAATGAGTATCTTGTTAAATTGATGAAAACTGGTAAAGTTGAAGCTTAAAATTAGAAAAAAAAACTATAAAATGTTTTGTTAGAGTGGTTTTTAAAATTCTCTCAATTTAGTGAAATTGTTAAAACCTTGCCTGAAATTTATTTTACCAAGCCAAGCCAATGTAGAAGAAATCTGACATATCTTAAGCTAGCATTAAAATAAAGGCTTACAAACAAAATTTCCTTAGTGAATAAAAAATGTTTTAAATTCGTGAAAATAAAAAGTTTCCTTTTGTTGCTGTAAGCAGAAATTTCATGTAGAAAATCCAGCTTAAAACCTTCGCAGAATAGACATGTACAACCTATGTTTTTTAGCCTAAAATATCAAAAGGTAAGCTTGGTTTTCCGCTATTTTTAAGGGTTGTAAGGCGTAAACCAGAACTTTTTATTCTGAGCATACCCAATTAAAATCACCAGAAATTTCAGTTTGACAATTTGCATCCATTTCTTTATTTAAATATTTCAGTCTAAAATTAAAGGCAACTAATTTCCAAGCGTAAATGTGAATTAAAACACGTCGTTTCTAAATTAGGAAAGAACAATCAAATAATTCAAGCTCTGAATTAAAGGAGAATGTTTAATGAATAAAGTCAAAAGTTTAATTAAACCATTGCAGATTGCTGCCTCGTTGTTTTATATCAGAAGAACGTTTTTAGAGCAACTCGGCAAAGTGATGTAAATAAAACATTCCTCACCGTTATATTTCAACACGAACCAGATGCATCAAGCGTCTTTGTTCTTTTGAAATAATTTTCTGGAAATCTGTTCTTGTCTGCGTCATCTTCATTTTTTTTAAACTGAAATACAATGTCACCTCAGACTGAAGTGACGCACGTGAATGAATAATTAATGAAAAAAAATTGGACAGAGTAAAATGTTGTTCGCGAGTAAGTTATGGAAAATTTGGCTGCAATTCAGAGAAAATGGAAAACTTCAACGTAGATGTTGTTTTTTTAATGTGATGATCAGTAGCGTAACCAGAAACGTAGTTTGTAGGGGGCCCAGTTCACTGTTTAAGGTTTAACACCTAGTTTGTAGGGGGCCCAGTCCACTGTTTAACAATTGTGTCAGAAATACTACATATGCACTCGACGGGACCCAACATATACACTCACTCAGCATTTTTGGTTACATCTTGAAGACGGTTTTGATTAATAACTTCGATCTTGAGGGGGGCCTGGGCCCCCTGGGCCCCCCCTTGGTTACGCCACTGGTGATGATTAATGCAGAAACGTAAGCTCAAATCGCAAGTTTTGCTTTCTCCTGTAGGAATGATGTGACAGGTGCGTAGATTATGAGAAATCCACTTTGAAACGTGACAGTTATGACGTGAAAGTCGCAAGTATCTTTTGCATTAAAAACATATTTGGGTTAAATATAATAGACAGTTGAAATTATTAACTTTGGCCTTTTCTCAGCTATTAAAAATATAATAATTAATGAGTTAAGAGAAAGTTTACTGAATTACTATAATTTTAAAATTTCGAAAGAATTTAGGATTTCAAAGAATTGCTCCGCTCTTTAATTAAAAATCTATTTAAAAACAATAGCTTCTCGACTAAAGAATTTTTAACGAATTTCTGAACTCATTACAAAACAGCACTACTCACAGACCAATAAAATGAAATAATTACCAATTACTAATTAGAAATCAGAGTAATTCAAATTCACTTTCATTTAACAGCTTTATCGACCGTTCAAAATGTAGCATTTGAATACTTCGATTTCCTCATTTTATGGCTCATTTATTCATGCCTGTTTAGATAACATAAACGCAGGTTATTTACCAATTCGATTGTATCAGACCTAACTTTGATATCCGTAAAATTAAATAATTAAATTGAAATGTCGTAATATTATCAGGGTCGAGTTAAGCGTATCGTATTATAACGGTTATTGCGTTTTTATTAATTATTATTTGCAGTGAGGTCGTTCCTCGCATCTACAACAAAAATCAATGGGAAAATCTTGAAGAATTGTGTTAATTTTGAAATGTTTACTTCTCCTTGCTTTTACTGCTTCGTTTGTGTTTTAGAAAGATTGGAAAGTTGTAAAATGTGTAATATATTGTTAAAATTAGGTTTAATTGCTAAAGCACCAGAGAGAACGAAAGGAAGGGAAAGAGAGGCACATATTTACAGGCAAAGAAAGGAGATAGAGATCAGAAAAGCATTAAATTTTGCTACTTTCGAATTGAAATTTTTGAAAAATGGTAATAAAACGTAAACCTGAAATTTCTAAACGTTGAAAATGGAATTATTAGCTAACCAAAAAACAGTTTTGGTTGCAAGCTTCGAATTGTAGCGACAAAAAGCTTTAATAATTTTACTGACCCTTTTAAAACAAATCTTCAAGACTGAAATTTTGAACTTTTGATTTGAAAATTATCATAGTTACGCATTTCAAAAACCAAGCCGCGATTTTTGAAAAATATAGGCAAAATAAAGTCAAAGCTTTAATTTTTAAAAATGCTACAATTAGAAAAAGCTGTAGAAAATTTTAAGCCTTTAAAGCAAAAATTTTGAGTTGCAATAACAAAATTTGGATTGGTAATTTTTGTCAATTTTAAGATTTGGAAGATACTAGAGTCCCAAATCTGCCATTTTTAAAACTGCAATTTTTTTTTCGAATTTATGTTTAACATTGAAAAGTTTCAGAATTGCGAGCTAAAAATTGTTAAGTGTATTGATTTCAAACGAGAACTGTAATTTCTAAAATTGAAATGTTAGGCAGAAGACTGAAAGTAATAACAAAATTTCAAAAAGGTCTAAATCAAAATTTTAAACTTTAAGTCTAAATTTTTAGATGCTAAGACTGGAGGATTTGTCAAAATTATTTTATATACCTGAGTTATCAAAGCTTTCAATCTTCCTTTCTGAAAAAGTCAAAAACATTTTAGGGATGAAATTTACTTGCATTTTTCAAATTAGGTAGGTACATATTTCCGAATTACAAAATTGAATTGAGAAGTTTTAAGCAAACATCTTAAGCAAGACTGTCAGAACGTTAATCAACCAAAGGTTTAAAACTTTTTTATCTCTTAGAGAGTTAAGAATTGGAATGTTCAAATAGGATTTTAAATTGTAGAAAGTAAAAATTCAACTTTTTCTTTGAAATTCGAACTGTTAAATTGTGATACTTTAAAAACAAAAAAATGTGAAAACTTAACTTCATATATTTTTTCATTAACAAGAATTTCAAACAATTTAAATTAAAAAAGAAAATCAATTTTTTTAAATTGTTGATAGTTTAAAGCTAGAAAGCTAAATGATTTTTAAAATATTTTTGAAATATGCTTTACCCAATTTTTTTTTTAGTTTAATACTAACAAGCTTAATGCTTTGAAAAAATTTAATAGCAACAACCATAATGCACTGAAAGGCCTCATTTGTTTACTGAGATAAACAAGTTAAAGCATGAAATTGCCTTCAACCTTGAAGCGGTAATGTCTCTTTTAATTCTGCTAAACGATGTTTTACTTTTTATGTTTAATTTTCCGTTAATTATATTTGTTTTTGTCTTGTGAAGAGGCCAAAAACTTTTTCGTTTTTGCTGTTTGGAATCAACGAAATAAATTAAAGGACACGGAATTTTTTTCAACCAACTAAGAATTGTTTTCTTTCCAGTAAAAACAAACTTTAACGCTCGTGTAAAAAATTCACAAAATTGGCCAACTTCGCAAATCCTTTTCCCGAAGTAAACTTCAAAGTAACAGTAATTACTTGTAATTGGTCGTGAAGAAATTTGTCAGAGTTATTCTTAACACTTTGGTCATTTCAAAACCGCTCAAACATGAATTTATTCTAACAAAGGTCTTTGTAAAGTTAATAATAACTGGAAACTCTTAATTTTGCTGAATTTTGTTTCTGATGATACTCGTTTATTGTTACAGACGACAAAACTTTACATTAATAACATAAGTCAAGCTTTAAATTCGTTTTTTTTAAATTTTAATTTAATTTTATTATTTTATTAATTATGATGGTTGAAAATTCTTTGGATACAAAACCTTTTTTTGATTTGTCAAATAGCTTTTATATTTTTCCAGGGTGTATTTAATTCTTTTTATTTGAAAATTCTTTATAAAGTCTGTTTTTATATTTTAGAAATTATCTACGTAGGAAGCTTTTGAGGTAAATTTTAACTAAACTAATATAATTAAATAGATAGGAAATTTCTTTGTGAGACTGAAAACCTCTGAGGGCTTTGGAGCATTTTTTATTTTTAGGAATGCTATAACTTTGAAACACAGAAATTCAGTCGAGTATAAAAAATGCATTTCAACAATTTAAAACGAGATTTAAAGCAATTAAAATAAATCAGTAACTTTTTAAAAGGGTTCAACGCCCTAGGAAGTCTCCCCAAATAAGAAAAGTAAATAATTAGTCAATTAAAAATAGATCTAAATACGTGAGCTTTGAGTTTGTAATTACTAAAACAGTTTCCTGTTTTAACATCGGCTTTGTCTGTTAAAACGTCATCCTCCGTCTCAATTTTTTTGTATTTTTCTTGGCAAACATCCATTTCTATAACCCTAGGTCATATGCTAACGAATTTATGTGTGACTTCATAATTTATTATTCAAAAATCGAATTAGATTTTCTGTTTGGTTTTGTTCATATCAGAATATTGCCCTTTTTACTTGCGATAAGATAAAACTCGAAATTCTACCTTTTGTCCCCTGAAAGAGGAAAAATCAAATTACGAAACTGTCACGGTTATTTGTGTAACAACAGTAATAACGCCCATTTCATGTAGGAAGAGTTGAAAACTCAGGCGCCTTTACTTAGACATGAACAATAAACCCATCAGGGTCAGCAGACTTTATTTATAAAATTTTGAACCTTTTTTAAATTTGGAAATTTAACCTCGAAATATAGACAAAATTAAGGAAAGCGATTTTGAAAATTCGAAAATTCGTGCTGCAGTTCAAAGATTTATCGTGGTTTTAATACGTAAGTAAATCTTTGTAGGCTGAGTCTTCGTTTAATAATAAACTGCATGAAAATAGATCTAGTCCTGTACGTTTCTATCGATAGCGTTTCTAATAGGAATGACATGAACGCTATGCAAAATCGACAACTTTCCGGAAATTCCTTTTGGAAAATGGTTCCAAAAAGTGCGCCATGTAAAGCGAATACTTTTAAACAGTTTGAAATGCAGATTCGTAAATTACAAACGTGTCCCTAAATATTTAGCAAGAAAATCTTCTGACATTGAATTTTGTAAACTTAAGTGAACCAAAGTACATTTTACAGAAATATCCTGAAAATA
The DNA here is from genome assembly GCA_963082815.1 of Melanotus villosus. Classification (NCBI taxonomy): domain Eukaryota; kingdom Metazoa; phylum Arthropoda; class Insecta; order Coleoptera; family Elateridae; genus Melanotus; species Melanotus villosus. Next base: position 56,393,635 of record OY720418.1, on the reverse strand, counting down.
GCAACGCGAATGTCGCATTTATGTCGTCCTTGTGCTTGTCAAATCAGCTGACTTAAAATGAACCATATGTTTTGAAATGTTCGAAAGAAAATATTTGGAAATTGTTCAGATTCTCATACGTTGTTGCTTACTTGCTTATATTCCTCAGCTTTTAATAATTTCTATAAATTACGCAGTTTCACAAGAAAAAGTTATAAAGTTAAAATATGTGGCGTTACTTTGGAGGGAGGCTTAACGTTCTAAATTTATTCAAAATCATTATGAAAACATCTCATTATTTCTGTTTAATGTGATTTTAGACTTTTATTCCTGGAATTTTTGGCAAAACATCAGATTAAATTAGCCATAAAAAGGAAACTTCGCTAAAATTAGTACGGGCTAATTTGTTAGGATTAAATTGGAAGCTTGTTCGAATTGTTTAAGTTCTCAAGTTTAAGAATTAAATAAACGAGAAATTGGTTAATTTATTTAGGAAGCTTCCATAAATTCATTTTAGTCGAAGAGATTTAAAATATTTCAAATCAGTAGAAAGCAAATTTACACATGAAAATAGAAACACATAACGTAAAGATAAAAAATGCCTGATCAAAGTCGAAGTTTGCAACATTTTTACAGATGAATGTCGAAAACCAAAAACAGTTTTCCAATTTAAAAAATTTACTAATCTCAGAAAGCCCACAGAAAATGCCACCCAAAAGATCGGTCTAAAAGTGAACCAATCAAAATCTAAAATTATGACAAATTTTGACTTAAGAGACAACACTACAATGTGCAAATGAACCGTTAGAAATCGTCCACGAATGTATATCTTGGTCAAAATATCGGATTTAATCAAGCTAGCCAAGAAAATGAAATAAAAGGAGGATGCGCTTAGGATGGACAGCGTTCGGTGCACTAAAAGATGTATTTAAATCCAGTACTCCCCAAAATATAAAAACAAAGGTTTACAATCAATGCATCTTTTTAAATATTACATATGGATTGGAGATTGGTCCTTTACAAAAACCAACATCAACATACCATACTGCAAGTTAGTCAAAGAGCTATGGAAAGGGTCATGTTAGGGGTAACTCTCCGGGTCCATAAGAACAAAACAAAGGTTGAGGACATCACAGAAAGGGTGGCGAAGTTAAAATGGCTATGGGCGGGTCATCCCACGAGACAGGATGACCAAAGATGGACGAAAAATGGCGGCCATGGACCGGGAAAAGAAGTGTCGGAAGATCGAGGACAACAAGATGGGATGACGACTTTAAGAAGATGGCTGGGAAAACATTTTTGAATAACACATCTCAAATTCAAATTTAAGTTGATCCGGTTTTGAACCTTAGCATCAGAATTCTTGATGTAAAATCCAGAGTTCTTATACAATCCAAAAACGAAATTTCAAATCTCGAATTTTGGACTTTTGTTTGAAACCTCAGCATCTAAATTTTTGAAAATAAAGTCAAAAACTAAAATAATTCAAATCGCTTATTTCACAATCAAATTAAAATTAAAAAGTCTTAAACCTTTTTATGATTCACAATCTTGAGGATAAAGTTTGATCAACGAAAAAAATTCAAAATAGAACAAATTTCAAAATCGAAATTACAAAATTTGGAGTTATGCTTGAAGTCGAAAATTAATTTTAAAGCTTCGATTTTAATATTTCAGTCACAGTTTAGATTAACTTGAATTTTTGCCTTTAAAGCAAATTTCTCTTAAAGAAAAATGTTACCGTTTTAGTGTTATCTAGATTTCTAGATTAACCCAGTACTTTGATGTGGAAGTTGTCGCTTTGAAATCACCTTAAATCATTTATGTTTATTCGATGTTTGAAGCTCGATAGCTGAAATTCGATCTTTGACATTCGGTATTAAAAAAACTCGATTTCGTGATTCTATTTTTGCTAAAATCATGCTTTCAGTTTTCTATGTATATTCGTATGAATAAGTGGCTAGATTTTAAAAACAAATAGAAATTGTGGGAGTTTTGTTTCGCCGCTAGTTTTATGTAACTTCAAACAACAGCAACTTAAATAACTTGCAAGACTTGGCGCTAAGAAGACAAATTGTGTATTTATTAAATGCCAAATAAGAATAATTTAAGCCTTTTAAATTTATTATCTGAATACTTGGATTATGTTTTGAGTTATTTATTTATGGCGTGTTCTAGGAAAACAAAGTTTCTGCAGCTTTTTTTAATTTTTTGTAAATACTTTTAGAATCTTTGTTAAAATCGACGCAAACAATTATCAAAAATAAAACATTAGTTAAATATTAAAAATTCGACTTGAATGTGAAGTGCTTCTAGTTGAAGTTATAAAGTTAGAAATCATCAACGTAACATTCAAAAATAGACTCAACTTTTATGAAAAGTTCGAAAATACTTGAAAATAAACTTATAGTTCAACCAACCTTTTGATTACATTAAATTGACAGAAAAAATTCCGCAGCCCATTTGGTTCAGGTGGAAGTAAAGTGGTGTTTACATATCCTTACAAACTTTTTATGTATTCGTATTTGACTTCGATTTGCAGTTTCTTAACTAAAACCGACGGTTTTAACATCGTTTGCGGATGGTTTCACCCTTTGTTGATTAATTTTAGTTGGTTTTCCAAGGTGTATAAATTTGGAAACTCGTTTAAATATTGATGCTTGAGAAATGTGAGGTTCTTATACGTTAAGTTGGAATTGTAATCGTTGATTAGATGTGGTAAGTTTTAGTTGACTTAATTAAAATCGAAAATTATTTTAATTTTTTTAAAGTCTTCCGTAAGTTTTCGCTGCCTTTTGAAGAACATGCAGTTAGACGTGAAAATCCAATGATAAAAACAACGGAAGTTCTTTCCTAGTATCCTTTAATTTAAAGGGTCATCTATCGCCTTCGTAAAGCTTGCTAATAAAACTCCACAAGCATTTGTCGTCATTTTTTATCCAGTTTTCAAATAATTCCAATATTTATGTTTGTTAGTAAAGAAACGTCAAGCATCATTAATTTAACAACCCAAGCGTAACTTCTGTTTTAATTTTTGTTTAGAGTTATCCGCAGGTAGTTAATAAATACCGGACATTTCCATTGAGCATCCATGAAGAAAATTAAATGTAAACTGTCCAGGTTTCTAATTTACAGGCATTTTAATGCCAGTGGCATAATAGAGTACTGAAACTCGTTCCAAGTTACCTCAACACTGTAAATACCTCACTCACTGTGTACTTATTCAACATCATTTTATGTAATTACCTGTAAAATTGTAGCGCAACTATTCGAAACATGAAGGAAGACTCTCGTAACTGGGTTTAATAGTTTTTTCCCCGTTGATATTCCAAGAAATACGTCTTGAAATGTAGCCGTAATTGTAAATTAACCGGTTGATGTAACGGTCGAATTTGTGCCCTTGTTCATTTTATGAAACAAAACTTGTTAACTTATGTTCGAAGCAACCTGTTATACAAACGGAAAGAATTTAACAGATATAAACCGCACATTCACGGTTTACATTCATTTTTAAATTTAGACTACCTTCCGCAAACTATTCCAGTTTTTATGGTGTGAATTCTGTTTGTTGTTGCTTTAAAGTAAAAAATACATCTCTAACTTTCATGTCGAATGTGTTTTTCAAGCTCACAGAGAAATTTAAAGAGTTAAAGTTAATTCAGTGACAAATATTTTTTAAAACTTACCTTCTTTGAGGATGGTAAACGATTTTAATCAAATTTTCTTCTTGCTTCAGAAAGACTAATCAAGGTTTTCTTAAACCGAAAATTTATGTTTATTATGCATATGGCATAATCGACTAGCTTTTGAAAATATTGTTTATTTGTATTCTATTTTCATAAATAATTATCGTCCAACATACAACAATTTCTCTAATTTCAGGAAAAATCCTGGATATTCTCCCGTTTCAGACAAAGCAGGCTTATTTACATAACTGAAATCACCCGAACACTTCGATTCGATCATTCTAAATTCTCTAAACAAGTTCGAAATTGTTTTACAGATACAGAATTAATTTTTTCAGCAGTAATCTTGGTCAGAAATTTAATCTTCAGAAAATGTCCAAAAGGTTTTAAATTTCAGTATTCATAATCGCCCTAAATACATAAGAATTAGGAACAGACATTTAGTTTCCGTAATTTTCAGAAAATCATCATGAAAATATCGAAGCTTTTGAATTTCAGCATAACAATATTTTCTTTTATAAATAACGACATTGTTTTTAACAAATTCGCTTTTTAAGAGAATTTAAATTTTTAGTAAAAATCCAAGACAGAAACTTGGTTTACAAAGTTTTCAGTTTAAATAAACTTTTGAAAATTTAAACGTCAGCAAGAATCCTGGGCAGAAATTTAATTTGCAGATTTCCAATGTGAAAATATTTTGACATTTTTAAATTTCATTAAATAAACAAAGAATTAAGCATTGTTCAAAAAACAAATTTCTTTAAATAAAAAAAGAATATTACGAAATTGTTTAAAAAAAAACTTAACTTTAACAGAATTTAAATTTGTTAAGTATTCATCCTGAACGGAACTAGTTGCTCAAATTTTCAGACAATTGGTCTAAAACTGTTTAAAAATTTTAGAATTTCAATATAACAGAAATGCTTTAAAAAAATTCAAAATTAAACCTTTGTTACAAAATATATCTATCTTTTCAGCATTTTAAATATTATATAATCCTGAACGGAAATTTGATTTCTAAAGTTTTCAGTAAATTAACCTGAAAATGTTTAGAAGCTTTTAGGTTTCAGCATTATAGAATTCTTTTAAATAAATTAAGCATTATGCATTAGGAAACTGTTTTCAAAAATTGATTTTTCCAAAAAATTTTCAGAAGGAATCTTCGACAGAAATAGTTGGTAAAGTTTTCAGGAAATCAATTTGTAAACGTTCGGAATTTTTAAATTTCGTAAATCATTGCGTAAATAAATACATAATTAAAAAATTGTTTAGAAAATAGCATTTTCAAGAATTAAAAATTTTCAGCAACAACTTTGGTCAAAAATTTAGTTTCAAAGTTCGCAGGAAATCAGCCTGAGGATACAGAATACATAATCTTTAAATTTAAATATTTTTGGTAACATTTCAGGATTTTCAGTAATAATATGAGGATTTAGGTGACTTCCATATAGTAAATAAAGCAAGTGATAAATAATTGAATAAATGATTCTTTCAGTAATAATTGAAACCCTTATTAGTTAGTAGCAAAGACATTATAAATGAATTGTTGCTTTTTAAGAAAACCAGCTGAAATCTTTCAAATTTTCGCAAAACCAAATGAATTTTAGTAACCAAATGAAAGCAGCCTGGAAGATCTTTTTGAAAAATATCAAATTATTTATTGGAACAGTTTTAATTGTTAACAAAACATGAAACTGCTTCAGAGCTTTCAGAACCCAGCTGATTTTTTTCACAATTCAATAAACCAGGATCCATTTAACTAAACAAATAGAAAATTGGCAAGCTCTGATGTTTGAAAAGTTTAAAAGCTTTTATTAAATTTTAGAGATAATTCTGAGTGGGTGCTTGCTCAGTTTCAGTTTTAGAAAACCTAACCAACATTTGGTAACCAACGAAACATTAAAGGCCCAAAAAATTTTAACAATTGTTTAGAGTTTAGATTTTTGTACTGTTTATAAATAGTAATTTCGAATATTAATTCGTATAAATCTCTTGCTGAAAATCATTACGCGATTCTAAAAATTAAGAAATTTTTAGGGGTCTGAAAAAAAATTAACCCGTTTTGATCACAGCGTGCATTGGAATTTTGATAACTTACCTACGTGAAGTTAGAATTGAATGAATCTGTAGGTCACGGGCGTCGCCATTTTGTTTTTGGAAGGCCACTGGCCGCTTCTTGCTCACTATAAATAATCGGTTTCGAGCGAATCTCCAAGTATAGCGCGTTGGGACGTTGCCAGGGCGGCTTGTTCCTGTCCCCGGACCCCCAAAGCTACAAAGAAATCCTCTCAAAACACAACGGTCTCTTCCTTACCGTGACCTTGGAATTACACGAGTTTTTCCTCCTACAATAAATAATTCTTTAGAGAAAGCACACTTTTCACTGTTTTCAATATTTTTGTAAACATTTACGAACCTTATAAAGCTGTTGTTTTTTGTATAATGGCATTTGTTTTATATTTTTTTGAGACATCTATTTTGCAGACTTTAATTTTTGACAGTAATTGGACATAACAAAGCAACTGTTTTTGGCTGATTTAAGTGTTTCCTTTTTTGTTAATAGTCTGGATAGGGCATTTTTTGTTAATTGTTCGAATATTTTTTGTTATAATATTGAGCAGAAGATGATCTTATTGAGTGTACCGGGTGTTCAAAAGAACTTGCTATTGTTAACTTTCGTATTTATAGCCAGTTACATGTGGAAAAATTGGCATATTTCCTGAAAATATAATGGAAAAATAGCACATGTTGAGGGCTAAAACTATAAAATTGTATGTTAATGATGTGACTTTGAGGTTTTGGCTTTAAGAGCATCCAGGTTTTCAGGTGAAAACAACTTATTGCTGTACGTTTTCGTTTTATTCCAAAAAATAAAAATACAGCGCTTCTGATTTTGTAACAATTCCACAGGAATGTACTGTTTTAATTAACATAAACGAAACGGGAACTTCATTCTTGTGCCTACATTTTTATTTGACAGTTCTATGAAGTCAAATAAAAACACTTTACTCCGGAAAATAGACTGAAGAAGACTTGATTATTGTTTTATAAATAAAAAATTCTCTTTTTCTCCCTGCTCTTGCATACTCTAGTCGTCATAATTTTCATATTTCATTTCCAATTTATTCCCATTAAATATTTGACCTGTCATTTTCAATATCACTTTCGATTTGTTTCTATTGCGTTAGAAAAAATTCACGTTTATTAAAAAATGATAAGTTATAACCATTTCCTATTTTATACCTAATTAAAACCCAGACTGAAACATCTCAAACGGAAGCCTCGAATTTATCCGTCGACTCTTATTTTGGGTTAGGTAAATATTTTTTACATCTATAATTAAATTATTTATAGGTAGTACTCAAAAACCTTCTGCTTCAGAAATTAGAAAATTAGAACAAATGTGTTTTCTTTGGGCGCCTTTCTGGTTTTCCAGATCGTTCGATATTAGTTGAGGAAGACATTACTAAAGAACAAAACATCCATGAATGTGAAACTTTCATTTTTGTTTAATTTATGTAAAATTTCACCTATTTAGAATGATAAGTGGAGGTTCTTAATTAACTTTTACAGTGTTTGTAAAAAAACTTCTGAAAAGAATTTAAATTGGTCATTTTCCGTCAGATATCTTCGTAGTTAGCTAACTTGGATCATTGTTAAATACAACGTGATTAGTAATAATTAGCTTTCGAGACAACTTTCTAGACCTCATTCTATTATTTCTTTGAATTTAAACATGAAAAGTGACTTGTTTGCTGTTTATTAATTTATTTGGTTGTGAATGTTGTTTATTTATTAATTTTGTTACATCTTTATTTGGTAAATATTATTGTAAATAGTAGTAATCTAAAGTGCATTTGTACCGTTACATGTACATCTTATTATTTACATTTATATTATGTTATTATTGTTATACTATTATTTTACATTTACAATATTTTTATTTGATAATAGTTGCATATTGCATTTCACCCTTACGCATCCTTAATTTTTCGTTTCCATCATTTTCTGTCTTTTGACATTGTTCTTACTTCTCCCCAACTTATTCCTTGGTTTTCAGCCACTTGTCTAACTTGTTCTTTCCAACGTATTCTTGGGCGCCCGCCCTACTTTGTTTCTTCCTTGAGTTCTCGCTTCATACACTTGTTTGGTTATTCTATCTTCTTTCATTCTATGTAGGTGTCCCAGCCAGCTCAGTTGTCTTTCTTCTATTATCTTCTCTATGGGTTTTATCTTCAACTCTTTCACTATTACTGAATTCCTTATCCTATCTTCTCTAGTGATCCCTTGGATTTTTCTTAGAAATCTCATCTCAGATGCCTTGATACGGTTTTTATTTCTTTTTGTTAAGACCCAGGATTCACTTTCATAGGTTACAGAGGGTCTTATAACCTTTTGGTATACTTGGGCTTTGATTTCCTTTGGAATCTCTTTTTTTCCAAAGAATGAATTTCTAAGGTAGTTGTATAGCCTCCCTACTTTTCCTATTCTCTCGGATATTTCTTTTTCTATTTTTCCGTTGTTTTCTATTATTGTTCCCAAATAATTATAACTTGTGACTTGTTCTAGTGTTTGTCCGTTTATTTCTATCTTGTGTTTCTTTTCTTTGTTGGCCATTATCATCGTCTTTGTCTTATTTATATTTATTTCCATGTTTATTCGTTTTACTTCTTTTTGATATTCCTTTAGATTGTGTTGAAGTTTTTCTTCCGATTCTGCTACGATCACCATGTCATCGTCGAATAACATTTCTTGAAGTTGGATTGTTTTCATTTTCCGTGTTCCTATTTTCATATTTACATATTTTTCTCTACATTTCCTGATAGCTTTGTCTATTACAATTGAGAATAGTATCGGGCTTAGCACGCATCCTTGTTTCGTTGTTTCAATCCTATCGTTGACGTAAAAACTGTCGATTCGTCATTTTGTGTTGTTACTTTATTTATATTGTTTCTGTATAGTGCCTTAACTATTTCTATGATTTATTCCTCTATTCCCCTTTCTCTTAGGCATTCCCATACATCACTTCTTCTTATCTTGTCGAAGGCCTTTTTCAGGTCTATGAAGACCATATGTATTTCCTTCCCTTTCCTTACTAGCTTTTCCCCTACTTGTCTTAATATAAATACTAAATCTGGGGTGCTTCTTCCCCTTCTAAATCCGTGTTGTGCTTCTCCTATCGTGTCTTCTATTTTTTCTCTTATTCTGTTTTCAATTATTCTCGCAAATACTTTACTTGGTATACTTGATATGGTGATCCCCCTGTAGTTTGTACATTCCATTCCATTCTTGTGCTATTACTTTTGTTCTAATGATACTGTTTAGTAGGTCTGTGAATATTGTTCTTGTTTCTGCCCCCATGAATTTTAACATTTCCGCCGTAATATTATCTTGTCCCGCTGCTTTCCCTATTTTTAGTTTGTCTATAGCTTGAGTAATCTCTTGTTCTGTTATCGGTTGTATAACACTTCTTCCAATATCTCCTACTTGTATTGTTTCTCGTTCTTGTTCTTCAATGTTTGTTTCGGTTAATTCCTCGAAGTATTGTTTCAATCTATCTATAATGTCCTTCTCATCTGTTAATATATTTCCTTTTTTGTCTTTTAAGTTAGCCAATCTCGCTTTTTTTCGTCTAATCTGCTTCAGTATGCCATAGAATAACTTCTGATTTTTTGCATAGTGTTCTTTCATTTTTTTCACCAAAATCTGCCCAAGATTGTTTCTTTGCTTCCTTCACTGCATGTTTGACTTCTCTATTACTTGTTTTATATAATTCGTAGTCTTCTTCGTTTTTTGACCTTAGATATTTTTTTCCATTTTTGTTTCTTTTATCTTTTATTTTCCGTTGTATTTCTGGAGTCCACCATTTACTTCTTTTGGTATGTATGTTAGTTGTTTTGACTGTCCCACAACTCTCTTTGGCGGCTAGAATCATATTTTCTTTAAAGTATTTCTATTTATTTTCTTTTCAGCTTCTTCCATTTTTAGTCTATTTTGTAGTTTGTTTTGGTATGTCTTTTTGGTTTCTTCATCTTTTAGTCTGTAACTTTTAATTTGTTCCTTTATTATTATTTTCCGTTTGTTTTGTTTTGTTTCTTCTTTTTTCTTTATCATTTCCATCCTTACTAGATAATGATCACTTCCAATTTCTGCATGTCTTTGAACTTTTACATCTTTAACTACTTTCCTATATTCTCTACTTACTATGAATTTATATTTTTAATTGTAAGATTTTGCCGGCCTCGACGGTGCTTATAAACCACAGATCTCGGGTTCGATTCCAAGTAAAGTCGGTGAGATTGTTAATCCGGAAAAATATCTGAAAAATCCCTTGGGTTCGTCAAAATTCTAGTTAGGTAGTGTTAAATAACCGTAGCAATTAACAAACAAATAAACAGGACTTTGATTTTGAGAGTATTTTTTATTATTAAACATTTTTATTGGATTGCTAGTCAACTGTTTACGCATTCTTCTTCTTCATCCCGTAGCTCTTTAGTGTAACAAAGGGCACCATTGATGGTGTTTCATTAGCTGAAGAGAAACCGAGAAACGTGACAGACCCTGCGCACCTGTTTATGTATTAATAGTTAAATAAATTAAAATACATATAAACAATTAAAATAAAATCAAAAAAACTGTGAACAATACTACAACAAACATTCGCAGAATATAAACAATTTAATTTAATAATGTAGAAATTTAAACCAAAACATTGATGTATAACAGGTGTTCTGTAATTGTATCAAAGAATTTAAATATAAAATGCGAAAACTATTTATTTAAATAAATATTTAAGATGGTGCATTTGTCCTAATAAAAATGCGATTAAAAAACTTGTTGGAGCTATGACATAAATGCTTAAAGTGTGTATGAGTAATGAGCATTATAAACCATGGGAATTTATACAGCGGGTTTTATATGACAAGAATTTTTTGGTTATGTACAGTCTGATCTCACAATCATTGATTTATCAGATGATTCACGTCAGACATCAGAAAAATTAAGGTCAAAGGGAGTTGGCGTACATGGGTGTGGATAGAATTAGTAGAATAAAATAGGTATGTTTAGCATATAATCGTAAAATTGGTAGTGTATTGTTAACAGGTTGTTTTGTATTTCTATTACTCTATCCTATTGTGTTGCAACACAAATTTCATCAAAACGCCTATAAAATTAAATTAAGCATTGATAATCGCAAGATAACAGGTTATGGTAAACAAATAATGTTTAATTTTCAGACGTCGTCCAATACGACTACATCGACCATGACGACGCCAGCCATGCTCTACGGCAAAGATCTTGGTGCATATGATGAAGTCGATGTCGAAGAATTATTGTCTAAGTTGTCACCAGAAGAAATAAATATTCTAGCAAAGGAAGTTGACCCTGATGTAAGCATTGTGATAGTAATGTTAAAGGTCATATTATAATGTTTGTCCTTATAGGATAGTTTTTTACCCCCCTCACAAAGATGCAATTATGATTGCGAAAAGGAATCCACAGGACCTCTAAATCGCAAACAGTTAATTCAGCACATAAATAAGCAGGCCATTGAAACTCCGGATGTACCAGAAGCGAAACCTTATGTCGCTGGTGTCGTCCGAGGAAAAAAAGTAAGTGACATCTTTTATTTTATATGTGAGACCACAACCTACACTTTCACAGTTCGTAAATTGGTTTAATTTTGTTCTTGCATATAAAATTTAATTAGAGAAATAATAATTTTACCAAAAATATTATAGTGGATTCCACCTGAACCACCAAAAAGAGAAAAAGAAGCAGCAGAACAGATTCAAATCGATTTGGGAGATGAATATGAATCGGCTCTTCAAGACGCTTCACAAGAAGAGATCATTGATTTAGCTGGTGGGTATAAAAAATGACATTTTAAAGTGCGCATCTAACTGTTGTTATTTTAGCTATCCTTGGTTTTCATTCGATGATGAATCAAGATCAGTACCATGCGTCTCTTTTAAACAAAGGACAACCTGTTGGTGTCGGTTGGGATGGTATTACAAAAGCATCGAAGCAAAAAATATTTCCACAAGATCCTCCTAATAATACAAATCCAGATGAAACCCTCAAGCAAGTTAAGGAAGACAATTCAAAATTAGTAGATCTTAACTGGAATAATATTAAGGTATGTTTTTAAAAAAGTGGAGGTATATTTTAATGTCAAATAATTTCAATTGCAGAATATTTCCGATGATAAATTTGATAGCCTCTTTGATGCACTTGCTAACAACACACATTTGGAAACTTTATCGCTAACCAACGTTGCACTTACGGATAAACAAGCACATAAATTGGCTGATGCATTAGAGAAAAATCACACCCTTAAAGTTGTAAATGTAGAAACAAATTTCATATCACCAACTGGAATTGTACGTCTTATGAAATCACTGCTTAAGACGAAAACCGTTGAAGAATTTAGAGCAACTAATCAGGTATTTATTTACTGGAGCTTTTATGATTATTATTACAGCACATACTCGCATGGGTATTTTGGTGGTTTAGAGAGAGTGGATTGCACAAAACTTTTAAGTTAACGAATGATCCAAATTGACTAAAAAAGAACATTATAATCGACTGGTTTCTGGCAAAACAACGTAAGGCGCATGGTACTACATTGTACCTTACGTTGTTTTGCCGGCAACCAGTCGATATTTTGTTTAATAAGGCATTATGACGAATTTGACCTTTGTTTCGATTTTATTCGTTTTAATGAAGATTAATTTGTCGAATTTGATAAATCATGTTTGTGCAATCTGCCCTAAGAGCAGCCAGGTGTTTGCTCCACAATTCAGAGTTGTAGCCAGATTAAGTCTGGAGCAGTTGGGATTGGAACCTGTTGGGTTAGGTTTAGAAGGTTAATGGAGTATGTGCATCGCTTGTAGGGTACACAAACGACAGATTTGTATGTACCGGTTTACCTACTAATTGCATCAAATTTTTCTTAATGTTTATGCATCTGTATACGGCTTAGGGACTAATTAATCGTTACAAAAAAGGAAATAATACAATATCAAACCAAATTAAGATGTTTGTGTTTAACCTGATGAGGGATAGTTTATATTATATGATTGTGAAATTGTCTGTTATTAAGAATTGCTCGTACGGTCGATTAATATGAATGTAATCGAAAATTTTGCCATGAATTAGAAAAGAGAATTAGGGAACATGATACTTCCCATAGAAAAATTTTGGAAAAAGATGTAAACATTTTGCCTGGTTATGCGGTAGAAAATTGTGAAATCCTCTTATTCAAAGATGATAAAAAGTTATTAAAAATAACGATTGCTTATTAAAGATAAAGATTGTGTGAGTTTTGCAATGACGACAATACGATAATAAGCAGTACGTTCTTGAAGCATAAGATACACAAAATAACTAGATTATGTAATAATACCGCAAGTGAACAGGAAAGATATAAAAGAAGTATGTAAGGGTTAAAAGAGGACTTGAAATTGGAAGTGACCACTATTTCCTAGAAGCAAAATTCAAAGAGGGAAAAAGACAAAATGAGATAACTGAACCTGTAGAGGGTAGGGCGAAAAGGGAAATCAGAAGTTACAGACTGAGGCTAAATAATTTAAAAGAAAAGTATATGGAAGCAGTGGACAAGGAAATAGAAAACAGCTACAGCTTAGAACAAAATGAAAATGTACAACTAAGATGGGAGAGATTTAAGCAAACGATAACGAAAGTACTTACTTAATCGCTCCTTTTCTACCTTTTTTCAGGTGTAGAGGTTTCCTGTCTAATAATTTGTAATCTTCTTCCATTCGGGTCTGTTTCTAGCCATCTCTACAGCTTGGGTCCATGATAGATTTTTATTTTGTAGTATTTTGGCTATCTGATCATTCCAAGTGCAGCGAGGCCGTCCTCTGGGTTTCTTTCCATTTATCTTCATCTGCCAAATTATTTTTGTTAATTTTTCTGGGTTCATTCTAATTAGGTATCCCCACGCGCTGCTCTCTTATTTTGTTGAGATCTGTTGTTCCTAGTCTTCCTCTGATTTCCCCATTTCTGATGCCGTCTTTTATTCGCACACCTAGCACCTTCCGTAAATATCTCATTTCTATTGCCTGTAGTTTGCTTTTGTGTCTTTCATTTAGCACCCATGTTTCACTCCCGTAAATTAACGTCAGCACAAACACTTTTATTTTTGTTTTACGCGAGATTTCTTTTTTACTTATAAAACTCTTATCTAGGGCATATAATAGTTTGTTTGCACTTGCAATGCGGTTGTTTATTTCTCCGGCTATTTTTCTATTTTCTTCTACTGTGTGTCCTGAATCTACTTACTTGTTCTATCTGACTGTTATTTATATTGATTTTTGTTGTATGTGGTTCTCTAGCTATTACCATGACTTTTGATTTATTAGCATTCATTTCAAGGTTTTTCTCCTGTAATGCGGAGTTCCATATGTTCATATCATGTTGCAGACTTTCCTCGTTGTTTCATATAATTGCTAGATCATCCGCATATGCTAGGTTTGGTAGTCTTATTGGGTTTAATGTATAGTTTCGCCATATTAGATTTTTTGTATCTTTTATGCATTTGGAGTTTATTTCGTCCATTAAGATTATGAATAGGTAGGAACTTAATGCTTCTCCTTGTCTGATTCCTGCTGTGGAAGTGAACTCTTTGAAAGTAGCAACAGAAATATGTGGAGCAATAAGCAAAGGAAATAAAAGAAAAACACAAAATTAAAAGAGAGGTAAGAGAAAAGCAGTTGTGGAATAGTTATTTACGATATGAGTATCGTAACAACTCGTATTACGATGCGAGATGGAAAGTTTGTCAAACGAGACCGCAGGTCGAGTTTGACAAATCCATTGAGGATCGTAATACGAGGTTACGATATGAATATCGTACAAAGCTTTATCTACTTTCATAAAATTAGCAAAAAAATTAAATATTTATCAATAATTGCCTGATGCAAAAGTTGACTGTTTCAATTTTCATTGAAATCTAATACGTTAAGGCTTGATTTTTTGTTTATTTGGTGTTGGTTGCTGTCAGTTTGAATGAAAATTGGAACAGTCAACTTTTGCATAAGGTAATTAATTATTGGCAAATATTTCATATTTTTTGATAATTTCATGCAAGTAGATAAAGCTTTGTACTATATTCATATCGTAAAAATCGTAAAAAGTGCATAATAAATGTTTATAACAAGTAAAATAACTATGAATTCTCTTGTCAATCTGTCATTTTTATGTCAAAAGTTATTACGATACTAGTGCGGTAATATAGTTCATTACAACACGATTTTTCGTTTCGAAATATTGATATTACGAAATGAAAGTAGATAAAGTTTATTTACAACACAAAAATTCGCATAACTCTGATAAATATAAGCAGCAAAGAACTAAAATAAAATAAGGAGGCTAACCAAAAAACATGGGGAGAATTTGGAGAAAGGCTGGAAGAAAACAGTAAGGAAAACCATAAACTATTCGACAAGGCATTAAAGAATATGTGGAAGAAAGCGGAATATAGAGAGTTGAAACTATAAAAAGAAAAATCGCACAATTGTTGATCAACGGGCAAGACATAATGAATAGATGATGGGAAGATTATTTCTATGAATTACTGAATAATGAAAGTTACGAACAGAGAGACCGTTTGGAAGGATCTTTAAAGAAAACAAGAGCCAGAAGAAATGGAACTTGAAGAAGCTTTTAGGAAACTAAAAATAGGTAAAGCAGCAGGAGTGGATGAAGTAGATGCAGAACTGTTTAAATACTTAGAACCACGAAGGCTATTTTAAACTTAGCTTGCAGAAAGAAATGTATACCAAGGGAATGGAATATGGCCGTTGTGGTGCCCATACATAAAACAGTAGATCTGAGGAACTGCGATAACTATAGGGGAATCTCACTGCTATGTTCTACCTTAAAGGTTTTCGAGATAATCCTGGAAAATAAATTGCACCAAATTGTAGAAACAACTCGCAGATAAACAGAGTAGTTTTAAACCAGCACGAGAAGGCACTTGCAAAGGGAGATAATGTATACTTGGGATTTTTAGACAGGAAGAAAGACTTTGATATGTTCATTAGAGAAGGAATATGAAATAGCTTAGAGCAGCGGTTCTCAACCTTGTGGGTTCCGCGTACCACCTAAATAATATCAAAATTTCTCCGTACCGCTACCCTTTATAAAAAAAATTGGTATCAAAATAAAAAAAATAGTTAGGTAAATAAAAAATATGACAAAGAGCTGACTAGGGTTGTGCCTTGGTCAATTGACCGGTCAATTGACTGGTCAATTTGACCACGGTCAAAAACTGTGTGGTCAAATTCACTGTCAAATGCTGTTTTCGCCTTAAAATTGTTTATATTAAATTACACTATCAATCATCGGTTTTTTTATTTTTGCAGAAAATACTTAACTACTACAATAAGGTTTTTAAAAAATGCCTGCATTTCATGTCAATAAATGTGGTATTAGTATTATTTTAGTTACCGAGAGTATAAAATGAAATAATTGTTAAAATTGTTAATTATATGCACTTATAAACACCAAACAAAAGGGTTGGTGGTAATATGGTACTTGTTAACCTTGTGATTTGCTTAAACTTAGAGAACTATCAATACAATGTATTGAAAAAAAGGCGAATTTAAAAAATTAAAATGGTCAAATGAGCGGTCAATTGACTGGTCAATTGACCTAAAAGTTGTTGACCGGTCAAATGCACAACCCTAGAGCTGACAAAGGTAGGTAGTAATCACTATAATGGAGATATAGTTTTAATTTCTTTTTTTTATACCAGTTTTACATTATTTAAATATAACTTCAAAAATAGTTTATCTTTTGCGTACCATCTGTAAGTCCATCTCGTACCACAGATTGAGAATCGCTGGTTTAGAGAATAAACTAGTGGATAGTGATATGTGATATCATTGAAACAATTAGGAGTCTATGTAGAAAAACAAAAATAAAAGGTTAGAACATGCAACTTGACATCAAAAAAATTTATTAATAAATATGGAGGGCAACAAGGACAAGTATTGAGCGCACTATTGTTTATTTACCTTCTCAATTGTTAGGCCATAACAACTAAATATGCAGTCGGATATCTAAACTTACAACCTGTGACGATAGAAGCCTGTTTATTCGCTGATAATGTAGTGCTTGCTGCAAGGAGAGGGATGGAATTAGAAATAAATACGAAAGTATGGATAAACATACTTGAAAAATATAATTAAATAGTAAATAAACCAAGGTGGTGGCTATTACTAACAAAGAAGAAAGTCTTTATTTGAAAATTGGAGAAGACAGCCTAGAGCAAGTCGAAGAATTTAAATATCTCGGGGTAATTTTAAATAGTAAAGGTATGCAAGAGAATTAAATAGGAATATCTACCAAAACTAAGCTGACTGTATACAAAATCCATACACCAATTTTAACATACAGAGCTAAAAATTGGGCGTTGAATGATATGTATATGTGAAGCTTTGACAGGCTTTAGGCCCATTGCTTTAAGATTTCTCTCCACTGCTTCCTGCCCATAGCCTTCGTTTCCCAATTGGCAATTCCTTTTTCATGAAAGTCCTTCAAAACTGCATCTCTCTCTATCTCTTTTTGGGTCTGCCCTTCCTTCGTGGCCTATCTATCCCCTCGCTCAGCACCATTTTTGTTGTTCTTCCTTCTTCCGAGAATATGTCCCATCCATCTTAGCCACTGTACCCGGACGAACTGTGTTATTTGCGGCTCTCCATATAGGTGCATTATATCTTCTTTTCTTCTTCTTTGCCAAACTCCTCCCACCTTCAATTCTGCTTTGGTCTTCTTTCCCCATCACCCAAGTTTCACAAGCGTAGGTTGCTGTCTGTCTTATTACTGTTTTGTACAGTCTTAGTTTGACTGCATGACACATTACCTTTATTAGTCTCGCTCGAATTTCTTTACTATAATCCAATTCCTCTGTTATCACTGTCCCCAGAAATACAAACTCTTTCACACTACATATTTATTTTAAGCTTTTGACCGTTTTCCAAACTTATATTAATCTTGATTTCTTCTTTTCTTACTCTTTTTCCTGCTAGTTTCATTACTTTAGATTTGTCCGTATTTATTTGTAAACCTGCTTTCCTTGCCTCGTTTCCTAACCTTCTTGTTATTTCTTTTAACTCTTCCAGTGTTTTCGCAATCAGTGTAAAAAACGTCTTCTGCATATGGTAGACATTGGTGCCTCTTCCTTATCACATTTCCTGCTCTATTTATCTTACCGTTTCTTATTATTTTTTCTAACATTAAATTGAAGAGGATGGCTGACGTTGAATGATAAGCAAGAGAAAAGACTACAAGTGGGCGAAATGAGATACCTGAGAAAAGTTACAGGAGTTAAAAGAGTAAATAGGAAATGAAATGAAGATATCAGAAGAAACCTTAATACAAAATCTCTGAAAAACAAAACAGAAGAAAATGCATAGGGAAAATAGGCAAGTTAAGAAGATATGGGAAGCCAGAACAATAGGCAAAAATAGAAGGGGAATACCAAGAACAATTTGGAATAAAAGTGTTGCCGAGATACTGCAGAGGAAAGGAAAGGCATGGGAGGAAGTTAGAATTATGGCCAGAGACAGAAAGAAGTGGCCTGGCATAAGTTTGCAGAAACATGAAAGTGAAGAAACGAGAACCTCGACACCTCTGGGGAAAAGTGGAACAGGATGATGATGATGATAATTAAATAAATGCTTGAAGTTTTGCATATGGGCCTAAAATTATATTCTAAGCAATTTTTTCAAACACTTCTTCGATATCTTGCCATCTAACCCTACTTATTGCAACTTCATAGTGATTTTTTTAAATTTTCCGCCATACCAGTGGACACGTCGCAATTATTAGGTTTTCAGACATGCTGAATCGATCCCCCAGAAAAGTTATTCGATACTCTAATAATAAAAATTTTTCCCAAATGTTATGAACTATTTGCTGGTCACTGTATATCTGTAAACAATAAGTTTATGGTAATGTTAATACTAGGTAACAAATGCAAGACTTGTACAAAATTACACTTCTCTTGGTAATTCTGAAAATCACAGAATTCTAAGCAGAGTATATAAACGCTCCTTAAACTGTTTGATATTTTTAATATGCTTAATTGTGACCAAATATTATGAAATATTGAAGCAAGAACATCAAACAATACAGAAGATGCTGGTAAAATTCTTTATTTACCCTACAAATGACCGGCCTGCTGCAGTTTGGTCATGTGATGCACACGTTCTATAGAAGTATAGACAATGCAAGTGACATCGATAAGTTTAGATTAAAGAAAGACTTTACATAATGGCAGCAAATATCTTAGTTGTTGCTGAAACTCATCCGATAGTTGTTTGTACATATGTACTTTACAATACATGCCAATAATAAGAACTGGTGGCACAGTAGACTCAAAGCTTGCTTTATGACACACAGTTTCATATCCTGACAACAGTGTGAAAATTTTCACAAGCTAACAAGGTTTATTCTGTTAGTTACAAAGGCCCTATGAGCATAGCACTTGATGCCGTTAAAATAAAATTAATTTAAACGAACAGGCTATAGCCTCCAAGCTACAGTAGATCAGTAATCTGTGGCTGAAAAAATTCAAAACTGTCTGTCGTATTATTGAGAAATTTATATTAGAATATTACAAAATTAACTCTTAAAGTATGAGGTAATCAATGCAGTTGAGTTAGTCTAAATTTATTAGGAAAAATAATTTATTAAAATGTCTACATAATCCAACTAAGATAGGCAACTTTATGTGCAAGATAGTCCGTTTTCTAATTTATTAAAATTATTAAAGTTCCTTATTGTTTGTATGATTTGAGGAGCTTTGAAAAATATTTCTATTGAAAAAGAAAATTTTGATTTAAACTTTTTTATTAAAAAAACAAACTAAGTTTAGAAGTCTATTACATTGACAAATCATTTGGGTTTAAAACCAAAACTGGGTAGAAAATCGATATTTATTGCATAGTAATGCATTCGATATGAAGCCAAAAAGTGTCGATTTTATCGAAAATAAATATTTATCGAATGTTGATGAACCAATATGAATTTATGCCACTGTGAATCGATATGGTGACACAAATCATGCTCCAGCATGAATCAGTCATGCTAGGCATGGGAAAAGCACAGAAATGCTACAAACCCTAAAGCCCTTTAATTGGAATCTTTTAAAATCCTTTAAAACAGAGGTAGGATCAGTGCATGCATTTATTGCATTTCTGGATTTATTCTGACATTACGAAACATATCGATTTTCATTGCATATCAACTCTTGATTTATTTATGTATCAATTCAGTTTTCTTACAGAATATTGATAAAAAGGTATTTAAATTAAAATTGGTTCTTTAAATCTCTGGTCTCAAATCCAGAGCGATATCTTGCAAGTTTTTCAGGTCATAAAGGTTCTCTTTTGAAACCCTCGAAGCTTATTAGAAATGTTAGAAGTAAAATTTTGTGTCTTATTCAGCATTTTGTTTTCAGCATTACAGGGAATTTTATTTTGAATTAATTAGGGTTGGACGGCAATTTTATGTTTATTTTATTTAATTAGGAAATATTCGGCGGTGCTGATGAAATAAATTAGTAAAATTGTTCTATCTATAAATATGCATAAAAAATTAGTTCGTCTTTTATGTATTTGCCCGAAATTCTCCCATTTTCATGCACTCCCTTTTCGTATTTTCGTAGAGGTCGCAAGTTTTGGGTAACAAGATAGAAATGGAAATTACATCGCTGGTGGAGCAGAATCCAACCCTCTTACGATTGGGTTTGCATTTAGAATACAATGACGCCCGCCATCGCATTGCCACACATTTACAGCGTAACATCGACACAAGTAAGTCACATTTTGAAGTTTTGACAAGCGATATAAATTCTTATCTATATATTTTTATTTTTTAAGATTATAAGTTTTTTTATTTTTTTCCCCAATCTTTAGGTTTTACTTACGAACAACAAAGTTTGTCTCTTATTTCCTGTGTATGGGTTTTTAGGTAATTTTTGTCAACGTTTTGTGATTTTTCAATTTTTCCTATTTTTTTTTATGTTCGTTTACGAATGAAAAGTCGTGTAAAGTTAAAAATTCATGAAAAGTGATTTTACTAATTTTGTTTTGTGCCCATCTGAGTTTATTTTTAGTAAATGTTTGTGTTAAAAATTGCTTCCCTAAAGTTTTGGGCTAATTTAAAATTCTTATTATCTGTTGTTCGTTTTATTCAGAACGTCGCATTTTACGAGCAGATTATCTACTAACACTCAGTACATCAGGATCTCGTAGTTTTAAAATCGAGCAAACTGTATGAACAGCCATCAAATGGCGTGAGTAAAATATATGAAAATATTCTGGTCGCTGTTATATGTGCCTGGAAAAATTATCCTTAAACACAGTGTTCGTTCTCTTCACCTTGCCTGTTGTTAGTGCTGAGTTTTCTTGACAAACTTCAGCTGCTCTGAGGCACAAAACTAACAAACTTTTAAGGGGAAAATCGCACCGTTTAAAATTCACAAAACTTACAAACTTATTTACCAACATATTATAAATACATTTATTTTAATTTAACATCACCGAGACTCACTGATTTTACTATTTCCCACAGTTCGGAAAGACTTAACACTACGACTGCAGTTCAGATTCTTTAACCACAGGAAAACTCCTTTGATCAACTGAAGGTACACCGTCGTGTAGTGAAATTTTTTCTTAACACCGCTTTAATCGCAAAAACACGATCGCTTAAGCTTGATTTTAGCTAGAAATATTTTAACATAAAACTTAACCAAGTTTACCTTTCCGATTTCTCGTGATAAATGATCGCGAACGCGATTTTTCAGTTAAGCTTTCGGTTTCACTCGATCCGGTATGATTTACATACCGATATAAATACAGCTTTTTCTTTTCGAACGTGAAAACTGAAGGCTTGCAGAATCAAGCCCGGAGGTAACATGGAAAATATTCCGACAACTCCATTATCGCTTCGGCGTGATATTCCATAAACATTCACGGTGAAAAGCCGTCGTTTTATCTTAAAGAGCCATTTAATATATTCGCATGTGTAACCTGGCTTAGCGCCCCTGCGTTAACAAAGCATGATGCCTGTGCGCTTCATAATTTAGGGATTTACAATTCATACCCGATAAATCGTTAGATTTTACCGAATGGTTAGGTGTATTGTTTGAGCCGAAGTTTTGATCCGTTTTGCGGGGTATTGTTGCCCTTTTGCTGCGTAAATCCGACGCGGACGCATTTTAGGTTTTTGCGTTGTCGTTTCTGGTATTAGGGAAAGTGTTTCCGCCATGTCATTCCCGTCAGTATTTCAGACACCAAGGGGATTACGCAAATTAAAACAAATGTTGATTGAGTTTTGGTTACGATTTTTTTCCCAGTTGCACTTAGGGCTAAACTTTGAAAAATTACCGAAAACGAAATGCTGGGGTAGCGGAGTTCTTGTTTGTATACTGAGTTTTTGGTGGGATTATTACAAATGGAAAATCATGAATGAGTAGCAGGAAACAGAAATGAAAAAACCTAAAAGCGTAGATTTAAATAACTAAATTCGAATTTTCAGGTTTGAATTTTATTTTAGTTGGTTTTGGTTTATTGTAAATATCTGGTGGCTTATTCTACTGCTCCTTTAAAGTTTCAAAATTTTCACTTTTATTAGACCTGAAAACCTGAAATTATAGAACTAACCGTGGGAAGTTTTTTAAAATCATAAGTTTCAATCCCAATCAAAAAAGTTTTGCGATTTTCAATTTCGTTTTTTAAATGTTAAATAAACAAACGTTATTGCTTGTAAATTTCAAAATCTTCATTTTTTACTAGAATTAAAATTTGAAGTAAGAAAATTATCAGTGGAAAGTTCCCTGAGCTTTTCAGAATTTTCAAAATTATAACGAAGTATTTTTCAATTTCCACTTTGAAGGATTTGACTTCCCGGCTCAGTTTCTTAAATATTAAATGTATAAACTTTATTGCTTTTAGGTTTCAAAATTTCAATGCATTTGATTCATTTTGATTAGTTATGCCAAATACATCTACACAGGAGTGAATCCTTGAAACTTAAATTTAATCGTCAAAATTACAACATTCGGATATTTCAAATCATTACTAATGGTCCTGGGAAATGAAGCTCATAATTTGACCTTCAGTGTTAATACTTTCAAAATTTCCACTATGGAGTCTCACTTTTCATTTAAAGCCCTTACAGTGAAAATTCAGACATCATCTGGCAGTAGTTAAACTATTCTCTCTTTAGTTACTTTGCCTGATGTTAATAAAGCTTTATATAAATTCGTAAGCTTGAAAAGCAAAATTTTGTTGGAAAAATCTGGCGGGAATCTACTTAGATATAAAATTTGCGGAACGGAGTTTATAATAATTGTAAATCATTCAAAACTCGCATTCTTTCTCTATGCTCTTTCTTCATATACCCACAGCTCGACTTTCTTTATGAGTCGTTTAAGTTTGAAACGGATTAAAGTCTGTTGCATAAATTTCCTTTTCAGCTTTTTCATTATGCTTTGCCGTTCGTCCTTCCTACTTTATCGTCGAAGTTCATCTTACAATTTACTCTAAAATTGCCAATTTTGTTGAGAGGGTGGTGTGAGCGCTTTTATAAATTAATTTTCGGGACACATTTATTAAAAATTCACACACATACACGAACACATATTTCAGTTACTTTGAAATAACATTTTTCGATATATTTTTTTAAAAAACCTGCCCTCGTTTCCTTTGTTATCCGGATTATGATGCGGTTTAAACATGTAGGACGCTATACAAATATGTATACCCGTTACAAAGGGATGGTTTACATTTTATCTTGATGTGTTTTTATAGTTTTTTTTTCGTTCGCAGATTTAAGAGATGGCTAAGCCAGTCTTGTATGTCGTGGTAAAAATTTTTAGGTGGATTTGTATTTTTAGGAGATTTTGGTGTGGTTTGAGGGTAGTTTTCAGGGGTAATTTGTTTTATTTTAATCTTGTGTGTTTTTTTTATTGTTTCCGGAGATTTGTTTTAATTATTTATTTCCTTTGAAATGAATTAACGAAACAAATTGTTATATTAAAGTTTGATTCACCTTTTTGTAGTTTTATTGCTTGTTTAGGCTCGTTTTTAGATGTTGAGGTTCAGACAGATTGAAGTTCAAAAATTTCAAAATTTTGTTAGAACGTCGATTAATAAAGCTTTTGAAGAAGCAGGCTGTAGATAAAAGCTTCAAAGCGTATTTTTCCTTGTTTTTGATTTATTCGTTTTTTGTATGATTTTTAAATTAGATCTTACAGTTTCAGTAAAAGAAATGGTTATTTAGATCTTTCCCAAAATGTCCCGGGTTAAGCTTTGATGTTAATAATTTGATTGACTTTAAAAGCAAAAAATAAAAATAGTATAAAACGTTTTCAGCCCTGAACTTCTGAACTCTTTGAATACTGTTGGAAATTAAACTGACACATCAGTTTTATGAATTATTTTACTAAACAAAAAATTGGATCAAGCTTTATTTTTAAACAAATGTAATTGTGCACTCGTTGTACGTATTTTAACGGATTGCAACAGTTTGATTTACTAACATTGTTTGTTGTGTTTTAGAATTAATCAATTGTTGTTATTGTATTCGATGCATCTGTTTTGCATGGAATTAACAATAATTAATACGTTGCCACTGAATTTTTTTTTGTTTATTTACTGGGTGATTTAGGCTTTCGGTGCCAAAGATCTCAACTGATTTTTTGAAAATATGTTTAAGATTACCCTTTTGATTGTTGAATGCACAATTATTGTAGTTGGTCTTTACCGAGTTGAAAGTCAGCTGTAGCTTACCTACAGAATTGATTGAAGGATTCCAAATCGTAAGTATCTTTCGCAGGAGATTAAGTGGTAGAGGTCCTGGAAGTTAACCATTTTGATTTTCAACTCTGTAAAAGGCGACTACAGCATTATTTTTTTGGCCCATTATTTTGAGTTTGCCAGCAGGAATGGATATCAAGTCCAAATCAAATCAACGCTGTTTGCCTTTTTTAGAAAATAATCCTTTTGTGTCCTGCAGGAAAATTATGTACAGGGGTATATTTTATAAACAAACAATAGAAGGTCACGTTAAGGGGTATTCGTACAATAGAAATTGTTTACATACGTGGCAACGTATTCACTCACCCCTCCCGGTTTGTTTCCCATTGAATGTGTTTGTCCTGTCTGTTCACAGAACGCCGTCTATCTCGGCTAGGCTCAACCAGCTCGTAGCGTGCCGTTTAGGATATACGTACGTACCTATTCTACTGATTATTATCTGTTATTGTCCCATGGGCACATTTATGTAACTGTACCCCTACATTTGGCCGTTCGAGTGCTATAATTTCCGACTCGCATTTTCCTCTGTGATAATGGAGATTTAACCCAGTTGTTTTTGTTTTCTTTTTTTTTTTTATTATTCGCCTGACTGTTTTGGGGGATGGGGACGCGTTGTGTAATTTTGTTATTGATGAAGACTCGGTGATATTTTCTCATGAAGCTTTAGACAGATTCGGAAATTACGTATGCAAGAGGTGCTTCATCCGAATTCGAGCCTGCAACTTCTATTTCAGATAGTGTCACAAAATGTGACTGCTGCGTGAAAAAGCGTTATTGTCCGGAAAGATACTGATGTTTGACTGTAGGTTGCATACTAACTGTCTTCGTTAAGAAAAATACCAGTCTAAGCTTTGAAATTACCGATTTTTTTCTTTCGATAATACCGAAATATTTTGAACAAATTGGTTCTCGATTTTAAAAGGCGACGTTTCAGAAATTCTTATCAAAATACCAATACAAAGGAAAATTATTTTAAAAAGATTTGACAAGTTTCAGTTCTTAAATTTTATTATGGTTACGTTTTCAACGAATTTATTGGGATGTACAAGTTAACTTAACCTAAACACAGCACAACCCAAATGCTGTTTGGGGGTGAAGCTCCTCTTCTGCCGAAATTTTGTAAAAGAATTTTCCACCATTTCTATTAAAAAAATAACAATAAAAAAACATTTACTCTTTTAAATACAAGTCGTGAAAAGGTTCAAAATCCGTTGAAAACCGCCTTGTTTCTGAAGAATTTCAAATACATACTTTCGATTTTAGTAATCTCACGTCGACTTAGGTAAATTAATTTTCAAACTTTCAATTTCTTCAGGCTCCTTTAATAAAATTTGGAACGTTTTCAAAAGTCCAACCGAAAATTTTCCAAGTTATGTTTATAAAATTAGATTTCATAAATGGTTTTTCAGAAAAATGTACAAAAAAAAGTTTTAAAAACTAATTTGTGAAAATGTTCAGAATCCTCAGAATCCTTTGACTCTATTTGTTTAATTTTCCCACCTTTGATTACAGCTCAAGTCGACTTTTGTTTTGAAAATTCGATTCAATGATTTCAGACCAAATTTTTCGGTTGTTTTAATTTTCAAACCTTTCAGCCCAACTGAAAGTTTTGCAATCTCATTTATAATATTATGTAAAACTTTATGATTTGCAAACATTAGTTGAATAGGCCAAACATTTTTATTATACTAAACCACGATTTCAAGAAACATTTAAAAAATGTTCATCAATTTTTATCATCAAAATTATTGTCTTAAGGCTGATATTTCAAATCAAATTTAAACTAAAAAATGACTTAAGTCGACTTAAACTAGGATTTCGACCAAACTTTGCTGTACTTCAAAATTATTGAGTAATTTCCAATGTATGAATATGAATACCTAAATGTTAAAGAATATTTATATCGGTGACTTGATAGAAACGTTCGTCACAGATAATTAATCTAAGATGGCATTTAAATTTATTCTTAAGTCGAATCATTATTCTTATAACGACAGGAAGGGGAAAATCATGATTAATGATTCAATACGTGTACTTAACATATGTCAGACGAATAATAAAACCTTTATTGGCTTGTTTTATAACCAAAGGAATTCAAAGAAGTGGAAGTTACATAAATGAGCTCGTGCTCTCAAAGTTGGCACCTGTTTCTGTTAGTATAGAAATTTTTATACCTTAGGAATTTATGTGCTTTGCTGCTTTAACAAACTATGCACATTTTGTATATATAATCACTGCTCGAGTTAATATTTAAAACTCTTTGCTGAGTAATCTGGAGTAACTTAAGTAATTTATTATTTTATCGGTTAGTTTCAAAATTGACTAGTTTAAAATATTTTCAGGCCCAAATTAAGCAGCAGGTTGTGATTTTCTGTTTACACATATATTTTTTATAAATATGATTACTTGCAGTTAGTATGAAGTCTTAATTTCTGACTGTAAACAGGTGCCAGTTTTTTATGAATAGCTGTAAAAATATCGCTGTTTCAACATTATTTCATAATGTATTTATAAAATCAAGCTAAAAAATTCAACAGATGGAAGTAGTTAAAAATGCTTTCAAAAGTGTTTAAATGAGAATATTTAAGCATTTTTAAAAATTGTTCAAAGAACCAAAAAAGCCCTTATCTTTGGTTGGTTTTACTGCATTATTATTCCTGAGCAAATGCTATAGAATAGAGATTTGCGTTTAGTAAATCTGCTTAACGGATCCACTTTAATCATCCTATTTGATTTCCATTCACAGACCGTAATCCTGAATATCGAGAGTTCGATAAATCTACTCTGAAAAATTCCTGCGCGTTCTGTTGGTTATAAGAAATGTTTTTCTGTTTGCGAGAATAGTTTATTTCCCAGAATTTTTTGTAATATTCAAATTGGTAGAGTTATGTGGTTAATAATTTTCCGAGGTAGTTACTAAATGGATGTTCGGATTTCAGTTTTTAAAGGTGGTTAATTTTGGTTTTGGTTGGTTCTTCAGTTTTCAGGTTTCTTATCAGTATTTTTGCAGTGTATTCTGTTTTTAGACAATTCCAGAGTGTTTTTATATGCCTTTTTTTAAGTTTTAATTTCCAGGTAAGTATGTTTTCAGCAAATATTTGTCACACCATATGGAAGGCTGCTGATTTGTGCTTTTGTGAAGACTAAAAGAGCATTTTTTGGATTTAAAAGATTTACCGTATCGAAATATACCTGAAAGCCCGTAAATATTTAATTGAAGTGTTTTACAAGGTTCTACAGTTCGCTTTATATTTTTAGCTTATAATATCTAAGCTTTCATCATTCTTATTTATTCTTATGTATTTAGCTTACTGGTAAGAATTTCCGAAAAAAGAGCAATTCGCCTTTGAGTGAAATTTATATCATGTTAAGTGTTCTTGAATTACTTTGTAGTTGAAAACAATTTTGCTGTTTATTCAATCATATTCCTAACTCAGTTTCAGAGTTTTCCGAAAACGAGTTCGCTTGAAATATGTATGTAAAGCTGAACTGATTGAACGATATAATTTACCTAATTTCAAAATGTAATTCCGTTTGCTTTCTTGCTTTGAATGCAGTTTGTTATTTTCAGTTTCCTTGAGAGCTTCTAAGAAATTAATCTATAATTTTGTTAGTTTATGTCCAAGCTTTTATTTATTCATTTTTTAAAGCTACTTTTACTCTTCGTACGTGTTTGTGGCGTTTGTATCGACACCTTTTCAGAACTCATGGCGAAATGCCCCTAAACTTATTTATTTTTCAGTACTTTTCAGTTTTGTAAAATAAATATATCTGTCTTTAGAAAAACGTTTCCAGTTTCTGGGAACGTTTTTTGTTACGCGAATTATTTTAGTAGATGAAATTCATCATTCATCATTTAAAGAAATTCTATTTAGAACTATAGTCTTTCAGGCATGATTTTCTTAACTTTTTTCTGACGTGCCAAACTATTCCGCAGTAATTGAAGTTTACACCTTTCCTAAAAATACGTTTTTAACTTAGCGGTAATTGCGGCCCTCTAAAACAATTCTGAATTGTTAAGCAAACGTTAGTTTCTGATATTTATTTCACCTTGAATAATTTCAAAACGGTTCATTTTCCGTAAATATTTTCTATAAATGTTTCAGAAAATAATAAAGGCACCCTGCATGAAGAAAATCGGTGTAAAAACCCCGAATGCCTTATTTTCCTTAAATTCCTAAATATTCCGAATAAAAGCATTTTCAGTCTAAATTTGGTTTGAAGTAAAATTAATCTTAAACAAGACAGTTATTACTTGTAAAAACGAGCAGCTTTAATTTAAAAGGGGCATTTGATGTTGAAATTGCGAATATTTCTCCCATTACTGTTGAGCACTTTTCCGTTGGCAGTTCCACATCTAAAGGAAATGCTCGAAAATTGACTTAAGTTGTAGACTGCTTGGTATTTCCTGAAAGTTTCCTTTAACACTTGTTAAATTACCCTATCCCAACGGAAAGGTGCACGCATTGTTAAATGTAACGTGTAATAAATTCGAGCAAGCCCCCATTTTATGTAATGCAATAAATGCACCTGCATGTTGATTTGTAACTTTGTTTAGTGGTTGTCGTTTGCATGATGTTGTAAACACTGTGCAAACAAATTACTAACTGCAATAAATGCATTTCGTAGAGAACTCCCGGTTTTGCATATTGTTCAGAATTCGTTTTGTATGAACAACTGAGATTACTACATTAAAGTGTTGTTGTGAATTTCAAGTGTATGCAGTAAAATTGTTTTATTTGTTTTATAAAACTGCAAGTTGCTGCTGAAAAAGTGTTGATTTTATATTTTTACTGCGGCGAAACAGGATGCAGAAAGCACCACCGAAGATCATTGAGGTTTTTCACAGCGGAGTTTAATGCTTGTTTGCTCGTGGAAGACTAAAATATTCTGTTTGGATTTTAATATTCTTAAAAATTAAGCTTGCCCTGCAGGCTTTATATAAATATTTTAAAAAATAACTAAACTTGAATGGCCGGAAAAGAAATTCCTATTTTCTAAAGATTTTTAAGATACTTGTTTTGATTATTTATAAATGTTTCGACGCAGAAAATTTTCAGCAACATAAAGTTTGCAAAGGATTCCTTCAGAAAACGAAAGTAAACGAACGTTAATACCCATTTAAAGTTTTCACTTTAATGTAATATCTGCAGTTGTGTACATACAATCAGCAAATTTATTTTGAAATTTGCAAGAACATCAAGTTTAGCATATCTAATATAGCTGTAGGACAATTGAATTCCTCCTTTCATAAATATCCCTTGGCGAAAAGCTTTTTAGATTTAAATTTTCGTAGTTGACTCGCACTTCATAAATATAAATAGTTGCTTTTGGTTGTGTCTTGAGCACTGCCTCGCTCGGCTATTGTAAAGAACAATAGTGTGGTAGGATCCTGCAAAATAATTTCCATAGATATTAGATTTTACTTTATGGAAGCGTTTATTTTGCATATTTTCCGCTTCATTTTTATTTGATGTAAGACCGGCCTTTAAAAACCAGATTGGTTGGGCTTACAATGTTTTATTAATATGTGTGTTTAGTGAACGCTTTCGTTAATTCCATAATTTTAAGTTTTAAGCGCCTCTTTATTAGGTATTTTTGTATTAAACGCAGGTACGTTCAGAAAACGGCACAGTTTTATAATTGGAAAACGTTGAAAACTTGTTTAGAACTTAAATTGGCGATTTTGCGAGTTATAACAGTTTCTGAGCAAGGTGAATGTGTGCTTCGTAGAAGTTTCGAATGTTAATTTAACTTTTTTTTTTAGTTGGAATATAATTGAAATGGCGTAGAATTACATCGAACGTTGAAAATTGCGAGTTATTGTAATTAACAAATAACAAATTGCAAACTCCTCGTTTGGTATAACCCAGAAACTAGGTTTGCGTATGGATTAAATCGTTTATTGCCTAAAATATTGTTCCAGCTTTCTTGATTTCCCTTGGGTTAACCTCATGTTGCACGGTTTTATACAAATAAACCGATTACTTTAGACCTAATTCCATGTTTTCTTTGTATTTATTGTAAACACACAGCCTAATGTCATTAATAATAAAATAATAATCTGGCTGAATAAATAAATAAATTATGTTCTGCTGTGTACTGTTTATATTGCAAAAATACGAAAATAACCGTAGTTGTTACAGAGCACGGATGCATTAATTAAAATTTTGGGCAATCTTACGAAAATATTCAACGTTTATTTTTAAACCTACTATGGGAATTTTGTTCGTAGTATTTACAAGAGATTATTTAAAGAAATGCAGTTTCGTGCATTGAAAACAAACGCTTAATTTTAGTTGACTCCAAACATTTCTTAAGTACTCTTGATTTTTTATACTTAGAATGAACGATTCTAAAAAATATCCTTTTCCTGAATAATAGGTAAGTACCTAGAATTTACTGCCAAAAAAACGTATTTGAAAGTATTTTCTTCATAAATGTCCCTTAATTTGACGTTGTTATAAAGATCAAAGCTGGAAATGACGTGGAATTTTATATTGAACAATTAAAATAAAATTCTGGGAAAAACTGAAATGTTATGAGTTTTTCCCTGTAAATTCAGAGCTTTCATGTCCTGAAAAATGTATTCCTTTGTATTTTAAATAATTTAAATAACTTTTTAAGTTCTGAATGTTCAAGAATTTCTTTGCTTTGCCTGTTTGAATTTAATGTTTATTGTTTTGCTGATGAATCTACGAAATTCTTTATTTAGCACATTGTTTTGATTTGAATTTACTGATCAAAAAAATATAAGAAAATTAAAAATAGTTTAGTACAAAATATTTCCGAAGAAGCTTCAGAAAAGGCTTTTGATAACTTTTGTAAATTGTTGGTCAAAACTTTCTGTTTTGTACCTAATAATTCTAAGATTTTTCTGCTTTTAGTGCATCATTGGTTAATTTAAGAATCGGAACGGGTTCAAATTTTTGAAATCTTAGTTTGAATTTTCTGTCAAACTTTTCAATGATTTTTTCGTTTTGGGGACCATTGGAAGTACAAGTTTGCAGGCTAGAAAGATTTCCTATTTTTAAGTGAAATTTTCTGCCAAAAATTTAACGATTGGTTTTGTTAATTCGAGGACGTTTTAGCCTTTCAAAAATTTCTAAACTGTTTTTGAAATACATACTTTCAAGATTATCTTGACCGATGAAACTAAAACCAAACCGCGAGGTTTTTAATTATTTTTGAAAATGGTGTGGATATCTTTCGTAATCAGTTTTCATATTTGATGCCCGTTGCAATAATTGTCCCATTTTATTTCCCTTTAGTCTTTATAATCGTCCTTTCCAAACCAAGGATCGTTCATCTGTAACTTTGAATTTTCTGTATTTAATTTCACCGTGCATTCGTATTTGTTCAGTAAATTCGACGTGCTTTTATTTTTTAGTGAAAAGTTTCTAGTTGTAGTTTATTCTATATTTTTCGCTTAATGTTCATTACTCATGTTTGTGAGCTGTTTATTTCTTGTACGATTAAGGTTGTAAATATCTTAAAAAGCTCGGATTTCTTTCGATTTTCGAATAAAAATAAAGTACGTTAAAAGAAGATTAATGATTGAAAGCTCGATGATTAAAGCTTGTGCCATTTCTGGATGTACCTCCAGACTGAAATGTCTGTCTGTTAAATCTTAATGATATCAATTCTGATAATTTTACAGTTCGGAAACGTCGATTTGGACGTCTTCGTCGCAATTACTTGGTGGGTTATCTGCCACGCTTCTAAAGCACGCATCGTTTCTTGTAGTCCGGCTGAGCTTAGACAGGCTTCTTTTACTAAATATATGTTAATTTATTATAATAAGTAATAGACTATATTTCTGTATGTGTCGTTAATTTTTCAAGTTGTACCGTTATGTTCTGATGGTATTCGATCAGTTTATCCTCTTGCGATTTTGTTTTCATTTTTTTATTATTATTTTTAAGGAAAATTTGTAATGGTTTTTTGTCCGTAAAATGGCATTTTCATGAGCATAAATTGCAATGTTTGCAAAAATAACGGTTTATCACTGCCACAATTTCAGGAGAATGCACATCAAAATTTCATACTGTAAGTTTTAAAAAAGCAAAAACGACACAATTTTTTAAGGACATTTGGGGTTTTTCTTAGGTTCTAATATTAATGTGATAAACTCTTAACGTGAATTTCTAACTTAGAGGTGAACTGAAAACAACTTAATCTAAGACAATTAATTAATATATAATCTATATGTTAAAGAAAAAATTAATTATTAGTATGTATATTTTATGTCTGTAAATATTGTTTTTTGAATTGTTGCATTGCCTAATTATCGTACTTTTTCCCCATTTTATTTGTCTCTTAAAACGCTGTCAAATCCGTACGGAGCATTTATAAAATACAATTCTAATGCCTTATTATTTTTAAGCTGCATCATCACATTTCTAATAGCTTTGGTGAATAATTGGTCATGCTCGTATGTAATTTGTATATTTAAGAAATTAGCTCGTCATCGTTTTACATGAAACGCATCAGATTTTGATGATCTTCATTAGCCTTGCACTTGTATTGACGTAGCAGTAGCACAGAAGCCTTGTAATTACATAAAATAAAATAATAAATAAAGTTATTTGTTTTTATTTTCTTTTAGATTTTTCTTTATAGTGTACAGGTTTGACCTAAATTTCCATTCCTTTGAGTTTCCTACTTGTATTCTTTTATTCTGAAAATTCAGTCGTTTGAGTACTTTGAGAGAAAAGCTTGACAACTGCAGAAAAATCTGGACAAAGACGCTCAAAATGAAGGAAATTATCCTGGAACAATTTGTAAAAATCTCAGCTTCGAGAATTATAAACCTAAAATAATAAAATGGGATTTTTTCAAATTTTTCATCTTCAGTTAAAATTTGCCCTAAATTTCCTTCCAAATTATGCGTTTGGGTTTCCAACTTCGAGTCGCTGCATTAACTATTTAAGAAGAAAAGCTTGAGAACTGTACAAAGTCTGTACAACGACACTGAAAAATAATAAAGTATGTTTATAAATTTTTTTCAGTTCAGATTTGACCTAAATTTCCATTCAAATTATCCTTTGGAATGTCTTGCATATACTTTTGAAAAGCCTCGATGTTTGAGTCGGTGATAAAAAGGCTTGAAAATTGCAAAAAAATCTGAACGGAGACTCTCAATAATCAAGCAAATTACTATAAATTAGGTGTTAAAAAAAATTGAACGTTCATTTTAAACCATTAAATTCCGGTTCTTGTCACTACTTTTGTTCTTTTTATTAAATGGATCGTCGCAATTTAAAAATTTGCATAATAATTACAGTCGTTGCAAAAAATAATTAATATAATTTCCCTTGCATTTCTTTCGTACCAAACGACGTTAAATCATTTTTAGTATTCTGCATTTTATTATATTCTGTACTTATAAAAAATGAAACTAACACTCTTACCACAATTTGCAATAAAATATTTCTTTGGAATAAGCAGACTTGGAACAGTGTTGTGGAAACTGTTAACTGTAACTTAAATCCAACAGCAGTTCGCGTTCAAATTTAACAATTTTCAAATAATAATTAAGTAGCAAACTTAAAAAAGATAAGACTAAATTGAATAATAACAAATTTTATAGCCAGTATTTTATTTTACAACCTTCCTTTCATCCTCATTAATATTCTAGTTCATAAATGAAAACATGAAAAGTCATCTGGTTACAAAGATAACGTCTTCGGTCGTTAAATTTAAACAACCACTGTCTTATCGAACAATTTGGGTGCAGGTATTCTGTTTTCACAAAAAATAAGAAATCAAGTGTGCACTGATTATGTTTCACCTTGAAGCGTCGTCGCGTTCGTTGTTAGCTCTGACTTGTTAGTGCCGTTAATTTGCATTTTTGTCCTGTTTTTAGTGTTGTAATTAACGCGAAACTTTGTAAAAAGGGATTTATCGTGTGGTAATTAACTTAGTACCGAATTTAACACTTGCACGGCTCGTAGAACTCTTTAAAATTAGGTGAATAAATGAGCTTGCGAACACCACTGCGTTATTGCAATTCGTCCAGTTTTCAAGGTAAGTGCTGTACATTTTGGATTTGATTGTGTATATTTTGATTTGCAATAGTTCGTTCATCAAAATGTTAAATTATTCGTTAAGTTTTGAAAAATTATAGACTACATTTGGAATTTATTAGAGTCCTGAAAGATACAAATGCTATATTTGTAAGTTTAATGTTTAACGTTTTTAAGCATTTAGAAAGCCTTGAAGGGTTTCAAAATAACATCACGCCTATTTGTTACAAACATCTGTAATAATCTGTAAAAAGTTATAAGTGCATTATAAGGCATATATGTCCGTCCACTTACTATTTGTGATTAGGCAAAGCATATTACATCTCGTGGGAAATTAGTATAAAAATAGTATGGGTGGTTGCCTAGTTAGATTGACTAAAGGTTGTAAATTAATGTTATAAGGTGTAAGTAAGGAGGCGAACCCGAACGAACGGACTATAAACTATGAAACATGTTACCTACTGTGTTTTCTGTTCTGGTGAAAATAGTATGGGTGGTTGCCTACTTAGATTAACTAAAGGTTGTGAATGTTATGAGGTAAAATATGCACTGTGTTTTCTGTTTTGGTCTAATTCTTTGTGTTTCTCGAAGTGGTAAATATTAAAATTAATTTTTCTCTCTTATGGGTGTGTTTTGATGGCAATTCACCCGAGAGAGTAATAGCCATTACACGCAAGTAGAATGTTATACTTTTTGTTTGTGATGCAAGTTAAAAACTTATAAAATCGCGGACTTATGACAGTTGTCAACAATTTTTACGAATAAAACAACTGCGGTGGCTGACATGTCCAACTGTGCAATACAGGATTTGCAGCTTCCCAATTGGTCGAAAACCGTGCTGAAATGTGCAGTTTTGTAATTGGGCATACCCTCTGAATTGTAAGTCATAATTCAACGATGTGAAGAATGTAAGCCGTTATTTAACAGGAAACGCGTATATAATAGACGTCTTATTTAATAACGTTTGGATACATTTATCGACACAAAGTCAATGTCAACAAAAAAACTAATAGAATATTTGAAAAATCTTTTAACTAGTGCCCGAAAAACTTAATTACTACTACATCTTAATTTTACTTTATAAAATATTTCACCCCCAACCTTTCAGCTTTTCGGATATTGGAGGGTACTTTTTATAGCATTGCTGAAAATACTTTTATTTGCAGCTTTAAGACAATTTCGGATCCTATTTTCCAAATCGCTTGTTGTTTTGGCTTAGTAATTAGTACTATGCACCATACGCTGCAAAAATTTTTGATGGAATGCAGCTTTGGATACATTAGGTGGGTTCAAATTTTTGGGGACGTAGGGTATACCTAGACGTTCCATTTCAGTCAAAGACTTTGCAGCATAATGTGCTGAAGATAGATTGGCCAGAATATTATATTTTGGTTTTTGTGGTATTTGTCTATAAATTCTTTCACAATAGGAAGACATTTATTTGTTGATTGTCAAATTTGATGAAAAGAACACGGGTGGGGAGTAGGGACATCCCATTTTCACTGATTGCAAGCCAAAGTAACGCCTTTTTAGAAAACTTTCTTCTTTTTTTTACCTTATCACTGCCATGTCTTTAGTGTCGAAAAAATGCTTCCCTTGCCAATTATTACAATCAAGGGTGAAGTATGATTCATCATCCATGATTGCCTTAAAACTGTAAATAAAAGCATTTTCAGCAATGCTATGAAAAAAGCTGAAAGGTCGGGGGTGAAATATTTTATAAACTAAAATTAAGTTTTTCGGGCACCAATAAAAAAACTTATCAAATTTTCTGTTAGTTTTTTTTTTGACATTAACTTTGTGCCGATAAATGTATCCAAACGTTAGTCTTTTGAATAATAAATTTTGTTTATTTTCCCTGTTTTCATTTCTTCTCTATTTAAGAGTTTGTAGTTGTGAGGTTCCATATTTCTAGGTCTTCCTTATATCCTTCAATCCTTCTTTAAATTTTCCATGTTCCTTGATATGGTTTTAATTTAAAATATTCGACCTCTTCTTCCGCCTCGTGGTGACCAGTTTAAAGCACTTTTCAGTAATTTTTCGTCATGTACGAGTATGATTATGTTTCAGACGCGTAACTCATTCAGATCCTTTGTCTGTATTTTATCTATCAATGTTATTATTTGAATTTTATTACAAATACATTCGATTATTATTGTATATTCCTTGTAACACAAGAATACAGACATATATGTACCTATAATATATGTTATATATTATAACTGATTTGAGCTGTTCTCATCTTTTTAATCTTAAAATTTAGTTTAAAAATAATTATTAATAAAATGGGTAAAATACTGATTTCATTTCTTGACTGAGGTTTTAAGTTTAACTGAGATAGAGGGCGGGATGAGAAGTGGCTAGCACATACATAGGTAAAAAATATTTATTCATGGTTTGAAACTTCGAACTTTCAGTTGGCAATACTGAAAATATATCGGCCATCTTTCCAATAGTTTGGTGTTAGTTACTTTGCAAAAGAAAATGCATTGTATATTTGTTTTACAATGGAAGCTATTGAACATTGCGCCGTTGTTAATTTTTTTTATTTAAAAGCTTTAAAAGCATAATAATATGTGACCTTAAAAAATTGGGTGGTTGAGTTTAACTGCGCCCGTAGACACATCGAAGGTGAACATCGCTTTGGACGCCCAAAAAGCGTTACAACGCTAAAAATGGCCAACAAAATTTACGATCTGGTGTTAGACTGTTCAAACTGAGCGAAATAGCTAATGTTGCATACCTCTCAAATGAGCGAGCGCAGAATATTTTAACAGAAGAATTGGGTATGGAAAAACGTTCAGCAAGATGGGTGCCGCGCTTGCTTACGAGTGCAGGTTTCCCAAGAGTGTTTAAAAAAAATCCAAAGGAAACCTGGGTTCATTACTACACACCAGAGACGAAACTCAAACCGAAACAATGGACAGAACTCGGTTACTCAGCTCCAAAGAAAGCAATAGCTGTAAAATCAGCTGGCACGATGATGGCGTCAGTTTTCTGGGATGCCAAAGGGATTCTGATGATAAACTATCTCCCAAAAGGGCAAACTATAAATAGTGAATATTACCCTAACATTCTGGAACGATTGCACCAAAATGTCAAAGAAAAAAAGACCAGATTTAGCACGAAAAAAAATCATTTTTCATCAAGATAATGCACGCATTAGTGTTACTGCAATGGTTAAAATCAAGAAACTAAACTACGATTTTCCTCCGCATACAGCTTATTCGCCGGAGTAACTCCCTCTGTTTTCAATTTATTCCCTAAGCTTAAAATTTTCTTGGGAGAACAGAGATTTTCAACTGACGAGGAAGTCATGTCCGCCGTAGATGCCTAT
The DNA here is from genome assembly GCA_963082815.1 of Melanotus villosus. Classification (NCBI taxonomy): domain Eukaryota; kingdom Metazoa; phylum Arthropoda; class Insecta; order Coleoptera; family Elateridae; genus Melanotus; species Melanotus villosus. The sequence continues at coordinate 56,355,747 of OY720418.1, read as the reverse complement.
TTTGTAGACCTCGAGGAAAACACCCTTTCTGAACGGATCAGAGTATTAGTACATCGTTGGACAAAATAGGAAACTATTTATGTTGAAAAATAAATTTAATATCACTTCAAAAACGTATAACCACTTTCTCATTATTAGGCTAACCATTTATCATCCAGCCCTCATAATTACCAATATTTAAAGACTTTGAATCTGGAGGTAATATTTTTCAGTATGCAGATTTTTCAGAATTCATTTAGATCCATAAAAAAGTGTTCCTCCAGAGAAAGCGAATTTCTAATATCTTTAAAATACAAGTAGGTACCTATTGTGATTTTAATTTTCATTTATCAAATTCTTTACTGCAGACCTAAGAGGTAGAGTAAGAAGGTCCTACACTTACACTGTATGTACACATGGTGCAGTATGTAGATGTAGGTGCTTCAATCACGTAATCCATAGAGGCGCGTCTGGTTGTGCATTGCACCCGGAAAGACCACATATTTACGTTAACGCACCAGCCTCGACACTGAAAGGTAAACGAGGTTACACGTTACAGATACAGATTCACATGTTTACTGAGTGAATGGCATTTAAAGCCGACTTGTTTTAGAAAAAACGTCAGACCTGCGCTCCATATGTAAACATTTTTCAGCAGAATTGTTTCCTTTAAGTAAAGTAAGTATTAATATGTACTCGTATAAACTATTTGCAAGCACAGTTAATAATAAATAAGCTACTTATTAACTTTGCTTTCAGACAGTGGGTAAAAAGCATTCATTATAATTAAATAATTGTTTTGGGGTTTATTGTTTAATTATTATTTTATAAATTGTAACTCTATTTTCTGAATTTATTTTGGTTTTGCTGTCTTTCGCTTTGCTAAACCAAATACGATTTTAGAAAGTTTTTAAATGAGAAAAGTTTAATTGGTTTAGCTCACGATTTTCTTGTATGTTATTAACAAAATAAATGTTTGATTTTCATTTGGAATGTATTACTCTGGTAAAAAAATCGTTTAGCGGTAAAATCAGTTATTGAAATTAAGTAGTTTTTCGATAATATGTATTAACGTGTGTTGAAGAAGCTATCTGTATGGTGACAATTTAACATTAAAAATTTTTAAAATAACTTGTTTACCAAAAATATCTACGATTTATATTAAATCAGTTATATTCTTGCATAATTTGAGTCAGGAATCTAATTATACATATATTATATTTTACTTACATATTTCATCAGTTACCAAGCCCTGACCTTGTTTTTCACTTATTTAGGAAAAATTCAGGGTTTCGCTATGAAGAAAATCAACAAACCAACATTGTTAGTTATTACAGTCATCGAGTTCAATTTGATATTTTGATACTTTACTACTATGGTAATATAAAAAACAAGAATTAAACATGCTTAAAACATTTGAAATTCATAAAGCGTTTACTTCATATGGTTACGAATATCGTTAATGAAATTGAATATAGAGTTAATATTTTTCAGTATGCAGCTTTTACAGTTTTTTTTTTCTATGATTAATTAAGAATATTTCCCTATAGAAATGAACCTTTATTAGATTGAATTTTAAAATAAAAAATTAAAATTTCATCACATACGAGGTTTGGCAATTTAATTCCCGGACCACCACAATAAAAAGAAACATAATTTAAGTAACACGAAAAATGTATCATATTCATTCAAAGAAATCTCCATTTACATTACACTTATTGTAACGTTCTAAAAGTTTTTGAAAACAGTCGGAAAAGGCGTCTGAAGGAATTGCTTTCAATTCGGCGGTTACATTTTTTTTAATGTCTCACGTCCTGAAACCATTTTCCTTTGAGAACAGTTTTCACTTTAGGAATGAGAAAAGAGTCTGCTGGTGCTAAATCTGGCGAATTCATGCTCATCCGTCAGATTGTGCGGGACAAACTTTGCACAGATTTTCCTCTTTCCCAAATCTTCATGTAAAATTTGTCGAATCGTTTCCTTATTAATATTCAATTCATCTACCATCATTCGGAGAGTCAGTCGGCAATCTTTTGCCACAATTTCACTGACCTTTGCGATCGAATCTGCGTTTCGACCGGTTGATGGTCGCCCGGTTCTAGCGTCATCCTCACGACCATCTTTGAACCTTTTAAACCGTTCAAACACAGTAGTACGACCCAAGATTTTATCACCATACACACTTTTCACTTTTTATTTCCTAAATTTCTGTCGCAGTTTTTCCTAATTTACAATAAAACTTAATATTAATTCGTTGCACCATGCCGACTGAAAGAAACACGATTTGCGAACTAGCATCTTGGGAAGTAACTGACAGCTATTCGATATTTCTATTAGCGAAGTCTTATTCATAAAAGTGTGAACTAAAACACGCTGCTTTAATTTTGTCTTAATTTCCCGTATGTTTGGAGCTGCTGTAACGTCAGTCCGGGAATTAAATTGCCAAACCTCGTATATTATTATTTACTCAGCGAATGGCATTTAACACCGACTCGTAAAATCTTGGTTTTTATAACATTAGACTTGCACGAAAATTTATCAACGGAATTTTATTTCCTTCAAGGATTACAACCATTAAAGTTATTATTGTTTTAACTAGATTTTTAATAATTTATAAAATTTTATATGCCGAAAAAAACACCTTCGTAGTAATTTGAACCGCTGACCTTAAAAATTTAATATCTAAGATTATTTTATGAATTATACCTTCCTCTATTCTTGAAATTTATTCTAAGTAGTTTTGTTGCTTTTCCTTTGTTCCACTTTCCACTAAATAAACTAGAAGAAAGTTTCTAGATGAGAAAAGTTTAATTGGTTTGCTTCACGATTATCCTGTATTTTGGTAACAAAATTTCCCTAACTTGTAAAAAAAATGTAATCTGTAAGAATTTTTAATTTTCACGTGAATTGTTTGTATCATTTTGTTAGAAGATTATTTATTAGTAAAATAAATTAACTTACTGAATTGAGTTTTTTGTTTTGATATGTAGTAGAAGGCGAATTTTCAAGATTTTTACCAAGACCAAGAGTTCCCTAAGATATACAGGGTTTGTCACGATAGACGTTTCTTGGAAATTGCTGCAGAATAGTGATTTCCGGTAGGTACTACAAATCTATTGAACGTATTTTTAAAATTGGTTAACTTTCGATTATACCGGAAGTGGACACTATTAGCTTCGTTATTTCAAATAGAACACCTGTATATTTTTAGCTGTTCAGAATCGTGTGCAATGATGTAGCATTAATGGGGGTCTATCCTTTTAATATTTCGGTAGTTATTCAATTGTTTTTGAAAATCTAACCTCACTTTGGACGAACTCCCCTGCTTTTTCTCAGGATATAATTTAAGGATTCTCTCGCCGATGGAATAGCTAGGACCATTCGACACTAGCGTTTATCAGTATACAGAGCGATGGAAAATGCCGACCTGTTTTTTTTTTTTTTTTAATTGTTAAAGGGAACGTTCCGGCATATTCGATTTGCCAGTTAAATAGCTACTGTCTTAAGCTTCCATAAAATATATAGTATTGTTGAACCATATTTCTGGAATGGCATCCAAATTGATGGCGAATGGTCGTATTCAATTCCTCCTTGTTTTGGTGAATTCCGAGAGAGGTATCCCGATGAAATCGTAGCTTATAAGCAATTCTAAGACGTTGTGAAAAATCTGATTGGAACTTTTCGGTAAGTGTTGTAATTAAACGAATTCTATGGGCTCCAAGAACACCAGTTAAGACATTTATACCAACAAATTGATGGTTTAGATTATGGTACGTATCAACCGATATTAAAACAGTAGTTGCACTTGCATCCCTACCGTTTTACCTTACTCCAGGAGCTTTTAGAGGATTTTCCTAAAAGAATTCAATGGTTTTTGCACAACCCTTACGATCAATGATAAATTTAACCTTTTTACGGACGATACCTGGTTTTATCTTGACTGGTACATTAATTTGCTAAATTATAGGATGTGGAATAGCGAAAATCCTCACGTCACAATTGAAGTTCCTCTTCATCCAAGTGTATGGATAATTGGTCCTACGGTTTTCTATAGCACATTAACTACGGCACGGTATAGAAATAAAATATTGCAACGGGAAGTAAAAGACCAAGAAGCATGGAAGATCAAAGGGGAGACCTATGTCCAACACTGGACGAGCATGGGTAAGAAGAAGAACCATTCTTGAATCAGCTTCATGGCGATGAATTATGAAATGGTTCCTTCCAGCTAGATGGTGTAACAACACATGCAGTTGCAGATACTCCGAACTTTTTACGATATTTGGACGGCAGGATCATACTGAAATACCTTGGTCTTCTCGCTCTTGTGATATGGTTCATTTAGAATTTGTGTGTGTGGCCCTATTAAGAAAACGCACTATATATAATAACCCTGTTAATAACTTGAACGATTTAAAAGTGAGTATAGAAGATAAATGTCAATAATAATTTACTTCAACTGTTGCGAAATGTTTGTGATGGGACAAGAAGACGTATTCAGTTATGTGTGATATATATTTTTTGAACTGTGAACTTAGTTATGTTAACTATTTGTGCTATTCCTCGATTTCAGTTATGGAATATGTTCCTTTCGTATTTTTTATTTATCTAGAAAAAATTAAATCAGAACCAAATTGATGATTGTTAATTGTTATAGCGTTTGAGTTCGATTTTTGACAGTTTCTTTTTATCTCAATAATTAATAATTAAATAAACCTAATGGCACTACAGAAGGCAGGAAATTGACGTACTACTTAATCAAGGAAATGACCAACAGCTGATTGTCTAAAAAAATGTTATAAAACCCTAAGTGATATTTTGTTTGTAATAATAACTCTTGGATTATTTAGTTAGTAAAAAATTCACTATAATTAACGGTTCTTTACTATTTTCGTTTTAAACATTATAAAATGTAATTTATTATGTAGGTACTGAATGAGCTAACGCTTCGAATAATCGATTTATGTGAATTGAGCACAAACGGCCTTCTTAATTATTAAGAATTATTATGAAGTATTCATTTTGTTGATATAAGAAAACAATTTCTAATTTCAGAAGTGAAAACTCAAATAAAACAGAGAAGTTTCGTAATTTACAAACTTTAATTAAATGTATGTGTACTTACGTGTTCAAATAAAAACACCTGTATCAATCCTACTTTAATAAATTTAAACACGGCCTATGATCAGAACAACGCCAATGGCAACTAAGGACATTTTTGGTTTAAGCTAACTAAAGATAGTCAGTACAAATAACCCTAGTTATCAGTGCAACAAAAGAATTAAAAAAAAATCAAGAGTTTATCAAACTTTATCTTGAAAACCAATATTTCAGTTTCTAAATTGAGGCAAATAAGTATTGCTTGTAGGGCAGTAAGACTCCTTCGCACTAAGCTTTTTCAAAATTTTACACTTGGTGTAAACCAGAAGTTTCTTTGGTTAGCTTGGGCATTGTATTTTAATGACATTTGGCCCTTAAACTTATCTTATTACTAATTTACAAAAGGAAAAATAAAATGTAAATTTGCTTACATTAGAAGTGAACCATTACAAAATTAGTTTCTAAAGTAAAAATATCACGTCTGGAACTAGCGAAAAATTAAAAAAAAAAAATTAATTTGATTAAGGTAGAAAATTTTCGATCCTGAACGGTTTTGGTTAAAAGATCTATTTATTTATTTATTTTGTATCCAAACAACAACAAAAACTTACATTTCATATTTCCTAATATGTATTGTTATGTAATTCTAATGATTACATTTAACTAAAATCTGTAATAAAAAAATAACTATGCTAAAAAAATAAATGCCCCACGTAACTGGGCTCCAAATATGTAATGTTATCTAGGTGATAACAACTGAATAAACTTTATTATTGTGTAAACTAAATAACTCTTTTACGTTGATCTCAGGGTTTTCAAGAAAAATATGTAATGGTCTGTGTGTTTGTGTATTATTGTGTTCAAGTTTACAAGAAATCAAACATTGAGACGAATCCAACATTAACAAACATTCCTGCAAAGAAAACACACAACACGAAACTCAAAAAAAAATATTCAAGCACTATTCTCAATACTTAATAAATTAATTTATAAATAATATGAATTCTTTTCATTGTTAAATTTTGAAAATTGCGTCGTTATAACTGTTAAAATTTTGATAAAAACAAATATCATTAAACTCCACTTTTACAAACATAAACAAATAAATTATTGAATAATTAATTAAATAAATAGCAAAACTGATTATCAGTAAGAATAAACAATCGGTTTATGTCCATACAATCTTGCAAAAGGTAAGTCTCTATTTAATTTAATCACTTTTTTAACCACTTTATTGTTCTTTTGTAATCAGTAATCACTTTTCTTTCTTTATGTGGTTGATCTGTTTTACTTTTCTTTACAGATTAATTAATGAGTGTTTGCAGTAACCTCACTTTCGATGAATGAAAAACACAACTCTGTTTACTTATAACTTCGATGAATATTTTTATGAACAATTAATATGGTTTTAAAACACAACAATTATAAACTGGTTTGTTTAAATTATAAACATAAACTTCACAAATCGTAAGTACTTTCACTTATTTTTTTACATAAGAACTTTTAATTTACAATTAACACTTGTATGAAATTAATTTTATTAATCCGTCATATTATTTAATTAAATTATCTTCGTTCACTTGATTCATTTTAAATTACATTTATTTTTATTTCGCATTTATTTTTAACTTTCAATTAATAACTTTTAAAATTTTTTCACTTCACATCTGCCAGAAGAATAATCTATTTTGTTTTACATAATTTCTCTTTTGTTTTTTGTTAATTCTGGAGCTCGTAAAAATACGTGTGCCTTGTGCAAAGGATTTTACCAGACTAAATCTTTCTATTATTTAACATGAACCAATCAGAACGCAGATAATGTTCTAATTATGATTCAATATAAAAACCGATCTAATTATAGAAATTTTTAAACTTAATTAATTTTAATATTAGACAACTACACTGCTGGACAAAAAAAACGGACACTCATATTTTCAAAATATTTTTATATTTAAGCATCATTTGAGTTTCTTAGAGGGTATCCATGAATTCCAATACGTCATCGAGTAATTAGTTAAGTCCAAATGTTATCAAAATTGCACACTGGTAGGTAAACAGCGAATATGTGAAAATCAAGTAAAGCGGGACCTGCTTATATAAATGATAGGTATTTCTTTTGTTTATTGTTATTTTTGTTTGTTCATGTCAATTAATCAATTTTTTTGTTGAAACCTGACCATGAGACGCGACGATATTGCAAAAGCTATTGCTTTACATGAAGACGGAAGAAGTGTTCGCTATATCGCTGCTGCTTTGAACACAGCCCGGAGTACAGTGCATGAAGCTATAAAACGATACCAGAAAACTGGGCAATACACAAGAAGAGTCGGATCGGGTCGTGATCGTGCTACAAACCATAGGGATGATCGATTTATTGTTAGCACATAGGCGACAAACGAGGACAATCATCCCTGGCCGTTTGGCCGAGGTCCGAGGAAGGCTGATCTCTTCAAGGACCGTGTCTTGGAGACTCAATGAAGCTGGATTGAGGTCCAGGCGGCCAGCAATAGGACCAGTACTTCTGCCAGTTCATCGTGCGGCACGGTTACGTTTTGCTCGTGAACATGAAAATTGGACTGTTGATGACTGGAGTTCTTTGCTGTTTTCCGTGTTAGCCTACGTTTACCAGATGGGTGTGAACGTGTATGGTGAAGACCTGGAGAGCGGTACGCACAATGTCTTATATCTCCAACAACACCATTCCATGGCCGGTCACTAATGATCTGGGCAGGTATTTCTTTGGAGGCCCGTACAGACCTTGTAGTCTGGGAACGCGGAACAATAAATGCGCACCGATATATACAGGACTGTCTAGCTCCTCATGTGGTCCCCTACGCCCCATTTATTGAAGAGCAGTTCATGCTAATGCAAGATAACGCGAGACCGCACGTCGCTAATATCGTGCGGCGCTACTTGGAGGACGTAGGGGTAGAGATTAGGACATTAGTTTTGCCTGCTCGAAGCCCAGATCTTAATCCCATCGAACACGTTTGGGACAATTTAAAATGTCGCCTGCAACGCCGGTCAGCGCTCCCAGAAACACTACAGGACCCCCAAGCAGCTCTGCACGAAGAATGGGAATTGATCGACCAAGAGGAGATTGCGGACCTCATTGGCAGTATGCCTTGACGCATGAGGGAGGTCATCAGGGTTCGCGGAGGAAATACGAGATATTAGTGGTCTCTGAAAGAAATTATCAGAGTTGTTATTAGACATTGATTAGTTTTGGTTTTCGTATTGTTGTTCTTGTTATAATTGGATTTTTTGAAGTAAAATGTTCACGATCCGTCTCTCTTTTATTATACTATAGCATAATATGTGGAGGCAGTATGAAATAGGATGGGTTCAAGTTTTAAAGCCAAAAATATAAGTGTCCGGTTTTTTTTGCCCAGCAGTGTATTTGAAACTTATTATATCTAACTTAAATTTTACATACTATAATTAATGATTTGCCTTTTATTTCAATTTTGTACCATGAATGTAGTCTTTGACAAAATGATCATGATTCTATATTACTTTTTTTAAATATTCTAAATTATTATAAATTCAACTAAAAACTAACTTTACATAATATTTACAAAATTTTAAGATTAACTTAATTCTTATGAAATTGCTTGAAATCGTCGTATAAGATTTAAAATTCCCTTTTAAAATTTGACATTTTATAAATTTTAAAACGTTGATTATTCTCATAAATTTAACTTTCTGCTCTTGAAATCTTATGATAGGTACCTTTTATAGAAAATTTCCATAATCGGAAATCGACATCTTGAAACGTCAAACTTCAAAATAAGTTTTTCTACACATGATGTGAAAACAAGTATTTTCTTCACGATAAACCCTATGCGAAAACGCTACATTTTCTATCTAGAGATGAAAACATATTCACTTCTAGAGATGAAAACAAGAATTCCAAATCTATGGCAACAAAATAAAAAAATGCGTGTGTTACTATGGAACCGATTAAACAAACAATTAATAATTTGCATTGACACAATTCGGTTTGAATTAAGTCGAATTAAAACTTATTTCAAACAGATAATTAAAATGTCGTAGAAAAAATAGCATTTACTACTCGACATGAAATACGTTTTTTTCGTTCGTGATTGCCCTACTCGCTGCTAACGCAGCTCGTGGGCAACTTCTCATCTCACGAAAAAAACGTCATTTTCAAGTCTTGTTGTAAAATATACTATTTTCGACATTCTCGTGCCGTATATTAACTTTACATCATCCTATAACGTTATCATGGTAATAACTCCTTAGCAACGAGTTATGTTATGATACATTTAACAGCACTAGTGCTGTAAAGCTTATAACGTGCTGTTATGGCTGTTTTACGTTACTATTTATGAATTGTCATTGAACTGTCATTGAACTGTCACTGAAAATAATTTTTTATTTTTTGAAAAAAATTATTATAGGATGATGTAAACCGTGTTACGACACGCGTAACGTTATTTGCTGTTACATTACTCGAGATTTAAAAGAACTCGCTCCTTCGTCGCTCGTTCTTTCAAACTTTTCTCTCGTAATGTAAAATGCTTCATAACGTTACTAGTATCGCAATAGTTATTTATTATATCAGTGGGATAAAGGCATCATTAACATACGAATGTGTTGAGTTGCCCGACGAGGGCGTTAGCCCGAGTCGGAGTAGAGCATTAGTATGTTAATGGCTTTTATCACACGTATATAATACAACATTTTATCTATGACTGCTTAAAATTGAAAAAATTAGATAATTTTCAATTTGAAAAAATTAGATAATTTTCAATTTGAAAAAATTAGATAATTTTCAATTTGAAAAAATTAGATAATTTTCAATTTGAAAATAGTATATTATTATATGAGCGATTATGACAGCCATTATTCACGAAGATGACGTTTGAGCCCACGAGCCGTTAGGCGAGTGGCACAAATCATCTGAGCGAATAATGGCCATAATCGCGAATGTAATACGATACTTTTTCTACACCTATTAAACAAATATATTAGACTCAAATTAGTCAAATTTGATAACTTTGTAAACAAGCAATATTATGACAACACACTTGGGTGTGTCACGCGAGTCGATTGTCAGCCGCAGAAGGAGTTGATTGCGGGCGATTTAAAATATGATTGCATTAGCGAAATATTTATGTATTTGTGATTGGCCGAAATCATAATTCACTGCAGTGAATTATAGGTACTATTTTTCACAAAAAAAATGCTAATAATTGCAATATAATTAAATAGGTGTAGAAAAAATTACATAATTTTGACAGACCATCTTTTTTATTTAAAATCAGAGTAGCATGGTATTTTATTAAAATGAGAGTAGCATCGTGTCTGCATAATTTATTTTCGTCATAGCAACTAAATAATTTGTACCTACGTCAATAATTTTGTATTTTTAATTTTTCCTTGATTTGTGGAGAAAAACCGGTAAATATTTGTGAAAGTATTCCGTTGGACATAGAGGAAGCTGCAACGAAGGTATTTTCTTCATAAAAAATAAAACTTTTGGTCATAAACATTGTCTTATCCCACTGAGTTTGATAATGAATTCATTATTTCACTCAGTGCGATAATAAACTTCATTATCGAACTCAAATGAATGATATAATAGGTTCTTATCCTAGCAGGAGTAGATAAATTACTATTACAGTACTTTAGTATGAATTTACTAATTTAGAATAATGCTTTTATATTAATTTTAAACAAAATTCATCTTAATCCTTCATTTCTGTATATTTGTGAATGTAAAATGATGTATAGTAAATGTCTTTAATTGTAAATTGTATAGGTGTATTAAATTTTTAATTAAATTATTGTTGTTTGGTATTGTTTGGTGATTAGATTACACAACAGTATATTAATATAATCGTAGTAACAATAATAAGGACGATATATCATATAAAGGTAATTATTTAAGACTACCACTTATCTATCTGCTATCTATACTACTTTTATCCATTACCTTGTGCATTGTACACATGTGCACTCAGTTTAAATCTTGTCCCGGATTGAAACATTTTTACTATTTGTCGAACCATAAATCCTTTTACTTTAGTCAAGGCTAGTTTGGTCATATTCATATAACTGAATCAACGGCATAAAACAAGTACACAAGAAATATAAAAAGCTGTTTGTAAAGAGGGCGTCGTATCTTCATATCTTTAATAAAATATGCCAAAGGTTCGCTGGTTCGATAAACTAAACGTTTAAAAACAACCCTAAATTCTGAAATATAAAAGGTAAAATCAATAAGAGAGCAATATAGTTGTGTTCGTTATTTTCGTATTTCCTGTTTATATCCCGTTCGTACTCGCCTACGCATTGGTAACCCAATAAAGGTACCTAAAAATGAGTTATTGGTTTGTTTTGTTTCTCTGCGCCCGATCCTGAACGGTGGAAACTTTTCCACGTTTAGAGTTGGTTGCCTCCTTAGCATTAACAGCAAGGATAATAGAGCGATTCGTAATTACGGCGTTTTTCAGAGGACGCTTCTGTATTGTCCTTGTTTGTTTGTCTTTTTTGGCTAAAATTGCTTTTTTGCAGCGTTATCCAGGCGTCTCCCGGAGCATTCCGCTGTGACACGGAATAATTACCGGAAATGCAAATTAATTGCGGCTTACTTTAAAGATATTCCCGCTTAACAAAGTTCTCTTTTAAATGAAAATAAGCTAATTTTTCCTTCAAAACTTACATATTATATAAAATGTAATGTATGCACGGAGCCGAACGACGACAAACTTCATTAAATTCTCGGCGACCTCTGCGGAATATATATTGCTTAATTATTGTTGCCAGTGTTACTGAATTTGTATTATACGAGCGTTACATTCTCAACTACTTAATGTGAAATTTCAATTTCTAATATCCATCGGTGCTACATCATCGTTTCATATTGAAATCCCGCTACGTTGTCGTGTCGCATTGCTGAAAAGACGCTGTAAATTCCGGAACGGTGTGTCGATATACTATATATATTTTTGGAGAACTTGTAAGCTTCTGTATTTTGTTCGTGCAATAAACGACATCTGCTTCACGCCCTATCGGCTCTTTTCAACATCGAACAACAACCCTGTTTTTGCGGATGCCCCCTCAACCAAAAACAGTTTCGAACGGACGGCTTACAAATTTCTTCTTAAACAAAAACTCCCCTAATTAAGGCTTTCCATTTTTCATGAGATCGAGATGTTCCTTCGCCTTTTATAAGGAAACATTAAAAAAAAATTGCGGACTTTTAGACCTAATATTGTTTGGAAAGACCAACAGAACCGATGATAATAATATTTATGTGTTTGAGGATGTCTGCGATATTGTTTGCTGTTGTATTGGGAATAAGTGTGTAACGAGAGGGATTATGTGGGAGGGCTTGGGAAGTGACACTTGTGTTAATGTAGCTTCGAAGTATCGAATAAATGTACCAACTTACGACATAATGTTGTTTGCCTAAAAAATATACATAACCACGAATCGATGATTGTCAGTATTTAAGAACCCAAATAAGCCTCTCCTAACTTTGCATTAAAATATTAAGATTTGGTTTTGGACGCTTAAATCCTTGATACTAATCATTAAAAATTATCATTGTAAGTTGTACTTACTTGTCAAGCTAAAGCTTAATAGCTGTGGAATCCCTGTGAAAATGATATTTTTCCTTATACAGAATTTTCAGAATTAATAAAAACCCACTAGAAATATTTCTCCGATTCGAGCAAATCCTTAAAAATTTAATTTCTAAACTAAAATTTTTTAAAGTGAAATTATTTGCATTATTCGCAATATCTTTCAGTTTGCAACAATAATACGGAAAATACGAAAATTATTCTGCATAATTGTAAGTTTAAAAAGTTTCTTCAAAATCTGCGTGGGAAGTCTCTATCCTCAGATTTAAATTACATCCTACGAAGGAATTTAGTGAAAATTTCTCTAACTTTAAACTGTGTTTAAGGCCCGAAAGTTTCTGAAACTTATTAATTTTAGTGCGTGCTTTTGTAAATTACGTGCTTAATTGGAGAATGTTATGTGAGCGATCTTTATTAAAATCGTTTCCTTGAAAATCACATCTTCTCATTTGAAAACAATTGTTCCTTCGTTTGGTATTCCGTATAAGAAGAATATAAACTAATTTTTTGAGAATCAATAAGTGATTTTTACTTACTTGAGAACTACTCAAAATGTCCCAAAAAACAACAATTAGGCAAATATGCTTTGAAAATGTTGCTAAATCAGATTTAAATAGTTTAATTTAGTTAAGGTGAGCTTGTTAATACACGTAAATACCAAAGGTCAGTGGTTCAAATCCTTGTAGAAAGTAGAATCCCTATATCCGGAGTGTTTAAAAAAAAATAAAAAAAAAAAAAAACACAAGAAAGGTACGCCTCCCAATGAGTGAATTCTTGGATTTAAGATGTTCCTTTTCATATTTTCAAACTATACCTCGAGATTAAAATTTCGGGGTACTTTCTGGTTCAAATGGTAGTACCTATAAGAACTTAAAAAACGTTTCTTTCTTAAAATCTTCTGTGTTTTGTGTTTTTATTTTTTATGTTGTGAACTGTATCATGCTAAATTGCAAAATTAGAAAAATCAGTCTAGAAACATGAGCTTTAAATATTGATTGTCTTTAATTTTATTAAATTAAAAAGCAGTATTCTTCGCGTACTTCGAAGGAACGAAATTTATTAAATTAATAGTTGATTCCACATTTTATTCATTTTAGCTTTTCCCTCAGAATATAATGCAGTTTAATTTATGCTGCATTAAAAAAAACGACTGTTGAAATAATTAAACAAATACAAAGTTAATTTTTACAAATTTTGTTACTGAACCATGACAATTGTTTCGCCAAACGTTGGCATCTTCAGATGGTGACTGTGAGTACAAGTTTTGTACTCACAGTTAACGTTTGGCGAAACAATTGTCATGGTACAGTAATAAAATTTGTGAAAATCAACTTTGTATTTGTTTAACCCTTAACCGGCGTTGCGGAGTCCCTGGGACTCTAGCAAGTATAAATTGTTTAATAACTTTCGTATTTGTCCACCAAACGGCATGTGTTGTTCAGTAGCTTCCCATGGTAGGTGGACCTGTCACGTGCTCATTCGAAATCAGTCTGTGATCAAGGCAAGTATGTTGAAAAAAATCTTAGGGTCCGTGGGACTCCACGACGCAGTTAGTGTTATATTTGCAATTTAGCAACTATGCTCAAGAATTTAAAAAAAATAATCCTACAGATCCTAACTTTGAGGAAACTATGCAAAGATGGTTTTAGGAATGTGACACAGGTATTTTCAGAATTTTAAAGATGGTACCTGAGGCACCAGCTGATGCTCAAGACGTTTTGTCTAGAAATCAGAGGAATTATTATTCTACTTGTGACCCAAAATTAAAAAGAAAAACTGCTTATTTTTGTGTTCAATGCAGAAAACCAATTTGTTAGCAATGTTCTAAAAAAATTTTTCTTCAATGCATTGAAAATCTAGAAGAGTCCTAAATATTTTTTTTATAGGGTTTTTGAACCATTGTCAGTTTTTTTTAGTTTTATTTTAAAAATTAATGCGTTTTCATTTTTTATAGTTTAGACCTTACCAAACATGTTTTCAATAAGAAAAGTATTTATTTTTTAGTTTTGTTTTTGCAAAATAAGAATCAAAGAAACACTATTTATTTTTTAGTATTTTTGGTTTTAGATCTTTTTTGGCTTTAGTTTGTTACTCAGTTGGTTATAAATATAAAAGTTTGTTTCTTTACATGTTTTTAATTAACTATACAACGAAAAATAAGTAAGTTTTTCAATAACATTAAATGCACAGCATCTTTTTATTTTAGAGTCCCAAGGACTCCACAACGCATTGAGCGTTAAAATTTCAGGCCACGCCGGTTAAGGGTTAATTATTGCATTATGGATTTTAATCAAGTAAAAGTCGATTCAATCAATTATGACTGTTGAAATACTTTGTAGCTGGAAATATGTACTATAAAATCGACTTTTAGCAGTAATTAATACCTCATTAAATATTAAATTCTTACAACTACAGTTTGGAGAAAGTCAGGAAAAATATGCCAGCAGTGCCTTTACCTTACGTATTTTAAATTTAAACAAAGAATAAATTCACTAAAGTATGCAGTAGTTTCTGTAAAAATTAAGATTTACATTGTTTAAATTCGTCTTAGCGGTAATGCCTATTTTTAATATTTGATATAATTTTTTGTCAAATATATATGGTTTTCTTACTACATTCAATTTCACCGACCAACCTTATGTTTTGAATTTCAGGATTTTATTTCAATATAAATCATAAACAAAATATATCCGTAAAATAGCACATTAAAGTGCAATGACTCTAAAATCGGTTTATCAAAATTTCTTTTAAATTATTTATTTAACATACTCGAATTTAAAATATACATCCAGGAATTTATCACGTGTTGATACACAAGTGTTTTATCGCGCCTACCAAAGCCCAGGTTAGTTGAGATTGCACTGTTTCGATTATTTTCCTTTTTTCGACCTTCAAATACATTCCCAATTCATAAAGTCATTTGCCGTGAAGGAGTAACAACTCCAGTTAAAACTGACAAAATTGGCAATAATTTACTTTTAATAATAATGTTTTACGATTTTAATTTAAATTTGAGTGCGTTAGTAGTGGAACTTGGGACATTACTTGGTAAGAAACGGTAACATTTTGTGTTTCCATAATATTTTCGGGGCTTTCCGATTCTGTTTTAATTTAATAAATTTGTTTATAAATATTTTCCTGAACCGATTTGGGTGCTCTACAGAAACATATAAAGATAAAATTTTGCGTTTTTAAGAGTGTTAAAGGTTAAGCAATAATTGTTTTAGTTCAGGTCTTACTATGGCATCTCACTTTTGAATACGGAATTTAAATATTAAAAATTGTGTACCAATTTACAGCAATCTAGCTAATTTTAGTTGAAAATATCCGTACAACTAGAATATAAATTTAATTCTTTAAACTATAGAATGACGTTTAGGAGTAAATGGTAAATGTATACTTCTTATCAATGTTAAAATTGCGGCGGACATTAAAAAGACACAGATGTTTCACGCTTTATGTTTCTTTTCTTTTCTTTCTTTCTTTTCCTTTTACCCTCTTATACCTTTTTACAGTGTCGAGGGGGCCGAATACACCGAACCGCAGAGTGGTCACCCATTCAAGTTCTGACCCAAGCAGGTCTTTGTTTAACTTTCTATATTGCAGTACTACGTGCGCTAGCCACTCTGCCGTATTGCCGGCCTATGTTTCTTTTCAAATATCCCAAAATACACCAATCAACTTTTTAAATTCGTACACCTGATATTTGCAGCCCAAACACATGTTTTATGAAACGGTGCATGTGTGTTGTAAAGATAATTTTTTGTTCAGCAATTTAGTTAAGCATGCAAATGCAAGTCTCTCATAAAATTTAGAAATGATTTTAAAATTACAAAATTAGGTTTGCAATTATTCAAATATATTAAGAAAATTTTGACCTTAATTTTGATTGACATTGATATTAATACAGTGTCCGCCAAAAAGTTTGCACCATATGGAAAACTTTTTTATTCAATTGTTTTTTTTTTAAACGGGTTTCAGTATTAGTTTCAGCATGATTAGTAACACCAAAATTGTCAAAAATATTTGTCATGTCACAACTATGACACCTTCAAAATGTCATTAGAAATTTTAAAATAGCCTGAAATGCCCTTATTTATCAAAATATGGAAAAGTATCATAAGGAAAAGTTGTTTGTAATTACATTAAGAATCTAAATCTGAAGTTTGGTTTGAAAGTTCAAATTTTTAGTTTTTTCGTTTTTTTCCAAAAATATGTAACATTTAATGTTTTTTGTGTATTTTTTGTTTACAGTTGAGTTAATTTGAAATATTTCAATGCAAAAAATATATAAATGTTGCATTTCTGTTTTAAATGTCATTAATAATGGCAAAAAAACATTATTACAAAAAACAACAGGACAATCGTAGACTATTTTCAGTAATTCTGAATCCTTACTGTGGAATTTTGCACGATAATGGGCTAAAATATTAAAGAAACGATTGTTCACTTAAATCAAATTTAGATCACTAAATGAATCTCAAAATTTCTATTAAAATTTACATATTTTTGGAAAAAAATGAAAAAAACTAAAACATTTAAATTTTCAAACCAAACTTCACAGTTAGATTCTTAATGTAATTACAAACAACTTTTCCTTATGGTACTTTTCCATATTTTGATAAATAAGGGCATTTCAGGCCATTTTAAAATTTCTAATGACAATTTGGAGGTGTCATAGTTGTGACATGACAAATATTTTTGGCAATTTTGTGGTTATTAATCATACTGAAACCCGTTAAAAAAAATAATTGAATAAAAAAGTTTTCCATATGGTGCAAACTTTTTGGCGGACACTGTATTTGATTTTCTTCTTATCGTACTGATTATTAATACATATTATTATTACAGTAATAAAAAAAAATAATAATAATCAAAATTACAATTTCTCTTATTTTTATTTTGTTTTTAAATACTATTAGTCCAGTCATTTTAGGTGAACAAAAGGTTAATTGCAAAAGAAATAAAGTAAGGTTTTTTAGACTTGGAATAATATCCCCAACAACATATCAAACATCTAGAAAAATCTAGGTATGGGAAAGTCGCCATATTGACCGCCATCTTGGATTTACTCTCGAAATGAAATTAGATGAAGTCTTTATATGATTCCTGGTTCAAAAAAAATTCTATTTGGTATATACGAGTATTTGAAGTTAATCGGAGCAATATATGCATTTTATGGATTTCGAGAGTAAATCCAATATGGCGGCTTTGATATACTTAGATTTTTCTAGACTTTTGATATGTTGTTGGGGATATTATTCCAAGTCTAAAAAACCTTACTTTATTTCTTTTACAACTAAAATGACTAGCCTATATACAGGGTGTCCCAAAACGTACCGGAAATATTTCAAGGATGAATTCCAGAACTTATTTAGAGTCGAAAAGTTCATATAAACATATGTCCTAAAATGCTTGGTTTTCGATATACAGGGTGCTAAAGTTTTTTTTTCTTTCGGTTTTTCTTAAAAATCTCGAAGACGGTTTAAGATATTAAACTGAATTTTGGCACAGGTTATTCCGGTATAGAAACACACTTTTTAATCTAAGATATTTTTATTTTTTTTAACCAGTGGCGTAGCTATGGCTGAACCCCAATACAATTTTAACGAAAAAAATATTACGCCACTGATTTAAAAGAAAAAAAATGGTTAATTCTTAATTATCAATCAATCATAAACAAAAAAGATCTGTTTCATTTTTGTCGTATAACTTACCGTTTGGAAGAAATCGTTAAACAAATTTTTATTTACATATCGTCCTCCCGAAGACTTTTTTTGCATATCAATAACTGTGGCATTTAATTACTACCAATTCTTAAATTGATACCGAACATCAATTGCGTGACTAGCATTTCTGTATTTTATTTGCGTAGGATAGCTGCGAAGAATCTCGAATGACCCTAGGTACTAGAAATTTTAGCACCCTGTATATCGAGAACCAAGCATTTTAGGACATATGTTTATATGAACTTTGCGACTCTAAATAAGTTCTGGAATTCAGCCTTGAAATATTTCCGGTACGTTTTGGGACACCCTGTATACAGGGTGACAATAATCTACCTGTGTTGTATGGGTAACTTTGTTATTATAGAAGTTAGAGAGTCGGCTAAATTAGCAAAGTTGGGCAGAATTTCAAGACAAATTAGATGCCAGTTGGACATTTGACATACACTTTCAACTTTTTCAAATATTTCGAAAAAACTAAAAACATGCGATTTTTTAAATGTTTTATAATTCCGTAACCACCTATTCTAAAACCAAATTGAAATATGCTTCTTGTAGATATTTTTACGTAGAATTATAAAAAAATATCTACAAAGTCATAGCACTCTCGATTTTTGAGATATAAGCCAAACTTACGTTTTTTTAAATGGCAACCATAGTAGGCTATGGATTCATTAAAGAGCTTATTTTTTGCTGATTTCAAAAATGTATAGGTTGTCATATCTGTTTCCGTTAATTTTCTCAGAATTTGCAAAAAACTGAAATTAATGATGATAAATAATAACCATGAACTAAGAATGCCTTGGAATTTTGTCATAGTCTCTTGTTTAGTAACTCATCATCAAAAAACAATTGAAATTATCAAATTTTTTTAATTAAACAAATAACAAATAAAGTAGGTACTTAGTAACTATCGTTATGGATAACAGAACTAAATAATAAATGTAAGTAACTATAAAAATAAATTAATGATTATAATAATACTTCAAAGTGACCACCATTTTCTTGAACACATAACTGACATCGTTTTAATATTTCACGTTGCAATTTATTTAATGTATTATGTCTAATTTCGGCTACAGCTCTTCTTATTTTTATTTTCAGGTCATCAATGTTATGAGGCTTTTCTTTGTACACTTTGTCTTAAATAGTTCCCCATAAAAAAAAATCTAGGGGAGTTAAGTCCGGAGACCTGGGAGGCCACGCAATAGGACCTCTGGTACCTATCCAATTAGGAAATCTTTCCGATAAATAGTGTGACACAATGTGAGCATTGTGAGCAGGTGCTCCATCGTGTTGGAAGTAATTCAAATTTTGTATAAAATTTAATGGAAGATCGTCCAACATTTCTTCGAATTGATTACGTAAAAATAGCAAATACCTCTCTGAATTTAGATTTTCCTCATAAAAATAAGGACCGAGAAGTTTTGTTCCAAGAATGCCGCACCAAACGTTAATAGAAAAAACGTATTGCTCTCGCCTTTCAACCGTTAAGTGTGGATTTTCCCTTGCCCAGTAAATATGATTTTTTCTATTGAATAAACCATTATTTGTAAATTTGGCTTCATCCGTAAATAGAATTGATTGAGAAAAGACTTCGTTTCTTTCACTTTCTTCAACAAACCACATAGCATAATTGAATCTTCTTTCTAAATCTGTTGGATACAATGTGTTTCCAACATGATGATGATAAGGTTTTAAATTATTTTGTTTCAAAATTGTTCTTGCTTGTTCTCTGGATACATTACACAATTACACTCAAGTTCAATTTCTCGCACAGATGCAGTCGGTTTAAAAGTATTGTATGCCAAAACACGCACCTCTGCTCCTTCATTAATATTTTTCTTAGCTTCTTTTGGTTTACAAAATGATCCATACCGTTTTAAATTGGATTCAAGTTTTGCAAAAATCCTTTTATCCGGCTGCCTTCTTTCCATGTATGTTTGCAGATACAATTCAGAAGCTGCATTCGCATCACGATTACAATTGTAATAGCAAAATAACATATCATTTCTTTCTTCCCAGGAGTAAGCCATTTTTTTTTAGTAACTTTAACAGAACTACTTAACACATTCACATTCGTAATTATCAGCAAAACAGGACTAACTTTGACAATTAAATTTGTTTTGTTGTTTTCCAATTCCAAGGCACTCTTGTTGTAGGTACTATGCAGCTAATTTATTATTAATTATGATCACTAACTTCAGTTTTTTGCAAATTCTGAGAAAATTAACGGAAACAGATATGACAACCTATACATTTTTGAAATCAGCAAAAAATAAGTTCTTTAATGAATCCATAGCCTACTATGGTTTCCATTTAAAAAAACGTAAGTTTGGCTTATATCTCAAAAATCGAGAGTGCTATGACTTTGTAGATATTTTTTTATAATTCTACGTAAAAATATCTACAAGAAACATATTTCAATTTGGTTTTAGAATAGGTGGTTACGGAATTATAAAACATTTAAAAAATCGCATGTTTTTCGTTTTTTCGAAATATTTGAAAAAGTTGAAAGTGTATGTCAAATGTCAAACTGGCATCTAATTTGTCTTGAAATTCTGCCCAACTTTGCTAATTTAGCCGACTCTCTAACTTCTATAATAACAAAGTTACCCATACAACACAGGTAGATTATTGTCACCCTGTATGTAGTATTTTTACACAACTGCAAATTGCTATATTCTAAATTCTATATTTATTATTTTATTATATGCATATTTTTTTATTTGAGCTTTATTTTGTTTTGACTTCCTTATAAATACACTTAAATTTTATTCGCTCATGAAATATTAAAACTAAAAGTTAGTAAAAAGTGCAAATTTTCCAAGTTAAAATATTTATGCAAATGCAAAATATGCATGTTTTAGACATTAATAACTGATTACTGTTACCTATATATTAAATCTCTAAATATTGATACGAATAAAAACGTTAAAATAAGAAAATATTGAATTTTTACATTTAGGCATTGGTTTTGACTTTATGAGAATCAATCAAAAACATTTCAAAGCCAAATAATGTTTATCTCAGATTGCAAATGAAGAAATCAATAGAACAAGTTAGGACGTACAACAATCAAAATGTAATTTCAGATGTATCCGAACGTCTTACTGGTTCAGTGCAGTGGTTTCAGAAGAAAATGAAGTAAATGGAAACTGGATTTTAAAGATTTCAATAAAATACAAATTGTTTCTGGTTATAGTTTCCTAAAATTGAATTTTGTAATTACAGTTTTTGCAGGTTAGTAGTAAAAATTAAGTTTCAAGGACCAATTGGTTAAGCAAGCTACATTTTTATTTTAGAGGCGCCTAGAAGTTTTGTAAGGAATTCTCAGGATCGAAGTAATTTGCGGTTTTATCAGAGGCTTAGTAGTTATAAGTTTCTTTATCATTTAGAAATGTCATTTTTGTATTTTATTCTTTCTGTCTTTCACTGTTTTGGTCCACCAAATATTATTCTTAATCTGCTAAGCGTACTTTTTCAGTTTTCGTAAACAGATGTATGTTTGCTCAAATTAAATAAAACCTGCCTAATTTTAAACTAATATAGCATGTGCACTGGAGTGGACCATAAAAAGGTGGGGAACCTATTTATTAATTTCTTTCAGGCTTTTTCGAATTAAATCCGTTTTGTTACTAAGTTGTTAATTAAAAATCATCATATGAATTTGAAGAGTTTTACTTCTCTGAATCGTTGTTTATAATTTTCAAGTTTTAGGATGCACATTTTGATAAACCGTATAAATATTCAAGTGTTTTTGAATTTTTTACCTCCGGCAGACTCATCAAATTAGTTTAAATTCTTGTAATCAAGTTTTTCAGCAATTCTGTTTCAATATTTACCACCTTCATTTCAGCTTAAAATTGAATTGCAAAAATGGTTAAATCTGTATATTTTTCAAATGTTAACACTTTAAGGCTGTTGTTAATTAAATCACTTTATTTTCAAGGAGGAACTATTTTATATAAACTGCTCAACAATTAAAGTGACCCACTAAAAAAATTACAAAGAAAATGTGGAAAATTGAAAAATATCTGTAAACAAAGGATTTTGTCTGATAAATAAGCATAATGTAAGTTATTAAATTGTATTTAGATCCAATTATGTCGAATTCTTAACCGAAAACGTATTTATACAACATAAGCTTATTTTACAAAAAAGATATTAACTTAAACACGGACAGAGAAACAAAAGCAAATTCAATCTTGTTGTACCTAAAATGTAAAATTAATATTTTGTGGGACCTCCTCTAACACGATGTGTCCCTCTTGACACCTTCGAGGCATACTTCTGATAAGGTTATTAATGAGTTCTTGAGGAATCAATTCCCATTCCTCCAAAATCGCATTTTCCAACTGCTGTAGCGTTTCTGGAGGCTGTTGTCGTTGTGTCATTGGTCTTTTTAATTTATCCCATATATGTTCTATGGGATTACAGTCGGGTGAATTTGGAGGCCATATCATTCTAGCTATTCCGTGCTGTTCAAATACGTTATTCACAATCTGCGCCCGATGAGGACGGGCGTTGTCGTCCATAAGTATGAATTCGTTTCCAAAGTTTTGGGCAAATGGTACCACTACTGGTAATACACACTGGTCCACATACCGTTGTGCATTAACAGTTTCATTTCTAAAAACAACGAGTTCTGTGCGGCCATTTAAAATAATGCCTCCCCATACCGTAACACCGCCACCTCCAAAAGCTATTCTTGGAGACATCAACTTTTCGCGATATATTTCACCAGGCCTTCGCCACACTAAAATTCGTCCATCTGAACGGTTTAAAGTGAATCTTGATTCATCTGAGAACATGCACGATCCCCATTTATGAAGGTTCCAGTGTAAATGATCTCGAGCCCAATTTTTCCGTGCTTCACGGTGTTGTGCATTTAAAAATGCAGACAAGTTGGTGGTCGTCTAGCCCTAAGGTTGTATTCGTGCAACCTTCTCCTTACAGTTGTCGATATTGTTACTCCAGCAGCGGCATGTAAGGCATTATTTAATATTGAAGCATTATTTCTGGGATTTCTTCTTGCCAACAGTCTTAGATATTGATCCTGAGCTTGAGTTGTAGATCGCCTTCGACCTCCCCCATGCCGAAATGCTACAGTACCAGTTAAATGAAAACGGTTTAAAGCTCTTCCTATGACTCAGAGAGCGGTTCTGTCCCGCATAAATTGTCGAACAACATGATTTTTGTCATTTTCAATTCATTATTAATTTATAAAAAAAAATCAAGTTGATGGAAATTAGTCAACTGTCATAAAAAAATGTACGAACCCCAAATGGCAGACACAGAACCAGTTCCGACTTTTCTGTCGGACACTTGACTTTTTCTTGTCCAAATGTCTTAAACAACGAAAATAAAAAGGAATCAGCTTGCACGAAGTATGTCAATTTCATCAGAAATTAATTCAAAATACAACAATTCTGTACGCTCTATGTCCCGCGGTCATACTTTGTTTACCACCCACATTTGGCAGACATGACCATTGACCATACCAACACATACAACAAATTCCAGCTTGATGGAAATTAGTCATCTTTTAGGGCGCTGGCTCCTGGACTATCAATTAATATTCTTTTTCATCATTCAGCATTTAATAAATATTTCTCTTCAGGTTGAAACCAAAATATATGAATTCAAAATAGAAGTTTCTCTAGTTTTCAGAAGATGTTACCATTGAAATTCGTTACAGGCCACTTTTCAAAGGAATGTATTATTTTCAGAAGGTTTTAAGACCGCTCTGTGCCTATCCTGAATTTGGCGAGGTGCTGGTTTAGTCCCCAATACATTCTTCTTCTTCTTCGGTCCATTCATTCCTATTAGGAATATAGGGCGTCTTCACTAGACGTTTCTCTAACTGGTAAGTCCATAGTATAAGGTAGTCAAACTTATACTACAACTGTTTATATACACATTACACTATTTGTTATTATTCACTTTACTTTAGTTTAGGGGGTTGAGTCTTGTTCTTGTTGATTACATAAAGTTTGAACGAGGTCTTTCCATCTGTTTTTGTTTTGGGCTAGTTCTTTCACTTGATTCCATGTTATGTTTATCGCTTTACATTCTTTAAGTATATTTCTTCTCCAAGTTAAGGCTGGTCTACCTCTCTTCCTTTTTCCTTTAACATTGTATTCGAGAGCTTGACGGGTTATATCTGAGCATGGCTTCCTCAATGTGTGACCAATCCATCTCCATCGCTGTTTTGATATGGTCACGTTAACTGGTTCTTGCTCCGTAATATTCCATAGTTCTCTATTTGTGATTGTTATTGGCCAATGGATATTCATTATTGTTCTTAGGCATTTATTTATGAATATTTGTATTTTCTGTACTTGTTGTTTATTCAATGCCCAAGTTTCACAACCATATAAAAGTACCGTCATCACATTTGTTCTGTAAATTCTTATTTTTGTTTTCTTTGATATTTCATTCGACATCCAGATCTTGTAAAGGATTCTAAAGGATATTTGTGCTTTATGTATCCTTGCTTTTATATCCAACCTACATCCTCCTTGTTCATCGAGTATACTGCCAAGATAACTAAAGTTTGTCACATTCTGCACCTTGCTTTGTTCGATCATTATTTCTGTTTTGTCTTCCGTATTTACTCTTATTGTCTTTGTCTTGTTTGTATTAATTTCCAGTCCTATTGTGCTTGCTGTTCTTTTAAGTATGTTTAGTTTGTCTTGTAGGTGTTCTCTTTTCTCTGTGATTAAACAGATATCGTCCGCATATTCTAGGTCTTCAAGTTTCGTGTTGAATCTCCATACTAGTCCTTTTTGATTATCTGTAGTTCTTCTCGTTACCCAATCGATTATTATTAGGAATAATAAGGGCGATAGGATGCAGCCTTGTCTCACGCCATTTTCAATTTCAAACCTGTCTGATTTTACCCCATTATGTATTATGCAGGCGTTGCAGTTTTCATAGAGTATTTTAATCATTTTGATGTATTTATCTGGCAGTCCATAAGTCTTGAGTATCTGCCACATTTTCTCTCTGTTTACTTTATTGAACGCTTTCCTGAAATCTATGAATCCTATGTGTAGCTCTTTCTGCCATTCGTTACATTCGTCTAAAATTATCCTTAAAGTGTTAATGTGATCTATACACGATCTTCGTGGTCTAAAACCGGCTTGGTTGTTTCTGAGTTCACTTAATGTTGCCTCCTTTAACCTTTCTAATATTATTCTCGTTAATATCTTACTTGTGGTGTTTAGTATTGTAACAGCTCTCCAGTTATCACATTCTGTGGTTTTGCCTTTCTTGGGTATTTTGACAATTAGACCTTCTGTCCATTCTTTCGGGATTGTTTCTTCTGTCCAAATTTTCTTTAAAAGCTTATGTAGAATTCTTACACTTGATTCTGCTCCTGCTTTAATCAATTCTCCTGATATGTCGTCTAATCCAGCTGCCTTGTCATTTTTTAGCTGTTTTATGGCTTGTACAATCTCTTCTTCTGTTATTTCATTCGTCTTTATATTTAGTTGTAATTCTGTTTCTTCGTTCTCATCATCGTTTTCTATTATATTGTTACTACCCCTGTTGATACTGTAGATTTCCTTAAAATATTCCACCCATCTATCTATTATTTCCTTTTGTGATGTGAGCATTCTTCCTTCCTTGTCTTTGATGTTATTTGTTGTTACATTTCTTTTTCCAGACATTTTTCGTGTTATATTGTATAACGTGCTTAAGTCATTTCTGTCTGCTGCTATTTCGGCTTCCTCTAACATATCTTCTATTTGTTTTCTACGATCATTTCTTGCACTTTTTTTTTTATTTGTTTGTCTGTCTCCCAGTATGCTTGTTCGTGAACCTTTTTCTGTACTTCTGTTCTTGCAGTTAGTATTTTTTGTTTGAGCTTATTTCTTTCCTCGGTTAATTTCTCTGTTTTCAGATCAATACATTAATATTTCTTTAAATAATTTAATTTTTTCAGGGATTATTATCTACACTCAGTTTCTTTATTTCAGAAGGCGTGCTTCAGATTTTATTATAGATTCAGCGTTTAACAATTATTTTCCAGATAAGGATATGTATTCGTAAACCTGTTTAAATGGTTTGTGTTTTTGAGAATATTTATATATTTACTAGAATGTCACTTATTATTATTATTATTTTAATTTTCAAGATTTTATAATTACCTAGC
Source organism: Melanotus villosus (assembly GCA_963082815.1). Classification (NCBI taxonomy): domain Eukaryota; kingdom Metazoa; phylum Arthropoda; class Insecta; order Coleoptera; family Elateridae; genus Melanotus; species Melanotus villosus. The sequence continues at coordinate 56,329,162 of OY720418.1, read as the reverse complement.
GGTTGCCCTGTCTACGATTGGGAGGTCATTGAAACTTTGGAGCCTTTCTTCTCCGGTAAGTAAGTCTTTGTTTAAATAAATTGAAACAAACCAATAATTTCTTTCTATTTTTTAAGCGTTTGTTATTACTATGATGGGGTTCTACTTTGGGATTATTAGGGCTGAATGAACGTTTGGAGGTTCCTAATAAATGTTTGAATTAGGAGTTCCACTTAGTCTAATTATCCAAAAGTACAAAAAGTATCTTGTATTACACAATATCACTCCAAAAGGTAGACACGATAAAAACTTGTGTAATTTCTGTTAAGACATCAAATTAGGCCTTAATTCAGCTCAATTGTTGAAATCTGGATTTGTGTGACTGAAAATTGATAAACTGTAATATTTTCAGAACAGCCCCCACATGAAGTTTAAGACTAACAAATTTAAATTTTCTTGTTGCAGTTATCCCAATCATTTGTTATTCTATTAGTTCATAAATAAACGGAAAATGTGAAAAAATTAAGCTTTCGTAAGTTACCGAGAGAAAACACCAGATCTGCAGGATTTCAGCAGGAATAGGTTTAAATAAATATAAATTGTTTCTGCAGGTTAGTAATATAAAGTTTCAAAGGAATTCTGAAGATTGAAGTAATTTGTAAATCGTACCATCACAGGGTCCGTAAGTTTAACTTTCTTTTGGGATCTATCGTTATGCTTGATGTAATAAGGAATAATACAAATCAGATTTTTAATTTTTTGAGGTTTCAGCTGGCCTTGTCCTATGAAAATTATGTTTAGTTAATCTGCTAAGCGTTACGATTCAGCTTTCTGTTCGTTCGTTTCTCGTGAACGCGAAGTGTTTGCAACATCCACATGCAAACATACAACTGTTTGTTAAAATTAAATAAAAACCGCCGTATTGAATTAAAGTTGAGTGAAGTAGTTTCATTGCTTTGAATAACTGCACACTGCAGTTGGGTTGTATTGATTCTAAGTGTGGTGTTTTCAAAATTCATTAATTTTCACATTCGGAATAATAAATTGTGATGTGCCCGGTATCGTTTAAGTTTCTGGAAGATTTTTTTGGTTCCTGCCGAGGTTTAATGAAGGATGGAGCAAAAGCGTGGCCATATAAAGGTAAGTTTACTAAAACTACAGTTAGCATTTCATTTTCTAAGATAAGTGGATTTTTTTAAATCAAAGCTGAAGGCGACGTAACCCTTTTTAATGTTTCTGCAACTTAAAATGTGTTATGGAGGGAAAATAGCGAAAGGTTTTCTTATTTGGAACTTAAAAATTAGTTGATTAGTTCATTTGATACTTTTAAATATTGACTTTTTAATAAGTAAATAAATAAAACATGATTAAATAAATATTGTTGTTTGTTTCAGGTAAGTCGTTGAATTATATTCTTAGGATTCAGAGCAGTTTTGATTCATCAAAGTGAGTCCTTTGTATAACTTTCTAGGTCGCTTTTTATTTATTGCTTTCTTATAGTTTTAATGCGATATTTCAACCGATACTGTATATTGAAAGATATCACCTCCGCACTCCCCACTGAAAATAAATTATTTACTTGATTATAAAAAATATGTAAAGTTAACACTTTAAGAAATCGATCAAACATTTCGCTTTTCTTTAATCTAATCCACATGTCAAGCTGTGCATTTTTATTTTGTTATTTTCTTCAGAATTATTTCAATTTTTGTAATATTTTTTCAAGAATGTTCTATTCTCTAATTTTTATTAATTTTCTATTTTTATTTTAATAACCTTTGAATATTCAAGGATTACTTGTAACCTCAGCTTTCATCTTTTTGTTTTAAACCCTGTAGGTTTTGTAGGATGCAAGATAAAATAATGGGAATAAAGTACAGCACTTACGTTGTACGATCCGCAATTTAGTGCCATTTATACCTTAATGCAAGACATTTTTCGTAGAATTTAATATCTGTCCCCATACTAACAAATCAAATTTGTCTTTATAATCCAAGTCATCGTTTACAGTCATAAAAATTTATTTTATCAGTTATCATGCCTGATATACTCAACGATACAAACCCTGTTTTAAAGTAGGTATAATAAAAATTTCCAATTTGTTTGCTGTCAAGTAGGCAATATAATATAGCAGATTTATCTTCGCAAATGAAGTTTTTCTAGGTCATTATTAATAACAGAAGAAATCAAGTGATATTATCATCTAAATCACTCTGAAGGATTTTAAATTAATTTCAATTTTTTCAACTAAGCGTTTGAAAACTATTTTAGATTTTATTTTATTTTTTATTTTTAATCAAATATTATACTTATTCTGATTATTCCCAAAATACTTAATTTTTGAAGTGTCCTATAAACCAATTTAGAATTAATTATTTAATCTTTTATACTAAAATTTCTTATCGCAAAATTTAAATTGTCGGCACCTACCCTTAATCCAATTTTCTTTTCCCTCCCTTGTAATGTGATAAGCCTAAATTAATTAAATACGGTTAGGCATCCGGATAAAAATAGTTGGAGCTTTGCTGCTGCCACCATAATTAAGCTTCTTCTTCACGTACCGTACAAAAGTTGTGATTATGATTAGGTCAAAATGACTTACCGTTTACCTCCCATTCTGTGTCCTATCTTCAAGATTGAAATCGTTGATTACAGAGTTAATCAAAATTCCAGAAGCCTTCCCGGAACTGTTTTTGTTTTCATTCAATGTTTTTTTTTTTGGGGTTCATAAACTGTAGCAAAATTATCGAACTTCTATTTACTAGGTGTATTTGGTCGTTATATCCTCTTTAAATATCGATTGTTTTACCTAGATAGACCCTCCCATAACTTCTATCGTTCTTTAATGATAATTTATTAACGTTAACTGAATGTATTTTACACTGCATAAAAGCTTTTAATATGAGCGGTTTACTCTCGCTTAATTAACAATAATTTTTGGGCCAAGTAAAACACTTTGTTGAATAATGAATTAGATAACTCGCAGACTAGCGTGCCTACCTGCCGTTTTTACCTTTTGCAAATTTTATGTTGGGATGGTGATTCTTGTTTACTGGAGGGAGATGTTAATTATCCATTGTTGTTAAAATTTGTGTTACCTTCCGGACAAGCAAACAATAAGAAAGCGTTTTTATTTACTTTGGCTTCTCTGTTGTTTGTAACTGTGGGTGTTTGTAAATACGTAAAGGAAATAACGAAAGGAAAGTTATTTATGGGGGAAAATAGAATGAGAATGACAATTTCCGAAAGTATTATGGGACTTTGGCTTTCATGTACGAATCCGTTTAATTTTTTATTAATTCCTAACCTGCAAAATTGTAAATATTTTGATGAATTCCTCTGCGAAAATATTTGCCTTTTTATTCCCATCTCAAGTATAATAAAATCTGAGTAATGTAATTTTGATAAACATTCTGGTTTTATTATGTTTTAGACAAAAATTAGTTCCTTTCAGGGGAGGTAGAAACTAATAAATGTCGTTTCTAATTTGACTTTTTTAAGTTGACTCTGATTTGGCGACATCAATCAAGAAAATTTCATCTTTGATCGGCCATGCTTGTAAAAACATCTGTCAATTATTCAGGGACTAAAAATTTTGAAACTATAATCTTAAGCAAAATTTGTAAAAATTATTTCTTGCAATAGCAACAGCCCTTTAATGACTGAAACCTAAAGGTGCATATTGAATTTCAAATTAAAAATTATTAACATTTCAAGCGAAATGCAAAAAGCTACACGGTTTAAAACAGAACATTTTACATAGGAATGTTAATTTTAAAAATTCCAACAAGCTTAAAACTGAGATTTTGGAACTTTTAGATAAGGTATTGAGTTTGAAAGAAAATTTTTCGGGTTTTAGAATTTAAAACTGAAAGATTTTCGAATTTATCTCAGAATTTTGAAATAAAAATTAATTAAGCAAGAAGGTTGGTTAATTTCCACAGTTGTTAAAGGTTAGAGTTAAAGTTTTGAGCCCAGAATTAAATTTTGGATTAAACATTATAAACATTTCCAATTTGAAAGTTGCCATATTTCATCCTGAAATTAGCCAGTAAAGTCGAGATGCTCTGAAATTTTTTGAATTGTCAAAAAGCTTAGATTTATCCGATTTATCGTTTTAAACGTTCATTAATTGTCATTTGCAAACGAAAAATTGCGGCTGAAGGTTTTTAAACCAAGCAGATATTTTTAAAATTACAATTTTAAACGAGAAACATTAATAAATTGAAAGGGATTTGGGACTTATATTGACATTAAATTAGTTGGAAATTTGTAAATAACAAATTTTCGACTTTCAAAGCCAAAAGTACTAATTTTGAAATTACAATTTTAAGCAAATAGGTAAGAAGTTTAATTTCCAATGCTGTAAAGTTTATAAGTATTGTCTTTCTTTTTATCGACTTCGACCATTTCAGATTGAAGTTTTGAGCTCTGAACTTGCATTTGGCATTAAGAATTATTAAGTTTCAAAACAAAAAAAGTTTAAGTCTAATATTTTGCACAGAAAAGTTATACTATCAAATTTAATAATTTTCAAAACTTTCAAGGTTGAAAGTCACAGTTTTAAACTGCAAAGCATGTATTTTGAATTGCAAAAGTAAAAATTTTAAAAGGTTTTAGAATTCTAAATCCGAAATCAAAGGTCGATGTCTAACACCGTAAAAATTCTATCGTGTTCATAGTGTTTCGACGTTGTTACACAGTGTCATCAGCACATAATGCAAGGTCTGGTGTCAATGTCATGTAGGAAGATATTAAATAAGAAATGGCCCAGAATACTACCCTGAGCACCCCTGCTCTGATGGGTCTTTTCGAGGAAATAGCTGTATGTATTTTGATTGCAAATGAACGATTTTCAAGATAAGAGAATAGAAATAGCTTTTAGATATCCCGGGATGTGCAAACGAGAAATTTTGTATTTTAGTCCTGAATCCACACTCAATCGAAAGCCCGTGCCAAGTCTACAAATACTACAACTGTACATTGCTTACTCTCATATCGCATCTCTATTATTTCAACAATACGTTGTAATTGATGACAGGTAGAGTGCCCCTTTCTAAACCCAAATTGAAGTGCTGGAATGATCTGGTAATTTCATCGTTAAGCCTTATATGGATTACTTTTTCGAACAATTTAGAGATGGCAGTTAGTAAGCTATAGGCTTATAGGTCTATAGCCAATAAGTTCTTTTCTCTTTTTACCTGTTTTAGGAAACACTCTACGTCTGTAGGCCACTTGACACGCACACCACAGGCTTATGGAGAGAAGACGGCAACGCCCTGTAAAGGGTACACCACTCAAAGAAGAAGAAGTATGATCGCGTGTTTCCATTTTTTGGGAAAATAGCCAATTCTGAAGCATACATTATAAAATGTGGATAGGTAAGCTAAAGCTTTTCGTGTTAGGTTTTTAAGAATGGAGTTATTTTTTTTTTCACTTGGAGTTTTGTTAGCTGGAAGTGTTTTTATTATGTATGCTAATTCTTTAGAAGAGGTTGCCAGTGGTTGATGTGTCTCTTAGGTGTCTGTTAATTATATTGTATGCCAATCTTGAGGATTCATAATCGTGCGAAGTAAAGGTTTGCTCTAAATGTTCAGCGAAAGCTTCACATTTTTCTTCGTCCGTGTTTAGTATTGCATTTTGTGTGGGTATGGGAGGAATTTCTTGTGGTTGGCGTAGTATCTTCCTTGTAGTTTTCCAAAGGCCTGGGTCGCCCGGTTTATAAGTATTCATGTATTTTTGATATGATTGTATTTAATAGTTTTCTTTTAATACGATGAGCCAAGTTGTTGGCTAAGTTTTTCGTTATTGAATTTCTAGTCCGCTCTGCGAATTCATTGATATATATTGGGGGTGTTTAGCATTGACAAGTCTTGTTTTTTTTCTGGTAATTGTGGCTGCTGTACACTATCAGTTATCTATGTTGTAATATAGGTTGCCGTTTCTTCTATGTGTTCTGTGGTTTTTAAGTCGTTGTGCATCAACTGTTTCGCGGAAGTAATTCTAGTCTACAAATCCATTATTAAATTTAGCTTCACAATATCGTTGTGTAGGAGTGGCTATAAATGGGATTACGACTGGCAAAATGATCAGAATGAAGTTCGGTGTATATCTTTTGAAAAATCAACATTAGGACTTTCGTTTGTACAATTATATCCAATATGCCGGGCTTATGATCCGTCCGATATGGGTAGTATGTTGGCTAGAATTTGAAGAGCATGCGTTTCTGATTAGATGAAGTTTTATTCCAGCTGGGTTGGTTGTCTTTCCTGTGAATTGTAGAGATGTCAGTTCATAGAAGGTGCTTATTGGGTTTGACGATAAACACTTATTATTTAATATATATCTATGGTGTTAACTTGTGGTAACTCATGCATGAGTCATGATGATCAAGTTTGTGCTTGACAAGGATAGCTACTACCCCTGAGGCGAAATCTACGTCGTGTGTTGTTAAGTGTGTCTTTGTGACGTATGCTACATCAATATTGTATCTTGCGAGAAAGGCTATCAACATTGCTTGCTGGGCTTTGATACCATTAGCATTCCAATTTAGGGATTTTAAGTGATTGATAGTTTTGATACAGTTCTGATCCATTAAAAGGTAGAAGAAAGAAGTTTGTTAATATGAATTGTTTGATTTGTCCTAAGCAGGGTTGCATTAAGTTGAGAATTGATGTTAAAATAGTGTTGGTTAGCGATTCAGTTTCATGATTTGCTGTGTTTGACTACGATTAGCTGATCCTGTGGATGAGATGAAAAATAGGCAATGTTGTTTGGAGGAAATTCTTGTTTATTGCTGCCGGAGTGAGTATTACTATTTTGTGATTTATTTTTGTTATACTTGGATCCTTGGAAACATGAGCAGCTTCTAAAGTTAGCTGGATGATTCCCTCCGTAGTTAACACAAGTTGGGGCGCTTTTTTCTCCTTGTCGCAGGCAGTATAGTAATGATTACCCAGGCATTTCACACACCTTGACTGCAGGACATAATACTTAATTCTTTGTATGGCCATAGCGTTGACATATATGGCACTGGGGTGTGTTTCCAGATGTTCTTCTTGGTTCAAGCGTGATTAATGAGTGTCATACATTACTGATTTTGTAAATTTCTTTCGCTTTCTCAGTTGCTATAAGACGCATTGCACATACTGGTATTGAATCTTTATTTATATTAAGCAATCTAGTAATGCTAATTATGGGAGGATTAAATGGATCGAGGTCTCCTTTCAGATCTGTTTTGTTAGAGCGAGAGGTATATGTATTTTTAATAACAACCAAGAGAGGCCTTTCAATCGGGTTTTTATAAATATGAAAGGCTATTTTGTTCGTTAGATCGTTAGGCAGTATTTGGCGAGGGTTCTATAGTTTTTTTCCGGATTGAGATTTAAAAAATTCCACTGAGATCAGTGACAAATTTTTCTTTGATAATAATATGATTGAGGTCAGCAATTACCGGGTTATGTTTAACTGGTCCATGCATTAATATTGGTGGGTTTTTCTTGGTCTCTTCTTTAGTAGGTTCTTGGGATCTTGGGATGTGTTATTAGCTCCTTCTCGTTCTCCTGCGCCCGAAGGATCGATATCATAAGGCAGATAATATTTATTTTGCTCCAGTACCATAGATGGGTGGTGAGAGATTGCCACTTGTTTCTTTTGTTCATTGACAGTGCGCCACCCCCTAACGGGAGGAGATTAGTAGGTAAGCGGAGATTTATCCTTGGATATGAATTTGTTCAAATAAATATATAGAATAAATGTAAAGTATAAAATATAAATTGCGTTGGTTGAAAATTCGCTCGATTATTACTGCGGTCAGTTATCACTAACAATTTGCGAATAAGGAAAGACTAAAAAGATAGTTAGTTTTTAATTTTATTTTTCCAATCAATTTATTCTTCTGTAGATACGAATTCCTAAAACTTTTTAGTTTCTATCTTTTGAAATTCCAAAACTTAATAAGTACAAGACTAAAATATTATTATTGCCTGTTTTTGGGAACTGAAGTTATATACGAGTTTGGAGATATTCTAACTTCTTAACACTCTTCTCTTAGACTTTAATATTTAGGGCGATTGCATTTTTTAATTTTCTAACTTTTGTTGTCGACTTTCCTTAACAGAAATGTTGGTGATATTTCCTCCACATTTTCAGAAATTATTTAGTTTTTGTCTCCCTGAAAATTAAAATTTACCTTAAATTTTCCTTTGTTTGAAAAAGCATTTGGATAAGGAGATTTTAAAATTGTAACAATTTAAGTAACCTAAAACATTTTCTCTAAATTTTTTGAAAAATATTTTGCTTTACTTTACTTAATCCGAAGTCTTTTTACCGTTCGGGTAAGACTATGAAGTTGATTTGATTTTGGTTTTCCACTCCTTCCTGTTCTGGGCCAACTTCTTAATTTCTTTCCATTTAATGTTTCGCTCCGATGTCGCTTGCTTTACACCTTCTTGCCAAGTTTTCCTAGGTCTGTCTGTACTGTTGCTGCCTTGTGTTCTTGTTTCGTATACTCTCCTTGTGAGTCTCTCCTTTGGCATTCTGTTAATGTGTCCCAGCCATCCCAATCGTATTTCCTGTATTTTTGTTGTTGCCGATTTTATCTTTAACTGTTCCCTAAAGATTTGATTTCTAATTCTATTTCTTCTCGTCTTTCCCTCTATTTTTCTTAGGAATCTCATTTCTGCTGCATTTATTCGGCTGTAATTCAGTGGCGGCTCGCCAGGTGAAGTAGGTGAAGTGCCTCTTCACCTAATATTTCACTGGAATTAGTTTTTTTTTGTATATAAAAATGATTATTCTTACCATTTATCTAAATTCCTAAATAGTTTAAATTATAAATGAATTTTATTCCCGTTCAATACGCAAAATATTTCTTATAGATATAGGTATGTATTTCGCAGCACAGTATCAAACCGCAGAGCTAAACGTAAATATGCTTCGAACTCTGTACTATTCACTGGGTTGCTATGGTAACACTGACGTCACTCGCATGAAGCGGTACGTAGTTTTTCCACAAGTGAAGAGTGCAGGATCTTTTCATCAGTCGCCTGCCGCTGTGGATACCGTATGGTTGTATGTTTGGTATATCGCGCAGCAATCTTACGTAATCGGTGTTGGTTATTTTATAAATTCATTGCTAGACAAAAGTGAATCGATACGTGAACCTTTTCGTTTACTTGTTTATACAAACCTCACGTCTGGGCAATAAAGAGAGAGACGCTAACCTACTTATTTTTATTTATTAGTATTAGTCAGTTAAATGCCAGATATAGTCTCGAAGCGTATATGTCGTACAAAGGACGTATTAAAATATCTGTGATTTTATTAAATATTTGAAGTTCCTAATTATCGAATAGTCGGTTATCACTGATTTCAAATAATTGAAACTCATGTCTTGTTTTGGTGTTTGTACTGTTTGTTGTTTATGTGTTTGTTTTGCAATAAGTGTGTGTTTTTAAACATGAAACAAAGGCTTTAACAATTTTTGCAAAAAAGGACTTAAAGGGTAGTGGAACTTTTAGCAGCATTTTTATCAAGAAGTCCTATAGAAATTATATACCTAAGGAATACAATATCTCACGATAGACTCTCGTCTTTGGCGAATATTTCAATTCAAAAAGAACTCTTACTAGGGTTAATTAAAAACCAACCATTTTACGAAGATATTACCAACAAATTTGCTACCCTAAAAGACAGAAGGATTGACTTGGTGTAAAAAAATTAGGTAAGTCCAAATAAAAAGTATTTTTTAATGAAATTTGATAGATAAAAGAGACGTACAGAAAAATAATATCAAATTTTATTGCACAAATATTTATACTAAAACATAGGTACCTATATTACGAAAAACTAGACTAACTTATGTTTATTAAAAATTATTACTGTTTCTACTGTTCCTGAGAAATAATAATCTACTATCTACTACACTATCTATTTATAACTATATAAACTAATAATTAGTTTGTTAAATTAAAAAATAGCAGAAGAAAAAGAAATTAATCGTACCTACTTATTCATATATTCATTCAATAAGATTTATATTTTTCAGAATGATACAATATTCATTTATAATAAAGTGGGCTCAAAAAAGTAGTAATAGTAAAATAAGATCTAATATCGCCCTTTTGATAACGAAATTTTTCGAACTCACTTTATTAAGTAATTTAAATTTTTTGGTAGTAAAAGTTCATTGCGTCTATTACCAATTTGCGCCAAACGACATTTAATTGTTTCCGCAGAAATTTCATCTAACTGAAAATTAATATTAATTATACCTAAATTTGATAACCTATCCTGGCCCGTTGTTGCTCTAATATACGTTTTTAGTCGTCTTAGTACACTAAAAGATCTTTCACAACTACAGGAATTGATATGCAATTTTCTGTATTCGTTAGATTGTTTCATCTAAATGTGAAAATAGTGAGGATATATCACTTGGTTTAGGCGTCAATTTTTGAATATAATTTTGACAAACAAGGAATTCAGACTATAAGTCTTGCTGCTTTATATTATAAACATTTAAGAATGACTGAAATCTGATTTAAAAATCTCCATGTTTCTGTCGGAAAAACGTTTTACCAGTTCTACAATCATTCGGTCGAGGATAGAAAATAGTTATTTGTAATACAAGTGTTGAAAGCTTGCGTTTGCCACACGAATGTGCTGCAGTCACATGAGTGTGGCAAATACAAGCTTTCAACACATGTATTACACACTATTTTTTCTACAACCACAAAAAATTTAAATATTTCTGCAAAATCAAATCTGACATTCATCAAATGTCATTTATGACATTTTGATTTGCGTGCGGAAAGTAAACAAATTAGCGTGTGGAAAGTTTACTTTCCGCACGCAAATCAAAATTTGAGTGTGGAAAGTTTACTTTCCGCACGCAAAATCAGATTTGCGTGCGGAAAGTAAACTTTCCGCACGCTAATTTTCACTTGTTCGGCAAACACTCATTTTCAATACTCGTATCTATGGAGACGAAGTCTGAAAATCCCACTTTCCATGGTGGTTGTAGAAAAATATATATACTGCGTTCCCCCTTTACTGTTACAACACTTGAAAGAAAAAGTAAAAATTCCAAAAAGTCTAAAAACTTTTTAATGTATTATACCTTATATTATTAGGTATTTATTCTTGCATTACAATTGGGCGACGCAAACGTCAATTGGGGGGGAGGGGCAAAAAAGGGCTAACGACGCCCCTGACCACAATAGCACTTCACCTATTATTTGACCCACGAGCAGCCACTGCGTGTAATTTCTTTTTTATATACACCTCGTTTCACTGCCATAAATTAATGTTGGAGTCACTACTTTTTTAATCACTTCCGCTTTTATTTCTTTCGTTACTTCTCTTTTGCCTAAAAAGGTTGTTTTCAAGGCTTTAAATAGTCTACCAACTTTTCCTATTCTGTCATCTATCTCTCTGTCTTGTCTTCCATTACTTTCAGTTATCGCTCCCAAATATTTCCACTTGTTCGACCTTCTCCTGAGTTGTTATAATCATAGTTTTTGTTTTATTTATATTTATCTTCATGTTTATCTCTGTTAATTCTTCATTTAAAATATTGAGATTGTGTTGCAAGTTTATTTCTGAGCCCGCTACTACCGCCATATCGCCAGCGAATAGGAGTTCTATTAAGTTTGTGGTTTTCATATTCCAGTATCCTTGATGCATCGGTCTCATCCTTTGTTTTGCTCTTTTGATAGCTTCATCCACCACAACTGAGAACAGTAATGGACCGAGCACACATCCTTGTTTTAAGCCTTTTTTTGTTTCAAACTCATTTGATTCCTCATACATTGCTTTCAATACTTCTATTGATCCTTTGTCTATAGCTCTTCTTTCTAGACAGTTTCATACATCTTTCTTTTTTACTCTGTCGAAAGCTTTTTCCAAGTCTATATTTTGTTTTCTAAATAATAGTTTTCCAAACTTTCGATTTTTACACTCAGGATTTCCAACATTTGCACTTCAGAATTTCAAAGAGATTTTTTTATAAGTATCTATTTCTTTGAAGATAAATTTTAACTAATTTATTCTCGTTTTTATACAAAATTTTTCTTTTGACTAGGTTTTATTAGCTATTTCTCAATCAAGGGCTAAATGTTCAATTGAAGACAATTTTCCTTGATAACTACTTCACATTCACTTCATTTATTGATAAGTAACCCTTCTATTGATTAAACAACCAGTGCCGTAGGCCGTAGCTAGCCGGGAAATGAGAGGTAGGCAGTCTACTTTCCGACCTGAAAAGAAATTATCCGATTTCTGAAATGTAGGTACCTTAAAATTCGGCTAAGCTTTACTGGTCCAATGTCTATGGAATTACTGCAACATTATTGATTACGGAGGCTGTTGTAAAACTTTATACTGAAAACTTGTTACCAAACCTGCTTAATTATTCGCCTGATATTACGTTTATTTCTTGCGTCCACCCTGTATCCTGTTTTAAACTAAAGTTGACGAGACCAACTTTCTTTTGATCTCAATGAAGTGTTTAATATTTTAGTAATTACAAAGTATCTTGTGTTAATTTCTTCTAGTAATAATGACGTGCTTGCCCAATTTAATACATGAACACATGAACAGTTTCACAAGTATTGTTATCAAATCAGGTCATATTCCTTTCATCGCAAGGAGCTCCCATTAGTCAGGATTACATTGAGATATCACCATGTCATATACGGTACGTTTTACAAACACTCATCCATTGTTGAGATATGGGTAACAAGAACAAAATCCGTTTCTTGTTACTTATGTTACTTATAGCAGAATGGAACCGAAACGGACGAGAAACGAGCGGAAGCTCTAAATCCTAGGATTGGTATGTATAATGGTCGTTATCTAACCACAGCTTTACTTCTGGTTAGATATACATAACCGACATAAACACTTGAGTATTGTATGTTATCTGCGGACGTTAATTATTTTTGAGTAACTTAGAAGTTTCGCATTACTCAAAACTGAGTTGTTCTGGCTCATACAAAATGTTTCCTTTAACGTAAATTATAAAAATTGTAGGATTTTTTGGAAATACCTTAGGCTGTGCAGATTATCATCAGCCGAAGGTTTGATAAATATCTTTATTAAAAACCATTCTTAACGGAGATGAACTGCAGCAGCAACCAACGTTATTTTTTCAGATTGGAAATCATACCATTTTTAATAACCCGTACTTTCAGTTTTCATTTTCAGCACTTTAACCGACTTTCTATTAAAATTGCATATAATAGAGAGTGTATTTTGTATTTATAAGTCAGGTATATCACCGAATTTAAAGGTTATAAACAGTCTCAGCGTAGATCCGTTAGTATTCCATGGCACACACCAAAAATTGCTTTAATCACACAATTTCCTTGGTGAAGCAACTGTACCTAGCTCAAATTTCTCTTCTGTCTAGTTTTCTCATTTATCTGAATTGTATGCCATATAATTCCCAAATTCCCAGTTTTGCGTTATTAAGTAATACAACCCCGTATGCAAAAGTTTGCGTGACTAAGGTCGAACAGTATGACGTAGGCATAAAAAGTATTTCGCGTTTCGCAGTGTTGCGGATCAATATCCTAAAATCCCACTGCAGACTGTCTAGAGAGTTGTATTCATCACCCTCTTCTACTTTAACAACTTGACCTGGGTTAAAGAAATAGCAAGAAGGTCGAATTGGTAGACTCATTAAACGGTCGTCTTTTCTTTTAACGTATATCGACTTAACGAAAGAGAAAACAATACTCATGCAGAATAAACGAAGTGACTCATGCACGTGCATACATTTTACAGACGTATCGAATTTTAACCGATATATTTGTTGTGTTGCACGCTACAAACCTCTACATGAATAATGCATCCGATAGTGGATAATGAATAATGTAAGTAGTGAAGGAAAGGAATTATTCGGGGAATTAGTAAGTTTTAATAGCTTGGCGAGAATGGTATAAATAATTAATGAAATGACTAAATGAGCAATCGTTCTTGGATTGGAAATATTGTATTTTGATTCATCTTCGTAACGGAAAAAGCTCAAAGTCTTGTAACGAAAGGTATGAATAATGCCTGAAGATTCTTGAAAGCTTCAGCTTTCTCTGTGGATGTTTGAAAAACGCTTCCATTTGGTATTTATCTTTCATTTCTTTATTTTTAGAGTTAAGTGTTCAGTATGTTAATGGACATCCGTCGACTGTAATTCTAATAGCACAAGGTTTTTAAAATTTACGTGGTTTTTGCAGCTTTTCCCCCATTTCCTTATCAAAGCAACGGCAATTTTTCTGGTTCATTTAAATTATTTTTTTGTATTATTATTTACAAAGTTTCATTAGTAAGGTTTGTGTATAATTTTTGTTTTTATTCATTGAATACCTACTAGAAAGAAACTCCTGATTTTGAAATTTTTTATAGTAAGTAGGGGAGAGTCGGGCAAATCCGGGTACGTTGATAACACCGGGTACACCGCTCAATTTTTCTAAACGGCTGCTGCCATTCATTCCAAAATATTAAAATTAAAGTCCTTAAAGGCATTGTCAACTTATGAAAAGTCGATTTCTTTTATTTTGTAATTTGATTGAGTAAACTGAGTATTGCACCTTTGCAAAATTTTACGGCCGAATTTTAATTCGTTACCGTGTTATGGGAGCTAAAAGTTTAAGCTATGACGTCACCTATGTCGGTCGCCGGTAAGAGCTCTTATAAGTACAACGCTAAATTTAGGTTATGTTGCCGTGTTTGTACAAGTAATTGTATGTGTTTAGGTTATGTTCGCAAAGGTTCGGAAACTTTAGCGTACCTACGGTAAAATATCGGCGTGCGATAACTCCAAAATTGTCATTTACCGTAAAAATAAAATAGCGTATAACATCACGTGATTCAGCGTTAACGGAAATTTAACGCGTGTGTTGCAATCTTACATTCAAACCTGTTTCATTCATACAATTTGCAAAAGTAAAAAACGTTAATGCGTTTTTCTAAACGGTTCGGATAATTGACAATTCGGAAGATTGACGTTCGGAAAATCGACGCTGTACTGTACCTACTAATAACCCGGTAACGAGGACGTTGTGTATTAGCCTCAGGAAGGTCGAAACCAGTGACTACACGTATGTAGAATCTGAATTCTCTCTACCCGTTTATTGTGGTTATTATCAAAGATATTGAAATTCTACCAATGCGGGGACTTTTACGAGTATTTTAACTAACATATTTTCATATTTACCAAATTTGTTGCATAAGTTGACAATGCCTTTAAACAGCCAACAGTCGCATGTATTGGTTTCTACATCATTTGAGTCACATGTGCCGGAGCAGTAAGAACTTGAATATTTTAGGTGCACTAAACTCGACTTTTAAGATAAGTTTTTTTTTCATCTACTGATTAATTAATGTCAATTTTGAAGCATATTACATATAACCTAACATATTAGCTCTAATTTGGTCAACACTTTTGAATGTTGTTTCATAACGTAAAAATTTGACATAATATTTAATTTCTCGTTTTCGAGTCCTACAAAACCGGGTAGTCCAGGTGGCTACAAAATCGGGTACCCGAAATTACCGATTGCAGATTCTGACAGTTCGGAGGAAAAATACGATAATAATGATGCGTGTCTTTATTACAAACGAACTATTTTCAAACTCTATAAGTCGAACGAAGGCTGGGTAAAATGTGTGTCGTGCAACAAAAGTATTCATGAAAATGCTATGAAATAAATTTTAAGGAGTTTCATCATTTAGAATTATTTCAAGAATTTCTAAAACAGTTCCTCAATTTTCAGTGCAATTATGAAGTAATAAAAACCGAAATGAACTCAAAACAAGCCCTTGATGAATGCTGATTTTCTCTATTATAAAACAATTCTAAAATTAATTTTCTCTAACCATTTTAGACTTTAGAAAAGCTTTAACGAGATCTTCACTTCTTCTTAAGAAGGAGAAACTACTTGGGGTTTTATACAATTCAACAATTCTTAATACCCTTTCAGAAAGGTTTACTGTACAATCTGTAGAGTTGTTTGTTGTAACCCTCCCAAGTGTTCTTGTCATATATTTTTCCGATTCCTTTTCAAAGAAATGCATGGCGTACGTGTGCAGCAAAAAGTATAAGAGAAAAACAATATTTTGTTTTTCTTTTGCAGTCTTTCAGATTTTGTGCACGCGAATTCCTTACAAAGCAAGCAAAACTAACAATGCCTGTAGCTATCAATTGTCTTTGTCTCAGACGTAAGTTAGATTTGACTAGGTTTTCTTTGTGCATTCTGAGAGATTTTCGATGAACTCGTTTCACCTTTGCACTAAAATTAATTTTACTCCATAAGATTTACTCTATAAATCTTCTATTACTCATTTATTAAAGCGAAAAATCATTTTGTTTTATATACTTTAACGACTTGCGAAGAATCTTCTGTTACACTAAAAGCTTAGTTATCGACATTTTAGCTTCTGAATAGTAGTAGTAGAATAATACGAAAAAAGGATAATTACTCGTATTTATTAAGAGAAATCGTTGGCTACGCCAGATTTTGTTATGAGCTTCATTAGTTTAAATCTTGAATAACTAAAGTTAATGGTTCGCTCTTTATTGGTAGAATTTCCTTTCCTTCTTCCATTTGACTTTTTATTTAAATCAAATTTTACATAAGTTAAAGCCTTTCATGTTTGAGTTTTGAACTTTTGCTTCATACTATATTTTTTCTTATGTTTTGCAACAGGGCTGAAAGTATTTTAATTAAAAAAATTTGCTATGTCTTATTGTAAATTTTTGTAGACCTGAAAACTTTAAAAAGGTTTTTTAAAAGCGTGTCAAAGACATTTTAAGAAAGGCGAAGTTTTCGAATAATTTAAATCTGAATAAAATCGGATCTTATTCGGAAATTGCAAACTAAAGTTGCAGATTTTAACGATGTCAACATGTTTACGACAGTATTTTTAGATCGAGCTCGTTTTGCGATTTCTGATTGTTATCCGTGCTTCTTATTTTAATCTTATTAGAATTTATTCCAAATAGTTACCTACTCGAGTAAAATATAAAATAACTTTGAGTAAAATTTTAGTCAACATGTAACTACTGACATAATTTAATTTTTACAAACGTTAATGTCTTAAAAATAGACTATCATATAAAAATTTTCGAAAATCTCGACTTAAATCTTAATTTTCTGTTTTAAATCCAAAATATTTACCTTTTAAAGTTTTGATTTAAATTTTAAGGTTTTCATTTTTACCGGAGACTATACTTCAGTTCACGTTAGATAAAACTGTAAAATCGTTATAAAGTTTTAAGAACCAAATACATATTTCAGCCAATATCGATAGAAAATTTTTTTAATTGCTAAATTTGGTTTTTGAAATTAAAGGGCTTATACTTATAAAAGATTCCTGAAAACCTGGAATTTTTTGATTATCTAGAAATTAAAATTTGCAATTTATAAGTTAGCCAAGACAATATTTTTTGCAAAAAATTGTAAAAT
The DNA here is from genome assembly GCA_963082815.1 of Melanotus villosus. NCBI lineage: Eukaryota > Metazoa > Arthropoda > Insecta > Coleoptera > Elateridae > Melanotus > Melanotus villosus. The sequence continues at coordinate 56,311,718 of OY720418.1, read as the reverse complement.
ATAAAACATACTTAATTATTTTTAACAAATTTAATCCTACTGCTGTTTTAAAACAGTAGAATTGTTAAGAAACTGGCTGCTGTAAACTCGCAGCAACAAAATACTAAACATTTATTTGTTTTTTCTTTAGAGAGAGAAAGACAAAATCCTTTTTAAGATAAACAGATATTAAATTTCGTTTTTAATTAAATCGTTTTTTATAATTTTCAAAATAGACCAACAACTGCAATTTGGAGGTTGACGAAGGCAGTTTTGAAAACAAATATTTAATTAATTATAGTAATCCTACTGCTGTTTTAGTATCGCAGGAAATATGATAGATAATAATAATAGCTACAAACAAGAATTATACACCTTTAAACCTAGCAGCTGCACATACTATACCGGGTGTAACAAGATCATGGTACACCCCCCTTTTTTCCTTTAGTTTTCCAGATAAATGGTTGAAATTTGGAACATCCTATATACTTAATAAACGTCACTTTTTGACACATTAAATAATTTTTTTCCGCTTCCGGTTTCACCGGAAGCGACACTAACTTTTGATTTTCAAATAGAACACCCTATATATTAATGCATTTTTGAATAATTTTCTGAATCCAGTGATACTACATAAGTGACATTTCAGTCTTCAATATTTATTTTAATTTAATTTTTAGTTTTCTATTTAAGTGTGCCATGACTGATTTATTCTAATTGAGTCGTGTAATACTAGAAAAATCAAAATCCCGCCGAAAATACTAAATCATGTGATTTATGAGCAACTAAAGTTCATCCAAATGGTTTTTGGGACAAAATACAATCTCTTCAAATGTAACCATATTGGTACCGTGGTACCATTTATTGTTAGTATTAATAAGGAATTTATTCATGTGCCTTATTAAAATCTGCGATAAATACAATCAAAATTGCAGCTAAGAGGAAATAATAAAATACAATTTTATTACAATTACAAGGTAAGAAGTAAATAAGGTGGCTTTGAAAACAATAAAAACACTGGTAAATCAACAAATGTTTAATAAGCTAAATATAATGTCGAATGCCCAGCTGAGATCGCAAAAAATACCAACAGGGCACTTACCTGCATCGATGTATTCACAGAGTTTATGGCGGTCGAAGTACGTAGATCTTCCACTTGTAAATCCATGTTGGTTACTAGAAATAATATTATGTTTACTTAAGAAGCTCAATAATTTTACCTTCATTGCGTGTTGTGAAAGTTTTGACAACACAGATGTAATAGCAATTGGACGATAATTATCCAGAATATGCGCATTCCCCTTTTTTAAAACTGAAATTATTTTACTAGATTTTAAGATCAAGGGAAGATAACCCGTCGAAAAGATTAAATTAACTAAAAAGACTACAGGCTGAATTATAATTATATCTGCTAGACCTGATATGATACCACCTTACATACTAGGAGGGTGTGCTGAATGATTATCTAAACCCCTTCTGCATATTTATAATTTAGCTTTAACAACCTCTACTTTCCCTGAAATCTGGAAAAAAGCTATTGTTGTACGTATTCACAAATCAGGAAGCAAGTCAGATGTTGAAAATTATCGCCCAATGGCTAGCCTATCAGCTTCAGCAAAGCTTTTCGAACAATTAATATATACTTTTTTATTCAGTCACATAAAATCATACATCAATGATTCTCAGCATGGATTTATGCCTAAATTTTTTTTTAAATATCTACATGAATGTTATTAGTCTTTACACGCCATGTATATGAATCCTTAGAAAACAAGAATCAAGTGGACGCAATTTACACCGATTTTAAGAAAGCGTTTGACAAGGTAAATCATGATATTCTAATACAAAAACTTGCTAAATACGAAATATCTTTTAGTTCTCTTTAATTATTTGCTTCTTATCTTGAAAATCGTAATTTTTTCATTAAATTTAACGGCAACACAACGGGAGAGTTTTCTGCAAATTCAGGAGTTCCGCAAGGAGCTAACTTAGGGCCTTTACTTTTTTTAATTTTTATAAATTATTTGCCACATGTATTAAAATTTACTGAATCTCTGTTGTTTCCTGATGACCAGAAGCTATTCGCAGTAGTTAATTGTGCAGAAATACAAAATGCTATTCGCAAAATATATGAATGGAGTATTATAACTAAAGTTCCTCTAAATATCAATAAATGTTTAATAGTTTCGTTTACTAAAGCTAAAAATCCTATTTTATTTAACTATAAAATAAATGGAGTAGTGCTACGAAGAACGCATGTTGTTAAAGATCTTGGGTTAACCTATGATCATATTTTAAACTTCAATATCCATGTCAATAACATAGTCGCTAATGCACACAAAAAACTAGGCTTTATCTTTAGACAAGCATATAATTTTAAAAATCTTGCTACTTTGAAATTGCTGTATAGCCTTAGTCAGACCTGTTCTTGAATATGCGGTAGTAGTATGGCGACCGAGCTCTCTACATCTAAATAAACAACTAGAGAAAGTTCAAAACAAATGTTTACGATTTTTGTATTTCAAAAAAATATAATGCATATCCAGATTACCGTAGGTACAGTGGGATCGGCAAATCTTAGGAGGGAATTTGAAATACATAGTTTAGGAAATCGAAGAAATATGGCAATGGTACAACTAGGGAATAAATTGTGGAATAACAAAATTAATCAGCCCTATCTCCTTTCACTTATGACTTTAAAAGTCCCCATAAGACCGGGTAGGATACATGCTATGTTTCATATACCTACTGTACTTTTCTGTTACAATTTCCCTATCTTCGTAATACTTCGTTTACTAAATGAATTAATAGTGCTAGCAGATTTGGACTTGACAATGCCCTATAGATCATTTTCAAAACTTGTAAAACAATACTATGCCTTGGAATAACAAATATCAGTTATGCATTTATGAATTGTTCCTTAGTTTACCCGTTTGTTTGCATCGTAGTTCACTGTAACCTGAATTTTTCTTAAGTGTTTAATAATTACTTATTATGTTATTATACTTTTTTTAATCTTTCAATTAAATTAGTATATGTTACTCCATGTAATAAGGTACACAAACCTGTCTAGAGAATTTCAAAAAATAAAGAAATAATATGGATGCTTATTATAAATAGGAGTATTATATCTGGAATCCGCTGTAGGAGTTTTAGGGCTAGTTAGTTTTATAACATTTAAAGGGGCCTTTTGTGGCAACTATAAAGGGATTACCAATTTGTTTACCTTCATAAGTTATAGGAAAATTATTTACCTTTTTTGATTTTCCGGACAGCTCAGATATAACCTGCCAAGCGGCTTTATTAGGGTTATTGCATAATTTCTTTTAAATGGGGTTATTGTTGCTGAAGACGATATAGATCTATTAATTTTGAACCATATATTGGTACTCACCGCTAAAAATAATGATTAAAAATTACCTTTTTTTTCTTTTTTCCTTTTTTCTGTAGAGGGATACTCTTTAACATAAATAGAAACTGTAATTTATATAAAGTTTCCCAAAGATCACAATTTCTACAATTTTTTAGGAATTCAGTTTTTTAGTTACGGTTTTTGAGTTAACCAAGGAAATGGATTGCTCGAAAAATTTGATTATTGTCGTGGTTCTCTTCACAAGGTTTTCACACTTTGGTGGTCCAATGAAACACTTTTTATAAGTACCTATTGCTTTTACTGAAACACAATACACGATGAATACGATTACAGTACTTAACAGGTTACAAGTACTCGATGATGCCAAAGATCGTGTCAGTATCGTATTAGAATCGTGTTGATTTACATGATCCAGAAATTTTTTATAGTCTAAATGAAGGTTACTGCGAATATTAGAAGGGACACGTTTTAATATGAATTTTGCTCAAATATGCATTGTGAAGACAGATTTATTATTAATAACCATTAAAATCAATTTAGTTGATAAACAATAAGTTCTAAAATGTTTGCAGAACATGATAATTCTATTAAGTATGATTAAGCTGCTAAAAGGGTATGATCTAATTATTTATGTAGATGCAGATGTGCGTATTTAGCGAATTGTACAATCTTGCGAAATATTAGAGGATTTATATGCCATAATTGGTTAATAAATTAATAAGCTTATAAAATAATAAAATAAGTTAATTATTGCGAAGGTACCCAACATTATGTTAAACAAATTTAGTACTAGTGCTGTTTTATAATCCTAGGAGTTAGAACTTCGTAGCAATTATTAAGGATACATAGTCTTCTGTAAACTTCCTGTTCAGCAAATACCGATTTTTTCGTTTTTATTCGGATAAATACTCCTTAAGATAAGAAGAAACTGCAATTTACATAAAGTTAAAAAGTTAAGTTAGCAAAGTTGAACTAACAAGGTTAAAATAACAAAAAAATATTAAGTTAAGTTGGAAGTTTTCTAAAAACCAAAAATCCATCAGCATTTAATTTCCAGACGAAGTTCAAAATCGACTTATTTCCTTAATTTTCTAGTTAATACCGTGTTTACAGTACACAATCGAAAATTTTGAATTCTGAAAATATGAAATCACATTTAAAGAGTATAAAATCCCCAAAGTTTTTGAAGAGAAATTAATGCCATCTGTCTTTTCCAAAAACTTGTATTTTTAAAAGCGTATGAAAATAAGAATAAAATTTAACAACTGTGAAATCTCAAGATTTACCTTAACAATCGCAGGAAATAAAGTTACACAAAGATACTTTATTAGTTTATGAATCAGACCGTATATAATTCTCCGACAAAAGCAAAGCTTTGTAGTTGAAAATGAGTAATACGACTTTATTCCATTCCGTTTAGTCATATTTCAATTAAAATTTGTCAAAACTAGGGAGTGTTGAGTCACATCAATCATTTAGGAAAATCGTTCATAGTTATGAAACTCATTCATCAAAACAATTATCTGGGAAATAATATCGACGGGTTGTTATTTTTTTTTTGTTGCCGCCTCTTTTTTCGGACGAATTCGATTGTTATATAAAAGCCACAATTGCTGTTCGGTGAGATAAAAGTGCCCTGTAACAAATATAGCCTTGTGTACCACATAACTGCTGCACAAAAGCACAGAGATAGCGTTTTTTAATGCGTTTTATTTTAAAATAACCTTTTTATTTTTTTAGAATTATTAACCCTGACTCCTTTGTTCCGCTTGTTCATCACAGGTTTCAAATTTAAAATCGCCTTTTTTGCTTTTAGGCAAAACTTGACTTAAAAACTCAAACTTAAAGTACTGCTTATTTTCCGATAATTATTTTTCGACAAAAAACCCTTTTTAGCAACATTTCAAAACATTGCAAAAGTCTCGTATTTCCACGTGCGTCTTCATCTCTTCCACTTAGACATTCTACTAAAAGCAATAAAGAAGGTTTTTCCTCTTTTGTCTGTCGAGTTTGGTCCTTTTCGAGTTGAGAAAAGTCCGGCGGTTACGTATTTGGGGTTAATGCGATGATACAATCATATTCCTATGACAACAAAAATGCGTTTGAAATTTATGTCGTTTCCGTCGTCCTCATGGCAAACGCAATTTTCTCTACTAAGCCGCTGGAACGAGATGGGGACCTCTTATCTTCATCTAGTTTTGTTTTTCCTCTTATTGACTTAGGAAAACCGTCGCTGTGTCCAGTTCAGACTCGGGTTAATGAGCTAAGCCGGTAAAAAGGTCCCGTCGTAGTCCTATTTTTTTTATTGAAAAGTAGTAAATTGTTGTGTGCACTTTTGTATAATATATTGTTTGACCCAAAACCTTGTGGGTTATTGTTAAGACATATGAAAAACATTTTCTGAAGGAAAATCTTATGTAAAGTCAGAAAAATTAGAAAATTTAAGGACTGAAAACTTATTATACATAACGTTTACATGCTTTGCAAAATACAGAAATGCATGGAAAATGTCAATTCTGACAGTCTTCAAATGTTTAACGTGATTTTTCATTTTAAATTAATTTGAAAATATAACTTCCGCAGAGATATAAACTACTGACATAAAAGTTTACTAAAGAACCCTCATTATAAAGCTATTTATTAACATTTGAAATTAGATCATGTTTTTAAAATAAAATGTCAAAGATTTTATTGATAGAAGTTTTACAAACATTTTTTTAATTTTTAAACTGCTTCGAATTCCTTAGTTCATTAATATTAATATCCTCTTAAAATATTCACTGTTCTTTCTGAAAGCTTTTTCAAATGTTTTTATGCTTTTAAACGCAGATTAAATTTAGAAAAATCGGAAAATGCGAAGGAAACTTATTCCAATAAAGCAAATTTTCCTTTTTCATATGCAGAGTTGCCTGAAAAATGTTAGTAGGATAGTATTTTTCAATTTTTAAATCCCTAAATTTGGGGAATTTCTACAAGTTATTCAAAACTTTTGATTTTAGAAAGTTACTAATAATGCATTTTTTATTTATTTTAAAAATGTCTTAAGCTAACTAAAACCCAATTTATCAAAATATTTGGTGTTTTACTCATTTTAAAACCGTCTTTGGATAGTAAAGCAAGAATTTTAATTTGTGGAAGACTAGTTTTATACCCTTAAACATTAGAAAAATTAAGATTTTAATATATTCTTCTCATTTTTTTTGATATTATTATTTTATTCATTAAATTTTTAACAATTAATGTCTTTGGGGATATATCTTTAATGGATTTAAATACATTTTGAAAAATCTATTATTGTATTCTTTGAATCAACTTTGAACTCGTCGAAAAATAAACTGAATAAATTTATGTTATCGTATACGAGGATGTATTGATATCTAGTTAGCCTAGATCGCTTCCATGGATAAACAAAATATTGCGATACCATAGCAACGAACAGTAACTTATTAGAAGTGTCAGTGTAAAGTTTCACGTCAAAAAGTCAAACCAGTTTTGCGCATTAAAATTTCAAAAAAAGGATGTCGACCGAAAATGTGAAAATCGAAAAATTGGAGTATCGAGCCATCATCAAATACCTGTATTTGAAGGGGTTAAGAGGTAAGCAGATTTACGAAGATATGCTTAATACCCTTGGCGATCAATGTCCTTCGTATGCGACCGTAAAAAATTGGATTGCAAGCTTCAAAGGAGGTAAATTTTCCATTGAAGATGGAAAAGTTCTTGCTTCAGTTTTTTGGGATTTCCATGGAGTAATCATGATTGATTATCTGGATAAGGGTAGAACAATAACTGGGGATTACTATTCGACGTTACTGACCACTCTACGAGAAAAAATTAAGGAGAAAAGACGCGGAAAGTTGTCCAAAAGTGTTTTGTTTTTGCAGGACAATGCCTCTGCACACAAATCGCATGTTGCCATGCAAACAATTTGTGATTTGGGGTTCAAATTACTGGAACACCCCCCTTATTCACCAGATCTGGCTCCGTCCGACTATTATCTCTTTCCTCAACTGAAAAAAAGTTTAAAAGGTCGTAAATTTTCTTCCAACGAAGAGGTTATAGAAGCTGTGGAGGCTTGGTTTGCAGAGCAAGATAAAACTTTTTTTTTGAAAGGTCTAGAGGCATTGCAGGTTCGGTGTAATAAATGTATTAAATTAAGAGGAGAATATGTCGAATAATAAAATATTTTGACTTTCAAATTTTGTTTGCTTCTATAGTAGGCTAAGAATTTTTCAAAACGTCCTCGTACGATGTCGTGTTGAATCTCAGGGTAAGCATCAATAAAATGTGTGTGGAAATACGAAATATAATTAAAAAAATTATATTAACTAAAAATACGTATCTCCTGCAAAATTCAACGATACAATTAAAAGTCCAAAATTGAAATACACTACTTAATGAATTAAAAATACAAATAAAATATGGGTGGATTCTTGAGTGAAATTTCCGAAACTACACATGAATTGAAAACAAATACACAAAAACTTGAAAATCAGATTTCATTATTAAATTTAACAATTATTTTTAAAATAGTTACCAAAATTTATTAACTTCATAAACTTTTAAAGATTAAAGCTTAACAATAAACTTAACTTAAATCTCGCGGTGAACCCCCTCTTTCCAACTATTACGGTGCGGTGCGCACTGGATCTTCATATGGCAGCTGTTACTATTGACATTTGTTGGTAAAATGAATTTCACGTTCTTGAATATTTCCATACAAACTATCGATCTCACTGGTAAGTAGAATGTCTATGGTTTATAACTGTTATCACACAAAAATTACTTTTGAACACTTTACTGTTAATTATTTTTATATTTTCTTTCTTGTCACACGCTAACACGTTTCCTATTGAAGATAATCTCTCCTCTACAAGGGAAAATATCATCATGCGTAAAAAATACATCGCATTTCATAGAAATAGTTAGAACCCTTAACATAGACCAGGATGACTTAATGGCGAGCTTTGATGTGGTTAGTCTTTTCACTTAATGTGCCAGAAGACGATGCACCAACAATAATTCGCCAGAAATTAACAAAGTGCTTGGAATCATACAAATCAGCTGATTCCAAGTACTTTAGAATCGCGTCTGCTCGTATAACGGTGGCGACACCTGGTAACCGATTGCAAACTAATCATAAAACTGCCTGCCAAATTTTACATTAACTTGGCGGATCTGATTGTTATGTGATCAGGGGTATAACATTCACTCATCTACAAAGACTTATAGAGAATGTTAGTACCTAACATATTAATTGTCTGTACCTAATTAAACTTCATAACTTTTAACATTATCTCAATTGACTTTAAATGTTAAAATTTAACTATTTACAAAATTTTCTTAAATTTAAATTTAACTTATCAGAAAATGTTCCTTATTTTTCAATTAACACTTTATCTAAATGACCTTTAACTCAAAATTGCTTAAATCTAACTTAAAAACTACTTTTAAAACTTTATTTTGCAAATTGAATTTTTAAAAACTTATTTTACTGATTATTCACATAATATAGTCTTTTACCCTTCAAATTCTTGATAATTTTATAGCTCATAATATAAGCTTGATCAACTTTTAATAACAATTTTAAACCGGCCACATTTCTTTTATCAATCACAATTTCAATAAATAAAAATTTATAACCTAACTTTTAAACTACAAAAATTGAATTACTGTAAATACATAATTTTATAACATAGATGCAGCCGGAGGAGACATTGAAAATGATGAAGTAAATCTTATGAAATTTGGGATGCGATAAAATTTGTTACAAATTATTAAAAAGTTGCAAAGATAGAATTATATAGATTATAGAACCTCGACTTCCAATTCGAACTTTAAATATTATTGTACGTGTTTTGCAAGAAAGTCCCAGTCTAAACAATACACAGTCATAGGAAGGATCCGACGATAGTATGGGGAACTTTGTATGGGCGCCGCGCACAGTCTAAGTTATCGGGCAAAGTAGAGCGCCGAGCAGCTCCAAACGCCGCTCGATCACTCTCCAAAGCAGCAAATGCAACATTAAATTCTAAGGGAATTTAAGCCCCTATATATGCGAAACCAGAAACATTTTCAATGTTAATATGTCAACGGAATGTCATTTTGTATGTTAATTTGTGTCATGTGTGTTGAATAAGTGTCGTATAAATGTGAAAATGTGTCTAAATAACACAACACTATATTCAACAATTTAACTTCCCATAGGGATTTGAACCACCTCAAAGGAGTGAATTCCTAAAAATTCTATCCTACAAATAATACTTTGATTTATTAAGTTAGAATGTTTTGTTTAATTTGAAAAAAAATATACTACGTCTTGGCAGCAGGTCTGCAATTATTTACTTTCTTAAAAAATAAAGTTACCTCTTCAAAACGGAATTTTTCCAAAATGTGAGTTTACATTTCGATGTTTCGAATTCTTTTTGTTCTAATTAATATTTACATAAGTATATTCCTTGTCTGTGCTTTTCTTAATTAGAAGTTATATAATTTTTTCGCACCTTGATCTGTGCTGTGTCTTGACTTAGAAGATTTAAGATTAAAGTTTCAAAACTTAAGTGATCAACAAGGTATTCTTGAACTTTTTTATCTACAAATAAAAATATTTTCAGACTTCAATTCTGATATTTTTCTTCTCCTTGGAAACATCTTTCAAATTTTCTAAAACCGTTTAGAATTCCTCAGTTTAATACAAATAATTTTGTTAAGATAATTGTTGCTTTTTCTGAAAATATGCTGAAGAACAATTTTATCTGTTCTGAAATTCAGATTATTTTTTTCATTGTTTTGTATTGTATTGCTTACGTAAAAACCAGAAAAGTTAAAGAAATTGAACGTATTCCAATAAATGTAGTTCTCCTAATACTTTTAAATTTGAAAACTTCAGATATATTGGAAATTTCATAGTATTGTTCAATCGCCTTAAAATTCCTTTTCATCTTGAAAGCAAGCTTTCTTATTACTGGAACACGATTAAAAACCTTTGCTGAGATTTGAACTACTGACTTTTGGTTGGACGTGTCAATGTAGATCTATTCAGTTTTCTGGACACAGAATTTTGAAAAATTAATAAAATTCACTTTAAAAACCCTGCTTAAAAATTAAACATTGGAGTTTTTAAATTTGTCATTAAACCATGCTTTTGAAGTCAGATTTTAGAAATTTTGATGATATTTCCAAGCAATCCATTTTTATGTTTTTGATAGAAGCTTTTTCAGCCCATTATTTATTTTGGAGTTTAAAAGTTTTCTTTTATTAAAATTCCTTTAAAGAACTGACATATCAGGCTTTTATTTTAAATATTCGGTTATTCAGTTTCTGTTATTGAACTTTGAGCCATTTAGAAAGCTTCTAAATTTTATGTTTACACCTAATTCAGGTGTTGATGATTTAATTTGTTATCATTCATTAATTTGAAGACCTTTGAAATATGTATTTTTAACTTTGTCTTCAACTGCAGCTATTGAAGTTTCAGCTCTTCCCTTACTTGTCTGAAACAAATCTTCTAAATTTTTATTTGCTATGCTGAGAAACAAAACTAGAAATTTGAAATTAAAGGAATCCTAAGCTTAACTTACATTTTTTAATGAAACGTTTCTTGGATGTTTAAATGTTTAGGATCGCCATTTTAATTCCGTTATTCTAAAAGTGTTAAGTTTAACTTTGCTCCGTACGTATTCATATTTCCTTTAAATGCTACATTCTAAAGTGTATATGTGGTTTTAGGTAATTAGAAATTAAATTTTAACAGTTTTTGTCTGAATTTTAGAACAGTTAATTAATATACTGCAGCAGGTATTTAAGTCTCTTTTTAACAGTCCTAAAAATCCCCAGAATTAATTATAAAAGCTTTGTATTTTCCATAAAGTAACAAAAATATTAAAAGGATAAACATTTCAAAAATCTGTAAAGCGTTAAATTGCGCAGAATTAATTGTGGATAATAAAACATACTTAGCAGAGAACGTGTAGCTTTTGATTGCTGTAACATTCCTTTACAGTAAAAGGGCAACGTTTGAAAATAACGTTGTTAAACCATTTGTGAATAATTCATAGCGCACGTGGAATTGACTGAAAGTTCGTTTAATTCCTCTCATAAATACAAACCAGCTGCTTATTTGTACTTTCCGCGTGTTCGACTTGCTGTATTAATAATGACTTTTTTATTAATATTAGTATTACCTAAGTTGATTGATGAACGAAGTAACTGAAGAAATCTGAGCTTATTTTAAGAGCTGAACCAATTAAACACGCAAAAGCTGTTTAAATAAACCCGAATACTTTGCTTTTAAATGTATTAATATAAACATTTCTGAAGACGTAAGTGATAAAAGTAGAGTATTTATAGGTTAGCAGCGACCTGAAACATGTTGGATAAATAATCAAGGCTATTTTTAAGTTTTTTAATTAAGACATTGCGCTGAAAACGTGTGTGCTGAAACGGTAAACGACTAACGTACTTCGTTAAAATAGCTGTGTTTTTAAGCTTAAAATTTGAATCTTTGAGTTGTCAAAAAGTTTAGAAATATAAAAGGAATTCATGAAATGCCTACCAACCTATCTATATGAAAAGCTTTTATGAATTTTTCTTAAGGTTTATGAATATTTCTGGAAATTAGAAGTTTCATGTATTAAGAAAAGTTTAGCAAGAGAACACTATTTTAATAAAAATAACATTTTCATACTTTTGGGAATTATAACATTCTTAAAAAATGTCTGTGTTTAACTAGTCAAACTTGAAATGTCTTTCAATCAATCTAAGTGTTTAATGTGGAGCCTCTAAAGGAAAAAATTTACATTGTTAAAAATCAGTTTAAACCCTATGCAAAATTCCAGAAATTAGGATTATTCCAGTTTATATTCTCGTGATGCTCTTTGAAAATTAACACTTAATAGCCATAAAAACCCTTACGCTTAAGAATCTTGTTCGCAGTTTCAATATTTTCCTTGCTCTTAATAAAGGAAGAATCAACTTCGCGAAGTGTGCAAACAAATCTAAGCGATTATCTGGACTACGCAGTGTTCCTTTTATATCTGTTTTGTGTGCTTTATACAGTATTTTTTATCTGCTTTTGTGAAACACAACCCTCTTAAACGAAAGAAGATACTGATATTGTCTGCAAACTTCCATTTAATTTCAATTGTTATAGAGTTTTATAACGATGTTTTTTTTTTAAACCAAAGGCTTGAACTATTTTTGTGTTACACGCAGATTAGTTTTAGTGGCAACGGAAAATGTGAAATTTAATATGGCGCAATGTCAATTATTATTTTATTTAAAATCCGGATTTATATATTGAACGTTGTGGTGAAATACAGTGTACTTAATTAAACTGTAATCGGCTTAAAGATGAAAGCACTTTTTAACAGGAAATTTTGAGCTCTGCAATTAAAAAATGTTGTATATTTTTGTATTCGTATAAATATTGATAGACTCTTTTTAGACATTTCAATCAGTATGCTTTAAGTCAAAATGATGATGTGATTTAATTATCATAAAGAAATCTGAATACATTTTCGTTTTAATTCACTTGCAATAGCAGTTTATTTTTAAAACTCTTGAGCGTTAAAACGTTTATACCTTTAGTATGTTTGCATGTTATTTATCACTATTACCTAGCAAATCGATTGGTGATGTAAATTGAAAGTAAAAATTAACACCGATATTGTTAAAAATATAGTTATGTCATACTTTATTGTACTTTAGCGTGTTTTGCATGATTTGTCTTAGCGAGATTGTATATACTACATATTGGCTTGATTCTACTTAATGTACCGTTTTGGTCTTTATTACTGTTGTTTGTCGTCCCTCCTTCAGCATCCTTTCAAAAACCGAAATTCCTGTCTGTCAATTTGTACATCCTAAAAAACCATACATTTTCCTTTTTCATCATATATTTCATCTCCTCTGATGTTATACCAACATGTCCTGTAAGTTTCCTACTTTGATTTTAGTTTTTGTTTCTCAATATATTCCTACCCACTTGTGTTTTCATCAAATTGGCCCTCTTCTGTTGTCATTCCAGCCTCTGCCTCTGTTGCTTCCCTCTTATTCGAAAATATACAGTACCTAGTTCTTTCGAAATGCCCATTTTAAACTTGATGTTATGATTTAAATTCGCATGTAATGATGTTATTTTGCAAATGATCTTTTTATTTGTTTAAAAAGGTCTGCAATGCTATTTAGATTTTCCTTGATTAATTAATACTCTTTGATAATTCATTTTTGATCAGCAAGGACAATTTGAAATTATGTTAATGCTTAAATATTTAGGATCAGATCTACAGTCTCCTGAGAATTTTAACTTTTAACATTTTCTTTGGTAATTTTTGTTAATACAGTAGTTTTCATAGTAAATATCGTTTGAATTCGTTTATTTGTTGATTGGGTGAAATCCAGGAAAGATTGAAATATATGAAAATGTATTACGAATTTAAGTTTTAAACCTTTAAAAAAATTTCACTCGTTTCAGAAACAGTTCATGTTTATAATTATATAACTTCAGGTTTTACTAGTTTTGAAAATATCTTATGATCCTTTGCGTCTTCATTTTTATAACTGCAAGGTTTTTCAGAATTTCAGAAGCACATTTAAAATTGGAAACATGTTTAAGGATTTTGTGTTATAAATTGCAGACATTCCAGCAAGGATAAATGGCAGTAGCTGCATAAATATATAAAAAACGACATATATTCTGATCTAGTGCAGCTGAGATCAGATTTAGAAGTTGCTGCTATGCAAATACACCGACCTTATAATGTATTAATCTGCAATGTCTATATCCCGTCAAATTATCAATTAGAATACAACGAAGTTCAGCAGTTGGCATATGAATTACCTGCACCAATGTGGGATTCTATACTACAGGAAGAGTTATTGAACAACAGAAATATTACCATACTCAATAATGAAAAACCTATACACGTTAATAACAAAAACAATAGTTTCTCAGCAACAGTCTTAACATTAATGAATTCGAAGACTTCTACAGTAAGTGTCAGTATTAACAAAACGTCTTCCGGATTGGAACCGTGTCATTGTTGAGACAGAAGAATTCAACGTTTCGCCCGCTATTTTTAAGGAGCTTCTTCAGGAGGAAAAGAAGGCACTAAAAGAGTACGGTAACTCAACGTCTCAACCACCCCAGAGGCGAAACCCTTTAAGCAAGAGGAAGGAGGTAACAGTAACTCAACTTGTCAACCACGCCCGAGGCGAACCCTTCTGAAGAAAAACAGAAAAACTAGCGACTTTATAGCGGCCATAACCGGTCAAGCGTATCGGACGAAGCGCATTGGCCAGAAGTGTAGGAGGCGGAGCCCGTAATGAAGCCAGACTTCTATATGTCCGATAGGTAATAACCAACGTCACGATTCAAGTTGTTGGGGGTCTTGATGATTTCAATGGCCAGACGGATTTTCCTGTTGAAAAAATAAGGGGCATTGGCAATGATCGAAGATTTTTCAAACAATATCTTATGGCCAGTGTCGTGATGAAGTTCAGCAACATCTGAGTGTGAGAGAAGACCTGATTTCAAGCAACGTTTGTGTTCACAAATACGTGTGTGTACTGAGCGACCAGTTTCCGCAATCCGCAATGTATGTACACTGTACACTAACCGCATGAACAAAGGATGCTATAGACGCCTCTTGATGACAAGGGTTGAGGCTTATCTTTTACTGAAGAGAGTATCTGTGACACTTTTGGAGGGGGTTTGAAGATGGTTTTGATGTTATGTTTTTCGAGAATCCTGCCTATGCGATCAGCAACTTGGCGAATGTAGGGCAAGAAGGCTGTAAGCCTAGGGTGTACAGGTATTCTGAGGACTTCCATGGTGTGAAGAGTATAATTGTTTTTCGATGACCTAACATCCCCTTCGTTATACTCATTCTTGACGAGATTGTCATGGGTATGGGCTAACTCGACTTGCAGACTGTCGGGTTGAGAAACTGTGATAGCACGATGAACGAGGGAATTGACTACGGATAGCTTTTGTGTCGAATGATGAAGTGAATTGGTGTGAAGATACCTATCTGTATGTGTATGGGTTTACGATAAACTGAGCGTGCAAGATGACCACCCGCTTTGCGGGTTACCAGGACGTCGAGAAAGGGGAGAGAACCGTTCGATTCTATTTCCATGGTGAACTTGATATCAGTGTGTTGATTGTTGAGATGTTCTAGGAAAGAAGCAAGGCCAGATAATAAGAGTGTTATCTACGTAACGGAACCAGACCTTGGATTTTAAATTAAAGGATTGCAGGGCTATTGCGATCATTTTCAAATCATAATAACTTTAGAAAAAATAAATACTGAACGTGTTACAAACGATCCTAAGTGGAAAAAAGATGAAGCTAATTGGAAGCAATTTACTGAACATGAAAATTACAATTATTCCACTCTCTATCTTTACGGCGCGGCGGCGTAAATGCAATGACAAGAATTAATTATAAACAGAGCGGGACACTTTATACCACGCGCACAAAATAGTGAAACAAATTACAAGCGTCCATGGTGGAAAGATACATGTAAAAATACCGTCAAAAATAAAAAATGCTTTCAAGGATTGTATAAAGAATAAAGCAATTAACAATCTTGTTGGTTATAAAAGGAAAAATGCGATAGCCAAAAGAGTAGTTAAAAAAAGGACGAAAAAAGCACGGGAACAATTCAGCTATAATACAGCAAGTAAAGAAATGTGGTAGAAAGTAAAGTAAATAACGGAAGTACCGTTAAACTTCAATATAACGGGTAGAAATGGTAATAGATTCGTACCAACTATAATTGAAATAGCGAATACATTAACAAAGCGTTGTGAAGACATCCTCAGTTCAACAAATTATAGTGAAGGCTTTCTACGTTTCAAAATGAAAATTGAACCGAAAATTGTGAATATCCCAAATGACGAAACAAGTTTTACAATGTACAATCCTACAATCACTATGGAGGAATTTAACAATGCGTTATCGTACTGCATTACGAAATGATAAAACATTTACCGCCACGGATTAAACAACAAATTCTCCGACTGTATAATCTTGTATAGCTTAATCATAAGCATAAAATAATAACCACCTTACTAACCTGGGGCCTTAAAGGAAATATCATAAAAAATTTCACATACAAGAAAGTAGAATCCCTCAAGGATCCATTATTAGTGGAACCTTATTTCTAATACCAATAAATGATATAATTATTAGGAAAAGTTGTTTACCCATATTAAGCTTTCCTGTGTGGTGTGTGCAGATGACGGTGTAACAAAGATCTGAACATTTTAGCACAATATCTGCAATTAACCCTAAATAATTTGATGGAACGAAGTAGAACAAGGTATTTAAAATCCTCTTCTGCTAAAGCAAAATGTATAAATTTCACTGAAACGCGTGAACACCAATCCTATATTAATAATGAATGATCTAACAATATGTTAATGGAATATAATATCTATGAATAATACTAATGTTATAGATGCCATACATTAGGTTTTTTACGCCTATACTGTATTCAAGTTAAAGATGGAGTGGATGTAAACAAATACATTCGCTGTTCACGTGATTGAAAGAAGCAGGGTAGTATTAAGGAAATTCGTAAAGATTTGCATACAAACCAGTATAGCAAAAAAATATTTAAAAAATCAAATTTGAAATGATGTTAATAATTAGACATTTGGTAAGGAATAACATTTTATAAAGAACATTTTATTCGATGATAAAGTTAGGTACAATAAATAAAAAATAAAATGAAAATAAAATAATTTTAAGCCGGACATGGACGGATATCAATTCCCGGGTGCAGTGGTGAGGGTTCAGCCAATCGTATTAGCCAAAATGCAGCACACGTGCTGATCACGCGTTGATCACGCGCCTATCATTGTTTACATCCACTTCATCTTTAACTTGAATGAAGTATAAGTAAAAATTGGCTACTCATATCAGCGATCCTGATATTTAATAGAGCTTGTTATGAAGATAAATATAAAGATATTTTGTAAGAGAGAAAATCAGAATCGATAGCAATTAGAATGGAAGCTAGTTAAAACCAACAAATTGTGAGACATTAAAGATAGCCCAGAAAGATAGATTTCTATAGAAAAAATAACAAGAAAACAAAAAATTGTTATCTCGTCCCCTACGGCTGCCTTCTTAGCAAAGAACCTCCAATTATATGTGAAGTTTGTAACGACCCGGATACAGGTGAATATATAGGTACTAACTCAATGCAAGAAATACGAAGTAGCAGGAACATCATATAACATTAGTATGTATGTAATCGTTAACCTCTTATACCTTTCGGTGTTGAGGCTGGTGCGTTAGCGTATGTGGTCTTACGCGTGAAATGCACAATCCGGCCCGCATGCGAGTCACGTGATTGGTGCGCCGTTTTTTGCCTGCATACAGCACCATGTGTATAGTGTATGTGTGTGTACGTATAGAACCTTGTTACTCTACCTCGTAGGTCTGTATTCGGAGGAGAGCGTCGTTAATTAGGTGCCCAACGACGAATGGTCACCAGAGCTCGATACCGATCTCCGGGAAAACTTGCACCCAGCGAGATTCGAACCGGGGACTAGCGTAACGCTAGCCTGACGCTCTTACCACTGCGCCACCCTGGCCCTTATATAACATTAGTAATAACATAAAAATACTATTAAATGATTTAATGAAAATTTCACAAAACTTTACAACTGCTTTGTTTAAACAAATGCTATATTCCTAATATCCTAATGATATATAAACTAATGTGTGTGAATATGTATGTACTAAAAAACCATTGCTATTATTTATAGCACTATTTTATTTCCTTCAATTGAAAAAAATACTTGTTGGTTGTGATACTGAATGTCAGTTTTAAAAAAATGCAATTTTCCAGAATCTATAATTTTAAAATTCCGAACTAAAATGACGCGTGTTTGTTTTTGAAAACCTTTAAATTTGTTTATACTTGAAATCATTAAAAAGTTTTTAAAGCTTTAGTCTTAATATCGTAAACAATTTGGAATATTCTTAAAATTCTTAAAATGTCCTTTGAAATCTTCAAGATAATCATTTTGACGCTAAACGAATTCAATATTGATATTGCCATTGTATTTTGACTTTTATGTAAAGAAGGACTCATTGTGATTTTGTTCTTTAAAAATTTTGAAATTTAAGTAAAATATTTAAATTTCAGTTGTAAATATTTTGAATGAGATGTTTCATTAATTAGTAAATAAAAGAAGTCATCATAAGCATTACATCGAAATTCCAAATCAACCTAAACAGTCCAAAACGGAAACTGAAACATACACAATTTGTTTACGAAACAAACATAACACGAATCTGTTATTTCCCACAACGATGTCCTCGTAACCATGAAAACTGACGTATACAATCACAAAAGCGTTATGTTTATCAATTCTGTCTGCAATAGCAGTAGGTGAATCAGCAGCACATTATAACTGCAGTTAACGGTAATGACAGGGGACAGCAAAAGCTTCTAATTTAACACCCTTCAAATTTGGAATAAAATTTGTATTGGCAACCCTTGAATTTTATAAGTTTGCCTGAGTTTAATTTAACGTCAGCCTGTTCTTAGCAATTTATATTTTTATTATAGAAGGGACAGAATGCATTTACCAATGAAGTTTGATACAATCAGGTTTTTACTTGCCCTATAATGAAGTGATTTTTTTAAACAGTTACGAAATAAGTTCTTTCTGAGAGAAGCAAGTGGAATTGATTATCACAATCCTCTTTGGTAGAAATTTGCTTAAAATATAGAAGTTAAAGAGTCTTATTTGTAATGTTTGTTTATTTTGAGACACAATATTTTATTAAGCTGATTTATATTTTCAACTGTTCGCTGAAAGCTTTAATTTTGTTATAAAACTTTCTAAGTATTTTTTCTGTATTTATTATTCGTAATTTTTACAGCAGCCAGGCAGTTAACTCGATATGTATCCGATGAAAACTTTCAATTAACTGCATAAATAACTAACTTCTCACAATTGCGAAGTATGCATTCAGCCCTTCATTATTTTTCAGTTTCGAACCTTAACTCTAATTCTAACAAACACACGATTATCATAAGTTAAAGCTTCAAAATCCCGATAATTTCCTAAAGGTGCAAATACTTCCCATAAAACCGTCCAATAAGATAATAGAAAGATCCAAGAAAGTCCTACTATCTGAGCAACGTCTCGCTTGCTTTCGATTACATATACATGGAGACGAAATATTTCACTTGGATTTAACGAAGTTAGCAGACAGTTTTCAGTTTTCTTTTCAAGTCGTAAAACTGAAAGAAGTCTCAATCTTTGGTTTACTTTAAAATTTAATGATATTGCTCCTGTCCACTACGATTATACTTTTAAATTGCACTACCGAACGGTTGTCAAGCTTAGAATTAAATTTTAAGAAAAATCGTGCCAAAGTTTCAGGTTTGAAAGCTTTGAATGAATTTGGATGGATTACTATATTATCTTTAAAATTTTAAGTAAACAAATTAATAGAGGACACTGAAAGAAATTATTATTATTATTAAAACCAAATAATACACATTTATTTTGGTTTTGAGGATTCAGCAGAGTTCCAAATAAAAGCACGCTGAATTACCTGTAAAAACACAAAATGTATAAATTGGTGTTTATATTTAAATATTTCCGATGAAATTTTACATTTTGCATTTTTTAATCTTTTATGTTCAGCTCTCTCTCTCTCTCTTCCGGAGGTTCAGGAGTTAATAAAATAAATCTAAAATAACTAAAATAACACGGTATTTTAGATTTACATTTTTGAAATTTGAGAAAGGATTGTCTTGCAAAGTTTGCTATATTTTTGAAGCATTACAAAATATTCATTTTTCAGGTAATTTCATTTTTGCATAATTTTAATAATCTTTAAAATTTTTTGTAAATTTTAACAATAAGGATCTTATTCTTTAATCTTAAAGTATTCGGGTGATATTGCTGGAGCGGCCGAGTGGTTACGGCATTCGATGCTCGGCATGTGGCCTGCCGAGTCACTGAAAATAATTGGGAACCGAAACACAGTGGTTAAGTAGAGAAGGAAGGCGTGGTGCTTACCACACCACCCCGTACGTATAACGCGCGAAACAACCTTTATTTTTATTTGGGTGATTTTTGCCTCCTGTTTTTCTGACAATTTTTTAGTCGTCGAATTGAGATTCAGAAGTGAAATTTACTAAGCTATTCTAAAATTCCGTGCTGCTACTAATTTCAAAACATTTGAGAAAGTATTGTTACTTTCTTGGAAAAAATAAATTATTTTTTCGACTAGCATTTCCTAAAGGAGGCTATTATTTGACACTTTCCATACGTTAAAAGCACGTTGTTATTGCATACTATGCAAAACATTTTTTTTGCACACATCTGTCACTTTTTTACACGCTTCTGTCAAAAGTGTTCAATTTAATAGTTATTTATGTACCAAGAGTCGTAGGTGCAGTTTTTTGGGCGAGAATGCAATTTGCAACGCCAAGGCCCGAAGGGCCGAGGTGTTGCAAGCATTCGAGACCAAAAATTGCACTGTACGACTCGAGGTGCATATGAGATTTTTCGTCAAACCTTATATATCATTTTAAAATAAATTAAATTAAGTATTTTTCATTTATTATGAATAGCTGTCATACCAATAATTAATAAAGGTTGCTGTGATTTAGATTAGGTATCCTTGACAACAAAAGAAAATAAAACATATTTATTTCAAAAAAATTTCAAACGCGCGTGTCAGTTGAATTTGTGCACAATTTGTGATTCTAAAAACATGTCTCAAGAAATAGAAGAGGCTGCAAATGCAGCATCCCACAATTTATTACCGGTTAAGTCGCAACAACGGTATATGGAAACATATAACATTTTCAAAAATTGGTGCCATGAGAAGAAATCAGATGTGATTACAGAAAAAGTGCTGCTAGCGCATTTCTTAAATAGATCTACAAAATTAAAATCTCCAAGCAGTTTATGGAGCGAATACTCAATGTTAAAAAGTACCATTTTTATCGATGACAATGAAGATATTCCCAAATATCCAAAACTAAAAGCGTTTTTAAAGCGTAAAAATGATGGATATAAACCCAAAAAGAGTAGTATATTTAGTCGAGACGATATGAACAAATTCCTTATTGAAGCGCCTGACATTACACATTTGTTAATGAAGGTACAGTAACAGATTATTTCATTTAACTCAGTTATTAAGTTATTTATCTGTTCTAGGTCGTTATGATAATGGGAATTTCTGGGGCCTGTAGAAAAGACGAATTATGTAAGATGACAACTGATAATGTTGAAGATAAAAATTCTGTAATAATAGTAACAATATCAGATACTAAAAATGGAGTGCAACGTACTGTTACGATCATTAACAGAGAAGAACAGCGCATAAATTTTGTTGATTTAATTAGGAAATATATAAGTTGCAGGCCAAGAAATAGTGAAAATCGGCGATTTTTTCTGAAATATTGTTCAGGAAAATGTGTGAATCAACCAGTAGGTAAAAACACATTTGCAAAAATTCCTGCTCTAATAGCAGAATTTTTAAAACTGAAAAATCCTGAAACTTATACTGGGCACTCGTTTAGAAGAACGTCAGCAACTTTTTTGGCTGATACGGGAATTGACGTTCTTGGTTTAAAGAGGCACGGAGGATGGAAATCCACAACAGTGGCAGAAAGTTATGTTGCAGATTCAATGACAAATAAATTAGAAATTGCCAGTAGAATTTTATATAATCAGAATAAGTATGAAGAATCTGCATCCACATCTTCAACTTCAGTCATGCAATTCAATAATGAAGACGAAATGAAAGATAGCCGCGTAATTGTTCCTAGCGCCAAAGAAAATCAAGAACATATACAAATTGAAAATGTTGATATTACCGAAAATATAAACTTAGATTCAAAAAAGGAACTTAATTCTCTTGTTCAAGTTTTTAACTGTTCTAATTGTTCATTTACATTTAATATAAATAAGTTGTAATTAATGTAACGTAGATAAAATGTTTGTAAATAAAGGTGTTTTGTAGACAATTTACTTTTTTGCCCTAGGAACTTAATGAAGAATATTACAACCCGCTGCCCATGGTAACCAGTAGTTGAATGTAAACTGTCACTTACCGTCAACAAAACAATGACACAATGACATATTTTCGCAGTAGGTTTGACGAAAAACAATGAAAGCGTATTGTACCTAACATGATTTTTAGTGAGATTTCAATTTGAAATGACGTTGACGTTTTTGTAATCTATTTTAGCACAAATATGTAGTAGTCGAAAAAATTATGTATAAAACTCGTATCTAAAGCTTCTGTTCTGCACTTGATTTAAAGAATTCGCCTTCGGCTCATTATTTAAACTTTCTCACGCGGGCAAAAAAGTGGCACTTTAGCTACTCGTTGCATAAATAACTATTTTAGTTACTGAAACTGTTTTCAAAGGCTTTATCGTCGTTGTTAATATAAAGTTATTTACAGCTTTCATATTTTGAAAAATTTGAAATATTTGATTGGTACAATTTTGTTTCTTGTTTAAGTTATCTTGTTTGAGTATCTTTCAAGGTTTTTTTATAAACTTTTGGAGGCTTTTTAGAAATTATAAAAACTCAAAACTGTCAGGTTTGGAAAGTTTAAAAAAGTTTAAAAATCTTTACCTTTATTTTTTTTAATATGATAATCTTTTGTGGTTTGGGCTTGCTTTCTGTTTGTCTATCTACCTTTTTGATAATTTTTTAGTGGTTGATTATCGGGACGTTCGAAAATAAAATTGACTGAAATGTTTTGTTTGTTTATTAAAATCGTCTACAGCTTTCATATTTGGGCATTTTTAATTTTTTAACGAACTTTAAAAGTTTATCAATTTCTTAGATTTTCAGAAATTACGGAAACTCAAATTGTTATGATTTCGATCATTAAGAAAACCAGGATTTTTCTCTGACGATCCTTTACATTAAGATGATTTTTGTCACCTGCCTGTTTAACGGTCTGTTTATCTGTTTGGCAGTTTTTAGGATCCGATTTTCGGAAGCTTTAGACATGAAATTAAAAAATAAGGTTTTGAAATTCTATTTTCAGAAATTTGGGAAGAGACCGTTACTGGGTTACTTGGGTAACAAAAATATTTTTCAGTTTTCACTTGCTAGTTTTGTTTATCTAAAACTTGTTTTGAAAATTCTGAAGTTTTCGCCACCATTTTGAAGAATTATGAAGTATTTAAATTTTACACAATTTATTTTTTGTTTAATTTCAGGTTTTTAAAAATCCCTTTTGCCTCCTTGAACAACTGAAACCTTTTATTTTTCAGGTTTTCTGTTATTTACTGTATTCCAAGCGGTTGTATTTTATATCCGATTTAGTATTTTAATATTTCTCTTCGAATAATGTTAAATAAGAAGCCGAGTTGGATTATCCTGTAATCTTCAAGCAAAGGACGTAAATTAAAATTTCAGTAGATTGTCTTTTCCATTTAAGCAAATTTAGAGCTTCTAATTAATTTTAGCAAGGATTCCAAAAAGTTTTGTGCACATTTTTAATTGGATAAAAATGAAAGAAAAACTTTTATGTGTCAGAAGGATTGACATAAAGAAATTAAGAAATTAAGGCTTAGGGCTCCGTTAAAGTCTGCGATTTCAACTGTTTGGCAAGACATTATAACTGCCTTGTTTTCGATGCTACAAACGATTGTTCTGATTTTATCATTAAAAAAGTTTAACTGCAGTTTTAATAAGTGTCACTTATTAGCAATAAAAAGTTTCAGTTACATAATTTTCCAATTATGTAGACGAAATGTTCTTGTAATTACATTAAAAGTTTCCTACTGTAATATTTTAATTAAAAAATTTAGCTTTCACTCATAAAATAAATTTCTGAAATTATGTCAGACTTGAATTTTAAAAGGCTTAAATGTTATCATCAAATATCTTGACTAGGTAGAAATAGTCTAAGAAGAAATACAATAATAATCGTGTAAAAGTGCTTGTTCGAATTGAGAATAACAATCAGTGGTAGTTTTATGTAACTTTTTCGAGGGTTGGTTAGAGAGAAAGTAGACTTTTCTGTGGCACACGAGGGATTAGGGCAATCGATTTTTCCTCATTTTAATGATGTCCATGGCTGCGTCATGCAATGATTTGAGTATGTCGGGGCAAGGGGAGAATGCGCACTCCCTATCCCAATCCTTCTGGTGGGGATTCCTTCCGGGTCGCGCACCTTACAGCGTGCGCCACTGACTTCAGTCCAACGCGATACATGCGGATGTTAGTGTTGGTGCTTTTCGAGTTTTTCCGATACTGACGTTCGTTGTTTTAATATTTAGTGTGAAAATCGACAACATGTGTGTGCTATACGGACTTGTTGCTGTTGGTTTCCTGATTATCCAAGGGACTAGGGGCACGATCCTGGAAAAAATGGAAACCGATCCCGATCTCTCACAGGTCTGATCAAGAAAAAATTTTTTTAGCTGTTTGTTTTCGGTTGTCAAGGTTACGCTGTAAAAATAATTTTTTGCGGTTGCATGTCGAGCAATCTTCTAGATGGCCATGAATAATTAATGTGATCAATACGTTTGAAGGGTCCTAAGAGGTCCTCGTGCGCCTACTTTTAACATCTTTCGGTGTCGTCTTTTCTCTTATCGCGTATAATTAAAATGTTCGTCTAGTCGGTGCTCGGTCGTTTGATTAATAACCCGGGTTCCCGCCGTTATTTTGCGACTTGTCCTTGTTATAATTCTTTTTCGAGAGTTGCGTGTATCGAGTTCAAGCCCTACAATAAATGATGAATGAGTCACAAAGTCAGGTTCCTCTGGGAGGTCACTAACACCTGCTACCGGCCATATAATATATATTGATGGCCGCTAAATTAAGGACTCATTTATCTTCAAGATAGGAAAACAAATTTTTCCCTATTCCGGCAAGGGCAATTTAGGAACACATTTTCAAAATCGAAATTTCAAACTTTTAATTCCCTAATTTATGTTTATCCGTTTGAAAGCGCACCTGTAAATGAGAGATAAGGATATACAAATATTGCGGAGACAAGGATAACCATCCTTGATTCAAGGTTTTTTCGTGTGTGGGTTAGATATGATTTGTTAAATAAGTTTCTAATCTTTAATTCTACTCTATCTCTGGTTATAATTTGCAGTTCAAATACAAATTTTGCCCAAAAATTAAGCCCTTAGATTACAGAAACTCATTGAGTTGTGGTAGTTAATAAGCGACATAAAAGCACTTGAAAACGATCTTTTAATTAAGCGTAGCAGTTCGATGAGCTTTTGTTTACATTAATCTTTGATTAAGTAATACCCATGGTACCTTTTGTTAGCAAAGTCTGTTTTAATTCGCTTTTTATCCCTTCCTATCTTACTATTTAATATATTTAAACATTGTGAATTGTTTAATGTATGAGTTTCTTTATAGGCCGTTCAGAACACCGCAATATTTTAGGCTTTTTAGATCTAAGCAGTGCCATTCGCAAGGAACTGGTTTTTACGAAAAAAAAAATTATAGCAACAGCAAGGAAATTTCTAATTTGGTTATTTTTTTATTTACTGAGCGAAATTTCTGCTTTAAAATTTTAAGGAACCTGTAAACAACAAAAAAAATTTCAAAATTTCCATTCTTGTGGTATTTTTGTTTAACTTCGAACAGTTTAAATAATGTTGAAATTTCATATACATAAATATGTAGTTTGAAAACGTTTCAGAAATAACAGATTTACTTTTTGCATAATTCCTGTTTCATAATAAAATCAAAGACTTGATAGTTTTACTGCTTTAATAACTGTTGTGTGAAAAATAAGATTTTCCGCAATCAAATTTTTGGTTTTTTTAAAAAGAATGGCAAGTTTTTGAACAATCAAGGAAGTTATTTAATTTTTATTAGAAAATAAAGTTTTTTTCGTAAAACATATTTTAAATTTGTGGGTTTAAAGTTATGGTTTTAATTTGCATATATGTAATCTGTATACTTTCTGCAAAGCTTTTATTTGTAGCCTCAAATGTTGAATATTATGATTCATTATTAATACTAAATTTATAGGATTTACATAGATTAAATTCAAGCAATTCGAAATTCAGTAAATGTTTTGAAATTGGTAATGTCTGACGATCTTTTAAGTGATTTTCCATTTTCTATCTTTCAGTAAACGGTTTCCGATTTTTGTGAACTATGAGTTCAGTTTGAAGCTTTGAGAATTTTTAATAAATTCCTGTTAAAATTTCAGAAATGTCGGAAGGACATTTAATTTTTTTTTTATTATTCAGATTTCACCTTTCAGTTCGATTTAAACTATATATATACTTGGATTTTAATTAAATTATGTGCAAACAGTCCTCAAAACAGGCGGTACTCGTCTTTATTTAAATACAAAAATATTTTTAGGATTACAAAAAACTTGATATTTGTTGTTTAAAATAAATCTGTTTCGTAATAAACATCAAAAATAAATTGGTGGCTTTAGCGCCTCAATATCAGTTATTACTTATAACGGTGGAAAAGGGGACACTTTAGGTTTATCTATTTGTTTCTACCTTTTCAAATTTCGGAAATTCTTAACATTTTTAATTTCGTCCGTAATTAATTTTTGATATACAGAAATATTTAAAACCCTTTTCTGTTTTTAAATTATGAAAATAAGAATGATCAGTTTTAGAATTTTTTGGCTATTTAAAAAAAGTTTAAAGAGTAAAAAGTCTGATTAATTTATTAAATTTTGTATACGCTTACGAATTATTGATTTTGTCTTTTCAGTTTTGGATTTTTCAATGAATGGCTTAAGTACTAAAATTTCAGGTACTTATAAAATTTCAAAAAGCTTCAAAAGTTTTTAAAAATTCCATGTCAAGTTCAGAACGATCGTTGTGAAATATGTTACTCCCGAAATTCAGAAGCCTTATTTTCAGCTGATGCTTTTCAAGACATTCAGAAATAGAATTTAAGCTTTCCAGATTTTGTATTGAGAAAATTATAGTATCCATTAATAGAATGTCAAAAAATATTTGACGGTTTTAAGATCTCAACATTAGTTTGCAAAAGTAGAATACTGACAGTTGGGCGGCCATTTTGTTTTTAATTAGGTCAATCAATTTAATCGATTGCGCAATCAAGGTCGAATTAATGGGATTAGCGGTTTAATTCGCGGAATTTTAGGTCGATTTAATTGGATTAACGGTTTAATTAGATCATTTCGCGGAATTTTAGGTCGATTTAATGGGATTAGCGGTTTAATTAGATCAATTCGCGGTTTTAATTAGGTCAATTAAAAGTTCGATTAAAATCTCGATTAAAATCGGCGGTTTAATTAGGTCGATTAAAAGTTCGATTAAAATCTCGATTAAAAACGGCGGCCATCTTGGATTTAATCAAATTAATCAATCAAATTTAATTAGATCGAATAAAAGTTGGATTAAAAGCGGCGGCCATCTTGGAATTAAATCAAGACTAGACCAATCAGGTTAGCGGTTATCAATCTATCTCACTCTCACACTGTACAAATGGGGTGGGGTCCCGGAACCGGCGGGGCTGCGTCTGAGAGCAATAAAGGTCATATTGAATTAATCTTTAATCAAAGTTATCAATTTAACCAGGTGTACGGCGGATTCGGTATCAATCCGCGGATTAAATAAATATGCATAATGCATCACGAAAAAGCACGGTTTAATTAGATCAATCAGCGGTTTATCCCAAAAACTAAAAAAAGAAACGCAGGTATTGACTTGTCTGTTTACACCTGTCAATCAAAGCTTAAAATTTCGTAAATGACGTCAGGGATTATTGCGAACAATAGGTACCTTTCATCGTCCTACGAAATGTTTTTAATTCAGGCTGAAAAGTTTAAAAGGATATATCACTTGTAAACACAAAAGAAATACAGCTATAAAATTATTCATTTTATTTGCAAAATCGCGCTCACTCCAAAAAGGCAGAGGATTGACAATTTATGAGATTAAATATTAATCAGAATATAATTAAAATGTTGATTAATATGATAACAATGCTTTTTTAAGTAATAAACGTGTCTTCATAATTAAATAAAAATAAGTCATAAGTGTGGCAGAGTTCCATATCCAGTAGGAAGTGTAATGTGGTCCACCTGGAACCGCATCATATCTCGTGCAAAGAAATTTTCGTTACTTTGAAGTTTGAGCGCCGACATCCCGATTCGATCCGAAGGCATGGCGACGGTTTTAACATATTGAATGTTACTGCATTCTGTAAAGCAAAGGTAATTTTTTAACATATACATATAATTAAGAAGAAACATATTTTTAAGAACTTTACGATATTTCCTATAAATTAAATACAGTTAGTCATCAGCATTTTGGTAACGTGTTTATTATCAATAGTTTTTTCCCACGCTAAAATGATAAAACAGAATTTCGAATAAAAGAACGCTTAGGGAAATTCGATTTTTAAAATAAAAATTTAAAACATGATTTTAGATAATTTTTTGAATAAAAGTATACGGTATTCCGTCAGGGCTTAATATCAATTGTTTCTTTCATTTTTCTTTGTGGAGATTAATATCAAGAATCTGCCGTTATTAAAAATATTAGAAGTATGAGAAGGGGAATTAAATAGACTAAATCGAGATTAGCGATAAAATCTACGGCACTTCTCGTATATTCGCTATTATTTTCGGTTTATTCCTGGTAAACCTTCAATTTATAATATTTGTTATTATAAAAAATATAAATTAATTTCTGAATATAAAATTGAAGATATGGACCAAATCTAAGTTATTATTATTTCTTTCACTTATTTAATATTTAATTATGTATTTTCATTTTTAGATATATTTTATTCCCACTGACGAAGAACTTTAACGTTCGAAACGTTTGAAAAATATAAAATTTTTTCAAAAGAAATAAAACCTTTTTTTATTTCTGAATAATTGGACTACAATGATCTCTTCCACTTTTGTATAAATTAATTTCATTATAAACTTACTCTTTTTAATGTAGATTCCCCTAAAGTAATTGGAAGATGTAGCCCTCGCTCTACGAGATATGTTCATATAAAGTACGAACTTCAGGTCTATCGTTGGTAACGTCTTCTAATAACATCTTAAGACAAATTGTGTAATCAGCCTTAAGAATATCTACTAGCGTTAAGAAACCCATATTTGAACAAATTTAGTATGCCAGAAATTGATAGATTCGTAAAGTCCACCTTGAATGTTTTAACACTAAAACCACTAAAACGTATGCCAAGCGAAGGCAACACAGGGACGTTTTCTGACTAGTTAGTTCGACATCCTAACTATATACGTACGGGTATTTTGTTAAGAATGAGTCAAACCCATTGTCATTACTATTATCTTTCCCATTGTCTTGTTTCAGTAAGTTTCAACTTGTAGCTTTCCTGTATTTTACGAAAAATGCAATAAACATCTGCAAACCTCAGCTAAAACCTTTCACAGGGCTCAAGTTTGACCTTCACAATTGAAATTTAAGTACAGCTTATTTCATAAAATTTAAAACAAAAAGACATTATTAACTTTTAGCATTAAAAATAAAACTGTTTTTCTAAAAATCTTGGGCACAAGAGAAAGCATACATTTAAAAATTTAAATCTGTTATTGTCGACGTAAAAATATTTATAAAACAAAACTGTGGGTACGTTATTTAATAAATTTTGAATAACAGAACGTTTTGCAAATTTAATTTTAAATTAATCGTGCTGTTAAACCCGACTATCATTTTCTGTTGGTAATGTTTGTCTCAAAAAATATCATTTGTAAACACAAAATAATTAATTAATGATTTTCTTACACGTAAATTAATTTGCCTTTTAAGGAATTCAGATATTCAAGAAAAATAACTGCCTAACATATTTAGCTTTTAAAAATTCCACGTTATTGTAAAGAGTCCGTTTAAAAATTCAACGTTGTGAAGACAGAAAAACATATTCGACGCAATACTAATTTGGAAGTGTTATTCTTTTAATAACTATGAAAAATATTATCTGTAAACGCAAAAGAAATACATCTATAAAATTATTCATTTATCGACAAAATAATAAATAAATTAGTACTTTTACTGACATGGAGGTATCGCTAATTATTATAACATCGGACTGCAGCGTACACAAATCAATTTACTCAAAGGATCCCCGTCACTTTCACTAAGAAAACTCTGAATAC
The DNA here is from genome assembly GCA_963082815.1 of Melanotus villosus. Classification (NCBI taxonomy): domain Eukaryota; kingdom Metazoa; phylum Arthropoda; class Insecta; order Coleoptera; family Elateridae; genus Melanotus; species Melanotus villosus. The sequence continues at coordinate 56,281,236 of OY720418.1, read as the reverse complement.
TATAGCTACTTGGAGGTTCGAACACACATTCTTAGTCATTATTATAATATATCTCTCGTACAATAGGGGTATTCATATTTTTTAACGAAACCGAATAAAAAAAATTGTTGCAGATACAGGTTACAGCTAAAATGAAGAGGTGAACTTTACCAGCCAGGTATAATATGTACACTTCAAATACGTCAGCTTTCTTTTGAAAACTAGCCTTTCACATTGGTTAATAACAATGTCAATTTTTTAAACAGCTCAAATAACAAAGTTTTATACGAAAATGACGGATGGTTTGTGTTTCACATACCAGCCGGGAATTACGTGAATATTGAAGATGTTATTACGTGGACGCCACAGACGACGAAAACAGTGGACTAGCTAAAAGCCGATCGTTCACGAGTAAGAGTAAACAAGTTGAATTAATGGGTCATGTTCATGCAGATTTGTTTAATCAAGAGAAATTTCTTATTATTTCTGATTTTATCATATTCCGGATTTTTAAAATGCAGACTGCAACGCTGTTCGTTGTTTCAATGGCTGAACTTGTTATTGAAGTTTAAATTTACTCTTTTGCAGGGCTAGGGTCTGTTTTCATTGTTCCCTGATAAAGTTAAATTCCGTATATCTACAATTGAATCAGTAAAAGGTACGAAGATAAATCTCTAAAATACGATGGCAAGAGATTGTAGGAACAATGCTCTACATATCGCATTAAAACACCGATGAGCCTTAATATTTTATTGACGAAGATACAAATGTTCCTGAAACCATTTCGTTAATTAAACAAACAAGAACGACTGGACAGGCTAACTTGCTAACAAGTTTTTCAAAATCTAGGAATAAATATTTTATGGATCGCCTTTTAAAGAAAGTATTTAGTTTGTGTCCACTTATATTCTGTAAAATAAGTGATTTCACTCTTCAGAAATTTCAAAAGCAGATTTTTAAATGTATTCGTTTTTTTTTATAATTTGATATATAAATATCTACAATCACAGTGGAAATAAAAAATCGTTAAACACGTGTAACCATCCTATTTTAGTATTCATAATAACATTGATTTATTTTCAGTCGAAAAGAATTCACACACTTTAAAAAAAATCCCATGACTCACAGAAACCTTAAAGAACTAAACGCAAATAATAAATGTTTAGTTTTAAGCTAAATAGATGTCAACACAAAATGCTTGTACTAATAACATTGAACAATAGGTACAACATGACTCATTGTTCTTGAGTCCCTTACTACAAAATAGTTTAAATCTTCAGTTTTTAGTATTGTTTAGACGTTGAGTGAAAGAAAACTGTTCTATGCCTTTTAAAGAAATTTTTTAGTTTGTGTTCACTTATATTCTGTAAAATAAGTGATTTCACTCTTCAGAAGCTTCAATAGCAAATTTTTAAATGTATAAATTAATCCACCTAAAATGTATTCGTTTTTTATAATTTGATATATAAATATCTACAATCACAGTGGAAATAAAAAAATCGTTAAACACCTGCAACCATCTTATTTTAGCATTCATAATAACATTGGATTTATTTTCAACGAAGATCTTTTCGTAGTGAACAATGAATAATTTATGTCAAAATGTTAAGTCTTAAATTAAGTGAGCCAAAACAATTTTATTTCTAAAATATTTGAATGAATAGCTTAATTATTTTTACTGACGAAAAAGTTAAACGAGTACTCCACAGGTCTCAAAGATATGTTGATGACTTTAACTTAACTCTATTTGATTGTCCTGCAGCGACAGATGTTCGTTTGCCATTTTTTATTTTAATTCTTAGTTCACATGTTAAATACCTTTAACGGATGTTCACCAAGCGGCCAGATCTTTAGATAACCGACCATCCCAGGCTTCTGCTTTTTATGACGTAAGTTACAGTTTGTTTGTATACACCGAGTAATTTTTCAGAATATCTTCGACGAAATCGTTGGCCATATGATAACCGGTGTAGCGCCATCGGGCCGAGAAAGTTCTACAGAGTAACGCTATGTTATGTGATTTTTGTTAATTTTATAAACTACAAGCATCAGAGTTCCAGGAAGAAAATTAAGACCTCACAGCGTGAATTGAGAAACAAATCAAAGATTTTTTCTACAGTTGAAAAGCCACCAAACATTTTTAATAGCGGTTTCAAAACAAAACATTTGATTTTTTGTTAATTTATAAATTACAACTGCTTTTAAATTTTCTTTTTTGATTTGAAAAACAAATCAAAGAATTTTTCTACGACTGAAAAGTTACAAAAAAAAATTAATAGTTTATTCAAGCAAAACATTCGGTGATTTAAATTGTTATATGATTTTTTTTTTTTTTGTTAATTTTATAAATTACGATTGCTTTTGTAATCTTGATTTGAAAAAACATAATGGATGTTACTATGATTTATTTTATTCAAGTTGGTTAAAGATTTTATAAATTACAATTGCTTAATATTTTTTTATTTTAAATAATGTACAAACTAAAGAGAAATTTGAAAGATGGCGTTTCGTTTTAGTTTTTGATAAATTTGAACATGTAAATTGTAAAGTATTGGAAAATAAAGTATGTTCATTAAAAAAAAAAAAAGCTCTAGAGTGCCTTGAAAATTTGTTTTAAGTATGTCTTAGGCTGTATGTTACATATGAAAATCATTTCCAGCAAACTGTAGCATTATTTTATTCGGACATACTGGTAGGTATTCCCAAAGATATATTTGAACATGTAAAACAAGAATCTCGATCAGGCCAATACATTTTTTAAAATGTAATAACCCAAATGAAGCTGCACATTTAAAGATTATTTGAAATCAGCAGTTATAAATAAAAAAAGAAAGAAATCAGTACCAAAGCTAGATGATTATCAATTTGAACTTGTCAGATTCTAATATTGAAAAATTGTTTGGAATACCGGACGATACAATTTATTATACAACCAAATCAGGAATTAATATTCAAAATAAGTAAATTGATAGACACAAGTGATTTGTGTGTACCTATATTCAAATTTTGTAAAAGGACCAGTAATAGATTTGTAGTAAATTCGTTGAATAAGGTACTTACACAAAATCAGCTAGTGTTATCCTTTTTATAGATACATAATATTGAACTGTTTGATAAATTAACTCTTACCTTTGAAGTAGAAGTACGTAGGGGAAAATGTAAATAACGTTAGCGTTATGATTGATTTCAATAAATTTGATGATCTGAGTCACGTATTGGGAGATATGGTTTCAGGGCAGCCGAATTCATTGACACAAGCGGTTTCGGTAAAAATCGCCTTAATCACAAGTTATTGTGCTGGTACATACCGGGTGGTGCATTGTCTCACGCACCATAGGGATTTCAATGTAAAATGAATTTGAAAGGCTTAATTCAAAGAAAGGGTAAAGAATCTACAAGAATTTAAAATTGAAATTACAGAGTAAATCAAATGATCGTATTATAGTTTATTATGATAAAGCTGTAGCGTCATTTTTATTCGGACATATTACTTGTAGCTATTCCCGAAAATATTTTTGAACATGTAAAACAAGAATCTCATTCAGACCAATACTTTTTTTTTTTTTTAATGTAATAACCCAAATGAAGCTGTACATTTAAAGATTATTTGAAATCAGCAGTTATAAATAAAAAAAAATGAATACCAAAGCTGGACGATTATCAATAATAAATTGAGAAATTAAACAGCACTTTCAAAACTTACCTCAAAGCGTACTCTGGGAAATACCAAACTACCGCGGCCCCCGTCAAGACTTTAACTAAACTCAGTCTAGGATTTCATCCCCACCTTGAAAATTCAACTTCTTTTATTTTCAAGTTATTTGTTAATCAGCTGTTCAGATTTTAATAGACGATTCCAATCAAATCAATTTAATTAGTCCAGTTAATTTAATTAGTTCAGTCATTTTAATCAAGGTTAGGTTAGCTTAACATGTTACGTAAATAAACTATTAAAATAGGTAAATTCAAATCTTGGCCATTTGTTACAGGTATGAAGACATTTTAGGTTAGGCTCGGTTAGGTTAGCTTATTTCAAGGTAGGTTAGGTTAGCTCATTTCAATCTAAGTCAGGTTAGGTTAGGTTAGGTTAGCTCATTTCAATCTAAGTTAGGTTAGGTTAGGTTAGGTTAGCTTATTTCAAGTTAGGTTAGGTTAGATGATTTTAATCTAGGTTAGGTTAGTTTTTTAACGTTTTATTTAAACTAACCTAACCTAGATTAAAATCATCTAACCTAACCTAACTTGAAATAAGCTAACCTAACCTAACCTAACCTAACTTAGATTGAAATGAGCTAACCTAACCTAACCTAACCTGACTTAGATTGAAATGAGCTAACCTAACCTACCTTGAAATAAGCTAACCTAACCGAGCCTAACCTAAAATGTCTTCATACCTGTAACAAATGGCCAAGATTTGAATTTACCTATTTTAATAGTTTATTTACGTAACATGTTAAGCTAACCTAACCTTGATTAAAATGACTGAACTAATTAAATTAACTGGACTAATTAAATTGATTTGATTGGAATCGTCTATTAAAATCTGAACAGCTGATTAACAAATAACTTGAAAATAAAAGAAGTTGAATTTTCAAGGTGGGGATGAAATCCTAGACTGAGTTTAGTTAAAGTCTTGACGGGGGCCGCGGTAGTTTGGTATTTCCCAGAGTACGCTTTGAGGTAAGTTTTGAAAGTGCTGTTTAATTTCTCAATTTATTATTGATAATCGTCCAGCTTTGGTATTCATTTTTTTTTATTTATAACTGCTGATTTCAAATAATCTTTAAATGTACAGCTTCATTTGGGTTATTACATTAAAAAAAAAAAAAAGTATTGGTCTGAATGAGATTCTTGTTTTACATGTTCAAAAATATTTTCGGGAATAGCTACAAGTAATATGTCCGAATAAAAATGACGCTACAGCTTTATCATAATAAACTATAATACGATCATTTGATTTACTCTGTAATTTCAATTTTAAATTCTTGTAGATTCTTTACCCTTTCTTTGAATTAAGCCTTTCAAATTCATTTTACATTGAAATCCCTATGGTGCGTGAGACAATGCACCACCCGGTATGTACCAGCACAATAACTTGTGATTAAGGCGATTTTTACCGAAACCGCTTGTGTCAATGAATTCGGCTGCCCTGAAACCATATCTCCCAATACGTGACTCAGATCATCAAATTTATTGAAATCAATCATAACGCTAACGTTATTTACATTTTCCCCTACGTACTTCTACTTCAAAGGTAAGAGTTAATTTATCAAACAGTTCAATATTATGTATCTATAAAAAGGATAACACTAGCTGATTTTGTGTAAGTACCTTATTCAACGAATTTACTACAAATCTATTACTGGTCCTTTTACAAAATTTGAATATAGGTACACACAAATCACTTGTGTCTATCAATTTACTTATTTTGAATATTAATTCCTGATTTGGTTGTATAATAAATTGTATCGTCCGGTATTCCAAACAATTTTTCAATATTAGAATCTGACAAGTTCAAATTGATAATCATCTAGCTTTGGTACTGATTTCTTTCTTTTTTTATTTATAACTGCTGATTTCAAATAATCTTTAAATGTGCAGCTTCATTTGGGTTATTACATTTTAAAAAATGTATTGGCCTGATCGAGATTCTTGTTTTACATGTTCAAATATATCTTTGGGAATACCTACCAGTATGTCCGAATAAAATAATGCTACAGTTTGCTGGAAATGATTTTCATATGTAACATACAGCCTAAGACATACTTAAAACAAATTTTCAAGGCACTCTAGAGCTTTTTTTTTTTTTAATGAACATACTTTATTTTCCAATACTTTACAATTTACATGTTCAAATTTATCAAAAACTAAAACGAAACGCCATCTTTCAAATTTCTCTTTAGTTTGTACATTATTTAAAATAAAAAAATATTAAGCAATTGTAATTTATAAAATCTTTAACCAACTTGAATAAAATAAATCATAGTAACATCCATTATGTTTTTTCAAATCAAGATTACAAAAGCAATCGTAATTTATAAAATTAACAAAAAAAAAAAAATCATATAACAATTTAAATCACCGAATGTTTTGCTTGAATAAACTATTAATTTTTTTTTGTAACTTTTCAGTCGTAGAAAAATTCTTTGATTTGTTTTTCAAATCAAAAAAGAAAATTTAAAAGCAGTTGTAATTTATAAATTAACAAAAAATCAAATGTTTTGTTTTGAAACCGCTATTAAAAATGTTTGGTGGCTTTTCAACTGTAGAAAAAATCTTTGATTTGTTTCTCAATTCACGCTGTGAGGTCTTAATTTTCTTCCTGGAACTCTGATGCTTGTAGTTTATAAAATTAACAAAAATCACATAACATAGCGTTACTCTGTAGAACTTTCTCGGCCCGATGGCGCTACACCGGTTATCATATGGCCAACGATTTCGTCGAAGATATTCTGAAAAATTACTCGGTGTATACAAACAAACTGTAACTTACGTCATAAAAAGCAGAAGCCTGGGATGGTCGGTTATCTAAAGACCGGCCGCTTGGTGAACATCCGTTAAAGGTATTTAACATGTGAACTAAGAATTAAAATAAAAAATGGCAAACGAACATCTGTCGCTGCAGGACAATCAAATAGAGTTAAGTTAAAGTCATCAACATATCTTTGAGACCTGTGGAGTACTCGTTTAACTTTTTCGTCAGTAAAAATAATTAAGCTATTCATTCAAATATTTTAGAAATAAAATTGTTTTGGCTCACTTAATTTAAGACTTAACATTTTGACATAAATTATTCATTGTTCACTACGAAAAGATCTTCGTTGAAAATAAATCCAATGTTATTATGAATGCTAAAATAAGATGGTTGCAGGTGTTTAACGATTTTTTTATTTCCACTGTGATTGTAGATATTTATATATCAAATTATAAAAAACGAATACATTTTAGGTGGATTAATTTATACATTTAAAAATTTGCTATTGAAGCTTCTGAAGAGTGAAATCACTTATTTTACAGAATATAAGTGAACACAAACTAAAAAATTTCTTTAAAAGGCATAGAACAGTTTTCTTTCACTCAACGTCTAAACAATACTAAAAACTGAAGATTTAAACTATTTTGTAGTAAGGGACTCAAGAACAATGAGTCATGTTGTACCTATTGTTCAATGTTATTAGTACAAGCATTTTGTGTTGACATCTATTTAGCTTAAAACTAAACATTTATTATTTGCGTTTAGTTCTTTAAGGTTTCTGTGAGTCATGGGATTTTTTTTAAAGTGTGTGAATTCTTTTCGACTGAAAATAAATCAATGTTATTATGAATACTAAAATAGGATGGTTACACGTGTTTAACGATTTTTTATTTCCACTGTGATTGTAGATATTTATATATCAAATTATAAAAAAAACGAAAACATTTAAAAATCTGCTTTTGAAATTTCTGAAGAGTGAAATCACTTATTTTACAGAATATAAGTGGACACAAACTAAATACTTTCTTTAAAAGGCGATCCATAAAATATTTATTCCTAGATTTTGAAAAACTTGTTAGCAAGTTAGCCTGTCCAGTCGTTCTTGTTTGTTTAATTAACGAAATGGTTTCAGGAACATTTGTATCTTCGTCAATAAAATATTAAGGCTCATCGGTGTTTTAATGCGATATGTAGAGCATTGTTCCTACAATCTCTTGCCATCGTATTTTAGAGATTTATCTTCGTACCTTTTACTGATTCAATTGTAGATATACGGAATTTAACTTTATCAGGGAACAATGAAAACAGACCCTAGCCCTGCAAAAGAGTAAATTTAAACTTCAATAACAAGTTCAGCCATTGAAACAACGAACAGCGTTGCAGTCTGCATTTTAAAAATCCGGAATATGATAAAATCAGAAATAATAAGAAATTTCTCTTGATTAAACAAATCTGCATGAACATGACCCATTAATTCAACTTGTTTACTCTTACTCGTGAACGATCGGCTTTTAGCTAGTCCACTGTTTTCGTCGTCTGTGGCGTCCACGTAATAACATCTTCAATATTCACGTAATTCCCGGCTGGTATGTGAAACACAAACCATCCGTCATTTTCGTATAAAACTTTGTTATTTGAGCTGTTTAAAAAATTGACATTGTTATTAACCAATGTGAAAGGCTAGTTTTCAAAAGAAAGCTGACGTATTTGAAGTGTACATATTATACCTGGCTGGTAAAGTTCACCTCTTCATTTTAGCTGTAACCTGTATCTGCAACAATTTTTTTTATTCGGTTTCGTTAAAAAATATGAATACCCCTATTGTACGAGAGATATATTATAATAATGACTAAGAATGTGTGTTCGAACCTCCAAGTAGCTATAGTATTCAGAGTTTTCTTAGTGAAAGTGACGGGGATCCTTTGAGTAAATTGATTTGTGTACGCTGCAGTCCGATGTTATAATAATTAGCGATACCTCCATGTCAGTAAAAGTACTAATTTATTTATTATTTTGTCGATAAATGAATAATTTTATAGATGTATTTCTTTTGCGTTTACAGATAATATTTTTCATAGTTATTAAAAGAATAACACTTCCAAATTAGTATTGCGTCGAATATGTTTTTCTGTCTTCACAACGTTGAATTTTTAAACGGACTCTTTACAATAACGTGGAATTTTTAAAAGCTAAATATGTTAGGCAGTTATTTTTCTTGAATATCTGAATTCCTTAAAAGGCAAATTAATTTACGTGTAAGAAAATCATTAATTAATTATTTTGTGTTTACAAATGATATTTTTTGAGACAAACATTACCAACAGAAAATGATAGTCGGGTTTAACAGCACGATTAATTTAAAATTAAATTTGCAAAACGTTCTGTTATTCAAAATTTATTAAATAACGTACCCACAGTTTTGTTTTATAAATATTTTTACGTCGACAATAACAGATTTAAATTTTTAAATGTATGCTTTCTCTTGTGCCCAAGATTTTTAGAAAAACAGTTTTATTTTTAATGCTAAAAGTTAATAATGTCTTTTTGTTTTAAATTTTATGAAATAAGCTGTACTTAAATTTCAATTGTGAAGGTCAAACTTGAGCCCTGTGAAAGGTTTTAGCTGAGGTTTGCAGATGTTTATTGCATTTTTCGTAAAATACAGGAAAGCTACAAGTTGAAACTTACTGAAACAAGACAATGGGAAAGATAATAGTAATGACAATGGGTTTGACTCATTCTTAACAAAATACCCGTACGTATATAGTTAGGATGTCGAACTAACTAGTCAGAAAACGTCCCTGTGTTGCCTTCGCTTGGCATACGTTTTAGTGGTTTTAGTGTTAAAACATTCAAGGTGGACTTTACGAATCTATCAATTTCTGGCATACTAAATTTGTTCAAATATGGGTTTCTTAACGCTAGTAGATATTCTTAAGGCTGATTACACAATTTGTCTTAAGATGTTATTAGAAGACGTTACCAACGATAGACCTGAAGTTCGTACTTTATATGAACATATCTCGTAGAGCGAGGGCTACATCTTCCAATTACTTTAGGGGAATCTACATTAAAAAGAGTAAGTTTATAATGAAATTAATTTATACAAAAGTGGAAGAGATCATTGTAGTCCAATTATTCAGAAATAAAAAAAGGTTTTATTTCTTTTGAAAAAATTTTATATTTTTCAAACGTTTCGAACGTTAAAGTTCTTCGTCAGTGGGAATAAAATATATCTAAAAATGAAAATACATAATTAAATATTAAATAAGTGAAAGAAATAATAATAACTTAGATTTGGTCCATATCTTCAATTTTATATTCAGAAATTAATTTATATTTTTTATAATAACAAATATTATAAATTGAAGGTTTACCAGGAATAAACCGAAAATAATAGCGAATATACGAGAAGTGCCGTAGATTTTATCGCTAATCTCGATTTAGTCTATTTAATTCCCCTTCTCATACTTCTAATATTTTTAATAACGGCAGATTCTTGATATTAATCTCCACAAAGAAAAATGAAAGAAACAATTGATATTAAGCCCTGACGGAATACCGTATACTTTTATTCAAAAAATTATCTAAAATCATGTTTTAAATTTTTATTTTAAAAATCGAATTTCCCTAAGCGTTCTTTTATTCGAAATTCTGTTTTATCATTTTAGCGTGGGAAAAAACTATTGATAATAAACACGTTACCAAAATGCTGATGACTAACTGTATTTAATTTATAGGAAATATCGTAAAGTTCTTAAAAATATGTTTCTTCTTAATTATATGTATATGTTAAAAAATTACCTTTGCTTTACAGAATGCAGTAACATTCAATATGTTAAAACCGTCGCCATGCCTTCGGATCGAATCGGGATGTCGGCGCTCAAACTTCAAAGTAACGAAAATTTCTTTGCACGAGATATGATGCGGTTCCAGGTGGACCACATTACACTTCCTACTGGATATGGAACTCTGCCACACTTATGACTTATTTTTATTTAATTATGAAGACACGTTTATTACTTAAAAAAGCATTGTTATCATATTAATCAACATTTTAATTATATTCTGATTAATATTTAATCTCATAAATTGTCAATCCTCTGCCTTTTTGGAGTGAGCGCGATTTTGCAAATAAAATGAATAATTTTATAGCTGTATTTCTTTTGTGTTTACAAGTGATATATCCTTTTAAACTTTTCAGCCTGAATTAAAAACATTTCGTAGGACGATGAAAGGTACCTATTGTTCGCAATAATCCCTGACGTCATTTACGAAATTTTAAGCTTTGATTGACAGGTGTAAACAGACAAGTCAATACCTGCGTTTCTTTTTTTAGTTTTTGGGATAAACCGCTGATTGATCTAATTAAACCGTGCTTTTTCGTGATGCATTATGCATATTTATTTAATCCGCGGATTGATACCGAATCCGCCGTACACCTGGTTAAATTGATAACTTTGATTAAAGATTAATTCAATATGACCTTTATTGCTCTCAGACGCAGCCCCGCCGGTTCCGGGACCCCACCCCATTTGTACAGTGTGAGAGTGAGATAGATTGATAACCGCTAACCTGATTGGTCTAGTCTTGATTTAATTCCAAGATGGCCGCCGCTTTTAATCCAACTTTTATTCGATCTAATTAAATTTGATTGATTAATTTGATTAAATCCAAGATGGCCGCCGTTTTTAATCGAGATTTTAATCGAACTTTTAATCGACCTAATTAAACCGCCGATTTTAATCGAGATTTTAATCGAACTTTTAATTGACCTAATTAAAACCGCGAATTGATCTAATTAAACCGCTAATCCCATTAAATCGACCTAAAATTCCGCGAAATGATCTAATTAAACCGTTAATCCAATTAAATCGACCTAAAATTCCGCGAATTAAACCGCTAATCCCATTAATTCGACCTTGATTGCGCAATCGATTAAATTGATTGACCTAATTAAAAACAAAATGGCCGCCCAACTGTCAGTATTCTACTTGCAAACCACGGGATATGTCAGTATATAATTTGTAATTTAAGAAGAGCTGTAAATTTTTTCGAAAACCTTTAAATTTTACGTTTTATAAAATTTAGTTTACAAAAGAAATTTGGAGCAGCGAGAAGCAATGTTTGGAGAAACCAAATTTAATATGCTATCTAAATTACCGATTTTTGTAAATTTTAAGAGATTCGCAATTCTTAATAACCAAACACTGAGCTTTGGAGACTGAAAACATATTCTAATTCTCATTCAAAATTGTTAAGTCTTCAGTATTTTGGAACTAATTTTGTCTTAGCTTTCTTAAAATACTGATGAAATTTTTGGAGAGGTTTAATAGTACTTAGTTTATAACACAGAAGGGCTAAATAGCTCTGATTTCATTATTCTATGTTATTTTCCAAAATCCCTTTTAATAATCTTGCAAAAACCTGAATAGATATATTGTTTTATTTTTATATTAATTCACTTTTTATGGTATGAAGGTTCAAATCTTACTCAATCAGTTTTTAGATTTTTCAAAATTTTAGAAAAATTTTCATTTTTTTTTTTAAATTTTGGGATCAAATATGGTTACAATAATAAGGAGAAAGGACTGATTTTCTCTTATATGCCATTGGAGTACGGAGTGCTCTTAAGGCTTAAGGCTGTCTAGATCGGTCTAGGCTTATTCAGGAATGCCAAAAATGATTATTTCCAGGCTACCTCATTATCTCATTACGCATACATTTTTTTTTAGATTCTGTATTTTTTTAATTGTCCTGAACTTCACTAGAATGCTTCGAAGTACCTTCAAATGTACAAAGTGGCTTATGGAACGAAAGAATGCCTTAGTGATCAACGTCGTGAACCATTTATATTGTAAAGGTTACAGGTTCCAAATTTTCGTTTGGGATGTTCAGATTTAATAATAAGAATTTTGAATATTTAAACGCGGATATTAGAAATATAATTACATAACAAATTGATCAAGTAATAATTATTTAAATAAATTAATATTAAGTTACACAGTCGGCAGTATCCAAATATAACCAATGAAATTTTGAAATAAATTATTGCACATTTTGAAAACAGTCGATTTTAAAATTAATTCTGAGAAATACGTAACGAACTTAAGCTGTGTAGCTGACGATTTTTTATATTTAATTAAGAATACAACCACCGTTTCTCATTCGAGAAGTCGTTAACTAAAACGTTCACAGTGATAATTTTTAACAAAAGTTTATGTTCAAACAAAAGCAATTTCAGAATTTTCTAATGAGTAACACCTAACGACCTTAAAATAATAAAAAAAATACCTCCATTGTTAGTCACCTAATCTCGAACAATTTAATTTAAAGTGCCGTGGTTTTATCACTAAATTACTAAGAATCGACAGGAATGAATTCTAGTTTGATTAGTCAGAACGCTTCGTAGATTAGATTTGTGGAGTTCTTTTGTTCGAATCCAGACATTCTCAGGGTCTTCTTATGGTTCTAAAATTAAAGAAAAGGAAAGTAATTTCAGTTTAAGCTGTCGCCTGACTTGCTACACTTTGTCATTAAATAATTTTAGGAATGTGAACTAAATTAGTTTCAGTTTACAAGGTTGTTTGTTGTTAATTTATGTTTCTGGTTTCCATATTTCCGTATTTCGTTTTCTGGTTGCAATTTTGGCTTGTTTAAATACAAATTCCAGTTTAGTTAATAATTAAAATTTAAAAGATTTATAAACAATTTCAAATATTGTTGGATAATGGGGGTCAAGCTTTTTGTTAAGTCGCAGGCTGAACTTCAAAGAAAATACGAGGGCATATTTTTATGTTGTCTACCTAACCATGAAACAAAAAAGTGACGATGTCAAACCAATTATGGTCCAAATGGCGAGTCAGGTAATGCGCGTCGTCAATCACATGATCAACGGTTGGCGTTACCAATAATGCGCGATAAAAAAATACAAAATGAATTGCTAAATATAAATTATTTTTGTACTTTTTAGGCAGCCGTGTTTAATCAATCATAAGGTCTATAAATTTTTGAAAATAAGAAAGAAATCGGGTTTTTATTTTCTAATTTAGCTCATAAGTATTTATTTTTTGTAAAATTGGTATTATTCTTGAAGTGTTTATATTTGACTGTCAAAAGTTTTGACAGATCGTGTTGTGTATTATTTACCTTAATGTAATCGGAATCCTCTGTATTTAACAACTATCTCTTTATTTTAAATTATAATATCCCTAAAATTGCGATAGAAAATTTTGGTTATCAAATTTGTAAATCGTTTGAAACTTTATGTATACGTACTAAGTTATGATCTCATAAAATTTATTGATGACATGCATTACTTGATTCGCCAGTTAGACTATATTAAAAAGTAGCTGTGACATTTAGAAGTACATGTGCTAAGTTATGTTTAATTTGTGCGGTTTATAGAGATTTGGGAAGGTTTATTTCTTGATAAAATGAGTAAAATTAAGGTTCATAAAGTAAACAAAGTCTAGCAGATAATCAATGAGTGTGGGTTCATACAGTTAAGCCATCCACCTTATAGCACTGACCGAGCTCCGTCAGACTTCTTTCTATTCAAAAACTTTAAAAAGCATCTCAGGGGAAAGCGTTTTGCATCTGATGAACCACTCAATGAAGCTGTTGAACAATATTTTGCAGAGTTGCCGAAGGATTGTTTTTCTGAGGGTATGGGACAATTGGAAGAAAGATGGAAGTGTATAAGTGTTGAAGGGTGTTACGTAGAAAAATAAAGGGTTGTTAATGTGATACGTGTTTTTTTCATGGCTAGGTAGACAACATCAAAATACGCCCTAACGCCCTCGTATATGGTTGTTATGAATAATGCTCTGTGATTTAACAGAAATCATAATCTTAGAGTGTAAAAAATGGCAATCACATCACCCAATTTACGAAATCTTCAGTCCCATTTACAATACTTAAGCTGTAGTTTTTCTATAGCTAAACCTTATCCAAAGACATTTGGAGTGGATATTATAAAATAAAATTTATGACAGAAAGTATAAATATTTTCAATATTAATTCGTAGATGTTAAAATGTAGTTAATGGTTGGTATTCTGATCTCATCTTTAAATTTAACGTCATGTTTAATTACCATGGCAATATCGCTTATCTCTGTTATACACATATAAAATTGTATAAAGCTATATCGTTTTATGTTTACGCTAAACACCACTTTAGTTAGAGACAATTTAAACATAAGATCAGAATACCGCCCGAATTAATATTGAAAAATCAATATACTACCTTTTACAATGCCCTATGTATTCTTGCCCAACAGAGACAAATCCCTAATTATTTTGGTTTAGATTGAAATGATATACCATTTTAAAGAAGGATAATTTGAAATAATATCGTTTTATTAAATATAAAAATAAAGATCGCTTTCAGGATGCAAATTTAATCATTATGTATTGTTTGTAAAAAATTGTAATTTATTAGTATTATTGTAAATCGTTATATTGTTGTTATAGTTATAGTTAAACGTATGAATGTTTTTGGATGAATGCTATTTCATGGATGAAGAGATTTTGAAAACACCTGGGAGACGAAAAATAATTAAAAGATAAAAATAAATTGTTTTTTTCTGATTTGATAGTATAAAAGGAGGTGCGAATAATCGCTTTCCGAAAATTTATATAAATTCAATTAAAATTTGAATTTATAAGATCAGAAGTTACTTATAAACACGATATTTAAAAGAAATATAAATAATTTAAGAAGATTAAATAAAATATTATAATTATAAATTAATGGTTAATGGACTAACAAGTTAAATGGAAATAAATAATATTTGGAAGTAAAGATAAAATACAATTGAATTTGAAGAATAGTTAATGGAACTGGAAGTGTAAACTGGGACCGAAGTATCATTGGGAAATTAAGTCAATAAATATGTGTGAGTGATTTAATTTTAAGGTAGTTTAATTAAAACATTGTAAGGAATTTGCATTTTGAAAGTTAGTTGATCTTTATTCTAGTTTTTGCAAATTTAATAAATCGAATCCTGGGAACGATCCTGAGATAGGAGTATCTCTTCTAAAATTAATAATAAAAAAGAATTTCAAATTATAAAGCCGCTGCACATATTTTGATTTTGATAATTAATATAATTTTAAAATTTTGGGGAATCAAATAATTTAGGAGAAATGTTATTGTGAGAACCCAACAAGAAAACATTTATAATTTATACAAGCAAACAGCCCCCCTGTTAAAGAGTAGGAATGTAAGAAACGGGAAATATTAATACTATAATATATTGAGATGACCCCCTCATCTCAATATAATATAGAATTAATATTTCCCGTTTCTTACATTCCTCCTCTTTAATTTTTTAATTCAGAACTTATATTTTCAAGCGTAATTGATACAAAAAAGAAACTTAAAAGGCAATCATCTACTGTTATACTTTTTAATGACTGCTTAAACAAACCTGATTTTATTAAATTTCTTAAATCTTAAAACAACATAAACTCAAGAAGAAATAAGAAATTAATTTCCCAAGCTTTAAAACCGAGAACGTTGTAGACATTGCTATATAAAATGCAATAAACTTCCAGAATGTTAACAAAAACTATTATTATAAAAAGCAGGTGCGACGATTAGTCGTTAACATAAAACAGATTTAAGTAAAACTCTTAAAATATTAATGTGTACCTCATTTGGTCAACAAACAGACAAAAAGCAATTGGTGACCATAAAAATTAAATGTGTTAATTAAAGTTCCCTGAAGACGACTTCCATTTGTAAAGAAAAATGTTGGGCTACAAAAAAAAGGTAGGGACTAGGGACTGCTTTAGACTTGTTTATTTATGTATATTTTTGTCGGTGCCTTAATTAATTAAATTAGGAAAGTATCCATCAGCCACAGGGTGGAGATACTACTTACATAGTCTTTCGTTATTAGAATTATCTTTATTGATTTTGAATTTAAATTAAATTTAAATTAAACAGCTACATAATTGGTAAAATAAGAGGTGCCAATAACAGTTTTGTTCATCGAGGCGTTTGGCTTAAATTTTTCTTTTTCCTTTTTTTTATTTTTAATTTTTTTATCGTTGACTTGTTATAAAGAAAATCAGATTAATTTTACTGGAGCTGTCAACAATCCTTCCACAAGAAAACACTTTAAAACCTTTTACAAAAATCTAATTTATGAACAAACAATGTTATGTGGGTTTGTAGGTATTACAATTTTTTAAACACCTGTGTTTTAAGGATTTGTTGCTTTGGGGATATATTTTTAATTTTGAAAAATGTTTTATTTCGAAAAATCGAGGTTTGACGCGTAAAGCCGAAGGACAGCGGTTCAAACCCTTCACAGGTGATAGTTTTCTATTTTATTTGGCAAAATTTCTAATCCTTTTTATTTTTCCATGGGTAGGTGGCCACCCGTTGCTAAAACTTGAAACTGTTAGTAGTTGGTTTGACTGTTTTAACTTTTAATGTTTAGCAACCAGTAACGAAATAGCCATCGAAAAAACAATAATTCAAAATCGAACTAGTTTCAGAAACTGAAACAACAGAACTTGAATTACTATGCCAAGCATACGCTTTTGGTTAGATATTAAATTATGGGAGGAAATTTAATGGTATCTGATTCTAGTAAACTATTTTTAAAGGCCTGTATGTAATGGCAGTTTAACTGAAGTTGTTCTGTAAAGTTGGAATTCTGCTCAGCAGTAAACCAGTGTGGATTGTACTGATTGTAGGGAAATTCAGCGCTAGAATCCGGCGTATTATTTTTCTTGTTCGCGTGGATTTGCGTGGGTTTTGATTAAGATTTTTGAGTCACTTGTGAGGCATTTTTTTTGTAGATTTTAGTCTGTCTTTAATTATCAGAATTTTTAGTTTTGTTGTTAGGGAATTTCAGTGTTCCAATTCAAATTTACTTTATTTATTTGTTGTACGGTGGGAATGCGCGTATACAGTGCGAGTAAAAAGTAAGGAATATATTAATTAAAACCGAAACAATCCAGTTTGCGAACAAATCCTCGAACACGTCGATTTTATTTTATGAAAATGCACATTTTTCCATTAAATTTGATTTTCGATTCTCATTTGTTTTCGAGTAATGACGCCAGAGAATTTTATTTAAATGGCACTGCCTTACTTTTTTCATGATTTCGATAGATCCTTTAATTCTGAAAACGGTAACATAAAATTTTGACACCTTACATAAGAAAATTTTCGAATAAAAGCGAAATGAAAATTGGAAAACATATTTTATTAATAAGGAAACAAAAACAAAAACCGTTGCTAAGCAAATTAAAACATCAGTTTAAGTGTTGGAACCGCCATCCTTCGGTTTCTTGACAATAAACGGCCCCGCCCCGTCTTACAAATTCTGCCGATAATTTGTGAGCTAATTCTGTGCATTTCAATTATTTTGTGCTCAAAATTTTCTTACGTAAGGTGTCAAAATTTTATGTTACCGTTTTCAGAATTAAAGGATCTATCGAAATCATGAAAAAAAGTACGGCGGTGCCATTTAAAAAAAAAATCTCTGACGTCATTACTTGAAAATAAATGACGATCGAAAATCGAATTTAATGGAAAAATGTGCATTTTCATAAAATAAAATCGACGTGAGGATTTGTTCGAAAACTGGGTTGTTTCGGTTTTAATTAATATATTCCTTACTTTTTACTCGCACTGTATTTTAATTGTCAATTGTTAGAGTTTTTAATTTTCAAGTTAGATTCCAGACTTTGCCTTTACAGTAAGATAATTTTAACTTCTTGGTATTTAGACCTTCACATAGGTATGTATGTCAAAACTGCAATAAATGTATTTTTTAGTAACAATTTTATTGGAGTCATTAATTTCTGCAGATGAAGTGCGTACTGAAATGTGAAGTAAATACAAGATTTAAAGAAACAAAGCTTTCATTATTTATGTTAAGACTTAAATACCACGAGTTTGAAGTTATTTTTTATTATTGCTTTTTCCAATTGAAATATTGAGCTTTGCAGTTTTACACCTTCACCAGTTTCCATTTAGTTTATGATTTTACTATAATTTGATTATAAAAACAGTAGTACCTGAAAATGTTGCTGTTATTTCAGACCTTTTTTATATTCAAAGACCGAGTAGAATAGAACGCTTCGATCATTTATCCTCAAATTTTAAAAATTTACATAAATTTTAATTTTTAGCACATTTCAAAAATTTAAATGGGCATACCAATGTAATTTTGAAGCTACCCGAATTAGAATAAATAAAATTCCTCTTTTGGACACCTCGTTGAAAATATTTTGATCCCATTAATGCTAAATTACAGAGATTAAGATACCTGAAGCCTTATGCTGCTTTATAAATAACATACAAAAACAAGGGAAGAGATTATATGGCCTGAGGCCGCTTGTTATGAGAAAAACAAAACAAGTTTTGTGAGTTAAAAAAGTGGAAGCTTGTTTGATTTGGGTTATAATTAGATAGGCTGGACTTACGTCGTCTAATTTCGAAGAATTTGTAGTAAAACTTAAATTAGTGATTTCGACGAAAATCTGTGCAATTATTTTGTAAAAGAATTCGAAAGAATTTATTGATTTTTTTCTTTTGAATAGAAGACCGAGAAGAGTTTTTATTCTTTAAATTAAGTAATTGCAGATAACTAAAAGCTGAAATTAGAATTAGAAATTAGAAACGAGCTTGCATACTTTACATTAATAATTTTGTTAATTTAAAAAATAGGGGTTTCTTTAGAGGCCCAATTTTAGTTATATTACAGTAAGTGGCAAATGAAATAGACTCGGTCAAAGTATCTAAGCTAAATATACCGGGTGGTCCATCGGTCTGTATTTTTTTTTACTCGTTTATCTTAAATATTACCGAAATATTTTTCAAACAAATTTTATTTTACATTAAAATGCACACATATCTGCAGTATACGTTTTTCTACCATTTTCGCGCAAATGATATGCAACTTTATATTTTTTTTCTGTGTGATTATGTATTTATTAATAAAAACATGAATAGCTTCTGTACTGATCATTTTAGGACCATAATGAATAATAACTGTTTTAAAGAGAAAAAAAAATCTTTAAAATTTTGTAAAAATATATAGGGTGTTCCATTAAGAAATATAAAGTTGCATATCAGTGCGCGAAAATGGAACACCCGGTAGAAAAACTTATACTGCAGATATGTGGGCATTTTAATGTAAAATAAACTTTGTTTGAAAAAAATTACGGTAATATTTAAAATAATCGAGTGAAAAAAAAAAATACAGACCGATGGACCACCCGGTATAAATATTTCGGTTAGATACTCCAGCATTTTAAAAAGATTATTCGAATATCATTACATAATTAGAATTATCTTATTAACAAACATGTTTTTATAATTATTTAAAAACACATTTAATCAGTATTAACCACTGTCCCTACTCTTTCAAAGCGTTTGGATTCTCCTTTTCATAGTTTTCACTCCTTTAATTGCAGTTTTTGTGATACTTTCGTTATTTCTCTATAAACCTTTAATATTTATAATTAAATCTGCTTTATTTGTTATATATTTTTTGATATTTCTTGTTTTAGAACGATATGAAATCAGTTGAAAACGTATATGGACTGTTTTCAATTGGTTTCATATCGGGGGGTTTCCCGGCCAGTTCAATAAGTTTATTTTATTTACTTTAAAGTACTCCATCACTATTTTGGACTTATGGCAAGGGACACCATATTTTAATAGGATGTCAAATAAGATAAAATTGCAAATTAATATTTATTATCGCCAAATTAATGAACTACTAAGGTTTATTAGTAAAATTTTCGGTGAGTATTTCATTTGCCACTTACTGTAAGTTAAAAGCTTTGACTGCGATAAAGTGCCTGAATTACGCTTTTAGAAAAAACAGTTTCTTCTTTTTACCTGAAAAATTACTTGCAGAAGATTCAGATATATAAACTGACTCACTTTTGTTTTTGAAAAATTAGTCAAATTAAAAACACTGCAGAAATTCAAGAAAATTACAAAACCCACCACTGAATTTTAAAGTGAAAGACCAACACTTGTATTTCAAATACTTTTGTTCGACGTTGATTATTTAAAACTGGGTCAAATTTGTAATTTATTCTTCATAACCGCGGAAGTCTTCGAATTCATGTATTCTGCATAACCTTTGCTTGCATGTTTGTTTTTCCTTCAATAAAAATCGAACAAACTTTATAAGTAGAAAAGTAAATCAGAAATTCGATTAGCATGAAAGTCTGGAAACTTTAAATCTTCTTAACTTAGGCTATAAATAAAAGTTAACAACCTACGACATTTAGCATGACATCGTTCTGAAGATAACGACGTTTTTTAAATTGGGACACGAACAGAAATGGATAGTTCAATAGAGTTCTTTATTATCTGTGTTCTTGTGTTCTACATTTTTCTGAAATTTCTTCATTCATCTCTGATATTAACTTGAATAAGATTGCTTTTTCGAGTTATTATCAATTAGGAGTTGTCAAAGGAATTATCGGAATGTACATAAATTTACCTTTTGTTGGTATAAATCGGAAATAATTAAATACTCAAGTCAAAATCGAAGACTTGAGGTTAATATTTTGTGTTGACAAACTCGTTCGGGAATTTGTACGGATTGTCTCAGAAATTGTGAGAATAAATTATTCAATTAATTAGAGCTCAGTTTAACTTTGGAAGAGTATTAATTTTAAATTTGAGTTTTAGAATTTTATAGACATTTTGTTTATTTTTTTAAATTCGAATTCAAATAAAAATTGAAGTTAATTTAACTCGCAATTCTATACAGGGTGATTCAAAAATATTGTCATTAATTGTAAGGGTAGGAAGAGCATATCAAATAGAACAACTTTTCTCAATAAACCATGTGTTGCAAGTAAACGGGAAGTTCAAAAAAAAAAATTAAAAAGATCAATGCAAAAATTGGTTGGGGTCACTGGAATAGGTACGTTCTGTTTACATTCAAAATCGAAATTTATCAAACGCCTTTCTTGTTCATACCGATAAGAAATTTGCTTATATAGTCCAAGTGAAGGTTACTGCTTCCATTAGAAGGAACATGTTTTAATATGAATTTTGCGTGAAATATGCATTGTGAAGACAGAGTTATTATTAATAATCATTAACATCAATTTAGTTGATAAACAGTAATTTCTAAAATGTTTGCAGAACATGATAATTCTATTAAATATTGTTAAGAACATATCATGCGATCGAAAAAATTTCACCTCAAGTTGGCTATGAAACATGCAAACACAAAATTAGGCATGTCGACTTTTAAGCCATACAAATGTCAGCTGTTGTTTTATAGGTTATGTGAGGTGTGTGAGGTTATGTCTGTTTTGCTGTCAGGCATATAAAAAGTCACTGATTCTATTAAACACAGAATTCAAATCTGCCACCAAGAAAATGGAGGTCACATAACTCAACTACTTTAAAATAATTTTCCGTTAATAACATGTTTCTGTTCAATTTGTATTTAATTTTAGTTTTTAGAATAATTTAATCTGCTCTAATTTTTATCAGTTAGGCGTGGTTTTAGATTTAGTAGTTCTAATGGCTTATGTTGTATGACTTTAGCAAAGACATGATTTATATTTTTCATGGCAAACTTTGAGGTGAAATTTTTTCGATCACACGTTATGAACTTATCTAGTGACATTTTTTCATTTCCGTTGCCTGGAAATCATTGTTTTGTTTGTTTTAAAAAATCACCTAGACGAAAAAACTTTCTGTAAAAAAAATAACGTAAGTCAAGTTCAGAATTTTTCATATTATCAATTTTCTATAATTTTCTTGATTCAATCCCATAAATAATTGTATAAAGTTAATATACTTTGCAAATAGCAATTACCTTGCATTTATTATTGTGTTGTCGACGCCGGTCTTGCAGAGAATTATTACCAAGAATCAGCAATTACATTTTCAATACCTTTACAAAACATTTTGGTCCTTCGGAGCACGAATATTTCAAGAGATGAATTTAGCAGAAGAATGAAAATTCAAGATTACAATTGCACGTGATGAACGTGTTTTCATTGGCGACCAGACGACGACGTTTCCCTGTTTGGTAGTGGTCAGGTCTATTTCACAACGTAAGGTCAGGTTTACTTCAAATATCTATTTTCCTTTTAACCCCCTTTACGTTAAATTTCATATTTCCTCCACTATTAAAGATTTCGACTTACTTACAATTTCGTTTACAAGTTACATACATTAACATTTGTATATTACGTTATGATTGCGTTTTGATTGACGTATATCGCCTTTCACGCCTACTACATATATTTCCGTATTATTACAAATTCAGACTACTATTTACAATTTCTTTGTTGCGCAATCTTTGCCATAAAGTCCGAATTTGAATATTACTTACACGCGTTAAAAAGGCTTTCAATTGCATTTACTTAAGTTACCTATTTACATTTGCATATTTACCTTTGTTGGTAGTTAGCAATTTCTATAAAACGTCAAAATGGCTAAAAGCAAAGAAGAAAAGCTTTTACTTGCTAGTGGCAAAAGCACGATTAATAAATTAAATAATTTTGAAACATTCTTAGAATCCGTATCTACTACTGTGACAGATCAAGAAGTTCTTGAGAAAATTCGTTTGCGTTGCGATGCAATTAAGGATTTGCCTGAAAAATATAATGACACAATGATCCATCTTAGCGTTTTGTCCGTTGTGGATGCTGAGATGTTAGAACCCGACAGTTTCTTTGACAAATATATTGATCTTAGCGCACGGGCATCCTTTTTATTAGATTCAAATTTATCTAAATTATCTGCAAGCAACTCTAATGAAAATTTCCATTGCAAGACAAACGGTTCAAATGCCACACAAGCTGCTTTTACAATGAATACGAAGTTGCCACGTATTTCACTACCATCATTTGATGGGAACTATATTGAATTCACTTCATTTTATGAAACATTCATTTCCTTAATTCATGATAATGCAATTTTATCAGATATAGAAAAGTTTATGTACTTAAAAACTTGCCTTCGCGGAGCCGCAGCTCAAACCATTGCTAACATTCAGCCATCTGCTGAGAACTACAAAATTGCTTTTGACATGGTAATTGATCGGTACAACAACCCTAAACAAATTATTTTAAATCATATTAAAGGCATTTTCGATCTAAAAACTATGAACAAACGTAGCGCATTTGATCTCAGAAAATTATCTGACGAATTTGTAAAACACATCAGGGCTTTACAAAATTTATCAGTGCCGATAGAACAATGCACTTGTTTTTTATATCATATATTAATGTCCAAACTCGATATTAGCACTAAAAGTAAATTTACCGAATTTAAAACCCGTTCAATTCCAAGCTTAGAAGAAATAAATGAATTTCTAAAAGGTCACTGCGAGCTCTTAGAAGAAATAGATTCCAATAATAAAGGTTATAATTCTAATAAGCTTTCTGATGCTAAAAATAGTTACAAACAAAGATTTAATAGTAATCAACAATCATTATTGGTAACACCTAATAATATATCTTGCTATAATTGCAAAAGCAATCATTATATAACGGAATGCCCAAAGTTTCTATCTTTATCTACCAAACAAAGGTTCGATAAAACGAACGAATTAAAAATCTGCAAAAATTGTTTGCGGCACTCAAGTTACAATTCTTGCAATTCCAAATATAATTGTCGCATTTGCAATAAAAGACATCATTCTTTGTTACATTTTGAAATTCCAAAGAACAATTCTGAAGACCAAGTTGCTACTACTGCTACTAAAGAAACTTCAAAAACCGTTGTTCAAAATGATTCCCGAATTTCACTTTCTTCTTTCGATACATCTCCTAATGAGAATTTACTTTCAACTGCCATAGTAAAGATAAGAGCGAGGAATCACAATTGGTACTGTACGCGTGACAAATAATAATTTTTTCTCAATATGAATGTTTGATAAATAGGATTTGCCTCGACTCACCTTGATTGAAATTGAAAACAGCGTCACTCAGCTCCTGCAGGGGATGGTTTTGCGCCAATTCCAATGGCCATAGGTTAATGTTCTATCTTGCGTTTAATTTTATATTTTTTCACACACCCGAGCTAGCGTTTTATTTTGAAGCGTTTATTAACTGATTAAATTGGCGGTTCCAATGCGAAATTCAACGATTTTGTTATGCGTTTTTTAAATTGACACGTAATGTGAGTTTTTTTCAATTAATTAATAATTTTTACCCCGGAAACCCAAACAAACTCCAAAATAAAAAATTGGCGGTTCAAGGCAACCCTTGGAAGGAAAATTATAAAAAGCAAACGTTGTTGGTCCAACGAGCGAATTAATTATTAATCATAATATTCATAATAATAAAAGTAAACAACAAACACAAAAAAAACTAACTATTAATAATCCAACAGGTACACTTGTAGGGCGATACTGGATAGTGGTAGTCACGTAAATTTCATAACCGAAAACTTAGCCAAGAAGTTGCATTTGGAACAAAATAAGTCCAAAACAAAAATCTTAGGTCTCAATTCTTGTGCTACAGAATCAAGTTCTATTGTACACATTCAACTATCCTCTTTGCATAATGGTTTTCAAACAAATCTGCAATGTCTTACAGTTCCAAAAATCTCGGAAAATCTACCTTGTAATTCATTTGACAAATCGCAGCTGGGGCTTCCCAGAAATATAAGATTAGCAGATAACGATTTTAACAAATCTTTGCCCGTTGATTTACTTATTGGCGCGGGTAAGTTTTACCACCTTATGTGCATCGGACAAATTTCCTTAGGCGAAGATAAACCCGTTCTGCAAAAGACTTTGTTAGGTTGGGTAGTTTCAGGTCCGTGCAGTTATGGTAAAAGTTTTCAAAATAATATATGTTTACATGTATCAACTGACGAAAATGATCGCAGTGATTCATTACAGAATTCCATTCAAGCGTTTTGGCAGATGGAAAATGTATCTTTAAAGAATGAATTATCTCTGTTATCTCGCGAAGAGCGATATTGCGAAGATTATTTTACGCGAACTGTGTCGCGAAAATCTGATGGTCGTCTAATAGTTTCAATTCCCTTCAATTCTAATATTATAAAATTAGGCGATTCTGAAGTACAAGCTACTATGCGATTTTTTCATTTAGAGAAAAAATTGTTAAGAAATCCAACCTTGAGGTCAGAATACTTAAAATTTATCCACGAATATCTTGACCTTGGTCACATGATTAGAATTACAAATTATGATAGGCCAAAGGTTGCAAATAACGAGCCTACTTTCGAAGTCTTAGATTCTTCAGTTTCACTTACTAGTATTCCTGCATTTTATTTACCGCATGATGCGATAATCAAATCGAGCTCTCTAACAACAAAGCTTCGTGTAGTATTTGATGGAAGTGCAAAATCTGATTCCAATGTTTCCATCAACGATACTCAAATAGTAGGACCTGTAATCCAGGATGACCTGATTTCTATCCTATTACGTTTTCGACAGCATAAGATTGCTTTAACGGGCGACATTGAGAAAATGTATCGCCAGATTTTGATAAATCCTTTACAAAGAAAGTTTCAGCGTATCCTTTGGCGTGATGGTCCTGAGTTACAGTTAGATACTTACGAATTGCAAACTGTGACTTACGGTACTGCAAGTGCTAGCTATTTAGCTACAAAATGTCTGCAATATTTGGCACAATTAAATTTTCAAACATTTCCTAAAACTTCATCTATTTTGAGATCTGATTTTTATATGGACGATCTTATCACAGGAGCCGATACTGTAGACGAAGTGTTGCAAATAAAAGAAGAAATAACTATAATTTTGAGTGAAGCAGGTTTTCCTATTAGAAAATTCTTATCAAACAATTCAAATATTTTGTCAGATAGCGATCCTAGTGCGCAATTTCATACAATCCCTTTAGGTGAACGCGAGAATGCCAAAGCTTTAGGCATTACTTGGAACTCTCTTGCAGACACAATTCAATACAGTATTCCAATTACTTCGAATTTACAACAAGTATCAAAACGGATAATTCTTTCAACCATAGCACAATTATTTGATCCACTAGGTTTGGTGTCTCCAATTATTGTCACAGGCAAATTAATAATCCAAAGACTCTGGCAACTACAGTTAACTTGGGATGAACGTATCCCAGAATTTCTGAATTCAGAATGGAACATATTTAAGACTGAACTTCCATTATTAAGTAGCTTAAAGATTCCTAGGTGTGTTATTTCTAAAAACACTTCTACCATCGAATTACATGGTTTTAGTGATAGCAGTTGTAGAGCTTTTGGCTGTTGCATTTATGTCAGATGTATACATCCTGATAATACTGTTTCCATACAGTTGTTGTGCTCTAAATCACGAGTGGCCCCTATACGCACCACAACCATACCTCGACTAGAGCTCTGCGCGGCTTTACTATTGACACAACTTCTTCTAAAAGTTAAAAATACCCTCACTCTCAGTTTCAGTAGAACATATTTTTGGACAGATTCAACGATAGTTTTAAAGTGGATTAATTCTCCGCCTAACAAATATAAAGTTTTTGTTGCCAATCGAATCGCGGGCATTCAGGAAACTTCAGAGCCTTGTGATTGGTATTACGTTCCGTCAAAACAAAATCCCGCAGATTTAATTTCCCGGGGTACTTCCAGTGTTGATTTGTTAAGCAACTCTTTATGGTGGCATGGCCCATCTTTTTTAAATTTAACTCCCGATCAATGGCCTACACTTCCAACTATCAAAGCTGAAGAACCTTCTTCCGAAGTAAAAGCTCAATCCGATCTTATCTTTAATTTTCTAACGGTTCCAGCTTTAAACATGTTTCAGAAATTTTCATCCCTTTCCAAACTTAAACGAGTATTCGCTTGGATGCTCCGTTTCATAAAAAATGTGCAACTTTCCGTAGCCCAGCGAAGCAAAGGTAACTTACAAACTATTGAATTAGAAAGAGCCATGAACATTTTAATAACCATATGTCAGGCAGAAACGTTTTCAATTGAAATCAAACAATTAAAAAATAAGCAAAATTTAGAAAATAATTCTAGCATTCTGCCGCTAAGTCCTTTTCTTGACAAAATTGGTATTCTAAGAGTAGGTGGTAGGATACGAAATTCCGCTTACTCCTTTGACAAAAAATTTCCCGCATTGCTTCCAAAGGAGCACGCTTTCACTAAACTCATTTTTAAGTACTTCCATGAAAATTTACTACATTGCGGAGCTCAACATTTGTTGGCTGCCATACGCGAGTACTATTGGCCCATTTCAGGGCGAAATATCGCCAAAAAGACAGTGCATGACTGTATTAAATGTTTTCGTGTTAATCCTCGATCTTACCATCCTATTATGGGCGATTTACCTGCAAAACGTCTACAGGTTGGAACTCCTGTATTTTCTAACGTCGGTGTTGATTACGCTGGTCCAATTTTAATAAAGGACAGAAAGCTTCGGGGTTCCAAACTTATCAAGTCCTACATTTGTTTGTTCATATGTTTAGTAACAAGAGCTATACACTTAGAATTAACAACCTCCTTATCTACGGAATCCTTTATAGCAGTTTTCAGGCGGTTTATTAGCCGTAGAGGAAAGCCAATTACGATTTCTTCAGATAATGCAACTAACTTCAAAGGTGCTGCAAATGAGTTAAAAGAACTTCAAAGTTTTTTAAATTTAGAAACTACGAATAATTGTTTTTCTGATTTTATGGCAAATGAGCAGATAAAGTGGGAGTTTATTATACCCAAAACACCTCATCAAGGTGGAATGTGGGAAAGCGGTATCAAATCCGTCAAAACGCATTTAAAACGTGTCTTAGGAAATACTTCCTTAAATTATGAGGATTTTCATACTTTATTAACCCAAATAGAGGCAATATTGAATTCGCGGCCCCTGTCCCCATTATCCTCAGATCCTTCAGATTTAATTCCTTTAACACCTGCACATTTTTTAATTTCCAAATCATTTCATTCACTACCTGAAGTAAACTTGGATCAGATTAGTGAAAATAGACTGACGTTGTACCAAGGAATTCAACGCCTAGTACAATCCTTCTGGCGTCGCTGGAGTCTGGAAGTAGTCCCCGAATTGCAGCGAAAAACAAAATGGTTTCAACAGCTTCCTAATCTGATAATAAAGGATTCTTTAGCCTTGATTAAAGAAGACAATTTGCCACCTTTACAATGGGCTTTGGGACGTGTAACAGAAGTTCACATGGGCAATGACGGTGTTGTGCGGTCTGTTACATTAAGAATTTCAAATGGTCATACCATTAAACGATCTGTCCACAAACTATGTGTACTCCCAAATTCATAAACTCATTTATGTGGCAGAAAAGTGAACATTTACAAACAATTTATTTTCAGTTTATCGTCTTTTTCTATTTGTTATTGTTATTATATTTACTACTTGTATAACTTGTATTTCTAGATTTAAGTTCAATTTTACCGTATTTTTCTTTTTGTTATTATTGTAATTAATTACTTTGTTCCTTGAAATCATTGTGATTTCAACGCGGCCGGCATGTTAAGAACATATGAACTTATCTAGTGACATTTTTTCATTTCCGTTGCCTGGAAATCATTGTTTTGTTTGTTTTAAAAAATCACCTAGACGAAAAAACTTTCTGTAAAAAAAATAACGTAAGTCAAGTTCAGAATTTTTCATATTATCAATTTTCTATAATTTTCTTGATTCAATCCCATAAATAATTGTATAAAGTTAATATACTTTGCAAATAGCAATTACCTTGCATTTATTATTGTGTTGTCGACGCCGGTCTTGCAGAGAATTATTACCAAGAATCAGCAATTACATTTTCAATACCTTTACAAAACAAATATGATTAAGCTATAAAAGGGTATGATCTAATTATTTATGTAGATGAAGATGTGCGTATTTAGAGAACTGTACATACAATCTGTTCCAATTTGTCCAGGTATAATTGTGTAATGTTTCATTTATTTTTGCAGGGTTAAATTTCTATCACAGGCTTTTTATTAAATGCATATTAGCCAGCGATTCTCAAAAGTGTGTAACAAAATATAAAATAAACAAAAATCGTGATAAGCTTTAAATTTTTGCTGTAATGTACTTCTATTAAGGGTGATTAAGGTCAGCATATAGGTACCCATTTAATTTTATGACAATACTTTTGAATCACCTTGTATATAAGGTTTAGTCACCATTGTCCGTGAATTCAGACAAAGAAGGTAACAAGGAAATAAAGCAAATGCTGCTGAATGCCAAATATCACAGTATATTATTAAAAACAATACTGAATCAGGTCATAGGATTTACTTAATTAAGCTTTAATTGTGTAATTGAATCTTAATTCTGTTTTTCTAAATATGATGTTTAAGTTCAAAAATTTAGCAGATTAAGAGTTTATAATCATTCCTACTATAAAAAAGGTTCGACGGTATATTATACTTTTTGCCCAAAGCAGCGACTTTGGCCATTGAAAAAGTTAAAGCTCTTTAGAAACAGAAATTTGAATGCCTACAAACCTTCCAGAAATTGTTCGTAAATTTTATAAAAAGCTTTAATTTGTTTTCTTATAGTAAGATTGTTGATAGCCGCAGAAAAATTTTCAGAATTGTGAAACCCAAGTAAATATATCCTACGTATAAATCAACTCTTGCAGTTGCGTGAATTTTTTAATTTACAAACAAAATTTTCAAAAAAGCGATTTTTGATATTGGTCTTTAAATTCTTTTCCAATTACATAATTAAATTTAGGTCAGGTTTCCAAATTAATTATTGAATTTGTAGATTCACTTAAATAACTATCTGAAAAATTTGAAGCATCTGTGTCTCTAGTTGTGCGAGAAATAATATTGTTTTCCGAATAGAAATCGGAAAACGTTAAATTTCTGTTTAAAGCTCTAATTGCGAGATGAAAGATAAAACAACGAAGATGAAAAAGTATGTCATAGGAAGCGAGAAAGAGCACAAAATGAAAGTCGTTAAGGGTTATAAAAGGCTGATTTTGGTACTTCTACTACGATAATGGAGTTATTCAAATTTTGTGTTTTAATTAATATCATATTCACATTTCTTTATTTATTAAATTTATTCTTAAATAGGATATTTTCTTGGTTAACTTTTATTTAATTTCGAAAGCTCCGTAAATTATTTGTTTCATTATTTCTAGTCATTGTAGGCATTCCTTTGCTTTCAAGTTTCTGTGAATTATGGAAAGCCGTACCTCTAGATCTAGAACAATGGAAACAAGCAAATTAATAATTCTTAAAGTGCAAGGAAATGGGTTCTCAGTAGGTACTTCTAAAATCCTAGCATTACTATAACAAATGATACAAAGAAAATTTTAAAACATCGAAATTATAATTTATTTGCATCAGAATGCTAAAAAGGCTACCGTTGTAGTAAATCTTTAAAGTCTTATTAGACCTGAAAGCTTTTACGTAAAAAATATGATTAATTTTAGGAATTGCTAGACAGAACGTCGATATATCTTGGCAAATTTATATTCTACAAGCAGAAAAGGCCAAGTTTTTGCCCTTGATAACGACTAAAATCTACCAAATTGATTAATTCCTTCCTGAAGTTTATTCACCTTCGATCAAATACTCGTTAATTTCACATAAAAAACGCGAACGGGGACTAAATCTAAAATTCATCAGGCAAAACAAAAAAAGGAAAAAAGAGGTAAAAGCATATTGGACAACAAAAGCGAAAACCGGAAATACGAATTATTCACGCACGCTAAATTTTATGCGCAAACTATCCTTTTATGTATTCACTCGAATGCAGTTAATTTTATTTTAAATTAAAAAATAAATGCACGTTAGTGGAAGTAATAATAACACCCGAATAACCTAACACGTAACATAAACCGAAACCTTTTCCAGAAGTTTTTCCATTGAAAAAGTTTTCACAAAGAAGAAGAAGAATCAAAAGTTTCTCTCCGTGCACTCGGTTAAACCTGCATCACATGAGTAGAATGAAACGGTGGATTCAAAGCCGTCGTAATTTCACTTGACGTAGTTATTTGCTCCGGTGAGTCCGAAATTATGCCGAGCCATTAAATTCCATTCGGACAATTCGTTCATTTATTAGAGTACACAGGAAACAACTCAGGGTATTAAAACGACGTCCTTGGTGCACACATCAGCTCGTAATGTTTGTTGCCAGTGCAATAGCATTAAATGAATAATGTACCTGTCACAATTTTTATTTTTCAGATGAAAAGGGAGACAAATGGTCTTTTAAACGTTTCGCAAAGTTGGCTTGGAATTTAGGAAAGTTGAAGGTTTGCATAAGGTTTTTGAATGGGCTTTTAACAGAAATTTAGGGAATTAACTATAGCAAAGCTCGTTTGGGAAATTAGAACGCCAAAGGTTAGTCGGTTAATCTCAGATTTAAATTAAAATTGCCTCAAAAATTCGTATCTTACTTTTTCGTTTTATCAACATTGCCTTCAAAAATAAGAAAAAAAGAGAAGGAAAATTACCCAAATAAAACTATTTAATTAAAGGCATTTAAATCTTTACCTCTCAAGAACTTCTGAATACATAAATTATTTCAGCCTCAATTAATAATTAATTAAAGTTTACAATTAGGAGCTTTAATATTTATAGACGAGCAATTAAATTTAGAACATAAGCAAATAAAATTTGAAAGTCAAAAGAAATATGTATTAACATTTCCTATTATATTTAATTAAGTTCCTAAACTAAAAATGTAATTTTGAAAAATGAAATTTCTGAATTTAATTTTCTACTTCGTTACTTTTCTACGATTGTTTGTTTATGTAACTCTTAATAACTTAAAAGTAGCAATAAATAACCTTCGAACTTGCCTGAATGGTGTGAAGGTTAGATGTTTGTCTTATAAATCAAAAGTATTGAGTAAAATCAAAATTTGTTTGTTACCGACTTTTGTTAGTTTATAACATCAATACACTAAACGTGGAGAAATTATTCTAAAATTGATTACAATAAATTATCTTAACAAACACTTTAAGGGCCGCCCACACACAACGATTTATCGTACGTCTTGTCCAATTAGACAAATCGTATCAAATAAGACGGAGAGTGTGGACCGCAAAACGTACCTCTTGCATGAACTGAATGAGGTTGGACGACAAGTCGAAAGACTGAACGCGGGAACATTATTTTCCGAGAATTGATACGACAAGAAGGAACGTGTGGACAGACTTTCCGTCTTATCGTTCAATCCCGTTCAGTTCTTCTCTTCTTCTTATTAGTGCTCGGCGTATTTGTAGTTCTCTTCACGTATTTTTACATATTGAAATGATTTTCCTCAATGTTCTCGTGAATTTCTGTGCGAATTTATAGAGCTATATCGCAGTTTTCCTTGCTTGTGGCAAGTGAAAAATAAGGACTATAGTGACCGGGATAAGAATGGTCAGGAATACGAAGTTCTAATGGAAAAGTATAAAGAGGTAGATACCGAAGTACTTACTCCATGACGGGTGCCGCGGAACTGATAGATTAGTTTATTTATAGGAGGAGTTGGACCACAAGTCGTACAATTTGCATGTTATCGTATGATAAGTCGTTGGGTGTGGACGGGTCTTTAGTTTAGAATTCTGCTTGCTTGTTTCATTTCAAATTGTAGTCAGTTGGGTTAAAACACTTTTTAGAAGATTAACATTAAAAACAAAACAAACATTGCTGCTTTTTGAGTTTATTTGTTTTCGAAATATTTGTAAGGAAATTGGGGAAACTTAATTCTTGTGGGGTGGGAAACAATAATTCGCCCCCGATTTTAACGTAGCTCATAAAAGAACGTTATTTTTGCTACATCTAATGTCTTAAAAAAGGTTTAACTCTTCTATACTTCTATACATTACATGAAAATATGAAATCGCCCATCCACTTGATGAAATTATAACGAATTTCAGTAAGAGCATAGAACGACACTCCGTTTCATTAAATGGACAAACATTTTGTGCTGATAGTGAAAACAACAGATATTACACTAAGCGGATGCGTTTTATGAAGTGGACATCCTTTTCATGGAATGAACGATTTCACCAAGTGGGCACGACATATATATTTTTCATGCAATAACAAATTTTGTACTCCAGGTTTTAGATTTTTTAAACTTTGGTTCTTGCTTGAAATTCTTATATTCAGTTTCAACGCTTATCTATGATTTAAGTATATTTCAGAAGGAAAATTCTGCAAATATCAGTTTCACATTTTAAGTTAATAAGTATATCGCATTTTTTGGAAACTTTTTGGAAAGTTTTTTGTATGAACGTGGTTACCAATTTTAGTTTTATAACTAAAATGTTTCAGGATTTACTTTTAATATGTTTTTTAGTAAATCAAATTTAAAAATAATTTTTTAATTAATTAATCGCCATCAAAATACAATTTCGATTTTCGTGGTTAAAATCCCTAAACTAATTCTAAAACAGAAACAATGAACTTTTTGCTTTCAAGCTTTTTTTCGTAAAAATAATTCCTTGTGAACTTTGAAGTTTTTCTGCTGTAGCGTTAAATTGCAGCTGTAGATAAATGAATGAACACAAAGATTATTATAAATTTTGAAAATAAGCTCGAAATTGTTTTTTTTACCCAAAGAGTATTAGAGATTAAAACTTAAATTTCAGAAATTAAAAAAATTGCATTTGCCATATACATTTCTCGGATGTAAGTAGCTTTAGGTATTAACTTGAATAGCTTTTAAAATTGGGAAAATTCAATATTTAAAAACAATCAGAGTCGATTTTCAGATATTATTATAACATACATATCTCAACTGTATTTTGAACTACTTAGATCTCGGGCTTCTCAAGTTCAAATTGTTGAAAATCCCCATCGAAGACATTATTAGTTTGGGTGAGTCATCGCTACGTACAGGGACTGCTGATACTATTCGTTTCGAAACAACCAGGTGTCTTCGTTTTGCGAAACCTTCTTCTTGCAATATCTCCAAGAACGAAAGTGTTGAACTAAAAAGTCTTTGATCCAATTATAACATTGCAATATTACCCGCCTACAAGGCTAATGCCACAGTCGTCTTAGATAAAACCCAATATGTGGCAAAAATAGATGATCTTCTTCAGGACAATGCATACACCCCTATTTATCGTGTCCCCACTTTCAAAATCGAACGCGAAGTTGCCACACTCATAAAATCATCTGACCTCACCTAGGATACTCAACGTCGTCTAATCCCTCGTCAATCCAAACTGTTAAGATTGTATAGTCTTCTTTCCGTCCCATTATTAATACCATAAATTCCCCCACGTATAATCTGTCCAAATATCTCGCTGGCAATATTAAGGTATATACAGGGGAATCTTCTTCACATATTTTAAATTCTTCCCATTT
Organism: Melanotus villosus; assembly: GCA_963082815.1. Classification (NCBI taxonomy): domain Eukaryota; kingdom Metazoa; phylum Arthropoda; class Insecta; order Coleoptera; family Elateridae; genus Melanotus; species Melanotus villosus. The sequence goes on along the minus strand of OY720418.1, from coordinate 56,246,512 downwards.
TGTAAACCTCATCGACAATCTCACCGTAGACCCTAATGAACTGCTTGTCAGTTTTGACGTTACGTCTCTCTTCACCAAAGTCCCCATTACTGACTCAGTAGCTATCATCGAACAGTTACTAGTTCAAGATGGCAAACCTGCAAGTTTAGCCATTCTCGTTGAAAAGTGCCTTTCCTCTACATATTTTCTGTTTAACAACCGATTCTATAAACAAGTAACAGGCGCTGCTATGGGTTCTCCCCTTTCTGCAGTGGTTGCAAACATCTTTATGGAATCTTTTGAAACAATAGCCCTGGAATCCTTTTCTGTTTCTCTTTAGAAGGGTTTCGCCTCTGGATTGGTTGACAAGTTGAGTTACCGTCACCATTCTGCCTCTTGCTAAAAGGGTTTCGCCTCTGGCGTGGTTTACACGTTGAGTTACCGTGCTCTTTTAGTGCTCCCTTTTCCTCCTGAAGATGCCCCTTAAAAAAGTGGACGAAAGGTTGAGTTCTTCTGTCTCAACAATGACGCGGTCCCAACCCGGAAGACGTTTTGTTAATACTGACACTGTCCGTGGAAGTCTTCGAATTCATCTAAAAATCTTATTTAACAAATGCTTAGATACAGGAAACATACCGCAAAGTTGGAAGAAATCGTTGACTATACTTATAGGTACACAAGAAACGGGACATTTCTGACTTAAAAAAATATAGACGTATATCTCTGTTGTCACTTGTATACAAACTATTGACGAAAGTTATACATAACAGAATATCTAATCGACTAGATGAATTCCAGCCCATAGGGTAGGCAGGATTCCGCAAGGGATTCAGCACGATGGATCACATCCACACAATAAGACAATTCGTACAAAAAACAAACGAATACAACCTACCGCTATGCTTGGCCTTTGTAGACTACGAGAAGGCGTTCGATACTGTGGAAACGTGGGTCATAATCGACGCCCTGCAATGAAGCAGAATCGACTATTTTGAGTTAGCGAAAGCAGCCTACGAAAATGCAACCATGGCTATTAGAACCTTTGATATTCCAATTGACATCGAACGGGGAATAAGGAATAAGGTTCACAAATATCTTAGAAGATGCTTTCATGTTGATAGACTGGAGTGAAAAGGGAATTAATATAAATGGCGAATGTCTCTCCCACCTTCGTTTTGCGGACGATATTGTTATAGTAGCACAAACACCGGAGGAACTAACAGAAATGCTATTAGAACTGAATGCAGTAACAAAAACAATCGGACTCCGTATGAATTTAGAAAAAACAAAGATTATGACTAATTATAATATGCTAAACAACCCAATATACATAAAAGGAAGAATATTACTAAGGGTGGAAGAATACATATACATACTTAGGTCAATGTGTTAGCCTAGATAAACAAGGATAAGAAAAAGAATTAGACAGACGAATGTGACTAGGATGGGCAGGATATGGCAAATTGGCAAATACTGTTTTCAAAGCCAACATCCCACAATATTTAAAAACCAAAGTTTACAACGAATGCATCCTCCCAATATTGACATACGGAGCAGAAATTTGGACGTTCAGTCACCCAGCGGACTATGGGTAGATCCATGTTAGGAGTCACACGCAGGGATAGACTGAGAAATGAGTATATGTATTAGACAACGAATTAAAATAGAATCACTACTCGAATTTGCAAATTAAAATGAATCTGGGCCGGATACCTTTCTAGACGTCAAGATGGAAGGTGGAGTAGAAAAATTCTGGAATGGCGACCTAGGACGGGAAGAAGTGTAGGCCAGGCCGTCCAAAAGCTAGTTGGTCGGGCGATATCAGGAAGGTGGCTGGAAAAACATGGCTGAGAGATACAACATTTAGGGATAAGTAATTGGAAACGTAAAGAGGAGGCTTTTGTCCAAAGTTGGATAATTGATAGAATAAAGCTGTACAAGAAGAAGAAGACTCAGGGTTAGGTAGCGTAAAAGTTTTGTTAAGTTAACGAATGAACATCACTTTTTGTTTACTAATAAATTATTTGCGATATGAATATGAATGATTAATTTGACGCTTGTAGAGTAATAAACGCACATTTTCTTGAAAATGATTTGTTGTAGCAAGAGAACCAACTTTTGTTTAGTTTTTAAGGATAATTCAAGAAAAATTACCAATTTTATCAAAACACACTGGTATATAATATTATTCTAGTGTACACCCTGTAGCTTTAAAGACTTTAAGTCTTAATATTCTGAAGTTTAAATTTACAAAACTATTCGAAACTGTTACAAATTAAAAATGTAGTTTTAAGCTTTAAACGAAAATATTTAAAGTTTAAAACTTCGATAAGAAATTTTTTTTTTCATTTTTAGGACTTGAAAAAGTTTAATTAGTGAAATTTTTATTTAATACGAATCGGCGTTTCAAAAGCGCGATTGTTAATTAAATTCTCGAACGTTTTGTACGATTAACTTCCTGAAAGATAGTTTATGTTAATTTTTTTGATTTTAATATGTGCAACAGTAACAGGTGGGGCTTTCTTTGTGTTTAGACTGATATTAAAGTCGAAGATTCGCTTAAATATCGTTCATTTAATTAAACGGTGAAATTTCAGAAATATCAGCGATTTGAGGTAACACTGAATATTCTTAAAAAGGTTGGGTTTTCTTCATAGGATTTCTTATAAATTATAAGCTAACAGGTTGGCAATTTGAAAAATGTTGCAGCATTTTTTAATTTGTAGTTTTTCCAGAACTTTCCATTACTTTCAGTGCATTTTCTAAGAATATTCGCAGCTGCTAAAACGTATTTCTAAGCAAATCTGAAATCGTCACCTAAATCATAAAAATTCACATAAGTTAAAAAAAATCGTTAAGCTTTCGTTCACTTTATGCAAAAGTTTTCGAACAAAATAACTAGTCTTTCAGAAACAGAAGTTATAGTTTTCAAGGAGTTGAAGTTTCCAACACCTCGAAAGGAAGCAAGTAATTGTTATTCTGGTATTCTATGACCTTAATTGTAATAGAAGCGAGAAAACGGAAAATAAATTGGTTTTTTCCATCTTTGATAGTAAGTACCTCGTAGCGGAGTAGTAAAATATTTGTGTCTGGGGTCTTTTAAATTCCTGACAACTGTATTCCATTTTCGTTTTTTGTTTTAGCACGGAACTAAATAAGTGTCGATTTTCCTTCATTTTTTCTTTTAGCGAGCTTTAATTTTTTAAAGATTCTATAATCTACTGGGAATTGTATGAGTTTAACTAACACTGAAACGTGTTTGAACTTAAGAGATTGTGAATTAGTTTCTGCAAAATGTTTCCGTAAGTTTTGAGAAACAAGTTTGAACTGAAAATAATTCTAAAATAATGCTTTGAAAATATTTTTAAATTATTTCTTGCGGGTTTTGAGTTCGACTTTCTGTCTTTTGTAGTAAAAGAATGATTTTTGAGGGTAATTTCATAATTGGTGTCTTACGTTAAGAAATTTCAAACGTTTTTCTTGGTGTTGTAAAAGCAACAAGAAATTTAAAGCAAACGATTATTTACAGTTTGCGCCTTAATTTATTTCGGAAAGATAATAAACAACAATTAACTTAATTGGAAAATCGAGCAGGACTGCTCTTTGAACTGTACTGTTTTTATTTTGGATTAAAATTAATTGGTGAAACCGTAGAACATCAAACAAAATTTTAGTTGTTCAACAGGGGTTGATTTTAATTGGTTAACTTGTTCGTACCTTGTTTATGTGAATACATTTTTATTTACGAGTTATGTTTACAACAATTTTCATTACAGATATATAAACTGAAGGTATTCGGTCGTTTTTTGATGTTTTCTGCATTCATTTAATTCCATTGTAAAATATTTTCTACCGTTTATGAAGTTTTATGAATTATTTCCGTTTGAAGGTAAATTCTTTGGAAGTTATTTTAGCTTCCAGAAATTAAGTTGGAAATACTTTTAACTTTATGATTTATTTTGATGCGTGTTACTGAGGTTTAACAGAATTGAGAAAGTTGAAAACTTTGAAACAGAATTCTTGGAATTAATTTCGATGTTAATATCAGTTATTTCCAGGTTAATAAATAAATTTTATTTCAATTCGAAGTTTATTAACTAAAAATTATAGTTGCTACGTACATTTTTAAAAGGTCAAAATCACAGTGTTTGTAGTAGGAAATAAATTTTTTCCAATTTTTCCTAGCACTGACAAAGTTTCCCGTCTGACTTACATCCCTGAATGCAAGGTAAACTTTATTCCAGTCGGAGATAAGTTTTTGCTTTTGCATATATATGCGGATATGAACAGGCATAGAACTGGAAGAGTGAGTTCAAACGTATATGGAATCGAACACTGAAACGGGAAAGCTTATTGTATCGAAAACATTCTGACAAATTACATTTTCTACTTTTTCCTTTTTGGTTTAAATTTTGGTTGAGTTATGCAGATATGTAGATGAATAAGTTGAGTGCATTTTTCACGAATTTTAGAAAATATGATGAATGACTGTTGACTGTAATTCGTTGATTTCTGATCTACTTTTATCCATGAAAGCCTATAAGTCGTCGAAAAAGGCTGCGCTCTTTTTATAAAATACGTTGGAGGATTTGATATTATTCTTTTATAGTCTAAAACAGCAATTTCGATGTTTTAAAATGAAAGTGCAAACGTTTAAATTTAATCTACTCGGAACAACGTACAACTTCTAACGATTCCGACAAGGGCAAAACCGCATATCCTATTTCCATTATCCTTTTGTGTTTTTTTCAGTGTAATAATGAGTCATTGGCTTACAAATTAGTATTGGTTGCTTCCGTTATCCTTTGAGCTCAATTTACTCTTCGAATATTGCCCGATTATCCAATCTAATTCGGTGTAAAGTACCCGATCCGGTATAAAAACAAAAAACCAATCGCACCACCTGCGTCCAAGGGTCGTGTTACTTGTTTCCTGTATGCATCATGTAATCAATATAATGATTATGGAAGCCTTTCCAATTTTTTGCCGAAGTTCGATAGGGCTTCTTTGAAAATCTAATACACTCCTGGTGTTATAACGAAATTTTTCTTTCCAGATGCAAATTTAATTTGGTTCCGCCTGCATTGCAGATTTTTATTTTGAATTTCAGCCTGTATTTTTACGAATTTAAATTTCTACCAGCCTGATATTTTTTCGTGAGGCGTTTTTTCTTCAGGATGAAAGTAGGAAAGAATTTAAAGTCTTTTAATCACGTTACATATCACATTCAGTGCTAAAAGCAGTAATCTTGTACGTGGAGCGTAACAGTAATGTAATTGTAGGTCCCCGTTTAGTTACATAAATGGACAAGCTCTCTTGTTTCCTGCTTGCTCATTCATGTTCGTATTCTGCTCACTGGTTTATAACGCTCTACTTGGTCTGCTTGAAGCTCTGTTGAGAATACTTTGTATAATAATATTTTTGTTTGCCCCTGGGTTGCATTTTCGAGAGCTCGTTGACACCGTAAACCTTTGTATATTCCCAAAGTCATTATAACCAGTATAAAATTAAAACGTTAGTTAATATTCGCGGTGAGGCGATGGGGACGATTTTCCTGTTTAATTTTCTAATGCTGTAAACACAAACAAGAGTTGGATTTATTTTGAATTTTCATTTTCGTTAAAATTCATTTATGGGAGAAACTTACGTATTTTTATGGCTAAAATTTAAGGTTTTCCAAGAGAACTGCATAGTAGATGAATCTTAATTCCCCCTTTTTTTTGAAAATCTGAGTATTGGGAAAATACCTTAAAATTCCTAAATTAGACTTTCTACAGTTTTTAATTGTTTTTTGTGATTCGATTATTAAAAGTTTCATAAAATATACCTATTATTTTGGTTTTCAGAGTTGTGAAATTCAAATATTTCAGATGAGTTAATCTTTAACTTTTTCTAAACAAAATTTTTAAACAACTTACTAACGAACTTTAATAAATCGCTGCGGAAGTTTTCAGAATGAAAACGTTATTAAATTTACAAATATCCATGATTAATTTTTTCAAGAAAATGGTTTTATTTATAAACAGTGTTTGGAAAATGATAAGTTTCTGTTTGAAATCGCGATTCTCATTCAGACTTGTCGCTTTTTTTTAAATATGAAAAGTTAATTGGATTTTAAGATTTTTAGATCAGAAACACTTTTGAAATTATAGTTTGTAAGGCCAGCACAGGCAAATACCCTGATTTTATTATAGGCGACTTTAATATTAATTTTGCTACAAATGTCAACTGTAAGATTGCTTTCGATACTAGAACTAGAAATATGTTACAATGGATTTATGCAATGTATCCAACTTTTCCTAAATAAAAGGAAACTCAAAAACCATTACTCATAACTCATAACAGTCATAACGTGTTTAATAAATGTTAGTAGTATAATTGAAGCCACCATTGTTAGTTATCCCTGGTTTTATATCTGATTATTTTTCCAGCATGTTAGGTTTGCAGTGAATGCAAACAATTGCACTGATGTTGGTAAAAACTATTATTGCGAACGAACGAACTAACTGCATATTAAATTCTTTAAAAATTTAACTTCAAATGGACACTGGCTTAACATTTATACTTCTTACGACTCGAGTGACAACTCTTCGGCGTTTCTTAAAAAAATTAAAGAGGTAATTAATGGCACGTTTCCCTTAAAGCGTATCAAGTTAGGGCCTAATGGAATAAGACCCAGAGAAAGCCTTGAATAACAGTAGACGTTGTTAACGAAGGCATTTTCTTGAGAGATGTAGTTAAGGTACCATGAGATCGAAAAAAAAATGATTCTGAGCAGGCCTTGACTAGTACAACACGATTGGCTACACTGGTTCTAGAATGCCTATGAATTATAATGTGACAGTGACATTTCAAATGTAAGTCAGTTTTGCAATCTTGTTTCCAGAATTATTTAAGTTTATCGTTGTAATACTAGTGAAGGATCACATTTTGAACACCTACTCTAACATGTATTCATCTTAGTTTTCAGTTTGTTCCCTAAATAAATACTGTTTTGTGTTTTAATTTATTTGACATTTATTAACCTCTAACCTACTGCCACATTTTGAAATCAGTCTTGCCAATCGTGTTGTACTAGTCAAGGCCTGCTCAGAATCATCTTTTTTTCGATCTCATGGTATGTAAAACCCATAACGTTTGGTGTGCTCTTACCCGTTATAAAATTTTGTTAAATGAGCATAAGAAGTCGGTTGATAAAGCTAAAAAAGACATATAAACAGTTTAATCTAAGTGCTGCTAATAAATCCAAGATAGCCTGGAATATTATAAATGGTAAAGTTGATTTCGGTAGGAAATCTTGCCAACATTTTACCTTTTGTGATCCTTTTGGAAATCCTGTCTTAAGTAACTAGGATAATATATGTATGTACTAGTATTTTTAATTAATATTTTGTGACTGCAAATAATTGTAACGTAGTTAATAATGATTTAAGTGCAAATCATAAGTGTAAATCTGTGTCTTCAGAATTTCAGATGGATGCATTTTCAGTACCTGACGTAGTTTCCATAAGCGATGAAATACCTGTTGGCTGAAATATGCTGTAGATTTTATAGCGTCAGTCTTGAGTTGATGAATGACTTCTTCAGCGAGGGGCTCTCTCTCAATTGCCTCAAAACTGCAATAGTTATAGAGTAAAGCGACCAAATATGGAATACCGTTTTTGTTTTTTGCTATAAATATTTTATTTTAAGGGAAAAAAATATAACTTTTGCATAATATATTTCCCAAAAGCTCTAGTAAACAATAGATATCAATGTCAAGTACAGAACAGTTTAAAGAAAATATTTGTTAATAATATAAAAAGGAGCATTTTTGTGTTTCACCAAAATGTGTACGTAATATGGAATACCCCTGTTCTTAGTATGGAGTATGTCAAATAAACGTTTCAAAATTGTTTCAAATATTTATATTTTATGTAAATTATAAAAAAGACAAATTAATATTCAAAACACAAACAAAAGATAAAAGATTGGCTAATAAAAACAAGTTGCAAAACTATATTCACTTTTACGTAGGTAACTCTTTAATTTACAAAAATCGCACACAAAGTTTTCAGTCAAAGCACCTGAATAATCTTCATGGGCCCAGACCATGCACAAAATGCATTGAATCGAAAGTTGACCATTATTATTATTATTTGGATTTAGGGTATATTCCATATAAGGAACTAATACCCTCACTTTAATACAAAACTAGTTTATTTAAAGAAAGACTGAAAACTTCACCAAAAGATTGTTTGCAATAATTAACGAAACATGTCTTCTAAGGCATACAAACAAAAGAACCTAATAAAATCAAAAAACTTGACTACAAATTAAAAAATACTTACATGTGGAAAAACTTCTTTGCGCGGTAAAAGAGATTTTTCGGCTATATGCTCGGTAGGTTTGGTAACATTGATTCGAAACTTTTACAGTAAACTGCTATGAACTAGTTCTTATGGTCTGCATGTTGAAATGAGAGATGACGCTAGTAGTTTAAAAAATAATTAGGTATTCCACATAAGGCACGTATTCCATATTTGGTCACTTTACTCTACTGTTTTTTTTTTTAAATAATAGGATTAGGATAGAGACTTACCGAACCGTTACTATCCGTATTTTTTCAAAATACTAGACTTGTAAGATATAATAATATTCTATCAAATAATCAGTTTGGGTTCCGAGCTGGCCTATCAACTCAACATACGGCACTGGATTTATCTAATTATATAAAGGGAAATGTAACAGCACTTACACTCCACCAGGGAGTATGGCCGGCAACATGGATAAATATTTACAAAAAAGTTTAAAAAAATAATAACTTTGACACCCTGTATTTCGGAAACTATCAACTTTTGGACAAAGGTAAATTGGGCTAGATCCTTATATTTTAGCCTCGGGAATTTGTGCTAGCGTTTTGTACAGACCTTTTAGGGACACCCTGTATAACGTTCCGCCTTAATTCCAAAACCACATAGTTTAATTCACAGGATGCTTAGTAAAGTTGTATCGTAGATCATTAAGCACGAATTTCTAGACGATTTACAGCGTAATAATAAAATTATAGTCCCGTGATTACTAATATTTACTTGAAACATAATTTCGATTTTCTAGTTTACCAACCAGAACGAGAGATATAAAGCAATCAGCAAGAGTTTAAGTAAATAACAAAGCCGATATTTAATATTATACAGCAGTTTGACATTTATTACTTTGTCGGAATTGCTTTGATGTTTTCAGATTACCTTCAATCTTGGTGCAATATTACGAGAATTGGCAGGAGTGGGATTTCAGGAAACGTTTGATTTAATTTGATTATCAGATGAGTCTTGAAAGTGCGACGTTCTTTCAAAAAGTTAATTTATATATTTAATTAAAAAAAATGAAGTTATAAAATTTTTGAAAGTATTTCTCGAAAAGGAGCGAGCCAATCTTTATAAATTTAATCTCTGAAATTTAAAATTTCTATGTACGAGCCGTGATGATAGAATCCAATAAAATAAAATTTGCCGATCATTAAAATTAGTTAGCCAATTGATTTATTTAATTTCTGGATAAGTACTTTTGTTAAATCATTGCCTTATTTAAGGAAAAACAATTTTTTTCTGATTTTTTTAAAAATATACAGGGTGATTCAAAAGGTATGGTCCAAACTTAAGGGTGTGATTGGTGTTGTTAAAATAATGAAAAAATGCCAATAAACCCATGTCTTATTTCCAACCGTTACCTAGTTACAGAGGTTTTCTTTGTTTTTATCTGTGTTCTGCCAAATCACGTTATCTAGGAAATAAGTAAAACAAATGTTAATTTCTTATGGCGGAAGACGTTTCAAGCTTGAATTGGCGTAGTTTTCTATAAATGTGGTAATGATGGAGCCATTTTCTGAACGTGATTATGCAGAAATGCATTTTGTGTATGGTTATTGCAGCAGAAATGCCCGTGCAGCTGTGGTAGAATGTGGGAGAAGGTCTCACCGGAGACAGTCTGGCCACCGAATATTTGAACGATTGCACCGAAATTTGTGTGAAATAGGTAGGGTTAGACCACCTCATCAATCATGTCGGAAGAAATAACATGTACAATAATGATGGCATTATTGAAACAGTCGACCAAAACCTATTGACGAATACTAGAATTTTTAGGCAATTAAATATTCCCAAGTCGTCAGTTTGGCGTACCTACACTACGTACAAACGGTTTATATCCCTACCACATACAACATGTACAAAATCTACAGGATGGTGATAATCTGAGACGCCTAGAATTTTGTCAATGGTTATTAAATGCTACTGCAAACAATCCAGAATTTTTAAGTCAAATTCTCTGGATGGATGAATTGCAGTTCACACGAAATGGTATCAACAACTGGCATAATATGCATAACTGGGATTGCGAAAATCATCATTCTACATGGATTACTGCTTTTCAAGGCCGTTTCAGTGTTAACGTTTGGGCCGATATTATAGGCGATCATGAAATTGGACCTTATGTATTACCACATCGGTTTAATGCTGCCATGTATTTAGACTTCTTAGATAATGCCTTGCCGGAATTATTAGAAGATCTGCATCTTGATGTGCGAAGATTCATGTGGTACCAGCATGACGGGACACCGTTGCACAATTCACATCAGGTAAGGGATCGGCTAAATAATCGCTTTTCACAGCGCTGGTTTGAAAGGGGCGTCCAGTACTATGGCCGGCTCGTTCGCCTGCATTACTTCACTAGATTTTTACTTGTGGGGTGCATTAAATGAAAAAGTTTATGCAACAGAAATTCAGGGCAGGGACCATTTAATTAATAGAATAAACGAAGCTGTTGGAGATATTCGAAGACATCCTCAACAGTTGAGAAATGTTCGAGATTCTCTGCGTCGGCGTTGCCAACTTTGTATACAAGTACAAGGTGGACATTTTAAACATTTATTGTGATACTTTTTAATTTTTCTTGTAATTGTATATCTACGTTCTTTATTAATAATAAATTACCGTAAATGCTGTTATAACTAGAAAACAAATGTGAATCGGACATGAGTTTATTGGCATTTTTTACTTATTTTAACGTCACCAATCACATCCTTAAGTTTGGACCATACCTTTTGAATCACCCTGTATAGTCATATAACTTTGATAAATGAAATAGTGAAATTGTCAAGTGTTTTGGCAAGTTTTACAGAATTAACATGGTTTGAGGGCAAGTTTAATAAAATTCTAATATTCTTGATGGTCGTAAGAGTCATAAACGCATCCGTCATGCAACGCAAAGTACCATTTCATGCAGATTTAATTTCGATAGGGACATCGCCCTTCATATCAGAGATAGTAGACTACTGGAATATTACGTGCTCTATTGCATATCGTAGCAATTTGGGTGATATTCGGTGCATGTAATATCTTGAATGCATTTCTGCTGAATGCATGGAGTTAATAGATGGTTTAAATAATTTCACAACAGCTTGAATTTGTTTTTTAAAGCTCTGGCTTTTAATTCAGTTCAATTTATTTATTTTAAAATGGGGTTATAAATAGACTTATATTTAGAATGATATCCATTTAATGCACTTATGACCTGAATTTAACAATTTTAATAAAAGCAGGAAAGTTGCATTAGCGACAATGAAACTGAATATTAAATTAAGCTGTTTTATTTCATATTTGTTAAAAATGGCACTTCGTAATTCAGTGCCAATAGTTCAAGGACAACGAAACTGTCCTAGAATCATTGTAAGTAAATTTTTGTGCTTATTCAATATCTCATTATGTAATTTTTCAAGCAAACCGTAGATTTCTTTCCAAATTTTCTTTTGAAACCAACTTACTTTTATGATCGAAATTTAAATTTTTAGCCAATGAAATTCATCAGTCATTTATATTTTTAGGGCTTTAGGCACGCTTTCAGATAAAACTTTAAGTTTTTTTAAAACTGCTTCTAATAATTATTATTTAAATTCCTTTGTTGTTATTTCCTGCCTGTCGCCGAATTAATTCAACTTTTTTTCTTTCTGCACCGATAAACTAATATTAGAATCCCGCCTCAATATTCAAAAGGACTTATTAACATCCTGAAATGAAAGGATATCATCAAAACCGGGTTGGATTTTATATTTCATCGCACACAAAAGGCAAAAGAAATACTGATACCCTTTGGAAAGCCTTTTCAATTTGTTCATTAAATTAGGAGCCGCAGATTAAAAATAAACAAGGTTTGCATTTTAATATCTTCCATCTGAAATGGATAAATTAGATATACGGAAATGCTGAGGGATAAACGATTTTATGGTTGGGCTTTTATGAAAGATGAAAAATATAGATTTTTTCCTAATTAAAATAAATTAGAATTCACAGAAATAACTTGAAAATCTTTTAAGTTCCATTACAGCAAGGTGGAAATTGACTGAAACATTATTCGTTTTTTAAGTTCTTAATTAAATCTTCGAGCATTTGACCTCCTTAAACATTTAATAAGATTGTCATAAACAAACTTGCACTTAAAAAACTACAGAACACGCGAACAAAACCAGTTTAATTAAGTAAAACCTTTTGAAATCGTTTTGAAATGAAAACCTCTTAATCTTTTCGCCAACCTTTGCACTAAATTTAATTTCGAGCCGGTTAAATTTACTGAAACCGGTAAAAATAAATTTATTTCGTATCTATTGTTTTGCGAAACATAATTAAGTTAATGTCTGAAAATTTTCTTAGATAACATTGCGGTGTGTTTCTTGATAACAATAGGGAACTACAAGATTATTTCAGACAGAAGAACAATAGCGGAAAATAGCTCCGGGCATAAAACAAAATTTACGTTCCTCGATAACTCCAGCAAAACAGGGATAAACGAGAGCTACTTTTCTATCTTTAACTTGCAGGCTTTTATGGGTTCGTTTTAGGTTTTAATACCGATATCTATTTAATAATTTATATTTATAGTTTTCTTCCGATTTTTAAGGCACAAAGACCGACGAAAAATGTTCAGTGTACTTTTCATACTTGCTAATTGGTAATTTTAGTTATTTATTTAATATAATATCTATTTACTCATAATTTAATAATTAATTAATTCGCTAAGTGGTCGATACAACTTGATAATAAAGTACAACGTGACAGTGGCGTAACCAAGGGGGGGCCCAGGCCCCCCTCAAGATCGAAGTTATTAATCAAAACCGTCTTCAAAATGTAACCAAAAATGCTGGGTGAGTGTATTATGTTGGGTCCCGTCGAGTGCATATGTAGTATTTCTGACACAATTGTTAAACAGTGGACTGGGCCCCCTACAAACTAGGTGTTAAACCTTAAACAGTGGACTGGGCCCCCTACAAACTACGTTTCTGGTTACGCTACTGCAACGTGAACTGTTGCTGTGCTAGAATGGAAGAGACTTCCAACAAGCACAAAAAATAAAATTTTGATAAACTGTGTGCAGTTTTCAAATTTAGATTTAAAAAAACAGAATTTTTTCTACACAAATAATAGAAAATGTTCGGAAATTAATGTAAATATCTAAGAATATTATTGTCAATTCTAAAAATTTCTCAACATTTTGTTCAGTAATAATAATAATTTATAACAACTTCAATAAAATAGCAAAGCTTTGATGTGGTTAAACCAGAGAATCGCCTTGATTTCTGGGTTGGTATTCAAATTTCGTGGCTATTAACAACACTTACACGACTAGATCCTTTAATTAGTTTGTAGTTGTACGGACAATGGGCTGTCTTGTGCTGTAAGTGTAAAGCATTGTTATGCATTCGTAATAAGTTAACAAAACCTCCTTGCTGTTAGAATTTCTTGACCTGCTTGTGCTGCGAACATGCTGGGCATAGCTTAACAATTTCTTGACGTAACTTCTAAGGTAAAAGAAGGAAATGTTTAAGATCTTCTTGAATTTCTTCTCGTTTTTGATAGTTTGTAAACAAAAATTTCACATTTGTTAATTGGTTCCTTTTTTTAAATGTATCTTAACATTAAAATAGGTTAAAATATTTCCCCAAGGGAATGAATCACAATTTTAAGTTCTAAAATAATGTATTGTTAAATTTTAGTGAATTAAAACAGCTTATTTTTTTACTATAAGGAGATGGAAATTTGATCTTTGAGTCAAGTCAAAACGTCTGAAAATTTCAAACTACAATGTTGATATTTTTAATTGGCGTTTTAAATCGAATAATATAGTTTAGGTAGCAGTAGATTAGTACTAATATAAACAAACTGAATCAATAAATAGTTCGTTCACGTCGATAAATAACAGAGCGAATACTTTGAGCTTTTGTGTCATTATTTAATTTGGATATACTATTATTTTACTTTGTTTAGATTTATGCATTGTCAAATTTATTGCTGTTTCAGAATTATTAATACCTTTGTATTTTATAGGTTTGTTTTGAACTTTTTAGACTAGTTCTATACAATATTATTCGGTGTCAATATAATGCATTTAACCTAAAATCAAATCAGTTTGGTTAGGCTGCTTTTCATTTTGCGTTGGTAGTTCTAAATTAAATTACAATACATAATTGAATTTGAACATTGTGGGTTTTTTAATTATTGGCTTTATTTTGTATACGTTGTGGGTAATTTTCCATCAGTTGTTCTTCTAAAAACTACTGAGATGAATTGTTTAGCTTTTAATTTTTAGCAATTGATTTCAACAAACATTAAAAAATGCACACTCTTATGATTGATTATTTATCATACAGATAGAGAACAAGCCTATTGATATTCATAACGAACCGTTTAGACATTCGCTTATTGATGTTATTACTAATTCTGCTGTATATTGTTCTTGAATATTGTTACATGCAAGTTAATTAGGCTACAAAAAACAAGCCTTTTCAAGTAATTTTTAGCTCTTGACGTGAATTTAAAACTGGAATTATGAGTTACATTTATCTAATGGTTATTTATACTACATTGTCCTTTCAAACACGCAACTATTCAAGTCAAGAAAAAAGTAAATTAGTGAACTCCCAAGTAATGTACAATCTACAAAACTATTTCGATTGCCGATATAAATTGTTGTTAAATATTTAAAATAATATTATTAATGAAGAAGTGATATGTCAGCCGAGTATTGATTTTATTAATGCAGAAATTTCCAAAAATTATTCATTGAACGTTTGTCATCTTCACAAAATGAAGTGCCTGCCTTTTATTAATTTCCTGTCACTTCGGATTTGTTTTTTAATTCTCGGAATTTCAGTATCTAAATTAAGAAATCTAATTTTATTTTAATTATAACTCTAGTGACGTTCGTGTTTGCTTGTCAGTAGATGAATTTTACCGGACGTTTCTAGCAAGTCGTATTTCCACATGGAATTAATTTCAGGCCTAAAATCTCTAGTCATCTGATTTTCAATTCAATAATTTTTGTCAAATAATAAATTCAAAAACACTGATTGATCGTTTTATGGAATGTTTTTATAAGGTTAGAATTTGTTTTAATTTTCTAAGATCGTGAATTTCGAAACAATGATGGATTAATGATCCATAATCGTCCATCATTGACTGTTTTTGGGAGATTATAGGTTTAAGTTGAAAAATAAACGAAGATGTTAAATTTAACGTGGATGCTTCCAGGGTTAGTTAACTTCCAGATAAGTCCTTCAGCTTTGATAAAAAAGATCTGGTAATAAGATTGAGTAAGACCAATTCAGAGATAGAGTTATCTTAAAATAGGGTTAATATTCTCATTATCGGGAATCGTTTAGAATCTGATTGGATTCCGAAAAGTCCATTTTGCTATTTAAATTGATGGTTTTTATAAATTGCTCATGTATAGCTTACCTACTCTTATTGTATTTGTAATTTGAGCTAAATTTGAATACGTAATTATTTAATAATTTGTTTTGTATGGTGCTTTCTAAAAATTAAATAAAGTAATTAAGAAACAACTAACTAATAAAATAAAACGAGAATTAACAGGATAACAATTTTTGTATCTTTAAATACATCATTTTTACTATGTACATTGTTTTGCTTCAAGGGCCAAAATCGTTATAGTTTATTAAACTGGATATAAATTATTGCTAGCTGCTGGAAGCAAATTTCCCGATTAGCCTTCCACAATTAACATGATTTAACGAGACCTACACCGAGTCAAAGAAATGGGCCTCAAATTAGAAAAATGATTTGTTTTATGGTTAATGCGGCATATCAATGAGTCTAATTTATTTTTTACTTTTATTGAACAGTTTAAAACGATACAAAAACTTATTTTAAAGAAAATAAATAATAAAACAAATTTAAATTAGGAAAATAATCAGGAAATTAAAATGCACCTCTTCTTTTTGGTATTCATAAACAACATAATGTTTTTGAAATATCAGCAGCTTATAAAACCACAACAAAAACGTATTAATGTTACTGAAATGTTAAAGTTTGTCCACAATTTAGATGCATTCCTTACAGAAAGGGGTTAAATACTACAAACACAAACTTTTTGCACTTATGGCAGCTATATTTAGTCTTCCTGTTTTTCTTGCTTGAACAATACGAACATCGGCCATATGTAAGATTTCTTGAAGGTTCAAGTTCAACGCCAGGAATATTATAAACTTCCTGAATTTTCAATCCGGTTATTTTAGGACCGGTGGAGTTCAGGTGTTTTTAAATGTGATTCGCAGCTAATTGGTGTCCAAGATTTTCTAAAAACAATCTTCTTGGAGGGTTTTTTTTCTGTATTGTTAGGCTTGTGTAGATATGACATAAAAGTTGATGCCAGCCACAACGTCGTGTGATTCGTGCAAAATTGTAAGCTGCACATAACTTATCTACAGTGTCCACCCCACCTTTGGTTTTATTATAGTCGATGATTATTTCAGATTTGCCAGATTTATTATCCATGGCGTCATTTCTGTGCATGGTCGAAAGAACAAAAACATTTTTATTTTTCCTTAGAATGTATGATACCATGGTTAATTGTTCTTGAAATGCAAACAACATAGTGGTTTTATTAGGCCTCTTTGTTTTCATGTCTAGTGGAACTTATCGTTTTTTTTTATAGTACCTACCGATAACTGTCAGCCGTTGGTTGTTGAGAAGTTTATCAGCTAAGGCAGTGCTGGCCAAGAAATTTTCCCTGGTAACATTTCGTTTTGATCCCCAGATAGGCCGACATAATCTTGCCACTAGAGCAATATTAGACGTTTCCAATTATATGGATCAACTGGTTGTTGCCCAACATATACTTGCATTTTAGCAGTGTAAAACATCTTCGCATCTGCTAGAGAACATACTTTTAGTCCATATTTTTTAGGTTTAGATGGAATACAAACTCGAAACCCATAAAGTCCTGTAAAGGCCCACAACATCTCATTAATAGTTGCATACTGTGTGGGAGAGAAATATTTAGGCAGATTCCGGCGTCGAAGAATTCTCTTACTGCTGCTAATACTGATTTCGCCTTTCAAGCCTGGTCTTTTTGTCATCTAAACGAATGAAGAAAAAATTTGTCATTGTCAACCTGAAAATTTCTAGTCCCATGCCATCAGTTCTAAAAAAGTCAGTGTCATTTTGATGATTGCTCTTCGTCACACCGGCAATATAAACTAGTCCAAATAGGGATTTTAGTTCATCAATATCAGTTGGTTTTACTGTTCTATACTGTTTCTATATTGTTTTAATTCTATCTGTACGTTAGTATAAACAACAGTTTTTTCAGCATGTTATTTGTAATGTGTTTGTAATAAACAAACTCCATGTTTCATGGCGTTTTTTTCTGCTTAGCTTCCCCTGTCACTCCTGGCAATTGGGTTATGATGTTCTCAGCCCGTGTTCGCACATTTCGACTTGTTCCCCAGTGTTTTCTCCACTTAGTGCCATCGCTTCCAATAAAACAAGGTTCACAAAATCTTCTACTGTTATTAAACTCTAATAACTTGTTTTAGCTCCTCATCGAAACTCTAATAACTTGTTTTAGCTCCTCATCGGACATATCTTGTTCCGACTCTGAACCCTCATCTTGAAATTCTAGGTGATCATCTACATCAGTATCACTGTCTTCAGCTACTTCAGGATCGGATGTAACTTCGTCGAAAAGACGCTGAAGTCTTCTCTGTTCTTCTTCGTAACTCCACCTAGCCATTTTGTAAAATCATATTTGAAAAAGTATTGGGAAATGCATTAATTATGCTAAAAACTAACCTTGCAACTTACTTTATCACTTGGATCAGTCAGTTACACTACAACTAACAACGGTCTCTGACACCGAATCTATTTATATTTCCAAAAATGTTGCACATCAACGACGCCCCATCCGACACTGCATACAGACTTAAGGGACAGGAAGGTACTGATTAGGGCAAAACTGTATCCTGGACAGTTCGGAAAAAATCGATAAAATTCGTAGGCATCGGTCTCCTAGACCACATGTTAGATGTAGTTTGGTATAGTGCAAATTTGATAATTCGACCTAACCGACACCACGCTATATTCAAACTGATGAATGGATTTTCAAAAATATTGCTTCTATTTTACGTTTATAATAATGTCATTCATGTCACTCAACTGCGTATCGAAAGAGCTTTTCTTCGATATGGGATATGGAACTTTGTATTTTTAAATATAGATGACATTCAAACGTACAAACACCATAACATCAACTATTACATAACCTCTACAACTGTCAATAATAATTGTTAACTTTTCAAAATATCAATGTTACCACACTATTATACTTACGACATATACAAAATTTCATAGAAGGATTACTCTCTTTTAACGCAAATTTTTTTAAAGATGTAAATGATAAAGGATGCAAAATAGAAAAAATAGTGTTACAAGAATAGCACCTACAGCTCGATTACGATTAATGCCACGTTTAAGAGTGAAACTCGTAAGCATACAAATTAGACAGTAGATGAATTTGAAATTGTAGTTAATATTTAAACAAGTCATTAAATACAATATGCAATATAAATAAATAATAATTAAAAACAGCATCATGTTATCAAATTTTCATAGGTAAACAAAAGTCTACTGTGGCTCTTGTTATTATTATTATTATTATTTTATTGGAAAAAGCTACTGGGACTGAATTAAGTAGTTATATTGTAATAGTATACAGTGACCGGCAAAAAGTTCGCAACATATGGGAATAGTATACATATTTCATTAGGAGGCGAGAAACAAGGCTTTTCCCGTGCGTGCGTGACAATTCTCGTGTGAGGCGAAGCCGAACACTGGAAGTCATGCGAGAACGGGAAAAGCAGTTTCTGCCGTGTAATGAACGATATTTTTCATTATACCTCTGAAAAACGGCGATAGAACACGTAAATTAAAATATGCGTTGTTACTCATAGCAAACGCCATTTAGAATGCTTTTGAGATTTCCATAGAAACGCTTATTTGGAATTGTTTATCGAGTGTTTATTTGACAGATGGAGGTGGAATAAACCGGGAAAAAATTTTCCCGTGCAGTGCACGGGAAAGCTGCCCTTTCGCAACCCATAAACCGTCAGGAAAGCAACTGTTTTCAGAGAGGTATACTGAAAAAATTTTTATTATTAGAGTATCGAAAAAACTTTTATGGGGGATAAGTTCTGCATGTTCGATAACCTAAAAATCGAATTTGAGGTATGTCACGTGACCGCTGGTATGGCGGCAAATTTAAAAAGATCACTGTGAAGTCGCAAAAAGTTGGGCTAGATGACAAGATATCGAAGAAAATTATTAAAAAAAGTTACTTAGAATTTAATTTTAGGCCCATATACAAAATTCCAAGTCTTTATTTAAAAAATTGAAGATCGCAATTTTTTGTAAATATTTTTTTTATTCGATTTTTAGGTTATCGGACATGCAGAATCCATCCCCCATAAAAGTGTTTTCAATACTCCAATAATAAAAAATTTTCCCATATGTTGCGAACTTTTTGCCGGTCACTGTAGAAGCTATATACAGTGTGTTTCATAATTGCAAGGCACCATTTTAGGGATGTGTTCTCTAGTACAAAATATTGCTGTGATTTCAAAAGTTTTCGAAATATTGATGTGAAAATTGGGGAAACTAACTTTTTTGGGACGAGAAATAATAATCTGTCCTCAATTTTAACAATGCTCTTTAAAGAACCTTATTTTTGCTACACCTAATGCCTTAAACATACTTCAACTTTTTTATACTTAAAGTTAGGACAGATCTAATTGAAAAAAAAACATTTGCCTTATCTTTTTTATACAAAAAAGGTATACTAGTTAAATGTCTCTAAAGTTAACCGTTTCCAAGATATTTGCTATTGATGTAAGTAATGCACACATCTTTTTTTATCTTTTAAGCATTCTGTAACGCAGTAGGCTTGTATTTAATACAAAAAATTCACATATTATTTTCAAAAACAAGTTATAGGACACAACGTAATAGCGGATCAGTGGAATATTTGTCATTAAACATTTTTAAGATTTTTTAGTGTAACTGGTGTAACACAAGTAATTATTGCTGTTTAAGGTTTAAGGACTGAAAAATGTAGCATTACTTCCACTTCAACAGCAAATATCTTGGAAATGGTTCATTTTAGAGACATTTTACTAGTATACATTTTTTGTAGAAAAAAGACGAGGAAATTGTTTTTTCCAATTATATCTGTCATAACTTTAAGTTGAGGTATTTTTAAGGTATTGGGTGCAGCAAAAATAGAGTTTTTTTAAGAGCTGCATTAAAATTGAGGACTGATTATTGTTTTCCGTCCCAAAATATATAGCTTCCCCAATTTTCATGCCAATACTTCAAAAACTTTTGAAATTACAGCAAAAAATTGAAATTAAAATTTCGGCTTTGACACCCTGTATCTCCCTAAATATTAACTTTTGGACTAAGGTAATTTTAGGTAAATCGTAATATTTTGTACTAGAGAACACATCCCTAAAATGATGCCGTGCAATTGTGAAACACCCTGTATATCTGAAGTTCAGAATATCTGCTTATTTATGTATGAAGTAGTCATTATTAAAGTACGATACTCTCAATAGAAAACAATATTCATACATTAATAACTAAATAAATCATAAAAATAAATAAAAAGGGGGATTTGATTTCTGATCTCTATTTTTGTATTATTTTCATCCTAACATTATCGAAAAACAAAATATAAGTGGTCGGTAAAAGTAGGAAACTCTTGAATATCTCAAATAGTGTTAAATGTATTCTTATGAAATTCAGTGGCTCTGAAGAAACTCATTTCATAAGGCTTTTATCGCATTTGTCGTTTACTAAGCTTGTTTTATAAATTTGGATGCATGCGAAAAAAAGTGTCTTATGGAACCCGTTTTTTAATATACTTTTAATTAGGTGCTTTCCAGTTGTCTCTGGAGTTTTCATTCAAATACAATGTTCACGACAATAACAAAGTATGTAGATTAAAGTTTCGTAACCTCCACGTCCATAAAATTTCCATAATTCATTAACATACATTAAAAGCATTTCCCTAAAGGTGTAATCCCTACAAATTTAATTTCTAAAACAAAAAGCTATAGCCTTAACTCAAGCTTTTGACAGATTAAATTGACAGAGAATATCCAATATAAACTCAATAATTTATACTTGGCATTGTCTTATGTTCGTATTAACGAATTGTACGGATTACCGAGAAGACGTTTACATAAGTTCTTGTTTATTACCACAGAGCAGATATTAATATCTGCTCTGTGTTATTACTTAAAAAGCTAAAAAAAGAAAAGTAGGAAATGAACACCGACAAGTTGCATGAAATATCAACATGAAATTTGTATTAAATATTATAAGGTGTGCACGAACATTAGTTATAAAATAGTCGATTATTTACTTGCAAAATCAGGTATAAAATGTTAGATCCACTCAAAAATTGATTACGTTCACCCTTTGAATACTTGGAAAAATATTTTGGGGATTTCCCAAAAGCCAGCAATTAAATTACGTTCTGACATGAGTAACACAGAAAGCCAATGAGTTGTTCGAATTCGAGTGATTTTGTTCGGTTAATCGAAATCGGAAAACTCAAATTATTTTTCCAAATCCGAATATGAAAAACTGATTAATTGAATATAATAAAACATATGTTCAAATTTTTGAGTTTATTTACCTTCTCCCATTTCAGTACGCCTTTTTAAGCTTACTGTCAACTCATTTTTCTTGCATTTAAATTATGATAGAAAGGGATTTGTATCAAATTTTGAGGCGTTTTTGCCACACATCATATTGTAATCACAATCACAAATAATTAGTTTTTTCTGTTATTTTCAGGTGAGTCAACACAGCTTTTCGCGTCTTTTTGATGATTTAATCGCCCACTTGGAGTGATCAACATATTCTAGACCGAAAAGGTAATATGAAACTTTATTAAAGGCCTCGCTGAAATTTCCAAGGTAATATGATGTAAATCCTTTTTTTAAGTGATCGGGGAGTATAGCCTTTGTTATTAGAAAAATTTATTTGCTTGTAGTTTATTTTTTGAGATGAAAGATTTCCAGTAGTTTTTGACATTTTAAATGATTTCAGACTATAGATTCATGTAAGGCTAATTTTACAAAGAAAATGTAAATCTTTTGCTGCTATAAAGTTAAATTTAAATTCGAAATCTACAAGAATAGGTATTAATTCTACTGTTGAAGCTTTATAATTTCATTAGGGAACCTTTACGAGTATAGATTACCTTAAACTCGTAGTAAAACGGGGGACCTTTGGTAGGCAGGTGTTAATTTCGGCAAACCATTTAAATTAAGGAGATCCCTATTCGTAGGTTTAGTGAGAAACTAATCAGTTTCATTAACTAATGGACGCCGGCCGCTTGATACGCTTAACTATCTAATGCGTTACGTCAATTACTCAATTCTACGGACTGTCTGTTCAATAAATTTACCTAATCTCCAGGGTCTTTACTAGGTTGAAATAACTTAGCGAGCCTTGAACTACTATTATTTTGTAAAGAGCGCTCTTTTAAATATGATACGTTTCATGTTTTGATATTTTAGTACGTAATCGCCGTTAATCTGGGCTGATGATTTAATCGCAACTCGCCAGCGCGTATGATGCGGTTAAATGTAAGCTTTGCATTTCATATGAGAGCGATTATTTTCAGACTGGATAGAAGTACGATGAAATGGTGTAGATTGCTATTTCGAGGTGTGCTTTTACACCTCGCTTTAACTCATTTCAAAATTGTTTTCTTTGAGCCTGCTTAAAATATTATTCCTAGATTTTTCTATTAACCCTCCATGTTGCCGACCATGCTCCCTCGCCGATACCTTTACCTTTACTTTACTAAATCCTGAAATTTGGGGTTAAAGTACGTTCTCTATCTGCAAATTGGAAAGAATCTTCGCTGGTCTTTCGTACTTACTAATTACTAATTACAAACTTATAATTAATTCACAAAGACGTCGAACTTTGTTTTATTAATAAATTATTTCTTCCTGTACATGTTACAGCATGAAATTTTAAACTTAAATTGTTTTCAATAGGAAATAATTGTAAGAGTCTCAGATCTACAAAAAAGTAAAGAACTACATTTTACATGACAGAAAATTGCAAAATCCGTATTAGTTTAATCCTTAAACCAAATACTTTTCTCATTCGGTAGACAGAAATAATAAAATAGCACAATTGGACTGTAATTTTCGGGTGCAGACTGTTACATAAGAAGAGTAGTTTCTGTCCGAGATATCTCTTGTAACGCTTTGTACACTTCGAACCGAGGCGTTTCCCATTAAAGTGGATTTATAGCGTTGCGGACCGGAGTATTGCGGATTCGTGGAATGATTTTAAATAGTGATTGGCGATGATATAGTCGTCGCTGTGGGCTACTTTTCCCAGTTAGGCCGAAATCGCAATCCTTCATGTGCAAAAACCCAATCCCTCCCAATCTGATAGGAATTTCAATAAAGGCGATCCACATCTTGCTTTTCGTATTTGCCGGGGTTGACCCTTTAAGAATTCTTGAATATAAATTCAGGGCAAATAATAGAACCCGAACGTTACAACAAATGGGATTTAATTTTTTACTTCAAAGATTGTTTTTGCTTAGCTCTATTTTGAAGCTTAATTCCATGAGATTTATAAATAAGTAGTAATTTCGCTGGTATGTAAGCCTGATGATTTTTCTTAGATTAATGACCCTCGTTTAAAGAAATTATATCAACGACAATAATTTACTGCACGAAACCTTAAGAATTCTCTTGTGTTTGGATACACATTTTAAATCTTTGCTCATTTTTCAGGCCACCGAGTTCATTTGCTTCTAATTTCGTTATTATTTATTATTGTTGTTATTTGTTATGTTAACTGTAAAGTGTTTGGTTATTATTTGCGTTACGTCGATTGTTTATTTATTGAATTATTTAAATTTAAAAAATGATTATAAATTACATCAGTTTTTCAACTCAAGCTTTGGAAAATAATAACAAAATAGTTGAATTTTCGATCTCTATAATCCGAACAAAACCTCGCTGACCCGAACAGTCCCTCTCCACTTATTTTCTTTTTATTTTGAAACGTTTACTCTTACTATTATTAGTGTGAACATCTGTATTTTAGTTAATTTTCAAAGATACTTAAAAGTACTAAATTTAAAAAAAAATTAAAAATCAAACTGAGTTTCTGAAATTATTGTAACATTGGGCTTATACCGTATGTTTAAATATTTTCTGAAAGATTGTTGTGGCAAGTTTCACATTTTATACTGTTTCCTGTGTTTTTTAACTTTATTACATAATCAAAAGTATTTGCCTTAATTTCCAGTGATTTTTTTTCATTTCTGGGAATAAAGCTTATGTTTTTGACCACGTAAATATTTAGGGGGTGTGTTTGGTCTAATATATTCTAAGATTTTAAAACAACACGAAATATGCGGACATATATTCACTGACAGCAGGTAGACTACAGATGATTTCAAATGCTAATCAAGTAAATTGCATAAAATGACATTCGTAGTGCCAGATTTCATAAACGTGCCAGGGAGCGCAGTATAAATTTGAAACGTTTTACATAATTATATTGATATATTAGCTAATTTACATGCTATATTGCTATGCCCGACAGTATCGTCGAATTTAATTCCGAGTTTATTAGTTTTGAAATTTTAATTATTAACTATTTAAGAATTTACTCCCTTTGGAGAAATATTTTTAATGAGTTTTATAAATTTTCAAGGTCAGTGGTTCAAATCCCTGGGCAGATGATATTTTTTTATATACTGAATTTAGTTTTGAAATACTTATTTAATTTATTCGTTAAACTATAAAGGGGAAGAAAAATACCAAAACACGTTAAAATCTAAATATGTATTATTGAATTTTTGGAGTACATATTAAGAAAAATTTGGGCGTAAGTGATATTTTTTGTTAACTAATTTTTTTTTAACTTGGAACGAATACTAAACCCATTTTTACTTTCCATACTTGCAACGCATGTATAGGAAAGTATTGGAATCGTGCAAAAATTCAAAATCGTAAAAATTCGAAAAAAACACGTTTTAGGGTCCAGGCATCCAAAATATGTGTTTTACTTTCCATACTTGCAACGCATGTATAGGAAAGTATTGGAATCGTGCGCCAATTCAAAATCGTAAAAATTCGAAAAAAACACGTTTTAGGGGTCCAGGCATCCTAAATATGTGTTTTTTTTTAAATGTCTGTGGGTGGGTGGGTGGGTGCGTTATCGTCATATCTCGAAAACTACTGGGCCGATTTTCATCAAATTTGGTATGCGGGCCTATAATTACAGTACATCTATAAAATAAGCTTTTCAAAAAAATCCGGAACCGGAAACGGAAGTTAGCCATGTTTTTTTGGGCGCAGATTTTTCCTTGAAAAAAATTTCAAAATTTTACTAAGGAAATCAATACAGAATTTGAAAAGAAATCGAATAATTTTTTCCCGAAGTTTCTATGTCAAAAATTGCGCCCGCGGCAAATTTTTGAAAAGCGCAACTTTAAGGCCGATTTTACCAAAAATGCAGCAACATATTTTTATAAATCTAACGCCAAATTGTACCTCTAGCTCGGCTGATTAGAACTAGCTGAAAAAAAAATTCAAAATTTCAAAAATAAAAAGTCCGGACAGTTTGGGAAATTTTCAAATTTTCAAAAAAACTTTTCTCGGAAACGACACACACGATTTTTTTTAAATGTTCTGGGTCGATAGTAAATCAAGATGCCTTTCAAATAGCGTTGATCGCATCCCCAAAATTTTTCCCTAACGCCTTTTATGACCATTTGAAGTTTTGGACTTTAACATTTTTTTTCTCAAAAACGCATCGACATATTTTTATAAATCTAACGCCAAATTGTACCCCTACCTCTACTGATTATAATTAGCTGAAAAAATTTTTCAAAATTTCAAAAAAAAATTTCTCGGAAACGGCACATTCCAAAGAAAGAAGATAAATATCAGGGCAGGAGTCACCGTTTTAACGACGGCGGTATTTTGGTCCAGCGGTAAGAGACCAAGCTCCCACCCGCATACGGTTGGAGGTTCGAATCTGCGTGACTACAATATATATTTTTTTGTTTATATTACCCACTTTTTCAAAAAAATATTATCTTACTCTGCTCATTTATGTTGAAAATACAAATTATTTATTATAAAATCATTATTACATATTATATAGGATTATTATTAAATAACTTGTCGGGACTTTTTCGTTGCAAAGTCTTTAATTATGTCATCAAAATTACTGTAATATTTTGGCTATTGTAGGTGTTGCTGGATCCTAATTTAGGATTTAAAATTAACTATCCTTCCCTAAAAGAGTTACCGATTTCTAGCTTTTTTATTTTAATTATTACTTTTTTATGAATGACTGTGGCGTTATCGTCATATCTCGAAAACTACTGGGCCGATTTTCATCAAATTTGGTATGCGGGCCAATAATTACAGTACATCTGTAAAATAAACTTTTCAAAAAAATCCGGAACCGGAAACGGAAGTTAGCCATGTTTTTTTGGGCGCAGATTTTTCCTTGAGAAAAATTTCAAAATTTTACTTAGGAAATCAATAGAGAATTTGAAAAGTAATCGAATAATTTTTGCCCGAAGTTTCTATGTCATAAATTGCGTCCTGGGCGATTGTACCTCTAGCTCGGCTGATTAGAATTAGAACTAGCTGAAAAAAAATTAAAAATTTCAAAAATAAAAAGTGTGGAAAGTCCAGCGAAGATTCTTCGCCAATTTTTTTAAGTCTTCACAAGTTTTGAAATTCCAAAATATAATATTCGGTAGATTTATACAGTAACATTAACTGTTTTTTTTTTTTTTTGAAGAAGTAAGGTAAGCCTCTGCATTCAAGGGAACTTTCGGTGGACACTTTCAGCGGAAATTTTACAATTTAAAGACTTCATAATTTTTCCCTTTCTACTTATTCTCAAATGTTTAAGTTTCAGGATTGAGAGGAACATTGATTGAAAATTTTGCAGTTTCGAGATTTCGAAATTTTTAAATTTGCGACATCTTGTATTAACCACGAGAATAGTTACTAAAAATGATTCTTTGCGATGTTTTAATTAAACTTCTATAAATTCAAGAATTGAAAAAATAATTTTTACAAATTTAATAGACAAAAATTACGTTTGAATTACGAAAATACGTTGATTTACCATTTAAGGTGAGTTTTTAATGACGAAAGCTGCAAGCTGCATTTTTGGATTTTATTTAAGCCAGCCATTGTCTCCAATTATTTTCAACAACACTTGAAGATAGAAAATAGAAATGCATACATACTTAGAATAGAATGGAAATTACAAAAAATTGAATGTATTCTAATTTATGTTTTTAGATATTTATATTTGATAATGATCTAATTTAAGATCGAAACGTTATATTTTCAATAAATATATGTTTGAAGAGTAATTATTGAAGTTTGCTGTATGTCTGAAGCTTTAAGGTAAAAAACTACTTCTACTATTGTACCAGACGTTAATGTCTATATTAGCATAGGTACATACTTAGTTTAAATTTTTTATCAGTGAGTTGAAATTGTTTAGGTTTTCCCTTTTTGCCTTTTCCAGAATGTAAGGTAAGACATTGAGGGAACTTTTCAGTGGAAAAATTGCAGTTTCAAATAAATAAATTAATTCTTTGCAGTGTTTCTTCCAGTATTCTAGAAATTCAAGGATTGTATAATAGTAGAGTATTCAACAAGCGTGTTGTTGTAAACCTAGAATACCATGACTAGGTACCTCTTGGCGCAAGTTAAAAACGTATAAAATCACGAATTAGCACAGTTTATGCTGTCTACAATCTTTTACGAATAAAAAATTACGATACGTGACATATCCATGCATGGCTGCTGGATAATACTGAAACCGCGAAATAAAATAAAATCTATAGTTATGTGGTTGGGCATAGCCTGTGAGTTACAAGTCATTGTTCAATGGTGTGAATTACGGACGCGATTATTTACAATAAACGCATATACAATTGGTGTATTATTTAATGGTCGTATAAAAGTCATTTTCACATTTTTGACGTGCAAAAATTTCAAGTACGATTATGAGATTGGCATTCTTTAACCGAGTTTTTAAAATTCGTTGGTTTAGACTAAACACTTTTTAATTAATCCACCAAAACTTAGAAATAACAGTTATCGGACCTGGTTTTTGTGAATGAGTTAATATAATTAAGTATTAGGGAAACCCCAAATTTTGAGTTGGCAAAGCTTTCTTGTAGCTATATTAAGGACCGATCTTTCAATCTTCTAATGAAACGTATTTAAGAAAGGTTTTAACAGATAGATTTGTTAAAAGATGGTCTAAAATTAATAATGTGATGGTTATTCTGGATTCTGGATTTTGGGTGGAGCGTGACTATGTCACGTGCACTTAGGCCTCAGTTAGGCTCATTGTGCTGCCTCCGTTGCAACATCCTCACCTTAGGCGCATCACTCAAGCCACCTTACTGGCCATATTAGGCCAGAAGTCCCGTAGGATGAATCCTTTGATTGGAGCGAGTGCAGGGCATTCCCACAGAACGTGCTCTGCTGTCTCGTCTTCTAAGCTGCAACCACGACGACACGAGGTTGGGTCCTCGACTAGTCCCATCCTGTGCATGTTCTTATTTAGTTTACAGTCTCCTGACAATATTCCTACAACAAGTCGTAGTTTGTCTTTTGACAGCTGTATACAAAAGTTTGCCATCTTCAATCAAGGGCTTTTGATCACCATCCTTGCATGGTGGCATTTGTTCATGTTAACCCATCTTTCGCGGTGGCGAGTGCGGGTTTCCTGTTCGATTAATGTATTGAGCGCAGTTGGGGATAGTGGGATTGCTGGTTTGAAACCAAAAAAGGGCTGTTCCGAGCCTTGCCTTGCCTCGCCAAACCATCCACCCGCTCATTACCGTATAGTCCAGAATGTCCGTTGACCCAGACGAATTCTAGGACATTATCAATAGCGACTTGTTCCAGAGTGCTGCGACATTGGAGTATCCTATTATCCCTGATACAAATTTGCAGTTGTTCAATGCCAACAGAGCAGCTCTGCTGTCGATTGAAATTCTGATAGTCTTGTTCTTAATTCCACGTACAAGAATTGCGCTTGCACCCTGCATTACGGCCGCAGCCTCCGCTTGAAAGACTGTGGCGAAAGGGCCTAATGATATGCTTTCTTGGAGGTCTAGGTCATCATCTGAGAAGATGCCTGCCCCTGTACCTCCCGAGGTTTTGGATCCATCAGTGTAGATGGATATATCTGGTTCGGTTGCATCTTCAGAATTCAGCTAGATTCTGAAGTGCTTCCTAAATGTGTAGGTGGGTGGAAGAGAGTCCATTTTCGCTCCCAGAAGGGGCGTCCGAAGTCCTACCTCTCTTAGGATCTGATGGTGTCCCCAGTACCTGTATCTTTCGACAGTCCCTTCACCCGCAGTCTAAGAGCAGACTTTAGTGCCACCTCCTCCACATGGAAGTCCAGTGGTGGGAGGTCCAAAGCAGCCCCGAGAACTGCATTTGGAGTGGAATGCATGACCTCTAATGGTGGTTGTTCCAACTCTAATATGTACAGCTCTATACCAAGAAACTGTAATATCCATTCCCGAAGGATGTCATTTACCCCACGTTGCCGAAGAGCTATGTCGATACTAACGAAGGTCATTTTATCAAACGCTCTTTCTATAATTATCAATGAATACACCTAGAGTAGACATTTTATAGCCTAGTGTTGGTTGCTAATAACTCGAGCGTTGTAATGAGGAAAAGGTTGCTAACGAGAAAAATGCCACTTTTCTTTACTATTTTCTACATAGTAAAATTGCCGTTTACCATTGAGTATACAAAAAAACATTTTTAAATGTACCTCCGTTTTGGGAATTAAAAAGATTGAAATTAAAACGTGGAGATTAAAAAATTTAAAAATTAATCTAAAATACCTTGGTTTTAGAGTTAAAAAATTTAAAATTAGAAAATACAGATAAAAAATTTTCTGGGCGAATCTTCGCTCTGAAGTTAAAAAATTAAAATTAGAAAATTCAGATTAAAAATTTTGACATTGGTATAAAATACCTTGGTTTTGAAATTAAAAGAATTTTAAATGTTGGATTTCGCTAGAAACGCCCAAAATTTTTTTTTTAGTTTTCCAACCCAAAAATTTTAGAAACTGCTAAGTGTATGGTAAAAGAGCAAATGATAACGAGATTGTAGTTTCGTTTTGAAAGGATTTAAATATTTGTCTTTTGTGCATAAAGGTTGTTTAAAGTCAAAATGTCAATTCAAGTCGAGTTTACATAACCTTATGGTTCGAGGGTGTAGTATTAGTCCAAAGAGTGGTGTGTTCAGTGATCCTGATAAAGGTGATTGATCACAAGCAAGTCCGTTCGCTTTACCTTATTCCTCCGTTTACACTCAAACGCGCCGAGCCATCGGTTATCGAGAATTCATGTAGCTTCTGCACTTTCATCAGGTTATCTGCTCGTGCTTCATAAATTTCAGATAACGGTGGATCTATCTAGTCCCTTACGTCCTTCCGTCGTGTCTCTCGATACTTTTACGGCCCGTTTTGATTACCGTTTCGGTCCTTTATATTAATAACGAAATCCGCGTCTGTAATTTCGGCTAAATACTTACTTTACGTCATAAATTGCGTTTTAAAGACCACATTAATTTTCCAGTCCCAACCCTTCGTAATGGAAAATGGAATTTATTTGAAGATGGGGCAACAGCTGTAGCATTTGAGATGAAAATGTTAGGATTTAAGGTAATGCCCCTTTTATTTTGAAGACCTCCAACTTGATTACCTTAAATGTCTAATTTATTTCTGAAATAATTGCCGCGGGGTTTATACGGAATTTTCCCCGGTGTAATTTTCCTTAGCGGGTTAAATACGTGTGCATTTTTTAATGTCCCAGGCCCATAATCCTCGAGATATTAAGTTATTTGTTCTCTAACAAAATTTCACGGTCTATTTTCGAGGATGCTCCGAATTAGGTCGATGTTTATATGTTAATTTTCTTGTTCCTGCGTCCCAATGTTAAAAGGGTTTTGAAAGATTAAGCGGCCAGCACGGTTGCGTGAGTCGATACCTATTTTTGGACGTGCCGCTGTCAAAAGTCGATACATTTTTTACGAACCTTCGCTAACTTTAAATGACAGTGGGAAATTCGAGGCGATAACATCTGAAAACTCCGGCTCTGTTTATGTTTAGATTTAAAGTTGAATGCACTCGTTGCACTGTAGCAACAAACTGCAACTAAAAGCTATCTCGTTGTAAACAAGAAAAGTTTCGTTAGCGTCCTGAGCACGAAAACCTGTAAATTATCGGGACGAGAGCGACTATTGAGTCACTTCCTGGTGACGTGATACATTAAAACGAAATTAATGAACGGCTAGAAATCAGATAGCACGAGTCCCTTTTTTAAATGCAGCTGGAATGTTCATTAATGTAAGTGGATTTTTAACCGGAAGTGTACACCCCCGTATTAAAATGTAGACTGTAAAGTTTTTATTTGGGTAAATGTGTTAAGAGTAGATTAGGGTAATTTATATTTGGTCGTTAAATTTTCAGGATTTTCTAATAAGAGTTGAAGTTGGGTGGATTAAAATTGTAATTTACATAAAAAGAAATAAGGACTGAATTTCTTATAATTAGAGCACTTGGTACATAAAAAACTGTTCATTTTTTCTTAATTTAAATATTTATGTTGATAATTTATATTGCTCCCATGATATTCTTTTAGGAATATTGTCCTGGTTGTAATGCCTTTATTAAATCTAAAGTAGAAACAGCTCAGGTACTCTAGTTTTTTAATGAAATATGAAATTATAATCCATTTTCGATGGTTTTGTACTGGAGTACGCTACGAAAAATTTTAATTTCGTTAACACAACTGAAAGCTAGTGATAGTTATATACATACTATTGCAGATTATACTTACCTATACATAGAGTCCGTTTCATCTTGGATCATGGTTGACCATGGAAAATTTGCTAATTTCACTGGGTGTATTTGTAGCGTACGTGAAATTTATTATCATTGAATCTCCGTTTGGGTTAAACTACGACTTTTAACGAGTATATTGCCAAACATTGATAACAAACGATTCTGCAATACACAGTAAAAAATGTAGAGTAAATCGCGCACTCTAGATCACTCTAAAAACAGTGTGTACAGGTCCAATAGTTATAGTGTTAAATCTTTACACTGCAGAATTAGAAGAATGTAGAGTTGTGTCTCCACGACATCAGTGAACTGTTTTCATAAACTAGATTGGTGCCTACCAACCGAAATCGAGTAAAATTTACTCTAACTTTAGGTGTTGTTAACACTTCTTAGAGTTATAGTACCTACTCTATTTCAATAAAATCTTTTCATATATTTAGTGAATATCTATATTTCCGCACGTGACTCGTTTCTCGTTTTAGTGAACATTTTTCACTAATTATATAAAATAATATATGTACACTATTGTATTACAATTTCATCCTGTCGCGAGAGTAACTGTACACTGCATTAGTGTAAAATTTATTCATATTTTAGAGGGAACTCCCAATCTACAGTAGGTATCAAAAACAAGTTCATCAAAAGGCAACATTTAATGTCTACTTATACAGAAATAAAAACACATTACATACAGGGTGTCTCACTATATTTTGACTGATTTTACAAGCTTATATTTTCGAAATGGGATGAAGTATTAAGGTGCAGTTTTCACCAATGAGTTTTACATGAGCCCAAGTTTTTTTCATGGTTTTTTACGAATATGCTATTCCTTCTTTAAAAACCGAAATAAAAATGGCATTATTTGGCAGACCAGATACTTCATTTTTTTAAATGCAACCCTATACTTATTTGTAGAAATAAGAATAGGCGCATATTTTAGCGTTCAAACGATATTTTAAAAATTAAAATCGGATGAGAAATGACCGAGATAATAGAGCATTTGAACACTTTCTGGTGAGATTAAATGCCTGCATACGGAAAAATGGCAGGCACATTGAACAATTGTTATAGAGATATAACTCCTTTAATGATTATTTTTGTTTTTAGTTAATTTTTATTGTACCGTTAAGTTGAAATTAAATGTTATTTGAATTCTGGCTGCGTTTATTCTTTTGTCAGTCATGGCATGCTAAATTTTTTGTTGTTTACGTTTTTGATTTTACAGTAGTATCTTCATAAGCGTTTATCTCGGTCATTTCTCATCCGATTTTAATTTTTAAAATATCGTTTGAACGCTAAAATATGCGCCTATTCTTATTTCTACAAATAAGTATAGAGTTGCATTTAAAAAAATGAACTATCTGGTCTGCCAAATAATGCCATTTTTATTTCGGTTTTTAAAGAAGGAATAGCATATTCGTAAAAACCATAAAAAAAACTTGGGCTCATCTAAAACTCATTGGTGAAAACCGCACCTTAATACTTCATCCCATTTAGAAAATATAAGCTTGTAAAATCAGTCAAAATATAGTGAGACACCCTGTACTATTACACTTTAGCGTTAAAATAATACAGGAACTTAAAAAGATTTAAAAAATGTTATTAACAACCAAAACCATTAAGTAGATACAAATGTTATTTTGCTCAGTCAGAGTTCTTGAGATTATTCTTAACCTCCAAGAAATGTACCCTTCCCCTCCATTTTTATTAGTATAGAAAGCCTCCTTAAAACAACGCATTTATACTATAATTTTTATTAATGGATGTAACAATTTAACTTACGTAACCATATTGTCCGCATAAATCTTTCAGATTTGGAAACAATATAATTATAGCTTCAGCCAAATTTCGTTTAGCAAATTCGGGTACTTTGCAACCATATCTCTCTACCAAATGTCCACAAGTTATTTGTACTAATTTCATCCGTATAGAATTTGGTAGCAGCCCTTCTTTTGTGTATGTTTCAAATATGTCATTTCCACCTTTGGACAAAATTATGTTTTTCCATTGCTACAAATTAAAAATTAGTATTACTTATTTATTTTTTTAGAAAAAAAAATACCGACCTCTGCAGATAACTTATCTGTATAAGCAGCAAAAGTACTAGGTTGTATGTTACTCTCAATGTAAACAGTAGAAGTGTTAAGTATGTCACCTTCTGAAGTGATATCAGATATTACAGATAAAGATGGAGATGACCGAGACATATTTTCTGTTAGGCTAATGTCAGAAGCTTGTACGTTTGTTAGCCAATTATTTATTGCAGAAGATTCGGGGCTTACCACAGATGTGGTGGAGCAACTTGCCAACGATTTATCTGCAATCATTTATCCAACACCCTTATGAAAACAAAATAGTCAGATTAAATTAGCCTTACCTAGATTAACCAAATCGTCGTGTATTTTACCGACTATAATGTCTAATGTATCGTTGTTAATTAATGACTGATTAATAAAATCACAGAGAGTATCATCCTCCAAAATTGCCCCGTCTTTGTCCATAAAAAATATATCAGTGCCATCTAACTCTGGAAATTTTGTTTTAGCTAAAATTATATAGAAAAAAATAGTCTACATAATTTACGGTCTATTAGTTTTATCGCGCTCTTATTTGAAAATACGATATAATGCATGTCTGCATTTGTAAAACTGACTTACCTAAATGTACGTACTGTTCGTAGGTAAATTCCTCATTTATCTTTACCAGTTTGCATACGTGAATATGCTTCATTCTTATAAATCTCATTTTCTTCTTCTAAAGATACAGTTATTTCTAAAAAAATTAAATGATTTTTATTATTAGATACTACTGCATTAATGGATTTTTAAACGTAAGGTCACAACAGCGCAGCAACGTTTCAGAAATTACATAGTACAACTACTCGATGATAATAATATCACTTTTATTTGTATGCAGGGTTATTCCGAAAATCTAGTTTATGCAGCCAGAAGATTTGTAAACATCTTTTAATTTTTTTTTACAAATAAATCAGCGTATAGATATCCAAAAATTCCAGCAATTTTACATGATTACAAATAAACAAGGAAACATCCAGTATAATTACCCAAATAATAATAAACTATACACAGAAACGTTCACCGAAAAATATAAATTTACGAATGTGTTTAGTAGCCACAATTGTTTTGAATATATTTTCTTTACAATTTATTATTGGTATGTATTTAGTTATATACTGAATTTTTATGTTCTAGGTGTTATGTTCTTTACAAATATATGCCTAGTTCAGCTATTACTTTATGTCCATTGATTACAAATAAAATCGAATCAAAATATTTTGTTCTAGAAATTAGGTATGCTGACTGCGTAAATTTTGTACCAGTATGTAATTCTGCTTGATTTTAATTCTTTAAAAAGCAAAACCGGTTCAATACGCTTATAGCAGATTAATATTTATAACAAATGTCATCTGTTCGCTAAAGCTAAATTAATTACATAGTAAGAGTAAGTACCCATTACTAGTTCAAAGTAATATTTTAGAAACTATGAAACTAAGGCACCTACCTTTTTAATTTTTTCCTTTGCATTAACAAGCATCAAGTTGCACACAACACTAGGTAACTTCTTAACTACATTTATCAACCGACTGCATAAAATTCGCTGTAATTGCATTTTTGTGGCGCGTCAAGAGGGCGGGGAATCACCGAATTAGAGTATGATTTACTCTAGAACGCACTATATTGATAATTTAAAATAGCAACGTTGGTGTTAAAAATTATCGAAGTAGTGAAATTGTGATAACTCTAATTAGGTGATACTTTAATAAATCTTGATAAAAAATTTAAAAAAAGACATTATTTCATATTCAAAGTGTTACTCTGTAAAGTGAAAAAACAATTAGAGAAAAATGTCTTCTTGCATTAGTGAAGTTCAATGTCCTTGTCGTAAATACTACCGATTAAGAGCGATTTAGAGTAAAAAATAGACTTTTATGTATTTAGAGTTATAAATTTCTCCCGGTGTTCACTAAAATTTTACTCTAAAATTTTTACCAGTACACTAAAATTTTTACACGGTGAAAATTTTTTACTGTGTACATTCGAAGTTTCAAGTTTATGCATTAAAAGTTGATTTGGCAACATTGTTTTATTATGTCAAAGCAATTTATGGCCTAAAATACTTTAAATCGTTAAATACTTTCATACATGGTGAATCATATTAGAAATTCAAAACCATCTTGATTCAAACAAAGATGAAACAGTAAGCGTGATATGTGTCGATGAATACACTGTTGCCAATACTTAGGGAACTCCCTTATGTTAGGTAAATACAATCTTCGTCGTTTTATTTATAGCACTGACTATCTAGTAATCTTCTTTGTTTTTAGTTAGTACTTTTAGGTTTTATGCAAAATTTTAAATTCAGCCATTGACTGAAAATAACAACACTAAAGCTACTACTACTAAACAGTTGTACAGATCTTTCATTTGCAAGCAACATCTACTTAAGAAATCAACATCATAGTCTCCTCCAATCCAAAAACAACTGGAATTGAATATACTAAATTAACAAATGATCCATTCATTGTAACACAGAAAATGCAATAAAAACGTTGTAATCAAAAATCAAATTTTTTCACTCTAATTTTGGCAAGCAAGTACGAGTACATTCTCTCACTTAAACTTTCGTTTAGCTTTTCAAACACAGTTTCAGTAAGGCTATGAGAGTACCAATCGTGAAATGGAATAATAAACACGGCCATAATTTGCCCATTTATTTTTATGATTTGCAAAAATTCGAATTGGCCGTAAATAAAGAACATTTCGATTTTATGGCCGGAGAGTTTCATTTTAATGCCTATAAAATTGTAGCTTCACTACAACGCTGATTGGAAGATTAATTTATTTTTATTTAAATTTAAAAATGACAAAAGAACGTAACGCATAGGAATACAATTTGAGTATTAAATTAATAAATAATTAACTAGGTTAAAGTCTAAAATGTAAGAATAAGTTTTTAAAATGTGTTCGAAAAGTTAGAAATACAGGAATATCTGTAATAAGTTGGAACTAAGTAATTTTGAAAGGTTTTTAGATAGAAAATTTCTCTAAAATAGTGATAGTTCTTCAAATTTAAAGTCTGAATATGGAATTTAGTTTTTAGTAGCAAAAATCTGCAAAATGTGAATATACTTTCTTTGATGTTTCGTAATAACTATTAGAACAGTTTTATTAAAAAATCTTTTAGGTGAATACCTAGAGGGAATTATTAACGACATTTTCAAAATTAATTTTATCAACACAAGAACCCCTTAGATGGAATAAAACCCCAACTGATGGTCGTTTACTTTATTACAAACATTTTTAGAGGTAAACCAAAGAGAGTCATCAAGGGAGGTGCATGCCAACTACGGTACAAAATTCAAATATATTACATACTTTCTTCATAATTTATAAACAAATTATGTTTGGTTAAAGTATAGAACAATGTTTCAGTTATAGACCAACTTATCAGGCAATTGAATTAAGTGTTTCGGGTACAATGCATTTTCGCATTGTACATCGACATTTAGACTATCATTTTCTTATTTATCTAATTTTACATTGGTATTTACATGAACTATATTTACTTTTAAATCGAAGGGTGTGGTTGAAATTTCCGAATTAGGAGAAATAATAGTACTGACTACTTTCTTGAGTTGGTCGAAATGTCGTTTTGAAGTTTTACAGAGTTATTTAATAGATTTATCTATAATTTTAACAATTCTACCGTTTGTCCAACTTACTTTATTCAAATCAATAATCCTTAACTAGCATCTTCTCTTGGAAGTTAAAGTCTGCATTATGTTTCCTTTATATGACAATCGTTGTTCTTTCTTTATTACGAATTTCTATAGTCCTTCTTTAGGCTTTAGGCCAGCGTGGTGAGTTATGGCCAATTACCCTCAAGATGTCAAGATTTAAAATGATTTCGGACGTACCCCAGGTGAATATGCAATCTGACACTGATTCGGCAGTCTGTCCCGAGGATTCTGAGGCGAACAAAACCTTGACAGAAAAGAAAATGCGCAGTAAGAAAAGCACCATAATATTGCATATAACTGGTGTTAGAAAACTCGTCTTATCAGAGTCACCTGTGCTTATTAAAATGTATGTCCGGTATTGGTTACATTTTATAAGCACAGGTGACTCTGATAAGACGAGTTTTCTAACACCCGTTAGTATCGTACAATATTATATCATTAGTGTCAGAAAATAGATTTAAAGACATGGAAAACGAACTGACCAACATTAAATGGAACATAGGGATAAGCGAAGTGACATGGCGAAAACCTGGTAACTCTAAGATTTTATCATGTTGGCCCAGAAGACGAATCGACAAATGGAGAAAACACGCAAATAATATCCTAATTAAATTAATAATCAAGCATGCCTCTAAAAAGGTGGCTTATCTTAAAGTTTATCCTAAAGCTGAATAGGAAGCACCATCTTAAGATTATATAAGTGTACGCACTAACTATTAACCACTCTGACGAAGAGATCGACATCTTCTATAACGATATATCGAAGGCTTTAAAGCAAAATTCAACACACTTCACTTTAGTAGGCGGACATGCGGACACGCAAAAATTGGCCAAAAATTAAAGAATTTAGAAGTAGTACCGGGGAAGTATGCATGTGAAGGTGGAAACGAAAGGGGTGAAATTCTCTAAGCCAGAGAGCAAGACCCGAAATGAAATAGACTTCTTAATCTCCAGGAGAGAAATCTTCAAAAACGTCACTTTCTAAACCAATTCTCTAGTAGTAGCCATAGTTGACAGTGTTTTTTTTTTAAATTTCCGCCATACCAATGGTCACGTGATATTGATCAAATTCGATTATTAGGTTATCGGACATGCCCAATCGATACCCTAGAAAACTTTTTCGATACTCTAATAATAGATACAAATTTTCCCCATACGTTGCGAACTTTTTGCCGGTTACTGTATAACAGGAGTCCAACACATAATAGAAAAAATTGCTAGACTGAAGTGGAGATGGGCAGTGTATGTGCCCAGAACAACCGAACAAATAACACCAAATGGATTGGAACTGAGCAGAACAAGAAAGATGAAAAACAGTTTAGGAGGTATATGTCCAGCAGAGGACGTCGACTGCTTATGTGGATGTGGATGATGATGATGATGATGATGATGATTATTCTTTAGGCTTATTTATCATATTCCAAAGACAATGAAGTTAAATCTGGTAACAAATTTTGTCCAAATATTAAACGCTCAGGGATTACCCCAGTGGTAGATTGTGGGGTTCCTCTATAATCGAAAAAAAAAAAAATGAGCGAATTAGTGTATTTTCGCGCAGAGTTTTTTTTTTATCACATTTATAATAATTTTAACGAAATTCGCAGCCCCATTCGATTTAGGATAATATGGAGAGCTACTTATTGGCTTAATACCATCCTTAGTTAAAAAATCAAAAAATTTTAGATGTGAAATAAGTAGCATTATGTGAGATAAGGTTTTTGGTAATCTAAATCTAGAAAATAATACCGAAACGTTTTAATTATCAAATTGGTACTACTTGAACAAATTAATATCACTTCTAACTATTTTTAGTATACCGGGTGTTTGACTTAAGGGGCAATGGAGAGCAGGAATCTGCATATATACGATTTCCCATGCTATTTCCCTATGTTCGCCCCTTAAATCAAACACACGGTATGTCTAAAATCACTAAAAAAATTGTCGGAAAGAGGACCTAGAAAATTGATGTGTAGGTGCTCCCACACTTGCTTTAGCAATTATCTTATGGTACTTTAGCAGGAGAAAACTTTACATTCTTTAGTCATATTCCAATTTTTTTACGAGTATATATGTGTAGTCACCAAAAATACAAACTACCCACACCTGATGGGCAAAATGAAGCTGTTTAAGTATTAGTTATGTATTACTAATCTATGATTCCAAAATAGACAGTCTCCTACTAAACCAAGTGAAAACATAAAAGTCTAAAGTAAGTGTAAGTGATATTTAAATGGCCAGAGGTCAGAGAAGAGTGGTTTTTACTTTTTATAAGATTTTATCCTTAATTATTTTAGCTTTAATATTTTCAAAATTTAAAATATCAACAATTAGAAAACCATAAACAATAGTCTGCTGCTACATCTTATGAAGAATTTTCTGAGATCTTTACAAGGTAATCTACATGAAGCACCATTTTTATTTTTATCGGTAATAATTAGACAAAATAACAACCCAACGGTGTAATCTACTTGCTGAAAACAGGGGGATTTGCTTATTATGATCAAAAATAGTTACACGTGATCAATGATCAGTAGGGCTAGGATTTTAATGACGTTAAAAATCAGCGAAAATGCAAAATAAAAGATGCAATTATGACTTAAAAATCTCGCAAAAATGACATAAAAATTTAAAAAGATGACATATAAATCTGTTGATAAGAACGTGAAGAAACTGAATAAGACTGCAAAATTATTGTTGGTTCATTCCCACCCGCTGCCGGCCAGTCTAATGGGCATTCTTTTGTGGATGACTTAAGCACGTTCCCAGAAAACATTAACTTTGCATTAAGCTAACAATAGAGGTTTTAGGCTTCATTTCTAAACAGGTAAAAATACCGGAACAACCGGAACTACCGAGAAAAGAAAAATATTGCATTTTGTTCTAGACTGCATGAAAAATAAAACTTTAACAAAAGTTTATAAGCTCGCCAAGTAAAATATCAAAAAAATTAACGCTATTCCTCAAAAATGCATAAAATTCAACGAAAAACACACAAAAACCCCAAAAAATGCTGGAAATACCATAAAAATTAGCAAAAAATGCCCCATTCCTCAAAAATGGTAAAAAATGCAAAAAAATGCACCAACAAGTTGCTCTCATGTGATTCAATGTATCCTGAAACACGTTTATATATAACTGAGCAATGTCTCAGACTTTCAGAAAAAAAGATGCAAAATCATCAAAATCCTAGCCCTAATGATCAGTGACCTTTTATATTTACTTTGCAAAAAAATTTGGTTAAATTTTAAATTTTCAAATAATATATAGTTAAGCCCTTCTTTTTTACTTGGGAATATTTCGTTTTTTCTCTATCACTCAAGGTTCTTGACGCATAACCTACAGGTTTTCCAATTTCAAAAGGGAAAATGTAGCTTAATATACACCGTATGAACTTGCGTGGACGATAAGGTTTAATTTTAAGTCAGAATTTAAATTTGTTCATTTACTGCCGAAAAAATAGACTTCATTTTTTTTAGACTGGTCACATTGTTTATTTCAGACTCATCTCGTATTTTTTTTTAACAAGTTATATAATGGATTCAAAATATCAAATTTCTCATAATAATTTTAAAAAATGATTTTAATTGAGTTAGCAAGCATTACTACATAGAAATCGGAGCTTTACTCGTAGGCAACCCTTATCTATCTAAAATATGACCGAAATATTTGATTTTATTCTCAATATAATTGTATTGAGTTTTGGAAGTAAGTAAATTAAATTTTTATTTTTATCCTCCTTCGTAGCTTGTACGAACGTTATGCTGTACGCGATTGTCTTACCGTTTTTCTTTACGACTGTCCAAGGAATTCTAAGGGAATTTGGTTTATATTTTTATTTTTACGAAAGCCATTTTTCAACTTTCTCCCGTAAAATTTAACATTTAATAATAATTTTTTTACTTAATTTTGAAAATCCCTTTAATTCTTTAATTATTTTGTTGTAGAACTAGAAATTTTGATTTTTAACTATTTTACTCTTTATCTCAAGAAGTGCTTGCTTTCGTTTTCAATACTGAATTTTTGCCAATGTTTTCATTTACATCTTGGAACAAATAATTTAAATTCAGCTTAAATACATTTAATTGCATTATCTGAATAAAAAAATGTATATAAACATTTAAGATAACCTCTTTGTACTTTACGTCATATTCAGATTAAAGGAGAAAATAAGGTCACATGTCATCTAAATTTGGGTTTTTGTATTTTTGTCGTTGCGAATTTACGACTGACTATTTTAACATTAATTTAAATAGAATATGTAAGGAAGAACAATATTTTAAGGCTTTATTACTGAAGAATTGATACTAACAGGTGTGATTTTCAGGAAGGAATAAACGATTTTGAATTTTGTGTTTGTAAACATAAAATACTGTAAATGTTTTCAGTTCAGTTTGTTTTGTATGTTTAATTCGTGGAAGTGGTTATGGATAGAGTGGAAAATCCCTTTTGTAATAACGCCAGATAACAGACTTTTTTAAATATCGCTAAAGAAAAAAAAAGATCTCTTTAATAAATGAAGCTTTTTAAAAGGCGGTGTCTTTTTAGATTTACTGAAGTCGAACAAAGTTTTAAACAATTTAATA
Source organism: Melanotus villosus (assembly GCA_963082815.1). Taxonomy (NCBI): domain Eukaryota; kingdom Metazoa; phylum Arthropoda; class Insecta; order Coleoptera; family Elateridae; genus Melanotus; species Melanotus villosus. The sequence goes on along the minus strand of OY720418.1, from coordinate 56,203,886 downwards.
CGTGTATTCTAACTTCTTAGATTTCAAGACTCAAACAAGTAAGCTTAAAAAAGATTAAACAAAACAATTTAGGAATTTGTTACAAAATTGTTTATAATTATGTAAGGCTGTTTCGTAAATTTTAAGAGTGAAAAGAATAACAGCAACAATTAATTTAATTATTCCGAAAAAACATTGCCCTTTCACACGTCCTGTATTTAATTAAAGATGCCTAGTTTAGGTCTTTTAAGGTTTCAAGTTTGCTTAAATCTGTAGTTATTTTGAGTTGTTTGAGCACCATAACGCAAACCACTTAATAAATAATTAAAATTAGATGATCAACCCGCTGATAGCTTTTCAATTAGGGGAAAAACAAATTATAAGCCTTATTTTCATATTAACAATTCGAAATTAAAGCTTGTTAATTCGGAGACTAGTAAAATTCACATCTCGTTTCTTTTTTGTTTTCAAACATAGCCAGCTTTAAAAAGCAAAATTTTGTGTTTTTATTTAAAGTCTAATTTCGTAATCCCCTAAGGTTGTTGTTTTACGCACCTTAAACATTTTCATGTTCGTGGATAAAAATAGACTAAAACAAAGGTAAAACTTTTATATTTTTTTATAACCTTTGTAGACATAATATGCCCATAATATCTTTCTGTTTTCAGAAACTTTTTGCTGAGTTTGCTATTGAGATTTCAACACCTTTTGCGTATTTTCAAATTTTTAAGAACGAGTTCGAACTCATTTAACCATCGGCTTAATTAGGTTCCTTGGACCAACATTCAATTCTTAATGTGGTTTTACATTTACATTACACACATAACCATTAATTCTGAATCGGTTGGTTTCTGCATTACATTATTGCCTCAGTTTGAAACCGCAGCTTTGAAACTGGAACGAACGTGCATTTCTGAAACTTAGAATAGTTTTAATACCGACCGGTACGACTTTAAAGAGATTTCGGTATATCCTGTGGTTCACGTTTGTAATTTAATATCAGAATGCTGGCGGTGAGTATCAGATTTCGATGATGTTTAAGTTGGGGTTTATATGATATTAGGCGAAGTAAGTTTTTGGTGTTATGGGGGTTAACGGTTTATGGCGCGGCTTTGTCTTTACAATTTAATATATCGTACGCCCTTACTATTTTATTGCTCTCGTGAGGCACTTCACTTTCTAATTTTAAGCAATTTACCCACGGTACTTGTAGTTCAATCTTTTTCGAAGAGGATTTACTTAAATAATACAGTCTTTGTTCTAAACAAAGTGCTTTTAATATTTTCCCCTGTAATTAAGGCTTCAGTTAATATCTTCCCCTCGAGATAAATTTGAAACCGTTAGAAACATAATTTCATTGGTTGTTTGATTTGTTAACAGTGCTTGTTTATCTGGAAATTTCAATCGATTGCAGGAGCGGACTGGAATTGGGCGCTGTAAAGCTCTTCTGGTAATTTTTCTTGTTAGGTAGAATGCAATACCAATGACCCTTTAACACGAGACAGATTGGTTTAATAAAACCGAATTGGATGTAGGCCTTTAACAATAAAAAAATGGAAAATATAGAAAAACTCGTTCATTATGTTTCATAAATACATCAATTAGAATACTTCGAAAGTTTTGTTAAGAAATCTTTCAGCTGAAAGCTTAGAGAGAACTAATAAAGAAATTTCTAAAACTAATCTTATAATTACAAGAAAACTAAGTACAATTCTTAAGGAAATCTGTCCTAATTTCTTCTTCAGATTCTACTTTGGCATTTTTAAAATTTCTGATTTTTTAAATTATTTTTGTCAGTAAATGTTGTCTTTTTTAGTTTTAATTTATTAATATCATATTATGAGAATCCTTTATCATTCCCATTAAAGTTTCTTATTTTCAATTTCCAAAGACTGATCTCAAGAAGTTTCGTTGAGTTTCCCCTCATTACTCTTTTTATGCAAAATTCACAACCAATGAATTCTAAACACAAAACTGGCCGGTTTAATAAAGTTGCCATTCCACCCCTGATAAATGTTGGAAGTATTCTGAGAAAGCAAAACAAAATAAAAATGTCTTTCAGCTTACTCATTCTCAAATTCAAAATTGTTTCGTATTGGTTAATTTTATTAGTTTGGTACTGTTATTCGTAAACTCTTGAAATATCCTGAAATTTAATACATATTTTTTAGTCAATGGATTTTTTGTTCCAGATTGTGAATTTTTTTCAAATTTTAGCTACATTTTAGTATTAAAGCAAAATGAATTTCAGTACTCACATTACTGATTTTTTTGATGTTTTCTCTTTCGGTATTAAAACTTTAGTTATTATCAGATGTGTTAATTAATTTAGGTATAAGGTTTCCGGCTTGAACTCCCTTGCACTATGAGAATGAAGAATTAAATTAAAATAATAGAATCTTTGACAATTTTGAATGTTGAACCTTTTTAAAAAATAATGCATTGATTTAGCTTATAGGCCAGTCGGCAGGGCGTTTAAAAGAGGCTATTGTGGAAATAAATGGTGGCAAGCTGGAATAAATTTTATTCTCTTAATTTGGACCTTGAAAATGGCATATTAATTTTGCACGGTCTAGCGACCCCGGATTTTGCCGCCATATTGAAAAAACCACGTGAAGAACAACATTTTTATTGATTTTCATGAATATCTCAGTTTGGATCAACTTTAGAGCAAAATATCAAGTTATCGAAAATAAAGTAGATAAAATTTTCCACAAAAAGTTTCATACTTTTTTTTTTGTTAATTGATGGGTTACTGATGAGTTACAGATATTGAAAGCGGGCAACATATGTGCTATTCTCTATTTATTTTATTATTTAATATTCTGTTTGTCCTAAAACGCTATTAATACATGTTTTTAAGTTATCTAACTGAATTATATTCATATTGAACTTGCCCTGTGTGTTTATGTCTATCTGCAATGAGGGGTATTGTTGGAAGCAACTTTGGCAATGTCAAGTTTCAGAAAAAAAAAGAGTTACACCAATTGGGGCAGTAAATTCAGGAGTTAAAATAGATGATAAGATTATACTTGCTGGTCCAAAGAATTTCATTTTCCAAGAAATCCAACAAACAATTTAAAGAGTACTTTCAGTACGAGCTAGCTCCCTATCCGCTCTCACTATTCGATGAGGTAGGAATGCGCAAAACGAAAAAATCTGCTCTTTACGAAGCATTTGTACCGATTTCCGAAAACATAAACTTTGAAGACCCTGTATACATAGTAGACGGAGGATTTCTTATTCACAGAGTTGTGTGGCACAAACAAGAAATTTATTCAGTAATTTTGTAGAAATTTGTTGAATACGTAAAAAACATTACTAAACGAACGCAATATAGTCCAGTCAATAAATCTCCAACCACTCTATCCGCTTTCAAAAATCGCCAATTTTCGAAAGAAAATATTTTGCCTCACGTTTTTCGTTAAACTTTTCTCTCTCCTCATCTCTTCGGTTTACAGAAAAATCCCCAGAAAAGAAGTTGTAGAGGATTAAATTTCCTTAAAAATGGTATATACATTTTATATTTTTTTTCGAAAATTAGCGATTTTTGATAGCGGATATCTCATAAACGGTTGGAGATAGAAAAAAACTTTGCAAAGCAAAAATGTGGGAAATTTTGTCAGATTTGATTTTGTATATAATGACTTCTTCGCTAAAACCCACTGTCTTCAAGATATAAGCAAAAAACCAAAAAAAGGAATCTTCTCGGTCCGGATTTTTGGGTAATTCTAAAGCAATTTTGGACTTTTTTTATAAGCATTAAGCAGCTATAATGTATCTGAAATATTTATCTTTTAAGCCCGTATGACACGGTATTAAATTTATGCTAAAATTTTTGAGTAAATTTTTGAGTAAATTTTCATTTACAATACCACGTGTGGCTTGCATATGAATATCACGAGTGCGCAGCACGAGTGGTATTCGCAATCACAAGGAACATGAGTGATTTTACACCAAAAATAATCTACAATTCTTTGACCACGAATGGTATTTGAGGGACTATTCAACTAAAAAAAACTCATTTCCATCGAATCATTTTTCATAAATTAGTCCACATTCAAGTTTGTTTACATGAAAATTGTTCTCTGTTGGCTAAAACTAGCAATAAACGGTTTTCAAAAAATTGTCGCTTCGTATCACTAATCACTAGTGAAATTTTATCGACAATTTTTTCTAGTGAAAATTGTCGATACAATTCGTTTTGATTGGCTCAAAAACGTCAAATCTTGCATTATGATTGGTCGATTTTTGACAGATGACATATGAGTTGAATAGTTTAGAAAATTTTCGCAAAAATTGATAATTTTTTGGTTGCAACAGTCTCACTTTTTAATGCAAAATTTGTGAATTGCGCTTGCGTATGAATGTATTTTTTTTAGTGTTATTTGTGACTACCATATTTGTAGCACTGATATAACCAAGAGTTACCTTCCAGGTTTGTTTATAACGGGTGTTCAAATGAATTTCACATCTAGTAGGCTATTTATTCTTTAGCCATGTCTTAGTTTAATCTTAAATATTTTGTTTTATGAACTGTCAAAACAACAAACCAATATAAATATAGTACGCTGCAGTACTCTAAAACATGCTCTGCACTTACAGCGCCTACCCTAATCTGAAATTCATTTGATCACCCGATATATTTGACTACAGCCTCGTGGTGTGGAATGTTGCGCTGTGCGTACTTTTACGCGCACTTTTTCTCTTAGATTTAGAACATGTTCTAAATAATTTATGCTTAAATTTATGAGAAAATATATTTGTAATTTTTGTATATGGAACGGTGCTAAATATTTTACAAAAATTTTTATATAAATTTTTTGTAAAATTTAACGTCGTGCCAAACTGGCTTTATAGTAAATTGCTTGATTAAAAGATTTTAACTTAATTTTAGAATCGAAACGATGAACTTCTCAAGATCTAAGCTTTCGCTAAAGTCATGGAGTTTGTTTTTAAATTTTCTTCGAAATTTGGGCTTTTTGCTTGGACTTTTTATTTCATAACGCAAAACAAAATGTTGAAAATTAACTTCAGCACAAATTAATGTTTTTTACGTCTTTTTCAGTGTTCGAATTTCCGTTTTTAAGGTTTAATATTTAATTATTCTAGGTTTAAAGTTTGCGGCTTGAACTTTGCATTATAAAAACTAAAAATTAATATTAAATATTAGCATTTTTTTTGGCAATTATCAGCCTTTTTTTAAAAATAATGCATTCATTTACATACAATGTGATTTTTTAAAAACTCAATTGCAGTATTCAGTCTTAATAACCTTAGAACTGTCTGTATTAAGTCAGAATACAGCCTGCTGCAATTGAGTTTTTAAAAAATCACATTGTATATAGGTAACTAGCAATGTCACGGAATTATTCTTTATCTAAAATTGCTTGGTTACAGAATGTTTCGTTTATTTTAAAATCTAAACGATGAGCCAAATTAACTTTTTTTCGATCTTTTTACTAAATTTTGAAGTTTATTTTTATTTTTATTCATGATCCTGCTTCAATTTTTTATTTTCGGTGCCAAAGCTGACCTGGCCCTAACTCGAAAGAAAAAATTTGAAAATTAATTTCAGTACTTAAATTAATGATAGTTTTTGATGTCCGTTCCTGTATTTGTGTAAGATTTATTATTAGTTTAGTTTCAAGTCTGCGAACTGAAAGCGTTTGCTTCATAAAAGTTAAATTAAATTACGAATAGAATTTTTGGAAAATTTTAAACTTTCTTCTTAAGATACGTTGAACTTCGCAATATTTGTTGTTTTTCGCCAAAACAAACTTTCAGTGCCTGGTTGTAAAATTTTCAGTTAATGTTCGTGTTTCAATTTTTTACCTTTGGCATTAACGGTGACCTGATCGTAAAAAAGGTCTTATCAAGAATATCATATATGTATCATTGTTAAGATAATTTAAAAACCAATTACAGTAACATCTTCTTTTATTATAATCAGGAGGGAGTAGCTCTTGATACACATGGACTTTGTACGGATGCATTCGCATCTTCAACTTTAATGTTGTTAGTAACGATTTTTGGTGGTGAAGTCATGTGCACTATAAAAAATTAAGAATTACAAATAAACGTTTTGTTTAATGTTTTTGAATTTCTTTTTTATAAGAAAATACATTGATTTTCGCACTGAAATATTTTTTATGTCGAATTGCTTGATTATAAAATTTTCAAATTAATTTTAAAACCGATGAGCTTTTTAGAATCGAAGCTTTTCATCAAAAAGCAATCCTTCGTGAACCTCACGAATTTTCCTTGTGTAATGTTAAACTGTAACTGAGAATGGTATTGCGGGTTCGTTGTGTTTTTCCTTTTCTCCCAGCGAATTCTAGTGTAGAGTAATACCAAGTCGAGGAAAGCTGAAATCAATTGACCATTCCGGCGCCGTTAGCGCCGGGTTAATGGATTTGGCTTTGAGTATCTGTCGTTGTGGAAGAAAACGATCCGCCGCGATACACACAGGGTAGTGGTAGATTTGATTAGAACGCCATTATTGATTGACCTTTTTTGGTCTATTTTTAGGATGCGATTTAGCTCAAATGCCATTAAGGCGATTCTTTTATTACGCTCTCTCTTCTCGGCGATGTTAATATGCATGCGGTGTTGGACACATCTAAATTACTTCCTTAATTTAGCCGTTTTGAAACGGTATACGACATAAATATTTCCGTTTCGTCTCGCCTTCTTGGATTACTCCTATAAAAAAGACGTTCCTTGTATTTTTATTGCTATATTTAAAGACGCTTATAGGCTATAGGCATATAGAGCGACAAAATTGCTTTTTTATAAGGCGGTACGAATTTTTTTGATGCCTTTATTTCGGTATACTGAACTAAATATCGCCTGTTTCTAACCAAAAAATCTTACACTCTATTTATTTATCATAAATTGAAGCAAGGTTTGCATTCAAGCTTCAATTGCAGAGACGATCTTAAATAAAGTCAAGCTCATAGACCGTACGCCTACATTTTCTGCTCGTATTAATTCGGATCTGTGTAATGTTAAATGTTAAGATTGTAAAGATGCAGTGTACTGGAAGCAAACTTTATTAGAATGACTGAGCTACTAAAATTTCACGGAGTTGCGCCCACAACTGTAACTGTTAAACTTTATGCCAACTAAGAAATTCTGCCCTAAAATGCAGATGTAACCAAGGATAATATAAGGACATCGTTTTATTTGGCACGTATGATAGCATAGCCATGAGATAATGGAAGTTCTAGGTCCCCTGCGTATAGTTTTATTTGATATGACAATGGAAGTAATCGTAAAAGGAACACGTAAAACGCATTCTTAACATCAAAGTTATTACTTTCTACCTTTTCCGTTGTTGTTAGGCCTAATTTATGTTTTGGAAGATTCCATTACGCAAAAAGTTTTACATCCTGCTTTTATTATTTTTGCAAATTACTATCGATAACCTTTCTTTATCGGTTCTCGGAGTTGTTTATGTTTCTAAATTAATCCGAACTTTATATCAGAGTATCGTTTGCTTTCGTGAATACCATTTCCATTAAATTTGGGCTCGAATTTCACTTTTAACATTAAAGTTATTGGGGTTATAAATAGATATTATTAATTTAACATTATGGATTTTATGCGGTTCGAAGAAAATAATTCAGATTGCACATTTCCAAAATTTAATTTGCTTGCCTTTTCAAAAATGACTTTAATTCCAGGAGAAAGTTATGAAAACACAAAAGTTATTCTTAAATTTTTAGAAGGTACCGAAGTTTATTCAAACCAGCTTTTGAAACTTTAATCGTTTACTAAATGAGGTAAAGACTTCCTGCAATATTGAAGGCAGCTTATTAGTTTATGATTATGAAACTGTTAGTAGTTCTTGATGTATACCGAATAAATAAATAAATTTTTGTAGTAAAGTAATGCGCTTTGTATGCCACATTTTGAATTTTTAGAAATTTGTTTTCAAATACAGTATGGCTATTAATTTACAGTACTGAAACGGTAGGCCTACTTTTGCTTAAACCTCTAAATATGGCCACAAATATGCAAGAACGATACGAACTGTGCGTCCAACATAATGGAGGGCACTTAGAACATGTTTTATTTTAAGTGAAAAAAGTTTGAAATTTTCAGTACCTACTATAAATTAATAGCCATACTGTAGTATTCAATATTTTGGTTTAGTTTATTTTTATTTTCAGTATCAAAGCTAACGTGTTTATAACTCAATTCTTAAAATATACGTAACTGATATTTTTTGAAATTATCTCTTTTGGTATTTAAAACTTTAGTTATATTCAGGTCTGTTAACTTAGGTCCAAGGCTTCCGAATTGAACTTTCTTGCACTATCAGAATGAAGAATTAAATTAAAATATTAGAATTTTTGAAAAATTTTCAATTTTGAGTTTTTTTATAAGAACAGTGTATTGATGAAGGTTAGCAAGAAATGCAACTGAAATATTTTTTTTATTAAATTGCTGGGTTACAAAATATTCGATAAATTTTATAATCGAAAAGATGAGCATTTTACCAGAATTTCAGCTTCAAAGTTAATCTAATCGCACTTCAGTACTTAGTGTTAAAAATTAATTACATTTTTTGGTATCTTCTGTTCCAGTTTCAAAAATTTAAATGTTTAGGGTTTATTAAATTAATTTAAATTCAAGGTTCGCGGAATCTCTGGCGTATGAAAATCAAGAATTAAGAATAAATATTAGGATTTCTGGAGCAGTTTTGAGCATTTTTGTAAGGATAATGCGTTGATTTAGGCAGATCGGAATGTTTGGATTATCAAAATTTCAAGTCGCTGAATTAAAAACTAAAAATGTAATTAATTATTTCTGAAGTTAATCTAAGTTAATCTAAAAAAAAAAAAAGAGTAAAGGTATCGGCACCAACGCCGCGCGAGGGAGAATGGCGGGCAACATCGATGATTTTAAGGCTTCCTAAGTCTCTTTTCATACCTCGGGTTGTTTCGCACGGTGGTGTGGTAAGGACCGCGCCTCGAACAACCGCCGACCACCTTCCCTACTCCACCATTGTGTTTCGGTTCCCAATTATTTTCAGTGACTAGGTAGGCCACCCGCCGAGCATCTGATTGGAGTTTGACCCCAAGACCGTTCGCGCTGTAGTCGAATGCCTTAACCACTCGGCCACTCCGGAAGTGAAGAGGTAAAATGGAAAATTTAAAATATGTATATGCATTCAAGCCTGAAAATGCAAGATTACCTATATATCAGAATTTACCAATGACAAGATATACTTTTCTAAAAATTCCAAAAACCTAAATTTTGGAACTTGTAAATCTACATTTCCAAATTTTTTAATTCTTCGGACTTTGAAATGTCTCAATGGTCAGGGTATAAATTAAAAATTCTTAGAATTTGAACAGAAGTGAATTCTGAATTAACTGTCTGAAACCTAAAACTGAAACTGATGCAGAATTTGAATCTTAAACGTACGAATGAAAACTACAAAATTAAAAAGTTGGGCAACATATTTTAAATAAATTCTATTTTTTGACAGCGAACAGCTGAAAACTTAACCAAGCCTATTTATCCGAATCAAAAAATTACAATTGGAACCAAAAACGGAGGCTAAAAGTTAAAATTAAGAACTAAAAGTAGCTGTTTCAGTATAAACCCCTAGTTTTTGCAAACAAAACTTTGACGTAAAAATTTAAAGCAAAAACTGGTACTCTAAAGCACAACAAAAAAAAAACTTTTAGATTTTTAAACACTGATACAAAAAACAGACGATAATTTACGTTTTAAGATTTCAAAATTTAAAATTTAGTTTTCAACATTAAAAGTCAAAATTTGGATTTGAAATTAAGCTTTGATTATCAATTAACTTCAGAGTTAAACTTTCAACATTTAAATAATGATACAAAAAAATCAAAAATGCATCTTGGAATTTTTTTCTCGGAAGTTTTATGTTTAAATATGCATATTTTAAATTATTGAAATGACAATCGAAATTTTAAGTTTTGATATTTATTAGGCGTTTAAAAATTAAAAATTTCGAAACTTATTTAGTGCAGTTTTTGAGAATTAGAGTTTCAAATTAATAGCCTAAAAATTTAAATTTAAAACCTCAAATTTGGAATTCCTCAATTCAAATATCAGAGTTATGCAATAATAAATGATTACTTTCAAAATTAAAATTGCAAACTTTGGAACTTTTTGTACAGAAACAAAATTTTAAAATCGAAATACTGAAAAATCAAAATAAGATAGAAAATGAGTGTTTTTAAAATTTGCAGTTATAACTTGCGAGCCGAATAAACAAAGAAAAACGAAATTTTGGGGCTTTAACTTAACACGTCTAGAATTCATAGTAAGTTTCAAAAATTCCAGATGGAAATTGTAATTTTAAAATTTTCAAAAAATTCAACCTGGAAAATGACAATGTTATCGGAAGACCGCTACAACTAAATCTGTAAATTCAAAATTGTACAGTTTGTTCCGCTTGTTAGGGTTTCCAAATTGTTTTCCTTTAACAAATTGTTTTTAATTTAAAATTCTATTGAGAATTAATTTTTTTTAAAGTATAAATTAAGGCATTAAGAGCCAAGTTTTCTTTTTTGTTCGATTTTTATATAGTGGTAATCTTTTTTTTTAATTTTTACATCTGCCTATTTACAATCTATATGTTACAATCATTTGTAATTTAGAGAAACTATCCAGTAACGGTGCTTTCGCTTCTGCATTTGGTATTACATCATCGTCTTCGTCTGATTTGTCCTTAGGCCATTTCCTTTTCAGTCTTCCGATCTCTTACGCCTGGTCAGAGAGTCGAATTAGGGTGTTGGTAGTTTTTTGTGATATTTTTTTACTAAATTACGTATTTCTTCTGTTATATATGGAATACAGAGGTCGTCATGGGATGTGTGATTGGTTTTACCCACAATGTTTTGGACTGAAAGCTTTGTAGAATTTTTGTGTTCGGCGGTTTTGCGCAGTTCCATAGGTGAACACCGTACGTCGACATAGGTTTGATTATAGCTTTTAGACGTGGCGAAGGCCTTTTATCGTGTCTGACATATATAAATAGGACTCTTAAAACAAAATTAAACTCTACCTTCCTAGCCCGTATAACCTACTCCTTAAATTATACATCCGACAGATACTACCAAACTAAGTACAACAATGAAACATCTGACTACTATGGAAGTCATGCCGGCGTTCCTCAGGGTAGCGTATTTGGACCGTTTTTATACTTGCTGGCATAACCATCAGCGAGAATACCATAATGTCCATATTTGCGGATGATACAGCGATACTATCAACAAGCAACGACCCACATGAAGTATCACACTAGTTACAACAACATTAAATAGTATAAACGAATTTCCAAAGAAATTGAGATAATGGCAAATAAAAAAAAATCATCCCAAGTCATATTTACCAATAGGCGTATCAGGTGCCCTCAAGTGCATATGAATAGCAATCCCATTACACAAAAATAGAAGTGGACTTAGGGTATCCATCTAGAATCTAGACTCTAGACCAGTGGTCGCCAAAGTGGTCCATATCGACCCCCAGGGGTCGATATAACATTGTTAGGGGTCGATTGGGGGTCGATAGAAAAATATAAGACATTATTGTACGGGTAATATTTGATTCGGTTAACTTGGATTACCTTTATCCTGAATGACAACACAATTAAGAGTAAATCGTGGGAACAGTGGCATGAATAGGACCTGTAAGATGGAGCAAGATCATGAAAATAGTTATGGAGGCCAATCAAGTAGGCCAAAATGACGTATTTACCAATAAATTGATGTCGATAAAAGTCAAGAAACTGTTGAAGGGGTCGACGGCCAAAGAAGTTTGGCGACACCTATTCGAAACCAACGTTTAACACGGAGATCGTATCCAAGCTAAGAAAAAACAAAATTAATCTTAAATTTAAACTGAAGCAATTATATTGGCTCTTTGGAAGATGTTCACAACTCTCATTTGAAAATAAAGTTTTACTTTACAAAATTGTTTTATATTTCAAAAACTTGTAGAAGTTGTTATTGATAGACACAAAGTATGTATTTCGACACAGAACATACCGAAAATGTCTAATAAAATGTGAGAAACAAGGCTCAATCATTTTATTAAGTGTTAAGTGAGTTACTCCTTAAAATTCCTATATATAATGAAAAGCTACATCATAACCCAAAATCATGTCATTACCTCAAAGTCTGACATTTAACAGAACCTAGCAGTCATAACTTGTTGATGTCATTGTTATCCTAGTTTACGATATAAAATAATAATAAACGACAACGTCGTCGTATCGTCATTTTAGTGTTATAATAATAGTGATAGAGTTTACCTCTAAGCTTCTTTATAGGAAGACGTTAATCTAATGCTAGTGCCGTGCTAAACCGATTAAGTTCATCAAGAAAATCTTTCGGTACATATCAGGTTATAAAATATTAAAGCTTTAAGTAGAGCATTACGTGAGAAATATCGGGAATGGAAGCTAAAACTAACCCTCATTTTTAATTTATAAAATCCGTGGATTTTGTTATACTACGTGCGGTTGAAAGACAATTACTTGATAGAATCTTTTGTCTTGAGTTTAATTTTAGATTTGTTTGTTTTATTAATAGCTAAAGGCTTATTTTACGTTGCAATTTTCTGCTGCAATTAATTATTTTATAAAGTTGCGCCAAGGGGGTTAAAGTTTCTTAAGAAACTACGAGAAACGAAAATTGAAAAAACATAATTAAACGGACAAACAAACAAATAACAAGAAATAAAAGCTTAAAAGAAAATTCTCGGAATTTTGAGTTTTCTGAAGTAAAAAAAATTGAAATTATTGAATTGTTTAACATAAACTAAAAGCCTTTTCAGCCTATTTAAAATTTGACGTTTCGTGTTAAAACCTTAAAAAGCGTTTATATTGCTTCTAAAGAGTTACATTCTGAAAATGATTATAAATAATGCATGTTAAAAACACCTTGATAATACGCACCACACCTAAATTATATTTATAACAGCACCAACAAAACAACCGTAAACTAATTAGGTTAAAATTTTAATGTATCAGCTGCTATTTTACCCTTGAATTTATTCCCTCTGAAAACTTTTCTGACCCAATTATGCATAATTTATAAAACATCATTGCGTTTGTTTTTGTTTTATTTAGTTTTGTTTGTACCGTGTTAATTTAATTTGTTGCATAATTCCCAATTTAGATATTTATGGAAAGTTTTTTTTTAAATTTAGTAAATTGTCTTTTTATTTAATTAATCTGCTTTTATTTAACTAAGTGTTGCATAAAAAAAAATTTGGAAAAACAGCACGTAGTGAAGGTTTGGAAAATGTGTACGAAAATACGTTCACAATGATAAACCTTCAGGTTGAATTATTCGTAACCCTTTTTAATAGCGAACTATTAATGATATAACCTTCATTATTATGATTGCCCTGTCAACAGCCAAACGGGCGACCAGATATAATTTTCATGTGTGAAAGACATTAACGGTAATACTGTCATCAGTCAGCAAAACCGAAATGAGTGATATCAATATTTTTCATTTCCATACGTCATTACCTAAATGTTTGCACCCCATATTTTTATGTTTAATGAGTATTCGAAAACAGATGGGGGATTTGTTTGAATTTCTGATTTTTCATTAAATGGAAGCTTGGGTGTTTGTTAACCTTTGATTTTTTTTCTAAATTGTTTTGTAGAATTTGAATTCGGAAAATTAATGTTTTGCTTGCATGTTTGACCCTTGATAATATTTGGGGCACAATTAAATTCATAATGATTCTCCACAGCTTTGTATTTTATTTTTTTGAATTTTAATTTTCATACTAATTTTTGAATGTTAATCGTTAGCTTACTAGCTCATTTTTTATGGAATTCTGGTCCAATAAACCTTTAGATTTAACCAGAATTAGAAACTTTTAAATTGTTTATATTTCGAAGTTTCTTTTTGCTAAGATTTTATGTGCTTTTAAATCGTCGTTTTCTTTCGAAACGTGTTTGAGCTTCCAATAACGGGTTCTTTGAATACTGCAAAATTCTAAAGTATATATGTACATATATACAGGGTGATAGGTAATGCTTCTGCCAAACTTCGGGAATTTTTATAATGACAAATGGAGCAAAAAAGTATTATACAATTTTTCTAATATTTCTAAAGTTGTGCCTGTTCCAAAAGTAAATTCTACGAAAAAATGTGAAGAATTTCGCCCCATTAATGTATTGCCAGTTTATGAACAAATATTAGAAGTGGCCGTTAAAGAACAACTGCAAAATTATCTAGAAACAAATGACATTTTAACTAAAAGTCAATCCGGTTTTCGAAATAAACATTCCTGTGAATCTGCTATAATTGGAAAAGTGAATTAGATTTAAATAAAAGTATTGTGGCTGTGTTTTTAGACTATAAAAGAGCTTTTGAAACTATCGACAGAGAACGATTACTAAATAAATTAAATCATTATGGTATCCGCGGTACTGAAAATGCTTGGTTTCAAAGTTACCTTACATCGCGCTTCCAGACAACTTTATATGGAAATAAAGAATCCTTACAAATTCAGAATAATTTGGGTGTACCACAAGGATCGGTTTTAGGCCCATTGCTGTTTTTAATTTATATTAATGATTTAGAATTTAATCTTAGTTGCTGCAACATTAATTTATTTGCTGATGATACGTTAGTGTCAATTACCGATGAAAATATCGATCTTGCTATCACCAAATTAAATCTAGAATTAAAAACCATTTCTCAATGGTTACAAGTTAACAAATTGAAATTGAATGTCTCGAAAACTAAATTTATGATTATTTCAAATAAAAATGTTCAGTCAGCTAAAATAAATATAGAAAATATGGACTTGGAAAAGGTTGACCAAATTAAATATTTAGGAGTAATTACAGTGGCGTGTCGTGGGGTTTGAGTTTGGAGGGGCGCACCAGAAGTCAAACACCAAATAACCTACCAAAAGTTACGGGAAAATTTGTCTCTTTATTTTCCGAACCAATTTACATAAATACAAATCTGAAAATTGGCACATTTAAGTAAATATTATAACCGCAAATAAATGTATTCGGTACTTCTAGTGATTAGTTACTATTATCATTCTAGGTAGTTTTACTCGGCCTTTCACGAGTTCTAATAATTGCTTTCAAAATAATTAGGTATCGATTACTTCATTCTCAGTCATAACAAATATTAGACTGCATGACGGTTAGATCTTTTAAATCGACTGTAAATAAAATTGTAAATATTTTTAGTTATCTAAGCAATCGTACATATTTTAGTTTGTTTTTTTTTTAAATACCTATATTTTCATAATATGATATTTTTCTTTAAATGTTCTTGAACACCGAATATTGTAATGATATACAAATTGAAACAAACAATTTCATGAACTGAAAGAAAACCATCTTTTTGTTACAAATTTAAAGTTCTAAAAGGCTCACTAGTTATTTTTTATTTCTTGCAGTAAAAAATATACTTATCTACTAATTGCATTTATTATGAAATAATTCTGTAAAACGTTTCTTAATAAAATAACAGGATTTGAATAGCTACGAGTAGACGAGTACGAATCTTTGCGATGCTCCGATTAAATGAAAGAAGATTCATTGCTCCAACAATAAGTTACAGCAGGCCGCGCTAAAATCGCGGCCTGCTGTAACTTATACAATCGGCTATTATCGGCTAGTCTCCGGAGTCGTTCGGCGGCAATGTATAATGTTTGTTAAAGGCCGCAGATTTTCCGCGGCCGTTGGTTGAGGACGCGGATAATTAGAGATCTCAACGAGGACGGACAATTAGAGATGGGAGCGGATGTTTGGATAGAGTTGAATTTTTTGTTGAAATTTGAACTTAGTCATAGAATGTATGTAAAATAAATATTAATAATTTAGAA
Source organism: Melanotus villosus (assembly GCA_963082815.1). NCBI lineage: Eukaryota > Metazoa > Arthropoda > Insecta > Coleoptera > Elateridae > Melanotus > Melanotus villosus. The sequence continues at coordinate 56,188,037 of OY720418.1, read as the reverse complement.
AAAAATTGTGTGTTCCTTAGCATTCCTTAGGAGGGGCGCGCGGCCGCGCGGCCTTATGGAGCAACCGCCACTGAGTAATTATAGATGATAAATTAAATTTTAAGAAGCACGTAGATTATGTTATCAAGAAAGTAGCACGTAAAATTAGTTTACTGGGCAGGATATCTAACAAACTTACTATTCAAGCAAGAATAAATGTTTATAAAACAACTATTGCTTCACATTTTGATTACTGTGCAAGCATTTTGTTTCTCTGTCAGGAATCAGAATTAAAAAGACTGCAAAAGCAGCAAAACAAAGCTATGCGTATTATACTGCAGTGTTCAAAATTTACTAAAATTATTTTAATGTTAGATATCTTGCAGTGGTTGAGCATAAAACAGCGTATTTACTTTAAAACTCTAGTATTAGTCTACAAAACAATAAATTGTTTACTTCCAGAATACATGTCCCAGTCATTGATGTACAATTTAGACATACATGATTATAATACCAGAACTCGCTCCGACTTTAGATTACCAAAATTTTCCAAATCGAGATCTCAAAATTCTTTTTTCTACAAAGGTTTAAAATATTATAACAATCTTCCACAGGAAATAAAACAGGCGCCAAATATTTATAATTTTAAGAAACAATTAAGTTTGTACTGTAAGAATAGTTTTTAAGAAAATATTGGACATTATAAACTCTTGTACGATTAATGTAAAATTAGTAATATTACTAAATAAAGTACATATTATTATACATATATGCATAGGTTCTGAGAAAAGGCATGCTTTAATTTTTACGGATAAATAAGAGTCTAATACATCAAGTAACAATAAAATTTTATTAACAACCACAAAATAATTAAAGGGGGAAAAAGCAACTTAGAAAAAAATGGTATACATTTTTTTTCTTCCTTTTATCGTTACAAACCCATCCCTAAAGTGTGGCAGAAGCATTACCTAACACCCTGTATATACAGGGTTATTCAAATTCGAGGCTCACCATTGGGATCTCGGAAACCGTAAGAGTTACAAAGACGGTTAAATTGGGGAAAAGTTGCGCGATATAATGCTGATTAATATTTAAAAAAGAAATTTGACCTACCTATCTTAGTTTTTTTATTAAGAGCAAAAAACAGAAAAATGTCAATTTGGTTTTTTGAGCATAATTTGGTTGTTATTAAAAATTTTTCAAATCTGTTAAAACTTTCTTTAAGCAACTTTTTATCCGTAACACTGTAGCGGTATCAAAAATTTTCTACGACGTTTCGTTTTTCCGGAATCATCATCAGGTTCGTGTTTTCTTATGGGCGGCATGTTGGATTTTTATAGCATCTCATAGAGTTTTTGATGGTGATTTCAACGATGTATGACATGATGGCGTTTCACTACCGAAAACTGCTGTTATTTACAAAAATAGTAAATTTCAATAGATGGCCATGGAAAAACAAACAGAAACAACACAAAAACAAAATTCGACGTTCACCATTGGGATGATTTCGAAAACAGTAAGGTATTCGAAGACGGCTAAATTAGGACAAAGTTGCGCTATAAAATGATGATTAATAATAAAAAAGAAAATTGACCTTTCTATTTTAGTTTTTTTTAGCTATCGTCAAAAATACAGAAAAATTCTATTTAGATATTTAGTTTATTTATTACAGGAGATGTATGTTCAAACTGAAGGCCGTTCTCACGTATACAAAGATTTGCTCTTTTTCTAGTATTGTTTATAGCTCTTTGAATATCTCTTGCTCGAATTGTAGCAAATGCGTTTACAATGTCTCTTCTTAATTCCTCTATTATTGATATTTTTCTTATAGATTTTATTTTTGAGATTTCCCCACAAAAAGAAATCTAACGGAGACAAATCGGGTGATCGAGCAGCCCATTCCACGACGCCACGGTTGCCTATCCATTGATTATGGCAATGCTGATTTATAAATAACTAAATAGCATTTTTCTGTATTTTTGACAATAGTAAAAAAAAACTAAATTAGAAATGCCAATTTTCCTTTTTATTATTAATCAGCATTTTATAGCGCAACTTTGCCCCAATTTAGCCGTCTTCGTATATCTTACTGTTTTCGAAATCCCAATGGTGAACGTCGAATTTTGTTTTTGTGTTGTTTCTGTTTGTTTTTCCATGGCAATCTATTGAAATTTACTATTTTTGTAAATAACAGCAGTTTCCGGCAGTGAAACGCCATCATGTCATACATCGTTGAAATCACCATCAAAAACTCTATGAGATGCTATCAAAATCCAACATGGCGCCCATAAGAAAAAACGAACCTGATGATGATTCCGGAAAAACGAAACGTCGTAGAAAATTTTTGATACCGCTACAGTGTTACGGCTAAAAAGTTGCTTCAAGAAAGTTTTAACAGATTTGAAAAATTTTTAATAACAACCAAATTGTGCTCAAAAAACCAAATTGACATTTTTCTGTTTTTTGCTCTTAATAAAAAAACTAAGAGAGGTAGGTCAAATTTCTTTTTTAAATATTAATCAGCATTATATGGTGCAACTTTGCCCCAATTTAACCGTCTTTGTAACTCTTACGGTTTCCGAGATCCCAATGGTGAGCCTCGAATTTGAATAACCCTGTATATGTACAGGGTGACATTGAAAAAACTGCCATGCATAGTACCACGCGATAGAGGACCATAAAATAATAAAAAAAGTTCTTATACGCTAATGTCCGATCGCCTTTTGTTTTCAAGATACAGGATGTTAAAAGTTTGTTAGAAAATTTAATTTTTTTTTTAAAACTACAATGCATAGTACCATGCGATAGAGGACCATAAAATAATAAAAAAAGTTCTTATACGCTAATGTCCGATCGCCTTTTGTTTTCAAGATACAGGATGTTAAAAGTTTGTTAGAAAATTTAAACTTTTAACATCTTGTATCTTGAAAACAAAAGGCGATCGGACATTAGCGTATAAGAACTTTTTTTATTATTTTATGGTCCTCTATCGCGTGGTACTATGCATTGTAGTTATTAAAAAAAAAATTAAATTTTCTAACAAACTTTTAACATCCTGTATCTTGAAAACAAGAGGCGATCGGACATTAGCGTATAAGAACTTTTTTTATTATTTTATGGTCCTCTATCGCGTGGTACTATGCATTGTAGTTATTAAAAAAAAATTAAATTTTCTAACAAACTTTTAACATCCTGTATCTTGAAAACAAAAGGCGATCGGACATTAGCGTATAAGAACTTTTTTTATTATTTTATGGTCCTCTATCACGTGGTACTATGCATGGCAGTTTTTTCAATGTCACCCTGTATATTGCCGTTGTTACAGAGTCTGTCGTCGCTTTACGGCATTCAGTCTGCAGGCTTCTTTATCTTCCCAATCTCCAACCACCAAATTTCGTTCTGACATTGCTTTTGCGATTTTTCTTTTCCATGTGTTTGGTGGGCGCCCTTTTTCTTCCACTCCATGATTATTTTTGACAGTCGTTCATCTCCCATCCGTTGTACATGGCCATACCACACTAACTGGATTTTATTTCATCGATTTTGGTGTTCTTCATGTTTATAATTTCTCTAATTCTGACGTTAGTTTCCCTCTCTAGTCTTGATTTTCTTGCTGGTCTTCTTAAGAAATCCATTTCTGTGGCTAGTAACTGTTTCTCTTCATCTTTATTTATTTGCCACACTTCACTTCCATACGTTACTATACTTTTAAAGATAGTATTGTATATTATATACAATGTGATTTTTTAAAAACTCAATTGCAGCAGGCCATATTCTGTCTTAATAACCTTAGAACTGTCTGTATTAAGTCAGAATACGGCCTGCTGCAATTGAGTTTTTAAAAAATCACATTGTATCTTTTGATTCTTTTGTTTCTATTTGTAATGTTCTTACTCTATAATATCGGATTCAGCATTTTTGTCACAGCTCTTCCTTTGTTAATTCTATCTCTTATCATATCTCTGCACTTCCCACTGCGGTCTATACTGACTCCTAAGTAGTCATATGTTTCGCATGCTTCTACTTTAACGTCTTTATCTAATGTTAAGTCTTCCTTTTTCCCTCCAACACATAGATATTTAGTTTTTTTCGCGTTTAACTCTAATCCCCAACTGTTATATTCTTCGATTAATTTTCGTAGCATGTAGTTCATATCGTGCTTGTCTTGGGCCAATATCACCTGATCATCGGCATATAGTGGAGGGTAAATAACTAAATATCATAGTATTATCCATAGGCATGCCCATTCCCGCACATTTCTTCTTCCATTGTTTTAGGCTAGCGTCTAAGTATATTCGGAATAAACTAGGTGATGCACAACAGCCCTGTCTCATGCCCTTGTTGATATTAAATGGTTTGCTTAACTTATTTCCGAGCTCATTTCCTATTTTTATTTTTGCTGTGGAATTCCGATAAAGCTCTCGTAGGGCTTTGATGGCTGCGTGATTTATATTTGTTTTTTTCAACACGCTCCATATTTTTGGTAGGGGAACACTGTCATAAGCTTTTCTGATGTCTAATGTCATATGCACCTCCCGATCCACTGCTACTCTCTTTTCCAGTATTTGTGTTAGACAGAACACATTGTCTATGGTTGACCGTCCCACCCGAAATCCACTTTGCTCTTCACTTTCGAATTGCTTGTATTCTTCGTCTATTAGTTGTGTTAAAATCCGACCATACACTCTAAGTACTTAGAGTACTTGTTATGGATATGCCATGTTAATTGTTACAATCGTCTTTAGGTCCCTTTTTGTGTATTGATATGATTCAGGATATTTTCCATTCATCAGGCAAGTTTTGTCCGTTTAGATATTTGCTAATTAACTTTGTTAGCAATAAGTAGGATTAGGTTCGGTGATGCGGATTTTAATAGAACTACATACAGTTTTTCTGGATCGAGTGAGGTACCACTTTTCATTTTGTCTATTGCTTTTTTTACCATCCGTTCGCTTACTTCATTCTTTTCCTTCTATATTAGCTTCAAATGCTTCATGATCTATGTACCTATATATTCTACTCTTCGTTCTTGTAATAAGTTTTGGTAGTGGCTTCTGAGTTTTTCTGTCGGTATTAAATTAATAAATCGTTTTTGTCCTGTTTGCGATCTTAAATTCTTTAAAGTTTTCCACGATTCTGTAGACTTCCTTCCATCTATGTAGCTATCTATTTATTTGCATTTTTCTCCCACTGTTCATTCTTTTTTGTTATTAGAATCGTTCTTCTGAATTTTGCTTGAGCGGCTTTATATCGAGCTTTATCGTCGGGTTTCTGCGAATTTATCCATTTTTCGTATAATTTTTGTTTTTCTTGTTTCATACTTTCTAAGTATGCGTTCCACCAATTTTCTTTAAAGATTGGTGCTTAATTTTTTCTTGTAAAACTCTATCTAGTCGTTTTTGATCGAGTTTTTTAACACTTCCTTGTTGTAAAGCTTACGAAGTTATACTGTGGGATTTTAATACTTTCCACCTCTTCTTCTTTTTTTACTTTGCTATTTGTATGTATGTTTTTCTGTTCTACAGTTTGAGTGTCGTTTGGTGCATATACTCCAAATATACTTAATTTTTGACCAAGATGATTTCTGTTTAGTGTTATTATTCTTTCATTAATATTCTGCCAATTGGTTATTTTAGACTGCCATGTTCTTCGTATTGGCAGTGACACACCTCTTTTTATTCTGTCTTCTTTTGACACTCCACTATATAGGTAGCGGGTGTTTGACTTAACGATAGAACATAGGGAAATAGCATGGGAAATCGTGTATATGCAGATTCCTGCTCCCCGTTTGAGTTGATAGGATTGATAGTGGCATCAATCAAAAGACAAAAAAAATACGCTTAATTTGATACTACTTTACTTGGATTTGTTGCTCGTTTAAGAAAGAAATAGCTTAAAAACTATAATAAATAAATTCACAAAAAATAGACCAGCCATGATCAAATTTGAAGTTTGTTTATGCCAAAATTTTCAAAATAAATTTATATTATTATAAAATGTTTTGACAATAAATACCCTCTCCTAATTAGAATATTCAACATTATTATTCATAGTAATTACCAGGTAGATAGGTACGTGAATTGGTAACTAACAGAAAATAAAATTTATTTTGGCATAAACAAACTTCAAATTTGATCATGGCCGGTCTGTTTTTTGTGAATTTATTTATTGTAGTTTTTAAGGTTTTTTTTTCCTAAAAAAGCAACAAATTCAAGTAAAGTAGTATCAAATTAAGCGTATTTTTTTTGTCTTTCGATTGATGCTACTATCAATCCTATCAACTCAAACGGGGAGCAGGAATCTGCATATATACGATTTCCCATGCTATTTCCCTATGTTCGCCCCTTAAGTCAAACACCCTGTATAAGTGTATATATTTTCTTATAATTTCGGACTCTTCTCCCTTCTTGTTTGTCTCTGTTAGTGCAATTATGTCCATGTCTATCTTTTCCATACTTTTTACTATCTCTTCCAGTTTTCCTCTTACTGACTGACTGCACATTCCGCGTTCCAATTTCCAAAAACCTTTTTCATAGCCTTCCTCGCTTAGTCGATCTTTATTTGGACAGTCCGGGTTATGCTTGGTTCTGGATTTTTTAGCTTTAATACAAAGGTTTTACGAGTTCCGGGGTGCTGGCCCGACTTCTCAACCCCCAACCTAGGGGACCAGGTGATTTGATTTCGGAGATTTCTTCTCCTAGGCTAATTACCTACTGCAGCTAAAGAGATTGGTCTTTCCGAATTCTAAAGTATAAAGGTTTATAATATTTCCAGTTTACTTTTAAGCTCTCCAGCAATACGAATATTTTTAGGAAAACATCTCAGTTTCCTTCTTCAGTTTGTCTTTGCAGCATATTACATTAACTTACAAACTTTTACTTTCACATACAAAATTTCGCCTTTTTAGTTCAGCAGAAGTTCCAAGTTCGTAAATTATTATTAATAAATATTAATTTCACTCATATGCAATCACATAACGTACAGTTTTTTGATGGCCTTTAGCATGTAAACATCACATTATTAAAATTTACAAAGCTAACAAAAGTGTGTAAGTAATTTATAGATCGAGTATGAAACAGTAATTCATACCCCAACCAATACCCAACGCAATTAATAACTTCCCCGTACACTGTCAGCCTAAAATATCTAATTAGTTACCTACAAACAATTTAATTAGACCAAAAATATTTCCCGTAGGAATTTCACCTATTAAATTTAAAATTTCCCGAAGGTGAAACTATGTTACGTAACGGTTAAAAGCATTTAAATAGAATACACTAGTAAACCTGGAAATGTTTGTTGTTAATTTATATAGTGTATATATTTATATCCGGTAATCTAAAATAAAAGTATGCAAATTATAATGTAGGAAGTAAACGATACACACGAATGCTTCCAACTCATCCTGTTTCCTAAACCGCAGTGCGCTATCTAAAAGTTTCATTCCATTCAAATATTCAAACGTGTAGGTACCCGCATCCACGACGAGATTCCTTTGCCCTTTGCTTTAAAATTTCAATCATTTAGTTCCGGATGTACGGAATTTATTAAAAATTTTCTACTACATCAAAAAAATAAATAAAAAACACTTATAGGAAGTTGCCTTTTGTTAAATTTTCATTCAGGTTTTTAATGTAGGAAGTGCCTTCGTTACAGTTAGTGGGCAAGATTTTATGCTCTGAATATTTCATTCTATTGTATTTTTTTTAAATATTCTGTGTGGCGTTTAAAATTATTTTGGAAATTGCAAATGCGGTGAAATTGTTCAGAGACAAATATTAAGAGCTGGAAGAAAGATAATTGGGCGTTTTGTAATTTTTGGCTTTTGTGTTTATTTATTTCCTCAATAAACTTGGTGTTTGTTCTTTAATAAGCTTTGTGTTGGGTTCAGTCTTAAGTTTTTTTGGGGATTTTGAAATGTTTTTACGTAATTTGGTACATTTAGTGATATTTCACTTCTTAATCAACATAATTTATTTACCTATCAAAGAATTCTGAAAACGTTTGAAAACTGAATTTTGCATAGCTGAAATTTAGTTGTTTTTATATCAAAAAAACTTCTAAAAATTAGCAAAATTTAACTGAAATTTTCGAAAAACTAAAGTTCAGGATTGTAATTTAACTAAATTGCGTATTTTGTTTTTCAAAAGAATATAAATTCGTACTATGAATTTAATTCTTCTTAATTGCGTAAATGACACTTCAAAGTCTCAGATTACTGTTTTCCCTAAGAAGAATTTACTTAAGTAGTCTGTCATATAAAACACAAAATTACCCTTGAACGTAGTTTACTTGCAGACTCGTTTATTAACGTCAATTTAAAAAGTGAAAATACAAAATAATCAAGCAAGATGTTTCAATTAACACAAATTAGGTAAGTTCTTGAAAGAAAGGAAATTTCATTTAAAAACTTTTTTATTAAAAGCCCCACCTTAGTAATTATTAACACAACTTCGTTTTACCGTTTTTAACCTTCCAACTTTAATTAAAATTCGAACGATGTTTCTGTTAGGTTCTCGACAAATTGGGAAGTAAAGTTCTTTGCAAAAAATTCTACTGCGAATTATTTATGGATTACAACATGCGATCAATAAAATTTCACATTCAGTAGGCTATGTTTCGAAAATTATGCCATTTGTTAAATTCAACTGTCACCTGTCGCAATGACGTTTTAAGGGTATATTGTTTTGATGCTATTTTGCCCACTTGTACCTTCTTTAATCACTATAAAATTCAATTTGGAACCTACAAAAATAAAGTATTAATATATAAATTTGATAACGTAACCTCAAAATGTCATTGTGACAGTTGTATTCAACAACGTGGAGGATTCACAATCACAATGTCCTTTTCCCGAAAGCACAGCCTAGTAAAGGTGAACTTTACTTGATATCATTATATTTGCACATGTGATTATATAAAGTAATGCGTGTATTTTAATTAGTTTTGTGCTTATAATGTCAATATTTCGAACAAAAGGAGGAAATTGCAGACAAAATCCTTTGTTAAGGTGACGAATTTATAACAAAGGATATCACAGCAACAATGGATTAGCGTTGTTGATAAATTTCACATATTAAGACTTGGAAGCGCGCCAGTTAAACGATATTAACGAAAAATAATTTATTAGGGAATTTCACAGCTTTTCAAAATTTAATGTGGGTATTTATTTAAAAAATCTGAAAATTAATTCCGTATAGAAATTAGGTATTTCCGTTTTGTAGTATTTCAAAGTACTTTCATATATAATTTATTTAAAAAGTTTAATAAATAAATTCACCTATTTTTCTTGATAGAATTTGTTAATGTTATATAACGACAGATCAATAAAAAAACCAATTAGGGTAGGCTGTGAAATTGAATTATTTTGAATTGGTACTTTAGACACATCCACAGAGTGACATTTCTAACATGAAAATTTAAAACTGAACGCTCTTGTCAAATTTTTTAAGTTTTTCATTTGGTGAAAAATAAAGTTTGAAAAAATGGTATTCACTACACAACAAAAAGCGAAAGCTATTGAATCTTTCTTTCGAACCGGTGTAAGAATAAATGGAGAGTGGCAATATTCATTTCATGACTGCATGACTGATTTTCGTGAAGAATACCCCGATTTAGTGTTCAATTACAATTATTTTCGCGACGTTGTAACTAAATCTGTGCAGTTATTTAGAGAAAGTGGTAGTGTCGCTCGTAAAAGTGGAAGTGGACCGCCGGTTAGACGAACAGAAGCAACGATTGAAGCTGCCCGGCAGATTATGGATGAACAGCCAAAAACTTCCATTAGAGTATTGGCTCAACAAATAAATTTTATCTTATGGCACAACTCGAACAATCCTGAAAAAAGATTTAAACCGTCATGCATATAAACTGCAATGTTTTCATGAACTTTTACCAATAGACCCTCCAAGACGAATAGAATTCTGCAATTGGTTTCAAAATAATCTCAACAATGAAGCAGGTCTGAACACTGTATTTTTTTCTGATGAGGCCTGGTTTTATCTTTCTGGATATGTCAATTCACAGAATATGAGGTGGTGGATAAGTGAAAACCCTAATTTTTTTCAACAACTCACCTCAAATGTTACATAATGTTTTTGCTGGATTGCAAAGAAGAATTCGTTTATATTTAGACGTAAATGGACAACATTTTCAACAAATCCTATAGTTTTGTGTAAATTTCAATATCGTAAATTAATAATTTTTTCATTTTTTTGTTTCAGTTTCAATTTAAGGTTATAAACTTTATTTACAATAAAAATGTCAAATTACAAACGTTATAAAATGTCATTCTGTGGATGTGGCTAAAGTACCAACTCAAAATAATTCAATTTCACAATTGGTATTTTTATTGATCTGTCGTTAGTTTTAATAGAAAATCTTTTCTAGGAGGTTTATAAAAAGGCAAACCGGTCTTAAATCGGTTAACATGCTAAGCAACAGACCTAACCAATAAATTCTTTAATTCATTAGATTTTATTTTAAACAGAAGCCATAAAACGAATTAAATACGACTCCCCTGTAATCAAAAAAGCTAATTTAAATATTTTTTTATAACGAAAAGGGGGCAACAGTCAGCTGTTTAATGGATTAAACTATCCATTATAAAAGGGTGTTTACAATACAAGGTGGGAATTAACGAAAGGGTTGGGTCTCTTTCCCCTTGATGAACAAGATTGACAACATAACGTAACACACCCCTTTATGAAAAGGTTTATGCAATTCCCCAGGTAGAAATGGCCTCCTCTCCCCCTTTAGATGCAAATCTTTGAATTGTATTTTCTTCTATTTTGATTTATCTCACTTATAAATGTGAAAAATAACGAATTTTGGTTTCTTTGAATTAAAAACTTAAAAAAGTGAAAAGTATTCTTAAATTGCGTATTTTCGGAAAACGTTTTTATGATACTCCAAGGATTTCAGCGTTGTTCAGTGGTTAATCAATTCCGTAAGGCGACATTAAAGGCTCAACTTTTACTTTTGAGTCACTTCAATTCGCACTTTTAGAACTAGTATGTTTAAGCTGATGGTTTACAGAAGTGTATTTATTTTTTTCCCTTTATCCTTATGCCCTTTTAGAGTCTGCTGGGTTTTATTTTTGTTTTGCCTTGTCCATACTGGGAGAGAGGTGCCGAGTTAACGGAACAATCGGGCTACTGAATTCAGCACTGACGATGCTTAACTCTCCTGATCGTGGGGGACCGAAGTGTATTTATTAAAAAGAAAAAATCCCCATAACCTGATTTAAAGAATTAAAGACATTTTTGGTTTAACACCAATGAAAAATAAAATAAACCCTTGTTCTTGAGTTTTCGTGATTATAATGTGACAAACATTTATTTATACACAACTTGGGTTTGTTGTAAATATGTTTTAAAAGTTAATATGTTTATAAATTGATAACATTTTTGAATTTATTGGAACTCTAGATCGGTGTAATTCCTAAAATTAACGTAGTTTAAACGCAGTAGTAAATGAGTATCGAATTCATTTTGCCTTTTTAGGTCAAGTCGTTGTCTAATGCAGTTTTGAAAATAGTGCTTCTTTGTAATGTTAAAAAGGCTTTTTTGCAAATTAAAGTTGAGTTTTGGAATACAAGGTTTTTGGATTGTCAAAATAAGGTTTTTTCGCTTGAAATGCTTTACGTTTGCCATGAAAATGGTAAAATTTGTGTTAATTTGTCATTCGTGAATTGTTAAGATATTCGTTTTTAAACCTTTTTCAATCGTTAAAAATGTTTTCTAGTAATTTTTTGAATTTTATACGTCATCAGTTTAGATGTTAAAATCCATAAATATTCACGATTTTATTGATATTATTACTATTTATTTATTTATTTATGGGGTGAATGCTAGTTTGCGTTCCCCAACAAAATATTTTTAATTGAGAATTTTTTACCGATGCTAAATAATTATTCATTGTGTAACCTCTGAATTTTAGCAACCGTTGCTATTAAAAATTCCAAACAATGAATGATCTTTAAAAATTCAAAAACCCTGATAGGTCCCCAACCTTCGACCTTTTTTAAATCAAGAAAAAATCAGAAAATTGGAGATATCCAAGTTGATTTCCCTGTCAGTCGTGCATTAAAAATGGAAAAGCAGATCTTGCAAATTTGGAGGTTTTAAATATTTCATAATAAACCCTTAAATGTGTGTCCGTGCTGTACGTACTATCATAACATTTTCTGTCCTGTATACTAACTATAACTTTTTTTTTGTAAATGAGACCCTTTTCCATAAATCTCAGTCCCTCTTTTGGCGAATGAGAAGGAGACGCAAAGTGACACTCGTCTGACCTAAATCGGTTTACATATAGAAACCACTATTTGCATAACAAATAATTCAGGAAGCTGTTTGTATATTTACTAACCTAGATACGTTTTCTATATCATTCACTATTAATAATTACGAGACAATGGTCACAGATCACGTACGGCAAATGCTAATCATAATTTTCCGAACTTTAAGAAAAAGATCGACTTAGACAGACGTTTCTTAGGCTTTTGAAATTTAAGCCAATTCTTTGAATAAGGAAAGTAGATCGCTTCAATTTATTTAAGTTGGTGTGAATATAAATGTGGCATCCTGAATGAACCTGAATTATTTATTCGTCGATATGTTTTGATCGGTTTCCATTGTAATAAGGCTAGACTTATAGATTTATGCCACATTTTGGGGATGGCTTGGATAATGAATGATTCTTAGTTGTTATTTCGTACGCTAATGCATAGCTTTCTATACTAAAATTAAATAAACAGAATTTATTAAGTATAGTCGTTAACTTTTAGAAGCTTTTAATGAGTGAGCTGTCTTGAAATATTTTTAAGTTGCTTGACGAGATCTTATTTAATTTAACATTTTTACCAATGGCAATTTTAAAAACTCACAGAAAATTTAGAATTTTAACTATAATTTCCAAAATTTTTTATTCACAGAATTAAACAAAATATTTTACAGATTTGATATCCTAACAATTCATTCCATTAGGGAATTTAAAATATTGACAAGAACATTTTGTTTTTGTATTTTTAAAAATCTAAATTTGAATTATTAAATTTTTTTTGGTCATGCATATTTGAGCTTAAGAAGATAGAAACACATATTTATAGTTTTGTATGTCAAATTAAGTTGCAAAACTTGACTCGTTTATAAATCTTTTTAAATATTTTTGAATTGTTTGAAAACGGGGATAGAATTGTCTCCAAAACGTTACATGTTATTTTTGTTATTAGTTGATTAATATATTTTCATTTTAGCAGCATTTTAGGTGGTGTAAAACCCAATAAAGAAATATAAAATGCAAAACTCGCCACAACAATCCTTTCAGAATTTAGAAGATATTTAAGAAGATTAGTTAAAAGCAAAATCTGTCGATGTTGCTTTTGGATTCTGTTTTAGTGTTTTTGTGGATTAGCAGCCAATAATGGACCTTTCCAGTTCAATAAGTAAAACATTTGTTCTCCCCTTCTTGAATTAATCTTTTTATCCTGTTTGAGATAAACACACATCCCCTTTGTTTAAGATTCACCCTCTGTTTGGGTTCTCTGCAGATTAAAATTGATATTTGTGAATTAAGCTGATTGAAAAGTTTCGATTTTGCTTTGTTCTCATTTCGGGTATCTTATAAAATTAGCAATAATAAATAAACACGCGATATAACTAGCAATAAACTGTTTTCAAAAAATTGTCGCTTCGTATCACTAGTGAAATTTTATCGACAATTTTCACTAGAAAAAATTGTCGATACAATTCGTTTTGATTGGCTCAAAAACGTCAAATCTTGCATTTTGATTGGTCGATTTTTGACAGATGACATATGAGTTGAATAGTCAAAGAAAATTATTACCACGAATGTAATTCGGCGTGATTATTTTTTAAACTACTACACAATGATGACAGTGCTGAATTTTTATTGTTTGTATTGAGACAAATGGCTGCGCTACCTTAACAACCAAGTCAAAGCTAACTTTTTTATGCATTTATTTAAACAAAGATCCAATGAAACAATGTGAAAAAATTGTCGCTGTTATTAGCTACTAGCAAATTGTCAGTGTAATTTTGATGCTATTGGTCGATTTGAAATTTTTTCTCATTATGATTGGCTGACAGGACTGTTTAAAAAATAATCGTTACAATTAATGCCGGGTGGCCTACTAGTCCAGCTAGGGCACAAAGTTCTAATAAAATAATGAAACACAATGATAACAAAAACGTATTTATTAACATAGACAAAATTACCAGGTATAAAAATTAACACAAGTTGTACAATCAAAATTAGCATAAACAGAATACCTTGAGTAACAAAGATCGGTGTTAACTTTACTAAAATAAAAAATAAAAATAATTTAACTACACCAAATCAATCTTAGTTACTTTCGGGAAATAAAGAATCATAAATAAATTGATAAACCATATATACAGAATAATTAATACTAGCAAATAATACTTACTAAATTACAAATCCGATATCCAATATTCTAAATTCTTAACTTCTCGAATAAAATGACTTCGCTGATAAAACGACTTGGAGAACAGATTGTTAAACCAAATGGAACCAATGGAAAATTCCACAGGAAAGTTACCAGATGCTTACTGCACAAAATGGAGTTGAACCGTCATTTTAATCTTCAAGCATTCTAAATGAAAAAAAAAACAGCTAACCAAAAGTTAGTTAAAATGCGTTGAAACAATGGGCTAGAATAAAAAGGTTAAAATCGGAAAAATGAGGGATTAAAATCCAAAATCCCAGTTTTAATATTTCTAGAAAGAAATAGGACTCAATCTTCACCATTTCCCATATAAAGATTTCCAAATTAGGAATTTACTTCAAGAATCATCGCAAAAATTAACGATGTGAAAAATACATTTTGACTCTTCAAAGTCAAATTGAACAGTCCTTCAAAATCAATCTTCGCGCAGCGAAACGCAAAATTTCCAAACTCACATAAGTTAAAGCGCAGCAACGATAAAATAATCTAGCGCACGCATTCGAAGAGCTTTTGGTTTTTAAAGAAATAATTTAAGTGAACTTGTAATAAATCCAACCAGATATAAACCCAACTACTAATTGTAGTAATTAATCCCCCCCCCCCCAATACGTAAAGGAATAACAAAGGAATATAAGTAAGATAAAGAATAAAAAAATTGGTAGCATTTAAATTACTGAAATTATCCAATTAATATTAACAAACATTATTAATTAATCTATGGCATATAAGATCTAAATAGCGCGCAGCTAGATTAATTCATCTCCACAAACACAACTAGTGTTTTTAAACTACTCAAAATTAACAATCACAACTAATCAAAAACTACAGTAATTCAACACTGAGAAGAAATAGAAATCAATAGAAAATCAGGATTGTGATATAGAAAAACATCTACAAAACAATTACAGAAGAAGGATCAAAAGGATACTGGTTGAAACAAGGTTAATAGGTAAACCCAGGATCGGTTTAAATATGAAAATGTTTTCAAATGACAGAAACATAAAGATGATACGCAAAAATAAGCAAAATATCACGGTAATCAAAACTAACACAATAACAAGAGGGAAATTACCCTTTAACACAAAGGAAACATAGGGCTAAATAACTATAACTAATGATAGTTATAAAAAAAATGTTGAAAATAAATGAATTAAATAACAATTCACAAAAAATTGTTACAAATATCTAAGCAACCATTACTGTTTTTAATTCAATGCTAGACAATAAAAACGTAAATCACTGTTAAAAACCTAATTATTCTACTAAGACTCGTGCGTGAAGGGGTTGCCTTCTGTAACTTATGTTCGAAGATCGTTTTTTTAGATAATTTTAATTGGAATGCTCTTGAAAATTGAAGAATTTTCCTTTCATTTCCTTTATCGAAGTTTAATGTATACATTTTGAAGGTTTTACAATTTTCTTCTTCCAAAGCTGTAATACTAACCTTCAAGTTTTAAACTTTTACAGGTTTTGTAACGTTTGATTACTAAAGCTTTCTGTTTTCTAAAATAGAATTTTTAAATACTAAGATATCTAATAATTTTGATTGTTTCGATCTTTTAAATTGAACTTCTATGCTTTTAATATTACAATATTGATTATTTTATATTTTTTCTACTAAAGGTTTTACATATTTTGAGACCTTTGATTACTGAAGTTCAATTTTTTTCTTGCAATCACATTGAAACCTTCAAAGGACGATAAATCCTAGCTTAGAAATCCTTATTTTTGTTAATTCAGCAGACCTTATTCTATAACAACAACCAATTTTCCAGCTATTGTTATCTCCCCACCGGGTGATGGTGTTTTCGTGTTTTATGGTTATTGCTCTAGGGGTGATAACCTTATCAAGGGGGGAAAATAATGTAATTGTATAAGTCTGTATGTAGTAAATTTTTATATTTTTTGTGTTTGTGTGCGTTTTATGAAAGTAAAAAGTTTCAGCTTTCGGTTCTTAAATCACCGATTTTGTGTATGGGTCACAAGTTTTTTATTATGTTGAGGGAATGGTAGGCCAATAACTAAACAAACTAAGTAAAGCAACAAACTCTTCTAAATAGCTCAAAATTTTTGATAAATATGACAGATTGTTTATTTGTTTATTAATTGTATTACAAACTGCTTAATTTTAATTGCCAATATAATAACCCAAAGTCATGATTTTAGTTAATGTAAGTATACAGCTAAAATACTGTGATAAAATGTCCTTTGTAATATAATAAATAAAATGCATGACCGGGAGCAACATTAAATTTCCATTTTTAATTAATTAAATACACGTTCAAAAAAATTAGAACGCATTTATTTAATTCAGTCGGTTCCCGGAGGGAAAAATACAATATTTTAAATGGTAAAATTTCTCGAAACCTATTTTAACAACAAAAACTCCCAACGATTTAATTCAACGAAATGTTTTATTCACAATTCGGTCTCAATAATTCATTCAAAATAACCTAATGAAATGTAGTACAAATCCAATATCGACTGGTGGAATAGTTATTCTCATAACAAGTGCGGGAAGTTAGCGATTCCGAAACGAATGCAGGACGTTACAGAAACGAGGGCAGCGAGTTTCTGTACCTGTATGAGTTTCGGAATCACTCTTCCCGCACGTGTTATGAACAACGTTTTTCCTACAAACGTTTAGGAATCGTCCTAAACTATCAGTTTGTAAGTTTTCAAGTTGTCAAATTTGACATTTCCTTTTAAAGTAATAATCTAGTAAGGATGGTTACTATGCGATTTTCTGATTTTTCAGAAATCGCTGTCATTTTCCGGCACTCCGTGCGGGAAAGTGGACTTTCCCGCACGCAAAATGAGTGTGGGAAAGTAACATTCCTAAACGTTTGCCAGAAAAGTAACATTTTTAAACGTTTGTCGGAAAATAATTTTTAACACATTTAATCACTAAATGCATGGTAAAACATTTGAGTGCAGGGTAAAATTGTTGTTTCACATACACACAGGTTTAGGTTAAATTTTAGCTCAAATCGACACCCTGATTGGTGGTTATCGGCGTTATTAATCGTTCTAAAAAACAATTATCGTCAGCATGCAAATGCATTAGTCAGTATTCATAAAAATAAAAGAAAAAGCCACGCAACGTCTGGTGGTTTCTACCCTTTTTCCTGCCGATTTTTCGCCGTGTCTGTGTAAAACCGTAGGTTTGCGTGTTGGCTTTTTATTTTGGGAAAGGGTGTCTGATCGAACGCACCGGCCGAGGGTTGAGTAATCAACAAACAGGCAGGGGTGTTAGTTCAAGCGGTACACCCGTCTACCAGTGGCATACACATTTTACATTCATTATACACAATATACCTACCACTTACCCATTATGGGCGAGGGGTAGCTACAATGACAACGTACATACACACAACGCTTGTTCGCTTCTGGATATGCGAACACAAAGGATTAGGATTATAATAGACTACGGATGTGAACAGAAGCTCCGATATATAAAAAAGTGTTAATGCCCTTTCATCGTACAACAATACGACGCCAATTTCATTTTCCCATTTCGCTACCGCTTACGCACATTGTGTCGAAAATTGTCGATTACGTAATAAACCAGCGACCTGCCAGGTGAATCTGATTGTTTCAGGTTTCACCTGAAGTTAACGTTTAATCGAAACGACACTTGGATCCGAAACCAGGCGAAATTCAACACCTCCGCGGCTTGAACAAACACTCGGTATTTAATTCAAACCACCCTCCTGGCAGTCTTATCAACATGCGTTTCTCCCCTTTTTGGTGGAGTGCCCGTGTCGTTCCCATTTATTTAGCTCAGAACATGCACGTTAATAAACACAAATCTTACAAACAATATGGTACGTTTTAACTCCCCTTTTGTGATGTTGGAACGTATTTATATGGAAGATAAACCTAACCTGGTTTAAAAATCGTTACATGAGATAAATTTGAGCTTCATACGTGGTAGCAACCAACAAAACGGTTTTACGGGAATTCGACCTGACATTTTGAATTTTGGGAATTTCAGGAGAACTAACATGTGTGAAGGTGAACTGCTGTCTTCTTTTGATGCATTTACGACCTTTTTTTTTACAAAAGTACGCCATGGTTTCTGTTTATTATGTTGATCTTTTTCTTCTTAATTTTCTTTTTCGTCATCTACGTTCCTTATCCTTAATCCTTAATTTTTTTTAGCTCGGTATCGCCGTCATTTTGGGTGTTAGTTGTGGCATATGCTCTCTCCAGTTGTTCTAAATTTTTATTATATTAATTTCTTTGTATCATGCGCTCCTAGCTTTCCTCTTATGCCTATGTTCGTATTAAAATAAATTTAAAATTCGAACAGTGTTATTTTGATAGATAATGTTTGTTTTTCGCATTTTGACAAAAAAAGTGGACTTTTTTTATTAAAAAATCAGCAACACTTTTTTTAACTATATATTTTTATTAAACATTTTTTTACATTTTGCATTAAGTAAGTATGCTTTAAATCCCTGTAATCATAAAACAATTTTTATTATTACTGATGACACTTATCAGCATAAATTTGAATCTGACAGTTTGCGTGATGCAATATTTTGGTAATAGTAAACGAAATATTGTAAATTGTCAGTTTGACAACTGTAAATTCTCAAAGCCTTTTTATCCTATTTTGAGGGATTTAAGATGTCAAAATGCAAAAAAAAAAATTGTGTATAACTCGTATGAAAGCATCTTTTTTTCACTCGTTTGATTGATGCATTCCGGCTTCGCCGTCGTGCATCAAACTTCAAACTCATGAAAAAAAGTATTGCTTTCATTACTAGTTCTACAAATAACTATTGTTGCTTTAATTTTTATTAGATAATCTTAAAACAAATTCAGTTTTCTATCTAGATTTTCCCCAATAAACGAACAAACTTCTAACAAATTAAAACAATATTTGGTACCAAAACACTTCTGTAATCTAAAATTGGAAGCTGGTGACCTAATTGCCAAGGTAATCAATTGAAATCATCGCTAACTATTGTTTATCTAAAGATTTATAGATGTTGATTTTGCCAAATATTGTTTGCCTGTTGATTTTTTTTATTTGTTTATTTACTTATTTATAGATTTATTGGGCGAGATCTAGGCTTGCGGGTGCCAAGTATCTCAATACATATCAACTGCTATAGTCATTAGCACCACCCGTTTAGAATTTTGCCAAATATTATTTGTTAACTAAGCTTAAATAACAAAATAAAATTTATCTAGTACCTAATGGTGGTTCTGTCCTAAACAAAGCTTTAACAGAATTCACCGAGAAGACAAATTCATACCTTATTTACACCAACTAAATTCTGCTCTAAAAAATCGCTAATGCATTATAATTCTAAATTTTGAATTTTCGTTTATATAACAAACTTTATTTTTGATTTTAAATTATTTGTGAACTTCAATTTTAATATGTAGTTCTCATTTTTTCCATCTTAGAAACGGACATTTGGAAAATTGGAGTTTTATTGGAAAAATTTTGGAGACCCTTTTTGTTTCTAAATTTGATATAATAATGGTAGGTTGTTATTTTGGCGGATGTTGTATGTACGCTGATGGATTTCTATCGCAAAGCATACTTTTAAAACAACTGATTTGTTCTGAGAAATAAATAAATATTCACTTACAATACCACGAGTGGTCAAAGAATTGTCGATTATTTTTTTGCTGTAACATCACGAATGTTCCTTGTGCTTGCATATGAATCACAAGGAACATGAGTGATGTTACAGCAAAAATAATCTACAATTCTTTGACCACGAATGGTATTTGAGGGACTATTCAACGAATAAAAAGCATTTCCACCGAATCATTTTTCATAAATTAGTCCACATTCAAGTTTGTTTACATGAAAATTGTTCTATGTGGGATATAACTAGCAATAAACTGTTTCCAAAAATTGTCGCTTCGTATCACTAGTGAAATTTTCAATATAAAAAATTGTCGATACAATTCGTTTTGATTGGCTCAAAAACGTCAAATCTTGCATTTTGGTTGGCCAATTTTTGACAGATGACATATGAGTTGAATAGTCAGTTTAATTTAGATTGAGAAAACAGGTTTGCACTAGAAAATGTCTTGGTTACACCAACCAACTTTCTTACTAATATAGCCTGCTTTGGCCTAAAAATTCACTTTGAAAATGTCTAATTTTTTATTTTAAATTGTTTATGAACTTCACTCTTTGCAAACTTTGATTTCGGTGAGAACTTTTTTAAGGGCGTTGCAGTGGCGTTTTTTGTTTTGGGTATTGATGTAATGCTTGACGGTTTTGGTATTTCTTTATATAATTATAAACAAAAATAATACTGGAATCAATTACAATGTAATTTCACAAGCTTTCAATTGTTTATTTTCTAGATTTTTCAGATATTTTCAATGTAAACCTTGTAATTTAGTTACAACCACGGTGGAAACTTTATCCTAAAAACCACATTTTTTGGATTGACATAATACACCCTTCTTAAAATTTTAAATTATTTGAATTATTTAGTATTTTATTTAGCAATAATAAGTCAGAAGTAATATTCCATCTATAGTTTTAAGGAATTATCAGTTTTCGAACTTAAATTTTCAGTTGTCTCGGGTCTTTAAATTAATTACTAAATATTAATTTATTGTTAGGAAGCAATTTCTGAGATTTTTCTTGTTCTACTTCTTTCGTTTTTTGTTTTCTATTTGTTAATTTTTGTATTTGAAGCAAGTCGTGCTATAATTTGAATCTCAAAATGATTCGTAAATATTCTTTCTAAATTAAAAATTTGCTAACCGATTTGAACATTCGAAATGCCATCAATATTGATTGACTGTTGTAGCAATATATAATTTCAGAAATTTCCAAAATTTATTTTCTTTTCCTTTTCAGTTTTTACTTTTTTCGCATTTCTGTGCAAACCTTTTTTAACTAAGCTACAGTAGTAATGGAGACTTAAAGCAAATTCTTTTGGATTTGCTGAATACATATCTAATTCGAAACTTTGTTGAATTTTCAATTTTTTTTTGACATTAAGAAAGCAAAGGTAATTTAATCTAAAACGTGTTCGTGTTACATTTCATATTCTGGTTTTTTCTACTCCTTTTTTCTAGTTTTTAATTTTTGTTTGGTTTTGGCAAATGTGTTATCGGGAAAAAATCGATATCGAAAATCTATTTTATGTCATACTCGTTTCTAAAGCAACGTTTTTTGGACGATTTATAGAACAAAAAGTGACACTTTAAAGTGCTAGTATCATTTTAAAGTTCTAGAACGAAAAGTGTCACTTTTCGTTCTATAAATGCTCGTTGCTAGGAGATACGAATTGTTGCGCCGTAGATTAGTTACTTAAAACTAATACTGCTACAAATTGCTGGAGATTTCTTTTAATAATTTAACAACTTTAGAAACAGCATGACATAAAATTATGTATGTACCTCAGACGAAAAGTGTCTTTAAGGTACTCGCAAGTAATTACGGCCTCGGCTACCCGCCTCGGCCGTAAACAACTTGCTCATACCTTAAAGACTTACTTTTCGTCCTAGATACATAAAATACTATTATAGCACATCTAAGTTTAATTTTAAATTTCAAAAATTCCGGATTGATTTGAAAATTCGAATTGCTCTAAAATAACTGCTTTGTTTGAAATTATCGAATTCGTGAAGTTTGCAATATTTCTCTTTCTTGTTTGATCTCCAAATAATATTTTTAATTTTACATAATTACATGCAAAATATTGGTCTGAAAAAACTTTTATGTGTTGTTTCGGTCGAATTGTGTCTGTCCAAATACACACCGATAATTTAAATAACGCAACCCACTCGAGCAGAAACTACAAACCCACTAATTTTTGAACGTAGAAAGCATGATTAATTCTAATCCATATGTTCTTTCAACGCAGGTAGATTAATAGTTTGGATTGTTTGAATTTATGGACTTTCCTTCTTTTAATAATAGTAATAGTCAGTAGAGCAAAACAGGCTAAATGATAGGAAATAAAAACAACATTTATTAATATAGCACCTGGGGCAGTCGTAATGAATTTTGAATTCTTTGACCTCCCCATGAAAACGTAAAGCGATGTGTGACGGTTTTTATTAATTTCATTGTATGTATATTTTATCAAAAAAAGGTGAGCTGTTTTGAGTTGATAATAATGGTTAATAAAATAGCTGAAAATGACGGCATTATTTCTCTCGAATATTATTCCAGATTTATGGATTTTAAGTGGGCTTTTAAACAATTAGAAAGTTTTTATATACTTACAGTTGAAGCTTCAGCAAAAATTTGGTGTTAACTTGGAATTTATTTTTGTTTTAATAATCCTCATAACTTTTCTTTTAGGAAAATTAAACGGTTTGTGCTGTTTTAAATTCTTATTAACAGCTTACTTTTTCATTTGCCGAATTTGACTTTTTTATTTACTGAATTTGATGTTTTATTTACTGACTTTATTAAAACTGAGTGTTATAAAGTTCGTCATCATAGCAGACGAGGTTTATTTCTTTGGAAAATTTAAAGCGGAAATTTTATACGCTATTTCAAACTTCAGTGCCTCTTAAATATATCGTCCTGCAAAAATTACGTTTTAGCTAGCTGCTGCTTTATATAATATTCAGACAAACGATCTTCTCGTACATATATCCATACATTTTCCTGGCATTGTGATATTTTTACCCCAAAGTTTGTGGTATACCTAACTTTATGTTAGCAGGGCCGATTCATATTAGCAAGTTTATTTTAAAGTTATACGTTGTTCGAGTTTTATTCCTCCAAGTTTCCAACAGAACTTGAGAAGTAATGAAAGCATGAATATTTTAAAAGGAATTTCTTATTTTTTTTTTTTTTAGTTTGCCTTATGCCCTGAAGCGAATTCGCAAAACTAATATTTTTCATTACTCGCAAAGTATAGAAATTCGTTTTTCTAAGTTTATTTAAGTTGTTCAGTTCGTTTTCCCTGGAAAACTCGTATAAACGGCTGTCGATAATACGAATTCATACATGCCTAAAAATAAATAAACCAGCCAGCACACGCGGATTTGCAGTAACTATAACCTCTTTCGTTCCGTGATATAAACACATTATTCCAAACAGGTATAAGGGAGAAAGCCTTAACGCTTGCGTTACGTAATTTATGAAGGGTTCTTATAGTAATACGAATGAAATTTAAATTTATAACGGAACCTGATTTCCTGGAAGCCTATTGAGATTCGGGGCTCTATAAACTTCCCTAAAATCCATAAAAATGTGAATATGATAAGGTTGTTTTAGGATAGTGCGCAAGCTACTTTGTCAGTATTAACTTTTATCTGCCCTCCTGTGTTATATTTAAAAATTTATATTTATTATTATAAATTAGATACGAAGCCGTGCGCGCGGTGATTTATAACTGCAGCAGCTTGTGTGCGTTCAGCTACACATTTTATGTTTTAATATTCACATGTACATCCATTACCAACTTTAGAAATCCTAGAATTCCTGGAAGTGACAGAGAGATTACTGGAAGTTCCGGAATTATCTAGTCTAGACTTGGGGAATGTATTCAGAATTAGATAAGCATTTGAGGAACACCCCGACGTATATAATAGTGAATAATTTTATTGTTAATTGTTGGATGTTTCTAACTTTGGTATTTAATTTCTCATGTACTGATTAAATTCGAAGGAGATGTGGTTTCAAGCGGATTTCTATTTAAATGAATAGTTTACTGGATTAGGATTAGAATATATCCTTGTAATACAATTTTAAAAGTATGCTTTAGAGTTTATTAACTTACCTCTCGTTTTTTAGTTGGCGTTCTCTTCAATTTATCTTTTTTGTTGTCTTTTTACCTTTGCTTTCTCTGGCAGATCAGAATTTCCTCGTTTCTCTATAAATCATCAAGGGTTGCTAAATACAAAGTCCTTACAAGGGTTTTTACTTCAAGATTTATTAATGAAACTTTTTTCTTTCTTCTTCTTTTTCTTTTGTCCTTTTATATACCTTTACAGTGTCGAGGGAACCGGGCACACCGAGCCGCAGAGTAGTCCACCCATTCTCGTTCAGACCAAGCAGGCCCCTGCTTAACTTTATATATGTCAGTGTTACGTGCAACTCCCACTCTGCCGTACTGCCGGTTCCAAACTTTTTTCTTTAAATATTGAATAACTTTTGGCATTTGAATTGAAATTGAATTTTTTAAACTTAGTTCGGTAATTTAAAACCAAACCAAACATTTTTTAGGTTTTTAAGAAAAAATTCTGAATGCTTCTCCTGATTTCCTATCAGAAAACTTCCTGAAATTTCGAGAATTGCTAAAACATTAAATTGTTCTACATTTCAAAATTTTCATTTCAGATAAAAAAATCGGTGCAACTTTCATAAAAACATTCTCAAGCACCCTTCAGATTTCCTAATTTCTCCGAAAATTATTTTTTCCTTTTTGGAATTTCCGTATCCCTAACAAAATAGCATTGTAGTTTCCAAGAAAACCTAGTCAAACATCCTCTAGATTTTCTAATAATATTGCTCCCCAAACTCTTTCAGGATATCGATTTTGGAGCTTTCATGTTATTTAGAGAAATTTGTCCTGAAACCTCGGTAAATGATATTTAAAATTTTAAATATTTCGAATGATAAGGGCTTTTGTTAATATTTTTGAGTTTTGTCAGAAACCTCGCCAGCCTCGAAATTTCAAAAAAAGAATTAAGCTGTAATATTTCTCTTAATATTGAGCTGTAATTTATAATCGCCGGTCAATTTCACGAAAAATTCCGTCTTCAGAACGAGAAATTCGAGAAAACATAATTCCAAGGAAAAATCATCAGGGTGCATTAAACAAGCATTAATGCTGACGGTTACGGTTCAATTATTTTCTTCCCGATTGAGTTTTCCACAGAGTTCTTCCTTTATTTTAATTACGTTTTTGTTCACGTCCCAAAAACATTTCTTTGGGGAATGAAAATGCTTCCGTCTGGCATTTGGCGAAAATGGGTTCATTCAATTACTCGTATTTGGAATTTATAGTGCGTCGCGGCGCGTCCGGTTTACGTCTAATGGAAAACTGATGTGCGATATTGATAACAATATAGCCTTGCCCTAACATCTTGGAGTTATTTTTGGCTTTTTTGATTTCGTGATACCATCAGATAAATTTCTCCTCTTTTATTCGTTACGATTCCCTATTAAAACATAACCTATAACCTTTGAATGCCTACATTTAAAAGGGCACGAAATACAATTAGGCTTTAAGAAATTGTTCGGCGTTTATTTTTAGGCATTTCTGCGTCTTGATGTGTGATTTTGTTAATTGAAACTAGATTAGTTATGGGATTATTTTATGGGTTGGCTAAAATCTACTATCATTTTTTTTTTCTTTTGAGGGTTGGTGATACCTTTTATGACAGAAAAGTGTTCTCTGAATTATATCATTTTTTAAAGTGGAATAATATTAAAATAAATGTAGCAGAAATTCTAAATCAAGTCTGACGAACTCTTAATGCCTGACCTTTAAAGAAAATGTGTATTTTATAAGCTCCAAGTTATGAGCCTTAAAAGCTTTAATAAGCATGCGAAATTAGAAGAGGAGGTTATAAATTTGAAAGTTTACTTAATTACTTTTATTCGGAACTCTGAAAGTAGCTTATTTAAATTTTAATGGATTGATTCAGATTTCAGCTTCTTTAATATTTATTTATACTTCAGGTTTAACAATTTAATGTTGGAGTCATTATTAAACAAGCTCTGTTATTGCTGAATGTTACGCCACTGAAAGCTTAATGTTTTACGCTGTTTTTTTCCTAAAAATTTAATTGTTTTACGCAAATTGAAGTTCTAAGTTCTAAGTAGCGTGGTGTATTTTCCAAATGATCAATTGGTGTGAATGTGTGTTTAAAAACTAATCTTTTAAATGAATATTCCAATTTTACTTTTGGATTATTCAATTAATATTTTATGACCTTGAAGTTTTTAGAAATTAGCTTTTTGTTTAAATAAACCTTACTGTTTGAAAATACAACAAAAGAAAAGAACTCTCATTTTTAATTACAAATTTTTAAATGTACGCCATTTGGAGTTTACCAAAAAAATTGTTGTTTTCGTACTGAAAATTAATATCCTCAGCTTCCCATTCCTATAAAGTACAACCGTTTTGGCATTTTCTAATAATTCTCCAATCTCCTGTCGAAGTAATTATGTTCATTCAAAAAACGCTTTGCATGCAATTCCTTTACCCCGCTTACCATTAAGTAAATTTTAAAAACAGCAATCAGTCAACGTCGCTTTGTTTGTAAAAACCACACAAAGTAACTTTTCAAATAAATATCCGGGAATAAAAGATAACCTGGCTAAATAGAACATGGTCGCTCATCTTTTCGAAACAAGCTAGAACTTTATTAAAACTCGAGAAATATTAATTTTTATTTATTTTACCCTTATTTTGAATTATACGTTTGATACACAGTAGGGTTGTTTTACGCTGTATTTTAATTTTGTTCTCTTGGTTAAGCTCAGTTGAAATATGAAGGAAATAAAATTTTATAACATGTTGCTAATAGGAGCTATGTGCTTTGATGTTAAAATAAGGTGAGCCTGCTGTGTATTACGTGTTCGGTTTATGTACGTTTTATATTAGTTTAAGTCAAATTAATTAAAGTGTTTCATTATTAATAATCTTATCTGCAGTTTCTCTGAGGAAATTTAAGTTTTTGGGTGCTGCTTTGAAAGATATTGTTGAACTCTTTGTTGGGTCTTCTAACGTATTTTATTTGTTGTTTTGAAACATTGTAAATTTTAGCTTCTTTTTTGGTCGTATGAGATAGTTTTGGTAGTTTTTAATTTCAAGATTGTCATAACAAACCTTCAAAATATAAAAAAAATATTTGCCTCTATCGTCTAATTTTAAATTCACCAAATTTCAAGCAGATTTCAATGCATTTCCCAAAAGGAGTGGATCCTCTCCTCAAAAATCTCATTTCGGGCAGAATATCTAACGCACTGTTACTGTTGATTACCCAAATCCCAAGTGGCTTTATGTATATTTGTTATTAGCCTAAGCTCGAATGTATGGAGGCAAAACATGTGGCATACACGCTCGACAGCCCTTAGCTGGCATAAGTTTCATGGTTGTAAGGGCTTGGAGGCGATTAGTTACTCAGTTAAGTAGTTCGGTGCATAATTGTGAAACATAAATAAATAAAGTTTGATAACCATTTTACTAAGTGTATATTTTGGGCAGGGTTCTCATAATGACGTAATCAGTAGTTCGGGTTGACAAGGGTCACTATAAATGCTAATATAACGCTGATGACCTTTGCTGATTACGCTTTCGCAACCCAGAAAATGTAGAACTCCGAAACAGCTTGCGAGGTTATTAAAATTCGGCGGTTTAACCGATTTAATTTAATAAACATATTATACATTCTCGTTTTTCCGACTAATATTGTCATAAGGATGTAGTAGAACCCATAAACCGCTACGCAGTTTTTGTTAATTGTCTCCGGGCGGGGATTAAACTGACCAGGCGAAATCGGGTGAGTTTCCCTAATTCCCGGATTTTATCATCAAGTGCACCGTTATTAGCGATTTATTAATCGGTTAATGTGGGTACGAATGTAAACAAAATCCCTGTGTATCAACGGGATCACGATCGAGATGCACCGTTCTGATATAAACATCAAAACGGGGTTTGTTTACCCGCAATAATTTTCCCTTGTGAAGAGAGGGAAGTGAGGGAATGCTCAGATGCTCACCCGGAACATTTGGGGCGTACAAAAAACAGATTTTAAGTCAGATGTTCGGATATTTACGGTTGCTTAAAGATTCCTGTTAACACGAAAACCTGGGTCGTCCGTGCAGTTTATCCCTTGAGGATTTTCTCCATAACGAATCCGTCCTTGGACGATCGTAAGAAACGTATTGGATTCGAGCGTGTAATCCTTTGGGAAAATTCAAAGAAAATGCGGGGAAATTTTTAAGAAATTTCTTCAAAAACTGTTGCTTCGATTTTCGTAAAATTTTGGCAGCCTTTTTACTGTCTCTGTAATGATTATGGGGGATGATTTGACAAGTAAGGAAAGCTATGGAAATGATGAGAATATTTAGGGGCATTTAAAGATCTGTTAACACGAAAGTTCGTGCATATTCCCTGGTGGTTTTCACCATAGCGAATCCATCCCTGTCCTGTCGTAGAAAACCCATCGGAATCGAGTGTGTAGCCCTTAGGGAGAAGCTTTGTCAACAGGAAAAGACAAAACGTAGCGTTATTTAGCGCATGTGGACAGCGACACATCGGCTGTATTGGTGTCAAAATTTGGTGACAGCGGTGGGATAACCGAATTTTTTGGATTAATGATATTTTGAGGCAAACTTCGGCTGCCTGATTTCATACGCGCAATTTGATTTGAAGCGTTGCGTTGTGTAAAAAAGAGCACGTAATAAACGCCGGCATTCCACTATCACTCCGCCATAATGTACTTTACTTAGCCCCGCTATAACCTAATCGATTCCAACCCTCGCTTGCTGCCTAAGTGAATTTTCTACATAAAAGTTTTATACGGTATTACGGACCGAAAACAGCAATGCGAGCGGCTTTTTAGTTCTCCCACTGGTCTACAAACTACAAATTGTCCCTCTTATATTTATGTTTAGAAAATTATACTTTAATCGTTTTAACGTGTCTAAATATAATTTTCCTCTGTGCCTGAAATTAAACAAAGTTCCACGAGGGGGAACTAATAATAATAATTACGCTGGCAATTTGATTTCTTGGAAGTTGAAAGCGTCCGGGTATTTTACATGCAAAAATAATGCATCTCAGAAGTGAGAGGAAAATTTTAAAAGGCCTTTAGGCGTTTGCTTTAACTTCCGTTGTAGCGTTCCATTCCTTATAATTTCATTTTCTCAACAAAGAAGCTCACGGAATAATAACAGCTTTCCGTTATTTATCACTCAGGTTGGTGTCTATCAAAATGCGCATCGCCATCCTTTCAGATTTAAATAACAAAAATCTTTCGCGAAACATCAATAGGAAACTGATGGTAAAGAATTCTCAAAACTTTTGCGTGCAAACTAATATTTCTAGTAACAAAGTGAGTTCTACTGAAATACTGTGCGATCAAATAAATTTATAATTAGAATAGGCTGGGATTTTTGGTAGATAGTTGGCAGTAGGTAGTGTACGATAGTCATAAAACTGTCAACATACAATATGACAGCTATCAGGTTTGAGCTTTGGTTTACGGAGAAATAAATTTAACAATTCAAATGTGTCAGGGTTGTACTATGTAACAAAAATTCCAACTTACTTCCATTCTTAATAATGCCATCAAAATGTATAATAATTGACTGATTTTCTACAAGATAAAGGTCCGAATTGCTTATCCTTCCTTATGACATTCAAGTGTTAAGCTTTACGTAGTCATTGTTGATACCTTTTAATTTTAGATTTACTTCAACGTAGTTATTTATTTAAGTTTTGGCATTAAGGAAGTGTGATAAATACCGAGAGATTTCCTCTGAAATATTAGCAATAAGGATACGCTTGAAAAGCTAAGAAATAACAGTAAAATTATAACGACTCATAAACGCTGACATTTTATTTAGTCTTTAACCCTCGTTGTAAATAACATTTAGCTTAAATTTCCAGTAATAAGGGCGCACCCGCTCTTTATTGTTTCGAACTTCCATTTCCCTTTCGTTTCAGCTTTGAAATATCAACAGTCAGTTAACAAAGGTGTAACTCATTAAATTAAGTAAAATTAATTAGGATTAATTAATTTTCCATTATTTTTATATTTCGTGATACTTTTTGCATTCTTGATAATACTCGGTGATATTTAATTTATAATTAATTCTATTTTATAAATTAAAATTAACAGATTAAAAGATTTTGAAAAAGGGAAGGGCAGTTAGACGAAAGAACCGTTTGGTGTGGTTAATCAGTACCGATTCGTGAATCATTTGATTGATTTTATTTGCTGTTTGTAAATTTCGAAATGTTTTATAAAAATCTGTAGAACTAATATGTTGAAATGTAAAAAGTGACTAAGACTAAGCCTAAAAATTCAGCTTCCATAAAAAAGCTTAAAGAAACGCGGTATTTTCCAAATTTCCTAAAAATCATATTTTATCATTAATGTTAAAGTTTTAAGTTTCAACTAATTGAATGGAAACTTATGTTCATGTTCTAGAAACTAATTTTGTTAACCCCTTTTTTACCAATTTGTATCTACGCCATTGCAGAGATAGCAATTACCGAGTGCTTATTAATACCTATCCTCACGAACGAGGTTGAACGTAAAGAAAACGGAGCAAGAAATGTTATCCCATAATCGTGTAATTATAAATGAGGAGAAATGACAGCAATTAAAGCAAACTTTCTCGAAAGATAATTTGTGATTTTTAATCATTATATTTAGTGGCACGCGATTTTATTCTAACAACGAGCTGATAAGGTCATTGAGAAATGACAACGTCAAACTTAGTTAAAAATGCAATTTGATAAATCTGATAAAAGCAAAGGCGAACTGAACATAAAATGGGTGTGTTACGAAGATGCCTCGAGTTCTCGCTTTGAAAACTTAAAGAAATGCAAATCTAGAAAATACACCAGATTGCCTTAAAAGTTTCAAGCTTCACACTCAATTCGTTTACGTTTCAACTTATGAAAGAACGCGAAACATCTGTAATGCTACAAAGTAACAGAAATTTCCATATTAAATATACAAATAACATTTACATTTGCAAAAGCATAAAAGGGCCGCGAACTTCTTTATACAAAATCAAAACCGCAAAATTTGAATTAAAGGTGTCGCGTTGAGTTTACCATGAAGATAAAACAGAAATAATTGCAGTTTTACATGCCGGGTGAAAGGAACAAAAATGATATATCATTTAGTAATGAGCGGATTTTTAAACGAGATATTCTCTTTCTGGAACCGTTGCCAGTAAGGTTTCTCGGTAGACCTGTTTTAATGCAAGCCATTATGTTTTAGAGTTTTAATATAATAAATAAATATATCTTATCCTCAAAGTAATTTATGCACCGGTGGTGGTGAATTTTTATAAAAGGGGTAGATAAATCACTCGGGGCTTTTTATAACGTATATTCTGAAACGTTCCATTAACAAGAAAAACGGTGATTAACAATCCTTTCAAATAATTTTCCACAACAAGTGCGGCTAAATTTTAATTGTGCAAAACCCATGACATTTCAGGTATTTGTTTTTTCGAAAATTCTGTTTCAAATTTGATGTAATTTTACAAAAATTTACATACAGCGTGGGATTAAAGTATGGAATATATTAATTAAAACCGAAACAAGCCAGTTTTCGAACAAATCCTCGAACACGTCGATTTTATTTTATGAAAATGCACATTTTTCCATTAAATTCGATTTTTGATCGTCATTTGTTTTCGAGTAATGACGTCAGAGAATTTTTTTTTAAATGGCACCGCCAAAATTTTTTTCGTGATTTCGATAGATCCTTTAATTCTGAAAACGGCAACATAAAATTTTGACACCCTGCATAAAAAAATTTTCGAACGAAAGACAAATGAAAATTAGAAAACACCGAAACAAAAAAAAAACTCCTGTTGCTAAGAAAATTAAAAGATCAGATTAAGTATTGAAACTGCCATCCATCGAATTCTTGACAATAAGCTTACAAATTTTTGTACATTGGCGATTATTTGTGGGCTAATTCTGCGCATTTAAATTGTCTTTTGTTCGAAAATTTTCTTATGTAAGGTATCAAAATTTTATGTTACCGTTTTCAGAATTAAACGATCTATCCAAAACACGAAAAAAATTCAGACGGTGCTATTTAAAAAAAAAATCTCTGGCGTCATTACTCGAAAACAAATGACGATCAAAAATCGAATTTAATGGAAAAATGTGCATTTTCATAAAATAAAATCGACGTGTTCGAGGATTTGTTCGAAAACTGGGTGGTTTCGGTTTTAATTAATATATTCCATACTTTAATCCCACACTGTATATTCCAAATTTCCTCAGTTATATTCTTAAAATTTAAATTACAAAAATTGTTAAATTAATTTTTAAAAGAATATTTAAATTTAGTTAAAAATATATAGTTTTAATATTAATTCAGGCAACTGCCAAACTAATTATCAAATTAGTAATTAACCAGGAGTGTGGTCACTGACCTGTACGTGCATTTCAATCGGCTAATTTACTTATTGCTTTTCTGAGAGATTTTAAATCTCTTGTATCAATAAAAAAAAATTATTCACAATAAGTCTGACTTGGAATTATTAGAATTTTAAGACAACCGGTAGTAGAGTAGAGTAGAGTGGGAGTGAACGTAATACAGATATAGTTCTAGAAAGTTAGGCAGAGGTCTGCTTGGGTAGAAGGTTAGAACAAGAATGGGTGACCACTCTGCGGCTCGGTGTGTCCGGCCCCCTCGACACTGTAAAGGTATAAGAGGGTAAAAGAGAAAGAAAGAAGAATTTTAAGACATCGTTGCGTAGAAAGGGTTATTTTCTGTTGCCAGGACTCCGATTTAACAAATATGCATCATAAAAATACAATGTGATTTTTTTAAAAGCTCAATTGCAGCAGGCCGTATTCTGTCTTAATAACTTTAGAACTGTCTGTATTAAGTCAGAATACGGCCTGCTGCAATTGAGTTAAAAAATCACATTGTACCAAATTCAGAGTTCATAACATAATAATATAATAAAGATAGTTTTAATAGTGGTCCGTAAATTTTTTTGGGGAGTCTAATTTTTTTCCTCATGGGTTTAAGTTTTGTAAAATATTTAATCTTTTAATACGAGTATTCTTTACGAAATTTAAGAAAATCTCAACACAAACTTTAAAGCTATCTATTTTGTAAACTTTATTGACGTTCAAGCAGTCCTTCGAATTTTTTAGGAAGGTCAAAGACTTTAGAACTTTTTCAGAAGACACTGAAATCCTTAAGGATGCATTTCTAATTTTGAGCTTTTAATTCAGTTAACCTTTTATTTAAAATTTAATTATCCAATTTTCAAGCAAATACTTTGAGGTTTTTTATAGTGTTATTAATCTTAAAAATTTTGAAATTTCCACAATTCTGAAAATTTTCAGTTTAAAAATACTTGAAAAGGCTGAATATTTTCAAGTCCGAGTTTTTTCGGCTTTTTTGAGATTTTTAGGATTTTTCGCTTACTGAAAAGACTACAGTTGTAAGTCCACAAATTCTTAAAATTTAGGTAAATTACCAGTTAAATTAAACTTAATTAGAGGACTAGAATAATTAACTTGTATTGCAGGATTGTATTGTCTGAGCTCTCGGAGTAAAATTTGCAAAACCTAGGTTTTCAATCAAAAATTTCCGTTGTTCTGCAATTATCCGCAATATTTTGAAAATTTTGAAAGACAAACCAAATGTTTCAACATTAACGGCGATCTATAGTCATTCACGATTCAAACGACGACCCGGTATTTAACTTTCGTTACGGAATTGTATTTTTAGGATTTCATAATAAACATCTGAAACGCATAATTTGAAATGTTTTAAAGGTCCCGAAATTCTGAAGAACGACCAGGATATGTAAATCACGTTTCAGAATTGTATTTTTAGGATTTCAGAAGAAATCTCTGAAACGCATAATTTTTCATTTCTTTAATTAAACGGTGATCGGCAGTCATTGGAAATAATTTGAAGATCCTGAAATTCTGTAGAACAACGGCCAGGATACGTAAAGCATGTTGCAGAATTGTATTTTCAGGATTTTAAAGTGAAATGCTGTGAAGCATGATTTTTATTCTTTCTTCTTCAAAAAATAAGGATAATCTAGTCCGCGAAATATTTTGTATGTGTATTTTGATTCTGAAATGCCACCAAAATTCTTAAATTATAATAATATAACTACGTAATTATTTTCAGAGCTTAAAAGTAAAAACCCGCAAAGCACAGTTTTTCAGTCTTTCACCAAAGATTATCATCTCAGTTGCAATCATTTGTAAGTTTTTGAAAAACCCAAAATTCTAAAAATTGTATCTTCAAAATTTTTATAGTAAAAACCTGCAAAGTGTAGTTTCTTTGCCTATTTTACTTTACTTACCGTTGATTTAAATTAATTCGAAATATTTCGAAAATCTTAAAATTCTAAAGCACAACCAAGATATTTCCCGGATATCCTGAGATATTTAAATTGCATTGAAAGATTCTATTAACAAGAATGAAAACCTGAAATTATAATTTTTCAGTTTATTTTTAAAACTTGGCAGTGATGTGCAGTTTCATAACAACAATTAAAATATTTAAATAGAATAAAATATTTTCGATTTTTAGAATAGAAACCTGCAAACTGTGGCTTTTCAATATTTCTTCCAAACTTTGGTGTTGTTATGAAAATCCTAAAATTCTGAAGAAACTTTTCCAAGTTTCACAACGACAGTTTTTGAAGTTTAGTTTTTCAGACAATTTTCATGAATTATTAGTGATCTACAGTTGTTCGATATATTGAAGGTGCTTAAATTGGAAAAAATCGTCACATGATTTGAAAAAGAAAACATCACAGGAATTTATTTTCAGAATTTTTGAACTTTCTTCTGAAATTAATGGTGATTACAATTATACTAAAGTGTAAAACCCTGAAATTTTGAAGTATTTAAGCTACGTTACAAGGTTGTACTTTCAAGTTACCAAAGAAACAATTTCCGAAATACATTTTTAAAATGTTTTTTATATAAATTTTTAAAATGTGTAGATATTACACATCTGCAGAGATTTGAACCACTGACTTTTGACGTTACAGTTTAAATGTTAAAATATTTTTTCTTTACAACAATTGGCATTTATTTTGAAGAAAACTCTCAGTAGCTTTAAAGCAGATTAACATTCTAAAATGTTATTTGCAATTTTTCAAATCATGAAAGCTTATATTTTGAATTACGCATTAATCTTAGAAACTGTTGTTTTTCTGAAAATATTACTTACAGCTTATATTTTAAAAATGTAAATGGAATAGAAAGCTTTTAGGTTATTTTGAGAAGTGTTGGGCTCCTCAGAGAATGAATTTATGAACTTAGAAACTACGGATTTGTATGGATTGAGTGTGGCGGAAATATTTAATTGAAAGAAACATTTGTCGTTTTTAGATAAAATCAAATGTATAGTACATTTTTCACATTTCTAAATTTTCAATATTCCAACAGTTTTTAATACTTCCAAGGCGATTTTCCTCAGAATTTTAGACCCCCTTGGTTTTCCCTTCTTTATAACATAAAAGTAACGTTTTTTATTAGCTCTTTTGGTTGGTTCTTGGTGCCTTATGAACTTTTTTGGTTTCGAAAGAAGCAATTTCCTTGTGTGTCAAGCTTTCGAACCTCTATCTGCCTATAAAATGAAATATTTGAAGCAGTTAAAATATGGGCCTTGGGCTAGATTAAAATTCGGATCAGATTCTATTCTATTTTCGGGACCCCCCAAGTAATACGAGCTCCCTTCTATCGCCCCTTTCCGTTCATGTGTATGTCTGTGTGTTTGTCTATGTTATATTTCCCTTTGTTTTGCGATTCTATATCGTCTTATACAGGACTCCTTAATGCGTTAGGTAGTTTTCGGTAGCGATTCGGTAACGGAATCCCTGTTGTGATTGTTTATCCTTAAAGGTTTCTGATGTATTAGAATACGTCCGTTTATGTAATCGTGAATTGCGGTGTGGCGAATGCAACAGTTCGTTATCGTTGTTGGTGTATTTGCTCTATTCAATACGCGAATATAACCTACATAACAATAGGCCGTATCATTTGCAAAAGCTTAATAATGGGGTTGAACACGTGAATACAAATTTCAACCGATCACTGAACTGCTGCGAGATCGTTACAATGCGGAACGCGATTTCATCTCTTCAAGTCTTCACACAAATAGAGTTTCCTCATTTTGTGGACGATTTATGTGTTTTTTTTTGTCGGAGGAAAAGGCTTATATTTTTGTAAATTTCTGACGGTATCGTTGACGTTTGTTTTCGATTTTTATCTTGTTGTTGGTAAAGTCCCCGTGCACGTACACAACTTTGGTGATTATGAATTCAGAACGAAATTTCTCTCCGAAGTATTTTGTGATTTGCATACTTAACGAAGTTCTTATCAATATAATATACTGGGTTGAGTGGGTGGGGGCAGTTGTTTTGTTATCGTAATGTTATAATCCGGTGTTTGAAAAATATGTTAAAACGTTGTTTTTTTCTGAGTTTACGTAATCACAGTTGTTTTGGCTATTTTTGGAAATAAACACCGTGACGATTTGGCCACATCGTATTTAGGTTCTGTGTGAATTCTTCTTATTAAATTAGATAATTTTACCACTTATGTACTAACTTAAACAAAACTCACACTAACTCGGTCTAATTTATTTACACTTACTGATTATTTATTTTGCTATATGCAGCCGCGACTTGTTCTATCATACGGCAGAAGCCTCCAGGATGTTCTGAGTGTTTATCGCTTCTCGGCGACGTGTCCCACTACAATACCTAACAATTTTCTTAAAGTTATTTGCATGCTTAATTGTCAAAATAAAAGTTGAAACTTAACAATAGTTAGTTTAAATGCGTCTCACCTCCAACTTACCAAAGAAACCACGGCCATAACGAAAATTTAAACAAATGAATGTAAATCCTTCTAGGACAATTTTCTATTATTTGCTACGAATGCCAGAAATGTCTCTTTTACTACAACTTTCTTACGTAAAACGATAACAGAATCCACTTTAGAAGTTAAGAGAAAGTCTTAATTAAGTTACCGTTGATAAAACGATCAGTCCTTGTTTAATAACAAAGTTTGACCTATAACAGCCGTTCAGTAAAGTACATTAATCCCATTAAAAACGATTGAATGTCCTTTATCTAATTAGTCGTTAAAAACACTCAAAAGATTTATTTATCTCACTTGATTTAACTTATTTTCTTTTTTTCAGGTAAGCTGGACAATTTCCTTTGATCTCCGATTGGTTATCGTTCAGGATGCGGTGAGTCTTTTGATGTTTTGATTTCCTTGCAGTCTGATCGATAAAATTAATTAAATTTAAACAATAAGCTAAATTTTCCGGACGCAAACCTGTTGGAAAAGTATTTGGTATTTACAGTCGGCCGTATTCAGTCGTTCGGTTTTAAATACGCGAGATTAAAATTTGTTTGAATTATCTATTAATTTTGAATAATTGCGAAATCGTATCTGTGTATGGAATTGACACCTGCACTAAATAAATGTAAAACGAAATTATAACGGTGGCTTTTTTGTAGATAAATCATACGTAAAAATTGAAAATATCGGAAAAGAGATTAATTTTTTAACTGGTTTTATTAATTGTTCTGTTTTGTGCGGCAGCTTTGTTTATATAGATTGCAATTTTAATTAAATATATTTTGTAGATAATTGTACATTTGAATAAACTCAAAAACAAATGGAACATTTACTATTTCAAGAGTTTATTTCGTTATGTATTTCAAAAAAATTTTAACGCTAGAAAAGTTCTAGGAATTCCCTTATTTCTTAAGCAATTTATATCGGGTGATCAAATAAATTTCAGATTAGTTTAGGCGCTGTAAGTGCAGAGCATGTCTTAGAGTACTGCAGTGCACTATAATTTAAATTGGTTTGTTGTTTTGACAGTTCATAAAACAAAATATTTAAGATTAAACCAAGACATGCCTAAAAAATAAATAGCCTACTAGATGTGAAATTCATTTGATCACCCGTTATATTGCTAGGGAATAATATTTACAAAGCCTGAAATTTAGGAATTCTCAGGTATTTTCAAAAAGTGTTGTGGTTTTGGACAGACCCAAAATCATTTTAAGTTTTCTAGAAATTTATTTTACTTTGAAATTTTGCCTTAAAAATCGCCGAATGAACATTTCTAAAAATTATTTCACAATTCATTGCAAATCCATAGGTCTGAATTTTATCGAATTTTGCGAATGCGCTTTTTTTAGTAATTACCTTAATGAATATACCAGTCTTCTTTAAGAAATTTTCCAATATTTTTCGTCTTTTGTATAACTTTTATTCTGGTGTGCATTACGTACATACTACATACCTATCGTTAGGAAATGTCTACATTTCTCATAGATAACCACTATCTAAATTCCTTATGGATATTCATAGATTTAGAAGGTCTAAGAATTCGAGCGATTCTTCAAAAAGTTTGATGTTATTAAACAATTTTTTAAATTTCATAGAAGCTGTTCAAACATTTATCTTCAAAGATAGGCCAAATACACGTTTAGTTTTCACTGGATTGTCTTATTGTTTTAAAGAATTTCTAAATTTTCGAAGGAAAGTTCCATGACTTGGTATCAATTTTTTATGAATTTTTCAGCTCTGGTTTTCTTGTTTTTACGTCGAGATATTAGAAATTTTATTGCAGCATTTATGAGTTTTATAAAAAATTCTATAATCTTATTCTTTTATATTTAAAAAAATTCACTGTTGAAGATACGCCGCAAGTAAAAGGTTTTTGCTACTTAGAAGCTAAAATAAAAATGTCTTAGATTTTTAAAAAGTGCCCTTGATTTTCCGAGGATTTTGAAACATTCTTGGGCATTTGATT
Organism: Melanotus villosus; assembly: GCA_963082815.1. Taxonomy (NCBI): domain Eukaryota; kingdom Metazoa; phylum Arthropoda; class Insecta; order Coleoptera; family Elateridae; genus Melanotus; species Melanotus villosus. Next base: position 56,149,060 of record OY720418.1, on the reverse strand, counting down.
AAATTAAGACTGTCAAAATTGTAAATTTAGTAAACCAAATAGTTTCAACGGTTTTGCTTCTTACAGTAAGTCTATAGATACAGTTTTAATAATTAATGTTCAAAGAGTATTATGTTTTATTTAAAAGCAGGAGCAGGGATTCGTTTGCAAATTGAACTTGAAAATTTGTAGGAAATTTGCGCACCAGATAACTATAATTTCGAAAAAATGGTTAAATATTTGTGAAGTTACTCGAAAGATTTTCCTTTAAAAACAAAGCATTAAAGTTTTTAGTTTTTCAACTTATCAACAATTGTTAGTGCACTACAGTCATTCCTGAAATTCTAAAGAACAATAAGGATAATGTGTAAATTATATTGCAGGATTGTATTTACTGAATTCGTAGTGCAAAATCCTGCAAATTCTGATGTTTGAATGAATTAAAAATAGGAAATTTTGACGTTTTTAGGGTTTTAATTTTAAATAATTCGAATCTATGATCGTATATTGTTGAGTGATTGACTGATGCTGTGCGGTGGTTGCTTTTTTGTAATTTCTGTTTGTAATTATCTTTTTCTTACGGTTCACTTCATTTTGAATAATTTACACATTTGACATAAAACGAAAACCACAAACATCGTAGTAACTTTACTTTAACTTATCTTTGTGGCTTAAATTCCTTTCAACTTCCGAGCAAACAGTGGCTTAGTCTAAAAGGAAGTTATGGGAAGTGGAAAACGTTTTTTGTTATATTTTTAATGGTTTTCGAATAAAATATTTTTTCAATTAAAAGATGTTAAAAAGTGCCGGAAGGATCTTTGTTAGGGTGTCACATGCATTTCAGGCAATTGTAAAAGCAAGGCCAGAGGCGTTTTGCATCGGCAGGGCTATTAGGTAACAGTTATAAAACAGTAGTGTAGGCAAACGTTTATAGAAGCGCAAATAAAGTCTTTTCGCTCACTTGAAAGGAAAAAATTTGCACTTAGTTTGGTAGACTCAGCACTTCCTTGAAATAAGGTGTTCTTACACAAAGACCTAAACTATTTCAAATAAAAAAAAGTAAGAAGTAGCAAATATATGCATGTCTCCATATCAGGACCAGGGAACATGAAATTCGCGATAGCCACCAAGTATTCCGCGTTACATTTGGAATTCATCTCCTCTTTGGAAAAATGACTTACCGAGAGTGGGAAACATTTAAAACATAGTGTTTTTAGGCATTAAATTTCCCAACTACATATGTATTAGGTTTCCGATTATGTTTACATAATTCGTCTCAGTTAAATAATTAAAAAGTTGTTACATATCAAAACTGCTCAGTGCTTTCTGCTGTACCTTGTACTAATAAAAGTAATAACAATTTGTGTAGAGTTGGACGTTGTAGTGCTTAATATAGTTACCTAATAAACTAAACTTTTCGGATTCGTTGTCAGTTTCGGTTGGTGGAAGTTTTTGTGTAGAAAATAAGGTAGTTTATTGTTCTATAGAGTTATAGATCTCGTTGTTTTTTGACATGTTAAAATATTAAAGATCCCTAACAGGAGTGAAAGCTCTCTAGATTCAGATAAATTTATTTTTATTACTAATATTTAAGGTAAATAGTGTGGTAGGGCGTCAGGCTAGCATTGCGCTAGTGCGTGGTTCGAATCCCCCTGGTAATCATTCGTCGTTGGGCACCTAATTAACGACGCTCTCCTCCGAATACAGGCATAGGAGGTAGAGTAACAAGGTCTTACACATTCACACATTACACTCTACACATGGTGCATTATGTAGGTAAAACGGCGCACCAACTTCGTAGCCCGCAGAGACGGGTTGTGCATTGCATGCGTAAAGCCTCATACGTTAACGCACCAACCTCGACACCGAAAGGTATAAGAGGTTACAGATAATACATACATACATACTAATATTTAAGGTGAATTAAATATGCTTAGATTCTTATCCATCAAGATATCCATGAAACTTAAAACATTGTTCTTTCGTCCCTAATCGTTTTCTAACTGCGCTTCTGTTGGAGTAAGTCAAAGTAAGTCGAGTAGGGGTAACAAAATAAAGAAATAATCGCAGTCAATTACGCGTAAACGTCTCCACTCCGCCGATAAACAAATTTCGCCAAATGCAGGTGAAGCGAAAATGCATCAATGATATAATCCTTTTCCCTTATAGTTCAGGGTCAGTGGAGCAAAGAGTAAGTAAAGACAGAACAGTGTAAATACCGGTTGGTTGCCTTTAACAGCGTAACAATAGTCAGTAGCAGACGTGAGAATGCATGGACAATGATCTTTGTTTCCGTTCACTGTTCAATGAACCAATTTAAGGTTCTATTGAATGCCTTGTGCTGCATCACTGTAGTTTAAAGCGTCCGGAGATAAATACGTTATGATTTACGGTACGGTTTTGTATGGCAAATGCTGACGCGTGTTCGCAGATGCTTTGTCTTGATTAGCTTTATAGTTCGTACGCTTTACTACCTTCCACCGTTTTTGGTACGTACGCTTTATTATTTTCTAAGGTAACCAAACTTGCTTATTTCAGTTATTTCCTTACGAAATCAGACATTGTTCAGGCAACATATTCTTACATTTGACGTTTCTTTTTTTTAATTTCTTGTAGGAAAATCAGTATTTATAAGAACTCGCAGAGATAAGGTATCAAAAGGGTTTCTATAATTATTATATCTTCAAACAGATTCCTTTTAGTTTCACGTTTGTGGGCTTAGAATATAAAGACTTCCAAAACTGTCTGAAGTCAAACTGTCTTTTTACCTTTGGAAAACCCAGTATAAAAAATTCCCGTAATGCCTGAATATCAAAGCCTTTTTGGGCCGTAATTCCACGTGTTCAGATGAATACCGCAAGGCCGTAGAAGAAGCCTTTAATGGCGGTACTTAACCCCACCGGTATCCCTTAAAAGAGATTTTTGTGGAAAGCTTCGCATTCTTATCTCAAAAGGAAAGAAAATTACGCCCCATGTATTTCATTTCGAAATGTTCATTTCTGAACTTTTATTATTATAGCGAAAACTTCTCATTTCCTATTTTATATTTTAATGAATTTTACGTTTTTAACATTTTCTACAATACATGAATATTTTAAATTATACCTACGCCTGTGTTGGCTCTTTCTAAAATGTAGTTTTAAAATAAAATTATTCGGTCATACAAGTTTCTGTGGTTGAATTAATAAAGTTAAAAAACTAGTTTCGTGATTTCACACGAGTTCGTTACGTGTAATCAAGTCGATTCGTTGATTTCAAAGCGAGAAACCGCAAATGTTCTTTTGTACCGGAGTGTTAACAAACGTAAATTTTAAATTAAATAAAACGAATTAAAGCGGAAATGATAAATTGTGATTATGTTCGCTTGTCACTTTAGATCTTTGAAAAATTTAAAATTGATTAGCGTCATAAACGCAATAAATGAGGTGAATGATTAGTAATTTTTATGCCGAAGTGATAAATTGAGACGTTCGACCAAATTTGAATACTTTTAAACGTCTCGATTTGAATTTTCTGCGTGATTTATTTGATAATGTCGGGATTAAGTGCAGAGTTTTGAATTTTCTTGCTGCTTTAATAAGTTCATAAGGAAAGGTTCTAAGAAATTTCTATATATTAAACCTAAAATCTTGAAAACCGAGTTCTAAAAATAGGATAATCTTGAGTACTTCATGTGAAATTTAAACAATTTAATTTCAGCCAAATCCTGAAATATTTAAGAAATATTACATTGAAAGAGGTAAATAAAATTAGGTGTTTAGGAAATTCCGTGGAAAATCAAGGATAAATCTTGAATTCGTTTAAAAATATTTTCAGTTTAGGCAAAAGTTAAGTTTTTAGAAAACTACTCGGGAAACTCGAGAATAATTTTTGAATTTTTTTAAACATATATTTTTGTTTTATGCAAACCTACGTTAAGGTATTTACAAAATTCTTTCGGAAACTCGAGGACAATTCTTTAAAAAATCTTACTCTCAAATAAAAGCAAAAGTTTTTAGAAGATTCCTTCGAACCTCAAGGATATTAGTTTCTGATAAATATTATACTGTAATTATGACACTGCCTTTGCCGTAAAGTATTCATGGTAATAACAGATAAATAAATAATAGTATATTATACAGGATGCTATAATGAATGCTATTATTACCGAGGATAATGTTTGCAACACGAGCGAGCGGGCGAGCGAGTTTTGCCATTATCCGAGGTAATAGTAGCCATTATAGCGAGTCGTATACTATACTTTGTCCACGACTACAAATACTAAGAATTTTTAATTATAATTTAAATAACAACGCTACTAAAACCATGTGGTAGGACTATATGTTAAACGAAGTGGTAGGATTATAAACTTCATTATACACGTACTATATGTTAAACGAAGTGGTAGGATTATAAACTTCATTATACACGTATTATACACTATAAACAATGATGGCTACCATGACACTGTGAATAATGATTATTCACTGCTGACAGTGAATTATGGATAGCATTATCCTTGACCAAACACATGAATAATTGATAGATTATTGAGTAGTCGTGGACAAATAAGTAAATTAAGTTTCTTTTTGATTTTAATGAAAATACAACCAAAGAATATTGTCACAACTTCGAGAATTTTCTGAAAAGTATTAGAAACTCTAGATGGATTTCCTTTTAAATGATATTATGTTCTAAGAGATTGAAAATACCTTGGAAAATTTCTTCGAAAATTTGTAGGCATTGAAAATTTAATAACAAATACAGAACTATAATGAAAATGTTAAGTTTTTCGATTTTTATTATAAGTAGAAATTTTCTAAAGAAATGTCCTTCATTTCTAAACAATTAGGGTAATTCGATGTTGTTATTATGTAAAACTGTAAAACAAAACTTCTAATTCTTCTGTCCAATAATCTAACGTATTTAGTAAACTATCATATTATATTCCTCAAAAAAACAAATTAACATGTAAAAATGTGACAAAGTTTGTAGAATTTTGAGCATTACAGGCAGAATACTACTGAGGATCTAGAAATTTTGGGTTAATCTTTTGAAACTTTAAGAAAACCTGAAAAAATCTTGGAAAATTCTATGAAATTCATGAGTTCCAGAAAATTTTACAAAGAAGGAACGAATACGTTTAGACAATATTTTTGCATCGAGTGAGATATTCTTCAGCTGTATTTATGAAAATTGGCTTATCTTATGTTAACTGGGTTTAAATTTGCCTAAACCTAAGCAAAGCTGAAGAAATTTTAAATATTTTCAGTAGTAATATAACAAGAGAGTGAGAATAAATTGGAAATAATTCGACAGATTTTTCGAAAACTTGTTGCCAGGCAATAGTCACGAAAGCCCATAGGGTTTGAGTGGCTATTGCCAAATGGCAACAAGTTTAAGAAAGAAACTGGAGAATTATTTTCTAATTTATCGAACTCTCGAATTATATTTAATTAGATTATTTTTTAATTGCGTTGATAACCACCTATCTGACAACTGACATTTGTCAACAAAAACAAAAGCTACAGAGATTATTCTTGGGAACAAGGCCGCGCCCGCCCACGTTTGCAATGTGTGCGGCGCACACAGGCGCCAAGTTGAGAGGTGCGCCGAAAGGCGCCATAAGCCGATTTGGGCATAAAGTATTTTTTATTTTCGCTCAAAGGTTGAAAACAATAACCCCTTATTTAGCACATTGCATACTCTATTTAAACCTTAAGAAACAGATATGAAATTTGTCAAAAAGATAGTTATCCCGTTATCCCGATTCAAGATTTTTTTGTAATCAGTCGTCAACAATTTTGATGCTATAAAGCCTTTGCATAAAAGTTTACCAGAAATTTATTACGCGTTATATGATATAACAAATTTAGAAAAATTTGATCAGGAATCAAAATATCAAGCTAGGTAGTGTTTAGGAGATATCCACATTTGGTATGAAGTTTTAACGAAAGTCAATTTTGTTAGCAAAATCTTGTTATCAAAAACTATGAATATGCAATTGGCTCTGGACGCTTTACAAGAACTGAAACAATTCTTGCTCGACTTCTGAACAGATCACAAGTTTAATGATGTTATTAATACGGCAAAAGAAACGGCGGAAAAGTTAGATGTGGAGCCCAATTTTCAAACAACCACACCGTTACGGCGTCGAAAAAAAAAACTAAACAGTTCGATTACGAACATATGATGAACTAATTTCAGATCCTAAAGTATCATACAAAATTAACTTTTTTTACTGCATTCTCGATCAAGCGTTGGTTTCAGTAGATGAGATGAAAGGTTTTCGTTATTAGAGGATCATACTGACTCTTTCAAATTTTTATATCATTTGAGCGAAACTCCTGAAAAATCACAACTAAAAGTTTCGTGCAAAAACTTGAAGGAAAAATTCAGATCTAATGATAATTTAGATATAGAGGCAGATGATTTGTATGAAGAGATTATACAGAGCCGGTCTATGTTAAAGGATTTTAAAAAAATGACGTACTTAAAATTTTAGAATTTATATTTTTAAATGATTTAACTGCAGTTTACCCGAACTTAACAATTCCCATTCGCATCCTGCTCACTTTGTCTGTATCTATTGCAACTGCAGAACGATCTTTTTCGAAACTAAAACTAATAAAAAATTATTTAAGGTCCATCATGAGCCAAGAGCCGATGTGAAATTTATCTATGATCTCCATAGAGTCCTCTATATTAGATGAAATAGATATTCATCATATTATAAAAAAAATTGCTGAATTAAAGGCACGAAAAGTAGATTTTTTGTAAATTATTAAACGTATATTTTCTATTTATTTTCTATTTACCTTATTTCATTTAACATAACCTAATAAAACAGTTTTTTGAAAACTGAATTTTCATGGGCGCCACCGAACTTTTTGCACACAGGCGCCACCAAGCATCGGCGCGGCCCTGCCTGGGAATAATCTCTAGAGCTTTATTCTCACTATAATAATGACAGGAATGGTTAAAACGCAGTCACATAACAAAAAGTGAAACATTTCATTGGTTTTAAGAAATGTCAAAAAATAATCAGTTGAAAATCGTAGAATTGTGAAAATTAAAATTTTGCGTTAGAAAATGCAGATCACAAAACCATGAAAGTTTAAATTATGTCAATGAAAGGAGGGATCTCGAATTGTCTTTCTTAAATTGAGAAAGGTCCCAAATTCGCATTTAAATTTCCAATTGTAAATTTAAATTTTCGGTGTAAAATACTATCAGTAATAAATAAAAGATAGCGGCATTTCTGATTACATAAAGCATAAATTATAACAAAATAAACCAGTATAAATAATGGTAAGCATGTATTACAAAGTTATAAAATGTCAAAGAAGATAAGGCAGCAGAACGGTACAACACAACACGGAGGCGTTCCTTGGAGGCATCATCAATCATAAAGCTCCTGTTTTAATCCTGCCCCAGATTTGAAGTGCTTTATCAGACTTCCGAACAGCGTAATGTCACTTTGCTTGGAATATTGAATGAATAATTAAACCGAACTTGTGATAGCTTCCCAAATATTATCTTGTTAGGTTTGATGGCGCTTTTGCTGGTGCATGTTAAGTGCAAAGTAGTACCCGAAATTTATATGGGCCGTGCATGCCGGACATTAAACTAACTGATGCTAAGTCCGCGTGTTGGATCACATTATTAAATGGGGGCATCTCCTCGAATAATAAGGGTTACGGCCACTGCGTTTTACTCGCTCTTATTACGTATGATGACGGGAATCGAGGACGGGCACCGGAAAACCTTTGCGGAAATCGCCATATCGGGTCACGCACGATGAATAGACATGGACGTCCACGCGAAAATCAAATTATTGTACTCAGATGTAGGACAGGTAACGGAAAAACTCCTGAAATCCCCCTTCAATCTGAAGGGAAAAAAACGTGAAAAAAGCTTCTTGCACCCTTGGGGAATTCTCCAAGAGTTGCGTAAAGTCTTTTGCATTGTATGAGATAACCGAATCACTTCTCGGATTTTAATTTAGCAAACTCTTTCGCTAACATTTTATTTTATAAATGTGCTTGGGGTGAATACGAAAATTTGTTGTATTTTTAATCGTTTTCAATAATAGGAATTGATGACTGTTAATTATAATTGTTTTTCGTTTGATTTCCTGCGCGAGATAACTAAACGAATGAGTTGGTCAAGGTTTGTAGGCTACTTTATGAAAACGATGGCCTAAATCTTTCCCAATTTGATGGATGGGTTTACGGGGCGTTTTAAGCACTGTAATCGCCTTTTACCTTGTCGAAAACCAAAGGTGTAGAATATACTAAAAGGGTCGAGTTCCAGCATTTGTACAAGTTAATCTTCTTTATGAAGTGCACTCAGGATTAGTCAGTGGCGCATGTTTTTATGAAGATGAAATTTGAATAAACTTGGTTTCCTTTTAATGAGTGAGTTATTTTTGAAAAATCTGCACGTGGAAATGACACCTCTGCAGATTTAAATCGCCTACCCAAAGGTTGCTCTGTTCAATATTTTTTATAAAGAATGACTTTTTGTCGTAAAATCGAAAATAACGTTTTTGGTCCTCTTGTCAATTCCATCCGGGGACACACTGTATAATGCGATTGGATTTGTGTAAGTTGTACAAATTAAATTAAAACATTTATTTCGCCAAATTTTGTTATAAAATGTGTCTCAAAGCTAACTTTGAAATCTTTTTGTTAATTTTGAATATACATTACTAACACGAATACAAAATATTTTAGGCTCTATGGGGTTTATTATTATACATAACTTCAGATGATTTTCTTTACATTTTTGCACAATGACTTGTCAAGCATTCCAGAAAGCTGTTTTTGGAAGAAAAGCAAAAATGTCTTTTCACCTTTATAAATTCGGCATAAAAAATCCTATAATGTCTAAACATCAAAGCCTGTTTTGATTGTAACTCCACATGTTCAGATAAATATCTGTCATTGAATAGTAGCTGGTAACATTTGCAAACATACGAAATTATTGATTATAGAGAATTAACGATGATAAAAGTAGTTTTACATTTAATAGTTTTTGTCGGTAAAATCAACACTGAAAAGCTAAATATCAATGGGGTTGGATTTCTTGTAAACAAAAACCTGTCGGACAGAGTAATATAATATGTAGGTGTTACAGACAGAAACACATATGTATATCATACTGGAACTAACAAAAAATGAGACCATGAAAATAGTACAAGTGTGTACTTCACTTCCACCTCGGATCATGAAGATGACGAAATTGGAGGAGTTTACGAACAGTTACTAGAAACCATACATGAAAATTCTTCAAGCTATACGATTTTAATGGGTGACTTCAATGTCAGACTAGGTAAACGCAAAGACCAACAAGAACTGACAGTTGGAAAATATGAATTTGGAGAAAGAAATGAAAGAGAAAACTTCCTAAAAATGCTATATGCAATGAACAGTTTCTTTAAAAAACTAGCAAGCCGAAAATGGACGTGTAGAAACCCTGATTTCAAATATAAAAATGAAATTGATTACATACTTCCTGATCGCCCTCAGTTAGTACAAGATGTATTAGTGACAAAATTAAGACTGGAAGTGACCACAAAACTCTATTACAGAGGTTTAATATGCAAAGCTTACAATTAAGAAGAACTATAACTGATCTTACCTTTCTTTTTAAACTGTTGCATAATAAAATTGATTCTAGCATTATATTACAGTATCTGCCATTTCATGTACCAAGAGCATCATCTAGGTGTAGTTTCATGTTCTACTTTAACACTATGCCACGTACAAATTTATTATGTAATTCGCCTATGTATAGAATTTGCCGTACATATAATCAAATATCCCATCTAACTGATATTAATTGTTGTACACTTACTGCTCTAATTACCAAAGCTTGCGATTACTACACATAGTAAGTTGATTGTGTTATTTTTGTTATTGTCTTATGTGTTACTATGTACTAATTATTATTAAGCTGCAATGTATGTATTTATGTCATTTATATATTGTGTTGTCCTGTAAATGGGGTTTTCCTGTTGGGCAATAAAGATTTACTATTATTTACTACTATTACTATTATTGGATGATAACGAGTAAAGTGCTGATATACCGAAACAATAAGAAAACAAGAACAATAACCCATACAAAAATTGGGGGAGACAAGATAATTCGAAACAAAGAAGAATATGAAAGGAAACTCAATGAAAAACTGGACAAAAAAACCATAGCCGATAACATTACTGGTAAAGTCAACGAATTAACGAGGATTCTTTAAAGAAGCCCCAGATAAACTGGCTAAACAGAACAAAATTATAACAATAAAGATAAGTGATAGTACTGAGTTGCTGTTTGAAAAAAGGAAAAAGCTAAAAGTGGACAAGCACAACAATCTTATATAATGGTCGGAACTTAATAAATTGGTTAGAATGGCATTACACAAGGACATCAGACAATAATAAGCAATAACAGAAACAATTGAAAGAAACAAGGGACCAAAGGTATTTAAAAAACACTTAACTCTGGGAAAAAAGGAAATGATCGCAACTAACTAACGCATAGAACAGAGATTAAGGGGGAAGAACAATATTATACAGACCTCTACGCAAGCAAAGTACAACCAAACGAATATCAAAGTGAAGAATGGGAACAGAAAATACAGAATGTGGGCCCCGAAGATATTCCCATAATAACCAGTCTACAATGCGCTCAAGATGGTAAAAAGAATAAAGCCGAATTAGATGGTATAATCTCCGAAATATTAAAACAAGGAGGACCGAAACTAATTGAAGAACTAAAAAAGATTTTTAACATTTGCTTAGAGGCAGCGCAAATCTCAGAATCCTGGATAGAAGCAGAAGTGGTCCTTATCTATAAAAAAAAACTATAGACGTGCTGTTTCAAATGTACCTATACGAAGATACTCATTAACAGATTAACATCAAAAATAGACTATCAGCAACCTCGTGATCACGCAAGATTCCGCTCGAACTACGGCACAATTGATCATCCTTTATACAGCCAAAAGTTTAATAGAAAAATGCAATGAGTATAATTTAAACCTTCATATGGCTTTTATCAACTACGAAAAAGCATTTGACAGTATAGAAATGTCGCATAGACAGTAGGTATAGAAAACTAATGAAAAATATCTAATCGCAGGCATCAATGCACATACTCTTTTGGCAGAAAACATTCTCAATTCCTATAAAGAGAGGGCTACAGCAAGCAGACACGATCTCTTCCAAACTATTTATACTAGCTCTTGAGAACATCTTCAGACAAATGGATTGGACAAACAAAGGTATAAACATCAACGCCGGATATTTCAATTATCTACGATTCGCCGATGCTATTCTTCGAATAAGTAATGGCCCCATGGAACTACAAGAAATAATTACCAAACTGGAAAACTATTCTAAATTATTCGGGATAACAACTAACATTGTAAAACAAAAATAATGACAAACATAGAAATACAAATTAATGTATTTAATGCTTACTGGTCAACCTCTAGAACAGGTAGAATACTACATATATTTAGGACAGAAGATCGTCATAGGTAAGAAGAAATTTCTCGACGAATTAAAATGTCTTGGGCAGTATTCAGTAAATTAAGCAGCACATCAGGAATACCCAATGCACTAAAAAGGAAATTGTACGACCGTGTATTCTCCCTGTCCTCACCTATGGGACTGAGACGTGTAGTCTTATGAAAAACACGCTCAAAAATTAGCTAAAACACAACGAGCTCATGAACGAAGAATACTAGGCGCCAATAGGCGTCAAATTAACGAATCGAAAGCGTAACAAAAGGACCCGAGAACAAACCGAAGTTACAGAGGGTAGCCAAATTTAAATGAAGATGGACCGGATATGTAGCCCGACTGACAATAGGTGGACGAAGCTACTTTTGGAATGGAGACCAAGACTGGTAGACAGAATTGCAGGAAGACCAATCACGAGCACGAAATTGACAGATGAGATAAAGAGAACAGCAGGAACTCAATGGATGACAAAAGTTAACGATAAATGGAAATGGCACGACGTACGACGTACCAATTAATTTACGTTTTACATGTTATATGTTGTAAAGCAGTTTTTCGCCGACGCGAAATTTTAGTCATCTAGCAACATGCACTCATTTCCATCCTGTGCATTGTACTTTTCCTACAAAAATATAATTATTCTAAATCAATATTTGATTCAGAATGAGATTCCCCAAGAAAATACAACAGGAGTAGTATTTGGCACCCCAAAATTTTACCAGCTCATTCTTAATAAACTTTTCGCAGTGTCTTATACTGCTTGGCCACATCTTCCCAATAAATTTGGAAAGGAACTCTTGCCATAACTTCGTGATCCTGTCTTCAGATGGAGGGCGCGAATTTTTTATTTGTTATAACATGTCTTACAAAAATCCCATTCCATTTCAATAGAGTTGTACCGATAATGATATGGCGGCAAATCTAAGTACATCGTGCCCATATATGCTTAATATCATGTTCCTTTTCATAATTTTTATCAACCAACTGTGATTTAATAATGTTCCCAAGTGCTTTTTGTAATTCGCTCAGAAAATATGGTAAGCATCATTGTCCATTATCATCCATTGCATTTAAAGCTGAAATTAATTGATCTTTCGCCATTCCTGCTTTTGTGATAATCCTTGTATTCAATTTTGTTGTCCAAAATCAAGCTGCACCCATCTAAAAAACTTTAGAACATACAGCATGTGAAACAGTAAAGTTTTTACCCTCACTTTTAATTTTGCTCTTAAAGTCCACTACATCACTCATTTTGGTAGAACCAGGTTTTATTCAGGTAAATAAAATTTAACTTTTTAGCTTCCGCATATTTTTGTTCCCCCCAAAACACATCCTCTATCTCCTTTTTGTATTTTTTGTATTTGTCTTTTACGATTTTGTATGATGTTGATCTTGATTCTTAAAAGCCCAAATTTTGTTCTGTAAATTCCAATAAATTGTTCAAAGTACACATATTTTTACCACCAAAAGTTTGAAAGTAAGCTGAAGATTTTCTTTTTGCTTATTTTAAATTTTGTTTTGTCTGTCCAACTTACTGATTTTTTTTCTTAGAATTAATAATGATTTTGAGTACTGCCGAACTGAAAATTAACAATAACGTTTCATTTCTTTCTTTACCCCTAACTATTATACTCGGTTAATTATAAAACTACCAAAAAGGGGGACAAGGCAAAGTGTGAAAACTGGAGGGCAATTACACTACTCAGCATAACAATTAAAATACTAACGCAAATCATATTAGAAAGAATGAAAAAAGGGGAAGGCAACTAAGAACAAACCAAGCTGGCTTCCGACCAAGAAGATCCTGCGTCGACCATATATGTATGCTGAGGATAATTATTGAAGAAGGCAAAAAGAGGCTTTATTGATTTCGAAAAAGCCTTCGATAAAATTAATAGGCGACATTCTATAGGACACGCTTAAGATATATATGGAATACCAGATACCAGATAAAATTACGAAAATAATAAAACTATTGAAGATTATACTGCAATGGTAGTATATAACGGGCAGCGGACAGAAAAAATAAACATAGAAAGTGGCGTAAGACAAGGCTGTCCACTATCACTCATACTATGTCTCCTTGTTGTAGATCGTATTATGAGATTATTAATGAAAAATAATAAGGGACTAACATGGAGATTTGGACGACAAGTATTAGAAGATCTTGAATTTGTGGATGATATCTGCCTTATAACGGAAAAACTACAACACATTCAAGAAAAGGTTGACAACCTAAAAAATACCGCAGAACAGACAGGACTACATATCAGCATAGCAAACACAAAGACGTTACGAATAAACACCAATGATACCACCGAAATTAAGCTGGAACAAAAATCAGTAGGGAGTGTTAAAGAGTTTGTGTACACTTGAGGACAGTGGAGGAAGCAAAAAAAAAACATTAAAAGAAGAATAGGCAGTGCAGAAGCCGCATTTAATCAATTGTGGAAAGTATGGAAATCAAGCGAATTAACCCTAAAAATTAAAATGTGCATTTTTAATACAAATGTGAAAAGTGTCCTCCTGTACGGTAGTGAATTCTGGACGTTATGTAAGACCCAAACCCGACAAATACAAACATTTATAGGTGTAAGAAGAGTCTTAGGAATATATTGGCCAAATAAAATAACAAACGAAGAATTATGGCGAAAAACAGGGCAAGAACCAATAGAAACAACAATAAAAAGGAGAAAATGGCGATGGCTGGGCCATATCCTAAGAAAACCATATATAGACCTTACAAGACAAGCAACAGAATATACCATCTGGGGAAAACGAAACGAAAAGAGACCAGTAAAAACATGGAAGAGATGCACAGAAGAAGAATATAAAACGATAAATAAGGAATGGAATGAAATGAAAAGCATAGCCAACAGCCAAGGATAACCGAAAATGGAAAGATCTGGTTGAAATTATTTCTATTCAATAAGCTCAAACCAACTCCAGTAAGACCGAGTGAAGGAAAACAGAAAAGGATAAAGACTCTGCGCAGAGCTAGCAAAACTGCCAGCATTCAAACCCTGCGAAACAACCGTTGTAAGCGCCCTACGCTCCCCACGGACCAAAGAAGAAGATGAATTATACTCATAATAGAGTTAAGTAATGCTACTTCAACATAAAGTTACTTACACAGTCAAATATGACAGTTTAAGATTTAGCGAGAATTGCTACTACGCTGTTATATGTTTTAAATCAGAGTCTACCCTAAAAGAATAATTTAATAATAATTTAAAAATGAACTTTATGTAAGTCGTTCGATATGACAACTAAAAATGTTATTATTATATTTTTTAGAACTAAAAACTTAAAAATTTTTTAGAAAATTCTTATAACAAAATGAAAAAAAAACGTTTTCTACTTCTTATTTTCTATTAAAATTTCATAGTTTGATAATTGAAATAATTGCAGTATTCCTTAATGGCAAAATTTTCTACTTCGAACAAAATGTTTTTACAGTTTCGGTAACTTAATATAGAAAATTCAAAGAATCTAATTTTTGTCATTGTTTATTAAAATGTTGTCGGCAGTACTAGCAATAAGTAAATTGAGCTTCACTTAGAAGATGCAAATTCAAGCTAACAACACATACATGCGAACATCTTCCATTTATTATTACTAAAACCCGGTTATATATTTAACAGGCAATAAGTCTCTAGGCAGAGAATTCATCAAACTCAGGAACATCAAATTAAACTTTCCTCTCGCCACAACTTCGTTTAGGAACCCATCAACAGTTTGTGAAATATTCAGTAATTTTCGAATAATAAATAAGGGTCAGTAAATTCCCCTGAATTCACTGAGGTGGACATTTCATGCATCGAACTGCTGTATCAAACACTGTCAAATGCATTTCCGTTACGTTTAATGAAACACAGGGTCCCGCTATTATTACGTTCCGGTTTGATTGTTTAGGCTTTACGCAAACACCTTTTGCATATAGCTATTCCGGTGTTGTATACAACATACCCGACGTTTTCAAAAGAAACAACCGGCTACAATAAAGTTTATTTGCTCATATGTGCAGTATTAATTAAATTTCCTACAAACCAAGCTCGTATAAAGTAGTAAGAGCAGTTTGAATAATTGAGACGTATATAGCAAAATGGGGTTGGAGTGGTAAGCCTCAGGTTAGTAAGGAATGTCGAGCAATATGTCATTCTCTTTGCTTTCGACAGTGTGTATAATTCTATTTCGGCGTTATTTAACGAGATTGTTGCCCGTTGAAAGGTGGAAAGCGGATCAAAGGGATTAATTTTAATATCTTCACTTTGTTATATACCCACATGCGATCCCCTTTTTAGAAAGAAAACAACCAACAGGTTCTCCTTTTACTTTTGTCGGTTTCCTTCATCCCCACATTCATCATCAAGAAGTCTCACGACGACTTATAGGTATTTTAAGATGAATTCAAAAGGAACTGTTCGAAAGATATGCGTTTTTTGTTTACAGTTTTGTAAAGGCATAAAAATTAGAAAATTTTTGTTTTTATTTTATGAATGAATTTTGACAGTTTGTATGGCATAAAAACCTTTTGGTGCCAGAAGTGGGATCTTCATAATCGTGATTTGTTTTATGGAAGATCTTTCGGCGATTAATTAATTCCATTCATGTTTTTTAGATACATTAGCTTTGTTTTTTAACAATAATTATTAGTCATACAAAAGCATTTCGTATGCAACAACGCGTATTAATCTCTCTTAAACTGTTAACAAATAGCTATACCAAAACAAGTATTTGTGTCTAGAATAATTAGGGATTAATGTCTCAGATGGCACGCTAATATCAGTAAATTTATCGGAGTACTTGCTCCTACAAATTTTCCAAAGTTATGCACAAATTAATATCAATTTGCAGGTTTAGTTTCTGAGGAATTATATTTGAAGTTTTGATACATCAAGGACGGTTTCTCTTCTCTAAATTTAGAGTCGCGTGCATTTGTAGCATTAAATTAATGCGCAACTCGTTAAACTGGGTCAATTAAAATTAAAAAGTTGTTTGTTTGGGGCTCATGACATTACTAAAAATTCTAAAGGGAATACTCTTTATATTTTATGTGCACGTATTAAATATCTACGTTTAATACTATGTTTTCACGGTTGCCATTTAATATTTGCTCATATTTGAAGGAAGTCAGCTTTGATTTCACCATTTGTTTATTGGTTGACAATACTGTAGGGGGGGTTAGTGTGAACTTACCTCCCTAGAGAAATAACGAAGTACATCACAATCTAAGTGTAGGTTAGCCTCTTGCCTTCGTTTTGATTAATTAAATAAATTAATTGCGTGAGAGTTAGTGTCAAATTATTATGTTAAAATTTTTTAATAGCGGTAGAAAAATATAAATCCGCGTCTCACATGGTCGACACAGCAAATTTCAACTACTTCCCTTGGTACCTAAATAACTAGTCAGCCATCACCTGAACGGTAACTTTTAGATTTTTATTATGTATAACAAAAACTACATACATACAGGTTACCGAGGAAAGTTAAATTCAACAGAATATCAAAAGAAAAAGGTTGGCCCTAAACGTAATCTTCAAATTAAAAATTTAGTAAACAAAATTTTAGATTTTGCCCTTCTTAGATATCAATATTTATACATTTTTTTAAAGTTGCGGCGTTAATTTCTAGATGCGAAAGCACAAAAAATATTAGCAACCTCATTTTGTTTAAAAAAAAATTAGTGGAAACTGAAAACTTCCCTAATTTATCTGTTAACGCTTAAAAGGAAAATTATCATCCAAATTAGCAAGACCCTGCTTATTATTTTAAAATTATACTCGAGCAAGAGTACGTTCATTACCAAAAGTTAATTGCAAGAAGTCTTCTCCGTATTCTCGTTTCATTTGAAATAGTTTCTTTGGAGATGTAAAGGAAACCCGTACCGGTTGAAAGTAAGGCAGGAAAAGTTACCTGGAAGTTAATAACATGTTTCAACTACGGTTAATTAGAAATTTTTCTGCGTTCGCTAAAAGTTTGTATGCTGATTTATAGTCTGAATGCTTTATTGGAGTTTCTGAATGGGAGGGAAGCTAATGCGATGCGTTGGGGAGTAAACAACACACCAAGATAGAGGAACGTAATCTTTCTTGTAACTTAAAATATGAAGTTATGGATTTTTGGGGGAGTACTGATGTGATGTAAAAATTGAGTTATGAACTCGAAATAAGCTTTTAAAATTTTGATTTAGACATTGATGAAACTGTTTTATCAAGGAGTTGATTTTATGAAACACGTTTAAGAACTTAATTTTGTAAAAACTGACTTGAAATGGGGAAAAATCTTCGGTGGTCCCTAGTTTTAGTAAAAATAGGATTACGGTAGTTCTTTAAAACGAGTTCAAAGGTTCTGTAAATGTCAGACAAAGGTAATTTTCTGTAAATAACCGAATTGCATCTTGTTTGGTATGCTCATATTGTTTGTTTGTATCGTAATCAGGCATCGAGGAAACAAGTTAATATTTCGGTAAAATTACATACAGGGCTTCGCCCCTGTCTCATTAGCTGTTGAGTAGAATTAAGCATTGCCAGTAAATGTAATAGAGAATAGACGTGTAATGCTGATGACTTAATTATGTCTGGCTCCATTGCAAGTCGTGTGTAGTCAAGTTGTCTAATCAAGTCATACGCCTACTGAGCAAGCACTTCTGTGATACCAAGTTGTCGGGAACTCCTGAAACATGCTTTCTCGATTGAAAATCCCGAATCTAAGGCCCCAACTGGTGTGGTTTTAGGTTGGGCTTCGTGATTAGACCGTCACGATTACTAATTAGCGTCGGGAGCCACGCGAAGGTAGATTTTTGTACGATATATCATTGGGATTGAAGGGCTTTAGATAGTAGGCAACCTACATGCAGGCCTTATACTAATCCGAGGAGAGTTACTTGCAGTTCTCTATCGTGTGGAACCCCAATTTAATTCGGGGGTGCACCCTCCTATCCTTTATTGCCCTCTTTGTATCGTCCACACAAATTTCTTGGCTTAAGTTGACCAGACGTGCTTGAAATCGCAATGCGACACGTGCTTTTGCTAATTTCCTTTGAAATTTTCAAACTTAATCAGACGTGAATTCAATTAACCTACTGCAAAGCTTGTTTATAAATCGATAAGCAGGACTTCAAAGTTATTTCAGACAATTGAGATTTATTTGTTAATGTGGACGTTTTTGTCACAAAAAGCAGGGCTTTTATGCTCGTATTAAGTAACCAAGATGAATTAAGATACGTTTACAAAGCGTGAGTAAGATTAATATCTATTTAACAATTGACATGTGCATTCTCTCTCGGTTATTTTTATACACATTACATACATAACAATCTACAATAGATTTTATTGTGGCTTAACTCTTTGTTTACATTTTAAACTGAATATTTGATTAAAAGGTCACATTTAATTTCTAGCAATTTAAACTTCGTTTTTCCACTCGTCAATTAATGTATTTGGAGTATGTATTAATTTGAACCGGCATATGTCCTTCTTTGAACGTATAATTTAGATTTTTTTTTTGTTAGCTATAAAGTTCTGCTTTATGAAAATGTTTTTTCAATATTTTTTGTGACGCTTGTATGAGCAAAAAAATTGACAAACATATGGATAATAAAAATTGCAAAATATGCGAAGAAGTAGCAGTCCAATTTAGTACAAGTTCTGCCAAGGCAAATATCGAAACGAACTTTTCTTTATTTCAAATTTTAACGATACCTGCAAACGTCAGAAATCTTTCATGTATTGTTATATTCTGATCTATGAAATTGTAAATTTATACCTTCTAAAGCTTTCATGATAGGAAACATTTCAAATGTTGTACGTGCTCTGCACAATTCGTTTGGGATTGTACCGATATCATACAAGTAATGCGCAGTTTTCTTATTTTATGTATTGCAAACGTATTTTATTTGTTGAATCTTCACTTCTATTTCTTTCAATTTTTTCTTTTGTCTGAAGGTTTCTTTCTTCTAATAAAAACCTTCAATATCTGTTTCATTCAGCAATCTAAAAAAATTCTGATATTTTACCTTTCAGAAATTATTAAAGTTTAGAATTAAACCCAAATAAGAATTTTATAAGCATCTCGTTCCGTTAAAACTTTACCTGTAATTCTAAGTGTTCTTAAAATATTTCTGGCAAACCAATAAGGCCCTTAGAGAGAAAATAAATTTTATGGTATCTAAAATTATATGTTTTGAATTACTTTAAGAACATTTTTATTTTGAAATGTTTTCTTAAATTTAATTAGAAAAGTATTAATTATTTTAATCATTTATAAAATCCAAAAAACTTGTTTCTCTCAACACTTCAGCTTCTAATTCTAAGAAACGTCGAAGTTCTGAAATGTATGTCAGCTTCTCAAGAATTTTGTAATTTTTAAAACGATTCTGCACATTCTTAAAAAACGAAAACAAAAGACAAATTCTGTATTAACAATTATCATTTCCAACTAAAAGCTTCAGTAATTTATTTCCGATAGCTTTACAAATTGTAATTATCAGATCTTGTTTCTTTTAGAAATTTCAGCTAAAAGTTTATGATATTAAGATATTAAAAAACTATAATTTTGTAGCTTAATCCAAAAATCTTTTTTGTAAACGTATAATTCGGCCACTGAAATTAGTGAATTTTGAACGTTAAAGTAATACTGCATGAATATTTTCCTAATTTTTGCCTTGTTATTTAACCAAAATGAAAATTTCAGAAACTAATTTATTCTTAAAGGCCGAATAGAGGTACTTACAGAGATTTTGAATAATGTTTCAAATTGTAAAGTAAGTAAATTTTATGAAATATTGTATTCGTATTTTCCAAATTCCTCCGAAACTATTGTAGTAAAACAAAATCTTCAAAAAATGCGTTTCTAAAGGTTGACTGGAGGTACCTACAGAGCCCCCTTTTCAAAAGTTGTTATTGATTAAATAAAAATACCCAAAGTTCACCAACTTCACTCCTATTTTAAAGATGTATTTAGCAATATGACTTTTTTTTGGCTATATAGTGTAGGTATTTGTGCAAGCTTAATTTAGACATAGACCAAGTCTAAGAGATAGAATGAGTAGTGAAAACTGTAAAAATGAACATGAAACGATTTATTTTTTGCAGTGACTTCTGAGCAAAAAAGTGGTTAATATTTTCAGCCTTAAATCTAAGCTCTGAATATAAAAGAAAGGTTAAGGAGAGCTACACTAAATTCTGCAAAAAAGCAGTCGAGCCATAAATCCTGAAATAAATAAATTGTTGATTGTTAATTTCAGCTGTTGGTTGGAATATTTTATAATTGACAGTTATAAGTAAATTATAATTTAAATAAACTTCAGAATAAAATAAAATATCGGATTTTTCAATTTTTCAAAAACTTCAGTCCTCTTTTTAGGTTCAATAGGAATCCTAGAATTTTTACAAAATCACTAAGATCCCAGATTTGTTAACTATCTGAATGTTTTTTTGGAAATTCGGTGCTTTTCAGTAACCAATCCTGATTAAACAATCTTAAGAATATAATAAAATACTTTCAATTTTTTCCGCTTTTCAAAAACTCGCGTACCTCTTTTTATATTCTGTAGGAACTCTGAAATGTTTAAAAATATCACGAATATTTCAGACTTGCACTCTGAATGTTTTTTGATCACTTCGGTACGATTCCGAATTACTCAATTTTAATAAGAATCTTTGAATGTGTTAAAGATCACCGAAATTTCCGGAAGATGTTTGGAAAAATTAGTGCAACTCCGAATGCTGATATAAACTACCACTAAAAACCAACAGTTCTTGACTTAATAATTTGACATTAAGTATCACTTAATGTGTTGAAAACCTAAACATGTGTTGGGTTTTCCAACTATAGTGTAACAGATAATAAAGTCGGTAAAATTAACCTTCAAATAAAAATAAATATCACAAGTTAAATGCAATTTCGTAGTCGAAAAAATTTTACAGCATCAATGATTTTTATTAACTCCCTCATTAAGTCTGAAATCCTAAAAAAATAGTAGAAAAATTTCACAAAGAAGTGTTCGCCAAAATTATACTGAGTGCCTTTAAGAAACATGAATAATGAAATCCCGATACGTGAGTGATGAATTCTCAAGAGATTCCGATTTCTTTCTCTTGATCTGCGTCTTGCAAAAGCTTGTAATATCACATTTCAAAATTCAGTACCTTTGAGGTTTGTGGCAACGGCGAGATTTAAATTTTGTCTCGGATTCATCCCACGTCAACTATTGCACAAATTTAATTTCTGAATTGTTAGTAAAGGAGGATCTTATTATTTAAGCCCTCCGATTTTTCTACTATGTGTGCAAGAAACATGAATTATGTTTTTCAGACGAATGAGCAAGCAGATAAGAAAACTGCCAGCCTTAACGCCCATTATATAAAAAAGATTCATTTTTCTTAATCGGCGGTTTATTTCGTTCCTTCGTACCTTCCTCATGGGATGTTTTTTGTTCTCTGTGATATAGAGAGAGTTATTTTTGTTACATGTTTTTCTGTCCGACGAGTCTTTCTGCTTAGGGTTTTCTTTAAAATCGAAGTTAACTGAAGACTCGATTTATATTAAACGTGCCAAGAGAATATTTCGAGTGTAATGCGAATATCTGCTATTGGTGAAAATTCACGAGTGCCGTGCTTTAAAAGAGATGGCAATCAGACTGGTGAATTGAGTTGACGTCATCAACATCAACGTTAGCTGCTGAATACGGATGTGGGATTTAATTCATTGTGATGATGCGGTATGGAGATATACGTGGATTGGATCGTAATAAAACCGTGTTGTTATGATTTCAGAGCACACGACACATCATCTTGAATTAATCTCTGTTATTTTTATGTTTTTTTTAAAACACGGTAAATTCGTAACTTTGCTTCAAAACAGAAATGTAATTAACGGAGATTGCTTTGAACGAATATATTTGTGCAACGTACAGTTTTGTTTATGAACCGGCATCAAATCTGTTTGTATTAAATTAACCAGTTTGTGTGCATCCTATATAGACGCATTATTAGTAGCAACATCAATTAGGATTTGGAAATGTTAATTATGCGATGGCGATTCTGTCTATATCCTGACAAATTAGCGGTTCAAGTAAACATCACTGAATCATTTATATTAAGGCTTATCATATTTTAACAGTAAATATTTTAATAACGATTGTCTGACTTTTTACATGTTTTGTTTGAAACAGAAATTAAAAATATATCCTACATTTGCCGGTAAAATCTTAGTGTTGGGAAAAGCTAAACAAAATAACGTAGAATTAAAGACTTCTTGATTTTAAGGACTGTAGGAAATCATTAAATCTACTAAGTAAGCATGTTTGATGACTTGGCAGGCTTGGATCTCTTTTGTACATATTTAATTCGAAAAAAGCTATACCGTTTTATTCCTACATTAAACACTACTTTAGTCAGAAATTTTAAATCATATGGTCGTAGTAGTCATGAAAATTAATCTCAAATTTAAATTTGATAATAAAATTTGAATTTCTAATGATTAGTAATGTAGAAAGCTAAATCATAAGTGTCAACGTTAAATTTAAATCGTATTATTTCCGGCTTCTAAATGACAATTGTTAAAAGCAGAAGCGTCAATTCTGTACTAAATTTTAACGTCATCATAAAACGAAAGTTAAAATATTTGTTGAAAATTTACAGGAAACATTACATGGATTATATGTGTAATAACAAGAACGTAAACCACCTTAAATATTCACATCAAACATAATATAACGGTACAAACAGTAAATTTCAGTACCGCACGTAAATTACAAAATTAAGTTAGGTACACAGAACTGTAAAATATTGGTAGTTGTAAAACAGTTTATTAGCATAAAAGCCTCATATCATCTAACATGCGAATATCGATCTGTGTAACTCTATAACTTTAGTCAATGTCGATATGTAACTTTAGTTTGTGTCGTTGTACTTTTGTAAATGCAGATGTCTTTCTTAAGTCACGTTTGACATCTGATGTCACGAGTTGAACGTGCTAAAACTTGGCTGAGCATGAAAGTCACGTAAATTGGACTTCTTTTAAAGTAGATCTTGTTTATTTCATAGCGTGAAATTTTATTTTTTAAATTTAATTTTTTGTTGCTTGGATTATGATTTAAGCTTTTTTACTTATTGATTTTTAATTTAAAATTCTGTTTTTTTAATTCCAAATTTTTATCTTGGGAATATTTGAAAAGCTGAACCCGGTGCCTCCAACAAAAGTGCTGGATACAGACTTAAAACAACATCAATTCAGAATTACAACAACCTTATGATACTTTAACCTAGATTTCTAATAGTGAAAAATATCCCATTTGCCAATTATCGATCAAACAACCTTGAAAACATTCCAAACTTTAAAAACAGGTCAAACAAAATTTAAAAACTAAATGCGAATCTGGTTTTATCGAAGCAGCCCGGAAAATCCTAATGGGTTGTTTGGCTTACAACTAGATATGAACTTATTGTTAAGGGCAAAGCTTTTGATTTATTACAAGATAACACTAAGACGACGAAAAAAAGCTGTGCTTGCGCCAAATTGTCCAGGACAAGCTGGCTTTGTTCCAATTCGGCCACACCAAGTTGTCTAGACTGTTTAAGTGGTGGGAGGAACTCGTGTTTTTCGGGAAGAAACTCCTGTTTATGGTGGTCTAGTTTTAACCCTGATTTGAATTTATATTCTTTGTAATTTATTTTGGGAATTAGGAGGTTAAGTAGAGTATTAAAAAAATGTTAAAAATGCTCTGCTTTTTTTCTGTTTTCCTACATCTAAATGAGAAATAGTGAAAATTTTTACAAAATGGTTTTTTTACTAAATTATGACTTCGTTTTAATGCATGTTTCAGATTTAACTTAAAATAGGTATTCAAAATTAATAATAAAAATCATATAATTTCTTCATATTTGTTTTATTTACATAGCACAGTATAGTATAACAAAATATTTACGGCAAAACCAAGGTTTTCTTATGGAACAAAATTAAAAATTATCAAATTTTAACAAAATCTAGGGTGGCGTAGTGGTAGAGCGCCAGGCTAGCATTGCGATACATACACATTACACTCTATACATATTGCAGTATGTAGGCAAAACGGCGTACCAACTTCGTAACCTGCAGAGACGGATCGGGTTCTGCATTGCACGCGTAGAACCTCATACGTTAACTCACCAGCGTCGACACCGAACGGTATAAGAGGTTACAGATAATACATACATACATACAAAATCTGGAAACTGATCAAATTATGAATGAGAACCAAAGAAGAAGGTTATGAATCTTCGAAGATTTTTTGAATTTTGATTTAAAATAATTAAAATCAGCAACAAAGATTCTAAAATTTCTTGAAATAAATTATCGTTACTTGTTTTATTCTTTTTTACTTTTTTTAGGAAAACTTTAATAAAGCCGATAATCTTGACTTCAGTCAAGTTTTATTCTGAAACAAAATCAAAAATCTTCGGTCTGTAACAAAACCTGTAAGTGGGAATGACGACGACAAGAAAAAATTGTAATTTTCCAAAATTTATTTACAATTTCTTGAGTTTTCTACACAAAGAAAGGCCTTTGAATCTAAACTTTTCAAAAATACAAACTTTTGTTAAGGAGAAATGCTGAAGAGCTTCTTAATTTAGTGTTAAAGGCTACTGACTTACTTACATTCTCTTCTCCTAGTTACCTCATGGTGTTGTGGCATTGAGCCATCTTTTTATTCTCTTCTGTCCCCAGCTAGGGCTCTTACGTGTTGCCTCTCCTTCTTCCAGCGATGTCTTTGAT
Organism: Melanotus villosus; assembly: GCA_963082815.1. Taxonomy (NCBI): domain Eukaryota; kingdom Metazoa; phylum Arthropoda; class Insecta; order Coleoptera; family Elateridae; genus Melanotus; species Melanotus villosus. Next base: position 56,123,814 of record OY720418.1, on the reverse strand, counting down.
GTTTTCTTCATATCCTATTCGGGGTCTTCCTCTTGGTCTTTAACCCTCACATCTCATTTCAACTAACTTAAACTCAAATATCTTCTGGGTATCTGTCGTCTACCATCCGGATCATGTGGCCATACCATTTTACATAGTTTTCTTTCCAGGTCCTGTACTATGGGGTCTTGTTGCAGGTCTTCTCTTATGCTTTTGTTTCTGACCCTATCTCTTCTAGTCTTTCCCACTACTGTTCTTAGGTATCTCATTTTGGTGGCTGTTAGTTTAGATCAGTAATAGAACTCGTCAAGAACTACAACATTTCTTAATATTTTTTTTGTATACTTTTTAGGTTTTGTGATAAAATTAGTTAAAGATTTATCACAAATTTCATTACCCGCCAGTGGAAATCATGTTCGACACAAAACTTAAGTTTGGTTATCATAGTAAATCAACTTAAGCTTAGCAGTATTTAATTATTTTGAAAATACATAAACAACTCCTTATTTTAAGGGGGGGGGGGTAAAGAAGCAAAATAAATGTGAGATTTAAAGAAAAATTAATAAGAAATGTTGTAGTTCTTGACGAGTTCCACCACTGAAAAAATGTAATGTACTTATTTCTAATACACCCTGTATATGGTCTTCTATACCTAGGTGCAATTCTTTTTTCCCTATTAGAATATTATTTACCTGATAGTATACTTTGTTGGCCTTGCTGATCCTGTTTGTTATTTCCCTATCTACTGGTCCGTCGGCGTCGTTGCTAATTAAAGCTCCTAGATATTCGTAAGTATCTACCTGCTCTAGCATGTTTCCGTCTATGTGTATATCTACCTGTCCTTCTTTTTCCGTTTTTGATATGTGCATGACTTTGCTTTTCCCTATACATATTTATGGTCATTCCCTTTTTGGTGTAGGTGGTTTTTTCATATGTCTATTTTTGTTTGAAGTTGTTGCGGGTTTTTTTGCTATTATCAGTATGTCGTTCGCGTACAGTAGGTCTCTTGCCTAATTACTGGATTTAGATTGTAGTGAGATAAAACTGTTTTCCTTAACTCATCGTTTTTGCAATTTTTGTAGATATAGCCCACGTATATGGGGAAAAGTAGAGGACTTAGACTATCTCCTTGTTTGATCCCTCTAGATATCTTGAAGTCTTCTGATTTTAGTCCATTTAGTCGCACCTTCCCTTTTATATTATTGTGTAGGCTTTGTATTACCTTTATCTGTTTTGGGGTCACCTATAGTTCTCTTAGGGCCTCCCATATGTGTTTATGAGGAACTAAGTCGAATGCGGATTTTAGGTCCAGAAAAGCTAAGTCTAGATCGTTATCTTTACTATTAAAACTTTCATATTAAATTCATCAAATAACAAATGTCTTCAAAATCATTTAGATATGAGTTTTGTATTACATACCTATAGTAGGGTGTCCCATAAATCCCATTAAAATTTTAGAATAAATAAATTTGAGGTCTCACCCTCTAAAAAGTTTCTTTATAACACTGTAATTTCACTCGTAAAATTTCAGTCTATTTGGTTAATATTTAGAGGTCCCCCACGTGTCTGCTATTTGGGCTAATTTTGAATTTTTGCGCCTTTGTGCTAGTGGGAGGTGGGTAAGTTAGTAGGCGTAATTAACACCGTAATGTAATGGCTGATTGTGATTCACGTGTGTGACGAATAGCAGTACCGTAATTTATCGTTTTTTTCTTTTCTACAATGGCAACAAAGTCAACCAGAAGCAGTGATAATATCTGGTTAATAGGACATGCCAAGGAAATTATATCTGGTGCCCGTCTTCCTTCAGGTCGTGATGTGATGCGCAATTTTGTGTTTTACCATCGGTCTCAAAAACTTACAATTCGGGAAAGTGCCGAACAGGTGTATAATCAGCTAGTGCCATTCTGGATAAAGTCACGGCTTCCCATCAGGCAAAAATATCATATTATTCAAAAAACAAAAGAATTTTATGAAGAACACGTCCGTCTGATGAAACATAAGACAAGAAATAACCCGGCGGACCAAAAAAAAACAGCAAAAGTTCATTGATAAGTTGGAAAAACTGTTCGACATCAGTCACGCCAACAGCCAACAGCTGATTACAAACGAAGAGGACCGGCAGTTTCTGAAGTTGCAGCAGGAGTCAAGAACCAGTTCTATCGGACCTGTGGACAAGAAACTTGCTGAACAGGAGAAACGGTCTGCTCTACGTAAAAAGCGATTTAATCAACGCCTAGCCGCTGTTGTAAGTCACCAACATCAATCAGCGTCAACGTCAAAAGCAAAAAAATCTAGAGATAGTGGAGTAAATAACATTTCTGGTATTTCAAACTCTCCGACCGTGACTGCCAAAAATAGCAGTGAAAATGAATCGGAAGATGAATTCATTGCACCGGCAAAACCGGCATACAAAACCAGTGAACTACGTGAACTTGTTGAACTTAAACAGAAACGTATTGTATCTTCAAAAGTTTCAGCTGTACTGGACCGGACTAATACCAGTATCAGGAAGTCAACAATGATTTTGGCATCTGTAATAAACGAGGCAGGGTGTTCTACATCTTCTGCAGTTCTTTCCAAGAGTACCGTCCACCGACAACGCCAGAAACGTCGTCGTGAAGCTGCACAGAAAATTAAAGAAGATTATCAAGTCACCAAATCAGTTGTTCACTGGGATGGTAAGCTGTTAGCAGATGTGACTGGCGTTGATAAAGTAGAACGGCTACCTGTTCTAGTTTCCTCTTTAGTTGAAGGTACAACTAAACTTCTTGGTGTTCCGAAGTTGGTATCCAGCTCTGGCCACGCAGCAGCTGAGGCAGTACGCGAACAGTTGCAGTCATGGAACTGCGATTCTGTGGTCGTCGGTATGTGCTTCGATACGACTGCTTCGAACACAGGAAGATTGAATGGAGCCTGTACAATTCTGGAGCACCTCATTGGGAGAAATTTGCTGTGGATGGCATGCCGACACCACATGTTAGAAGTGCTCCTTTCAGATGCCTTTAACGTGTGTTTTGGTCCGTCCACTGGACCAGATATTCTTATTTTTAAGAGGGTCCGGGACAAATGGTCTAAGCTCAACCATGACTATAATCGACAATATACTCCTTTAATATCTGCGTCAGAGCTTCAGAAGGAATTCATATCTAAACAATTAGAAGAGAACCATCCTCGAGACGACTACAAGGAGCTGCTTACCCTTGCAGCATTATTGATTGGGTTGAATATCGCAGCTACTCCAATTCGGAAGCCTGGTGCACTTCATAGAGCTCGCTGGATGGCCAAGGCAATTTATTCTATGAAAATCGAACTACTGCTAGAAGGAAACCAAACTGCGTTTCGCCTGACAGCTCACGAACTCCAAGGACTTAAACGATTCAACCGGTTTGTTGTCTGCGTTTACATTGAGTCTTGGTTTACAAGCAGATCTGCAATTGACGCACCAATAAACGATATTATGTTGATCCAAACACTCCAAAATTATGATGAAAAATTGAAAACTGTTGGTCTCAAGATGATGCAGCGCCATTCTTGGTACCTAAGTCCAGAGCTAGCAGCGCTTGTTCTTTTCTCTGAACATCTGTCTCCTGAAGACAAATCACAGATTGTGCAACATAATCTCCAATCAGAACGCGGCGCGCACTTGCTAAAGTCAGTTCCTCTTACAGTTCGTGATTTACAAATTTCTCGCAGCGTCTTTCAAGTTCTTGGTATAGAAGACAGTTTTCTTAATGAGCCCGTTGAAACTTGGCCCGAAACGCAGACATTCAAGAAAGCTTCAGATTTAGTTAAAAACTTGCCTTGTGTGAACGACTGCGCTGAACGCGGTGTTGCTTTGATTCAGACATTCAATGAGACCACGAAGGATGAAGTGCAGAAGCAGTACTTACTACAAGTTGTTGAGAAACATAGGAAAGACTTTACTAAGTACAATCGCGAGGACCTTGCACTCATGTAGTTTTATAGTTAAATACCCTTTTTGTAGTATTTACTACTGTAGTGATAATGTTAAGTTAAAATAAAAATTTCCATTAATCTAAGCAGTATTTTTTGATAGGCGTTAATAGTAATTTTTAGCACTGACATACGAAAAATGACTCTTTTCACACTGATTTCCGTGTGAAAAGTACCACTTTAACGCACTAGTGCGAAAAGTAAGATTACTTTTCGCACTAGTGCGAAAAGTAAAATTACCAGTGTGAAAAGTAAAATTACTTATCTATTACTATGGATACGGAAAAATATTCCTACTCAAGATAGTTTGATTGTCTTTATCCCTTGATTTTATTTATTTACTTAGAGCTATTTAAACGTTCGTAGCTAAAAAATCTTGTATGATACACGTTCGAAAAGTGTCTTTAAGGCACTTATGTGAATTGCAGAACTCGCTACGCTCGTTCAGCAAACTTTCACATGCGTGCCTTAAAGACTCACTTTTCGAACTTGTATCATAAATAGCTATTGTAATACAGGTGTTGAAAGCTTGCGTTTGCCACACGAATGTGAAATTTGCAGCACGAACGCTAGTGAGTGCTGCAGTCACATGAGTGTGACAAATACAAGCTTTCAACACATGTATTACACACTATTTTTTCTACAACCACAAAAAATTTAAATATTTCTGCAAAATCAAATCTGACATTCATCAAATGTCATTTATGACATTTTGATTTGCGTGCGGAAAGTAAACAAATTAGCGTGTGAAAAGTTTACTTTCCGCACGCAAATCAAAATTTGAGCGTGGAAAGTTTACTTTCCGCACGCAAATCCAGATTAATCCAGATTTGCGTGCGGAAAGTAAACTTTCCGCACGCTAATTTTCACTTGTTCGGCAAACACTCATTTTCAATACTCATCGTATCTATGGAGACGAAGTCTGAAAATCTCACTTTCCATGGTGGTTGTAGAAAAACAATTTTATTTTAAGGTCTTCTCAAGGTCACAAAATATATTTTTACCATTTAACAAGGTCACTACTTTCATCCAAGTAGTGTGCAATTTAAAGGGGCTTGGGGGACCCCTAAATATTATTTAATTGAGTTAAAACTTTACAAGTATTACTAAGTTACTGTAGTGAATCATATAAGAAGGTGAGAGTTATAATTTTCAAACTTTCATTTTTATGGGACACCCTAACCTATAGCATAGATAGTGTTCAAAATTTGTCTTTTTCAGGATTTTTAAAATTTTAGAGAAACTTGGGAAAGTTTCCGCTGTCGCATTTTGAATATCAAATTTGTTCAGTACTTAGAGATGTGTAACTCTTTAAGATTTAAGAATCTTAAACTAGATCAAAGCAGAAAATTTTAGAACTTTCAGTAAAATTGTTGTGTTTGAAAATATGAAATTTAACTGCCAGTTTTCAAATTAAAATCAAGAATACTAATCTGAAGATTGAAGAATTTTGAACTGTAAATTCAGAGCCGAAAAGTATAGAAACTTCTACCAATATTTTTAAATTTTCAGGCAGAATATTGACCAGTTTTATCATGTCGAACTTACATGCAGTTTTTCAATTTGAATTCAAACATAAATATCTTAAAAAATTAAAAAGTTAAAAATGTCAATTTAGAATTAGATTTTTCTTAGGATTTCAAATTCTTTAATTTACAATTTTTTAGGGTTTCTATTATTAAACACATTCAAATCCTATTTATTTATACCCAAAATTGTACCATTTTTTCTTCAAATATGAATAAACACACCTTCATTATCAGGATTGTCTGAGTTTCTCAATAAGAAGGTTTTAAGTTTGAAAAAAGTTTAACATGTTTGTGAATAATTCTTTGAGATAAGTCAGATATCTGGTTACTAATTTTGTGTTTCCTAATGTTGACTTCCGTAAACTTTCCTCAACATTTTTAAAAACTAGACCGCCATAAGTAATTTATAAATAAAATCACTTTATATTCACCTGGCGTAGAAGTAAAATTTACTCGAGAAAAATTTTCACCGAAAATTCAAATCTTTGTTGCCACAGCGTGTTGACGTACATTTCTAATATATCCTTATATGTAATATAATAAAACGAGCGCATTTTAGCGAAGTGCTTGAAATATTGCTCCACAACATACTGGATTTTTGCCGAAAGCACTCGAAATCGACTTCTTTCAGGTCACAGAGTGTTGAGCACTGGGGGAAAACTTATGAAGGTGCGGAACGTTTTCAAAACAAATAGGAAAACGTGAGCCTGTAGATACAAATCGAAATTGCTGTCTTCGCTTTAGAAAATAGTACAAATATTTCTTTTAGAAATAAAATATCGTTTTGATCCGGATGCCGTTCCATATGGCACAGGGACACGCCCTTTAAATTCGGCGAGTTTTTTCTGAAATTTCAGACTGCAAAAGGTTGCTTTTAAATTCCTTAATTGTGTTAGCTTTGTTTCTGTCATTTAGGTATGGCTTTATCCTCGGTTTAATGCGTTTAAACTGTTTATGAAAAGTTAGTTTGCACCAGAAAACAGACTATGCGTTTTCAACCCACTCACGTTGGCGATAATTACTTTTCCCTTTTATATGCTTAAAGTTTAAGTTAAAAAGCACGGTTTAATGCACCGCGCCATTTGTGCTTCGTGTTTATAACTTTTTTTTTACGAGCGTTGAAATTACTGCGCGAAGTATTACCTTATTTTATCAACGTGTAATTAATTTTTAATCGCCTTTCTATGCTAGGGAGCCATTTAAGAATTTTTTAGACTTTAAAAACTGGATCATTACTCCACTGTTTTTAAGCAAAAAATACGATTCAATGGATTTTTGGTTTTTTTAATGCAAAATTTCTATGAGAGCTAAATATGTTAAATCAGGAAAGGAAATGTAAAACAAAGGCTAATAACAATTAGTAGTACGTAAAGTCGAAAGTATACTTTCTCATCTATGTAAACCCAAAGTCATACCTTTGTCATCAACACAACATACATATTAAGCCAAAATTATTATTTGTGCCGTCTCAAATTCTGAAATATCCCCAGAGATGGAAACTGTCTGTTTCCCTAGTACGTTGGTAGAATTTCGAGTTTCGAAATCGTCTGCACCACGGAATGAACAAACACGTACGTGAAAGGAGAAGGCTTTCAATAATACCACTACAACGTTCATTAAAGTTTATAATGCTGGAAATTAAACTCTTTGTATGGTATTAACTCGTAGTTAATTATTTGTGTTTATATAGCGTTTAACTGAAATTGTTTAACAATACTAATTAAATCCGAATAATGAGTTTTCGGTTTTAATTGACGTTTGACCTTTTATGTTCATCACTTAGCGGATATTTTGTGTCTCTGGCATTAAGAGTGTTTTATTACACAACTAACTTTGAAAATTCCTTAACAAGTATTTACGGTTCTAAAATAAAACTAAAAGTGAAGACGCTAGAATTAGGTACAGTTGTGGACAGAAAAAAATAGGACAGTGTTTTTTTTCTAGTTTAAAATGGCCCCTGTGTTGTAATTTGATTGCAAGTCAATGTGACAAATATCATAATTATAAAGCCAAAATCAAGTAACTACATTTTATAGAATAAAGTTTACTTGATTTTTCGAGTTGTCCTATTTTTTTCTGTCCACAACTGTACATATAACAAAGTATGAAGATTGTCCCGGAGAAAATTTATCGTTATCGTTAAATAACTATGAAGAATGCAGTTTACTTCTGTACCAAGAAATTAAAAAAAATGTGACTTTCTGTCTGTTCTTTTTCTTTTTTATCAACTGCAATAATTCTCTAGTCCACGCCAGATCCCATTTTTCCCTCAATACTGTCCTTAATGGCAGGACCATTCATACAGTTTTCCCCCAATTTTTACCTTATTCAATCTTCAGGCACGTAGGAATCCCTTCAATCGCCAGCCTTCAGTGAATTTAGTGTAGGTATTTATGAAGCCCTTTGAATATTCACACTTCCAGAATGTTCTTTCTTGTAAGTCTGCAACTCTTCTGCAAAACATGTTTGGTACATTCTTCTTCTTGATTTTGTAACATTTCCTCACTAATATTTCGATGTTTAATTTGCTAGTTTGCTATACATCTTTCTTAGTGTTCAAAGTTCCTGTATGTAAAATTGGTCTTTTAATGGCAATTACACAAGCCATAATTTATTTATTCTTATGTGATATTTGATGTGCTTATTGAAATTTTGAGTGTATCTGTGCTTTTCTACATTACCTCTGACTTCCCACAAACATTGTTATAAAACTAAATAAAGATGTACCATATACGAATATCGAGCAAAAAATGCAAAGACTTGAAGTCTGTATAAATTCCTAACACCATTCACTCCTTGCTTTATAACAAGATCAAACATGATTCGTAACATTGCGTTACATGAATCGACGTTGCATACAATATTCAGACTTTTATAATGGAATTCTGCTTTACTACAGCAACGTTCTACTTAAATCCAGTCAAAAAGAAACAACATCGTTAAAAATCGACAGCTAGGAAAAAGGAGAAACATGCAGCGCATTTGTTATTAAAAATACGACAGGATAAAATTTCCGCCGGAGTGAAATATAAAATCAAACATTTATCATTTCAAGTGTTTTGATGCAGATTTTATAGGAACGAATGCTTTCATGAAGCGTTTGTTTTATTTTTTTAGTTAGAATCGTGATTTTATTTGTAATGAAATCAAATTCAGTTTAGTGTAAACCTGAAAAAAATGTGTACAGTTTTGTGTGCTTGTGATTTTCATTAGAACTAAATTCACGAGTTTTAGGAAATCCATTTTTATTATTTTGATTATATTTTTACTTTAGTTTGTGCCACGCAGTTTAAAGGTACTTCCATTTAAACAGCCGACCGAATTCGTTCCGAAGTTTGTCGCCGCAATTCGCGACAAGGATAGAAAATAATAGTTTACGGAAGTACAGGGAGCATACGAGAAACGCACATAAAATTAATAAAACACTGATTATATTGCATTTTTGAGTAATATATTTAGGTTTCTTTTGTAGAGCGATATTTATACATTCGTACTACATATAAAAATACAAGAATCCATTCGGGAATTTTTATTTATAGGGCTGCAATTGAAAAGGAATTTTCTCGAATTAATCCCCACAGTTATTCTATTACACGAAAGTCAAAAATTGTGTAAAGTAGCATCAATCGATGCAATATTTTTTCCTCTACAAAAAACTTAATTGCACTTTTGGTCTAAAATAATTAGGGAAGCAAATATTTACATATTAAAAATTTACCATTGGAATTCTTATGGTGCGTGAAGCAACAAACATCCGTAATAGGTAATTCTTCGTAAATCATTGGTTTACTATTGGGTAAACAAACAATTACAAGACCTGAGTTTTTACAACTACTAACTTCTTATCTCCTCAGGCCTCAAGAAATTCATAATCCAGCATTAAACATTGTCGCAAAGTAAATAAGGTAGGAGTGCAGTGCCTATCAGTTTAAGCCCTTTTATGTCACCGTAGAAATAAACGTGTCCACAATTTTCAATGTACTGAGACATTACCTATTGTTACAATTAGTAAGGATTTAAAATAAAAATTTAGTGAGTTATTTGAAAAAATGGGTCGAACATGTTTTGTACCCAATTACAAAACGGGTTATCGAAGCAATAAAGATGTGAAAAGGTCTTGATTTAAAGGTTTATTATTAATAAATGCGTGCAGAAGAAAAATTTCTGAAAAGGACTCCGTTTAACCCATCTTGCATTTTAAGAGAGTATAATAACGAAATTATACAGGTATGCGATGTTTTTAGCATATAGGTACTACATCTATTATCTATTTTTAATTAGATAAAATTTATTAATATTTTCCCAACGTTTGTTGTGGCGAATTTGACGTTTTGTACTTTTTGTGGGTATTTTGGCACTAGTTGTAGTTGCTTAAAACTAATTTCAATAAACATACAAAAACCTTATTAATACCAACAAGTACGCGGAGTAGGTATTAAGATAATCTGCTTACAAACGAGCTTCTAATTGGCAAGTCCTCTTGTATTTGCTTATACTTGATATGAAAAGTAAATGTCTAGAGTTGCATTAAGCAATGTTAATTGTAATCTAGCAAATGAATGATGTATTTACACAAAATTTCAAACTTTTTGGGAAATAACTAAAGATTTTATCTTTGCGGGGACTGCAGTCCCCCTTTTTTAAGTTGATTTACATTCTACTGAAGCTGTTTGATTTGCATTTTCTTAATTTTTAATACGTACTTCAGTATATATATTTTATTTAAGCATGTAAATGCGATAAATTTTATATTTAAAACTGAGCTGAAAATGTATGTCTATTTTTCGCAGAAGTTTTATAAAACATTTTTACGTAATGAAATCGATGAAAATTAATTTTGATGGAGTCAAATGTTTAAAAGCTTTACCTTATCATAGCACTCCGGTGCATTTATTTCCCCGGAAGAGATTTTTCTATACAAAGAGGATTTTCGCTCTAGGTTTACCTTCGTGCGATTATCGTTTTTTTTTTAACGTAAGTGAAAAACTAAACCCACGTTTAATTAGCGCGTGCTTCCTGGAATTTAATTAATGATATTTTCTGCAGCGTTTTACAAGTGCTCGTTAGTAAACATAATCTGGGTCATTGTGTTTGTGCCTATCCTTCGAATTCGCTAATGTCTTAACGTTCGTTCTAATTCGATATTATGTTTTTTAGAAATTTTATACATTTGTTGCAGGATTACTGCAGAACCGCATTTTTTTAAAAAGCTTTTTTCAGACTTTATCTGAAAATCTAAAAGATTCCTATCCGTAAAATCAGAGATTATTGTTAGTTCGGTATTCGAGAGACGAAGGTGGTTCATTAGCTTCTTTTATAAAGTAGGTATTTCACTCAGCGGATGTGAACTAACAAAGGACCTTTGTAGATTGGAACTAAGGGGATTTTCTCCCGACATTATAACTTTGTTATAGTTGGTTATTTTCTTGTTTTGAGGACGTGTTTCAATTGTCCTCTGCTCTGTGCTTTACAGTGGTTGATTAATAGACGTATTCGATCAACAGGCAACTTGCCTTTGTCTTCTTCGAATTGCAAATATCTCTTTATTAAATTTTACCACATCAGACTGATATCTTTTGAAGTCGTTACTTTTTTTCCTAAATCGTAATAGCTTCCCTTATTTGTGATTATCGTGTACCATTTTATTGGGAGATTTATTATGGCGTAATATTAACGACGATAAGATTAGAGTTTTCAAAACTAATTTAAGAACTTAAATAATCAAAATTATTTAGAAATAATATGTAATAATCAGCCCCTCCCTAAAAAAAAAAAAAAGCGGAAAAAGTACAGCAAGCGGAAAAAGTACAGCAAGCGGAACCTTCCTGGAGGATTCTCTCGCCGTTTACAGCATCAAGACTTGTTTCACTTTTAAATTACGTATCGACCAGCCTGATGGTACAAAATTGAAAAAACATTTCAGATATTCATTTATTCTAACCTGTTTAGAATTTCATGAAGACCCCTGTAAAAAAAGTAATAACAAATTTTGCTTGGTCAATCGAAAAGTTCAACTAAAATGAGTATTTCCCAATTTTAAACGAATTAAAATCGTTTTTCCTTTTCGTTCTTTTTTCTGTACTTTTCGTTCTTTCTACTGTAAACTTGGGTAAAATTATGCAAAGGGCGCACTTAATTTAAATTCGCAATCGTCCAATATTTCCAAGGAACGTTTGATATATCGAAGCAAAAAGTAATTTCTTATTCCGTGTAAATATTCATGCGGCAATGGAGAAAAGTAATATTTGAGGGGGAAGCCGAGGGAATACTCGTATTTCAAAAATTAAACGAATTCATAAGGGAAACAAGTGGACAACTTTTACGGTCAATATGAACTACTGCATTGCTAGCGCGGTCGATGGATATTCTGGACTAAATCCAAGTTTGTCAAGGATACGTACTGCAGAAATGGCATTGCTTGGAATATTCAGTGTCGTGGCATCCGCATTCTGTAATTTGGATGCATGAGGAAGCCAATTTGATTAAATTCTTGGAGTACATTTGAATCGAAAATTAAATTTCCTTCAAACAGCTAATTTTTACTAGAAAAAGTAATGAATGGAATTTTCCTTAAAAACCATAATTCAAGAATTCAAATAATAAAATTACAGTAATATCCGTTTTGTGACATTCTGCAGGTGTAAATTTTCAGGTTTAGGTTTTCAGGAAAAGGTTGCGAAGTTGCAAAGTTAATCGGTGGATGAAATTTGACAACAGAATCGATCAACATAAATTACTAACCCTCATCCAGGTTCCTAAACGGTAAGGGATAAAACGAAGACCACAATTTGTGTAGGCTCTTGTTTGTGTAATGTATTGGAAAATGTACAAGTGTCACTGCCTAAAACTCCTGCAGGCCACAGATACTGCCATCCACACGAACCAACAGCGTTCCTTTTGAGCAGGTTGCTGTGACAGCTGTACCTTCACTGACTACTTGAGAAGGCAAGAGAAATCCCGCAGTCAGTTTCAAGTGTACTTTTACTGTTTCACGGAGTGCGGTTCGTTTTGTTTTTTAGTTTATTTCCCGCAGCCCTGAAAAAAGAAAGAAAAAATTGGGTGGTAACTAACATCGCTCGAAGTGCGTTTTCAATTGTGCAACCTTTTGATGAATCGCCCAGGGAAGTTGCGGAGTTATTAATAGCAAAAATTAGTAACTACTTAGCATTGTTGCACTTCAAAGCCACGTCGATTTTTATTCGCTTTTGAAATTGAAATTAATGACAAATAAAAAGTTAACTGAAAAGAAATAGTGAAGGGGTCTAGGGGCGGAAAAAATATTTGCTTAGCATTCAGCATTTAATTTTCGTATCTCCTTTATAACAATTGTTTGTACTTTTTTATTGTATTCTCTTTTCTGTTAAATTTTTTCATGTTTTTCCGTTTGTGAATGTCTTTATTTACATTTAATGGAAACCACACGTAGGTTAAGCAGAATTTCTGCAGTCCTAATAATAATTATTGTATTAAATTTTCTTCATAAATATTTAATGATGTATTTTAATGGTCCGGAATATTTGGGTAATTATTTTTTATTTTTATATTTGATTATCCGTTTTCTTCAACCATTAATTAAATTAAATAGCATGCCAATTCCCTGGCATATTCTTTTATGAATGTCCGTCTTTCAATAATTTGCATTTTCCTTAGAAATTTCATTAGTCGTCGGATTGATTAAACAAGATATTGAGAAATTCAGCATCTGACTAATAGAAAGGTTTCTAGATGTTTTATTTGTGCCATCTCACTTTTTCAAAATTAATACGCTGTTTTTTGATATGAGTTGGCCTTAATGTTTCTCCAATGTTGCAGTTTTATTTTAAACATTAAAATTCTTATCCAAACCAAACATTTGTAAGAACATTATGCTATTTTGTTATAAGCTAATTTGTTAATTACCTGTGGATTATTGATGTATGTCTACTATAGCAATTCCATTAAAATGTTTATCTATGAATTTTTTGTCAGTTAGATCCAGTTGGTTTACTAGTAATTTCTGACTAAATTACTTAGTCTTTTATTTATTACACCAAAAATATAATTAGTTATAAAAAGTTTAGCTATTACTGTATAATCTATTGTTCATAGATACTGGATTTTTATTAGTTTTTCGAGTTCGAGATTCGTTTTGACTGCAACTGAGGTTTATTAATAAAATGTGAATTAAATTAGTACATGCTTTTTAATCATCAATAGCTCTCCCAGAATTCCAAAACGTTTAAGGCACTTGTTATAATTTTTCGAGAATACTAGTGCAGATAATGCATTCACAATCTTTTTGTACAAAGTTAATAACCGAAACTCTACATATTTTAACTTAAGATAGACATAGAGATTTCTATTGTAAACAGAAAATACATTTGGCGTGAGCATCTCAAGTTCAGTAGTCGATATGATAACATATTATTATTATTATTATTATTATTATTATTATTATTATTATTATTATTATTATTATTATTATTATTATATCCATTATTATTATTAAATATTAACCATCACGTAACTAACAAGTTATATACTATTATTATTATTATTATTATTATTATTATTATTATTATTATATCCATTATTATTATTAAATATTAACCATCACGTAACTAACAAGTTATATACATACATATTCGAGGTAAGTAGTTATAAGTGTTGCCTGTACAAACTGTTTCCGCCGCTCTTCATCTGTAACCATTGACCGTAACTGTATCATAGGTTTTCCTGTTTTCTCCCCTATTTTTTCTTGCAATTATGTGCGGGGTCTCCCCCTTAGCTCTTTTTATCTGCATGACTGACAGCGTCTCTAGGATTTCTTAAAGTATGACCCAGCCATCTATAGTTTTTCGCCGTATTTCAGTGTTTATGTCTTCCTGACCGGTTCTTCTCCATAGCTCCGCGTTTGATATACGTTTTGGCCACCGCATCCTTAATATATATCTCAAGCATTTATTGACGAATGCCTGTAATTTACTTTTTATTGGAACCGTAACGTACCAGGTTTCTGAGACATAAAGTAGAACTGCCTTACTGTAGCATTAAAAATCCTAATCTTAGCCAATGTTATAATGTTGAAAGAAGAGAAAGTTGATCTTCCTTTGTTTATTCTAAGCTCTGTGTCTCTCGATGTACCCCCATTGCACGATACAACGTTGCCCAGATAAGTAAATTCATTCACTGTTTCTCTAGGATTAACTACTACCCAATACTATGGTATTTACTCGTTCGGTGTTTATAATTAACAGCTTTTGCGTGATTCCATTACTAAGGTATTTAATATTAACTGCATATTTCACACTTGACTAGACAGGAAACACATCATCAGCATAATCCAGGTCTTCTAGAACACTCATTAATCCCCATCTGATGATTCTTGTAGTTCTACCTTCAATAGTTTTTTTATAATACCAGATCCATTATTATTAGAAACAGAAGTGGTGATAAGACACATTCAGTTTCAGATTTGAATGGTTTTGACAACTGCATAGTGGAAATCGTTGTATCCTTCCTTAATCAAACGTATTACTCGTGTTTTAGTGGGGGTGGGGAGTACCCATATTTTTAAGTGCAATCCAAATGCACTCTCTATTAACCGAGCCAAAAGCACGATGATAACATATTAGGACCAAATAAACCATAATAAACAGTTATTAAAATTTGATGTATGTGCCACAGAGATTAAGAATTACAAACATATTCCTATATACATATGTATAGAATGTAGCAATTATATTTTTAAAAATCTTCTTGAGGAACAATAATCTTCATCTCTTAATTCTGTGTGAGTAAACAAAAACTTATTCAGTTTTACTATAATTCGAAATTCAGTTATTCACAGAAATTTTGCAGATCATTATTTAATATTTTTTTAATTAACGTCATACCCTCACCAAACAAGAAAAGGCAAGCTGGAACGCCAAATACCAAGTCACTTTTAATAACTAATAATATATTTTTTTATATTTGGGCTTCGTGGACTTCGGAAAGGCATTCGATTCTCTTGAACTATACGCCATCTTGAATTCCCTACAAAATAGCCGCATAGATCATAGGTATACAAATCTGATTCGGAATATACATATATCAAAATGCAACACTAATAGTTAAAACACGCGCTGAAACAAACAAAGTAAAAAGGAGTAAGACAGGGAGACACTATCTCGCCTAAATTGTTCACGCTGTGTCTGGAAGATGTTTTTAAAAATTTTAACTGGGATAACAAGGGAGTAAATGTAGATGCCAATATGTTGAACCACTTAAGATTTGCAGACGATGTCATTAATAACAGAAAATATCACAGATCTACAGGAAATAATGACAGATTTGCAGGAGAGATCAGGAGAGATGGGATTAAGAATCAACATTGAAAAAACAAAAATTATGAGTAATGAAGATATTGGAAATGACAGTAAGATTAAACTGAACAACAAGGTTATAGAAGAGGTCGATAGTTACATATATTTAGGTCAGAGAATCAGCCTAATAAAATCAAATCAAGAAGAAGAAATAAACCGCAGAATCAAATTAAGTTGGGCAGCATTTAGTAACTGGAAAGAAGTCTTCAGAAGCAAAATGGACCAAAAAATAAAAACAAAATTGTTTAACCAGAATATTCTGCCTGTCTTGACTTACGGTGCAGAGACCTGGACATTAACGAAGAAAAATAAAGAAAAATTAAGTAAAGCACAAAGAGCTATGGGAAGGACAATGATAGGAGTATCGTTAAGAGACCGAAAAAGAAATGAATGGATAAGATCAATAACAAAGGTAGAAGACGTAGTGGAAAAAATATTAAAACTAAAATGGCGATGGGAGGGTCACGTGGCGAGGTTGGAAGACGATAGATGGACGAAGATGGTAATGCAGTGGAGGCCTAGGCATGGAAAAAGATCTAGAGGAAGACGTCCCATGAGATGGACCGATGACATTAAAAGAGTGGCCAACTACAACTGGATACAAAAGGCGCAAAATAGACAAAAATGGCATTCACTTGGAGAGGCCTACATCCAAAATGGATTGATATAGGCGATGATGATGATGAATATTTTTGAAGTTGCTTAAAGTTGGAATATTAAGAGCCTGATTACTGAAATAGTTTTGGAATTACCTACTAGCAATTTTAAAGACTATGTATAGAATGTAACTGTTTATTATAACTGCAGAAGTATTAACTAAATTTAGGAGTTTCTAAATTAATCTAAAGAGGTTACATACATTGTTACATTACATGTTACGTACAAATGTTTATCATTATCCACAAAAGAAACCGAAATCAAGGCCGATTTTTGTACAAATAAGGAGTGAATGCGTACCTATGTTAAGAATATTAGAATTCAAATTTCCACAGCAAAGTAAAACATACGTAAAACGTTGGCGGGCCACCTATGTACAACGGCATCTTAAATAAAGTATATGTGATCAACTTTGCTTTTTTATCATTCGAAAAAGAATTAAAACAAATACAATATCTGATTTTCTGAATGTTGTGTCGATTTTCTCGACAACGTAAGAATAAGTTTTCAGTGGCCAGATAACCGTTTAATGTTTAATATTCAGCAACTGATGGTGAAAAATACTCGTAAAACATAAAAATCTGCATCGCATTTCTAATATTCTTACTTTATGTCCCTTCAAGATTGATTCTTCTTTCTATTACTGGAAGGAAGTATAAACATTTGATATCCATTTTATTGTCGTGAATTACATGAAAACTAAAAATAACTGAAATTGCAAATGTTCAAACGTTTATGTCAATTGCATCCCTGAAATCGGCAGAACTTGAGCTTACAGCATGCTTGACTATCATTTACATTCTACAGACGTGGGGATGAAGACTATATCAATATCGTGTTTCATATTGATATGGCGATAACACGGGTACGCCATGGAATGCCAAAAGGTGATAACCACCGAACATTTTAGTATCTGCGTGAGAACGAACGTTTGTAGATTTAACTCGATCGTTTCGCTATAAAAGTTTTTACTAAATTGGTTACACGTTTGTTTATATTCATTTTACGAAATTACATTTTTTTAATTAAACGTAGAAAATAAAATTAAATACGTATGTGCAGAAAAACTAAATGTTGGATTCTCGGAATGACCCCTTCGAGTTTGCGAAGTTCTAAAGACAGTCTGCGTTTTTTTTTGTGCAAATTTAGATATAGGAGCTGTTCCTAAGGGAACGAACTTCGTACTGAAGTTTATAAAGAAGACCCATTTTGTCAGCGAGCTTCTTTTTCAATAGTAACACTTCATTGTACTTGTTCTTTAACTTTGATTCCTTGACAAAGTAACTCGTAGACATTGGATTTACACAACCTAGGTGAAAATATTGTTAGCTGAACGAGGATATATTGAATAAGTTTTCTTGGTAATACATCTCTCAAAGTTTTTTATTTCTCGCTGCAACGAAGAAGCCGACTTACTCTTAAAATGAGAAATACTTTATTTTACTAAAACGAGAGTCGACATTTACGAGACTGGATTTGTGGGGGAAATATGTTCTTGGGTTTTAGTTTTATGTTTGATTGGCTAAAGTTTGATTATATCTTCGTAATTTCTGATTTTTTGTATTCGATAGATTAATAAAACCGACATTATTTGTTTTAGAAATCCTCAAATCCATTACTTTAGAATTACACAACCGAGAATTTTAAGTTAAATTCGGTTAATTTCGAATATATTAAATTAGGTAATTAAAGTTGTTAAAGTAAAGCTGACCCATTTGAGTTCTGAATTTTTCACCTTACGAAGACTACTTACACGAAATTGAAATTGCATTCCGTTTATAAATATATAGACAGGAAGATAAACTAGCTTAATCAGTCTAGGGTTCACATCATTTCCAAGTTGTTTGCTATCTTGTTATTAATAATTTAATTTCATCTAAAACCATGGGTTTATCAGGCAACTTAGGTAACTAACTAGTTGCGGGCAAGAGAAACTGTTTTATTTGAAAATCGAAGTTTTGGTTACATTTGAGTGATAGTTCTAACTATTTATGAAGCAGCGTTTTATTTCAAAGCACCTTTTGCATTTTTATGGAAATTATTGGGGTTTTCTAAAATTAATCGCTAAGTCTTCCTTTCTTTTTGCTTGGCTTGTTATTAATTACAATCTAGGTGATCAAATTAATTTTATTTATGAATTCATTTTCAGATTTGAAAAATAAGGAAATTTAATTTTAGATATTTTTGAATTGGTTAGAACAAAATGGGTGTTAAAATTTAAGGAAAATTTTCTTTATTGAAAAGTAAAATTTTTAATTTTTAAAAACAGATTTAGTTTTCAGTATTTAATTTAGAAAATTTAATATATTTTCGCGTGTTAGAACAGTTTTGATGGGAATAATAATTCAAATTCAAACAAAATTTTTAGAATTTTTCAAACATTCTTTTATTTTCAAAGAATTCCAAAATATAATTGAATAACTTTAGTTATTTATAAATTCGTTTTCTGATTTGAAAAATATAATAATTTCGTTGTAAATATTTTTGTGGAAGGTTTCAAAATTTATGTTAATCAATTATGAGTTAAAATTTCCAAAGACAAAAGCAAAACCTAACTTACCAGTTTTCAAGATTTCTCATTTAAATTTTTTCCACTTTCGATCAGTGCCTAAACCACCGAGACATAGAATTTCAGAAAATTCGAAATTCAGATAATTTATATTTCAGAAATTAAACCTTTCTGAAATTTAGGAAATTAATTTCAAAATTCGTGGAGACGTCTCGTATTCTTAAAGTTTAAAGCTTAAAATCCATTTCCTATTCTAGTTTTACAACAACGAAAAGATTAAATTCTACGAATTTGGTAAGGCAAAGAACATTTCTACAACGAAATTAGATCCGCAAAGATCGTAAAAGTTCTTTTTTCGGTAGCTCGCACAAAGCTTTCCTTTCCATCCCATCTTACAATTAATTTGTTATCAAACGCCCTTTAAAGAGTAATTCAATTAAGCAAGCCTCAAAGTTTGCTAATTGTCGCTACAAAACAAGTAATCTGTCGATGATGCCACTAAGAACGTCTACACTGAAGTAGTTGAAGTTCGAGTCTCACTTTTCACATAATTGCCACTCGAGTTGGTGTTATTAGCTTTAAGTAGTCTGAGTTTTTTTCTTCCTTTTAATATTCCTCTCAAAATTTCGCATGGTTTCCTTCTTGAATAAATTAAGAGGCTTTAAAAATGTACCCGGTCGTGTGTGTTATTATACGAAATTCTTCTGTTGACATAATATTAATAAAAAAGAAAGAAAAAACAGAACTCCTTAATAACCATGGATTACGTTAAAATATAGCACATCCTCCCACTGTAAGGATTAAGCGCGAAAAAATGCGAACAATTTTCTGGCCCGTATTAAATATAAATGGAAGCGGAATAGCATGCAAATAACGAAAATGACCCGTCAGTAAAACAAATTGACCGAACAATTTGGGTAGTCTTCCTGATGGACTTCATAAGAGATTAAATTTCGGATTAATTTTTAATTGTGATTCTTTGTTTTTCGTTCTCCTATGTCAATTCATTTCCTTTGTTGTTAATAATTTGACAGTTTGAAGTACAACCATCACACAAAATCTAATTTGTAGCCGTTAAAACCGATTTCGAACACCAAAATTATGGATTTAACATCGGAGGTCATTAACGAATGGATTTGAAAAATTAATTAGGCGGGTTCGACGCTGTTGATTACGTAAAATAATTTTGGACCGATTATTTCGTATTTGAATAGCTTTGGTCTGCTTTCAGAGTGGGCTTATTTTTGCTCTTAGTTCTCAGATTCTGTTAGTTGTTACTTTCTAGTTTTCTTTTTCTAATCTCAATCCTTAATTTATTGTAAATCCATAACCTATCTCAAAATTTAAATCAGAAATTTCTAATTTAAAAAATCTCTTCCTGAAAGTCTAATTCAAAACTAAAAAGGATTCGAAAACTTACAAATATTGTATAAACCATTCTGCAACGAATATGATAAATCTGTTGTCCTATTAATGAATTCGCAAGGATTCGCAAAGGAAATTAACACGCAAATTTTGGATAATTAATTGGATAACTCTACGACACTATTACATGTGATCCTATTCAAAGATTCATCAACGAGTTGTGAAACCCTTGATTCTACTAACGGAGTCTCAAACGCCGAACAACTTTGGTCCCTTGTGATAAATCTCTTATGAAATTCAAGATTCAAAGACTCCATCCATTCTGTGCAGCTACGGTTACTTGGTCAAGTGACGGTATTGATTAATTTAAATAGACGAATACTAACTTGGTCTAATACCGTTGGTCCTAACATATTGTTGTGTATTCTAAACACTAAACATTATCAAACATCATTAATTTATTACAATTTAACACATATACAATTTACACTATAATTTGACATCTACGATACATTATTTTTACACTTACAAATTACAGAAATGAAATATTAAGATGAATTTTATTTAAAGTCAATACAAAAGTTTTATTATAAATTAGTAAATGCAATAAAAATACTGTAAAGTTAACATACAGGACAAGAATGTGTGAATGAAAATTTATTATAAAGTTTGACGTTTCAAGATTTTGATTTCCGATGTAAGAAATCTTCTTTATTTCATGTTACGATTTAGATGTTCTGGGATATTTTGATTCCTGGTTACATATTTTCCTATTTGCCATGCTGAAAAGAACAAATACAATTAAATTAGTGATTAATAATTGATAAGAGATGTTTTTTGTAAGAACAAAAATTAGAAAAGTTTACATTAGAATTTGACCATATAAAAAAATTCAAACAGATGACAAAAAGATGTGAAAGTACACAGAGAAAAAGAATAATAAGGTTTAAAGAGCAGAAATTTATTTTTATGAAAAGAATCGAAAATATAAGATTGATGAAATGTCAAATTTTTAAAGACGATTCAAAGCTAAATAAGACAATTTCATGAAAATTAACAAGAGTAAAAATATTGTTTAAATTTTCTAAATAGTATTTTAAGTTGATTTTTAGTTGAATTAGGAATAATTTAAAATAAGTTAGAAACTAGTTAAAGTCATAGACATTTTGGCAGCAACTGTAATCATAAATATTAAATTTAAATTAAAAGTAAATATTAAATTATTGTAAATAAAATTTAGGTAACGTATTATAAGTATCAGTTATTTGTTCAATATTATAATTTATTACGTTATAAAATTTCATGAAATAAGTTAGTTGATAATATGAGTCAGTTTAAGAAAATTTGCTGCATTTTAATTGGTTCATGTTATTTTAGGAGCTATTCAGCCGATTAAAAGTGTTGGGAGAGACCACACGTACAATTTACGGCTCAACAAATTTTAATAAATGAATTGAAGGCAATCTTGATAGTTTGAAAAAGTGACAGATGTGAATTAAAAAGTTATAAATAAGTTGATATTTAATGACGAAATTTAGATGTGAAACGTAAATAAAGAATAAAATAAAGTGAATCAATTAAATAAAAATAATTTAATTAAATAATACAATTAACGAATTTGATTTCGATGAAAATTGAAAGTTATGGATATGGAATTTTATGTTAAATAAGTGAAAATACTTATGTTTATGAAGTTTATGTTGAAGATTAAACAAATCGTTTAATTAATTGTCGCGTTTAACAATATTTGTGTTAAATAAATTATTATTGAAGATGTAAAAGTGAGATTTAATATTATTTGTTTCTATAAAAATTTCAACCTTTATGATAATGCAATTTTCAAAATTTTTACACTGTCAAGAATTCATATTGAGTATTTATACATTTATTATTGCAAATTAATATTCGAGTAGTTTTGTTTGAGTTTGTTTGTTGTGTATGTTTATTTTGGAGAAATTATTTCAGATATTGAGCTCATCTTAATATTTGATTTCATGTAAATTTGATTACACAAGCACACATACACTTACTATTACATTTACATTTTTTTAAATCCTGAGATCTACGTTAAAGAATTTAGTTTACACAATAATAAATTTAATTTTCAAAGTGTTCAAAAAACACTTCAATATATATACACATTCTTTGGTGGCTAATTGAATGCGAAAACTACAAAAAATTATAAAATTCTTGTGAGCTTTGAAATTTATGGTTACTGAATTATTCGGATTTTAGGAATTGCAACACTTAAAAAGTTGCCTTTCTGGTAACCTTATTTAAAATTAGCAGAAGCTTCTCATGTTTTAATTAAAATGCTGTCGCTGTTTATACAACTTAATACTTCTCAAGTAGAACTAAGTAAACAGTGGTTAATTCTAAAATCTAGGACATTCGGTACGTTTAATTAGCTGGAAGTTCATTAAAATTTATCTAGCCGTAACGTTCAATTTTATCATCGAGCTTCGGATAATCTTCCACGTTTAACTGATGCGAAACGTGCAACTTTATTAAACTTGTGACAATATTTGTGAGCTTGATTATTAAATTAAATTAAAAATCACTTCTTTTTGGTCTGATTTTCCGGAATAATTTTTAATGGCCCCCATAATAACTTTCAGCTCGCTTTGTAGCAGAATTATTTGCTTTTTAGATGTCACAACGGTAATTTCTTCCTTTATTTCGACGTATATGGTTGCATAGAGGTATTTCATACAAAACTTTGAAGTCGAGATCAAAAACTCGCGACATAGTTTTTAATTAGCTAGCAATACGTTGAAAAATTAAACGAGAAGGAACGAAAACCTGAACCGCACTGCAATGTACATCAAAGTTGCAACAGTTAGAAAATTAAATTCTATATTCAACAGGCAATAACCACGACTTCAAGGGATTCTTGGCAAGATTGAGTGACCCAGCTGAATCTGAATTTCACTTGCCACAGCTGCTAGCACCGCCGAGATTCAATTGGGGGACTTTATTGGGGAAATTCGATATTAGTAAATAAATAATTCACCGTGTACAAAATTGGTTGCATTTTGGGGGCTAACTCGATGAACGCTTTTGTGAGGACTCTATTTTAGTCGTCTCGATAATTATATCCCTATTATTCGACGTTGAAATTGGAGTTAATAACACAATGGCGAACGTAGAGCCCAGTAATTCACAACGAAAGAGCCCAACTTGTGTATATTGCAGTCTTCTAAAGACGTTGCAAACACAATTAATGTCATTTCCAACGAACTCAGAGAATTACTGCCAAAATCAACATTTTTCTTTTCCGATTCAGTTAAACAGACGCAGCCGGGCTGATTTAGGTTGGTGATAAAAACAAAAGTTTCAGTAAAAGGATAAAATAATCCTAACCAACGGAAATAACTTAGAAGACAATGGTAATAACATGAGTGGGATGACATAGTTGAAAGCATTTCATTCCGAAATGAACTCGGGGCGTTGACGACTTGTTTACAAAAGAGTACTTTTTATGTTTATCTTGACGTATCCGTCATGCGGAAATGCACTTTTGCTTAACAGGGCAACGTTACGGAAGGATACTTTAGTAAGCTGCATAATAGAAATTGCTTGGATTTACAGTTCTTTAATTCTCGCCCTTTATTCTGCTTATTATTATGAAAACAGAAGCTAAACAATCTGTCTGGAAAATAATGCACGACTTGAAGGCTTTTAGATCAAAATAAGCCTGAGTTGAGTTTTCTTCTTCAAACAATTAATAAAGAACAATTCCAAATATGTAGATACACATACATTTTTTAAAAATTATCAACTTACAGAACGAAAGTCACTTCAATTTAAAAAAATGTATATTAAAAGGCACAATTTTTATAGTTTAATTTAATTTTCTTTCTTTGGTTGTTCCGCTAAAATAAGGAATTTTTGGCGATTACGTATAAACCATTCGTAACCCCTAATTTTATAGTTTAAAATTAAGTTTCGCCATTTTAAAGAAGGGCGCTCGTATAAAGGAATTTTTAGTCTTGCAAATTTCAGGAAAAGTATGAAGAATATTAAGCAGACTGAAATACCAAATTTTGGTATTGCTATTTTAAAAATCTTTCTTGCGAGTGTTTATTTCATAAGTCCAAGCCCAAAGTGAGCTTATGTTGTGGTTTAAGTAATATAAAGTGCCTTCTTAAGTCCTGTTTTGTTCAAAATGCAGTCGTTGAAGAACAAATTCCGTTTATAGATATTTTGGAAAAATCAATAAAGGAAGAAAACGTAATCTCTTCTAGAAATTCGCGTTAAAACTTAAGCAGAGAGAAAATTTAACGCTAAAGGAGATCAAATGTTTGGGTTCTAATTTGAGGCATTGTTTTGATCATTGCTGAAGATTTCTTACTTTAAATATTTGTAATATTAGTCCTAAAATCCTCACAAGGTTAACTTTAAAGTGAAGAAGAGCTTTTCTGCTTGCTTTAGAATCCTTAGCACTTGCAAACCAACATCAATTGAGTAACAGTAAAGTCAAACCTCTTTAAGTCCAAGCTGTAAGGGAAGCCTTAACCAAAATGTTGGCTTATTGAATTTTCTGTTTTTGTTTTTTGTGGTTAGAAAATATTTAAATCTATCAAAAGCTCTCGTTGGCGAAAAACTAAGCATTAAACGTATCAACTAAGTTAATGACTTTTGACAAAATAATTCAATAGTTTGTTTTGTAGCAATATTTTGGCATTAATTTAAAATGTTCAAATTATTCATTGGGTACATTTTTTGGGGCACGCAAGCCTGTTGATAATGTACCTAAGGCCTTACTCGCTTCAGCTGCATTTTCCAAATTAGAATCATTATTTTTGCTTACACTATTATTTTCTTTCTTCTTCTTGAAGTACCATATCCTTTTAGCGAATATTGGGAATCATGTTGGCTATAATTACTTTATTGGCCGTCTCAGATTTTTTAACCAGGATGTTCTTCTCCGACCTGGGTCTTGGCTTCCTTCAATTTTCCCTTGGATGGCCAGATGCAAGATATTGTATGTCTCTGGGTGTCTCATTACATGTCCGAAGTATGATGAGAGTTTCCTGATCTTGATGGTGTTACTGATTTCTTTCTCTTTGTTCATTCTGTTAGTAACCTCTATATTGGTAATTCGATCTGTCCAGCTTATTCTCAGCATGCGTCTATACATCCACATCTCGAATGCCTCAAGTTTCCTCAAAGTTGCGTCCGTAAGAGTCCAGGATTCTACTCTGTAAAGGAGTATTGAGAGAATATAACATCGGGCTATTCTCATTCTTAGATGGATATTTAGTTCATGTCCGCACAAATTATTTCTCATGGGCATGAAAGTATTTCTCGCTTGTTCAATTCGTGATCTTATCTCCATTGAGTGATTCCATAGCAGCTGTCCAAGGTATTTAAATTCGTGAACTTTTTCTAGTTGTTTCGTTTCAATCAACAGTTCCGCGTGTCGGATAGGTTGTTTGCTTATAACCATAAATGTGGTCTTCTTCGTGTTAAGATTGAGACCATATTTGTTATATTCACCCGCAGCGCCGGATTTAGGCCTAGGCCAACTAAGCCCGGGCTTGGGGCGGAAAAATTTATAGGGGCGGTAAAAGCTGAAAAGCACTACTAAAATTTAAAAAAATGTTAATGTTTTTTGATCTATCATCGATTTTTACATATCCATACAAAAGATTTCACATCTAGCCTCACCTGCTGCGTTATCTAAATTCGCTAGCCTAATTTTTCCGTTGGTTACGGCCAATTTTACATATAAAGTCTGAACTTTTACGTAATATTAATTACAACGAGGCCATTGATGATTTTGCTAACAAGAAGGTACGTCGCAAACCCTTGTAGATACATACAGTAGTATCGTAGAGTCCAAATGCTCAGAAAAACATCCCTACGTCGCTTGGCGCTTGACTGTGTGTTTAACTTACAGTATTTGGACTATCTGTATTTTTGTGTGCTCCTTTTTTTTTAATATAATATATATTGGTAGTTTTCAGGCTTACTTGCAAATTGCATTCGTTTTTTCGGTTTAAAATGCTTCGTGAATGTTTTGTTCTCAATTTATAGTTCATTAGCTTTATTATTAATTATATTTGTTTTGTTTACTGGTGTTTATATGTATAACAATGTACTCTGGTTCGCTCGATTCTAATGTTTCTGTGCTTCCATTGAAATACTGTTTTTTACTTACATTAAATCCGGCACTGATTCACCGACTACTTTATCAAGCATAAGTTGTAGTCCTCCAATACTATAGGCTAAAAGAACAGTATCGTCTGACAAACGCCTTTTCAAAGTCCAGAAAGCACATAACAACATTGCAGTTCACATCTCGAGAGCGTTGAGTTATTATCTGGGTGGTAAAAAGTGCTTCTTTAGTTCCTAAGCCGTTACGGAAGCCAAACTGAGTATCCCCAATATGTTCCTCTAGTTTGGGGTAGATTCTTTGATAGATGGCTCGGAGAAATAGCTTCAAAACATGACTCATCAGGCTTATCGTTCGGTGGTCACTACATTCTCTAGTATTCGGTTTCTTTGGGATAGGTATAAATGTTGATTTTAGCCAATCAGATGGGACTGATCCTGTGTCGTAAATTGCATTGGACAGCTTGGTTTCCTTTACTTGCATTTTTATTTGTTTTTAAAGATCTTTCACTATTTAAATTTTAAATATCAAATAGTTAAAACCTCGTGTCAGTGACAAAACTATAACACTATTAACTGGGATAACTATAGCGACATACTTAGAGAAATCCAACATCCAGAAAAAGATAAATCCGGGGGAGTCAAACTACCATTACGCGAGTTTTAATTTATGTATTCTTCGAATTAATTTTCGTACACTTAACCATTTCCAGGCTCATTACTTTTTGCACAGTAGCGTTCCTTTTTTGGATTTTTCTAATCGTCCATAGTTAGTTTTAAAACTTTGATGATGTGTCTGTCCTGCACATCCTTGCATCTTTTGCAGAATTATCTAATCGAAAATTGTCAAACAAGCTGGGAAAGTTACATTTTTTTAACACAATTTAGATTTTGGTTTGAAGCACGTATAAGTTTTTCAAATCGTGCATGTTAGGTGGTACACCACATCAAACCTCATACCAGAATCCTTTTCCCTTTTTACAGTTTTTTTCAGTTCCTTCGGAAGTATTTTTGTATTTATGGTAGGTTTTCTTTATCGTGTGGGACTCAATAATTTACAGAATTCAACTTTTATAAAACACATCAGGAAAAAGTACAATGCATAAATGAGCTAAGAAAGCGGGTAGGTTGTATTCTGAGAAAAAAGTCTGCAGGTTGAACGATACCAATTTTAATATCACGAACGGGTTGAAAATAAACATCCTTAAAGATTGAGTAATGGAGATTTTCTCAGTTCTTCGAAAAAAATTTCAGAGGTTTTCGAAATTCTCAAATATAGAACTTGAAAATGAAATGACTTTATCATAACTCATAACAAAAATATTAAACCACAGTTAAAACCAGTTCTGTACTTCTAGAAATTCCCAAGAAAAAATCTAAAATTTATATTTATTCGAAGCTCTTGGGTTTTAGTTTATTTTTGAGGAATTGTCTTCCTACGTTCAGTTGCAGTGAACTCTTGTAATACAGTTAGTTGTTGTTATAATTTACTAATATCGGGTATCTCGCCACCTATCTCTGCAATGGCTAGAATGTTGTACAAGATTTACATTAGAAACGCTGATGTTTTTGTTTACATAAATAAGTAACGGTGGTATGTCCTTATACGCACCCTAAAATACTGGTAATTCATCATATTTATTTAGGTAGCATTGTCATATTCTCGTCTGAAATATCCTTAAAGCGGTCTCTACCTAAAGACACGTTTAAAATGAACATTAACAGATATAGCTTTATATAATTTCAAATATACAGATTTTATTTCGCTATAAGTTGTAATGAATTAATTATTTAACCCATGATATTTAGAAAAATCATTAATTTGTTGAAAAATAAAAATATAACTTAAGTAAAAGGGTATTATATGTTATTGTTAATCTGATAAATTCGGTTAATATGCATAATAACCAACAGTTTTGGTGAATTTGATAAATGATTCACGTTTTTTAAAAATTAATCACGTTAACCTGTTATTATGATTAATATCCAGCGCGGTTAGAGTGATAAATCTCGCGTTTGTGCAAGTTGGAACTTGTGGTTTGTCCAATTCATGAAGAACAGAGCTCATCATGAAAGCATAAATTGCAGCCCATATGAAGCCATGTTTGGAGCCCCAGCAAAGTTGGCCTTACAACATTATCACTTTCTACTGATGCCATTGGAAACCTTGAATCTGAAGAAGATCTTGAAGCCTTAATAGAGTCCTCGTCGGGTGCTGTGGAAGGAGATGAGGAAGATGGGCAAATAAATATATAACGGAGACGAGAAAGATAGACGAATAGCGAACGGCGAAGAGGAAGATGGACAAATAGAGAATGGTGAAGAGGAAGGTCGACAAGTAGAAGACGGAGACAGCGCTATGGAGGGCGTTCCAGATGAGAATATTATTGCTGATGAAACCAACAATATTAAGAAAAAGAGACGATGCCTGAAATGCATTCAAGTCGCAGGCAAAGAAGATGAGACAAATGACCGAAAGAAAATTTCCAAGGGGAAAGATTGGACTGATTGGAGATACCGTAAAAGTACGAGTTCCTGACGTCGACAAGGGAAGGGGCGACTCCAGGAACATTCTAGGGCTAGGGGTTATTCTGCAGGTGGATGCTGATTGCAAGATGTATGCGATTGATACCAAAGAAGGACGATTGGCTCAAGAGTATTCGAGGAACCAGTTTGTCATTTGTCAAGAGATTTTCATTTCACAAGAAGAAGTTCCCGATGTTATTGTGTCTCTTCCCGACTGTGCCAGGAAATCTCCAGTCACAGGTGGCCAAGGGTTCAAGAGATGTAACTGCAAGGCAAAATGTCTGTCGACAAAATGCGGTTAAAAATTGTAAGAATAAAACTTTCTTTCATTGAAAAAATATTACATACTTTATTTCACAAGCCCTCATAAAAACTATTCCCTATATATTATAATTTATCACTTCAGTCAAAAGGGTTTGATTGGTATTGATTATTTTGTAAAATAACCGGTTATTAGTAACATTAGTAACAGTAACATATACAAGAACAGAAGTCCACCTCGCAGCGATGATAATTAATCAACGTGACTAAATTTAAACATGGGGTGAGCAGTGAGCATACGGACCAATCTCGCTTAATTTTATACGTTTCTCTACTCACCATAATTGTTTTAGATAAAATTCTAGGTGTATGTAATTAAAGATAACCAAGTCACTACTTATTGGGTTACTTACGGTCATTTCGGTCATATTGGTTCCCATTTCGCTCACTTCGGCATAAGGACATAAGCGACTTTATACTCTTCGGTTTTATAAATTTTTCATCAGCATGCACAACAAGTTAATTCTTTACGTTTTTTAAATATAATACTAAAAATCAAATGAAACAAATCACAATTTTCTTCTATAGCAAATTATATTGAATGATGTTGCCAGATTCGAAATTTCTCAATAAAAAAATCTAAAAAATAACGCATTTTATGGAATATCTGCCAAAGTAGTTGGATTTAATCCGAAGATCAAAACGGTCGCTATAAAGGCATACTAAAATCTACGTCAGTTAACGTTGCCATTAATACGGTCAAGTAAAGTACCATTTTTATGGCCTTGTTTACAATTTAGCGAGAGGCAGCAAGACTTTCGGCGAATCAATTACTATGAAAGTATAATTGACGCTTACTCATTTAACCCACAATCGGTTGATTCACCCGCGTTATTTTTATTTTATGTTCGTTAAAGTTACTTGATGTAAAAAAAGAAAGGTCAAAAACTTTTTTTTATTAATTTCGGTTATGTTTATAACACTATAACACTCCAAGTTTCTTAGATTCTTTCCAAGCGAAATTTTTTAGTATAATTTCGTCATTTTGTTAAGTCATTATGTTTCGTAGAAAATTTTTGTTAGTTTTATATCTTATGAGCAAATTATTAAGACTAATTCATTCGTGTTTTTTAATGAATTTCAAGTAAATTTTGGAAATCTTTTGAACCTTTTAAAATTACCTAGTTCAAATTTATTAGAAAGATAAAGATTAACATTAGTTAAAGTAATTCAGTTAATTAATTCCCAAAACAAAAATTTAAGTCCTGTCCTGTTTAAAAATTCCAGTAACTTCGTTATCATCGGATTTCATCGGAGCTTCCTGGAAATCCCACCACAAACCTCAATATAAATCTGACAAGATGTCACAAACACACGTATAATTGGATTTGGTAAAATTCAATTCGGAAGTGTCTACTTAAAATCCTGATAATTAGAAAAACTTTTACTGATAATGGAACAGAAAGCTTTTGTTATCAAGCATTTGCGGTGTAGAGAACTATGTTTCATTGAGAATCGGTGGGGAAACAAGAAGCGGCTCTAATCCTAATTGGAAATTGTGGTTTCCCTCGAAACGCCGCGTTACGCTTATTCCCCACAGCACTTACTCTGTCACGTCATTTCGATGACTTTTGTAAAATTGGTTTTAAAATTTAATTGTGCTCGATCCTGTCAGAGTCCAGGTAAAGTGCTAAAAACCGAAGCGTTTTAACTTTTGAACGAATTTGTTGATTTAATGAGCTTTTTGGAACTTCCAATAGCTTGATTAATTTTGATGATTTTATTTTAACGCATTCGGAATATTTCTGGTCGGATTCGCTTGACATTCCATGTAAAGGTCTGCGTTTTTTCGGGGCCAAAAATATTTCTGGAATTACAGGTTTGTTGTTTAAAATTGTGGAATTTTAACTTTGAAGGAAATTTTGTTGAAAATTATTATACGTTATTAGTTGGGTGGTTTTAGAGTGGTAATAATAAAATCTAAATTTTTCTGTAATAATTTCAGAGCCCCTCTGTTGTTTCTGTATTTTTGAACAAATTTGCTTGATTTTTCTTGAAACTCGGAACACCTGAAACGAAATGTTTGTTTTTCAACCTTTCAGATTGTTTGAAAAGGTTGATTTTAAGCTTTTAAAGCCTAAACTTGGATTCGTTGTGTGGGAATTTCTTGAATGACTTTGATACATTTTTCAATTGAAAGGAACTTCTTGTTTTTCGTTTTTTTAAGGTTGGTCCCTTGTTTGAAAAAGTTGGCTTTTATGCATTTGAAACCTAAAATCGTGTTCGTTGTTTGATACATTTTCAAATATAAATTTGGTGGATTTCTTGTAAATTTAAGTATGTATTCGAAACGAACAACTTTTTTCCGTCCGTCTAGGTTTGTTCCTTGCTTGAAAAAGACGATTTTTAAGCCTTGAAAATCTAAAATTATGTTTGTTGTTTGGGATATTTTTTAATGAATTTGTAATGTTTTTCTGTAAACTACAAACATAACGTCTTATTTTTTGTCCTTTTGTCCTGGGTTATTTCAAATATGAGAAGAAAATATAACAAAATTAAAAAGTGCTATTTTCTCAAAGTTAAAAAGATGGCAGTTAGAAGCAGCTAGTTTCATTTCTTTACAAGATTTTAATTCTTCTGGGTTTAAAATTAAGAAAACACGCAGAATGAATTTAATTTAATAAATTATAATATCCTCAAAATTGTTTATTTTTTTGTATTTTAGTTTTGTGCAAATTACTGAAATATTTAAACCTTCTTTTAAATGTTTCAATTAAGCTAAGTAAACCTAATTTAATTAACAATTTCAAAACTGCGCCTGCGAACTTTAATATTTTATTTTCGTTTGTATTTCATTAAGCTAATGTTTTAATATGTATTTTAATAAATTTTCTTTGTTTCAGGTGAGTGGCCACGATTTCAATTTATTGTTCAACTAATAAACTCAACAAGGTACGCTTGAACAAATTTGATTCTTCACGTTAATTTTTTTATGCCTATAAAGTTGGTAAAGTTGGCAAGACGTTACTTTTTATGAAACTTTACTAATAACAAAGCTCTTCTACTATACTTTCCTCAGTAAACCAGAGAACTTAAAAAAGGACATGTCGTTAAGGTTATTGGTTTGTAACTTTCCAGTTTATAATTGAATTTTTCAACTGAACTGAAACAGAATTTCTTTTATAAAATTTGGCGAGAAGTTTCAATGGCTGTTTAAAATTATCCTCAAAAGTTTTAGCCTTAATTTGAAGTGTGATTTAAGAGGCGCAAACTACCTACAAAAACTTCTTTTGGTTACAACTGCTACAATATTTTTGTGTAGGGTTTTTAAGGAATTTCGGAGAGATAATATTTACAAAGGCATGTATCATGTATTTGAAACGCGAACTTGAAGTTATGTAAGTTTTCTTAAATTTCGGGGATTTGACCTATTGTTTTTATACTTATCTAAATTTTGTTAAATTTGTATCCTTCTCTAATAGTTATTAAGGTACCAAGAGCATTATGAGCAAAATAGGCGCCCAAGATTGTTAGTGTACAACCCGAGGGCCTTTGGCCCGAGGGGTGTACAACAATCGCGGGCGCTTAGCTTTTAATGCCCATGGTGCCTTCAACGTTTTATGTCCTACCAGTTTTCTTATCTAATTCACGTTTATTTTGTAATTTAGATTTGTGACATTAACTGAGCTGTCATTAATTTTCACTGTGTCAGTGGCGCATAATAAACTTGTATCCATGGAAACAAATAGTATTTATTTTTCATAATGGTCCCTAGGGTCATTATAAAAAAATAATAGCCCTAGGGCGTTATTTTGTATATAACACCTTAAAATAGAGTAATTATTGTCAGTTAATATACTAGTAGGACATAAATTTTCTTAAATCTTGCTTAAAGAATTTAAGATCACGTTTTAGTGGGAAAAATATAAAAACGTAGGTCACGCCTATCTATTTTAAAATTTTACGAGTACACCTTTTATGTGTTCTGGCCAATGTTGAAGGTTAAAGCTTACCCTATCGACATGTGATAATGTCAGTTTCTATTTCCAGGCCACCTTTTTATGAGGTTCTAACCTAGTTTATGATGAACTTAAAGTTTTATATTCTGTTAAGTATGTAAAAATCGATGTTGGCACAAAGGAGACAGATAATAATACGACTTGGGTGGTCATTACGTACCTTCGTCTTGCTCAAAATTATTTTCATTGAAAATTTTGGAAAAAATATGAAAGTACATATTTGCGTGTAATTTACGGCTTTATGTGACTTTTTAAAATCATTACAAAGTTGAATGTTTATTTAAAGTGTAAACTTTAAAATTAAAAACATTTAAAAATTGAAAAATCCTAGAATTTTTTTGGAGCTGTCTTTCGCAATACAAATTCTCTTGGGATCTCCTCTATTGTCAATAATTTTTCTTGAAACCTTCGTTTTTGGTTGTGCAAAAACACGAACGTTTGAGTTAAAAATTAAAACCAAAACTCCCGAGTTGAATCTGTAAAATTGCAAAATTGTTTGAAAGTTCTGTTTTCAAACTTTTTAGCAGTGGTAATTTCTTTCGTTCTTGGCTTTTCAAAAAACAATTTGTAAAATTAAAAAAGCTTTCTTTTTGGAAGTTTTGTTTTTAAAGTTTTCAGCAATGAAAACACTTGCTGAGATCTTCTTGTAATCAATTCTATCCATTTTTGATTTTTTAAGGTGCAAAAGCTGAACTTTTAAGATAAAATTTGAAATAAACGGCGTTGTGTTTTAAACTTAGGAAATTGAAAAATTCTAGGTTCTTTGAAATTGTTTAACAATGGAAACTTCATTGTTGTTCTTTACTTTATTGAAAATCCAAAAATATTCTTCTGTAATTTTTATAATGTCGATGTCTTTTAAATAAGTGTTCGGTCTTGTATAACATTTCAATTTTCTATAATATGAAGGAACAAAAGTTCCCAAAAAATTATAAAAGTGAAATTCCCAAAGAATTCTCTGGGCCTCTCGGTGGTATAGCTGACAAGTGTCTGCTTCACAATCGAGAGGTACCGGGTTCGGATCCAGCCATGACCAAACCTCGGTCTGGAGCTTGGTCGGCGTTTGACCTTGTAGCTTAAAAATAGGACTAAGTTTAGAAGACCAATGATCATGGTAATCGACGCCGATAAGTTTAATAAAAAAAAAGAATTCTCTATAAGTCTATACGAATGTTACCTAATATCCTGAAGCAAAAACTTCTTGTGAATGAGTGCATTGCTACACAAAAGCGAAAGAGGATTTGTATCCACAAAACTTTATAAATTTTTCGCACAAAGCTTGAAACATATTATCAGTTCTTTGGAGGTTCAAAATTGCCAAGAAAAAATCCTTTTTCAGTGTTCAATATTTTTATGAATTTTATTCGTCTAATTTTCAGATTTTTAGGAAGTTTTAATATTGTAAAAATTGATTTAAATTTATATTTAAACTATCTTAAAATTGGAATGTCTTCTCCAATAAATACATAAATAAATAATGTATCATTTTTATAACTTAGCTTCAGTTGTGCATTACGTTGAAGGTATTGTTGAAATAATCAGGAATTTTGAGCGTTTTAAATTTAATGTAAATTTAGAAAGATTTTCACTTCAAAATTTTTTATTAATAAAATCATTTAAAATAAAATCTGACGAACCTTAGCCATTACGTGCCATTCTTATCAGCTCACGGAAACATTCGTCTCATCTCATAAAACCAGCAGTTCCTTAGTTCATATTTGGTTTCAGTAAAAATATAAAACATAAAATTCTTTTTTATACGTATCGACGTAATAATAAATCTTCCATAGTCGTTGATTCCAAACGTTCTGTATAAATTTAGCATATTCACCGAACGTGGTGTTTTATGCTTGTGTTTCTGCACTTCTGTGGACGTGGAGTTTTTGCCAATTGCCGAATGGAAGGAACAAAAGTGACAGCCGGAATTTAAAAGTGTCATAAAAACTTAAAAGGAGGACAACAGTTGTGTCATACAAAAAGATTTTTAGTTCGTTTATAAACTCTTTCCCAAGAATAAATTTGACAGATTTTTCAGAAAAAAGAACTGAAATTAAGTAAAGAAGTTATTTTTTAGACTTAATTAAGGCTTATGCAGTTAAACATACCACAATGTTTGAATTTCGGAAAGCTTTAGATAATTCTCAGAACGTTCTTCTTACATGAATTAATTGCTTTTTAAATTAATAATGATAATTTACAAAAGAAGCAAAATCTTAACCAGTTGAAAAACTTGGAGTCTTCATTCTTTTGTAAGCCAATGAAAATGTTACAAAGTATTGTTTAATAAAATTCTATTTACAACATTTTCGCCCTTCAACGTATTTGAACAAGCTGTCACTTCGATCTTTATTTGTTCTGTTGTTGATTTTCACAGGCCAATAACTTTATTTCCTGTTCATTGCAATCTATATATCGTATATCGAATGTTTCTCTTTTCTCCCTTGCTTTAAAGAGGATCCTGAATAATGTAATTTTCATAGATATGAAATTCAAACAATTGTATTCGAATATTTGCGTTTCACGCTTCATTTATTTGTACGGCGATCAAATTCAATAATTCCTTTGATATTACATATTTGTAGATAAACATAAAGCCTGTTAATATTAACATTTGGGCTTTATTTAAATTTTAAGTTTCGCAAACATTATAATAGTTTTTTCTGTCGATTTTATTAGCTTTTACTTTCTCAAATTGCATATTTGAATGTTTTAGTTTATTAACAAACCCCATTAGGTTTAAATTAACTCATCCAGTATAACCGTAGTAGATATATTTACGGAAGTTATTTTGTAATTAATAGGTTAGCGTGAATGCACATTTACAATTCACGTCGGGTATTTGTAATTTGAAATTTTGGTTTCGAGTCACGGATTTAATGTTTAAAACAGTGAAAATTAATTAACCGTTGTTTGTTAATCTGTGTTTCTCTTTTAAACTGGAGATTTTTTTGTAGATAGCACGTGAAAAATGATTTTATGTGAAGCTTTAATTTTTTTAATTATTTTTCTCTGAACTTTTACGATGTTTTTTTATTTAACATTTAATTTTTATTTCTGAAACTTGTGGCCAAATATCTAACAAAAGTAAAAAGCAGGTGCCATAAGTAACATTCTCAGAATATTATTAATTTAATGTACTTACTACTTAGAAAGCTTTAACGAATAAAAACATCTTCAGACAGCTTTAAAAGATTGCAAATTTATTAAATTTTAAGTTTAAGCAGGAAATTTGCCTAAAATTTATGAATTTTTCTATTAGCAGAACTAGTATTTTAAAAAAAGGTAAACAAATGGCTAAAATTCATATAGAATTCCCGCACGTTTGTGTTTTAATAATGAGTTTAAAAGGTAAAACGTATTTTTTAAAGGAAAATTCCAATGGAAAGGATAATAATGAATGCCTGCGAGTCTCAGAACGCTCGGGTAATATAATCATGTTAGAATTCGTTTAATTACTTCACTCTAGGGTTGTAAGCTCTTGTGTTGTAATCCAATTTAAGAGGTTTTGTGATGATGTATTGCGATAGGATTTCTACAACTCACCCTAAAATGTACCGAATGAACATTTTGATTAGTGAACTTAAACTATAGATGAGGTTCTAACAATGGCAACCCTGATTTTCTGATTTAAACTGCTCTGCTGTGTTTGTTTTCTATGATGAAATTTGGTTTAAAATTTTGGATAGAATTCATGTTGCACGAAATGTAACACGCTTTGTTTAAAGGTTTTCCAACTTTTATTGATAATGCAACTTCTGATTTTTGAAGTAAAACTAATTTTAAGCAAGTGAAAAGCTCAGATTAGATGTTTTATGGTATTTTTAAATACATTTGGTATATTTTTCTTGAAACTCTAAGCAGCTGAAACGCATTTCTTGTTTTTTATCCTTTTGGGTTTGTTCGTTGTTTGAACACCTTGGAAACCTAAAATTGTGGTCGTTGTTTAGAGTATTTTTGAATAAATTTGGTAAAGTTTTCTTGAAATTCCAAACATCTAAAACGACCTTATGGTTTTGTGTCCTTTTAGGTTTTTCCTTATTTGAAAAATGTTATGCTTAGCCTTAGTCTTTAAAAACCTAAAATTGTGTTCATTGTTTTTTCTTTCTTTTACTTTTTGTTAACCAAGGGAAATTTCAAAGTCTCTAAAAAATTACCCAAATAAGTCAAAAGTTAATTCCAACTTTACTAATCATGCAAGATTGCAAAGTATGAAACTATAAATAATATTCTCAGGCGACTGAAGTTAAAGCCAAGTTATAGAAGCCAAACCACCTGTAGAACTAACTAAATAATTTGCTATACAGCTAGTTTGGTTTAAAGTTTCCGGGTAGTAAATTGAGTAAAGCCAGATGTATGTGACTGTAGCTTATACAAGTTATAAAACTTTAATTAACAATTTACCTATATTTCCTATCAAATAGAAGTAGCATGTTTTTGACACGTTTTAATATTAACTTGTAACATATAATCTTATTAACAACGACATTTCTGAAGTTGTGGAAAGTTCCAGGTAAAGTAAGAAGAGCCAACTTAATACTACGAAAACGTACGCAACAAAAAATAAAAAGTGATAAATATGCACTTTACAAAAAAATATTCAAAAAATAAAGCAAGTTTCAACACTAAAATGTCCAAAAAATTTATACTCTGCAGAGAAAAAGTAACCTTACGGTCTACCATTAATCTTTTTAAGTGGTCTACTACGTTATAAGGAATGCATAACGGTGTCCCGTAAAACACACGTATGGATCAGGGGTAACTTAAAAGAAATCTAACCAGAAAGCCATTACTACGACGGTTATAAATAAAAAAGAATGTCGTTAAATTCGCATTTTGGGGAACTTTATATCGGGCATGGTTTTTTTTCTTATGGTAGGAAGAGAAACAATCTAGATTGCAGTCTTTTTTAAATGTAAACGAAACTTTAGTAAAAATGCATAAATTAATAAAAAGAAAACTTAGTTAATTTTTTTTTCTAAAAACACGACTGAAAATCTAAGTGAAACTGGATTTTCAGTTTGGTTTTATAGAGGGTGATATTAATAACGAAATGTGCCTAATTTTTACGGCTTAACAAAATATGCCTCTGTTTTATAATATTAAAGGGTTTGATTTAAAGTAGGGCTTTTCTTAGAGATCTCCGTAAGAAATAGTTTTTTTCAGAACAAGTGCGCTTCGCTCGTTTCTGTAACGTCCTGCATTCGTTTCGGAATCGCTCTTCCCGCACGTGTTATGAACAACGTTTTTCCTACAAACGTTTAGGAATCGTCCAAAACTATCATTTTGTAAGTTTTCAAGTTGGCAAATTTGACATTTCATTTTAAAGTAATAATTTAGTAAGGATGGTTGCTATGCGATTTTCTAATTTTTCACTTTCCCGCACTCATTTTGCGTGCGGGAAAGTGACATTCCTAAACGTTTGTCGGAAATAGTTATTTGTAATGTGACTGCAGCACTCACTATCGTTCGTGCTGCAAACTTCACATTCGTGTGGCAAACGCAAGCTTTCAACACATGTATTACACACTATTTTTTCTACAACCACAAAAAATTTAAATATTTCTGCAAAATCAAATCTGACATTCATCAAATGTCATTATGACATTTTGATTTGCGTGCGGCAAAATTATACTTTTCCGCACGCAAATTTCACTTGTTCGGCAAACACTCATTTTCAATACTTGTTTGAAAATCCCACTTTCCATGGTGGGAGTAGAAAAAAGTAATTTTCTAAATACGAGATGAGGTGCGATGGATGAGATTTGAATTTCTTGAACCCTTTTAAAGGTTGTTACTTTAAGCCTGGCATTTATGAATACAAGCTTTAAACCTTTACCTCCTGGTTTATTTTGGCCTTTTTGTAGATATGCTTTTTTTTATTTGTTTTTGTTCTTTAATCCGTAATTGCATCAAATTGCTAACTGGTCATTTTGTTTGCGCCAATTTTCCACTTTTCTTGTCCTTCAATCTCGATTCTTCTTCTCCTGCTAATTATGAGTTCTTCGACATTTTAATCAAATTCACACTTTCCCTCACTTCTTCCTTTTTATCAATTCATGAATTTGCAACACGTCTTTAACGAGTCTTTCTGATTCTACTCTTGGTAAATGGTCCTAGCGCCAGCACGTTAACTGCTTCTTTTTAATTGTTTTTTTGTTATTCTTGTTTCACTTATTCTTAGTTGCCATTTATTACACTGTCCGATTCCGTTTTCCCGATCTTTTTCCTTAAATATTTCATTTCCATCACATTTCATTGTTTATTGGTTGTTCTAGATATTTCCCAGATTTTTTTTCAGAAACAATTAAGAAAGGAAAACCTGAAAACCGTGAGAACCCTTTTTATTCTTCTTCTTCTTCTTTGGTTCGAATTTTGACAATCATCCTGGCTATCATTATTTTATTTACCGCAGCCCTGAAAAGGCCAGTGGTAGTAAGTGCAAACGACTTTTCAACCAGGAAATACGTCTGCGTCCTGGTCCTCTCTTGCCCATCACTTTACCTTGAAGTATTTGTTGTAGTCCGTATCCGTTGGAATTTCTTATTATGTGTCCTAATAAATACTCCAATTTCCTGATTTTAACATCAGTTTCTACTACTTTTATTCATACGACTTAGAACGGTATTGTTGATAACGTGAGCGGACCAGAGAATTTTTAGGATTCTGCGATATAACCACAGCTCAAAAGATTTAAGTTAAAGGTAGTTGCTTGGGTTAATGTCCACTATGCTACTCCATACGGGTGCACAGAGAAGACATAGCACATTAGAAGTCTTATTTTTCTGGCCATTTTAACTTCTGCGCTTTTGAAAAGTTTTGACATTTTGAGGAATACTGCTCTAGCTTTTTCGATACGACATCGGATCTCTTACGAATGGTTCCATTGTTCGTTAAACATGGTACCCAAATAAGAATACTGTGTGACACTTTCTATTTGATAGTTATTCACTGAGTAGCGGAAACAGGAGATTTGCTGACTATCATGTATTTGGTTTTGGCAACATTAAGATGAAGCCCATACAATTGACTGACTTGGCTTATTCTTGTCATGAGATGTAACCCCTCTATGTTATCTGCGATTGCCGAATCGTCCGCATATTTTATATTATTAATACGCTTTCTATTAAGTAGTATTCCTTCATCCATCTCTTCTAGTTCTTCTCTGAAAAATTTCCCAGAGTATATATGAAATAGTAATGGCGACAGAACACAGCCCTGTCTTACTTCTCGCTAAATTAAAATTGCTTCTGAACATTCTCCTCTGTTTTAATAAAAGCTATTTGATTCCCATTAGTTAGTGATAATTCGTAGGTCCTTTCCGTCTAGCCCAGGGATCTCCAACATTTTGACCGTCAACCCCTCCAAGAGTTTCTTGATATTTTATCGACCCCCTCTATTTTACTAGTACGTAATTATAATAGGACAAGAAAAAATGACGCTCATGTGAGTTTTTAGATTGTTTATTTTATAGTTACAATGTACCTACTCACGTATTTCTATAGGATGTATAAAACTACCAGCCATGCGTAACTCTTCAACATAGAGAAGTTCAGTTCGTGAATGAATAACGATTGAATTATATTATGTATGTTAATGAATTTTAGAACATTAACGCTCACTTGTACGTCAATGCGCGAAAATTAAACTGGGGTCGAATTCGTGTAAGTATAAGTAGATAAGCAACCGCGCACGTGTTACAATCTCGCTTCCGCCGCACCAGCCGTAATCCAAGTTAAGCGAATTAAATATTACCCGTACAATGGTGTCTTATATAGTTCTATCGACCCCTAACAATGTTATATCGACCACTAAGACTTTTCAGTATTTCAATCATTTTGTGATGCTGCACTCGATCGAAGGCGTTTTGGTAGTGGATAAGGCACATATACACGTCACACCTGACATCTCTACATCGCCGAATTAAGAGCAGCATGGAAAATAGGGCTCTCTGATTCCTAAAGTGTCTTGAAAGCCGAACTGCGTGGTTGATATATTTTCCTCGCACAATTTGTAGATTCTTGTATGAATAATTGTTAGAAATATTTTTGGAAGATAACTGATAAGACTAATTGTTCAATAATCCTCGTAGTTCTTGGCCCCTGCATTCTTTGGGACTCGGTTCTTAACCAATCATTGGGTATTCTGCCAAAATCATATATTTTATTATAGATCCTAGTAATCCATTTAATTCCATCATCCTCAAGAAGTTTGAGGAACTCTCCATAGAATTCATCGGGACCAGTGGCTTTTCCGTTTTTTAGTTGGATAACAATGTGCATTTCATCTGTAGTAATGTAGACGTGGAGCCCTGGCAGTTCAGTGGTATACTGTGGCTGCTCCCCGTCTTGTATCGAAAATCAACTCCCTTATGGAATTTTTCCACATTCCTATTTTCTCCTTTTTATCAATGATACCTTTTCCTTCATGGTCCAGCAAACGTCCAATTGATTTTGGTCTCCGATCACCTGTTATTTCCTTGATTTTTCTGTGTCATATTCTATGAGACCTTTCGGCATTCCATTTGTCTTTTGCTGTTTTAATTTCTTCTGTATTATTTGTCTGTGTAGCCTATTTTGTCATCTGTGTTTTTATAGTACTGTCTTTCTTCCATCATTTTAATATCGTCTGTTATCCATTCCTTCTTTTTATGCGCTGATTCTGTAGCTAGATATTTTTCCTTTAGTCGTAAACGTAAACTCCTGACCGACCCTTTCCAATTGAAATCCCCCATTATTATTGTCATATATCCTCTTGGTAATGTTTTACTTAAGTCAACTGCTAATAGAAATTTTCAACTTTATCATCTTCCTTTCTTACTTTTGGTCTAATAATTAGCCGAACATTTGGGTTACTTTCCCGAATCATTTATATTCCTAGGAATTGCGATGTCTTTTTTATGCTGTGGATTTTATCGAATACTGTGCTTAGTTTGTGAAGGTTAGTAGAATTCTGTCAGTTCTCTTTCCTTTTGTCTGTTACATTCATCGGTGCATTCATATTATCTGTGGTTCGTGTATTAGTTTTTAATGCCGCTCGTTCTCTTTCTTTTCTCAGCCTTTTTAAAAATATTTCGGTATGTATCTTGTATTCGAAGGTAGATATGACTCTATAATTTTTCCCATGTCTGCTGTGGTACTCTTTCTTCTAGACATATCTATTTTCTCATTTTGTGTGCTCGCCACTTATTCATCTGGGCGAAGTTTAGCCATTTTGCGTGCTTTGCCCGCTTTACTGTCTCTTCTGCATGTTACAGTTGAATTAAATCAGATTTTTCAACGATTTTCTTGCTTTTGTTCTTATCTATTAGTTTGTTTTTCCTTATAGTTGAATATTCGTAGCAATTCCTTGATACTGCTATAATTTCTTCGGGAGAGGTGATTAGTTGTTTTCTTATAACTTTTATAGGTTATACTGTTGTTGCATTTCCGAATTTTTTGTTGATATTGAATTGCGCTAAGCTGCAGCCAAAAGTCATATTGATGGTTTATGTCGTTCCCATCAGCTGTTTATATTTCTTCTTATTGTTTTATTAATTTCCTTGTTACTGTCTCTTGTCTTAGTTTCAGACAGAGGCTGTGATGTGATTCAAAGGAAAGCTGCTAAACCTTGAAAATCGCACTATTTTTTAAAACTTTTTAAACTTTTAAACTGGGTTTAATATTTTGTTACGATCGATTACGTTAAAAATTATATTTAAATTATGTTTCCAAAAATTAACAAAAAAGTTTTAATATAAAATACTGAATTTTTATTTAAAATTTCACAACTGACCTGATTTTAAACCAGCAGGGCCTTCAAACAGTTTTTAAAAACATTCTTTCTAAATTAATTAATTAATTATAGAAACGTTAACTAAATTAACAACATTTTCGTTAAATTTAAAATTTCTTTAGAAAAAACTTACAAGTTCCAATTGGTCCAGTAGAATCTGAATTGTTCACTATACAACTTATAAATTATTAAATTGGTGAATTGGTTTTTGGCAAATTAAATATTTTTTAGTTATTGTCGACTGACGAATTTA
Source organism: Melanotus villosus (assembly GCA_963082815.1). Classification (NCBI taxonomy): domain Eukaryota; kingdom Metazoa; phylum Arthropoda; class Insecta; order Coleoptera; family Elateridae; genus Melanotus; species Melanotus villosus. The sequence goes on along the minus strand of OY720418.1, from coordinate 56,080,522 downwards.
TTTTTTATGAACTTACGAGTAATTTCGCAACCCATTATTTAAGAATCGAAATACATAGGTAATAAAATCTGGTTTCTGCTTGTTACAAAATTGATATTTTAATCTTAAAAATATATCCTACTTTTACATTTTAAGTTTGGCAGCAACACTTACGTAAATAGAATTTCAGCCGTAAGTTTGAAACAAAGAGAGAACCCCATTTCCTTTATATAATACACGGAATTGCACATACATATAAAACTTTTCTGCTCATGCTTGTTCATAAATATTCTACAAGTGCTCGTTTTCACAATTTTTACTACGTTTTTAATAAACGATCCTACATTTTATTGTAACAGTAGCAGCAGCAACAGATGTATCAGATATAATGAAAACATCTGTGTAAACTTTCGGCTGTTTAGTTTAACAATATTTATTTTTAAAACCTAATATGCAGACTTTCGTAGCTGTCACTGCGTCTTGTATTCTGAAAACGTTTAAAGCTTTAAGGTCACTGTGTAACGACCTGCCGTAATTAACCGTATTTAAATTAACCGTGAATCAAATATTCACTATTTGAAATAGCTTACAGACAGTCGTTTAACGAAATTTTCCGTTCGAGGACGTCACGGGCCGTAATCAAACACCCGGCGAAGATCGCTCGTCGGATTGCAGAGTGTACGTGACTACTCGAGCCTTTTCTAACCCATCAAATTAGACGGAGCCCGCAAGCGCTCCAATTCATATAAAAGCAAGCCCCAAAACCGAGTTCAGCAGTCAGAGTCCACCGCGGCTTTGAGAGAGAGTCCACCGGAGCCTTGAAGAACAACCCTATTCTAAAAGCTCACACCGACCGAACTTACCCCTAACCTACAGCGTGGCTAGTAGCTCGCAAATTCCTGAACCGACCCAACTGAACCCGATCCTGACGCGAGGCTGTAAGCCGGCGAATTCATAGCCCACCCGCACTTGAACCCATCCTGACGCGAGGCTGGAAGCCGGCGAAATCCTAAACCGACCTAACTTAATCTTATCCTGACGCGAGGCTGTAAGCCGGCGAATTCCTAAACAAACCGAGCTCACAATTAAATTCAAAACCCAGGCTCGCAGTTTCACTGCAATAACTAACAAACATTATTACAGCTTATACTCACGGTATTTAACCAGGGTAACAAAAGTGAGTCCTGCACAAACCCGCAGGCCACTCGGGATCGAATACGAACGCATCCAGACCTCAGACACCTTCCTGTTAATTGCTTAATCCATTTTTAAATAGCATTTTGTTTAGCCCGATTACGCGACACCAACAAAGCCGTTTGCAGTTTTGACACTGACATTCACGGACCGCCTCTTCCGATCAGCCCAAGCCGCACCGGCGCCGTAAGGCAGTCCACACGTCAGGAACACCGCTCAGAGAGAGCGGCACACCGTCCGGGAAGACAATTCACCGCGATTTCGGGGCGAAATCACGTGCCGCTTCCGTGCCATAAACTTTGAGTTATTATTTCAGAATCCTTATTATTTCAGTGTATTTTGTTGAATTCAGTTTTGTATATATGTAATAGTCAAAGTCATACCCTTTCATTTATAATTGTATTTTATTTATTATTACCTGTACATTAGAAAGACGTTATAATTTATTAAACATTTACATCGAAACTCTGTGTGGATTTCATTATAGCCTCAACGAACCTCATCTTCGACTAAGCTACCTGAAGCATAATCGTAACCCCAATTGGGGGGGGTTACATTTGACGCCACCGAGCAGGGACTTGAGGAACCGGAGGATCCAGCAGAGGACATCCCCGTACCTGAACCAAAAGGCGCCCGAGAAAACCGTACCAGCCAACCAGACCGACCGGACCGACGGGTAAGATAATAATAATCCCTTCCGTATGTCAGAACCTGGACCTACAACAGAAGAAAAAGGAACGTTAACTTCGTGGATCTATAAATTAAAGGACGAGGAATTACGAACCCTAGCCAGAAGCTACCAGCTACCAGAAGTAGGAACCGTCCAAGACCTCCGAGCTCGAATCGCCGGGTTTATAAAAAGCAAAAAGAACGTCCGGCCAGGGCAAACCCCAATGGAGGAAGCAACTCCACAGACGAAGATGGCGGAAAGCTGCAACGTGATCCGCAAGTGGGGCGTCAAGTTTGACGGCACATCCGACCCCATCTCGTTCCTGGAAAGAATCGACGAGCTGAAAACCTGTTATAAAATCGACGAGGTAGGTATACTGACCTCTTTACCCGAACTCCTTAAAGACAAGGCCCTCCTGTGGTTTCGAAATAACAAGGCCGAATGGAACTCCTGGGACCAGTTCACGGCGAGCTTCCAGAAGCGTTTCATGCCACCACGGCCCCGGTTTTGGCTCGAAGAAGAAATACGAAGACGAACCCAAGGAGACCAGGAAAGAGTGGTGGATTACGTCACCGACATACAAACACTGTTGCGCCGCTCGGGAAACACGGAGCCAGACACGCAGCTGGAGAGAATATATGAGAATCTCCGGACCGAGTACAAACTATACGTGAGGCGTAGGGATTTTAAGAGCCTGAGCGAACTGGTGACCCTAGCCGAAGAGTTCGAGGCACTTCAGGTCGAAAACTCCACGTGTCGTTCGCCACCCACCCCGAGCGAAGCCTACGCCGCCGAGACGGCCTATAACCCGAGCCGATGGAAAAAGAAACCTCCGGGGAAGACACCACCGATATCGTCTATTACCGCCCCGAAGGAACCCAACCGCCGACCTGAACCCAAGGGCAAGCAGTACGTTCGAGAGGACCGGTGCTGGCGCTGCGGACAGCGAGGCCATTTTCGGCAACAATGCCAGGGACCCCGTAAGCTGTTCTGTTCTTACTGCGGGAAGGACGGCGTCTTCACCCGGGATTGTCTATGTCGGCGGCCGGGAAACGCCATCGCCCGACGAGAAGAGGGAGGCTCTCCTGTCTAAGGGCGACCAAGACCTTCCCCCGTATAAAGAGGACCGAAGATTGGACCGCATGGCTAAGCCGGGTAAGAGAATTTTGTGTACCCAAAATAGAAAATAAACCCGTAGCCACCCTGGACGCCCGGCTCTTTTTGAGTATGAAGGTCGAAGGTACGACCTTTAAGGGCCTCGTAGACACTGGGGCGGCCCGATCGTACATCAGTCACCGGGTCCAGGAGCACCTCCACCGACGAGGAGTCCAATGTAACAAGACCAGCCAGACTCGGGTACAGTTGGCCGATGGGAGCCTCGTGCAAGCCACCGGGGTCTACCAAATACCGATCACCGCAAACGGAGTATCGCTCTTGTTGGAGGCCAGCTGCCTTCCCACCCTGGCCACGGACGTGGTCCTGGGATTGGACTTCCTGCAGGCAGGTGAGGCCCAAATAACACCGGCTCTTCAGCACGTGCGCTTAAAGGGTGTAGTGATGCCCCTCATGACCTACGATGCAGGGGAAAAGCTGGGCGGGCTCCACGAACTGTCCAAACCCCAGGAGGAGAAACTACAGGAGTTTCTAGATCACGAGTTGCCGAAGTTCGCGGACCTCAAGGGCCCGACCACGTTGGTGGAACACCGAATTAGACTGAAGGACGGCGCGCAACCCATAAAACAGCGATACTACCCCCGAAACCCGGCCATGCAGGCCCTGATCGACCACGAGGTCGATGCCATGTTGGAAGACGACATCATTGAGCCCTCCACCAGCCCGTTCAGCTCCCCGGTGGTACTCATCAAGAAACCGTCCGGGAAATACCGGTTTTGCATAGACTTCCGGAAGGTCAATCAAATATCAAACGCCGATGCCTACCCCATCCCATTTATAGACGGGATCTTGAATAAACTCCGGGGAGCAAGGTACATCAGCACCCTCGACCTAAAACAGGGGTATTGGCAAATAAGTCTAGAAAAAGAAAGCAGACCCATCACTGCTTTTACCGTTCCAGGTAGAGGCCTGTTTCAGTTTACAGTGCTCCCTTTCGGACTCCATTCGGCCCCGGCCACCTTCCAGCGGTTTTTGGACCAAATCATCGGCCCCGACTTAGAACCCAAGGCGTTCTGCTACCTGGACGACATCATTGTCGTCGGGAATACGTTCGAGGAGCACTTGGCGAATTTAAAGGAAGTCCTAAGCCGGTTACGAAGGGCTGGTCTGCGGCTCCATCCCGAGAAGTGTAAGTTCTGTCAAACCGAACTAAAATATTTAGGGCACATGGTGACCAGGAGGGGAATACATACCGATCCGGAAAAGGTGGAGGCCATCCGAAAGATGGAAGTACCGACAAATCCCAAAGCGGTGAGGAGCTTTCTAGGCATGGCGTCGTGGTACCGCAAGTTCATACCCCAGTTCTCCAACATCGCCGCCCCGTTGAATGAGCTGATCAAGAAAAAAACCCCCTTCCAGTGGACGGCCCGGCAGGACCAAGCCTTCCAGGAATTAAAGGAGGCCCTGACCTCTGCTCCTATTTTAGCCTGTCCCGATTTTAGAACGCCATTTGTATTACAGACAGATGCGAGCGATACGGGGCTTGGTGCCGTTCTCACCCAGGAGCAAGAGGGAGAAGAGAGAGTAATTGCCTACGCCAGTCGTTCCCTGACTCCGGCCGAACGGAATTACTCAACCACGGAAAAAGAGTGTTTGGCGGTAATCTTCGCGGTGAAGAAATTTAAGGGGTATGTAGAGGGGTACCACTTTACCGTCATCACCGATCACCGCAGCTTGAAGTGGCTGCAGTCCTTTCCAAATCCGTCTGGGAGATTGGCCCGATGGGCATTGGAGCTGCAGCAATACGATTTCGAGGTAACGTATAGGAAAGGGGCCTTGAATCAGGTAGCCGACGCCCTTTCCCGACACATCCCACCGAGTTCCCTTGACGTTCCTCCGGGGACGCCGGTAGCCGCAAATAGACCCGAAGAAGAAACCGATTGGGTAACCCGAATGATCCAGCGGGTCGAGAAGGAACCAGAGGACTACGACCAGTTTCGGATAGAGAACGGGGAGTTGTTCCGAAGCTTCCCCAGCGTGGGCGAAGACATCGCGGCAGGGTTCCACGTAGATTGGAAATTATGCGTACGAAAAGCGCAGAAAACCGAAGTACTAAGGGAGTGCCATGATTCCCCGACAGCTGGACACCTGGGCACTAACAAAACTATGGCCAAGGTTCGGCAACATTACTACTGGCCGGGTATGAAGCAAGATATAGTCAGGTACGTGAGGTCATGTCGGTTATGCCAAGAGTACAAGGTGTCACAGCAACAGCCAGCTGGTAAGATGTGCTGGTCCCGGGTTCGAGGACCCTGGGAGATAATCAGCACAGATCTAATAGGCCCCCTAACGCGGTCTTCCCTGGGAAATACGTATCTATTAGTGTTTCAGGATAGGTTTACCAAGTGGGTGGAGCTGCACCCGCTGAGAAAGGCCACCGCGAAAACAGTGATACAGGCGTTAAAGGGAAAAATCCTGTACCGCTTTGGAACCCCACGGGTCATAGTCTCGGACAATGGGCCCCAATTTGTAAATAAGGACTTTGACCTGATGACCCGAGAATTAGGAATTCAACACCGATTAACCCCTCCATACACACCCCAGGCGAACCCGGTGGAACGGACGAATAAGGTAATCGGTACAATAGTGTCTCAATTAGCCGGGGGCGACCAAAAGAAGTGGGACGCGTGGTTATCCGAGGTGAACTTCGCGCTAAACACCGCCGTCCATGAATCGACCGGATTCACCCCGGCCCTCCTGAATTTAGGGAGAGAGATGTTACCACCAAACTCGGTTCGAGCCCGCACCGACGATGAAGTAGAGGGAGACGCACCCGAACCCCGGCAGAATGAATATGCTCAGCAAGTACAAAAGCTGAAAGACTTACAGGAAATTGTACGACAAAACTTGGCTAACGCATTCGCACAGCAGAGTCACCACTACAACCTACGACGGAGGGCGTACCGACCGCGAGTGGGTGACCTCGTATACAAAAAGAATCGGGTGCTATCCGATGCTCAAAAGGGGTTTTCAGCTAAATTAGCACCGAAATTTACCGGACCTTACGAAGTGCGGAAGATAGTATCTCCAGTCATCGTGGTACTGAAGGACGTGGCTAAGAATAAGGACCTCGGGACAGTCCACGTCAAAGACATTAAGCCAGCCCACGAAGATCTCCAGGCCCCGACTCCGTAAAGCACCTCGGGTGGTTGGTTGGGTGCGAAGGAGGACCCTGCGGCGTTATCGCCATGCGACGAACATCAGTGTCGCAGAGGAGTCGGGTGAGTAAGCCCACGAACAGCCGTTTCCATACGTCATTGCCAGATAATGGATTAGTTGCACACCCGTGCTTAAACCCTAAAATACTTAATGTTAGTTTCCCCTCTCAAATACCTGACCATCTTACCGGAGGGGGGTACTAATCGGATACCGAGCGGGTATAAAGGGGTGAGCAGCCGCTCCAACAGCTAGTCCATACCAGTCCGACTTCGAAGGAAACATGGCTCCAGTAAAAGTGAAGAATCCCAGACGCGGCACCAGGAAGATCCGGCCCTGGACCGGTAAGGCACTTATGTTCCAGTGGAGTCCGGTGCCTAAGATGCTGTCGCCGTTGCCCGCGACACCACCTGCGACTATTAAGAAGCCACCGCAGCCCCAGTCTCCAGGCGAGTACTTGGCCAGAAGAATGGAGCTCTTGTTTGGAGGGTCCCCGTGTCCTCTGGAACAATAGCCGGTCAGGTCGAGGAATACCAGTCTCCGGAACCGAAAACTCCAGAAGGCCTACCGGTTACCCCGAGGACACCATCTCCAATCATCCGCCGCCATATTCTGGGTACCGCCGAGTTGCCCTGGAAACTGGACGGCCAACCCTGTGACATTTCCACCTGGACCGGCACTGATGGCATCCAACCGTTGAGCCAGATCAACTCCGTGGAAGGCCGGATTCCTGAACCAGAGGTCGTAGCTCCTGTCCGAAGCATTCCCGAACCAGAGGCCGCAGTTCCCGTCCTGAGCATCCCCGAACCCATGGAGGTGGTGCGGACCGATGCGAAGCCAGTGCAGGATTGCCCCGCAGTCTCAGCCTCTGGATGGACCAGGAAGTCGAGGAGACGCACCGGACGCCGCCGGGTATCGCTGTTCCTGCCAGACGGACGACGCCTTCGAATGAACAAAGGTGACGCCGTGCGGTGCGGACTCATCACCGGTTCCTAAGGGAAGGTAGGTACAATTAATACACGACCAGATTGCCCGCTAAAACCCCAAATCCCGTCCAAGCTTCCGTCCCCGTACCCCGAGGTAAGGAGGATATGTAACGACCTGCCGTAATTAACCGTATTTAAATTAACCGTGAATCAAATATTCACTATTTGAAATAGCTTACAGACAGTCGTTTAACGAAATTTTCCGTTCGAGGACGTCACGGGCCGTAATCAAACACCCGGCGAAGATCGCTCGTCGGATTGCAGAGTGTACGTGACTACTCGAGCCTTTTCTAACCCATCAAATTAGACGGAGCCCGCAAGCGCTCCAATTCATATAAAAGCAAGCCCCAAAACCGAGTTCAGCAGTCAGAGTCCACCGCGGCTTTGAGAGAGAGTCCACCGGAGCCTTGAAGAACAACCCTATTCTAAAAGCTCACACCGACCGAACTTACCCCTAACCTACAGCGTGGCTAGTAGCTCGCAAATTCCTGAACCGACCCAACTGAACCCGATCCTGACGCGAGGCTGTAAGCCGGCGAATTCATAGCCCACCCGCACTTGAACCCATCCTGACGCGAGGCTGGAAGCCGGCGAAATCCTAAACCGACCTAACTTAATCTTATCCTGACGCGAGGCTGTAAGCCGGCGAATTCCTAAACAAACCGAGCTCACAATTAAATTCAAAACCCAGGCTCGCAGTTTCACTGCAATAACTAACAAACATTATTACAGCTTATACTCACGGTATTTAACCAGGGTAACAAAAGTGAGTCCTGCACAAACCCGCAGGCCACTCGGGATCGAATACGAACGCATCCAGACCTCAGACACCTTCCTGTTAATTGCTTAATCCATTTTTAAATAGCATTTTGTTTAGCCCGATTACGCGACACCAACAAAGCCGTTTGCAGTTTTGACACTGACATTCACGGACCGCCTCTTCCGATCAGCCCAAGCCGCACCGGCGCCGTAAGGCAGTCCACACGTCAGGAACACCGCTCAGAGAGAGCGGCACACCGTCCGGGAAGACAATTCACCGCGATTTCGGGGCGAAATCACGTGCCGCTTCCGTGCCATAAACTTTGAGTTATTATTTCAGAATCCTTATTATTTCAGTGTATTTTGTTGAATTCAGTTTTGTATATATGTAATAGTCAAAGTCATACCCTTTCATTTATAATTGTATTTTATTTATTATTACCTGTACATTAGAAAGACGTTATAATTTATTAAACATTTACATCGAAACTCTGTGTGGATTTCATTATAGCCTCAACGAACCTCATCTTCGACTAAGCTACCTGAAGCATAATCGTAACCCCAATTGGGGGGGGTTACAACTGAAATAAGAATTGATAGTTATAAAAGTCCCGATTTTGTATACATCATCTATTCTCAGATTAGACCATGCTAACTAGTTCGATGCTTTCATATTTAAAAGAATTATAAAAAAAGCGTGAATTCATACAAGTAAATAAATATTCAATAAGCACACTAAAATATGCCTTCAAATTTACAAGAAAACCCCGAAACACTCGTATCAAACTGAATGTATTACAAATCGTTAATGTTAACTTCCGGCAATTCTCAAAGAAGTTTCCAAATAGTCTTTAAATGAAAATAACGACTTTCCTCCTTAAATTGATAAAAACGAGTGTTATTACTGCCGGTAAATTAACTTCGAACTGAGAAAATATCGTTTACGTGTGGTCAGCGAAAAAAACTTCTCCGTTTAGAGATCTTGTGGACGGATACATCTGCGAAAAGGGAAGAAGTTGAGTAATAAAGCAACATTTTCCATCTTGACAGGTTTTCGTGAGAGAGATGCCATTTACGAACAATTTAACGATAACTCCGTAAGAGACTAATATGACTTTTTGTTTAATAATTGGATTTTTCTTTTTCCCTCTACCAAACGCTAATATAAAAAGTTTTATGTATTTCTGTTATTTTAGTTTAATCAGTAACCGTTCGTATATATGGAAAACGACACCAAAACGGCTTTTGGTTATTTTATACAAAAATACATTGGAAAACACAGGGAAAAAGAAAAAATTGGTCGCCAACCTTTTTTTTAGATTTTATAACCTTCGATTTGCTTTTAGAAAATTGAAAACAGTAAAATTATACGAAAACATGTCAAAACGTAAAAGCCTGCTCTACTTTTTACGAAAATTATATTGAATAAGGAAAACTTGAAATTCAAATCACGTAGTTCAAGTTTTTACAGTTTGAAAGGCATTAACCTTAAATTATAATATTATAACGAAATGCGTCAATAAATCACTCCTGTTTTCTTCTGGAAATAAATTTAGATATCAAGTTTGTCACTAAGTGGAACAGGAACACAACGTTAATTAAATTTTCAAAGGTTTCTTTTGCATTAAATCGGGGGGGAAATTGAAACTTGATACGCTTAGGAGTTCGGACCTGAATTCGGAAAGAAAATATTAATAAAACCAGTAATGCAAACCTACATTGCTGAATTATTCTTTTAAATTTGATTTTTTTAAAAGCAAAAAAATTAAGAAATTGCTAAATTAATTTGAGAGATTTTTCAGTTTTAAATTTAGTAAGTTTCCACAGGAAATTTAAATTAATTCAAGAAATGAGAAAAACTGAGCTCTAGAAATTAATTTGGATATATAGTAATGATAATTGCTGTCTTAATTAATATCTGTAATTAAAATTAATTTAAAATGTTTTAAAAACTGTGTGAAAGCCTTGCTGATTTAAAATCGACTTAGTTATCGAATTTCTAATTTAAATTCAATATTTAGTATTAAAAATTTAAACCTGACTTTCAGTTTTCAGTTTCGGAATTTTACAAATTTATAACTTTAGAAATAACTGAAATTAATAGCTAGCAATAATATTTATTTTATATCAGTGTACAAAACACTCGTTTAATAAAAGATAAGACATACAAAAATTGCCAAAAATAATCCATACAAGGTCACCAGTAAAAACTTGTCAGTATTATAAAAAGCTTGTTTAAGTTTTAAGGGCAAATGTTTATCAGACAACATTTTTATGTCTTCAGACAGAAAAATTTAGGGCCTTCATAGTTCGACCTTTTTCTGTTAAAATCAGTGTAAATTTTATGTTATAAAACTAGGTAAAAGTTGTATTATTTATTTTAAATTTTAATACTTTTAAACTCGAAATGTAGGCGACGATTATAACAGCTCAAGCTTCCTAACCGAATTTAATAACTAAAAATTTAAATCTTTCGAGAACTGGGCCAAAAGAACATAGGTACATACTTGATTAAAGAGAAAATTACCCCAAGACTTAACATCAAACTCGGATGCAGCAATGAGTGAACGAAAAATTATAACCCTAATACCTAGTGCCGAGGAAACATGGACCTCCAAAAACAATTCAATAAATAAAACATTGAGTAACTACAACGCATTCATGCACGAATATAGTACTAAGGTGTTGAGTTGATTAACTTTATTTTAAAAAATCCAAATTTGAAACGGCAAAGAAGTGCCGAACAGGTTTCAAAGCAATAATTTTTGGCAACTTGAAAAGTTAAGGCACAGTGAAATGCGAAACGAATGAGAAATAAAAATTATAAAAACATATACAGCAGAATGCTGCAAAGAGAAGATGACAGAAAAGAGACGTGGCAAAAGAAACCAAATAAAGGAAATGCAGGAATGATTAAGAAGAATATGATAAAAAAATGAAAAAGGAAAGTTAAAAAGGAAAATGGGACCTAAAAGTATAAAAATAGTCCGAATAAAAACACACAGGAGAAACACAAAGCACAGGCGTAACAAAAAAAGAACTGCAGAAACCCAATAAAAAAAGAAAGGAGAAAAGAAGGGAGAAAAGAAGTAGGTAAGCTCAAAAAAGATCATCAGATATGGAGCTGAGAAGGGTTGCAAAATGACAAAAAATGCAAAAAGGATGAAGTAAAGGGGACAAAAAAGATATATAGAAGACTAAGAAGCAAAGGATTACAACAAAAAGTTACGAAAAATAATAAATATCAAAATTAACAAGAAAACAAATTCTTTCTTTCTTTCTTTCTTTTTCCCTCTTATACCTTTACAGTGTTGAGGGGGTCGGACACACCGAGCCGCAAAGCGGTCACCCTTCCGAGTTCTGGCTAAGCAGGCTTTTTCTTAACTTTGTATATTTCAGTACTACGTGCACTCTCTCTTTCTCTCTCTCTCTGTCGTACTGCCGGTTGAAAACAAAACCAAAAAGAATAATAAAAAATAATAAGGCAAACATGAACCAAAACGAACGTGCATAAAGAACAGAAAGTAAGATGTAAAAGCGTCAAAAAGAAAAAATTCAAAAGAAGCAAGAAAATGTGAAACAGAAGACAAAAGGGCACCTAGAAAAAGACGAAAGCAAATAAGGTAAGTTGGAAAAATGATTCAATATGAACAAGAGGATATTTTGAAACCGAACCCATTAAAAAAGGAAGAAACGGCACAGCAATCAAGGAAAAAGGAGTGTTCTAAAAATAAAGAAAAGGAAAACAAGGAAGAAGGATGAAATGCAAGAAGGATTAGGGGGAGCAGGCATTTAAAGGTTGTGGATTAAGGGGGGGGCGGCAAAAAGAGGTCTAGAAAATATTAAGAGAAAAGGAACGAAAGAAAGAAAGGCAGAAGGAAAGAAAAAGTAAACGAAGAAAGGAAGAAAGCAGGGAAACATGAAAGAAACGAAGAAGGCAAGAAAGAAAAGGAGAAATGGGAAAAGAAGAAAGAAAGAAGCAAAGAAATTTAAGTTTTCTCATCAATTTTGAATCGGTAGCCTATTTTTTGTCTTGTTTTATTTACATCGAAATTAATGTGGGGAATACAGAAATTTGAAGAATTTAATTTGACTTTTAATGTTTTTCAGCTCAATCTTTCAGCAACCATCTAAATCATGATTACAAAGTCGAACTGGTACTTTCAAATATGAAAAAAGATCGTTTCAGATTTTCTCTAACTTAATTTGATGGGGATGATGTTTGTTACCTACAAACTAAATTTGGTTAAAGTTGTAACATCTTACAAAATTCAAATCCCTACTGAAAAACAAACAGTTTGAAAATTTATAACAATACGTTCCGATAAGAAATTAGACTCCTTTTTCTGTTTAAAAAAACCTACTCATCTGTTTTAGGGTCGTCACCCCTAAAAATTCAGATACCGTTACGTCTCTTAATTACGAAGATGCAAACTTGAATAACCCTCCCATCAGAAATTTCAGCCAGGTAGATAATTAAAGTAAAGAGCTAAAGAACAAAGTCCAGGTAATTAGCCGACGTCTGTAAAGTGTTTGTCTAGGAAGTAGTAGTGTTGCGGACGTTAGTCTCTTGAAATGGGCGCCGCGGTGCCTGGCGCCGGTTTGCCGTGTTGGCGCCGTGCCTACTGCCTTTCTATTGATTTCCACAGCCCTCAGCAACACAGGGTCGCTCGGTTCTACATTCTACTGACAACACGCGCCGTTCTTCCTTTTTCGGTCCTTTTGAGGACGAAATACAGTGCTAAGCGCAGGATTACTCCCCCTCCTTTTTCGTGAATAAGAAAAGTGAAAAGATATAACAATTCTAAGCAATGAATTGCTTCAGGTTCAACGTAGTGTATCTTCAGTTAACAAGGGGTATATTTTTAGTTTGATGTAAAACGATGATGCCACCGGGGATACGGTTTTTGTTATTCCTGAACCTTAAAATGATACAACCTCGTGAATAACGAGCAGAGTTATGTAAATATCTCGAGAAAATGGCCCCAAGTTGTTAAGTTTAGTCATTTACAAAGTAGTTAGGACAGTGGTTGTTTAATTAGAAACGCATGTCATTAACATTATTCATGATTTAATTCTAGAATTCAAATCGTTACTGCATAGTTAATGACCCTTTCGAGGGATGACCTACGTGAATATTGATAAATTCGGCTCTCATTGCATTACAACATCGAATCAGCTTCGGTCCGTACTTTATTTTAGTGGTACTTTTGCGGGTTTATTGGAATTTAGGGAATTACTACCGAGAATAGTGATGGACCATCAGGTACATCCCGTTCAGGTGGAGGAAACACTACAAACTTACCGACAACTTTCCGAAGTGCTCTTCCTGAACTCTCCTACATTACATCGCTCTATAACGTAATAGATATAAAGCTGCGGTTTTAGTGCCTGCATTCAGGGCAATGAAGTTGGCCAAGTAGTGAATCTTTGTTTAAATATCGAATAATCGAATCAAATTGGCACTAAGTGCCAAGTTTAGTAATGCGGGGCTATTGTTAAATACGTAAACTATTGGCATTCGTGAAATTACTAGAATTTTGCGTTGAAAATGAACGAGTAGTTTGTTAAATATTTGCTAGAACTACAAATACTTAACTTTGAATGGTTAATAAACTCTTGTGAGAATGACCTAAAATTTCAAAATTAAAAATAAATCCACAAGTTCAAACAATAAACTTTTTTGTAATATTTTGAAAATGTAAACAAAAATTGCGCAACACTAAAGAAAATAAGTTTCTCAAATTTATTTTTATTTTTAATTTTAAATTGCTGAAGTTTACTTTAATTTGAGGGAAAGAAAATCTTCGCTAATAACCGAAAGCTATATTTATTAAAAGTACGAACAATTTGTTGTCGATTATAATTTTAGGTTAATTCAACCGAATAAAGCTAAATATCAGGAAAATGGTTTTATAAATAAAACAACCCTATTATTCTAATCCTCTTAAAAAGGATTTCTAAACTGAGATTAAAATTAACTTTAACATTTTAGAAAACCCTCAGTAGTGAATAATTAAATTTTAGAAACGTTAATCGACTCGTACATTTTGAATTAAGCAATCTAAAAACCTTCTTTGCTCCTACAAAACACTTCCTTTGCAAAATTTCCCTGGAAATTCTTTAACGTAACATTTTATTTAGAGCTCTTTCGTAGCAGAAACGTTTGTTTTATTTTTTTCAACTTTTGTTCCTAAACTTTCTTTTTGTAGATTTTCCAAGCAAAACAAGCAAATTTAAATTTGCTAAAATACAGAAACACAGTACAAAACTTGTTGGTCCATGTAACTTGAATATAAATCGTCAAAAATCTTCTAGAAACGCAATTTAGAAAATAAATCGAGTAATTCTTCACGTAACATTTCGACAGCGACAACGTCGAACGCAGGAAGTGAAAATTCGTAACGCCACAAAAGCAATTACGACGGCAGTACCGGGAGCTCAACGATATATACTACGCAGGAAGTAGCGGAAACTCGAAAATATGGAAAAGATGTGTGAATGTGACTCGTAAAATTCTAACGCACAGATAACATCTCAAAGATTTTTGCATTTCTAATGAAAAACGACATTTCAGATTCTGCAAACCTCTTCTCTGAACCTATTTTTGGGAGTTCTACGTTTTTTGAAATTCAAATTTGATACTCTCGGAACCCCGAAGAAATCTTCCCCAGCATTTAAATAAGTATTTACTTGTAGATAAATCTTTGTTTAATGTATCGATTTGCTTTAAATTTAAAAGAATATATACTTAGTAAAAAATTAAAAATTGAATAAAAAATTCAAAGAATATGGTTGTCATGTTATAAAAGTTTTCGAAGTAAAAACAAATTCAGAATCCTCTAAAAACCGCAATTTTCTGTTCTTGGCGATAAAAAGGTAGAGAAAACAAATCAAGAAGAATTAAACGACTCACGAGAAAATTAAAGGCTTTTATTATGTTTCGATATTTATATAGTTGGAAATAAATCTTTCCTTTCTGTGGTTCTGTTAACGTTATCTCCTCTTTTCATTCCTTCCTGACTTTCTCATTTCTTCATCTCGTAATCCCGGAGCGGCTCCAGTAATTCATTTCTACTGCATTAATTCTTTGGGGGTCGCTTTTATTTATTATCACTTTGGTCGTTGAACCCCTCATATCAGGACAAAAACTTTCCGAAATTACCATAGTTTTGCTCATATAAGAAACAGAGCTTAGAAAACATACAGATAAACACATGAAATGAACACACTAAAATTGAAGAAAATTGAAATTTTTTTTAATATTCGCAGAAGAAAATGTTTTTGTGACTGTAAAAAATACCTTTTTAAATTTTAATAATAAAGAACAAAGCATGCGCTTAGTATTTAAGTAATGAAACATTAATTGACGTAATTTCTAATATCAACGACTTGTGAGATGTTTGTGTTGTTTTTTCGAAACTTTCAGGCTCGACGTCCTAAAACGGCCATCCGAATAATAAGTTGGCAGAATTTTAGAAATCATACCAGCCCAAACAAAAATAATCAAAAAACAGTGAAAATTTTCCTAAAGATAAAAACCCAAATTTAATATTTGTTGAATAACTTATTGGCTTACTAACAAAGTCGTTTATTGTTTCATGAACCTTTACAAGACGCTTTCGTATTTTCAGGAAAACGACTCAGACATGTCGCCTATATTTATGTCCTCAAGTTATTATTATATTGTCATTTGCACTGGAAACTTGAGCAAACTGTAAATGAAACTTTTAAGTTTATAACTAGTTTTGAAATAAATACCTCGGCTTACCTGTCTCGGTCGTTATATAAATAAAAATAACTAAACGTTACGCCTGATGGTGACTTAGATAACTTTTAAAAGAAATTATGTCTGAAAGATAATTAAATTCAGGTAAATAATGTTTACAAGTTTGAATTTCTTCAGTTTTCCTGTTTCTGTAAATTGTTACGTTTTAAAAATAACTGTGATAAAAGTTATGGATTGCTGTGGAGATCTTTGCTAGCTGCGGTTCCTTATCATGAAATTTGTTAAAAATAAAGGCATGGAGATTTAATTTTTTTATTTTTATTTTAAATTATTTGGTTATTTGATCTTATTTATTGATGTTTAAAAAATGAACTCGTCCATAAACTTGTCCTTTTACTTAAGTGAAAAAAACAAAAATTAGAAAAATTTAATATACCTAGAATTTCCATCGTATTTTAATAAATAATAAAATGAAAAAAAAAGTAAATAAAATGCAGTTTACAGAAAAATATCATATCTGGAAAAATTTGTGCAACTGAATTTTTTGATTTTTTAAACTGACATTTCTAGAATATGTGAATCGTAACCAGTGGTTCAGGGTTTTAAAGTTTGTTTTAGCCTAACTTACATAGTCCGAATAAAACTATTTTTGACGTTTTATTTAAAATGGAACAAACAGCGTAGCATCGAATGTGTAATATTTGGTAAAATAAATAGCATTAAGAACTATACAGGGTGGCAATAAAACCTGGGACACCCCTATTTTTCTCATTACTCCTATATATTAAGGTATAAGAAATTGGGTATATCTAATACTCGTAAACAGAAGTCTCTGGCATTTCCGGTTTCATCCGAATTAACCTCAACCTTGTTATTTTAAATGGAATACGCTGTATATTACATATTGTTGGAATCTGCTTTTAATTTGAGTATGTTACTAACAAGTTTAAAACATTTTGACCACAAAGTAAATTTTTGCACAAAAGTTTATCTATTAATCTAGAATGCCATGACCTGCATAATACGAAAGCCGGGGTGCCCCAACACTCAAGACAAATCGATTTAAAACTTCAACCGTTTTTATTTTGGTATATTAGAATGACTGATAGCAGTTAGAGATCGTAGGACACTAGGATATTAAAAACTAGTAATTTCCAAGGATTTAACTGATACCAATCACTTAAAATTAATCTGAAAATTTAATTTACAATAACGCTCCCCATTCACTGGATTTGAAAACAATTGAAACAAAATTTTCTCAGCTTTTATTGCTGGGGAAATGATGCACACGGCTTGTGGCAAGTGTTACATCAGGTTTGTATTATTTTTTTTTCAAAATGCACCATATACAATGCATTAAACTCGTTAATTTTTAAAAGTACCATAGAGTAATACTTCGAGCAAATGAAAATCATGGGAATAAGGTAAATTTTACTAATACACAATTGTATTTTGTTTATTTAATGAGTGAATCTGGATAACTTGTGGGTGTCAAATATCTTATTATGTTTCTTTTTAAAGAAAAATCAACGTGACACACAGAGCCAACTCGTAAGTCATTTCCCGTAACCAAGGTAAACATTTATTACATTATTTTCCTATAGTGCATTTGAATGGTAAGTACGTCCTAAAAAAATTAAATGAAGATAATGAAATTAATTGATTTTTACTGGTAATTCGTTCGTTTGTAAGACCATATATGGCCACTTTCGTTTGAGTCTTCTAAAGAATGTTACGTCGAGCAATGATAGAACTACATCATCTCAGTCGACTTTGATGTTTATTCGCATATTACGTAATAACTTCTTTGATGTACGGAATTTTTAAATATTCCTGTAAGGTTTGATTTGAATCACGGTGCATCGATTAGGGTTTTCGGCAGAAGTCTTTGTAAGGTGGCAACATTTTAATGAACTGGAACATCTCCATAGTTCCTCTTTGTAACTTCGTATGAGCAGATTTCTTTTCATTTTATTGAGATGCAGTTCTCGCTGGAGTAGAAATGCAAACACTTCCGTGGTTCGGAGCCCACGTAAAGCTGCAGGTCCCCTATGTCTGTAGGCTACTTAACACGCACACCACAGGCATATGGAGAGAGCATCGCCAACGCCCTATAAAGGGCATGCCACTCCAAGAAGAAGATATATTTTTATTTTCCATATACCTAGCTCTGAGTTTCCCAAAAACGATCCATAGTTGTCTTACAGGTCTTTTGATTTCTGTTACTTCCTTTTTTTCTATCATAATCTGCTGTCCTAACTACACACAGTTTTTTTAAATTTTTTCAACGATAATGTTTTGACATCGTCTTTGTTTACACAGCACTTTCGTTTTTATTGGGTTCATTCCCATGCCCTTTGATTTCGGGTTTCATTCGCCCATTTCTTCTTGTAGTTCTTTTAAATCTTTACGGCTATTATAATGTCATTTGGATAACTCAGATGATTAAGAAATTGGCCATTTATATTCATTTTTTTCTCTGACGATTCTGCTTCCACTAATTTCCCAGCGAATGTAAACAGTTTAGGTAACAAGCTATCTCTTTTTCGTACACTGATTTTCAGAAGTACTTTGTCCTGTGGAGGTCGTGTTGTTTTGCCCATTTCAGATCCTATAGTTGTTCAAAACATCCCGTTTATCTCAGCAAAGCTAAAATAGTCTTAATGTTTTCATGTGTAACGTGGAGAACTTCTATAGAATATTGTTTAATGAGAGATTTTCTCTTATTTTGAGTAATCCCATGCACTATGTTATTATGAGTTTTCCTGGTAGTATCATAAATTTAAATTTGCGGAACTATCGCACAGGTGTGTTGCAGAAGCAAACTTTACACCCGTTTATCAGGATTAACTTATAGGAATGTCTAAAGAAAGTTTAAAATCGATTTAGCTGACTATAGTTAACTAATTACAGATTTTCAAATAGCAAGTATGGCGAGCATAGCGAAGATTCTCCACTATTTAGTTTTTATATTATGAAAGAAGCCTTAGTAACGATGCTGCTCGTTACAAATGCAGTTTAAATTCCTAAGAGGACATTTACTAGCCAAGGTTCTTTGACCTGAAAATTGGATTAATATCTAAGCCCAACAAACGACCCTTATTATTTTACGTCCGTAATCCTAAAAGTTTGAATGGTGTTCCATTTAATTTTCGGTAATTAAAAGTTAGTGTGTATATTGAGGTGTAATAAATTTGCACAGAAAGTCGATTTTAAAATGAATTACCTAGTAATCTTCTTACGACAGCTGTGTGGCATCTTGAACTCTTTATATGATGTAATCATGACGTAAATTTGCGATGCTACTTTACCAAGTTTGATGAAGGATTATTGACGGGAAGGGAAACGTTAGGTGACGGCGTTACTCGCTGGAACCGTACTTGTTTAAATTACCCGCATACAATTCTCCCTGGCGCCTTAGCCTTTATATCAGAGTTATCTCCTCCTTAATCTGCCCTTGGAGTTGGTGGTGCTACTATAAAAATTAAGCACGCCGTAAATACGGAGTAATTAATTACTTCCCTGATAAGTTTCAACGTTTTCACAGCCAAACTTTTCTTCACCTTCGTCTTTATGGATTGTTCTAAGTGAGACCATTAGTGATTTTCTGACATTCCGAACTTATGGGTTGTAATTTTTATTATTAACGATCGGAGGTGGAGGGTGCAATTTGTTATTTTTTATTTGTGGAGGAAGCCGCTTTGGTCAGTTGTCACCATGCGCTCGTTATTAATAGTGGACCCGCATTCGTCGAAACGATGGCGTTTTTTTTTTAACCAAAGTAGTCAATTTTTAACAGGAAATAAGGGAAGAGTTTTATCGTTGATGAGTATCTGCGGGTTACAAAATACTACCACCGTAACAAATGCCTTTTATGTTAAATCGCCCATACGACAAGGAACCACTATGAAAGAAAAGCGTCTATAGGACAAATAGCCACTTTCGAGGCCCTACAACCTTTTTAAGGAAAGGTCCAGAGTAATTTTTCTACTCGAGTTTCAGGATTAAAAGCGAAAAAGGAATATTCCACATACTCGCTCCAATTTACTTGAAAAACAAAATCGATGTTCTCAAAGGCGACTCTTTGATACCCACTCTTCCACTCCTTAATAACGCAAATCTGTCTAAGGGCATGCTAACCTAGCCTTTTTGTTATCGTTCGTCGCTGTTTTTGATAGTTTTATCAAAGGCTCGCGCTTTAGGCACAATGCATTATTTAATTTCTTTCTCTTTTGACAACCGTCTTTGCAGTTTCCGCCCCTTTAATGTTGCGTAATGGCGCAGCCAGATATGTCCGTGCAAGAGGGTAGATTGTCCTTCGAAACTTCAGATAAGGGTCGCTTTTACCTTTGCTGAATCTGCACCCGTACTCAGACGCACTCCAACCTGAATGTAATGCCAGCTTGTGAATATTAAATTAGTAAATGATAATCTGGGCGAGAGCTGCAGGTTCACTTAAGGGCATCCGAACTTCGGGTCTGCTACGTGAAATATTTAGACGATGAAATACTCCACTTGTCAGGTTACTTCCTAATTTAATATTCAAGGAGGTGAGAACCTTTCTACACACCTCCACTTTCATTACGGTTATTTACGTTGCGATAAAATTTCTAATACGGTATCGATTTACTTGATTTCAATTCCTTCTTGTATGGGCTTTGCAAACAAACCTACCTTGTCAACTAAAATTACATAGTCTAATTTGGTAGCTTCAGGAACGAACGGCCTGGCCTCCTGGCCTGTTTTGCGGAAGGTAAATGAAACGATGTTGGATGATTACGATAAAGCATATATAGGTCAAACACACCAACAGTTTCATTTTACAATAACTACATTAAAAGTTAAGACAAGCATGCAATATTTTATGGTTTACTATTAAATATCATAGGTACTAATTTATTTATTGGGCGAGATCCAAGCTTGCGGCAAGTATCTAAAGGTATTTTCACGAACAAATATCTGTTTTAATGTGCCGGCCATACTCCCTCGCGGAGTGTAAGTACCATTACCTTTAATGATATTTACTCCGAACTTTAAATGCAAAGTTTAAATCAGGTCCTTCGGTTCCCTTATAAATATCAAAAATAATTCGAAAATATCGTGATGATTCAAACAAAAATTTAATAACCCGTAACCCTCCTCGTTCTGGCTTGTTCCTTGTTGTTATAGCATCGCCTCTATTAAATGTATGCTTGAAATTCAATTGAATTACAGCGATTGTTGGTCATTATTTATGACCCAGTTTGGGTACATATGTTAACTTTATAAAGTCACCGATGTTGGTTTGACGCTCCCCAAGTTTGACATTTAAAAGTACTCAGTTTCCCGCTGCTTTTCATTTCCGCATTGCCGTTCAAAAAATCTCATTTCCCGATTTTTATTATTTATTTAAACTTCGTATGGGGTTGTTGGTATTAATAGACTTAAGTCGTGGTTAATTCGGGTTTAATAGTAATTTTATAATTGGTTAATTTTATAATTGAATCAATTCCGGCACGTTAACAAGGTAAATTAAGTGTGAGCTTTCTAAATTTAAATGCTGGCTTTGAAACTTCCTACAAATACGGAAGTTATGCCGTGTGGTTAATTTAGGAAATTTAAAAATAGGTTTAACCGAGACTTTGATATTTTTAATTTCAGGGCTAACTTTTATGCCGTTGAAATTTTGATTTTGCTAATTTAGCTAAATTTAAATCTAGAAATGTCAATTTTCTGACGGAAAAGTAGATCAAGGGTAAAATAAATTATTTTTAGTACACGCTCCCAAAAGTAGCTATTTTACGGACTCATTTAAGTCCGTAAAATGGGTCTTTTCCGGACTCAATCGCAAAAAGTCTGGTTACTATAGTGACATTCATTTAAGTCCGTAAAATGCTATATTTTTGGCCTAGTCCCTAAAAGTTGTCATAGCAACCTTTTGCGTACTACTATAGTGACATGTGCTCTGATCACATTAATCATACATAATAAAAGGTTTCAATCGGTTTTTGGGAGCTTTAACAAAAAAAATGTTGTTTGTAACACGTACCTAAATCGTTTTTTGGGACTCATCTGCTATTCGTCCCAAAAAACATGATTTTAGGTACTTGTTACAAAAATAACTATTTTAGTATTTCAAATTTTTTACATTTAAATTGAAACCCTTTTATAACGCCACACACAAATTTAAAAATCTATGTTTTGCATGCATGAAAAAATCAATTTTCCACAGAATTATAATAATACAAGAGTAAAATTTTTAAATTTTTCTATGACTCACAGGAGGACCCTCTAGATTAGTCTAGCTCTAGATCAAGACTTTTAATTATTTTGGTGCTCAAAATTCATTCGAAAGTTTGAAATTCTTAAAATCTTCCTATTACGAAGAAATTTAACATTATGCCATAAAAATGTTGAAGGCTTGCATTTATGCCTCATGACAAGTTTCAGATTTTGAAATCTCGGGAGAGTGAAATTTGATTATTAAACAGTTGCCTGAAGATAGATGTAGGTAGATTTAGTATTATACCTAGTTGGATTCAACCAGAACCAGAAGCTTTCGTTTTTGAAAGCTTTTTTCTTAAACTTGCCTAAATCATATCTCTAAACTAATGAAACTATTATGAACAGACTTAACATTTATGACTAAAAGCTACTGGAAGTTTTTTTTTAAATTTCCTCTTACAAGCAAATGAACTTGAATTTAAACTTGAATACAACCCAGAGCTTAAATTTTTGAAACCTTGCTTTAACTGACATAAGACGTAAGACTGAATGGCGTTTCAATTTTCGAAATCTTCCTATTACGATCGGATTCAAAAGAATACTTGAAAGTTGTTGAAAATTCCAATTTTTGATTTAAACTGGTTTAAAATTTTGCCTGACAACTACTAAAAGTTTCAATTGTTGAAATCTTCCTTGAAATCGTGTCTAAAAACTACTGAAAATTTTTGGTTTTGATACCTACAGAGGGTAATTTGAAAATTTCGTCCTTAATTAGAAAACATGCGGAAAAGCCTCAAAATTTATAATGAAAAAATTGAAGCGCACTTAGATATTTTAATAATCCAGAAAAAATATTATTTTATATTAACAGTTTATGATGGATTCTTGAAGTCGTCTTAAATAGTCCGAAAGCTTCTAAAAGTTTCAGGTTTTGAAATCTTGAAAAATTAAATTAAAAATGCCTTCAGGAGTAGAAATCCTGAAAAGTATTGAAGATTCACTTGTTTTAAAGCAGAAATTTGAAAATTTGCGTTCAAGTGAAGATTATAATATGTATTTTGCAAATTAATTTAAAAAGTTGCACTTGAGTTTAAAAGCTGAGTACAGTTTTTATTTTCTTTTAATCATGTTTGAAAATTTAATCAAAGTTTCAGATTTTAAAATCTTGAAAGATGAAATCATAAAAATTTTAAAGTTTCATGTTAAACAACAATTTTAGAAAAGTTCGTGCACTTTTAGTTCAGCCGAAGAAAATTTGATCATGAAAACGTTCGTGCTTGTTAAACTTCAATGTATACTTTCTATACTCATCAACCTGTAGTTATTAAACTTTGAAAATCGTGTTTTTCCCAGAAAAAACAAATTTATCAAGAGAACTTCTAGCGGGGCTTCCTAATTACTCAAAATTTTAGTAAAAATTCACAACGAACAAGCTTATCTCTTTGTTAGAAAATTAATAACGTTGGGCTTTGTTAAATATAATCTAAATTTTTTAAAAAAGCACTTCTGTGCATTAGACATTTATGTGTTATCTGATCCTGATAATTTAATGTTTGTAAAAGAATAGAATGCCCTCTAAAAAAACGTGAAACATAAACCTAACTAGTTTAAGCAAGCTTTAACGACCTTGCGTTTCTGGGCTCTGCTCCAACTTTGAGAATAGTTCGCTCTCGGTTTAAGTCAATATTTGTTCAATACGTAGTACAGGGACGTACTTTGACGGTGTAATTCCGAGATAATTAATTTTCTAAACAAAATCTTCCCTTATTGCACACTATACATATCTAAAATCGCATCCTGAGTTAATCCTTGAATGTAAAATGTAATTTTAGACGATTTGTGAGTCAGACGAGTCCCCCTTAATCCGTAATTTGTAAAATCGAAACTCCGCACGTGTCTATCCACGAATCTGACTACACGCCCCTCGAGGCAATAATACAATAATCATCCACCCCTATAATCGTTATAAATAATGTCCGTCTCCCCCTGGTAGGCGCCATCTTGTTCCTTTGGTCGATATGAATCGCATAAAAATGCAAATTATAGTTATGAGCTTTAAAAACAAACGGAAACGGACGAATAATGATTGCAGTGTGCGCAATGCAAACTCAAAAAAAAAAAAAAAATTAATTTCAAATTAGCAAGTGTTTTCTCCTGGAACAAAATTGCAGCTCAGTAACAGCGGAGCTTTTTACGTTTTTTTCATTACCAGCTTTAATGAATTTTAATTAAGAAATGAAATGATTTTAATTTCGGTTTAAAGCTTATTCACGGTCCGCTAAAACGGGACGCAGATTCTTTGAACGGATAACTACATTTAAGTTTTGGAATGAAACGAAATACTTTTCTCGCTTTTCAGATATGAAACACAAAGGTTTCATTTTCTCTTAGCAAGGAGAAAAGTTTGTTTTTTGGGAAAGGTTACTTTATAACTTCGGATGTAATTAGATTCCATTTCTGTTAATATTTAACTTTTTAATGAAACGATTATGCAGAATAAACTTCTTTAACTTTGTTTTGGGCCCTTATATAAGGAATTTCCTTCATGATAAGCTATGAAATGTTTTTATTAACTGCAGATTAAAGTTGTTGTATAATAACTTGCAAATACATTTGTGCAGTATTTTGAAATTCGTTCCATCTCCAAAATGGAATTAACTAAAAAACTATAGCAGAATTTCCCGTTTAAAGTAAAATTATTATAAATATAACGAACTAATATTAAATATAATTTTGATCAAATTTCTTTGATGACTTAGAAATAACAGAGTCACGTAGACATTTCTCAAAAAGGGAAAACAAGTTGCCAAAATCATGAAGTTAGTGAATGCCTAACATACAGAAGCGAAGAACAAAATGAGTTTAAGATGAGGTAAGGACGAAACGTGTCTATGAATACGACCGTAAGAGAATCGAGCTTGAAAGCTTTAGCAGGAAAAAATGGATCAAGTTCTTTGTGGCTTTTATTAGAAATGTAGTCTTCTTGAGTCCTCTCTTTCAGACTCATTTTCACAATTTTTACGTTGGAATTTAAGGAGAACTTTAACCGAAAGCTGTTGGATTTTTTGTGAATTTTATTGGGTGGTTAATTCGTTTTGATGTTCAAAATCTGAGTAGGAAGTTTTAGGGAAATTTCTCATTTTGAAGATGAATTTCAGAAACATCTGAATTATTAGAAACCGGATAGTTTCCCCCCCAATTGAAAATCATACAGAAATATATAAACCATAGTTAAAACGAAAACAGAAATTTCAGCAGAAACTTAAACATTTTAGAATTATTTTGTTGAATTATTATAAAAGTTTTTAATGTTTCTTAAGTAAAGTATCCCAGTATCATTCCAGGCAACGAGGATGCCAAGAAGGGCTCCCTGGAACCCTTTTTTGGCCCTAAGCCGGCCCTCGGCCTACCTAAAGCAAGCATTCAGCAAGCAATTGGGGACTGGATTCACTCTCAGTTCATCTTGACTGAGACAAGCGAAGCTACTCTTCTCAGGCCTTCAAGAATTAGGTCCGACAGATTCTTAGATTCAAGATAGTGGCAGACCATGGTGGCAGGCCTCCTTACAGGCCATGGGCTCTTTAAAAGACATCTGCATCTGATGGGCCTTTCCGAGGACCCAAGTTGCAGATTCTGCACAGAAGCAAATGAAGATTTCATCTCCTTTTGCGATGCCCCAGAGTACTTATTTTGAGGCATCACGTACTTGGAGCCAGTCTTCTAGAGCCCGACGATATATGGAGTATGGAGTGCCTTTATGGACAAGATCCTGGCCTTTGGGCTAGGTGCCGGTCTGTATGAAGGCATCCCTTAACTTGCGACGGATGCACAATGGGCATACGGCACCGCTAGAAGAAGAAGAAGTAAAATATTTCAAGTTTGATTGCTTTTACTGTGTTTATATTTCCATCTCAAGAAATATCCTGAAAATCTTTCAGTTCAACAATTCTAGATTTCAGAAGGTTAAATTTGGAAATTAGTTCTGATAAAAGTTTTAAAAAACTGTAAAGCCAAACCAAAATTTTATAAAACTAAAGAAGTATGAGCAAGTTACGTTCCTTAATTTAACACTTTTTATAGAATTAAAGATAGTTTCAGTAATTAAATTCCATTGGACTTTGAGATAAACAATACTTGAAGTACAAGCCCTGTTTTATTGAAAGCATAAAAGGAGATATTTAAAATTTTTACATAATATGCGACTATAAGTATCAAATTTTAATTATCGTTTTATCAGTGACCAAGAATGTTGTTTTACTTTTGTGTAGAGTTTTTAGGGAATGTTTGAAAACGTAGATGGAGTTCTCTCCGACACGTTAGGTAGTTAATTGTTTAACATTAATTCAGAATTTAAATAAGATCATTTATACGCAGCTTTGAAATGATTAGAAATTCTTTTTTATTTATGACAGAAGTCTCGCCTAGCTTTTCACTAAAATATTGATATAAAAGTTGTTCATAAAATAAATGAATTTGAATTTATTAAATTTCCCCAAAAGTGAAATTAATTTAGCCTGGAATTAAAATTAAATTCATGCAGAAATTAAAACGTTCATTAAATATTTTAAGAATTCACTCAAGTCTAGGAATATATCTTTTAAAACAAGCCGTCCGCCAAGTGTTCGTTCTATTTTTAAAAACACACGAAACTGAGCAATTACTTCATTATCACGGTCGACTTGTCGCATTCTCTAATTATTAGATGAACACTGAACTCAAAACTAACAATGAAGGCCGTTAGCAACACCAAATGCCCAATTTAGATATAGCTTGTTACGTAATTTGCTTTTTACTATTCTGAAGTGCTACAAAAATGCAAAGCTTGCGCGCTTCATTGCTTGAATTAATGTGTTAAGAAACAGATTATGGTTCTTTTCATATAATGCATTTACGATCCGTTTAGATTAAGGCGGGTCATGATTCCAATTCGTTAAACTGGTATTACATCTGTTTGAAAATTGAACAGTCTATTTGTGATGTAGGTACCTTTAGGTATATTTGGCAAGAGGACCAAGTCTGGCTTTTTCGAATAATATTGACTTGAAGTTAAAAGGTCAAATTTAAACCGAGAATGTGGTTCCATCTTGAATCCTATCTTTAAGTTAATTTTTTATGATGATGAGCTAAATTTATCTCATTGAAGATTTCACTTAAACAATTGTAAAATGGGAAATTAGTAAATAATTTTTACAATTTTAAAACACACCTTCGGAAGACTATTCGTTATGCGATGAAAATTAATCGGCGGAAAAATATAAATAAAGAATCATTGGTAGTCGATACTTGATATAAACCATTTTTTACTTCCCTTAATAATTAACTCCGATTCCGGTTGGTTTTCCAAGCTCATAAAAGGAATTATACAAATACAGAAACGACAAAGGGGTTGTTTCAATAATTAAGTTGAATCTAATTAAGTGCACCAACGTGGCTATTACAACTTACAGCCGTTATGCATTGATTTTTGATTAAATCACACATGATTTCCTGTACGTGCACATTGTCATTGTTTCTGCAACATTTATAGCACTGCACTGCTTTATTAAAATTTCTGATAATCAAAATATTGCGCCGTTACATAGCCGGTGGTGAATTCCGGGAGTTAACAATTCAAATGAATCGTTCGCTGTACTTGCTGAAAGGCTAAAGTAAAATTTAAAAGTCCCAAGTGGCCTGGTAATTATGTACGCTGTTGAAAAATAAAATAAACACAACAAAGAGACCGTATGGACTTTGGGTTGTCTTTATTTCTAAATTTTGCACGAGGTTTTAGTTTTCATACTCTCAGTGAATTTTAAAGACAATTTATAGGTTTTGCATTAAAAATAGCTTTAAACAAACAATACATATTTTTAAATGCCTGAGAATTTTTAAACGGAAAATTAATTTCATGAACAGAAGAGTTTTTAAATACAAAATGCGAGTTTTCTAAATTTTTCGTTTCTAAATATAAACACATAAAATCTGAGAACTTTTTGAACGTTTTATTTTTTTTATAGATTTTTTATTACCTATACCTGCATCATAATCTTTGTATTTCAGACTAATAAGCGTGCGAAAAAGGACGATTAAAACACGCCGTGTTTTAAAGTTGCCTAGGTAACAACAACGTTTTATAACAAATTTACATAACAACCAAACAACAACTGCTCTATGCAACGTGATGGGATCCACACGTCACCTTGTAAAATGAATCTAAATTTTTCAATTTTTTACTCTAATTTTTACAATGTAAATGCAGTGCAGGTAGGTATAATAAAAAATAGTGTATAATACACGTGTATAAGAGCCTCTAAAGCACTTGCGCCTCTAAAAACACTCGGCGTTGCCTCGTGTTCTTAAATCCGCCGCGCGTGTTTTAAAGGCTTTCTTATACACTTGTATTATAATATACTATTATAATTACAAATGGGAAGCTGCAATCCTTTTATAAAAATTTTGAGCAAATAGTATATTATTCTACAAGTAAAGAAAAATGGCAGTTTTCTAGCGAGTGGAAAATGTTTGATTCACGGGCGTTAGCGAGTGAATTACAATTTCACGAGCTAGAAAACCACTTTTCTTACGCGTTGAATACGCTATTTTTTTGTCTAAGTACTAAAAGTCGAATTTTCTAGACAAATTTGTTAAATTTATCAAGGTTATGTTTGTACGGAAACATAGCAACTACAACACGTACATAGTAACAAGTAAACAAACAGACTGCGTTGCTAGGAATAAAGTGTTGGTTGCTAATGACTCAAGCGTTGCCAATGAGTAAAGGTTGCTAACGAGTAAAATGCCACATTACTTTACTATTTTCTACAAAGTAAAATGACCGTTTACCATTGACTACACAAAAAAGAATATTTCTCTAATTCATTTTCTAACTATTGCTAAAAGGTTCGGAAAATTGCAGTGATATTCAGTGTTGATTTCTAATATTTTCCATTTTAAGATAATAACGAAAACTTCTTCATATTCGGAAGTTTAAACTGAACAACCTTTTTTATAAGATTTTTCAGAATGTTGGAATCTTAAATTTACTTTTCACACATATTATCAACGCCCAGAAATTGAAGCATTCAGGTGCTTTTGAATTTACAGGATACTGAAATCTCAAATTCACTTTAATGCAAATTTTCAGCTTTCTGCTTTGTACGAGATGTAAGATTTATTCTCTGAAGAAAACCTATTTGCAAAACGAAGATTCCAAAAAAAAAGAAACCTGCAACAGTATTCGAGCACAATGTTAAGATTTTTTAAGCAAAGTTTTTAAAAAATTAAATCTAGGTTGCATTCAAGTTTAATCTTAAGTTTGTTCGTAACAGAAAAATTTATAAACTTATATATAATTTTCGGCATCTTTAAGGCGTAAGTGTTAAGTTTCTTCGTAACTGGGTGATTTCAAACATTTGGAAAGCTTTCAAGCACAATTTTAAGCTTATTTCAACAAGGTTTCAAAATTTAAAACTCTTACGTATTCAAGTAGAATATTACTAAATCCTTACTAGATCCTTTGTAAAACAGAAAAATTTCAGCTGCTTTGAAGCATCATTTTAAGCCTGATCGTAACAGGAAGGTTTCAAAAATTGGCAAATTTTAAGTCAGTTTAAGCAAGCTTTCAGAAAACCAAGTTTTTGGTTGTAAAATTTTAAGCTTTTTGCAACAGGAACATTTAAAAATTATAACTTTTAGCTGTTTTTAGGCATACATATTAAGTTTCTTCGTAATAAGATGATTTCAAAAATAAGAACTTTCGGCACTTTTTAAGCACAAATAAACTCATTTAAACAAGCTTTCGGGAAAACAAGATTTGAGTAGTATTTTATAATCTTAACTAAGAAACTTTCAGCAGTTTTCAATAATACTATAACTTTTCTAAAACTGAATTTTCAGCAGTTTTGTACATAATTTTACAGAATAAGCTGGTCGTAACAGCTGAAATTAACAAATTTACATTATTAGTAGAGAGATAATTTTTGAGTTACACAATAACTACCTGCTTTAAATTGGGCTTATTGTTTGAAATCATTAAAATAAATTCAAATAATTATTTACATGGATTTTGATTCAAATCAACCAACGCCCACTTATTAATTAGTTGCATTACTGAATACCACTGATGATTAGAGTTAAATTCCCATATCTGCATTCCAATAAAACCAATGTAAAACCAACCCAAATTTTGTTAATTGAACCAATTAGCAAAATTTTAGATTATCCTTAAATATCATCAAAAATCCACATGAAATTAATTGCATTAAGTTTCTAATCTCCTGCCAATTTAATTATGAAATGAATTAATCTTCATTAAGCTAAGTGCTAGTACACACAATGAAATTTGCATATTTGAATAAACATTAATATATTAGGTAGCGACTAAATATGAGGCACAATTCAAATATTGATACATACGGAAATAGCTTCGCTTTAATCCATCCTACGCAAGAAAGACTGCTACGAAAAGTATTCCGTTTTAAACAAGAAAACTTGACAAAGTTTAGGTGGCATTCGGAAGTTTGAAAATGGTTTTTTTGATTACAAAGAAGTTTGCTGCCCAATTACATTATGTAAATCTAAAGAAACGACTTACCACAACAAAATTCGTAAAATGCAAATATTTAAACATAAACAACAGGCTTAACCGACGTAAGAATTCTTTAATAAGCCCCACCTAATGTTAAAATGTAAAATTTCGAAGCTCAAAGTTTTTTAATAGGTATTATTAAAGGGCGACGATTCATGAACAAAACAACTCGAACTTGATATATTTAGGAATGAGTGTGTTTCCGAATGAGCATATTTTCCCAATGAATATTTTTTCGAATGAACGTTTTTCCATTGTGCATTTTAATATAAAAGGAAAAGATCACTGTTTAAATGTCAAGCATTTGGAATGCTGACAAAAATAATTGTTTATTAAGGTTTATTTCGAGTGGGCTTACGTTTTAAGGAAACGAAATTAAATTTTCCAATTAGTCAGAACATATCCCAATTAATTTCCTGAATACGTTCGAATTTCGGCTGTTAAATTTAGAAATCTAAGCGAATAATTAGTACTGGTAATCCGTTTCTCATCCTAAGATAAACTGAAATTTATTAACCCAGGTGTTTTACTTACGGTGATGAATAACTCGAGATAATTAAATATTCAACTCTGCAATTTTACTGCGTCGTTGAGATGTTCGTTGGCATTTTAAGTTTTTGAATGGTGAATAGAACGTTGTTAATTTATTCTTTTATTTAAATTGCTCGAATTTTAATGACGCTATCTGTACCTGGTTAATAGTACGAAACATAAATCTTTTAAAGGCTGGTTTCCTGAAATTTTTGAGAAGAACCCAAATGCCATAAGTTCAGACATAGCATTTTTTTCGGGATCCTTTTAACAACGTTTAAAATTTCTAGATTTAAAGTTTTGAAAATAAAATTTGAAAAACGTTTGAATAAAAATTATATAAGGATTAAAATGTACGAAAATCAGGATTTTATGAAATATTGTATTTTATTTGGGAACCTTTAAGTAATAAAACAAAAGCAATTAATTTATTCTTGTAATTAAACTGTTTGAATTTAAGTAACATATATTTGGTTAATTAAAAGAATTAAAGAATTTTTTGACTGCTAGTTTTTTGGAATTTCTAAACAGATACCTCAAAAAACCCAAGTTTAGATTTGAAAATCTTAAATTCGTGATTCTCATAACAACGTTTAACATTTCTAAATCTAAAGTTCTGAAAACGTAATTTGGAAAACAACCTGTGAAAATAAAAGTCAAATACAGAATCATGGCGCCGACTGCTAGTACCGCGGTTAAAACCGATCCTTCAAAAAGTTGCAAAAAGTGCAAAACTATTGCAATCAATGGACCAAAATGTGTTCAGTGCGGGTGTATATCGCATCCCAGTTGCGTAAAATTACTGAAAACAGTAAAAATCATCGATGACAAGCAGATTGACTGTTGTTTATCATTTGATGCTCAGTCGAAGGAATGTGCAAGTGATTTCAGTGATAATGTGCAAGAGAAAAGTTCTGTCTCGATAACTGAGTATCTCATTCTAAAGAGACTTCTAATAGAAAAAGATAATTTAATCAAATGCCAACAAATAACTATAAACTCGCTGCATGAACAAATTCAAATTTTAAATCGGTTAGAGGATATATCGCCGTCGTCGTCACTAAAAGAAATCGAAAATGCAGATATCTCAAATATTTCTAATGCATTTTTACAAAATGCTCAGGTAAATACAAAATATAAAGATTTAAATCCTTTTACAAAGGTGAATTTTGAAGGAAACAGCAAAAAGTTCAATGAAAATCAAGCAGCTAAAAATACTAAACCTAAAATAACAAAAGCTGACGTTGCTACTGCTGTTATGCACGCTCAGACAAAAAACAAATGTGAGGAAATACTCTCTTTAAAGAATGGAGAAGATACTAAAGTAATTTCCAAATCATTTAAAACCTTAAATAAACCTATATTTGGTGCAAATCCAAATTCAAAATTGAAAGCTGTGAAAAACAAAATATCTTTTTTTATATCAAGATTAGACCCTACCACCACAGATAAGGACTTACTAGATGCACTTAAAGAAACAATACCAGAAATTCAGTGCGAGAAATTATCATCTAAATATCCACAGAATTATAGTTCTTTCAAGATAACGACTTATCGTGAACATCACGACGAAGTAATAGACCCAGAAAATTGGCCAATAGGAGTATTAGTAAAAAAGTTTTTTCTTGGGAAACCAGCAGACAGTTCAAAGTGAAGATGCTTATGTAGGTTTGTTCCATGGTAACGAAGCAGAAAAGGTTTCCTCACTGACACATATAGGTGCAGCTCCTATTATTTTTCATATAAATATACAGAGTGTTACGAATAAAATTAATCTGGTCGAACATTTTCTTAGTTGTAATTATCCGTTATTCGTTTGTTTGTGTGAACATTGGTTAGTAAAAGAAAAACTAGATTGTTTATATATCAATGGTTATACAACGGTGAGTGATTTTTGTAGACAAGAACGAGGGCATGGTGGAACTGTTATATTAGCCAGAAACAACGTAGCAAAGAAATGTAAGCCATTGAAAACATTAACAAATCTTTCAGAAGAAATTCATTTTGAATGTTCAGCTGTTTTATATGATGCCATCTTATGTATTATAACAATATACAGGTCCCCTCTAGGTGATCTAGAATTATTTTTTAATAAGCTATATGAAGTTTTAAACAGGGCTCAATCAAAGTTTCAGTATATTGTAGTATGCGGGGATTTTAATATCGATTCAGGTGGAAATTCTTTAAGCTACAAGATTTTATCTGACATTTTATCATGTGTTAATATGATTTCTTTGATCAATGAACCTACAAGAGTTGCAACTTTTTTAAACAGGATCACTTATTCTTCAATTGACTATGTCCTTACAAATGATCCTAAACTGTTTAAATGCAAAAACTTTGACCCTGGACTGTCAGACCATCATAGTCAAATGATATTTACTAGTCACGAAAACCTTGATGATAGGCGTGTCGAGGACGGAATGGTCCTAAAAAATAGATCGTATAATCAGGATAGGATTAAAGTTTTCAAATCGTTAGTAAATAGGGAATTAGACAATTCTTGGAATTTAGAAAATTCCATACAGAATAATTTTAATGCATTTTTCCATATATTCAAAAATTGCTATGACGAATGTTTTCCTATTCAGGTAAAAAGAGTTAGAAAAAATAGGAAAAATATTAAACTGTCTCCCGAACTAATTAATGATCTTTCTAAATTAAAAGAAATACATTGGCTTAAAAAGCATTTTATTAATTCTGACTTAGACACGAAATATAAAATCTTTAAAAAGAAAGTGACACTTCAAATTGCTAATGAGAAAAGGGCCTATTATAGTAACCTAATAAATAATTCCTCTAATAAAGCTAAAACTTTATGGAATACTGTCAACGAGATAAAACATAATAAAAAAGGAAGGGAAAGTGAAATTGTATTAACTGAAAACGGTAGTTCAGTTAGTGATGCAAATTCTATTGCAGAAATGTTTGGAAGATATTTCTCTCAAGCAGCAAATAAAAAATTAATAGATCATTTTGGTTCCCATATTTCACAAATATGTACTACGACTGTTGATTCTGAATTCTCCTTTTTCTTTCATCCTGTTACGAAATTTGACGTTGAAGCTATAATAAGCAACCTACAAAATAAAAACTCGGTGGGTTTCGACGAAATTAATATTAAAGTAATAAAGGAGTGCAAATTTGAAATTTCTGAAGTATTGGCAGATCTTATTAATAAGTCGGTAGAACTTGGGCAGTTTCCTGATATACTAAAACAAACAGTGCTGATACCAATTTATAAAAAAGGTGATGCATCTCGAATGGAAAATTATCGGCCAATAGCCCTACTTAGTAATTTATCCAAAATTATTGAAAAATCAATCTACAAACAGATTATGGCATATTTGACTAAATACAATTTAATAAATAATTGTCAACATGGATTTAGGCCTAATTATTCCACAGAAACGGCAACTGTAGACTTAGTTCAGAAAATTCACACCGAGATGGATAAGGGCCAATATGTAATCTTAATTCTTTTTGACCTAAACAGTGCTTTTGACATGCTTGATAGAGATTTTCTCTCTGAAAAAATTAGAAAATTGGGATTTAGGGGTAGAACAAATCAATGGTTAATCTCTTATTTATCAGATAGGACACTAAAGGTCAAAATAAAAGATACTTGTTCTAGAAATCACGATATACACGTTGGAACTCCCCAAGGAAGCATCCTAGGTCCCCTCCTTTTTCTAATGTATATCAATGATTTGCCAAATAATATAACGGAGGGTGACCTAGGCATGTCTGCGGACGATACTAGAATTTTAATTTCTGATTCTACAGTCAGAGGTGTTTATGAAAAGGTTAATACGGTTTTATTTGACTTTCAAAGTTACTGTCTTAAAAATAGATTGATTCTAAATTGCGAAAAAACTGTTTTCATTGAATTTCACAATGTCCATAGACCTAAAAGTAACTTTAGTTTTGCATTTAATAATCAAATGGTTACTACCGCAGATAGAGCCGTGTTTTTAGGTGTAACATTAGACTATTGTTTTAGGTGGACCAACCACATTGATAAAGTGTGTGCAAAACTTAATAAAAGTATATACCTAATCTCTGCCTTAAAGGATAGACTTAATTTTGACACGCTTCTAAACATATATTATGCAGAAGTTTACTCAATATTATCGTACAATGTTTTAGTATGGGGTCAAAGTTGCGATATAAAACGAGTCTTTGTTCTACAAAAACGCATAATGCGTTTGATATTTAATTTAGAATTTCGCGCGTCTTGTAGAAATATATTTAAACAGTTTCGAATATTAACCATAACAAGTATATATCTGCTAAGATTACTTACATATATCAACAAAAATAGGAATAAATTTCAGTGTAACGAACATTTTCATTCATATGATACTAGAGGTAAAACACTATTTTGTACAGAAAAACACCATCGCGAGCAATATAAGAAGTCTCCCATATACTTGGGCACAAAATTATTTAACATATTACCTAATGATATAAAAAGCTGCAATTCTAATAAAAAATTTCAAGAAAAGCTTAAAGACCTTTTACGAAAGAACGTGTTTTACACGGTTAATGAATTCGTAGATCACCTAGAAGATCAATAATATGTTCTATTGTTATGTTATGTTATGTATATTTTATGTTCTATTCTTAAATGTATTTGACATATCCAATCTACAAATTTTGTAGCAAAAGGAGACTATTAAATTATTATTATTATTATTATTATTATTATTATAAACCGTTCAAATTTAGAACTTTGCTGTGAAATACGAAAAACTTGACTCAAATCTTATATGATAAATATCGTAGTTGATTGTAGATTTACTTACTTACTTCTCTAAATCTTCCGACATTATTTTAATTAATTTTATTCAAACTGAAGGCCATGCAATCTTAATAATTTATTTGTTTTAAAATTAGTGGTTTGTGAACGCAGTTCGAAGCACACCAAAACTGGAGGATTAAGTATAATAAAGGTAGAAGTAGCAATAGCCCTGATTGGTTCACTTAACGTCACCTAAGCTACTATCGGCTTGGTTTTATCTTTACCTCAATGTTTTGTTAAATTCTTTAAGAACACAATTTATAGTTCGATAAAAATGTCATGATCCTCACGTATGGCCGGATATTGCGCAAGTGTTATTTTTGCTGGTGCATTTGATAAACGATTTAGTTACGTAGAAGCTTCATAGTAAATATACGATGATTGCAGATTGTTTCTAAATCTATACGGCGTTGTAAACGTTGTAAACGTACAGATAAATTTATCAGAGTTTTATACAATAAATATAAATTAATGTAAATTTCACATCTGTCGGGTAAAAATAATTTGCTTAAATCCGCTTGTTGGTTATCTAAACTTGAAAATTGAATTCATGCACATTACAACAGGTGCGTGGCTTGTTAATAACAGAAATTTATCACGATTTGTGATTTTAAGACGTTGACTAAGGATTCTACATCCTCGGAGAATTAAGCTAGCCATTCTTTCACTGTATTTTAGAAAACTTCAACAATCTAAATTTCTCCTCGAGTTATTGACTAAAACGTCTTCCTAGCTGGAATTTTCAAATAAAAAAAACAGTAAAAATGCGAGTTTTACATAGGTATTTTTATAACAAAAGTTTTTAAATTACTTCGATTTTTTTAAATAATAATTTTTTAAGTTGCTGCTATAAACTGTAAGTTTTATAATCAGTTTAAACTTCAGTGGAAAGCAACCATGTTTTCTCGATTTATTGTTAATAAAAAAAATAGCAGTTTTAGTTAGAAAGTCGTAAACTTAAATTTAAATTCCTTGAGTTTACAATTTTCTTAATTTGCAGGAATATTATTAATTAAATGATTTTCTTTGCCTGTTGAATACCATTTTATTTCGTTCTTTGGCGTTTTAATTGTTGATTTCGTTTAAATGTTTCAAAAAGCTTTCGTGTTTTCAACTTAAAACTAAAGTTTTAATTTGAATGCAAATTTATCCTATTTTACTGGAGTATTAATTTCTTTTCCATATTTTAATATTTATTTACATATGTGAGATTTACTCTGTCGAATAGTGGAAATTTTCGATTACGAAAGGTTTAATCTTTAAATTTCTGTTTGTTTTCTTAATTAAATTTTACATTTTTGTTATTCTGTGATTATTTTATAAGAGTTCTAGGTTAGGTACTAAATTATTACCTATTTATAAAACTGTATTTTCTTTCCCAGTATTTTTTAAATTATAACATAAATTAAGAGTGATATTTATTAGTCCTTCACAATTTGTAATTCTGGCTGCAAATATTTTGAAATTTTCGAAGTGAAAACTTCAAACAATTCAGCAATCGTTTGAATGTTCTTGTTGGAAATAGAAAGTAATGGTATTCTTAAAACGTTACACAATCATCCTGGCTTCAAGCATTTGAAAAATTGTAAATGAAAATTACTAAAAGTTCTGAAAACGTTGGAGTTTTTTTTCTTCTGGATAAATAGCTAATAGGGTAATAGGCAGTGTTTAATCGGTAAAACCTTACCTAATTTCGGAAAATTTATTATTAATGTTGTGTTTTTGTTTCTGTAAATTTAGGAGTCGTTTTAAGTTCTCAGAATTTATAATCCTAGCTATAAAAGAACTTCTGCAAATTGTACTAAGCTTTCAGTTTGCATGTTATAAATTTGTTTCTTCTTCAGAACTTCCAATTTGGATTAAAAAGATTGAGAAATTGCCACAGGTAAAAGTATTCTAACTTTTAAAACGTTGTTTTTTAGAAGAAACCTTAAGGTGTTTTAGGCAATAGTATGATAAAGTTTCACTTTGGATTTTAAAATGTTCAAAAGGAATATTTGTAAATGAACTTTAATTTAATTGTTCGTTAATATTTCAGAGTTATAACGATACATGAAACATCGCTAATTTACTCTTGTTTAAACTTCCTGGCTTTAATAACGTTATGCTTTGTTTATATAAAAAATGTATATCTCTTTTAAGAGTTAGTTAGTGAAATTTCTGAAAATGACTGCTAAAATTTGTTGATCCTTTTAACAATGAATCTGAATCTATAGTTTTGAAAACAGATTTTGAAAAATATTATGAAACAATTCAAGCATTAAAATCAGCTTCAACTAAACCTGTTAATAAAAGTTCAATTTTTAAGGTTTTTCTGGGTTTCTCCTATCTTGCAGGATTTTGTTTTCATTCAGGAGCCTTTTAAATAAACTTATATAGGCAGAAAGAATATTTTGGAGTTAAGATAATTAAATTGAAATTATGAAGTAATGAAAAACTAAAGCTTTCTAACTATGTATTTGAAATTGCTATGATTATTTTTTAAACAGTCCTGTCAGCCAATCATAATGAGAAAAAATTTCAAATCGACCAATAGCATCAAAATTACACTGACAATTTGCTAGTAGCTGATTACAGCGACAATTTTTTCACATTGTTTAATTGGATCTTTGTTTAAATAAATGCATAAAAAAGTTAGCTTTGACTTGGTTGTTAAGGTAGCGCAGCCATTTGTCTCAATACAAACATTAAAAACTCAGCACTGTCATCATTGTGTAGTAGTTTAAAAAATAATCACGCCGAATTACATTCGTGGTAATAATTTTTTTTGATAATTTTAACTAGATTAGTACTCATCTTTATTGCTATTAGGAAATTCCACTCGTGGATTTCGTCCACTCGTGAAATTTCCATAGCAATAAAGATTCGTGAATCTAGTTAAAATTATCAAAAAATTATCACCACTTATGTAATTACTGTTGACAATTCCACTCATAATCTGTCATCCAATGAAATCACAGTATTTTGGTGAATTGAACCAATCACAATCGAATTATACTGGAAATTTCACGACTAGCAGCGTTGCTTAGAGACAACGTCTGTCAAAATTTTTTGAGTGACAAGTATGTCAGTAATTTCATTATAATTCGAGGAATTGTCATTCCGAATACCATTCTCGACTAGAATTTTACAGGCAATTTTTGCCGTCACGATCACTCTTGCTTGTTGCTTTAGAAAATCGTCGCAACAAGCAGTCGTGTTCATGACGGCAAAAAAATTGCCGGTAAAATTCTAGTCACTTGTGGAATTACTTCTGAAAATCCATAGCTAAGGAAACTTCTGGTATCCAAACAGAAATAAAAATTTTAAAGTGAAATTATTAAACCTGCATTGGCATTTTAAGTTTTTTCTCTTCCGAATTAAACTAAGCATGTTAGAGATTACTTAAAAACTCATTTAGAAACTTCGATTTGAATTCTGAAATTTGTAGTTGCAAAATACTAATAATTTGAAAGTTAAATTTGAATTCTATTTTATTCTTTTAATTCTATGAACTATATTCTGAATCAGACCAGCGTTTCTTTAAAAACTTTATTTAGAATTTCCAAGAGAAACTTTAAAGGAATTTCATTTTCTTAGAAAAAGTATTTATGTCGCAGCTTTACAAAATAAAGGCACAATCACCTCCTTGAAATAAATAATAATCGTTTGGCGAACAATAATTTGTAGATGTTGCGGCTTATGTATTTTTAGCACAACCTTTAAAATACCTTAGTAACTAGAAATCAATACCTGTATATAACAAATGACGCAACTGACGTAGAAAAGGAGTTTAGCGATTCCAATCCTGATACTAAGTGATATTAGATGGGGGCAAGCACAGCGGGGTTTGCAATCTCTGATATCCATCGTAATTAAGGGATGCGAATACCGACATGTTTCGAACCTTATACACAATTCAGTAATACACAAAAAGGTTTTTTTGCCGCCTTTGTTTTTCTCTTTTTATTCACGTCCTGTGAGATGCATGTCGATTGTTTATCAAATATGCAAAGGATTCGCGTTGTTCGATTGCCAATTAAACTGATGCACCCCGTTTTCATCTTTTTTGCGGTATTGCTAATGCTCGATGTTTACATTCACTAAACAAAAATATGAGTTGATGGATAAACTATGACAATTTAAAGTCTAATGGATGTATGAATAATTGGAAAATGAAAAGTTCACTTGAAAAGATATAGAAGCGAGTAGGTAATTCGAACAATAGCGAAGGCAAATTTATGTCTGTGAAGTAGATTCTTCGCTCGTAAATTTATTCCTGAAACATAATTTAAATTTCAACATATTTCATTTCTTGCTGAATTATTTCGATCTGGTAATTTAATATAATAACAAAGAAAATGCTAAAAATACATACTTCCCTCTTCGTAAAAAACACACAGTGGAATTTTAATTTTTGCAGTATTTTTCAATGTAAATCATTCCAAATAGGGTTGGATAAGGGAGGACATGCTTTCGTTTTATTAAGTTGCAGATCCGACTTTTTCTTTAATTGTGATGGTTAACTAAAATGGGTAGTTGTTATGTATAATGTCCCATAATTAACAGAAATCATAATTTTAAAGTATAGGAAATAACAATCACGTTTAACAAACCTAATTTACAAAATATTCAGCCCCATTTACAATACTTAAACTATCATTTTTCGGTATCCAAGCCTTTTTTAAAAACATCTGAAATAGTGGTTAAATGAAAGTTTAAGGAAGTTCAACTCTAAAAAGTTTGTTTATTAATTTCTGCTTTGCAAGAACGCAAGTAATTAAGATATAGTATAAGATCTACGACAGGACAAATTTTCAAAGCGATCTTAATTTGCACGTAGCTTTGTGGAAATGTAAATTACGTAAATCCAATTATTTAATTAATTTCCAGTAAAACAAATACTCAAGGCTATGTTCTTGACTTTTTTTGTGATAGGATTTTGTTGCTGTTTTTCTTTGGATTATAACAATAAAAAAAAGAATTTTGATTGCAAAAATAATAGAAGAAAGAAAGTTAATTAAATTAAATTAAAAATAATTAACAAACATTAACAACAAATGAGCTAATTTTATCAAAATTAAATGTTCAGTTCCTTAGTGTTAAGATTTACACATCGCATTTTTTTTTTGATTAAATTTCTTCATTTTAATTTTTAATTATGTTAAGAAAAATTATTTAACTTTAACTTTCCGCGTCCTCTGAAATATTTAATCAGATTTTGTTTATAAAAAGGCGAATTAACTCAGCATTTCTTTCGATAAATTCTAGGAAACTGCAACATTAATCTAAATTACTCTTTTAGAAAACGTCTTCCCAACCGAATTTTTTATAAAGATACCAATTTTTCGCGCATTTCTGTATCAAAAGATTTTTTTATTATTTCGTAGGGATGGACTACAATTATTTCAAAAATCAACCATGCATTTTATACAAACTTTAGGTTTCATTTTGTTATTTTTAAATATAATTTTTTAATTAAAATTCAAATTTCTATAAGAATATTTTTAAAAAATAAGTAAATAAATTACAATCAACCAACCCTTAAATTATTCAAGTTTTCAGTAATATAAAAAATGGCCGACATTAATGAATCTTTTTTATACTTAATTAATAAGTCATTTGAAACGTATGGACTTCTTCAGAACTACATTCTTAATTTACTTGGGATATTACGGATCTGCGAGTTTAAATTAAATGAAAAACTAATAGGATTTTTATTGTAAAAATGAGTACAATTGACAAAGAATAATTAATTAATTGAATAAAACGCCTCATTTGAAATATTTTTTAAAATTACTGAGTGCCCGTCTGTTTGCAAAATTAACAGAAAAAGTTGTTGTAGTTTAGATTTTTCAGTTCAAATTCTGTTTTCAAAAAGCTTTAAGTTCAGTTTTCGTCAGCTTTTAAACGATTGGCACTTACTTTTGTAGCTAAGGCCCTGGCCTGGAGAAGTTTACGATTGCATAAATTGTGTTAAAAAAAAGTGTTATTCCTCAGAATTTACAATCATGGCTGCACAAGTTTGAAACATTCCGGAATGTTTGAGTTTTCTTGTCATCAAATAGTTTCATTCCTTGGAATCTACAATCCTGGGCGACATTCCGAAGGAAATATTCTAAAAATTCTGAAAATGTTTGAGTACACAATTTTATACTTCGAATTCTGTCAAATTCTGCCCTCAAAAACTTGAAAAATTCAATATTTTTTCTTAATACTTTCTTGTTAGAAAATAATCTTTTCTGCGAAATTTGCAATCTTGGCTTTAGAAAATTGAACAACTCGCTCTGAAAATTCCGAAAATGTTTGAGTTTTCTTATCAGGATATAGTTATATTCCTTGAAAGTTCTAGTTTTTGTTGCAAAAAAGAAAGCATTTGAAAATTCTGAATATGTTCGAGTTTTCGTTTCAGAAAATAGTTCTACCTTTTAGTAAATTGATGTTGCTTCAAAATTTGCAGTCCTGTCCGAAAAACTTATAAAATCGCCAACTTTTTAATTAATTTCCCAAATTTTCAATTTTTGTTAATAGTTACTCATAAACGTGTGGATTTACATTTACATATTTTTCATAAATTTGCAATTATGTAAAAAGTAGTTATGATCAGATTTCAGAATCCACAATTTCAACTTTGTATAACATCCAAGACAGAGAATTGCCAAATAACATTGTTCAGAATCAGAAGATTCTATCAAATATTGACGAAACATATTCAAGGGGTAAATATTTACCTCAATATCTATTCAGCAAATTTTACTATGGAATTGGATTGAATTTGATTTAGCTTTAAAAGAATTTTAAATGTTAAAACAAACTTTGTTTTTGATCAGACTTAAAACTATTTTTCCAAAGATAAATAATGATAATAGTTTCAAGTAAAGGTACTATTTAATGAAGTTAAAAAATTAAAAACTGCTGTTAAAGCAGTGTGACTTTTCTAATTCTAATTTAAATTCAGCACAAGTTTAACAATTTTATAAGCGAT
The DNA here is from genome assembly GCA_963082815.1 of Melanotus villosus. Taxonomy (NCBI): domain Eukaryota; kingdom Metazoa; phylum Arthropoda; class Insecta; order Coleoptera; family Elateridae; genus Melanotus; species Melanotus villosus. The sequence goes on along the minus strand of OY720418.1, from coordinate 56,037,804 downwards.
TTTGGTGGTGAGAGGTTTTGTACTACACGGACCAATGCTTGTGAAGCTTGAAAAACTTATTGAACGATATTTTACGACTCTTTAATGACAATGGGTTTTTAATAGTTATTTGTATGCTAAGGCCGCGAAATTCCATTTTAGCGTACCGAGAGAAAAATTGTCGCCGAGGCCGCTTGCGGCCGAGGCAAGACAATCTCGATTTTTTGTGCAGCCGTAAAAAATACATAATAAAACTGACATTTTCATATGTTAACTCTCATGTGTCAAATAAGTGACGTTTAGTTTAACGGCCGTTACCCTTAGTAACGGCCGCGAAATTGTATTTCGCGGCCGTTACTAAGGGTCACGGCCGTTAAAATATCGGATTTCGCGTCCTGTATTGCGTACGCGAAATGACCACTTCGCGTCCGGCTGCACAAAAAGGTAGTTTTCAAGGGTAAAGGCTTTTTTAGAAACCCATTAATATAGCAAAAAATAATAAAATACTTCAGTGTGTTAACTAAAAGCTTAAGTTTAAATTTAAAACTAAAAAATAAATAAATTTACAGTCCTCCATCTTTTTCAAAAAACCAAGCTTTCGAAATGACCCCAACATTTTTTTAAGGTTAATTACAAAAAAAATTATACCAAAACGTATTAATTAACCTTTATTTCGCCAACAAAAAATCCCCGCAGTAAATTAGGTGATAAACGTCTTGTTAACTAAACTCCCTAAACAAATGTACTTCCAAGATTATTACCATAATTAAATTTTACGTCTTTGTTTCAGGTAAGGCGAACCTTGAAATTTAATTTGACATGCTACCTATATTTAGAACGAGTGAGTGGTAAGTTTCTTTGAAGTATTCTATGCAACGTTGAAGCTTTTTCAGCCTCTTTTCTTACCTTCTTTTTGAAATCAATGTGCTCTTCAGATTTTTTATAATAATTCCAATTCGTGACTAAACGTGTTTTCTAAAATTGAATTTGAATATTAATTTGATATTCGTAGTTTAATAATTCTCATAATGAGTTTCATAGACGTGATTATTAACCGTGTATTTTCGTGATGTGTAAATTTGTGTAGTGCTTTCACTTATGCGGTAATGGAAAGGGTTGTTATCAGATACGAATCGGCCGTATTTTGGTAACGAAGGACATAAATTAATAGCAGAAATGGGCTTTTGTTACTGCTATGTGTGTGTGTGTGTATTCATAATATTGTGAGTAACTCTGCGGCATTATTGATTTACGAAATTAGGTTGCGTTAAATATTTGTTTTGTGCGCATATAATCAATTTTAAGTTTGAGTTGTTAAATGCTGTTTGTTAAGTCGTCTTTTTAGTTTTATGTTTGTTGAGAATTGCCGAACGCAAATTTAATTGGAATGGTTTGTTTGATCACTGATTTTAAACTGTCTGGTGTAAGTTCAAAGTTTGTAGAACTGGTGGTTTTAACTGAAAATTTTTTTAGAAATTCGGTATACCGAAAACTGGAAAGTTTAATAGCTCGGTGTAATTTTTATTTGAGAGTTATCGGCATGAATGAAAATTTTCGCTACCATGTTTTTAAAAATAATTTAACAAAAAATTCAAATCAGAAACAATCATAAGATTGTTCGAAATAGATATAAACTGAAAAACAAGTACAAGAATATAAGAGATAGAAACTAAATGAGCAGGCTTGGAGTTGGTAAAGATTTTGACGGAGGTCTTTGCGAACGTCGTAGTGTGGTTTATGTTTGTAAATGATTCAAACTGTACAACCCACGTCTTCGAATACATTGACTTGAATTATAAAACACTACTGCAGCTGATTCCTTTTCCTACTTACGTAATTGCCAAGGCGTTACATTATCCCCAAAGCTTTTAATTGACTCATTTATGTGGAGCTTTTAAAATGCCAAGCTTTATCTTTCTCGACTACTAACGAACATTTTTGTTTTTGATAAATTTTAAGTTGAAATCCCATAGTAAGATCTTAATTTAATATTGCTGGCTGTCTAGCTTTTAAGCATTTTTTTAATACATAGTTAGTTTTTGTTTAAGTAATAATACGTTCTACCTATTCACTAGAAGAAATTATATCCCAGTTTCGGTCAAAAAGAAAAAATAACAAAAGTAGAAGAATTTTTGAGTTTGTGGATTTGGGTTTCAGTTAGTAGGAGTCAAAAATTAGTAACTGATAAATTTCGTATATAAATCAAGGCGATTCGCACACTCAAATTCAGCAAAGCTCCTCCTTTTTAGTGCTAACTAGGGAGCAATTTTCAATTAATGGCCTTCTCTGTAACATCACCCTCCCTTGTGTAATCTTTCACTGATTGTCTATTTTTGAGTTGTAGGCTATGTAATCATAAATGTATGATTTGGGGCCCTTCATGTTGTAAATACGTCATGGAGCCTCTTTATTACCCCAAACAGGCCTTTTACTGTAATTTTATGTTATTTCTAAATGTAAACTGGAAAATTATAGTTTATTGAGTTGTATTTAGATGGAAAATATCTTAATGGAAACAGCCGAAGAGCAAATATTTTTAGTTCAATTTCGCAATTTTGTGTAATCGTTTTCTAAGGGATCTTCGGTATAAGCTTTAAGCATTTGGCGTTTTGCGACTTTTTTTGCTTCCTTAATTATTTCCATTGCCGATTTGGTAAGTTGTATTTAAAACGTGGGAGTACTGGCGCCCTGATGTGTACCACTACTACTGGCGCTGGGTCTAGAGGACCCAAGTTTTTATTGCTATAGAATTTAATATGTTTCAATTTTTTGTTGAGATATTTATTTTATATTTACTTTAACGTATTTATTTCCCAAGGTAGGCGATGGGTTCTTAATTTATTATTGTTATTTTTGTTAGCATTATCAATTTCAAAACCATTGCTTTTAATAGGGTAGTTAATAATATTTTACGAATTACTTGAAATTTTATTGAAATTCTTAAACAAGCCACTCAAAAACTATTTAAACCTAAAGGTAATATACACTTTACTAATTAGACTTATTTTTTAACTTATGAAGACAACCCTGACACAAAAAGTGAAGATGATTTAGATATAAAAAAATTTCGTAGTCTATGCAGTAGTACCGCGTTTTATTATCATTTCGGCACTCAAAACATCTTTTTCGTGTACCAGGTGGTATAGATTGTCTTATAATTGAAGTTTCGGGGGTTCCAGCGGCTTCTTGGCGCCTTTTCCTTATTTGGTGGGAAATGTTGGTAGCTAAAGATCTCCGTTGTTGATGTATTTATTTCTGGGTTGTTGGAACTGTGTATAACTTGACTATTTATACCAGCTATGTTCAGTAAAACATAAAATATTACCATTGGCCACCTTCTAGTTTTTCCTGCGATATCATTGTTCGCCGATGGAAGGTCCACCGTGTCAACTCCACCTTTTGTTGAGTTATAAAAAGTTATAACTTCAGTCTCCGGAAGATACGTCAATATTGTCGTCGTGATGTGCAAACTTGAAGCCATAATTACGTTTCTCCCTTTTTTTGGGACGTAAGATAGTAGGGTAACATTTTCTTAATATTCAAACATGCTGGGGTTTATTGGTCTGCCTTTTGTGTTAATGAATTCTACAGGAAGTTCCCTTTTATTCTTGCGAACGGTGCCAACAAATGTCGACCAATGTATTTTCAGGGCCTCTTCTGGATGGAGTCCAAAATAAACTTCAAGGTTTTGGGTATAGAACATTTTGCGTCAACCAACGCAAAATTTTAATACCGTATTTAGCGGGCTTACTTGGTATATACTTATTGCTTAAATGAGCAACGCCCTCGAAATGCCTCTAATTTGTCCATCTATTGTTGTGTACTCACTCACTGTATAATTTTGTTTACAGTTGTTCACAAACGTTTCGAAAACAGTTCGTATTGGGGCTAATTTGTCGAGAGATCATCTCTCTTCCCACGTTGTCAGCTCATCAAATCTTAAAACCCTCAAAAGAAAAAGAAACCGTTCCTTGGACATGGTAAGCCAAAATAACTCCGCATCCACTCCTGTTCCAAAGATCTTCAATGTTAAGTCTACTACATTTCAGACTGCCAGCCATGTAAAGTAAACCCAGAAAAGCCTCCAATTCTATCATATCAGTTAATCGAGCTGATCTCTCTCTAGCATAATTTTTAGCTATTGACCGAATAAACTTATTGGTTTCGTCCAGAATAAGCTGTAATATTTCTTGAGAGAAAAACATCTTCCAACATTCAACTGGTGTTTTGGCATTCTTAGCTCTAGGCCTAACACCGAGAAGATGAAGTACTTTGTTTTCTGAACGAGTTCGTACATTTTTCGGTGGCATATGCTTTTTTCAAAGAGTTTTGTTGTCTCGGCTAACAAATGACGGTACTTTATAATTTTTAGTATTACACGGTCTACCATCCGCATCTTCCCCATCTGAGTCTCCTCCTTCTTGCTCCGTATCCGTGCTTTCTCTTCTAATTTCAACTAAATCCTTTTCATTATCATCTGATTCATCTAATGGCTCTTCATCAGTGAGCACATCTTGCAACAATTGAAGAAGTCTAGCTTGCTCCTTTTCATAATCCATGTTGTCTAAATTAGTTAAAAAAATCGCTAATTTTATTTTGTAATTACAATTATTATTAATAAGTGCAATTGCATAACCATAATTATTGCATTTATATTATGCATAAATTAATTACAATCGACTAATGAGTTTAATATCGAATACCTACCTCAATCAATATTAGTAACACAAACACTAGCGCCGGGTCAGTCAGACCCACTTCATAAATTATTCTACGAAAAATTAGCACTTAAATGCACTGCAACGAGTGCATCGTGCACCAGCTCTAAATAGAAAGGTACTGAAAGTTACAGCTGTGTAGGGCTCATTTTTACAAATATTCAGGTATTTACACCTGACCGCGGGTCGAATAGACCCGACGCCAGTACTCCCAGGTTAAGATGTTAAGTTTTGTTATATTTGAAGGGGATAAATTGATTTTAATATTTATTTATTGGTTGTCCCTACAGTAGGGAAGTAAATGTGAGTTTATCTTCGTAGGGAAGTAACAACTTCTTTGAAGCAGAAGCAAGATTTCGATTCCTTATTTTTTCTGATAACTAATGACAATTATAATGAGATTATTTTGTCAAAAAATATTTACATCTTTTGCAGCAGCTTATATCGGCAGTGGGAAATACATGACATCCCAAAATGCACTAGCCGTCACCAACATCCAGAAATAAGTAAAAAGTTCTGGATAAACTTGGTCGAAGTAGTAAATCTTATTACTTTCTTTGCTATGTAAATATCTATTTTTTCGCTACTAGCAAAGTAAGCAGGTCTTACATCCATGGCAACAGTAACTGTAAGTGGCTAATAATATTCGAGCTTTAGTTACCCTTGACGACGGAACTTTATAGTGTCACCTACGTTCCTAGGAAAATTATGAACAATGATAACAGAAATGTAAGCTTACCGTTCTCATTGTTACCACTGTTATTATATTGTTTTTTTTACGTTTCCAAGTACAAAAAAAATAATTTAGACTTTGCGAATAATATTTTCTTGTTTTTTTAAACGACTTGCTACTGGTAGCGAAAAAAATATAATAAGCAACACGGAATGTATGGACTATTAACGTTTTCGAAAGGCGCCGAGCCTTGGGGCTTCGCTTCGGCTCGTATTCGCCTACCTCAAATCTTAATACGTCCTTACATTCCGTGTAGCTTAAATAACTACCATGAGATCGAAAAAAAAATGATTCTAAGCAGGCCTTGACTAGTACAACACAATTGGCTACACTGGTTCTAGAATGCCTATGAATTATAATGTGACAGTGACATTTCAAATGTAAGTCAGTTTTGCAATCTTGTTTCCAGAATTATTTAAGTTTATCGTTGTAATACTAGTGAAGGATCACATTTTGAACACCTACTCTAACATGTATTCATCTTAGTTTTCAGTTTGTTCCCTAAATAAATACTGTTTTGTGTTTTAATTTATTTGGCATTTATTAACCTCTAACCTACTGCCACATTGTTAAATCAGTCTTGCCAATCGTGTTGTACTAGTCAAGGCCTGCTCAGAATCATCTTTTTTTCGATCTCATGGTATAATCTCAACTATTAAATATCTAGTATTGATCTTAGCTTACACTTTATTTCAGTAAACTTTTTTATTTTATGTTTGTTGTAACGGGTAGTTCAATGAAATCTGATTAATTTAAACACACTACCATTGTCTTACCATCTGTTAAAATGAAATGAAATTTATATACAATCATTATTCGAGTGCGCCATTTGTTAATTTATTAGTAATTTTTAAAACTACTCTCGGATACACTACGGGGTTCTAGTGTGAACACTAGGAAAAGCTCGTCACATTTCTTTATTTATAGGCTTGACCTTTGGAGCAACCTTCTTCGTAAATTTGTAGATAGTGCAAGGGTTAGTTTGATAGACTTTAGATCTTAAATGTGATCATAAAAAATCATCTGTCATTCTTACAATTTCGATATTTTCTTTCGTTTTAGTCCACCGTCTTTTACCATCCCATTTGATCCGTAAGCTTTCTTTAGAACGAAATTTCTCATCTAATGCGGATGGTATTAATCAATGGGAATTGCATAAATGTCTTATATGTCGCCCAACGTTAAAGTATTGATTGGCTCCGATTATAAGTTCCACTACAAAAACTTCATGTTCAATGAGTCAATTGTCCATTATTAGTTAAATGGAAAATGTCACATCAACACGTTTTTCGTGCCGGCCTCGATGGTTTCAAGGTTATCGCAGCTTCGTAAACTAAGGTTCGAGATTTTCAGTCTAAAATAGTGCAACTTAGAGAGTCGTCCACTCCTGGTAACAGCTGATCCTGGTGGTAAATTTGAAAATCTGAAACGTCGTCCTCTTTCGCGCTAACACGATCTTTCGTATGATTAAAATCCCTTCCAGTGGATAGTGATCGGCTACCGATCATAGCATCCTGGCATCCGCAAACCTAGATCTCCCTCAGTAAATAAACAAATACAATTTAATTTTTAGTATCTTAATCACTGAATTTCAAATTAATTAACCTTGAATTTTGAAATAAAAGTTACCAGAAAATATTAAAACTAACCTAAAATACAACAATTTCCAGTTATAAAAATAGAACTTTTTATAAGCAAAATCCTCAACGTCTCAAAGATGAGGTCTAGAATAAAAACCGTAGATAACTCCCGTTTATAAAACCAAAATTCAGTAATTTCTAAAGTTTATTTGTTTTCTTGGCGGATAAGTTGTTTGCATACCTTATCAGAAAAACACTGACGACTGACCTCTTTGGCCACCGGCCATGAAACCAAATTAAGTCCGATCATAATCTCAAATAAACAAGACCAAACTTTAATTCGCTTCACTCGTAAAATTGGCACGAAATGGTAAACCGTAAACCGTAGCAAATTTTCCGATGTTATCGTCGTAAGTTTTTCGAGCCGATAAAAATGTATTCAATTCCTTTCTATTAGTTATTAAAGGAAAACTTGTTTATCTTCGGTGGTGGAATTGGGAGCACACCGATCGATCGGCAATTCCGTATGGGGTCGGTTTCGCATCGGCACATTTTGGATAGTGGATAAGGATAGCTCCGAGGAATTCTTTACTCGCGCTTACCATGGCAATAAATGTGATGCGGGATGTCTCAAAGGAGAAAATTGGGGTGAAAGCCCATTGTTACATGTTCATATATTTCGTATATATTTCCTTCCTTACGTAATAGGGTGAGTTTGACGTTGAAAGAAATAATACAAATGCCAAGAAGGGAAATGGACTCTCGACGTACACACAACGTTAAGAAATCAATAAATTCCATCTGGGTGTAAAAAAGCGTTGCACATAATGGACGAAAATGACAATAGGAGGTGAGCAAGGACTTTTTAAAAGCCTCCCTGAAATATTAATCCAGAAAAAAGGCGTATAATATTCAAATACGAAAAGTGGTAGTACATTTTTTACTTGACTGAGTTTCACCTTAAAAATGGAAATGCTTTATTCAAAGTAGACATATACGGTCCTCGAATCTGTTACAGACGAAATGGAAACGAGTCTCCGCCGGCATCGTAACTTGTCTGTTCATTTTTCATTTAGTAAAGAACCCGAAAGTTGGTGCATTTTTCTTATTCATATGGAAAAATTCATTTTGTCCAACTTTAATAAAATTTCCAAAACAAATTTTGCGGAAACGAATAGGATTTATTAATTAAATTTTCGAATTTCGAAGAGTTTTTTTTGTGGGAATTTTCTGGGGGAAAGTCGATTTGTTTATTACTTGGAACGAATTGTTCCGCTTTTAGGTTTATATTGAGAATATCTATTTGTTCTGATAGGCATCACGTATCGTTCCATATATTTCTCTTTCAATTCGAATGTCGAGGAAAGTAAACAGAAAACATCAATTTTGCTGTAATTGTAAAAAATGCCTCTGTTGACCTAAGCTTCGTTGTTGATTTTTAGAATAATTAAAAGTCTTTCATTTTATTACAAAATTCTTTGTGTATTGTAAAAATAAATTTCACTGTTTATGACCCAAAAAAAAATAAATGTTTTAAAAATTTAATCCAAACTTATCCTAAAATGAATTTCTGTAAATTTTTTGTTATTCTACTCAATAAACAAGGTTTCAAATTGGTTCTTTTTAAAAGGGTGAGCTTTTAAAGCAGTTCAAGAATTGAAAGTATCTTTGTTATAGCTTTGCCGGAAACTTTTTTAACTAAAAGAAAATAAGAGAGCGGAAAATAAATGTCAACAGGACTTTCCATACTTGTTAACCAAAATGTATGAGTAACTAATCGTTTCCTCAACTCATGTAGCTTAAGCGTTCCTTATAAGCTTATTTACTTCTAAACATGCAACAGAATTAATCGTATTGGAATTTTTTCTAAATACATGTAATGTCTGCTGCTGCACTCAAAAAAATCATATCTTGGGAATGTTAGACTAACATAAATGAGGTAACTCATTAATATAATTTGATTGTTATTAATTATTTCTTAAAAATTATATTTTGGTATAAGTAGGAGTAGTTTTGCATTTTGAAGATGGAGTATTTACGTGTTATTCACCCCTATTTACACCATTTGTAACTGAGGAGAATGCAAAAAGTTTAAATGATTACATAATAAAATGAAAGTGTGCCGAATGCTCTTTACCAAAGCAAGCCAACTACTCGTAAAATAGGTTCAGTAAATTAAGTATACTAGCGTAAGATCTATCTATTTTACTCTAGTAGGAATTAAGACAGTTTGGAAACTTACCTAGAGGCCATGGCCTTCAACGGATTGTCAAGTGCCAAGGAGTAAGTAAATGCCATTTCTTTTGCATTTTCTTTTGTTTTTATTTATGGTTTTAATTATGTTATTCCTAAAACTATTGTTTAGTGTTACTTCACCCAATAATTTATTTATCACAACTAGCGGTTTTGACAACTTAACAACGTTATGTATTAGCATTTCTCTATGTTGTTTATTTTCAGTATCAACTAAGCTGATAACATCACTAAGATCATCTGTTTTGGTAAAACTGGTTAAAGACCTTTGGCTTCAACCTTACTTACATTACTTTTTTAGCAGCTCTTACTATTATTATTTAAAATATTGCGAATATTATTTACTTTTAAGTATATGAGAATTAAATTTTAACAGTTGTTAGTTTAAATGCATTTCTCAACGTCTCTCCTAAGACTTTTCAAAGAAACTATATATAAATAGTTCTCTGTAGTTGTTAATTTTCTAACTGTAAATAACTTGAGGCTAGCTATACCAAGAATGTTACAGAGAATTAGATTTTTTATCAAATTTAACGTTTATATTACTGTGGTAGTTTCATTACTGAAATAAAAATGTATTGTCTGTAACCTCTTGAGATAACCTAGGCCCTGTTTGTGTACGGGCGCTGTGCTCAATTTGGCTAGCTCAGTAATTAAAGACAAGAGGCTGAAAATCATTGTTTATTACGAAAGAATAAAAGCAATGTATGTACATAAATGAAAAATAAATAGATAAATGTGAAAATCAGGCGTCGCGGCGTCGTGGACGGCAATGGCGTAGGCGACGGCGGCGGCAGCGGCGACAACGGCAAGCTGGGAACAGGCAGCGATCGGGGACGTGGGCGACGGCGGCGGTTCCAGAGGAAAGCTGAGGCGGCTGGGAACGAGCTGCAACCGGCGATGTGGGCGACGGCGGCGGTTCCGGTAGGGTGTCGTGGTAGCTGGTGCAAGGATGTCGATCCAAGACGTTGATTTCGAGACGCCGATCCTGATCAAGCGTACGGCGACGTTGATCTGACCAAGCGTACAAAGACGTTGATTTGCAAGCATACAAAGACGCCTGTCCTGATCAAGCGTACGGAGACGTTGATCTGACCAAGCGTACAAAGACGTTGATGATGAGATGGATTTTGCCAGTGTTTTTATAGCCCGAAGTGGCTACATTTGCCAAAATCCCCGTGTTTTCATTTTTTTGGAAATAATTGTTCCAAATGTAATTTCTGATGTATTTAGTGGTTCTTATCGTTCTGCTGGTGTTACACGGAATATTTTAATGCGCGGGAACGGGTTTATCATGCGTCCCGCGGATTAAAGCTCGCGAGGTTTCCGATAGAGGCGTTTCATAACGGAAGCAATCGACTTGAAGGGGGGTTTAATGTGAAAACGTAACATCTTTTTGCTAGTTTTAGATAACGGTAATTGGTTATTGCAATTAGAAATCTTTTTAGAACTAATTGTCGTTATTCATTATTTGGGAACTAAATTAGTTTGGCTGGACGAAGGGATGAAATTTAATACGCCTCCATGTGTGGTTGCACGAGACGATACGGGGATTAACGTGAAATAGTTATGGTCAAGCGGCCCGTTTATGTAACGAACTTGGGAAGCATTTGGAAAGTAATAGCTAAGAATTGATACGTGAGAATTTTTATCTAAGGGTTGTTTTTATTTTCGGAAAGTTCGTTTATAAAGCAAAAACCGTTGAGTTTGTTTGTGGTAGTTAGGCCGCCAGTCGGGGCAGGATTATCGTTGAACATATTTTAATTCGATTTGCATGACGGTTCTAAAGGTTTTTTTTTCTTTTTCGGCAGATCGATGGCATATGTTATATCGAGATCGTGTTACTCTTATACCTTTCGGTGTCGAGGCTGGTGCATTAGGCTCTACGAGTGCAATGCACAATCTGGTCCGACTCTGCAGGTTACGTAATTGGTGCGCCGTTTGATACCAACATACTGCACCATGGGTACCTATTTATAGTGTTAGTGTGTGTTGTGTAGGACCTTGTTACTCTGCATGTGGCTTTACATTTACGAGTACTCGTATGTGATTACTCGTAAACGAGAACTAATTTTAATTTACATTATTACGAATTGCTATACGATTTAAATATGGCGCCATCTAAAAAAGAAAAACGTGTTGCAGTAGTCGATGTTCTCTTAATTATAGTAAAGCTTTTACAAGAATGAAAGTCAGTTAGAAAGAAGAAAAATAAGTATTTGAGTAAAATAATCTTTACAAAAGAGACTAGGGTTTGGAAGTGAGGAAAATCTGTTGACAGATTTACTAAAAGAAAGTGGAGATGGTTACAAAAATGTTCTAAAAGTTTTCATTTTTTTATTATTATATCCCGTGCCCACAGGGTTTCGCACCATGGAATCAGAGCAACGTTAATTTATCCCAAAGATCAGCTCTTGCTTTTACGAAAACAGATTAACAACAAACCCTATTATATTTATTTTCCTATGGCAATAAACGATTAAGTGGCATTCAACTTGACGTATGGTTTGAAACAAATCAACTCCTATTTGAATTTATACTAATATCGTCATGAATATTTACACTGTGGAAGAAAAAGTTCAAATAGTGAAATGGGTCTACACAGGAAACAGTTACAGGGAAACGTGTAGACGATTTTCAACGACATATCCCAACAGACCCCGTCCTGCACACACTACTGTTGGAAGAATCATAAGCAGATTTGAAAATAGTGGTAATGTTTGGTCAAGATTTGTAGCACCTGATATCATTAATGCTGCGGTTCATGATCGTGAAATTGTTATAATGGCAGCTGTTCGTGCTAATCCCAACATGTCAGTGCGGCAATTAAGTGCAGAAAATGGGTTAAGTAAAAGTTACGTACATAAAATATTAAAGAAACATAAATTTAAATCGTATAAATATCAGCCTCATCAAGAACTGCGGGAGGGAGATTCCAAAAACAGATCTGCATTTTATCAAATTATGATGGATAAATGCAACAATGAACCCGATTTTCTAGAAAGAGTGTGCTTTACTGACGAATGTACGTTTACTGGAAATAATCAACCACATTCTCAAAATTTTCGATATTGGAGTACTGACAATCCTCATTTAATTGTAAAAACACACACACAATATCCCCAGAACGTTAATGTTTGGTGTGGAATATTAAATAACGCTGTAATTGGACCTTATTTTATTAACGGAACGTTGACCGGAGAGGCTTATTTAGAACTTTTAACTGAAACTATTTGTCCTGCAATTGAACATACAATGCTTGGAGATGAGCGACCGATATAGTACCAACACGATGGCTGTCCCGCTCACAATTCAGCAGTAGTTGAAGAATTCCTAAACAATACCTTTCATGAAACCTGGATTGGACGTGGAGGTGCAATTGGTTGGCCCGCTTGGTCCCCTGATTTGGCTCCGAACGATTTTTTCTTATGGCCTTACTTAAAATCTAAAGTTTACTCTTCCCGAGTTCATCCTAATTTCTCTTAAAGATAAAATTACTAAAGTGTGTTTTAATATTAGTCCCCGATTGTTAGATAATGTTAGACGTAATTTTTATGATAAGTTAGGATACTGTATGGCAGTAAATGGAAACTTATTTGAACATTTAATTTTAATACTCCAGTTGTAATTTGCTTGGCTGCGAAATTGATTAAATTATTCATTTTTGTTGTTTTTGATTTTTGTGTATTATTTGTTACTTGCAAATTCAATTTTAATGGTCAATGCTTAGCAACCGTTTGACTATCAATTGCCACCGGAAGAGTAGATCTTTAAAATAAACTATCATCACTCCAGCGCCATGGTGCGTAGTCTTGTGGACGCACGGTATGTCTATCGCAAGTTATTATTATTTTTTAGCTGCATCTTCATTTTGACAATTCCATTGACGCTCCATGATATATTAAAATTTACTAAATTGATCTACACCTTTTCCACTTCAAATTGAGACTAATCATCCATCAGGAGATTCGAACCAAAGACTAGGGCAACGCTAGCCCTGGCTTTGCTGAAATAAAAATACTAAAATTAATATTTTTACCATAGATGGAAACACTTCCCAGCGTTCTGCGGTCGTGGTTTAGAGGGTTAGGAGGGTTAAAGCCATATTTTTAGACACCCCTATATTTGAGTTTATTGTAGCAGAAGACAACGGAAAAATGAAGACATTTGCCAACTGCAAGAGCGATATGACGGAAAATCGTTTAAGCAGTGGTAAAAGTTTTCACATATTTTGAAAATCTTAAATTTAGTTTTTTGAATCTTTGGCCTTTAAAAGTAATATTAAATTTAATAGAAACGAACTTATTATAACCTAAATGCTGATAATCATCGTTTGTCCATTTGTTCGAAAATAAATGTAAAATTCGCTAGAACCGTTTTGGAAATCTATTAAGATTTTTAAAAAAATGTTTTTAAGAACGACCCTTTTGACTTTTTGGTGTAATCAGTATCTTTTATCATTTTGGGGTAAAAATGTTTTGGAAACATGACAAAAGTTTTGAATTTGTATAAGCAGGTCTAGGCAGTCGTGGTTATAAACTATTCATTAGAAAATAAATGTCAATAATTCTCGCTAGAACTATTTTCGAAAAATAAATCAATCGTATTCAAAAATGTTATTTTGTTTATTTGACAACAGTTATTTCAAAAAAAATTGTGTAAATAATTTTGAATTACCGTAGCGATAAGTAAGCCGAAAATTATGCGAGTGCCGAAAATAATTGAATCGTCATAGCATACGCTAGGAAAAAAAACTGGAAAAGGAATCAAAGCTCTTTGAAAGATAATTTAAAACTATCGACTGAAAATGTTTTAAAGTCGTTAATGCAAGTTTAGAAGTTTTTTGAGACGGGTTTTTATTTCATATTTTTAAATATTTGTATCAAGTGATCCAATTTAAAGCATGATTTTTTAATCCACAAAACTGATTTATTTAAAAGGATGACACCAATCAGTCTATTAACGTATTATCCCAGAAAGAGATGCCAAAAAAATTGTTATGCGAGGTACTAATTTTTTACTTTGCCATCTGTGAAAAAGATTGGGGTTTTCATTAAAAAAACAACAAATGCCAATCAATTCACAACAGATTTTTACTGTAGCAAGTGTCTTTTTTAAAAATTTAAAGTTGCCCTGTTTTAGGGCATTAAAAAACAATTTTACCAATTTTATGCAGAACTACCACCACCTTGTATGTAACGTAGTTTATACATAATATTATGTGATTGTGTAATTGAGAAAACTAATTGTAAAAAGTTTTAATGTGAAAAAGGCCATCTTAAATAAAATAAATTTTTTGATGTTGAAGTTTAAAACATCTTTTCTCAAATAACTTACTCGTAGTAGGCATGAAAAACCATTACCGTAAAAGAATCTTTCCTTTATTACTTTTATATTGCTCTATTGTAGTAATCTTTTATTTTTTATGGCAGATCGTGTTATATGTGTTCGCGTGTGGGGTAATATCGGTTTCTATAAAAATATTTCCTTTAGAAAACTAAATTCCTGGCATGCTAAAATAAACCTTTACTCTAAAATTACGTTCAAATTGATAAATATCTTTATGGCGCGGTTATTTTTATAAGTTTTATAACTAATTTTCTTAAGTAACCCCAATTTAAGTTTTTATTACGTTTGTAAATTAGAAGTCAGCGTTTAGAGAGAAAGATCGTTTTTATATTTTCTGCATGTAGAGTAAAACCGCAGGTGTAGTTTGCTTCGGTGCTTATTTAATATTTAAAGCACCCTTGCATTTAGGTACGATAATTTAATTCCTGTCCTCTTGGAAATAAGTTATTTGCTGTGGAGATGGGGGTACGGTATGGGAGTAAATTTAAAGAAATTTCCCTGAAAATCCGCAAGGAGGCTTTGTTTTACACTAATAAATGAGGGGTTTTACATAAATTAAAATTCCCTTAAGTTAATTTCGCATCAATTATGTTTTAAGTATTGTAATTTATTTTCGTTTAATAAATATAGGCGAATACTGAAATAATTTCTCTTTATTTTGGGGAACACCTTGTTTTGAATTAATTAACATATTAATCTAATTTAAAAAAAACTACATTTTTGATTACATAAAATCTGCTGATAGAAGGTACAAGTAAAGCGGTTTTACGTAAATTTTTGCTATTGCTCCCTTATTTTGCATAAAAATTTTTTTTGCGTTTGCCTTGTAAGCTTTATTAGCACATTTCAGCCATGAACATTATTTTAAAAACCATTATGACGGTGCTTCTTGTTTTTATTGTGTTCCTGGAGGGGGGTTTTAAAAAATCGCTGACTTAACAGGTTTTTTTATATTTCCTTCGCCAGCAATGTTGGATTTACATAAGTTCTATCGGGGTTGTGTGGATTTGCGGCGCCAGGACCCGAAGGGTAGTTAAAGGACGGCCTAAAAATATTTATGAATAACGGAATAAAGCAGTTACAGTCTGAATTTTAGATTTAATACTGAAAATTAGCCTGTTTTAAAATTTCATCATATTGAAGTTGTCGAACTGTTGGATTTCGCTTGGGATTTTATAAATTCTAGTGGTGCTGATTCAATACTTATAGGCTCATATTTTGAAAATCATAAGAAAAATCAAATCTTTCTGAAGCTTCTTAGTTAACAAATCAGAGCTTTTAATTTTCATTTCAATTAAGTTTCTTTCCTTATCGATTAGTGTCTCGACTAACAATGCAGAACTAGCCTAAATAACAATTTCTAATCTTAACGTCAAATTCAAAATACTCCGTTTTAAATTCAAAATGTTAATTCTCAAATTTTGTATCAACAGGAATTGTAGCACAAATTGGGAGATATTTTTTTGTAAAAGCAATCAGTCAAAAATATAATATTTTTAGTCTTACAAGCAATTTTTTTAAGAAACAAATTCGTGACATTCGAAATTTCCTGTTCACTTCGAAAGAACTATTATTGAATTCGTGTGTTTTTACGTGATTCTACAAAAAACTTGGCCATCAATATCTTTGTTGTTGACGTCCTGCCATGTAAACGTGATAAATCTTTTGTAGGAATTCCTGCTTACTTTTCAGTTTCTACGTTTGGAGTTGTCTCGTTTTATTTCCAAAAAATCTTCTACTGTCAAATAAATTAATTTCAAATATGGAACATAGTTTTCACTTTTAACTTCTTTAGTCCCCTTTATTATTTTAATGAAATTAGTAGTATAAGTTTGCTGGTAAAATTTATTAAAATCTTAATTGAGTAGCAAAATAAGAAATAGGAATATTTTTAATTTTATTTCTAAACTTTTCTGTAAAACGAATCAGTGCTTGGCATTATCGAAATAGGCTGTGAAAAATCAAGGTCCAAAGTTTAAATGTTTTTTTATTTCTAAATTAGCAGAAACACTTGCATATAAATTTACTTCCTTTAAACACGAACAGCCAGAAAACTGCTTACACGAAAGGGCTATTCCAAATGTCATTACTAATAAACTAAATTAAAGTAACAGGCTTGAAAGGCATTTTTTAATAAATTAGCTATGTGGGACGGACTTTTATTGAAAACATAAAAGCTTTTTCCGTCCATGGAAGTTATTTTACGAACGCATATTGAGATATCAGGGGAAGGAAAAATTCTAGGAATTTTTGTGATCTCTATAATAAAATCATTTAAAATTTCTTATAAAATTGTGCTTCAAAGGATGCAAAGGATTTATCGATTGCGTGTTTTCAATAGATTAATGCTTAAGGGTTTGCATTGCTTATTTTAAATTTAACCACAGTTTAAACGCAAAACCACCCGAACGACGAAATGGAATTATTTAAACATTTGCAGTAATGTCTCTAAGATAATCACAGAAACTTCTTCATTCGCACATAGCTAAAAATAACTTAGAAATCGTCTTTCTAGGAGTCTGGGACGTTGATCCTTTTTCCATTATTTACAAAGCCAAAAATAAAACAAACCCAATGGCAACATTACAAGAAATTGTTTTAACTTCCGAATTTAAATTTTATCAGAATTCGTTCGCACGCGATCAAAGCTCGGAATGCCAACAAAAAAGAAACAATACTGAAACTTAAGACAAACTTAAACTACTTTGTATTCAAAAGTTCCATCCCGTCTGGATTCAAAACAGGACACGACTGGAATTCGTTTAATGCCATTCATGAACATTAAAATGCAGCTTCTACAAAACAACTTGTATTTGCATTTTCTCATTCTCATATAAAATGTTGCAATTAAGATTGATTAAAACTACTTAAATAAAATTAGATGAATCACACTCTTAGTAAATTTGAGTTCGGTTTTAATTAAGTAGTCGTTTACGTTTCTTGAACTTTAACGGTTCTATTGTTTATGGTGTTACCAAAGAAATGCCACAGAAAAATGTTTTAATTTTTTACGTTATTTATTTATTTATTTATTTTGTTATAAAACTAAAACATATTTAGTCTTCAATAAGACATAAACACTTTACAGCTAAAGTTTGGGGTTTTTAAGAAGGTTTTTTGAAATTACTAATTTTGCAAACTTCCAGCTTTTGGTTTTATGAAGCGTCCACTCTTTTCGTGGTGATAATTTTTTTCAGAATTGAAAACCGAAAGTTTCAGGTAACAAACTGTGAGCATTAAAATCATAGAATTAATTTTCCGGTTCTTCAACTTGATAAGGAAGAAAACAAAATGAAACAAAGCCAGCGTTTTATTTCAGTAGAACTTCCTGGAATTACTAAATGTCAAAAAAATACAAGGCCTGAAAGCCTAACTATTATAAACAGATCTGTTACCACTTTACGTTTATAATTATCATTTTCTGGAATTTTTGCTTTACTAAAAATTTTAATACTCTGCTTTATTTATTAAACGACCTCACTGAACAAAATTACAGCTAAATACAGTTTGTTGGTTAGCAATGCCACAAAAAATTGTAGCACGGTTTTTGCTATGGAAAAGTCTTTTATTATCTAATTTCTTTTTCTAACTATATTAATTCATATTTTTGCTGTATTACTACCATTATTGTAATTTGTATGCTGTATACAATTTTGTTCTTGGGAGCATTATAGGAGAATTCTGCTCAGCTCTTATTTAATAAATAATAATAATAATAATAATAATAATAATAATAATAATGATAATAAACTGTGCTGATCCCGAAATCGGGGGATTTGTTCAGACCCCAAAACTACAGGCCAATTACCTGCCTCAACACGCTGTATAAAATCTTCACCAGCGTATTATACGAACGTATCGTGAGCTCCATTGCTCCCGTATGGGAAAACATATATGAACAGCGAGGATCGAAGCGAGGCCATTCAGGTTGCAAAGACAACTTATTAGTAGACCGCTGTATATGCAGCGATGCAGTTCTCTACAGACGCAACCTATCAATGGCTTGGGTGGATTATGCGAAGGCGTTTGATACCATATCCCACGAGTTGATCATTCGCTTGTTGGGAGATCTCCACATCCACCCTGATATACCGAGATGTGTAGAAAGTCTGATGCTGCTCTGGAAGACAAAATTTGCCATAAGATCCGGCAAGGAAGTGGTATCTACAGAGTGGATCACAATCCAGCGCGGTATTTCCAAAGGGACTCCTTCTCTTTTGCATTTCGCTATTGCCGCTATTGATCGAGCTCAGGAAAGGCAGAACGGGGCCTTTCTTTTTCAAGCGTCCCGCAGGGCTGCAGAAAAGCTCGGACTACAAGAGCTCTCACCAGATCGGCATATAGCCGACGGTGCTCCTAATCTTGAGGAGCATGTGACAACCGTCAGCTCAAGAACGAAGAAGGCAGAATACGATCGTCTGATGAGAGAACGTATGGGAAAGGCGATACACTCCCAGTTCTTTCGTCATGTGGAGCGAGAGGGTCTTGCTCGAGAACTTACCTTCGCCTTCTTAAAGTCGGCCGGTCTGAAGTCCGAGACTGAGGGGTTTGTACTGGCATGCCAGGATGGTGTGCTTAACACGCTGGTGTATCGTAATATCGTCTTTCAGGAACATCTTCCTACTGCCTGTAGAGTGTGTAAGGCCCATCCCGAGACACTTATGCATATTGTCAGCATGCCCCTCATACGCTGTGTCGTTATACATCAGAAGACACCATGCAGCCCGGAGAGTGCTCTATTATCATCTAAGGCACTCTAACGGTATTGACAATGCACTTATAATACCGTATGTCCCCGTTGAGATCGAGTCCGTGGTGGAAAATAACAGATGTCGTATATACTGAATTATTCGTTTCCCACCACGAGACAGCTCCAAGCAACCAAGCCGATTATAGTTCTGCTGGACGTATGTGTCAAATGTTTGTATGTCATCGAAATTTCTTGACCAGCAGAACCTAACATCACATCTAAGGAGATCGAGAAGAGGGAGAAGTATAGAGATCTCCTGTGCGAACTTGGAAAATTGTATCCAGGACATAGATTCAAGTTGGTCGTGTTGATTATTGGGGTCCTAGGCGGAATAAAGGCAAGCTTCGTCCGGGAACTTGAGGTCATCCCGGAATGCAGGTCAGTTTCGGCCTCCCTGACCTGCAGAATACAACAAGCCGTTCTTCTTTGCTCCCTCCACATCGCGAGGGCGCACGAGGTGGTGTAATCCGTGCTCGCACATCACCAGGGTTTGGGATGCGAGCACGTGGTGATGCCAGGTATTATGAGTCACCCAGCCTGAAGTTGGTAGAGCCTGTAGGAGATCTGGGAACCCTCCAACGTGAGTGATCGTGTGCTAGGTTCTGTCCTGTCCCCGGGGTGAACCAAGGAGGGCTTCCCAGAGAGACCATCTGTCCCTAATGGGTAATAATAATGATAATAATAATATTCCGCCACCAGTTGCTAAACATTATCAAATTAAATAAGTAAAACTATTGAAAACAAAGGGATTTTTGCTTTATTAAGATTGTTAGTGATTTTTGATTCTTTATATGACTTAGCCGTACAATATTAAGCCCAAATAAAATTAGTTGGTGGATGCACATATTTAAGGATTACAAGCTGGAAAAAGCGTCATTCAGATTAACCAAAATTTTGTAGTATTACTTAATATTTCATTTCTGTATTTTTTTATGTACTACATTCAATACACAACTCATGATTTAATTTTGAAAATATATCCTCAAACGGACGAGTAAATTATTAAAAATGTAATCCCTAGAAAAGTTAAAATATTATACAGAGGGACCAACTTTTCATGTCTTATATAAATCCTTTAATAAGCTGCTTGCCAAATATTTTCTGTGGAAACACTTGCAGTAATAAAGGTTTCTATCAAAAAATAACAACAAAAGATAATAATAACAAAAGAAAAATATACAATAAGAAACTAAAACAGTACCTAGTGTAAATCTAGGCATGAAATCTAGGAAGATTAAATGAAATATTAAACACGCAGCTTATGTACGCCACTGTTTTGAAAGGTAACCTCTAATCCTTTCGAAAATGAGAAGCACTGAAGTAGAGAACAGCTCGGTCCTGAATAATTAATCAGCCTAATGTTACAGGAGGATGTAGTGGCGAAACATTTTATAAAAAGAACTCGCGAACAGACGAGTAACACGCAAGAACAATCGCATTTACTTGAAATTGCAGTTTTATTTTTATTAAAGTGCCAACATTTTAACTCTAGCATGACACTTATTAAAGAAAGCAAAAAGGAGGAACGTTAACAAAACTAAAACTGGCTGTCGAAAACTGCAAACTGCAATTATATAGCGCGGAGTTTGGGTTTAATTAATGTCGAACTTATAAAACGTAAAACGGCTGAAAACGCGAGCTGGAAATAGTTTATAACTTTATCGAATGTCTTCATAAAACAAGTAATAAAGACGCGCAATGTTAGTTCGGTGTTTCACATAGCAATTAGAACTTGAGGCAGTAAATTAAAGAACAATTAAAGTGGCTTGTTTCCATCTCGGAATGAAGATTACTCCGGGTTGTGATGAACAACTTCCAAAAACCGACTCGGTGAAATATTTTCACGGTGGCTTCGCCCTTTTCCTTTTCTATATACGCCTCGCTGTTTATTGTTACATCGAAGATGTGCCTTTTGTTCCCATTTTTATTGTCCCTGCTTTTAGATTCCACCTTTTTAACGATATGGAAATTTTATTAATTACTCTGCCCTTTTAACTCGGTTAATGGAATCCGAATACTTAATAAACGCTAAAAATCAGAGGTTTATTTTGAAGGTTTTTTTAAAATAAAATTCTTCCTGTTGCCGATCGATCATATTTAAATTTAAATATCGAAAAAGTTCAATCAAGCAGGGTATAAATTTACAAACGCTTTAAAAGGGATGTAAATTGTAATTCGGGAATTAAATAAAAGCGGAGCTAAAGGAAATAAATTACAGTTATAAAAACGTTAATATATCTTTAAACCGGGTAACGTTTTACCGATGATAATAAAGAACCCCTGAACTGACACCACGTCGGAACGAAATTTCCAAATAAGTACCAAATAAAATTTACATTAACTCCATGCATTTTGATACACCTGCCTTCATATTTAATTAAATTTTGAATATCAGTATTGATGCGAAATTGCACATTTAACCTAACCTACAACCAAGAGACAAATCGAAGTTTAAATCTGGAGAATAGGCTGTCTTCTGTAACTTATGTTTTGATATACTATTATGTAACAAGTGTTGGAAGTGTTGCTATTTTTCGGAAGTGAAAAAGACACTTCTAATATGCATTATCTGCTTTACTTTTATATATCCATTAAAAATGGAAAAGTTATTGCATTTTATCCAAAGAAATAAATTAACACTAATGTACGTGCCCATACCAGTTGAGTGTCCGGTTTTCCAATCTTTTCTTAATAGAGCATGCTATATTCAATCTTCTCCATGTTTCTTCATTCCTTACTCGATCGGATCGTATTAGCTGTATTCTGCTTTTCATGAAGTTAAGTTTCTTTCGGATTGTCATTGTAAGTGGCCACATCTCTGCCTTATACTATGCTATAAAAAGGCATTTTCTTAGTTTCTTGTCCTATGTTGTTATATCGTATTAACCCATGGAGAGCCTTTGTTGCTCTTTTTCCCATTGCTATGCGGGTATCGATGTCCTGTTCATATGTTCCTGCCGAGGTTATAATAGAACCTAAATATTTAAAATTCGTACATGCTTTAATATGTTCTTCCTCTACTTGTACATCCAAAGATCTTCTTCCCGTGCATTAGGTATTCTGTTTTAAAGTTCATATACAGTCGCCATTTCTCATATTCTTCTCTTAGTTTCCTGAGCATGTATGTTAAGTCCTCTTCATCTTGTGCAAATATGACTGGTCATCTGCGTACACAAGAGAATGAAAACTAGTGTATCCGACTGGGAAACCCATATCTGAACATTTTCGGTGCCAGGTGTGCAAAGCCTCTTTTGAGAGGAGGAGAAATCCGTCATGGTTACCGGAGGAGTGTGAGACTCTTACTCACTAAAACCCCTCCTCTATATCACGATCCTACTCGGTACCACCTCTCGGAATTTCTTCAAGAGAGCATCATCCATTCTGTCTAAGGCGTCTCTCTCCTCATTTTCTTTGGTGCTCATGATGTCTCTTATTAATTGCTCTATCTATGCACCTCCGTCATCATTCTCCGACATTTTTCCTACTATGCTGTTCACGGTGACCGTTTGGCCTAATTCACGATTCATGTCTTCCCTAATTGTCGACCATCTGTGACACTCAAGGATTGTATGTCGCGGCAAACCTCTTCAGATAGCTATGCCAAAACAACCAGGGCCCGTCAATAGTCAGGTAGTAATTGACTTCTCCATGTTGTCTTTCAATCCACGGTACAATGTTTGGTATGAGTTCCCTGCACTTGTACCCAGTCCATCTGCCACTCTCTAATTGTTTCCCTTCTCCTTTCTTTCTTACGTTGTTCATTATTCCTATCGTGACTTCTCTCTATGGCCAATAAATGTATTGGAATTGTACCTACCACAACTAGTATCCCTACTATTGGCGCAGTTCTGTATGCCGATACTATTCTTAGTGCTATTTTCCTTTGTACTTTTTCGACAGTATTCTGATATTTGGCTATCTCCAGCCATTTCCCCCAAATGGGTGCCGCGTATAAGATCACAGAGTTTGCGACGCTACCCAGGACCTTTCTCTTGTTCATTCTGAGACCTCCAAGATTTGGCATTAATCTTCCCAGGGCCGTAACCACCCTTTCGGCTTTTGCACTCACAGTGGTGATGTGTGTTCCCATGTTCATATTGTGGCCTATAACAACCCCCAGGTATTTGACACTTCTCTTACTGTTTATCTCAATCCCCTGCTTTATGGTGTATTTTCTGCCATTACTGCTACTTATGTCTTTTGTGGTGCTAATTCTAATCCTTCTAACCATTTTTGTACCCTTTCAATTGCCCAGTTAGCTTTGTCTTCCCAGGCTTTTTTATTTCTGGCTGCAACCGTTAGTGCTATGTCGTCAGCATAACCCAATATTTTGACATCTTCGGGGAGCTGCAGTTTAAGGACACTATTGTAGTACAGGTTCCAGAGGGTCGGTCCCAGTACAGACCCCTGAGGCACACCGTATGTCATTCGCAGTTTGTCGTTTCCTGCTCTCTAGTTCCTTTACTATCCCCTTCCAAGGCGGTGCGCCAAAAGCATTTTTTACGTCCAGCGTTATTAGTATCACCTAATTTTGGTTGGGGTAGTTTTTCTCTGTTTGAACTTCTTCTATTAGTGCTTGTAGTGCCTCTAACGTGGACCGACCCTTTCTTAAACCGTATTGATTTTCAGCTAGTCCTCCCTTTTCCTGCAGGTTCTCCGTAAGTCTCTTGCTTATTACTTGCTCGTAAAGCTTGGCTAGAGCATTAAGGAAGCATAGCGGTCTGTATGACCTGTCTGTCCCATTTCTTAGGGGCTTTTCCAATAATATTAGCTGAGCTTCCTTCCATATACTGGAGAATTTTCCGTTTTTAAATAATAGGTATGTTAAAAGTTTCCCTAAAAATGTCTGGATGTTTTAGTTCTATAAATTTTATTACCTCTGGGGGGACCCCGTCTGGACCCGATGCTTTTTTGGTCTTTATTCTTTCAACTGCTTTTGTGATCTCTTCTTCAAAGCAAAGCCTATTGGATGTAAATATTGAAGAGCAGCGATGACAGGTTGCAACCCTGTTTTAGACCTTTCCGGAGTGTTATGATGGGGGTTAGTTTGTTTGCTATTTTTATTTGTGTTGCTATCGTATGTGTCAATGTTCTTCATCCTATTTTTACCATTAAATATCTTACACAGTATATATCATCTAAACTCTAAACATGACCTTCCTTCCGTAACACCACTCTGCTGTTCAATAATGGTGTCATATTTTCTTCTATCTTATTCTTAATAATACTGCTAAAAACTCTTGCCGCCGTAGGTTTCATGCTTATTCCCCTATAGTTGGAGCAGGATTTCTTGTGGCCTTTTTTAAATATAGAGCAGATGTATGAGACAAATTTCATTCTGTAGGTAGGTCCTCTCGGTTCTCTACGAGATTTGGCGGAAAAATAGTGAGACTGATTTTTTTTTTAAACCATGAAGTTTATTCTTTTTACAAATCAAGGTTATTCCCTTCAAAATAGTTCTCTTGGGCAGCTACACACTGATGGAGGCGTTTCTTCCATTGTTCGTAGCAGTTTTGGAAGGCTTCTGCTGAAATGCCTTTCAGCTCGTCGGTGACGCTCTTCTGGATATTATTCAATGTACCAAATTGATGCCCTTTCAAATGGTTTTTCAGCAGGGGGAATAAAGATAAGTCACAGTGACTGAGATCCGGTGAACAAGGGGGCTGAGATGCTTTTTTCTGTCAAAAATTCGTTGATGCCGTATAACATGGGGCGTTGTCGTGGTGCAGCATCCAAGTGCGTGCAATGTCTGGTCGTACACGTGCCAGCCTCTTCCTGAGCCTGAGGTTCAAATTTAACTCACCACTAATTATTCTCGACGTCAATCGACTGTCTGGTATCACAAGAGTCCTCACTGTTTCCACATTGTCGTCCGTTTTTGTGGTTGAAGGTTTTCCCGCACGAAGTTCATCTCCCACTTCGTCTCGGTCCTCTAAAAAGGCCTTATGCCTTGAAGATTACTTGTTAATTTGAAATTTCAGAATATTTTCAACAAACTTCAAATTTTTGATATTTCTTGTATCTTTTTCTTTCTTTTTAGGCTATTAGCCTGCTCATTTAACCAATCTCTATAAACGTCTCTTCAACTTCTTCTGGGTCGTCCTATCGATCTATTCTTCCTTCATTCATTCTATCAACGTGCTCGTTCTACTAATTAAAAAATGTTAAAAATAAAATTAATAAATTAAAATTAATAGAAATAGATTTTTGGAATCTATTTCTATTAATTTTGATTTTGGAACCTGAATGTAAAAAAATTCAAACGCCTTTATTTACAAAGCAGTTTTGGAATGTTAAAAACTTTCAATTGAATTAAATTTCGATTTCTTTGAAATGTTTTTAAAACTTTCCGGTGCAACGTTGAAAATTCCGTTTTTCTGCAAAACTAACGTTTAAAAACTTTTATTAATTTTGGTTTTGAAACCTAAAAAAAAAATTAAAAGAACGTTTAGTTTAAATTTCAAATTTCTTTGTTGGCGAAACAGTTTTTCTTTAAAACTTTTTGAAATTTCCAATTGAACGTTAAACGTATATTTTGCTTTTCTGCAAAATTACAGTACCTATTTGTTCCAAAAGTCAAATCTGAATTAGTTTTAAAGTAAATTTAATAACTTTATTTTTAAGTAAATTTTGAATTTTTAAGTATTATACAAATGGATAGCATTGTGTTTGACCTGATTTATATTTTAATAATATTACTTTGTTTCAGGTGAGCGCCAGTACTGAAAAATTGCATTTTATTTCTCTCCCTTCTGAAGGTACGTGTTTAAGTATAGCCTCGTACGCCACTGATTCTCACTAGCTTTTATTTTAATTGCCGAAACTAAAATCTCAAGTTTGCAAAACGTTTCAGCTGCTTTAATTAATACAAATGAAATTCCAACTAAATTAAAATTTAGTTCAAACACAGTTCATTTTGAATATTATCAAAGCGAAACTGAAACTTTACGTAGAATTAAATTAAAATTAATTACTACCCCGTTAATTATTTCTTAGTTCGATTATAATAAGTGGGTCAGAATTCGACTATAACAATTTAGGTTTCCTTTAAATCAAGCTGAAAATTTTAGGGGTAAACTGGTAATAAAACAAGTTGTATAAACCTTGCACTAATTACATTTTAGTCCATGCCTTTAGGCTCCTTCAAGTTCTGTAATAAAGCAACCATTAGGCCTCTGTTTTATTAAGTTTAGATTTACCATTTGTCATTTTCATTTTCACTTATAAACCTTTTAACTAAATTAACAACTCGAGCAAACTTTCTTTGAACTCCGCATTAACCGTTTTTAGCTAGGATTTTCTTCAGAAGGGGGAGATCGTTATTAAAATGCACTTAAAAGTGCAACCGTCGATGTAAATCTAGTCGATTTCAAAGTGACGGCTTTAAACCACAGATCGTTAAGATGCCGTAAAACAATTGACCCAATGCATATTACGGGTTAAACTTCGGAATGCTTTCAAGTGACTGTTTGCACGAATTGAGCTGTTAGAATCGACGAATTCCGTGAGTAATGTGTTTTATGAAGTCGTTGAAATTGGTAATTCAATTCGGACTACCCTCACGCTCTGTTACCAAATTTTTTCTAAAAATGACAGATTATTTTTCGTCATTAAGTATTAATTTAATTTATTAATAGGAACTTGAATTTTATTTATTTAGATTTTTTTAAGAATATGTTAGAGCAAAAAATGAATAGGAATAGGAATTTAATTTCATATTAGAGCAAACTGCCTGTCTGTTGTTTTTAGATTTACAATCCAAATTTAATTAATTAACAAATCAACAAAATTTACATGTAACCTCACAAAATCACAACTGAAATGTATGTTTTGTGTACTCAACTCGTAAGAACATATTTGCTCATAAACGTTAATCAATCAAAATCAGAATGTCACTTGATTAAACTCCACTTTACATAATTCTACAGATTAAAAGTAAATAATGAACGAAGCGTAACATTTCACCAATAACAACAATGCTGAAAGCCGTTTATGAATATCCGTGGCACGTACGTGTTCAGGTAACGTACAAATTAGGTGACAGGTTTGCAGTAATGGCACGCAATCGCTTCGGGGCATACTCTGATTTAATCACGACCTGCATTATTGTAATTATAATTAATGTGTAAATTTGATTTATTACAACTAGAATTGAGTTTTTCTAGATGGTTATGTAAATTCCGACTTGTAGTCTATAAAGAAGATTAGCCTAAAGTGAAAAACGACCAACTGAAATTTTGAATTTCGACGCTTATCTTATTTATTGAAGTTATTTTTTTTAGAGAACTAAACTAAACTTTTAGGCTGTTTGTTGTATGTTCTAAATTTGCTTTTAATGTTTTCAAATATTAAAGCTTTTAAGTATTTTTCTCTTTTAAATTAGAATTTACGATTACTTTTAAAGTGCTTTCAGTATCAGGCTGAAGTTCAACGTTTAGATATTTTCGTGTTTCTGTATTTAGTTGTTTTAAAAAGAGGACTCACTGAGTACTGGTGCTACTTTGTCAAAATTTGTCTTTTTCTTCCTTATCTTCGTTACCCTCCTCATCTTCCTCGTCCTCCTTCACCTCTTCCTCAGGGTGTATATTGTACTCTCCAGTTGCCGTTTCGAGTCTAATTTTTTATAGTGCGTTTTCTACCTTCTTATTTTCAATGGGCCGTATTCTGATCTTATGTTTAAAGTTGTCTCTAACTAAAGTCGTGTTTAGCGTAAACATAAAACGATATAGCTTTATATAATTTTATATGTGTATAAGAGAGATATACGATGTTGCCAAGGTAATTAAACATGACGTTAAATTTAAATATGAGATCAGAATACGGGCCAATGTGTTTACTAATTTCGAAAACTTTTGGAATTACAGAAGAAACTTGACTTTGGCACTATGTATTTGTTTTAATATTAATTTTTGGACTAAAATAATCTTACGTAGATCATAATATTTTGACCCCAAGAATATACTGTTGTACTGTGTCCCGTTACTAAAAGACCACCCTGTATAAATAACAATTTCTCTATACTTTTATTTTACCTTATCTTATTTTTCGTGCCTGTATTTTTCCAAAGAAATTTATAAAATGCTATGTGAATCAAAATACAAACTAAAAAGTAAATAGGGCAGAGAGTCAGGGGTTTTGCATCGCCTTTTAAGTTTTAAATTTAGGTTAAACAAACAGCTTCTTAGTTCTAATTACGATATTATGACATTTCTTAATTTAAACTTTAAGCCTAAATTTTACTCAATTTACAAATAATCCTAAAACTAATTTAAAAACTCCAAAGATCTCTTGGTGGTATAAAGGATTAGACATCTGTTTTACAGCACAGATGACAAATAGTCGAATTGCAAATATGGCCGAATTTTTATATCCTGGGTAACTAAGACGAATATCTTGTTAGGTCAGTTAGGTTAAGATAAATAGTTACAAACCTCAACAATGTACCTATTTCAAAAAATCAAATTTCAGTTCCAAATCTGTAAGCATTTAATGTTTCAGACCCTCAATACTTAAGTTTTCCAAAATTTAAAAAAGTTTGCCTTGCAAATCTTGCTGTTAAGTTTTGATAGACTTCTTGAAGGAGTTTGCCAAACTTTTTTAACACTTACGGTTTTTGCCAGTCATGAAATTAAATAGCAATTGTATACGGTTTTTAGATTTCTCGAACTTTGTATACTTGGTGATTCACCTAAGACATGCCCCTTAACAACTAGAATAGGCAACCCAACTTACAAATTCAGAAATAACCTTGATCTATGTTAATCCTTAGTTAACTACATGTAATCAGAGGTAGCTTACTTCAGAATGATAATAATTAAACGTCATATCAAGGTTATACTTCAAGCTGGAGAGTAACTGAAGAATAACTAGAAAATTAAGAAAACAAAAATAAATTTATATCAATTGTTAGTACAAAAATATACAAAAAATAGCAATTTTATATACAAAGTACCTTAATGAAATAGTATATTGTGTTATTAGGAGTAAAAGTGTCATTTTGTGTGCCGAGCGTGACGTTTGAACGACGAGCGCTAGCGAGTCGTACAATTTCATGCGAGGCACACAAAATCACTTTTACTCCGAATAACACATGTTATTTTTTCTTCAAACGCACAAATTAAAAGCAATTCAGCAAGAAAATTTAAAAAAAGTCAAAAATGAACGTCATACCAGCTGTCGTTGCTTTGTTATAAAAAATAAAAATTACGAGTTGCCATTGGCTCATTAAGTGTCACTTTTACTCCTAGGAGTAAAAGTGAATGTTTATGTCACTTTTACTCCTAGGAGTAAAAGTGAATGTTTAACTGTGTGTATCCAAGGACACAAAGTCATGTTTTTCTGACGTTTGAAGAAAAAATTAATTTTGATGACTAGAAATTTCTGTCACTTTCAACGATACCGTTGTGACACTAGCAAAGCGAAACAACGCGATAAAATACCAAAGCCACCACCAGCCACCACCAATCTTCGTGCAAGGAGTAATGGACTATCAACAAATTAATGATGAATGGTGAACACCACTAAATGTATGACAAATAATGTCGTTAAGATCAATGTACAGACTCCCGACTTATATAGAAAACTCGTCAAGCATTTCCTAGAGAACAACGTTATTCATCACACATACCAAATTAAACAGGAGCGCGCGTACAGAGTGGTTATACGTCATCTACATCCCTCAATGCCAACAGATGATATAATATCAGAATTGGCATCAAAGAATCATAAAGTTAGACATATTATCAACATAGACAAACTAAAGAAGCTCTGCCGTTATTTTTTGTAGACCTAGAACCTGCAGAAAATAACAAAGATATCTATCAATTACAATATTTGCTAAACCTAAGAATATCAATCTGAAGAACCGCCTAAGATAAAGACAACTTTGGCCCAATATAAGATGTCAAAATTATAATCATACGAAATCATACTGCAATCACCCATTTGCGTGCGTCAAATGTGGTGGAAGACACGACTCTAGAACTTGAACTAAAAGGCCAGCAAAGTGTGTATTATGCAATAGAGATCTACAAAACAAGATTCACCCAAATATACAACAATCAAATAAATAACCTGCTATATAAACCTTGTTTAAGAAATTTTCCACCTTTGCCAACAATAAATGATTCTATAAAAACACCAGCAACTACCTATAATCATATAACAGCTAATAAGCCACAGACACCCAACGACCTTACACTTACACAATTTCTTGCCGAATTAAAAAGAATGTTTAATCAGCTACAACAAAACAGCATGATTTTAAACATGCTTACGCCAGTGATTACCAAACTAGTTAAATAATGACCCAATTTTTACGAATTGTAGTCTGGAATGCCAACGGGCTATGCAATCATAAAGAAGAAATAACACAATTCCTTCGCATTAACTCTGTAGATATTTTTATAAATTCTGAAACACATTTTACCGACAGAAGTTCATTTAGCATACCTTACTGCACTCTCTATCACACCATACATCCTGATGGTACGGCGTATGGAGGTTCTGGAATCCTTATCAGAACGTCTATAATATGTAATCATCATAAGCAATCTTCATACCAAACCAATAAAATACAAGTCCAAGCAATCCACGTCTATATTCGATCACGGACACTAACAATAGCATCAACTTATAGTCCACCTAGGCACATGATATCAAGTGACGAACATGACCACTTCTTTTTAACCTTAGGAAACCAATTTTTAGTCGCAGGCGACTGGAATGCTAAGCATACTAAGTGGGGGTCGAAGTTAATAACAACTAAAGGAAGGAACCTGCTACGAAGCATGCAACAACACCATTACAGTCATTTATCAACAGGCGACTCAACATACTGGCCGAGTGATAATAATAAAATCCCGGACTTACTGGACTTTGGACTAATGATATTTCAGATATGCATAGTACAGCTGAATCTAATTGGGATCTATCAACAGATCATACTCCAATAATTATAACCATTAGCACAAACATTATAACTAAACATGTGACACCAAAGCTTCACCCTACTAAAATAAATTCGGAACAAATTCAAAACTTTTTAGAAGAAAACACAAAACTTGACATCAGAATAAAAGAACCGAACGACCTAGACATAACAGTACAATACTTCACTATGCTTATTCAAGAAGCGGCATGGCACTCAGCACCTACCCAAGACTACATAAAACCATCACAAGTCAATATACCGCAACATATACGTGTCGCGCCGTGGCGCGGTTAAATTAGAGACCCTGTATATATTAGGATAAGAGTTGGGAAAATGAGACTATTTTGACAGCAATTTTTGATCCAAACACGTGATCAACACAAACGTCATTTTAATTGTCATCACAGTGTCACTTAACCAGTCAAATATAAAAACCGCAAATATTTTAACACAAGATTTATTTGAACAGATTAACATTATTTTCCTTTATTTCAGCTCTATTATTACAATTTCTTACGATGCAGCCAGTCATTTTGTCGTATTTGGCCCTTTATTAATAAACATCAAAAGTGTAAATTTTAACAGATTTCAAGTAAATGCATTTTAATTAAGTAGTCCATGCAAAAATTGATCCAAACCAATCAAACTGTATCACGGCATTTTCCCAACTCTTATCTTTATATATACAGGATCTCTAGGTTAAATGGGCGTTGGCCTTAAATCATACTTCGCAGAAAGATATTTTCAAACAAAATGCAACCCTACTACATCTAGCTATCACCAAATAAAATCAAGAGTGCCCCAGGGAAGCGTACTGGGTTCCTTCCTCTACCTATTATATGTATATAGCTAATATTCTGACAACCGAAATATACAAGAATCTCCACTTTTGCAAACGACACTACTCTATTATCCATAAGTGGCAGCCCAGCTACAGCAGCGAATAGTTTACAACAACACCTGAATATGTTATGGAATTGGTTATCCAAGTGAAGAATAAAAGAAGATAAGTCGACGCAAATTACATTCACACTAAAACATAGCGATTGTTCACAAGTTACATTAAACAACTCCCCAATTCCAAATACAAATGTAGTCAAATACTTGGGACTTCACTTAAATAAGAGGCTAACGTGGAAACCACACATCAAAGCGAAAAAAATGCAATTAAACTTAAAACTAAAACAGATGTATTGGTTATTGGGCAGAAAATCCCAACTTTCCGTTGAGAACAAAATATTACTCTACAAGGTAATTTTAAAGCCGATCTGGACCAACGGCATCCAACTATGGGGTTGTACCAAACCAACTAACACCAAAATACTCCAAAGTTTCCAGTCAAAAATATTGCGGATAATTATCGATGCTCCCTGGTACGTAACCAACTTCACTCTTCATCATGATCTGCAAATTCCATTTATCACAGATGAAATAAAAAGATTTGCAAATAGTTATCATGTCAAACTACCTAGTCAGGAAAACAACCTTGCACGACAACTATCAGAAGAGCCAGCGTTCATCAGAAAACTTAGCCGGCAACGACCTAGAGATCTTGTTCCGACAGAAGAAGCCTAAGTACTTCAATAATGGCGTTGGGTGACTCTTCCATTCAAGGTACAATAACGTACCATGTACTTAATAGGTACTCTTACAAGCGAGTAGATTGTAAATTTGCACTTTTACCGGTTTTACCATTAAAAAAAACTTTCAACAAAGAAATAAACAATAAATAAGTATTTGTGAACATATCTACCCTACTAATAGATCAAACTTTGTATTTTAATTTGCATGTATTTCTAGTAGCTTTGGGAAAATGTATGTTGGGTTGCATTTGAAGATTTTATAAGGGGCGCGTTTTACGTGAATCACCCAGTATATTTTAAAATTAAAATTAAATGGAATTCGAAGATCTGCTTGTGAATTTTGATTTGGAAGACAGAAATTTCTTTACAAAAATTTCTTTTCTGATTATTGCTTAAGTCTATGGAATTTCATAAGTTAGTATCAAAAGAATCGATAATTTTTGGCCTTTTATGTGTGCAGTTAATTTACTAACAAATCGCAAAACTCGAAAATTTGAAATGTTAAAGGTTGTTAAATTTATCTTAGTTTAGTTCCGTAAACATTTAAACAGAAATTTAACTTTAACAAAGTTGAAAGGGTAAAAATAAAGTTTAAATTGCTAGAAAAAATAAACTTTCTAATCTCACTGGGTTTTATTCTGCGAGTGCTTTAAAATTTTTGTTTGACTTTCACGAACGAATCTCAGCGGTATAATCTGACATATTTAGTCGGAACGAGCTGCTTTAGTATGCGTAGGGAAGTTCTTAAAAAATTGAGTTCTCTGTTATATTAAATATAGGGTAAGTGATGTCAAAACAAGAACGACACAAGCTCAAAATAACCCTATAATTCGATTTCGAAAAATCTCGACTGAATTTTTTCTTTCTATTTTTTTCTATGCAAAAAACCGCTTATTCAAACTTTACATCAAATATTTGTCGACAATGTTTGATGGATCATTACAAAAGCTTTTCAGGACAGACAGTGAAGGCGTTGAAAACGGAAGATACGGTTTTTCACGACCTCTTTAATGACGGAGTATTTTTACTTGAAGCTTCGGCTTTCCTAAAAACAAAATGGGGTTCATTAGCAAGAACTTTGCGTCTCTGCTGCTAATGGATTATACTACATTATTAATTGCTCTCGTTTGCTTATTAAGGAAGGCTAAATATATGCCGTTGAAAGACGTCGATGTAAATATTTTTACACAGCTTCGGAAAATATAATTAATGACCATGTGGAGCATAATTTTTCCGAAAAGGAAAATATTTCGCTTCTAAAATCCGACGCCTTGCTTCATCCTGCGACCTATAAAATTGCACCGGGATTGCCCCACACCGAGGTGACAGTTTACAAATCGTTCGTTTTCACGTTCACGATGTGAATGTCCAATAATCACGTCGTGGTTGCCACGAAAATATAAAATAGCCGTATAAACAACATTCGCTGAAATGAACTCGGTCGAAATTTAATACTCTCAAGTTTTACTGAAATTGCTTCTTTTTAAATCTGAAACGGTCGCGTAAAATACGAAACATGCTTTTGTTGGGAAATTCGCAATTTTCTCGATAGTAATACGCGAATAGAGTTTCACCAACTTTTTTTTACTTTAAACGATAGGTATTTTATTTGGAAAGTAAATCTGTTGTAAAATTGTTAGGTAGGTAGTACTTTGAAATGTTTGTTGGTAACACATAAATTTGCTTTGAAAGCTTTAGAGAGGTCTTCAGATTTATTTTTGTTAAGTTATTAAGTTATTTAATTATTTAATATTTTTCAAATTGTATGTATTCTCAACCAAAATATTTTATTTCTGTTTTTTACAGCTTGAAAATTAAATTTTTGGGGCTTTTGATTTGAATAAAAATGTTACTTCTGTTGTGCAAAACTTTACAATTTTATACATTTAAATTAACTTCGCAAAGAAACACGCAACATCTTAGCTTTCTTTTTAATCTACAAAGATTAAATTTTGGTTTTGAAATTTCTTCAAATTTCTGCTAAATTATTGGAACGTTTTCATATACCTATATTGTGGTTTTTACCATCTCAATAAAAAAATGAAGATAATATTTAATAATCCAATTCGTTTACAAAGCAGTTTTCGTATAAAGGTTTTTGAAATTTTCCATTTGAAAATTAATAGTTCTGTTCTGTTCCTCTGTAAAATTATAGCTAATTTTTTCAAAAATTTTAAAATGAGTGGAAAAATCCAAAGCACATTTAGCAATTAAAAATTCAAATTTGTTTTCAAAAGTTTCCAGTTGAATGTTAAATCTAAATATTTTTTTCTGCAAAATTACATGGTCATTTCCAAACTTCTAATAATTTTAATTAAAAAATTTGAATGGAGAAAATGTTAGATTTTTTTATTTGCAAAGTAATTTCCAATAAAAGATTTTACAATTTTCCAATTCCATTAAAACGTTCTGTTGTTAAAGTTTTTCAAAGTGTAAATTCTGTTTTTCTGCAAAAGTACAGGATTTTTTTAGAAAATTCTAATAATTCCAGTTTTGATATCAATTAAATTTAGTTTTTATGCTATTGAGAACCTAAATCAAAAACTCCAACAATTAAATCTAAATTAATTATATTTTTGTGTATTTTGCCTTAGTTTCATTTATTTAATATAACGTGAGATCGACAAAATTTCACCTCAAAGTTTGCCATGAAAAATATAAATCGTGTCTTTGCTAAAGTCATACAACTTAAGCCAATAGAACTACTAAATCAAAAACCACGCCTAACTGATAAAAATTAGAGCAGATTAAATTATTCTAAAAACTAAAATTAAATACAAATTGAACAGAAAAATGTTATTAACGGAAAATTATTTTAAAGTAGATGAGTTATGTGACCTCCATTTTCTTGTTGGCAAATTTGAATTCTGTGTTTAATAGAATTAGTGACAGCCAACTTGAGGTGAAATTTTTTCGATCGCATGATACTTAGTTTTAATTCTAAAACTCTCTAAAGAAACAGCAAAGGAAATATTTCAGGTTGGGCATTTTTCCTTATTCTACAGGCTGGATAGAATTTATTCCATTCCATTTCCCTCAATTGACTTTTCATCCGCGCCTTATAAAAAAAAGAAGCAGCTTCTGTTGATTTTTTCGTAGCTTCATTTGTTGGATGATTGTATTCCGGAATTTTCTTTGAATATTTTGTGGTTTCCATTTCTCAAACGTATTCTGACTCTTTTTTTATCTTTTCCTCTCTTAGTCCGCAACATTTTTTCATTCGAGTTGTATATGCATATTTGGCTTCGAATATGTGCGTTTCTAATTTCGTGTTCCCTTTTTACTGCTCTGCGAAAAGCAATTTCTATCGTGTGTATTTTATTTCCATTTCGGGTTGTTGATTTCTAATTTTGAAAAATTAAAATTGGAGGTTTGCGTTTCTCAATTTGTAGAAGTTCTGCAACCGAAACTTTAACATTCATGCTCGCAGCTTCAACAAAAATTAAAATCTAGGAGGGCTTATTATAAAAGTTGCTTTTTAAAAAAGCAATTTAAAATTTTGTCAGGAGATTTTATGCAAATCTCTTCCGTTCCAATTTTAGTTAATCCAACGACTTTTTCTTCTAAAACATTTAAATGATAGTCGAGATTCCTCAATTTGCGTACTTTAAGCTTTATTCGCCGAGTTGTAAAGATCATTAATCTCAATGTCTTTCTTAGACTGGCTTAGACTTTCCCAAGCAGTTAAAGTTGTTTCTCTTCCTCTCTAAACTGCGGGCATTTTTTGATTTGGCTGGAGCTTTCTTTAATTTTCATCACAGAACTACTCAGTGACCTATCGTACTTTTTTCCAACGGTTAAAAAGTTCCACGGAACTTCTACTAAAATCGATGTTAAAACCGCAGTCCCGGAAGATAATAAATTTCTGCTCGTTGCATTTTACACCTAAGGGGTTCAGTTGCTAATTATATTAAGGCAGGTTCGTAAATAACCTTAAGTTAATTAAAACTGTTTAGGTTTATAATAAACATTCGATGTCTTAGTAAGGTGCAGCTTCCTACATTAAGCTCGCTGATATTTAGGGGATGTTTGCGCTATGTTCGAGCGAGTATTCGGCCTCTTTGAAGGTTATACTCGCTCCCTCGGGGATCATAATTTATATAAATAATTGCGAAGTCGTGCTACCGTGGTCAGAATGGATTATTATGCAGTTGCTACACATTGCGCCTAAAATAAATAGGTAGGCGACGTTGATAATCGCAGTTCGGTTTGAATTTGCATGGAAAATAAATTATTTTGTGTATCAAACAATGCTGTTTATTTACTTATAACGACTGTAACATTTTGGGAAAGGAAACTACAAACAATTTTTCTCTGAGGGAGACATTATTTCTATGTATAGGACAGATGTTAGATAGTAAATAACTTTTGAGTTTGACTTTTTAGAGCGCTCCTTTGATAAAAAACAAATAAAAAGCTTTCACTGTCGAATCTTCTAAAATAAACTACAGAAACTGTTTTCATTCTGATGATTTTTTTAAGAGATGGAGTACATTTGACAGATTAATTCAAATATAATGTTTACAGTGTTGCTTCAAAACTAAACTTAGTTATAAGTAGATGCCCAACAGTGCTGTAAGATACTTATCTACTTATAGCAGTTTGCATTCTAAAACAAAGATCTTGGCCAAGGCTATAGATTCCAGTTACCTATCTTCACATCAATTTTGGCTTTGCACTTTCTTGCATGGTTATTTGTCTTGTACTGGATTTGGCTCATAACTGAGTTAATCACTAGCGGTGTTAGTCAGTTTTCTTATTTTATCCTTTTGTCATTTCCTAAGCATTTTGGTACCTTCTTTTTAATTCTCACCCATCGTTTAATCATAATACATATTAATATAACATTTACTTACCACGCAGGTTATAAACGTATCTTGATAATAGTCCATTAGGCCAGAAATCCTCCAACATGACATCCCTAATCGAGGCGAGTGCAGGGCAGTCGCATAGAATGTGCCTGCCGTTTCGTTCTCCCAATTACAACCTCTACGGGTCGGGCACTGTCATAGTGGCGACTGTGGGTTTCTTGTTTTATCATTGTATGGAGCAGATGAATGGTGTCACTGCTGGCTCAGGGCCCTAAAGGGCTCGTATCCTTTAACCCATATAAGTTGTAGGACATTGCTTCTGGCAGCTAGCTCTAGTGTGTTGTCGCACAGGAGTCCTACCTAAATCCATCAGTGCACTAACTATCGTGATTTTATTCTGAATTTTTCGCTCTAGAATTTTATTTGCACCTTGAAGTAGAAGTAATGTTTCTCGAATGAATATCTAGAAGAGAGGGAGTCAACCACCGCTCCCAGTAGAGATGTCCTTTTGATAGCCTCCTTAGGGATAAGATTATATCGTCCCCTAGTGCCCTTATCATTCCACAGCCCTTTCGCCTGCAGTCTTAGAGCTGCTCCCAATGCCATCTCCTCCACATAGATATCCAGTGGAGGGAAGTCGAGAATAGTCACCAGAGCTACAGTGGGAGTGGCAATGTATAGCCTTCGATGATGGTCCCTAAAGTCTACCCATTGCACGGTGACACTGCCAGAATACCGTGCATGTCTTCCCCACCTTTATTTTTACATGGTTGTTCCAGTTCAGTTTGTTGCCAGATATAACACTCAGCTATTTGACTTCATCTGAAAAGGCCGGTTGAACTTGGAAAAGTTTTGGTACTCTATGTATCTCAATATTCCTCTTTTTGGTTATTAAAATCATCTCGGTTTTTGTGAAATTAATGGACAACGAGTGTTCTGTACACCAGGTTTCAGTTAGTCGAAATGCTGTTTGCATAAAGTTGCACAACACTTGTTTATGCCTTCCGTTGAGTAGAATGGTTCAATCATCTGCGTAACCTACAGTGTGTAAGCCAGCGTCATTCAGGCGCACAAGAAGACTACCCGCTACTAGATTCCATAGTAGTGCCCTCTACGCTCCTCTAATGGAGACTCCCAACACTGACTGTACAGTTCTGTGTTCTAGAGCTCTTCCCTTTATATTGACCGTTCTTTTTTCCATAGCCATTCGGGATTTGTAGCCTAAATACGACTTGCTCTTCTGTTAGTCTTCTGTATCTTTGGTTACTCTTCTATTTTTGTTTTGTAGTTTTCATCCATTTTCTTAGGCTTTTTTCTAAGATTTCGGAGTATATTTTCTTTACTGCAGATAGGTATATTACCATACCATATAGTTATTATTGCAAAGGGCTATATCCTCTTCTTTAGGCATCGGTACTGTAATAGTATCTTCCCAGTCGTCAGATTCTTTGTTCCTTTCTTTTTCCTCCTACCCTCCTTGGTCTACTCTCTCTCTTTTAGATTATAGTTTTCTTTAAATTAAAATATATAATTTTGTTTGGCCTTTACTTTTCTTAGACGTCCTTTTTCATCTGTACGTTTTCTTTAGCTTCTTTGTTTCTCCAGAATTTTCTTCTTTAGGCTTTCTTCACTGTGGCATTCCATATCTTACAGTTTTTTGCCGTATTTCATGTTTTAGTTTTGCATTACTTCCTGTGTTTATCATCTCCCAAGTGTAGGCCATTTGCTCAATTTCTTCCTGCTATTTCGACCTTAGCCCTGTTTGTTCCATAACATATTTTCTATGAATTATTATTCTTTCGATGATGACATCCAAATCTCAGTGTTTATGTGGTCCTAGAAGCTTAGTTTGCGGTTTCTGAGTTTGAACTTTTTTCGCCAATCTCTCGTCTCTTACCATCTCGACGTGATTTCTCCAGTATTTTCTTCTCGAGATTGTCATCTGATCACACCTTTTCCTAACCCGTTGGCTTTTATTTTTTGATTATCTCTTCTGATTTTTACTTTTACATTAAAAATTGTTCTCGCTTGTCGTATGTAACGTAATCATTAATGTTTGTCTTATATTACCCGCAAAGGGATTTTATGTGTTTTATATAATTTTAAAAAGCTGTTTGCTATTATAAATTGGTTTCTTGTCCGAAATTCTACCATACTTCTTCTATTTTCGTTCATGGTTATGCCTTATCCATATTTTCCCAGTATTTCAGGACTTACACCGGGTTGATTTTCTAGTCTTGCATTCAAATCTCCATTTATGATTTTTTCTTGTTTTGAAGAACTTTCTGTTGGGATTTGAATATTTATTTTTACATTTGTGTAATCTAGCTTGAAAATGAATTGCTCAAGGACGAGGTAGTTTTGATTTTTTTAAATTACTTTTAAACTGTAAATGTTAGTATCAAAAATTCCTCCTAGGTTGAATAAAAGTTTTGGTTATTTTAAAATTATGTCTGTGCAAGAGGCCGCATATTAAGCAGAAGACGAAGATAGAATTTTTACTAAAAATGGTTAAGTCAAACACAAACATTTCGATTTAAATTTTAATTTTTAGAATTTCCCTGTCATTTTCTGGGGCCCTTAAAATCATCTCCTAAAAAATTTAAAAACTCTGTAGAAGTTCTCCGCTGCTAAATTTTATAGCTTTATTTGGAAACAATAACAATCATGGTTTTATAAAGTGTTAGAGAACTTAAAGGCCCCGTAAACAAGAAATTATTAGGAAATATTCGCATTTCTGGTTTGATGTTTTTTATAAACTATAAACTGTGCATTTTAAATATATTTTTGGTCTTTGTAGCTTTTAAGTTCGACTGTTTCGACGGATGTTTGTTTAATTCGTGATAATTTTGAAAATACGACACTTTAAAGAATCTAAAATGTGTTTGAATCTCCTTACTTCAGTAGGAATTTGTTTAAAAACCCAAAATCAACAACAAAACGAATAAACTTTATTTCAACCTTTAAGCTTTCTGTTTTTGTTGATTTTTTGGTACGCAGCCATATTTTATGCAGCTTCGCTTTTGTTATTCATATATTTCAGAACAACATCGAAAAAAACTATGCCATATAAAAATCTCACATTATCTCAGAAAAACAGAAATCCGGGCAAATCCATAAAAGAATCCGCTGAAAATCGTAAAACTTTATGTTATATCCTAAATAGCTTTACAAACCGTAAAAATCTGTATCTGTTTCTGGTGGTGAAAGATCTCTGGTTGATGTAAAAGTAATATTGGGTATTAAGTGCGATATTAGACCTAACAAATGTGATACTTCCGTAACGTAAAGTGAATTCGCACGGAAAAATTTATATCGCGACACAAATTGATATCAAAATAAAATTTTCCGTTGTATTTGAAATTTTTAGGCAATTTATAAGACACGAAATTTTTCGAACGAAACGAAAGGAAAAG
Organism: Melanotus villosus; assembly: GCA_963082815.1. Lineage (NCBI taxonomy): Eukaryota > Metazoa > Arthropoda > Insecta > Coleoptera > Elateridae > Melanotus > Melanotus villosus. The sequence goes on along the minus strand of OY720418.1, from coordinate 55,996,700 downwards.
TATTGAGTGGTAATATAACCCAATAAACAGTTTATCAGGAAGAAGCTTCAATTTAGAACACTAGAAACCCCGGAAACCCACTTCGAATTCGGAACTCTCTCGAACACACTCGAAATTCCATTCGTCTTGATTACGAAGGAACATACCTATAGTCTTAGATGAGTTAAGCCTCGGGGTATTTCGGAGGGAACAATCCACAATAGATTTAAGATCCCATTTATTCTCCTAACGATCGCCTTAATCCGTTTGAGATAACTAAAAAATAAATCTGTCTGTCATCTGCATAAACGATTGCGATTACACATATTTTCCCAAATCTGGTGTGTAAAGTTCAAGATTTGACCTACTTTTTCAATTTATTTCAAGGAGCAACCTACTTGTTCAGTATTTGAGATCAAGTTTCTTATTTTGATGTAATGTTATACATACTTGTTGGATGACAGATTTGATTTTAAAAGGTATTCAGACTCTTTGAAATCAAAAATTCAGACGACAACAGGCAGTTATCATTCGATGGAAAAAAACGCATATTCCTTTCTTTTTCGTTCACTTAGTCCAGGCACGTCCAAGCAAGGAAGGCCGTTTTTTAGCAAATGAAAAAAATAAATCGGAAAGTTTTGAAATTATGTAGGAATGTTTATTTGAGCGTATTATTAAATGTGTAAAAAGTCCTCAAAAATTAGAGGTGAGATCGGGTCGCCATGTTGAAAAAAAGGTGCGCTTTAATGGTTTTTTGTAAATAACTCGTTATTTATTAACTTTATTGAAAAAATACCTATTATAAAAATTAAATAGCATTAAATTGTCTATAACAAATCTAGAATTTATTTTTTTGTAAAGTTAATATTTCCCGAGTAAATGAATGACAAACATCATACAGATCACTCAATTGTTCAAAAAACATTTCTACGCGCCAACACTGTATAAAATATAAATAATTCCTATTTATAAATATTCAATCTAACAATGATGGTGAGACTAAATCAAACAGTTATATGAAATCACCTGATGTAAAAAATGAACCTGTGTTGCGTAGATCAGCAATGCTATTGCAGTTGGTAAAATAGGAATGGAGAAAAGGATTGGAAATAATTTCTTTACTGTGAAGTTTTCACGAAAAGACAAAGTTCTTCCTTTAGCTACTGTAAATAGTGCTGTAAAGATTAATGAAGAGGTTGTACCAGTTGATCCACTACTGCTTTTTCAAAGTATGGCCATTTGCAAAGAAACAAAGAAAGATTTAGAGAAGCATTTGGAGTACGAGTTGGCACCATATCCATTGTATCTTTTTAACGAAGCTGGCATGCGAAAGACGAAAAAATCTTCAATGTATGACATTTTCATACCATCGTACATAACATCGATAATGATAAATAATAACTTGAGTGTATAAACATAATATATATGGAAATTAGAATGGAACAATTTGGACGATGAAATTTGGATTCTACTGCTCCAGCGCCTATACAGCGAGCAATTAATTCATTTCTATGATGTTTGCCAGTTATTTACTTGTAAAATATTAACTTTACGAAAAAAATTAATTCTATCTTTTTTATAGACAATCTTCTTTAATTTTTATTATAAGTATTTTTTCAGTAAAGTTGATAAATAACGAGTTATTTACAAAAAACCATTAAAACGCACCTTTTTTTCAACATGGCGGCACGAAGTCACCTCTAATTTTTGAGGACTTTTTACACATTCAATAATACGCTCAAATAAACATTCCTACCAAATTTCAAAACTTTCCGATTTATTTTTTTCAGTTTTCCTTTGTTGCCTGGACTAACTTGCAAATCAACAAAATTCTGAAATCCATTCTTAATGTCTTCGACACTTCTTCTATAATAAAAGAAATAAATTTTCAGAACAGAAACTAAAACTAAGTTCCATCTGTCTTGAATTAGAAAAAACGCGAGAATGTTAGGATATTAATAAGAAATTTCCGCAAAAGTCGTTTACAGGACTTTCAGAAAGACTGTTATTAGTTAGAAAAGAACTCTTAACTAAATCGATCATAAGTTTAAATATCCTCATTTGTCACTTTAATACTGGTATAATGCACGTATGTGAAAACTAGAACTGCATGAGAGAACTTTGAACATAAATTCCTATTTACTTTAATAACATGAAAAGTTATCCTATTATTTTTCAAGGCTAGTTGCCATCATATTTACTCGTTTTCTATAATTAGGTTATGTCTGTTTTGCTTCTGGTGTACGTATATAATGTGTTTTTTTTTTATACTGTCGGATAAAAGTGCGGGTGGCGTGTAATTTTTCAAACAGTATTAACGTTAAGGTTTTGAAATATGAGCACGTTGCTCCTATTGTTTGGGCTTATGTAAATTTTCAGGGGGATTATGCTTTAAAAATAGAATATTGCGGGAATTTTCTTAAATGTTAAAATTACTTAAAGGTCAAAAGGGCGATTTTATTAAACAAAGAGGTTAAATGGGACCTGCAATAAAATTTTGCACTTCACTGTAAATAATAGAAACGCTAGGAGGTTTCAGTAATCCACATGGGAAGTTTCAGAGCTGCAACCAATTTATTATAATGTCAATTCCCAAGCGAAGTGTTTGAATTCCCTACGATAAGTAGGGTATAATTCAGTTTTAAATGATGGCACACAAGCAGATTACTTTATAAATACATAAATAGTTTCCTTCAAACATTTTCACCTTTTATTAATACATACAGCATGTGCTGAATTCTTACTGAAACTGATGAAAATCAAACGAACTTTCCCGGCTTTTCAAATGTAATTTCACAAAAAAATTGAGGAATTTTAAATCACCTAGTTATCGGTTTGTTTCCTAAAAATAATTACGAGGTAACACAGAAAACTTAATTCATAAATTAAATTTTTTATTTAAATTGCATCAAAGGTGTAGTTTTCCTCTGGATATTGAAAAAGCGCTTTCCAAGTGATGAAAGAAACGCGGAAAACCCACACAGACATCTCGTTAACTTAGCATCTCAGACGGCCAACTTTGGTTTAACTTTGTATTCAAACTGTAAGAGTAAAAGCATTTTGGGTTCTTTTACTGCACTTTCGGGCTCGTGCAATTTTAATAAAGTTGCAAGCGTCACAAGGAGCATAAAATTCTCAAAGGTAAGGACGTTGCATAGCGGTGCTGTAAAATTGTTTATGTAGTTCATCATCAAATCTGCAGTAGATGTGCATGTATGCGATGTGATATAGTCGTTTTAAAAATGCTGACGTGTTTGTACTTTACTGTTTTACTGTTGCTTTTAAATTTTACATGTGAGAATAGATTTTTTGTCAAAATATGAACTAAAAATTTTAATAAAACCGTGATGTGTAACAATCTTTACTCCGTTTACTTCGAAGTAAAGCATTCATTTAACGTTTAAGCGCAAGCAACAAGTGAACATAAACAAAGCAGAACTAAAACATTCCAAAAATAAACAAATGAGGTTAATGTATAAACCTTGAGGAGAGAAAAAGGGGTGCATACTTTTTGCTAAGCCATTAAATCTTACTAACGCGATGCGGAGCAAGGTAAACAGTTTATTAATTATTACAGGCTTAGAATTACAAATGAGAGTTGGGTTAGTGGTATATTAAGTCCCAAAAGTTGTTTTTTACGCGTTTCTAAGATGGCATCAAGGTTGATTATAAAAGCTGTGGTATGAAATTGTAAAACTTCGTTTAAAAATTCACGACTTCCATGAAAGTAAATTTAACAATTTTAAGCTGTCCGACTTCAAATCCTTACAGGAATTTCAGTTCGACTTGATTATCTTCTTGTTTTAATGCCTTTCGAGCTTCTCCGTCAGTTTTAAAGCTTTAAAAATTGCATTATTCGGATTTTTAACTCAAAAGCTCTGCTTTGTTTTTCGTATTGCTGAAAGTAGGTAGAACTTAATGTAAAAATGTTTGAAGCTTTGCGAAGCCCTCATCATTACAGAAATATATTTTTAAGCTTCTTTGAGTTTGAGTTCCAATTACGATCTACGATCTTTAGATTAAAATCATTTTTCCAAATTTTTATTTAAAATGCTTTTTGTAGCTTTTCCTGCTGAAATCTAAAATTTGTGCTCAAAAAAAAACTTAACTTGATTTCTCAGTAATTTGAGGTTTCAAAATAAAAATTGAAATGTTAGAGCCACCAAATTTGAAATTTAATTACTCAAAAGTATTTTAATAAGTCAGAAAAGATTATTGTAGGGTGTAAGAATAAAAACACAAAAAAAACTTTAAAATTAAACGTAACATTTGCAAACAAATTTAACTCTTCCATCAAAAGAAGTTGCCCATGGGAACGAAGCTTTTAGCAAGCAGAGTAGAAAAAGTAACAAATTAATTTAGAACGAACCCATAGCGCAACCCTGTGTCTCTCCATTAACCCAAATATTCCCAACCCCGCCGTTAAGGAACGCGGTAAATCGAATTCCATCCAAATTTCTTTGATAACCCGCGGTTTGCAGTATTAATCGTCCACTTACCTTTTTCCGTTCTGATAAAATTTAAACCACATCTCGAAACACCTTTCATAATTCAGTAAACGTCCGTCGTTGGTGGGGTTGTTTTCTTTTCAGGAACGAATAATGAGACGCTTAAACCAGATTTTACCCTTCTTAATCAGGGTTTTCCGTGCTGGAATTGCTTCACGTGTACATATCGGGCGAATGAGGGCTTGGTGTTGTTAGTGTATTGTTACTAGAGTATATATGAAGCTCAGGTTAGGTTAAACAACCCTTCGCAATTTCCTGAGATATGTAGCGACGCTTGGCGTCAGGATGTTCTCTAATGGACAAACATCCGCAGCCCCGGCGGCAGGCAAGAATTAAACCCTCGGTAATTAACGTGTGTAATTAGAGTAAGAGTGCGTATTGCAGTTTGCGATTTAATTTATTTTAAGTAGGTGCAGAAAAACAAGGGTCTGAATTATTTCGTTCCAACAATCTACGGTATAATCGGAATTTAAATAAATGTTAAGAGTTTTAGATATTTTTTACTTAAAACGGTGTCGACTAAATTTGCATTTACTTACCTCGGAGTTTCAATCTTAATTTTACTACTACTACTAACCGAGATTCGAATTTATGTCCCCTGGTTTGCGAATCCGGTATCTAATCCGCTAGACTTGCAATAAAACTAATTTAAAAATTATTTAAATATTAATAGACGCAACAAAAGTATTAAACAAGAATACTTATTACTTAATTTATTCATAGGTACTAAAGTAAAATTACTATTGATCGATTTCAAATAAAATGCAAATTAACATCTTTTATAGGAATTTATAAATTAATATTCCCCACAAAGTTTCCGCAATGAACTGAGCCCTTCGTAAATATAGGGTAGGCCAACAGGCACTTTTTCCCGACTTTTTATTCATCTGCTTATATAGACAGCTGAATTAATCCGCTATGAACCCTCTTGAATCGTTTCCATAGCGGTAATGAGCTCGTTTTTTCCTCTGTGTTAGATAGATGTTGAAGATAAACAATGACTATTTTTCTCTCGTTAGTTAAGTTCCATGGATTTGCTCCGAAGCAAAAATAGAACGAAAAATGAAATGCATCTGTTTTTAAGGATTAATTAAATCCTGATTAAAATGTAGACTAGAAATTGAAAAATGCGAGGGTTTTATATAAGGAATAAAGTACATTCAGAGATCTGACATCTTTGTTTATTTATGATGTTTAAAAGTAATGCAGCGAGGATAAATTCTTCCTAACAAAAGAATTTGTAATGAATAAGAGGGTCTGACAAAGTAAAAAAAAAAAGAGGAAGGCGATAAAATATGATAGAAAGAAAAAGTAAAGGTCGCAAAAACTTAAAGACGAAGAGAATCAATAAAAATACCAGCAATATATTAATTAACGTTAGCAAAAGCACCTGAAATAGTATGCACCAAAAAGAATAAACAACTTACAGTGTAGTCGTCACAAGCCAAGAAGGGTTATAGAAAGAAAATAAAATTACAACATAATGTATTATTTGCCTTCTGAATTCACATTTTGATCCGATTTCATTCATCTTGATGAATGCTTAATTCAACGTAACTGTTAAATGCTCATGCAACCCGCCCTAACACAAATTGAAGGGAAGGATGGGAATAGAATAACGGAAGCTAGAGACATGAAAGTGAGATGAAGGTCAGTTTATATGGAACTACTCGATAATACAGAACCAGAGGAAGGGGAGAGATTGGAAGAAGAATATAGTGAAACAGCAAAGAGGGAGCTGTAATAAGAGGTGCTTAAAGAGGCGATAGATGGTGAAATAGGGAAAAACGTGCGGGTAAAACAGAATCAGCCCTGAAATGGTGAAATTTAGGAGAGAGACTAGAACAAAATCCCATAATTATGATGGATATAATGAAAAAGTAAAACCCGTAGATTGGGCAATGGCAAATATTATTCTATCTGTCTACAACGAAGATGGTAGCAGAACATACGAAAATATCTTTGATCAGTTGGATCTACAAAAGAACCTTGTAGAACTGAAAACGCAAGTCGTTAAGAGAGGTCCAGTATGGATTGAGGATAAGAAAAGGTAGCAGCTTTAAACAGATGACGGAGAAAACATTAATGTACGGCTTCGTAGACTTCGTGAAACCCTTCGAACGCAAAGAAAATATTTCGGGAATACTTGAATGCACAAATGTGAATTCTGATCTAATCAAAAGAACGCAAACGAGTCGAAACTATTGCAGACATATTTGGAGGTGAAACAAGGAAGCACGCTGAGTCTCGAGCTGTATATTTTAGTGTTAGACGATGTGCCCAACAAAGGCAAGACCAATATCAGAATATTCCACGTTGATGTAAAATGAAACTGAAATGTGTAGTATGTGGTTGACATTTTGATCGTAACTAAGAATAAAAAGCCCTGTAATATATCATGAAATTGTGATATGAGGCAAATTAGGGAAAAATAAGGTAGCAGAACACCATCAAAGAATTAAGAGGTAGCAAACTGAAACAGACGGAGAGCTTTAAATGCCTGGGGGCAACGATTAGCCTGGAAGAAAGTAACAATCGAATAACGGCGTCTAATAGACAATGTTATGCAATATGCAAGATTTATTAAAAAGGAAGACCTTTGTGCACACGTCCAAAGAAGAGTTTACAGTACAACCTCCGTCCTCATTCTTCCATAATCCAGCTATTCATAGGTCTTGTGCGAAAGGCCGAAGAATCTACTACCAGTAGTAGAAAGTAAGGTTATTAGAAATAAGTAGAGCGGTTAAAATAGCGTGCAGATTCAGCAGTGTAATGTGTAAAATCAGTTCAGGTGATTCGGGTATGCATCATGTAGGATAGCTGAGGAATGCCAGCAAGGCAATGAAGAGCCAAAATGGATACAAGAATACCTTGAGGGCGGCCCATAATCAACTGGAGTGAGACAATAGAAAAAGTTCTTCGAGAAAAGGGCATAAGCTGAACAGATGCATAGAATTGGTTTTACCGTAAACAACCTCCAACACATCCGCACCCTTATTGGTATAAAATGTTCCAGTTCCTCTTTGAAAATCAGCTAATAATTCATTCCACTAGATAAAGATAAAATACATATAATCTGCTCTTCATAAACTTAGTGATACACTAGCAGAGTTCGATTTGAAACGATCAATTTCTGAAACTAAAGGTATGGCGTTTCAGCACCCACGTAAGGACCAAGAGCATATTAAATAATAAACCCATCGAGCAAACACACAACTAGTTACGTCGAATGTATTATTACATAATATAATAATGAAATCGGCATCGAATAAAAGGTTTTAAAATTCCAATGAGTATCTAGACCAATTTCGTAGATCTTTGGGAAGCAAAGTACTAAAAGGTATTGAACTAAAGTTTTACAGGGTTACTGTTACAGCTCTTTCGATGTGATAAAGAAAAGAGACCAACAGTAAACAGAAGTAACAGGAATGTAATTTCCAAAATCATTTATTGGATATACATAACTACCTATACGATAAAAAAGAAAGAAGAGAGAACTCGTTTGAAGTTATTAAAAAAAATTGAACGATAATATCTAGAAATACCAATAGCTTTCGATTACTGTCTGAGAAGAAAAAGAAATAAGTATGTATAAGTCGGTGGACCATTAAAAAGAATGAATGTAAATATAAATGGCCCATTCGACCTAATTCATAAAGATGAGGATAAGAATCCAAATCAAGGAAACTTTACAAGGCTAATCACAAAAGGGAAGATGAGACATTTGTCGTTTTAAATTTGAGAAATTTAATTTTAGTTTGAAAGATTACTGAAATATTTATGTGCATGAAGTTACTCCAGTGTAGTAGTAGTAATGGAAGTGTTAACAATCAAATAAATAAAATGTGGCTTATAATCGAAGGCTGCACTAAATTTGTGCACCAATCTGAATAATTAATCAGGATTAATGGACATGACATACTCGATTGTGATAAATGCTGTTCTCTACGGTAGTCTAAATCTCTAAATCAACAGGTTTCAGATGTGCATGAAACTAATATTTGGTGAAATATTAAGTTATACTTATTTATTATTTTATTATTTATTAATAAAAACGACAAATAAAATTTTCCATATTTCAATAAGCTCCTAAATTAAATGCAACTGAGACTTACAGCTTTCAAGAATTAAAACTGGAGCCCTCTTCTTCGAACGTAGAATAAAAAAATATCGTTTTTTTCGTTGATTTTGTCGGAGACGTTGGACGAGGACCAAATTTTCAGGAAACTTAATGTAAGAAAATGAAAATCGGTTCTACCTTTTGTTTAAAGTAGAACAAAGTCGTTTATTTCGAACATCAATATAAAAAAAAATATATAAGAAATAACAAAAATTTTACAAATTTAAATTATTGTTCTAAACCAAAAATGAAAGGATTGTTTTAAATAAAAGCATAGACCTATGAAATTGAAAATTAAATTCTGAAAGGTGCCACTTAAGTAATTTATGTCAGCTTACAGAAACTCAAAGAAGTATATAAAACGAATACATATTTAATTTATTGAAGAAAGCTTTTCAATAAATAAAAAAGAGCATAATCCTTGTTTGAAATTAAAATTTGCAACACTCGGAAACAGTGTTCTTTCGTATACGAAAAGCTGAGCTTTTAAAAATTTAACTGGAAGTTCAACAAACGGCAATGTATTTCAGCGTAACATTTGGACTTTTTTAGTCAGGCTGGCGCAGTGGTGGAGCGTCAAGCTAACGTAACGTTAGTTCTTGGTTTGAATCTCTCGATCCCTGCATTCTGGAGGTTGCTATTGAGCTCTGGTGACCATTCGTAGGCACCAAATTAACGACGCTCTCCCCCGAATACAGGCCTTAGAGGTTGAGTAACAAGGTCCTACACGTACAGCCTTACACTATACTCATAATACAGTATGTAGGAATAAAACGGCGAACCAATCACGCAACCCACAGAGTCGGGCCGGATTGTGCATTGCACCCGTAATACCTCATACAACATACAAGAACAAAATAAACGTTAATATCGACAAAACAAAAATTTTGATATTTCACAAAGGAAGAGTGGGGAAATTTATGGAACCATGAATTACGCAGGAAATAAAATCGAAATTGTTAAACAGTTTACATATTTAGGTGTCATATTCAAATTCAGGTAAATTTCACGCAATGGTCAGAGAAAGCCATAAAAAAGCAGTAATAGCCACGTAGAAAGTTAAGAGCATATTAGCAAGAGGTAAATCAGTAGGTTGGTCTGAAAAGTATAGTCTAATGAAATCAGTATAGTTAATGCAACAGCTCTTTATTCCTGCGAGACCTGGGGTGTTTATCATTGGAATGACATGGAAAAATCTCAACCAAATTACATAAAAGAGATCTTCCAATGTCCAAGAAACACGCCAAATTTTATGATTAGATTAAAAATGAACATTGCTCATATAGGTGCACAAATTTGGAAAAAGATACTTAATATGGTGGAAAAAAACCGTCTAAATATAACACTAGACTACCCAAAATATTGTACAACCGCTTATTAATATTTGATAACTCATAATCCAGCAAAATAAGAGATAATTGGTGCACTTGTGTCAGAAATTCTCTTATTTATATAGGAATGGGCAACTTGTGGATTAATCAAAGTACGTGAGTTCTGCGACAAACTCAAGTCTAATTTACACAGGAAAGACGCCCACAACTATGAGTTTACAAATTACAATGGCCACTATAGCAAATTTGATCTGGAATCCGCCCCTGCAGATTACCTAATACTAATGTTAGCAACTTGTAAAGTCTGCCAACTACGACTATGTTCAAAAAAATTCACATGCATTATGTATAAACCATGAAATATGTACTGGAAGGCGAAAAGATTCGTACTATATACAGGCTCTTGAAAACCTTGTTCAGGTCAAGATATTTGGTAAATTATTTACAAGAATTAGAAAACGCGACAGATATAGACACGCTTCTACAAAACCTAAACTACCAAACAATCAATAACATTTTTTTATTATCCTAATTCACTACAAATTAGAAGTTTTAGTCTAAATAAGTAAATTGTTCTTTTAAACTGCATGGATGAATCTATCATAACAGGTGAGGTTGTGACAGATCGATCTACTTTTGATACTTCGTCAAAGTCATCATGAAATGTAAAGCTAAATAATGCCCTTTAAAAATTGCACCGGTAAAATTTCAAAAAAAAATTAAATTTAGTAAACCTCTGATATGTTGATAAAGCTTCTACGAAATGCAATGTTAAATAATACACCTTTTAAGTAGCGCAGGTAAAAAAAATGTATGATATGTAAAGTTAAATTAAACTGCTCTACCTTTGATAGGTTGTTGTTAAACTTTTTCAAATAATATTATGTTAAAAAAAAAATATTCCCATGTTACGTAAGGTTAAAGTAAATCATTCTATTTTTAATGTGTTAAAGCGTCCATAAAATGTAATGTCAAATCAATTAAGCGAACCACCTTTGTAAAAAGTGTAAAACTATACAGGGTCCTGCAACAGTGCGTCGGGCTTTCCTAGCGCCCTTACCGTGAGAGATAGAAAAAAAGTTTAAAGCATAAAATTATTGGTTCGAAGAGGTCTACGTCGCGAAATTATTTTCAATAATACAGAGTGTTCCACTTTTGCGCTATAATAAAAACATACATTTTTTTAAATGCAACACCCTGTAACTTTTTATGTCTTCCGATGTCATTTTTTAACCTCTACATAACTGTCTACCCACTTTTGTATTTTGTGCCAGTGTTACCAACTTATTAATTTTTTTCCGAAAAATCTTTCATAAACAGACTTCACTTTAAAAATCATAAGCGACCTTGATTTTTGAAGTAGAGGGATACATTTTAGCAATAATTGTAGTCCGGTTAAAGAGCAACATTTTGATATGAGAAAATGGGATTCAGTTGATACAGGGTGTTACAAAAGAAAATGCCAAACTTTCCAAACTTCAAAGTGACATAACTCATTTTTTTCAAATGGAACCACCACTGTTTTATTTCGCAAATCGATAGCATTTTTTATCCTCTTTAATTTTGTATTTAGATGTCCGATACCTAAACCCCGTAGATTTAGAGATATTAAATACTTTTCACAAAAGTAACAATTTAATTACATTTTATGCACCGAAGTGGGCCGTGCTAATGCAAAAAACAAAAACAAAATGTAAGTAAGCCTCAATGTAACATTTTAGTAAATTTAGAATCAAAACGGATAATACTTATGTAATAAAATTAATTGTTTTATTCAAAAACTATGAAAAGTAACAAAATTCAAAATGCATAAAAGAAAAACGACTACAATAAATGTTCGAAATGTCTTCCATTTTCATTCAGGCACAAAACTTGATTTTTTTTTTTGTGGGGATACGTGAAGGGAATTGTTTATACCGAACTACCGACAACACAAATAAATATGCAACAACGAATTGTTGACGCTTTTGCAAGTATTTCACCTGAAATGTTACGAAGAGTGCAAAGATCTTTTCAGCTGCGAATTGATTTGAGCCTGAATGAAAATGGAAGACATTTCGAACATTTATGTAGTCGTTTTTCTTTTATGCATTTTGAATTTTGTTACTTTTCATAGTTTTTGAATAAAGCAATTAATTTTATTACATAAGTATTATCCGTTTTGATTCTAAATTTACTAAAATGTTACATTGAGGCTTACTTATATTTTGTTTTTGTTTTTTGCATTAGCACGGCCCACTTCGGTGCATAAAATGTAATTAAATTGTTACTTTTGTGAAAAGTATTTAATATCTCTAAAACTACGGGGTTTAGGTATCGGACATCTAAATACAAAATTAAAGAGAATAAAAAAAGCCATCGATTCGCGAAATAAAACAGTGGTGGTTCCATTTGAAAAAAATGAGCTATGTCACTTTGAAGTTTGGAAAGTTTGGCATTTTCTTTTGTAACACCCTGTATCAACTGAATCCCATTTTCTCATATCAAAATGTTGCTCTTTAACCGGACTACAATTATTGCTAAAATGTATCCCTCTACTTCAAAAATCAAGGTCGCTTATGATTTTTAAAGTGAAGTCTGTTTATGAAAGATTTTTCGGAAAAAAATTAATAAGTTGGTAACACTGGCACAAAATACAAAAGTGGGTAGACAGTTATGTAGAGGTTAAAAAATGACATCGGAAGACATAAAAAGTTACAGGGTGTTGCATTTAAAAAAATGTATGTTTTTATTATAGCGCAAAAGTGGAACACTCTGTATTATTGAAAATAATTTCGCGACGTAGACCTCTTCGAACCAATAATTTTATGCTTTAAACTTTTTTTTCTATCTCTCACGGTAAGGGCGCTAGGAAAGCCCGACGCACTGTTGCAGGACCCTGTATAAAAATAATGATTTATTATTATTTGTTAGTATTAACACCTCATACATTAACGCACCAACACATCCGTATGTCCCAAAAGGGGGTAATATTTAGCACATTTTAAAAATCTAATATAATTAAAATTGACTTAGAATTAAACTTTATTAAACTTGAATTAATATTATGAAATTAAGACAGAAGAACTCAACAGAAATAAAATTAAAGCATCATTTTTAAGAGAGTGGAAATGAAGCGAATTACTTTGATAATAAATAAACTTAGAGAACAAGACCTGATAGCAACAGAAGCGACTTAACAAAAATAGCCCAATCAAAATAAAACCAAAATTAGAGAATAGATAAACCAGAAACATGGGCACAGAAACAGATATGTTAAGAAAGATATTCAAAGAAGAAACAAGAAAATAAATGATAATATTGAATATGAAACAATATGCATATGAAGGAACAGATGAAGAAAGAAGAAGAATACCAAGAGGAAGACTACGAGTCCATTATAACAAAAAAAACAAAATAATAATAAAAGTACACAAGGTACAATCTCTACTGGCTCCGATAGAGAATCCAGGTATAAAGAACAGCGACAAGGAAAAGAATGCAAGAAGTTGGAATCATAGTAACGGAAGAAATAAACAAGAAAATTACGAATTGTAGTTCAATTCCATCACTTTACCAACACATAAACAGACCCCTATAGAAATGAAATTTCTACGTAAAATATCAAACGTAACCAAGCTCTACAGAAAGAGAAATGAAGAAATTTATAACAACTTAAAACAAGAGCCAAAAAAAGAAGTTGGGGAAGAAACAATTGAATTGGTGTGCTCACGTTAAAGGAATGGTTAAAGAAAGAACACCAGAAAAGCTTGAGAAAATAGCGGAAAGCAAAAAGAATGGCGGAGATGGATTGAAGCTAATTACTCGACGGCATAAAGGCACGAAAGGAAAGGAAGCGAAGAGAAAAAGAGGGATTGCCATTATGATAGACCTACGTATATGAGTAACAAAGTTTATTTTCGAACCGGCAAAGGAAGTTTAACTCTATTAAAAATACAAGAATTTAAACACATTAAAATCCTATTGACAGTGAAACAAATTTAGGCTATAATTCTTATAGGGCGTCATATAAAAAGCCATAAAAATAAGCGACCTGTGCTAGCTTATAGCTTTTTAAGGAATGTGACATGGTGACATCTAAGGAAATATAAGTTGCCAAAAGAATTTACGAGCAACAACGCCTCCGCATCCGCTTTACCTTAAAATTTTCCACCCCTAAAGCTCTGGATTACTTATTCGGAATAAAACTTTTTGACTTTATTTCGGGCACACGCTAAAATTAACACGCACTCCTATTTAAACAATACACACACGACACACCTGTTTAAATAATAAACATAAAACAAATTTTACAAATTTAATCTGCCATACTCGGGCATAAACAAACACGTAAACGAAACAATTAATAAATAGCCGAAAGTAAACATTAATTTCCACGAAAATTCCCGAGTTAATTCAGAAACGGAATTGAAGTAATTAAAATTTAATAAATCGATTCGCACAGCTGCCTTTAATCTGCTTATTTGTAAAAGAAAGTTTCTAAACCTAATTATGTACCATATCTACAGACTTTCCTGTTACAAAGCGGATTCTAGAATTAAATCAGGAAGGTTGTGTTTTCCTTTTAATACGCTAGGCTCGTCCTACTTAATAATATTATGATTACCTTTTCCTTCGCGGTCTGTTTTACATGCAAATATTTAATTTTATGCAAACATCGTAATTTTCAAAGCTAAATGAGGATATTTTAGGGTTCGGAATGTTTTTAGGTTTCTTGATGTTTATAGGCTATTTTTGGAAATTTCAACATTACGAATGTAAAATTTACTTGGTTAATTTAAACTGGGAAATTAATGCTTGTAAAAGCTGCTTTAGAACATATCTGACTTTATACTTTCGTTGGCTTTTCACTTTTTTATTAGTGCAGCATTTTATAAAACATATTTTTCCCTTAATTTTACTTACATACTTAATATAAAGCCAATTAAACTGTTGATAAAACTATACCAAACAAAAAATAGTCCATTCGATGCAATGTTTATTGTCGTTCAAGTTGTTTGTCGCCAATTTTCCGTCAAAATGTGTTAGGCTTTCCTTTAGAATGATCGATGTTACCCTAATGCTTCTGGCTTCTGTTGTAAACATATTCATCCACCTACGTAGGTGTGTTCATAATTCATCTATTGAAATTCTACCCTCTTTCCGTTCCTATTAAAATTTGTATTGTAACCATTACCAAAAGGAGGTTCGACAACAAACCGCCTTCGTAGCAAACTCGAATCGATAGGAAGCTTGACCTCTTTCATAGTGAGAAGAAATATTAAGATGCTTCTTGCTATAACTTCTTTGTTTACAAATGGATTTCCGGCAAAGTTTATCTCCTTATTTCGTGTGAGAGCAAGCGGGTTGCGAATCAGGCATCCAATCAGCTTGTGCAAAGTTCAACCGATTTGTTGTAGGCGAGAAAGGGGTAGAAGGGCGATTGTCTAAACGGGTGCATTTTAAAGGATTTGGGATAATCCTTTATATAGCCAGATTTTCCTTAGGGAATTTCTACATAAAAATTTCACGATTTTCCATTAGATTTATGTATGATGCAACGAAGATTTTCAAAGAGGGTTAAAACATCGAGAACTGACGAGCGTAAGAGGGCGAAAAATGACTAAAAAAGGATTTATTATACAACGTTACTCGGCTTAAAACTTTTCAGTACTTTAGAAAATGCACTTTGTACTTTATGTTAAGAGTTTACCCATCAACTTGACATAAATCTATATTTTTCTGGCGTAATCATTTTATGTTATGTAAAAACCCAACTAGCGATTGCACTTTCCTTCTTGGTGCAGTGTTATTGATATTACTTTGCAAAATATTAATTTGGAATGTCAGTCGTTCATCTTTCCAAAAGAAATTATAAAATCAAAATACTTCAATTTAAAGATATCACTTTTATCCTAAATAGGTCAGCTTGTTTCTTGTTCCTGCCTTTTCGTTTCATATTTCAAACACACACTTGTTTTGACACGAAAATATACGAATTTGCGTCATTTTTCTCACGTATCGCGCCCCTCCCAAGTTATAATTTATCGTTGTATTAAACGACGATTTAAATTACATTTCCGTGATATATTATTTAATACTTTTTCGCCGGCAAAACAGTTGTATTTTATATTTCTTTTCATATCTTCGGGCTGTCCGAGATAACTTATTTTTCAAACCTTTTGTTTGCAACTTGGAGCAGTATTTTTCTTCCTTATTTTTATTTCAATTAAGTTCTTAATGTGATTTGATGATCTCGGAAACAAAGGCAATTCTTTTCAGGAAATGCGGTATTTGTAATTTTAAAGGAAACTCGTTTTCGACAAATACAAAGGACGAGATTAGTCCTGACATCGTGATTTCAATAATTTTTGTTTTACGAAACCGTTAAAACATTTTTAGTTGTTTGTTGCAGTCGTAGGGTGTGGTCACAAATTTTTCAAATAGCAGAGGTTTACTGGAAATGTCGAGTTTATAGAACACTTGAACGAAGCTTTAAATGACAATTTCACTCCCAGAAACTCAACTGAGAGGATTACAGGTCTTGACGAAGGATTACGTTTTCCGCTTGTCCTCATGTCCACGGTTCTTATAACCAACGACAGGTACCTACAGGTAAAACCTTGTCTATTGCAGAATTTTACTCAAAATTCTCTAAAATATGTCCAATTTAACCGAATTTTAAATTAACCAAACCTTATACTTCTTTTTAAAAATAAACGAATTCCTTTTATTTACATAATATGTAATTGAAAATTCTATTTATTTTTTAACAAAGCCGAAATTGCTTTCATGTGCTGAAAAACATCAAAGGGCAAATTTAACCGATCTATCACTCATTCCCACACTTCCGTTTATCCTCACCATGATTTAATCTAATTAAAAATTATCCGAAAAAGCGGTCTCCGCCTCACCTCTGCCGGTATTTTTAAAATTAAAAAAGGTACTTTTCAAGTATGCTAAATATCTTTAATTAATGGCTAACAAACAGCAATTAGTCGAGCGCAAACTGAGCACAAAGTTTAGGGTTAGAGTTGAAATTGCGACATTAATATTATACGTCAGGTGGTAATAACGGAGCGAAAATTCGAAATACATTCTACTTCGATAATTGCATTGCAATATAGAAGGGAAGAAGTGAAGGGAAGTGAAGTTGCTTCGCCATTTGTAAATTGTGAACTCGACTTTTTAAGGTAGACACGTTTTATTGAAGTAGATGGCTTGAAATGAAATTTTGGGAAATGACTTTATTCATTTGTGTAACGGAACGAAAATATAGCGGGAATACGTTTCAATTAAAAGCAAATAGAGATGGTGGAACAGTTCGCCGTGGGAAGTAAAAAATTAAAAAAGAAGTAATAGAAAATATGTGACCGGGTGGAAAATGTCCGGACTAAAATGCAGCCTATAGGGAAATTAATAAAAATTATATTCGAACTCCCTGGACCTAGAAATGTAATAACTTTTTATCGACCAGGTTTTCCCTGTTTTTATTTACTTTAAAAAAATAAGGCCTTATTAGTTTCATAGTTTGTAACAACTGCATAAAAGTTTTTCCGTCTTCTAAAAATATGTTCCAAATCTTCTACAAATAATTTTCCATTTCACAAAACATTTACAAAATTTGGTAAAGATTAAACAAATGCAAAAGAGAAAAATTAATATTAAACCAAATTTTGGTAAACTTATTCTTATTTTTGAAATTCAGTTGTTATTAACACATATTCATTTAGAAGCTTCCATCAATTTTCTTTTTAATTGAAGGTGAATTAAAGTAGGCTATTATTATAAAACTTATGAGCTGTTCTTTGCACATTCTAAATAAACCTATTAAATTCAGTGGTAAAAATTTGTTTTAACTTAATTTCTGCAATCTCCAAAGGAAATTACAAAAAAAAAATAAAATAAAGCATCAGTTATCATAAAATCAAAAGCTTTACAACTTCGGGAAACATACGAGTATAAAAGCTTTGTATTACAACTCGGATCGTAAATTTGACGATTAAATATTAAGCTTCAAAAAAACCTAAAGAAAGAAATTTTCGGCCAACAAACGAGTTTTGTTAACTAAGTTTTGGAGATTTAGTCCCTCAAAATTAACTATAGCTTTTGATAAAAATCGTTAAAAATAATTTAAAAAGATATACCAGAAATCAAATCAATCAAATGTATAAATCGACACAAAAAATAAACACTACAACATCACATAAACATTATCAACTGTTATGTATCCTAGCAGCGTTGCCGCCTACTACTTAATTTACTTTTCAACATCTTCTCTAGATCCTGATTATTATCTCCTGCCTTTTTAACATGGTTTTAGCTATACGAGTATGTACCCCTTTTTCAGCCAATGCATTACTCTGATGGTGGTGCGGACTAGATGTTACAATTTCAAAATTCCAATCATTAGCAAATTGATGCATTTCAAAACTATTGAAAGGCATGTTGTCTGCAATTAGTGTTTTTGGAATACCATTACGGGTAAAAATCTCTTTAAGTTTTTGAATTACACTCTGACTATTTTTATACTTTAATTTTTCTAGTTCTAACCACCTAGAATAATAGTCAAACAGAGCTAAATAGTTGCAACCTGCATATTCTGCTATATCTACCCCTACTTTAAAAATGTGGTATTTGTGGTATTTCATGACATAATAGTGGACTTCTTGTCTTTGATCGACTAAATTTGATACAAGTTTCACAGGAATTTACATGATTATCTATGTCTGCGCTCATGGCTGGCCAATAGAGATTATTTTTTGCCACTTTGTTTAGTTTTTTTCAAGGATAAATGAGTCTCCTGGAATATTTTTAACATTGATTTTTGTGAGGTCTTAGGAATTATTAATTTATCCTTATAATAAACTACATAAGTTATTTTGTACTGATATGTCACTTTTAATTTTGAAAAAATGTCGGAGTTCTCCTTCTGCACTACAAATTGAAGGCCATCCATTTAATAAAACCTGCCTTTTTGTAAATCAGTATCTGCTGAATTTGTTTTTGTAATTTTTTTAACCTATTTTTGTTTATAGCATATTCACCTTCGATGACTGTATCTATAATATATCTTAAAGATTCATTCCATTTTTCTGCATTATCAACTAAGTTTGTAGAAAGTAGGTCAGCTATGTGTAGCTTAGAACCTGGTATGTATGTGTATTTTAGATCAAATGTATAAATTAATAATTTAATTCTTAATCTTTTAAGCCTGTTATTTTTAATTTCGCGTAAGTACTTTTTCATTAGAGATACTAATGGCTTATGATCATTAAAACTTTGTATTTGATGGCCGTAAATGTAATTATGAAATTTCTGACATGCAAAACATACATTTCCGTTTGAGTTAGTGATTTGGAAGCAAGCGACAGCCTACAGCATCTTTAGACGCATCAGATTGTATGGTAATATCTTTAACTGATACTGTAGCATTACTAATTATTTCTTTGATTTTGTCTAAAAGATTTGCATGCTTTGTTGTCCATATTCAAATTGTATCATTTTTTAACAAATCTCTAATAGGTGAAATTCATTCAGATAAATTTGGTATGAAGCTTCTTCAATAATTAATTGTCCCTAGAATTTTTTGCAACTCTAGTTTGTTTTTGAATGTTTTAATTGCTGGATTGCCTGAATCCTACCTTTGTCAGGTCTCATACCATTGCTATCAAAAATAAAGCCAAAATATTTCACCCCAGTAACATAATATTGCAATTTACACAGATTGAATTTAATATTATGCTCTCTAGCTTTTGCCTAAACCTGTTTTATTATCTGATCTAGTTCTTTTTTGTTACTTGCTGCACATAAAATGTCATCAACATAGACGGTAACCCCTTTTATTCTTCCAAAATATTTCCGAGTAATTTTCTGAAATACTTCGGGAACTGAACTACGACCAAATGGAGTTCTGGGAAATCGATAACAGCCAAAGGGTGTGCTGAATGTACACAGCTTGCTTGAAGGTTCATCTAATTTAATTTGATAAAACCCATCTTTAAGATCAAATACACAAAATATGTTTTTACCTGCCAAATTAGGACCTATCTCTTCAACTGACGGTATTATTCTATTATTGTATAAACTTTAAATGGATTTCCTCATCTTGTGTTCGCTCATTTATAACCTTCATATTTCTGTCTGCGACTTCCACAGATTTACAAACATCGACAGTTCGGTCCAACGTTAGATGTTCCCTCAAGAATCTTTCTTATAGGTTTGCTGAATTTATACCTAAAACAATTTGCGCCTTTAATAATTTATCTTCTTGGTGTTTAAACTCTCCCGCTTTAACTAGATGTTTTAAGTCAACATAGAATTTTTCAAAATGTCCCTTCGGTGATTGTTTTCGACTAAAGAAATTGTATATTGCCATGGTTTCGTTTTTCTTTGGAGTGCAATGATTTCCTAACTACTCGAAGATTGTTTCCACTGTTTCATTCTCTGGTTTTAACTGTGTAATTGCCTGATACAATCGTAGAGCTTCTGAACCCATCTACTACTACTTGTACTTCTTTCGGCTTTTTTCCAGTTTCAGTTGCTATGAAATAAATTTCCGTCTCTTCCCGGAATATTTTAAAATTGTATGCAATATTGCCGTTTAAATCAAACATACCTGGTTTTATTAAATTCCATTTTTTTCTTTCTTATTGTGTCTTTTTACTTTTTACTTTTTCTATTGTTCTATTTTACATTATTTATTTATTCATTACACTGACGACTGGGACATGTTTTATTACTTCGTTTTTATTATTAAAAACTCCCTTCAATATTTTAATATTTATTCACATTTTCTTTATTTTGTGTGTGTGTGTCTTTTATGCGTGTATAGCCAATCTGCTCGGAATCGCCTTTAGGCATTACGTCAAGTCAGACGGCTATATCATGTGTGTGTTACTACGTGTGCAGTGGTCTTGCTACTCTATATCATAGACCAGTTTTCCGAGTAGAGCACAGTTAATTAAGCCCAACTGTGAATGGTCTCATCAGGCCTAGTACCGATCTACTAGGGATTCGAACCCCGGACTTGCAACATGCAAGCCTATCCCTCTTACAACTGAGCTACCTGGCTTCCCCTATTTATTCACATAACTTGAACACTACAACATTACATAAACATTATCAACTGTTATGTATCCTAGCAGCATTGCCGCCTACTACTTAATTTACTTTTCAACAGAAAGCTTATCTGTTCAGGGAAAATTGTCCAGAAAATAAATAAGAACAGTATCTGAAAACCAACTTCCTGTTATGTATCTTTAGAACCAATTTCTGAGGCAATAACTTCAGAATGGATCATGAAAGTCTAACATATTAAAGTTTCAGTTTAAACCAGTACCAGCTGCCCTTCTCAAAATATTTAATTTTTAAAAATGAAAACTACAAGTTTAGGCCGAAACGTTTATAGTGAATCTGAAAAGGCTTGAGCTAACACTTACTAACTTGTGGTTAAGTATAGGTATGTATTAAAAAAACTGAAATTTTACTAACAGTAATAATCACGCCTTGTGCCTAGAAATTAATTTTACGCACAGTGATAAGGTGATAAACCATTACTTCAGGACGCTAGGATTAAATTCTCACTGCATCTGAAACCTAAAAGAAAACGTTTAATTCTGAAACTTAGAAAATTTACAGAATGACTCAATTAACAGCCGATCAAACTGAAATATTTGGAACTCAGTATTTTGAGTTTTTTATTCCCCGTAAAACGATGATAATTTCGAAACTTGCTTTTAGAAATTTTATTCTTCATGTATGATAAGCTAAAACCGGCTTTGATTTTTCACAATAATTGCTTTCAAAGAAAAAAAAAACCTACAATCAAATTTCAGTTTTTGTTGCACTTAATGCTGCTTACAGTTTTATACATTTTTAATTATTAGATATTATTGGTGCAGTAGTAGAGCGTTAGGCTAGCGTTACGCTGGTCCAGTGGTTCTTAACCGGTGTTCCTCGGAACACAGGTGTTCCGCGAACATGTTACAAGTGTTCCACGAAATAATAAAACAATTCAGAAGTAGTGCTACCGAGCGCGATTTTCGTCGGATTCAAAATTCATGTCCTGTAGTTAAGGTCGAATTATGAATTTTGGTTACAAGAAAAACGGTTGGTTAGCTTGTCGACGGATCGTACTCTAAAATTGAGATTTTTTGAACTGGCTCTTCAGGAATTTTGAATTTTTGTACAAGCTGAGTACCCAATTTTTTCCACAAAAGCGACATAATATTTGTGTGGACTGGGCTTTTCAACATTTACGAACATAAAAACTAAACAAAGTGAAAAACTTGAGAATATTGATGAAGAAATGAGGGTAGCTTTATCATCACGTATTAGGCCTGCTATTGCTAAAATCTGCAAAAGCCGACAAGCTCATGTGTCACATTAAACTTGATTTAAAATTCTTACAAGAGTTACTTTTTAACGAATTACATAAATGTTGATTAGGCTTTTATGGAAATATATTTTTTTGTTAATGTTTGACTGTTATTTAATGAGTAATCTGTAGTTTTCGATAAAAAAACATGTTCATGCATTATTTATTGTTTGTTTAATGACCTTAATGATTTAGTAAGAGAGTGCCCCGCATTTTTTTACAATCAAAAGTATTCCGTGGCTTCGAAAGGGCTAAGAACCACTGGACTAAACCGTAGGTGATACAAACTTCTAAAAATGCTTTTTAGACTATAAACAATCTGTCTAGCTAGGTGAAACGAGTTTAAAACGAATTTATTAATTTTTTGTATTTTTAAAAATGCGTGATTTTTATAATTCGTCAGTCTAAAGCTAGTTCTTGGTTCGAATCCTCTTGGTGACCCATTCATCGTTGGGCACCTAATTAAAGACATTTTCCCCCGAATACAGGCCTAGGAGATAGAGTAACAAGGTCTGACATATACATACACATTACACTCTACACATGGTGCAGTATGAAGGTATAAACGGCGCACCAACTTCGTAACCCGCACAGTTATCAATGTTCATTTTTGTAATTTGCTAGTTCGAATAGGTAAAACAACTAATAGTTATTTATTATACAAGACGATAAAATTGTATTATATCTTCGAGGGTGTTTTGTAGCGTCGAGACGTTAGTCGAGACGCTAATTACGCTCGAGAAGACAATTACATTTTATCGTCGTGTATAATATTCTATTTTTTCTATAGCATTTATTTTAAAGGAAAAAAATTGTAAATAAATATGTATTTATTTTGACAGTATTGACAATAAAAATTATTACTGTCACCTGTCACGTTTTAAAATCTCATTAGGTCATTAGTATGGGGGTTGTTAGGGTTACAAACAATGTTTATTTATTTTAACAGGAAGGGTAGATAAAGAAGTATTACTTTGCGGTTAAAATGCTATTTGACCTTTTGGTTTGAGTAGAACAAAGCACGCTTTAACATTTGCTATCGAAAAAAATTATTGTTTAAATGAAAAATTTATGAGGATCGCTGGAAAATTTCTGACACCATATTCTTAGAGAAGTGTGATTCTGAAATTCTTGAAAGCTCAGAAAGCTTAAAACACCCAATTAATTTCTTTTCAAATTTTTAAACATGTTCTGTTAAAAATTTAAGGTATGGGTTTGGATTTTCAAAACTTAAATCAAAGAGATTTTCATTGGTATATTTCTAAAAATTTTCTAAATCATCTAAAAGTTAATCCCTGACTTTCATGAATGCCACCATTTTTACATTTTTGTTAAAGTCCTTTAAAGCTTTCAGAAATTATTATATGAATTTTTAAGCGCTATATTTTTAAAACCAAGTACCTATATTTTCAGTGCTGCTTTTAATTCTAAAATGCTTTAAAATGGCCTCCTAAATTTCGAATCTATTAAATTTAATTTTTTAGAAAATGATTCCAATTATTAAATTAATTTCCATTCCCCTTAAAAATTACAAATTGAACTTCTTTTAAAAACATCACGAACTTGCAAAAACGAATTAATTTATTCAAACTAGAATTCCTGTACATGACGTAAGCACAAAAAATATTTGAAATTCAACCATCTAATTGCCTTTGCAAAATTTAAAATTCAGGGAAGTGGCATAACCCGATTATTATTCACTTAAGCAAAAACGTACTGCCTTTCCTCATTAACGCTACGGTAACAAAAACCGAAAACCTTGAATACTTCGTGTGTAACACGTTAACTTCAAATGGTATCGTTTTCAACAAACGTATGGGGTTACAATTATTACGAACTGACCATAATAGGGCAGTGGCATCAAGAGTGGGCGCCGGAAGTACTTGGTTAACGTTCTTCAGACGTTCATTATTTAACTTAACGACAGCTGGACGGATTATAAAACCCAGAGGGCAAAAGTTTAGCTTTCTTATATAATTAATATAATTATCAACTCTCTCGGGTATTAAAGATGTCTGGATTAATTAATTATTTTACTGCCGCTTAATTGCATTTCTTTTTACACTTGCTTTTATGAATTTAATTGGAAGTTTCAACGTTGAAATATTAATACAGTTCCTTGTGAAATTTCTATTTAGTTAAAATTTAAATTAAGAGTAGTTACGTTTATTAATAAATTTACTTTTAGGCAGCTTCGTTAAATTCAAACTTGGGAATAAATTCACTCGCCGATTGAATAGGTTAAGTGAATTCTGTTATGATATACAACGCCATTCAAGGTACATAAACTCGAAAAGCAACAGCCTTATATAAATGTATTCCCCCTGAAAACTTAAACGTACTGAAAAGCGAACCGATTGAAAGAAGCACAGGATGATAAAATACAGTAATCTTCGTACTAATTAAAAGTAACCCTTTCGTTTTTCTCCTTTGGATTTATTTATGTTTGTCTATTTATATCTGAAAAATCAATTTTGCTTTTACTTCGGAAATCCAGTTTCGCATAAAACTTGTTTTTATTCAGGATGTGTTTTCGAGATAAACAACATCCCCTTGCTTGTATTTGGTGCTTAAGAAAATATATTTAAGATATTTTATGCCGGGGTTTATTCTTCCTTCGTAACACATCAAGGGAAAACTGTGTTTTCGGTTTTTCTGAACTATGATATTCGAGATTTACTCCATTTTCCTTAGGAAAGGTAATTTTTGGTTTTTCAAAGAACAGAAGATTGTAAATATTTTCTTTCTGGGAGTTTCTAGAAAACGTTTGTTTCTTCCATGAATGTTATTTTGAACTCAGTCAACGTTGACTAAATTACCCTTTCACAATTTAAATTCTTTATTTCAACATTCCGTTTTTGTTTAAACTAGCAAAATATAAATCAGAATATAAAATTTGAATTCCTTAGGAAATTAATTTGCCAAGAACATAAAAGCAAAAGAACAGAAATTAAAAATAAATACGACATGATATTACAACCCTGCGAAAAACTGCAAATCAAATCTTCTAATAAAAATCAAAGGTATAAAATTTGACCTTTATTACGAAATGTTTGAATGCCTTTTACGTCAACATAAAAATCACGTTTAATTCAATCACTGTGAGTTTCTTAACCTCCTTAGTACTAACTTAACTTTCTTTACGTACTAATCGATCCATAAAATTACAAACAGAGTTCTTTTGTTAAAATGCTTTTGTTGTAATGAACTTACCCTTTGTGACTTGAAAGTTAAGCTTTTGTTATTAATTCGTTCCTTTATCTACAATCTACAGTGTTTAACTACTGTAGCTTGAAATGTATTTTCAGGCATGCTGGAATCTAAAAGTTTACTTTACGGGTTGATTTAGTATTTTTAAATTTACACAGTTTAAATGAAAATTTCAATTTTTCGAAGAGATGGACCTCTTGCTTAAACAACTAGAAAATGTATTAAATAAGCTTGGCTGTTACAGTTTATTTTTACACTGGCGTTGTTATTTGTACTTTTCATTATCTCAGTTAATCAGGAACTTTTTAAACCTGTTCTAAAACTAAATTATAAAATTATAAAAATCTAATGTTGAATTAAAAATTTTGGAACCACGTGCAATGCAGTTCTAAGTAAGTTTCAGATTGTTATACCTGAAGATTAAAATTATCCTCACGTTTTTGATTCATATTTTTCAATTTAAACAGATGGTTTTAAATCTTCGCAAATCGTCGAGCTTTTCGTGAACTTCCTATCATAAATAAATCTCTTCCTTCAGGTTTTATATATAATGAAAATCAAATTCCAGCATTTTAAAATTAATATTTTATGGCATTATATGAATACACGACGTACGTAGGCAGCTGCATCTTAAAAATTATAAAATTCGGTAAAAATGCTGAAGCGCTTAAAAGCTGTCAGTTATTTAATGGAGATATTAAAGCTTTTCTTGTATGCAACTGCAAGTTATAAGTTTTAGATCAAGATTTTTCAGATTCTTAATAGGTATTTAAGCCTGGAATTGACGAATTTCAGGACGAACAGCCAATAGTTTTGGAAACGAATGTTCAGGTATTGTTTTGATTTATTTTTAAGGCAATCTTTGCTTCATAATTACAAATTAATCTTCAAACAAGTATTTTTCATTGACGTTTCAAGCTGAAATTTCATAACAGATTTAATTTTAATACCTGAAACTTACGAAACGGCAACGTTTTTTATCTGAGAATCACAAATTTCCCAAATGAAAAATTCCAAATCCGCAAACTGTATCCCAAATCCTAGAATTTTGAGTTTAATATTAATCTTATATTTAAGGGCGAATTTTAGAAAGTTTTGGCTTTCACAAATTAACTCGCAAAATTACAGATTTGATCTTCATGCGTTTAAAATTTTCAGGGCCAGTTTGCAACTTTGACTGAAAATTCTTAAATTTCGAAAATGTAGTCGATTGAATGATCTCTTTTTATATGGTTCATGTTGTCCTGGAGTTGATGATATATTTAAGACTTAAAAATTTATTTTTTAATGGCTATTGTTATTTATTTTACGATATGAGTATCGTAACAACTCGTATTACCTTACGAGATGGATCAAAACTGAAGGGCACAATGGGGTACAATGTCTGAAGAAGAAGATTATATTTTTGTATTTGTGTTTATTAGGATTTCCTTGATGGAGCTGGAGTACTTTTAAAAAAAAATCTGAAAGATATTGAACAAGTTATATTACCGAAGGCTAGAGTAAACTCTCAGAAAGTAAAGTTACAAAATTTAATTAATAAAAATTATTTGTTGATTGCAACCTGCTTTCTTTAAAACGATGTATCAACTGAAAATTCTAGAAAAAGTCGAAAATAGACATTCAATGCAAGTTTTAAAGTGATTTTTTTATTTTCAAAAAAAGGTCCAGTAATCTGAGCATCAAATTAATTCATAAGTTCGAAAAGAACTTTGAACAATGAAATTTTATATTTTTTCGTCTTTAAAATCGGCTGTTTGTTATTACAGATGTAGTCACGTTATTAGAAACTGAATTAAAATTAGAGGAAAACTTAGATAGTTTGGTAATAACTTTATTTAGTTTTAACATAAACAATAGTATTTATATTTTGTGAAGTATCCCTTGGTAGACTTTAGAGCGACATTAACAGCATGCTGAAGTAATTTCTTATCATCCCATCTCCCGTGTTTTTAAGAATTGACCAAATATTTTCAATTTTATTCATATCCGGGTTATTTTCGGGCAATTCAAGTGGATCAATTTGTTTCTGTCTTAAATATTCAATGATCATTTTCTATCTGTGAGATGGTGCACCATCTTGCATGGACACTCCACCTTTTATAAACCATTATTATTTCATTTTCGGTATAAGGAAACTGTCTAAAGTACTTTTGCAACTATTAGAATTTATTATACCATCCACATTGTAAATATCACTAAACCCTTTTGCAGAAATGATCATCACTTTTGTAGGAAATTTTACATTTTATTTGTCCATGTTCTAACTTCTAATAATATAGCCACATCTGTACCTATGAAGTTTAAACATTTCCGAAATTTGTAAAACAAAAATATTGAAAATTTGCGTTGTAGTTTTGGCCTTCAAAGGATTTGAGGAGTGTAAGTACAAACAAACATTTTCTGTTTGCAAAAATTTTGGAGATCACTAATGAAAGTTTTAAAGAAAAGTAAAATTGAGGAAAAGTATTTATTAGAAGACTCAACGTTTCGCCCACTTTTATAAGGGGCTTCTTCAGGAGGAAAGGGAGCACTAAAAGAGCACGGTAACTCAACTGCTTCTGAAGAGAAACAGAGGGAGCAGCGACTTTATACCGGCCGTACCCGGCCAAGCGTATCCGACTGTGACGACGATTGGTCAGGGGTGGAGGGGGCGGAACCAGTAATGATGGCGGACTTCCAAATATCGGATAGATAATAACCAGTATCACGATTCAAGTTATTAGGGGTCTTGATGATTTCAATGGCCTCACGGATTTTCCTGTAGAAAAAATAAGGGGCATTGGCAATGATCGAAGATTTTTCAAACAATATTTTATGACCAGTGTCGTGATGATGTTCAGCAACAACTGAATGTGAAAAAAGACCTGATTTCAAGCAACGTTTGTGTTCACAGATACGTGTGTGCACTGAGCGACCAGTTTCTCCAATGTACACTAAACCACAAGAACAGGGGATGCTATAGATGCCTCTTGATGACAGGTGTTGAGGCTTATCTTTTACTGAAGGGAGTATCTGTGACACTTTTAGAGGGGGTTTAAAGATGGTTTTGATGTTATGTTTTTTGAGAATCCTACCTTTGCGATCCGTAACTTGGCGAATGTAGGGTAAGAAAGCTGTAGCCTGGGGTGTACAAGTATTTTGAGGATTTTTAGGGCTTGCGGGGTGTAGTTGTTTTTGGACGACCTTTCTAACATCGCTTCTGTTATACCCATTCTTGATGAGATTTTCTTGGATATGGGCCAACTCGACATGAAGATGACTGTCGGGTTGTGACACTGTGATAGCACGATGATTGAGGGAATTGATCACGGAGAGCTTTTGTGCCGGATGATGATGTGAGTTGGCGTGAAGATACCTAACCGTGTGTGTGGGTTTCCGATAAACAGAGTGTGCAAGATGACCACTCGGTTTACGGGTAACCAGGACGCCGAGAAATGGGAGACAACCATTCGATTCTATTGAGTTACCGTGCTCTTTTAGTGCTCCCTTTCCTCCTGAAGAAGCCCCTTATAAAAGTGGGCGAAACGTTGAGTCTTTTGTCTCAAAATTAAACGGTCCCAATCCGGAAGACGTTTTGTTAATACTGACACTGACCGTGGAAGTCTTCGAATTCAGTATTTATTATATTTCACAATCAGCGCTTTATTTTTAAAAGCTTTATAAATATTTAAATGTGTGACGTCCTAACTGTCCTACGCTCTTCTGAAATATAATTTAAATGCTTCGACAAATCTCTATTTAAGCATTTAAAAGAGCTTTCAAGAAAAGAAAGGCGTTTGATATTCTAATCTTTCTTAAGCAGGGAAGTTAAAATATTTTAAGTATTCTTTGTTGTTAAATTTTGAAACTAAATAAATTTAATTAATTAAGAAATTACAAATTTACAAACTTTTTGGTAATTTAACACTCTCCAAACGGAGAATTTTCCGAAGGGTTTTGCGTTCTTTCAATGGTCCTTTTTTTTAATTCGCATTTTGGTTATTATGTTTTAAGATTTTCAGTCAAAAGTTCAAATCTAAATTTAAATCTGTTGTTAATTTGAGAAAAAGAATTCTTGGAAGCTGCTGTCTAACAATTACAAATTTAAAAATTCTTGGTTTAAAAACCTGAAGCTGTGAGGATTAAACAGTAAAATGTTTTCTCAAGGAATGACACAGCATTTAATTTTTCATATGAAAGCTCAGCTTAAAAATTTAATTAAGTTATCTCCTGGTTAGTTACAGAAAATTTAAGTTTTTGTTCATGAAATATTTTGAATGTAGTGGTTTCATTCACACACTAAGCTCATGTCGAAACTTTACAATTATCAGTTAAAAATGTGGCAGTTTGGTGGGTTTGTAAAGGTTTTCAGATATTTCGTTTAAACAAACTCTAGAAAAATATAAGAGTTTTTAATCTAAAGCAAACTAAGCTTTACCTAAATTACCTTTTCAACCTGTTTATGAAATATTTTCGTATTAAAAATCTGAAATTTCAATTTCAATTTTTGTTTCAAAATAATAATAATAAGAATTTAAACGAATGAAACATTCAACAAGGAATGCTTTTTTTGTATTGCTTCCCGATGGCTTAACAAACTTCCTTAAAATTCGCGCATTCGAAACTTTAAAAGTATTTATTTGTATAAAGATTAACTAAGATTATGCAAACGAATGGAACGTTAGAAAAACTTGTAGTTTGTGGAGGTTCGAACCGGAGTCGTTTGGCTTTGTTGCCAAAATCGTTTCCATTAAAAGTGCAAATTATCATAGGATTAGTTTGGTTCCGGGCGTGTAGATTCGGCGGTGGAGGTTCATTTAATTCAAGCAGCGAAGCCAGCGAAGTGTTAATATGTATGCAAAGTTCGATTCAAGCAATCCTTTTATTAACAGATTTCCGATGTAATGGATTTAGTTCAAGTATTGAAAATCTAAATTTACGCGAAGTCACGACCATAACGTGGGGGGACTAAATCCAAAGTTTATGGGGACCGTAGATAAACCGCTGAAAATACTTCTGTTCCAATTTATTTTCATGCTAGGGGTATAAAGTGAAATCCTGGATGTCATTTTTCCTTAAATCCGAGTGGATATGACAAGCTATTCCATCTTCTACCAAACTAAATCCAAACAACTATACGCTGTTGAATTTTGCTTTTCAAATTTTCAAGCGGAACGCTCGAATTTTTTCCGGCGCACGTATGTAAAGAGAGTCTGTTATGTAATCGAAAAAAGTGGACTAAGCCGAAACTGAAATTAGAGCCTTTTTTAATAAAAATTTCAGGCCTCTATTCATTCCTTAATAGAATCAGCAGATTTGTATAAATGCCCGGATTTTAAAATTGCCGGAGCGCTAAAGATTCGCTTTAAATTAAATTTAATATAATGAAAGTTCAATTAACTGTTTCTGAACCGTTGATTAAATGAAATACGTAATGAATACCTAAGCACGAGATGCATATTCATACGCTTTTCGAAACTCTTATAAAAAGGATTTTCATATTATAATCACATAATTTAATAACGGCTTTTGTTCCCGAACTGTCATTGTTCTACCCGTTTAAAGTTATCATTCCCTCCTTTTATCATACCACTTTCAACGTGTATGCCAGTTAAAATAATTAAATACGGGCAACCTTAAATTGCAAATGTCATTCGGCATTAATCACCAGACATTATCTAAATAGGGAAAAACCCCTCGAGAGATTTCCAAATTTAGTAACATCCGATCTTATCTAAAATAAATGTGATTCGCGCCTTCTTTTCGGATTTTACCCGCACTATTTTCAGGTCGACACGATACGACTTGAATTAGGGTTTTGTTATCTTCTAAATCTAAAACTATCCGACGCATCCTTCCTATCTCAAACAAATTTAAATTTAGGGCTTGGAATAGGAGATTCGCTTTCAAGTAACAAAGTTGTTTCCTTTTTACCATTTTTACAAAAATAATTCCGTACCTACGCCTTATTCTTGTTGTTGAATACGTTTGGTGTTATTGAAGCACCTTGTTAGTTTTCAACATCAGAAGCACTGGACTGAAAATGATTATTGAGAGTTTTCTCTGTCAAAGGTAAGAAGTAACGTAAAATGAAAGAGCGGGCTTTATAATGAGAAATTTAAGTCAGGTTTTAGTTTTTTATTTGTACTAAGAAACCTCTTAAAATTTTTTCAGAGATTCACAAACAATCCGAGATTAACAAATAAAATTAAGCATGTAAAGTTAGGTGAGCATTTCTATTTGATTTGTAACTTAAGATTTAAAATTTCGAATGAAAATCAGATATTTGTGTAATATATTTAAATCTCCAATTGTTCTTTTAAATTTGAAACGGCCAAACTTTAAGCTAAAATTCTTGAAAGATATTCTAATTATTAAAAAGCTGAATTTATTTTGAAAAGCTCACCATTGCAATTTATTTTTTCTAATCTTTGTAATTTTTTCAAATTTACAAGTTTTTTTGGAACACGTCGAAATCAAAACGTTTAACTTTTATTTAAAAATGAACATTTAAAGCATCGCCAAATGTTTTGCAAAACATTTTATAATTAATACTTATCTCGTGTAATACAAACTGCATACAATTATTCGCGAAATAAAGTACCTTAATTCGTTTGCAGTTAACAGTAACAACAAAAATATTCCACGATGAAATAACAGGGCTTTTAATTAGTATTGGAAAATTTAATTAATAGCCTCGAGCATTTATTTCCGATGCAATGACCAGGGGGGTTATTCTTGAACCGGTGATATTTTTCCGCAGGTGAAATATTTCTCACCCTCAAATTTCACTCGAAATGCAAAACCGGTATTCCCGAATCTCGGGTGATAATAAGAGGCTTGCAAGTGGAAATTCCGTTAGTCGAGGATTACTCCGTCCGTTGAAGGTCGTTCTTGACCAATCAGGGTTGCTTTCACGGCATACTTCATTAATACAGCGACTTATTGAAAGTTGACTTATTTCCGATCTCACCGAGCGTTCTTAAAATTTAAGAAAGACTTAAGTAGCTTAAGACATACCTATGCGGTCTCACCGTCAATTTAAGTCTTACTTATGTCTCGAAAAACGTCCTAAATGTAAGTTACCAATTTCGGTGACTTAAAACGCTACTTAACCTATAAGTAGTGGAACTTCAAAAAATGCACTTAGACAAATTTCGCATTCCGCCTGCTTTGGTATTCTTGAACTGCGAGTTCGTAAATTTCGCACGAAAAATGATCAAATATCGGGCGATATTTTTCCGCCTGGGTCAGGGCAAGCGTAATTTGAAATATCGCCATCATGACGCGCACCGTTTTAAGTACTCTTTTATCACATAAATGTTATATTTACACACAAAAAAATGTATATGGTAAAGATTACTGTAATTTACATATTAAATTCAGAAAACAATGAAAATTTCCATTAATTTGCCCTAAAAAATTAATTACGTCATTAAGTGATAAGTTTGGTATTTTTAGTTTTGAAAGTTGTAGTGTTTTGACCAAATTGTTATGGGGGATGTACATAATATTGCAGAAGAAGCAGCTGTAGCACCACGTTTACACAACAGAAGATTCGAACTATCAGACCAACAATTTTTAAAGTAATTTGATACATGTTATAAAAATAAATTATATTAGACCAAAATTATGGAAATAGGAAAAGACGGAAATAGAACAAATGTAGACAAGAAACAAACCGATAAGGACCACATAGAAAAAAAGAATTGGAAGTATTATGGATAGAGAAGGAGGAAGCGAAAGGGACATAAAAGAAAAAATACGTAAAGCTCAAGGTGCCTTTAATACCCTCAAAAAATATGGCAATCGAAAGAAATACATATGAAAACCAAAATCAGATTATTTAGCACAAATGTAAAGACAGTATTACTACTTATACGGGGCAGAATCCTGGACGGTAAACGAAAAACATATAAAGCAACTTCAAGTATTCATAAAATAATGCCTCCGAAGAATTCCAGGTATTTACTGGCCAGAAAAAATCACAAATGAAGAACTATTGAAAAAAATGAGACAAGAACCGATACAGACAACCATAAAAAGAATAAAATGGAATTGGATAGGACATACGCTCTGGAAAACGAATAACGATATAACAAAACAAGCATTAGAATACAATATCAGAGGGAAAAGAAGGAGGGGAAGGCCAAAAGCCACTTGGAGGAAGAGGACACAGCAAGAAATCACCGATAAAGGACTAAAATGAAAGAAAAAGCAAAGGTTAAAACCGAATAGAAAAAACTGTGTGAATCACTGTGTGTAGTGTAGTGAATCAGCAAAAGTTAAATAAATAGTGATGAACAATGAGAAAAGGAATTAAAGAGAATTGGTGCAGAGCTGGCAACTCTGATACTATATAGGCGGAAACACTAACGCTGAAGAATCGTCGAAAGACGCCCTACGCTTCTACAGGAGCAAAAGGAATGATGATGATAAAAATAAATTAATTTTAAGTTTATTGGGTTCTTTAGGATATTTCGTTTAACAAAGCCATAGGTTAGAGAACATACAACAATGCTTGAGCCACATATTATGCCCGCTTATAGAAAATCTGCTAACTAAGCTATGTTGTATCAATATAATAAATAAAACAGCACTTAATCAAACCAAAATAACCGTAGGTTTCAGCAGCTTTACGATTTTTTGGAAAATTGCATTGTATTAAAATAGTCACTCCTGACATAGGTACTTGTCGTGGAATTCCATTAAAAATAATATCAATAATTACTTGATGAAATAGAATATTATCGTCTGGATGCAGAAATAATAAATCGTTGACCAAGTCCATTTTTGAAGTTTCCCTTCTTTTTACTGACAGAACGCGGCAACTTATAGGTTAAGTAGCGTTTTAAGTCACCGAAATTGAAACAGATTATGCCGTGAAAGCAACCCTGATTGGTCAAGAACGACCTTCGACGGACGGATTAATCCTCGACTAACGGAATTTCCACTTGCTAGCCTATAATTATCACACGAGATTCGGGAATACCAGTTTTGCATTTCGAGTGAAATTTGAGGGTGAGAAATATTTCACCTGCGTAAAAATATCACCAAACAGTCTGTGTTAATGTTGTTAGAAATTATCGAGGGCCAGTAGGAGTATATGCATAACTTGTAAGTGAGGTTATTATAATAATAATAATAATAATAACAATAACGTGAAGTTACATTAGTTCTTCAGTCATATCCCCATTTATATGAAGCGGTACTTCCGTTTATCGATTTCGAACATGCTAACCAATGTAAAAGCCCTTTGCCGCTTTAGTGGCAGAAATCGAACTAGACTTTACCTAAGTCGCGACTTAACTCGCTTGATGAGACAAAACACAAATTTAAGAACAACTTTATTTTAAGAACTACTTATCTAAGCTTTAGTGATAAGTATTGTCGGTGAAATCGGTCATTAAGGGTGGGTTTTAGTAAAAATATTTTTAGTTTTTAAGTATTTGGGTTGCCTGACTTAAAAACAGTCAAGAAAGGATTGCATCTTCTAGCATTGCTTCTACCTAACAAAATTTAAAAATTCAGTACAAGTAGGTATTTGCGAATACCAATTTTTAATCTCTTAAACCTCTTTGTAAACATTGGAAGTGATGAACAGAGTCGATGAGTGTTGGGTTGCCCGTTGGGTTGCCTATCTTTAATCTGTTTTTAAAAAAATGTGAGCAATTTTTTCTAAAGTCAAATAAAGATTACGCCAAAATTATACAAATTTGCAAAAGGGTCGATACATGCATAAGATAATATTGAAACCCACTTCGCGATATGCAAAAATCAGTACATTGTTGATGGATGTCTTGTGTAAGTCCCTTTTTGTAAGTTTTAGATAATATGCCATAATTTAATGACTATATTATTAAAATTGGTCATTCTGGCCTTGTTGCATATGAAGGAAAGGTCTAAAAAGTTTAATACATACCCGTCCTTCTTTTTAACTGTCATTATTTAACCGTACCGTTATTTTAAAATTACACAATTTTCAGCGCGTAAAGATGCTACTAAAACCCACCCTTAATGCTAAATTATAATTACTTCCTATATCTTAACTGGTAACTACAGCTTCCAAAAAATTGTAAAGCTGTTAAAACCTGCGGTTATTTTGGTTTGATTAAGTGCTGTTTTATTTACTATATTGATACAACATACCTTAGTTAGCAGATTTTCAATAAGCGGGCATAATATGTGGCTCAAGCATTGTTGTAAGTTCTCTAACCAATGGCTTTGTTAAACGAAATATCCTAAAGAAGCCACTAAACTTAAAATTAATTAATTTTTATAACATGTATCAAATTACTTTAAAAATTGTTGGTCTGATAGTTCGAATGCATCTTGTCTGTTGCGTAAACGTGGTGCTACAGCTGCTTCTTCTGTAATATTATTTATGTACAGCCCCCATAACAATTTGGTCAGAACACTACAATTTTCAAAATTAAAATGCCAAACTTATCACTTAAAGACGTAATTAATTTTTTGGGGTTAATTAATGAGAATGTTATTGATTGTTTTCTGAATTTAAAATGTAAATTTCAGTAATCTGTACCAAATACACTTTTTTGTGGGCAAATATAACATTTATGTGATAAGAGTACTTAAAACTGTGCGCGTCATGATAGCGATATTTCAAATTACGTCTGCCCTGACCCAAGCGGAAAAATATCACCCGATATTTGACCATTTTTCGTTCAAGAATACCAAAGCAGGCGGAATGCGAAATTTTTCCGCATTACGCATGCGAAATAAAATATCACCGGTTCAAGAATAACCCCCCAGGCGTATTATCGGATTTTATGTATAAATTTATCACGCTCAACTTGGAATTTATGAAAGTTTTGAACAGTGTGAAGTGTACGAAGGGAAAATAATTAACGTTCGCTCGTGCTCTACTTGCTTACACCTACCTTGTTTAAGTACACAATAAAGTTTTGAATTTAACCAGAAACTGCAACCCTCGTCAAGTGATATATATCCAGCGTCAACTGACATTAGGTGAAGGGTGTTAGATCGAAGTTGCCCTACAGCTCATATCGAATGTTCGATGATTTGTAAAATAGGTTCAGATTTATAATCAGATATTTACTTAATCAAGTTTCTTCGAACCGAATTTGATTCGCAATCTTCTAAATATAAATTTGATATTAGAACAGAGATTATCTTTGATTTAATCAGCTTTCTTGAAAATAATAAGCACATAAAGCACGTGAAAGCTTGTATTTGCAACTTTTTTTTATGCCGAAACTCGAAAATCTTCCCACGAGTACTACGTACGTTGTGTAGGAATCCAGAAAGGCATTGCTGTTGGAATTAATTAGTTTTTTTGTATAACGGAAGGCAGGCTATTGATATACTTAATTGTAAGATTGTTTTCTTCTTTTTCGGTGCGTTCTCGTAGT
The DNA here is from genome assembly GCA_963082815.1 of Melanotus villosus. Lineage (NCBI taxonomy): Eukaryota > Metazoa > Arthropoda > Insecta > Coleoptera > Elateridae > Melanotus > Melanotus villosus. The sequence continues at coordinate 55,959,819 of OY720418.1, read as the reverse complement.
TCATTCTTCAAGCGTAATATTTTTTAATTCAGAAGAACATTTGAGAAACAATTTTTTACGAAGTATATCGTAGCCTTCGTGGTTACTGCTTAAGGTAATGCGAATAGGACGAGGTCTGGAAGCATTTTCTATTTTCTTACCCAAACGCATAATCTTATTACGAGTCACAGCCAAGCCTGCATTGGGTTTTACTAATTTGCAATATGCTGTTTACAATATCAAGGTTTGAAGCTTCATTCTCAGTTATTCCGTAAGCAATTATGTTAGTTTCGCACTTGATACGATCTTGGACTTCTTTGGCAACTGATTCAAAAAATTCAGGAGACTGCTCTTTCTGGATGTAACTGATCTCAAGTTGATTTCAAGTCTAGTTATTAAATTATTTATCATGTTCTTTAATTCGGAAAACTGATCTCCAGACTTACTACATGAATTACAAAAAATTTCACTCCCTTTGTGCGTTGTCGAGTAATACGCTTTGCATCATCAATATACATATATTTATTTGGACGCAGGCAATATGTAGCTAATATTTACAGCCATCGCACTGCAAGGATAGATTATTGTCTTGTTTTTTAAAAACTACAAAACGGTTAGATGGCATTTTGGTACTATTAATGCTCGTAAAAACACTTGCAATTATTACCAGATAATTAACTACGAACAGAGCAGTCCTCACACACGTCCAACCACACCACACACCAACAAATAAATTTCTTTGTTTATATACTGAACCTGAGACTTAACCGAAATGTTAATTCTGTATATTCAACTGGAAAACGCGAAAGAAGTTTCACAAAATTAAAATTTTCTTCTCAAACGAATATTCGGCGTTACCTTCCGTAAAACATTACAGCTTACGTTTATTTGTGCAAGAATGCTTATGTCATGGACAATCTGAAGTCTCTGGACTTTCCCGGAGTCACCTGGCAAAAATCCGGGCGATTGCAGGAAAATCCGGGAGCCGCCGGAAAATGTTCTCAAAGTGCAAAACTCTTGAAGACAACGAAATTCGCCAAAAAGTCTCAACAACTTTTCTGATACTCCTTTAAATTACCCAAAAAATAATAAATAATAAAAGCTCGCCTAAAACCACCTTGCTGAAAAAATTTAAGAAGTGTGAACATCCCAAATGTTAAACAATTGAAACTTTAACCCTTTAAACAAACTTACACTATATATGTAAACCCTTTACTAATATGTTTTAATACAATCACATCACAAACGTGCCTAATTCTATAGAAAACAACAAAGGAAGATGGGACCAAAGTAATCGCATTCCTGCTGTGACACAATTTCAGCCTTATTTACGCCAGCATTCTTGGCATAAATAAACGTCTTTCCACGTTCGGTGTTCCCTGTAAAAGTATAAATAAACGACCGTTAGAAAATAATCCCCGTCGATTATTTTACATCAAAGCTACCATAAAAAGTGCACGTTTTATGGACGAGGTCGAATTTTCGTTTTTTCCGTAATTACGACCTGTAGCTTCGTTGTAACGTCGAAATTGCGTGCTGGACGATGCTAAAACCCCTCGGTGGTTGCCCTAGTTTTTCACTATGCGAGGTATAAACGTATATTTAGCAACGTAAAGGATATTTATAGTTAATTTACTTGAAAAAAGTTGTAAGTTGTAAAAGGAGACTGAAATATGTTTTTGTTACAGTTTTGTTACATGGTCAGGAACAACCAGGAGGCGAATTTCACCTTGGCTTTTAAATCGGTGACTGTGTTTGCACCAATTAATGCTGCTTTCCAGAAGTATCCCAAAACTATCGATGAGACTCAGTTCTACTTAACTCTCTATCATATGGGTAAGTCTTTATAAAATCAGCTTAAAATTCATGAGGTACCTCATTATTTCACAAAACTTATCAAAAAACTTAAGTAAGCCTAGATCTCGCTCAATAACTAATTAAATAAATAAAGGTTCGCTGCTTCTTCCACCAAATAGGCCATGATTATTTGGGAGATTTGCCTTGATTGTTTCTCCTTTTTCGTTTATTCTTCTTAATTTATGTACTTTATTATTGTTTTAAATTCTTTACAATTTGCAACATCGTAACTACTCATTGGCAGTATGAAAAGTTATTTCCACCGTCTTTGCCAACCTAACAATAAAAAGCATGGCCTACTTAATGCCAAAAAGAACGCGAGTCCTAAAATAAACCGATTCTCGTTAAATTAAAGTAATAAATCTATAACAATTTTATGTGTAATTTGGAAACGTCCGCAACATAACTAAAAGGCATTAACCGTTTGTAAGTCTATGGTAATGAGTAGTGTAGAAAACAGATTACCTAAGTAGGAAGTATAAGGCAGACAGATTGTATCTAGGATTGTAAATGCAGATTCAGTTCCGTTACCAGGAAAACTAACTTTCGAACACTGTTTCTAGAGAGCGGAAGGGTTATCGTCGCTTATACATTGCTTTCAGTCTTATCTATTTTGAAGTGAACGTTGAAAGCACATTAGTTGGGTAATTTCTCACGGGATTATAAAAACATCGAACGCGATCATTTTCTCCGTTAAAATGAAAAACGATTCGTTCGGAAACCCACTGATGTTGGTTCTAACGGGGGTTTTCTTTCGGGAATTGCGGTTTACTTGTTGGACACTTTTTTAGAAAGTAGAAAAAGACTGTCTGAATTTTTACGTAGGGGAAACTAATTTGGAATTACAACTTACCTCAAACATTACGAGTTCTTAAGGTTCTTTTATAGCTTGTGTCCTCGGTTGTTTTTTTTTATTGTTATACAGTTTTAGTTTTCACTGTGTGTTTTTTTTACTTATTTTTGCAGGCTTGGTTTATTTATGAGATGCTATAAAATTTTTATAAAACCTATTCCCTCTAAAATTACCTTTTCGTAAATCAATTCCTTGATATAGTACCTATACTTATGAAAGTTCTTTCTATTTTATACCTTGCCTTTTTATTGTCATTATTTTAAATTTAATAATTTCTCGAATTTTTTATTTCGAGGTTTAATATTTATTGATAATCGTAGTTGTTTCGTTTGTGTTTAATATGAAACGTTCTTTCTACGTAAGTACATACAATCTTTATTTCAATTTAAATTGGGAAGATGTTTTCGTAGATCTCTAAATTTTCTAATTGGAAGTCTTAAGTTTAAATTGTAATTTTTCTATTAGCATCTCTAAGTGTCATTAGAATTTTTGCATATTGTGGCTCCGGTGCTTATTAACCAACACGCTTACGTTTATAAAGGCTAACGTATTAAATAATCTGCCTAATGCTTTCAATAAACGGTATGTTTATAGCTTCTTGTTTTTATTTAATAACATCATTTTAGACTTTGAACATAAGAGGAAGAAGTACGAGTAGAAGAAGAAACGTTCGCTTAGTCAAAAAAATGTTTCGTGAAAAATGTATAACATTGTTCTCCTGTTTCTAGATTTATTTTCTTCTTTTGTAGTTTTAGAATTAACCTACTACCTACTCCTTTCTTCTCCAATTATTTTTCTGCTCTTTATTAGGTATATCCTCAGTTTCTTGGACTTTTTTCCCTTTTTGCTTATCGGTTAAATATTTTAGCCATTTAATTTTGCAATAATCTTGTGTGTTCGTATACTAACGGAGATTATTCGATTTAAAACCAGAATATTATGTTAAAAATTTTTGGGATTGATTTTCTTCTTATTCTCAATAAACGATTTTTTATTCTTCTCTTTCTGTGTTTTTGATTTTATAAACGCCTTATTTCTCATTTCAGTTTATTATTTTTCCGAATGGCTAGTTTTCTCCTTTGTTTGGTTTATAGCTTTTCTTAAATTCTCACATGTGGAAAGAGTTACGACCTCACTAACTTATGGCGATTATAAAAGACTATGGTTTGCTTGTGGGTTAAAAGTGTATCGGATAAGGATGAAGATCAAAATACCCACACTCTCTCAATAATTGGCAGTGAAATCCAAAGTTATCGTTATGGCATTGATGACAGTAGTTTTGTAAAATATAAAAAAAATGTTCCAAATAGGCAAAAGAATTATTCTTAAACAGACATCAATTCCCTTATGTTCACGTTTTGAATGAATTAAGGCTTGATCGTTGAAATTTCTTAATTTTTTACCAATGGTTATTGTAATTTTGGCAATAAAGCTTAAACACGTAAATTCTGTCCTAGAGAGTAGGGAGAATTATGTATTAATGAACGTTGAACGTACTGTTAGACGGTCTATACAGAAATTTATTAAGGATGACTCAATCAAAGATAAACAGCGAAGTGGCCGTCCTAAAGGCAGTGGAAAAAAAGAATTAGAGAAAAAAGTGTTAAAAGAAATCAGAAAGAACCGATCAGCTTCAACAGGAGACATAGCAAAAACTATAGGGGTATCACAGTCTGACGTGCAAAAAATTAATAAAAGAAAGGTGTAGTAACTTTCAAAAAACAAAACGCGCCTAAACGCACTCCGAAACAATTGAAAAAGCCACTGTTACGTACCAAAAGACTTAAAATCAAAAGTCTGTGAAAAAGATGTGCATTGTTTTAGACGATGGGACACAGTTATTTCAAGTTTGATTTTAATACCTTGCCGGGTCATCAATTTTACAATGTATTGCCAGGATAGAAGGTTCCTGCAGAAGAATATATAGTGCGTTTTGAAAAATTTGGAAACGGGGCCCTTGTTTGGCAAGCCATTTGTGAATGCAGTAAAAATAGCACTCCATTTTTTTACAACTGGGACAATAAACACTGAAATCTATGTACATCAAAGAGTGTCTACAGAAATGGTTACTTAATTTTCTTAAGAGGCGTTGTTTTGGCCAGGTTTGACACGAGCCCACTATGCCAAAGAAACCGTAGAATGGTATCTACGTGGAAAAGAAACTCGATCCACCCAGAACTGCGACCCATACGGTTTTTGAGCTATTACGAAGGCAAAGTTAAAGAAGACAGGTAAAGCTGTTAAAAACATAGAAGAGCTGAAAATTCATTGGAATAGACTAAACAACAAAATGGGAGAAAACGAGATAACATGTTTAATGACGGATGTTAGAGAAAACATGAGAAATTTTGTTATTAATAAAAACTGAGAAATTGCTCATGTTTAAATTTAAAAATTAAATTTATACTAGTCCTAACTTATATAAATAAATTTGTCATATCTACTTCTTTCATTCCTTAAAATCGTTTTACTGTTAGACAGAATATAAGTGTTCAAGCCTTACTGCGTTTTAAAAGACATCACTGAAAACCAAGAATTTTCAAATTCAATGTATCACATAAATTCATTAACAGACTTGGTACGAATTCATTAAACCGTCCGTGAGCTTTTTTGAACGCCGGTGACCCATTCATACTATATGTTTCATCACAATACCATAAAGATTGCAGAGAATGGTATGTTTTATATCCTGTCTTTATTCCGCTTATATTTTGAACGTATCTTTCAGAAAGCACTTGAAAATATCGAGAAAGGTAAGATAAAGCTCAACCGCTCAACGGGATCTGGGTAAACAAAATTTGCTTTTGGAATTGCTGATAATATAAATGTCTTGAACATTAATACTAGGAGATCGAACTTCATAATTGTTACCCGAGAACCAGGCACATTTAGAAACGCCAATCAAACATTCAATGGTCGCTAATGGAAGTGAGATATTGCACTAAAAAACGCTCGAAGTGCTTGCATGAGACTCGACCAGTTTCTAACTGAAGCTTCTTAAATCTTCCTAAATTCCATTATTAGTTAGGGTTTTATTTTCTGCTGTGATTCGTTGGTTTACTGTGACATTTTCTTTTGGCCTTTTTGTTGTTTCGTCCATCTTGTTGGATACGTTATCCAGCTCATTGCGAGTTTATTATTCCCAATATAAGATATAATAATAAATTCAGAATATTGCCACTCAAGTCGTTCAACCAATATTGTTGCTATATAACGACGAGATTAGCGTGAACATCTTCGTGTTATTAGGAAAGTGCATCGTACGTTACGAATACAGCAACGTTAATGTACGTCTTTAAAAACGACGGAGTGAATAACGGAATCTTGAAGCTTTGTGTACCATGACTGTTAACGTAGGTAAAATGTAATTTTTTTGTAAAGAAAAACAAACAAACATATTTTATTTTTTTTTTATATTTTTTTTATATTAATTTCTCATTTTTTCTGTTACAATAATCTGTAGCGATATAAATGTACTTTTCTTTTCTTTTTTGTCTGTAATTCTTTCACAATAAATATTATTATTATTATTATTATTATTATTTTGGATACCTAATAAACTTATGGTAAAATATTTCGTCTATCGAGGTAGAACAACTGTAAATGTCTTTCATTTCGCATAGATGATAAAAGGAATATTTAGGGGTTTGTACTGTCTACGGTTTAGGTCAATGTTAACATTATTTAACGTAAAATATGTTATTAAATACAATACGCTTTGTAATAACGTGATTGTTATATAAGTAACGAAAACGTTAACGTACCTATACGTCTTATGAAAAAAGTAACGCACATCATTACCTTTTAAAATTTGAATTTTAAACAAATAGAATTGTAAATTTGAAACTGAAATTCAGTATTTTTATATATAAAAACAAGGAACTGTTCGTATTGAAAATGTAATTGTGCGATATAAAAACGAAAAGCAACAAGAAAAACACTGTGCAAGGGAGTGAGAAATGAACTGTCGCAATTCTAAGACCACGTTCTGCAATAACTCGTCATCTGTTCAATCGCTCTTTTCGATTTTTTGTGCGAATGTCAAGCATAGCAAGGATTCGAAATGAACAACAAACAGAAAATTTCATTCCAAATATTGTATTGATTGCATTCTTTTGTAACGTAACGCTTCGTTCAAATCGAATTTGTTCATTTCCCGCCGATACGTTTTAATCTCTTTACGTAGTAATTCACGCATAAGTTTTTCGAGCACGCCAACTAGAAAATTTCCATGGAGTAAACATCAAAAGGATTGTTGGATGGTATTAATTTTGGTGCTCTCGCCTGCTGACTTCAACTTTGCTTGGGTGGTATGTGAACTCGCAACTCGCATATATGCGACTTTTACGGAACGAACTTATTTAATTAGATTCCGACGACTGAAATGAGAAGCCGCAAGTGGAATTTGTATTCGACACTTTCAGAATTATTTTATAGCGCGGTTAAATCGTCCGAATTGTTATTATTATGAAAATTGCGGGGAATTGTATTAGACGGTAATAATTCATATGTGCAGGAAATTAATTACCGAATATTATGGATGCCTCTGTTATATTACGTGGTGGCTAGTAATTTAACACAAAGGATTTATGGCGAAAGCATGGATATATTTGTTAATAATATTATGTTTGGCTATAATATTATGTAACATAAAGCATATTTTATTTGTAGCATCACGTAAAACTTCATTAAAATTTTACAGGTTTGTGAGTTAGGATTTCATTAATTATCTATCTAATTAGCATAGAATTTTAACGAGCACGAATAAATACAACAATTTCTTTACGGAGACTGCATTGTAATATGGTCCAAATTAATAGATTTTGCTGGTAAAACTCGAAAGCTTTATTTCGGAGGTTTTTTGAATTAACTGAATAAAAAATATTTCCCTGTTTTCTTTCTTTAATCCTTATCACTGAAAGATTTAACTAAAATTTTATTTAAGAAAATTCAAAGCTAAGAAAAATTTACAAGTTTTACAGAATAAAAATTACGATTATTATTAAATAATGGAATTTCCTAAGTGTCAAATTTCATTGTGGACTAGCGGACGGAATTGAAAATCAATAAATGACAAATTTATAGGCAGTTCGATACTACGATCACAAGTGCTTTTGACCTTCCTAGTTGAGGATGGTTTAGGTTAAGTTAAAGGTTGTGAGCTATTAAATTAGGGAAGTTTCTAAAACTCGGCCTAGAATTTATAACTATTCCTGAATTTAATTTAAAGGCCCTCTTGGTTCTCCTATTATCTTAAGAATTCTTTGCAAAACTTGTTATTTGTTTAATGCTCGAGTAAGGAAAGTTAGACCTTTACAAGCATGTTTTATAGTTTTCCCTTTTAAAACTAAAAACATTATTACAACCTAATTTTAGGGAATTGAACAGCCCAGAAAATGTCTATCAATCTACAAGAAAAAGGTACAAAAAAATTGTAAAAATCAAGCAGATGCATTTAAAAGGTTAAAAACATCAAGAATAAAGAATTCGGCATTTAAACTGTTTTAATTTCGTTAAAATCAAACTTGTGTCAACCTAAATTTAATCTTAACTATTTAACCTTTAATGAAATTCTGAACATCGCTCAAAAACGATGTATATGCGCTGCCCACCAATTTCTTTTATTATCAACCTAGTTTAAAGTCCATTTACCCGTAGTAACTTTTTCGTAGGCTTTTTTAAATCCATCGTGATTTTTTGTCCTTTTGGTGCTCTTTTCTGGAGTTTAAACTGGGTTACACCACATTTTTAGAGGTTCATTAGCGAGAGATTAATTGCTTTAATTATTCGCTAAGCTTTGAAATCTGTTCTAGCATTGAAAAGTGCTTTACTAACAGATTGGTTTAAACGTAAATTGTTCGTTATTGGTCGACATTCTGTTTGTTAAATGCGGTTTTTTGCTGAGCAAACGAATCTGTAGCGGTTTTTTCCCTTACATATCATGAGCTTTGACTGAAAATTCTTAAATGTGAAAAATATATTAATATGGACTTACTTTCATGGCGTACATGAAAAACCCTAACAACGCTTTTGTAGTCACCATTCGCATTTTAAACGTGCGTAGCCAACGTTTCATTAAAAGAACGAAAATCTTGATAAAGAATTAACCAGTTTCACTGGCAAGGCAATAGTTGAATATTTTTTAACAAGTTCAACCAGCAACCTTTTTAAAACAAGAATCGCACCTTTACTTCACTTCACGATGCAATGAGGGCCAGGTTTGATATGTAGTTCGCACTGTTAGTCCAGTCAATAAAGGGATTGTAGAATGCATGGAGGGTGTCACAATTTTTGACTTCAGGGCTTTGTTTGGAGTCGTTAGGAGGTAAACATACAAAAGTCCCCGGACATAGGTGGTGAGCGGGGTGCAGGGGGGGACTGAGAAGGTCTCTTTTTTTGTTTTTTTGCTTATATCTAGCAGATGGTGCATCTTAGCAAAAAAGTCATTATATACAAAATCAAAGCTGATAAAATTTCCTACATTTCTACTTGTTTAGGTTTTTTCTATCTCCAACCGTTTATGAGAAATCCTCTATCAAAAATCGTTAATATTCGCAAGAAAATATTTTGCCTCCCGTTTTTCGTTAAACTTTTCTCTCTAGCACCTCATCTCTTCGGTTTACAGAAAAATTCCCAGAAAAGAAGTTGTACAGGATTAAATTTCCTTCAAAATGGTATATACTTTTTATATTTTTTTTTCGAAAATTACTGATTTTTGATAGCGGATATCGCATAAACGGTTGGAGATATAAAAAGACTTTACCAACCAAAAATGTGGGAAATTTTGACACCTTTGATTTTGTATATCATAACTTTTTCGCTAAGACGCACCTTATTCAAGATATAAGCAAAAAACCTAAAAAAGGGATCTTTTCGGTCCCCCCTGCACCCCGCTCACCTCCTATGTCCGGGGACTTTTGTATGTTTACCTCCTAACGACTCCAAACAAAGCCCTGAAGTCAAAAATTGTGACACCCTCCATGCATTCTACACCCCCCTATTGAGCGTTCGTTGACTGGACTATGTGTATTTATTAGTGTATATGTTATTGTAAATGTGATAAATTGGAAATTATACATAATTACAGGCAATTATGCATAATTACCGACTGAATTGGTAAATGTAATAAATTTGCTTCATTCTGATGTATTTTATCACACTTACCGGTAAATATGTATAATTTCCAGCTGTCTGTGGTAAATGTAGTAAATTTTAAATTTGCTAGACTCACTGCGCGTGTTCGTACCAGTACAATGGCTGCAATCTGATTATCTTTTGTAGTGCTCGAAGATATGGTCAGTTTAATGGACATTCTGATCCTTAGTTATGCGTCGAGCGTGATTAGTTTGTTAGACATATTGATAACTATCTGTGCAACATCGTTTTAAATCGAGTGCTTGTTAATAAAAAAATTCGCAATGGCAACTATGAAGCTTCAGTTCAACGCAGAATTGTTAGCCCCTATGCCCTATGCAGACCAAGATAGATAATAGTGGGTTTCTGACTAAAGGAAAGTATTGACAATTAATTGATAAGGTCAAAGAAAGTAAATCTAAAACTAGTGGCAAAAAACCTGAAGAGTATCAACGATTAAAGCGTTATGATGTTATGACAGTTGGTGAAAATGAGAAGCTAATTTTTCCGGTTAATGATCAGACATCGAACATTCGATACTACATACACACGGATGAGATCTTTCATTTGCTTAACGAGACCCATTTAGCAATAGGGCATGGTGGAAGAACTAGAATGCTGAAGGAACTCCAGAAAAAGTATATACATATAACCTACGAGGAAATAATGATATATTTGAACTTATGCGAGACAAAAAAAGTCAAAAGTACCAAAAAAAGGACCTGTAGTAAGACCTGTGGTTTTTAAAGATATGAATGCCAGATGTCAGATAGACTTAATCGACATGCAAAGTCAACCAGATTATGAGTACAAATTTATTCTCGTCTACTAAGACCATCTAACTAGTTCGTACAATTACGACCTCTGAAAACTAAACGAGACGAGGAAGCGGCTCATGTATTACTTGATATCTTTACTATTTTCGGTGCTCCTAGCATTTTACAGTGACAACGGTCGCGAGTTTTGTAATCGTGTTGTAGAAGAAGCATGTGCTATGTGGGATGAGGTAAAAATTGTACATGGTAAACCGCGACACAATTAGTCTCAAGGATCTGCAGCCCCTACGAAGCTATGTTCGGTTCTCCAGTAAAAGTTGGTCTAAAGACATCATCCCTTCCTAACAACGCCATTGAAAACCTACAAACTGAAGAAGAACTACAAGAGTTAATAAAGTCAGTAGAAAACACAATTACTTCTGAAAAAACTGGCGAGATTGTTTAGGAAATGAATGAAGAAAATTACGAAAATTACGAAAACCTTTCGGAGAACCTTGGAGTTTCGAACGAAGATCAGGACAGTACCTATAATATACAAGAATATTAAGAAAAAACGAGAGAGTGCGAATACAGCATTAGAAACCCAAGCAAAAGAAATTAAACAAATTTTTGATACTAAGTTCTCCAAAGGATACACGGTAAAACTTCGAGTTCCTGACAGGGGAAGAGGTGACTTTAGAAACGTATTAGCAGTTATTATGGTCGTTGAAAATGATGAATATTACCAACTAGGAATAAAAGATGGTCGAGTGGCGCAGTTATACACAAGGAACCAGTTTATGATTTGTGAGGAATAATTTTTGTTAGTGAACGACATAGCAGACGTAGAATTGTCTCTGAGAGAATGTGTTAGGAAAACGTCCATATCAGGTGGTCCAGGATATCAGAGATGCAATTGCAAAGGAAAATGTGGATCTACCAAATGTGGCTGTAAAACGAACACCAAATTGTGCAATTCGAAGTGTCATAACAGTTTGCCTGGTTGTAATAAGTAAAAAATATGTATAGTATGGTTAAAAATTAATTTCATCAAGATTGGGCATGTTTATCTCTGCATATCACATTAGTGAACTGTTATTTTAAAAGACAGATATAAAGCATGGCTAATCTTGTTGAAAACAATTTGAGATTATACTGTCGTTGTTGAAAAGTTTTTTAATGCAATTCATAGTGTAAAAAGTTTGAGTAAAAGCTTTTATTTAAAGTTCATTAAAAAGAAGGTAAAACTTAAAATATTAAAGTATGTAATAAAAAGTAACAGATGACTTTTACTACAAAAAGAAATAATTTTCCTCTACAGAGAAAGTACCACTAAGTAAGTAAAGTTTAATTTAATATTGATTTCACTTATACGAGTAATTGAATTTAGAATGTACTACATTTACCACAGACAGCTGGAAATTGTACATATTTACCGGTAAGGGCGGTAAGTGTGATAAAATACATCAGAATGAAGCAAATTTATTACATTTACCAATTAAATCGGTAATTATGCATAATTGCCTGTAATTATGTATAATTTCCAATTTATCACATTTACAGTAAAATAAATTAAAATTTAGATTTGAATTAAAGCGAACACCCAAATTCTATTATGTCTGGTATTCACAACTTTACACTAATGAAATTAAAACACTTCGTGGATCCGCCCTTGCACATATATTATTTTTAAACGATTGTAGCTTTAAAGTAAACTATGAAATCTAAAAATATCCAATAAAACTAATACATACGGTTGTGAAAAATGAAAGCAAACATGAATTATAGCCGTCAAAGCCTGGACATCCCGTAGATATAATTTTAGGTTTATAAAACGTGCCCAAATTACTTAACTCTGAAATATTCCGTCTGCAATAATTTGTTGTTTAAGTGAAGAAAATAAGTTCAGCAAGTTTATAATACTATTACAAATAGTAATTTCTTAGATATAAATTCAATTCATATATTTCATATCTCCCTGGAACAACGTACTAAACTGAAGATCACGATTTTAGCGAAATTAAGTACCATTGTTATTACGTATTTGCCCCTTTTCGGTTATTTTTGGAAGTATTTAAAAACTTTCGGTTTATATTGTCGTTTTAGTGGTTCAGTAATTTCACGAAATTGCCGTTGTCATTACCTATTTACCTTGTTACGGAACACTATTGATTATTATTTATTATTTTATGGTATAAGATGAGTACAGGGTTATCCATTTTTGACACTTTAGCTGGGTATCTCGGTAATTATTGAATATATCAAAAAACCGATGTAGGTGTCATGAGATGTTTTTGGGAGAAAATAAAAATGGTAAAAGCAGAAGTTAAAAATGTTTGCTCTTGTAGAAGATACGGGGGTAAATTGAAAAATTGGCGATTTTAGAATTGACCACTATAATCTTTATTACTAATAATAGAAGAAATTGTTTAATATAAAAGTTTCTTAGTTTGCTAAGTAGAATATGAGGCCGCTTGAAAATCGTATCTACGGGGTCAGATCAAAAAGTTATCGGAGCTAACTTTCTTATTTTAAATGGCACACCCTATATATTTTTAGCCAAAAAATATGTATTTTTAATTCTCGTTTCAAACATATAACACACAATATACTTTATTATTTAAATAAGTGAATAGTTTCAATTTTTATATTAAATCAGTAGTAGGCCGTGCATTATGAACTAAGAAACCGAAATAAAAGATCTCATTTTTCGTAAAAAAAATAATTATTGTTAGTTATTAAAGTAAAATAACTTGCATCTAAAATAATTTTGGTACAAAAATAGGAAAATTCTTTTGTAAGTCATCGGCAAAACTGAAGTCCTATTTCGCAATTTTCGGGGGATTTCAGTATTGTGGAAAGTATTAAAATTAATTTTTACGAAAAATGGGATCTTTTATTTCGGTTTCTTAGTTCATAATGCACGGCCTACTACTGATTTAATATAAAAATTGAAACTGTTCACTTATTTAAATAATAAAACAGATTGTATGTTATATGTTTGAAACGAGAATTAAAAATGCATATTTTTTGGCTAAAAATATATAGGGTGTGCCATTTAAAATAAGAAAGTTAGCTCCGATAACTTTTTGACCTGACCCCGTAGATGCGATTTTCAAGCGGCCTCATATTCTACTTAGCAAACTAAGAAACTTTTATATTAAACAATTTCTTCTATTATTAGTAATAAAGATTATAGTGGTCAATTCTAAAATCGCCAATTTTTCAATTTACCCCCGTATCTTCTACAAGAACGAACATTTTTAACTTCTGCTTTTACCATTTTTATTTTCTCCCAAAAACATCTCATGACACCTACATCGGTTTTTTGATATATTCAATAATGACCGAGATACCCAGCAAAAGTGTCAAAAATGGATAACCCTGTACATAGTTTATTCCTACATTTAAAAAAAGCAGAAATTTCAACGAAAACAATATGCCAAGAGAGAGATAAAATATTCCTTTTTCTATTTTGTTCACAAAATCTGCAGCAGTTGAAAGTGGAATACAAATATCATATACAAAATTCTTTTAATTCGTTCTTGTAGTGCTTCTCCCAATCGTTTACACTACTTAGGGGTAAGTTGGTCTTATTTCTGGCGGCGGTCCTTAAATTCTTTATTAATTCCCATGCTTCGGACGATCTTGTCCCCCCTAAATACATTTCAATCTCTAAGTATTTTTCTTCCCAGCTTCTATTCTTCTGTTCTACAATAATTCTTTTAAATTTTGTGAGTTCTCTTCTTGTGATTTTGATGTGATCCATCTTTTGTACAAATTCCGGTTTAAGATTTATTGCTTCTCAAGCTCAGTATTCCATGTTAAGTTTGTTGGTGTTTACTCTCCCCAGGATTTCGTCTGCCGCTGCCTTGATGGCTGATATGATATACTGGCGGAGATGGTCTTCAATGTCTGGTCCAATCTAGTTATAAATAACTCTAGGATGATAGTTTGTTTTAGTAGCTCTACTTTATATTTCATTGTGTCTGCTTGTTCATTTTCTCCAAGTAGATTGTCTTAGACGTGCTTTGTAGTTAGTAATTTTGGAGCAGGTTCCTAGTTTTGCGTTCACTAGGTAGTGAATATTCCATCCCCCTATATATTTTTGTTCGGGGACAGATCAGCGGAGTATCGCGCCGAGGTACCACAGAAATGCCTTTTTGCGTCAAAAATTGCGTGACAGAGAGTGCTGTGTGACAAGGCGCATTGTCGTGATGCAGCATCCAACTTGCAGCATTGCTTGGTCTTATTCGAATGACTCTTTTCCTCAGTCTCTCGAGACATTCGCAGTAGTACTGCTGATTCACAGTTTTCCCCGGAGGCACAAACTCCTTATGAACAATCCCCTGACTGTCGAAAAAGCAAATCAGCATTGTTTTGATCTTTGATTTGCTCACCCTTGCTTTCTTCGAAAGTGGTGAGGTGGAGGTGTTCCACTCCTGACTTTGGAGTTTGGTCTGAGGGTCATATTGAAAAACCCAGGTTTCGTCACCTGTGATCACGCTTTTTAAAAAATCATTGTCAGTTTGAATGCGCTCCAGAAGATCCAAACACTCAGTTTTCCGATATTTTTTTACTCGGCTGTCAGGTTTTTGGGAACCATCTTCGTACACAACTTTCGCATGCCCAAATTCTGGGTCAATATGTCATGGACTGTAGCAATGTTCAAATTCAAGCTACCACTGATCATTCGGACAGTCATCCGTTGGTCAGTGGTCACGAGAGCGCGCAGTTTTTCCAAATTTTCGTCGGTCTTCCTGATCTGGGTTCTTCTTCAACGTTTTCACGACCCTCTAAAAAGGCCTTGTACCATTTAAACGCTTGAGCCTTTGATAAAGCTTGCTCCCTGTACGCTTGCGTCAACTTTTGAAATGTTTCCGTTACGTTTTCACCAAGTTTACACAAAACTTGATCGCATAACGTTGCTCTAACTTCGTTTGGTTTATTTCTATGACACACTACAAAAACACAGTTCACGACAACGCGTCGTAACAATGGCGTATTGACGATAGTAAGGTCAAACTCGTACTACGAGTAGAACAGATGCCTATCTACGCGGGAAGCACGGCATGGGACTTGCAGTGTTGCCAGATCGCGCGCTATGCATTACTTTTTAAACAGATCACGTGTTAGTTATACTTTTATAGCTGTAGGAGAAGAAGTAATTTAAATGAATTTACGATGTTATTTACAGAATAACGAATAGATAGAGATATTACTTTTGTTAAATTATAACCCTTAATATTTCTTGGAAGGATCAAAGTAAGTTAACTGCGTACTCTTACCCTACTCTCCCCTAATTAAAGCTTGCGAAGAATATACATATCTGGGAACGAAGTTATCAAATATGGGAAGAACAGAAAAAGAAATTGAAAGGCAAATATCGAAAGGAAGAATAGTAATTGGTCGCTTGAATTCAGTATTACGAAACAGAAGAATTCATAAAGAACGAAAAAACGAATGTATAATGCAATCTTCAGAAGTATTACGTTGTGCGGATGTGAATTATGGCAATTAAGTCTGTATACGGAAAATAAACCGTGAATGGATTTCTAGCGACAATCCACCTAGACAGAGTTAGGAACGAAAGGATAAGAGAAATAATGGAATCAATTACGGAAGACATAACACAAAAACAATAGGCAACAGAATTATTATTTTTTTAATTAATGTTTTTTAATGTTTATGCCGTATTAAAAAGACCCAAGACAAAATTTTTTTTTTAAATAATTAAAAAGCGTAAAAAACAGTCGGAATTTCAAATGAAAATTTTTCCCGCCAAAACGAGCACGTATACGCGCCATATTGCTGTGACGTATGTAACCGAACGCGTCAGCTGCATTGCTGCATAGATAACTAATAGTAGTCAGCTGTCAGCAGAACATACGCGAACGTTGTAGCGCGACGCGCGATATTTAACGTGTTTATTTACCTCCTTCGCCTGTAAAAATTAACAAGTACTACTACTTCTACACCAGGCAAAATGTTTCTATCTATACCTAATGAAGAGGTTCATGATACTAACCTTAAATTTTTTCCAGTCACTTTGACACTGCAAAGTCTATTTTATGCACATTACCAGGCAACACCGATCCGTGCGGCGCGGTACGTCACATGCCGTTTTCGATTTTCCGACGGTAATTCAAAATTGCTGGGATAATTTTCAATTTTTTCTTGCGGATAATTTTTTTTTGTATTATTTTAAATATTATGTAGCTTATAAGTGACCCCTCAACTACGTGTAAAAACTATTTCACTTAATTTATAAAATTCAGTTCTTTAGCCTATTACGTTGGTATGGCCACGTTCAAAAGATGGACGAAGGGAGAATATCCAAGCAAATATTTCACTGGATACCAAAGGAACATAGAAAAAAGGGGAGACCAAGGTTGACTTGGCTTAGTGGTATCCAAAAAGCCATGTGCGAAATTAACTTAGCACCCAACGATTTGAACGATGGAGATAGATGACAGAGGAAAACTGTAGGGCGTAGAAGAACGCTATGAAACCTATACGTTCTCAAATATGGCATTTTGTTTACTTAATTTAAGAGTGGGAATGCGTAAAGTGCAACTTTTATCAGGTTAAAATGCGATTACTATACATACTTATCGTAGACATAGCCATAAAAATCAAAACATTGACATAATAAATGATCGAACGATGTAACAGCAGTATGTAAATGAAGTAATAATTAAACTAAACGATTTGATTAGCTAAAAGCAAACGAATCGGCGAAAGTTAATTGGAAAATTGTAAAACAGAGCGACAGTTCGAGAAAATTGGACTGCAGTTATGAAATAATCAAAAAACGACTCGTCCGCAAACGTTGTTTGTGTATGATAAAGCGGTGAATGAAATTATAAATGCCCTGTTGCATATATTCATAGCCCTTGTTGTGCCCCTCAACTGGTGTCTACTTGTATATTACAACAACTTGCTTTATTTATGAATAACTTCGTTCCGTGTTCGCATTTGCATTTAACCTAATTTTTGATCTAACAAAAACATTGCTTCATTTATGTTAATTTTGAGTTGTTTTACCGATCATTGCACGACTACAAAAATAACAGAAACCTTTAAAAAGACAAAATTCGAAAATATGCTAAAACGGAAACAACTCGCTGTATACATATACTTTACATCTATCTTGTCAAGAATTGTTAATAAACAAAAAATAGCACCGACCCAAAGAGCGTGACCTACTTTGATATAAATATAAAATAAACGTAGATTTCTATTTCCTTTTTAAAGTCATCATCCTGGGGCTTCTCGGTTACATCACGTTCTTTTTTAAGGGTTCATTAGTGAAAGATTAATTACTTTAATGATTTTTTAAGTCGTGAATTCCGGACGCTCTCTCAAAAATGCCTTGTTAAGTGGCTTGGTTAGTTTGATTTGCTTGGAGAAAATTAACTCTTGATTTTTAAAACTTGCGGAAGGATAAATTAGGAGAGAAGCTTCTTGTACTTCATTAAAGCTTTCGGAAATTATTTTGAAAATCGTTGTTAGACATGTTATGTTATGAACGGAGAAACTTTTGGAGAAGGTTAACTACTTTTGGGTAGTTTGTATACTGGTACCATGCTAAAATGAGCAAATGTACTTAGTACCTAATCAAGGCCGCTTTGCAGGAATCCTTAATTCGTGAAAAAATAAAGTATGAACGCTTAATTCGCCCAATCATTTAAAATGTCCAGGAGTTCAGCTATAACAATAGGGATAAATATGAACCAGAAGCGATTCTTAATTGATAAAATAATTAAGTACTTTTGCTCGCTTAGATCTGTTGCCATTATAAATGTTTTTATTCCTCCTTCGACATGCCAAGTTTCAATTAAGTTTTCCCATTTTTTTTAGCTTTTAGTAAACTCAAATATTCTCCCCGTTTGTACTTCAAATATCCGTGCCATTCAATGTGTTTGTTTTTTCCGTGGTTCCGGGTTCGTTGATCGTTCCAGTTTTTTTGTGCTTCGATTTTCTTAAATATGAGTTTAATTGGAGGATTTGCATACCTTATTGTCTTTAATGGGTTTTTGAAAGCGGTGCGATTTTCATCTGCATTTGCTTAATTGTTCCAGGTAGATTAGATTGGTTATTAAACTTCCATAATCCGAAAACTTTCTAAAAAATGCATATTAATTTGTGATTAATCCAGTTTTAAGCAATAAATATTTGCCCCCTTTTTTAAGAACAAAATTGATTTGTAAATGAGAGGCTGATGGTTTTTAATTGAATTGTTGGAATTTTCTAAGGCTTGGAATTTTTTTTTATTCGTTCAATCATCGGTAGTTTGGGGTTTTTCTATTTAATTTGGATCGGACTTTCTATACTAAAAGTAATGTTTAGTATTATAAAATTGAGCGCTACAAGCTAACTAATTTTAAACTGGGCCAGCATTGATTCAGATTGCAGGTGAATACCTCTAATTTTCCATTTGGATTATTATTTCCATTCGATTGCATTTAAAAGTTTGTTTTTTTATTGAAACTGCAGGTGGTTTTTAATCAAATTTACATCTGCATGCATATTGTGCGCTTCAGGGATTTTGTAGTTGCTTTTATGAACTTCTTTAAAGCTATGTAATAAATTCAGGTTTAAAACGCTTTACTGTTTTAGCTTTTAGCGTGGTCATTAATTTATTTATTGTTTTTTTATTAACAACGTGAATAATGCTGTAAATTCAACAAAAGCCATAAAATTAAACGAAAATTGTTTGCTTAATTTTATGCTTTTGGAGGAGTTGTTTGATAGTTTTTCTCAAGTATTCCTCTTTAGGGTGGATCATTGCTATTTCAGAATTTCGGATGAAAAGTAAAACAGAATAAAAATAGTCAAATACATAGATGCGCCCAGTTTTTATGTCAAGTCAGTGATTTTGGTTTTACGTGGTGCTTTAAAAAAGTGATGCATAGGAGGTATAGGTCGCCGTCATCTTGTGCTTTATCATAAAGGTTAATAATATTTCAAACCTGTTAATGTTTACTTATCTCTAATTTTTTAGATTCACAAAATTGTTGTAAGCCAGAGGGCAAACCCAGTGAGACAACAAGTTTTTTCAACATTCATTAATGCATTCAATATCTGTTAAGTACTTATTTTAAAGTTTTACACGAGGTTTTTAATCCCGAAGGACATGACACACCAAAACACCTTCGTAGAGTCTCTAAAACGAACAACTTTGCAAGTTACAGGAATGTTATGTCCACGTAACGTTTTACAAGTCTCTTGGTCTCTTTTATGTCGTGTCACCTCGTGACTTTTATGACATAATCCCCAAGGCGAACCTGATAAATAGAGCAGCTCCTGATACCTACCAAGTTTAAGAACTCATGAAGAGTATACGGATTTTTTACACCTTGGTTTATTTAATATTTAGTAGTAGCTATCAGTTTGGTTTTTTGATACCGAAAGTTTCATTAGAAATTTAAGTTAATTATAAATATTCGAATCGTGAAGTAATTGATTAAAAAACTGTTTTAATTTAACTTGAAAATGATGGTTTGAGGTCGTCCAAATGGCCTGAAAAGTATGTAATAAGTGAAAGGAGAGCCACAGGATTTCGGGTATAGCCCACTGTTGTTTATCCTTAACGGCATGTTGTTCATATTCTCTTATTTTTCTTTGGTATTGCTAATAAATAATCCATTTTTTAAACGTGACGAAATGATATTTCTTATTTTTGTCGTTTTCTGTAAACAAACTGTTTGGGAGTCAGAAATTCTAATTTTGAAGAAAGTTTTTCATCAGAAATATTTTATTGGCTCTTTCGTAATATTTGCTCAAGTATTACGGGCACATAAATGTAAAAACTTGCGGTTAAGTATGTGTGAAACGAAGTTATGAAACCCATATACACATTAGAGTCAGAAAATGAGAAATAACGTTTACTTTCGCTGTAAATCACACGTCAAAACCATTTATCCAACTATTATTACTTCGTAACTAACAAAAGCTCCGCCTTTCTGAAAATTGGCGAGGGTCGCTCGGGGCATTAAGCGAACTTAGCTTGTTTAAGCTTTCAGCGGTCCCCTTGCCTTCGGCATTCTTGCTGAAATATGCTGACTCGACTTCTGAAGACGTATTATCGCGAAAGTAGGGTTTGTACCACTAGAAATCTGGCGGAGACTCGTAAGTGTGTTGTTCTAAGTTTGTAATTAAGAGATTCACGATAGCTTCTGTTTCTATGGGAAGCGGAAAGACCACATGCGAAATTTCCCTTTACATCTAAACAACAAGAAATCGATACGCTAGGGGAACTTTATTAAATTTCGGTGGAAAACATTCGATCCGTTCCTGTTTATTTTGGGATTTAAAGAGAGGAAAATTTGTGGCGGAGAAAAACATTCGGAAGGGTTTAGAAGCGCAAAACCAAAATACAAATTAATTGATTGTTCTTTTTTGTAGCTAAAGGATTTGCGTTTGGGAAATAATACGGATTAAGTGAAAAATTTATTTTCACGCAAAAGAACGGCCCCTGTATTGCGTTTTTACCACGTTTTCGTGATGTAACTAGATTTTCTTTTTAATCCTTTTTTCCTTTGTGAGCCCCGTAGCTTAATTTCGCCTGAAAAAATTGTTATTCACGGTGCTGAGCACGCTAAACTTTAAATCATCGTCTCCTGGTGCGCTTTTTAATGAACGAGAAATTGCTTTTAAATAAACCGAAATTTGTAATTCACTTTGTATCACGTAGGGTGTTAGAATGTGGTCGCTACAGCTGATGTAGTGGAATCTTTCACGCTTTGCTCCTTTCACCTCATGAATATTTAGTAGAGTTTGTTTTTCCGTCCCAAAGCGCCAGCGTAAGGCTTACAGAGGAGAAAAATCATTTGCGCCTTCATTATTTTCGTGTTTCTTTTATTATTAGTATTTATATAATTGCAAATGACTGCTGATGAATTATTCAAAAGAAAATATTCCGAATAATATTCTCATTTTTTCCCAGAAAAATCCTAATAAATGGAATTTATATTTGTGAAGTACGATACTCAACGTAAATGGTGTTTATTTAATGTGACGTACAAAATTATTACAGAAAACTTCGAGTGGCGTTTATTCTCATTTTGTAACAGATTTTGGAGTTTTAAAACCTTTTAGATTTGTTAAAATATCCGAACACCTCGTAGGAATTTTTGTCAAAATTGAAAACTTCCATCAGAGTTTCTTTTTTTTATTCTTCATTATGACATTTTCCTTCAGTCTTCTTATATTAACGAAAAATGACGAAGAAAATTCATTAACTTTCAGCGAGTTGCGTTCTCTCATCTTTCGTTTTCTTTCAGGTTTTATATTTTTGTATGGAATGCCTTAGCTCACTTTTATCATTAAAGAGCTTTCTAGAATGACATTCTTTTACGTATAGATTGATTCATAAAATTAACTGGATTGCATTCTTGAACGACGCGTCATTTTGTCAATTTCATTAAAGGAATGTGTTCTTTCAAATAACTTTTCTTTTTATTTACGTTTACATGTTCGTCTAGCGATTTCCCTCTGCTAGATATGTTTAAAGAATTTGCCTTTATTTGTTAGAAATTTCTTTTAACTAATCAAAACTTGTTTTTAAGCAATTACTAAATTAATTAGATAAACAAAATTATAAGAAATTAAACTTATTGCAACTCGATGTAAGCAAATATTTCCTATGCATTTTTGCTAACTTTCTGTTTACAAGTTCCTTCACCGTAGGAAAAACGAATTTTCTGCTAAATGCTAAAGTTTTTCAGGTGAAACAAAACGAGCTTTTAAAAGTTTTATTATGCATCCGAAATTTAATATCAGAGTAAAAGCAATACAGTATATCGCATCCGTTTTCAAGCCCGCGGTAAAATGAAATGAGAGTTTTAGAACATTTCTCGAGAAATCTCATATTAAAGTTTTTATTAAAAGTATTGGAAGTATTTGTTATGAAATAACGTTCAGCTTGTAGCTTCACTTGATTTATTAGTTTAAATCAAATTTACTTGAATGCGTTTTAGATTTTAAAATGTTTTGATTCTGAATTCTTTTTCTTTATTTTACGTTTTATGTTGATTTCAGAATAGAAAACTTGCCTTGAACCTTCCTGTGCTCCTTCGATTTCTAACTGAATTCAATGCCCAATGAATTATCTTAATTGTATGGAATAACGAAATTTTAAAAATTAAAAAATACGAAAGTTAATCAAAATATCTCTTTGTTTTCAGGGAGTTCCGCTAAAACCACGGATCAGATAACAGCAACGAGTTACATAAATACTGAACTGGAAGGACATCCACCTTTATGGATCACTGTAAGAGTTGGAAGTTATCACAATGACCTTTTCATCAACAACGCTCGTATTTTATTGAATCAATCCAATATCAAAGGAAAATACAACGGAAAAGAACAGGTAAAATATTATTTCTCGGTACTTCTTTTTGTTCTTGTAAATCAAATAACTGAGCGAACTCTTTGTTGAAAATATTTTGTTTAAATGGTAAACATGGCAACGGAAACAGATATTTATATTCGTAGGATATCGTTAAGTTATGAGCACTTTTCTCTTTCTATTCTCTTAGAAACTTCCGGTTATTTTCTTTGGTAATCATTATTAACACATTTGTTTCCGTAGTAAATATCCGAACGTTAACCTTATCCCTTATCAAGACATGAAAAGACCGGCACTGAAAGTATGTCGGCTGTCGAAATTTAAGTTTTTATAAAGTTTGCACCTGTTTTATTTTACTGTGGTTCAGTATGGGATTCTGTTTATTAAAATTGCGTTTTTGTACTCCCAAGCATTAAATGATGTTTTTGATACGTATTTTACGCTCTGCACAATTTAGTAAAATGGCAATGCTTGTTTACACCCGGTTATCTTAGTTACAGTACATTTTTAAGCTTTTTTAAGTAATTTAAATAGCATATTACCATGAAATATTTGCCAACATCGTATATTGTCCAAAACTATAAATAATTAAAACAAAATAATATGGGGCCTTCCTGTACAAAAAGTTTTGTATGTACTTTAGGACTAACATGCTGTTTTAGCTCTTGGCGTGAACCAAAAAAGAACTTATTTATGCCCTCGATACATAAGTCCAATGGGCGCGGCGCCATCTTCTTCACATGAACTCATTCTATAATTATCTTAGTATCATCAGATTGGTTTATTATTACATATTTATGTTAATTGCAACAAATTGCAAATACATATATTAATAGTTCAAAAATCCAAGATACATAAATCTTAATTATTTAGAAAACAAACTAATTTATTTCCTACTAATTTTTTACCTATTTTCAACTTTTTGCTTTAAAGCCATATAAATTTAATTTAATTTATACTTTTGAGATAAAAAAAATATTTATTCACATTTAGTTGTTTTTTGATTAGACGGTTTTCAGTTAAATATGTAAAAATACAAAACTATCTAGAGTAAACATTTGAAGCTTAGAGTACATCAATTAAACTACCACCAAAGAGAAAATTAGTTAACAAAGTCAGTTTAACGAAGAATGTCGGGAGATCCTAAACATACGAAAGGAACGAAGGTAGAATGATGATAATTAAATATTAAGGCAAATAGAACTGTCTAAAGAACAGCACGGAAGACAGTAAGAAATGTATGTAGAAGTAAGAAACATAACTGTTATTTAAGGCAAACAGAGCATAGAAAACAGATTCAATAAATGTTTCTAACCCAAAACATGGATGTGTAAAAGTAAAAAAGGAGAATTAATAGAAGAAGACGATCAAGTTTTGGAAATATGGGTGGGACATTTCTTGCAAGTGAGTAAGGAAGACGGAATTGCAAATACGAAATGGAAAATCGAAGAAGTGTAAAAGATGTACCCAAACCAACATTACACAAAGTCCAAAATAAATTAGCAGCAATGAAGAATAATAAAAGTCCAGGAAGTGATTAAATAGAGGCTGATGAATTAATAAAAAACGGGGGTAATTCATTACAAGAACAAATTTACAAACGTATGAAACAAATATTGAATGTAAAAGAGACACCTAATGATTGGAAACAAACAATCATATATCCTATTCTCAAGAAAGGTGATCAATCAGCTTTCCTGTGGAAACTACAGACCCCTATTTATACTGAACATATCCTTTCCACACCTATTAATGATAAATTGAAAAAAACATGAAATGGGAGAATATCAATGTGGATTTTTTCGAAATAGATCTGTAACAAATAAGATAATAGTAAAACAGATGTAAGAAAAATGCCGGAAGAAGAATTTAAACATAGGTACGTTTATAGACCCTAAGCTAGCATAGTACAAAGTAAAAAAGGATACATAAGTGTTATACAGGCTTCAAACGATTTTCCGCTGCAGATGATTGAACTTGTAAAAATGGCCTGAACGACAATTGACGTCAGTTGAAAATCAAAGGTTTAATCAAATCAAATCAAATGCTGCGAACTGTGGCAGGGAGATCCTCTGGCACCAATCTTATTTAACACAGTTAGGGTTGTGCCTTGGTCAATTGACTGGTCAATTTGACCACGGTCAAAAACTGTGTGGTCGAATTCACTGTCAAATGCTGTTTTCGCCTTAAAATTGTTTATATTAAATTACACTATCAATCATCGGTTTTTTTATTTTTGCAGAAAATACTTGACTACTACAATAAGGTTTTTAAAAAATGCCTTCATTTCATGTCAATAAATGTGGTATTAGTATAAAATGAAATAATTGTTAAAATTGTTAATTAATCGCACTTATAATTTATAAACACCAAACAAAAGGGTTGGTGGTAATATGGTACTTGTTAACCTTGTGATTTGCTTAAACTTAGAGAACTATCAATACAATTTATTGAAAAAAAGGTGAATTTAAAAAATTAAATTGACCTAAAAGTTGTTGACCGGTCAAATGCACAACCCTAAACACAGTATTAGAAAATGTGTAATGAAAACCAACAATACTATTTTTGAAAATTCGTACCAATATTTATCATACACTGATGACATGGTTATTATGAGTAGAGCCAAAGAAGAATTAAAGATGACACAACCTAGGTCCTGCTTGTTTACGGGCGCTGTGTTCAAATTGGCTAGCTCAATAATGAAAAACAAGAGGCTGAAAATAATTATTCATTACAAAAAGAACAAAAACAATGTATGTACATAATCGTAAATGGGTAAATAGATAACAGTGAAAATAGACCAGCGTGCCAGCGGCGGCGGGGCGTCGGCGTTGGGAGACGGTGCGATGAGGGAGCACGGCGTCAGAGGGTGGCGACGGTGGAGAACCTGGGCCAAGAGGTTTGCTGAAGGTGGCAAGGTGGCGGCGTCAGGCGTCGTGGATGACAGTGGGGCTTCAGCAGTGGAGAGCGTTGTTAGTGGCTGAGAACAGGCAGCAACCGGCGACGAGAGGTTCCTTAAAATAGTCCAGTAAAATTAGACAATTATGTGGCAAAACTTCGGAAAAATTCAAAGTAAGCTGAATTTTTGTGTACACCTTTATTTAGTGTTTTTAAACAACATATCAAAAGTACCCTTGATTTGACCTTGAGCTTCTTGAATTATTGGGCTTAAAAGGTGCAAAAAATTGGTTTTTCGCTTATATCTTCTTTTCTATTGACTTTAGGTATAGAATAGTCTATAGAGAAATTGAAGGCTATAAAATTCTGTACAAAGAACTACTTTTGTGGTTTTTCGTGGGACCAACCGTTTTCGCGTAATGTGATGTTAAACGTCTAAGTCAAGGTTAACGAAGTACCCCATTCCACACCACCTTTGAGGTTGAGCACGAGGCGAGTTTTTTTTACGTGGTATCCACTGGCTCAGCCGGTCCAAATATTCATAATACTTAATAAAAAAAAAGTCAAACTAGAGTTACATTAAGCTTCTTCGTCCTAATCTTCTTCTCCTTCCATATCGCATTGTTCCAGGTAATCCTTAGGAAGAGTTTCTAATTGACTCTCATCTTTTTCTCTATCAAATCCTGTTTCCACGATATCTTCGATGGTATTAGCATTTAAATGCGATCGTACACCTCGAAGGATCTCTCTTCAATATAAGTTCACAATAACTCTTAGATATGTATCATCTAGTTCGATATTTTTTCTACCATTATGAACTTGTACTCTATCGAATGCCTTTTGATAATCTACAAAACATATGTACGTAGATGTCAACGTCCATACCTTTACAACGCTGAAAAAGTACTTCAATGCTGAATAGGACTCCACGTGTGCCAACTGCATTTCTGAAAGCGAACTAAGTAGGTGACATATAAGTATGTATGTTCTTCATAGCGTTTATATATTCTTCTTCTTCAGCTACAAAGGCTGGACATATACATAGGTCTGTTCCCATCTCATGTATTCTAATTTATTAGTGCTGATCGCCCCACCTTTTCCTTGGGCGTCCCACACTTCTTCGACCGCTTGGTCTATATCTCAGTAATTGTTTTGGCATGCGGTTGTCGTTCATTCTGTTTAGAATTTAGATGATTGATCCATTGCCGTCTATACTGGTCTATTTTATCATTGATGTTGTAGATATTTAGTTCTTATCTTATTTCTTGGCTGTATTTTCGATCTAGTAGTGTGTACCTAACCCTCTACACGTCTTAAAAATCTCATCTCTGCTGTTTCAATTTGTCTACGCTGGCTTTTAGTAAGCGTTCAATTCTCCGACCCATATAATAATCAGATACCGCCATAACTTTGTAGAACTTTAATTTTGTTTCCTTGCTGGTAAATTTTAAATGTCTTGTTATTGTTCCACACATATAATTAAATATATTTATTTTATTTTTTACATTGTTGTTTTTATCATAGGAGATATTGTAGCACAGGTAATAATTAAAGCAGTTAATCTGTTCGATTGTCTCATTGTCGATTATAATCTTTTGCTCTAATTGAGTCAATTCCTCTAAAATTGTATATGCTTCTGTGGTTTATTTTAAAAAGCAATTCCAAAAGGTGGCTCATCGGACTTATTGTTGTGTAATCTCCATACGTTTTCGCTACAAGGTTTTTGCGTAATTTGATAAATTCTTTAAGCCATTCATGTGGAATATTTCCAGAGTCATAGACACGGTTAAACAATGAAGTCAGCCATTTTACATTATCTTCATCGAGAAGTTTTAAAAATTTTGTCTCTATGTTATCTGGGGTTGTAGCTTTACCTTATTTTATTGTTTGTAATGCGATCTATACTTCGTCGTCCATGATGCTAGGTCCTGTTTTCCAATTTATCTGAGATGATTCTGGGCGGTTATCATAAAATAATTGCTTTTTATACCTCTTCCATGTATCTTTAATCTCTTCTTTACTAATAATTATGTTTTTTTTCTTCTTCCACTAATGTATTCATTCGATTTGTTTTGTATTTTCCAATCATCTCCCTTACTTTCCTATGAACGTTGAAACTATCAGGTTTTATTTATAAATCTTCTATTTCTGCGTATTGTTCGTTTGTTTCTTTTTCTTTTCTAGTGTTCTTCTTTATTACTTTGTTGATGTATTTGTACATATTTGTATTACCTTTAACAAATCTTCTCTTTTCTATCGTCTGGAGGATTCATCGGTCAACCATTACTTCTTTTTAACAGCATCAGGATGCAAACAGATCATTTTTAATATTTTCTACTGTGGCGCTTAATTTGCCAATACCTTTTTCATTCTTCAAAGTACCAGATACTACTCTTAAATTCATAATTGATCCTTGTTACTGCTTGTTGCCTGTTATTGGTTCGTTCAGTTTTCTTAAATTGTATTTCCTGACATCTTTCTTTCTTATCTTCTTCAAAAACACCCACTAAGACTAGAGGAACATGATCCGGTTGTAGTTCGGCTTCTGAATATCTTTTAATAGAAATACAGTTGTTCCTGTATCTTTTGCTTACAAGAATAAAGTCAATTTGGTTCCTTATTTCATTCATTAGTCCTTAGGTGACTTCCAGGTTTACAGTATTCTTAGAGGGAGTGTGAGGAATAAAGTATTCAAAACTACTAATTCTTGTTCGTTTGCAAATATACCTGCTGAGTTGTTGGCCTCTCTCAATCATGGGTTTATTGTGTTTTCTTTCCAGTCTTCCGGTATTCTCCCAGATCGTTGTGCTTCTAATAACCGCTTTTTGCTAAATATAAATAAGTATAATCAATAATTCCTGCTTCGATCTTATCTTACCCAGTCTCTTTGCTATCGTTACTGCTTCTAATTGTTTCGTGTTTATTATCTCTTCTCAGTTACTAACTTTAGAAGGTTCCCAAATCAATTCTACAGTGCTTAGTGGCAAGTGATGACCTGGCTTCACCTGCAAAATTCTTACACCTGATCCATCCCTGACCTTGATGATTTGGGGCATGCCCCGAATTCCAACTTTGGAAAAGAGATCGTAATTCGCAAAAATTCCCTCTACATTTTTATTTCTTGTCTAAAATAAAATTTTATGAATATTAAATAAAATGTTAATAGTGAAATTTTTACTTGATTTCAAACTTTATTGTTTAGATCTTGAATGTGCGAATTAAAGTCAAAAATTGTTCTCTGAATTAGGTAAATACATATTTTTAAATGTTAAATATTTTCATGATCTTTAAAGCGCAACTGTAAATAAAGTAAGGATAAGACTTTGAATTGCATAATATTTCAAACAAACACGTGAGTATTACAGTGGAAATGTGTAACATTTGAGGGAAATAAAAAAATTAAACCAACAATTTCCAAAAATATCCTAACAACTGTAAACATTTACTAACTTTAATTGAAAACCCTAAACGAATAAATTGTTAAAATAACACGCAAACATATCTCAAATATTGTCTGTGAAAATAAAACCAGTCGCCAAGTATTTATAAAAAGTGAAGGTTAAAATATTTTTCGAAAGGTCACCCTTGACTTCCAAACTTCAGTTGTTAATTTTGATTGAGATTTGTGCTTATTCTGCTGTACGTTGTTGATGTATTTTTTTGGAAGACTATTATTTCTTTTATCTAGTTAGAACAAACAATTCTGCTTTCATCAGTAAATATAGCGAGCTACCCTTTAACTATTTTGCATGTTAATCGACTTTCAGAGTATTAAATTAACTCTGTGTGTCTTTTAATCTCGATATTGACATAGCTAAAAGTATAAAATAAGCACATGTTATAATGAACTAGACGATTCGCATGACTAAAATAGCTCTGCAAACATTTCGCGAAACCTTTTGGGAATCTAAAATTCAAGTAGTAACTCGGGAGATTTAAAATTTGAGTTTGACAGTGAGTGTATTTCTATCTCGGAGAAAACGTTTATGGATTTCAAGATGAGCGTGACGAATGATCTTCGGAAAAAGCATATAAATCCTCGGAATTAGTTATGATAAAGTTTTTGTTGCATCCTGTATCAGGGTAGACGGGTTGCTTATCAATCATCTTTTAGTTATTCATGGATCCCGGAGAGATTTACTTTCGCCTCGGAAACGCGTATCGTAAGACACGAGTGCCACCCCCGAGACCATAAACGTTCGCCCGTAACCCTAAGTTATAATGTGACGTTGTGGATACGGGGATATGTTAAGGAAATTTGCATTGCATAAAGCTTCTTCGGCACACGAATGTGAAAGGGTCTTATTTTAGATTCTCCCTCGCGGCGAAAACGTCGAAAACCTTCGAATATCAATTATCAATTACGGAATTTAACGTCGGGTCGAAAGGTTGCCCCTTTGTTATATGTCAAATAACCTTTCGGAATTTGTTTGATCTTTAAATGACTGATCGTGTCTGAAAGTCTTAACTTCTTTGACGGGTATTTTGAATAATTCGCTATTTTTACTTTTTATATCTTCGGATGTCTCTTCTTCAAATAAAGAAAAATGTTTTGAATCGAGTAATCTCTTATCTTGGATAATATATTATGTCACAGCGAACATTACATAATATGAGTTTTTCTAATTAAATTATTTGTTATTATTTGATAAATATAATTTAAGTAAGTTGCTGTATTTTTACGGTTCATTTCCATTAATGTTACGTAAAGGTTTCGAGTCCGAAATGCGATCTATTGCTCTGTAGTTACAAACACACTTTAGATGTTAATATTGATCCTGCAAGAAAACAAACATCAAACTTTCTAAGAAAAAGAAAAACCTCGACTCAAAACAAAATAACGCTTTTTGTTAAAACAATTTTTGGTAATATTTATATTAACCAAAGAAAAACTACTCCCTCTAAACTTTAGCCTAAAATATTAAAACGATGAACATAATATTTAGATTAAACCTGGGTTAAAAATTAAGTACAGTGGTAGTTTTCATAAGTTTAATATTGTAATTTTGCTGGCAAAGCTTCTCCTTTATTTATGAAAGCTAAAACATGACGTTTAATATAACAGAATAGGCCTTTAAAGAGTTCATAAACGCGAACTGTAGATTTAGGTCGAAAACGAAAAGGTATTCACATTCTTAATGGACAGAATGAGACAGTGAAACTTCATTTTTAAAAAGGAATTCCACATTAATTTCTTTTAAAAGAGTCAGCTGCTTACAAAATAAACGCAGAACTTAATAATGTTAATTCTAGAAAAAGCAAAAATAATAATAAAAGGGGAAACAGTTTGGCTTTTTGGTCAAAGACAAAGGGACACAGTTTTTAATCTTATCAATTATTTATATAAACAATTTTTGTTTAAAAGCACTGGCCTCATGAGTTTGCATTAATCCAAAAGACTAAGAAATAAATAAATATGAATTTTCCTCTTTTTAAAGGAGTTCGCAAATCAAAGAAAATTTGTTGTCAGTTTTTCTTTGATTTTTTGATTATTTTCACTTCAGAAAAACCTTGGATATGTTTTCCCCGACGAAGCTCGAAGCCTTAATTTTATCTTTTTTCCTAATTGCTGATTTTGTTACAGGTTGTTCATAAAATCGACGAAGTTTTAGTGCCAGCAACGTCCCCAAAAACGGTAGCAAGTGGCATAACGAAACCAAACGCTTTGAGCTTCCTCATCAACTTCGAATTTTTAGACATCAATCCATACCGAGTCAGGTAAAATCCATCGTGCACGTGCACCTTTTAAAACTTTGAGCTTTTGCAATTCCAACTTCACAATTTTACCCACTTTGTTTCACAGAAACTTCAGACAACGCGTGCAGCAACTCAAAAAGGAAGAACTCTTCAACGGCTTGGGAAGCCATACCTTCTTCATCCCAATTGATGAGGGGGTGCGTTTTATTTTATTTTCATTTGATATAAAATTCGCTAATGCCTTTAGTAAGGGCCGGTTTCTCCATCTCCTCATAAATTTAACTTTGGTATATTTACTAAAAAAAACAAAAGTTACCAAGGAAAATGATACCGGGAGATGGTGAACTTGATCCTGAATTATTAATTCTGATTTTTTCTCGCAGAACATACGATCAGATCTAATCGACGACAAAACAGTGGACGGGCATCTTATTCCCAAAAAAGTATTATTCACGGCACCTACAAAACGTGATACGCCCTTCGAAACAGCAGCGAATAGTGATAACCTAAAAGTTTACGTTACTTTCTTTCAAGATCCGAATGATCGGACTGAAACTGGTACGTTTATGCAATTAAATTCCCTTCACTTACTGTTATATTTGTTTTTGCAAAACAGTGTACGTCAAGAGTGAAACCAGAGTCGGCGATGCTAAACACACTCCGGGGGTTGTCAT
Source organism: Melanotus villosus (assembly GCA_963082815.1). Lineage (NCBI taxonomy): Eukaryota > Metazoa > Arthropoda > Insecta > Coleoptera > Elateridae > Melanotus > Melanotus villosus. Next base: position 55,927,617 of record OY720418.1, on the reverse strand, counting down.
TTCGGAAATAGTGAAGGCCAACATCCCTGTCGAGAACGGAGTCATCCATTTAATTAGGAAACCGCTTATGGTTGTCGATACTACTGTTAAACAATTCTTGCAGGTATGTTCGTTAGAATATTGTTTTTTTGGTATTATTTACAAGTACTATGTTTATTAAAAAGTTGTACATTTTGAGCACTTTTTGTAGTTGTAAATTTAAAAAAAAGTTTAGAAAAAATTATCGTAGTTGTGACAAAAGAAGTTTTAATCATCACAAGGATTTATGTGTAGCCCAGATAATTTTGTAGAATCATAATTATTGATAAATAATAGCTAAAGTTTTATAAATGTTTCTGTTAGATATTCCCAATGAAAAATTTTAATTATTTTGTTTTTAGTTTCCAATGTCAAATTTCTTCTTGATGTATGTAACATAATTGGCAAAAATTTTCCAAATGCTATTGTGTCATCCCATTTATCTGTTATTTATTTATATATTGTGGATAACTCAAAATTTTGTAGATTTTTCTGGCATATTTAAATAATCCTGAAGTTGCAATTGTGCAGCTGCCAAAATTGAGTGCTACATCGATTATTTTCTTTTCTTTTTGATATCTGTATTTATTTATCTTTTCCTACATCGCTTTTCAGTTAATGTTTGCAAACGTTGGATTAAATAACTTATTTTCTGATTCGTTTTCACCTCTTCTTGACAGTTAGTTTATCTTTTTTGTTTATTATGAACTCGATTATTAATTTAATATTTTGCCTATTGATCCTGAAATCTTGACCTTTTGTTTTCTTTTGATATTCTTTTCTATTGCTGTTGTCTTCCCTTTCTTCGTTCTATCTTTTGTCTTGGTTGTTTCTACTTTTTGTAATTTTTTATTTTGATCCATTATGTGATTTCTGCAGTAACTATCATCTTTTTTCTTCTTACTGTTCCTACAAAACACTTCTTTGTGTTTCAAGTGAGACATGAAATTCTTATAATTAATATTTTGCAGTTTTATGCCAATAACCTATGCCGAATTACAAAAATCACAAAAAATTAAAAAACTCTTCCATTTGTATTTTCTTCTCCTCCGCTTTCTTGTTCTTCTACCACGCAAAGCCCACTGCATTTAAATGTTCTCGTTCTAGATTTCTGTCTCTCTTTTCCTTATACCTGTCCTTTTTCTTTTGCATCATTCTCTCTCCTTTTCATCTTCCCCCTTATTTTTCCATTTCGTTCTCCTACATCTCACTCCTCCTTTTTCACCTCAAACTGCTTCTTTTGTTCTTCTTTTTTCTCATCCCTCTCTTTCTTAAATTTTGCAAGTTTTCGTTTTCGTCCTTTTTTGTTTCGGTTGGTCATCTAAAAGCATTTTTATAGTTTTTCTCTATTTTGATGTTTCTTCTTTTGAACATCCTTCTGTTGATTGTTTTTCTGCTCTCTTTCATTACCTTGTGTCCTCTTTAGTTTTATTTTTCGAGGAATTTATTAAGCATCTCATTTTGGTTCTCCCCGTGCACATTCTCTTGTATACTTTTTATATTCCTTCTTAATTGTATTTTCTTTCATTTATCTTTAAACTGGAACCTCAGTTCTAAGAATTTTCTAACCCACTTTAACTCATTAATTTCGTTCCTATCTGTAGGACGATTTACCAGTCTGATTTAGAACATCTTCTAGGTTTATTTTTCATCATTATTGCACGAAACTTTTTAAAATGTGATTCATGAGACTATTTTTTCAAAAAATATTAATAGCTAATGTACTTGTTTTCGTCTCCTGTTCCTTATATTGCAGTATAATAGTATAATCTTGAAATTTAAATTGAAATATTCTTCGCGTTGAATTGCATAATCGTATTTTCTTTATCTGCTTTCTTGATTCTTCTTCTTCTTTTACGTTTCCCTTTCATACTTATCCTGCCTCCTTTTCTATCCACTTTTTATGGTCTTCATCTTCTTTCTATTTTTCTTCTTCTTCTTCTTTTGGTTTCTTTCGTCCACTTATTTGTAGGCTTTTTATGTCCTTGCCTGGAATATATTCGTGATTTCGTGTATTCTTTCATATCATTTTTTCTAATTCTCTTCTCTGTCGATTCTTTTTTCTTTCTGTGTATCATATCGTTGGTCACTCGTTCAGTTTTTTCTCTCAAGAAATTATACTGTAAACGCCTGATTCCCTTTGTGGCCGTTTTCATGTCTCCGTTATTTTTGTTTTTAATTTATTTCTTTTCATTTATCCTTGGATTCCAGTGTTTATTCTAATAAATTTCTACTTCGTAACCTATTAATTTGGTTTACATCTACAGAACAAATTACTAGGCCAGTTTAGAATATTTCTAGGTTTATTTTTCATAATTATTACGTGAATCATTTTAAATTGTGATAGATAAGGTTATATTTTCAAAAATCATAAATATTAGATTGTTATCTTTATCTTTTTATTATTTTTATATCGTAGAATAGCATATTTTTGATTCTAAAATAAAAATATTCTTCTTTTTTTCAGTTACACTTTCGACTTTTGTCTTCTGGTTTTTCTATTTTATCTGCTCCTAATCATCATCATCCTGCTCGTGTTTTTCTATTATTTTCCTTCTTCTTCTTCTTCCTCTTCTTCTTCTTCTCCTTCTGTTTCTTGTCTGGATTTCATTTTGTACCACCATTTCCATTTGATTCTGGTTTCTTGCTCTTTATCGTTCTTTTGCTTCTACGGTTTTTTCTTTCAAGGAATTAAATCGTAAAGAACTCTGTGAATGTCTGATGTCTGACCATTTTAAAGTGTGATCGAAGAGGTTATCATTTTCAAAAATTATTATTAGTAAAGTCTTTGGTTTTGGTCTCTTTTTCAGCATAACAATATGAAATCTATCTTATTTTATGATTTAGCCGTGGTTTTATCGTTTCAACTGTAATAAAATATTCGAAATGTCTGTAAACATTTTTAAAACATTAAGGAAATTTTCTGCCAAAGATGTGATCAATAAAACTTGTGATACCTTTACCGTTTTACTTATAAATTTGTCGAAGAAGAACTGAAACTTCAAAATTTAGAAAAAAATTAATCTTAGGAAAGAACTTTGCTGCTACATGCAAAGATAAATCCCTTGCATTTTAAGCAGTAAATATGGTAGATTCAAGCGCAGGTCGATTATCCATTCGTGGTTATAAAACCACAAAGTGTAAATATTTGAACAAAATGTACAACTTCAAGAATTGCTCGAAAGTTCAACCAAAAGTTGTAGAGCTAAGAACTGTAATATTGTAAGTAATAAACATAACACTTAGCACTTACTCCAACCGCACACGCCAACAAGTTTCACATTAACCAAAACTAAAAGAAGCACTAATTTTATAACACTGCACAATAATAGTAGTCGTTAACACTAATAATGTCTTAACTTTTCAGAATTCTGTAATGGTATATATATAGCTAACCTATTAATCGAACACTCGCACGAATAATTAATTAAGTTTTGAACTTACAGTACTAGCACCTTCTTAGAACCTGTTTTAAGTACAATAACAGCACGATTATTAAAATTTTTCTCTATTAACACTACAAATAATACACATCGAAATACTTAATCTTGTACATAATCACAAATCTCTGGGAATGTTCCGAAATTTGATGCATTGTTTAAAGTAAATTACGGAAACTAATTGTAACCGCACGGACACCGCCAACACTAATTGCACGTATACCAATATTAACGGTTTTAGATTTTCGTTACTCTGCACATTGTACGTACACGTCCCATTATTGCATCACAATTTTAACTGTATATTATTCTCTTTGCTTACCTTTTTTCACGTTCGTAGTTACAACTGAAAAATTGCTCTGTAAAATTGCGATAACCACATTGATTTTATGCAGAAACTCGTGCCTGCATTGAATGCATTAAAATAATAGAAACTGAGGTAAAAATTTGGTGCAAAATTTTAGGTTTTCTATTATAAACGTGTCTTAAATTTGTTGTAGTTATTAGTCAGTTAGGAAATAATTTTATTGTTTTAATAATAATGTTAATCCTCTTAAAATTAATCCTCGAAAATTAATTTAAAATTAAGAATTACTAATCGAAGTCATATTTATTATTCTTTGAATTTATCGAAATCAAAATTGAAACTAGAATTATGTTAACGTATGCCAACTTCATGCTGCACTTTAAACACTTAAATTTGAATTGCAAAGATTCAAAACTGGAAAAACTGTAGTTCGAAGATTTCTTAATGACGTACTTTTAGAGTTTCTCTTGAGCATTTTAACTGAGTTGTTTTGAGAGAAGTAAACCTCAGCTCTGAAGTTGAAGTATGAATGTTAAAAGTAACATATTTAAAGCTCGAATTTGAACTTTTTTAGTGATAAACTTCGCATCCCGAGAATGTGGGAGCTTTTCTCCATACTTGCAAATTAAATACGTTGAAATCTGTCATCAAATTCTGTGCCATTCGGAACAATACTTCTCCGATGAAAATTATAACATCAAATGTTCCCTTTATAAGAAAACTTTTAATTTTAGAACTTTAAAAGTATTCAATTTTGTGCCTAATTTAGGTAACTTGAAGTAAAATAAAATTTAATCCAAGATGGCTTTAAGTTAAAAAAATTAAATAAACTAAAAAAGAAATATTTTTTTGGTACATAAAACTTCGTCCTCGTTAAAAATTTCAAATTCCAAACTGTAAATTTCGGCTCTTTGAAATCAGAAATGCCAAAACTTTAGACGGATCTTGATGGATCCCTAATAAAAGTTTAAGCTTTGTGGAATAAAATTACTTTTCTATATTTTTAAAAATTAGCAAGAAATGGTAATTAATATTTTTGATATACAAAATGTAACAACATAAAAAATTATTAAACTAAAACAGACAGCTTCAAAGAACCTTCAAATTCCCAATTAGCAACTAAAATTTACTCCAAAATGGCTTGGAAAGTTTCAGAAAATGTAAAAACTCAAAAATTGTAGCATAAAGTTTTCGAACCCTAAAAAATATTTTTACAATTTCCAGGTTTGAATTGCCGGAAACTAAACAAACATTTTAGCAGTTGAAAATCCAAGAATTCATAATTAAAAGTTTGGCCATTCAGAAAAAATAGCAAAAACTTCCGGTTTCTTCGACTTGTCGGTCGAAGCTCTAGTTATAAATTGGAACAAACTCAGTTTCTCCATACTAGAAGTATGCTATATCGATTAAAAAAGTTTCCAGCTTTCCTCTAATTATTTGATACCAAAATGCTAATTTTACTAGACTAAATACCATTATTTTAAAATTAAACTAAAATTTTGGAAGCTAAAGGGTAACAATGAATTAAAATTTTTGATAGCGGAATTGTAATAAAGTTAAATTTTTTATTTACAGGGCAATATTTGATTTTTAAGGAGGCAAAAGTTCGAGTTTGTAATTAAAAGGTGAAGCTAAAAAGCAGCGATAAATTAAAATTTTTCTTACGAAAATTGAAATCTTCCACTATTTGTAATTTTTAAAGTAAGTTACAAAAATTTGCAAATTACTGAAAATATCTTAGCTGTGAATAGCTGTGAATATCCAGCAAGAAATAAATAAAAATAAATTTTAACAACAAATGGCAGTGAAAATCAAAAACAAAACCTAATTTTAACAATTTCTTCGTTGTATCAGACTTTTCTAACTTCGGTGGAGAAAAATCTTCAAAAATTTCAGAGTTCAACTGTAGTCAAATTTCAGTCTCTTTGAATCAGAAATGATAACAAAAATTTTAGAAACTGAAACTTAAAGAAGTTGTAAATGTAGAAGTTCCTCTAAAATTTAACCAAATTTTTGAAAGCTAAACATTTTAATTTAAATTACTGTTGTAATAATACTAAATAGTTTGTCTACAAAGCAATACTTAATTTTTAAAATAAGTTTCAGAAGTTTGAAAACTGATTCAACGTTAAATATCTTATTTCAAAATATTTTTTATATTTTGAAACTAAAATGACGCCGAAAGTTAAATTTTATCATGATATTCTAGTTTTGAGAAAATCCTTAACAAAATTCAGAGTTAAACTGGAAGAAAATTTCAGGCCCTTGAAATTAAGGGCAAGAACAAAAATTTGGACAACTGAAAGTTAAGAAATTTGGAACTCCAATCTTCAACTTTGCAGAATAAATTTCGCAAATATTTTACCACATATTAACTAAAAATTACAAAATGTTGGAATAATTAATTATTTCAAAGTGTAGAAATTAGGTAAAAGCTGAATCTAATTAACTTTTTAAAAATTAATTGTTACTAATAAACTGAAGATGCATTTTGAAAACCAGAATATTAAATGTGCTAAAAACTTAACGGTCTTTTTGGCAATTAGAAGTCGCATCCTTAAAATTCAAAAACTGAATCGAAATTCTTCATAGAAATAATAAATAAATTTGTTTAATAATTTTGTAATGACTAATGAACAACAAAATAAAACTAAATCGCATTACAGACAAAACTTAATTGATAATTATTTCAGCAATGGAATTTTTAACGTTTTGAGTAAATTATTTAATTTTAAACTGCATACTGTTAACAAAAAAACAAATAAAAAATGCCACTTCGAAAATTTATATTCTGAATTTATCCTTTTTAAAGTTATTATTAATAGTTAGTTCTTTTAAAACTAGATTTTTGTAATAAATTAATGAATGTTTTATTGTATAATTATTATCATGATTGTTCACAAAATCGTTGCAAGAAAATTAACTTCTGTTAAGAATTGTTTAAGCAATGAACCAACACAGAGCAATAAATATGTAAATTAATATTCATAAATGCCAGAGGGCAATCGTACAAGGGTCGTTTTAATCGATTTAGTCCCTCCTGTTTCTGTAACGTCGAGTTTCTAATCGATTAGTCGCGAAAGTCGAAAATTCAGAATTTTCGTAAAACGTTCGTATTGTTTTATTTACTTCGTCCATTGAAACGTTTCCGTTTATTTCACTTCATTAGTCAAAGGTTCCGGTAGGAAGTCTTTTATCGAAAATTGCCTTTGATTAACTAGTGTTGCGTGATATTAATTCAGCTCGGTTTTATATCCGGATACGACTGGAAAATTTATTTTTTTTTTTAGAAACGACGATCATGAATTGAATTTTAAAATCTTTATTAATGCGTACATTGCAGGTGTCCGCTTTTATATTGAATATTCTACACAAGTGATTTTACTTCTCAATCGCAATTTTACAACAAGCTGTTATTTATTTTTTAAACTTGTACAAATTTTTATGTTTTGATGCAATTTACCGAGTAATCCCTGTAATATTTGTATGTATTCATCCGGTTGTTTCCTGCTCCTTTTTCGGAAACGCTGCCACCCCAGTTTAAGGTAAAGTTTAAAAACTCTTTGTGGCACAATTACATCTGCAACACTCTGTACACGGTCGCCATTGCATTTTATCAAACACTATTTACACCACAATCATCACAAGCGATTTCAAAGTATCGCATTTGCATGGAAATTGCACCTATTTTACGTCAGTTTGGGCACTTCTTTTAGTTAGTACCATTTTCATTTATGCATTTTTATGAATCGTAAAAAGCGAACGTAGTCCGAAATTTAACTACACCTGCGTTTTATTGCAAACCCTTCCTTTATTAACCATTAATCACATTTTACACTAACCTGTATTTATGTTTACAACCGATAGCATGAGTTGTGGAACGTGCCACTAATATTAATCGTTTTAGTTTAGTGTTATCATCGAGAATGTTTGCTTTTGCCTAATCATGCGTGAGTAAAGCGTAATTTGGGGGGGCTCAAGCAATTTATGGGGAGAAATTTCACTCCTTTATCTTGTTCTTCTCTAGATTAATATAAAAATGGTGGTGAAACTGTTGACTACTCTTCAAGACAGAATTTTATTAGTTAACTTTCTGTATTTTGATTAAAAAATGTAAGTCAATGCTCTATGGTTAGCCTCATTTTATTTCATTTAGAATAACATTAAAACCCTCTTAACTTAACTTAATTTTTTAAATTTTAAAGTTTAAATATTTTTTCGACCTAAAACGCATTTCTATATTAAAAAAGTCCTTGTTGTTAAAGTTTATACAGTCTCACTTGTCGGGATTCAACAAAAAAAAGTTAGACGAATTGCTAGGATTACATTGACAGATTTATATGTTAGCTTGCAATTGCAAATGCCGAATTTAATTTTAAATGCAATCTCAGGTTTGAAAAGAAGGACAGAAGGGTTATCAAGCTTACAGTGGCAATCTAACAACAGCTTATTTGTTACATATGTATGAGGTTTGGCAATTTAATTCCCGGACTGACGTTGCAGCTCTATGTAAAGATACGTGATATTAAGCCAAAATTAAAGCAGCATGTTTTAGTTCACACTTTTATCAAGAAGGCTTGGCTAATAGAAACATCGAATACCTGTCAGTTACTTCGCAAGACGCTGGTTCACAAATCGTGTTTCTGTCAGTCGTCATGGAGCAACGAATTAGTAATAAGTTTTGTTGTAAATTAGGAAAAACTGCGACAGAAACTTACGAAATGTTAAAAGGTGTGTATAGTGATAACACCTACTGTGCTTGAATGGTTTAAACGTTTCAAAGATGGTCGTGAGGATGTTCAAGATGACGCTAGAACCAGGCGTCCGTCAACCGCTCGAAACGCAGATTCGATCGAAAAGGTCAGTGAAATTGTGGCAAAAGATCGCCGACTGACTCTCCGAATGATAGCAGATGAATTGAATATTAATAAGGAGACTATTCTACAAAATTTACATGAAGCATGGAAGATTTGAGAAAGATAAAAATAAATCAAATTGTGCAGGACAAACTTTGTCGGGGGGTGGGGGGAAGGGTTACTGTAAATCAGCCTGGCCTTCTATCATAATAATGTTGGCTAAGTGCTTACAATGTTAAACGTTTGACAAAACAATAATACGTAGTATTGCTTGCATTGCTTGTCCGAAACATTCGAAAAAATTGCCAAAATTGGCGAATGAATCGGATAAAGACTCAAACTTAAAAACTTTTTTGTAGTAACTATTAACTTCGGTCAACGAAATTCTGGATTAACGTTCTGTAGCTAACGAAGAAATCCATTAGAAAATGATGACATATAAGGCTACCTCTCACTTTGCATTTTCGGTGGATACCAAGTTTTTTGTCTTAAATATTGATCTTTGTAAACCAAACTTCATACCTGAGGCCCTTATGGGTTCCCATTGCTATTGAAATTCATTAAAAACGGTTATCAAAGAGAGGCACTTCTCTCTTGTCATTTTTTAATTAGGACTTGGTAATTGGCTTTAATGTCAACGTAAGACAACCAAAGTGCGTATTTGTGTATGTCAAGTCCTCTTCCTTTTTTTGTGCCTCTTGCAACTTGCAACGCTTGGATAAAATTGGAGAACTTTGGTTTGATATGAAAACAGTTAAATGTTACATATGAGATCCATACCTAAATAAAGGAAGTTTTTTTTTTATCAAACTTGCTGTTTTTAAAAACAGATTAAAACGCGTATATTAATCGCAAATGCCGTAATAACCTCTAGTATAATACACGGTGAATATTGTACCTTTTATTTGCTGCAAATTTTTAGAAAATAAATGACACTTTAAAGCCCGAGAACCCTTAAACTGCTTTTTCTATGAACTTCTTTTTCATTCGATTTTCAATTGCAGGAGATTTCAAACAACTCACTTACTTGAACACCTAGTTCAAAATAGTAAATTGTTAATTGTTCTTGTATAAAATAAGAAACTGCAGGCTTGCAAAAATAACAGAAAAGTGGTAGATACAAAAAATAACCATAAGTATATCAGATATTGTACGGGTCCGACAGGACCGTTGGAAAAACGCTTTCCGAACGGTTTAATTTTATTAATTTGTATGCCCAATTGTTTTTGTTGGGGTTTTTAAAATAACCGGTATATAGTTTAAATACAAATCAGAAACTTTAGAAGACTTGTGGAGGAACACAGAAGATGAAATCAGCTATATCCATCAAGAGACAGATATTTCGCACTTTGTTTGCAAATTTCATCTCCAATATAGAGAAGTGTATTGCTGATAGTGGGTGACATACTGTTGTTAGATATTTAATTTCCTACCATTGTTTGAACTACTAACACGGTCGTTAAAAATAAAATTTGTTCTTAAAGAAAATAAGGGATATTTTCCAAATTAATGATAATGATATTACATATTTTAAAATAAGTGATACTAATATTTTGTTTGGTAATCACCCCAAATTTAAATTAGTTATAAAATAGCAATTTTGCTTATTCTCTAAAATAAGGTCTGATTTTATGATTTTAATGCTTAACACGTAATTTGATACAAGTGATTTGCAAATATTTTAATAAATGGTCGTGGTTATGAAAACTATTTTACATAAATAACACTAAATACTACAATCTATTTCCTACATTGAGTAATATTTATTATGTTCTAAGGTCACGCCCGTATCGACCTGAAGGTGTGATTCTTGTTAGATTTCGTTTTGAGTATGCATAAAAAAAGAATCTGTAATTTCGCTTTGTAGTTATATCCTTTCATGGTCTTCAATTTGTTGGTAAATATGTTTCCACTCACTCTTTCATACCTCCAATAAATCCACTAAGGATAAAGAAAATGTTAAACAACCCAAATAGTAAAGTATATTTTTACAAGCTGTTTATTAATCACTGCCTCAGGATTCCGTTTTCGAATTTTAAAGCTCTTTCACTTTGGAACTTTGGGGATGATATTGAAAAACAGATTTAGTTAGCCCTTTTCCGGGAAATTAATTCAATCCAGTTTCATTTATAAATATCTAGACTTGTATTACTTGCGATAGGGTTTTATTAATACTACTTTCAGGTAAAATTATTGAACTTCTTTTTTTACAAATTCAAATTTTTGCGATATTTTGTCCCATCACCAAAAGATAACTACAACTAATGTAAATGTCTATTAATAAATATTTAACCCTTGGTTCGAATAGAATGATTAACTCGCACCATGTAATATGAGTTTAGTCAAAGCAATGAAACTAATTACATTCCATGGTGTTTGTTATTTCTACACAGAAAACATCTTATCGGGTTGCTTTGTATATCAATGATTATGTTTACAAAATAGGTGTCTCAGAAAAATATGTTGCAAATCAATTATTCGGCCGTAAATAGGACCGGTCGTTCGGGGAATTTCCCGTCTTCCCAGCCGTCCCATCCGCCCCTGTGCACAATATGCAATTCCGCACTGCTTTCTCATGAAACACGGCGTTGTTGAAATCAGTCGCCCACCCTATTCGCCAGATTTAGCACCGGCAGACTTCTTTCTCTTTCTTAAGTGAAAACTCTTCTCAATGGAAAACGGTTTCAGGATGTGGAAGACATTATAAAAAAATGTAACCGCCGAATTGAAAGTAATTCCTTCGGACGCCTTTTCCGACTGTTTCCAAAAACTTTCATAACGTTGAAATAAGTGTATTCATGTAAATGGAGATTACTTCGAATGAATATAATAAATTTTTCGTGTTACTTACTTAACTTGTGTTTCTTTTTATTGTGGTAGTCCTGGAATTAAATTGCCAAACCTCGTACATTAACAGCAAGTCGAGTTTAAAAGGCAAGTTTTATGTTGCCCGAGAATATTTAAAAGAGGCCGACTTTTAAGTTGGATTGTAATATTGAAATGTTTAACGAGATATATTAGGTTGCTGCTTTAAAAACTGTTCCGCCCTTCTATTTGGCATTTGAACACTTCAAACGTTTAACATTTAAGTCCGTCGTTTTGAAAACATTCTCTGTACGACAATCAAAATTCTAGTATAACTCGTAGTTTGGACCCACTAAATTAATCTTAATTTGTAATAATGAACCGCCATGTGCAAAATAAATTCTAAAAGACAATGGGCGCATTCAGGGACGCTCAGCGGCTGATGCGCTTAGTTAGCAAAGTCCCTGAACAGACACGCTGTGTAAAAGCTCGCAGTAAGCCGCTGAGAAATTCGCTCAGCGTATAATTTGTTAGCTGACTTTGTCAGCGGTGTCAAAAAATGGAACGGGAAACACACAAACTTAATAATTTGAATAAAAACATATTAATTAGGGTGTGCTGGTACACATAGTCCATAATTTGAAGATAATTAACCATAATTTCTTTAATTTTTGATTTATTACATAATAGTGAAAGTAACACCTAACCTTACAAAACAAATAAACTGTCAAAACGGCTTACTATCAGACGTTTCATTCAGGGAAATACCGTTTGCTGACATTTAACATAAGCTGACTAAATTACCGCTTAGCTAAGCAGCTGAGCGTCCCTGAATGCGCCCAATGTTTTTACTTTTTCGTGGGGATTTCATATTTCATTACTATTTGCTTAATTTTTATTCATCAAATTACTACTGCATTTTAAAATAGTTTAAAGTTTTCTTAAAGTTTAAGGTGTAATTTTTTCCATATTTTTATTTCACAGATAAAATGGTCGTTGTTTAGACTGTTAAGACTTAATCTTACAGCCTGCAACAGTTTTAAGCATCAAATCGTAACTAAATTTCAGCTGTGATTTTTTCCAAGTTTCAGATTTTTTTAAGATTTAATCTTGAAATCTGAAACCGGAATTTAACGCCTTTTAAAATATTCAGTTTTAAATTGTAAATTAACGTAAGTTTCAACTCCGATTTTTCCATACATTTATTAAAAATGCTCACGAAAAAATAAAAATGTCGAGAACGTTTAGAAGATATAAATAAGAAATTTATAATCATGCGAAGATGGTTAGAACTATTTGAAGTTCAGCAAACTCGTAAATATTTTTGTATCCTTCAAAACGCTGTAAATCGTTGATGTTAGAATTATTTATTTATATTTGAAGACCTCCAGTTGCTTAAAACAAATTTCAAATAGCTTAAGGTGAACTACTCGATGTTTAAATTAAAATGTTGTTCGCTTTTCTATGCTTGTTATTGTGCAATCCACGAATTCTTGGTATTCTAAATGCCTTTTTTAAATTGGTCTGAGTTTGTTACCTTTTCCGAAAATGTTTGGCTGTGTAAATGTGTTACTGATAGTTTAGGTGTTCCTCGCATGGATCCGAAACGTTTTGTTATATTTGAAGGATAAATTAAAGTTCTAAAATTTACTGTTGATGTCTGTCGTGTGCCTAAAATATTAAACATATTCAATTTCAAGGAAATTTTATTTAAATTTAGACCTCAGGTAAAACCATGTGAAACAAATGTTTAAAGTTTCTAATAAATATCTAGTACATTTACCTGTTTTAATTGTTGAATTTCCGTGTTCTAATTTGTAAATTTTACAACTTCTGCCGAAGAGTTGTGAATATTTTAAATGCGTAAATTTCACGAATAATCTTGAATTTTTCATAATTTTTTTGATATAATAAAAACAACCTTTTTGGTAAATTTGGAAGAACAGAATATTTTACTCTTTATTTTCGTAGTCCATGAATTTTAGATGTCTTAAAAGCCTTCCCAAAAGCGTTGACTTTTTAATGTTTTTTCCATGTTTTTTCTTATTTAGAGGTAGCTACATGCTTGGGTCGGAATTCTTTTTGTTGAGTAAAAAAACGCTTGAATTACTGAAATTCATCGACAACTGAATAAAATTTTTTCGTTAAAACTAAAAATAAATTCAGTACTATTATAACATCGATTTTAAAATTTTACTGTTTTGCAAATACTGCCCTAACTTGCTAACTTGTTATAATTACTATTTGTTAAATTTTCCAATTGTTAAAACTGACGTAGAATTTATTAATCCGCCTAAATATGTCAATAACTTTGCTTCTGAGTAGTAAAACGTAATAAATATGTTGTGGACCACTTCGAGTGGTGTACACCTTTGTTAAGTGTCAGGACAATTCCGCGTTTTTGACTTTGCTGGCCGACTTGAAATTCTAAGAAAATTTCGCTTTTTAATCGTAAAACCTCTTATGTTTTCACTACATCAATATGAATTTTCTAAAACATAATAAATGACATTTGCTTGTTTATTTGTTGGACAAGATTCAGAGTTTTATGTTTATGTCTAGTAACATCTAAATTTGTTTACTTCCAGTTTTTAATGTAGAACAATTATTGCTTTTAAAATTTAAACCTGAAACACTTATTCTAAAATTTCCGATAATTTTAATAGCATTTTTATTTTCTTTTTTATGTTTCGTTTGGCTGTTTTTATTTACCAAATTCAAAATCCGGAAGGGTTTCTTAATATCATAAGTTGAGTTAGTTATTATTATTATTATTACAAGCTATACATTTCCGGGGAAACTGTAGCTGCTTCTTAGCTCTGTTGATCCATTTGCCGTGGTGGATAAGACCACATTTTCTGTTTGTGTTCTATCTTTTCCTATAGGTCCTGGTGCGTTTTAGCCTGGTTTACTATCTTCTTCCATTCTTTTCTATCCTTAATCCGGCTTTTCCAGTTTTGTATCTTCATTGTTCTTATATCCTTTTCAGTTTGATCTTTCCATCTTGCTTTTGGCCTTCCTCTCGGTCTTCCTTCTGCTGGGTTCCATTCTGTTATTATTCTTACCGGTTCTTTATTGTCCTTCCTATATACATGACCATACCATCGTATTCTTTGTGATTTGAAAATCCTAACTATATTTTCTTCTTTTAGCAGAGTATCTATTTCATGATTCATCAATTGTCTTATTTCATCTTCTTCTATCGTTTTTGGACCCATTATTATTCTTACAATTCTCCTTTCAAATATTTTAAGTTGTTCCTCTTCTTTCTGCGTTAGATTTGCCGTTTCCGCTGCGTATGTTACGATGGGTCTGATGATTATCTTATAGATTCTTATTTTTGTGTTTTTGCTTAGTGTCTTATTCCTCAGCAGCTGTTTATTGGCATAGAAAGCTTTGTATCCTGCCTGTATTCTCTCTTTAATATTTATTCTTTCACCTCTTCTATGTATTGATATTCCTATATACTTAAATGTCTCTACTTCTTCAAAATTATACTGACTGGTTCTTAATCCTGTGAATATTAGTTTCTTTTGTCTACTACAGTGCATGTACTTTGTTTTCTTTTCATTAATTGATAATCCTTTTTCTTTCGATTTTTCTTCTATTATTGTAAATGCATCTTCTAGATCCCTTCGGCTCCTTGCTACAATTGCTACGTCATCAGCGTATGCTATAATCTGTACGGATTTCACGTTGATTATTCCATTACTTTTCACCTTTTTAATTATGTCATCCAATGATGTTATAAATAGTAATGCTGACAAGGCGTCCCCTTGTCGTACTCCTCGATTTACGTCAAAACTGTCTGAATTAGTCTGCCCTACGATGACCGTTGCTCTTGACTTTTCCATTGTCATTCTGACCAATTTTATCAGCTTTTGAGGTGTTGCTATTAGCTCTAGGTCTTGCATTATCTTTGTCCTACTCAGTTGATCAAATGCTTGCTTGAAATCTATGAATAATATATGAATATCTATGTCATGTTCATAGCATTTCTCTGTAATTTGCTTCATTATGTGTAATGCATCGATTGTGGATTTACCTTTCCTGAAGCCGAACTGATAATCTCCGATCACTGTCTCTGTATGTTGTGTTAATCTTTCTTTTAACAGTGTTGTTAAGATTTTATATGTGACATTTAACAACGTTATCCCTCTATAATTTATACATTTTGTTAAGTCGCCTTGTTTGGGAATGGGCATTATCATTCCAATTGTCCAGTCCTCTGGCATTTTTTCCTCGTTCCAAATTTTAACTATTAGATTGTGTATTTTTTTATGCAGTTCTATACCCCCTTTTTTGATCAATTCTGCACTTATTCGGTCTGTGCCTGTCGCTTTATTATTTTTAAGTTTATTTATAGTTTCCACTACTTCTTCATAACTCGGTCTTTGCTCCAGGTTTTCCAATCTATGCTCCATTTCTACTTGTTGTTCGTCTGCTAGTGGTTCATCTTTGTATAATTCCCTAAAATGCTTTATTCATTGCTCTTCTTCCATGATGAATGTATTGTTCGATTTCTTTTTTTGCTTTAAGTGTCTATACAGTGGTCCTGTGTTATTTCTTCTGGATTCTCTTTCAATTTCTGCCAATGTGTTCTCTATCCATTCTTTTTTCTTCTTCTTACATAGTTTATTTAGTTCTCTCCTTTTTTCTCTGTAAATATCCATATCTTCCAGTTGGCCCGTTTTTAGCCATTGTAGTCTTGCCTTTTTCTTGTTTTCTAACATATGTTCGCATTCTCCATCAAACCAATGATTCTTCCTTCTATTTTCTTTGTATCCTATCGTGCATTCAGCTGCTTTCACCACAGTTTCTTTTATTAGCCTCCATTCATCCTCTACCCTAGCTTCCTCTTGCCAGCTTCTTAATCTATTTTCTATCTCATTATTGTACAGCTTTCTACTTTCTTCATTTTCCAATTCTTCTGTATTCCATTTTCTGTGTTCCTTTTCCTTTTTTGCAATTTTATTCTTTTTTAATTTACATTTAGCAATAACAAGGTGGTGATCCGTATCTACGCTGGTTCCTCTGTAGGATCTTACGTCATTGATTCCCTTACTGCTTCCTTTCTTCACCAACACATGGTCAATTTGGTTACCATCCGTCGTTCCAGGTTGCATCCAAGTGATTTTGTGATTCTTTTTGTGTTGAAATTTTGTACTCATTATGAACGTATTTGTTGCTGCAGCAAAATTGCACATCATCTCTCCATTCTCATTAGTTACCTCGTGTATTGTATAAATATCTGCGACTTCTCTATAACAAGATTCTCGCCCGACTTGAGCATTAAAATCTCCAAGTATTATCAGCATATCCTTTTTGGGTACCTCGTCATATAGCTTTTCTAGTGCACTATAAAATTCCTGTTTGTTTTCTTGCTCTGCTTGTTCCGTTGGGGCGTAAACGTTTATTATTGATAGGTTGTTTGGTTCAAGTTTAATTCTAATATACGATATTCTCCCATTTATTGCCCTAAACTGCAATACATTCTTTTTTAGTTTACTTTGTACTAAGAACGCTGTTCCTCCATATCCCTGTTTCTTTTCTCCTGAATACCAAATATCATATTCTCCTTTGTCCACTTTTCCTTCTCCACTCCATCTTATCTCTTGTAAACCAACTATATCTACATGGTATCTTTTCACTTCTTCAGCAACTTCTTGCATTTTTCCAGGCATTAAAAGTGTATTAACGTTCCATGTACCAATTCTCACTGTATGTTTCTTTATTTCCTGTCTCTTCTGTTTCTGCTTTTTCTTTTCCATTAATATTTGACTCTTGTCCTTGTCCTTTGCTTTGGTCATATTTGTGTAAGTTTCGCCGACCTCCTCCCCTATTAGTTTTTTGTCTCTATTTTTTCTTCCAAAACTTCGGCCAGTCTATTCCATATCCATTCTTTCTCATTAATCCATATTTTCTTGAACCCAATTTTTACTGTGTTACCTTTCTTTTTCTCCATCATTGCTCTCTCTCTGATTATATAACGTATTCTTTGCTCCTCTTTCGTTAGGTCTTCGTCTATATAGATTTTAGTGCCTTTTAACTTATTCTTCTCCTTCATGACTTGCAGCTTATCCTGCCATTTCCTCATTTTTACTATTATTAATTTTTTATTTTCCCTGGTTGTAAGTATTTTAGTACTTTCTATTATTACTCTGAGTCCGATTTGGTCTTTCAGAATCTTCTGTACTTTTCCATTAACGTTTTCTTCATTTACTTCTAATCCTTTAATGACTATATTTCTACTTATTTCTTCTTTCTCCTTTTGTTCTAATTTATTTTCGACATAACTTAGTCTTCTTTCCATTTTCTCCATTTCGATCTTCATCCTCTTATTTTCATCTTTTACTTTATTTAATTCCATTTGGAATACATCTATTTTCTTTTCCATTCGCTGTCCTCTCTCTTCCATTTTGTCTAATTTGGTGCTTATTGCTTCCAGTAATTCCTCCATCTTTAAATTTATAGGTTTCAAAATAATTTTAAATTTAAAATTCAAGATTTACGTCTCTCCTAAGCCCGGCTCTGTATTTTGTTTCCTTTTAAAGCCTTATCAGTGCTCACACTTTGTCCTTATCTACCAGCGTAAAAGGTCAAGATCCGGTCAACCCGTCGAAATCTTGGCCTTTCTCGGTTTTGTAGTTGTTATATTACCGTTTTTAATCGTTAGGCTGCTACTATAACAAAAATTTATCTCTTACCCTCTTCCTTTCTCTTAGTATTTCACTTCACTTCGATTTTTACGAATTAAATTCTCGCGATTTTTAACTAAATTGAATATAATCGCGGAGTACCAATTCACGGCCACTTTCTAAACACTTGCCAGAACCTATTTGAGTTAGTTAATTTAACTTAAATAAGCAAAAAATTAATAACGAAATCCATTTGCTTTTTAAGCTTTAGATTCTTAAATTTACTACTTATCAGTAATTTTTGCCCATGCTGCTTCGTTCGTTCCCATAAAATAAAATATTCATTCTCTATTTAAAATAAAACAACTTTTAACCTTAAATTAACAACTCACAGGACAGCGAACTTTATAAAAACAATTATCTGTCCGGGATTTTTTATAATTTAATTAAAACCGTAATTACCAGTTGACATCCCATTTCCTATTCGGAAGCATTTAATAAACCCGTCGAAAGTTTATTATATTCGTAAAGTTATTGTTACAGTTGCAGTCAAGTTCGAAGTTGTGCTGGTTCGGAAATAATAAATAATTCACGTCGCTGCACTACCGGTGCTGGCTTCGTATTGTTTCTAAAATTACAAAGATCTTCAATCTTGCCGAGAAAACCTTTGTTTCCGCGACTGAATAATTAATAACTACTTTGCCGAAGGAAATTCGGTCCGGCGCTCTCTTTTTATTATTTCTGTTTCTTGGGTTAAATATGTTTTATTGTGCAGGTTCATTTCTGTTTTAGTGGCTTCGAAAGGGGGTTGATTTATTTATTTCTTGGTGTCGTGGTGTGTGTATGCATGTGTAGATTAGTTTGGTGATCGATAGTGCAGGTTTTTACTTGCCTTGGTGCATGAAAAAATTCAAAATCACAATTAATACGAGTACTAATTAATTTGAAAATTTTAAAACTGAAATCTTTAAATATTAAAAATGCAAAACTGTCGATATTTGAAAACAATCTTTATAAGGGCCCTGTTGAAACTCTTTCTGATTCTAATTCTTAAATTTTGGAATTAATATTAAACGTAAATAAATCTCGACAAAATAATTTTAATTACTGCCCTGTAATTTTTAAGAACTTCCTTAAATTCAAGTTACAGCTTAAAATTTCGTTAACATTTACAGCTGGTAAAAATAAAAATATAAAAATTAAAAGTTTAGTTTTAGAAGATTCCGCATTTTTTCCGAAGAAACTTCAGATTTTCAAATATTGGTGTCAGTATTTTCAGTCTAAGTAACGGTAAAGCTTCAGACAATTTAAATCAGTTGGTTTCATGATTATCTGAAAACTGATTTTCAAATAAAAGATTTGTCGTTATTAAAGAATCTCAATTAATTCCTCTTGCAACGTGAAATCCATTTTAAAAATAAACAAAATATTACATCCAAAAACTTTCGAAACGCTAAAGCAAAAATTGTAGCAGTAATTTGAATGCAAATTAATGCATAGAGCCTTCTAATTCGCGATTACCCTTTTGGGTTTGAATAAATTTTAAGCGTTTATTTCTTCGCAATAATTAGACTTGCTATTGAAAACCCGAAATTATTTGACAAATTCGGAGTGCTAAACCAACAATATTTAAAATAGGTTTTTAACATTCTTGAGTTCTAGAATGAAACTTCGAATAAAATCCATGTTTTAATTTTTCAGGCTGTGCTTATTTTAAATACAATTACTTTTCAAAACGTTTCACAGCTTTTAAACGTGCTACTAAAAATCCAAAGCAAAAAATCGCCAATAACATCCAAAAACATCAAAACCGTGTGCTTTTGATGGGTATGTGTGCGCTATTTTATTATTTTCCAGCGATTTTATTAAAAAATGTATTTATTTTGTGCATTTATGGGCCAAATACATAATTTTCTAATTAATATCAGGTGTTGTAAGTGCTTTAAACTGTGCTTATGGGCAAGTTCAATGTTTTCTCTTACTATCTCATGATGCACCAAATCAAGTAAATAAAAATTCACACCATCTGCCTGCCTTTTAACGATTGTTAAAACGATTCGAAACTATTAAAAATGCTTTATGTAAAAATTAGGAAAAGGAAGACGGTCCTCTCAGTAAATTTGTGGAAGCGATTGCGGATACAGGTGATTTAGGCAAGGAATTCCTGAAAACGATCGAAAGGGCACGTGATGTAACTTTATTCGCCCCAAGTAATGCAGCATGGAGTGATGGAAATTTAAGGAATGTGCTTGGCAATAAGGAACGTATGCGCGAAATCCTGTTCATGCATTTGGTCGTAGACGCTCGATTAACCAAAGATCAGATAATCAAGAATAATAAGAAGCAGGTGAGTTTAATGTCGTCCGTCGTAACAATTAAAGAAACATTTTCGATGTCTTCTCGCCAAATTAACACAATCAGACTTGACAGTTTGTGTTTAGTTTTTCTGTTATTTAGTGAAATTAATTTTGTTTATATTTTTCGTATGGTTTTAAACTGCAAGCTACACGGATCGATACTCTAAAGTTTAAGGTAATTTTTATTTTAAGTAGGTGGCTAATGATGAAACAGATTGCTTGAGTGATTGTTATTTAATTAATTTAGATGCTGTTTGATTCACTGCCCAAAGCGAAGGATACTTGCCTTTGTTATGTTATAATTAATAGCTTGCAATTAGTTCTCAGTGCTTTATAGGGGCTATGGCATTTCAATTATTCGGGTTCGTAGATTTAATATATAAAATTATTATTGGTATGTTGTTAATTTCCATATTTTTAGGTTTGTCACTTAGTTTATTAAATTAATTTGATTAATATACATTTTAACCCTACACAATTACAGTTTCAAATCATCTTCCAATTACTAAAAGGAAAATACTGATAATTAGAAAATCCATTCTCACGAAGTGTTCGTCCGAGAAAGCTTAATTAACAATACTAAAATTTATAATAAATAAACCTTAGAGACACTTACCGTCCTATTTTCGGAGTTTAACCGAATAATCTTGCAAAGCTTTCGTTTCAGGCATAAATATCACAATTTGAAAAATTGAATCGTCAGTCAAACAGTTAGTTTTCAGATTTTCAAGTTTAACAAAACCAAGTTGAATTTTGCAATTTTCAGACTGTAACTAAGTAATCTGTTTTCAGTCCTGAATTTTACAAGCTGAAAAACTTGAGTTGCAACCAAGTAATCTGACGAAGCTTTCGTTTGCAGTCCTGAATTTTACAAACAGTCAGTTTTCAGATCTACACTTCTGATTAAAAAAAAAAAAACAAGGCGAAAATTACAGTTTTCAGATTTTAATCAAACAATTTAGCAAAACTTTAGTTTTCACTCCTGAATTTCACGAATTTCAAGTTTGAATCATAATTTAAATCGTCGATTTAGAATTACACTTAAATTTGACAAAATCAAGGCAAATTTTGCAATTTCAGACTTTAACTAAAAAACCTAGCAAAGCTTTGGTTTGTACTCCCAGATTTTACGATTTTAAAGTTTAAATCATAATTTAAATGATCGATTTAGATTTACACTTCAAATTTGAAAAAAATCAAGGTAAATGTTGCAATTTTTGAACTTCAACCAAACAATCTGCCAAAGCCTTGGTTTTCACTCCTGAATTTATGAATTAAAATTTCAATCATAATCTAAACAGTTGATTTTCAGATCTTCAGTTTATATTTTAAATTTTAAAAAATCAAGTCTAAATTATGCAATTTTCAGGAACTTAAAGATCATTCATATTTTCCTGAAAATTTAAAAAGAACTGCACTTTAATTCTCCTGAAAAAAAAATTCACAAAAGCCTTCAAATTTCACTCAAAAATCTGATGCGATGTTTATAGAAACAAAATTTCCCTAATTGCCCAAATTTCCTAGAAGCTCGATTAAATTTTCAGGTTTACCAAGCTCCAACTCTAAACAGACGAAAGAATTTATACTTCAACGTTGCCACTTCCGGGGAAAACAGCACCTTAACCGTCGAGGGTGGTGGAGTGAACGCTACAGTAATTCAAGCGAACATCGCCGCCACCAACGGTATTATTCACATAATCGATCGTGTATTAGGCGTACCATACACCACAGTACTCGATAAACTTCAACAGGATCCGATGCTTAAGTAAGTTATCCTTGGGCTTACAAAGGATTTCGCACGAACTTTGTTTTATTGTTATAGCGATACCTTCAACTTGGGCCAGTTTGGAGATTTTAATGCGCAGTTAAACAACACCCTTAAGAGGTTCACGTATTTCGTACCCAGAGATAAGGCTTGGAATGATGCTAGGGTGGCTCTTCCGTCCACTGTTAAGAAATTGTTCATGAGGGACTTTGCTTACAATGTGAGTTTAAAAATTTTCTAAACGTTTTAAAGATTTTTCGTTCTTGTAAAATTTTAATTTTGACAAAGTTTTTTAAAGAAATCCAAGTAGAAAGGTAAAAGAAAAATATAATATTTATTCATCTGAAAGTAGCCGGTATCAATTGGCTTAGAATCCAACCCTCTTTGACGTATTACTGTTTTCTGATTTTAAAAGGGGAAACTCTACAAGCAAACCTTGTTACAGGCCCAGCAAATTCTACAGAGGCACCTGGTCGAATCTGAAGTTCCCTATACAATGGAGTTAATCAAACAATTAACCAACGACACCCAACAAGGACCCAACGCTTTCGGTTCCCGAAAAGAAGTAGAACTGCAATCCCACAGGGGTTCCCTCCGCATCGCCGTTGAAGAACGACAGGATCACAGTAAGTCTGCATTTACGTCCTTTTTATAAACGTCAGAAAGTCATAAATAATCCTTCATTTCTATATAAACAGTAAATCGTTCCGGTTCATCAAATTCGAGTAAGTAAAGGTTTGCTGGTTTGATCTTTCTCTGGTGTGGGTCGTAGTTAGTTATCGCACAGTGTATTTTCACGAGTGGATTTTTTATAAAAAACTAAAACTCGAAAACAATCCGTATACGACTTTCTAAATCTGATTTTCTCGACAGTATTAAAGTTTTGCTAAAGTTAAGTACATATTTTATAGCAAATAAGGTTTATGGGATTCCCATACGCGTCTACAATATTCACTCCGGAGAGAAAACCCTTGAATGCTACAAATAATTTAATCAGATCCGAGTCCAGGTCTAGAAACTGAACCGTTGAGTTAAATTACAAATTATGTAAAACTAATGTCGCTAATGGAACAGTTCTGTCTTTGATTAACGTACTGTGGGTTGTTATGTAAATTTATACGGCGCCTTATGTGCTTCACTACAAACCGGAAATGTGTTTGAGTTAAAAATTAAGGAAAACAGGAACTTATGTGAAGATATCACACCTCTTAAATAATTCCTTGCGATGAAGAAAATAATTAATAAGTGTCCAAAATAACGAAATAAGGCCCTTATTTTTGGTTAATAATTTTCAATAATTTTGAATTATTAACCAAAAATTTTCCTAAATTTAGAAGTAGATAAATGTAAGAATTTCAAACTAAACAGGTGAAAACTGCAATTCCAGACTTTTTGCAACGTAATTCAGATGTTTTCCAAGAAATTTTCCTATTTTCTAATTTTCCATATATTTATTATAAACAAAAACAAATCAAACTTTGGAATATTACATCAATTCATCCTGTCTTGGACCATTAGCTTGCCTGTCCCCATTGTCTACAATACGGTTTCTTTCACATCACCCAAACTACTTAATCCGATGTTCCTGTTTTCTTCCCGGGGTCTATTTTCTATCATTCTGAATAAGTACCCCAACTATCTTAGTTTTCCTTTCTTCCTTTTACAGTTTCTTCTATGACTTCCTTCTTCTTTCTCTATAGAGTTTAGACCTTTAATCCTGTTTCGGCTCTTCATAGCTACTAGTTCCATTGCTTTTGAAGTCTAACGGGACCTTTTTCCCACAGGTCGTGAAGATATAGGTTAATTTCGGTATGCAATGATATTCCATGTTCTTCAGGGTTCAGATAATATGTATTTCCAGTTTTGTCTATTTTTGACAATGTCATCGTTTTTTCCTGTTATTTCTAGCGCGATTCTTACGTCATCCTTTTCGATTCTGTCAGCTCTGGTGTAGCCGTTTTCTATGGATGTCCCTCTTAAGTGGTTTTAGAATACTTCGTTTCTAATTTTATTTTTTCTAGATTTTTCCTTTGTTTTCCGTAAACACCTAATTTCCATTGCGTTTGTACGCCTTTTGTTCGTTTGAGTCAGTGTTCATTAATCAGCAAAGTATATTAAAGTTGACTACTTTTAACTTTATGGGTATTAGAACTTCCTTTTTCTTTTGAAATGTTGTCTTTGGCGTTTTGTTTACTTTTCTATAATTGTAATTTGGTAACATTCTGAATCTATGATTTTTCCGAAGCATTAAAACCACTTGCTTATCTAGCCTTGCTGTTCGATGCATCAACCCGTGGCAGGTTCAAATTCCTTGGAAAGCTGACACTCATGCCTAAAGAAATAGGAAAAATGGCCCCCAAGAAAATGCTAGATTATATGAAAAGTCTAAAAATATTGGAAACAACATAGAATTGTAGGGTAATTCACAAAAGATCGAAGTGATGGGTGGCTACTATAGCCATAACGACCCCTAAGCAATCTACAATCGCTACAACATTATTGCCAACTTTAAGGTCATCTTTTTTCAGGTGGTGTGCCATTTTACATTGTGTATTATAATTTGTCATTTTCGCCTATTCTTCCCGTCCTTTCTTGTGTTTTTTCGTCCATTCCACCACATCGTATACCACCACACCATCTTCTTATTTCAGTACTTCTGCGTCCGTCTCTTAGTGATAGTCCTCTCATTTCTAGTTTTCTGTTGTTCTCAATTTAGTTCCTTGTTTTTTTGCTTGCATCAGTGTATGCCATATGTAATGTTCTTTTAAACCTTCATGCTAACTCCTCATTGTCCAGTCCAGCATTTGAATTATCTGAGTATGTAGATGTTTGTGAAACCTCTCATAATTCGTTGCAATATTTCGGATTTCTTTTTTACCCGCTTTCATCTGTAGTTTCTATGAAAATTACCGTTGCAAAAACGCCAAGATGCATCTACTACGGGTATCTTCTTTAGTGCACGGGGTTTTGAAGATTTGTAGGTAATTGTAATTGGTTTTCGTGGACAATCTCGTAATTAGGCAACATACGTTGAGGCTGATTTGAGTGCTTGAATTTGAGTACACCACCAAGAAGCCATAACTACGTTTTTGTCTTCGAAAATCATCCTCCTGTATGACATATTGCCTATTTGTGAACCTTCAAGCATGAAGACAATATGGACACTTAGTATATTATATCCAGATCCAAGTACATTGCCCTTATTGTTTCGATATGTATTTTTATTACTCTTATTTTTATAAAACATTTGAGATTTTTCCTTCTGGCCTTGTTGAAGGCCATTTCCAGATCTATAAAACAGTAGTTCTGCCTTTGTTATTGTATCTTCGTTGATCTCCCATCTCCCTCAGTATATATTAGACTTAGTATGATGCTTCTACCCTTTCTGAAACCGTATTGTGGCTCTATTATTGTGTTTTGTAATTGTGTTTGATTCTTCGAATTTTTGATTTAAAATTAAAAGTTCTTAAGTTCGAAGCTTTGTTTTAAAAAGTTTCGGTTTTGTTAATTCAAGCCTAAACTTCCCACTTTAACCGAAACGTAATTAAATTTAAAATTCAATAAGAAGCAAACAAAAAAATAAAACTTTTAAACAATTCGAAGCCATCTTAACCTCCGTAAAATGCATAGTCGTAGATAAATACCTCCTACTATCTACTATCAAACATAACAATCCAAACATTCACAATTATGCAAACGTTCAAATATATAAAATCAAAAAAAAAACCTACAATTCTCAGGATTTCCATTATAATGGAGTTTGACGCTGCCAGTCAATATTAAAGTTCTGGCAGTACTTTTCTAGACTTATGCGGATAACGACGTGTTGCATAGCAACTGTAATACCATATTAGCTTCATAACGCTTGTAATCGACAACGAAAACGTTCGCAAGAGAAATCAACAATAGACTGAGCGCAATTTTAGGAACCAACCGGCAGTATAGACATCACATCACCGTTATGTGACATACGTTTGTTTTGGGGTGGAAACGCACTTGAATGGGTAATGTAGGCGGAACATCGTTTTGTTAATACAATAGTCTTTTCCAGAATTATACGAAAACTATCTCTGGAGCTTTAGTACGTTATGGAAAGAAATAGAGATCAAGCTAGGAAAATTTACTAAATTTGTGAAGTAAATTAGCGACGGCATTAATTAGTTATTTAAATCTTCAGCTGCAAATAAGTAAGCGAAAAAAGTTCATAAACAACAGGGATTCGCCATTTAAAGTTAACCCCATTTGTTTTAACGTTTTTCGCCTGATGCGAGAGACTAATAAATCAATTAGCAAGCCTTTTTCGCCAACAACCCCCGGGAGTTAAACAGCAGTCAATTGTTTTAAACCTGTTAGTTTAAGTATAGTTTGTAAAAGCGTCTTTTGTTGGACTCGGATCCTAAAATTCCTTAAAAGCAATTTCGGCGTGGGTTGTTAAATGTTAATCAAAACAGAACTTATCAATTAGCTTGTTGATGATTTATGAAAATTACAAAATTTGTTAAAATACATAGGCTTTACCTTGAGGAAATAATGTAAAATAAAATACTTCATAAATGAACAAATTCTAAAAAAGAATAAATTTCGAATATGAACTGCCTGCTCAACAGAGAAACTTGTAAGTAGTAAAACGTTCAAAAATCAATGTTTCCCCAGCAAAATCATGCCTTCTCCATACTAAAACCTAGAAAGAGCATGTTGCTTAGTAAACATCAGAAAATCATTGTAAAAAAAAATCATTATTCGTATGCTGCTAATTCCCGAAACCTCATTTTGTAAAAATTCCAATTGAATTAATTACCTAATTAATTAATGTAATATTTAGCTAACAAAAATGTAGTGTAGTGCTTTGCACCTATCACGCTTTTGGTGTTAGTAATATCTAAATGTAGTTAAAAAGAAAGATGAAGAGAAGTTCTGCTAGATTTACGTAGGTGAGTTTGCTCTTCGTTCTTCCGTCTTGTGTATCTTTTTATTGTGGCTTGTTGTTGATAAATTTGTGGTTTTTTGAGTGGGTTTAAAACTGTATTTTTGTGAAGTAGATATGTTAGAAATTATTTTCGACGTTTGACTTACTCGAAATTAGCTTAACTGTTGGAAGAAACTACAAAAAATTAATAGAAACTTGAATCAGCAGTGAACTTAAGTGAATTTTAAGAACAAACCGCATCAGAAATAAAATAATCCTTAAGAACATATCTTAAAACAGACTTAGGTAACGTAAAATTACAAAAATGAAATTTTCCAAGGGGAATGGAAACGTAAATAAAATTGATTTTACTTTTACCCCCTTTGTGTTTCTGAAAATGTTTATTATGTGACCTGTTCATGTCAAATTTAAAATGTAAGGTGTTGGCATCAAAGAAGAAAAAATAAAGAGTTAAAGAAAACCTTTAATGTAAAATTTGCATTAAGTTTAATCATAAATAGGGGATGATTAAATAAAAATAAAAATTTGAGGTTTTATATTAAGCTTGCCTAACTATAAGTTCTGCGTTTTGATGCCAAATGTTGGTTAGTTTTTGGTTTTTATGAATCTTTATTGTGGTGAGTTTCTTTTTATTTTTTTTATGTTGTATTTCGCCACCAGTTCCTAAAAATTAAAAGTAAAACAGGTAACTAATTTGTCAATAGAACACTCTTCTACGTAACCTTAAGTATTTATAAAGTGTCTAATTTTTATTACCAACGTTAATAAATTAAAATCATAGTTAACCAATGTAAAAATAAAAAGTGAACATTATACAGGGTATTAACAGAACGTCTTCCGAGTTGGGACCGTGTCATTGTTGAGACAGAAGAACTCAACGTTTCGCTCGCTTTTTTAAAGGGTTTCATCCTGGTAACCCTTAAACCGAATGGTCATCCTGTACACTCAGTTTATCGTAAACCCACACACACACGGACAGGTATCTTCACGCCAATCCACATCATCAGCCGGCACAAAAACTCTCCGTAATCAATTCCCTCATTCATCGTGCTATCACAGTGTCCCAACCCGACTGTCGTCATGTCGAGTTAGCCCATATCCAAGACAATCTCGTCAAGAATGGGTATAACAAAAGTGATATTAGGAAAGTTATCAAAAAACAATTACACCCTTTACAGCCCAAAAGTCATTTATTCGCCAAGTTCCTAATCGTATAGCGCGTTCTTAATTAGCTGTTTCATAATTGGGTATTGTCCTGTAACTGGAATATTTTTCTGTTGGACAATAAAGTATTATTATTATTATTATTCTCAAAAAGCATAACATCAAAACCATCTTCAAACCTCCTCTAAAAGTGTCACAAATACTCCCTTCAGTAAAAGATAAAGGCTCAACCCTTGTCAGCAAGAGGCGTCTATAGCATCTGTGAACACAAACGTTGCTATAAATCAGGTTTTTTCTCACAAACAGCTACCTATTGCTGAACATTATCACGACACTGGCCATAAGAAAAACTTCGATCATCGTGGACTTATTTTTTCAACGGGAAAATCCGTTGAGGCCATTGAAATCATTAAGACTCCCAACAACTTGAATCGTGACATTGGTTATCATCTATCAGACATTTGGAAGTCTGCGATCATTACTGGCTTCGCCCCCTCCATGCCTGACCAATCGTCGTCTTCGTCCTACACGCTTAACCGATTATAGCCGGTATAAAACCGCTGCCTTTTCTGGTTTTCTCCGGAAGGGTATCGCCTGTGGCTTGGTTGACAAGTTGAGTTACCGTTACCCTTCTGTGTCTTGCTAAAAAAGTTTCGCCTCTGGCGTGGTTGACACGTTGAGTTACCGTGCTCTTTTAGTGCTCCCTTTTACTCCTGATGAAACCTCTTAAAAAGGTGGGCGAAACGTTGAGTTCTTCTGTCTCAGCAATGACACGGTCCCAACCCGGAAGACGTTCTGTTAATACTGACACTGGCCGTGGAAGTCTCCGAATTCATTATACAGGGTGTTCCTTGAGAAAACCGACAAACTTTTACCATGTGTTCTAGCTGTTATCTTCAACAAAAAAATTTATATACATATTTCTTCAATGAACTTAATCAAGTCAAAAATCTTGAAACATAAATGTTTAAAAAATAAAATTATTAAGGATTTACTTTCCTTTGGGAATATATTCCTAATGAATTTGAGGTAATTTTAAAAATATTGTACTCTCTTTATCTATTCTTTAAAATGTTGGACAACTTTCAAGGTTTATTACGAACAGAGAGCAACGGCAACCTTTGTATTACTCACAGTATTTTAAAGATTTATCAAAGCGGCTAATAGACATTTTCTTATATCATATGACAGTTTTCTAAATATTTTTAGAAAACCACTTTTTATGTTGTATTTGCCACTGTTTTGATGTGAATAATTTGAACTTTTTATAATTTTAATAAAATCTGGAATACTTTCAAAGAAACGAATCCTTACTAATTTAATTACTAAAATCGACATTCTTTGTAATGTTTTTGTTCTTGGTGTTTTTAATTTTTCTTTTGTTTTTATCAGTTTGATTCAAAATACTTATAATGCTCTCTTTCATATTTTTATGGCAAAACGTATAGTTTTAAATGAACTCTATAAGCTTGTCTTGGTATTGCTATGGTTTAAGTTTTATAAGTGATTAGAATTTCGCATCATATTTATCTCAACCACGCGCTCGAAACTTTTTTCTTCTGTAACTCCATGATGAATGTATGTCTCTTTTCAGCTAACTTTCCAACAGTGCCGTACATAGCTAATTTATTTTTTGTTATCTCGAAAAGTATCCATCTCATTTAATTATTAAAGTTTTTTTTTTCTATTATTAGATCATTCTAGTTTTATGACTTGTTTTCTTAATGTCTGAATTAAGTCTCCACTGTACTCAATAGGAAAATTTACATCTTCATATTTAAGTTTAAATTTAAGTAATACGAAATGCAGGTTAATATTTAACAGTTAAACCATTTACAGAAAATTACACACTTCTTAAAAATATTCATATTTTTGAAAAGTAACCCAAACACCAGCTTCATTACTAATAAAGAGTGAAAAAGGGAAGAGACCCTTATAATTACAAGTTCACCGAAGAATATCAGTCGGTAGCATAGCACCATAGTTTCACAATGGTTTTTGCTAATTAGGTATCCGTAGCCAATCTTTGTATGTATGTATATCGTTCAACAGAAGAATAAAATTTTGAAAGCCCTTCAGCTTCTACACTGCATGAAGTCACACTTGCCTCTCCATGTGGAACTATTTCATTAGTTTCTTATTAAGATTCTTGCTCCTCTGCCGAACGATATTAATTGGCTACGTGTGACATATATCTGATGAGCATCAACCACTACCAAACTACTGTCACATGTTGAGGATTGTACTATCCAGTAGCGTAAATCATTGTCAGGGTTTTTCTTTCTTACTTTTTATTTAAAAACCAATTAGAAAATTTCTTTAGGGGAATCATATATCTTAACACCAATCAAATTTCCTGAAGAAGACAGTTGCAAAATTACCAAAACATCGTCGTTAACAGGCCCAAACGTGAATGTTGTTAAAATGGTCACAACTCAAAAAGGTAGTTCACTTAAAATGTTTTGAAACCTTAAAAACATTACCTTTTAGCAAGGCCCGCTGAATTAAATATTACATATTAAGGCCTTACCACTTCATTTAGCCAAGACGCAATTTAGAAACAGCGGTGGCGCCAATTGAGGTGAACTATACATTTCTCCATTCAAAAATGTATAGTTCACCGCAAATGACGCCACCGTTGTTTCTAATTTCGTCTTGACTAAATGAAGTGGTAAGGCCTTATATGCAATATTAATTCAGCGGGCCTTGCCTTTTAGTATGTAAATTTGCTTTAAAACATGAAGAGGGCCCAATTTTTTGCTATACTTTAGGATGTATCTTTTGTCGTGGTCTAAGGTTCTTTTCCTTCCTAAAGAAAACTAAATATTTAGTTTATTGGATATCACTTTTATTCACTGCTGTATTTTTATTTCTATTAGGGTTCAGTTTCTCCTTCTCCCGTCAAATTTAGTTTTTAAGAGCCATTTATACCTGCTATCTTTTTGGTGCTAAGCTTGGTTTAAATCAGAGATGTGTTTCGATTGTACGCTATGACATTTCGTAGTTTTAACCATACTTACATTTTAAGTAAGCTCTAACAAAAGTTGATGAGGAAACTATCTGGAACTGACTTTTAGATCCGACATTTCAATATAGACAACAGAAACTTAGCTTAAGTCGGCTCTAACTAAGTCGTAAGTGTAGTACGAGTCGACTTAAACTAACCTTCTGCCTAAGCCTTTAATAAAATACTGACTCTTTCTGTACAGGCTTAAGCAGCAGCTCAAATTTAGCTGTCTTAAACTAAAGCTCAAGTGAGACATGTTAAAGCTTCAGCTCTATCGCGCATGGACTTGGGCCATAGTTTAAGACAGCTTAGGCTAAGTGTTTGCTTAAACTTATGCAGAAATACTGACCCTTAAAAATGTAGTCTTTAGTTAACATTAAACTCTAGTGAACTGTAGTCGTTTTCGGTTAGATGGCACTTTAAAAAGTAAAATATTTCTAACAGCCTTCATAATCCACTGGAGGGGCCAAAAGATACCAGTATTTAGACCAAACGTGGAATGCACGAATGGAATAATCCACGTAATCGACGCGCCATTCCTACAGGAAGATGATATTCGTATCATAAGGGATTCAGGAGCTGGAACAATATTGGCTCCACATTTCCTTATGCTACTTCTCGTCAAGTGGTTGTTACTTTAATGCCATCCAGTTTTGTAGCTAAGAATTGTCAATATATTGTCATTTTAAGAATGGCCTATAGCCCAGTGGAAAAGTTTTAGGTTTTATTTTTCTTACTTTCGGGAATTAAATTGGAAATATTTTTTAATAATCCGGAAAAGGGTTTTCCCTCGGAATTAGTGGAAGAAATTTTTAGTTTAAAAAAATTGTATTATAAGCACAAATGATTTTGTTATTATTATTTTTAAGAATGAGAAAAGGATTTTTTGGAAATAATAATCGTACATATTTATGTATATAAAAATTCTTCTACTAAAGTGGTTAATTTATTATGAATAATTATGTTATATGTACATAAAATTATGGTTAATAGTTAACCAAGTAAGAAAGACTTCTTTACTTCTAAGAGTTGTATTACCTAACTAGAAAGGTACTATAGATTATTGCAGAAATTTTTATATATCAACTTTAGTTCTCATTTTGTCTCGTAGAGGACGTACGGCGATATCACAAGAATTTAAACAAATTGCGGTATCAAAAAAAATCGGGGTAGAAAAATCAAATGTTGCCAATGATTACTAAAAAATAAAAAAAAACCTTTCGACAATATCGAATAATCTAAAAATAAAGAAAATTGGCGCTACTTGATTTAAATGAAAGACTTGTGATTTTTATCTAAAATTTGAAGCATTTCAGTTTAATTCAATACTTTCGAATTTTAACATTAATAATTTTAAAATAGAATAATGTTAGTAATGGAGTAATGCACTTTATAAAGTCAAATAATCAAAATAGATAGTAATCTAATTAAAAACCCTTTTTAAAGCCTTACCTGTTAAGCTTAGCTTTTGTATGTACACCCACGACTTGTTTTACGAACAAATCACTTCCTGTGCCCTTAATACATTCCATATTTTCAAGAAAAAAAAGTAAAATTAGTTAGAGGCTTCGTATATTTGTGTAAACGCTTTAGATATTTTAAATGAATCGTAAAACGTTTTTTGAAAGATGCGAGGACGACGTATAATGTATTTGCTTTTAAATATTTATTTAAGGATAAAGACATGAGTTTGTATGTAAATACGTGTGGATGTGTATAAATGTTCATATTTTTGACATGCAAATGTTTATAAATGTTAGAAATTAAATTCTAATAAGACATTAGATATATTATTATATAATATTTATTTCGGTACTTTTTAAAAACTGCTTTTCAGAATTATTATTATATCGATATATTTGCAGCTCGGGGCTGAGCAAATTTAAAGAACGGTGCGAATGTGGGACAATTGAATGCGGACAACTGGATAACAGAATTTTTAATTTTTCTAAAGTTAGAGATCCCAGATTCAAAGAAAGGGAGTTAGGTTAACTTCAAGTAAAGAAAGAAAGTTAGGCTAGATTGAAACAGAACAGGTTAGGTTAACTTCTCACGTAATAAGATTCAGTGTAGCTTTGTTTGGGTTTAAATATCAAATTCCCTTTTTCAGAATCCTCAGCAATTTTAGTCCGTCACGTTATCCAACCTGATAAATTCGTATTGACAAAATCAGTCCTACTTGGCCTAAAAAAAATAGTTTTAGTATGTTTACGTCCGCATGTCCGCATCCAATCGTCCCCTTGCAAAAGAAAAACGCGTATCTCACAAAAAAGAACGAATGTGCTCAGTCCTGTAAGCGGGCACTGAAATGCTTCATATTAATTTTTCTGGCAAATCTAGGGAAACGTTTTGAAAGTTCTACATCACCAGTACAACCGACTTATTAAAAAATATCACCTATGAAGTGCAATACTTGCTTTATATATTCATCATAAAATAGTAGGTACGGTGGTGTTAACTTTTTATTACCTATATATTTAAACGTATAAACCAAAGATTCTAATGTAAAACATGTTGAACTGTTTGTTGTGCAGGATTTTACTTATATGTTGAATAAAAACTAAATAAATATCTACTACTATCATACGGTAGCAACAACGTAAATGTTTAAGTAGATTTAATAATACTAATAATAATAATAATAATATAAATGTACAACTTTTCCGATCAATATTAAAGAATAATTCGAACCACTAAAGATGTTTAAGGGCTTACTGTGTGAGTAGGTTACATTTTAGAATTTATATATGTGTAAAAATGTGCACTGCCAATGTAAATTTAAAATAATATCTACTATGCCCCTCCCCCTCCTCCTCTCTCTTTCCATTTTTATCTCAGTCTTACTTTCTTCGTAAACTGTTTAATTGTAACGTTTAATAAAGAACGGCTTCTATCCACTTTGCGTGCATTTTATTAAGGTTTTTTTGTAAATATGAGTCATCTGTGTAATGTAATATTTAGTTAGGACGTAATCTGTATTTCATTTGTATTCAATAAAGCATTCAGTGCTCTTACTTTCATTTATGTTAATTTTTTCTGTTTTGTTAAAATTTGAGAAAAGAATTTTAAGGGTTTTTGATGGATTCTTTCTAAAAAGGTAAGTCAGATTTCATTTAAATATAGTTTAGTATATTTCTTTGTGTTTTCAGGGGCCTTAACAATATTTATTTTTTTAGTAAACGTGCTAGTATTATAAGTTACCAAGAAATACATGAATCTCTTTACACTTCTACATTGAAAAATTTCGGTACATTTTAAAATTACTTTGAATTGCTTTCGTGTTTGTTTCTTTGTTTCGGCATTAGAATGATATCATTCTAGCACGCTTTTGATGCTAGAATGAGCTTCATTCTTAAATGATCTTGGGAATTACATACAGCATTCAAATGATTATTCCACTCATCCAATCAAATCACAGTATTTTGGTGAATTGAACCAATCACAATCGAATTAAATCGAAAATACCACTAGTGAAATTTTCTAGAAAATTTTGCGACTAGCAGCGTTGCTTAGAGACAACGTCTGTCAAAATTTTTTGAGTGACAAGTATTTCAGTATAATTCGAGGAATTATCAATCCGAATACCATTCGTGACTAGAATTTTACAGGAAATTTTTGCCGTCACAAACACTCTTGCTTGTTGTGACGAAAATCGTAACGAGTGCGACAGCACGAGTTACGATTTTCCAGTCGTGTTGGTGACGGCAAAAAAATTTCCGGTAAAATTCTAGTCACTTATGGTATTACTTCTGAAAATTTGCACGGTAGTGTTTTCTGATATTGCAAATCGATAGAAAATATGTTTAAAATTGTACAACTTTCGCTTATAGCGTAGGGGTCTATCAGTAATATTTCAGTAGTTATTCAATTGTTTTTGAAAAATCTAATCTCATTTTGGACGAACGCCACTACGAAATTAATTAGAAGTAAGCGGTCTTTCTCAGGATTTAATTTAAGGACTCGTCGCCGATGGAATACCTAGCACTACTCGATACTAACGTTTACCGGTATACAGGTTGATCGAAAAATGCCGATCTAGATTTTTCCTGATTTTTCAAATGGAATAACCCATATTCAATTTGTCAGTTAGATAGCCCCCGTCTTAAGCTTTCATAAAATGCTCGACTTTAATTAATGATATTATCTTAAATGTTTCAGTAGATATACGAAAATAATTGTATGTATTTAGTATTTAGTAATTTTTTTGTTTCCTTACATAAACCCAATTAATGTTCGCATTTGTTGTCTGTAAAAAATTCCGGCACTTACTTTCGTTTCATTTCCAGGTATTTGAGGTTTTTATCATCTTTAAATATTCATCAATTTTTTCTTCTCTATTTTTATTTATTTTACATTAAAAAGGTAAGTCTGAGTTCTAAGTTTTTAATTTAAATGCAAATTAATAAGAATATCTTTTACTTTCAGGAATTTAAAACGATTTGTTTAATATTCTATGAAGCTGCGAACAAAATTCTCGTGATTTTCTATTTAAAATTATCCATGAAAATAGACATCGTACAAGTAGCATCTGTTTCATGTTATGTGGATTCAGAAATTTGAATTTCAGTTCTATGTTATTTGTAAAAAATAAAAGCACACGAAACTTTAAATGCAAATTAATAAGAATATCTTTTACTTTCAGGAATCCAAAACGATTTCTTTAATATTCTATGAAGCTGCCAACAAAATTCTCGTGATTTTCTAATTTTCTACTTACAATTTTTCCATAAAAATAAACATCGTACAAGCAGTATCTGTTTCATATTATGTGGAAGCAAAAATTTGAATTTTAGTTATGTGTTTATAATTATTTATAAGAGATTTATGAGAGCTAAGAGGGTCCAGTACTCTAGCCACAAACGCTTGAAAACAGGGTTTCCTAGAAAATGCAGTTTTCATTATACATACATCGGCAAAAACAGCGGATCACCTTTAATTTAAGGATTTTTTTATTTATTTATTTGATTGTATTACGCCGATGTATTGCCAAAATGGGTAACTGGCAGTACGTTACAACATTTTTAGCAGTTTAAATTATAAATTATTACTAAAATTAATTAGAAACTTTACAAATTTACAAAAAGAAAAAATTGCAGATAATTTAGTTTATTAAGTTATCAATAACGCGCATTTCCTCCTCTTGCCCTTATTACAGCTTGCATTCTTCGGTGCATACTTTGAATAATGGCCTGAATGTCGGTTTGAGGAATATTTCTCCACTCTTCCTCAAGAGCAATGCAAAGGTCATTTACATTCTCCGGGACGGTTGCACGATCTCTGACACGTTTTTTAAGCATGTCCCAAACATGTTCGATGGGGTTTAGATCAGGGCTACGCGCTGGCCAAATGATTCGTTGCATTTGCACTTGCTGCAAATATTCTGAAACTAAGTATACGCACTGTGTGCGGTCGAGTATTATCGTCCATTAACACAAACCCATCACCAATAAACCGAGCGTAGGGGACAACGTGTTTTGAAACGATCTCTTCTATGTACCTATGAGCCGCCAAACATCAATTTTCAACGAAAACGATCTCCATACGGGCTTGGTAAGGAATGCCAGCCTATACCATTACAGAGTCTTTGTGAAACGGTGTCCTTGGAGCAAATGTACATTAAAAATACCGTTTTCCTGGTCTTGTCCACACCTTCCCTCGACCGTCTGGAGACCGCAAGGCAACTCTGGATTCATCTGAAAATAGAACATTGCCCCATTGCTGCTCTGTCCAATCTAAGTGTTGCCTTGCGAAATGTAAGCGAGCCACTGGATGTTGTGCGAGCAATTTTGGGCCTGTTGCTGGTTTGAAAGACCCTAACCTTCCTCTTTGAAGCGTCTTCTTCCCGTTCTCTCGCTTACATTATTCCCACATACCTCTGCCAACCGATTTCGTGCCATAACAGATGTAGAATGACGATTCCGCAAAACAATATTTACTAAAAATCTGTCATCACCGACCGTTATTGCTCTTGGTCGACTTGATCCAGATCTCCACGTGTAAGTGTGAGTTTCTTAAAATCTAAGGATTGCTCGATGAATAGTTGCAAAGGCTGCACGATCATCCCTTGCAGCATATCGAATGCTACGCCCATCTTGCACTAGAGCTTTAGCCTTAGCGACATCTTGACTGTTTAACGGCATTATTCGATGCAGACTTAGTAAAACACGATATTGTAAACAGTCTAATCAAAAATCAATACTAGCAATTGCAACACTGATAAACAACAATTGAAAACAATCAATAAAAAGCTTAGCTTGAACGATAACCATCAATAATGCGATAATAATGAGACAAATGACAAGCAACTGAAGCTTTTATTTTTTGCAATGGTCGGCTAACACTCTCAAGTACTAACTTGATCTTTACATCATATAGCCAGTTTCTAACAAAACGTCAGTAAATTGTAAGTGATCCGTTTTTTTGCCGATGTGTGTACATATTTAGGCGAAGGATAAAACTAGGCGTGAAAAATTGGTTTTTTGTGCAGCCGGACGCGAAGTGGTCATTTCGCGTACGCAATACAGGACGCGATTTCGCGGCCTTACCCTTAGTAACGTCCGCGAAATACCCTTACCCTTAGTAACGACCGCGAAATTGTATTTCGCGGCCGTTACTAAGGGTAACGGCCGTTAAACTAAACGTCACTTATTTGACACATGAGAGTTGACATAACAGATAATATGAAAATGTCAGTTTTATTATGTATTTTTTACAGCTGCACAAAAAATGTTGTGTATACTTCGGCCGCGAAATTCTTTAGCGCCCTCGAGATTGTCTTGCCTCGGCCGCAAGCGGCCGAGGCGACAATTTTTCTCTCGGTAGGTACGCTAAAATGGAATTTCGCGGCCTTAGCATACAAATAACTATTAAAATAAAATGCTTGTTTCTATTTTTTTATTGTTAAATTGCAGAGCTCTAGTTTCCCTTGAATAAAAGTGAACAAAATTTAATTGAAATACAAATTAATCAAATTTCCTTTTACTTTCAGCAGCCCGAAACACATTTGTTACAAATGTTTCAGGGCGATTCCGTAACTTGAAGGTTTTACGTTCTTGTTTAGTATTTTTTGCTACTTTTTATTTTCCAAGAAACTTAGGTACAAATTTTATGTATGTACATTTTTATCCTAAATAAAATATTTATCCCACCTAGACTTTTTCTCTTTGATGTTGTTGTTGCTTCACTAATAAACAAATGATCAGACAACAGCATTTATTTTCGATTTCACAGCTACTTTAGGGGAGAAGAAGAAGAAGAGGGAGGAAAGAAGCAATCTTTTATACATATAACATCTAACGGTAAGCGAATATTTAATCTAACTACTTGAGAATTGGCACATATACATTTTGGGAATCCAGAAACTAAAGTTAACATTTTGGTATGTAGTTGAAATTCAGTAGGTACCTAATATCAAAAATTTACCTTTTACAAGAAGAGTGCAAAATTACAAATGTTCTGGTTTTTATTTGGTTTTGGCTTTCGAAATTTTTGACGTTAAATGTACCAAATTTATTATTATCTTCAATTTCTGTGGATATTATCTAAACCTTTAGCTATGAGTGTTATTTTTGTATATATTATTATAAATTCTACGTGAGTATTGTTAGATTTAGACATTTGGCAGCCAGAAGTCTCAATCTTGCCCAGTATATAAACAGCAAACAAAATAATTGTATATCTATGTAGTTCATGGGTAATAATGATTTTGTTCAAATAATTAATGGTGCGTGTCTATTTTTTTACGTTAGTTTTAAATACGAGTAAGTGAATATCGAGGTTTTAAATGAATGGTATCTATGCATAATTGAATCTTAAGCAAAATTAACTGACTTTGATTTATCAAATTTTAAAGTTCTGAAAATTTAAAATTAGGTATAAGAACAGCTAATTAATAATCAAAAAATTGCTGGAAATCAAATGCCAGATTAATCGCTAATTTAATTCTTTCAGACAATTTTGAGTTTAATCCTATTTTCAAGAATTTAAATTAATTTCACTAAATACTTTAATAGTATATGTGGTTTGGCAGAAACATAATGAGACTGGCAACACAGTGCACGAACCGACAACGCTGCTGCCTCCTCTTCGCACGGCAGTTAGAATAACCCCTGGCGTAGACTCAGTACAAATTTGAACTTGTTACTGCTACGTTGAGAGCGTCTGAAGTGAAGTTATGTTTGTGAAGCGCGTTACGAAAATGAACCGGCAAAAGTATGAGCAAGGTTGTGCTATCAAATTTTATGTAAAGCTTGGCGAATCCGCTACTGAGAGAAATTAAAAAGAGCTTATGGAGAACATTTCCTAACCAGGGCATAAGCATTCAGATAGCACAAAGCCTTTTTAGAGGGCCAAGAAGAAGTGAAAGACGAACTTCGTGTGGGAAAACCTTCAACCTCAAAAACGGACAACCAATATCGAAACACTGAAAAATCTTGTGATCTAACTTGTTATATCAAACCGTCGATTGACATTGAAAATAATCAGTAGTGAGTTAAATTAAAACCGATTTACCGTCAATCATATTTTAACACAGGATTTGGAAATGAGAAAAGTGTACGCCAAGATGGTTCCAAAGAACCTCAGAGCTTAGCAGAACGCCAATCGGAGAGATGTGTGTCTTCAGTCGCGTGATCACAGCTGAATCATACATTTTTGAGTACGACCCCGAGACAAAACGCCAATGTCGAAAGTGGCACACTGCAAACTCTCGTCGTCTCAAGAAAGTGAGAATGAGCAAATCAAATTGACGCTCGTTTGTTTTTTTGACAGTCAGGGGATCGTCCACAAAGAATTTGTGGCGCCAGGACAAACTGTCAATCAAGCTTGTTATCGAAAAATCCTTGAAAGGCTCAAAAAGAAGGTTGCACGTGTGCTACCATGCATTGCACGCACTTGGATGCACCACCATGACGACGCTCCATGTCACACTATGACATGTAGTCTCCATCAACGAATTTTTGGCAGAAAAAACATTATTGTGGTTCCCCAGCATCCCTATTCGCAGGATCTCAGTCCCTATGACTTCTTTTTAGTTCCCCGGCTAAAAAACCATTTGAAAGAGCACCATTTTGGTACTTGGGATAATATCCAGAAGAGCGTAACCGACGAGTTGAAAGGCATTCCAGCAGAAACCTTCCAGGACTGCTACGAGCAATGGAAAATCGTCTCATTTTTTTTCTGCCAAAACCTTGTAAGTAAGCGAATACCGAGAATTTTCTAATGAATGGTGTGCAGACTGAATCGTTAGCAAAACTTAATGACTTTCATTTATCATATTTTAAAATTAGGAAAATTTAAAATTAGTTAGGAGTCAAAACAGGTAATTAGTAATTAGAAAATTACAATTTTTAGAAATATTAATATTTCTGGAAATTAATTAAAATGTCAGACTAATCACTGAGTTGATTGTTTTAGAAAATTTCGAGTTTAATCATATTAAAAATTGTTCTTTGGTCCTATAAGCCTTCCTTGCCAATGTCCTTGAGTTTCAAACCCGCATTTTGACTAGGTCTTCGTCTTTTTTCTTTCATAGTTTACTCTTCTTGGTAAAACCTTTCTTAATACTCTTGCTGCTTTCATCCTCGTTACTTTTGTGCACCCCTTTGGTATCTATTCTTGTTGCCATAATTTTCTATCAGTAGCCCTTCTGTATAAACGTAATCCACAGTCAACCTCCAATTTTAATTTTTTTGTAGTGCTTTTTACTGCTTTTTGCGCTTTTAGCAGTTTCGGTATTGCTTCTTGTTCGTCTGGTTATCCTTCTTCTTCATCTTTTTCTACCTCTTCCTCCTCCTCTTCTTCTTTCCGCTCGGTCCCTCTTCTTTCCACCTTTTTAAGATCTCTGTCCCGTCTTGTGAAATTTACCCCTTTTCGTTTTTTTCAAAATATAAAGCCCTAATAACCTTTCTTTGAGTTTCCAACTTCCCTAAACAAAATCCTATATCCTTTTTCATACAATGTCCCTCTATTCTTGCCATCCATTGCATGATATACTATCTTTTTGCACATTCGCTTTGCAATTCGTGTTTGTTGTGGTATTGTTTATTAGTTTATTACTTTCGTCTGCACGTTTCTTTAATGTTTATTTTTGTTGCGGAATTAGCCAAAGAAATCGCTTCACCAGTTAACAACGGTCATATAAGACTACCACCCACTAAATTAATCTGGGTTTGGGGAGGGTTTTTGGTGTTGAGTCAAATTAGGCCATAGGCTCCACTCTTGGTGACTGTCTTCCACCAATTTCTTTAAGTTTCAGTTTTGCAACCGTACTTTTTCCGGAACTCAAAAGCTCGTTTTCCCAATGCGATTCTGCATTGTGTATTATTTTCTTTGTTCTTTTATTCTTACCTAAGACTGTTCGATGTATGGTTGTTTACTGTTATTCGTTCTGTATTTCGTTCACATATTTTTCGCTTATTGCTCCGTTTTGTAAATTTTTTAGATTATATCTTTTTCTCTGGATGTTTGCTCTCTCGCAGTGGGAATTTAATGTTTACCTGACCTATATTTCCGTTATTTGCATAAGCTATTTTCCATGTCTATTAGCACGTGATCAACTTTTTTTTCTTTATCTTACTTTTTTTGCTTCTTCTCTTTTTATTTTCTGCGTTTAATTTTCCTTTTTGTTCCTCTCCTTGTTCTCTCTCCCTACTTCTGTTTCTCGTCTTCGGTTTTATTCTTTTTCTCTTCCTTACCTTTCTTACCCCTTCTCTTTTTTCACCACTTCCGCTCCACTTTCTTATACGTTTTTTTCTTCGCCTAGGTGATAAAAGAATGGAACATTTTCTTTAAAATGTAGAAAATTAATTTATGTAGGTGTTTCAAACATTATTTTTTGTTTTCAGCTTTCATTTTTTCTATCTGTTAAACAATTTTTAAAAAATAGGCATAAGTTTTTATTTCTTGCCTAATTACACACACAATTAATTCAACTTCGATTGATATTCTAGTTCAATATAATTAAATTTGGTATAAACTTTCTCTATGCTCTAATTTTAATTACGATGATCTTGTTTGGGTTTAGGTCGCATTAATAAATAAAAAATAAATTAAATGTTCAATATAATCAAATTTTCGTATTTGTGTGAGAAAATTTTAGATTTATTAAATAGTTTTATAGGCATTTCGCCACTACCAGTTGCTAAAAATTCGAAATTAAACAAAAATGCATAAAATCTCAAGACTCAGTATTATGTAAATTCCACCACTGAATATCAATTATTTTGTCCAGATATTACATAACTCTAAATTTAATGCAAACATAAATATAACATCTTCAACAATAAATTCCGGTTATCTTTAGTTTGGATAAATTTTAAATGAAAATTACACCCACGTCCCATTCAATTCGCTTTATTACCGTTGCTTAACAGCAACTTAATGCTTTCATAACCAGTGATAAATACATTAGGTTGATAAATATCGATGCCTTACTTAACATATCTGCTTTTCAACTGGTAGTTTTGATGTGACCGTGGTGTTATTAGGGTGTTTTAAATCCGTGCTCCCCGATTTAAAACTGACGGTGAGTTTACATTTATTTTCTTCAAGTTTAGACCAGGTATTCTCTGGTATTTCACAACATCATTGTTAATGTTATGTTTTAGTTTTTAAAACGAAATTTTCAAACCTTTTTATATGCAAGGTGAGTCCGGAGGAAAGCGTAACATTTCAGAAATGTATTCTACACATTAGTATGTGACTAAAATACACAAAAGTAGCAATACGATTTCGAATTGCAATATCTTGTAAGATGCTGTAATTATAAAAAAAAATGAAAATTGTATTACAACTTTTGTATTTTC
Organism: Melanotus villosus; assembly: GCA_963082815.1. Classification (NCBI taxonomy): domain Eukaryota; kingdom Metazoa; phylum Arthropoda; class Insecta; order Coleoptera; family Elateridae; genus Melanotus; species Melanotus villosus. The sequence goes on along the minus strand of OY720418.1, from coordinate 55,884,529 downwards.
GTACATTCACGTGTAGAATACAATACATTCCTGAAGTTTGGCAATTACCAACTCAGCTTGTATATGGTTAAATTGTTACCTACTGAAACATTGGGCATTTTACTAAATTTTTGGTTACAAATAACAAATCAATAAAATATGAACATGTTGTTATAATAAAAATGATAATCTGCTATAATTCTTCTTCAACACCGTAATCATCTAAAGAAAAAACTTCATTATCATTGCAATATTTATAATATGTCTTGAATGTAGAACTTCCAAGTCAAACAATTCATCTATAATTATTATTTATTGAAGGCTCAAACTCTGTTATCCAGACCACTACACATACGGAAATTCTTAAAGTAGTGCAGGGGATCCAAAAGGATGTTAAATTGATTAATAATAAATATGATGATCTACAACGGTCTATTGAATTTTATGGTAATAAAATATCAGATTTCGAAAAAACTTTGAGCGACTTTAGCGTCAAGGTAAAACAAATTGACAAATTGTCCACTGAAAACTAAGATCTTAAGAACAAGCTCACAGAAACTAATGCCCGATTAGATGAACTTGAGCAATATTCACGATTAAGTAATTTAAAAATTCATGGAGTACCTGAAAACCTAACGAAAATGTCGTAGAGTTAGTTGAAAACATTTTTACTGTGCTTGGCACTTCGCTAAAGGTGACCGAAATCGACACTGTACATCGTGTTGCTTTTAATCCAGTAAATAGTAATTATTCCAATCCTAAAATAATCATCCTTAAACTAACTAATAGATGAAAAAATGATGAATTACTGGCGGCGCGTCTGCTAAAAACTATCGTAATAATAGTATTTTATGTATCTAGGACGAAAAGTAAGTCTTTAAGGTATGAGCAAGTTGTTTACGGCCGAGGCGGGTAGCCGAGGCCGTAATTACTTGCGAGTACCTTAAAGACACTTTTCGTCTGAGGTACATACATAATTTTATGTCATACTCTTTCTAAAGTTGTTAAATCATTAAAAGAAATCTCCAGCAATTTGTAGCAGCATTAGTTTTAAGTAACTAATCTAAGGCGCAACAATTCATATCTCCTAGCAACGAGCATTTATAGAACACAAAGTGACACTTTTCGTTCTAGGACTTTAAAATGATACTAGCACTTTAAAGTGTCACTTTTCGTCCTATAAATCGTCCGAAAAACGTTGCTTTAGAAACGAGTATGACATAAAAATATATACTTAATTCGGTTGGCATTAAAATTGATAATGTTTGCGGTAAAATGTTCGTTAATGAGTACCCTACTCTTAAAGACAAACTCTTATTTATTCAAGGCTGCTAGGTCTACCGCGAAAGAAAAAAATTACAAATATGTCTGGACCAAAAACTATATCATTTTTGTTCGAAAAGACGACCGATCTAAAACGCGTTCTATTAAAACTGAGGTGGAGCTGCAGAAAATGTAATCGCTCAGTTTCTTTCTGTTTGTAAAAACCATAGATATCTTTTTCTATTTCAATGGATCTATTAATCTACTACCAGAACGTTCGTGGTCTTCGGACAAAAACCACCTCTTTATACAGGGTGTTTCATAATTGCACGGCACCATTTTAGTGTTGTGTTCTCTAGTACAAAATATTACGATTTACCTAAAATTACCTTTGTCCAAAAGTTAATATTTAGGGAGATACCGGGTGTCAATGTCAAAATTTTAATTTTGATTTTCTTCTGTAATTTCAGAAGTTATCGGGATATAACTGGGGAAACTACCTTTTTTAGGACGAGAAACAATAATCCGTCCTCAATTTTAACAATGTTCTTTAAAGAACCTTATTTTTGCTACACCTAATACCTTAAACATACTTCAACTTTTTTATACTTAAAGTTAGGACAGATCTAATTGAAACAAACATTTGTCTCATCTTTTTTATACAAAAAAGGGATACTAGTTAAATGTCTCTAAAGTTAACCGTTTCCAAGATATTTGCTAGTGGTGTAAGTAATGCAACATCTTTTTTTATTTTTTTAGCATTCTGTAGCCCAGTAGGCTTGTATTTAAAACAAAAAATTCACATATTCTTGTCAAGAACAAGTTATAGGACACAAAGTAATAGCGAATCCGTGAAATATTTAAGTAATGTTGTTTAAGGTTTATGGACTGAAAAAGCAAATATCTTGGAAATGGTTAATTTTAGAGACATTTAACTAGTATACCTTTTTCGTATAAAAAAAGGCGAGAAAATTGTTTTTTTCAATTACATCTGTCATAACTTTAAGTACAAAGAAGTTGAAGTATTTTTAAGGTATTGGGTGTAGCAAAAATAGGGATTTTTTAAGAGCTACATTAAAATTGAGGACTGATTATTGTTTTTTGTCCCAAAATATGTAGTTTCCCCAATTTTCATGTCAATAATTTGAAATTACAGCAAAAAATTGAAATTAAAATTTCGGCGTTGACACCCTGTATCTCCCTAAATATTAACTTTTGGACTAAGGTAATTTTAGGTAAATCGTAATATTTTGTACTAGAGAACACATCCCTAAAATGGTGCCGTGCAATTATGAAACACCCTGTATAATAACACAATAGATTCGGAGTATGATATTTTGTGTTTAGCGGAAACTTATTTAAACGGTGCTGTATCTGATAGTTGCAATTACGTTATCTTCGAACTTGATAGAGAAGCAACTGGTTCCGTGCTCGATCATGGTGGTGTTCTTATATCTGTAAAGAATTACCTATTTTAACCCCATCGCCGCTCCCGAACATTGCAGTAACGCCGAAGATGTGTGGGTGGAATTACCTACCAAAAGCTGCCGTAATTTGCTTTAATGTTATGTGTACTTACCGCCTGGAGATAACATTATACAGGCTGTTTGATAAAAAACGGAGCAAGCCGTAGCACTCTTATTTATTAACTGATTTTAATAAAAAAAAGGTTGGTCTTAGAACTCATAAAAATCTACATTTTGCCGTAAAAAAAAATTTTTTTCGGCCTCATTGGTTAAGCGTGGTGACGTCACGATGAATTTTTAAAATTACACTCTATATATTTTTTTAGATATTCTCATAGAGAATTTTTTTCTCTTTTCAACCGTTGCATAATAAAACTTTCGAGTTAAAGACAAAAAACCAATAGGTACAAGACTGAAACATTACGAACGTTTATTCTAGCAACTTTGAACAAATCGAGTGTGCCATGTTAAAATACATTAAACAGATGAAAACTATCAAAACAAAAAAAACACAAGAAATGGAAACTACAGATATTGTTCAAATTGGGCACCATCGCGAGTTACGCATAGCTGGCATCTTTTTGCTAATTTAATGGCCTACTGGCTTGTATTGGTTTTTTGTCTTTAACTCGAAAGTTTTATTATGCAACCATATGAAATATTTACACGGTTGAAAAGAGAAAAAAATTCTCTATGAGAATATCTAAAAAAATATATAGAGTGTAATTTAAAAAATTCATCATGACGTCACCACGCTTAACCAATGAGGCCGAAAAAAAAATTTTTTTGCGGCAAAATGTAGATTTTTATGAGTTATTAGACCAAACATTTTTTTTATTACAATCAGTTAATAAATAAGAGTGCTACGGCTTGCTCCGTTTTTTATCAAACAGCCTGTAGTTGAACACTTTTGTGAGAAATTATAATCTGTTGTTGCAAATAATCAAAATGACTTAATTTTAGTAGTTGGAGATTTCAACCAGCCAAAGATTAATTGGAGGCCTACTGGAGGTGGCTGTTTAAAAGTTTTAAACTATGGTGTTAGATCTGTAGACTTTGTGGGCACTCCTGAGTTTTGTAATCTATTACAATTTAACTCTTTACGTAATGACGATGGAAGAATGTTAGATTTGGTATTCTCCAACGACTAATTACATAGACTTAAATCTAGCCCTTCTGGTTACTAATTGGGAAGAATATCTGGCTAACACTGACTGTGAGCTTGCCGTTGATCGTTTTTTAAATGCGCTGATTCTTAATCATGTACCTCACAAAAAGATTTTACAGCGACGATTTCCTGTTTGGTATTCAATCTTCACGATAAAATTAATCAAAGAGAAACCTAATTATCATAAAAAATTGAAGCTCTATGGAAACGCGATTGATTACCTTACATTTACTCTTCTTAGACGAAGATCTAAATTCTTAATATCTGATGATTATAATAAATATATTAGATCTGTTGAACATGACATCACTATTAACTGCAATAGAGTTTGTGGTCTTCTGTTGTTTCTAAATGCCGTGGTTCTAGCTTTCCTAACGCAGTGAAATATGAAGGCGAAGTAGTAACTGGTAGCGAGTCCATATGTAGGTAACGCTTTTCCGAGAAATTTTAACTTAGTTTTTAATGGCGGACAATTAAATGATAATGCTGATCTTGTTAACCGTAGTAATCCAGGAGCAGTTCATGTCTCTCCCGATGACTTATTTATTAAATTCCAAAAAAATTAATGCTCGTAAGGGGCCAGGACCTGATGACATCCCTGCGTTTTTCTTACGTAACTGTGCAGCTGGATTAGCATTACCCTTATCTACAATTTTTAATTTATCATTAGATGAATGTCACTTTCCTGCTATTTGGAAAAAACCGTTGGTCATACCTACCCATTTATAAATCGGGAGACAAGCAGCAAATTAAAAATTATAGACCTATTTCTATTCTTTCTGCTGTACCTAAATTATTTGAAATTATAGTATTTGAAAAGATCTTCGCTAAAGTTAAACCTAAAATCTATCCTGGGCAACACGGTTTTTTAGAAGGTCTACAGAGTCGAATCTCATTTCTTATAAAAATTTTATCTTACAAGCGCTAGACAGTAGGAACCAAGTTGACGCAAAGCCTTTGATAAAAATAGATCACAATATCTTAATCAGGAAGTTAAATGAGATTGGTCTATGGGCACCCTCCCGATTTGCTCAGATGGGTCCAAGCAGTTAGAATAAATTGATTCATGTCGAAAAATATGTCTGTCTGATCGGGCGTTGCCCAGGGCTCACACCTAGGCCCTTTGTTTTTTTATCATTTATGTAAATGACATAATACAATGCTTTAAATACTCTAGAGTGCTTTTATATGCCGATGATATGAAAATATATCGCAAAATACAGTCGTTAAATGGCTGTGTTTTACTGCAATAGGATCTCTTAAGGCTTCATGAATATTGTACAAAAAATAAATTATATCTTAACTATAATAAATGTAACCGCATTACTTTTAGCCGTAACCGTAATATCTTTCATTTTAATTATACCATATTAGGTCCACATCAACTAAAATCAGTAAGCTCAGTTAAGGACTTAGGTATGATCCTGGATTGTAAATTAACTTTTGATGAACATGTGCATTGTGCATTACGTATTAAAAAAGGCATTCCGAAACTTACATTTTGTTATTCGAATTTCTAGCGACTTTATAAACTTTAAAACAATTATGGCATTATACTATGCATATGTACAGTAAGGTGTAGAAGTAATGACTACTGCACCTTGCAATATGCAGCCCATCTATCGCCATTCCGGCAAGGTAAACAATTATTGCCTAAGGTGTAGAAGTAATGACTACTGCACCTTGCAAATATGCAGTCCATCTATCACCATTCCGGCAAGGTAAATAATTACTGCAGAAATAGAAATTGTGCAGTAGTCATTACTTCTACACCTTACTGTACATATAATATACTGAGGTGATATTGTTTTAATTGAATTTGGATAAAGTGAATGAACACCTTTTGAAAGTATGAAAATTTAGTGTAAATAAAATTGTAAATAGTTATAAGTTAGAAAATGAATATTGTAAATAAGTAGGATAGAATCTAGATAGTAATTTTGTAAATATGTCATAAAAATAATTTTGTAGAGTGTTAAAATTTAAGAAACTAGGGTAACAAATAAAAAACAAACAGTTGATTATTTTTTTGGAAAAACGTAAGTTGAGTTTTTTTAAAAACTCTTGAAAACGTATTAAAGTACCAAAAGAATATTCTGAAAACAAATTGTAAACAAATAAAGATTGAAAGGAAGTTATATTATATCAAAATAATTTGGAATTTTAATTTAATAAAAGTTTATTTGGAATAAAAATTATTATTTTTGAAGAAGTTTATATAAAAATTTGGATATTACACAAATATAAATAAAATCGAAAGAAGGAAATTGTGTTATTGGTGAAGTTGCAGTAAGGTTGGTGGAGTTGCAGTCAGGTTGGTGGAGTTGGAGTCAAAGGGGAAAGTCTTTCATTGTGAAAAGGTTGGTTCAACAGTTGGATACATTAGAAGTCAAGCCTAGTGTTGTTTGTTCAAGTTGTTTTTCAAATATAAAAAAGGTAGTTTATATTTTTAATTTTTAGAAAATTGTTTAGTTTGTTATTAGAATTATTTATTGTTATTTCTTTGTAAAAATTTATCATAATTTTGAAAGGTGTTATATTTTTTAAAATTTTATCTTGGTGAATTTTTATAAATTTTGAAATTCGTCAAAGGGAACCCTTTAAAGACCTTGATTTAGGAGATTCTGAAAAAAATTAATTAAATCTTATTATTGAGCTAGCCGGAAGAATAATTAAAAATTGTATGTAATTCTAATGAGTGGAAGAGCATAACAATACATACAATAGTACTATTAATTATGCAAGTGTTGTTTGGAATCTGCAATATTTGGTATACATAAATAAAGTGAAATCCATTTTTAGGTTTTATAAATTTTATGTTCAACAGACCGTACATTAATATGAATCATCTTGCAGTGAAATGAGTTTAAAAACGCTGCTTGCACGTCGTCAAATATCTGCTTGTATTTTTTTTATACAAAATAATATCTAATTTAGTAGATTGTTCCGAAATTCTTGCATCGCTGAACTTTAATGTCTCGAAATGTACGACCAGGCTGAACTTCCTTTTTGCTGTACCTTTTGCCCATACTAATGCTTATAAAAGGTGTCCCAACAAGAGCGCCGGATTTAAATTTGCCGCCATTTTGTTAATACGAGTTGTACGGTGATTTTGTTTTGACAGTTGTCACGTACACACCACGCGATTTAAGAATATGGAGAAGTATTCAAACGAACAACGTTTAATTATTGTAAAAACACATTTCAAAAATGGTGAAAGTTTTGCGAAAACAGTTCGCCAATTACGTCAAGTTTTCGGTCGCAATAATGCGCCAAATGAATCGACAGTGAGGCGTTTCATTAAAAAATTTGAGACCAAATTTACGCTGATGGATCAGAAGACCATTGTTCGTCGTCGTCCTTGTCGGTCACTCGAAAATATAGCCACAGTAAGGGTATCTGTGGCCGAGAATCCAGGAACTTCCATTCGGCATCGTAGTCAGGAATTAAACATTTCCAGAAGCCGAATTGGATGTAATTGATGTGGAGGACATGTTTTTCCAACAAGACGGTGCGACCTGCCACACTGCACGTGAAACAATGGTGTTACTGCAGACCAAGTTTCCAGGCCGAGTCATTTCTCGATTTGGCGATAAACATTGGCCACCAAGATCGTGCGATCTAACGCCGATGGACTTTTTTCTTTGGGGCTATGTGAAGGAAAAGGTGTATGCAAATAAGCCTGAAACAGTTGAACATCTTAAAGAGGAAATACGGCGCGTTATTGGTGAAATACAGCCACATTTATGCGAAAACGTTATTCAAAATTTCAACAAAAGAATGACCCTGTGTCAGAGGTTTCGTGGTGGCCATTTGCCTGATGCTGTATTTCACGTTTAATCGGAACTATTTTTCTTTATGTTGAAATAAAAATGTTTGCTTAAATAAAAAAATAAATGTGTTTTTCTTTAAAATTAAATCCGGCGCTCTTGTTGGGACACCCTTTATTAATGCACCGATTGTAAGAATGATGAACACATACAACAACAAATACAGTCACATCAACATGTTTGCCCTTTCTTTTACATAATAAATATTTTAAAAACCTGATCAATAGCTCCTCCAATGCTCATCATACAGTGTGGTACAAAAGTATGGAACAAATTCAATATCTCCTGAAATAATTGTTTTTTGGAAAAACGCTCGGACAGGTATAGCGATTTAAATTACGGTGCATATTTTAAGAGGAATCAAATTTTTTTGCGACGAGCTATAAGACAACAAGTGTTTTATAGAAGGTTTAAAAATTAAGGTCGTAGTTCAAATCCGAGCGAACGAAGTGAGCCGAGGATTTGATAGACCGAGATTTTTAAATTATAAAACTCGAGTTGTCTTCAAGATTTTTTCTAACACTAATATCTTTCACTAATACATTATTAGAAATTTTAATAAATTATTATTTGAGACGCGTCACAATACACAAAATGCGAAGATTGCTAGGCAACGACGTATTTTATAGAGAAAAGCGTATTTTAAAGGCCTATAAAATACGTTGTCATTGACGACGTATTTTATAGAGAAAACGTATTTTAAAGGCAACATAACAAGTGAGCTCTTATGCACCATACAAACAGTATAAGATATTAGTGTTAGAAAAAATAAATAATAACTGGTTCTCACTTTTCTTTTTAAAAATTCCGACACATAAAAAAAATTTTTGAGCCTGTTGATTGTAACTTATAACGCATTTTACAGTTGTACTTGGACAAACGAATAATAATAGAAAACAATACTACAAATAATCATTCTAAACGCGATATTAATACAGTATAATTAAATGGTATTAAGTTTCTAAATGTTGACGTTTAAATTCTAACGATACAGGGCAAGGAAAATTCACAATTTTCTTTAACTTTTGAAAAACCCCGAAGCTTTGGACCCTCGTTTGTTGTTGCTGTGGGTTTGTAACCCCCGGTGTCATTGATAAAGGGTAATAAAGAAAAGTCATAAGTCAAAGTACAACTTTAAGCTTTATTAACATAGACAATGATATTCCTGAACAGCAAATCTTAACAACTGGTAGTCGGAAGGCGGGTGTCCGTATCCGTGTAGGTGTGTTTTGTCGGAGAATCTCCTGAAAAGAACGATATAAAGAACAAATGATGTAGGAACCAAATAGAACACTCTCGTATTATTAAAAGGGTTAAGGAATTTTGCAGGTGCCTATTGAGATGGTAAGATGCCAGAGTAGCACTCGTACAATTAAAAGGGTTAAGGAATTTTGCAGGTGCCTATTGAGATGGTAAGATCCCAAAATAGCACTCCTACAATTAAAAGGGTTAAGGAATTTTGCAGGTGCCTATTGAGATGGTAAGATCCCAGAGTAGCACTCATACAATGAAAAGGGTTAAGGAATTTTGCAGGTGATGCCTATTGAGATAGTAAGATCCCAGAGTAGCACTCATACAATTAAAAGGGAATTGTCATTTTTCTCTTCTGATCAATATATTGCATTTATACAATAATTTTCGACAACCCCCAAATAGCAGGGGTTCCTTTTATCAAATAAAATTGAACTTCAAACTGAAGTTTAGCCGTGATTGGCTGACCAGTTTTGTATCAAAACCGGCATAACACTAAGTTTTCCATAGGAATTCTTTCATATTTCTGCCGTGATTTATAGCTATGTTGCGTAACCTGAGATTCCCAATATTTGGCTAACACGCTTGAGTACATATGATTAAACACCAATAACTTAGCTAGGATTAAGAAACACTATTTTCGGACACCGTCCCTATAAAGAAGTGGCCTGAAAAATAATTAAAAATGCCTGCAAGGGAAACATAAATTAAACAACCAACGAAAGGTTTCGTTTTACGGATCATATACTTCTTAACTAATCTACATAATTCCTATTTTAAAATATTACAAGTGGTTGAACATATGGCAGCTTAAAGTAAAAAAATATACATACAGCAATTAGTCTGTTTGTCTTTATTAACGGAAAAATAGTTTTTACGAAATAATAACATTTTTTTTGTGTCTCACTCAAATGATATAACGTGAAGAGAGGTAGTAGTGTCATGGGTATTGCTTTAACTATAATATGTAGTTATTCATGCAACAAGTGAATATAGTGCTACTTTTTTCAACCAGCACAAGCGTTAGCGATTGATGTAAATCTCTGCGAGCCACTTTACTCACTGTTTTTATTTATTCTTAAAATATTCTTTAACGTTTCAATTCACTTCTGAATGAAAATACCAATTCGTATTATAGATTTTTATGTCGTAGGCACGATTCTTGATTCGTTCGATATTAAGCTACATCCTCACCCAGTCATTTTTGGTCCCAGCACGTGATCCCGATAATATCGGTAACTTTTATTAAAAGAAATTTAGTAGAAATTCTTTTGTAAAAAAGTCACGTCCCTTTCTTTTCGGTTCGACTACACCGTATTATCAAAGAAAACTCCCGAGTTTAACAATGGCAGGTGGTTTCGGGTTCTTTGTGAATTTTTTTTCACTGGGAAGCAAAGGTAATCGTTTCTGTATTATTTTCCTTGGGATAAAAGGTGTTTTTTAGTTACTATTTTCCTGTGTTTAATTTTGGATTGAAATATAGAAAGAAGAGATGCGTTTAATTACGTTTGTGCGTTGTACAATAAATTTAATGTTTAATTTAATTTACAACGATGATGGCTTTTAATATGATTTGATTGAATTTGAATCATTTTAGAAGCTAAGAAACTTTAAGTTTGAATCCAAATTTAGATTAAAGTTACTTCGTGGAAATTTCCAAATGCCGTTGAAATCACAATCTTAAAATATCTTTATATATTTATTTCTAAAAAATCGAAACGTACACAAATCCACCCTAAAAATTAATGATTTAAAAAAATCATTCGTTCTATTGACGATATTTTAATCGACTAAATTCTAAACGCCAACTTTTAACTTAAATTTAAATGTGTTTCAACCAAAGGTCCGTCCTGAATATCAGATTTATCTGACGATTCTTCAAATCCAAATGGCATACCATCACTTTTCCATTTAAATGCCACGCCAAATTCGAAGCCTAAACTGCGAAGTTGTTTAGGTGTAGGGAACAAACAGTACTGCATCATCGACCGTAGAGTTGAACATTTTAATAAAACGTGGAGCTTTTTCAAGGCCTAAAAATTAAAAGATGTTCAATTATCAAAATTACTACGGATTCGCATTGTGGTCGTTGGTATCACCAAGTCTAGATCTCGCCCAATAAATAAGCAAACAACTAAAAATAAAATTTTCCAAACAAGTTCTTTTAAGTACTTTAAAGGAATCGACGGAACTTTGTAGCTTTAAACTGAATCCATTGGATTCTTGGCATCTATAACCCTCACTATGTAGTTTTAAGTTAAGAGTTTTACATCTGAAATTTCTATTGGTAAAGTATTAACTTTAAATTTTAACAGTAAATCCGGAATATAAATTTGAATTAAATCCATACAGAAGTTGTTTAAGATTTAGGTTTGAAATAAAAAATATAATCTAAAATAAATTCAGATTTGTTTAAGTGGATTCAGTTGCAATGCATAATAGAGAAATGCTGCTATAGGTTTGATATTGAAATTCCTATCCAATTCGCGTGCTAGAATTTTAAATATAAATTAGAATAATAGAACTTTAAACTGATTTTTTTCTATATTTTGGAAAGGCATTCGAGTAGAATGAAATAGACAGTAAAATTCCTGTAAGTCTAGAATTCTATGATGGAATTTTCAAATTTGTTTAAATCGACGACTCAAATCCATTACAAATGGTTTTCGAAATTCACCGTTAAAATCTACCCTCAATCCGTATGTAAAAAACCTGAATTTAAAATTAGAATTTTCAAATTTAAGAGATTGGTTGAAATATTAGATAAATTATTTGAATTTTAAAAATGTGTCAGCCAAACTTCAGATTTAGTTTGGATTTAAATCAAAAAGCCTGCCTTCAATCCATAATTACGAAATTTTGAATCTAGGTTTATGGTTGGAACTGACTTCGAATTCATTTACTAGAACTTTATATTCATTGTACGTACAAAAATGAAATGTCCAAATCGAATCGTATTGTAAGAATCCAACCTCCTAGAATTTGAATTCTGTAATCCAAATTTCAAATTTATCTAATTGACTATTACAATACAGCAAAACTGTAGCTTTCATATTTTGTGATCAAAATTTCAAGTTTGTTTAGATCGAAGACTCATCTTCAGTCTATAAGAAATGGTTTTTGGGTTTACTCGTTTACTATTTAACTTTGGAATTGAGATTTAGTTCGCATACTCGAATTTTGCATCGAAATTTTCCTATTTTAAACTAATATTTTTATATTTTGAATGAAATATTTAATTTGAATCATATCGAACTTTAAAAACTCAACCTCTGGGACTCTAATACCGTAACGTCCGGAACCCAAATAGTTAAATTTATTTAATTCAAACAACTTCAGTTCATTTTAAAGAAACTTTAAATCTGGGTTTATGTGTGGAATTCAGATTGACTGTGTTAGAAGTTTCAAGTTAGGTATCGAGTTTTGCTCCCGAAATGAGATTTTTTTATTTTGAAATGAGATATTTCGTATCGAATCTTACAAACCCAACATTTGGGATTCAAATTTAAAATGTAGATCTATTTAAGTTTATTTAAATCAGTTCCAATTAATTTAAATGAAATTTCGAATTTGGGTTAAAGGTTGAAGTTCAGATTAAATGAAATTTAACTGAAATTTTGAATTTAGGATGAGAATTTACGGATTTTAGACTAAAATTTGTATATCTTAAAACTGGATTTGAATAAAAACTTCTTATAAGAATTCAACCTGTAGGATTCAAAACCTGTGATCCATATTTCAAATTTGTCTAACTCAAGAATTCACGTTCAAACCATAAGAAACACTTTTTAAGAGAAGGATTTATCGTTTGAATTTAGATTCAGTTCATGTATTGGAATGTTGAATTTTAAGATTGATATTTTCGAATTTTAAACGGGTGTACTTATGCACTGAAAAAATATTTGATTCGAATTCTCTCATCCAAATATACAAATATACTTGTTTAATCAAAGATTGAATTTCAATCTGTAGCAAAGAATTTCTGAATTTACGATTTAACTTTGGTATTCAAATCCGATTCGCATTAGAATTTTGAATTTAGTTTGAGAATTCAAGCGGGATTTTTATATCCTCAAGTAAAACATCTGGTTTGAATCCTATCGAATTTTAAAAATGCAACATTTAGGATGGAAATCCTATAACTCATATTTAAATGTAAAGTTTATTTAAATGTTAATTAAAACATTATTTGATCAAGAGTTGTTGTTGATAATATTAGAACTTGGATTTAACGTTGACATTTAAATCCGAATCTTTTATTGAATTTTTTTAATTTTAAACCAAGATTTTTATGTTTTCTGAAAATAAAATAGGAGACTTGCGATCTCAGTGTGATCCAAACTTCAAACATTGTTTAAACCAGAATCTCAACTTCAATGTGTAACAAAAGATTTCTGGATTTAAAATTCAAATCTCGAATTTAGATTTACGCAGTCCAGAAATTTGAGCTTGAAACCGAATTTTTGAATTTTAATTTGAGATTTTGTATTTCCCGAAACAAAATATTTGGTTCAAGTTCAATCTTATGGAAAACCCCAGTCTACAGTATCCGAATTCTGTGATACATGTGTAATTTTTTAATCAAGATTTTCAATCCATAATGAAAGATTTTCCATTAAAATTCAGATTCAGTTCGCATGTTGGGATTCTAGATTTTAATTATAATTTTTTAAAAATCCTGTAGGATTTGAATTCTGTAATCCAAAGGTCAATAATTTTAATCAAATGTTCAATCTCGGATTTTACCAAACTTATTAACCTTTAAGAAGGCGCAAGGTCATATTTAAACGCCTGCCGTTTCTAAAATAAATTTTTGTGTAATATTTCCCTTCACGTATACTTTCAGCAATCTATTCTGAATCGGTATGCTTAAGTATTCCTTTATCTTCGAAAAAACATTTACTTTGTTTCAAGAAATGCGAGAGGTTACGCTACTGGCGCCTATGTATAAGGCTCCAAGAGGCAAGAGGAATATTTGTAAAATCTGTGGAAAAAATATTTGCGGCGAACACACAAGTAATATCTGCAACGAATGCATCAACGATAGTTAAAATTATTGTGAAATCTAAAATTACGTAAAGAATACTAGCATCAACGTTTGTCCTCCATTTTTCATTCTGATGGGACTATATAAGGTTTTACCTTTTTATTGTTGTATTTTCTGTATATATTTACCCTAAATTTTAACATTATACCTGTATCAAGCCCTACATGCATTTTATTTGATAAAAGAAACCAAAATTAAGATAGTCGGGGCATTTTAAAACGCTGGCGCCTTGTAGGCGCCACGCGACCACTTGTGTACCTAAGAACCACGCGCCTAGTTAAAGGTTAACCTAACCTACCTCAAAGCAGGGTAAAGGAACATTCCCTTCCAAATAAATCTTTTCGTTACTCAAAATCTGCTCCAATGGGAATTTTAAACATATGGGAAACAAACCGCCCAATTTTATAAATTCGCCGTAGAGTCTCTGCTCGAAACAAAAATCGCTGTTGTAAAAAACTCGTGTCGTCACCTGACGTGATTCCCTAACTTGATTCCAAACGTGAGTAACAAACCCATTCGCTAACCCTTCCACAAAAAACGCGAAACTATTCCCATTGTCTAATACAAAACCCGTAACAGCCAAAGAACTCGTGACAGAATCTAAGATTTCGATAGATCGGTCCCTTTTTATAGTCCTGTCAGGTATCGATCTTCTTCCTTTTAGAAAGTTTACTATGAAAATTTCCGGTCCTAATACGTACTGGTTGTACATCATTATCTCGTTTAGTAAAGTCGTTGCTAGTTCTTCACGGTTGATAACAACAAACAAACGTTGATAATACCTAGAAGGATTAGACTGGACTTCGAGTATCCCGGCGAAAGGCGCACATAAGTGGACTTCTACCTTTAGAGTTGTTCCGAAATCTGTTAAAAGATTTTCAGAAAGGGGGCTCCAACATTTCGGCTTCTGTAGTATGGGCAAATTAACTTCGTTAATTGTTTGTACGTCGATGGATTCAAAACGTTCGTACATAGTATTGGCTTTTTGAAATCCTAGGTTTTGTGGGTGATGTAGGGATGTCTTCTCTGAAAAATCCCACGTGGGTTTTAACAAGGATGAAATATCAAAGCAGGCTACTGCTACGGTCACTACGGAAGGCTCTTCTGTGCTTTCGAGGATTGTTGTACAATCACGTGCTGGTAACCTGGCACTAACTTCGTTGTCTTTTGTTTCTATGCCAAATATGTTCGGTTCAGGGGGTGGTTTGTATTCGTTTCGTACTCCACGTATCTGAAATTAAAAATTTGGCATAGTTTACTAAAGTCGTAGGTTATGTTTACAAACTGCAATAAAAGTTGTAAAAATTAACGAGAAATCTGTTTCAGTCATAATGCCATTTCGTTATACATTTAAGCTAAAATTGCCTTAAGTCAATTTAAATTATGACATACCTCAAGCCGTTCCGATCTGAAACTCGAAAATTTCCAACTCAAAGCTACATAATATTAAAAATTTGGTTCAGTTTTCAATATTAAAAACAAATGATTTTTTAAATGCAATATTGTGGACTTAACAGTTTCAGGTTTAAAACTTGAGAGTTGTTTCCATCAAATAAAGGATTTAAAATAACAGTTTCTTTAAATTTTTCTTTAACAGAATGCCATATTTACAACTAAACTACTCAAAAATGAATAGGGATATTGCTGTATTAACCATATTAAGAACATAAAATACAACTCGAAACATTTTCGCAATACCTTCAAATGTGTGTAATAACAATATCCCTATTCATTTTTGAGTAGTATAGTTCTCAGCCTATCAAGCAAATGTGATATTATGTAATGTATAACATAAGAGGGAGATACTGCCCAATGCCAATCCCCTGAATTTGCTAAGCACTAACTAATTAACAAGGTCTAACATTTTGTTCTGTGTCGCCTCGAGTGGTATTTCCTTCATCTAATAGATTTGTCATTAACACACTAGGATGATTCTGTAGTCTGTTCGTGTTAGTTAGTTGCATGCATTTTGGTTACGTCTCTAACCCATGGAACCTTACGGTCGCCGTGCAATATTCTGTTGCTAACATACCATTCCGCATTTGCTATGCTACGAAGAATCTTGCTTTGAAATGTTATAAATTAATTTCAATATTTAACGATTTTACGCAGCCCCGATTTTTTTTTGTTTGTTGCGTGTATACAGGATGATTCAAAAGTATTGTCATTAATTTTAAGGGTAGGTGGAGCATATCAAATAGAGCAACTTTTCTCAATAAACCATGTGTCGCAAGTAAACGGCAAAAAATTTAAAAAATTAATACAAAAATTGTTTTGGGGTCACTGGAACAGGGTCTGTTTACATTTAAAATTTAAATTTATCAATCGTCTTTCTTGTCAGTACTGATAAAAGTCCAGGTGTGTGTGCCCAGTTCATTGTTCGCTTCGAAAGTGCACTGTTCGGACGCTTGAATGGAAAGTCATTCTAACCTTATAACCGAATTAATTAATTATTTTAGTTTACGGATAGTTTTTGTTTGTGTTGTGTGTATTTGTGTAGAAGTTTTGTGTTTTTTGCATGGAGGAATTTGATCATTTTTTATAAGTCCTGTTTCTCTTTATTAACAACAATTTTTTCTAATTTCACTTTTTAAACGTGCCGCTAATTGTTTACTGCCAGTCTCAAGCCTCTCAAAAATGTGAGGGGAAAGTGAATCCTGTAAATTACATAATTGTGTAATGTTTCATTTATTTTTCCAGGGCCAAACTTCTATCGCAGGCTTTTTAAATGCATATTAGCCAGCGGTTCTCAAAAGTCTGCAACCAAATTTTAAATAATCAAAAATCGCGATAAGCTTTAAATTTTTGCTGTAATGTACTTCTATTATGGTCAGCATATTTATACCCATTAAATTTAATGGCAATACTTTTGAATCACCCTTTATATGTACTTATAAATCAGTTTATATAATTAATTTAAGTATTATGCATACATATTTAATTACGGGTACAATAAAATAAAAATAACTAGGATAATACTTAGTAAAGTCGCTTCTGTTGCAGTAAATCAAAGTTGATACTTTTAACGAAACTTAAAAAATGTTTCAGATATTTTTTGACTAAGTCGGCTCTTCGGCACTGGCCAATCATCTTCTTCCATTAATATTTGGTTCTTTAGTGCTGTTCTTTGTCCACTTAACCGATTGCATTCGTATATTAAATGATCCACAGTTTGATCACTGATTTCACAAATATACTGGGGTTCTTCAATTATTTTAAATTTATGCAGGTAACTTCTTATTTTCCCATGACCGGTTAGTATCACAGTTAGTTCCGGGGCTAGTGGTAGTTTCGTTGAAAGCCTGGTTTCAACAGAAGGAAAAAACGATCTTGTTATACACCTTTTTCAGCACTCTCCCACTTCCTTTGCCATTTCACTACCATTTGTTTAACTACCGCACTATACACTTCACTTTTAGACTTCATATTATACAGTGACCGGCAAAACGTTCGCAACATATCGGACATTTTTTTATTATTAGAGTACCGAACAAACTTTTATGGGGGGTGAGTTCTGCATGTCCGATAACCTAAAAATCGAATTTGAGGTATGTCCCGTGACCGCTGGTATGACGGCAAATTTACAAAAATTACCATTAAGTCTCAAAAAGTGAGGTTAGATGACAAAATATCGAAGAAAATTATTAGAAAAAGTTGCTTAGAATTTAATTTTAGGGCCAAATGTAAAATTTTGAGTATTTATTTAAAAAAATTGAAAATGTCATTGTTTCGCAATTATTTTTTTTTTAATTCGCAAATCCCCGCCTTTTCCTTTTAAGTAGCCTGATTGAAGTGAAACCTATCTACTTGGATAACAGTGGAAGAATTTTCTCGTTTTTTTTCATAATTGACAGAAATAAACCTAAAAAACAGGTTTCCGCTAGGACGCTCACTGTTGCAATGGTTTGTATCTAACAACTGTATAAAAATATTAGAAATATTTTTATGCTAGAGCACTTAGAAAAGATCGCTAATAATTAAGTTTCATAGCTAACCGTGAATACAGCTCCCTGAAATATCACAGAAAGAAAAGGAAAAAGAAAATTACATAAAAAAGGTGGTTTTTAGTTTATTGGCTATTTTATTCTTCTTTATTTTATAAACTGATGAACTTTGGCCACAACCAAGCAAATTTAGCTTTTCTAAGTGTTCTGTCATAAAAATATTCGTCAAAATTGTATACAGCTGTTAGATGCAAACCATTACAACAGCGAGCGTCCTAACGAAAGCCTGTTTTTTAGATTTAGGCGTGTCAATTGTAGAAATCAATTTTTTTAAATAAATACTTGAAATGTTGCATATAGCCCTAAAATTAAATTCTAAGCAACTTTTTCTAATAATTTGCTTCGGTATTTTGTCATCTAACCCTACTTTTTGCGACTTTATAGTAATTTTTTTAAATTTGCCGCCATACCAGTGGCCACGTAACAAACCTCAAATTCGATTTTTAGGTTATCGGACATACAGAAAGAACCTGGAGAATTATTTTCTAATTTATCGAACTCTCGAATTATATTTAATTAGATTATTTTTTGATCTACTGAAATAACTACTTATCTGACAACTGACATTTGTCAACAAAAACAAAAGCTACGGAGATTATTCCCGGGAATAATTTCTAGAGCTTATTCTCACTATAATAATGACAGGATTGGTTAAAACGCAGTCACATGACAAAAAATAAAACATTTCATTGGTTTTAAGAAATGTCAAAAAATAATCATTCGTATAAATCGTCTGGAAAATGCTTCTTTCATGCCTAGGCAGGAAAGTAAAATTATTAGGATTTTAAATGCGGTTGGTAGCGCTGAGCCCAACTGTCTCAGCCCTCTCATGTCACGCAAATATATTTTGTATATTAGGTTCGATTAGGTTTTTCAAATAAAGAATTAACAGAACAAAAAGAACACGAACTTTATTGAAAAACTAAACATTACAAATAATATTCTAACACAAGCACAGTAAATGTCCAAAATCAACGGTTACTAGCTACTGGATTTTTAAATTTAAATTCGAATTATTACGTCGTATAAATGATAACACCAATCCCAGAAAAATAAATTCTCTAATGACAAATATTTGAATAAAAAAATTTCTTTTTTATAATTAACGTATCTTTCTCGGCCGAAAAAATATTGTGTATCACACGCCTAGAAACTGCTTTGCAAGTACTCGCACTTGCAAAGTGGCAGTTTCTAGCCTTGTCATACAATAGTTATTTACATTACAAGTTGCGAAAGTTTACTTTTAGGTGCGAGGTGTTTTTAAATTGCCGAGGTGCAGCCGAGGCTAATTAAAAACTCCGAGCACCTAAAGGGCTTTCGCAGCGTGTAATGTATTAAATTTTTCATGCTCCCCTCGACATTTAACCACCGTAAAAGATGAAATTATAATAAAATAAAATGATTCAGTGATTAATAAGGTGGGTTGTTGTCAACGTTACTACGATAACAATACCGTACTATTTATTTTCACTTTCGCTCGCGCTACCAGGCTACGAAAGTAACATACCAGGCTACGAAAGTAACACTTTCGCAGGGGGGAGCATGCAAATTACTATTTCGATGGCCATGGGTAATTAGATATTTTTCAGTTATTTCTTCTAATTTCAGGGCAATTGTATGTTTTCTTGTCCAATTGGAAATCTTATTCATTTCTAGGTTAGCATAATTTTCTATTTCCAATGTACTTCTCCCTTTTGTTAATAACACTAGATCATTTGCAAACACAGTCACTTTACTGTGTTTGCTAAACTTCAAATTTAATAGTGAATTGTAAAGCATCGTCCAAAATTTTGGTCTGCAAGAAGAACCTTGCAGACATCCCTTATCGACCTTTCTTTCTATACCTACTCTCTGTATTTATATGAAATGTTGCAGTTCAGTCTAGGAAATAATTTTGTGTCAGCTTATATAAATTCTTTGGGCATCCGAACTCTTTCAAGAAGTACAGTATTGAAGGCCACCAAATGGTATCAAAAACGCTCCTTTTGCATCTAAACTCAGAAGATTATTTTCGCTTATGCTTGTTTCAACGAAGCTTTTTACTGCCATGATTGCATCAACGGTACTATTTTGTGGTTTAAAACCATATTGATTGTCATCAGCAAATTGTTAGTGTAATTATAATGCATTATTCTACTGGCCAACAATTTTTCTAAAACCTTTCCTGCAACATTTAACAGACTAATAGGTCGATATTTTGATGGGCGACTATTAGTTTCCTTTCCCGGTTTTATCGATTTCTTCCACACCTTGGGAAAAATACCTCTTTGTAAACATTCATTATATAATGGAATTTGGAAATTTCTGAAACACTGCTAGTAGAATCACGCTCTTTATGCCATCTTCACCTTGGGCCTTGGTACTATTCATATTTTGTATTACCTCCTCCACCTCTTATTTGGTGAATTTTTTATCATCTGCCGTACTAATATCTTCTTTAGCCTTTTCTCTTACTTCTTTATGATAACATTTGTCGTCTTCGTGACTGTCTGTAGGTACAAACTGCTGAATCATCACTATCTTCCTTTTGTAGTGTTGTAATTGTATCTTGTTTTGTGTAGACGTCAATCTATGTGCGGCGTTCCATGGATTTGATAAGTTGGTGAGGGTACAATATTGTTTCCAAGATTCCCATTGCCTTTCCTAGCTTTCTTCAATACTGCTTCTTTTCTTCCATGTACGTCAATTTTCTTTCTTCTCTCAGTCTTTCATTATTTTTGGTGCGTCTTCTTAGGGCATTTTTGCGGCTTCTTATAATTATTGTTACAGCTTTATTCCACACTGGCACGGTATTTCCTCGAGTTACCTTTTCCCCACCTTTTTGTAACTTAAAGGACGTTTTGCATGTTAATCTAACAACCTGCTGGAGTTTTTCTGTAAACTTTTCTAAATCGAGTACTCTTTTCACTTTATTTGCAATTTCATTATCCAGTGTTTCTATGTTACAACAGTTCTGATTACAACTGAATTGATATGCATATGTTGATTGAGTATAGACTAGATTGACTATCTCCATATTTGACCCGATAATATCTTTCACTTGAGTAAGATTTATTGAGTTGGTACTGATAAGGTAACGTCCGCTTGATTTTGTATAATAGGCCAGGATGCCAACCTCGGTGGAATGCGTGGCTTATATCTAAGAAAACTGCAACACAGTATCTCTGTTCTTCAAGATCTTTTTCTATCACATCCACTACTCCATGTATTTGTTCTAAGGTGGAATATTTGCGTCTGAACCCGAACTGATGTTAGGGAATTACTTCGCGCTTATCTATTATTGGCGTTAGTCTTTTCCATATTAGTCTTCTCCAGCAGTTTTGATAATATTGGTAGAAGCGTTATCTGTCTGTAGAAGGTGACTTCATGAGGGGGTTTACCTGGTTTATATATTAAACTTATTTGCCCAAACTACTTATTTGCCCAAACTTCCACTGTAATGGAAAATATTGTAATCTTATATGTTATTACTGCGTCGAATTTGTATAATTGTTATTATTGCCTTTCTATGTAGTTCTTTTGGCAGTTTAGCAGCAATAAGTTTATAACCCGGAGCTATTTCTGATTTTATAGCTTGAGGAGTGAAATGTTCTACGGGAAAACTTAAAAAGAACAGGTTTAAGTCAAAATTCGACTTAACTCTGCTTAAGGCGGTTGGAGCCGTTTATGCGGGCCTACACAAATCTAAGTTTTTTTGGTTGCTACCAATTTTTAATAAAGTTCTCGATATCTTGAAATAATAATAATTATGTGTATTTTCATGGAATCCCAATAAAAATTGGAAATTATATCTAATTTAAAAAATAGGCTTTTTACCAGATATTTACGTTAATTTAAAAAATATTCTAAAACCGTTTTCACGTCCCATTTCTTCGATAGTCTCCGCAGGGATTAATATAATTAAACATTATGTAGTTATGTTTAAACGGATGGAAATAATTGTTTTAATATGCAAAAAATCATTTAAAAATATAAATTCAGCTGTAACTTTATTGGAATTCATTCAATGAGGTTCAGATTTTCGCAATCCCTAGATCAATACATTACAATTTTGTTTAATCAAATTGTAAGCTGTAATCTTCAGTATCTTACGAAAAAACAGGTAAAACAAATTGCTTATTTTATCACCGACTTTGAAAAGACAAGGAAATCCGAGATAAAGAAGGACAACAAACTCTGAAACTCAGGTAGGTACGTAGCCAAGCGCAACGACAGCAAATTGTTAGACAGGACCTTTGTATTCAATTTTCGGTTCGACCTTAAAATATTTGCAATTGCATATATTTTTCATAAAATACAAATATAAAGGGATTATCCCGTTCATTGAAATGTGGCTTTAGCTGTTCTTAATTTAAAAATTTTAGCAAAAATATATGATTTACAAATTATTCTACAAGAGCTTTCCGATTTTTTTTTTAATTTCTGTAAAAGTTAAATATAAACAAATAATACTATGTTTAATTAAGTTTAATGTAGTGTCTGTCTTGTACAGTAAAATGTTTTATATATTGAAGTGATATTAACCTTTTGGAAAATTTATATTTATTTAAAAATACAAATTTGGAGTATACTTTTAGGATGCAAGTTTTAAAAGATTAATTATGTAAATAAGTTAAGATTAATTTAAGTATTTATTGTTATTTGTTGTAAATATTGTTATTTGTTGTTATTTAGTGTTAATTATTGTAAATAGTAGTCATAGTTATATTTTATATGCATGTATGTGAAAGAATGAATGTTATTAAAAAATTCAAGGAATGGGAGATTTTGGGGAATAACTAGGGAAGGATATAAAAATTGAAGAACGAATAACAACAGTTGTTAAAACTGAAATAAACGAAAAAGACGTGTTTTTAAAGTTTTCCTCTGAAAAACTTATATAATAAAATAAAATCAACGGAAACTTTAATACAAATTAATAAAGAATAATTACAAGCTGGGATAAACGGATAATATTGATTTGGATTTATTGGATAAAATTTTATAATTGGAAATTGGATAATCAAATTTAATTAAAAGAATATTTGGAACAAATAATAATAAATAGGACAAGGAACTATATTTTGGTGGGATTTTTCAAATTCGGGGATTGATTGTTGTGAGTGAGTGTTTTTAGTTTTAGATTTGTGTTAATTTTATATTTAGAAATAAGTTTTTGTTGTTATAATAAATCTTGCATTTTAAAAGTTGATTGAAATTATTACATTACTCATTTTTTTTTCAAAATTCAAAATCGAATCCTTCAACGATCCTGAGATGTCAAAATTTCATTATTAATTTCAAAATTTCAAAAATATTAATTAGTGAGTCTAAAAAATTGTATGGAGCTTCTTTTATTGATAAAAAGAAAGTAATAAAAAGACTGCAACCATAACAATATATTGTTGTGGATGTAAGTAAATGTAAGCCCTAGGTCTCCAAGACCTGTAGAGCATTTAAATAAATTAATAAAATTGCTAAGTTCCTTTAAATACATAATTTTGTTAGTCTTATTCTGTTATGTGTTTTATAAGAATCTGTTGTGCTAAAGTCATATTTTACCAATTTTAACACTTTTTAAATAAATTTATATATAAATTTTATCTTTTTTAATACCTACCTATCTAAAGAATTAACACAAAATATTGAATATGGGATATAGGTCAATTACACCCTATGAGTGAGTGCAGTTTGATGTGTATTTTATTGTTTTTTGGACAAATTTACTTATCTAATCTAAATTTCGACATAATGGCTAATAATTATTATAACAAATACTATTCCACACTAAACGAAGTACATACGCGCCGGAATAACGAAAAAATACACAATTGGCGTAATAATTCAAATATTGCAGCGTGTAATAATCGTTTTGTGGGTAAATCAAATACTGTAACCTTGAGTTGTTTTCGACGTAAGCGTGTCAGGTAGAAAATACCGTTAATTCGGTACCTACCCTTAAACTCTAGTCCATGACAAAAATGCCTCTACGTCCCTAGTCCGTACCTCGACGTCGGCGGTTATGTGTAATAAAATAAAGTTGAACTATGGCGTATATTGGGTTGCATAAAATTTTATTACAAATTTTTCAGCGGCTCCATACACCTTAACGTATGACTTAAGCCAAACCTTATATTTAAGCAGTCTCAAGCTAAGTTTAGAGGCGGTCGTGGCTCAGTTGGTTCAGGGTGCGTCTAACCACTGAGCATTTACACCGAAAATACCCGGCCGCTTCCCTCGGAAGGCAATGGCAAACCACCGAGGTGTATTCTGCCTAGTAGAGTCCTCTCTGGAGTAGAAGTGCAAGCACTTCCGTGGTTCGGAGCCCACGTTAAGCTGTAGGTCACAGACTATTAAACAAGGAAGACCAAACAAAGCTAAAGATAAAGTAGGAAGCAGAAACATAACCTCAAATTGTTTATAAACACGGCAACATAACCTCACCACTCAAAATGACGTACGCAAAAACCCTTCGCTATTTTATGAAAATACCGGACCGAGGATATTTCTTTAGCATTAAAAAAGCATGTGCTGCGTGAAAACCACGATTACAATACTACCGCAGTGGTATCGCGCATGCACGTTGGGAATATGGTGGATTAAACCATGTAATTCATCCAGGTGCGCGTGCAGCGCTGCAATCGACGTTATTCCGGTTTTGTCCTATTCTCTGATTAGTCTTCCTTGTTTAATAGTCTGTGCTGTAGGTCCCCTATGTCTGTAGGCTACTTGACACGTACACCACAGGCATATGGAAAGAGGATCGGCAACGCCCTGTAAAGGGCATACCACTCTAAGAAGAAGAAGCTAAGTTTTAGCTTAAATCCGTACTGAAATATTATCCCTTCTTGCTTCATCTTTTAAAATAATTTTTCTGTTGTTTTTTTTGATAAATTAATTTTGAAGACTTTAGGTAGGTTTCAATCGAATCCTCAAGTTTTATAATGTTATTGCGATATTTGAAGTAACTTCAACTGGAAATTCCTTTACTGAGTTTTTAGTGTTTTTGATACAAAAAACAATTCTTTACAGAAAGGACGACTATATTGTATTTTAAATTGTTCTCTGTGTAAAAATAATGGTCAAATAAAACAGAGGTAAAGAGTTCTAAAAATATAGCGGATTAACTGTGCTTTACAATATAGCTATTTATGCAACGAGTTGCAAAATGATGGACTTTTTATCACCAGGCGTGTTCGTCGAGGCGAAGCCGAGATGAACAACACGCCATGTGATATAAAGACATGTTTTGCAACGTGTTTCATACAAGATTTTATCCAATTCAGATAACAAAATGTAAATGCCACATCTTCTTAAAAAAGGAGTTGGGTCATCGTGATAAAATGGGAGTGATAAAATGGGAGCATATTTTGTAACTAGTTACAAAATGAACCACTTTTCGCAACTAAAATCATCTTTTTGTAACTAGTTACAAAATGGGAGCATATTTTGTAACTAGTTACAAAATGAACCACTTTTCACAACTAAAATCAATGTCGAAATGTTGACATTTCGTAACTGAATTGGATAAAATATATTAGGACATCAAGTTTCGCTGTTATAGAATCCTAAAATGAATTTTCCAACGATTCATTATAAAGTGTAGTGTTTACTTAAAATACAAGCCTGAAATTTCAAAGCATGACACTTTTGAAAGGTTCATATTCAGAATTAACGGATTTTTAAACTTAAAAGTTGGGAATATTTAAATTCCATAAAGTCACAGTTTTAATTGCCATAATCGAAGTTGGTCCTAAAATTTCGAATACAGATTTGAGAGTTTCATGTTTAAATTTCTGGATTCTAAATACACGACTTTTTTTATTTAAATTATGCTTAGGAACTTTGAATTTGAAGATTTTGCAACGCAAAGACTAAATATCAGATGATTCACCTACCTAAAGGATTCGTAACTTTAAATTATATATAATATTTTTTTTGTGTAGTCAATGGTAAACGGTCATTTTACTTTGTAGAAAATCGTAAAGTAATGTGGCATTTTACTCGTTAGCAACCTTTACTCATTAGCAACGCTTGAGTCATCAGCAACCAACACTTTATTCCTAGCAACACAGTCTGTTTGTTTACTTGTTACTATGTACGTGTTGTAAACACAAAAAAATAGCGTATTCAACGCGTAAGAAAAGTGATTTTCTAGCTCGTGAAATTGTAATTCACTCGCTAACGCTCGTGAATCAAACATTTTCCACTCGCCAAAAAACTGCCACTTTTCTTTACTTGTAGAATAATCTACTATTTTTGTATACTCAATGGTAAACGGCCATTTTACTATGTAGAAAATAGTAAAGAAAAGTGGCATTTTTCTCGTTAGCAACCTTTTCCTCATTTACAACGCTTGAGTCATTAGCAACCAACACTTTATTCCTAGCAACACAGTCTGTTTGTTTACTTGTTACTATGTACGTGTTGTAGTTGCTATGTTTTCGTACAAACATAACCTTGATAAATTTAACAAATTTGTCTAGAAAATTCGAACTTTTAGTACTTACACAAAAAAATAGCGTATTCAACGCGTAAGAAAAGTGGTTTTCTAGCTCGTGAAATTGTAATTCACTCGCTAACGCTCGTGAATCAAACATTTTCCACTCGCTAGAAAACTGCCACTTTTCTTTACTTGTAGAATAATCTACTATTAATCCCGATTTTGAATATACAGTCCTATTCGATTTGAAAACTTTAGAACTCAATAATAACATTCACGTTGAACGAATCACGAGCGGGTTTTTTTTAGAATATTTAAAACTGATAATGAATGGTTTAGCTGATTTTAGAATTTAACTTTACCCCCAAAATTTTGATTATTTAAACTCCATTGAGTTGTTACTTATTATTTATTTTTTAAATAAAACAAACCGCGTTACAAATAATTTACATTGAAGCTTCATTCCAGTAAAATACAAAGCGATTAATTAAATTTTACCACAGCAACCCATATTTTAGAAAAATCGTTGTTAATCCTGATTAAATGCAACTGTCATAATGCAATTTGAAGGTATTTCATCGAGTTTTCCCGAATGTTAGTCTTTGTTTTTACGTTTTACATCGAAGTTTAGTGATTAAAACAGTTAAAACTGTATATCGAAGAATCGCAGGGAACCACAGAATTTCGCTGAAAAACGTAAAAACAAAATAAATTATTGCTAATTCGTAATATATTAACTTCTGATAGTTTTGGAGGATTTGCAACAGTTTACGTTTCCCAAGGCATGTGAAATTTTGTTGATCGCATGGTGGCGATAAATTTCTAAATTCTCCACAACAAGCGAATCTTATAAATAAAGCACGAGGAACACGCGTTATCTCAAGCCTTATAAACCGAAATAGGCACTTCTAAAACGAACTTTCCATAAGATAAGGCCGTTATTGCTAAAACGATCGGATTAGTTCGCAGTTATTAGCTAATATCCAAAAGGAAATCATAACTATAACGACTATTGATTCGTACAATCAATATAACGTTACGAAACTCTCCAAAGTTTGTTCGCGCCAAATGTTTATAATTAAATAACGTATACCAGTAACATCAGTTTGGTAAAAGCTTTTTCGTTTTGCGTTGTGCTGTTATCAGGTTCCACATGCTGCACCGCTGGATCGTTTTGCTTTGGAGTTGGTTAAATCGTCGTGACGAAAACCACTGAATTGTTTTAAGAGTTAGTTTATATAATACTTGGTTAAATAATTTTAAATTCTCAACGAGTGTATAAAATTTTGGAAGTCTAAAAAACAGTTGTTCAGACCCATCGATGGTGGTTTTGGTTTGAAATACATTAAAACTTAAAAATTGTTAATAAATCAAAAATAATATTCAAAATAATTTAGAGATGACTAAAGACGGTAGTAGATAACTTTAGTCTCAATTTTATAAAAGTGGCCGTAAAAACAAAGATGTTTTTGTCAGGAAAATTTATAGAGAGCATTTTATGGTCTTTCTGCTTAAAAAAGCGCCCTTAAAGGGTCGGTTAAATTATAGGTTTGCAGCCTCTGTCCGAACGAATATTTTACGGGACACTTTTGGCGAAAAGAACAGATAAGATAACCCCCCAAACGTAAATATGGTTGGCATTCATGAAGTCTGAACGTTACGAAACGGAAACTTTATTAAAATCTTTTTTTTCTTTCAATATTGTATTTCCGTATTTCATATTTTGCATCTCAGTATTTAAAACTTCGTTATGTCTGAAATTTCAAGAAAAGTCAAAAGTTTGATCTGCAATTTTTTAAATTGTTTTGTTGATATTAAAATTTTTGAATTGGGAATGTTTCAGAAATTACCTTACATTTTTGGATATTTAAAAATAATCCAAATTCTTCTTACAATGAATAAACTTAAACCGTAATAAAATAAAACGTTTAATTACTGGAAACAATAAAAACTAAATTGGAAAATTTTCAAGAAGCACGTTTTACATCAACACCGAACCAATTCTCCTAGAAAACATAGAAATACCATATGAACCGATGGTAAACACGGAATCAAAAAGTCCGAATAACACCTAA
Source organism: Melanotus villosus (assembly GCA_963082815.1). Taxonomy (NCBI): domain Eukaryota; kingdom Metazoa; phylum Arthropoda; class Insecta; order Coleoptera; family Elateridae; genus Melanotus; species Melanotus villosus. Next base: position 55,856,024 of record OY720418.1, on the reverse strand, counting down.
CGTTGATTACAACAAGAGAACAGAACGCCTTATGAAAGAATAAACAAAAATCAAAAGGTTGAAAACGAAAAGGAACTTTTCAGTTCGCTACTCTTTACTCGCGGTGTGAATTGAATTTTCCGAATTGATATTAGATACCCTTCGGGTGCAAGAGAAACGGTTTTAACAACGGAGTAAAATCGACTTTCAGTTTGAATAACATCGGCATACCGACAACAAGACAACAAGAAATCAAAACCAAATTAATATAATGCTACCGTTAAACTAAGCTTATAACTGTTAGCAGTATCTGAAAACTAATTGCTAGTATTGTAAGCTATAGATCGGTAGATAATCCCTTTTATACTGATGTCCCCGGAGTCGGAAGTCCGTATCTAAGCCCTTTTACGATAATCTGAACCCCTGTTTCCTTTAACGCGTAATAGAGAAAACTGTCGAAGATACAAGGGTAATTAATCTTCCTGAAAGGACCTCTAAGATTTATTATTACCTCGTTGCTTCCACGGGTTGATTTTTATCTTCTTATTTTATATCTGATCCTGTCGGATTAATGATCGAGAAGGTTTCTACAAATATTTGCTTGTTTGCACTTTCTTTAAAGATTCGAAGATTGATTGTACATTTTTCTTTGGAAAATCTTTATAATGTTTAATCTGTCCTACATATTTCAAACTACAAAAAATAAATCTTGGGGAGAGAATTATACAGGGTTACTGGTAATTCGATACATTCCTTTGGAGATGTGATGGGACAGGAGCTAAGGAACAAATTTAACCCCAACATACATTATGCAAAACTCAATAGTTTTTGAGATATTTTAATTTTTGTGTTTTTCTCAAAAAAGTAGATCTTAATGTCTTTAAAGTTAATTTTTAAAAAATCTACTTGACATTTTCTGAACTTTTTGACTGGGTTACTTGTCCCACTCTATGGTCATCCGTTTCGAATGGAAAATATCCTGAAACATTTCGATCATGTGAAAATTTTAAATAAAAACTTATTAAAAATGATTTCTAAAAATCAGCTACGAAAATTACCTATTCGTTTTTCTCAGAAATTATTTTTTTTATTTTTGCATAATGTATGTTAGGTTTAATTTGTTTCTTAGCTCCTGTCCCATCATATCTCCAAAGGAATGTATCGAATTACCAATAACCCTGTATAATTTAAAAGGTAAATCCTAACTTATAAGTCTGAATATTTCAGGACTCAAAATTTCAGATCTAAAATGTAAAAACCTCTACTCAAGCTGAATGTCAGTTCCGACTACGAATCTAAGATTCAATTTTTGAATTAAATATTCACAAGCTAAATAATGCAGAAAGTTCAGTTATTTTCCACGCTTTGAAAATTTTTCTTCTAAACTTCAAATTGTAACAAATCATAAAAACCTGCCCTTATTCATCATAACTTGCAGTTTAAGCTTCTCTGAAAAATCTCTTTCCAGATTCTATACAAACATGAAACGAATTCTGAATGCAATCGCAATTAAAATCCTTCGGGATTCAGAAATTCAAATTTGAAATTCAAAAATTCCCAGCTCAAATCAATTTCAAAATTTGAATCTCAATTTTAATTTTGAAACCTATGATTTCGATTCGCAGGTTTCAATTTAGAAGACTTAAATACTTTCAAGCTTAAAATTTTAGTTATTCTCGAACCATTCGGAAAAGTAGGTAATTAAAAACAATAGGAAAATTATTTTTAATTTTAAAATTATAATAGAAAAATCTAAATATTTCACGATTCAAAAAATCAGTTTGAGATTCAAGAATTCCCAACCCAAACCAGTATTCAAATATGAAAAATTAATATTGATTCAGAGACTTAAAACTACAGATTCTAAGGTTCCACGCTTCAGAGAAATACAAGCTTAAAATCTTAAAATTTCAGTTATTTTCAAATATAAATCCTTCGGAAAGCCATCTGCAAAACGTCAGAAAAATTATTATTATTGAATTCTAAGTGTTTTCTTTCTTTTCTGAACTTTGCGGTTTCTGAATTCGTTAAAATTAAAAGTTTTAAATTTTTTTGCCCCACTAGCGTTTGCAATTTTAATCATAATTCTGATACTTCAAATTGAGAATTCCGAAAGTTTCAGATAAGTTCAGGCTTAATAAAGCTTGAAATTTTGGAATCTGAATACTTTAGAAAAGCAGCAGATTGATATTCAGCCTTCTAATAAATCCTTTTATTCAAATAACAAATTCCATATAATTATTATTGAGTTCACAAGTTTTCTTTCTTTCCTTTTTGTATATTTCAATTCGAAAATTCAGATCTGATATTATAAAATGTGAATCGTTTAGGCAGGTACGAGTATTTACGTCCTATTTTTAGTATTTAGATTTTGTTTACTAAAATCTTCAACTTTCTAAACATAATCCAAATCAAAGATTTGCATATTTAGAATTCAAGAATTCTCAACCCAAATCGGTATTTGAAATTTAACTCCCAACTTTAATTGTAACGATTAAGCTGTGGATTCGAAGATCAAGTTTTAAGATATTCTTTTATTACTGGACGGTTTGGGTATTAAATTTCTGTCTTCAGAATCAAAGATTTTATAAATTGAAAACCTTAATTTTGAGTCTAAATTTACAATTTAAGTTGTTTAGACGCAAAAGAAACAATACAGAAAGGACATTGTGTACCTACTGTGCAAAAAAACTATTTTTTATTATGCAGAGTTCTTGATTTTTGGGTAAAAAAGTCTTTTTCGGCCAAGCCGTTTTTTGAAAATTCAGTCTTATTATTTTTTAATTCAAACTGCTTCAAATTAAAAGGGAAAGATATAGGAGGCGGTATTCAAAATATTCGGGACTGGTCTGCCATCTGTACAGCAATTGCAGTAAGTAGTGTTCTGCAACCAAGGCCCGCTGAATTAATATTGCATATAAGGCCTTACCACTTCATTTAGCCAAGACGCAATTAGCAAGGACACAGGCGCCATTTGAGGTGAACTATACATTTGTGACATTTGTCAAATGTATAGTTCACTTCAAATGGCGCCTGCGTCCTTGCTAATTGCGTCTTGGCTAAATGAAGTGGTAAGGCCTTATATGCAATATTAATTCAGCGGGCCTTGCTGCAACGATAGATCGTAGAATAGCATTCGTAGCACTAGCATACATAATATGTAATGAGTCGGTGTGCATAATTTCATGCAGCTGGGTGGATGTATTGAGATTTTACGATTTTCTTTGTGATACCCTGTCTGTGGTGTGTGGCGATTTCACGATGAATCCGAGGAAGGAACAGCGAGTGTGCATCAAATTTTGTGCGAATCTCTGAAAAATGCTGCGGACGCCCTGACAATGATTAAACGACCCTGAGACAAAGCAACAATCCTCTCAGTGGAAGAGCCCATCCTCACTAAGGCCAAAAAAGGCGAGACAAGTGAAGAGCAAAGTCAAGAGCATGCTCATCGTTTTCTTTGATACCATGGGGATTGTGCACAAAGAATTCGTCCCACCAAACCAAACAGTCAATTCCACGTACTTCTGTGTTTTGCGAAGGCTCCGAAGTAAACTAGCTGTTGAATCACGACGACGCACCCTGTCACACTTCCATGCTCACTGGGGACTTTTTGGCATAAAACAAGATGACCGTTGTCCCCAGCCACCATACTCTCTTGATTTGGCACCCTGTGACTTTGCTCTATTCCTCCAATTAAAAATCAAGTTGAAATGCCGTCGGTTCGACACGATTGAGGTAATCCAAGAAGAAACGCAGTCGGTGCTGAACACCATCACAGAACACGACTTCCAGGGTGCATTTGAAAAATGGCAGACTCGGTAGGACCGGTGTGTACGTGCGGAAGGGGACTACTCCGAGGGTGATGGCGGTCATTAGGCCCAAATTAAGTTTTTTACCAGATGGCAGCACCAGTACCGAATATTTTGGATACCACCTCGTAGACGCATCGAAACATAAGACATTTAGTAGTTAACATTGCCTTATGTATTTGAAGCGACTGAACTTACTTATCATCTTTTTTTCGCTACCAGCAAAGTAAGCAGGCCTTACACCCATGGCAACAGTGACTGCAAGTGGCTAATAACATTCGGGCTCTAGTTACCCTTGACGACGGAACTTAATAGTGTCACTTACGTTGCTACAAAAATAATGAACGGATAACAGAACTGTACGTTTACCGTTGTCATTGTTACCACTGTTATTATATTGAGTTTTTTACGTTGCCAAGTATTATAGGACGCATAGTTACCACAAAAACTGTCACAAAATAATTCATATTTTGCAAATAATATTTTCTTGTTCTTTTAAACTACTTGCTAAGCGAAAAAAATATAATAAGCAACACGGAATGTATGGACTATTAACATTTTCGGAAGGCGACGAGCCTTGGCTTCGCCTCGGCTTGTATTCACCTACCTCAAATGTTAATACGTCATTATATTCCTTGTAGCTTAAATAACTATTTTTCGGCAGGCAAGGCATTGAATATTTTTAATGATAAGTAAAGTAAGATGGTGGTTTTTAAACGCGTTGCGGTATCTAGATGCAGATAGCAAACATCAATTTCTTGTCAAATAATTATGATACTCCTTATTTTTAGTAAACACATTTATATTTTTGTATACAAATAATCTACGAATAAAAAAAATAATGCAGATTTAGAAAGAGAATCATAAAAATATTATGTTCCCATTGTTGAAAACAATTTGTTTTCGATATTGCCTTCCAAAATTGTGTGCCCAGTCTCAAATTTTAAGTTTAGTCCTTTTTAATATACCTAAATCCTACTAAGAAACGTCTCCGGGCGCCCTATGCTCCACTAGGAGCGAAAAGGAACATACATACTGCACTGAGCCTCACGTTGGGCCGACAATTATTGCACTGTACCCCTGTTTAGTTAGTACTTACGTTGGATACAACAATTTTCAAAAGAATATAATTTGCTTTGCTCTTTAATTTAATTCCTTACAGAGATCTTACCTCAAGGTCGTTAGGTGGGTTCGTTGTTTGTTCAAATTTTTAATTAACCAAAATAAAAGCTTTGCTCAAATTTTATAATGCAGATTCTTGTTATTTATTTTGATTTCCCTATCAACCCTACTTAAAATTATCTTAATATTATTTTATACACTCACTATTTACTTATTCTTAACTTCCCCTTCTTTTCCAAAAAATTTCTGTATCCCCAAAAACCAAAAATCCAATCTGCCTCTGCTTAACTCGCTCCTGCTTGAAATTTCCCCCGCTCAAACTGCTTTTACTCGAACTGCTTTTGATCGAACTGCTTTTTCTTGAAGTTCAGTCTTCACTTGATTTTTCTTCAAATTCACTTTCTTTTATTTAATACAGGTTCTTAATCTTGTTAATTGTATTTATAGTTGATTATTTATTCAATATTTACTCTTTTTGGGACGAGCAACTTAATTTTGTTGTTGCCCCTTCGAATTCAAAATATCAACTAAATTCTAAATTTGTTTTTTCTGTATCCTGGATTTTTAACTCACATTTGTTTTTTCACTATAACGACTATTTACAAGTAGTGGAATAACGTTAGGCAAAAATAGGGCGTTATCTCGGAACCGGTCAAAACTACTCCGATTTGAAAGATTTTTTTTTAAACGTCGTAAATATAAAACATTACAACCTTTATAGGTTAAAAGTTGACACTCATTTTTCATTAATAAATTTATTAATTTTATACAGGGTGCTCCATAAGTAATGGGACACATACCAACAATTAATTCCTTAGGCTAAAATATTACGATTTACCTAAGATTACCTTAGTCCAAAAGTTAATATTTAGGGAGATACAGGGTGTCAAAGTTGAAATTTGAATTTTATTTTTTTGCTGTAATTTCAAAAGTTTTTGAAATATTTATATGAAAATTGGGGGAACTACCTTTTTTGGTTTTTTTGGGACGAGGAACAATAATCCGTCCTCAATCTTAACATGGCTCTTGAAAGAACCTTATTTTTGCTACACCTATACCTCTGTAGCAAAAATAAGGTTCTTTTAAGAACTACATTAAATTGGAGGACTGATTATCGTTTCTCGTCGCAATAGAGGTAGTTTCCCCAATTTTCATATAAATATTTCAAAAACTTTTGAAATTACAGCAAAAAATTAAAATTAAAATTTCGACTTTGACACCCTGTATCTCCCTAAATATTAACTTTTGGACTAAGGTAATTTTAGGTAAATCGTAATATTTTGGCCTCACGAATCTACTGTTGGTATGTGTCATATTACTGATGGGGCACCCTGTATAAAACTAATAAATTTATTAATGACAATTTAATTCATGTATAAAAATCCCATAAGCGGCTGTGTTTTTGTCACTTTGACAGCGGATAAAAGTTTGCCATAACTTTTATCCGGCTAAAACACTACCTTAACTTTAGTTGCTATGCAACTTTGTATTGTACGTTTAATAATTGTAGCTTCAATACCAAATAAAAAAATAAATTTGTATTGCTCATTCATTAAATTGTCTCGCCGAATTACACTCGAGGTTTTATTTAGTCAGGATAAATATTTATTTGCAAAACTCAAACTAATATTGCTTTACAGCAATTAGACTCGAAAAATTGACAGCAGATAAAATCAACTCCGGCCTTCGGCCGTCGTGATTTTATCTGCTGTCAATTTTTCTCGTCTAATTGCTAAGCAATACGTTTTCGTTGCAAAAAATATTTATCCGACTAAAAAAAACCTCTTGTGTAATTATATTCGACAATTTAATTCATGTATAAAAAATCGCATAAGCCGCTGTGGTTTTGTCACTTTGACAGCGGCTAAAAGTTTGCCCTAACTTTTATCCGGCTAAAACACTACCTTAACTTTAGTTGCTATGCAACGTTTAATAATTGTAGCTTCAATACCAAATAAAAAAATTAATTTTGTATTGTTCATTCATTAAATTGTCTCGCCGAATTACACTCGAGGTTTTATTTAGTCAGGATAAATATTTATTTGCAAAACTCAAACTAATATTGCTTTACAGCAATTAGACTCGAAAAATTGACAGCAGATAAAAGCAACTCCGGCCTTCGGCCGTCGTGATTTTATCTGCTGTCAATTTTTCTCGTCTAATTGCTAATCAATACGTTTTCGTTGCAAAAAATATTTATCCGGCTAAATAAAAGCTCTTGTGTAATTATATTCGAAAAATGAGCGTCAACTTTTAACCTATAAAGGTTGCCATGTTTTATATTTACGACGTTTAAAAAAAAATCATTCAAATCGGAGTAGTTTTGAGCGGTTCCGAGATATAAACCTAAGGTTACTCCACTAAAGGTTTCTAAAGTAACTTATTTTGCTTTTCTAATAAGACTACTAATTTAGCTAATTATTTACTAACAATGATCACTATAATAACTTAAATTTAATCTAGCTATCTTAAAATTATATTACAATAAAAAAATCTGCATTACCAATCTCTACAAAATAATTAACTCAAACATAACATAACCTTTAATTATAGGCATCCAAATTAAATATCACTTCAATACATACATACATACTCTAAAGAAAGTTACTGAAACAGCGTTATTGCCACTGTGGGCAACAAATTTGAACTTTTCCGTTCATTATAGGAAACTGAGTTTAGAGTTCTAAAATACTATTTTCAGCCTTAATGTTTTTGAAAAGTAAAAGCCCAAAAGTATATGTATGTCTGAAGTCTCATTTTTTTATATTCTGTTCTATTTAGTCTTGATAGCTAAAAGCCAAGAACAATACAGACACTGCCTCATGTGGAAAGATATTGCTTTTTATTGTTGGAAGCTTTCGATTGTTGAATTCCAACATCTTTCTGTTCAGTTTCAGTGGTATTTAAAATTCAAAATTATAATTTTAAGTTTGAAGTTTTCAATTGAAAAATTGCATTATTCATCCCTATGCCTTTGTCGCAAAAGATGAATTTTCGGTGTAGTATTGGAAGCTGCCAAAGTTTTGAATTTAAGCTTCTTGTTTTCAATACAAAAAACTTAAAAATCTAAAAATATTAAGAAGTAAAGTCAACTCTTTAGCCTTTTTAAACCAGAAGCTGAAGAGAGATTCAGAAACATAGTTATTTCCACTAAGATAAAAATTATGGTTTCTTTGTTATCTTTATTATTATTATAATCATATTCCCTTTTACCTAATCGGTGTCGGGTTTGCTTTTTACATTTCATTTTATACATCTTACTTTATATATTTACATTAAGTTTCATTTCGTATCTATAAATTTTTTCCATTCTTTTCTGTTTTTTGCTAGGTTTTTTGCTTCTTCCCATGTTTTTTCTCTATCTTGGAGTATTCTACTTATGTCTTGGTTCCATGTTTTTCTTGGTCTACCTCTTTTCCTCTTTGTCTGTGGCCTCGCTTCGTATACTAGTTTTACTTGTCTGTTATTGTTCATTCGTTGTATGTGTCCCCACCAACTAAGTTGCCGCTGCTCGATAAAGTGCAGTGCTGGTTGTACTCCTAGTTCTTCCCTCATTTGTGTGTTTCTGATCCTATCTTTTCTGGTCACTCCCTTTACTCGTCTCAGGTACTTCGTTTCCATTGCTTGTATTTTTTTTGTCTGATTTCAGCCTCCAAAAATTTTGAAAATTCAAAAACCTTACACTTAAGCAATTAAGACACAAAATCCAAAGACATGAAAGTATATTATTTCCACTGCGGATAAAAATGATGAAGTTTTCTTTTTGTTAATGGAAGTGTTTTTAATCTCCAAAGATTTTGAAAATTCCGAATTTTTAGGTCTGAAATATTAAATTTAAGTTAAAGTCTAAAGACAAGGTAAAATGGATTCCAAAATCTTATTTTGTGTCCCAAAATGTTTTCAGATGGGGCTTAAAAATAATATTTTACGTGCCAGTAGCTTTTGTAGATCAAATAAATAATCAATCTTTTAAACAGGCACTCTTTAGGATTTCGCCCGTCATTTATTTAAAACTCAAAATTTACCTTTATAGACAGAGGCGTACTGGTTCAGTAAGATATAAGAATTTTCTTAGTGGATCGCTTGTTTGAATTGTCAGATTGTCAAAACTGAAATTGTCGTTTAATTCTTGATACTTATTATAACAAAATAGAATAATAATGTGAGTGTGTGTTTGACCACGATCGTGACTGGGTGTGTATTTCTAACCTCACGGTTCATTATCACACAACAAGTCTACAGTGTGTTTTGGCAAGTTTCTTCTTAAATTACTTTACTATAATACAGACAAGCTATTTCAACTCACTGCATCATACTTTTTTATTTTAACCGGTCAATCCGGAAGCTTATCTCCGACAGATAATTGATAATCTACTATAAAATGTCCTGTACTGTAGCAAACGACACCCCCAGCCAAAGGGGTTCTCCTACAATTGCTCGCAATGATAAAATTTCTAACTCTAATCGTAAACAGTCCTATTCCTTTGCAACCTCAACTGCGACACAAAATAAATCCACATTCCGATACCCACAAAAAGAACAAGCAATAATATTGAATTCTGTTGATGGTCCGCAACTTAAAGATTATATTTTCGCTATTGGAAGTGAGGTCAAGCCAAATAATATTGTTGCCGCTTCTCGTCTCTCAGATTGAAGAATTTGTATTTATTTATCGAGCAAAGATCTAGTAAACGAATTTACACAAAAACGTAGTATAATTACTATATCAGGACAAGACATAAACATAAGGAAAATGATTTCACCGTCTTTAAAGCTAATAATCTCCAACGTTTGTCCTTTGATACCGTACGAAGTTATCGAAAAATCACTAAAAGACATGGGCATTAAATTAACATCAACGGTGAATTTTACCAGAGGAATCAGGTTTACAAGAAGCAGATTACTCACATATAATAAGCTTTCGATGCTCAGTGTTTTATATACCAGATGATCATTGCTCGTCGAATTGCAATGCTAACCTTCTAGTCAATTAAATGAAATCACGAATAGGAGACCTTTGCCTACAAGTACCGAATCATCACCTAAATTTCTCGACTCCGATATTATGGAAAAGTTCATTATCTCTGAAGAAGAAAACTCACAAACTAAATTTCCTCCTGTACTGATAATTTAAAACCAAACATCTATCAAACTTTTTCGAAAACCACCAAAAAAGAAACAAGCCCGTAAAGAAACAGGAGATCAGCCAACATTAGATGATGGAAAAGCTCTTACTGATAACTCACACCAGTATACATTTACATACGATAAATTTAGAAACTTCTTTGATGAAGTAGGTATATTCAGCAAGATATCCGCTTCATGTAGCAAGAACATTCACCGACGACATTGATAATCAGATTGCCACACTGAAAGACATGCACAGTTTATCAACTCACCAAAAAATAAAATACCGATTTACAAGCATAACTTCCAAACTATACAAATGTATATTCCGAGAAAATTTTCCAATCTTGTTCATCATCTCAATCATCATTATACTACTAATACTTTTAATATCATGAAACTCATACAGTTCAATTGCAACGGATTTTATAAAAGATTAATGTATCAGTTTTGACATGGAAAGAGATGACAGTACCAAAGACCGGAATATGTAAGATATGATGAAGATGCAAACCAAAGCAGACATTAGTGGTATTATGAACTATTTAAAACTAATCAAAATGTATTGTGTAATATACTACTCGTATAAGGCGGTCGTGGCTCAGTTGGTTCAGCGTGCGTCTGACCACTGAGATGGCCCGGGTTCGATTCACAGGGTCACTTATACACCGAAAATACCCGACCGCTTCCCTCGGAAGGCAATGGCAAACCACCGAGGTGTACCCTGCCTAGTAAAGTCCTCTCTGGAGTAGAAGTGCAAGCACTTCCGTGGTTCGGAGCCCACGTTAAGCTGTAGGTCCCTTATGTCTGTAGGCTACTCGACACGCACACCACAGGCATATGTAGAGAGGATCGGCAACACCCTGTATGCCCTCTCAGAAGAAGAATATAATATTAGTTGACTATACAATAGTCAGATTCGATCTAATTTGACATGTACTGAACCGTTCTGAACACAGTAAATGCCATCTCTTTTCGTTTCACAAGTGATTTCATAAATTTCAGAGCGGCCATCTGCAAGACTTGCGCTCGCCTAATAGCCTATATGCACTAACAAGCTAGAAATAGAGCAGTATAACGTATAACTATACAAGTAACTATACTGCGAAAACCACATGCCAAATTAAATCGAATCCGACTATATTAATGTGTAAAAGTGCGAAAAACCTATACAGGGTGATTTGTGAGGAACCCCCCATATTTGGATAATGTGTTCAAGGAACTAAAAGAAACAAAAAAAGTATAATAAACATATGGTCAAATTTCAACCGTTACTGAGATATTGTGAAAATGTTTTTAATCAGGTGAATTTATTGCAATGCACTAAGAAGGAAAACTGCTTATTTCGTAACATAAAATACAAACTAATTAATTAAATTCTCAAAAATACAGCCGTTCATCTCGATGCATGCGTCAGCTCATTTGTGAATTGCACGGGTAGCTCGTTGAAGCCCACGGTGATTATCTCTGGTGAGTGCTGCGCAGTTAGTCATTCTAGTGTTCACTTTTGTTTAATAAACTAATGATTTCAACCATCCCCAAAGGTAATAATCTAGAGGAGTGAGGTCTGGTGACCTTGGTGGCCAATTCTGAAAACTCCCACAGCCAATCCAGTGTTGAGGGAAGCGATTATTAAGGCCACCTGATTAAAAACTATTTTCACAATATCTCAGTAACGGTTGAAATTTGACCATATGTTTATTATACTTTTTTTGTTCCTTTTAGTTCCCTGAACACATTATCCAAATATGGGGGGTTCCTCACAAATCACCCTGTATAGTTGAGACGTACTTTAAATTATTTAAATAAAAACTAAAATAATAAAGTCATTTTTAAACATCAATAAGAAATGATGAAATAAGAACAACATGCCATGTTGAAGACATAGTTAAATGAAGAAAGAAAAGAAGAAGGATGTGGAACAAACACATTAATCGCATAGCGGATATTCACTGGCAAAACTAGTAAGGAACGGAAAACCAAACACAAAAAGACTACCCGACAGACCACCAAAACGTTCGCAAGATAGCTGGCAGTCGATATCCCAAGAAAACAGATGACAATATTAGGACCTAATTGGAAGTCGAAGAAGAATAATAATTTAAGTAAAAAAAAAAGTCTGACAGACCCAGAGCTTTTTTCAATAAAGATTACAGAATCCTCGCACTATTAAAAATCAGAGCTTTAACCTAACACTTCTATTTAAAACGTTTGATACTTAATCGTAATTCGATTCTTTTTTTAAATTGCATAAATTATTTAACAATTTGTTTTTAATATGCTTGACTAACAGAAATTTTACCTTCAGAAGATTCATCAATGGTTCAGTATGCAAGATTTTAAATTTTTCCAAAATAGCAACATTGCTTGAGATGTTCTTTCTGAATTACATGCACAGGTTTTGAGTTTCTTACCTCGATATACAAGCGTTGCGTTTGCATAAATTCCAAAAGCTTCAATTTCGGTACAACATCCGTAAAGTGAGCGTGTGCTTCGTTAAATTTAATAACCTTCCCCAAAGGTTTCTCAATAGTCGAACATCTCGCGATGTACGGTATATTATAATAAGCATACACGGAAGTAAATCTGCAATCGTCAACATTTTTATTCGATTTCCCCGTCGTTATTCCTTATCTCACCTGTGATCTGCTAAAACAGCCGCTGGTAAGTTTGAGAGCTTCTTGACTTTAATAATTAAAGGATTTAAAGCGTACTTCTGCGACCTTTTCATTAAATTTTTAGTTGTTGTTAGTACAAACGCGTGAGTAATATCGGTACTTGGTGTTTTTAAATCGTAAATATTAAGAAAAGGATCTGTGTAGAATACCTCACCCGGTATGGTAATCTTAAGCGTCCCATCACCTTTCCGTCCTTTTCTTGACTTCCGTCCTTTTGCGGACTTCTTGGATTTAGTAGATGCCTTGTATTTTTTCGCGTTCAAAGCCTTGTTCTTCTTACTGGATCTTTTAGATGTTTTCGAAGCTTTATCAGTCTTACCCTTTTTACCTTTCTTTTTGGGTTTCTTAAAGACGGTTTGTTTAACCAAATCTTCGTCCGTGGAAGGTGGAGGACAAATCGGTACGAAATCCTTACACTCGAACGTTTTTCCACTCTTTACCGTGTCGATTATTTTATTAACCTGATAGTGATGGACGGAATCTAAAAATAAAATTGAAATTTTTTTCTTAATGTGTGAGAAATGCTTAACGTTTTACCTGTGAGAAATTCCAAGCGTGTTACGATTTCTGAGTAATTTTTCATATCCGGTTTATCGGCACATTCCCAGAGAATATTTTTAATTTCCTTTTTCAAATCCTTAAGCGGATCATCTTCGCATTTTTTAAGATTTGGGTCGGTGCTATAAGCTTCTGTAAATTTTACGTTTGAATCTACATCCTCTTCGCGAATAAAAAATGCTTTCGTATTTTCTGATTTTGCTCTATAAAAAATATTAATCAGAGCTTTGCTTTTATGATTACCAATGGGCTAAATAAAATTGAAAGAAATTAATTTTATAGTGTTAATATTTAAGGTTGCAGCTCCCAGGAAGGCCCAAAATTAATGTTTGAAAATTATTTAGTTATCTTTCAGTTTATGTCGCCTTGAATTTTATTAGGCAACCTTGCTAATCATGTACATCGAGGATATTTTATAGCTATTAAGACAACAAGTGTTTTATAGAAGGTTTAAAAATTAAGGTCGTAGGTAGTTCAAATCCGAGCGAACGAAGTGGGCCTAGGATTTGATACACCGAGATTTTTAAACTATAAAACACGAGTTGTCTTCAAAATTTTTTCTAACACTAATATCTTAAATTTTCTTTACCTAATCTATTATTAGATAATAAATTATTATTTGAGACGCGTCACAATACACAAAATGCGAAGATTGCTAGGCAACGACGTATTTTATAGAGAAAAGCGTATTTTAAAGGCAACATAACAAGTGAGCTTATTTAAGTTTTTCTAACACTAATATCTTATACTGTTTCTATGGTGCATAAGAGCTCACTTGTTATGTTGCCTTTAAAATACGTTTTCTCTATAAAATACGTCGTCAATGACAACGTATTTTATAGGCCTTTAAAATACGCTTTTCTCTATAACATACGTCGTTGCCTAGCAATCTTCGCATTTTGTGTATTGTAACGCGTCTCAAATAATAATTTATTAAAATTTCTCATAATATATTAGTGAAAGATATTAGTGTTAGAAAAAATCTTGAAGACAACTCGTGTTTTATAGTTTAAAAATCTCGGTCTATCAAATCCTCGGCTCACTTCGTTCGCTCGGATTTGAACTACGACCTTGATTTTTAAACCTTCTATAAAACACTTGTTGTCTTAATAGCTATTACGTTGCCTCCCTAACCTTTAGGTTGAAATTTAAAGTTTGAGGTTCTAAATTTGAGCTTCGAAAAAGCTTTAGAATTTAAACTCGAATCCTAAGGTTGAAAATTAATAAAATCTAAACTAAGAAGTTTAATTTTCATAATGATTCTCGCCATAATTTCGTAGATTTCATATTTTGTCTGATTCTAAAGGGTCTGCAAACTAAGTCTTTCGGGATATTTTATTACATTTTTTGCGGGGGTAAAGCAAGTAAATAAATACCTTTTCCCGAGTTTATTTTTACTCGTCCAGATAGTATAAATAATAACATGACTGTGTAATTTCGCAAGTTCAGGTGTATCCAGTTGATTCAAAACATGACTGATAGTCAAAGGAACCCAAGCCCTTTCATCTTGGACGAAAGTTTTCAAAGTGATTTCTCCATCTGCAGAAAATACCTGTTAAAATTCTAAAATGAAGCTAATTTCAGACATTTAACACGACGCATCCCTTATAATGTCACTCAACACTAAAATTCTTCCGAAATCATTAAAAAACATACTTCGGAGGATAATTATAGATAAACACCTTTGCCACGGGTCCCCAGCACACGACGTCAATTTGATATTTCGGTCTGCCCGGTATTAATTCGTATTCAATATGAGAAAATCCTACAGGGTTTCCAACTTCTATTAAATATTTAGGTTTAACAACAACGACTTCTACGACTTCTTTCTTAGAACGTTTACCACGTTTCGAGGATTTCTTGCCTTTTGAGCCTTTAGAACTTTTGTCTTTCTTTTTATTTTTGACCTTGCTCGATTTGCTGCTTTTATCCTTCTTGCCCTTTTTGGATTTGCCCCTTTTGGATTTGCCCTTTTTGGATTTGCGCTTTTTGGATTTACCCTCTTCCTGTTTGACAAGAGAAAACGCGAGTAAAATTGATATTTTGATCTTTATCATTTTTTATTAAAATTTAAATTACGCGGAAAACTAATTTAATTATTAATAATTTTAACTTCACGTAAATGTCAAAATTTAAATTAAATGTTCGTGTCATAGTAGGCGAGGGCTTTGAAAAATATTTGCTTTTCATTTCAACTATGTAGGGTCATTGTGGGAACAGTGAATCACCATTTTTTCAGTGCCATATAACTTCGTAAATGCATATTGTACAAGTCAAACTTAAATGTGTACAATGCTGGCATTTAGCAACATTTTCTTCTAAGACATCCCTCCTTGGACTATTAGGATGTTTGAGTAGGTAATAAATGTTTAAAAAAAAAGTGGGTAATGATTCACTGTGTACTTAGGGGTGTACACAATGACTCACAGCAAAGTACACAGAGAATCACAAGATTTATGTAAGGAAAACACAGTAATGTTCATTTAAATATCGCTTGTAATTAATGTAACATCAGTTTACCTTATCTATGGCAAATCACAGAACATTACAATTTGTACTTATTGTAATTTTTAAACATTAGCTTAGTACGCATATCAGACCCATACCAGTCTTTTATCAATTCTAGGAACAAATTTGCCTGCCACCTTACCAAGTAAATTTAAATTCAGAAATTTAAAATTTAATTTAAAAGTACACAGTTATTCACGATAAAAGTACACAGTGGATTGATTCACTGTGTACTAGTTTGTAAAGATTCACTGTGTACCACTCCCGCCAGTTTGATTTTGTTAACTCATTTCCCAACTTAAACACCGACTTGAGCAGTGGGTATATCATAAAAATAATGCTCAATGAATGATTATTACATACAAATATTAACATATAGATTATTTTCAAGAATTAGGACAAGAATAACTAATGAAACTTACATGGAATTTTTTTTTTGGTCCATAAAAAACAAAAACGCACTCCCAGAAAACGTGTGCAAACTTATACCAGCGTCACAGCTGGAGTAAACTGAGAGGCTCTAGGAATGTGAACTAGTGGGAAAGAGACAACACGATCGCGTTATTCTTTTAACCCTATACGTCACTGATTCACTGTGTACTGTAGATTCACTGTTCCCACAATGACCCTACTAATAATTAATACCAAAAAGTTTACAAAACTATCTCATTTATTATAAATATTAACGAGCAGACTTGAATACTTACACATTATTATTGAAGTTTTATAAACTCGGAAAATTCAAAAAAACTAGAAACAGCTTACTGAAATATTCTGAATTTAAACCTCGAATCTACCTAAGTGTTGCGAAATTAACATTTAAATATCAAGTGCATGAGGTGCGTGTTAGCTGTTAGTTGGCAGTCATTAAAAAGTTACAAAAATCTTTAAAGAAATAGGGAATTCTTCAGAAGTTAGAAGTTAACAGGAATCAAAGAATATGAAGCTCTCTGAAGAAATTTAAAGAAGTATAGATCAACATGCTTGCGCCATCTGTTGGCTAAAATTTACGAATCGCCAATACAATTTCAGATTTAAATGATTTACTGCTTGAGTCGGCTTTTAATTAAATAACTCTTCATTGAAAACGTTTTCATCTTCAGTTAGTCTTTAAACAAGATCAGTTTCTATTGCAGCTTTAAATTAAATTCTTGCAAGCCTAAGAAAAAATCTTTGTCCTGCCTTTTTGTGTACAGTAAAAAATGTAACCAAACGAGTTACATTTCACTACCCATTCACAAAACTTACAGAACAAAAATCAGGGGTTGGCAATTCTTGTACAGTGATTTTGCATTATAATATTGGCAGCATTAATTAAGTAGATTAAAGTATTTCCCCAAAGGAGTGAATTCTACAAAAAAATTAATTTAAAAAAAATTAATTAAGTAGGAATTAGCTTAGCAAAATGTTAATATTACAATAATTTAAAAAAAAATAAATTTCGGAATATTAATAAGTATGGCTTTATACTCCTAATATACAGGGTGTTACCGTGTTACTTATTGTTATGTATTTATTTTAAGGTGGCCTTCCTGAACCAATTTTAAGTCGAAAAGTTCATATAAACGTATGCTCTAAAATGCTTGGTTTTCGATATACAAGGTGCTGAAGTTTTTATTTTTTCGGTTTTTCTTAAAAATCTCGAAGGCGGTTTAAGATATTAAGCATAATTTTAGCACAGGTTATTCCGGTATAGAACCACACTTTTTGATCTGAAATATTTTTATTTTTTTTACCAGTGGCGTAGCTATGGCTAAACCCCAATACAATTTTAACGAAAAAATATTACGCCGCTGATTTAAAAAAAAAATGGTTTATTCTTAATTACAATAATTACAAATCAATCATAAACAAAAAAGGTCTTCATTTTTGTCGTATAACTTACCGTTTGGAAGAAATCGTTAATCAAATTTTTATTTACATACCGTCCTCTCGAAGACTTTTTTTGCATATCAAAAACCTGTGGTATTTAATTACTATCACTTCTTAAATTAATATCGAACATCAATTGCATCACTAGCATTTCTGTATTTTATTTGCGTATGATAGCTGCGAAGAATCTCGAATGACCCTAGGTACAGACACCCTGTAAATCGAAAGGACATACATTTATATGAACTTTTCGACTTAAAATTGGTTCAGGAATGCCACCTTAAAATAAGTACATAACAACATAACATTAAGTAACGCCCTGTATATTTTGACATAAAAATAACCAACGTCTTTTTGTCTCGTGGTTGGTTAGATGGTTAGGGAAATACAAAAAATTTGACTTCTAAAAAATTAATTAAGTAGGGATTACTAATTTCATGTATGTAAATCTGACTTTTAAAAAGTAATAAAAGTGTTAGTTTCAGAGCAGTGTAAAAGGCCGCGAAATAATTATTTCATGTAGTCAGTAATAATTTTTCCTTCGTATTTTTATAAATTTAGATTAAAATTGAAATATACAAGAAGTAGTAAAAGTTAAAACACCATTAAATACATAATCAATTCAATTAGGCATAGCTTCTTGCAGATTGCTTATATCTGATTATAACACTTTTTCTGTGAAAAAAATTACTAAAATCTTTTTACAAATTAATTTATAAACGATTGATAATCGTTAAATTTCGAAATTATTGCATTTTCGAATATTTTTGAATTCAAAGTTTTCCCAGAAAAAAAGGCATGTGTATAACACACTTTACCGTTTTTCTTTTGTTTTTTTTGTGTTAGATTTGAAAAGTGATTTAAAAAACATTTAACTCTTTCAGAATAAACAAGCCTAAACTTCATAATTTACGATGTCAAGATTGTTGAATGGAAATAGCCTCTTTAATTAATAAAATAGTACAGGTTTGTTTTTTGCATATATTTGACCTCCCAGTTGGATTCAAGACGCGTTCTGTTGCAACAGAACCGGAAGGAGTACTCAAGAAGCATGACATCCCTCTTAGAAAAAGCAGAAGATGTCGATTTTATAATAAAAACAGCGAGTGAGTGCCAGGTGTTTAATTAAATAAAATTTATAAATAACTTAATCTTTTTATTATTTCCCTTTTTACTCCGGTCAGGTTATTTTAAAATCAATAAAGCGTACACATGCTTCGCCCGAGTGTACCGACTTGGGTCGCGTCGTATGTGACGCTTCCTAATTAATTAGAGGTTAGGAATATTATTACAAAAATGGTCAAATACTTATCGAAAATAATTAAAACATGACTACAGGTAGGCCTTATTCGCCTTTAGAACTTAATTTGTCAAAAGGGAATTACGAAAACTGATTTAAACTTTCAAGGTCATTTTTATTTTGTATTTGTTATTGATGAAGTTTTCTTTGTTGTTTTTTATTAATAATTCTGTTTTGCAGTTGAAAGAGACCCTAAAAAAAGGAGGGTCAAACCAGTAGAAACACAAGCTTCAATTTTAGACTTCGACTTGGAAGAAAGTTCTGATGATTCTGATTTTAGAATCGAAGACCATCCCGATAACAGCGATGATGATTCCTTATCGTTAGACAGCAACGCACAAGGTAACTTTCGTAATTAAATGTTTAAGTAAACTAATGATAAGATTTAATTTTTGATAGAAAACGTTACCTCAGAAGATGATGATGAAGATTCCGAGGAATCTGACGAATTAGATGATATTAAAACCTTAGGTTTACCTGCTGATGACCTCTCTATTGCTGATATTATTAACCAAGCGAATCAACAAGCTGAAAATAAACTAAAGGTGAGTAAATAAGTTCTGTGTTAATAAAATTTCATTACATGAAATTAATGTGCAGTTCAGCGAAAAGGATTCTCAGCTGCTAATTTGTTGCGGTTGTTTGGGAGACCAAAGTGATGGCGTTAACGAACTCATTGAATGTGACAATTGTGGCATTACAGTACACGAAGCATGCTATGGAGTTTCGGACAGTGGTAGCTTGGCAAGCACAGATTCGCTTTCACCTACTGCTCCCTGGTTTTGTGAAGCTTGCAAAGCAGGTGTCATAAAACCTGTTTGTGAGCTTTGTCCTAATAGTGGAGGAATTTTTAAAGAAACCGATGTAGGAAAATGGGTACACTTAGTGTGCGCCTTATATGTTCCAGGTGTTGCGTTTGGAGAGGTAGATCGCCTCTCCAGCGTAACACTTTTCGAAATGCCTTATAATAAATGGGGAGCGAAAATGTGCTCCCTTTGTCAAGATGAACGATTTGCTAGGACCGGTGTTTGCATTGGATGTGATGCTGGTATGTGTAGAACGTACTTCCATGTAACATGGTAAGTCACTTACTATTGCACTTTTTCAAACATCAAATATTTAAATTTATGTTGGATAAATTAGTGCTCAACGCGAGGGCTTTCTGTCAGAAGCCCATTCAGAAGAAGTGGATCAAGCTGATCCTTTCTACGCGCACTGCAAACTACATTCCGATAAAACACTAGTTAAGCGTAGGAAACGAAACTATTTGGCTCTTCAACTTCGTTCCCATTATAGACGTATGCAGCTCACTAACATCGAAAAAATGGCCGATCCCGAACAGATGCGTATACAAAGGAAACTTGAAAAGCAACGTCTGCATTATCTCAACCTGAAAACACTGAAGCAACCGCCGTGGGGTAAGTTTTTACATTTTTTTTTAAATATTGGCTGTAACACAAATAATTTCATAAGTTCCTACACAAAAAATGCCAAGACTGATAACCACAAGTGCATCCGCATGTAGAAAATTACTTCGTAAAGCCGAACTAATGGGCATTGATACTCCGGCTTTGGAAATTCAAGAAACACAAGTAGCCGCTTTGGTTGACATTCGAAAAAAATGGCATATTCCACCTGCGTTTAGTGTTGAGTTTATAGCCTATTATTTAGATCGTAACGATCGCTTGAAGTCTATGAAATCGGCGCTTGAAAAATTATTAGAAGATAATAACGTATTGGTTGAAGAACAGCAAACGCTTCGGCTTAAATATGATCAGGTGAGATAGTTTTGAAAATTAACTGTGCGATACTTAGTTATTTTATTTAGTTGTGTGTATTGTATTGGCCTTGACACCCCTGGTGGAATGGTAGCCGTTGCTTGGAACTCTTCTGATTCTTCTCTATGGTGAATCACCATATTTCTTTGCTCCTGTTCTGCTTAAAGGTTTTCATGTGATTTGGCTTTGGTTACTATTTTCCTCCGCTCTTTCCTGTCCTTCACTATCTTCCTCCAATCCTTTATTCCTAGCTTTTTTATGTCTTGGTCTTTCCGTATCTTTCTGGGTGTTCCTCTTGGTCTGTTCTCCAGCTCGTAATTCCTATTAGCTTGCCAGTATTTCTTCTTTGTATATGTCCAAACCATCTCAATCTGGTGGCTTTGATGACCCTCACGATATCTTCTTCCGTTATTTCTTCCATTTCATGGTTCATTAGGATTCTTTGTTCTCCTTCATTGTCTGTTCTTGTTCCCAGTATTCTTCTTAGTATTTTTTTTCAAAGATTCTTAACTTTTCCTGCTCTTTGTTGATAATGCATAGCATACCACTGGTCTGATTGTAGCTCTGTAGATTCTCAGTTTAGCGTTCCTGCTTAAATTTCTATCCTTCATTAATTTTTGGTAACTCCAAAAGGTTCTGTTTCCTGCTTTTATTCGATTCTTATCTCTATGCTCCTTTCATTGCTTCCATTTTCCATCACTCCTAGGTATTTAAAGTTCACCACCTTTTCAAATCTGTATTCCCCAATCTTAATTTCTTTTATATTGTTTGTGTCTTCTCTGCTACTTCAAATATTTAGTTTTATCTTCGTTGACTTCCAAGCCTCTCTTTTACGCCTCATGTGCTGGCTTTAGTGGTGTCTCCTTTTTTTATCTCTTTCTATCAACGCAATGTCGTCTGCATAAGCATCCAGCTGATATAAGTTTTGTGCGACTGTTTTCATTGTTCCTAACGGTCTTATCGTTCCCTCCAGTGCTATGTTGAACAGCGTGGTTGACAGCGCATCTCCTTATCTCATTCCTTTTTCTATCTTGATTTCTCCCGTAACACCCTGTTCTGTTATGACTTGTGCAGTGAATCGTTCCCTAGTCATTTCTGTTAATCTAATTAGCTTAGGTGGTATGTTGATATCTCTCATCTCTTTAATTAGTTTGTCTTGATTAGTGTTGTAAAATTTCTGGAAATATTTCAGGAAATCTTGGAAATATTTATTAAAAACACTGAAACTCAATAAAACTAAACATGTAAATCAAATTATTATGCAAAAATAGGTATACAAAATAAATGCATACAAAAACATAAATAGAAGAGCAAAAACCTTATAACAAATTAACAAATACGAACACACAAATCGCGCAAGAATTGCAAGAGGCATGCCTTCATCGCTGTCATAATTATCAATGGCTGTAGACATGGTCTCTAGAATATTTGGTAATGATTTTTCTTCGTGTTCATTTTCATTATTTGTCTCATCATCAACAATATTATCATCAGCATCAATGGCTCCTGCATACCAATAAACTTTCTCTATATCTTCTTCAACACGCTGTTCATTTCCTTTGCGACTTTCTGTATTATTGTCAAAAATGAAAATTGATCTGTTGCCACTTTCTAATTTTTTTTAACAAGTTTTTGTCGTGAGACACGTAGAGTATTTTAGCTACTCTGTCATTGGTAAGCCTGTTCCTCTTTTTTGAATGGATATGACCATAAATGCTAAAACTGCGTTCAGTGGCTGCTGAAGAAGCTGGCATCATCAAAATGCGTGACGCTACCTTTGATAATGAAGATGATGAACAAAGACCTTTCCACCAGGAGACCGGGCTGTCAAGGCTGCTTTTCCATATAAAATCTTTGCCAAACAATTTACGGCTTCTACAATGGTAATCTGCAATTTTCGTCAATAATTTCTTGCTCTTTTATATGAAGTTTACTTTTTGCTATGTTAAGTATGCATTCTATGGCTGAAAGAATTTGGGTTTCATTAAGCTCAGTCGCTTGTGATTTTGGATTAAGTAATTCTGCAGCATAATGTATAGGTTTAATGACAAACGTTTTTCTTTTGGCAATTAACTCCAACATTGCAGTTTTTTCTTCTTCGTTAAGTGGAGACAATGGAGAAAGATTGTCCTGGATTACCTTTTTAATATAATTATCTCCTTCCAGTTCTTAATTCCCATTTATTTGATATCTTCTAAAACTTGATCCTCCCATCTTATTGTAGGTCTTCCTTTGGGTCTATCTTAGGTCGGTTTCCAGTTGCTGACTTTCCTTATTAGTGCTTCGGGTTCTTTTCGTTGTATATGTCCGAACCATCTCATTCTTTGTGTCTGGATTATGGGTGGAGGGTGACTTAGTCACATGCACTTAGGCCACTTATGGGCCCATTGTGCTGCCTCCATTGCAACATCCTCTTCTAGGTGCATCACTCAAGCCATCCTAACCTTTGGATGAACCTGAGGATACTAACTAGAGGGATGCTACTAATACTGGCCATACTAAGCCAGAAGTCCCCTAGCATGGATCCTCTGATTGGAACGGATGCAGGGCATTCGCCCAGAATATGCTCTGCTGTCTCGTCTTCTAAGTCGCAACCCCGACAAGTTGTGTCTTGATATTTTTAACAATGTCCTCTCCTTCTAGCACTTCTGTTACTTCGTGGTTCGTCAATTTCCTGTGTTCGCCATTGTTCTCCTTTATTCTTCTTATCGCTTTCCGTTCTAATATCCTCAATCTTTCTCCATCTTTATTTGTGAGGCACATTGTTTCTGCTGCATATGTGGTTGTTGGTCTAATTGCTGTCCGGTATATTCTTCACTTGGTTGTCTTACTTAAATTTCTGCCTTTTAATAATTTATATCTCCAATAAGCTCTCTTTCCTGCCAGAATGCGCTCTGTTATCTCTGCACTTCTTTCATTTCTCCCGTTTATCAGAAACCCCTAAATCTATATTCTCCGATCTAGATGTCGTTTGTGTTGTTTGTCTATGTCACTTCGTTTACTGCTTCTGACGTATTTGGTCTTCTCTTGGTTAATTTCGAGGCCTCGTTCTTTGGCTTCCTTTACAATTAATAATAGTGCTTCTTTTAGGTTTTTCCTGTCTCTTCCTATCAGTGCCAGGTCATCTGCGTAGGCCACTAGTTGGCATGAGCTCTGTGCGATTGTTCTTGTAACTTGTGCAGCTTTGAGTGCTCCTTCTAATGCTATGTTAAAAAATGTGGTGGAGAGCGCGTCGCCTTGTCTTACTCCTTTTTCTATACTAATCGCATCCGTTACACCCTCCTCTGTTATGATTCTTGCTGTCCAGTTAACCTAACTAGTTTTGCCGTTATGCTCATCTCTTTCATTTCTTCCATTAGTTTATGTCGTAAAATGCTATCGAATGCCTGTCTAAAGTCTACACATAAAATGTATAGTTCTATAATTCTATATCATACTCATAGCATTTTGCGATGGTTTGTGTCATGATATGTACGGCATAGATGGTGGATCTGCCTGGTCTAAAGCTTTGTTGGTAATCGCCGATTTTTGTTTGTACGTATTTGTGTTGTCTCTGTCTGATGAGCGTTGTTAGGAATTTATAAGTGGAGTTTAATAGCATTATACATCGGTAGTTTTTAGAGTTGGTTGGGTCTCCTTTTTTTATGAATGAAACAATCCATCCTGTTTTTCACTCCCTCGGCATCCTTTCATCTTTCCTTGTATCTGTTATTAGTTTATGCATTCTTTTTAATAGTTTTTCACCTGCATTTTTTATTAGTTCATTAGCAATCTCATCAGGTCCTGTTGCTTTCTTTTGCTGTAATTGTTTGATTATTCCTATATGTTGGTTCTTCTACCTCCTTATCTTTGTCATCATCTTTCCTCTGGTCTTCTGTAATGTGTTCTACTTCTGCGTTATGAAATGGGTTTCCCATGTTTTGTCGTCGATTTTTGCTGTAGTTTTTTTTTTTCTTGTTTTGTGCTTTGATATATCCAAATAATCTTCCGCTGTATTTGCTGGTTGCCCCCAGTTCCTGCATAAGTTCATTGATCCGTTCTGTCTTTCTTCTTCTGTTTGTACTCTCTTAGTTCTTCTTCTCTCCCTGTTGCTATCCATCTATTTCTTGCTTGATTCTTTAGTTTTAGTTTATTTTCACACTCCTCATCAAACCATTCTTTTCCTCTCTGTGTTTCTTTCGATCCGAATACAGTCTCTGCGGCTTGTGTAATACTTCCTGTGATTTCTTTCCAGGTCTCTTCTATACACGTCTCTCTTTCTTCTGTGTAGGTCTCCTTCAATGTCGTCACATTGTTGTCTGATATCTTCTTTGCTTAGTTGGTTAGTATTCCATCTTCTTCTTCTTTTATTTGTTCTTTTCCAAATTAAATCCAATTTCATTTTTGCTATTACGAGAAAGTGGTCGGAGTCTGCATTCGCGCATCTGTAAGTTCTTACATCATTCATTATTTTCCCCATTTCTTTGAGACTAATATATGATCTATCTGATTCCCTTCAGTTGTATTTTATGTTCTCTTTTATGTTTGAATTTTGTCCTTGCAACGTATGCGTTTGTTATCCCTGCCAAGTTGCATAATTTCATTCCATTATCATTGGTGAGTCTATGAGCTCTTTCTTTCCCTGCTACTCCTCCATTATATTCTTCCTTTCCAATTTTTGCATTAAAATCTCCGGTTAGTATTAGTATATCGCTCTTGGGGACTGTTTCCCAGATTTCTTCGACTTTTTCATAGAAATCGCTCTTTTCCTCTTCTTTTGCATCTTCGGTGGGGGCATATGCATGGCTGGCTATTATTATTATATAAGCCATCAATTTTTCCATTCTTTTGGCATGTTTTCTTGTCTCCGAATTTCTGTAATTAATTTATATATTCGCTGCTTTAGTTATTCCCATGCATTTTTTATTAACTCGTTAACTATTTCATCTGGTCCTACTGATTTCCTTTATTTTAATTTGTCGATTACTTCTTCATATGTCAGTTCTTCTTCGTTCTCTCGATTTTCCTCGTTTTAATGATATTCCATTCCTTCACTATCCCTGGAGCTTTTAAAAACCTTTGCAAAATATGTCTCCCATACTTCCTTGTCGATTTTCACTGCGGTTTTCTTGTTTTTCTTTTGTGTTTGGAAGTTTGGATATATTTGAACAATCTTCCACTGTCTTTGTTATTTGCCTCTAATTTTTGCGTAATCTCATCTATCCATTCCCTCGTCTTCTTTTTGCAGTACTTATCTGCCTCCTTCTTTTTTTCTTTGTATTCGTTTCGTTTAACTCTTCTTCTCCTTCTGTCACTATCCACATATTTCTTGCTTAATTTTTCCATTTAACCCTTCTTTCGCAATCTTCGTCATACCATTTTTCTTTTTTGCTTAGTCCCTAAACCCTTTTCAGTAGTCTTTGACCATATATCTTCTAATTTCTGTGTGGGTCTCTTCCTTCATATTCACGTATTTTTGCGTCATACTTTTATCTGTATTCCATCTGCGGCAATTGCTGCCTATGTTTGGCATTTTTTTCATTATTTTTAGTTTGATTTTGGCTATCAACAGGAAGTGATCCGAATCAATATTGGCACCCCTGTATGTTCTATCATCATGTATTATTCTCTTATTTGGTTTCCGTCTGTAGTTCCGGGAATCCGCCATGTTACCTTGTGCTCGCTTTTATGTTTAAACCTCATGCTAACTATAAATGTAGTTGTTATCACTGCTAGATTGCATAATTTTTTACTTTCATGTATTGTTTCCCTTCCTGCTACGTTTTTGTTATGCTCCCCCTTTCCAACCTTTGCATTGAAATCTCCTATCATTAGGATATCGTTTGCAGTTATACTCTCACAAATCCAGTGGCGGCTGGTCCATAAGCGCTGCGACACTGCAGCACCCCCAGAACAAAGTACGGAAATTAATTACCTATTAAATTTGTACTTGAAAATATCAATAATATAACAATCATTCAATATTTTGCATAATTATTACATAAATTTAATTAATTAAACCGCTTTTAAAAGGAATTATTTAAACCGAAGCTGTAGATTCCATTCAGAGCGCTGAGAAATGTAGCAGTGTCAGAAACGTAGTACATTCGGTGCACATTCCGCCGCGATTTGTTTGTTTTAATAATACATGGTAAAAGTAGTCCGAACGCTGCTTATCTGGGCAGCATCTCAGCATTAATGCATCATGCCGTTGAGCTCTTGGACATCCGATCCAACAAAAACAATAATACGTCTGAATACCACGAAAAAACTAGGTGATGTCATCATTGTGCAAGGACGTCTTGGGCGACGGTATGTGTAATATAAACAGGAATATTAAATAATAAATAGTTCGTATTTCCAACTTGATTGCAACATCACTGCGAATACGGTCAAGGCTGCTCCAGTGTTAACAGGTGATCGACAAATTTTGTGAAGTTAAAAATCGCAGAATGGATTTTATATTTAAATAAAAATTCTTTTTATTTCATTTTCCAGTAAGCTTATTTTTTTTATAAATTGAGTAAAATTTCGATTTGTTTTGTTTTATTTAAGGCACCTTAAATAAAATAAAAGGCGCCTTAAAAATATCAAGGATCGTTACTGGTATGTAAGTATATTTCGAAAGCTGCAGCACCCCCATAATTTCAAGCCACGAGCCGCCACTGCACAAATCTCTTCTAGTTTCTCATAAAAAATTCTCATTTTATTTAGTTGGTGAAGGAAAATACCGACGAGTCTCGATTAAATGCAACCTTAAAAGAAAAAATTCATAAATTCCACTCAGCTATATTAAGTGCTTGTCCAACCAAAAATCTGCCAAATATCGACGATTTGGGAAAACCACCGGTAGCAACTCGTGCTCCACAACCAATGATGGTACCCACTGCAGCTGCCCTAAAGATGGGGGTTGGTTTTCCGTTAAGTGGTATTCCAGCAGGTCGAATTGACGGTGGAAGAGTTCTTAGTAGCCAAGCTCGACATGCTCACGGTAAGATTTTAAAAACCAATCCTTTCCTCCCTTATGATTTGTTACTTGCAGACAGCCTAATATTAAAAGAGTGCGGAATATGCAGACAGCGTCGTGATCAGCACTTATTAGCGAAGTGCGATACCTGTCACCTTTATTATCATTTAAATTGTTTAAATCCTCCTCTTACACGCTTACCCAAAAAATCAAAGTTATATGGTTGGCAGTGTTCAGAATGTGATAAAACTTCTGATTCTGAAGTCGAGCAGGTAAAAACTCCTCGTAGAAGTCGTAGCCGTTACAGCAAGGAATCAAAGTCCGATCAAGAGATATTTACTCCAAAAGTTACAATTAAACCAGTAGAACGAGATCCAATGCATCCTGAAGTTACGTCAAACGTAACAATACATGTAAAGAACTATAACACATCACCAAGTGAAACAAATGTTGTAACACCTACGATCATTTCGTCCATTAATAATGAAGAACGGTCGGTAGAAATACGAACGGAAAATCAGAACAATGATTATGGAGAATTGAATAGCACGATGGAAGGTGAAACAATGATAATTTCATCACGTTCTGGTAAAAAAAGGCGAAGGGAAAAGCATCGTTCACGCTATTCACCCGACGCATTACGTCCTTCGAAGGAACACAAACGGAAACGGAAGAAGAAGAGTTTGGATATTGAAAATCCTAATCCGCATCCTAGGATAACCATAAAGGTAGTTTTGTACGCACAGTGATCATTTGCGTTATTAACGTTTTGTATTTAGATTCGACCTATTCCTTTACCAGCCGGTGAAACAACGTCTTCTTCAAATCCACAATGCTTTTATGTTCCAAACGAAAATAATGATAATGCACCACCTCCACTTGTTGTTAAAAAATCACCCGCACCCTTTGTGGTTATGAAACCGCCACGTTATACTTCCTTGCCCGCTAAGAAAAGTGAAATTTCGCACATTTGTGATGTTTGCACTTTGGAGGGTAATCACACAAATGTAGTAAGGTAATGTAATATTTCAATATTATAGTTAAGTGTTTTCATAGAATGAGCTTTTAGTTGTGACGAGTGTCAAAAGTGCTATCATTTCACTTGCTTAGAACCACCTTTGAAGAAATCTCCTAAAAAAAGGGGTTATTCCTGGCATTGTGCGGATTGCGATCCTACTGTAAGTTAATATTAGGTTACTAAATGGATAATTGAAATGATAAACAAAAGGATTTTTTTCAGGGTTCAGAATCAAACTGAAGTTTCGCTTGAGCTCCGTGCGATTTTTTTTCTCTTAAGCTCATAGTAATCGTGAATTTGCTTAATTATGGTAATTATTATTTACTAAAGACGTTTTAAAATTGTGATGATGAATATTTGACCCTAATTTATCATTGTGATGTATAATTGTGCCCAGTTTCTACATTCTTCTAAACAATGATTGACTTTTTTTTGCTTAATGTCCATGTATCATCGGAAAAATGTTTAATTTTGTTATACAAAACTGGATACTTTTTTTGTCGGTGCGATTATTTAGACATTTATACGAACTTATTGTTGCTAAAATTAATTTCCAATTGCATGTGATGTAGAGAGAAAAAAGTTCAGTTATTGTTCCCAAACAAACGGTGGTATAACTTCGAACATCAATAAAACAATTTTTGTTATTACAACAGTCCATCGTTTATTTGTATTTGTTCCTTCCTAAGTAGTGGGTATTAATTTGAATTTGTGTTCTATTTTCAATAATTTGTGTATTATTTGAAGCAAATTTCAAATTATATATGGGGTGTACCCGGAGGAAACCGACGAACTTCTACCATGTGTTTTAAGGCCGGTTGATACGCAGCATTTTCTACAACGTTTTGCCTGTGCAGTTCAAGTCGTTGCAGGTAAATAGGAAAACTGTGCAGTTTTGAGAACTACGGGGAGGTAAAAACTGAGCTCAGCAACACTTAAATCCATGAACTGCACAGACTTGTCGATAAATAGTTTTGCCAATCTTCAGATTCGCCTAGGGATCCCATACGTCCCGGTTTGCCCGGAACAGTCCCGGTTTTATTACTTCTGTACCGTCATCCCAATACGTTTAGTTCGGGACGCTAAATGTCCCGGATTTTTTACAATATAAAAATATTAACATTTGATGATGAATGAGTACAAGTACAAGTGGTAATATTTTTGGGTGCTTTTAAAAATGTATAAAACTTAACCTAAAAATTATCACCATCCGACCCACAGTCCTACCGAGGAGCCAAGTAATGACCTCAATAAAGACATTAAGGCTAAAACTAATTAATAACAATGACATGCATAGCAAATAATGCTAATCTGATTAAACATCCAATAAAAAAAAAAACAAAAAATACGAGGGTGGAGTGATAAGTCTGGTAAAAATGAAGCAAGGAATATTTTTTTTGGCCAAAAAACAATTTATTTTTCAACGTAGTCGTCTTTTAGGTCGATACACGTAATCCAACGGTTTTCAAATTTTTTAATCCCTTCTGAATAATACGATTTATCCAACCCATTAAAATAGACATTCGGTGCAGGTTCGCCAGTAGAAATCCACTGTTGAGACTGTTCCTTGGTCTCTGGTGTAAAACGATAGATCGTCCACAGTTATGAAACAATGCAAAAACTCCTTTTTATTGCGCCTGAACATCGCCAAACCTGCCTCTGAAGTTGTCACACGTACGCGTTTTTGGTTAATTTTGAGCCGATGCGGCACCCATCGCGCGGATACTTTTTTCATCCAAATGTTCGTGTAATATGTTGCGCACACGTTCATCTGCGATGACTACGATCTCAGCTATGTCGGGCACATTCACTTTGCAGTCTTCCAATACAATATAATGAATTTTGTCAATCATTTCTGGTGTGGTGACCTAATTTGGGCGTCCTGAACGTTCGGCATCAGTTGTGCTTGTGCTTAGTAAACCACTTGTGAATCATTTTAATCGATGGCGAAGAGTCCCCATAATACTTATCAAGCTTTTCTTTGGTTTGCGTAATGGTTTTTCCACGCAAAAAATAATGTTTTCCGACGACCACTATGAAAAATGACTCATTTCACACGGTTTACTAGTATTGAAAATAACAAATTTCGCACAGCAACGAAACTGTGTGAAATGCCCGTGTGCAAAACTTTGCACACGCTAAACCACACAAAGCAGTCGGCGGGCGGCGGGCGACGTCAAAAGTCGTCATTTGTTAAAAAATAAATATTTAAAACGTCAAAGTGTTGCAAGTGTGGTGCTGGTTCAAATTTTTTTAAATGAAAAATTGGAAAAATGGTCGTCGGAAAAGTATAGTGTAAAACACGTGCTGAAAGGATATTTCACACTCGACAGGTTGCCTACTTTCGATGGCCATCAAAACTGAACTAAACAACAGATCTGTTTGAAAATTTTAATGTTGCGTAGTAAGAGTTGGTATTAACAAACGCCATCAGGGATTTGCGATTGTGACGCCATTTATTGCATTTTTACGAGACTTATCACTCCGCCCTCGTATGTTTACAAAACAAAAAGCAGAGACATTTATTTTTTAGTTCGGTGAATTACCAGAATGTTAGAATTTTGGGAAAATGATTTAGTTCTATACATTTCATTCAGCCGGAAAAAAGAATGTCAGAATGAGGGAGACAGTTGCCCTACTGTATGTTTAACTAATCACAACCACAGCATCTATTTCGTTTGTCTGGTCGGCCGTGCACGCTAGTGTGGCGTACTTTTAACGTTCAAAATATTACCACAAAATTATCTGTAATGAATATGTTGAATCGGGAAAAAAACGTTCATCATGAAGTAAAATTGAAAATATGTTCAAATTGAATGTTATTTAAATGTAAAATTTGGACAGCTTGGTAGCACGGATTAACCATGTTCCACCGGACCAGGATTTTGCACACCTCATTTTTTTAGTATCTTGAATGATTCCAGGGGGTGAGCATGAAAAATCAAAATGACCATTATTAAGGGACACCCTAGTGTGGATACAGGAGCTAGAGGAGAGGAATATGAAATTAAATATAGCTAAAACCAAAATATTAGTAATATAATATCAAATAGAAACATAAGTACAAACGTTAGAGTTAATGGAGTTAAAATACAGCAAGTTGAGCAAATAAAATATCTAGGAGTAGCTTTTGACACAGTAGGTAGAGTCGAAAACGAAATTAATAATAGATTAGCAAGCACAGCCAAGCTGTATCATGCACTAAAAAATGGTTTCATAAATAAAAACGAAATAAGCAAGAAGACTTAAACTATCTGTGTGTAAATCAGTGTACTTACCAACTTTACTTTACGGAAGTGAAACATGGGTAACAACGACAAGACAAATCAGCAAATTACAGGCAACAGAGATGAAATTTGTAAGACGAATTGCAGGATACACCAAAATGGACAAAAAATTGAATGAATTCATCAGGGATCAGTTGGGAGCGATTGGTATTCATAAGTGTGTAGATGTAGAAAAAAGTGTTTTAAGGTGGTGGGGACATTTAACTAGACTACCGGAAAACAGACAAGTGAAAAAAGTGTGGGAAGCTAAAACACATGGTAGAAAGGGGAGAGGAAGACCGAGGATAGAGTGGAACAGTATGATAGCAGAAACAACAAAGAAAAATGGTGGACTTGAAACGAAGCAATGAACCAGGCAAAAAATAAAAAACTTTGGAAAGCACTCATTAAAGGAATTTAATAAAAAATGCAACTTCTCTACGCTGAACCCGGCAGAAGTGAATTCAATTATATACAGGGTGTATTCAAAATGGCGCAGAATATTTATATCACGCGATTTTTCGTCAAAATCCAAGCAAAAAACTCCAGTACCAATTTCCTGTTAACTCTTTAGTTATGGAGTTATTAGCAGCCTTAAGTTGAATTCTGGTTTGTTTGTCGTGTCATATTTTTATGAACTAATGATTTTTAGCTGTAGTTTAATCAACAAAAGAAATAACTAATCTGTAATCATACTCAACATACCCTTTGTTTTGTTAGAATTTCCATCCAAAGTTTGAAATTTTTGGAGTGCTTGTGCTTTTCATAAATGTTGCAACGATGTAATGGCGGCTCGTGACTTTAGAAATGGATGAAGCAGATTATTAGGTCCCTCCTCCCCCCTTTGAGGATCGAGCTGCAGGGGCAGCCTGTTTTTTTTTTTAATTCAAGGTCATTCGCTATTTTACAACTTCAAATTTTGATGGAACCCGGGTTCGCTTAATGTAAAACTAAAAAATATATATTTTGGAAAAACGAAAAAATTGGTGCAATCGATGCCAAAGCGACTCCAGGAAGTCATAGATTACAAAGGCAATCAACCAAATACTCTGTCGATTATTGAACTATATGAATACGAGTGTGTCAGCAATTTTCACTGGCTTTCCAATATTTTATTGTTTGGAGTAGAAGTAATCTTTGTACTACTGTTGATAATTATTGTTAAATACAGTAGACACGCGATAATGTGAACAAAATAAAACAAGGCGTGTTCACGTTTGCGATTTGTTCATGCTATCGAATAGTAATGATTTTCTACTAGAAACCGATAAAAAAGATCAAAAACAAAGCAAAAATTGTTTATTAACGTTTTATATTAAAATACAAACTACTGTTGCAGAAAAAAATCGAAAATTTTGTATTGAAACGTTTACTGCTAAGTTAAACACACTGAACACAAGCAACAATTACGTTTTTAATGCTCGCATCAGCTTTAAAAGAGATTTGGCGCTATGGAAAACGGTCGTATTTAATAACTGTCTACTAAATAAAAACGCGTATCAGTAGACAATCCAAAATTAACCAAAACAGATATTATGCAGTCACATTTGTGCACCGTCAACGCTGTTATGTCTGCAAATACCTTTAATGCGGCATAGGCATGTACACAAGTTACATGAAACGTCAGAAATTCAATATGTTTTATTGTTTTCATATATCATAAACAATGTTCACGTTAGTGAGGGTTAGTGTGTTCACGTTATACGGTGGTCAATATAATAAAAATGTTGTTCATGTTAGCCGGATATTCACGTTACCCGATGTTCACATTACCGCGTGTCTACTGTAAATGATTTATAAAAAGTAGTGAAAAAATTGTTGAATTTTGTTTACCTACGTTTCCTACGTATGTATACCGGGTGTCAACGAAACCTGGGGCACCCTCATAAATTTTTTATTTTTAGAGATATCAAAATGAAATTTGGTATATGTAATATACTCTTTAAATGGCATTTATTGACATAGGTTTCGTCGGAATTGACATCAACTTTCTTAGTTAAATGGAACACCCTGTATATTCATAAATTTTTGGAATCTCGATTCAATTTTACGTATGGTAGTATCAGGTTCGAAACATTTTGATGACAAAGTAAATTTTTGCAGAAATTAATCTAGAGTGCCATGACTTACGCAAAATGAAAGTCAAGGTGCCCCAACACTCGAGACAAATTGTTTTGGAACTTTAACTAGTTTAGTTGCTGTATTAGAATGACCTAAAGTTGGCAAAAATGCTTTTTCGAGAATAACTCTATTTTTTCAAATGGCACTAGGGTGGGACACTAGGATATGAAAAACGAGCGTTTTTCAAGGATTTTATTGAAACCAATAACGCGGGATTAATCTGAGAATTTAATTCGGAATAACACTGTCCGTTCAAAAAAACGTATTTTGGACATTTAAATCTAGACACTGGGTTTCAAAACAAGTGCAACAAATGAAATGCACAAAAAAGTGATAGACTTGCTACAGTTGAAGTGCTAAAATAATTTGTTTTTTCCAAAGCAGCTGTTAAAGTGCTATTTTATCTACTAATTTGAGTAGATAAAGTAGCACTTTAACAGCAAGGGTAGATAAAGTACTTTATTTTTTGTTTTTAGCCCTAAAACGCCCATACTAATGGCATTTTAGTCACTCGATTTGTAATTTTTTAAACGTCAACGTCAAATAAAATTTATTTTATAATTTTTTCCTTCAAAATAAATGCTATAGAAAAAAATAGAGTATTATACACGACGATAAAATTTAATTATCTTCTCGAGCGTAATTAGCGTTTCGACGCTAAAATACGCCCTCGAAGATAAAATACAATTTTATCGTCTTGTATAATAAATAACTATTTGAGTGTCGTAGCACCCTAACTTCCACTTTACGCAGGTCATGGCATCCTAGATTAATAAATAAACTCTTATGCCGCTTATGCGAGTAGTTAATTTGTCATCAAAATGTTTCAAACTTGATATAACATACGTAGAATGAAATGGAAATTCCAAAAATGTATAAATATACAGGGCGTTCCATTTAAAATAACAAAATTAAAGGTAATTACTGCGAAACGGGAAGTGACAGAAACGTGTTTCCAATGTAAACAAATGCCATTAAAAGAGTATATTACATATACCAAATTTCATTTTGATATCTTTAAAAATAAAAAAATTATGGGGGATGCCCCCAGTTTCGTTGACACCCCGTATATTTGAATTTGCATTTGAACCAAACGCGCGGCGCTATACGAATACGAATGGGAGGAGCCACTATATGTAACACCAAACCAGAAGGCAGATTGCGACTGAAGACTGAAGCAGATCTTGAATTTGCTTCACTTCTCCGTACAAATTAATATGCAAGCTTGCTGTTGTCATGACAACGGCTCGTATGCAAACATACGAAAATTGACGCAGGATTCCTGTGTAAGCGATTCTGCTTCAGTTGAACGCATGTGGCCTGCAGTATGTACCACAGAACACGTATGTACTGCGGAGCGGTATAAGGTTATACCGTATAACCTGCAGGCTCTTGCTGTGTACGACATATTATAGCTACTAATAAAATTAGGAATGGAAGTAATTATTTCATTCTTTTCTGGTTATATCAACTGAATTAAAGAAAATAAAAAAAATTAAAATGATTTCGGATCTTGAATAAAAAAAACATTTAACCCAAAAATATAGGTGAAGTAGCGCTTCACCTGCGTCATTAGACAAGCCGCCACTGCAACGATGTACAATGCAATTATATTAAATCAAGCAGGTTGGTATTGGTGATATCGCAGGTGACGTAGTATGACTGACCACACAATGTCACAATTTTTTGTCCAGTTTTTAACGCAGAATCGCGTGGTGCGAATATTCTGCACCATTTTTAATACACCCTGTGTACAGGGTATCACAAAATTAGACCGACATACTTTTGGGTGGTTATAAAGGACACCAAAACAAGTAATTTTTGTTGATAAGACCCAGTCCACAAAAAAGCCGTTTTTGGCACTAGAGTGAATCAAAGGCAGTTGATATGTACAATTTTTACCTGGTGCTGGTGTTTGTCGCTATCTTCAACAAAAAGCAGGGTAATCATATCAAGCAAGCAGGTACATGATAGCAATTTTGTTTCCTGAGCCAGCTGTTTTGTCACTTTGGCAATTGTTGGGAATTTGTAAGCAAGTCGAATAGTTATTGTTCATTATTGACTCATGAGATCAGTATCAGCGTTTTTTTTATTGTGTCCGCTATTTGTTTTCAACATGGAAAAGTTTTCTTTTAAGGAACTGGCCGATATGCATCTTATTTATGGGGAAGCTAGATGTAATGGAAGAGACACTGCACGCTTGTATGAAGCGAGATGTCCTCATCGTTGTCACCCTCATCGTACAACATTTGCTTCCATTCATCATCATCTTAGAGAAACTGGCAACAACAGCATGAACTGCAGTGTTTGAAGAAGAAGTCCTGGACCTTGTAGAACAAGATCTTTCCACAAGTGTGCGTGCAGGATGGAGGAGGATGCCAAGTCGATGGTATAGCGTGTTCTCTATGACCAACTGCTTCACCCGTAGTCCTCATCCAAGACTCGTTTTCTGCCGTTGGTTTTTGGGTCGCCGGTTGGTACAGCCTGACTTCCACAGAAACGTGTTGTTCTGGATGGTTTCTTGAACAGTCGCAACAGCCACATATGGGACGAAGAAAATCCTCATATTACGGCCCTTAGAAGAGACCAACACCAGTTTGCAATCAACATTTGGGTATTGTAGGGGATAAAGTAATTGGTCCGTACGTGCTACCACCTCGTTTGAATGGTACCATTTATCTCCAGTTCTTGCAACATGTTCTACCAGAACTGTTAAGAAGATGTCCCTTTGAATAACAGACGAGCCATGCGGTTTCAACATGACGGGGCACCAGCACACTTCAGTGTGGACGTGCGGGAGCATTATCTGGATCAGAATTTTCCGAACCGGTGGATTGGAAGAGGCGGTCCTGCGCGATCTTCTGATCTTACCGCCCTTCACTTTTTCCTTTGGGGTTCTGCGAAATCTCTGGTGTACGTGACTCCTGTACTTGGAGAGGAGGATTTGTTGGCAAAAGTAATGGCCGCTTGCAGGCATGTGCAAGCTATTTCGGGAATATTCTATAGAGTCCGTGAATCCATGAACCAACGATGTAATCTCTACAAGAAAATGGCCAACACTTCGAACAACTGCTGTAAATTGTGTAAATAATGATGTAATAGCTGTCTTTGATTCACTCTAGTGCCAAAACGGCTCATTTGCGGACATGGGCTTATCAACAATTGCTTGTTTTGGTGTCCTTTATAACCATCCAAAGTTTGTCGGTCTAATTTTGGGACACCTTGTATATACAGGGTGAGTCAGGAGGAATGCACCAAACTTCAGGGTTCTGTTCTACACGTATATTTTACAACAAAAAAACCTATAAGTTGTAATCCTATTTTTATTTGTTTTTGAATTATAGTATTTTGAAAGTTTTAAGTGAATCATCTGATATTTTTTATTGAAACAACCTTATAATTCGATGTATATTTAAGAAACTCGTTGACGTAATTGAGTGCCTCGATTCTTAACCCTTAACTGGGCGCGTCTATTTTTGTACCATAACTGGGCGCGCGGAGCACTTTGTGCACCCTCTTTTAGAAGTGCGTATATTGTTGAAGTATTAATTTTGAGTTAAAGTTTTGAATGTTTTGTGATAGGTAACTAAGTAAATTTACATTTTTAGTTATAAAATAGAGAATTTATTTACATAAATAAAGAAAAAACATATCAAAATTGAACAGAATACAATAATTCTTTGGTAATTAGAAACAATTCTTCTAACATAAATATGAATAGGTTGACATAACGTAAAAACTAAAATATAGGAGTTATTCTAACAATTAAAAATTCTTATAACTAAATTATAATACTGCTTCGCGAGGAAAGAAAAATCTAATGATTGTCATCAGAACCATCCTGTTCTGTACATTTGACACAAATGTGCAAAGTTCCAACATGGGCTTTGCAGGAATGTGCGTGGCATTTTGAACAAACAATTGTAGTGTTGTTACGTTTTGCTTTTGGGCACAAAACACATCTAGCACGGATCTTGACTGGTGGCTCTACGCTCTACGTCATCTTCCTCGGTTTTTTCAAATTTGGACAGGATAGATTTCAGGTGCGGCGGAAGTGTAATAACTTTGGACCTCTCTTTCAGGTGAAGCGTCATTAGACTTAGAGCCAAATTTTTCAAGAAAATTTTTCTGGGCTTTGGCGTTTCCATGTTGTTAGCATTATATAGAACTAGTGCGTCAATTCCGGCTTTATTTAGAATTGCAAAAAAAATTGCCAGTGGCCATCTCCTTGTTCTACGCGATACGGAATACGAATTGCACATTTGGTCTACCGTATCTATACTTCCTTTGGTCGAGTTGTAAAACATGATGATGTCCGGTTTGTTTGTACTTTCATCGATAGAAGGATCATCATGCATCGTTGACAGCAAAATTACTCCCTTGTTTTTCTTTGGAACGTAAGAAACCATGCTTATATCTTTTTGAAACCCAAATAAGGAACTTTTGTTTTCCCTGTTCTTATTGGGTAGAAACTCAGTGGGTATCTCACGCTTATGCTTTTTTAGGGTTCCTACCAATGTAATTTTTTTCTCTCAAAAGTGATTCAGCAAGTGGAACACTAGTATACCAATTATCGCATGTTAAGTTCCTGTTTGACCCCTTTACTGGCTCAAGCAGTCTATGTACAATTTCTGTTGGAGTATTTGGTTTATCATACGGTCCTGGAGGTTGCTTTCCGCAATACACTTCCAAATTGCTGTAAAATAGGTTTTTGAACCACACATCGCAAATATTTTAATCCCGTACTTCGCTAGTTTATTTGGGATGTACTGAATGAAACTACATCGTCCCCTGTACGGTTCCAATTTTTCGTCGATTCTGACAAATTCGCCAACAGAATAGGAATTTTTACAATTATTCACAAAAGCATCAAGTGTTGAGCGTATTCCTGCCAATTTGTCAACTGCGCGGCGTGCTGTTCTGGTTTGTTTATCATCAAACCTAATACACCCTAAGAGAAAGAGGAATCTCTTGTAGTTCATGCAACCTCGGAAAATCTCTATTCCAGTGCCATCGTCGGTCCAAAGTTCAAGAAAGTTAGTGTGACTTGTTTTCTTCATGCCGGCGAGATAAAGCAAACCAAGAAACGCTAGCATTTCGTTCGTTGTAGTTGCTTTAGCATCTCTTACTCTGTTGTAGGCTGCCCGTTTGTTTTCAATATATATGTTGGTGTATAAAACAATGGCATTGATCATTTGAATATCTATCAATTTGTGAAATGCTGTGATTTCAACGGGTGTATTTCTTGCGATACCCTTCGGGCCAGGAAAAATTTTAACTAAATTACGAGCCCTACTCCTACTATATTTACTAGCAAATGGAGTTTTTTTCCATTTTGTAAGTTTATCTTTGGCGGTAAAATAATCCGTTACAGCAGCAACAGTTTCCAGTTCACCATCAGCTTCAGAGTCTGAATCTACTTCTTTTTCACTATTCTCTTGCTCCGAATTGGCAACGTGATCGCTAACAAGTAAAATTTCGTCTTCGGAATCTTCTGAATCGTCCTGAAATATGTCAACCTCTTTTTCAACCTGCAAGGGATTGTCACACCTTCGTATTCATCTATTTCCAAAAACCTAGCAAGCTCTTCTTCCGTTAATTTTTTTGAGTCTCTTACAGACCTAATACGATAAAAAATTACTCACTTTTTATATAATATCAAATATTACTTGACCCAAATTTGTTTTTTATCAATCCAGAATTCAAAATTGCCAGAAATAGTAATTTCAATTTTACTTACATAACTGGGCGCGCCGTAGCACTCCGTGCTCCACTCGAGCAGCCTGCAGTAAACACGTCCATATCTTACAAACAGGATATGCAAACTGAAAACACCTGCGGCTGTAGACAACAGACATTACGCTCATAGGGTATATGGGGGCGCGGCAAATTCAAAACAACAGAAAAATTGTATGCTATACAATTATTACAAACGGAGCACTCAGTGCCCCCGTGCGCCCAGTTAAGGGTTAATTAAAGTCACCTCCTTCAAGAGATTGATATGGGAGAATCGATTTTTTTCAGAAGCCATTCCTTCACTCATTTTGAATGGGTTTTTTGTTTTTTGCATTTTAACGTCGCCGCCACTGCTAACCTTTTTTTTTTTAAATCGTTGATTGCAAAAGCTGGTAAAAGACTGTTGATTTACACGAAGTGTATGGGCATTTCCGCCGTTCTTAACTAAACAGTTTTGACCATACGGGTAACTCTGCGAAAGAAAACCGAAATGTATGGCCACCTTAAGACATTAATAAGACCAGTGATGACATATGCTACAGAAACGACATGCTTAACAAGACGAGATGAAGCATAAATGAAGAGAACTGAGAGAAAAATTTTAAGAACATTTTGGGAACAATTAAAATTAATGAAAATGAATGCAGACAAAGAATGAATCATAAAATAGTAAAGGAAACGAGTGGTGAAGATATAATAAAATATATAAAAGCTAGAAAGGTTAATGATTAGGACTTAGGACACATATGAAGGAAAGATAAAATAATGAAACTACTGGAATGCACGTCGATGGAAGTCAAAACTTGGAGAGAAAAAGCAAAGAACAGAAAAAAATGGAAAAAGATAGTCAATGCAGCAAAGACACACGCAAAACTATAGTGGAAAAATAAAGTTAAAATAAAAGTGAACTTTTGAAAGTGTAGTGAACAACAACCCCAAAAATTGGGTATGGGTTAAATTCCTTGAGGAATGTTAAGCCATTTATTGTTGTTATTATTATTATTATAGTTGTGAAGCAACTGATGTATCATAACGAACAATTATTTTTTGTTTGAAATCTTTACTTCTCCGGAATCCATTTGTTTACTCAAATCGGCACTTAAGACAGATTCGAGGCATAACAAATAACATTTACGAAGGCTGTGCTGTGTACAAAGTGCGAGCGCCTGTGGAGACACCATTCTTTCCTATGTAACTGTATATAGCAAAGGTAAGTCATTGTAATAATAATAACTCACAGTGGTGAACTGAACGAAATATGCCGGCACATAAAATCAGCAAGTAACCCATCACACTTTACCTACGTTCGTCAATAAATTATTATTAGAGGTCGTTAATCCCGACATCTGGCAAAGGCCTCCCCTTCGCCCTTCCAAAGCTTTCTATTGGTTGTCATTGATTTCCATGATGAGCCTGCTAACTTTAGTATCTCGTCTTTCCATCTTGCGGCATTTGATGGCATCCAGTTTGTTGTGATCATTGCCCACTTGTCTTTGGTTGTTCTGACAATGTGACCTGCCCATTCCCACTTTTTAGGTGTCTGCACCTATCCACCATACTAACGCTGCCCATATGTCTTCTAATTTCCGGTATTGAAACTCGATCTTGAAGTCTCGTTAATAAATATGTCAACAAAAATCTCGGAATAAGCATTTCGAATGATTTTTTTATTAAATATTAAAATTACCATTTTCAAGGTAAAACAAAATAGCTTCCTCTTAACTAACATTATAAGCGTATAAAAATGTTTATAAATTAAAATCAATACTTTTATTAATCTTCAGATTGCGACTTCAGTAACATTTTAAATTCAGGCCTCTCGCTTAAGGCTTTGTGGATTTCTTCCGTCCCTATAACGCTTGTCTCTTCTCTACAACATTAATTTCTATGCAAACAATGAACTTTAATTAATGTAAGAAAGAGATACATACCGAAAGTCACCGTGCCGCACAAGATTTGCCCGAGCTTTCCTCATCAAGTCTTCTGCTAAACATAAAGCAGCCTGAAGTAATACTCGTTCAACAGCATTGAA
The DNA here is from genome assembly GCA_963082815.1 of Melanotus villosus. Classification (NCBI taxonomy): domain Eukaryota; kingdom Metazoa; phylum Arthropoda; class Insecta; order Coleoptera; family Elateridae; genus Melanotus; species Melanotus villosus. Next base: position 55,814,174 of record OY720418.1, on the reverse strand, counting down.
GAGAACACCAGGTATAATATCTTCAGGTTTTGAAACTATTCCTACGTCTAATACGGCCTGTTTTACGTATGAACATGCCAATTCCAGTTTGTGATCGATTAATCTTTCTTTATGAATGGGAGTTTTGGGCGATTCCGGATCTGTTGAGTCAAAAATTTAAATTTTTCCAAATATTTTTACAAAATCCATACAAACCTGGACTACAGTTAATAACATCCACTTCGATTTCGGGTACGTTTAACTCAAAAACTTTTTGTTCGCTTGGGAGATCGGCCACAGCATCTTCAATATTTGTTCTACCGTTTAAAACATCTTTGAGCGTATCTCCTTTATTTTTGAATATTTTATAATCGCTTAATGGTGTATAGCCGTGAGATCTTGCATACATAATCACAGATTTTGTTGTCCAATTGTTACAATCTGATAACTGGGAAGCGGAAATAATATTAAGAATTGTCTTCGCTTGGAACCACTGCAATCAACTATGTCAACTTAACAGTTTAAAAAACAACAATAATACATACCTCCGAACTTAAACGTTTCCCAATGTTCCAACTTGAATATTCCTGTAGCGATTTTGCAGCATACGGATACGTACATTTATAATTTAAATCTGATACCAAATTGGTAATAAGTGGTAATCTTTTAAATAAATATGGCAATGCCTCTTGGACATTTTTAAATTTATAACTAGGAAAATCGATCTTGTACTTTTCATAATCAATTAACGAACTCGGATCAATTAATTTACTTGGCTGTTCTGTACGTTCTTGATTACATGTGTTTTGTAAAAGTAAAATAGATCTCTCTAAGGCAGCCGAATTATATTTTTTATTAAAGATTTTCTTCAATAATGATTCTTGAGGTCTTCGTCGCTTTTTAATTGCAATTACTGTACCGTTGCTTATTGCAAACCTTTGAAAACTATTCGGAACCGATTTCTTTGTTGGAATTTTAACATCGTCCAAAACAACTTCCTCAATTAGTTCGTTATTGGTTTGTTCTATGTCTTTTATGCCATATATTAAATCAGTTTCTTGTTCTTGTTTTATTACTGAATCTAACAAGGGATTAGATGTGGACTGCGAAGCATTACTAACACAGTAGGAATGTTCTGTAAAACAGTTGTAAGCAAACATTTGTGAAGTGATTCCCGATGTGCTCGGTTGAGGCGAATCGATCGTCTCCTCAAGTGGTTCCTGTTTAATACCGACAAAACAATAATCATGCTCTAAATTGGGTATCGCATGATTCTGCGTAACGTCATATAAATTAACTTTTGATTCGTAGGGGCTCACATCAACGTCCATATCGATTTCTTTTTTAATTGTAATTTGCAAATCCATATCATTGGTTTGTTCCACTTTTTTCTCATCATCGTACAGGAATAAATTAACAATGGTTTCATTACCTTTTAAAAACAAATCAAAAACAATAACATTTCGACACAAATTAAATAATAAACTCACCTAAAGTCTGACGTCCCGTAAATGTCTTATCTAACTTTAAGTTGTGAATTATATCGACAGGTTTATTTAATGAACATTGAAAATATATTCTTACACGTAACGGAAATTCACCCCAACCTCTTCGGGATAAATGAAACGGTGTCTCCCTAAACAGTAATATTTTAATCTTTTTACGTATGAAGTAAATTCATGGCCATGTCATACCTTAATTCAACAACATCGTTCGGTTGATATGATGGATGTAAATAAAAGACGACCTTTTGAACGAAGTGCGAAATATCAGGGTTCTCTTTCGAACCTCGAACATACACCATCCATTTATGTGTCGATTTATCTTCCTCGCTTTTCGAAGGCATCCATTTAGATATATTTCCGACAACCACTCTATATTTCGACTTTTTTCTATTACGACCTGTATCGAATTCTTCCTGTGCATGATCATCTAGCTGCTGCATTTTGTTATTCGAATCATTAACTTGTTCATTTGCACTTTCCCATTCCATTGGTACTGGGTTATTTAATTTTAATGCCTCTAACCCTGACGATTTTTCTAGCTTTTCACCGGAATCCCTTTGATGATCATATTTCATTTTCTTCCTTGGCGTTTTTGTACAGCTAAATTTATAATCATTCGGATTATTTCCTAACAGTTTTTTTATGGCAGGATGTGTTCGGTTTTTATTCAAAATAGAAGAGTCGTCATTAGAACCTGATGTTTCTTCAGGGTGATTTACAACTAAATCTTTATCGATATAATAAGAAGTAATAAGAACATATCGCAATAAATGTAAAGTCTTTTGGGCATGATTTAAACGTTGTTGTATAAGTTCAAGTTGTGACTGTCGGTGATCCACTTCCGTCTGAAATTCTCGATTTATTACATCTTTTATTTTTTCTATTTTTTCCTTATTTTCTGTAATAAAGATAAATAATTAAATAAAAATATACAGTTAACCTCCAAAATTTATAAACTAACCTCTATCTTCCTTTAAACGAACTCGTTCTCTTGCTACCTCAGTCATTTCATAATCTGGATCAACTATTACATTTTTTTTAGGGCTGCTCATTGTTATATATGATAAAGACTTAGCTTTCTTTTATTTTATAAATAATTTTTAATTTTTCCCAAATATTTATTATAAAAACATCAATGTCAACTGTCAAATTCTACGCTAGCCAATGAATGAAAGGGAGGAGGTGTCATTTAGCTAAGCTGCTTATCGCGTTCAGTGCGAGAATTCGAGAATTGTTTGACCTATTAATTGCTAAATAAAATATTTCAAGTGAAAATCATGAGATGATTTTTTTATTGAATTTAATAACTATACTTTTTCCGTGTATAAAATTTATATAACAACGATTTTATTAAAACGTTGCTGGAAGAAATTATACCGGGTGTTTACGGTAAGACACGCAACATAGGGAAAATTATGTCATCCCAAAATAGACTATAAAAGCTATCATTTCCCAAATGAAACTTGCTAATCCGATAAATGGATGTTTTAATCAATAGGAAATAAGATCGATTCTAAAAGACGTGATAACGGGTAAACTAACAAACTTTTTATAACGTATGTTCATTAAAAAAAAAAAAAAACTCGCAGCAATCCCTGGAAATGATTTTCATATGTAATATACAGCCTAAGACATACTTAAAACAAATTTTCAAAGCACTCTAGAGTTTTTTTTTAATGAACGTACTTTATATTTTTATTCCACATATCTGATACTGTGATCTAATAATATTAGAATTTAATAAAAATATTTTGCAAAAAATTACAAAAAATTTTATGTACCAAACAGCCTTAAATCAGAATGCGTACAACAAAAGCATACAATATGTCTTACCACCGGATAATTCCAATGAACAGTTATTATTTAAGTGAAATTTTGTTAGGACATGTAATTTGCCCACTCTTCTGATAATGTGTCGTTACATGTTCCTAAGGCAATTTCGCTAAAATAATACAGTGAAGACTAGGAAAAATCCGAATACATGTAATTCCACGGCAAAATCACAGGTGGTATCAGAACTAAACCTGAGCAAAGCTAAGTAACATTGTAGCATTTTAACAATAGATATGTAGAGATATGTAGTTTAGCCTGGCATAGACCGAATAATAACAATTGTCACTGTCACCATTTCGTCTATCGGACCCCGAGCAGGTAAATTGCCTGCAACCATTTGCCGATTCCTTCGGTTGAAAGTGAAAAACGGGATAGCAACCAGTGGCGGCTCGTGGCTTGAAATTATGGGGGTGCTGCAGCTTTCGTAATATATTTACATACCAGTAACGATCCTTGATATTTTTAAGGTGCCTTTTAAATAAAACAAAACAAATCGAAATTTTACTCAATTTATAAAAAAAATAAGCTTACAGGAAAATGAAATAAAAAGAATTTTTATTTAAATATAAAATCCATTCTGCGATTTTTAGATTCACAAAATTTTTCGATCACCTGTTAACTCTGGAGCAGCCTTGACCGTCTTCGCAGTGATGTTGCAATCAAGTTGGAAATACGAACTACTTATTATTTAATTTTCCGGTTTATATTACACATACCGTGCGTGGTGTTTATGTATCAGCCCGTTGCCCCAGACGTCCTTGCACAATTATTATTGTTTTTGTTGGATCGGATGTCCAAGAGCTGAACGGCATGTTGCAATAATGCTGAGATGCTGCTCAGACAGCAGCTTTCGGGCTAGTTTTACCATGTATTATTAAAACAAACAAATCGCGGCGAAACTTGCACCGAATGTACTACGTTTTCGACACTGCTACATTCCTCAGCGCTCTGAATGGAATCTACAGCTTCGGTTAAAATAATTCCTTTTAAAAGCGGTTTAATTAATTAAATGTATGTAATAATTATGCAAAATATTGAATGATTGTTATATTACAGTGTTTTTCTTTTGCTTTTCCTCTTTTGTCAATTGCGTTTCCCTGTTTAGCAAATGACTTTCCAGATTATGAAACGTCAAAGCTATGTTGCAAATGACATTCCCTATTTGTCAAATCTCTTTCCGTTTTTAGATAATGCTTTTCCCAGTTTTTTTTTAATTACATACCTACTTTTTAAAAAAAGTGGGAAAAGCATTATCTAAAAACGGAAAGAGATTTGACAAATAGGGAATGTCATTTGCAACATAACTTTGACGTTTCATAATCTGGAAAGTCATTTGCTAAACAGGGAAACGCAATTGACAAAAGAGGAAAAGCAAAAGAAAAACACTGTATTGATATTTTCAAGTACAAATTTAATAGGTAATTAATTTCCGTACTTTGTTCTGGGGATGCTGCAGTGTCGCAGCGCTTATGGACCAGCCGCCACTGATAGCAACCCAAGGGCTATAAATTATATAATATTTACAGGGTCAAGAGGGCAAGAACTGACCAATGTCAGAAAAGCGTGTGTTTACAGTATTTAAAATATAGGTACAAGTTGCAGTCGAGATGAGCAAATGGCCCAAATAGGGATGCAACTAGTTACTGACATCACAACTACCCGCTAGAATCTGAAGTACACTCCGCGTAGCAAGTATTTTCAGAAATGCGGAAGCAGGTGACGTTAACAGAAGGTAGAAGAAACAAAGAAGAACTCAAAAAAGAAGCCCTGGACTTAAGAAGAAAAAATCGCAAATTATATGAGGGAAACAAAAAAGAAATGCAACTGCAGCTGGAAGCTGGAAGAAAATATCAAAGGCCATACGTTAGTTTAACAGGAGGCAGGTATGCTGATTTGATGTTAGAATCGAGTTTCAAGCATTCTTTTATTGTTAATCATTAAACTGGTTTAGTATTAAAAAAGACGAGGCAATTGTTTTTTCAATTAGATCTGTACCAATTTTTTAAACGGATTATTGTTTCCCGTCCCAAAAAAGCAGTTTCCCCAATATTCATATCAATTTTTCGAAAACTCTTGAAATTGTATTATGTATTGTCTGTAACCTCTTTTATATGTACCTTTCGGCATAGAGGTTGGTACGTTAACGCTCTACGCGTACAATGCACAACCCGTCTCTGCGGGTTACGAAGTTGCTGCGCCGTTTATACCTATATACTGCACCATGTGCAGAGTGTAATGTGTACAGGGTGCCCGTTTTTCGACCTCAAGCATGGGGATCTCTGTTATTATAACAGATACGAGATCGATTAAATTAGGGCAAAGTTGCGCATTTTTATGGGGATCAATTATCTGAAAGAAAATTTGATCTGTCATTTTTAGTTTTTGAATTATTGGAGAAAAATGGAAAATTGTGATTTTTGTTTTAATTTTTTTAAACGAAAACCAATAAAACTAGACATTTTTAACTAAGACATTGTGAAGGCACTTTTTTACAAGGAATCTGAATCTGGCATCGTGCTTTCCAAGGCATCCTAGATGCAAGAGTTACAACACTTAATTTTTTTTTCTTATAGGCGCCATATTTGATTTTTGCATTTTCGAATAGAGCTCTTTTTTCTGATTACGATTACGACTATGTATCGCATGATATGGTCAAGCTTTACATTTTGATTAGAATTTAAGAAAAATGTTTTTGCGAAGAATGCTTTGGAAACAACAACATCTACTTTTGTCTAACAAACAAATTTTTGACAATTCAATTAAATTTAGAGTTGCACGTTCACATTTCTTCCCAATTTACCTACAAAATTAAGTTTCAAATTAAGAACAGAATAAGGCAGAATTTTTGTATTTAAATTGGAACAAAATTAAAAATAATGCAACCGAATAGTGAAATTTAATTGAATTGTCAAAAATTTGTTTGTAATAGACAAAAGTAGATGTTGTTGTTTCCAAAGCATTCTTCGCAAAAACATTTTTCTTAAATTCTAATCAAAATGTAAAGCTTGACCATATCATGTGATACATAGTCGTAATCAGAAAAAAGAGCTTTATTCGAAAATGCAAAAATCAAATATGGCGCCCATAAGAAAAAAAAATTAAGTGTTGTAACTATTGCATCTAGGATGCCCTGGAAAACACGATGCCAGATTCAGATTCCTTGTAAAAAAGTGCCTTCGCAATATCTTAGTTAAAAATGTCTAGTTTTATTGGTTTTCGTTTAAAAAAATTAAAACAAAAATCACAATTTTCCATTTTTCTCCAATAATTCAAAAACTAAAAATGAGAGATCAAATTTTCTTTCAGATAATTGATCACCATAAAAATGCGCAACTTTGCCCTAATTTAACCGATCTCGCATCTGTTATAATAACCGAGATCCCCATGCTTGAGGTCGAAAAACGGGCACCCTGTATATATGCGTAAGACGTTGTTACTCTACCTCCTAGACCTATATTTGGAGGAGGAGGAGAGCGTCGTTAATTAGGTGCCCAACGACAAATGGTCACCAGGGGGATTCAAACCAAGAACTAGCGCAATGCTAGCCTGACGTCCTACCACTGCGCCACCCTGGCTGTAACTCTTGAAATTACAGAAGAAAATTAAAATTAAAATTTCAACTTTGATACCCTATAAGTATCTCCCTAAATGTTAACTTTTGGGCTAAGGTAATTTTAGGTAAATCGTAATATTTTGGCGCTACGAATCTACTGTTGGTCTGTGTCTCATTACTTATGGACCACCCTGTATAACTATTAAATACTAAATATTTAATGTGCGTTTATTTATACCTGTATTCTGTATTATATTATTAAAACTTAGATTTAGAAGTTCCCAATGCCCTAGTGTACTATTTCCCAGACGAAAGCCCTAAATTATCCCAAGAGTTGACCAAAGCATAAATAAATGAGGCAGTTACATAAGAAGGGAGGGGTGTGTGTGCTCCGATAACCAGATAGGTTGACGATTAGCACAGTATCAGGGGTGGTGACACACCCGACGGTAGAAGTACGTTTTTCAGTGACATGACAGGGACGGTCAGCGGCTGATGCGCTAAGTTAGCAAAGTCCCTGAACAGACACGCTGTGAAGAGACGTGCAGTAAGCCGCTGAGAAATTCGCTCAGCGTTTAATTTGTTAGTCAGCGGTGTCAAAAAAAAGAGCGGGAAGGTGTAATTTAACCACAACGTAACTAATCTCAAATTAAATTCATACTATAGTGTTCGCATGTAAAGTTTAAGATGTGTATTCTAATTATATAAACTTAATAATTTGAATAAAAACATATTAATTAATACCTAAACCTTACAAAACAAATAGCAAACTGTCAAAACAGCTTACTATCAGACGTTTCATTCAGGGAAATACCGTTTGCTGTCATTTAAGATAAGCTGACTAAATTACCGCTTAGCTAAGCAGCTGAGCGTCCCCGAATGCGCCCAATAATTAAAGTGTGATATTCTGATAATAAATAGTGGTACCTAGGTACCTACCTACCTCTGACTTAATGATTGTTACTTGCGCTGTGGGAAGATTATTTTAAACTTATTTTAGGCACTTGTTATGAATAAAATTCGAAACCAATCCCGAACAGTATACAAACTAAACGTAAGTTTGTATTTATTTAAATTTAATTTTTAAAACAATAGAAATTCTGACACACAAGAAGCCTATTATACTGTTTATGAGGCAGCTAAAAACTGAACAAATCTCGATCGAGCGTCCACACGATACGACTTGCATGCGCAAATCTCCAAAATCTATGCTATTCTGCAATTCTGCTCAGACTTTCAACTCCGACTTTCGACTTTGGGCAGTTCTAAAATTTGATCAAGTGTGCTGTACACACGTAACGATTTATCTGCAGCGATTTACTTGCACATGCAAATCGAACGATAAATCGTTGCGTGTGGACCATGCTTTAAAGATTTTAAATTTAAAACGAATTGGTAGGTGTTATGCTTACATAAGACATTTGAACTAATAAGTTTAATCGTAAATAAATACCTGCAAAGGCAATTAAATAAGCTTAAGGCAAAATGAATATTTTAAAAAATATAAGTTAATAAAACGGATTTTTCCGAAATTTGATTTATTATGAAAATTATTGAATGCAACCACAATTGTCAAGGACAGCAGAACTAAAACGAATCTTCATGGCTGTTTGTGCTGCATGGTGACCTTCCAAGAATTGCTAATTATTGGCTCTTGTTGTAATGTTATAAAGCCTCGAATGCACTTTAAGTATATATATTATTTTTTAAATTTAAGAACAGTAGATTTGTAATATATGCGAGCCGAGAGTCTACACTGACAAAATGGATGGAACAATTAATGATTTCTTTAACGAAATTGATCAAATTGCACCCCCAAAAGAGCCTAAAAACGAATCTGGTAAGTTCGTTAACAACTGAACATAATTCAAATGATTTATATCTATTTTGAAAACCTTAGTGTGGCAAGAATGTTATGATAATACTAGCGGATATACTTATTATTGGAACGTGAAAACCAATGTGGTTACGTGGGAAATGCCTGAAGAATATAAACTTTGGAAAGAAGGAAATACCCAGAAGTCCAGTAGTTTGTATGTTCCACCAAAATCCTCACCATTGTTTCCAAGTACTGCATTATCTACCACTAAAATATATAAAATACAAGAAGATTCAGAAGGTGTTGCGTTAGACGAACGGAAAGTGGTTGAAACAGAAAAATCAAAAAATTCTGTTGAAAATAATAAGAATGTCAAACAACCACCTACGAATATTAATAATAAAAAAGAGTGAGTAAATTTTGGTTACAAACTATTTTCCTTTGCTTTATAAAGTTTAAGTAAGGCTTCAATTACGAGTGTGTTTATTTATTTTTGATGATTGTTTTTCTAATAGAAATGCTTATTATTAGGAAAGTCATATTGATATCGTCATATGGTGAAGATTCAGAATCAGAAGTAGAAATGGAAAGTCATACAAGAACAGTCAGTATAGTCAAAGATGAACCAGTCGTAAGTATTTAATTTGACGTAATTAACTTACTTAATCTTAAAATTGCTAATTACCCTATAGTGCAGCGGCCTGGGGTATGCGCATTGGAAAGTGTGCGTCTACGAATTTTCTCTTCGGATTATGTTTACACGGTTGTTAGAGATGCATTTTATCTTGGTTACATAATCTGCAGCCCATCAGTTTTTTTGAAAATGGCCGCCTAACATATAGCTACTTGTTTTAATACATTATGGTAAAGTAAAAAAGGTAATTTATGTCGAATACTATCATGTTTGGTATCAAATTAAAACTCTAGGTACTGCCAATTACTTTAGCGTGTTAGTTATGTAAATTGATATGCATATACGGTGTGCCCATTTTAAATCGTGGCCGTTACTGGCTCTGAATATGCAACCCATATTACATTACAGGTATACATTTAATGTAGTATGGGTTGTATATTCAGAGCCAGTAAGGGGTCACGATTTAAAATGGGCACACGGTACAATCGTGGTCATATGTTTTGTCCCTCGGAGCCTAAATGTATAGGCAGCACATTGCACAAGCGGCTGTTAGTAACGACATACGGTCCTCGGAGCGGGTTTCTTTACTTTTCCTGGCAGGGTGACATTGTTCAACGGGCACACATTAACAATAGCTGCCAGGTACGAATTTCTCGAAAAGGATTAAGGTTTAGGTCTTAGAAGTTTTAAGTATAAGTAGTTATTAGTGACCCACTAGATTTCTTTATCAATTTAAATAGAAAAACTGTAATATAAAATTTGATAGTAACAAAATTAAGTATTTATTCCCAATATACGAATTTGTATTACAGTTTACTATTTGCAAAATCACCTGAAACTTGTATGACGGTCATTCTCAGATAATCTAACAAAAGTATGTTGTTAGAATTTAATTTTCACAACGCAGTGCGATTGACAATTAGTTAACAGTTATTTATATTACGGAACAAATTCTTTCAAGTCTTTCGTAAAATTGGAGTGGAACAAGTTTAAATATAAATTTTCTATGTAATGTTTAGGAAATTCTGCGCTGTTAAAGTGTTTGCGATACATTTTCCAATTTTGCGTTTAAATCATTTGTTTTTTTTAACTCCCTATTAATTTTACCGAGTGGAATATTTAAAAGTGAATAATGCTACTTGGTATGAATTAAAAAACAAAACTAGTAAAGAATAAATACTTCTGGTTTTTCACAATGTTTACAAAACACGCTATACCTAAGCACATTTCAAATAATCACGTTAAATTGGTGGTTAAACTATCTTAGTATCTTAAGAATTACCTAGAATTACTATATTTTAATCCTCTTGATTGACAGGTACCATTTAGCTTTAACAAAGGGTTACAAAACCATACAAAACAAAAGACAATGAATTTCATTTGAAACAACTTTCTGAGTAAACCCAATATTTTCAGCTATACAAATTTGCAAGGAAGTTTCCAAACAGGCGCACGTAATTATTCCTAGATAGCTAAAAAAGTAATGTGAAATAAGAGAAATTTGAAAAATATGCATGTTATGCATGTTTCATTTAAGAAATGCAAGACATGGTCAATATTTGCAAAATATGCAAAATTAAATTGGTTTTAATCAATTAAAAATATCCTAATTCGATCACATTCAAAAACAGTTACGTAGATTAAAAAATAAAAGATATGCAATTTGCATAAATTCACAGCTTTATACATAAGTAAGTAGATTATGTAGTGAGATAATTGGGGTTGGCTCAATAAAGGTCAGTTAAAATTACAATTAATTGGTGCAGGGTTACCATACACAATTTTAACTTATTCTCAGGCGTATCATTTATGTTTAGTTATATTCGAAAATAAAACTGCATTATACAAAATCATTTAAGCCGTTTTCTGTAGAACCGGTATGGAATTTGAAATTGTGTGAACTTTTCTAGGAAAAATTAAATCTCTGGAAGGTACCATGGAAACACGTCTTTAAAAAATTTTAATGACCGAAGACTGAAGAATTAAACTTAGGGTCAGGTTTCATCGACCTAAGTTAATTTAACCTAGGATTAAGAAAAAATAATTACGCATAGGTAACAGTTCTCATAATTAATGCATAAATGAATAAAAATAAATCTTATAAGGCATAATAGAGTGGTAGTTTTCATATAATGACGTACTCATTCTTAAAAATGTCTTTAGTAAGTTTAATTTATGGATTTTCATTTTCCTTAATTCTAGGTAAAATTAACTTAGGTCGGTGCAATTAGCCCTTAACCCTTGTGTTCTGTTCAGATTTTACCTACACTTGATATGTTCTGGGTCATATTGACCCACAGTTTTTTTCTCATTACGGGACGCTGTTGGTGAGAAAAATTAGGATTTTTCAGAAAATTATCGTTTATTGAGCTAAATAAAACTTAAAATACAATTCAAAGTTAAGGAATTATGCACAGTTATTGCAAATTAGGGTTGAATGAGCACTGCAAACAACTGATAGAAACACGTAAAAGTTGCGAGAATGACAAAGCGACAGAGTACCACTGCAGAATAATATGTATATAACTGCTATATAAACTAGCACACTGTGCCGAATGGCACACACTGCGTCTTACGAAAGTTACTATACACTACCAACCGTAAAACAACAAAAAAACTCTGCTAACTACCCGTATTTTTATATAAGGGTCTATTTGACCCAGAACAGAATAAGTGTAATTATATTTACTACAAGAAAATTATAAATGTAATATTTTTTCAAACATGTGGACGTTGTAAAATACAATAAAAAAATAAAAGTCGTAACATGCTATAGTCTTACACAGCATAATTACAGAACTACATTAGCTTGAAACCCGCTTTGGGTCATATAGACCCAGAACAGTGCATAAGGGTTAAGACGCGTAAATGTAGTAAAACCAACCTCCTAATAATTTTGCTATTTTATGAAACTTTTAAAACGGAAATTTTGTGATTTTAACTGGTATTTTTGTAAACACTTTACGTATAGGTAAGCTTCTCCCCGGTAGTGTCTATTGTTGGTCTGCGGTAATCCAAGTAAATATTTAAATCCTTCTTTGCAATTACGCCTTGCTTTCGTATTCTACAAGTTCAATTTTTGTTTGAAACTTTTAAAAATGCATTATCCTACTGAAATATTTCCATATCAGTTTACAAAGATTGTCCAAAATAACTCATGCATTTTATGTGTATTGTTTTCGTTAGGCTGCATAAATTAATATTAATTTTAAATGATCTTTACCGAGTCGGAGTTATAATGGGTTGCTGGTTATGGACAGTTGAATTATTTGCGAATTTTATTTGTTATTCAACAAACTTTGTTTGTTCCACTATTTGGTAATTTCGATAAAAACACATTGTTAGTACTTAATTACATCTTAAAAACTTATGTTAATTATTATTATGTTTATTATTACTAGCCTTACGTTTGCAAAACTTCTGATTTTGTAGGTAAAAGGCCTTCCCCAAATCAAATTACAAAATGGTTGTTAGCAATTTATATTACGATACAACATTATTTAAAACTATGACTTGATATTCATTAAAAAAATGACTTAATTACTGTAAATATTGTTACTATTAAAATTCGTTATAAAACACGATTTAAACATTTTCTATACTTAGCTTTCCTGTTTAGGACAAATACTATTCAGGTTTTTAGCAGGTAGCCAAATCATAATCTTTTGAGACAGATTGTTAACAATTATGGGTTGGACAAGGGACTGAAAGTATCTGTGAAAGTAGCCCGTTCCGGTGAACGTATGTCGTTACTAACAGCCGCTCGTGCAATGTGCTGCCTATACATTTAGGCTCCGAGGGACAAAACATATGACCACGATTGTACATTGGTTTACAGGGTTAATAAGCAGAAAATATAATTAACCTATTACATAACTAACACGCTAAAGTAATTGGCAGTACCTAGAGTTTTAATTTGATACCAAACATGATAGTATTCGACATAAATTACCTTTTTTACTTTACCATAATGCATTAAATCGGGTACCTATATGTTTGGCGGCTATTTTGAAAACAACTGATGGGCTGCAGATCATGTGACCAAGATAAAAAGCATGTCTAACAACCTTGTAAACACAAACCGAAGAGAAAATCCGTAGACGCACACTTTCCAACACGTATACCCCAGGTCCCTAGACTGCTATGGTTTTATCTAAAAATGTATGTAACTTCCTTTCTAAAAATCTATTAAAAATGATGAGTTACTAGGTATACTGATAATAATATAACTATTATGTAATTATGATGGTTAAGTTTTCAATCTGAAATTTTCTAGCAACAGTTATTTTGTTAATGATGATTTACTGCTAGAGTTCTCCTGCGTAACTTGAAAAGTAGCATATTCAGTGAGAACTCGCAGTTTCTGAAACATTAAAAAAAACCACATCTAATAAAATCTTAACAGCCCGTAGGTCCTCATTTACCAAATAACCAAAAGAACCAAACAAATTCAAAACCCAATTCGCATAATAATAGTGATAACGAAGAAGACGATATTGATTTACTTACCCAAATACAGAATCGTGCCAAAGTTTTAAAAGATCTTGGAGGTGAGTTACCACCAGCTGTTCAGAAATTGGTTGAAGAAAATGGTTCTGAAACAAAGACAGAATTACAACAGCCTACAAACAAAAAAGAAAAGAATGATGTAACTGGCTTTTCGTTAGTTGCTGGTTATGGTGATTCTGAAGAGGAGGAGGAAGAACAAAATGACACTAAGTCTATCGTTCCGCACACAACTGAAACTAAAACATCACATAGTATGTTATTTCCCATTACGAAACATATTGATGTACGGCAATTTGCTGAAGTTAAAAAAGAACCAGAACCAGATTCACCTGTGATAGATTCAAAACCATTCTACAGAAAACGAAGAATCGGTATCGAATTATCCAACAAAATCACAAGACCCGAGCCATATCCTAATAATAAAATGGACGATGTAGAAGGCGAAAGACAAGGCCTGGGATTTAAGAAGGAAAAAGAAAACGAAAGTACTGCTAAAAGTGAAACAAAAGTGAATTATACCGGGTTTAAGAGTGGAGGTGTGATGTTTGTTAAATCGGACTTGTTGAATCCTAATAATGACTCGGATAAAAATGAGACAGTAAAAGAGATTAGTGACGAAACTGAGAGTGAAACTTTGAAGAAGATAGAAGAAACGCACACAACTTTAAATGAAAAACTTACTTTTCTAGGTGAAGGACGTGAACAAGCGTCGCCTGTTCAAGTAATGATCATTCAAATGCAGGTAATTTTTATTATATTTGTTAATCCTAGATCAAAATCATATATATATTTCGGGTTTGTAATTTACAATACATATGTGTACAAGTATTATATGCTACATAAATCACATTACAGCTAAATGCCGCATTCCCGTTCCTTTACGCCACGCCTCTCTATCCAATGCCTGTTCTTCCTCTAGATTCCTCTGTAACATTGCTTGTCTCATTCCCTCATTCCACGATCTGTGCGGTCGTCCTCGTTTATTTTGTCCGGGAGGTACCCACTGGAACACTCTTTTTGGCCATCTATCTTCTGGCATGCGCATTAAATGTCCAAACCATATTAATCCTCTGCGTTCAATTCTATCCGTCACGGTTTCATTTACTTCCATTGTGGCTCTAATATCAGCGTTTGGAATCCGTTCTAGTCTTGATGTTCTTGTGCTCCTTCGCAGATAATCCATTTCGATTACGTTGAGTCTCCTCTTCATTGCTGCTTTCACGGTCCACACCACACACCCATAGCATAGGACGGATTCTACCATAGTTTGTCCTATCCTTTTCTTTGTTTTTAGTGATAACGATTTACTTCACCATAAAGAGTTAAGGCAACCTACTATTCTCTTGCTTTGCTGTATCCTATGGTTTATCTGCTCTTCTCCTAAGCCATTTTTGTCTATTACTGCTCCCAGGTATTTAAATTGGTCTACTTGTTTTACAGCAACATCGTCATTTATAATTACATCAAACCATGCATTAGAATTGATCACAAGATATTCGGTGTTTTTCAGGCTGACTTGCAGACCCCATTTTTGATATTCGATGTACAGTCTTCTGATCATACATTCAAGATCATATGCTTCTTGCGCCAGGACCACCTGATCATCCGCAAAGTTTAGCGTAAAGAGAGGCTTTTCGTTGATAAGGATCCCCATTTGCCCACAGTGTCTCTTCCAGTTACGCAGTGCTATTTCGACGTATAAGTTAAATAATAATGGAAATACACTGCAGCCTTGTCGAAGTCCTTTTGTGGTATTAATTGGACTAGAGAGGTGATTAGAAATTTAAACGTACGAGATGTTTTCGTTATATAATTGTTTTATAATTGTTAGTAAATGGGAATTAATGCCTAAGATGTCTAAAGCTTCCCACAATTTTGATCTGGGTATTGAGTCGTAGGCCTTTTCCAGATCCACAAATGCAAGGTGCACCTCTTCGTCTTTTTTTATCTTTCTTTCCAATACTTGCTGCAGTGTAAATAAGTTGTCGGTACAAGATCGTCCTGGCATAAAGCCACTTTGGTCTTCTCCAATTTGATGTCCGATATCAGTCACTATATGTGGGATTTTCCATTCTTTTGGAACATATATGAGCTGGCAACACCTATTCATGAGTTTAGCAATCCTTGTTACGAGATCCGCTCCACCACATTTGATTAATTCCGTTGAAATGTTACCGGGACCAGGCGATCTTCCGTTTTTCATTCTATCCAAAGCCCGTTTGACGTCAGTATAAGTTATTTCAATTAAATTTCCATCGTTAACTGGGTTGTACACAATGTCATTACTGTTATCATTGAGAAAGTGTTGTCGATTTTCCATCAATAGATCCTCATAATGTTTCTTCCACTCAGTAATATTAATGAGTTCGTCATATTTGTAAGCATCATTTGTTTTTAGTTGTCTAATTGTTCGCCATACTTCTGTCAACTCTGCACCCCCAATTAATCCCTCAATCTGTCCACATTTGTATTCCCAGTATTCGTTTTTGGCTTTAGTTACACTTTTACGTAGTTCTTTATTTTTGATTTTGTATGTTAAAAATTAGTTCTGTTAATTATTAGAAATTCATTGCTTTTACAGACCTTATATGAAGCAATGAAAGCAGGAGGTTTAACAGTAAATTACTTGCATAAATGGTTAAAAGAAACATGTTCAGAGTTAGTCAAATTGGAAAAGGAAGCTGCACCAAACGGCTGGCTTCTTCAATGGGATAGGTATGAACTGTTTTGTTTTAATTATTAATTAAAGTTCATCTAGAAAGTTCATATTCGAACAAAGCGAATTACCATTGTTTTTGCCGTTGGTATTCCTTTTCCTCGATTCCTTCCCATTTTAATTTGCCATATGTTATGTTACTTTCTTTTCCAAGGAGTGATGGAAGCAGCTTCTACGTCAAAAGGTGAGGTTTAGTTTCTTTTTATGTAGCATTAAATCACTTTGCTTTACTTTATTACAGATGGAAATTGTAGTTTTATTGTATTTGTATTCAAAAAAGTTGTAAATTTTGTTAATTTTTCTGTAATTTTGCACAATTTCGAAATACGAACACCAATGACGGACTAATTTCTGTTTAGGTGTTTATATATTTTTTTGGTCATTTTAGTGAAAAAATGCAAATTTTCCGTGTTAGGAAAGTCAATGTTTTCTTGCCTACTTATAAACAGAGTATTCGTTAAGTTATTTACAGCAGCTGCTTTTGAAGAGATTCAGAGATTTATGCATGGCCCTGTTTTGTTAAAAAATGCTTGCAACATTTTCCAAAAATGCTGTTTCAACAAAAAAATTTAAATGGTGTTTAGGTATTCCTCAAAAATTTTGAAAAACATAATTGATTAGTAAACATCACAAACAATCATATTAAGTCGCAGCTATTTTAAATTATTTTTAGAAGATTGTCCATAAAATTTTTTGGAAAATCACTGCAGTTATTAAGTTATAAAATTGTGATTTAATTGCCCGTGGATTCCAGGTTTGTAAATATAAATTTGACTCCTTATTTGTATGGCTGTTTGAGTAAGTAAATGAATGGCAAAGAAAAATTCTGAATGTGCAAAATTCGTTATAGAGTTGGAAAATGTTAGTGTAAAGGTACGGCACCACAGACGTCCAGACTTGACTTGACTTGACTTGAGTCAAGAAGAAATACGTTTTGGTTATATTGCATGAATGCACCTCTACTCGATTTTGACTGGACCAGAGTGGACCAACGAAGCAGACCTGAGTCAGGTAGGGTCCGCTCATGGAGCGGTCGAGACCTGACTCCGTTCGATCGAAAATAATTCTTAAATTGTTATGCTGTTAAATGTTTCAGAAATACATGAAATTCGCCATACTTTTTCCGTTGCTTTATATACGGACTCAATCATTGTTTTCTTTTTTTTAAATATAGTACACCTTGGTAAAAATTAAAATTCTTAAATTTAAAGTTGCAAGAACAGCGGCGGACATGTTTATTTGATGAAGTACCTTATCAAATTAAGGCTGTAAAGAAAATTCAAGTCTGGTCAGGATGCCATGGCGCATGGTGGGAAAAGTCAGGTCTAGCCTGGTCCGGTTCAGTCAAGTCAAGTCAAGTCTAGATGTCTGTGACGCCTTAGCTTTAAAGTAGATGTATGATTGAGGTTTTTAAAATAGGTTTTTATTAATTATGTCGATAACCTATTTTTCTGTATGTGTAGGTTCAAGGCGCTCCATAGCTCATCTTGGCTTTCTGACAGTGCAACGACAAAAGGACATAACATTTTTTGCATAATGTTATTTAATTATCTCCCTTTAAAATTTAAAATACATGTTTAGTTTCATAAGGGCAGGTATAGTATTATAAAAATTCTATGTTAGTTTGCAGATGGTAACATAAGACGTTAATTTCTCGATGTTTTTATCAAATTCATATGTTGCCATCTGTTAACTTTAGCTCGGCACAATATATTTCGTAATGGAAAGTTTTGTACCGAGTTAACCTATATGTTAAAAACTTAACCCTTTACAGCCAGTTAGTATAAGTTATTATGAAAAAATGTGGTGGGATGTTGTAGGATAAACAAGCGCTATTATTATCGCAATCAACAGACGGGTGAAAGTCAGTGGGAATATCCACAACCGGATATAGTAGGAGGCGATGATGCTATGGATATTTCTACAACGCCGCCACCGCCACCAATTGATGATTTGCCTGTTGAATCAGTACCAACTGTGTCTGTTCCCATCCAACCACCACCGCCTCCGAGAATTAAAAGTCCAACGCCACCTCCACCACCAACCATATCTAAAAGTGTCAAGCAGAAAAGTAAAGGTTCGGGTGCTTTTTTATTTTCTTTTTTTAATTCTGTTATTAAGCTTATTGGTATCGACTGATCTGGTTATTAGCTTTCTAAACTTAGTAGCTGTTCTGAACTCATAACCTCGTGATTGTGAAGCTATTGACAGGCCCTAATTTGTTTTATTAAGCTTTCACTAGAAAAACGCTTGATTTACAGGAAAATCACATGATAATCCACCCCTACCAGATGAAGCACCACCTAATTTACCCCCACTACCTGCTGAAAAGTTCAATCCACCAGGCGAACCACTTCCTCCAGGTGTTGATTCCGCTGAAATTGGATCTTATGGATCACCTGTGCCTGTGCCGTCCACAGAGGCAAGTCTAGGCTTTTTATTACATATTTAGCCACTATACAGAGTATCAATGAAACCTGGTCTTCATCTTATGGCCGAAACCTAGACCTGTTATTAAACTCATAACTATGAATTCTGTGAACCTTCTTTACACATTTGCCGGGCAGTAGGCAAACCTTACCCATCGAAGCAGGTGAAGAAGATCAACCCGCAGTGTTGCAAGGTTAACGGTCATCAAAGGTGTGAGTAATAATAACCGGGACCGCCAGCTTAACGTGCCCTCTAAACATATCTGAAAAACCTGGAATAGTCAGGGAATTTTGGATTCCAAAATCCGTATAAACCATGTCTCAAGCATATTTTAAGACATCAAAATGAAATTTGGTACCTATATGTAATATACTCTCAAAACTGTATCATTTGACGTAGAGTACAAGTTTCCATCACCAAAATTAATCTCAACTTTGTTGTTTTAAATGGAACATCCTGTATATTTACACATTTTTTGAATCTCCGTTTAATTTTACGTATGTTAATATCAAGCTTGAAATATTTTGATAACAAGGTAAATCTTTGCAGAAAATTTTATTTATTAATCTAGATTGCCATGACTTGCGTAAAATGAATGTCAGAGCGCCCCAACACTCAAAACAAATTGTTTTAGAACTTCAACTGTTTGCATTGATGTATTAGTATCACCTAAAGTTAGCAAAAATGGTTTTTCCAGAATTTTTTGTTTCAAATGGCACTGTGGTGGGACACCTGGATATTAAAATAGAGTGTTCTTTAAGCAGTGGCGGCTCGCCAGGTGAAGTAGGTGAAGTGCCTCTTCACCTAATATTTCACTCGAATTAGTTTTTTTTTGTATATAAAAATGATTATTCTTTCCATTTATCTAAATTCCTAAATAGTTTAAATTACAAATGAATTTTATCCCCGTTCAATACGCAAAACATTTCTTATAGATATAGGTATGTATTTCGCAGCACAGTATCAAATTGCAGAGCTAAACGTAAATATGCTTGGAAGTCTGTACTATTCACTGGGTTGCTATGGTAACACTGACGTCACTCGCATGAAACGGTACGTAGGTTTTCCACAAGTGAAGAGTGAAGGATCTTTTCATCAGTCGCCTGTCGCTGTGGATACCGTATGGTTGTATGTTTGGCATATCGCGCAGCAATCTTGCGTAATCGGTGTTGGTTTATTTTATAAATTCATTGCTGGACAAAAATGAATCGATACGTGAACCTTTTCGTTTACTTGTTTATATAAACATCACGTCTGGGCAGTAAAGAGAGAGACGCTAACCTACTTATTTTTATTTATTAGTATTATTAGTCAGTTAAATACTAGATATAGTCTTGAAGCATATGTGTCGTACGAAGGACGTATTAAAATAATAGTAAATCAAATATATGTGATTTTATTAAATATCTGCAGGCTCCAAATTATCGAATAGTCGGTTATCACTGATTTCAAATAATTGAAACTCATGTCTTGTTTTGGTGTTTGTACTGTTTGTTGTTTATGTGTTTGTTTTGCAATAAGTGTGTGTTTTTAAACATGAAACAAAGGCTTTAACAATTTTTGCAAAAAAGGACTTAAAGGGTAGTGGAACTTTTAGCAGCATTTTTATCAAGAAGTCCTATAGAAATTATATACCTAAGGAATACAATATCTCACGATAGACTCTCCTCTTTGGCGAATATTTCAATTCAAAAAGAACTCTTACTAGGGTTAATTAAAAACCAACCATTTTACGAAGATATTACCAACAATTTTGCTACCCTAAAAGACAGAAGGATTGACTTGGTGTAAAAAAATTAGGTAAGTCCAAATAAAAAGTATTTTTTAATTAAATTTGATAGATAAAAGAGACGTACAGAAAAATAATATCAAATTTTATTGCACAAATATTTATACTAAAACATAGGTATATTACGAAAAACTAGACTAACTTATGTTTATTCAAAATTATTACTGTTTCTACTGTTCCTGAGACAATAATAATCTACTATCTACTACACTATCTATTTATAACTATATAAACTAATAATTAGTTTGTTAAATTAAAAAATAGCAGAAGAAAAAGAAATTAATCGTACCTACTTATTCATTCAATAAGATTTATATTTTTCAGAATGATACAATATTCATTTATAATAAAGTGGGCTCAAAAAAGTAGCAATAGTAAAATAAGATCTAATATCGCCCTTTTGATAACGAAATTTTTCGAACTCGCTTTATTAATTTAAATTTTTTGGTAGTAAAAGTTCATTTCGTCTATTACCAATTTGCGCAAAACGATATTTAATTGTTTCCGCAGAAATTTCATCTAACTGAAAATTAATATTAATTATACCTAAATTTGATAACCTATCCTGGTCTGTTGTTGCTCTAATATACGTTTTTAGTCGTCTTAGTACACTAGAAGATCTTTCACAACTACAGGAATTGATAATGCAATTTTCTGTATTCGTTAGATTAGGAAACATTGTTTCATCTAAATGTGAAAATAGTGAGGGTATATCACTTGGTTTAGGCGTCAATTTTTGAATATAATTTTGACAAACAAGGAATTCAGACGATAAGTCTTGCTGCTTTATATTATAAACATTTAAGAATGACTGAAATCTGATTTAAAAATCTCCATGTTTTTGTCGGAAAAACGTTTTATCAGCTCTACAATCATTCGGTCGAGGATAGAAAAATATATATACTGCGTTCCCCTTTACTGTTACAAGACTTGAAAGAAAAAGTAAAAATTCCAAAAAGTCTAAAAACTTTTTAATGTTTTATACCTTCTATTATTAGGTATTTATTCTTGCATTACAATTGGGCGGGCGCAAACGTCAATTGGGGGGGGGGGGTCAAAAAGGGCTAACGACGCCCCTGAGCACAATAGCACTTCACCTATTATTTGACCCACGAGCCGCCACTGTCTTTAAGGATTTCATTGATATCAATAACGTAGCATCAATCTAAAAGTTTATATTAGAATAACGCTCTCCATTCAAAAAAACCATATTTTGGACATTTAAATTTAGGCACCGAGTTTCAAAACAATTGAAACAAATAAAAAGCAGAAAACAAGTGTCATAGTTGCTACAGTTAAAGTTCTAAAACAATTTGTTTTGAGTGTCCTAACTGTATCCTAACCTTTGAGTATATATACATGGAGAGGGAACAAGCCCGGTGAAAGTGTGTCCATCAAAGAGAGAAAGAATCTATACCTGCACTCGCACTGAAATAAATTGTGCGCATGCGTTAGCGCTAGCCCTTCTGAAAGCTTCTGACGATGTTGTAAAAATAGGCGGGGCATGTGAAACCGTACTTCGCCAAAGTAGGTTCTTGATTTAAAAAACACAGAATATTTCAAATTCCCGCCTAAAAGTTTGTCCCGGTTCATGCGCATATCACACTTGGGTACGACTCTATACATCCTTGTTGCACAGATGTTGGACACAACTTGGACTGTGAATACGGCTTTCCCTCTCCATGTGTATATACTCAAAGATCCTAACTTTCATTTGATGTATGTCAAGGCACTCTAGATCAGTGTTTCTCAAACTTTTTTTACCTGGAATACTTTTTTGGAAATTTAATGTAAGTTGTGTGGAACCGGACCAATGTTAAAATGAACTCCTCGTATATGTTTGGGAGATTTCGTTGCAATACGCAATACGGTAACAATTTTTTGTATTTTCTGGGACTTTGCGCGGGACCCTTGGCAAGTACTGATGGAACTCTAGGGTTCCGCCGAACACACTTTGAAAAACACTGCTCTAGATCAATAAATACATTTTTCTGTAAAAATTTCATTTTGATATCTTTAAATATAATTTAAAAAGGTTTCATTGACACCTGGTATAGTAAAATTCATGATGCTAAATTGTTTAAAAAGCAAACTTAACTCCCCCATTACCAACACAAAGAAACAAAATTTAAAAGTTTTATTACAGGATTTACCAAATACAAACGACGTTCTGGGATCTGCTTTAAATTCATTCTATTCAGATTTAGCCGCTATGGAAAGCGAAGTGAAAACACCACCTGCTACAGTAGAGGTCCCTCAACAAATTACCAATGAAAATGTGCTTACACCAACGGAAGTACCTGCAAAAAAGAAAAAGAAAACAAAGGTGAGTCTATGCGTTTTATATGAATACAGGAGACTCGTGATAAGTGATAACATAAACACCGTCTAACATGTACTATGGCTTAACGTGAACAAGTATTTATGTACTTTAGAATTCTGTAATGTAAACAAAATTACTTTTGGAACCATGAATCTGTTTTTGGACGGCTTTCTGCATAATACGTTAGCAAATAAAATTAATTTTTTGACAAAATCTGATGCAAATTTGTTGATCCTTTTTTTCCGACATGATAAGTGCAACAAACAGCTATGCAAGTGTCAACAAAAACAAATTAATTTTTTAAACAATGGCGCTGAAGTACTGAAAAATCGAAAATTTTTCGAAGATTTATTTAGGTAATTGTTGTTGAACTGGGCAGAAAAAAGTAACGCTTATTACGGTGGTATTTTAATGTTATGAAAACATGAACTGACTTAGTTTTAGTTAGTTCACATTATTACGAGTCCACTGTAAATGCAAAAGAAGCGAATGCTACTTTATTTTGTTTTTGTTGCAGGTGAAGATCGTACAAGGATTAGCGATGAAAAAGAAAGGTGTATCAAAGCTGGTTGAAAGATGGAAGAATGTTCAGAAGGACTACAATTAACTTTCTTATTTGTATATTAACAGTTGTATATTATGAAAACAGAATTGTATAGAATTAATAAATATGTATTTCGTAGTTGCACATTTTATTTGATTAATATGTAGATGAATGCAGAAATAACAAAATGTAAAATAATGAAGCAATTAAATAGATCCTAAAGAAAAGAAAGGATGAAAATCAGGAGATAATAAGAGAGAATGGGTAACTACATGAAATGAGGGAGCAAAAGTAGGGTGACCATAATTCCTTGATCCGAAAACGGGACAAGTGGGGGGGGGGGGGGGGTTGTTAGAAATTTTTTTAAAAATAATTTTAATTTATCTAATTAAAAAATTCTAGGTAAAACGTTCGTCCAATCAACGAATCAACACTAACAATTCTCAGCGCGTATATTCCCAAGCAAAAGTAATACCGACACGCCGAGGTCGCGTCAACTTGTCAGTCGTATTTTACGTTGGCAGGTTATTTTTATGTTTTGAATTTTTGTTGTTAATTAGTGTTTATGAAAACAGTCTTTTTCAAGACTCTTTTTTAGTGGATTTTGAGAAAAAGGGTAAAACATTTAAATTTACCTCTAAGATACCTTTTACCCTGAGTGTACTCTTCAAATGTAGACCCATCAGGACACGCCCCTTCAGGGGCTTTGTTTGCTTCTGTGAGCTGTAAGTTAAGAACTGCTCAGCCGAGAATTGCCGAGAATGCGTAAACATCAGATGGCGAAGTACGCCTCGAACACGTCTCAAGGTAGGGTGTGACCTACCTTGAATAATGCTCAAGTGTGCGATTGAGCGAAGTATCGACTATAAGTACGAGGATTATACGCGTAGTGTAACGTGCAGGAACTGTCTGCGCAAGTTCATATTCATTTTGAAATAGCGGTAAATTATTTTCATGGAAAAAATTGTAATATTTTTTTTGCCAAAACGGGACAAAAACGTTATTTTAGCTAAAACGACGGGACGACCGGGACATGCTAAAATAACGGGACAGTCCCGTTCAAAACGGGACGTATGGTCACCCTAAGCAAAAGGTAAAGCTCATCGTAATGCAATCTGTTTCAATTTCATGTAAACAATGTTATGGGTATCTAATTCTCGATTATGAGTGGTAGAATACTTGAATAAATGCAGAAGTGTACAATCTCGTGCAGAATATGCGTAATAGTTATTCTTACCTTGTTTAGCCTCATCTCATTTGATCTGGCTTCGATTCGACTTGCTTTGTTTGACCTTGTTTTATCTATACCTTTTCAACTTCAAGTTGAGACTAATCACCTTCAAATTGAGAATAAACACATTCAAATTGAGACAAAATAATCTGAAATCAATTAAACACATTCAAATTGAGATTTAACATAATCAAATTGAGAATAAACATATTCAAATTGAGAATAAACACATTCAAATTGAGACAAAACAATTTGAAATCACAGCTTGTTTTGTCTCAATTTGAATGTGTTTATTCTCAATTTGAATATGTTTATTCTCAATTTGATTGTGTTAGTTCTCAATTTGAATGTGTTTAATCGATTTCAGATTATTTTGTCTCAATTTGAACGTGTTTATTCTCAATTTGAAAATGATTAGTCTCAATTTGTAGTTGAAAAGGTATAGTTGTTACAGTAGAAATAACGCTCTTGTTGTTTTATATGTAAATTCTCGAATTTACTTTAGTCTAGCCAGTTAGACTTCCCAGTTATATCTACGGATTGCATAGTTGCATACGTCATAGGCGCTTCTCTTCTTATTTGGTATTCACTTAGTGGGTTTTACTCATAGGGGATTTGCAGATGTTAGGTTCGCTTTTCTTTAGGGAGTTTTGTTGCAATTTTAGTTAACCTTCTTCTGCTTGAAACATTCGTCGCGGATAGACGTCGTTTACCTTGGTTTTAGAATTTTGGTTTTCCAAAATTAGTGGAATCATCCGAGGTTCGATTTTTTGTAAAATGGTTTAGTAAGCCTTAGAGGCCTTTAGAGAATTTGAAACGCTAGTGAGTTTTATATATAATTACCATTTTAAATCTTTATTGGGATTTAACTATCCGACGACCATTTTTTGATAGAAGCATTTCGAAGGGCATTTTGACATCTGTTGGTATGTAACGCATTGATTTTATTTAAAGATTTCTTACGGTATTCGTTGTATTTCGGCCCTTTTTCTGGCAGTACGTGAGTACGTCTTTTAGTATTTCCTGTACGAACAACGTGTTCGTAGAAACCACCTGTTAAACATCTGTTATCCACGTGTTGTTCGAGGTCACGTTTTTGGTTTGGAATTTTTGGAGCCGAAGAAATTAGTCCATCCTGTGCTTAATTACCCTGCAATTAGCTGGAATTTCCCCTAACTCAACTTCGTATCCTGCAAGTTTAGTTGTAAACTCAAGGTTTGATTTTGAGATTATTTTGTGTAAAGTTAAAGTTACAAACATTCAAGCATAATTTTATTTCATTACCTAAGCTTGATAATTTTGGTATTTAACTATTATTAGTAATTATTTGATTAAGAACGTTTATTAGAAATATATACAGTAATTAATTTTCATTGTAATTCAAAGTATTAGTAAAATTTTCAATCGTAATTTAAACGGGAATTTATAAACTGTAATTTATTTTAAATTTGTAAAGGAGTATTCAATTTCGTGTTTCAACTTAGTCAATTATTTTCTTTAATTTATTTTTATATTATATCGTAATTGAAATTGTGGTTTCCGATAGATCTCGCAGGACATTATTATTATTTTCTTGTGTTATTATGTTTTTTTTATAGCTGCGATAACGACTAAAGTGAGCTCACTCTTATCTGTGTTCGTTAGTTATTTAAGTTAATTTAAGAATTATTCTTGCGAACCCTCCGAGAGTCTACGTACGTTTAATTACGATTTGGGGTAAATTTAAACCTTACATTATTTTCATTTATCTTTCGTTTGGTTACATGATTGTCGTTGAACATTCCTCATAGTTTTCTTTTTGTGTTTAATTAAATCTTGTTTGAATATTACATTTAGACTTATTAGTTGTTTACGATTTTAGTAATTTTCCTTATTTGTCCTTTGAATTAATAACTTAATTATTAATTTTCAATTTCAATTTTGTGTATGTGTTTTTGCTTGAGTTAATATATATATCCTATTCGTTAATTACCAAGCCTTGCGTTTTATTGTCAAGTCAATTGACTTTGGAGGTCTATTCTTCAGGAGGTCCGACTGAAGCTGTTACGTTATAAGGACCTGGCGCTCAAGGAACATCGTTAGTTTAGCTATTTAGTGAGCACTACTATTTCTTTTAGGAACCTCACGCCCACGCAACGGAGTAGCGGGTTTATTTAGTGTTATCACCTCCGGATAACAATTGATATCCTTCACCTAGTGCTGGTGTAGCATAGTCTTACCTTGCCTTGAATTTATAAAAAACAAAAGTAAATTGTTAAAACCAAAAACAATTTAGAATAAAAATTAAATTTTCAAAATCATAAATAAACAAGCTGTGTTAAGTGAAAGAAAAGTTATACAGTGATGGGCAAATGTGTGGAACCAAGTAAATATCTCTGGAAGTTTTAGAGATATTGAAATGAAATTTGGTAGGTAGATATTACAGTAAATTGTGTATTTGGTTGCTAATGTGATTGTTACGTTTGTTTTATAGACTCTAGGATCTCATTAGCCTTTGCCTCAAAAGTAGGTACTTTTTTTGTTAATGTCTCGGTTGGCCTTGAAATAAAAGATATCGATCCCCATATTTTTGTAATTGTAATAAAATGTTCTATCCAAAATTAAAATGATATGCAGGATGTTTCATTACAAACTTTAAAATCGGCATTACTTCCGGTCAAACCGGACGCTCAAAATTGTTAAAAACATTCAACGCAAATACACAATTTACTGTAATATCTCCCTACCAAATTTCATTTCGATATCTCTAAAAACTCCAGAGATATTTACTTGGTTCCACACATTTGCCCATCACTCTGCCTGTAGTAAACCAGACAAAAGAAGAAAGAAAGTAAAGGAGAAAATAAAAAGTTATAAGCTGCAAAACAATACTTACAAAAAGAAATATCAAGATAATATCAGCAATAAATTCCAGCAGTCAAGAGAAGAAACAAACTTAGAAGATAAATGGAAGGAATTCAAGGAAACCACATTGAAAGCAGCAGAGGAGAGTTGTGGTACATCGAATGTATTAAACACAAAGAAAACGGAATGGTGGACCAAGAAATTACAAAAAATAGTTAGAGACAAAAAGAGAAACGGAGTAGTTGAGTACAAGAACGACAGAGGACTATGAGAACTATTAGGAAAAGAGAAAGGAAGTAAAGGAGGCAATAAAAGATGCGTGGATCAAGTTTGGAAAAAGTATGAATGATAAGTCAGAGACAAAAAAATTTTTTCTACGGCACATTAAGACAACTCCGCCGGAAAAAAGAATATAACATGGAAAACATAAAAGACAATGGGCCGTATTCTGATCTTATGTTTAAAGTTGTCTCTAACTAAAGTCGTGTTTAGCATAAACATAAAACGATATAGCTTTATATAATTTTATACGTGTATAAGAGAGATACACGATGTTGCCATGGTAGTTAAACATGACGTTAATTTAAATATGAGGTCAGAATAAGGGCCAAAGACTATAACATTGTAACATACATAATCATGAATAATGGAGAGATGGAGACAATATTTTAAGGAACTAACAGAATCGAGTGAAGAGTATGAATGAATAAGTGAGGAAGTAAATAACGATGACCAAGAAGTTCTACTAATCTCAACGGAAGAACTGGTCGGCCCAATAGCAAAGATAAAACTGGTTAAAGCCCTAAGAATCGATGATATTCCACCCGAGATAAGCAAATACCTGGAAGAAATAGGAAAAGAGACTCTAAGAAATATGCTCAACATGTTTGTCAAGGAAAAGACAGTACCAAGAGAATGGAACGTGGGAATTGAAGGGTCAAGTGGATAAAGGTAGTGTCCAACATTTTTTCAAAAATTGAGATATGTCAGTGAATGAACGTTGTAAGTGCTAATAATTATCATGTTACTGCTAACACTGGTCGAATTCAGTTAAAAGTAGGCGTGATTTTCAAGTGTTAAAGAGTAAAATATTAATATTAAAATGATAACAAAAAACTTTAAACTAACTTTACTCAAAGTAGTTTTTGTCACATACACCTTCATCCACTCAACCCTTCAATTAGGTAAATTACCACTATATAAAAAGGGGGATAAAAGAGACTGCGCCAACTACAGATGCATACCACTGTTGAATGTACCAGCTAAAATACTAACTCGAGTAATAACAGAAACAATAAAGAAAAAATGGAAAACGCATTGGAAGAGACACAATACTGATTCAGAAGAGGAAGGAGCTACGACAATTTATAGAGAGGCCCATACACAAAAACAAGGAAATTTATGTATGTTTCGTAGATCTAGAAAAGGCAAAAGTAAAGATGCCTGGAAAAGCCTAGAAAAAAAGGAATTGACAAAGCAACAATAGAAGCAGTGAAAGCAATGTATAAGAGAATAACTAATATTGTAAAAACACAAAATGAGGAATCTCTAGAGTTTGAATCTGAAGACCTAAAACAAGGTTGCGTGCTAAGTCCATTACTGTTTTCATGTGTAGTGGATGAGGCGATAAAGAAGGCAAAACAAAAAATGAGACCATTACAACAGGGCTTTTGAAAAATGAAACAAGTTAAACTCACAGAACTATTGTTTGCAGACGACATAGCAGTAATAGCAGACTCAGAAAAGAACCTACAACATAATATGAATATACAGGGTGTATAGGTACAAATTGGCGCAAAAAGCTCCAGGTAGCGATATTCCTTGTTCAATTCTGAGTTGAAAACCTCTTCACGAGGTCCTCAAAGTCCCAATGTTTAGTTTTGAAATAGGCATTATTATTTAATGATCTGTTGAATAAAAGATTACAAGTTGAAATAAAAGAACGTTATAAAAATAATTTTTGCATATAATTGTCTTTCAACCCTGAAATTTTAATCTTAACATTTATTCATTTAGGTCTGTCCGTAAAAAAAAAACGTATGAAAACAACAACAACGCTGTATCCTAAGTTACCAGGAATACCATGTGTGGGATGGATTCAATGTTGCCAAATGTACGTTTCTTTCGAATGGTTCGTAAGGGCACGGGAAGCATCCCAGATAGCACAATAAGCCTACTTTAAACTGAATGTAAGCTTGCAACTGCAAGCCCAACAACTTGCAATACGCTTACAAATGTAAGTGTGTAAGCCATCTGTAAGGTTAATGCAAACTTCCTAGTTTACACCTTGCAAGCTTACTTTTAAGTGTTTGTAAGCTTACTTTTAAGTGTTTGTAAGCTTACTTTTTAATGCATCTAAGCTTACTTTTTGGCCTTTGCAAGCTTACAAATTACACTTGCAGTAGAGTTTTCCAGTGGCGGCTCGCCAGGTGAAGTAGGTGAAGTGCCTCTTCACCTAATATTTCACTCGAATTAGTTTTTTTTTGTATATAAAAATGATTATTCTTTCCACATATCTAAATTCCTAAATACATAGTTTAAATTATAAATGAATTTTATCCCCGTTCAATACGCAAAACATTTCTTATGGATATAGGTATGTATTTCGCAGCACAGTATCAAATTGCAGAGCTAAACGTAAATATGCTTGGAAGACTGTACTATTCACTGGGTTGCTATGGTAACACTGACGTCACTCGCATGAAGCGCAAGTGAAGGAACTTTTTAGGCAACCTCAGTCACCTGTCGCTGCGCCTACCGTATGGTTGTATGTTTGCAGTGTATATCGCGCAGTCCCTAATAACTTTCCATTATACAATATACAGAGTGGGTTTTTGAAAACGAAACAGAGCGAATAACTCTCAGGAAAATTATTTTTCCGAAAACCGCTGAGACACGTCGATTTTTGGTCGAAGGGGGACATCTTTTCACATAAATTTCTTGTTACAGACTTTACCCCCCGAGGGAGGGGGGCAACCCCACAAAAATATTAATAGGAAAGGAGGGTTAAGTGACACATCATTTGAAAGGTATTCTAATTCTCTACACAACCGTGTTTTATTTTTTGAATTTGACCGATTAGTTTCTGAGATACAGGTTGTTAATAAAAAAACCTACTCTTTACAAATTTATTTGCAAACGTTTTTTTTCTCCATCTTTTTCGGTTAATGGCACCGTCAATCGTCATAATTGTCGTTATTGGTCCGATTCTATCGAGAATAATGAGAATTATCTCGAAGACCAGTTGATATTCCAACAGGATGGAGCTCCCCCACACTACGCCCTGCCTGTTCGGCAGTACCTTGAACGTAGGTTTACGAATCAGTGGATTGGGAGAAGAGGCGTCATAGAATGGCCTGCGCGATCGCCGGATTTGTCTCCTTTGGACTTTTTCTTGAGGGGTCACTTAAAGTCCAAAATTTATTTCACTCCACCTACTTCCCTTCAAGATCTACGCCAACGCATTGTCAACGAATGCCGACAAGTTACTCTAGAAATGTTACAAAATGTGCGTAAACGCTTTTTACAAAACTTATATTATTGTATGGAGACTGGAAGTCATCAATTTGAAAACTTAATTGGCTGACATGTAGTAATTTGTAAAAAGTAGGCTCTTTTATTTACAACCTGTATCTCCGAAGCTAATCGGTCAAATTCAAAAAATAAAACACGGTTGTGTAGAGAATTAGAATACCTTTCAAATGATGTGTCACTTAACCCTCCTTCCCTATTAATATTTTTGGGGGGTTGCCCCCCCTCCCTAGGGGGGTAAAGTCTGTAACAAGAAATTTATGTGAAAAGATGTCCCCCTTCGATCAAAAATCGACGTGTCTCAGCGTTTTTCGGAAAAATAATTTTCCTGAGAGTTATTCGCTCTGTTTCGTTTTCAAAAACCCACCCTGTATAATTAAGCACGAACCATCGATAAGGCTCACATGACAATGATATTGTTATTGTTATTCATTCAGTAGCAAATTGTGCTGATTAGACGAGTTTGTTGGTAATTTAGGTATTATTTTTATTATTGTGTTGTTAGACACCTTCAAAAAGATGAGTGATTCGTGTTGAAATGCGGGGACGATGAAAAGTCAAACTGGTAAAAATAATCGAAGAAGTTACGATTCTAATTTTAAAATTATGGCAGTTCGTACGGCAGAGGAAACAAACAATTGTGCGGCCGCTAAAAAATATCGCACAACAGAAAAAAATGTTAGGCGTCTGCAAAAACAGAAACTTTTAAATGCTTACTCAACACGAAAAGCCGATTATCATTTAAAATTTAAAATTGATAAAATATTTTCTGTTTGTAAACATACCAAAAACTAGGGGTCGCCTTGTAATCAGGCAAATGCGGTAAATGATTTTCAGAGTAAATGTTTCTTATGGCTAATTTTGTAACTCTTCACCTATTTTTTAAACCACGAGCCGCCACTGAAAACTGTCTGAATTTCCAGAAGCGTGGAAGACATCGAAGATAGTCCCCATTTTTAAATCTGGTGATAAAAATGATATAAAAAATTATCGACCGATAGCCGTTTTACCTGTTTCCGCAAAGATTTTTGAATACGTAATATATGATAAAATTTATTCCCATGTAAGTAATGCGCTCTCCAATATTCAACACGGTTTCTTAAAAAAGAGATCGACTGTCACAAACTTAATGGTCTTTGTGGATGAAGTGAGCGCTGAATTGGATAGGGGTGGCCAGGTTGATGTAATTTATACAGATTTTCAGAAAGCCTTCGATAAAGTTGATCATGAGATATTAATAAGTAAACTAGAATTATTTGGCTTTTCCTTCAACTTGTTACAATTTATTAAATCTTACCTTACCGATCGTCAATTATTGGTGTTTTTTGATGGTGCTTATTCATCTGTCTTTTATGCAAAGTCTGGTGTGCCCCAGGGTTCAAATTTGGGACCACTCCTGTTCTTATTATTTATTAACGATCTACCAAACAGTATAAAGTATTCTAAATCTCTTCTCTATGCGGATGATCTAAAACTATATAAACCAATCTATAACTTACAACAAGCACTAGAGCTGCAGGAAGACCTTAACGGCATCTTTCAATGGAGTCTTGCAAATGAGTTAAAATGTAACTTCTCAAAATGCTATGTTATGAGTTACAATGTAAAAAAAGCAATATAAACGTACGCTATACAATGAACAATAATGAGTTACAAAGGGTAACACAGTTTAAAGACCTGGGAGTTCATTTCACATCGGATCTTAATTTCAAAGTACATATTGATAAAATTGTTAATGCCTGCAGCAAAAACTTAGGTTTTATTATCAGAAATGCCTACGCATTTCGTTATAGTCAATCGGTTATCGTTCTATTTAACGCATTTGTCAGATCCCACTTGGAATATGCATGCACGATTTGGTCACCGCATACGCAGCATCTTCAGCATCACCTTGAGAAGGTACAGAATAAATTTATTAAATACTTACACTACAAGGAATTTGGCATCTGTCCTGAATTTGAATCTTATCAACCCATTAGGGATTACTTCAATATAAAAATTTTACAATACCGACGAACTTCACATGTTATTATCTTTTCTTTTAAAATCCTAAATTATCTTATAGACTGTCCTTATCTACTCTCCCAACTCGCCTTTAGAGTGCCTCCACACGGTATTCGACCTACCTTTTCTTTTCATGTCCCATTTGCAAGAACAAACGTACGTCTCTATTCACCTATTGTTAATCTGTATTCTGTGTTCAACTATGAACACACATTGTCGTCATTTAGATTTATTTGAATCTTCCTTAAATCAGTTAAAGATGCAACTAAATGATCTAAAATTATAGTTCTCGCGCCCATGCATTGTGATGGTACCGCTATGTACAACATGATTAATTACAATTCCTTTCTTTTTCTTGTCCAGTTTTAGTTTAGCTTGTAATTAGAGATAAGAGCAATATCTATGTTTTATGTTTATAAGAAACATGTAATTAGGCTTTGCCTGTTTGTTTCTTCATAATAAATAATAAATAATATGCAGCTAAATCTAAAAGATTGCTAAGGGTCAAGACATTATTAGCTTAGCTTTGCATACGTAAGAATCAGAATAGAAATTTTGCTATTGTTGGCCCACCGTTGTAGGTTGTAGTCATTCTGTAACTAAATACCTAATGTTCACGATTTTTTGGGAAATTTGGAGTGATTTTTTCAAAATTGGAAATTAGAAGTGGACACTGTATATTTTTACATTAATTTATTGCTGCACCTTTAACGAAATGCAAATGTGTTTAAATTTTATTTAAAGTATCAAAACTTTGGTCCTTTTAAATTTAATAACAAATTTTATTCTAAGGAAAGGTAAGTTTCTGCTAAAACTTAGCATCTGCGTGTTATCAGCTTGGCCTCGCATACTTGAGAACTTGAGCACCAGTTGGCCCACCACTGTCGCCCCTCTGCCCTTTAATTTTTCAATTAAAGGTGCAGAGCACAAGTTGCAGTGTTAAAGTAATGACATCAAATTAAATACTGTTAATTATTTTTAAAAATAACGTTTTAAAGTTTTGACATAAACAGTGATTATTGTTGTTGCTTGGGCGTCTACGTAGGTAAGAATTTATAAAATTACCTAAGCAGCTATTGTAGTTTATACCATGAGATCGAAAAAAAGATGATTCTGAGCAGGCCTTGACTAGTACAACACGATTGGTTACACTGGTTCTAGAATGCCTGTGAATTATAATGTGACAGTGACATTTCAAATGTAAGTCAGTTTTGCAATCTTGTTTCCAGAATTATTTAAGTTTATCGTTGTAATACTAGCGAAGGATCACACTTTGAACACCTACTCTAACATGTATTCATCTTAGTTTTCAGTTTGTTCCCTAAATAAATACTGTTTTGTGTTTTAATTTATTTGACATTTATTAACCTCTAACTTACTGCCACATTTTGAAATCAGTCTTGCCAATCGTGTTGAACTAGTCAAGGCCTGCTCAGAATCATCTTTTTTTCGATCTCATGGTACTTCTACTTACAAAGCTCCATATTTGCTTTGTAAAGCCATTTTTGAGAATATAAGAAGGAAGAGGTAATCTCTGTGAATTAAAGCAGAATTAACTGAAATATTTTTACATTTTATACAAATTTGAGTTTGAGTTTATTGAGTACTATTTTATTGAATATCAAAGTGTTTACGTAACTAACAAAACATTTGTTGGCCTTCTTTTGATATTTTTTGTTTACAAACGCTTCCCTTAAAACACCATGTTTTTGTTAACGTAGTAAATTATTTCAGCTTTGATAACAGTTCATTTGGTTGTGCAATTAATTTTGAAAGTTATTCACAAGCATTCCAAGTTTAATAATCATAAATATTAGGCAAAAATGGCATTTATTTGTTATTTCTCAGTTCCTGTTGGTTTAGAAACGTTAAAATCGCACATCTTTTGCTCACTTTAAATTTAAATATGCGATATGAACATTTTTAATCTAAAGTCAAATTGAAAGTTAGATTTGGTTGTATTTATAATTTATTGCTTGCGTCGCGTCGTGACAAACCATGTTGTACAAAAATTTTAATTCTAAAAGATGGAGAGATTGCTCCATTGCTGTATTTTGTACTATTCATCTCAATTTATAAAATGCACTTCAAACTGAATAAATTATTTTAAGAATTTTATTGAGAAATAATATGAAATATAAGAAATATTTTAAATTATTATTGTTTACTGCATTCCAGTTATTGATTCTGCTCTTCACTATTTTTTTTTAATTTTAAATTTATTTAATTAATTTTTAGAGGTTAGTGTTTGAATATTGTTTTAGCCTTAAATTTGATCTTTCATTTACAGATTAATATTTAAAAATAAAATACTTTTAAGTTTTTTCGGAATTATGAGAGCTGAAATATTTTGCTGTTGTTGTAAAACAACAGAGCCGCAGTTTCGACATTTTGTAATTTAATATCTTTTCGAATTAATTTAACTTAATCAATTTTGGTATTAAATACTATGTAAGTAATGCTGTAACTAAAAATAATCTTTCGAGAATATTTCAAAAACAGTTTTGGTCGGGACGAAGTTTTTTCTGAATTAGATTTTCGTTTTAAACAAATTAAGAAATATGTTACAATTTATGGAGATGTTTTGGCAAACTTAAAAATTTGTTACGTTGACGTTTTTTCGCCGGAGTGGCAGGCGGACGGTTTCCTAGTCGGATGCTCGGCGAGTGGCTTGCCAAGTCACCGAAACACAGGAAGGCGTGGTGTTTACCACACCAGCCCGTAAATATACCGTGCGAAACAACTGAGGTATGAAAAGCAACTTTGGAAACCTTAACCTTCCATGTTGCCGGCCATGCTCTCTCGTGGGGCGTTGGTCAATAGCTTACCTTACCTACCTTACGTTTGTGTTTTGAAAATCATAAACGATTTTAATTTAAATTTAAATATGATGAACGCAATTTGTATTATAAAAATTAACACGTTTAATTAAAAGACCTAACTTGTAATTCTGAAGTTGCTAAAACGTTATTCGTTTAAAATTCAATACCAAATTTGTTTTCAACGTTTATATATGAACGCAACGTCACCAAACAAAACTTGTGAATTGTTTAAATAGTAATTTGTATAACAAGTGTTGAAAGTACAGTTTTGCAGAACGAAAATGAAGGTTGCAGCCTGAGACGAAGTCGAAGGCTGCATTCATTTGAGTTTTGCAAAACACTTTCAACAAGTGTTATTACACACTATTTTTTCTACTCCTACAGAAGAAAGACATTTAATTCACTATTTAATATTTTAAAGCAAATTTTATAATTTTTTTGTGGAATATTAAGTATGCTCAGGGAAACTATGGTCACTATGGAAATAAGTCCGTTGCTATGAAAATAAACATATCACAAATATAAACAAACCATACAGTTAACGGGCGCCATTTTGAAAGTGTGTTGCAAAGTACTTTTTCTACAACCACCATGGAAAGTGGGATTTTCAGACTTCGTCTCCATAGATACGAGTATTGAAAATGAGTGTTTGCCGAACAAGTGAAAATCTGGATTAATCTGGATTTGCGTGCGGAAAGTAAACTTTCCACACTCAAATTTTGATTTGCGTGCGGAAAGTAAACTTTCCACACGCTAATTTGTTTACTTTCCGCACGCAAATCAAAATGTCATAAATGACATTTGATGAATGTCAGATTTGATTTTGCAGAAATATTTAAATTTTTTGTGGTTGTAGAAAAAATAGTGTGTAATACATGTGTTGAAAGCTTGTATTTGCCACACTCATGTGACTGCAGCACTCACTAGCGTTCGTGCTGCAAACTTCACATTCGTGTGGCAAACGCAAGCTTTCAACACTTGTATTACAAATTACTATTGCAACACACTTTTGGATTTTGTCGCACAGTTTCGACAAACAATTGCTTTCAGCATTAAAAATCATGTGGAAAGATCAACTTTCAATAGTAGGAGTAGAAAATAGTAATTTGTAATACAAGTGTTGAAAGCTTGCGTTTGCCACACGAATGTGAAGTTTGCAGCACGAACGCTAGTGAGTGCTGCAGTCACATGAGTGTGGCAAATACAAGCTTTCAACACATGTATTACACACTATTTTTTCTACAACCACAAAAAATTTAAATATTTCTGCAAAATCAAATCTGACATTCATCAAATGTCATTTATGACATTTTGATTTGCGTGCGGAAAGTAAACAAATTAGCGTGTGGAAAGTTTACTTTCCGCACGCAAATCAAAATTTGAGTGTGGAAAGTTTACTTTCCGCACGCTAATTTTCACTTGTTCGGCAAACACTCATTTTCAATACTCGTATCTATGGAGACGAAGTTTGAAAATCCCAGTTTCCATGGTGGTTGTAGAAAAAATAATTTGACGGTTTTAATTTAAATTGCAGTGATGTTTGAGTACATTTAAATGGTAAGCTTTATTAAATTGTGCAAGTTGTTACTATTTAATAATATTTTTCAAATTTATTATAGGAGAAAGAAAAAAATACGCATTTATACAGTTATAAGACAGACAACGTGCTAAGATAAGTATTGTTTTTTATTAAACATTTTCAGTTAATCAT
The DNA here is from genome assembly GCA_963082815.1 of Melanotus villosus. Classification (NCBI taxonomy): domain Eukaryota; kingdom Metazoa; phylum Arthropoda; class Insecta; order Coleoptera; family Elateridae; genus Melanotus; species Melanotus villosus. The sequence goes on along the minus strand of OY720418.1, from coordinate 55,776,397 downwards.
TTGACTACAGTTTGGTAGTAGATAATCCCGTTGTTGTTCTTAGTTGACACAACTTTTGCGGACACTGATTTTTAAAAATTATTATTTATTTTGCAACACCTTCGCAGATGTAAATGTCTTTTCAACACAAGATTCTCAACTTCTGTACAAACGTAGTGAATAAATTTATGACTGGGGTGATTCATAAATTGAAAAATGTTATTGTCAACCCAATCTAATTTTAACAAACAATAATTAAAAATTTCTATAATTTTGAAGATGTAATTTCTATTTTTAATTAATACGAATTAATGTCGAAAGTTCTTAGTAATTGTATCTTTAAAATTTGGATTTTATTCATTCGGTCCGCATGTGGACATATGCCTCCTCCATTTCTTTCCATTTATCTCTCGTGCCGTTTCCATCCATCTTTTCCCACCTATCTTTCTTATGTCATCGTACCATCTGATAAGAGGGCATCCCAGGCTTTGCTTTTTTCCCCATGGTTTCCACTCTGTTGTGATTCACGCCCACCTTGTTGGGTCTATTCTTGCTGTGTCCGTCACATCATAACTTCATTTTCATTACTGCCTGTCCAATGTCTTCAATTTTTGTTTGTTGTCTAATCCAGTGTATTGGCTTCCTATCTTTCAGTGTGATGTTTAATATTGCTCGTTCCATGTATCTTTGGGCTACTTGTAATTAATGTAGTGTACTTTTTGTGAAAGTATTCCTGGGCTTTCACATGGGAAAGGAACTAATTAATGTTAATTTGTTATAAGTTCATTATTTGATGTATGTTTATTATTATAGCATTGGTGCTGACCTGTAACTACTTGAAAAAAATCGTGAGCAGTTGTGGCCCAGGCCATGTGTCAAACACCAAGGAGGGTATTTGAGAAACGAAGATGATGGTACTGAAACATTGGGAACGACAGAACCAGGAGAATACATTTTCACCGTGGATGGGATTGCACCAATAAAGGACTGCTGCAGTGCCAACATTTTCAAGCTGGGCGCAAGGTAAGTGCACAGTTTTATTAATTACCGTTTATAATTAAGAATTGTGTGAATTAATGAGAAGTTGGCGTCTTATTTAACCAAGACTACACAGGGTGATTCACATAAGACGCGCCCCTTAACAATTTGAATAGGCAACCCAACTTACAAATTCAGAAATAACGTTGATCTATTAATTCTCGATTAAACGATACAATCAGAGGTAGCTTGCTTCAAAATGGCTCTATCTAAGTAAGCGATCTGTCAAAGAATCTTAGAACATGTGAGTTAAAATTTTGACCTATAAGCTCTGCAGAACGAACCTGGTCCCTTATTAAGTCGGCAGTCGGATACATATTTTTGTTTATTGAAGATAAAACTGTTAAATAATGTTAAATTAGATACACGTCTACTATCAACAACATTTTATTTACTAATTACATTTTACATTTTTTACATAGTCTTGGTTACTAACTAATATTGTTACCAAGCTAACTATGTATTTTATTAATATATAAATATTATCCTAAAAGAACACTAAATCAACATCTCTATTTTAACATACCTCCTTTCTTTTAGGAGTAACAAAAGTTTCATAAATTTAACAGTAAACAAAAAATGTTAAATACCTACTTAATGCATATCTGCTTACATTAGATTTAACAAAGATCTCAACTTTTCAAAACGAACACAACCTAAAGACTTAGTGAGTATATCTGCTAGTTGATTTTCAGAATTGACTTTACAAACTTCAATTACATTTTTCTTGACATAATCATTTACATAATGATATCCTATATCAATGTGTTTACTATTCTTTGTGAAATTTCCATTCATGGCTAAATCTTTTGCACCAGAGTTATCCTCATAAATTTTAATTGAATGAATAAAAGTAACTGATAAATCCTCCGCAATTCGTTTTAAGAAAAGTAACTCATTTACTGCATCGGCAAGTGCAATATATTCCGCATGACATGACGATCTTGTTACTATCTTTTGCTTTCGCGAGATCCACAACACGGGATTACCTAAAATATAAATCAAAATTCCGCTTCGCGATTTTCTATCAATTATGTCACCGGCCCAATCTGCATCAACAAAGCAGACTATTGGAATACTATCCGAACCGTCAAAACTTAGTTTTAAACTTCTTGTACCATATAAATACACTGCTCAAAATCGTACAGGGATATTTTAATAATTAAATGTAAAATGAAAACTATAAATTATATTCAAATATTTGTTAGAAAAATAATACATATAAGCTATTTTCTAATTATATTTTTACCAATGACGCGATGTTCTTTTGTTTTCTTGATTTGTTTAATATTTGTTATAATAACGCGTCTTATGTTTATCATTTAATTGTAGAAAAACGTCAGTTTTTGCAGCATCGTTTAAAAGATTTAAATTCTGTGTGTAAATTTAAGTTCTCGTACCAATGGAAAGGCGACATTTATCACGAGAACAAATGTTATGTGCCATTGGTATGTTACAAGCTGGGCGACGTCAAATTGAAGTTGCAGTCGAATTTGAAGTTGGACAAAGTGTCGTAAATCGGTTATGGCGGCGTTATAGGGAAACTGGTGATGTACATAACCAAAATAATGGAAATGCACGGATTACAAGCGCAGTGCAAGACCGTTACATCCAACTTAGTGCTCGACGAAATCCAACCTGTACTGCTCGCCAACTTCAAAATCAGTTGAATCGGACACATGGCGTACTGGTTAGCGATCAGACTGTATGCAATATTTTACATGAGGTACAGTTAAGATCCAGGCGACCCATCAGAGTCCGACCTCTAACCGTAGGGAATCGCAGAGAACTCCTTTTATGGGCACAAGAGCACAAACATTTTACAAATGAGCAATGGTCATATGTAATGTTCACCGATGAATCCAGATATGGTATTTACAACAATTCAAGAAGAATCCGAGTATGGAGGCAGCCAGGTTCCTTAAATCGTTTGAATACATCCCAAGAAGTCCATTCTTTTAGAGGTGGTACAATCATGGTGTGGGCTGGCACAAGCATTGGAGAAAGAACGGATCTCGTTTTGATCCAAGGCAATATGACAAGTTAAATTTATATTGAACAGGTCATTTTACCTGTCGTAGTGCCATATGCAGGTGTGGTGGGTGAAAATTTTATTTTGATGCAGGATAATGCACGTCCGCATACTGCCCTAATTGTAAAGGTACCCACAGACCAACGCGAAATATCCGCTGACGCTGCGAATATTTCGCTGCGATAAATTCGCAGCGGTGTATATACATGGCGGCTTACGGACAAGCACAGACCTGTGCGTCACCGCTCGCGTCGCGTCTGCGAGTATGCAACGTTTTTATTCGTGGCGAATTCAGTTCGCTGTCGACCGCGTTTATTTCGCTGCGGATTATAGTTTCGCACCTGCAGACAATGGGAAATACCGAAAAAATGATTTCAATTGTACAAAAATATCCGATTTTATACGATCAGAGCAACCCAGAGTATAAAAATATAAGAAAAAAGGATAAAATATGGATGGAAATAGGAAAAGAAGTTAATGAAAGCGGTAAGTATTGTTGACATTTATTATAATTATTTTTAATTTAAAACCTATTAAAAAACATAGGTACCTAGTAATAAACATTTTTGAATATACATCTACATAATACGTATTTTTAAGAATTAAAATAATCCATAAACTTTTCTCGAATAGAAAATGCCAACGTTGCTACCCGTCTTGGATCATTCCCTAAATTAGTAAAAGCCCCAAGTTCAGCTTCTGGTGGCTCCAAAAAATCCATGAACTGATCATCACATTTTTTTGTGCGTAAAAAATTGTGCAAGATACAACTTGTTTTTACAATCAGAGCAGTAGTAGTTACTTTTGTTTCTATGGGCCTATAAAATATTCGCCATTTGTGAGCCAATATCCCGAAAGCATTTTCTACTACCCTTCTTGCAGTACAGAGTCTTTTATTATATTTCTCTTTCCGAATATTTGTTTTGGATTGTCTGTAGGGAAACGGTCTCATGAGATACGGCTTTAGAGCAAAAGCTTCATCTCCGATTAACACATGAGGACAGGGATCATTTTGTGCTGGAAGATTTTTTGGCGCAGGAACGTTCATTAAATTTGCTTCAAATCTTTGTCCCATATTTGAGGTCTCAAAAATACCGCCATCGCTATTTTTTCCAAAACCACCAATATCAACGCATATAAATTTATAATCTGGACCAACAATAGCCATAAGCACAATTGAAAATTTATTTAAATAGCACCAGTAATTAGACCCAGTCTTGTCTGGACACTTGATTGTAACATGCTTGCCATCTATACTGCCAATGCAGTTAGGAAATTGCCATAAATTTTTAAATCCTTGTGCAGACTGTTTCCAAATTTCCGCTGTAGGTTCTGGTAAATATATATCTTTTAATTTTCTGCATATAGCCTCGCAAACTTCCGTTACGATTTGACTTACTGTTGAAAATCCAACACGGAAACTATGACCAATTGTGTAGAAAGTATCACCAGTAGCCAGAAATCTGCAAGCATACATTTTTGTTTCAGGTGAAGAACTTAAAAAAAAGTGGAAAAATTTAAGGGATACATATGCAAAATATATTAGGGGCACCAAAACAAAAACTGGTCAAGCTGCAAATAAAATAAAAAAATGGGTATGGGCACATCACATGGAAGCTTTTCGACCTTTCTTAACGTTTGCCAAAACTATATCTAACGTGAGTGAAATCACTTCTGTACCAGGTACTTCTGAGAGTGTAGCTGTCAGTGTGGATGACGATTTTGAAGATGAAAATACTCAATTACATTCAGAAAATAATTCTGTTGGAGATACAGTAGATACGGAACCGCAAGATACACACCCCCAAGTTATTAATAGTAGTCAGTCACCACATTCAACACCATCAGTATTGGAACTGCCAGATGTTGCAACACCAACTACTACTAAAGTACCAACAAAGGAAAAAAAAGGGAAAAAATTGTCTCAACCATCGTCTTCTGTTGGAGATATGATAAAATATTTTGAAAATAAAAGGAAAAGAGAATACGACGCGGTTGATTGTCTCTTGTTAGCACATGCTCAAACAATCAAAACTTTCTCTGGACGAAGACAGGTCATAACAAAAATGAAAATTGCCCAAGTCATCATGGAACAAGAACTTTTACATCAGGAGGAACTAGCTTCATCATCACAACAAAACAATACTCTCCCAAGACATGAAAGTGCAAATAGTTATTACCAGAGTTGTTCTATCAGCGCCACCCCTTCACCATGTCCTTCGATAGAATCTGGTAATTGTAGTCGCACGTGGACAATACAGAATACTCAACCGCTTGACGGGCCTATAGAATTACAAACTACTGCTCCAGAAGCAAATTCAGTTTCTAATTTTGTAACATCATTTGAACCATATGTTTAAAAATATAATTTCGTAATTACTAACATTTTTCTTAACATTTTTAAATTATTGGAGAATATTTGGTTATGGTATAATACTTAATTCTTTATATTTTTATAGAATCTGTTTTTCATGACAAAATCTAATAAACAAAAAAAAAATTATCCAATTTTTTTACCTTAATGCAATAGCAAGTCGTTCTTCTGGTGAAATTGCTTCGCGATAATTTGTGTCAGCTTTCCTAATATCATCTGCGATGAGGTCTAAAACTTCATCAAAGCACTCACTGGTCATTCTAAAATAAATATAAAAACGTTTTTCATCTTTTCGAAGCTCTGGCATCAAGGTATGAAATTCGCCGTATGTTCGTCGTTCTAAATTAATGTCATGGACCCACTTCCTTTTTTTTCTGAAAAAAGGGATACATTTATCCAAATAAAACACTATAATAATTGTAAGTTGTGGTAAAAAAAAATACTAACTTGGCATTTTCTTCCGCCTCCAAGGTAAGTAATAAAATAGCCTCTTCTTCGTCTGATGAAGTATACATTTTAACAAAATAACAATGCGTTAAATTTTACCGCTGTTCGCACTGACGCTCCGGTGTGAATAAACAAAAATTTTTCGCCGCCGCGCTGCGTGCGAATATTATCGCTGCGAAATATTCGCAGCGTCAGCGGATATTTCGCGTTGGTCTGTGGGTACCTTAATGGATGAGTTAGATCAACAACAAATTTCATTGTTACCATGGGCTCCTCAGTCTCCGGATATGAATCCGTTGGAACATGCATGGGATATGTTGCAGAGAAGGGTGACAAATGCAAATGACCACATTAATAATCACAGAGACCTTTTCATAGTTCTTCAAAGAGAGTGGAGAGCAATACCACAAGAAGACATTGACCATTTAATTTTAAGCATGCCTAACCGTATTAGGGTGGTGTTAAATAATCGTGGAGGTCATACTAGTTACTAGAAAATTTATTAACTGGCGTTTATAGGATTTCTTTTCCATTTAATCATCTTAGATTTTAGGTTATTTCATTGATAACATAATTTATAATTAAATATTTAAGTCTAACTGATTTTTCAAGTCTCTCTTTTTGATTTTTGTACCATTTTAGTTAAATCATATTGTAAATAATCTAATTAGGCTAATAAATATATTTAAAAATAGAAAATAATCTTAATACTTTTAATTATGTAAAATATCCCTGTACGATTTTGAGCAGTGTATTTGAGAATACGTAACGCATATTTAAGACGAGTTTTTGAGTAACAATTTTGAAAACCACTTAAATAATTTACAGCAAATGAAATGTCTGGTCTAGTTCCCTGACTTATGTACAATAAAGCTCCTATTAAATTTCTATATTTAACATTTGAATCACATGATTCTGCTGTTTCAAGTTTTAAATTCATTTCAATAGGCGTTTTGTAACTTTAACTTTCTACAATATCATATCTTTTTGCAAGTGATTTAATATATGTTTTCTGACTTAAACTCATAACTTTCCTGTCTTGAACATACTCTACTTCGATACCTAAGAAAGTTTTTATTTTCCTTAAAACTTTCATTTCAAACCTTTGGCTTAATTTCTGTTTAATTTCAAGCAAATCATTATAGCTTGAACTACAAATAAGCATATCATCAACATACAATATGATGTAGATTTGTATGGTTCCTAATGTTTTTATGTACAAACAATTATCATACTTTGATCTGTCAAACCCAAGAGAGCTTATGTAATTATGAAAGCACTCATACCATGCTCTAGGACTTTCTCGTAAACCATATAAGGCCTTTTTTTAACAAGCATACTTTATTTTGCTCTAATATAAAACCTTCGGGTTGATAAACGTAAACTTCAGAATTGATTTCTCCATTCAAAAAAGCAGTTTGAACATCCATTTGTTCAATACATAAACCTCGATGACAAGCAACAGATAACAAAGCTTTTAGGGTTGGCATTTTTGCTACTGGAGAGTAAATTTCCTCCTCCAACGACTTTGGTTGTTGATATCCAAGAGCTACTAATCTTGCTTTATATTGACCATCTGGCTTGACCCTATAAACCCATTTAACTTGAATAATCTTTGCATCGTCAGGATTTTTTTCAATATTAATAAGTGACCAAGTTTCATTTTTCATTAAGGATTTAAATTCCGTATCCATGGCTTTTTGCCAATGAACTTTTTCGTTTGATTTAACAGCTTCATCATAGGAGTCTGGAACGACAACATCTGAAAAATTTGCATCTATCAAATAATCAACATGCCATTTTGGCTTTGTAATAATACGTTTTGATCTAACATTTGATAATTCTTCATTTTCATCCTCGTTTTTAGTTTCTTCTACTTCTCTATTCGACTTTTCGAATTCATCATCAGAAATATTAATAAACCGCTCGTTCTTTTCAATGAATTTAACATGACGACTTACAATGACTTTTTGATCCACTAAAATTCGATATCCCATGTCATCATAACCGACTAAAATACCTTTCATTGATTTAGGTGATAATTTAGATCCTCTATTTACTTCTGGTATTCTGACAAAAGCGCTACTTCCATACATTTTAAGATTTGAAACATCTGGTCTCCTTCCAAAAAATAGTTCATAAGAAGTTGTTTTAAATTTGTTATTGGCAACTAACCAATTACCAATATATGCTGCAGCTTTAACACATTCAGGCCAGAATTGTTTTTCTAAATTAGCTTCTGTTAGTAAACATCTTGCTCTATCCATAAGAGTGCGATTAAATCTCTCCGCAACACCGTTTAATTCATGTGTGTATGCTGGACTTGGTCTTAACCAAATACCCTTTTCTTTAGCAAATGTATAAAACTTTCTATTTAAGTATTCTGTTCCTCTGTCACATCTAATTTCTTTAATTTTTCGATTAGTTTGATTCTGAATTCGATTTACATACATTTCAAAGCGATCAAATACTTCATCTTTACTTTTAATACAGTAAACAATAGCTATTTTGCTAAAGTCATCAATAAAACTTACAAAATATTTTTCTCCATTAAAGCCAGTTTGTTTAATTGGGCCATTTAGATCTGTGTGAATGATTTCGGCAATATTATTTGCTCTTGTTCGATTATTGTCAAATTTTAAGTTACTCATTTTCGATGTAAGACAGGTTTCGCATTTTAAATGAATATTTTCTATAATACTGGGTAGACCCTCTGCTAATTGGTTTTTACACATCATAGTTAAATCTTTAAAATTTACATGACCTAAAGTTCGATGCCACTTTTCTTTAAGAGATAAGAGGTTGCTTGAAAAACTTTTAATCACATTTGAGGTTACCTGACCAGTTAATTCATATAGATTTTTATTTTTTAAAGCAATGGCAATTTTTTTATCTTCACGATTGAAAATTTCACAAAACTCTTTTTCAGCCCATAATTTGTTTCCTAAATCTGTGATTTTTGAAACACTCAACAAATTTTTAGTCATATTTGGGGCATAATAACAATTTTTAACAGTAATTGAAATAAATTCATTATCTACCTTACACTTTATTTCAACATTACCTATACCTAATGGTAGCCATGCACGTACCGGCCGGCCTGTCAGTTACGCCTGAACAGTCCGCCGGGAGACAGGCGGCAAGTTGAACTGAAAACCCCATACACCTTCAGTTGAAACTAGGCCGGCGAGCACTTCACATCCTGTGATCATGTACCCCAGTGATGAAGATGCGCCAGCGATTCTCGCTTTAATAGTTGTATTAGAGGCTAATAATAAAAAACGGAGGAAAAAAGTATGGTGTAAAGAGCGGTTGCTGAGGAGATATGCGTCAATTTGCTTAATGAATTGAAATTGGCTCCAAAAGATTGGCACAATTACCTAAGAATGGACGAAAATACGTATTTACAACTTTTGTCATTGGTTGCCCAATTAATTGCGAGAAAAAATACGGTGATGAGAAATGCGGTCTCCCCACATGAACGACTGATGGCAACGCTGAGGTTCCTAGCTAAGTAACTATTGGGAGAAGTTTGGAGGGCCTGAAGTTTTCTACGATCATATCACCCCGTGCACTTGGCAGAATTATACCTGAAACCTGTGAAGCAATTTACAAGGTTCTACATAGGGATCGTGGTAATCAGGTGATTTCACTTTTCAAAGACACGTTTCACTCCGGTATAAACTGATGAATTCCTCCAAACAGTAGTTTTCTTTTTCACGTGACATTTTTTAACTATGAACAGACGAGGTTAAACAGGACTCGCAATATATTCTGAGTATATAGGTACTATCTGACAGTCTCACTGACTGACGGCCTGTCGCCTCACCCCACTCACGAACCGGTGCGCCTGCGCTCCCGTCAGTTCAGCCGGATGGACGAACGTGTTTTCGTTCGTTCTCCGGCCTCCGGTTCAGTCGGATCTGACAGGCCAGCCGGAACCCACTCACATTCCGGCCGCCGGTCTCCCGGCGGACTGTTCAGGCGTAACTGACAGGCCGGCCGGTACGTGTATGGCTACCATTAAGCCTTAATTAAATAACCATCACCTACCTTAATATTTATATTGTCTCCTAAGGGATTATACTCTGAAATAGTATATTATAGACCAAGGTAGAGAAGACATTTTTCTCAGCCGAGCAGTATTATTTCCCGACATGCGAAGCATGGAGGGAAATAAGTTGTGAGGCTGAGAAAAGTCTTCTCTACCGTGGTTTATATACTATTTTTTTCACTACTAGCACCTTTATTCCTTTTACTTAATCATTTTTACATAAATAAAAAATAAAATGACAGATGCGTATATTTATTTCTAAATATCCACAAAAATCAAATAGCCTTGCTTGAAAACAAGGGGAGAGGTTAATTTCAATTGACATTTGGGTAAAACTTATTTAAAATAGGCACCTGAGCGCATAGCAATTGTTTTTATTATTAACCAGTAGTCAATAATAAAAAATTATTGACCACTAGGAGAGAAATTCATCTTCTGGGCTCGAAAATAAGGTCAATAATGACATCTTCTAATACTAGTAGTGAAAAAAATACTTTATATCATTTACAATGTGATCAGAACATCCGCTATCTAATAACCATGTGATTTTGTTAACTGTATTTTCACTTGCTTCGTCATTTATGTTTGAAGTCATAACTGTAACCTGAAAAGAATTTCCAAGATCTTCATCTCGATTTTCACTTGATGAGTTTCCAGCAAATCGTCGTTGATTATCGTTTCTTCTCTTCCATGAGTTATTTTGGACTCTTCTGTGAGTTGGTTCTTGATCTCGATTGTAACCGTAACCTTGTTTTTGACACCATTCATGACGTTTATTTTGTCCGTACCTCCATTCTTGATTTGCTCCAACAAAACTTTGATTGCCTTTTGAACGACAAAATTTCTTTATATGACCAGGATGTCCACATTTAAAACACAAGTTTCCACTTCCATTTCCAAACTTAGTGCGATTACTCGTACTATTTGTTCGTAAGGTGAATGCTGACCCTTGATCGTTTTCGAACTTGTTTTTCATTTTCTTTGAATCAATTAACAACTTACTTTTTACATACTCCACGGTTTTTTTATCTGTTGGTAAAGCATCAACAATGTCTATAATATGACTATAAGATTGAGGTAATGCTAACAATAAATAATTTAGCCTATCATCTTCTGATACCATCTCATTTGTGCTCTTCAGTTCATTAACTAAATGCTCAAACTTAGTAATGAATTCTGTAGGATCATCACTTTCTTTCATTTTCAAATCTAATAATCTTCTTTTTGTCAGCAGCCGTAGGGTTGTTGAACTTGGATGGTAGATAGAATCTAGTTTCTCAATCATAGCTTTTGCAGTCGTTTCATTAAGGATTAATTCTAATTGCAAATTTGACATACTTTGAACAATTATATTTCTTACTTTTAGGTCTTTCTTTTTCCAATCATTTTTCTTTTGTTCTTCAGTAGGCATAGGTTCGGTTAAAACTGCTTCTACCCCTTTACTTTCTAAAAATAAAGCTAACCTAAATTTCCATTTGTTCCATTCATTTCCATTAAACACGGGTAAACTAAAATCTTCTCTCTTATCGTGTTCTGTCATTTTTCAATTGACTTTTATCATAGAATCAGGAACGACTCTTTTTATCTTCCTTACTTTACACGTGCACTTTTTAACTTCAATACAACTTTGAAAAACTCAAACTACGGACCTGCTACCATGTTAAATAATGTTAAATTAGATACACGTCTATGTAGCAATTAAGCACATAAAACTAGATTTGCAGTGGACTGTGGACACAAACGGTTCTAAAGGGAAACGCTTGCTTTACTTTCTTCAATTAAACTTCATGTAAAATTTAATTATTTATTATTAATGTTAGAATTAAGAGACACACAACATTGGCATTATTAAATGCTAACCAAATAGCTGAACAAACTTCTGCTATTAAAAGATATAAACAAGATTAACAACCTGCTTGTCATGCGAGGTTTTCACGTCTAGTGAGACTAGAGCCCGCCTGCTACCCCCACAAACGGGATGCAGCCGCGAGTAGGGATGCAAAATCATACAGTCTACTATCAACAACATTTTATTTACTAATTACATTTTACATTTTTTAAATAGTCTTGGTTACTAACTAATATTGTTACCAAGCTAACTATTTTATTAATATATAAATATTATCCTAAAAGAACACTAAATCAACATCTCTATTTTAACAAAAACGTATTTTAAACATTACGTCAACAAATAAAAACTTAAATAAATCCTAACCATTAACCATTTTTTCAAAAACTTCCTTTTATTTCCTATAGAACACATTACACTAAAAATATTGATCGTTACCGTTTTTGTTGTTGTAGAAAACACAATTTAATTAAAGAATCCTGATGTTTATTGGTAAAAAAGAAAGTACAGTATTTTTCACCTAGGATTTGGGTTGTGTCGTCAGTTGGATTGTGAATTTATCAACACTGCGTTGATAAATTCACAATCCAACTATACTCTATACTTCATCTCTTTCTAAACTAGGTTTTCATTACCTAATGCGCACGAATGCGTGGCTAAACAGACAGTTTTTGGACGGGGAAAGTTGACGTCAACCCAAATGCTAGATGAAAAATACTGTAGGTACATGATTTTATCACAAATTACGTAAGTTCGGCAGTAGTAGAAAAGTCGTAGTATGGAAATGGAAATACTGTAAATTCATTTCCGTTCTAAAATAAATTTTACTACATATTACTTTTTTTAACTGAAAACATCTTGATAAATTAGAGGCACAGTCCGTGACAATGTTATTATTAGCTTGTAGAAATCCCTATATATAGGGCAAAGGCCTCCCCTTTTCTTTTATTCTTTGGCTTTGCACCTTCTAAAATCTATTCACTTATTAGTGAGGGGGTTCTTGGCATTAAACTTAGTTCTAGAATTAATTCTAAAAATTCACGTTTTGAGACTAAATTCACTATTTTGAAAATTTGAAAGGAACTATTTGAAGCTGAAATAATAGCGTAAACGTTCAATAAAACTCTAATTATTCTAAATGACACAGTATTACGGCTAAGTATTTTAAAATTGGGCAACAAAAATATCAAATTTTATATTAGAAATTTAAGTGCCTACTTAAATTTTTAGAATCAAATAAGCCAACGGTTTCGGACATATCCATAACTTGAAGTTTTAAAACTTTACGTTTTGAATAAATTAAAAATCTGATGTTTATATCTTTAATTTAGTATTTCAAAATGTTAGGGTTTTTTGCTTAGCTTAAAAAAGGGCTTTCTAAAGTTTCTACCTTAAAGATTTTAAAACTGAAATAGGAAATCTTAATCAGTTCTTATTTTCTAAGGTGACAAATAAAAATTCTGCAATTTTTCTAAAATATCAAGCTAAGTCCAAGGGCAAACAAGGATCACCAAGGAAGATATCTGGAATAATACATCGCAGGGTATATGAGTATGAAAAAGGGCAAGGCTGAATTTGAGAATCCTGCAAAAACTAATTTCAAAAATATCTATTTAAATCACATTTCCAAGAGAAGGATTTTTGAAATTAAAGAACGAGGTAAACAATTAATTTCTAAGTTCCAGTTTTCACTTTCAAAAATCGAATAACAAATCCTACAAAAATTGAAACAATAATGTTCCTCCTTTTTAAAAACTTTGCAAGGTTTATCGATTTCAAATTTAAAAAACCTATTTCCATGTTCAAATGTTCAATTCAAATGCTGAAGTGGTTATTTCGAAAAAATGTTCAAATTTTTTATCCTAAATAAAGAAAGTTATAATGTTTTTGTTAAAACATGGTCAAAATGAACTAAAATGTTGTTAATTAATAGGGCGACTAAAATATTATACTAAATGGAAGGTAAAATATAAAAATTAAAAAATATCCGTTCTCGTCACAGACCTACAAATATTTTTCTACATTTTTTAAATTTAAATACTTTTAAGACTAAGAATCGTTTGGAAATAATTCAAAAACAGCCTTAATTAGGACGAAGATCCTTTCATCATTGGTATTTTGTTGGTTTTTGTTAAGGAATACATTAGAAATATTTCAGCAAACTTAAAAATTTGTGTTACGTTATAAATAAATAAATTGGAAAATTTCAAAGTATTTTAAATCAAAATTCAGGTTTGGCGAACACAAATTACATTCTGAAACTGAAACATTCTGAATTATAAAACAGTAAAATGCAATTTTAAATACAAGGAAACATTTTTTCAACGTAGAGGACATGCAACTTTTTGATAAAACATGAATACAAGGCCGTTTAACAAATATTTATTCGTTATCGTCTCTGCCCAAAACGAGTTCAAACCTTTCACAAAACTGGCTTTCTGATAATTTGTAACTTTCTCGCTCTTTTAATATTGAACGTTGAAATGTGCAGAACTCAGTGCAACATCGTCAAAGTAAATTTATAAATTATCGTTAAATTATAGTGACATTTAGTGCATCGAAATGGTAAGGGTTATTAAATTATGCAAGTTATTGTTTAATAGCATTTTATTTAGGACTCCCTGTTTTCCTTTAAAAATTATAAGCCTTTTATTGTAAGTTGTAAGTCATTTTATTCTCTCCACTTGACACTTTTTGCCGCTTATATTATTTTGTTGAATTATTTGTTATTTTCTGATTTTACTTTTATTAGTATCATTAGCGTTATATAATTAGTCCCAAGGAAGTACCCCAGCTTCATATTTTTATTTGAGTATATTCATTAGTTTAATATACACAATTCATCGAAGACTATTTATTGAATTTTAATAGTTTGTGCAAATAAAGATGGTAGGATTTATTAGATTATAATAGGTAATAAATTCTTTATTTATGAAACATAAAAAATGGGTAAATTGTAGAATAATAAACCAAAAACCGCCTCGAAATATTTTAAAAAACTATTTTTTCTAGTTAAGCATTTTCGGTGATTTTTTTCCATAATTAGTTATTAGTTGCGTATCAGCAGGTCTCTTGTACCTACTTATCCGAAATACCAGTCGCAGACAAAAATTGGAATATTTGATAAGAGGTTTCATAAGATACATATGGTCGGCTGTTTTTAGTATCATTCATTGTTTAACATGTCATTCTAATAAATTATGTAACGTAGGAAATGTAGCAATGATGGAGACGGATTTACCTGTAACAATATTCTGAACTTAGTAGAAAGTTAAGTGAATATTTTTATTACTGGGGTGATTCGTAAGTTCCTAATAATCTAAATTCTTCTAATTTTGGAAATTTAACTTCGTTTTTAATTAATATGCGAAAGAATTGAAAAAAATCTTACTATTTGGTCTATAACATTTGGATTTCATGCATTGAAAAGAATGAACTAAAGTTCATCAATAATACAGTTCATGATTGTATATACCGTAACTGTTACAGCATTGATATAAACCTGCAAATATGAACAAATTTATAATGGGCTGAGAACCAAGCCGTGTCTCAAACAGCAAGAGGATATTTGAGGAACGAGGATGATGGGGGTTGTGACATTGGAGCAGATGAAAGAAGGAGAATATCGATCACCGTGGATGGCCCTGGACCAACAAAAGACTGCGGATTGAGAACATTTCAACATAGGTATCAGGTAAGAACACATTTTTATTCATTAGTTTTATTAGACGTGGTGCGAATGAATGAGAAGTAACTGTCTTAACCAAGACCTTATAAGTTCCCTACTTCTTCTTCTTACTCCTGTAGTTCCTTAAGAAGCAAATGGCACCAGAGGGGGCGTTTCAAAAGCAAAGTGGATGGCAGAGTTGCTAGTCCTGCCCACCATGGGTTGAGTTCGTTTCTATTGCTCTTTTCTGAACAAATTTCTTCCATTTTTCCATGTCCTGTGCTATGCATTTGGCTTTGCTCCGTGATAGATTTTGTAATTGTAGGTCTTTCGGCAGGTATCTTTCGGTCTACCTATTCTTCGCTTTCCTTGTGCGTTAAATTCTAATGCTTGTTTTGCTATCTTGTTATATGGTTCTCTAAGTGTATGTTCTATCCTGTCGCATTTCTTTCTTCTAGTTGTGGTTTCGATCTTTTCTTCATTTGAAATTTCCCACAGATGTCGACTTGATATTTATTCGGGCAAATTTATTCGATGTATGTATCTAAGGCATTTATTAACGAAGGTTTGAAGTTTCTTAATGTTTTGTTTGTTTCTAACCAATGTTTCTGCCCCATAAAGTAGCAAACTTCTAATGGTTGTATTGCATAGACGGAGTTTTGTTTTGATCAGAATGTTTTTTGATTTCTATGTTTTGTTTAGCATATCAAATGTTGTTTGTGCTAAGGCTATTCTTCTGGTTATATTTTTTATGCGCCGCCGTTGGTATCTATCGAATTACCTAAATAGTCCACTTTCTTTATGTCTAAGTCCCCGAGTGTTATCGTTGGTTCTTCGTTATTTGCATTCGAGAGAATTCTTGTCTTGTTCCCATTTATTGTTAAGCCAACCTTTTCTGCTTCTAGGTTTTAACTTGTTTAACTTTCCTTACATTAGCTTTTTATTCGGTGTGGGCAAGCACATATCATTTACATAGTTAAGATGGCGGACGAAGCAAAGTCGCAATGTGTTGATGGTAATTTGCCTAAATTTTGTGGTGTTTGTAAATCAAAAACAGTGCAAAAACGAATGCAGTGTATTGAGTGCGGTGTATTTTATCATAAAAGCTGTGTTTCAAAATTAAAACAGGTTATTTTAATAGACAATGACAATATTTCTTGTTGTAAAAGTAAACTGGACAATGGTTGTCAACCAATTTTAGAGGACATCGAAATAGTTGACGAGGAATGTGAGTTTTCTGCTGTTTCCGAGATAAAATATTTAAAGGCTATCATTCGCAGCAAAAATCAACTTATACAAGAACTTACTTCAAAAAATTTGTTACAACAGCAGTTGATTGAATTTTTGGAGGCATCAAATAAAAATGTAAGCAAAAATAGTGGGACAGCGGAGGTAATGCCCTCAGTAAAAAATGTGAAAAAGGATTTGAATGTTAAAATTCGAACACCTAAAAATATAGCAACAGAAATCATGAATGAAGACGAACCTGTAAAAAACTCCAAGTCTTTGCAAGTAGCTTCTGTAAACAATACGGTTGTCTCGAACGATCAACTTATTGACAAAGTTACTTCGGAACGAGTAGCCCAAGCTATTCATAGATCTTTGACAGTAACTAAATGTAATAAAATTATTAATTTAACTAACAACGAGGACTACCTAACCCAAAACAGTAATATAAAAGATTCCGAAGACAACATGTACAATAACTGGTCTACAGTTGTAGGTAGTAAAAATAAGAAGAAAAACCGCACGGATTATAAGAAAATCGTTATAGGCGCTAATAGCAATCTTAAAATTAAGGCGGTTCCCAAAAGATTGTTTATTTTCGTATCGCGACTTGATCCAAGTACATCCAAAGAAGATATAGTGAACGTATTAAAAGAATCAATACCCGAAGTTGATTGTGAACAGTTAATATCAAAACATCCTTGCCATTATAGTTCTTTTAAGATCAGTGTTTTCGAAAAAAACTATGAAGCGTGTATAAATCCAAATAACTGGCCTACGGGAGCGTTTATATCGAAGTTTTTTCGAGCAAAAACTAGACTACAAACTGATAGTGAATAACAATTCAACTAAGATAGAAGAATGCACAAAGTTAAACTGTGATCTTTATTTATTAAATGTGAGAAATTTAAATTTCGAAAAGGTTAATCTGTTAGAGTTAGAATTTAAACATTTTTCTTGCTTAAAATTTTTGTGTTTGACCGAAGTAGGTGATAATCCTGAGGTTCTTCAGGCCTTTTATATTAGGGGTTTTAAGTTATCCTCGTACTTTTGTAGACGGTTAAATAGTAGAGGAGGGGTTGCTATCTGGTCTAATATTAATTTAATTGTTGATGTAATAGATTTAAGTGATTATTGCATTGAAAAAAATTTTGAAGTTTGCGCTGTTTCCTGGAAAATGCACAATGAAATTAAATATGTTATAATTAATTGTTACCGATCTCCATCCGGAAACTTAAAAATTTTCTTCAATCAGCTGTACAATATGTTAGATGAACTATATAAGCCTCAGGATAAAATAGTTTTATGCGGCGATTTTAATATTAATTCTTATCCCGTGGACAGTGCGGATTTTAAGACTTTAAAAAATGTCCTGCTAAATTTTGGTTTTGTACCACAGGTTAAAGAACCTACTCGTGTTACCAACTCCACATGTACTACCATTGATCATATTTTCACAAATTTTGAAGGTCCTCAAAGCACTTGTATAGTAGATAATGTAATTGCTGACCATAAAACGGTCCTTATTGAGTTTACAAATAATGATAACAGTAGTAGTGGTCTATTAACTGACAAACCCGTTTATTTTAAGAGGCGGTTTGATAGTATTTCCATTTCCCATTTTAAAACTGCGATAAGTGATCACGACTGGACACTTTTGTATAGCATGTCTGATCTAAATGAAGCCTTTTCTTATTTTTTTAGCCTGTTCATGCATTACTTTAATTTAATTTTTCCTCTGCGTAAGTATACGAGAAAACACATTAATGTTAAGGAATGGATTGGCACTGATATAGTATCATCTAGCAAACAACTAAAAGATTTATTCCATTTAAAAAATCGATTTCATAATTTTGAACCCTTATACCGGAAAGCAAAAAAACAACATAACTTGCTAATAAAGACAACAAAACAACAGTTTTTTCAGAATCATATACGTATTAGCTTCTAATAATCCAACTCGCGCAGCGTGGGCAGTTGCTAATCAATTATCAAATAAACGACAATCCGTTAATAATATTAATTTAGAAATCAATGGTGTAATTCAAGAGAATCCTTTTGTGGTATCTTCTTATTTAAATGATTTCTTTCAGAACTCGCCCATTAGGATTCGTAACAAGATTTCAAATCCCGTTGTAAATGTTGATATGACTGTCTCAGCTCAAACACATTCCCTGTTTCTTTATCCGTTTACATCTGAGGAATTGGCAAAGCTATTACAAACCTCATTAAAAAATAAACCTTCGTCGGGTCCAGATGGTGTCCCTAGTTCGTTTTTAAAGCAAATATTGGCGGATATTGTTGAACAACTAACATATCTAGTAAACTTATCGTTCGTAACAGGTAATTTCCCGTCTTTGCTTAAATTGGGAAAAGTGATCCCCGTCTATAAAAAAGGAAACGTTTTCAATCCAGATAACTATAGACCAGTAACACTTTGTAGTGTTTTTTCTAAAATATTTGAATACTGTTACCTAGATCGTCTACTAAAATTTTTAACGTGTTTTAACATTTTAAATCAGAATCAGCATGGCTTTTCTACGGGTAAGTCTACTTTTACTGCTATGATGGATCTATACTCCAAGCTAGTTGATAAAGTTGAGTGTGGTGAATGTCCAGTGGGAATCTTTTTTGACCTGTCGAAGGCTTTCGACAGTGTCAACCATCCTTTGTTACTGCAGGCGCTTTATAATTGTGGTATTCGAGGAATTCCTCTTGATTGGATTGAGGCATTTTTGAAAAATCGAAAACAATACGTCTCCCTACGATATTTAAACAATGGTGTTATCAATACTGCTAACTCTGATTCCTTGAACACTGATATAGGTGTCCCGCAAGGGTCCGTTTTGGGGCCTATTTTATTCGTTATGTTTAATAACAACTTGAATAATATAGAACTGGATGCATCTTTAATTCTTTATGCAGATGATACTTCGATATGCGTATCGGATAAAGACGATGAAATCCTCTCTTTGAAATGTAACAGGGCAGCAAATAAACTAAGTTCCTGGTTTTCTTCAAATTTATTATACTTAAATACCTCTAAAAGTGCAGTTATTCGTTTTCACAATCGACAAAAAGAATGTAGCAACATTAAAGTTATGGTAAATTCTCTACCTCTACCCAATGTAAATAGTATTAAGTTTTTGGGTGTTTGGTTCGACGAAAATCTTTGTTGGTCGAAACATTGTCACGAATTAACTAGTAAATTAATTTCTACTTCCTTCTTGTTTAGGAATCTAAAAACCGTTCTTTCAACTGAACAACTTATTATGATGTATTATGCGTTGGTTGAGTCACGAATAAGATATGGGATAACTCTTTGGGGGGCATCTGCTACTGCAGATGATGTTTTTGTCGCGCAAAAACGAATTTTACGATGCATTGCGGGGGTTCATGGCATGTATTCATGTAGAACGTTGTTTAAAAAGTACTCAATCCTTACTCTTAAAGCTTTATTTGTCTTTGAACTATCTGTCTATGTATTTATAAATAAAAGCAAATTTAAGAAAAACTATGATGTACATTGCGTAAACACAAGATCCAGAGAGGACTTTAGAATACCATATTATCGATATAAAATTTCTATGAATTCGCCTAACTCCTTAGAAATTAGGATTTTCAACCACTTACCACTCTCAATTAAAAACTGTACTTCTGTAGGGTGTTTTAAGAGCACTTTAAAAGCCTATCTTCTTAAAAACACTTTTTATACTTTGGAGGAATTCTATCGGCTCTTTTACATTTGAATTTTAATTTTAAATTAATGATCTTTGATTATACGTGTATTTATAGATAGGAGTTTTTAACTTGTATGTTTATTTGTATGTTTATTATTATAATGCAACGTATATACCTTATGTTTGTATATGTATATATATATATTTTTTGACGTTTCCTATACTGTTTTTGTACAGTCTTTGGGATTAAATAAACTATAACTATTACTATTACTATTTGCAAACTCTCCAAGTCATCCAGTTTGCTGAAAATGCCCCAATTTATTTGGGATTTGTTATCCTCTGTATTTCGCACGACCCTTTTGTATATTTAATGTAGGTTACGCCAGTTCAGTACCTACTTATGCTATTTCATGGTAGAACTCGATGATACTTTGACGTCTAAATCGCTAATGGGTCTCTTAGACCTTGTCTTTTAGACCTTATCTTTTAGCACTGCTCACTATCACTATTTAAAAGGTCAGGTAGTTAAGTTTGATATGCAATGATTTGTTGCCAACATTGTAAAACACTGCACCACTATGCTGATGTTTTTTGGTTAATTTTCTTTATAAAGTATTCAACTGTGGGAACGCGAGTTTCTCCACGACCTATCGATAATAATAAAGAAAGGTATTGGGACAGAATGCAGCTCTTTATACAGGGTGTCTCTAAACCTACTGCCATAAATTTACCAGCCGATTCCTGACGCAAAAATAAGTCGAAAATGTCTATAAAACTTTTGTCCTAAACAGCTCCATGTGGAAGCTACAAGTCTTTCAAAATGGCGTTGAAAAAACGGAAAACAATTGCATTTTAAAAACGGTTTGAGATAAAAAATTGAAATTTTGCAGGCGGTCTAACCTATTGAAGATATAAACTTCCTACTATTTTTTTTGTAAATTAACCAGGGGAGGCACGAATGGGGGTTATCACATTTTTCTTGAAAACCGTTTTTCTTAACCTTTTGTTTTTTTTCCATTTTAGTTTACAGATTTGTATTGCCTGCTACCTAATTAATAAAAAATGTACTCTTGTTTCAACTCGCTTGGACTAACCGTTTCCTATAAAATTTAGGTTTTCTGTTTGTCTGAGTGTAAAATGCAGTGATTGCGATTTTAAATTCAAATCAACAAAAAGCATGTGATAGAATAGTACGAAGTTTATACTTTCAATAGGTTTAGACCGCCTGCAAAATTTCGATTTTTTATCTCAAACCGTTTTTAAAATGCAATTGTTTTCCGTTTTTTCAACACAATTTTCAAAGACTTGTAGCTTCCGCCTAGAGCGGTTTAGGACAAAAGTTTTATAGACATTTTCGACTTATTTTTGCGTCAGGGATCGGCTGGTAAATTTACGGCAGTAGGTTTAGAGACACCCTGTATAGATTTCCTGTGATAGTTTCATTGAATGTTCGACTCTTGCGGAGAAGTTGTCACACATTAGTTTGAGTGTTCTTATGTATTTGTCAGGTAGACCATATTACTTCAGTATTTTTTACATTTCTTGAAACTGAGTCGAATGCCTTGTTACAGTTAACACATTTGTCTTGTCCCTTTTCTATTATTTGTTCTATTACCCTTGGTTACAGACTACAGATCTATGCACGAACGCCTTTCCATAAATCCCTTAGCTTAATGGCTATGGCAGATTTCATTCTCTTCAAAATTAATGTGGTCATAATTTTTACTTGCTGTTGATGGAAGCATTATGGGTCTAAAGTTTTCGCATCAAGTTAGGTCGCCCTTCTTTGGTATCTTTATTAGTATGCCCTGTGTCCGATCATCTAGGATCCATTCTGCGGATTAAGCCTTGTTTACTAGTATGTACAATATTTCTATTGTGCTCTCCTTATCTATTTTTAGCAATTCGATTCCTATTTCGTCTATGCGTGGTGTTTTTAAATTTTTTATTTGTTTAGGCATTTCTTCTATTTCGCCCTTTGCTGCGAGCTTTCCTTACTTATGTCAAGTTGTTGGGTTACCATATTGTTATTTATTTCTTCCTTGATTTCTTTTACTTTGTAGATCTCTGTAAAATACGAGGGCTGTTCTGTAAATTGTTAGTTAGAAGAAAACTACGGAATTTGTAAAGAAAATAATTTTATTGTTTTTCAAAGTATTCCCCCTTAGACATAATACACTTCTTCATTCTTTGAAACCACTTCTCGAAACACGCTGAAAACTCTTTTTTTGGAAGGTCGTCAAGAATTCGCTGAAATTCAGCAACAGCCGCATTGGCGTCAGGAAATTTCTTACCACGCATGAGTTTTTTAATCAGCGGAAGCAACAAGAAATCGTTAGGGGCAAGATCTGGACTGTATGGTGGATGAGTGACCAGTTGGACCCCAGATTCGTGTAAAAAATTTAAAGTTTTTGCGGCCGTATGCGGAGTTGCGTTATCGTGGTGAAACAAAATTCCACGCAAACCAGATCTTGGGCGATCACTACACAATTTCTCGAAGACATGAGGAAGGCAAACTTCTGTATACCAATCAGCAGTTACAGTTTTACGATCTTCAAGAGCAATTACTGCAACTGGACCACTGTATCTGAAGAAAACGGCAATCATTTTTTTGTTTGCACTTTTACCGCGAATAACTTTTTTTGGCATTTCCTCCTTTTCAAACACCCAAACAGTTGATTGTTGTTTTGTCTCGGGATCATAATTATATATCCACGATTCATCCCCCGTAACGATACTAAATACCTGCTTTGAAGATCCTCCATCGAAATTTTCTAACATAAACCTGCACCAGTCTACCCGTGCTTGTTTTTGTTCGCCGGTTAACAAATGTGGAATCCACCGACTTGCCAGCTTTCTTACACCCAGATGTTTATGTAAAATGATATCTACTGCAGATGATCCAATGCCTAGTTCGTCTTGAATCTCTCTATGAGTGATATTCCGTTTTTCCTTAATCAGCTTTTCGGTTGCAATAATGTTTTCAGCACAAACAGCTACTGCAGGTCGTCCAGGTCTTGGTTCATCTTCTAATGTACTCCTTCCACGTTTAAATTAACGGAACCAGTAACTAATTGTAGATATGTTACGGTAGGAATCGCTCGCGTTCGTATTTAGTTAAATTATTGGATTTATATTGATCTGGTTATTCTTTTATTTAGACTTTCCCAATTCCGTCAGGATTGTATAGTTGCATACGTCATAGGCGCTTCTCTTCTTATTTGGTATTCACTTAGTGGGTTTTAATCATAGGGAATTTTAGAAATTTTCTATTGGCTTTCGCCAAAGAATTATGTTGGCAAGTTCGTTAGTTTTGGTCTTCTGCATTCAACATCGGTCATGGATGGATGTCAACTTTGGTTTTAGTATTTAATTATCCTAATTTAGTTGGATAATCCGAAGTCGACATAATTGGAGATGCTTTTAGTTTGCCTATTGGGCCTTTAGTGAATTTAGAACGGTAGTCGTTTTGGATTGTAAGCATTCTTCATTACCTTCATTGGGATTTTTAAACCGTCAAACGACCATTTTGTGGAAGCTTTTCGAAGGGCATTTAAGAACTTTGGGTATGTAACGCATTGATTTTACTTGAAGATTTCTTACGGTATTCGTTGTATTTCAGCCCTTCTTTTCCTTAGCGTACGTTCTTGTACGCTTTAGTTTTGTGGTTGGTGCTGGTTTTTCGTGCAGCACGTGTTTGTTGGTAGAAAACACCTGTTAGTTCAACACCACGATTTTGAGGAATTCGTAATTAATCCGAAGAAATTATTCTACCCTGTGATTTAGAAGATACGTTTATTAGCCTGGAATTTTCCTGAGTTCAAGTTCGTTATCTTTACGTTTTACGCCCCACATTTAGAGGTTGAAGGTCAGATAACTTAAGAGTTAATTTTGAGGTTATCCTGTATTATTTAGTTAAATTTAGACGTTTAAGCATTTAGTAGATTGAATTTTGATATTTAACTTTTGTTAGTAATTTAATTGAAATCGTTTAACAGAAATTGTAGTTTGCATCTTAATTTAAAGTATTAGTAAAATTTTCAATCGTCATTTAGTAAATCGTACTCCAGAGTGCGAATATTCATACTGTGGTTGTTGTCACAACAACGTGAGTTTATAAATAAATTGTATTTTTGATTATGTAAAAGGAATATTCAAATTTCGTGGTTCAACTAAATAGTTACTTCTTATTTTGTTTTTAATATTAAATCGTAATTGAATTTGTGGTTACCGGCAGGTTTTGCAAGATATTATTATTATTGTACTATGAATTATTGTTGTCTATAATCGCAGGTCACGACGAGAACTGAGCTCATTTCTGCGTATGCGTATTCGATAGTTTAGTGTAAGACTTATCCTTGCGAACCCTCAGAGGGTCTACGTTCGTTTAATTACGATCTTAGTATTTTGATTGGTGCATTTTACTTTTGTTTAGTTACGAACTTCGTTTGTTTTTGAACATTCCCTATATATATATATATATTTTTTTTTGTGTTAATTAGCTCTCGTGATATATATATTTCATTTAGACTTACATTTGGTTACGATCTTAGTAATTTCTTTATTGGTTATTTGAATTAATAACTTAATTACTTTTTCAATTTCAATTTTGTGTATGTGTTTTTTGCTTGAGTTAATATATATCCTATTCGTTAATTACCAAGTCTTGCGTTTTATTGTCAAGTCAATTGACTTTTGGAGGTCTATTCTTCAGTAGGTCCGGACTGAAGCTGTTTACGTTATAAGTAAGGACTGGCGCCCAAGGAACATCGTTAGTTTAGATATTTAGTGAGCACTACTATTTTCTTTTAGGAACCTCACGCCCACGCAACAGAGTAGCGGGTTTATTTAGTGTTATCACCTCCGGATAACAATTGATATACTATACCTAGTGCTGGTGTAGCAGATAATGATGGACTATTGTCGCCAAAAGCTGCCATTAAATTTTGGTGACTTTGGTCGTATGTTAAGCCTCGTTTATAATCGTAGAAAATCATAGCCCGAAAAGCATTCCGCGGCACTTCCATAATGCTTAGTAATAATCAAACGAATTATAACAATCAAAAATTAGGATCTCTATATGCTTTAACTTCAACCTTGCAAAATTGCGACTGGAAACTGTCAAAAGAATAAGCTTTCGATTGATGCAAATGTTTTTGTTTTTCTTCGCATCCATGGCCTGCTACTAACAATATACAGAACAGCCCTCGTATTTTGTCAGTATATTTCCATTACTTCTCCGTCTGTTTTATATACTTCGTAATTTCCCCCTTTAAGTCTTGATCTGGATTTGTTTGTTTAGTTATCTTATATAGGATTTTCATATCTTTGTTGTGAGCAGCTTCTTCTGCTTCCTCCATTAAATTTTCCATGTTTGTTCGTTTGTCTTTAAGGTACCTCTTATTTTTGTTCCAATAATTTTACTGTAATTCTTTCATCATATTTGTACCTCGTGTTTAATAATTTTATTTTTTATTTTTGCCTTCCTTCGATTGTGTTTATTGTAACACGAGCTTTATGGTTTTATATCCATGGTCGCTCTTGTTAATTGCCGTTTTATACACTTGCCATACATTCTCTACGGGATGATTTCTAAGGTGATCGAATACTCCTATACAGAATATATATTCTTTTGTCCTCTTCGATATTGTTTAGTTTTGCGAGGTTAAATTTAGATCTTGCTGGTATGGTTTTGTTATTCTATTTTGTTATCTCATCTCTCGTTATTATTTTTGCTTTTACGAGGTGGTGGTTGAAGGCTATGTCGGCATCTCTTATCGCTCTTACATCCCGTAACGAATTTATCCATTTTTCTTCGATCATTATGAGGTCAATTTGGTTCTTATAGTGTTCATCAGGTGACGAACACTTGTGAAGGAAACTCTTAAAAACTTTCTTATGTTTGAAAAATATACCGCCAATTAACTATTAACTAGGCCATTTGTCTTAGAAAAATCAACAAACTTTTCTCTGGTCACAACTCCTAATCCATGTTTGTCCATCACATTTTCCTTTTCTGCATGATCACTTCCAACCTAGTAAATTGCCCACAAATATATTTATTTTCAACCAGTTTGAGAAACTGTAACGTAATACAGTCGAACTTCGATAACTCGAACCATGACTTGCCAGAAAAAAAGTTCGAGTTATCAAGACTTCGAGTTATTAAATAAAATACATAATACGTATGTATTATTTTACAGAGGTGAAACGAATATTTGGTTAACGGTTAACTATTCGGCAATCGTAATATTCGGCCATTTTAATGAATATTCGGCATAACCGAATATTTCGCTGACTTTATTTAAATTTATCATTCATGACTATTTATTTTAAGGTAAATCTAACTTATTTCTTTTAAGTTTGCTTAAAAAATACCAAAAAAGTTTATAGCCGCATATCTAGCCTTTTTCTGAAATTTCCCGTCTGAAACATATACTATTGAATTATTAGAAATATTTTACGTTGAAAATAATTAATACCCCGGATTCAAAAAGTTTGATGTCCATGACTAATTAATTACCGAGAATTTAGGGTTTGTAAACAAATTTCTGAACCAATGCATTCTTGTGTTGTCTACTCTTAGCAGGGCAGTTTAATAATTAAACAATAAATTAGTTTGCTGGTGACCGCAAAGAAACCTAAATAAAAGCTACGACTTCTTAATCGGTGTAACAATAAGGCATGGGCGGGGGAGGGGACATATTATGGTTAAGGGTTCAATGTTATTTAAACCATTGTACAGAGAATCGGTTGTATGTTCATTTGTTTTTAAATACGAACGCAAAACACTCAACGCTTTCCAAAAAATTCGACTTATCGAAGGTGGCGCCAAATATTCTGTTCGAGTTATCAAGATATTCGAGTAATAGAAGTTCGAGTTATCAAGATATTCAAGTAATAGAAGTTCGAGTTATCAAGTAAAAATTACACATAATTCTCACTCTTGACGCTAACGCCAACCAATTTGTTTCGAGTTATCAAAAATTCAAGTTATCGAAGTTCGACTGTATTTGATTAAAATGAAATATATACTGAGCACTAAAACATAATAATTATTTGTTCTACGTGGAGTAAACTACAAGAAAATAAAAATTATCATAATTTACGCCACAGTTTTATCGTAGTTTATCTGTTTTTCCTTTTTCCACAGAATTCAGGCCGAAGTTTACTTAACAAATGGAATATCTTTTAGATTAGCTTTCTCTTAATTTTGTAAATTGATAGGATGTGTGTACGCGTTTGTGTGTGTATTTACAATAGGTATCTAAATAGGATGCAAAAACTGCAGATGGTTAATGTACAAAGTGTGATCGATCATACCTAGAAGAATTGTTCTCTTACAGGTATTCATAAAAATGCGTGATTATTTCACATAAGTTGTGATTCTAGGCAGGTTTCGAAATGGCAAATTTTCAATATATACGATATTTTAGTAAAACACTGTGTGAAATTTACATACATCTCAACATCTCTGACAATTTATTTCTTATCATGTAATTTCATAACATAACAAATAATATCATACGCGTAATTCTCGATGTTTTTCAAAGACGTAATTTTATGAAATAGAATTCTATTCTCCTCATTCTTGCCTCTCTTTAAACTGTTGCAATAAAATTATAATTTTTTGAAATATTAAGTATCTAAATTAAGCAAGTTTTTCTAAACACCCAATTACCTGCTTATTAATTATATTTCCATATTTTCAAATGCAAGTCTTTCACGATTTTCTTTTTAAATTACTTAACCTAACCTATTTGGCGTTAACTAATTTTTCAACTTGCTTTTACAAAATTCAGACTGACAAATACTCGTTTAGTTGCAATTTTTTATATATTTCTCATTAATATCAGTTGGTGTTGAGACGATTTTAAGTTATTTTAATCTGCATAATCGTTTCTCGTTCTCGTTGTAGTCTTCGTATGGTCTCTTTTTTTTGTTAAAATTTAGGTTCTAATGTCAATTCAGGTTTCTCCCCCATATTAAGTAATCTCATCATTTCCCTCGCGATCCTTTACCATCTATCCTCTCGCTCGAGAACTAGAAACTGTGGTCTGGTTGTGCATCTATGTTTGGGGTAAAGTTGGCTCATCTTGGTTGTCCGTTAGGTGGGGTTACCGCGGTTAGCACCCGGCGAAGTATGCCACACCGCACTTGATATATTTATTATAGGATTGGTGAGTTGGACGGGGCAAAGCGTTTGGTACCAAAGTCACTCTTGGCTTGTGGAAGTCGCCACTGTTGGACCGGATTTGATTGGGGTAAGCCGCTGCCTCACCCATCTATGTACGATCGGAGTTCGTTTTAGTTTATTAACAGTATATAACGGGAGCAAAGGCCTTAATTGGTCAGTATCTGGTTAGCCTCTGTTAATTATGCACTCCTATCCCTTCTATGCTCCTCCTTTTTTGCCCGAGAACTATAGGTACAGGTTTAGGATATGCATCTATGGTCGGCGATAATTCTGGAAGTCGGGGTACAGTAACCGTCCTTTCATGGGGTTGACGACCCTCATACTCCACGATATTACGACGCACATCTTTGCTACCCGAGATTTTGTTTCTGTTTATTAGTGGTGTATAACGGGAGCAAAGGCCCTAGTTGGTCAGTATCTCGTTAGTTTCTGCTAATTAGGCAAGAGATTCACTTGAGTTGGGGAGAATCACTTTTGCTTTTGTCTAGTCACTTTCTTAATCTGATTAAGCCAGATTAGAGGCCATTCGAGGAAAGAGTGGAATATAGAAACGAATTACTAAGTGTAGTTCCGTGTTTATTAGGAAAACTTGTAATAAAGTTTATGTTAGGTGTTACATTTTTCGTTTAAAGTAGTTGTGCAAGTGAAAAAACAATAGTAGCTCAGTTTTCGTGTTTTTAAAGGCAAGCTGAAATATTAAATTAACTTCAAAATTGTTGAATTTTGGAATTCGTTTTGGTATAAAGTGTTTAGGAAAACGGCTTAAATTATAGAATAGCAAGTGTCTGAGGATCAATTTTTGTGAAACATTGGTTTTTCAAAATTACATTTTATAAGAAGAAAGTGATATACAGGGTGTAGAATTGGTTCACGCACCATAGGGATTTCAATGTTAAATTCTTAATTTTTAAATATTGGCTCCCCAAATTATTTTAGAGAAAAAGTGTAAATATGTTTCTTATAGAGAAAAAAATACTGTATACAACCATATCATTACTTATTTTTTTACTTTCCATACAAGGGTTAAAATTAAGGAAACTAAAACTGGTACTTTAGCAAAAATAGGTAGTGCATTGGAATCGTTGAAACAAAAAACAATTGTTAGTTAGCTGTCATGTTAGCATCTTAATAATAAATTTAGAAGTATTTTAAATAATTCTGAGTTAATATTATGTATTCGTTGAATGAAAAGATCCTAATGATAAAATGGTACTATTCTGGTAATAGCGCACGTGCAGTAAGTGATATGTTTGCTGCAGAATATCCGAATCGACCAATTCCAAACCACACTACTGTTGAAAGAATGATCCGCAAATTTGAAGCAACTGGTACTGTAAATAATAAGTGCAAATGTAATGAAAATGCCCTACAGAATGTAAGACATCAAGAAAATGCAAACGCTGTCGACGTATTACTTTCAGTAACTGAAAATCCTAATGTAAAGTGTACGCCAACTAGCAGAAAATATTGGGCTACACCACACTACAGTACACAAAATTTTGAAAAAGCACCATTGCCGTTCCTATAAATATCAGTGCCATCAAGAATTGCTTCCAGGTGATATGGAGAGAAGGGCTGAGTTTTGCTACACCATTATGGAAAAAGCAAACGAAGATAGAAATTTTTTAAGGAATGTGTGTTTTACAGATGAGTGCACGTTAACGCTTAACAATGAGCCAAACGCGCAAAACTGTAGGATTTGGGCTACACAAAATCCTCATAATTATTTAGAAACGAGGACCCAATATCCTCAAAAATTAAATGTTTGGGCCGGTATCTTGGGGCATCATATTATTGGACCGTTTTTCCTTGGCGGAAATTTAACGTCTGAACGTTTTTTACAAATATTGTCCGAAGAAATAACACCAGCTATAAATGAGGTTGCACCGGAAAATGAAGAAGTTTGGTTTCAAATGGATGGATGTCCTGCACATAACAGTCGTGTCGTCCGCGAATATTTAAATCAAAGCTTTAATGGCAAAGTTATTGGTAGAGGATACGAAATTTGTTGGCCTGCTCGGAGTCCTGACCTTTCTCCTAATGATTTCTTTCTATGGGGAAATTTGAAATCAAAGATTTACAGTGGTAACCGTTTTGAAGATTTGGAACAATTGCAAACTAGTATTCAAGATCACTGCGTAAGAATTTCGCCATATCAGTTAGCAAATGTCAGACGAGAATTTTCTGATAGACTGGGTTATTGTTTAACAGTGGATGGAGGCTTATTTGGACATTTATTATAGTAATTGTTTTTTTTGTGTTACCTACTTAATTCGTTAAATAAAATTTGCTTCTTGTTCTATTGCAGAGTATTATTCCCATTATTTTAAAAAATTTTATTATGTAAGAAAAATAAGATTCCACTTGTCAGAATGACAGCGGCTTTGTTTCAACAGTTTATCAAAGCATAGCTGGTTTTTGTTAAGGTGGCAGTTTTAGTTTCCCTGTTTTTAAAACTTGTAAGAAAAGAATAGTTATTTGTACAACTAGTAATGAAAGCAATACTTTTTTTCATGAGTTTGAAGTTTGATGCACGACGGCGAAGCCGGAGTGCATCAATCAAACGAGTGAAAAAAAGATGCTTTCATACGAGTTGTACACAATATTTTTTTGCATTTTGACATCTTAAATCCCTCAAAACAGGATAAAAAGGAATTGAGAATTTACAGTTGTCAAACTGACAATTTACAATATTTTATTTAAAGCACACTTACTTAATGCAAAATGTAAAATTAAATAGTTAAAAAAAGTGTTGCCTTCTTTACGATTTTTTAATAAAAAAAGTCCACTTTTTTTGTCAAAATGCGAAAAAATAAATTTTCCCACGACCATATAAGAAAGTCGCTCCTAACGCACAACAAACTAGGCGCGAAAGTTGACAATATCACCCGTGCGATTGACTTTCGCAAAACAAATGAACAACCCGTGCGATATGAACACGTATAGGGATATATCGCACAGTTTGCGCAATAATAGGAAGCTGCGGCCGCTTCAAAACAAAAAATGACGGTCGTTTTACCTGAACTGTCAGTGTTACTTTTTGACATGTACATTTTTGGTCGTGGGAAAAATAGTGTTCGTAACTCGTTCGAAAGGCAAATATCTCCGCTCGTGTTTATAAATATTTCTACTCGTGCTCCGCTTCGCTCCGCACTCGTATATCTATTTATAAACACTCGCTTGATATTTGCTACTTTCGACACTTGATACGAAAATAACTATTTCGGCACTAGAATGCATTGTCTAAACGCAAAATTACTTAAAATACGTCTAAATTTGTGATTAAAATATTAACATGGCAGCTAACGATCAACGGGTTTTTGTTTCAACAATTCCAAGGCACCACCTATTTTTGCTAAAATAGTAGTTTTAATTTCCTTGATTTCACCTTTGTATGGAAAGTAAAAAAAATAAGTAATGAGATGGTTGTATACAGTATTTTTTTCTCTACAAGAAACATATTAACACTTTTTCTCTAAAATAATTTGGGGAGCCAATATTTGAACATTAAGAATTTAACATGGAAATCCCTATGGTGCGTGAACCAATTCTACACCCGGTATAATATTGAAACCAGACAAAATTATGTTTCTTATGCTTCGTCCTTCTTAGTGCAAGCCAGTGGCTAACTGTTTAGATATTAAAATCTAATTAGCTAAAAACATATTCAATAAATATTCTAATTAATATAGCAGAATTACCGAATTAATTAATTTCTGTAAATCTTTAAAGGGAACATATTTAAAAGCAAGGTAGTTATTGCTAATAGTAATTTAGGGTTATTTTTCAAATTACTTTAGAGAATTGGATATTGTTTCCAAGAAGATTTTCTACAATTTGCTTTTGGGAAACTTTCTGCAGCACATAATTAGTACTACTCTTTCTAATGTTTTAAGAGTGGTCTCTTAACACTGGTTTTGAAATAATATATTTATAGAAAAGTCTAAATTTTATTGAAAATGAAAGTTACGATTATGTTCAAATTTCTGTCGTCGGAAGGCGGGTGTCTTCAGTCTTCAGAGACGTCGCTGGATGTTGTAAGTCAAAGGTGAGTGGTGAATACATGACGTGATCGATCACACTCTATACAAATTTAGGAACTGCATTTAAATGACTGCGTAGTTAAGATGAATTTTTAGTCTAAGGTCTTACATTATTGCAATAGTTATAAGTGTGAATAAAAGGAAAATAAACATTTCTACTTTGAAAAGATTTTTTGTCATAGAAATTTGTCCAATTCTTTAAATGTATGTAATTACTTGTTTATGTTTAAATGTTTTATAAATAGAAATATAATATAAAAATTAGTGAAGATCCTGGTTAACCCAGGGGAGGCGGGGGGCACAATTAAAAAAAGGAGCGGTAGTACCTACTTATTTGTAATCATCTGCAGTCGCATCGTAACAAATTGAGACATTAAATGTACTCATTTTCTTCTTAAACAGGGTGTCTACCAAATAATTTAAAAAAAATTCAAGGATTTTTCCAGGTATTCCAGGTAAAATTTTCAAAAATTCCAGGTTATTTCACATATTAACAAAAAAGAATTAGTATAGTGTAAATATATTTATTATGTACAGGGTGGTCCATAAGTAATGGTTCACAGACCAACAGTAGATTCCTGAGGCCAAAATATTACGATTTACCTAAAATTACCTTAGTCCAAAAGTTAATATTTAGGGAGGTGTAGGGTGTCAAAGTCGAAATTTTAATTTTAATTTTTTGCTGTAGTTTCTGAAGTTTTCGGGATATTGATATAAAAATTGGTGAAACTTCAAAAAACTAACAACACAACGCAAGGAAGGAACCAAGATGACGGACACGGCAAAGAAAAGGGAAATGAATAGAAAAGAAAGAAAAAATGAAAACATAGAAACAGGAAAAAGCACAATAAAGAATTCAAAAATAAACACCAAATGGAAATTAGGAACTTGGGATGTTAGAGGAATCAATTTTGAGGGAACTCTAAAACAATTAATAGAACAGCTAAAGAAATATAAGGTCGTAATACTAGCAATACAGGAGACGAACCTAAAAAATGAAAGCATTACGGAGATAGATGAATATCTATTCTTCACGAGGGAGGATTAAAGAATCGACTAGGAACAGGTTTCTTAATTAAGAAGGAGAGAACTGCAGGCTTGTTAAACCTTATGAAAATAAACGAACGTCTAAGTTATTTGAGAATCAGAGGATTGCAAAGGAAAATAAGTATAATAAATGTGCACTCACCCACAGAAGACGCAGAAGAGGAAGTAAAAGATAAGTTTTATGATGACTTGGAGGAAATATACGATAGAATACCAAAGTATGATGTCAAAATAATAGTAGGCGACTGTAATGCAAAAGTAGGACAAGAAAAAAGAAATAGACCGGCGGTGGGAGGGTATAGCAAACATAAGGAGTCGAACACAAACGAACAAGGACTAATTAATTTCGCACTAGAGAAACAACTACAAATAAGAGCAACATTCTTAAAACACCGAGAAATACACAAAGAAACCTGGAAAAACCCTGATGGCAAAACAATGAACCAGATAGATCATATGATAATCGAGTCGAAGCACAAGCCATGTATAGAAAACATAAAAAGTGTTAGAGGAGCCGAAATAGATTCCGACCATTATATGGTGAGGGCAAAAATAAATTTAGAAACACTCCAACAAAATAAAATGACAAGGAAACAAGAAACCGGATGGGATATAAAATTCCTGCAAGAACTGCAGCACATAAAAGAAAAATACGAACAAGAAGTAGAAAAAGTGCTAAAAACAGAAAGTAAGAAAGAAAAAGTAGAAGAAGAATGGAAGGTACTCAAAGTAACATTTGAACAAACGGCAAAGAAACTGCTACCAAGGAAAAATATTAAGAAAAAGAATAACTGGTTCGATAAAGAATGTAAAGAAATGTCCCAAGACTTGAACAAAGCAAGATCGATGATGTTAAGGGAGAAAACAAAACAGAGTGAAGACCAATTTAAAGAGGAAAGGATAAAAGCAAAGAAACTATATAGAAACAAAAAACGACGGAAGCAGGAAGATATGGTAAAAGAAATAGAAGAAAACTATAACAAATAAGACGTAAGAACATTCTATAAAAAGATAGGTACTGTAAAGAAAAGTTACCAGCCGAAAATAGACTTATGCCGAGTCAAAAACAGAGAAATAATCGGGTTAACTTTAAAAACTTTGAAATAATAAATAATAATAATAATTTTATTTCGCTCTGTAGCTACAGTATATGTACAGTATTTTTCACCTAGGATTTGGGTTGTGCCGTCAGTTGGATTGTGAATTTATCAACACTGCGTTGATAAATTCACAATCCAACTATACTCTATACTTCATATCTTTCTAAACTAGGTTTTCATTACCTACTGCGCACGAATGCGTGGCTAAACAGACAGTTTTTGGACGGGGAAAGTTGACGTCAACCCAAATGCTAGATGAAAAATACTGTATGCAGATGAAACATGAAACATGAAATAAAATAAAGCACGTGAGTATTGAACTACTCGTGTGTGCTATATTAACAATAACTTAATTACAATTTAGAACTAGTACTTATATTCAGAACAGTTATTAATTCACGAAAACAAAATATAAAAAATAAAATAAAAAAATGAAAAATAAAAAAATAAAAAATAAAACTAAAAATGGGGAAAAGAGCTTACATAACAACATCTCTTTGCATTCTAGAAATATATAATTATTAATTACAGCCATGTGATGCAATCTCGAATACAGTTCATATTACCACGAATCCAATTTGTTATGTGTTTTTTGAACATCTGAAGTGAGTTAATGCGTCTTATAAAATATGGCAAGAGATTGAACAGTTTGATAGCAACATAATATGGACCGTGCTGACATAGAGTTTTGTGAGTTCTGACACATATTAAAATTGAGTTGGTTACACCTCTGGTCTTGTGCGCATGATCTGTAAGGACTTTAAGTTTAGGATTTTTGAAGATAAAGCACAGAATATTTCGTAGGTATAACTGCCTGACATCTAGTACCTGTACCAAATCAAAAATTTCCTGAGATGGGAAACGTTTAGATCTATTGTATAGTATTTTCAACAAACATTTCTGTAGTATTTCATAGTATATCTTTTTTGTATACAAAAGACGGGGCAATTGTTTTTTTCTATTATATCTGCCCTAACTTTAGGTACAAAAAAGTTGAAGTATTTTTAAGGTATTAGGTGTAGCAAAAATAACGTTATTTTAAGAGCTGCATTAAAATTGAGAATGGATTATTATTTCCCGTCCCAAAAAAGGTAGTTTCACCAACTTTCATATGAATATTACGAAAACTTCTGAAATTACAGAAGAAAATTAAAATAAAAATTTCGACTTTGACACCCTGTATCTCCCTAAATATTAACTTTTAGGCTAAGGTAATTTTAGGTAAATCGTAATATTCTGGCCTCAGGAATCTACTGTTGGTCTGTGAACCATTACTGATGGACCACCCTGTATATAAAAATATGAAACTCGTGGAACATCGTGTCGTTACACAAAACAAGTTGATCGAACACAGCCGGAACTGGTTGAAACCTAACGAACCGATTTTGTTCTTCAAAAATGATCAAACAAAACAAATAATTTTATACAATGTTAGAAAGCTTGAATTCCTCAATTCAAAATTATACACAAAACATATTATAAAAATATCAAAAATGTAAATAGATTAAAAGAATTCCAGGTATTCTATTAAAATTCAAGGATTTTCAAGGAAATCAAGGACCATTTTTTCATTCCAGGATGTTTCCAGGTATTCAAGGTATTCCAGGTCGGTAGACACCCTGTTAAATATGCAACTTATAATTTCATATCCTAAATCTTTAGTGACTCAGAAATTTGTTTACGTTTGCTGTTTAGTATTCGCAGTTTGCTTAAGAAATTGTAACATGAAGGTATATTTTGCAACAAATATACTACGAGGGTGTTTTTAAGTTATCTACCCAGCTACGAAGGAAAACTCGCAGAGCTTCAAAAAATTAATTTTTCTACATAACTACCGTCCACACTAATAAATACACTTAGTCCAGCGTTTCCTGCGTTGTTTCGCTCCATTCAAAAATCTGCCATTGCGACAGGCGATTATTTCATTGTTTATTTTTATATCTGTCAATTTTGGCAGAACCTAAAACTTCCATTTACAATAAAAATACGCAAAATACGTAATTTTTTAAATCGCCGTTTCCGCATTCTGCATTCTGCATATTTTAAACAGCACACGTGAAGAAAACGTAAGTAAATTCTATAAACATGGAATAGTATTGAATCCTATCAAAAGAAAGCAAATGAACATCAATCAGTCATCAGCCAGGTACCGAATGAACTTAAAAAAATGTAATGAAAATAAGAATTTGTCTAGTCAGAAGTTATTAATGCAACTTACAAATTTTAATGGTTCATGTCTACGAATAAAAAAAGCAAGGAAGTAGCATAACACCATATACGTAATGCATAACACCAACAATATGCAATTTAGATGGTGTAGCAATATGGCGGATTTTAGAAGCTCATTGGCTGAGAACACTAAATATGTCAACTGTCAAAGTCAAAACGGTAACAAACAGTTAGTCTACCAATAAAAATTCGTGCCGGTCGGTGTTTCAATATGGCGTGTGTGACGTATTTCCGTTGCACTTGTAGTTATGCACCATGATACCTTAGTGTCCTTCCTGTTTCTTTTTATTCGTAGGTTCATGTAGATAGGTGTGAAATTGGTTACATAGAAAAAAATGTAACAATTGTACGTTTACGTAAATAGTGATTTTAGTAAATATGTAAAGTATTATGGTTATGGCATTATAAATAAATTTTTTAAATTATACTTATTGTTTTAGCATAATATCTAATAATAATAATAATGAATCTATAATTGTGCTTCATTGCATTGTAGATGTAGATTCTTTAGTAACTGACAAGTTTAACAATTTGACGTTTTGTCGCTGCCAAAATTGACAAATATAAAAAATAAATAATGAAATAATCGCCTGTCGCAATGACAGATGCTTTCAGTATTTCTATCTCTTTCTAGCGTTAACTAAATCCAATAACATACGTTGAACGCTGAATCCATACATATTCCAAAGGCACAGCGGATCCTTTCTGAAAAAATACATTGGAGTTTCCCTATGGTGCGACTTACCTGAGACACCCGGTATATAGAATTTACATAATTCGTTAAAATTATAAATAAAATAGACTGTTATTTTGTTATTAAAAGATCTCAGAACTACCCCTTACATAAAAATAATCAAAATTTAAATGTAATTGAATCGATTTAAGACAGTTTCAATATAACGTAATTTCTTATTATTTGATTATTTAGGTTTATAATTGGCATAAAGGCAATGGAAAACAATCAGTTGCATTTCACTATTTTTATGCAATGTAGGAAGAAATCCGTTTCGAGTAATGTTTTTAAATTTACTGTGTACTTTTAAAATTACAATAATTAATTATAAAAATTTCTTTCAACTTTTAGCAGCAGTTTTTTTTTTCGTTTTGAATTTTTGATGTAATCGTTTTTTTTTTGGCTTTAGTTTCTTAAGTGTTTGGCTTAACACCCTTTTTAATATTGGCTTCAAAAACATTATATATTGGCTGTGCACGTTGTTTTAAAATCCTGAAAAGAATCTCAGGTATGAACTATTTAGCTTTAGGTAGAAATAATTAATTCAAAGTAAATACTATACAGCAGAAGCAAACAAGGCTAAAGAGCGAATTATCTTTCCTAATTTTGTAAATTTAGGTAACTGTGTGAATGTTGTGATTACTAAGGTGTAGCTAGGGGGTCTAGGTCAATACCACTCCGCAATTACCACGCCGGTCAATACCACGCCGGTCAATTCCACTCCCACAAAAATCACTCCAAACAATTACCACTCCGAACAAAAACCACGCCAGCAAATACCACTCCGTAAAATATCACTCCTGTAAATTACCACTCGGGGTAAAAACCACTCCAACAAATATCACGCCTGTATAATTCCATGTATGTAAATAGTATTTTAAGGCGTCATAAGAAAGATACAATGGTATTACCAAAATAAAGAAAAATTAAAAATAATGATTTATATGTTATGGCTAATTTGATAAATTTATCGATTTAGCCGTAACATATACAAGAAATTAGATACATTATTATCCATTTGAAGATAATAGTTCATAAGCTTCTTGATTAATTAAAATAGTGCAATATTTCTTATAAATTATTTAAGTTTGAAGGAGAATGTTAAATTTTTATATCAACACGTGCCATATTATTCGTTACCAATAAATTATTTTGCTATCAGGAGTTATCACTTTAATGGCTAGAAAAGTAATGTTTTTCTTGAAATTTTACCTGAATTTAATGTAATCTGAGATCACGTCTTGAAATATAACTTTTATATGTCGAATATAACGGCGTGATATTTGTTGGAGTGGTTTTTACCCCGAGTGGTAATTTACAGGAGTGATATTTTACGGAGTGGTATTTGCTGGCGTGGTTTTTGTTCGGAGTGGTTATTGTTTGGAGTGATTTTTGTTGGAGTGGAATTGACCGGCGTGGTATTGACCGGCGTGGTAATTGCGGAGTGGTATTGACCGGACACCGTAGCTAGGTGTTAGAGCACACGAATTATACCAGGACAACTTCTACAAAAATCTGCAAGGAGAA
Organism: Melanotus villosus; assembly: GCA_963082815.1. Lineage (NCBI taxonomy): Eukaryota > Metazoa > Arthropoda > Insecta > Coleoptera > Elateridae > Melanotus > Melanotus villosus. The sequence continues at coordinate 55,737,171 of OY720418.1, read as the reverse complement.
CGTACAAGAAAAGGACGTCAAGATGACTACGGTTACAACAAAGGTAACTGAATTCGCTTTCCTTAAAGGCCAACGCGCACTTAACCACGCCACGGCGCGCCACGCCGGACGGCAATTTTAAATTACATTGGTTGTTATGGAATAACGCGCACTTATCCACGCCACGCCACGGCGCGTTATTCCATAACAACCAATGTAATTTAAAAATTGCCGTCCGGCGTGGCGCGCCGTGGCGTGGTTAAGTGCGCGTTGGCCTTAACACGATCAAAGTCTGCTTTTACTTAGTTCCTTCGTTATTTTTGTAGTTTTTGAATGCTTCATTGCTTTAATTTTTTTTTTTTCATAACTGTAAGAACTTAATTTGCCAAATGCCAAAATGTAACTTCAAATCCTTAATTGGCTTAATTGGTGACAAATAATTCGATTATTTTTAGGTTAGTAGTATTAAAGATTGCACATTTTACTTCAGAAACCTTTCCTACCCGTAGGGTGTAAAGGTATTTTAGTACCTACATTTACAAATTTACAAATATTACAACTTACAACTAACATATTCGATACTTCATGATTAACTGAACTTATTATCTAAACTAAACGTCTTCTTCTTTAGCACGAACGAATTCTTGTTCTGTCAAGTTACATCTCTTTGTTGTAGTATTTCTTCCATTGTTTGGTTTCATGTTTTTTTGTGGCCTTCCTCTAGTTATTCTAGCTGTAATTCTTGCCTCCCATATTCTTTTAACTTGTCTATCGTTGCCCATTCTTTCGAGATGCCTCAACCACTGTAGTTCTTCTGTTTTGCTTTTCTAGTAAGCGTTTCAACTTCTAAATCATTTCGTATTGTTTGACTCCTTATCTTGTCCCTTCTTGTGACCCCCTCACTCTTCTTAAGTACTTCATTTCCATGGTTTGCAATTTGTTTTCTTTTTTTTTTATAAGATCCAGGATTCACTACCAAAAGTTAAGGTCGGTTGATACATAGTTTTGTAAACTGTAATTTTTGTTTTCCTTGAGATTTCTTTTTTAGTTATAAAGGTGTTCGCTATTGGGTAGTACAATTTTGTTGTATTATCTATTCTTTTTTTGTTTCACTTTCGTGTCTTCCTTCCTTATTTATTGTAACTCCCAAATATACAAATTCGACTGCCTGTTCTATTTTTATTATTTTGGACTTCTATATTTATTTCTATTTTTTTTTTGCTATTACGTGGCCGTAGTTTTTCTATAATTTATTTTCACGGTGTATTTATCAAGAGTTTTCCTGTAATCCCATCTCACTTGCTGCGAACGTGCATTCTGTTATAAGGGCCGTTCCTGCGATTTTTGCCGCTCCGTGCAAAAGATAAAATTGTCGCCCCCTTATGTCGTTTATAAAATAAAGTCGTAAATTTAGTAGCATTATATTTAAATATTTAACGCTATTGTTTTCATCGCCGACGAGTACAAATTACAACAATCAGTTGTTTCCATGGCAAACCTAGACTTCAACTTTCAATCATTCGAGAATTTTCTTATGTAAGACCAATATTGGTTTACATGGTTATAAAGAGAATAAAAAGTACTATCAGAATGACTGAAAAAAAAGCATAGTGTGCAATTTGAAAAAAAAAAAAGTTGAATAGGATCGCTGCCATAATATGAGTACAGATTTTCTAACATTTTCTTTCTCCATCTTATAGAGAATTTGCTCCCATTTACGAATATATATAGTTTATTATAGTTATTTTTAAAAATAGCAAAGTTATAGGCCTGGGGAGTAATGTCTGAGATACCCTGTATATTGTTTATTTACTTTCATGTATGTATTTTGAATAAAACTGTTTTTGTTTTTTTTTCTATCCTAAGCGTTAGAAGTCTAATGCGTCATAATGTTGAATATTGCACTTAACATCCGCTATTTTGATGCATTTGGTTCTAAAATTGTTATTTTAGACATCCAAAATTACTCTTCAGTATTCGAAATTTACTTTTTAAATACTGAAAATAGATTTCGAATATACAGTTGTTTTTTAATGTTTAGAATAAATTTTAAAATTAATTTTAGAACGTCTAAAACCTTGGGCGTTAATAGCTATTAAGACAACAAGTGTTTTATAGAAGGTTTAAAAATCAAGGTCGTAGTTCAAATCCGAGCGAACGAAGTGAGCCGAGGATTTGATAGACCGAGATTTTTAAACTATAAAACACGAGTTGTCTTCAAAATTTTTTCTAGCAATAATATCTTTCACTAATATATTATTAGAAATTTTAATAAATTATTATTTGAGACGCGTTACAATACACAAAATGCGAAGATTGCTAGGCAACGACGTATGTTATAGAGAAAAGCGTATTTTAAAGGCCTATAAAATACGTTGTCATTGACGACGTATTTTATAGAGAAAACCTATTTTAAAGGCAACATAACAAGTGAGCTCTTATGCACCATAGAAACAGTATAAGATATTAGTGTTAGAAAAAAATTTATTATAAACACAAATAATTTGTTTTTCCAACACTAATATGTTATGCTGTTTCTATGGTGCATAAGAGCTCACTTGTTATGTTTCCTTTAAAATACGCTTTCTCTATAAAATACGTCGACAATGACAACGTATTTTATAGGTCTTTAAATACGTCGTTGCCTAGCAATCTTCGCATTTTGTGTATTATGACGCGTCTCAAATAATAATTTATTAAAATTTCTAATAATATATTAGTGAAAGAAAATGTCTGATATTAGTGTTAGAAAAAATCTTGAAGACAACTCGTGTTTTATAGTTTAAAAATCTCGGTCTATCAAATCCTCGGCTCACTTCGTTCGCTCGGATTTGAACTACGACCTTGATTTTTAAACCTTCTATAAAACACTTGTTGCCTTAATAGCTATAAATATTAGAAGTTTTAGACGTCAAAGGTTAATTTTGATTTAGGTTACGGTTTTATTTTGTTTATTTTAAAATCATGTTTGAATCTTGATATATTTGTAAGGTAAGGTTAGAATTTTTAATTAAAATTAGGTTAGAATTTTGTGCCGTTAGTGTAAATAAAAGATTTCCTATAAATAAATTTTTATGAATCTTAAATGCTGTGTAATTTTCTACCCAACTAAAATCCTGTATGAATTTTGTCCGGTAGATCAAATGAACCTTGAAAGTGATGTATAAAATTTGAAATTCCATGAGTTTGTACGACTTCTTCAATTTTGCTGTTTATTTTAAATCGTAGTTGAAAGTAACATACCCTAAAAGTACAATTTAGTGAGGGGTATAATCAGAAAAAAGAATTTTTTAAATCGATAATATATAAAAAAAAATACTGGGGTGGTGGGGTGGGCCGGCTAAAGTGAGACACACTGTAGATACAGCCAAGACAAATGAGGAAAAAAAGATCAGATAAATTATGAAGCTAAAAGGTTGTGGGATCGATTCCCAATACCTGCCATACTAACTTAGCATTTTTTGGACACAAGGAGCACGCAGATTTGGAAGATGGAATTTAGTGTACGAATTACACAACTAGTGACAGTAACAATTGCCTTGCAGCGCATTTGAGGTAGGTTTTCTAAATTTTTTTAAAGTAGTATTCAACTGGAAACATGGGTACTTGTGTGATCATAAATTAATCAATGTGAAGCGTAGGTCAGAGGTTTTAGCATTGGGCTGTAAAACCAAAGGTTGTGGGTTCGATTCCCATCACCCGCCATATTAAAAATAATCGTTTTTGCACTCTAAGGTGCACTCAGCCTTTGGAATTGAGTATATGGGTTACATAACCGGTGGTAAATAATTAGTCGGCTTGTAACGATTCAAGTTTTTCGAACTTTTTAAAAAACAGGATTTAACACGGTAAAGGTAGGAACTTGCATCTTTGTCTTTCTCAATCCATATGGGATGATGCGAGCTGTGAAGGAAAATAGAATTTAAGTTGGAAACTACCAAAACCCTAAGATATGCTAGTAGTTTATACTTTGATTGTTAGGCATTGCGATCCAATTTTGTAGGGGTCACCCTCCTCCCACCCCCTTACCAACCCTCCCTAATATATTAAGCTCCTCTATATAACTATCTTGTGTTTAGTTTACTTGTGACTGCTAATTCTCCTGACATCTTTTAATTCAAATGTTAGTCTGAGATATATGCAAATTACAGTTTCCGCTTTTAGAATTATAGTACAAGAATTACAACATGGCGTAGCGATTTATATTATATGTCCATACTTTGTCACGTGCACTACAACATTTAATGGGGGACGTTGTTGTCCCTTGGCGCGCGACTAGCAAACAGCGGAGAAGGGGGGTTTGAAACGGTAAACCCTTCAAATAGGGGTGGTCATAATCGGAATAAAAATAGGGCGCCACGACGGAAATCACCCAAAGATAGTTCCTCTAGGGCTCGAAGGGGTTGGGGTTAGCTGGACCCCGCTGCAAGATGTGACTTACCTTGCTTAATGAAATAGCTTACTGAAATTCTTAAAACTTGTAGGCAGGCTCCCACTGTATACGTAAATCTTTACCAAAACACTAACACACAAAATATGATCGGGAGGCACTGAAAACACTGACAAGACCAAACTAAATTGACAATTAGATATTTAATAAATCAAAAAGGCAAAAATGGATACACAAAAGGGGCGACAGTTAACATGTTACGCCAAAAATAAATAATAAATGCGATACTTACTTTAAGGGACGATGGGACGATAGAATTGAGGGTACTACATTTACGTTACGTACGGCAAATCATTCACAAACTAAGCCCCTCAATCCCAGGCAGAATATAGGATTAACAAATATTAAACTAAAATTCAATTAGTAAAGCTAAATCTTTATACATGCAACATGACACAAATTTTAACTTGACTTTACTTAAAACTTGCGACAATGAAATCTTTAAAGGTGAATTGGTACTGACAAACTTGAACTACAATCTGAACACAAAAATCTTTACTCAAACACAAAATTACTAAGACAAACTAGTCAACCGTTTGCCAACGGTCCTCAACCTTTGCAATGTGAATATTATCAAAGCCGTCTAAAGGCGAATCACAAAGCCTTCACACATTATCGCCGGATCAAACAAATTGACCAGACATCGGCTACTCTAAAATTACAAGTTGCAAACAAAACACAAAAATAATAAAAAGGAGGTACTTACTAAACTTCAAACCCAACTGAACAACATTGATAGAGGCCTGTCCGCAAGCGGCAATCGTAGGAATTGAAACAGTTCTCAGAACTACAATTTGTTGAAAGATTTTGTTGTTAGGTAATTTTGAAATACACCTATACCACTCCCTTATGAGACGCCACTGAAAAATAAATCATGATAAATTCGAATTGCCAATGTGACAACAATTTAATGTGGCCGGAAATCCAACCTGTCTTCAATCAATGTGGATCACATATAATGATATGATATTGCTATTAATTATCATTGAATTCAAAAGTCAACTTTTATAGGCAAAAATTATTATTTTCAGATGAGAATCTAATTATCTCATTCTTAACACGAGACTAATACAACATATCACTCAAAAATAACTTTGTGCGGTAGAAAGGCAACTTAATGACAAAAGACGTACATCACTAAAAACTATGATATGCTATCTCTTTGTGACAATTTATAATGCGTACCAGCCTCAACACCGAAAGGTACCTATAAGTGGTTAACGATTACATACATACATGTCAATTGTCAATTTTGGTTAATTTTGTACAGGAAATCAGAATTCCTAAAATAATTAATATTTCTAGAAAGCCTTCGGTCCGTTCTTTATACTTTCTTAGGCGTGCAAAAAGGTAGCTTTAGATACTTGCCGTAGAGATAAATTACTACAAATTAGAAATTTACTAGTGTTGGAATATTCTTAATTAGTTTAAGTATTCTAATCTAAACCGCAAATATTTACGTGTATGGCTGTATGCTGTAAAACATCCATGTAAAACCATCAAGTATATGCCTATTAACTATTAATAGTTTTACAGTTTTACTACAGCCTTATACCTAAGAAGAAATTATACAACAGATATATGCACATCATTGCACAAATGCGCCTACGCGTGTATGAAACCAGTTATACAAGGGTCAAATCAACATGTTTCGAGCCACTGTAATGCCGTTCTGTGGACTCTTTTTTTGGCGCATGCGGTTAAAAGTTTCCGTACGACGGCCCGCACCCCCTTATTATTACTCCGTTTTCAAAATTCACACAAAAATAACCTCTTACGCAATCAGTGTCAACCTGTCAACTAATGGCCAAGGATGGGCGAGCACGAGAAACGAATAACGAAAACACGAACTTCGACTAGGGTAACGAAGGTGAACACACGAACTGCGCAGGTTGCCCAAGACTACTTGAACATGCGCGTTTTAAGAACTCCCGCCTCCCGCCCGTATTCGAAATTCCAGTAAGCAATTCCTAATTATATATAGACTTCGTTCACAGGCAATTATAAATTTGTGATATCAACTTGCAGAAGAAATAATAGTGGCAACTATAATTTTCACAGTGTATATATAAATTATCCAGACTTACATTTGTCGCCTCGTAGAAAGCCTAGTGTAAACTTGCAAATGTAACCTTGCATTTGTTCCCCTACAGCAAGCTTACTATAAGCTTAGCTATGTAACCTTGCACGTGCAAGGATAGCGCAATTCGAAAGCAAGCTTGCAATAAGCTTATGTGCTATTTGGGATGGTACAACATTTTTGTATTAAGGTTTTCGACTCAGAATTGTTGTAGGTACAAGGAATATCGCTACCTGGAGCTTTTGCGCCAATTTGTATACACCCTGTATTAGAGGACGAACTGAAGAAAATTAACATGAACATAAACGCACAGAAGACAAAAACTATGATAATAGCCACATCAGACAAAACATACAACATTACTTTAGAAGGACACATCATCGAACAAGTGAGAAGTTTCAAATATCTAGGAATTGTAATTGAAGCAAATGGTAAACAAGAGAGTGAAGTGAATGATAAAACAGGGAAAGTTGGTAAAATATACAATATCAAAAGAACAACATTTTTTGGAAAAATAGAAGTGTCTAAGGAAGTTAATTAATTCGTGTGGGGTTGCTAGATCCCCCATCGGGCGTCTCCCCAGGTGGTGGGTAGGGGAAAGCCCGCCAGATATGGCGGGTGCGGAAGAAATCTTTTACTCGGGGTGAACCAAAACTAGCCTGGGGTTGAGCAGCATCAACCCCAGTACTGCCATAAAACTGAAAATAAATTATATCGGTAAGGTCTATGAGCAGACACTCTTAGGCAGAGTTGGGTAAGACGCTGCGATGAGGAAGGCAAGGGGAAAACACCTCACTATAATCCCTAGTAAAGCTAACATGGATAGCCAAAGAAGAAATATGGCCCTCAGTCCTCGGCAGCCCTTTGATGGGCATAGAGTGCGAAGAATCCCCGGGTGTTTTTAAAATCGGCACATGGAATGTGCAAAGCATGTATTCTAGCGGCAAAATTCACAATGTCGTCAAAGAGATGATGATAAGATTAGACGTTAAAATCATGGGAATTAGAGAAACACACTGGCCAAATACAGGCACATGTCAAATTCAAACACACACAGTTTACTATTCTGGAAATGAAAACCTCATGCTCAGAAACGGAGTAGGAATAGCAGTCGCAAAAGAAGTCAACGTTTCAGTTAAAAATTTTATACCCTACAACGACAGAATGCTACTCTTACAACTAAAAGCAAGTCCAATAGACTTGAATACATATTATATAGATCTATGGTCCCACTGCCGATAAAGAGGAACAACTCATAGAAGAATTCTATGAACAATTAAACTTGCTTATTATTAACAAAACGAGACGAGATCACAATGATTATCGGAGATTTTAACGCTAAAATTAGTAAAGGGAAATAAGAAATAAGATAAGATGAATGGTGAATATGATGAATATGGTCTAGGACTCAGAAATGATAGAGGAAATCGGCTACTACAATTCTGTAAAGAACAACAATATATTGATAATCTCTAACACTTTCTATCAACTTCCGCCACGCAGACTTTATACATGGGCTGCATCAGGCGATATAGCAGACCACATTATACAAAATCAGATTGACTGTATAACCATCTCCAACAGATGCCACAATGCTATTAAAGCCGTTAAAGCATATATACCCAGGCGCAGACGTGGCATCATACTACAATCCATTGATTTGTAAATTTGAAATAAAACTCAAACAGACAACTATGGCACAGCAGAACAACAAAATAGACATTTTAAGACTTAAGGAAAACGCAGTTAAACCAAAAGTAAAAGAAGAACTTCAAACCGGTCTAGAAAAACTAATGTCAACCCCAGAAGAACCCATACAAAAATGGAACAGAATCGCCCAAGTCATTGGACAAACTAGACACTAGGAAACATCTAAAAAAGCTACGCGAGAAAAAGAAACAATAAATGACAGACGAGATCCTGACCCTAATGGATCAGAGAAGAAGACTTATGAACAAAAACAGAGAAAAATATCGTGCAGTACATACGAAAATAAAAAAGGAAATCAAAGTTGCAAAGGAAGAATGACTGACAGAGAAATGTAACGCGCATGAGGAACTAGACAGAAAGCATGATCACTTAAATACACACAGAAAAATAAAGGAAATGACATATACCAGAAACAAAACCACCCCAAGAATTTCGATAGATTCAGACGGCAAGCTCATAACAGAAATGACAGATAAATTGAAGACGTGGAAACAATATATTCAAACAGCATTTTCAGATGACCGACCAGAATATTACAATATTGACGAATCTGAACCATGCCCAAAAATAACAAAAGAAGAAATTGGGAGAGTTATCCGCAACATGCACAATAATACATCTCCTGGATCTGACGACATCCGAGTGGAATTGATAAAAATATTATGCGAAAATAACACGGATATTCTTAAATCTTTAGAAAACATTTTGAATATCATATACGATACAGGGAAAATACCCCCGCCAAGGGTGCGTCCTCTCACTGATCTTATTTAACATCTACTCAGAAAAAATACTTCAAGAAGCATTGAACGACTCTCCTGAAGGAATCATAATAAACGGCGAAAACATCAATAACATTAGATACGCAGATGATACGGTTACACTTGCCAGCAGTTTAGAAGTACTACAAACTCTTCTTGAGAAAACAAATACAACATGTGAGAAATATGGACTTAGCTTAAACTCCTCCATGCCAAATATATGACCACCAGCAAAAACGCCCAGCCTTTTACAGTTCTGACTTCAAATAATCAGACTATAGAACACGTCGAGAAATACACTTACTTGGTTACCATAGCAAACTCAAATTGGGATCAATCCATAGAAATCCGATGCAGAATCGAGAAGGCAAGAGCAGTATTCAATAAAATGAAATAGTATATTGTGTCACAAGTACGTGAAGCTGACCTTTTTATACGAGTGTGCAGTTTGCGACACGAGCCGAAAGGCGAGTGTCACAAGCACACCAGTGTAAAAAAGGCTTCACGTATGTGTTGCACACTATACTTTTTCTACGACCTCAACTCAAACTTAAAAAATGAGTTAAATTAGCAAACGTTCACTTCACTTGACAGTTCTCACAAATTCGTCGTTCAAACAAAAAACAAGCACAGCAATCTATTCAAGTGTTTACCCGTGCCGAAAAGTGTACAGGCTCTTATGGCAGAAATGCGTAAAATAAACTTCATAAGAAATGCATTGCACTTCACGCATCGATGTAAAAAATACGATTTCACGTACCTACTGCGATCAGTATGTGAAACTACTACTTTATGCATGGGAGTAGAAAAACATTTTTTATCAGTAAAAATCTAAGCCTGCAACTGAAAATAAGAATGGTCAGATGCTATATACTCCCAATCCTTCTTTACGGTGTTGACGCGTGGACCTTGACAGAAACCATGATGAAAAAGCTGGAGGCGCTTGAAATGTGGCTTTATCGAAGAATTCTGCGTATCTTATGGATAGATCATGTAACTAACGAAGAAGTACTAAGAAGAATGGGCTAAATAAAGGAAGTAACATACGCAGTGAAAAAACGAAAAACAGAGAAGGACTTCGGACACGTTATGACTGTTATGAGGAACACGAAATATAGAATACTACAACTTATTATACAGTGAAAAATTGAAGGCAGAATGGGGCCAGGAAGAAGAAGGAACTCGTGGCTGCAAAATCTACGCCAGTGGTTTGAGATGTTATCTGTGCAATTATTTAGACAAGCAGTTGATAAAGTAAGAATATCCTTGCTAATCGCCAACGTTCGTAGAGAATAAGGCACCAGAAGAAGAAAGGAAGTTAAAGCACAAGTCGTCCAAAAAGTAGTCACGCCAACATTGATATACGGTAGCAAAGCATGGACACTGGACACTCACATATAGAAAAAGAAGCCGAATAAACGCATCAGAAATGATGTTTCTAAGAAAAATACAGGGAAAGACAAAGTGGGATAGAATCAGAAATGAGGTATTCAGAGAACAGTTAAAGATAAAGTCAGTGACAACACAAATCTACGAAAGACAATTAGGATGGCTAGGTCACATAAATAGAATTCCGAAGAGTGTATAAGGCGAGAGTACCGGGAAAGAACAGAAGGGTTAGACCAAGAAAAACCTGGTAAGAAGTGAAAAATGCAACAGAGGAGAGAAACATACAGTGGAAGTAGGTGAAAAGGCTAGCCCAGAACAGGAAAGAGTGGAAAAAGAAAATTAACTCAACTCAATAGTCTTACACCCCACGGTAGACTTCAGATGAAGTAAGTAAGTAAGCTTGTAGTAAGCTGCTCTGCTAATATCTTTATTGCTTAAGTATTGTCCTTGCATTTAACTGTTATTTTGTACTTTTATTAAGGTCCCACAAGTTTAGTTTATTACAGTTACAATTATTTTGCAAATTTGTTTGAAACAGGGGTGCTAAGAGCAAGAACTCTCTAGCTTACATTTGTTGTCTAACGCACAATTCTATATTAATAAAGATTATGATTAATAGAAAAGTTTTATTTAGGGTTACATATTGGTCTACAAATATAATGACAATCTCACTGATTTAACATAAATGAGAGTAGGTAGTGCCTGTAAAAGTGAAACACCTAGCGTTACTGTGTTACATTACTAATCCTTAATGCTATATTACAGCAGTCTAATTGTCCCTTCTTAGACGTTATTCTTACAAATATATGTACACCTTACTAACGAAGTGGTCCATGTATGAGATATTTATTTTAAAAATATGTATAAATGCAATCGACACAAATGAACGTCATCATCACTTCCATACCTTTGTAGTTCACAAGTTAGGGATTAACATTTCAAAACATCCTATGTACATACAGTATAAAAATAAACATTTTCACTGTTCAAATCATCCAAGCCACTCGACTAACTCGTTCGTTCGGCGAAGTTGTTGTCGCTGGTGGAATGGTAAACCCACCGACACCTCCAATAACGCTAACACCGATTGCAGCATTTTGGGCATCGGTGGGAGGTGTAGATCAGTCAGGATCAAACTTGCAATCTATCCTCAACAACAGAAGGACAGATAATAATGTTAGAATCGATAACGTTAATTCGACGCATGCTAAAATTGTTATGTCCGCTGTATTTTCAGGAAGGAACTCTTCGTAAGTTTCATACTGGTGAACCCCCGTCAGTGTTCGTATACACTGCACCATTAATGCAGCAAGAAAGGAACATGCAGAACCCCATAGAATTGCTACTGGCACTGCAATTCGTACTGACGGACCTAAAAAACGGAACGGTGAACCAGGTAGGCATGTTGATGCTCTGTAGCCTCCGAAGCCTTTGGTTGTGTGAATGCTTGCCGCTGAAATGAGAATGACATAATCAATGTTATGTGCAAATTGTAATGTAAATAAGTAGAAAATTCCAAAAAAATAAACTGAGGATTAGTTGCATTAATTTTAATTAAGTATTAATATTTTTACTTAGAAATCCATAATTTGCCTTCCAAAACTGCGTTCAAGTAGATTATTATGCTGTGGCAAAGAAAGGGAAGAGTTTTGGAAAAAGCAAATGGAATTTCGAAAAATTTTGTTTCTTACAGATTTTAGTGCTTTGCTTTCAAGTAAAAGTTAAAAATTTGACTTAATAGGTTTTTTGTTTAAGAAAATTCCTTTCGAATGTTGGAGGAAGGAAAGTTTTTCGTAAAACGCAGTTTATTTTCCTAATAACTAGAAGCCAGTTTGAAGATATATATAGGTGTCCGAAAGAAATTAAACTTCAAAACTGAAAAGGATTAAAACATTATCTTGATTAAATTTGACTTTAATTAAAATTTTACTGCACGGTTCCTTTAATTCAATTTTGTGTTATAAACGTCGACGCAAAGAACCTCGTCTTAATATTGTAGGGAACAACGCCAGATTGCAAAGCTTCCAATTGTAGAGCTCGTTTTACTAAAAATAAAATCCTGTCTTCCAGATGAAAGATCCAAATTAAGGGCAACCAAAAGCATTTCGAATGTAACGAATGTTCTGTGGCTCGGTTTGTTCTGTTATAAAACGTGTAAAACCGTATCAATCTGGAATTTAAACGAATTGGCCAAAGTTCGTTGATAGTTTCTAATGAAATAACGTTGTCTATGTTAATGCCTAATTTAATAAAACTCATTTGGGGAGAGCTTTAAATGTCAGACTAGCGTATGTAAATTTGAGTATATGGAAACATAATACACTGACGTATAATTTTGCACAGCTTGCGGCAATTTTAGACTAATATTAATATGCTTATCTTCTCTGTTGCAGAAGCCTGGCTAAGTTCTAGCTTTACAATTTTGTGGTCGGTGAAATAATGTATATAATCCGTAATCCAGAACGCCATAATAAACTATTCAGTGCAACATTCAAAGTTTATAAGACAGCAATGAACGTTTGTTTCCCAGCGTTACAGCACAACAATCTTAAATTACATTACAGAGTTGCTGTTTTGTAATTTACCCGCATAAAACGAAATTTTACAAGCATAAAAGTACATTACAGTAGTGAACTTCTATTAAATTGGGCATTAAAAGTTAAGCAAGTCGGTTAACTTCTGTAACTTAACATTTTATGGGGCTTATTATGTCTGAGTTGGCAACTCAATTTCGACGTTACAAATCCGGCGTTACAGTTTAATCACGGTGTGCTCTTTCGATGGTTGAACAGTCCTTTTGTTGAGCTATGTAACAATCGCTAGTTGTCGCATTCACTTCACTCCAGAGGAGACGTAAGATTTATCGGCGCGATTCAGACGTTCCTTGGGGATCGATAGAAAAACTTCTTGAGAAAGGTGAAGGGAAATGAAACTTGAAACCACATAAACTTAGACTGAAATGTTGTTTGTTGTTGGACATCTGAAGAGAGACATGCTGGCTTTTGGTGACAATCTTTATTACAACAATTTTTCCCAGTTTCAGAATTACATTTAGTACATTTAACTTAAAAAAATTCGTTTGAAATTATCTTTTCAAAACAGTCCAAGGATTACTACTATGAGTTTAATTGCTTTATGAAATAAATTTCCTGCTACAGTAATTTAAGCAATATTCCATTCAACCTATCATTAAAAAATTCTACGATATCTATTAGCACATGGCAGGCTTAACCCAATCCAAGATTGGTTCACAGAGTCAGTTGATGAGGTAAGATAAAATTCGTGACGAAAACAAAGATATACACTCTTAAAAAAGTTGTAATCAAAAAAGGAAATGAGAACTATTAATAAAGACGTTAAAGTATTATAAGCTCCCGCAAATAAAGAAACAACAGCAAAAAATAAAAATAGGGAGGTACCAATGTAAAGTAATAGCAGTCTAAGAACTTATCAACGAAATCAAAACAAAATGAAGCAAAAACATCATAAACTGAGGAAAAGGGAACATGGAAGAAAACAAAAAGCAAAGATGAAAGAGTACAAAAAAAATTAGGAAATAAATCTACGAGAAAGAATAAAGAAGTCTACGACGAAGAGACAAAGGTAAGATGTAATAAAGGAGACAAAGGAAAATAAAGCGTAAGGAAAGCGAGAGACATGAGCGAAACAAAAAAGGCATGAAAGAAAACTCATTGTGAATAAATGAAATATGAAAGTTAGGTAAAAATACCAAAGGAAAAGTAAGAAAAAGAAGGAAAAGAAAGACGAAAAAATCACAAGAAAAAGTTGAACATACAAATGCCATAACAATAGGCTGAAGATGGGTGCGAATCGAAGAGAACGTAATGCAGGCAATTTAAGCAAAATTGGCAAAAAACAAAGCAGGAAAGAAACAGAGGAACAGAAACAGAAGACATGATAGTTAATAAGTGCTCGTAAAAACAGAAGAACGAATATTCAGAAAATGATTGAAAACATTGTCACGGCTTTTGAAATTTTACGTAAATTAATAATAATACAGCCCTGTTATTCAAAGTTTAAGCCGACCCTGTAGCTTGCAGAGTCCGTGCGACTAACGTCAGATCAGCACATTCTTTTTTAGCTGCGCAATAATTCGGGAAAATCCCAAATAGAATGACCAAATATGGTGATGCAATATTCTGTGCAGTGGATTTCGTCATTATTAACTCGGGGAAGCACCGACCCGATCACGAGGCACGCCAAGTGGCGTCATGTAGGATTTCAACCCCCCCCCCCGCGGAGGTCGCGTTTGAGCATCTACTTCTAACATCCATTCGCTTTACGAAAAGTAGAAAGACAAGGTAGAATATAGTAGGCTTCCGAAGCAAACGGTTGTGCAGTTTTCGTTCTAGCTTGGGTAGTAAATTACCGTAAAAGGCCTCTCATTCTTGTTAGTTTTGATAAACTGTTTTACGACACATTTGTCGGATTATCCCAGAAAGTGCTTTACAGTTCTGTGTGAAAGTTAGTGATGTGTGAAGTACTGTTATCACACGGTTTCGTTAAGGATCAAGAAAACCTACAGCCCAAGGATCCCCCTTTTGTTTTTGCAGCCGTTCTCGGAAAATGACACCAACTCCTTCTTTGCTGATTGCCGCTATTTCTCCCTGGGGTTTGAAGCTTGCATCGCCTCCAAGGGCACTGACAACTAAGGCCTTTGCAGGTAAAAATAATATCATAGGCTGCCCTTTTACTTGCCGGTTGTGAGTGTACCAACTCAACCCGAGTTTTGTCATTGCCATTAATTTCGATTGCGATTAAGGGAGCCTAGCTGTTAATTATCTTTGCCGTAACTTGAGTAAATGTGGCATCCCTTAATCACCCTTTTCACGTAATTTAAGATAGAACTTGCGAATTCATTTTGTGTCATATGTTGAATATTTCTTGCATTCATTAAATTTCATTTATTATTGTCTTTTATTTGTGTTTTATGTCTATTGTGAAATAACTGTGTATAGCTTGTGAGCCTGGCCACCCGTAGCAGCCTTTTATTTCAATAAGTCAGGGTAAGTACATTCAGCAGTAGGGTGCAGCCAACCCCATCCCCCTTCGAGCCCAGAAGAAACTATCTGCGGTACGTTCTTCAAGACTATCTTGGGTGATTTCCGCAGTGGCACCCATTTTTCCTCCCGATTACGACCTCCCCTATTTGAAGGGTTTAGCGTTTCGAACCCCCCTTCTTCTATTGCTTGTTATCCGCGAGCCTAAGGACATCGACGTCCCCTATAATAAGTTGTCGTAGCGCAAGGTTTATTAAACTTTAATAAACCTTGGTCGTAGCGTGGAATTAGCACGTGGCAGCATCAAGGAAAGAAACAAGTTAAGCAAGTAATCGAATTCAAATGTAAAGGAAGAAAAATTGAAAGGAAAAGACAGAAAAATAAAGAGATAAAAAAGGGAAAAAAGGAAAAGACAGGGAAACAGAGGAAAACAAAGAAAAAGAAAAACTAAGCTTAAATCCCGCAGGAATTTAAAAAGTAAAACCCAAACACCGAAAAAACAATGAGAAAAAGTTAAGAAAAGGAAGTAACTAAAACAAATATGGAAAACTAAAACCTTCAGAAGGAAGAAATTAAAGAAAATTGGTTTTACATTATCACAAGGACAAGTTTATTTCAGCAGCTATCTTTAAAATGCGAAGCATCGTTTAATGAAGCTATTCTTTTATAAATCATAAAATAAACATAAAATAATAAACGAAAGGAAAATAGAGAGAGGCAAACAGGCAAAGAAAAATAAGCGGAAAAAACAATAAAAACAAGAATAAAAATGAGAAAGGTGAATGGTCTTCAGTCAAAAGGAAGAGATAAATATTAAGAAGTTTCGAGAATAGAAAGAAAATAAGGTTAGGAAGAAGACAATAACATTAAACTAAGAAGAAAAGCGAAGAAGGAAAGAAGAAACGAGAAAAAAACAAAAAAATAACAATGTAAGGGAGAAAAAGTGGAGCAAAGAAGAAAAGCAGAGAACAAAATGCCAGAGGAAAGGGAACACGAAAAATGAAGAAAATGGCAAGAAATAACGTAAGAGTAAAAATAGATTTTATTAATAGAGCACAAAAAAGCAGCATAAAAAGTGGTTAGGGATAAGAAAAAATCCGAAAAAGTAAAATGAGAAAGATAAAGCCATATGATATTGAGAAACAACAAAAGGAAATGATAAGAAGGAGTGGGACAGGAAATTATAAATTAATAAAAGGAAAAGAAGAACATAACGTATTCAGGAAAAACTAAAGAAGCACCGATGAAATACAACTCAAAAAGCAGATGGAAAATTGAGAGATAGTTAAAAGAAGGAAAGGAAATGGGAAGAGTAGAAAACCGAAAATGTAATAAAAAATAGAAAAGCCCAACAAAATTAGAAAAGGAAGGTTAAAACAAAATATTGGGAGGGAGAAATAAATAAAAAATTAAAAATGCTATTTGCACACCCTAACGAAAGGAAATGTCCATTCTGTAATAACCAGTAAGCATTTTCAAAATATGAACCATAAACACCAAAATACGCTTTACAAACACAATTAAATGCGTTCGTTGTAACAACATATTTGTAAAAGCGATATCTTAAAATTAAATTAATTTCTTGACAAAATGAATTTCGCCAAAGAAAATTAAACCAAAAAGTAATCAAAAAGGCCACAGACCTTTGAAGTATGATACAATGCTAAAATAAGTTTCGTTTTCATGTGATGAACTTCGTCAAAATATGCTTGAAGTAATTTGGAGTCTCTAACATGAATTATGGATAAGATAAACTTTCCCGAGTTTGTTGCTCTGTTTGTTCTTCAAGTTTACGGTTTTGCTAGAAACTTTTAGCTCATAAAATACTCTCGAATTGCAGACAAAGGATATGTGTTTAATTATTTAGAAGGAAACAGAAACAAAGCAACGCCTTTTGTAATTACAAAGAGTTTGCTTACCACACGGAATATTCCGAAGAAGGGTATAGCAACAATAAAATAAAATAAAACAAAATATAGATGTGAAAAAAATCCAAGTTTATAACGAAAATAATTCAGTTTCCTTTCAGAAATTAGGTCGTTATAGAGCAATGTGCGAAAGCGTGAGTGCCAGATTTTATGTGACAACTGACACAATAGATCAAGATTTCCACTTCGTTTGTAGTAATCTAATAGAAATATCGTTTCATTTCCAGGCCGATAACAGACAAAACTTTGGCATTCACCCTATTTTTTTATTTATATCTTAAATTTCTGTCAAGATTTTAAACTTAATTAAATATTTTCATATGTTCAGCGGCGTAACTACCGGGGCCCGGCGGGTCTGTCATTTAATTAATTGCTTTTTCGGAATTACTATGGCCATCGCCTAACGGCGTCTTCCCAACACGTGTTTGTACGTTGTCACTCATATTACTTTGGCATGTTTATTGGATCCCGCCCGCCTACTGCCTACACCGATAACTACTTCTCAGCAACTCGGCACTATTTAAAGGAAATATGTATAAAGCAAAGCAATACACTAATCTACTTTACGAGATGCACGTCCTAGAGGAAAAGAATAATTTATTGTTTCACATGTTACTAAGAGAGATGCAAAGTGTAGTTGTATAGTTTGCATGTGTCACCGTTTATTTGAAAAATACAAAATATCCACTTATAATCGTTTAGTCTTCAATTTTAAGTTTTAAGGCTGACACGTTTGAGTGCATACTGTTTACTGTTTAGTGGCAGTGGCTTGTTCAGTATTTAATTCACCTATATGTTTGACGTTATGACGTTATACTTGTGCATTAATTAATATTCACATATTTTCAAAACGAGTGGCGCAATGAATCCAACAAAAAAGTATGTACATAAGTCGGGTGCGGCTAAACGTAAAGGATTATTGAAAAAGCAGGAAAACATAAATAAACTTGTGAAAATAGACACATGGTTTAAATCAAGTTCGCATAAAAACAGTGAAGTTAATCCAAATGAATGCAGGGAAAGTGGAGACTCTAATAGCCGTAAGTTTTCAAATATATTTTTTTAAGTGCTTGGTTACGTATTCAAGTTTTTTGAAATATTTGGCTATTAAAAATTACCATAAAAAGTGTTACAATACGTTTTGTTCCTTGTATTTTTTTTTTTCAATTAAAAAAAGGATTATAACATAGATTTTGTAAAGGCTCGTGTTCAGTGGAACACCCAAATTATTTCTTGTTTTTTTTTGTTTTTGTTCAGATGGAGGGGGGGGGGCAGCTTTAAGTCTGCAACCCAGGCCTCACATAGATTTTGTAAAGGCTCGTGTTCAGTGGAACACCCAAATTATTTCTTGTTTTTTTTTTGGTTTTTGTTCAGATGGAGGGGGGGGGGCAGCTTTAAGTCTGCAACCCAGGCCTCACGTACCCTAGGTACGCCACTGCATATGTTAATAGAAAGCCCGCCGGTTTAAAAGTTAGGGTACTTTCATGAACTTAGAGCAATGCTTACTTTAGTAGAGTCTTCTTAGATATCAAATATGACACTGTTAACAATGAAATCGCCGGGAAAACTTCATTCCTCACTAAATTTTTATTTTAAATACCAAGAATGAATGAGTGCTTAAGTTATTAAAAGTGATGGCAATTTTATTAATCTTCGAGTATTTCGAACCTCAGCAGGGTTATCCTCTACATCAAATATGGCATCGGCGTGCAATGAAAGCATGATAAAAACTTTATGCAGAGCATTTAAAATTTATTTTTAAACAGCAACAAAAATGGGGTTTTATTTGTTAAACTTTATAGCTTTTCCAACCTATATCTCGGTCCACTGTTGGACGTAGGTCTTTTCCAGTTGTTTCCATCTCTGTCTATCTTGTGTCTTCATTTTGCAGTCTTTTCCTGCTATCCTGGAAATGTAATCGGACCATCGTCTTAGGTCTGCCGACATTTCTTTTTCCTCCAGTCTATAATCTTTTTAATCCATCTCTCATCACATCTTGAAATGTGGCCGGCCCATCTCCATTTCAATTTCACAATTCTAGAAGCAACATCAGTAACATTTGTGGAACTACTGATTTGTTTTTCTATCACGCAGCATTATTCCCAGCATACATCTGTCCATCCATGTTTCTTTGATTTACTATTGTTTTCATCGATTCAGTTGTTAGAGACCATGTTTTGGACTCATAAGTGATAACTGGTAGCACACATTCTTCATATACCTTAGTCTTGAGATACTGTAGTAATTCTGATTTTAAACATATGCCGTAACTTTCCGAACGCTGCCCAGCCTAATTCTATTTTTTTCGAAAGTTCCTTTGCTTGAAGTTCCTTGGTTATTGTTATTAATGATCCCAGATATACATACATATGTTGTTATATAGTTCATTTCTCATGTTTTGTATTTCTTGCTGATCTTCTGCAGATAACACATGTCGTCTGCGTATCTTAGGTATGATAGATATTCGCCATTTATGTTTATGCCTTTATTGTCCCACATTACGGTTTTGAAAAGGTCTTCCTATGCACTGGTAAATAATTTAAGCGAGAGGACATCACCTTGCCGCACTTCTCTTTCTATTATTCTTTCTTTCTTTTTGTGTGTGTCTTTTATGCGTGTATAGCCAATCTGCTCGGAATCGCCTTTATTAATTACTTCAAGTCAGACGGCTGTGTCATGTGCATGTTACTACGTATGTAGTGGTCTTGTTACTCTATCTCATAGACCAGTCTTCCGAGTAGAGCACAGTTAATTAAGCCCAACTGTGAAAGTCTCACCAGGCCTAGTACCGATCGCAGAGGCCTGAGAAAAAATCTCCACCAACGTAGGGATTCGAACCCGGGACTTGCAACATGCAAGACTAGCCCTCTTACCACTGAGCTACCTGGCTTCCCCCCTCTTTTTATTATTATTGATTTTGTTTTTTCATGTAGTTGTATAAAAAAAGTTGCGTTCTCATAGAGATCTATTAGTAGTTGTATATGTCATTGTTAGAGGTTTGTTGTTTGCACTGTTTTGTGATTTGTATGTGGTCTATTGTGCGAAATCCCCTTCTAAATCCCGCTTGTTCTGGGGGTTGGAATTGATCTGACTTTTCGCTAATTCGATTCGTTATTACCTTCATAAATACCTTACATACATGTGACAGCTGTGGTATTGACCTATAGTTTTTCAGTTCTGTTCTGTCCCCTTTCTTGTATAGTAATGTATCCTTCCAGTATCCTTTCTTCATTCAGATATTCATTAAACGGTTCTTGTAGTTTTCCCATCGGATGTTTTCGTCCATTTTTTAGCAGTTCTACTATTACTCTATCCTCATCTGAAGTTTCGTTATTTTTCATTTGGTTTATTGCTGTTCGTACCTCATCTGTGTTAATTTCACGTACGTGTTTTGTGTAATGCTTAGTAAGTCTTGCACACATGTCTGTTGGATTTTGTTCTTTTGTCTTTTTTGACTCGTATAAATAACCATAGTAACTTTCAGTTCTTCTTATAATTTCTTTGCGATCATGTATCATCAATCCATTCCCATCTTTTAGCTTAAATATTTGACTTCTTTCATTTGCTATTTTGGATTTAAAGACCTTCCTTCCTCTGTTCCTTTCTATTGTTGTTTTTATTTGTTCTGTGTTGTATTTTTATGTATCTTGCCTGATTCGTTTCCTGATGGTATTATTGAGTTCTGCATACTAGGTGATATAGATGTCTTTCTCTTTTTTTCCTCTATGAGTATTTCTGTTTCATCAGATAGGTTTCCCGTCTAATTTACTGATAATTTACCTATTGTCCTTTCTGGCACTTCAATGGCGCTTTGGGTGACATTTATTTCTAGTATATCTACTGTGGGGTTAATGTTTGCTTCAATGTTATTTTCTAATGTATCTCTTAGTTTTGCCTGGTATTTCAAAGTTTTTTTTATATTGAATTTAGGACTACGAATTGTCAATAGTTTTAGTCTTTCTAATTTTTTATTTATAGTAATTTTTGCGCGGACCATACCATGATCGTTGCCTATTTGGAATTTATTCAGTGTAATTACAACCTGTATTATATTTCCTCTATTAGAGATTATATGTATTAGCGATTTTATTCATATGTAGTAATTCCAAGCTCAATAACAACGTCATATATCAAATGTGTTACTGAAATCCAATGAAATATGAAATCGTTGCAAAAAAACCTCAAGCCTACACTGTATTTTTATTTCTTTGTACAACAACGAAGAGAACCTTTCGTTTATTAAAATTTTAGTAATTTTACCATTCTAGGAGTAATTCAAACTTCAATTAAAACTTATGGTAAGCTTATTAACCTTGGTGTTTAATTCCATTAAACATAATTTTTACGTTAAATAATATTAGTTTAAATTTGTTTAGTTAAATGCTTTAAAATTAAAAAATTAAACGAACTTACCTTAAGTGAAGTTCTATTTTAATTATACGAAGCGCCTCTCGAAAAGATCATAAGTGTAGTTTCCTCCTCTTTCCGCCAGATGCCGCCACTATTACAAAGCAAAAACACAAAGCCCCCACAAAATACCCCACTCTGAACAACTCATTCCTTTTTTAAAGCACTTTCTTCAATTGTTGCAAATTTTTCTTTGGGTAATTTCTGTAGGTTATAGAATGGGATAGGGAGGGTATGATCTTTTCGAGAGGCGCTTCGTATAATTAAAATAGAACTTCACTTAAGGTAAGTTCGTTTAATTTTTTAATTATACTCGCGCCTCTCTCTAGATCATAAGTGTAGATGTTTAAAGCTCTATTGCAACAATTATTTGAAAACCAATATGTTTTATTAAAACAAGTAGTATAAGTAGTAACACATACTAAAAGAGGGAAAAAGAAATAAACAACCCCCAAGTGTAACAAAAAACACGAACATTCCTATAAATACAGAGGAATAAATTTATATAATGACTGCTTCCGAAAACTCACGTTTTCTGTCTAAAGGTCTCTCATAAAACCTTGCAAAGACCTCAGAACGGCTTGACCAGTCTGCCACTTTTCTAATTAAATCCATGCCAACATCTTTTCTAGCTGCGGCAGAGGTTGACGCATGTCTTGTGCTATGTGCAGTGAAGATATCAGTGTCTAGACCACTCTTGTGCAACATGGTCTTGATCCACCTGCTAATAGATTGTGAAGAAACCTTATGATGAGGTTTCCTGTAGGTAATAAATAACGATGTATTATCGTCCCTTCTCAAAGAGTTTGTCCTTCTTTGGTAATGCAATAATGTAGTCGCTGTGCATACATGTGGATTATTGAAAAAGAATGGCAGATATAAAGACGGTTGATCTTTATTTGGTCCAGAAGTTTTAATTCTAGCTGGGATCTTAATTTCGATTCCGTCAGCGGTTGTGACAATATTCCGCATGTCAATTAGGGCAAAGGTTTGTGCCCTATGGGCCGTCGTCAGGGCGAATAAGGTGACTAATTTCTGAGTTAAAACTTCTAAACTTAATGTTTCATTCTGACCCAAAGTTGTTAGGTATTCTAGCACTATCGAAGGATCCCAGGTAGTATTATATTTCGGTTTTTAAAGTCTTAAATTAGAAATGCCTCTGAAAAATTTCTTAATTAGAGGATTCTGGCCGATTTCTGGGCCAATGATATAACCTATAGCGGATCTAAATGTATTTTATGAGCCATAAGATGCTCCTTTTGAAAATTGTTCTGAGAGAAAAATTAGTATATTGTTTACACCCCCATCAAAGAGGGGTCTATGATTTGTTCTACAAAAGGTCCACCATAGTTTTAGTCCTGTGTTATATTGTTTTATCGAAGAATTTCTTAAATCCGACATAAGTATATCAATCGATGCATCCGGTATATCCCGCAATTTTAGCGATTCCCTGATAAGTGCCCTGATACCAGGGTAAGTTTCCCATAAGGGATGCGGGCTCCTGTCAGCAGAGAAAAGAAGTTTATTGTTAGGATAAAAATAAATCGGTTCTTCAACTAAAAAGGAAGTAAACAGTGGGAACCAAGGCTGTGTTGGCCACTTGGGCACCACTACTATTCCTTCAGCCTTGTCAGTTATTATTTTCTGTAAAACCCGGAGGATTATCGAAAAAGGTGGAAAAACATAGAAAAAAAAAATGTCCCTGCCAATTTAAGGTAAATGCATCAAATGCTACTGCATCCGTGTCCCGAAACCAAGATACGAAATTTGTGCATTTGTTATTACTTCGACTTGCAAATAAATCAATAGTTGGGGAACCAAACAAAGAGGTTAGTTTTCGAAAAACGTAATTCTTTAACTGGCACTCAGTCTCAGCTGATAAGGCTCTGGATGCAGCATCCAATTCTTTGTTCTCTTTTGATTTTATATAAGAGGTAAATACAAATAATTTACGAGATTCGCACCATTGCCAGATGTCTCTCGTCAAGGTAGTAAGTTTAGGATACTGCACTTCCCCCATTCTATTAATGTAAGAAATCGCCGTAGTGTTATCGATTCTGCACAAAATATTACGATTTGGCAAGTTTTTGGCAAAACCTTTCACCTTAAAACTCCACATTCCCCACGCCTCTTCACGGTTCCATATCCCCCCCCCCCCCCCCGTCAAGCTGGAAACAGAGTAAATGACTAAATGAAAATTATCTCTTCTGATATTATTCTCCGCTTGCATTAGGAGACTATTCCACCACCTAAAATCATCTGATAAGGAGGAAGGGATGGAGACTGAGGCGTCATAATTCGAATTGTGTTTTGTTAGTGTCAAAAAATTTAAATCTCTCGAAACTCTTAGTATACAGCCAGCCGTATTTAATTGCTGGGCAAATAGAAATTAGCAGTCCAATTAATTTTGCAAACTCCCGAATCTTGCAAGCCTCTCTTAGACTAAATTGCTTAACCAAGGTTATAATTTTGGACTTTTTATCATTCGGTACACAGATCTTCATCTGCCGAGAGTCATAAATAAAACCTAGAAATTTTCAAATTCTAGATGGTCTAAGAACACTCTTTTCGAAATTAATTATAAATCCCAATTTTTGCAATAAGTGAGAAGTATCATTGACATTTTTTAAACACTCGTCATAAGTGTGGCCCATTAAAGGAAAAAAAAAAAACGTCCAGATATTCAACCGATAGAAAAAACGTTGTCTCTGAGATGACTGATAACAGGTTTCACTAATTTTGTGAATACAAATGGGGCCGTGCACAACCCAAAAGGTAAACAATTATATTCATATAATTTTCCCTGTAATTGGAATCTCAAGTATTTTTTACATGAATTAAAAAACGGTACCAGGAAAAAAGCATCCTTCAAATCTAATTTACTTGAGAAATAGTCTCTTGTTATCAATCTTGACACAGTTTTCTGGTCCTCTGACTTAAAATGAGGACATTTTATGAATTTATTTAAGGAGTTTAAATTTAAAATCATTCTAAAAACACCATCCGGCTTAGGAACTAAAAACGTTCTGGAAACGTATTGGTCTTTGCAAGGAAAACATTCACTAACAGCCCCAATTTTTAGTAGGTAATTTACGGTTTAGTAGGTAAATTAACGAAGTTTTTACATGCCGGAATTCTATTACGGACCACACTGGTTCTTTTGGTGAGACATGCTGCCTGGGTTTCATACGAAACTCAGGATTGTACCCTTTCAACCAAGAAAAAGTGGTTGGATCTGACGTTCACAAAGTACTTAAGTCTACCCGCTTAAGGACTTACATTTAAAGACGAGATTTCCTCAACTCGTGATTGGAGGACGACCTCCTGTCTGTCTGTCTCATTGTTATTGTATTTTGTCGCCGGTGATGGAACTGCGACTGGTACTGTGATTGATACTGGAACTTCTGCCTGTCTTGATAGTTTCCCTTATGTAGTTGTCGAGGCAGGCCCTTTAAGTTTAAATGCCTTTTTTTTTTTTTTTTTGAGTCTCCTTTAATTTTTATCAAGAGTTTTGTCTAAATCTAAACAAAATAAATTACGCCTACTTAGCGACTGAGAATGGTGAACATCCGCCAAAAAACGAGCAGCATCACATAGTATTTTTATATAAGGACGCATAACCTCGTTTTCCCTTTCCTGGTGTATCAGCTTTGATAGCCCTTTTTCAAGAACCGACAGCGCCACCCCCATTTGGCTTTGCACTGTTGCCAACCGAACATCTCGGGATTTTTAAAACCGAGGCTATATCCTTAAAACAGACTGTTCGGCTAGGACTTCCTCTTCATCGTGCAGTTCTGTTAAAAACAAAAACAAAACTTGATAAAAAACACGATCACAAGGGCCTCCACCCTGTATCTGTGTGTTAATTTACATTTTTTACACCATATTATGTTATCAGTACTGAATAACTTTCCATTAAAACGTACGTAAGAATGGAATTTAAATGCTTAGGTTGGGAATTATAGAACTACACAGTTCAGACCCACAGTATATCATATACATGATAATTTTTTGTAGATACACAACTACATCCGCCGTAAGGATTAAGAATGGCATTTAAATGCTTAGGTTGGGAATTATAGAACTACACAGTTCAAAACCACAGGATATCATATACATGATAATTTTTTGTAGATACACATCTACATCCGCCGTAAGGATTAAGAATGGAATTTAAATGCTTACGTTGGGAATTATAGAACTACACAGTTCAAACCCACAGTATATCATATACATGATAATTCTTGTAGATACACATCTGCATTCGCCGTAAGGAACAACCACCTGTTCCACACGTAATTCATCGAGCTGACGATTGTTAATTAATTAGATCTTGAAAACCTGGGACGCTATATTGCACATACGTGCGACTATGCAATCACGTGTTGTACTCTACGCCTCTAAAACAGAAAAAATTTCAACTAATCAGTACCTGAGATAGACGATTCAGAAAACATCTGTATGAGACCCCGAACTCGGGCTAGCACAGGTGTGCGATTCCCCCGGCACCCCTTGGGCTCCGGCCTTCTAAATTTTTCAGTCGATTGTCTAACCGTTTTAAAATTTTTGATAACCTGCCATGGTTCCGATGAAGTGCTTCGCTCTCTACTTCGTCTCTTATTGCCCCCCATCACTTAACACGTTACTTTGTTCTTTAACGATCACAACATTCACAAAAATTAAATAATTTTAAAAACACACGTGGTTCGCATCAGACGCCAAGAAAAAGAATGAGTTGTTCAGAGTGGGGTATTTTGTGGGGGCTTTGTGTTTTTGCTTTGTAATAGTGGCGGCATCTGGCGGAAAGAGGAGGAAACTACACTTATGATCTAGAGAGAGGCGCGAGTATAATTAACTTGACATTATTTGCAATTACAAATACCTTAGCTGCACATTAGTAGGTCACAGCGTGTGCAGTAGATTTCCAAACGCATTATTGCAAATCTGCAGTTTTTGCACTTTTTATTTCATAAACAACCAAAGGTTGTTAAAATTGTACTTTAGATAGTAAATTTAGCATTTTTTTTGTATAAATACAGCGAGCTGTGATAATAAAGATTAGTGTTAAAACCAATTTAATACTCGTTACTTGCTAGTGCCATTTCCAGGTCTTTATTTATTGATACGTGAGACCGCGTATCGTGGCACTAGTATTCCTCAAGTTACCTACTTGCTGGTGCCATTTCCAGGTCTTTATTTACTGATACGTGAGACCGCGTATCGAGGCACTAGCAAGTTCCTATCCAACTTTAACACTTGGAGTAATTCTAATTTCAGTAGAGTTACTCTGCACATCAAACTAGGCGCCGATGTGCAAAAAATACTAAACCACGGTAAAAAGCTTCCAAGCTTCCATTCTCACTAAATTTTTATTTTACAGCAATGCAAACAGTTGTTAATTGATTTAAACAAAATTGCAAATTTAATAATTCAGTAGTAATTCCAATTCTAGTAGGAATGTCATGGATCTAACATGACCCTGATATATCAGTGACACAAAATCATAGAAAAAGCTTCCATGAGTAAATTTCCAATTTTTTAATAAGAATAAAAGGAATTTTTCCTTTCCTAAACTGTAGTAGATAATCATCGAGTAATTCTGACGCGCCCCTTAACATTTGGAATGGGTAACCCAACTTACAAATTCTGTTGAATTTATATAATCGTGGCTTATGTCAGATAATTAAATATTATGAATTCGAAGACCTCCACGGTCAGTGTCAGTATTAACAAAACGTCTTCCGGATTGGGACCGTGTCATTTTGAGACAAAAGACTCAACATAACATCAAAACTATCTTCAAACCCCCTCCAAAAGTGTCACAGATACTCCCTTCAGTAAAAGATAAGCCTCAACCCCTGTCATCAAGAGGCATCGATAGCATCCCCTGTTCTTGTGGTTTAGTGTACATTGGAGAAACTGGTCGCTCAGTGCGCACACGTATCTGTGAACACAAACGTTGCTTGAAATCAGGTATTTTTTCACATTCAGCCGTTGCTAAACATCATCACGACACGGGCCATAAAATATTGTTTGAAAAATCTTCGATCATTGCCAATGCACTTTATTTTTTCAACAGGAAAATCCGTGAGGCCATTGAAATCATCAAGACCCCTAATAACTTGAATCGTGACACTGGTTATTATCTATCCGATATCTGGAAGTCCGCCATCATTACTGGTTCCGCCCCCTCCCCCCTAACCAATCGTCGTCACAGTCGGATACGCTTGGCCGGGTACGGCCGGTATAAAGTCGCTGCTCTCTCTGTTTCTCTTCAGTAGGGTTGCGCCTCTGGCTTGGTTGACAAGTTGAGTTACGGTGCTCTTTTAGTGCTCGCTTTCCTCCTGAAGAAGCCCCTTATAAAAGTGGGCAAAACGTTGAGTCTTTTGTCTCAAAATGACACGGTCCCAATCCGGAAGACGTTTTGTTAATTAAATATTATGTCAAGGTTATATTCCAAACTGAAGACTCTCCTAACTTATAACTAGAGTTAAGAAAAATATTCTCAATAACAATTATAAATTTACATCAATTGTTAGTACAAAAAATAATAAACTCAAAGATTGTTTTTACGACTAGAAATTTTTAACGATTACTTTTAATGAATAGATAAATAGTTATTTATTATACAAGACGCCAGTCGAGACGCTAATTACGCTCGAGAAGATAATTCGTCGTGTATAATACTCTATTTTTTTCTATAGCATTTATTTTAAAGGAAGAAAATTATAAAATAAATTTTATTTGGCGTTGACGTTTAAAATATTACAAATCGAGTCACGTTTTGAAATGTCATTAGTATGGGCGTTTCTAGGGTTACAAACAATAAATAAATTACTTTATCTACTCTTGCTGTTAAAGTATACTATATCTACCCTTGCTGTTAAAGTGATTCTTTATCTACTCAAATTAATAGATAAAGTAGCTGCTATAGAAAAAACTTTATTTTTTAATTCGCAGATATTTCTAGTAGCTTCGGACACTTATATGTTGCATTTGCAGTTTTTTTACATGAATCACCAAGAAGTATATTTTATAAATATGTGGTATTGATATGAAATATAACATAAAACCCTAGTAAAAATCTTCAAATTCTCACTTAATTTTTAATATTTCTCTGCAGAATAAAATGAGCTTTCATTTATGATAATTTTAATAATCTTGGAGTAGTTGTAACCTCAGTAAGAATTTCAAACTCATTAATTATACCATTTAAAAGGAATGAAATTGCGTAGGACGCTTTATAGGTTCAAAATTGATTCAAAGCGATATTTGAAAAGTAGGAAATATCGAATAACTTGAATAATTAAATTTTTTGCCCAATACTTGTCGAATTTATCTAGGTTAATAATTCAATTTTAAAGTATGTGTATTGTACCGAGGTTAATTAATATTTCAGAAGATTTACAATTCGTGTGTGTAAAATAAAGGTTAACATAATATCCTCCCTCGAAAAGGTTTCGGTTTGGGTTTTCGTCGAGATGTTTACAATTTCACGCTTTGCAATCTGAACTGTCCAATTTGTGATAAGCAAACAGGTAGAAAATGAATATTCATTGTATCAGTATAAATATTTTCCTAACAAATAGGTTAGGTTGGTACGTGAGGATATTTTAGTCCAAAACACGTTTATAAAATGTGTTTTGGTGTTAGAATTTAAAAAGTTTTAAGTTTAAGAAAGTAGCTAAATTTTCTCAGCTTGACCAAAATTTCCGTTTAAAATTGTTTTTAATTGACTTTATAATTAATTTAAAAGAAAAATGAAAACAAATTCACTCACCAGCAGCAAGGATTGTGGTTCCTCCAGCAGGAATTCCTAAGGATAAATTCAATTCTCCTTTTTCTTCGATAAAAGAAACAGTCCCAACTATCAGAAAGGAAATTCCACAAACAATCTGCAAATAAAAAAAGCCTTTACGTAAATAATACCACTATAAAAGCAAATAAGAAAATCCAATTTGTGTCATAAAAATCCCCTTGTCTAAATTTCCTTCCTCTGAAATTTTATGATTTTCCAACAAAAATAACCCAACAAGGATTTAAACAACAAGAAAATCCGCTCTATACGTTTAATTTTAGGGCGTTTAAGAGTTAGGTCAAAATAAACTCGGTGAGTAGAAAACGGTATAAACTTCGAGTTGCTTGCGAAAATTAGCCGGAGCTTAAGCTTTTGGAAACTGTTAATACCTCTTGCATTAAGTTTAACCTTTTAATTTACAGTTATTAGGAATTAGCACGGTAGATTTAAAGAGCAACTATTATTTAGCCCGGAGCTTTCTAGGAACTCGTTTTAACCCTATGGAAGGCCTTTAGGCTTACGAAAGGGATTTCTATAAAAAGGATTCGGCGGGAAATAAAATTAGTTAGGTAAGCTTTTGTGGTTAATTTGAAGAAAACTTCTGAAATTTGCGACACGTTAAAAATGTTAGAATACTAATATAAGCAGACAAGTTAAGCCTTAGGGGCCCGATTTTTGGTTAACTTATTACAAAATTGAAAAAATATCAGAAATATAAGAGAAGAAAATTTACTTAGAATCTCAGAAACGAATTAACTTTACCTGTTGATCTGTTTCTGGTGTTGAAACGACATTTTCGTTTCACGTGTTGGTATTCAATGAAAACTGATTTCAATAAGTTATAAAAAAAAAGAAAATATTCAAGTTCATAAAAAGCATAGCACCAAATAACCTAAAAGGCAAATAAATAAAATTCATCATAAAGAAGGCTTCAAGATTTTACAGGAATTTGATATATTTTACAATTAAATTATTTTTAAAATTTTTTTGATTTAAAAATGTTGGAAGGAACACGTCATCGGTGGGTGGGCTCTCGAACAAACGAGTGAATTCTGGAACTCTCGAGATGCATACGCCACACGAATACATTAGAGATGCGTTCGAGAGCGGACTGGAAGCAAGGAATAGAATATAAACGCATTCAAGGCGCAGATTGGGACCAGTCTACTCATAGCCACAGCTACGAACTGAAGGACTAAATTGAGCGCGTTACGTGTACAGTTGAATACCGTGTGATAAAAAAAAATCGATATTAGGCTTAGCTATGGAAGTATAAACCAATTCCGTTTAAATTAGTGTAGTTGTTGCTTACCTTAAATGTTATTAAAATTATCTTGAAATTACGTTAGAAAAGAATTAATTCCTTGGTTCATTTTTGCGCCGCATGCTATGTCGAAACTATGATTCGACAGTGAATGCTTTTTGATTCTGCGTAAACATTTTCTCTGCAGGTAATTGACGTTATCGACATACGTCATTTTTAAAAAATATTAGTTTATACTACAATCTATCAATCGAGTCTTGTGCCAATTGTGCTGGGAAACGGACGCTTTTGCGAAACGCTCTTAAGGGTTTTCGTAAGGAAACCAGGGCAATAACAAAGTGCCTGTAATTGTAATCATAATAAAACTAGTGAATAAATAAACTAAAAGTGGGTTTAGCGTAAACAAGAAAATTGGGAACAAGGCGACGCAGGACTCCAGGGAAGACTAGGAAAGCAAAACCACAGGTGGAATCAGAACATAAACCTGAGCAAAACTAAGTAACATTGTAGCATTTTAACAATAGATATGTAGTTTAGCCTAGCGTAGACCGAATAATAACAATTGTCACAATTTTGTCCAAAGGATCCCGAGTAGGTAGATTGCCTGCAAACCCTTTGCCGATCCCCTCGATTGAAAGGAAAAAACGGGATAGCAACCCAAGGGCTATAAATTATATTTACAGGGTCAAGAGGACAAGAACTCACCGATGCCAGAAAAGTGTGTGATTGCAATATTTAAAATATAGGTATAAGTTGCAGTCGAGATGCGCAAATGGGGAAGAGAAATAGCAAATGGAAAAATAAGGATGCAACTAAACTAGTTACTACTAGCAACTACTAGTTACTGACGTCACAACTACCCGATAGAAACTGAAGTACACTCCGCGTAGCATGTATTTCAAGAAATGCGAAAGCAGGTGACGGAAACTAAATTTTTGTATTTCTTGATTAACGGTCGGAATTGCAAGATCACGTCTTATGGTTTCGTTGGGAACATACCATGGTGCATTTACTATGGATCTGAGGACTTTTGATTGGAATCTTCTCAGAATTTCGATATTTGATGTTTTGGCTGTACTCCATAGTTGAATTCCATACGTCCATACGAGTTTCAGTATGGTTTTATAAAGCAGTAGTTTTCTTTCTAAAGAGAGCTGTGACTTATGCTCTACAAGTCAATACAGTTTTTGTAACCTCATACTCCAGGTCAGTTTTTTATCCAAAGGAATACCGAGGTACTTCGCATTATCAGCTGGTGAGATTTGTTGGTTATTGACGTCAACGGTGAGCAGACACTTCTTCGTAGTGTGTATGTTACGTACACTGACTTGCTTTCATTTATTTGTATGCGCCACTTTTTACACCAGCACTGTATTTTGTCGAGATGTATTAATTTGTAGTTGTTGCGATGCGATGGTTGATTTGGATCGGAGTGCAATGCAAGTATTGCCGTCATCGGCAAAGGTGGCAACCATATTTCTTATTAGTTTCGGCAGGTGCGCTGTGAATAACAGATACAGAGTAGGGCCCAGCACGCTGCCCTGGGAGACCCCCGAGTTGACAGGGTATAAAGGTGTCAGCTCCCTGCCATATTTGACGCTGCCTGTTTGTTAGGTATAACTTCACGATTTCGAAGTAATCCGTGGGTAAGGTTTTTTAAATTTTACAGAACAATCCCTCAAATCTTATTGAAGACTTGTTTAACATCCAAAAATACTGCACCACAGTACTTTCGTTGTTCGAAGTCTTTAGAGATTTTGTGTACTACTCTGTGAACCTATTTAATTGTTGCGTGATTTCTTCGAAAACCAAATTGGCCGGTGGTCTGGTACGAGAAGATTGTCCAAGAATATTGGGGATAGCTTCTCAAGAAGCATTACCTCAAATACTTTCGGCAACATAGGTAACAGACTGATTGGTCTATATGGTGCAGGTTGTTCTTTGGGTTTACCTAGCTTTGGGATTAAGATTATTACGGCATTTTTCCATTGTTCAGGAAAGTGCCGGAGTCTTAAGATTGTGTAGAATGGAAAATTTAGGAATTGATAGCCTTTATATTGCAGTTCTTTGCGAATATTAACAGTGATTAGGTCATGGCCCGGGGCTTTGTGTGGTTTTACTTTTTTGTGAATAGTGGTTTTTACTTGATTACTTGAAAGATTTTGAATACATATTTTAATTGGCAGACTATTTCGATACGGCATTTCTAGTAGGTTGTGGATTTCTTCTTTGTTACCTTCTTCCGCCAGAAATTGTGTGAAAACATTAACTAAATGTACTGCGGAGGTCAGCGACTTTTAACAGCCACTTTTTGCTCAGGTGTTACTGGCAGTACAGATTGGTGCTTTATGTTGTTGTGGTTGTTTTAAGGACCTTGTGGCTCTCCAAAGCGAGTAGTTGTCCGCTTCCAGCGGCGATAATTGCCTCAAATAGTTTTGAACATTCTGCTTTTTAATGTTGGGAAGAAGGTTTTTGAGCTCAGCAGTTGCGCGATTTAGTGCTCTTTTATGTCAAAATTTGATTACCGTATATACGAGTCTTAATAAAAGCTTAATACCGGCCTAGATAGCATACTTGTCTTGTAAACCAGAGATTCTCAGGTATATTCCCGGTTCCGGTCGGTGAGATTTTTTATGCGGACAAATATCTGAAAGTATGCCATCCTTCGGATACGACATAAAACATTAGGTCCCGTGTCAATACAATATTTGGCACGATAAATATCCCTTCCAGTAGTGGAAATCCCTTGGATTCGGCAAAATTCTAGTAGGGGAGTAGTGCCAAAGGCAATAGTAATCGACGCGCGTTGAAATCCCTGACACCCAAAAGCCTAGATTTCGCCCTATAAATAAACAACCAAACAACTTTTTTCATATTTTCAGAGAAAAACCTGATTTCGATCTTTTTGGTCACGCGATATAAATAGTTATGAAATAAATAGGTACAACCTTTCGTTATACATAAATTAGTGTAATTTTAATGTTCGTTTCGTTTTACTATTTTTACTACGTTTGTTAATCGTTATTCTTGTATGATTAGTTGTTAAATAATAAATAAATCACACAGAGACAAAATTGTTTTTTAAAATCGTTTGAATATATCAAAGTTACTTCTCGACCTTCAAAAATCTTAAAGAATATCATATAAAAATTCTTAAAAGATACCCAAACTCTGTTGAATGAAATTGAAGAGAAATTTCAGAAAAATACAAAGGAAAGTTTTCGAAAATTAGAAATAAACATTTTTAAGTACTTATTCCCTTTTTGGGAGAAACATTTTTGACAAATTTTTATTAATTTTCAACATATTCTACATAAAAGAAGTCAATTCTGCATGAATTTGAAACACTGAATTTTTACTATCGTATGTTGTAATTCAATTTATTTCACACTGTCTGGTAATTGTTATTTATTTCATACTGTCTGGTAAATTGAGTTTCCCGACGCCATTTTGAGTCCGGACAGTGAGCTATTACGGTAGCAGAGCCGGAAAGTGTTACCAAGCAACACTTTCCGGACTGTTATTTTATGCAGCCAATCAGAGCCCGTAAAAGTGTAACCAAGTTACACCTACCGGCTTTGATATAGTAATGTCACATGTTGACGTTATTGAAAAAGTGTCACATGTAAAAATTAAAAAATCAAATTGTTTACAGTATGAAATACAACGTTTAATCGATACTTGTCCGGGAAGCTATTATTAAAGTACTCGTTTAGAAATTCTTGATTCGGTTGCTTCGTCGCCTCGTCCATAAACATCTAAACTCGTACTTTAATAAGTCACTTCCAGGACTTGTAACGTAAATTACTATTACATTACAAGCTGCGAAAGTTTACTTGTAGGTGCGAGGTGATTTTGAATTGCCGAGGCGCAGCCGAGGTTAATAAAAACTCCGAGCACCTAAAGGGCTTTCGCAGCGTGTAATGTATTAAATTTTTCATGCTCCCCTCGACATTTAACCACCGTAAAAGATGAAATTATAATAAAATAAAATGATTCAGTGATTAATAAGGTGGGTTGTTGTCAACGTTTCTACGGTAATAATACCGTACTATTTATTTTCGCTTTCGCTCGCACTACCAGGCTGCGAAAGTAACATACCAGGCTACGAAAGTAACATTTTCGCAGGGGGGAGCATAAATATTCAGTTTCCCGGCGCCATTTTGAGTCCAGAAAGTGAGCTATTACGCTATCAGAGCCGGAAAGTGTTACCAAGCAACACTTACCGGACTGTTATTTTATGCACCCAATCAGAGCCCGTAAAAGTGTAACCAAGCAACACTTCCCGACTCTGATACCGTAATGTCACATGTTGACGTTATGTAAAAATAAAAAATCAAATTGTTTACAGTATGAAATAAAACGTTACACGATACATGTCCGGGAGGTTATTATTAAAGTACTCGTTTAGAAATTCTGGACGAGGCGACGAAGGACTCATACTTTAATAAGTCACTTCCCGGACTTGTAACATAAATTACTATTATGGAGCACTGGAGTGCAAAGTCGAAGATTAGTGATTATTCTACATGCCTATACAGAATTTTCAAAATTACTAAAAAAATCATTAAAAATATTCGTCTTATTGAATTTCAAATTTCAAATTAAAATTAAAAATTTGACTTGAATTTGAAAATCAGAATTCGCAAATTGAAATTCTAATTAAAAAAAGTCGCTTCTCTCCAAAAATAATCTTCTAAGCGTAAAAATTTATTTGACTTTAGGGTTTTCCAGATGAGATGTCGATATGAATTTGAATTCAAAAATGTATCTAAAGTTTGATTTAAAAATGCCCCTCATAATAGTATATTATAATACAAGTGTATAAGAAAGCCTTTAAAGCACGTGCGACGAGTTTAAGAACACGAGGCAATGCCGAGTGTTTTTAGCGGCGCAAGTGCTTTAACACTTTCACTGCCCACTTCGACTGGGGATACTGGCCGCTAGAACCAAGCATAGCACCGATCGGAGTCGGCGGCTCCTAGGCTCCTACAGTCAAATTCTTTACTGAATATTCAACAAACTGCTTTGTCACTTATTATCTCATTCTGACAAATAATCACAACTTAGAAATGAAACTATGTCCAAAATTGTCTATTTACGGTCACAAATTTACATAAGGGTTGCTATACAACATACACTATTTTCTCGCTTTGACCAGCTTTTTCCAAATAAACCCGATAAAATTCACTCTAAAACATTCCTCTGCCACACCGACACGAAAAACATTCACTCGCTATCAATGCCAGCAAACAACTGAGTGTTTAGTGTATCCCTAAAACTGGCCCCTGGCATAGGGTCATATAGCCGCGCGTCCCCGTAAGTGGCCGGTGGCACCGAACGTGTTAAAGGCTGTTATACACGTGTATTATACGCTATTTTTTATTATACCTACCAGCACTGCATTACATTGTAAAAATTAGAGCAAAAAATTGAAAAATTTAGATTCATTTTACAAGGTGACGTGTGGATCCCATCACGTTGCATAGAGATGATTAGCAGTTGTTGTTTGGTTGTTATGTAAATTTGTTATAAAACGTGGTTGTTACCTAGGCAACTTTAAAAGACGGCGTGTTTTAATCGTCTTTTTTCGCACGCTTATTAGTTTGAAATACAAAGATTATGATGCAGGTATAATAAAAAAGAAAAAAAAACAATTGCCTTGAAATTTGATTTAGATTCGAAAATTGCGGTCTTATTTTTTAATATAAAAATGTATTTTATAAATTTACATGTTATGTTAAAATAAAGCCCTTTGTAGCAAGAAGTTTAATTTAACACCTGTACTTTGCTGACAAGAACGATCTTGTAATTTAAGTACCATATTATGCAGTTTCCCCAGAAAAATTCCTCATTACACCATTCCCTTATCTTAATCGTCTCAGGCGTAGGTACTTGGTTTAAATACGCTTATCATTTATCATTATATAAAATTTCCAGCTAAAACGTATCATGCAATTTTACATCATTTTATTATAAAAACATTCGAGCCCGTAAGTATGCAGCTCGGAGGCTTTTCTTTTTTAAAAATTTTCAGTAAAACATTCTACGAAAAATAAAACGTACATGCTTTTCTAAAAGGAAACGAAGCGATGCGAAATAAATATAAGTTCCAGGTAAGTATTAAAAAATAATAACCTGAAGAACACGTAGGCGAAGCACGGTCGCAAAGGGATAATATTCGTCTGACAGTCTTGTATCCGGTGTCCTGTCACAATCGCTCGGAGCCACAGTTTCTTTCAGTCGGGATAAACTAACCTGAAATAATCGAGTACAATTAGTTATCTCATACACAGTTATCTGTATTAGACAGGGATATTTGTTATACGGTT
Organism: Melanotus villosus; assembly: GCA_963082815.1. NCBI lineage: Eukaryota > Metazoa > Arthropoda > Insecta > Coleoptera > Elateridae > Melanotus > Melanotus villosus. The sequence goes on along the minus strand of OY720418.1, from coordinate 55,700,052 downwards.
ATAAATAGAGGAAAATCACTGGGTAGGACAAAAACAATCCTGGAAATTGTATCGGTGGAGACTTTGAGAAATAAACGCGAATTTTAGTCAATGATGTACAAATAACGCGGTTGAGCTTTTAGATGCCAATAATTGGTTATTTAATTGCAATTACAAATATTTAGTCATTAAATCGCTTCGTTTGATTAATTTCGACAAAGGACGACAAATAATTTTGTTCTGAAGAACGAAGAATGTTAGTTACATACTTAGTGCCTTTTAATTTAAAATATAAAAATTAAAATGTCAAATTAAATATTAAGTAGATATGTATAATAATATTTAAGTATCTAAGAGTCATTTATAGTGCTGTTAATAGTTTGAACCATTAAAATTCTTAATAACCACTTTAAAAGAGTTGTGGAACTTTAATAGTAAGTATGTACCTATATTATATACCAAGGTAGAGAAGATATTTTTCTCAGCCGAGCAGTATTATTTCCCGAAATGCGAAGCATCGAGGAAAATAAGTTGCGAGGCTGAATCTGCAGGCTGTATCTGCGGCAACCACTGTTAAGGAAAATAGCGGAATATTGAAATATTTATAATGTATTTTCCCAAAGAAGTGAATTTTTACGAATTCCTAATTTAAATATTTAATTACTTTAAATCCCAAAATGATTATAAAATGATATTATTTTCTTTTGAGGCGAAGTTTTGACAAATTTATTGATTCATAAATAATCTGTAAACCCATAACTCATAAGATTATGTATTAACATCAGATAATAAGTATTTCGAACAAGTTGGCAAAGTTAATTGGAGTTAGGCTCTGAAGATATTTTCTTTAGCAGTGTATAATAATAAATTTTATACCTTGATGGTTTAATCACCGTTTAAACTAATGGTTGTACGCTTGCTCTGTAAGCAACAGAACGTTGGTTCGAATTTCAGTCACGACTGATTTTTTTTATAAACCTGGAACTTGCGAAAAAATGTGTTGAATAGTTGAATTCAAATTCTTACGAATATTCTTTCGTATTAACTACATAATAAAGGCTCTTCTAACATCAGAAATTTCTTTAATAGATAAAAAAACCTAAATGGCAAATTTATTTAGCACCCCATTTACGAAGTGTTACACTTTAACAAAATAGATCGTAACATTTTAAGTACAAAGTTAGTAAAAAGATTTAGATCAGTTCTTCTTCCGTTGTCTCTACAGAGTTCCCATTCACGAATAAAAAAGTTTATTTTTATGAGTTTTTCCGTTAAGATTTTCCTCCGGTTTTATTACAAAAACCCAGGGGGATTCTTGAATTCAGAGTTATTTATTTTTCTGTCGTCAATAATGAAGCCGAGCTTCCCACTTTCAGCCTGAAGCATTCATACGTGGTTGACACAAAAACATTAATGTATATTCGTACGCATTAATTTACCCTGATATGTTTCGGTGTTATGTTTTGCTGCTACGTTTCGAGTTAATGAGTCGGCATTATACTTTAGTTTTTGCAGATTAAAAGTTTGAATGGGGATTCGTGTTTTAGTTGGGAAATTTATATGGCGCATTGTGTTGTTTTATGTTTCCAAATGGATTAAATGTTTGGTTAGGTACGACAATAGAGGGACTTTGTCTGTTTTGTGCAGTTTTTTTTTGTTAAAAATTCATGGACGTTCTTCACATTTTCCTCGATTAAGTAAATTGGTAAATATGATGTTTTACTGTGCAGCGCTAATTTTTGTAACGTAAAATCTCACTAATTTGGGTTAAGTTGCAGGTGAAACATTTACACTATTTGAAAATTCCCACACCTGGCTAAGCTTCAAAGAAAATCTGTAATTGTTATGGATAATGTTCTTTTTTTTTTTTTTTTTTAATACATTTATTTCCACATGCTCCATTACAAGATGTAATACTACATGCGTTTAATATTTCATATATACATAACATAATTATCTTACTTCTTATTCCTAATAAACTTTAAAATAATGTACTATAATTAAGTGTGTAATTGAATAATATCTGTCAATTAGTATCTTATAATGTTACCATTATAAATACATGTTAAATATCATAATGATTGTATTAAGGAAACTTTATATTTTTACCTGTCTTTTAACACTTTCTTTGTCTTTAACACTTTCTTCGTTTACAAAACGTCATTATTGATATTTTTTGCGAAATTAGTAAATATCTTTAGATATACACTGGCCAGTTCTTCTTTATCAGCAGGCCATACGCCCGCCTTACTTATTATATTATTTTTCACTTCTGTTCTTAGATTATCCAATAATTTGCAATTGTAAATTATATGGTTCACCGTTTGTTCTTCTTCGCCACATGTACACACCCCACTATCTATTATTTTAAATCTTTTTAGGTAGCTTCTTAGTCTTCCGTGTCCTGTCATCAATGTTGTTAGATTTGGTGTCCAGTTCATTTTTACTTTTCTTCTATTTTCTATTGTTGGGTAGAATTCCTTCGTTTGTGCTCCTTTGTTTGTATTTTCCCACCTATTTTGCCACTTTTGAACACTTTGTTTCTTCAATTCTTGAAGCATTTCTGATTTTGGGATTTTATTGTACACTTCATTTTCGGTTGATCGTTGTGCTTTTCGGTTGATCGTTGTGCATGGATAATGTTCTGTAATTAACAGAAATCACAACCTTAAAGTATAGGAAACGACAATCGCATTTAAAAAAAAAAACAATTAACGTAATAGGTATTCAGCTCCTGTTACAATAATGCTTAAACTATTATTTCTCTATGGTCAAGCTTTATCTGTTTAAATACAGCGGTAGAATAGTTAATAGGTCTATTTTAATATTTTTATTTCCAAATTTTCTTTTTGAAATCTATCGCCAAAATAATTTTGAAATTCTGTTACTAATGCTCTCAAAATCTTAGGATTTTAAAACTTAAACATTTTTATATGTTTTTGATTTAGTAGTAATTTTTTGAATTCAATTGAAGACGAATTTATTATCAAAAATTCACTTTGTATAACTGAAACACACTCGCATTAATGTTCTCTTATCTGAATCTAAGTAAGCCTTTTGACGAAAACTTCTACATTACTGTCTAAATTGAGTTTCTTGCGTGAAAATCTTCAACAACAATGCAGACACTTCGCCGGATTAAACATTAATTAATCAGTGCGCATTATGAGAAGTGGGTGAGTTCGCACTTCCCTGCTGATTAAATTTAAGATATCAGCAAATTAGATTTTGGTGTAATGGTTAATTACGCAGTTATTTTACAAATTTTAGACTACTTCATTCGGAAATTACCAAGATTTAAGAATGCCTGTTTTTTTGAGAATTGTACTTCTTTCGGTTCTCTAACGAGTTGTATTTCAGATGTTTTGATTTGTATTTAGGTTAAAGTCTTTAAACTCAAATATAAACCTGTAATCCAAAATTTCAGAAACTTGTACAATTGTTTTCATACTATTTTCAGATTCAGAAAATTTACTGCTATAAAGCAGAAACTTCTTTCAAATTTTTGCAAAAATAGAAACAATGAAATTTTAATTTTTTATTGTACAGTTTGTATTTAAAAACTCTTTATTTTCTTCGGATACACTATTAGTATAAGATGACAAAACATGTTTAACCATCTCGGTCATATATTCAACTCCCATTGAATATGTGATCTACTAACTACCTTGCACTATAGAAGCGGTGTTCTGAGGCAGGCGTCACAGGCATGTTAACGTTATACAGTGCTCCCAATCCCCACCTATCACAACAAATCCGTTCACACCCTATTGGCATAATAATTATAATAATAATTCCTTTATTTTCCGTTGGACAAAGTTTTACATTGTATGGAAATTTGTCAGTAACATATACAATATATATAATAATAAAAAACAATAAATATATTATAATACGAGATACCACATTAATCAATTAAAAAATTCGGTCAAACTGTAGAAACAGTTTTCGATGAGATACAGCTTCAGCTTGTTTTTAAATACTGATACTGTTTTAGCGGATTTAATATGACTAGGCAAATGATTAAATAGTCGTAGTCCAATTACATTTGGAAGTTTACAACCCGTTTGCAAACGACAGAAAGGTATGCGAAAAACAGCATTCTGTCTAGTATTGAAATTGTGAATGTTGCTATTTAAGGTGAAGCTGTTCCCATTTTTATAAACAAACACACAGAGTTCAAAAATATACAGAGATGGCAAAGGCAGTATGCTATATCTTTTAAAAATAGGCCTACACGAATCTCTGCTAGCTGCATTTGCCATGCACCTCAATATTCGCTTTTGAGCCAGAAAAACATCGTGAGACTGGGAACTGTTTCCCCAAAAGCAAACGCCATATCTGAGTCTGCTCTCGACTTTAGCGTAATAGAACGAAATTAATTGTTTGCAGGTAAGAACTGCTTTCAAGTTATTAATCAAAAAGCACATAGTATTAAGATTGGAGACAACTTGCTTACAATGAGCCTTCCAAGTAAGGCACTCATCTAACATCAGGCCTAAAAATTTTATTTTATTTGTCGTGGAAATCACGGAGTCATCAATTTTGACGGTTACATTATTCAGTTCTTTTTGTTTTGAATGGAACCTTACCAATTGTGTTTTTTCTACATTGAGATATAGGGACCGTTGGTTAAAGTAGGTAATTAATTCTTTAATAAGTCCATCGCAATTTTTTTGTAATGTATCATGTGACGTGTGGGAGACAAGTACAGCTAGGTCATCAGCATACATTGTGAAATGAAAGTTTATTGCTAAATGAATATTATTAACATATATAATGCATAGAATGGGTCCTAATATTGTCCCCTGCGGAACCCCCATAGTTATCAGAGAATATTCGGAAAAGGCACATTCCTTGTTACCTTTTTTGATGTGGCAAATAGATACATACTGCTTTCTCTCAAACAGGAAGCTTGATATCCAGTTAAGTGGAACGCCCCTTATACCACTTGCGTCAAGTATATTGAGTAATGCTTCATAATTAACACAATCGAATGCCCTACTGAGATCACAAAAAATCCCAACTGGGCACTCGCCAACCTCAAGACCACCTACAATTTGGTCATAAAGGGATTGCATAGCGGTCATAGTGGACATCCCACTCCGAAAACCATGCTGATTCGCATTCAATATTTTAAATTTAGTTAGAAATGACATCAAGCGTTCCAAATACGCATACTCAAATATCTTCGAAAATGAGGACGGTACTGATACCGGCCTATAGTTTTCTAAGAGGTGCGGGTCCTTTTTTTTTAAAATGGGAACAATTTTCCCGACTTTTAGGTAATCTGGGAAAATGCCTTTTTCGAAAGAAATATTAACCAAGAAAGTAATTGGTTTTATAATACTACTATAAGTATTTGTTTAACTATAAACATTGGTACTTCATCCCGCCCTGATGATCTTTTGTTTTTTAATTTGGAATTCAAAATATTAAAAAGTTCTTCTTCTGAAAAAAGATTTAGGAATAAAGTGTGCCCACATGTCTTTCCAAGCTGTGTTAAATTGGCTCTATCACAATTGGAAATTTTACCTACAGTATGTAGAGGTGCATTGATAAAATATTCATTTAACGCAGAAGCTACTAACTGTGGATTCTCTAAAACAGTGTCCTTGTTCTTAATTACAATATTATTAGAATTTTTACTTTTTTTATTACATAACTCAGAAATTACACTCCACGTCCCACGCATGTTATTACTGGAATTAAAATTTTTTTTCTGATAGTAAAGCCTTTTATAGTAGCTTAACAATCTAGTGTGTTGTTTCCGCGCTTGCTTATATGATAAAGACAGTTCAGGATACATTCTTTGAAGAACAAACAAGTCTTTTAAAAAAGTACTAGATAATTTAATCTCGTCATTTATCCAACCCTTGTCAGGTTTTCTATTTGAATAAAGTCTTCTAGGGAAATGTAAGTTAAAATAGTACATAAACGTATTTATAAAATACTCCATGGCTTCATTAACGTCTGATATGTAATAAAGATTACGCCAATTTTCGTTAAAAAGGTCTTGCTCAAATTGAAAAACGGAATTCTTACTAAAAGTTCTTTTAACTGAACTTTTACTGGAATTTTCTATTTTATTTAAATTTAATTCAAATAGAACTGTTCTGTGGTCCGAGATATCATTATCGAACACACAACATATACCTTCGTGATCAAAGTTGACAAAGATATGATCAATCAAGGTGCAAGAGTCCTTACTAACTCGAGTTGGCCATGCTACAACGTTTTTAAAACCAAAACAAGATAAATGACTAAGCAATATCTCATAGTCAGCGTTTTTGTAATAGTCCAAGTTGAAATCTCCACAAAGCAAGAAATCAATATCTGAACTATACAGACTGTTTAAAACGTCAAATAATTTACTGAAGAACAAGTTAATATCACCACACGGTGATCTATAACAATTTAAAATTATAATCGATCTATTGTTTCTGCGTTTCCAAAGGGCAGCGCAGATCTCGAAATGCTGCTGAATGCAAGGAATGTTTATGTCAATTTTTTCAACACTGAGGTCACGTCTTACCCAGATACCGACCCCACCACATTTCATTGAATCTCTGCAGTAACTACTCACTAATCTGAATCGATTGAAGTGAAGCTGGTTCACCGATTCACTGTTTACTCCTACTTCAACAAGACACAAAAAACACAGATTTTCATAATCGAACGTATCCACTTCCAGGAGATTTAATTTATCACAATTCATTGTATTCATGTTTAATAAACATAAACCAGGGTTAAACATTACGTTGCTCTTATCAGATTCACCCGCTTCTCGAAAAAACGCGAAACGCAAGCTCCAACTGGCCACAAACCTGCATCCATCGCTTTACCAAAATTGGATTCAGAGATAGTTATTTTAAAGGATGAATAAACATCTGGTCGAACTGATTTTAAGTTTTCACATTTTATTTCTGGAAAATCGTTTTTTAACATGACTTCTAATTGATGACATGTTGTACTTGGGCTAAGTCTATAAACATGTAAGCCGACAGATTTTGGGACCCCCTTAATATCATCAGAGTTTTTGTTTCCCACAACAATATTACGTTTTCGTTTCCGTTTTACTTGAGTAAAATCGTCGTCTTTATCATTAACAGCCGTATTACGACTGGATTGTCCATTTGATCCGTTAGGCATATTCACAAGTTTGTCTAATTTTAACTGTGTTTGCACTTGAGCCAATGAAGATGACAGATCTTTTGTTGAAATCCCAATTTGCTTCGGGGGAATTACTTTGTTTACTACGGTAATCGGCTGAGGCTCCTTGACTTGAACAGGTTTATGTTTAGTGATAATATCAGACCACTTTTCCTTAGGTTTTTCAACCTTACCGACTTCATTTTGACCTGAGCAATTTATTTTATTTAACAAATGGATATGATTGTTCAAAAGACTTATTTTATCACGCAGTTCATCAATAAGTGCATCCTTCTGTTTTATTACATACGTAAAGATATTGAGGTCTACCTTATTATCCGCGCCAGATAACACAGCCACTGCATCAAAGAAATTGGAATCACTTTCCGATGTCTTATCCGTGTTTTCACAGCAGATGACCGTATTATCGTCAACTAACTTCACGTTCCGTATTTTCGCACAACTTGCGTGATAATAACTTTCACAATTTAAACATTTTAAGCCGGTAACCACCTTATTTTTACATTTCTTGCAGAGCGTACCGAACGGTGTGTTGTTCGTACCAGCCATTTTGAAAATCCATGGGGTGGGCCTGGCGTAATCCAGGATTGATCCACGGGGATCTGCTCCATGTCAAGTGATGATGATGATGATGATATTTTCCGATAAGAAAATTAACTGATATAATTTTCAAATTTAAGTTTGAGAACTACTAAGAATTATGACTTTAGAGTGTAATTGGAAATTTTAGAAATGAAGTTTTTCAAACAATATTTTTGGATTTTTTACTGGCTTCCACTTTGATAATCCATGTAATTATGACACTCTAATGCCAAAAGTTACAGTATAGTAGTTTTGTAATTTGAATGGTTTTTAAATTAGTTTTTTATACGAAAATGTTCAAATGTTTTGTTATATCTTTAGGTCTTTAAAACCAACTTAAAATCACAGGTTTGAATTTTAAAAATAAAAATTCCTAATTTGAAAATCTCGATATGCAAATTTCAATTGCAACCACGTTTACATTTAAACAAAGAAGTTTTCAAATAAAATTAAAATTATTTACTTGTAAATCGGAGCCCTCTGAATTTTAAAATACAAATGTCTTTATGACGTAACTGCGTTTGAAATATATTTCGAGGAGCTTTAAAAGGGTCAAATGTTTAAACTACTCACACATATACACACACAATTGCACTACGGCCCATGTAGGGCCATGTAGGGCTTCGGCCTGCTGAACCACCTTCCTCTATTGATCTCTGTCTTATGCCATATTAGTCCATTCTCGTATCTTTAGGGTTTTTAGATCTTTGGTTACATTATCCTTCCATCTACTTCTGGAGTTTCCTCTTGTTCTTCCTCCTGTTGGAGCGTGTGTTAGAGCCTTTCTTGCTGTTCTCGATTCCGGCATTCTCCACAGGTGTCGTAACCATCTTATGCGCTGCTTCTTTATGCACCGTACCAGGTCAGGTCCATCCCATAGCCGTCCAAGTTCATGGTTAATTCTTGTTCTCCAACCTCCCAGTTGATTGTCATATATGGGCCCGTACGCCCGTAGATTCTTCTTAGCACTTTTCGTTCGAATCTATTCTTTCATTCTTTTGTTCAGTGTCCATGCCTCTCATCCATAACAAACGACTGGTCATATCATTGTTTTATAGAGGCGTAGTTTGCAACTTTTGAATACTGAGTTACTTCTCATTTTTTCATTTAATGAGTGCATAAATCGGTTTCTTGCTATTATTCTCGATGTTATCTTTTTAAATGTTGTTTGTGCTATTTATATTGATTTCGAGGTATTTACAATCGTTTACTTTTTCAAATTGCCTTTCCTGTATCTTTAAGTTCTCATATAATTCATTTTACTGGTAAGAATTTAATTCTTGTTTCCTTTATTCTTAGCCCAATTAGTCGACCATCTACATTTAAATTGTTTAATGTTTCCCCCACTATTCTTTTGTTTCTACCTAGTACTGGTACATCGTCAGAGTACGCTAGCATCTGGCATTGTCGATTATAAATAGTTCCCCCCGGTTTATTTCTAACCCTTTTATTATACTTTCCAGTGTTAGGTTGAAGTGATGGTACATCACCTTGCCTCATCCCTCTCTGTATTTTGAACTCTCGTGATATTTTTCAATCGATTCTGCAAATACTTTTGGTATCTCGTATTGTTAGCTCTATTAGTCGTATTAGTTTGGCTGAGATTTGATATTGTTGTAAGACTGAGGTTATTTGGGACTATTTGATACTATCATACGCTTGTTGGTAGTCGATATGTAGTTGATATACACATATATCAATGTTATATTCCCACTATTTTTCTATGATCATTCTTACTGTAAAAATGTGGCCTGTGGCGGCTCAATTTCTTCGGAATTCTGCTTGATATTCTTGATTGTTTAATATGTGTGTCAGTATTTAATATGTTACAGATAGTAGGCATACGCCTCTATAATTCTCATACTTTAGATCCTCCTTTTTTTATGTGTTGGACAGATGATCACAACTTTCCATTCTTCTGGTATCATTTCTTCTTTCCATATCTGTTGTATAGGTTCGTGAATGCACTTTGTTAGTTGTTTACTTTCACATTTTATCAGTTCAGTTCCAGGGATTTATTGTTTCTTAGCTTTGCCATTGCTTCTACTACTTCCGCTATTGTTGGCTTTGCCACTTCGTTTTCTTCTGGGTTTCTTGTACATTTTCTTTCTCTTCCCTTCTCCCTCTTCCTGCTCCGGGTTATTCTCCTCTTCTTGTGTTTTATTGAAGAGGCTTTCTCGATGATTATTTATTATTATCCGAACCACAAGAGATGACCCCTGCCTCATCAGACGCTGAATTTAGTAACGACAAACACGTGTGTACATTTGTTCACAAACCCCATGCACACGACAAGGATAGCATTACAATACGCCTGTGTTATGATTAAAGTCAAATGCGCGTGTCATCACTAAAACGTCAAACTGTCAAATTATTAATACATTTACATTATTTTATTTTATTAGTTATCTAAATTCCTATGTTCATTAGAATTCGTTTATGTGGTACGTATTTGTGTTGTGAAGTTTAGATAAATGAACATTTAATTTGGTTTATTGCGTTGCAGAAGAAACACAGTTGTACATTTATTGGTTAGATTATTATATCATTTGAAATTTTTAATTGGTAAATAATTTAAGTTGCATCTAACCTTGGTCATTATAAAAGTAAATAAACGCAAATAACTAAAACAGTACAATAGAAAACGGAGTTTTAAATTTCTTAATCAAAAGGAAAATAATTTTAAAGTTAAATTGGTATTGAAAGTACTTGGCAGCTGTTTGTTTTCCGGTTAAAGCGTCAATCATAATTGCTTGAGAATACAACTGATGCTAATTTGACTAGCAAGTAAAATCTTACTTCATACGGATAGCATTGAAGAGGCAGGGTTCATCTCCCGTGGTTCCGATAATATATGGGGTGTAAACCTGAGAGTTGCCTATTTTGTTTTTATATTACTTTGTATGTAAAAATCAAATTGCCGTGAAAACGTACCACAATATGTTGGAATATTAAAAGTTTAATTTGCTATGGAGTGTTGATACTTGAATTAAATAAATAAAAATGGTAGAATCTTTTAAACGAAACGTTTCAATTTTACAAACTAGCGATGGGTTTGTACTAATTTTGCCATATTTGTGGCACGTAGCGCTAATACTAGCTGTTTATGAGTAAAAAACTACAGAGAAACTTCATTATGACAATAGCAACTAATCTATTCGCCACTTGTCCCAACAGATAGAATTTCCCCATATACAATTTTGACTTGAAATTATTCCCGTTCTAAGAACAACAAGCACCAAATCTGCAACACACAGATAAAATTATAAGAAGTAGATTTAGTTTTCGAGGATTTTGACTCAGGAGTCTAATTTTATCAACTACGTGATTGTAAGCGAGGAACCAATATTTTCTTTTGGGCGAATTTCCAAACAAGCAGAATCAAAGAAATTGGTTCATAAAATCCTGAAATTGTTCGTGAGAATTTTCATGAGGTGACTCTGTGGTGTGGAATTCGTTAGTTAGGAATAACTTTCTTCCAATATGAATATGGAAATGCTGTTATTGTACACTGAACATTACGTGAAGATGCTGCAAACTTATTTATTAAATGAAATTTATGAAAAAGAACTATCAGTAGATGAAGTGTGGTTTCAGCAGGAGGGAGCTAGACCACATACACCGAACAGAACAATTATGTTTCCTGAGGGACTATTGTCAATGGAGAATTAAGATTTGGCCCGCCTGTTCCTTAATTTGTCCCCAACAAACTATTTTCTTTGGGGTTATGTTAAAGCAACATCACACAGAAATCGTTCCGATATGTTAGAAGACTGAAAAGTAAATATTAGGAGAATTATAGTGGAAATTCCAATAGAAATGTGCGTTTTTATAACGCAAAACCTTTTAAAACCTGCGCAAATATGCATTACTCAAAATTTAAGTGACGTTACTGGAAAACACTAAAATTGAAGAATCTGTAGTTTTTCAAGTTTCATTTGCGGTGAATAAATCTAACTCTAAACTCTCAGTACATGTCTACCAATTTTTTATTTATAATGAATAGAAAAATAACGTTCTTGAATCGAAATGTTTGACGTACGAGTATTATGTTTTGCGTTCAGCATGAACGTGTTTGTTGCCATCTACTAAGAAGTTAAAAATTTATTAAAACCAGTTTTATTACCCTTGAGGCATCTTTAGTAATAAAGTTTATCTGTAAATAATTTTAAGATGGTGTTCGAGAATTTTATGATCTCAATTTTATGTCAAATGAAAACATAAAATGTTGGCAACTAAATTTATCTTCAGGTTTTAATAAACTTGAGAAATCTAATTCTGTCATTTCTTTATAAATATTTCTTTGAAATTTTCAGTTTAGTTTTGAGGGAATTGTTTAAATATATTTAAATAAATTAAAAATTAAGTATTACATCAAAACGAGTGGAAAAGATGTTTTTTACTCTTAACGTCACATATTTTACCGATCACATCCTAAAATTAGAATTTAATGCAAATATTTTTCCCCAGCTGATGTCCTTTTATGAATGAGCTATAAAAACGAACCGAATATTGATTGTAAAGTTGGTCTTCAAAATTTTATTAACCTTCTAAAGCTTTTAGCATGAACTACGTCGTGTAACTTTCTAAAAGGATTATTACAATATATGAGCGTATTTAATTTTCAATTAAGCCCCGGAAATTTCATACTGGAAATTGACGACGGTATTTTATGGAAAGAAACTAAAACTGTGGTGAATTTTTGACATGAACTTGTCGATATTAGATATAATTTCATTTGATTATTTCATAACTTTTCCAATAATAAATCTACATCTAATTCTGTGTGAGATTTAATTGGATAGTTTTTTTTTGTCGAAAAAACTACATGAAGAAGGGGATTTCTCTACTATCGATTTCTGAAAAATCCGCAATTCTTAATGCTATAATTATAGACCGGATTTTAGGTGAAATTTTTAGGTGATTTTTAGCTAAAGCCATAAGCGTACTAAATATTTGTAAATAAGGGTCTGTAATTCTTAAAAAATGATGCTAGAATTATATAATATAATAACAATGAGATAATAACTAATAAGTAATAACTATACCGTGTGGTCCATCGGTCTGTATTTTTTTTACTCGATTATTTAAAATAATCGAGTAAAAAAAAAATACAGACCGATTAACCACCCGGTACCTATAACTTAAGCAAGTTCTTTTCAACTTTATTTTTATTATTTATTACTATCATTCTCTATTCTGCTATTACTCCCACCTGTACGGTTATGACCTTCAGAATTAGTTTGGTGACTCAACCACTCAACGAAAGCTTGGTCATGCCTATTGTAAATATTATATTGCACAATAACGATTACTGAATTGTGCTATCTCGCTTAAACCGTGGGAAACACTACTATAATTTCTAGAGAGCGGCAACAGTAAACAACCACTTTAAATTATTTGCTTTAATCATCCACTTCCGATCATCAGAACCTCGAAAAACCCCTTCGAAATCAAAATTATTTTAAAGCAAAAACGCACGATTTCCTGGACATTTAAACAACCTAGAGCATAATAAAAAAAACCCACTTATCCCTTAGTAAAAATATGGCACGCTAGATTAAAATTAACCTTGCCATATGCAGGGTGCTTCGTAACGTACGGAGCAGACTGAAAGGGTAGCTAGAGGGGACCAAAATAAAGTTATTTTCTTAATAAACTTTTGACCAAAACCCAATAATAAAAAAGTTACAGTGGTTTAAAAGTCTTAAAAAAAGTTTGACATTAAATGATAGTTCAACTTTGCATTTTGGGTAGGCAGCAAATTGTTTTTATCGGTGTATAGAGGGGTCAGTGGTGAGTCTAAATCAGAGTTTTCGGAGTGGTAACCCCTCCCCCCCATTTGGCCGCCATCTTGAAAAGAAGGGTTAATTAGTTTCTCGGCTATATCTCTGTAGTAGTGAATCGCACAAAAAGTTTGTACAAAGCTTTTTTGTAGAGAATCGTATTATCTATAATTTTTATTAATAATATTTTTACGTTAGTTTAAGTTATAAGCCGAAAATTAATTTTTTGTTTTTTTCGGCTTATAACTCTTTATTATTAATGCTACGTAAATATATTATTAATAATCGTAACCAAACTAATTGGCCGTGAATCGGGATGAAAGTCGAAACGAAATACGTTAGAGGGATTTAAACAAAACCAAGCAGTAGCATACCTTTTAAGGTGTAGAAGCCCTCTAGTCGCATTCAGCAATGTCGGACAGAAAACCGCACCATGCGTTCAAATTCCGGAAGTACCCAAATAACTAAAATAAAGGAAAACGCCACTCGAATTCTCAACAAATTACCTCCGAAATTTCATAAATGTGGTTTTAAAGCAGCGATGACCCATATAAAATGCAATTTAGCAACTTATCACTCCAGTTACCAAAAACCACGTCCGACTACGACGAACGACTTGTGAGAAGGAAATAGAAATCGAAAAATATTTAGAAAGACCAATTCAGAAATAGATTCAAATATCCCTAAATGTACGAAGGTTAAACCAAATTGAGATATGTAACCCACAATACCGCAAAGTATTTCCTACCTATAACTTGCTTGTAAAATCAAACTTAGCATATATTAAAAATATATTACAAATAACTTGTAATAGCACCTCCATTGAACCCCATCAGCATCATCATTCAGTCACTGAAATTAACTACAGGACGTAGGCCTCTCCCTTGAAAGTCTCCATTCCATTCTATCCTGTTATACCTTTCACCACTGAATTACTGCTCTTTTAAGGTCGTCACTCCAACATGTCAGGAGTCTTCCTCTACTTCTCCTATCAGCACGGGGTCTCCAATTTGTAGCTATACACCTATCATCCTTGGGTCTCGCAACATGACCTGCACAGTTGCACTTGAGAAGCGTGCCTAATTCGTATAACGATGTCTCCAAGTTTTGTTCTTTGCCGAATTTCGGTGTTTCTAGTACGGTCTTGTAGTTTAATATTCAGTATGGGGCTATGTTTTTCTGGGCTATTCTTAATTTATTTATACTGCCTTTAGTTAGTGTAAGAGTTTCCGCTTCGTCTGACATCACAGACATAGACTGAGGGTCTCTAAAATGGCGTTCAATTCGACCGTGTTAATGGTCTTTTGAAAATCGACAAAGTTTAGAGCTAGTGGTCTGTTATATTCTAAGCTTTTTTTCCAGTGCAAATGGTCATTTATACCGTGCCTCGATCGGAATCCTGCATTGCTCGACATCTAGTTTTTTCTCTAGCCGTTTGTGCATTATATTTGTAAATAGTTTGTATATAAGTGAGAAAGTAAGCTTATTGATCTATAGTTTTCAATGTCAGTTGTATAGCCTTTCTTGCGCATTAACATCATGATATCATTACTTCTTTGGAAAGGAATTATGGAATAGAGATAGATTGAATACGTCTCTTATTTTTGCTGTTATGATATCTCCTCGAACATGATTTTGTTTTCTCCAGGTGTTTTGTTGTTTTTTATTTTCTGTAAAGCATTTTTTATCTCACTTATTGCTATTTCCGCCCGGGAAATTCTCTGATTCTTGATTCATTTCATTTTTATTTAATTCCCAGTCCCTCCATTATTTTTCAGTTTTAGAATTCCTTTTTTACTATGGCACCATTTTGTTTTTAGAACTTTTAGACCTTCTTTCTCCTCTATTATGCGTCTAGTATGCTCGTTGTTATACGTTATTATGTCTTTCCTTATGCTTTTTGAAATGCTTCTGTTCATTTTTCTTATATCTGGGATATTTGCAATTCATTGTTTTTGTAGTTGCTCGATGTTCTTCTTCTTTAAGCATTTTTATATGTACACTGAGTTTCGGTCTTTCTTTTGCCACTGTATTGTGGTACTGCGTTAGGTTTATTAGATTTTGCCATTTTCGTTACGTCATTCTGTAACTTTCTTGTCCTATTTGAATATTCACCAGACGTTGGTCGCTATCTGGAAAATTGATTAAGTACATTGACGTCTACATATACTAGATTTTGTTTGTCTGGTATTATAAAAATCTATCTCGTTCTTGATTTTTATAGGACTTCTCCATGTCCACCTTCTTTGTGATTTCTTATAGAAAAAGCTGTTTATTAAGAATAAGTTCTTTTCTAGAAGTTTACCGCGTGGATTTCTTATGCCGTATCCATAGTGTTCTAATGCTGTTTCGCCTTCATCTGATTTGAAACTTACTTTTGCGTGGAAATCTAAACATACTATAGCGAAATGCGTATATGTGTCTTCTAGTGCGGTCTTTATGTCATTATAAAACTTAGTGAATTTCTTCAATTGAGTGATCTGATGTAGATGCGTATGCCTACATGATTTTAATGCTGTGTCTTGTTTTAGTTTTAGAATTAGATAGGCAACTTAGGTTGTTATGCTTTTTACATTTGTGGTACTTTCCGTGTGGATAATGCATCCGATTTCGCCTGTTGCTTTATTATCAGTTGTCTCGCTTCACAGATTTCCACGATGTCCCTCCTTATTTGCGACAGCTCTTTTTCAATTTCATGTAATCTGTCTTCTGTGGATAGTGTTCAAGCGTTATATGTTGCGATTTTTAATGTAATGTTTACGTTTGATGTTTTACCTTCTACTCACCTCGGGTAGTTTTACTTCCGTATTTGTTTTGATATTTAACATTCTTTTATAATTCAAGAGGGTTTGGCATGCGGCTTGGCGAGCGGATTGGATAGGTTAAAATAAGTGGATATGAGATATAAGTGAAGGAACATATAGGGACAGTCATCCCTGATAGTCGTCTCTTACGACAGACAGGGGGTCCCCTGGAACTATTTTTAATCCGAAACCCCAGAAGTTATAAATAAACTCTCGTATAGTAGTAAAGCAGATGGATGATGCCGAATGAAAGAATATGAGAATTCAATTTATATTAAATCAAAAACATATTTAAGTAAAACAAAGTTTTGTTAAAGAAAAATATAGCTCATGCTAGCTGAGAACCCAAAGCATTAAGAACTGGCATGATCAGTACGTTTTACTTACTACATATTGAAACAAACTTTAAGCTTTTGCAGCATTCGTTGTTCATTATATTATTAATTAATTTCTTCATTTATTATTTGCTTTTCTTTAATTAATTCTTAATTAAATTTGCGAAATTTACTATTCTTAATTTTTCTTTAATTCCGTCAACTGAAAAGGGTGTTTTTATAACAAATCATATAACATTTGAGCGATGGCTTAATGACAGAACCATCCTCGGTGTTAGATAAGTTGTCTTTTTTTCTATACCAGGTTGCTAGAGTGCGATATATTGAACGTGGTGGCCATCATGGTTTCGATCTGAAGGTCAGCCGATTATTCTTCTTTATTTACAGTTTCCTAAGTATTTTGTGTTTTAATTCTTATCTACAGCAATTTTAAAATTACTTCTGGATTTTAAATGATTTAAGATGTACGAGGAGGGTTCAAATTTAACCCGGATTTTTTTTGTAACTTTTTATTTATACAAGATCTTTACAATATTATTTATTCTACATTTCAACATATTTCCCTTCTAACTCTACACACTTTTTCCATCAGCTTGGAAGCTTCATAATCCCTTCTTTATAGAAGTTTTTTGGTTGAGCGGCAAGCCAGTTTTGCACAAAATTTTTGACCTCTTCAAATCGAATACCACCCATTGCTTCCTTGAGTAGCCGAAACAAATGAAAGTCACAAAGAGACAAATTCGGACTGTAAGGAGGACGTGGAAGTGTCTCCCAGTGTAATTTATCTAAAGTTTCCCTAATCAATTGGGCGGTGTGCGGGTGAGCATTGTCGTGGAGGAGAACCACGCTCCTAACCGAACGGTCCCGTCTTTTCGTCCGAAATGCAGGCTTAACTTTTTCGGCAAGCAGTTGAGCGTAATAAGAGGCATTCATTGTACGCATATATTCTAAAAAATCTGTAAACAAAACCCCATTCTACGTCCCAAAACACAGTAGCCATTATTTTCCCAACTGAAGGGATAACCTTTGCTTTTTTAGGCTTCGGTGAAGTCTTGTGCCGCCATTCTATGCTTGATTTTTTGAATTCTGGGACAACATGGTGTACCCAGGTTTCGTCGCAGGTGAGTATTAAGCAAAGAATATAGATATCTATATTCTTTGGTATTAAGTTTATTAAACCTTCTCATTGTCGCTCGTATCGATGAAAGAGTTCGGTTGAGATTTCAATCCGTCTTTGATTCTATTCAACAGAAAGCAGCTTTGGGACACACCTTGCATGGATTTTCCGAAATTTCAAATGTATGGATTATTTCTTCAACACTGCCTATACTTATCTGAAGTCTGTTTGATAAATCACAGACGGAAATTCGTCGATCACTTCGGATCAGCCTATCAATTTCCTGAATGTTCACTCAGCGAGTGAGGTTCGTGGTCCCCTAGCGTGGGAAAAAATTTTCCACCTGAGTTCGGCCTTCTCTGAATTTCTGGCACCAGTGAAACGCTTGAGTCTTTGACAGGGCGTCTGTCTACCCCGAATTGTCTTCGAAGTCGTTAAAGAACTTCAGCAAGTTTTGTTTTCATTAATAAGAAATTTAATGATAATTCGTTGCGCAACAGAATTATGAATTGGTTGTTCCATCATGGCTGTAGAATATTAAACAAAAACAATTGTAAGGTATTTCGCCATATACAAATTATTTTGTATATGCCAGCAAAAATCCGGGGTAAATTTGAACCCTCCTCGTACTTTAAGTGACTGAGAACACTGATACTCTCTGAGAAAATAAGCAACGCCATTTAAACTTAAAATTAACAACCAAGTTAGCAGTCCATATTTTTGTGATGTTGCAAATCCAATAAAATGTTGCTGCTTTAAGGTGTCTAATGAGCTAATGACATAATTGCTTACTACGAGTACTTAACTTTGGCATAAGCTTTCATCTATTAAATTATGTAATGCACGAGTTAGTATTATTAAAGTGGCTACAAAGTGAAAATCAGGGGCGATTGGCTAATTTTATAAATGTCGCATATCTTGAAGCCTGTTTGAACAGTTCGAAAAGACCGAATTAGTTTGAAGCTGAAAAGAACGAAACGAACGGTTATTTACGTAACGAATCTGAATAATTCCCTGCTTAGCTTTTTTTAGCTTTGAGCGTTGATCGTGGATTTGAATTAAATCGTCAAGAAGGATGTTAAATTTTTTACTTAGGCTTTAGAATTTGTTGAACATTAGAAATCTGACTGATATATAGGAATTAATTATAATAATTAACTCATACAAAAATTAATTGTCTGAATTTATAATTGCTCATTTAAAACGTTTAAAATTGTTATCTGAAAATTTGGCTTTAGTACATAATAACGTCAATGTTTCAAAATCGAACTGCAAAATAGAAAAGTAATTCTTGAAAAATCAGTTGCTTTTCAAGTCCCTTTCAGTACTCAACTCGTTTTCAATATTCAACCAAACATAACATTTTTTAGACGTTTGTTAAAAATTAAACGCTCCAACTTGTTAACTGTCTGAAAACAAGAGGAAATATTAATGAAGATTCTCGAAAATTTGTTACAATGGCTATTTTCAGAAAAATTGTAGTACAGTAAAGCTTAATAATGTTGATTTTAAACCCCGCTTTTGAATATCAAACTTTAATATATTATTACTGAGTAATCAAAATTAAGGTTGAAATTTTTTATTAATAATTGAAGCCTCTTAAATTTGTAAATTAACCTAAAATTCCAATTTTTAAATTCGAGTTTTAAAAATTCAGTTAAAAAATTTTTGAAACTGAAAGCTTACCGTTGAATTGATTTATGCGTGAATTTTAACAGAAAAGATACACAGGTTCTTGATATTCGACAAATATAGAAAATTGTTTTTCGTTAGAATTTTAATTTATTGATCTATGAATTTATTAGAAATTCTGAATTTTAGTATGTCAATTGTACTAAATTCTAAAAAATTATAAAAGCTGACACCGAATACTAATTTCTCAACTCTAAAATTGAAGTTTGAAATTTAAAATTTTAGGTTTTATTAGAGTTCAGTTGAAAAAATAAGTCATGATTATTAGATATTGATTTTTAAATTCGATTGTCACGTTAATAAGATCGAAAATGTCTGTGGGTCTTCATCATTACACTGTTGATGAATAAATAATAAGTAAACTTTAGTTAATTAGTTTGCGCTGTTCGCTGTTCTTGAGCGAAACATGCCTTTAACGAACTTAAACCTTAAAATTCTGCAGTTGTTAGAAACAGACTGAAAGTTAACCCTGGAAAATTTCGAAAGTTTAAGTTTTTTTGAAATGAACAAGTTTGCAGTTGAAGAAATTTTAAACAG
This sequence comes from Melanotus villosus, assembly GCA_963082815.1. Lineage (NCBI taxonomy): Eukaryota > Metazoa > Arthropoda > Insecta > Coleoptera > Elateridae > Melanotus > Melanotus villosus. The sequence goes on along the minus strand of OY720418.1, from coordinate 55,680,047 downwards.
TAAATTCTACATCCTGCGTTTTAAATTTAATATCTGAGAAATGACTCAAACGCATCAAAAAAACTCCTGAAAAGTACCAACTAGGACAACAAGAGTTTAATTAAGATTGAGTATTCTGTAAATTAAATTTAAAAAATGACATTTTAGTATACAATTTTCAAACATTTTCTTTTGAATTTTAAAAACCAAATCTTAAGTTTCAGGTATTATCTAAAAATATCAAAAATTAGCAGTCGACAATGAAAAGTGATATCAGGTTTTGAATTCTGTAAGCTTTATTTTTCTCAATTAGGAAACAGCCTGAGTTTGTTCATTCAGAAATGAACATTCCATGTATTTGTTAATTTTCTTTCCCTCAGTTTTTTAACATTTAGAAAATATATACAAATACGAGCTTGTATTTAAAAAATATTTATGAGCTTATGAACTTCTAGTATAAACATTTTTTATGTTTCACATTTTAGGACCTACAAAAAAATAACAAAAACCGACAATTTCATCTGCAGATTTTATCATAAAAATGTAAAAAGCCTACAAAACAGGCAACGAGACTTTTTTACAGTTTACCCAGGATGACATGCGACAATTGGATTTACAAATCCCCAAATAAATCCCACATATTCACGTATTTCTTGTTTTAATTAACTGGAAAGGTTTTTTTTACGACCGTTACTAATTCTCAGGATCGTTTTATCACTACAAAACACGAAAATCCCTCCGCGAATATAATTTTCTAAATTAATTAACACCGGATATTTAATGATTTAAGATAATTATAATAAAGTGGGGACATACTTTAATTTTTAACGATAAATTAGTTAAGTTAACCACCGATAATATATCGTATAACAACACCCTCGTTAAATTTGATTTTCCTACCACATTGGGGTTTAATCGACAAGGTTTAATGTGTTCTGTATCCTGCTATTTGTCACCAAACAATGTCACCATTGATTAGTTTGAATACATAACATGTAGGTTGTGTAAATTTTAGGAGCCATTATGTTTTGCCACAGTTGTTTTATGATACGACCGTTTAATTATTTATGGCTGAATCCTGAAATCCAATGTTTGATTAAAAGATTTCCAATTAGGCAATTAGATTCTTTTTGTTTAGTTAACATTTTTAATTATACTATTTGGATGCCCCTAATTAGTTTAAGAGAAAGCTTTAAGTTTTTCTTGGCACATTTTTAGGTTACATGAAGAATGATTAAAGCCGAAATCTTGAATTTCATAACTGAAATTTTAAATTTCACAATATGAGGTTGGATAATTATTAAGCTTTCCGCTTCAAAGTTTCAAAAGATCGCCAAAACGTTTTAAAAAAATATTTCGATGTTGAAATTTAAGGTTTAGCTTTGAGAGAGATGAACTTTCCTTTGAATCTATGTGTATGCTTGTGAAAGCCTTTGAAATCAAATTTGAAGCGCGTCAAAAACTTAAATGTGAAAAAGCTTAAAGGAAAGCTTTAAATGCAGCAATATTCTTATGATTTAATAACCAAATTTTAAATCCAATGGGATGAATTCTGGTTTTCAGAAGAAACGTCCAAGTTTTTAGAAAGGCCTAGGTTTTTTCACTTAAGCTTTGGAATTAAGATGGCTAAAATAATTATAAATGTATAGATTTTCCATGACTCCTCTGTAGTTTCAAGAGTATTTAATTATTCTAAAATTCAAGTTATTGTTATATGTAATTTTTGGTGGTGATGACATAGCGGCAGATTTCTTGAAACAAAGACAGCTTTCTCTCAAACGACACATTTTAAAGGATACTCGAGTTAGGGATTTTAAAATCGGACAATTTGTTATGGTTAAAAGCTCCGATCCAGGTCAGAATCTGAGGGGGAGTTGGGGACGCGTTGGCGTACATATGTGTTAATTAATGAAAAAAGACCAAGTTAGTTTGTGTATGGTGCGTGGAATGTGATTTAGTGGTGCACTGGTGTAAAATGCATTTTGGATGATGATTATTCACATAAGATCAAAAGTTAGTTGATCTTGAATTGAATAAATGTGATTCCATGTCCGATGAGATAAGGCTATTGTTGTTGACAAGCAATGAGGCTTTTTGTTGTTGTTAGCAATTGTGAGGCTTGTTGGGCACATGCTATTATTTGAGTATGGCGCTCGTTACTGTTTAACCCATTTAACCGGCTCTTTGCCTGGAGCAGTGACATGGGTGGATTCCCATTGTCGTCTACGTTCTGCTATAGTTGGCTCGCGAGCGTATCTTCCGCTTTAACAGATCCCTAAGTAATTGAAGGTGCATTCATCGTCATCAGTCATCACTTATCAACATCCCTGAAGGTTTTCTACTAGAGGCGACGTGGAATTCCACGGGGGGATCCCGTCCCCTCTGTAAGTAACACTAACCGAACATATACCGCTAAATGTAGTAATGTGTGCCTATTTTGCTTTCATGTATCGCTGGTATCTGTATTATATAATTGTCTGGGTGATGTGGGCATTAATGTGTGTATGTGTATCAAGCTTTGGGTGTTTACGAGACCTAGTCGAACCTACGCATTAATCTAACTTTGATTAAATTAACGTTATTCCTTGGTAAGTTGATCGAATGTGCTTTCTTTTATAAGCATAAGAAATAAACAAACTAGAAATCGTAACCGCCGCTCGTTTCCTATCAGCCCCCCCCCCCCCCGCCTCAGCGGCCCTTCTTACATGCTGCATAATTAAATGGGTAGAAAAACTCTGATTTTCAAATTTTATTATTATTAAGTTGGTGTTTAATTAATTATTTCATAATTTTATTTAGTATTGACATTTTTTGGTGTTCAATGTATTTACTTAAGTTTTGAAGTTTGCCTTCGTTTCGGTTACCTTTTGGTGGTTTACGTGGTTTGCATAGTTATTTATTTGATTTATATTTAAAGTTTGTTTGATACACTGGCACTAGTTTAATTAAAAAAGCTCCTTTCTCCCCATTGTTGCAACCTTATGAGGGCTGCTTATATATCTTTATTATTCGTTTCATTATTTGCCTGAAGATGGCCTTTTTTGTAATTAAAAATATTATAAGGCCGAAACATGCATGTGTATGTAGCTTATTTTAACACATATTAATTTATTTAAATAAACTGTGGAGAAGACGTTATTCGTTCATTTATTCAAATTTTAGTTTTAAATTTCAAAAACCTTGTGGCTGAAATTTTCCACTAGAATAAGCATATTAAATTTATTTTCAGCAATTTTCAGTGTCCTTTTAAGGCGTTTGATACACTTTCCAGACACCTATTTTACAACGTAAGCTATGAATTTTTAAATGACAGTTTTAAAGATTTTAGAAATTTAACATAGTTTTCAGGCATAATTTTCGGTTTGTTTCTAACACTCAGGGTCTATCAGAAGGTGGGAGCAAGAGGGGCGGCTGCTCCGGGCCTCACAATATTAGGGCCTCAACTTGGTAACTCAATATGTTAGACAAAAATATAGAGGAAGGCGGAGCGGAACGGGGTATGAAGTATGAAGTTTAAAACTAACCATAAGGCAGAAATTAGGGCGAGTAGAAAAAAATCAATGGCAATGGAAACTTTGTTCTTTATTGAACAATTTGAAGTGAAAAAAGTATTGCATAGGTACATCATACTGTAACGATGTGGGTGTTAAAAATTCAATATTTTCTTTAACTTTGGAAAACCAGAAGCTTTGGAACCTCATTTACTTTTGTTTTTTATGTGTAGCCCCGTCTTTGATAAAAGGTAGGAACGAAAAGTCACAAGTCAAAGTACAACTTTAAACTTTATTCACACAGACAATGATATTCCTGAATAGCGAATCTTAACAACTGGTAGTCGAAAGGCGGGTGTTTGTAACCGAGTTGCTGTGTTTTGGCTGCGAATATTCTGAAAAGAACGATATAGCAAAGGATGTAGGAAGCTACTAGGACACTCTCGTACAATTAAAGGGGTTACGGAGTTTTGCAGGAGCCTAATTAGATTTGTTAGATCTCAGAGTAGCTATCGTACAATTAAAAGGGTTAAGGACTTTTGAAGGAACCTAGTGAGATTGGTAAGATCTCAGATTAAGTCTCGTACAATGAAAGGGTTAAGGACCTTGGTAGGAGCCTAGTGAGATTAGTGAGATCTCAGAGTAGCTCTCGTACACTTAAAAAGGAATCCCCTTTGCTCTTACGATCCATTGTGTTTATATAATAATTTTGGACAACCCAAAAATAGAAGGGGCTCCTTTTGTCAAATCAAATCAACTTCCCCACTTTCCGAACTTACACATCCTTACAGTACATGTAAATTTTGTTTTGAAAATTAAATGTCATTTACCCCGTTCTGCCCCTGATATGGGCAGAAACGGGTGTCGGAAAAAAGTTATTTATATGAGCCACAGAATTCATAATTCATAATTCACTGTCTAATCCGGCACACTAGTTGCGGGCCCACTTTTTGCATTGCTGACAGGAGATCTAGTCTTCATCACAGGTGGAATAAAAATGTCCCCAATAAAGACATTCAGTATTGTCTTTCTCGCTATCCAGTGAATCTGCTGTTAGTTTTAGTTTGATTGCAATAAATGCTCATCTTCTTTTATTTTTCTTCTATTACTTTTGGTAACTTTAGCACAATTTTAGCACTACTTTTCTTCTTCTCTCTGTCATTAAATAACCTTTTCCTTATATTTTCTTTTTGGTTTTTGTTTCTCTTCTTTTTCCTTAAGAGCATTTTCCAAGTCTTTTCTGTAGGGAGAATCTGTTAAAATAGCTTGTCTTCACCCCCTTTAGGAACTGACATGAGAATCTCAGGCCACACATTGTGGAAGGAAGATAGCTTTTCTTTGTCCACTACAGGAGTATACGGCATCCAACAACACACAGGGCAATCCAAATCATTGCCATTACAGCGGACCTTCATACTAGTACTTCTCGTAGTAAAAAATGTTGAAGGGCTTCAAAAATATTAGTTGACCCGGGCCTCGCATTGTCTCTGAAAGGCCCTGCTAACACTGCAGCTCAAACCTCTAAACCATCAGGTTTCAGTGTCATTCGTTACCCAGTTTTTTCTAAAATTATTATACATATATTTACATTCCGATTTTAATTAATATTTCAGTATACAGTTTCAGTTTTATAAATTTTTAGAAATGATTTTAATTGAAAATATTGAAATTCAGAACTTAAACTCTTTAGTTTTTAAACATTTCATTTCAACTTAAGTTTTCGATTTAAATTTCAAAATTTTAAAATTTGCATCTCGGTCTCAGTGTACACCTGTACACTCTCTGAAGAGACGACTGAAGTAGAATATATTTTTACAGTAATTAAGCAAATCCTTACAAGTAAACTTCAGAGAAAAATCAAATAATTTTCAGCCAATTCTAAATGTGCGATATGATTCTAATTCAACAGATGGCAGTTTGCACATTTTGGTAAACTCGTATTTTTTAATCACACAGTAATTTTTCTTTTATTTCCGGAAGTTACAGAACATTCAGAATTTCCAGTAGTAAAATATTTAATTTAAAATTTTTAAACCTTAAACGCAATTTCAACTCTTATAAGTTCCATAAATTGATCTTCATTTGCAAATTTGTGTTTTTAATTTTGAAAACAAAGGATTACAAAAATTTGAAATATGAGAGTTCAAAAATTTGAAACTTTTAATTTTCATTCTTGCAACTCTTGACTTCCACAATTTAGAAATATTTTTTTTCAATAAACGAAGGTCGATATTTAAGAATTATAGATATGTTACTGTTAATGTAATGAATCCGGTTAATATGCATAATCACAGGATATTAAGCATAATAACCAACAGTTTTGGTGAATTTGATAAATGATTAATGTTTTTTTTGCAGTTAATCACATTAACCTGTTATTATGAATAATATTCAGTACCCTCTGGTTAGTGTGATAAATCTTGCGTTTGTGCAAGTTGGAACCTGACTCAGTCGCACGTGGCTCATCATGAAGGCATAAATTGCAGCCCATATGAAGTTATGTTTGGGACCCCAGTAAAAGTTGGCCTTATAACATCATCACTTTCTACTGATGCCATTGGAAACCTTGAATCTGAATAAAATCTTGAAGCGTTAATGGACCCCTCGTCGGGTGCCGTGAAAGGAGATGAGGAAGATGAACAAATAGAGAACGGAGACGAGAACGAATAGAGAACGCCAAAGACGAAAATGGACGAATAGAGAACGGTGAAGAGGAAGGTGGACAAGTAGAGGACGGAGACAGCGCTATGGAGGGCTTTTCAGAGGAGAATATTAGTGATAAAATCAACAATATTAAAAAAAAGAGGGACCATGCCAAATGTGCATTGCAGTCTCAGACAAAGAAGGGGAGACAAATGTTTGAAAGAAAATTTCCAAGGGGCAAGATTGAAGATACCGTGAAAGTACGAGTTCCTGATGTCGACAGGGAAAGGGGTGACTCCGGGAACTTTAGGGGTTATTCTGCAGGTAGATGCCGATCGCGAGATGTATGAAATTGGTACCAAAGAAGGACGATTGGCTCAAAAGTATTTGAGGAACCAGTTTGTCATATGTCACAAGAAGAAGTTTCCGACGTTGTGTCTCTTCGCGAGTGTGCCAGGAAATCGTCATCACACGCGGTCAAGGGTTCAAGGGATGTAACTGCAAGGCAAAATGTCTATCGACAAAATGTGGCTGAAAAAGGCATGGGATACTCTGTAATTTAAAATGTCACAACAGTTTGTTTTGTTCCAGCAAGTAGGAAGTTGTTCGTTTAAAAATTGTAAGAATAAAACTTTATTTCATTGAAAAAACATTGTATACATACTTTCTTTCACAAGCCCTCTTAAAAAAATATTTCTTAAATATTATAATTTATCACTTCAACCAAGAGGGTTTGGTTGTTATGTAAAATAACCGGTTAAAATAATTAATTGCATGTATTTTATCACATTAACCACTAATATTGATTATTTTGTAAAATAACCGGTTATTATGCATATTAACAGATTTACCAAATTAACGGTAACAGATATAAACAAAGTTATTTTTTAAGATTCTCAGTTATCGCTGAATGATTGACTAGGCTGTTAAACAATAGTCCTGAAATATAACATTGCTTTATAAAATTGAACGGTTTACGAGGTGGATTTTCTCGATTCAAATCCTAACGTTTTTGTTCTTCTAATAAATAATTTCAAGTTTCAAATGTTTCGAAAATTACAATTTACAAATTTCAAAAATATCTGTAGCAACAACAAGTTTTAAAAACGAAATAATATCAAGGTACAAGTATGTTCAAATTTCTAAAGCCTTCACTTGAGAAAAACGATCCCCCAAGAAATTTCCTCTCAGCTTAAATTTCGACTTTAATTTATTACCGAATGTTTTACATACTTTACTTTTATTACACAGCTAGAATTTTATTTAGTACAAAAAAGGCAAATACGCCTCCGAGGCAACATAAAACTGTAACGAGAAGAAAAATGTTATTACTGTTACGAAAAAAGTAACAAAAATCACGAACAACGCTTGTTCAGAGTAGTCCGTTACTAGAGAAATCGAGCACGTGCCTTGTAACTTGTTAAATTCCGTTTCAAGAATGCGAACAGGGTTAAAGAGCAAAACATGAATAAACACTTGGTCACTTCAAAACGAAACCGATTCGTGCATGTGTGAGCTTTGAGCTTTCAGGAACGGCATCCTACGCTAACACGTTTCGTTAATCGTGATCTAAAACAAAGATAAACCTGTTAGATGGAAACAACCCAATTAGCTTCAAAGTTTTGAAATTCTAATTAAGATGCTTAAGATACCCGGCAGTCAATCAATGTATTCACGCCACAAATTTTCATTAGAACTCTGAACAAATGAAAAGGATTTATTGATTTTATCGAATGTCTATCATCAAATTTAAATCTGAGCCCACACGCACTGATTTATTTAACTGCTTTGATTTTTGGTTGCAAATTTTTCAGGTTGTCATTTCTGAACAAATCAAATCTTCTTCGGAGATCTTTAATTAAAATCAGTTAACTGAAGAATCTAAAAGATTTGCTTGCTAGTTCGGTGCATTTTAAAATAAATCCTGAGGTTTCATGGTAACATCTATCGTATACCTAACCACCAGGAATTCGAAAGTTTAAGTTTTTGAATTAGGCTTGTTTCACTTAAAAGCAGTACAAATTATATACATAAGGTTTACTTACTATTTATTCACCGACCGAATAATAATCGAAGCCCACAAACATTAACTTTCGATTTTGCTAAAACTTTTCTCTTTGATTTCCCTTGACGATCGGCTCTTAAAATCCATATAGGGTAATAGAGCATTCAAGTAAGTAATCATTGTTTATGTTTCAAACTGAACATTCAAAAACTAATTTCAAACTTAGATACTGTCAGGTTATAGTTTTAGATTCCATGATCTTCATAATCAATTTATGAGTTTTTCAGTATTTTCAAAATTTATTACAAATATTTAAATTTCGAATTTAAGCAACGTAAACTTGGTAATTAATCAAATTGAAACACTAAAATGCCAACAATTATTAAGAAATGTTTCTGCCGAAATTTCTGCTTTTGTGGTACTTTTAGGTAAAATCTAATCTTTTTCTATAATTTTTAATTGGACAATTTTTAGCAATTTTTAAATATTCCCTTGTCATCTTCAAACATCTAAGACTCTTTCAAACGAATTTGGCTGAATTTTTCAACTCAAGATTTAAACATCATAATGGTATGCGTTATCTGAAGTGATTATGAGCTAAAGTTATGTATTTTTGCAATAATTAAAACACGAAAGTGTAATGAATTCAAAGACTTCCACGGTGAGTGTCAGTATTAACAAAACGTTTTCCGGATTGGAACCGTGTTGTGGTTGAGACAGAATAACTCAACGTTTCTCCCACTTTTTTAAGAGGCTTCTTCAGGAGGAAAAGGGAGCACTAAAAGAGCACGGTAACTCAACGTCTCAACCACGCCAGAGGCGAAACCCTTTTAGCAAGAGGCAGAAGGGTAACGGTAACTCAACTTGTCAACCAAGCCAGAGGCGAAACCCTTCTGAAGAGAGACAGAAAAGGCAGCGACTTTATACCAGCTACAACCGGCCAGGCGTATCGGATTGTGACGACGATTGGTCAGGGGTGGAGGGAGCGGAACCAGTAATGATAGCGGACTTCCAAATATCGGAGAGATAATAACCAGTGTCACGATTCAAGTTATTAGGGGTCTTGATGATTTCACTGGCCTCACGGATTTTCCTGTTGAAAAAATAAGGGGCATTGGCAATGATCGAAGATTTTGCAAACAATATTTTATGGCCAGTGTCGTGATGATGTCCAGCAACAGCTGAATGTGAAAAAAGACCTGATTTCAAGTAACGTTTGTGTTCACAGATATGTGTGCGTACTGAGCGACCAGTTTCTCCAATGTACACTAAACCACAAGAACAGGGGATGCTATAGATGCCTCTTGATGACAAGGGTTGAGGCTTATCTTTTACTGAAGGGAGTATCTGTGACAGTTTTGGAAGGGGTTTGAAGATGGTTTTGATGTTATTTTTTTTGAGAATCCTTCCTATGCGATCCGTAACTTGGCGAATGTAGGGTAAGAAAGCAGTAGCCTGGGGTGTACAGGTATTTTGAGGATTTTTAAGGTTTGCGGGGTGTAATTGTTTTTGGATAACCTTTCTAACACCGCTTTTGTTAGGCTAACTCGACATGAAGACCGTCGGGTTGGGACACTGTGGTAGCACGATAAACGAGGGAATTAATCACGGAGAGCCTTTGTGCCGGATGATGACGTGAGTTGGCGTGAAGATACCTATCCGTGTGTGTGGGTTTGCGATAAACAGAGTGTGCAAGATGAACACTCTGTTTACGGGTAACCAGGACGTCGAGAATAGGGAGAGAACCATTCGATTCTATTTCACGGCGCTGACTATTAAGATGTTCTAGGAAGGAAGCAAGGTTATGTCTTCCATGGGGCCAGATAATAAAACTGTCATATACATAACGGAACCAGACCTTGGGTTTTAAGTCAAAGGATTCCTATTGTTTCAAAAGATTCCATAAAGATGTTTGCAACCACCGGAGAAAGGGGAGAACCCATAGCAGCGCCTGTTACTTGCTTATAGAATCGCTTGTTAAACAGAAAATATGTGGAGGAAAGGCACTTTTCAACGAGAATGGTTAAACTTGCAGGTTTGCCGTCTTGAACTAGTAACTGTTCGATGATAGGTACTGCGTCAGGAATGGGGACTTTGGTGAAGAGAGACGTAACGTCAAAATTGACAAGCAGGTCATTAGAGTCTATGGTGAGATTGTCGATAAGGTTTACAAAATGAGAAGAATTTAAAATATGTGAAGAAGATTTCCCTGTATATGCCTTAAGAATGCCAGAGAGATGTTTGTCCAGGCTGTACGTGGGGGAATGTATGGTATAAACAATGGGACGGAAAGGGACCTGCTGTTTGCGAATTTTAGGTAGACCTTGGCGGTTTAGATTCACGAGGGATTAGACGGCGTTCAATATCCTGAGGGAGGTCAGATGATTTGATGAGTGTGGCAACTTAGCGTTCGATTTAAGAAGTGGGGTCATGAGAAATGGGGGTGTAAGCATTGTCCTGAAGAAGATCATCTACTTTTGCCATATATTGAGTTTTATCTAAGACGACTGTGGCATTACCCTTGTCTGCGGGTAATATTGCAATGTCAGAATTGGATCTAAGACTTTTTTTGCAACTTTTCGTTCTTGGAGATATTGCAAGAAGGAGGTTTCGCAGAACGAAGACACTTTGTTGTTTCGAAACGAATAGTGTCAACACTACTTTTAGGGGCTGCACGTAGCGATGACTCAACCGAACTAATAATGTCTTCGATGGGGATTTTGGAGGGAGCTACACAAACATTGGATACTATTGAGGACTCAGCTGAAGTTAAAGTGTAAGAAGAAAGATTCACAATGGTTTTGGAACGTACATTGGAAGAAGAAGAACTGTTTTTGCGTCTAAGAGAATCAAACTTACGAAGGTGGTCAGCACTGGTAAATTCAGAGGTGGTTTGAGCTTGGGCGTAGGTGATCCTATCAAGTAAACGAAAGTGTAAGTTTTCACAAAATTTCAAAAATATGGTTTTAAAAGAAGCAGCTGGGAATAAAATCAAATAATAATAACTTCAAAGCTATGTCTTTTCGGGTCTCTTTTTCAGCGATCAATCAAACATTGAATTTTGTAAATGTTCTTTTAAGCTTTTATTTAATTATATAAAATATTTTTATGTATTTAAATATTTAAAAATTTAGATTTCTAATGTTAAACAAATCCTAAACACTAAGTAAAAATTGAACATCCATCCTAATGATCTAATTTCAATACACGATCAATGCCCCAAAGCTGAAAACAAAACTAATCAGGCAGTTTCAAAAGAGTAATTTAGGAGAGTAAGATTACAAAATGCAAAGAGTTACGTCTCTTATTGTAGCAAGCTTTAGGGTCGACTTCTAACTTTTGATATTGTTAGAAAATAACTGAACTTCAAATTTGGTTTTTAAAATTCAAAAGGAATGCTTGAAATTTTTAAACTAAACTCCGACTTCTTTAGTTCTTTTAACTTACTTTGTAGAATACTAAAATCTTAAGTTCACGTCGGTACTTTTCAAGATTTCTTCGAGGCTTTTGAATTATTTCTCAGATTTCAAACCTAAAACTCGTGGTGATTTATTCTTTAAGATTTCAGAACCTAAATGATTGCAAACCTGTTCATTTCAGAAGAAAATTGAAACTTTTCAGACATAGTTTTTAGTCTATTGTTAATAGATGCAGTTCAAACTTCTAGTCTATAACATTTCAGGTGTACATTTCAGAAATTCAGTAATCTGTTCCAGCTATACAGGGTGATTAATTAGCCTCTTTACAAACTTCGGAAATGAAAACTAGATATAATTTCATGAAGAAATGTTCATATGAATGTAGCTCCTATCTTTCTTTGTTAAGAACACTAATGAGTAATCATATTTTAAGAAAATCAAAAACATTTATTGTAACCAACAGAAAGCAACATTTAGACTACAATAAATGTTCAAAAATTAGTCCATTCTCCTGAATATTCAACTGGCATCGACGAACTAAACTCTCTTGCACGCGTAATAAATTCATATTACATATTTCTAATATGAGTTTCAGCATCTCGAATCCTCTGCAATAATTGATGACGATTATTTATTTCCACGGCATAAACAAGTGACGTCATAAATAAAAATCGCAAGGATTTAAGTCGGGTGATCTAAGTGGCCATGGTATAGGACCTCCGTTACCAATCCATTTATTTGAAAAATGAGTATGCAACCATTCGGTCACTTGTCTTCCTCGGTGAGGCGAAGCCCTGTCATGCTGATACCACATATCTGGATGATTCATTGCTAAGTACAACTGCACAAGTACAAGTTTTAACAAACCGTGACAGAAAGTTTAGACATAAAGAAACTATTTTTAACAGGTGATTATTTTTTTTACTAAATTTTGTTATGCTAAAACATGGCTACTACGTTTTCTCAACTGAAAATTTTTTAAAGCCTTATAACTGCTTAACGAAGAAAGAAAGAACCTACATTCATATTAACATTTCTTCATGAAATTACATCTAGTTTTCATTGTCAAAGTTTGCAAAGAGGCTAATAAATCACCCCCTGTATAATGTTTATAATTCACTGCAAATACAATTAAAATATTGAAATTTAGAATTTCTAATTCTAAGTTCACAGATTAATAAATCAAAATTCTAAGCACTTTTATATTTTCTGTGAGTTGTAAGAGCTGTTTGTACATTTTTTGGTTAAAATTCAACCTTTTCTGAATCATTCAATAAATGCGAGGCAAGTTCAGTTTTAAGAACTTTCTAAACTAAATTTTGCAAAGTTTGAAACACACACTTTAAAATTTAGATTGTAAGTTAATTTCACAGACTTCAATAAAATTAATTTGATCACTGCTCGGTATTAGTTCAAAAGGAGGGCATACAAATTTTTAACTTTAACATTCCTACAGCTTTTCTGAAAACAACCAAAGTCTCGGATGTACATTTGAAGTTTAAGCTTTCATAAAATTTCGAAAATACGCAGTGAAACTTAATATCATACAGGTTTACGCACCTACAAGTGAGGGAAATTTTATAATTTATTATCGACCGTTCTAAAAGAGCTCCCCAAATCCGATATGTTAAGGGGTTTTAGTTGGCCCCTTTGGACTTGGCGAGAGAAATGTAGAGGTGATCGCTTATACCTATACAACGTTTGCTTGGAAAATCAATTCGTAATAACAAACACGTTTTTCAAGCTGCTATCATGTAGACTATGTACATGGCGCTCACCAAAAGATGACCAGGGACATTCTAGACTTAATGGTAGAACGGAGACATATACAAAATAAAGACTCTGATAAATACAAAGATATCAATAGACAAATAAGATAAAAGATTAAAAAGGCCAAGCAAAAGATGATACAAGAGAGATGCCATGAAACCGAAACCTTAGAAAACAAACACTATTATTTCAATATGCACAAAAAAGTCAAAAAAGCTGTCGAATTGTACAAACCTCACCTTACTGGGATACTAGCAAATGATGACGGTAATATTATAGTTGACAAGCAAAAGAAAGCTGATTCTTGGAAAAACTATGTTACTTCGCTTTTTAGTGACAACTGGACAATGCGTTCCGAGAATTCAAAAGGAATAAGGGTCCAGCAATAACTACTGATGAAATTCAAAAGGCCATTAGGCAGATGAAAGATGAGAAGGCACCTGGTCCAGATAATTTCCACTCTGAATTTCTAAAACTCTTTGACGAAGTTGGAATACAGTGGCTCACAAAGGTTTACGACTATATTTACATGACCGGTGAGATACCTTAATTATGGCTAAGATCTACATTTATAACTATCCCTAAGAAACAGAGCGCCAAGCAATGCTCAGGGTGGGTTGCACAAACATGATTTAACGGCTTCGTCAAATTAATTATTCGTCAAAGTGAACAAAATCTAATCAAAATTGGAATGCATATGGCAAATAACACATTAATAAACAAAAAATGATGCTCTTTTGTCAACTTTGATCATTAGTTAATTTAACAAAAGCTTTGTGCAACCGGCCCTCAGACTATCGTCCGATCAGTCACCTTTTGAAGGTGTTCCTGAAAGTTATTCACCGACGCATCTACAAACGCTACGAAGAACATATCGGAAGAACACAGTTTGGGTTCAGAAACACGCTGGGAACCAGAGGAGTAATGTTCTTTATTCAAGTACTACATCTCAAAGGTGTCGCGACATGAATCGTGACATATTTACGTGCTTCATAGACTATCAGAATACGTTTGGCAAAGTTCAATGCGACAAACTTATTGAAATATTGCAAAAGGTTGGGTTGGGCGATAGAGATTTGAGGATCATTAGAAACCTATACTGGGGCCAAACGACGACAGTGCGAGTCGAGGGTCAAGATGATGGGAAAATTGACATATAAAGAGGGGTACGTCAGGAACATGTTCTTTCGCCCCTTCTCTTCAACATGTACCCGGAAGAAATATTTAAAGGGGCTCTCAGAATCGTAATAACATTAGGTACGCAGATAACAAAGTCATATTTGCTGATAGCATGGAAAGTTTGCATGAACTTAGAAACAGGGTCACGGCACGAAAAGAGTTGCAATACCAACTCAACTGATAGTTAATAGCAAATCGATACAGAAAGTCACATCATATACGTACTTAGGAACAACCGTCAACGATGATTGGGATCATTCAGTCGAAATAAAGTGTCGTGTAGAAGAAGCTAAGCCGTCTTTTTTTTTTCAAAATGTCAGACCTCCTCAAAAGTCACGACCTTAACCTGATAATCAAAATAAAAACAGTACGTATTCCCAGTACTGCTTTATACAGCAGAGTCATTGACTCTAAGCGACGCCATAAGTAAAAAATTGGAGGCCTTCGAAATGTGGTTTTATCGAAGGATCCTGAAGATACTATGGACGGCTCATGTAACGAATGCTCGAGTCGGCAAAGAAATGGAGGTTCTTATAACCATTAAGATAAGAAAATTGGAAGATCTATGGCACGCAATACGAAATAAACCACGCTACAAACTTCTGCAATTAGCTCTCCAGGGAAAGCTATTGGAAGAAGAGGTTCGGACGGGAGAAGAATATCGTAGTTAGAAAACCTAAGAACATGGTACAACATTACGACAACCGGTCTCTTCAGAGCAGCGATAAGTAAAATACAAGTAGCCATGATGATCTCAAATATTCGTTAACGAATAGGCACCCTAAGAAAAAGAAGAACGTAGCATTAATCTGAAAATTTAATTGGGAATAACGCTCTTCATTCAAAAAAACGGTATTAATGAAAACAAAAAAGTGGCATACTTACTATAATTGCAGTTCTAAAACAATTTGTTTTGAATGTTGGGAAATCCTGACTTTCATTTCATGCAGATCATGACAAAAACATTTGTTGCCCTCAAATTGTTTCATACATGATACTGTAACGTAGTGGTTGTCACCAATAGTAATCTTATACATAAATCGATAGAATTAAAAAGATAAGTTAGTGGAATTTCGGATAATTCTTAAGTGCGAACGTGTAGTGTATTTCACCAGCTACGCCACGTGCTGCGAGAGCTTTTATATTAAAATTCTGATACAACTAACGTAACATACATATACTTATTGTCCAACTTTGATTAAGTTTGACAAAATATTATTAAGGTTAAATATAAACACTTTCGGTTCCAAAACATCAAAGTTAATAAAATGAAACAAAGAGTTCAATCAGAACTATTAGCAAGTCTTGCTAAGAATTGAATTAAATTAAATTAAATACAGAAAAATAATCTTACATCAAAATCGTAGAAAACATCACTAATACGAAGGACCTGACTTCTTAAGGACATGGTTCTTCGATGACCACACCAACCATGATAAACTCAATTCCTTATATAAGAAGTTAGCTCCCACGCACACGTGTCTTGGAACAAAGGCATGCCCTTTACGTGCTGATGCCATGTGCATTTACCCTGCCGTGAACATGTTGAGCTCTGTACTCCGGTTCCCCCGTACATTAAAGGATACTATTTCGGCGTCCCCAGGGATCCAGCTTTCTGGGTTCACGGTGATCATCCACGTGCATCTCGCATACTTGGATGCCTTCATGCCTGTCCCGTGTAATGACCCTAGATAACATGTCATTACAACGCGCGTAGCGATGCTTTCCATAACATCGCCTCATTACAATACTAACATATTATGTAAAATTGACTGCAGATTCCAAAAATGTATAAATATGTAAGAAGTAATACAAGCTTGTATTCTATGTCAAACAATGCAGTTTTAAAAGTGTATTGCATAGTACTAAATTACATTTTGATATTTTAAAACATAATTTAAAAAATAGGGATGCCCCACCTTTCACTGACTCCCTGTAGATCTAACTTGTTTGTTATTATATGATTTGTAATTGTAATAAGAAATATCTTCATCATATTTTTTTATATTAACCTTTTTTGTGAAATTTAGCAAAATGTTTGGTATATTTTTGCTTTTCTTTATAGTGGGCTACTCTAAAACAGACTGGCGCTACTTTGGCTCACCCTTGATAAAATGTTTAGTATCGCCACTGATAACAAACTATCTACCAGTGTATAACATAGTTTTTGAAAATAAATTGTTCAAACAAAATGTAATAATTGATCTACTAGTAAAGTTCGAACCTTATTCTATGGAAGATTATTTAACTAAAAACTGGAATAACTACAGCCGTGATATTTTTTGCTGTGCGTAAAAAAATAAAAATAATAATAGCTCTCAGAATGTTGTTTTTAGAAATTATTGTGAAGCCTTTAAATAATGATTTTAAAATAAATTAAAAACTCAGAATTATATTTTCTAAAAGATTGTTGTGGCGAGTTTTGCGTTTTATATTTCTTTATTGGGTTTTATGTTACCAGTTGCTAAAATAAAAATATATTAATTAACTAATAACAACAATAACATGTAACGTTTCGGAGACAGCTAAATTACGAATACATACACTAATTTTTGGATGAAAAAGTTACAATTTTAATTTTCAACAAAAAAATAATTCACTCAGATTTTTAATATTAAACCAATTCTAACCCCTAAGTATAATTGAACATCCTTTCTTACGATTTAATTTCAATTTACGATCAAAGCTCCATTGCTAAAAAAACTAAGCAAGAAATTATTCAGATTCGTTACGTAAATAACCTTTCGTTTCGTCCTTATCAGCTTCAAACTAATTCGTTCTTTTCGAGCAGTTCAAACAAGCTCCAAGAAATTTGACTTTTATTAAAATCACTCAAGCACCCCTGATTTTCACTTTGTAGCCACTTTAATAATACTAACTCAAACATTACATAATTTAATATATGAAAGCTTATCCGGAAGATACGTACTCGTAATAGTGATTTATGTCATTACTTTCCTCTTTCCTGAAAGCAGCAGAACTTTATTGGGTTTGCAGTTATCACAAAAATATAGACCGCTAACTTTGTTTCAGGATGAACTCCAAGCATTGACTTAAAATTGTATTAGGGAGAGAAAATTGTTCTAGAAATGTATTGTCTTTAGTAATTTAGTTTCTTGTGGTTGTTTTGAACTGTTATACTTTTGAAAATAAATGCATTTAAAAGTTGTCTGTCGATTTGGCGAACTCTTTTGGAAGGTTTCTGCTTTCTTGAAGTGTAAAAATTAATATGGAATGGAATAATGGAATCCTGTTTTAACTTTGCCTTTAAACACTGAAATTCGGGGAAACTAGGACGCCAAGGATTTACCTGAATGGAAAACTGAAGTTATAAGTAATCAAAGTATGAAAACTGGGCCTGAAAACTGCGATAATTGAGGGCTAAAGTTTGTAATGTTCGGAAGTCAATCTCGATATCAGTGAAGTTAATTGCTTTATTTAATTTTGAAACAATTCTTGAATGACTGTAAAATTTTAAAGCTGATACTTCTATAACCTTAAATGAATTATTAAATATGAATTCTAAAAAGGACTATCAAAAATTGAACTTTCAGCAATTAAAAAAGGAAAGCTTAGGACAATTCCGAAAACCTAATATATTTCTCACGGTTTAGAAAAATAGTGTGAGTTCCTAATGTTAGTGTAATTAACGAAATACAAATTCAGAAAATGTTTAATTTTAAATTCCAATCCCAATTTTGAATATTAAAATCCTCGGAAAATATTTTTAAAAAATCTGAATTTGCAAATATTTTTTAAATTTTGAAAATCTGAAAAAAATGTTAGTAAATATACAGAATATCCATGCTTTTCTGGACAAAAACAATATTTAGGGTCGACTTCTAACTTTTCATGTATTTAGATAATAACTAATTGAAACTTCATATTCGACTTTTAAATTTGAAAAGGAAATGTTTGAAACTTTAAACTCAAATTAAGTTGTGTTAACTTAATTTGCAGAATAGTGAAATCTTAAATCCATGTCAACACGTTTCGGGATTGGTTTTGAGGCATCTGGTCATTTTTCAAATTTACAATCCAAGCACATGTTGTAAAACTTTTCAATATTTCAAAATGTGAAACTTTCAGAAATTTTCAAAGATAATTGCTAACCTGTTTCCTACAGAGAAATTGAAACTATAGGGAATTCATAAATGGAAACTTGTTCACGACACAAAAAATCCGAAACTGAAATCTTCAGGAGTTTTCAGCCGATATTTTAAGTCTCCACATGTTTAAACTTTCAGAGGCTTCGAGTATAATTTCAAATGTGGCCCTAACAACTCAAATTCAAACTTTTGAAAAATATCATACTTCAGATTTCAGATACTTAAGTATTTTCGGAACTTGCAGAATTTATTGCTTGTCTAATTAAAATAAAAATTAAGTTCAAATCAAATTCTAAAATGACAAAAATAGTTAGAAGTTTATTTATTTATCTTGGATTTTCTATTTTTGAAAAGTTTCCTTTAAATAAATAGACAGTTCAAATATTTAATTTTCCAAGCTGGGTCCAAATTCAGCAGTTTATATAGTTTTAATGTTTAAAGGAATAGGTAAAACGCGAAAGCCTTCCTGAAATCTTTCAGTTGTAATTTCTGATTCTTTAAATAATTTTTGTTATTTGTTTATATGGTCATGATCTCTAAAATTTTCAATTTTGAGCTTTTACAAATAAGTGAAATTTCATAATTCTCTTGTAGCTTTTTAATTTTTAAAACTTTAAAATTTGTTCCATTGGTTTTCAAAATCAAAACAATCTCATAAGATTTTAAAGGTTATCGATCTAAAACCTGCCTGAAATTTTGTGATTTACAAAAACATAATACCAAGGCTTTGTTGAAAGTTTTCAGCTATAATTTCAAGGATTTTAAAGTTAAAAGGCACAATTTTCTTTCAATATTTTTATTATTTATAACTTATTTCATAACCTAGATTTCTGAAACTTAAGAAACCTATTCTTTAAAATTTTAAATATAATCCCAAACTTATTTAAAATTAGCATTCTGAATATAGAATTTTTAGTATTTCTGTTATATTATTCTTATTTTCCAGTTATGTTTAACTTTTCTTGTCGGTGCTTTTCAGGATTACTTCTGATGTTTTTGAGCATTCTTTTTTAAATTTCTGGTATAAAAACTTTGAATTTACCTTTGGATATTTGAAAACCTGAAATCTTCTTCATTGCAGAAAGATTAAAAAATTCTAAACAATCGACAGTTTTCAGATATAGTTATTAACGTTTGTAGCACAAAACTTTCGACATAGTTTCGCAATTAAAAAAAAAGGAAACCTAAAAGGCTTCGGCACAAATCTGACAATTTTTTTAAATTTTACAGTGAATATTTGACTTCTAATTTCAGTCATAATCAATGAATTGAAGTTCTGAAATAAATACTTAAAATATTTCATTTTACGTTACGTTTTATTTAACTTTACGTTTAGAGATTTTTCAGGAGCGAACATTAAAAAAAAAACAAGGAAAAAAAAATAGGAAAATTTGTAAAAGTGGCAGTTTTGGATATCACAGCTATTATTTGGGGATGTAACAGAAATTACCGTATCCTGAAAAATAATCTTAATTGATTCATATACATATAATTTTTACATTTCCACACATCGATTTTAAATTTGTTTAAACCGCAAAAATTTTAAAAATAAAACACAAGCAGTGTAACTGAAATCTGATTTTTTAAGAAACCGTTTCGAATGTTTGTAGCACAAAAGCCGAAAAAGAATTGTAAACAAAAATTAATGAAAAGGACTCTTAAGCACCTACAACATTGGAAATTTTACATTTACTTTGCAAACACAAAGATCACTTCATCTTTTAACAAACGTAATATAAACAGATATTCGGAAAAATTCAGATTTCACAACGAGCATGAAAGTATTATGTAAAATGTCCCTAACTTGAATTAAATATTTCCGACATGAAAGAACGTTTGTATTTGAAAACATGGCGGGATGAAAGGAATTCTGAGGTTCACAAAGCAAAAACGGGCGCAATCAATAACGACATCGTTAGCCAGACGAGATATGTATTCAGATATGGACAAATAATATAAGAAAAACCACAAATTTTTTTAAGCAGTTTTAAACAATCTTCTATGATTTTATTATGTTTAAAAATTCACAAAAAATGCGCGTTTAATTTAATTATTTATTGAGGCATGTTTAAAGGAGTTTAATAAATATTTCAATAAAAAAGCGTTAAACCAGGAAAAGGTCAGGAAATCCAAAGGAAAACTAAGTTAGAAATCAGAAAAACAAATAAAATACAAAGGGTGCGTTAGGGGAAGTTAAGGGAAGCAGGCTGCGGTTACAGGAATATTTTATCGGGACTAAGGTTGCTTGTTTATACGAGATTTGCTGGGGGATAAAATTGGGGGAATCTATGAATATGGACAGGAATCAATTAAAGTAAGTCAGAAGATTCTTAATGATCTACAGTGCCAACAAAATAAAGTAAAGTAGGTATTGAAAAGCTGTACCTTTTGCTAGAAATAGTTTTCACACAGCGCACAAGAATATCCTTGGCACCCAAGCAACTTAAAAAATGGGCGCAATAATGAAAAAAATCAATGGATTATCACACAATTATTCTGTGTATTTTCTAATAAAACAAAAAGTTCCCAACTGAGGAAGTCTTAAATTACTTTTTAGCTTACAGATTCTAGCGACAAACAACATATTTTTAAAACTTCTACAAAAAGAAGGAATTGTTCAATGTTATTCTTTTTTAACGAACAAATCGCAACAATAAAATTTCTAAATTAAAATCTAAATCTACATTCAACTCTTAACATCCCCGCGTTATCTATATCCAATAATATCGTAACAGATGTCTCCTATTTTATTAGAAACGGAATCAAAGAGTAACTGTTCCCAACGTTTTCAGAGAGCACTCTTTTGAAAAAAGGTTTTTGTCAACTATTGTATAAGGTTGATGCGAAATCAAGGCCTAAAATATTGGTGATTTCTAAACATGTCAGGCACAGGCAATATTTAACTTTAGACTAGAGCAAGATAAATCGTACAACGTAATGAGAGTAGATCAATACAAAGACCAGGTCTACAAATAATAAATTGGATCACGAGGTGCCACTAATAAAATTCGATGCGATAAAGGTCGACTGATAATTGTGTTTTATAGGTTTTTCTTTTTTGCACTTGAATATCACGAGATTAATATTTTATCAGAAAATTTATTTCCTTTAAAATATAATTTCTAAAATTAAGTTAGACTTTCAGGTTTTCCATAGAAGTAAGAACAATTTTTTGATTTTCAAGTAATAAGATACATCAACTTATGTAAGTAATACTTATTAAAGTTTGATTTAACTTATGTTATCATTAACTTAAAATTTAGTAAATTTTAAGTATTAATTACAACCAAATTTAGATTTGAAGCGTTTTACGTTACGTGAATTGTGTTAAACTGTAACCTTTTAAGGTTTCAGTTTTGTATTTAATATTTTTAGAATAACCACAATAATTTAATTTTCCATTTACGTTCGTCTTAATAATCCTTTAAATTTTATTTAGATCTGCAATTTTGACGTTTATGGAGCATCAGTAGATGATTACAATTTTTACACTTCAACTTGGCGAAAGCAACAAGGCGAGCCTCAAAAGACGCTCGGTTCTTGAAAGCGAAAGTGAAAATTAAACAGAGCAAAGTGAAAAAAGGAAGCAAAAGCAACCAAGAAAAGAATTTCTTTTGAGAATTAGCAGAAAGCATTCAGCCTGAACTAGCTCTTCCATTCTAAGAAAACCTTAAGAAAAACCAAAATAAAGAATTAAACAGGAAGCTGACGGTCGTACCATACAAGCGTAAAATAATAAAAAAGTAAACTGAAACAGTTACAGCTACACGTAAAATATAACTTGGAAAGCTTAAAAATTGGAATGAAAAACAGTACAGAGGAAATAAACATTTTCAAGAGGTCAACTGAAACAATCAGAAATAACAACAATAAAGAAAAAAAACTGAAACTAATACAAACTAATTTAAAACAAATTTTAACAAAAATAAATATAAATCAGAAGCAGTCAGATGGGGAAGGCAACAATCAATTAACACTAGCCACCAGCATAAAAATTTGAAAGAAAACAAGAAAAATTAAAGTTAAGGTGCCAGAATATCAAAGCATCTAAACTGAGTAGCTGAAATATTTTGAAATTAGAAAAAATCTTTAAAAAAAGTAGTAATCACTTAGACAAATAATTAGAAGTATTACAAAAAAGGAAAATTCCTTATTGGAAAATATTTTGGAGTTAGATTAAAAAAATTAAATTCGTTTTTGGAAAACATTTCGAAAATAGAAAAATAATAATTTTCTCAAACATATTTTCAACAATAATCAAAAAACGGACTTGAAAATAGTGTTTTTGCATCGTCACTACGTCAAAAACCTCGATTTTTCAAGAGTGAAAGATCAATTTTTCGAAGATATTTCGAAAAATAACCCAGATACAGACCTGAAAATAGTTTTAAAGGTTAGGCGTCGTGTTTTTACATCGAAAAATGAAAGTTAGAAGGTTGCCGTTGGTTTCTAAATTTTTGTTAGACGAGGAGATCAAAATAGTAAAACTCTAAAAGGGAAGTCGATGCCCAATATGAATTTATATACAAGAACGATCCGATATTAAAGGTACTGGATTATAAATTATATGAGCACATTTACTGCAAGAAAATCTCGAACAAATTTAAGAAATACTAAGTACAAATATTTATTTTTCTGCATGGTTGCCGTTATCATTTAGAAACTTATTCCGATGTCATACAAGTCGAAACATTTCTTCACGGCAGTGTTCGTTTCCAAATGTTTCCAAGAGTTGCAATGCGTTTTGACTGATAAAAACTGCATGAATAGCCCATAAAGATAGAAATCTGATTGGGTTCGAACCACAGGAGATAGGTTTCCGCATGATGGACTACGACCGCATTTTTCAGTACAAACAACAACCTTGAGCCATTCAAGCAGCCAACTCAAAATTATCTTAATAGCGATATTAGTATCATTGCAATATAAATAAATCAAGAGAATACAGTAGAACTTATGGTATAGACAGAGGAAGCATGGCAAGTAATAAAGACAGAAATGCAAAAAATTATCAAAAATAAACAAGAAGATGGAAGCGAATTATCCCGGGAAAGGGAACAGAATAGGCTAAGGTAGATACCAACTGTACGGTTAAGGTTAGTATTATGATTATGTAATTGTACCATGTAGATATAAATATAAGTAGGGTGCATTAAATAAAGGAAAAGCAACTTAAGAAATACAGCCCTATCCTGAAGTAATGCTGTTGCGGTTCCGAAATAGGGAGGTTCGTAACGGTCACTAGATTGGTTAACTTGACTAATGCCCACTACCCACTACACCCTTAAAAAAAAAAGAAAAACTAATCTTGTATAAATGGCTTAGGATGGTACTGCGCACAGATTTAAGTTAGAGTTAGGTACCTCTTAAGTCGATACGATGTAAGTATGTATAGCACGAATTTCTTAAGCCCTAGTTTAAGTTAACTTAAGCTAAGCTTCAGTTTAAACGTAACCCAGTAAACGAAAAGAAAACATTAAGAAGAAAATACCTTGGAGAAAATTTTTGTACACAAAGGGGCTACAGGATTTTAATATATCCAAAAACCAAAGAAGGATAAGCGAGTACATCGAAGAATTGATGTTATTCAGTAGTATTCGAAAAATAATGTTAGGATGTTTAAATTGTGTCCAAGAAGGAAAAAGGCAAGCAAAAGGCAAAGGGAAGATCAACAGAGCAGTAAATTATTCTATTGTCTTTTAATCAATTTGAGAAATAAGAGACAATAAAGGCAGAAACTGTGACCTATGAAAGAATGATGTGGTGATGGTAGCAAGGAGTAACTTGAGGATTTCAAAGAAAAATGCAGGCACGAAAGTGACCAATGAGGTATGTATGTGAGGTATGAGGGATTAAGAAGGCTATGGAGAAACTAAAGCTGAAGCAAAAACAGACAGACACGATCGAATTAATGAAACTATGAAACTTTTGAGTAACTAAGGTAAGAAAGCTAATAAAGTGTAGCAAAATGAAGAAATGCCAAAAGGTTATGAAATTCCTATAAAGTTCTGTATACACAAAGCAGGAGATCGTAATAAGTATGAAAATTATTAGGACGCTTTATTGTTCATTTACCCAGTCAAAGAACATGGAAAAAATGCTAGATGAACTGCAGAAATATTACAAAACGCTTATAGAACATTTTTAGTTATTTAAGCTGCAAGGAATGTAAGGACGTATTAACATTTGAGCTAGGCGAATATGAGCCGAGGCGACGCCAAGGCTCGTCGCCTTCCGAAAATGTTAATAGTCCATACATTCCGTGTTGCTTATTATATTTTTTTCGCTTAGCAAGTAGTTTAAAAGAACAAGAAAATATTATTTGCAAAGTATGAATTATTTTGTGACAGTTTTTGTGGTAACTATGCGTCCTATAATACCTGGCAACGTAAAAAAATCAATATAATAACAGTGGTAACAATGACAACGGCACACGTACAGTTCTGTTATCTGTTCATTATTTTTCTAGGAACGTAAGTGACACTATTAAGTTCCGTCGTCAAGTGTAACTAGAGCCCGAATGTTATTAGCCACTTACAGTCACTGTTGCCATGGATGTACGGCTTAATTACTTTGCTGGTAGCGAAAAAAATACTTTAAACAGAACAAGAGACCAGATTAGTTACCACATGTCTGCAAAGTGGTAAAATAAATGATAACTAAAAATGTATAGAAAATAGGAATGGTGGAAAACCTTCGAGAATTCACTGTTACCAAAGAATATATAATATTTATATTCTTTGCTATTACTCTAAAAGCCAAATTTACACGAAATTATCATACCACGACACAAACAGACTTTGGTTATTTATATGCCAAAATACGAATGTTAAATTAGGTAAAACTATTTTAATATTTAAGGAAATGTTAAGGTTAGCAAGTTGATTTTTAAATAAACTTAAAGAATGTTACTGAGTTATTATGAATGCTCTCGACTAATCCTGACTAAATTAATATACTCACATAATAGTAACGGCACAGTGAGAACTGTAAAAATCATCGAGAGATATCCTAGTTTGGTCTATTTAAGTAAGTTTACATTAAAAAAAACTGGGAGAAGATTGGTCAATGTTATAAAAGATGGAACGGAAGATATTTCCACTTTTATGGAAGATCGAAAAAAAGAAACTAAACTACATCGAACATTTGTGGAGAATGAAACAAGCTAAGGTAAGGCCCAAAGAATGATAAAAGAGGGAAGGCCAAATATTACTAAAATGATATAGTAGGAGGTACATTTATTGCAAATCTTTCACATGCAATGGAAAAGTGTAAAAATATAACAGCAGTAAGAAACGATGTCGAAGAAAACTTGCAGAAGAAGTGAAGCAAGAATAATTTCGACATTTCTAAAGAAGCATAATAAGCAAGAGTTGAATAAGTAAGTAAAATTACACTCTTCAAGCAATAAGATAAAAATTTGAACAAAAAATTTAAATCAATTTGTGATATTTTATTTTTATGTCGTTATGCATGTTCGAGCTTGTCTTTTACACTTTTAGGTATCCTCTATTTGGTATTTAATTTCTTCTGACAGTAAAAGTACAATTTAAAGAACCTTGTTTAATAATATCTTAACTTGAAAGGAAGATCGAATAATTACTATAAGAAGATGGCACTTTTAAAAACCACAATTAGATTACCGAAAGTTTCACTGTTGCTGGGAATTAATGGCGTAGTTTGTTTAATTACGCTAGTAATGGTAGATGCCCTTTCAAACAAAAAGGAAATTTGTTCAGAAACAATGAGAATGTTAATTTTACGAAAGGACGAAAGTATAAAAAAATAACGAAGGATTACCTTTGATAAGCAGAACCATCTTGAGAGTTTTATTTATTTTTGTTTAACAAGCTTTATTTTATCTATCTCGAAAGACGGTTTTAGTAATTGCATATTTTATGGTTTTATACTATCTGCATTTATTTGAAGTTGCATACTGTGGTATATTATCGTCTATTAAGGGTTTTGGTTAATATCGGATGCGTATTTAATATCTTGGCTCCATATTAAATCTATATTTCTGTACCAAATAGATATATGTATATTGAACGCGAGAATAATGGTTATCGAATATCTTAACAAAAACTTCGAAAGCCATTTCCTCTACCTTACTTAATCATACTGAAAATTTCCTTTAAACGTTGAAATTCAAATTATTTATCACCGAAATTTTTAAAATTTTAATATATTTAAGTATTTTCTTCTTAAGAATTGTTTATTTCCACGACAGTTTTCGCATTTCCAACGTCTCGAAGGCAATACGAAACGTTAAAACCGCGACAGGACGATATCATTTACATTTTAATGAACTCCCCACATTTAATTCCGAACATTCGCAGAAGTACTTTTTTCTCTTCTTATATACAAAGTCACCCGCAGATTCTGCTTAGAGAAGACGTCAGTTCAAAAAGATGGAGTTATATTAACTAGGCCAAGTCACGTAGATGTCAGCCAGTAACTTAACGAACTAATTTAAGAAGTTTGCCCCTAAGTACATTAACGCAATGTCACCTAAAATCAACAGAAACGTGCTGTGTTGTGAACGCGTGATATGCACAAATATGGAATGTTTGCTCGTGCTTTCAAGAGGTGTTTACTGAAATACATCAAAGGAAAATGCAGATGTTAGTGTGTTTACTGTTTGTTGAACTTTAAAGAAAAAAATAGTGCAACCGCAATGTTGTATGTTAAGTTGCGCGGAATTTCCGCTTACATGGATTAGTAGAGCAAAATAGGAAATATGGGAAATTTGGGAAATTAGTTGCCTGCATTATGAGTTTGTAAATTACTAATTGATTTATTAAAATGGAGTCGCACAGTTTCCTAACTTTGTGTACGAGGGTGAATGTGTTTGTCGTACTAAGTGAACAACAACAACCACGTAAATGGACTGCTAAAACGAGGGAGCATATTTAGCATCCTAAATGCAGATCAAGTTGGTTTCTGGTATATTAAAATTAGAAACTTCATCATTTGATTAGATTACGATAAGTTGCCTTTTTATTAGAAGTTTATTTAACTTAGCCACTGTAAATTAGGGAACCTTCTTTCATTTGTAAATGGTTCTTATTACCGTCAAATAAACTTATTATTATTTCTGTTAATTCATCCTGCAGCAAAGCATATTATGATTTTTTTTTAAATAGTCGTAGGTTTAATAGGAATTAAAATTTATTTTATTCGAACAGAAAACTAACACTAAAATCATGTTACATGTGATACAACAATTAATAACTCTTTAGGAACGAAAGGCGGAAACATCAGTTTCATTACTCAAAAAACGAAAAGAAAATTTCTTATTTAACTTGTACAAAAGACTTCTACTTTCATTTAGGAGATTTCTGGTTTTTACGAGAGGGGACTTAATTAAAATAAGGGAAAAATACACCGCCATTATATAAAATTAAATGATTTCCGATGAAGAGAAAAATACATCTGATTGATTCTTTTAATTGAAAAGCTTTCAATTATCGAAGCTCTGCTCTTTTCTATGCCACGCAGATTTAATTATATTCTAACAAAGCGTGGGTCGAAGTATATTCCATAAATAAAAATAAGAGCAAATTAGGTAAACGCTTCGGTTCCAGTGGTGAATTTAAATGGAATTCTTTTTACCCCATGTAACACGTTGTAATTTAATATCGACACGTATCAACAAATAACGTCAAATGCACCAGATGGAACATGGAATGTCAATCACTCTGGGTGCAAATTAAAGTATTTTATTTATATTCCGGGAATAGAACGCTAGAAACGTACTGCATGCTGCATAGATGTGTAATTCGATTTAGTGATTCAATTACGTTTTCCTTTTACGTCGTTATATTTTTGCTGTTTCGGTCCTTTTTTGTCTGAAAACTTGACACCCACTTATGAAAGTTACATTAAGGGTAAGAAGAAACCGCCCTCTTCTTATTACAGAAGGTGAGACCCTTAAATTATACTTAAGCCTCTCATAAATTAAAATAGATTGCCTCTACTAAAACTGAGACGGTATCATTTGTTCACGATGTAAATCAAGAGTTATGGTATGCCATGCTCGACTCTAATTAGTTTCTTGTGAAAAAGATTAGGCTCTCATTTGTGTTCTATTTAGGTAAAAAATTACTAAAATAAAATTTAAATTTCGACCTAATTTTTCAAGTCTGAAATAAAAACTGAGTTTGAAAATTTCATACGTCTAAACACTGGTAGTAAGATTTAGTATCAAAACCATTAAACTTCAGCAAATTAAAATTCTTAGAAATAGAAATATTTTTAGAAAGCAACCTTGATTCCAAAGTAAACCTTACTAAAATTTTATGAAAATATTTCAAATTAAAATGGGAATTTGCACTAATATAAATTAAAAAAAATATATTTAATTATGAACTTAAAAATTGCCATGATATTAATAAAAAGAAATAAATATTGTTACAAAATTCCACTTCTTTAGTTATTTGTTAAATCTGTATACTTAAAAACAAAGAAAAAAAAATCGATTTTACAACATTGAAATACAGTAAGTACGTTTCATCTTTTTTTGAATAATATTGGCTTCGTTGCCAGTCTTTACAAAAATTAACCTCAAATGATCACATTTGCAGTAAATTTCACGTAGTCTACGTTCAAAGTACACCCAATAAAATCACCTGACTTTTCATGACCTATGATTGGCCAAATATGATGAAACTCAGTATATTTGATTTGTAACCAAACAGTTAGTTTATTGCATAAAATGAATATTTTTAGGCCCTTCGTAATTTAATCTTTAGAAATAACCAGATTACCAATTTTTATTTTTTTATTATCCGAGGATGATTATTTGAAAAGTAAGAATTAATAATAATCGTGAAATTTGGTAATAATTATTTAAACCATTCAACTAGATATTGCAGTTAACCAAAGTTATATTTTGTTTTGAGTAAAATTTCCAAGAATTTTTGTTTTCTGCAACCTTAAATTGAGTTTATCTTTCCTCAAACTCAGGAGTTTTAAAACTTTCCTCAAGTTTTTAAATTAGCAGAGTTAAGTATTCAAGTTTGCTTGTTTGCTGTATTACCTGTAAATGTTCACATTACAGTGGATATACAGGGTTTGTCACGACGGCCGTCGATTAGACGTTACTCGACAACTTATAATAAAAAAATGAAAATTTGCAAAATAGGGTTTCAGAATATTACAAATCGATTAAAAATATTTTTCATGTTGTACACTGTACACCGTAATACCGGAAGTAGACACTTGCTTCGTTATTTCAAATAGAACACCCTATATATTTTTAGATATTTGGAATCGTCTTTTAACGACGCGTGAAATGATGTAACAAGCGTCCAAGAAAACCTGTAGTCAAGTTGGCTGGTGTTTGTATTTGTCAGCATTACCGTATGTCGTAACTAGAGCCACAGCTGGAGCTTGTTAATTAATTGTCTATTCTATGAGATAGAGTAATAAGACCACTACACACGTGCAGTAACACACAATGACACAGCCATCTGACTTCAGATTGGCTATACGCGCATAAAAGACACACACAAAAAGAGAGAGAAAGTCAGCTGTCAAACGTCACTTTACACGTATTTTGTAACAAACAAGTACTGTAAAATTATTTTTTGGAGTTTATAAGAAAACCAGTTCTTTTTAGAACTAGCAAGCCAGTAAATTTCCAGTTTTTCACGGTTCAATTGCGAATCACGATGGTTTTTTAGTTCAGAACAGAAAGTGTTTATGATCGAAGTTGATGGCATTTGGACATATTCAATACAAAGTTGCTTGGAAGAATATCGAAATGAATTTCCAGAAGCAGTTGACTACAAGCTATTGCAGGTAACTTTAGACAGACGTGTAAAATTGTTCCGTGAAACAGGAAGCGTTAACCGAAAGACCGGTAGTGGACGACAATTAAAATGCACTGAAGGAACTGTAGCTGCAGCTAGAGAAATAATGAAAAACGATGCTAAAACTTCTATTCGATGTTTATCACAAAAAACTGATCTTTCTATAGGAACATGTCATACAGTATTACGTTAAGACTTACACTTTTATCCTTATCGAGTAACGGTACTGCAAGAGCTGCTACCCATTGATATCCCACAACGGTTACAGTATTGCCAGTGGTTTTTAAACATACTTAATAATGATGACGATACTTTACGACGAACTTTTTTACTGACGAAGCATGGTTTCATAGGATGGGATACATTAATTCGCAAAACATGAGAAAATTGAGTGCCGAAAATCCTCATGAATTCGTTGAAACTGCTTTACATCCCGAAAAATAGGTGTTTGGGCTGCCATCGGCGCAAGAAGAATAATTAGACCTATATTTTTTGAAGGTAACATCAACGCAGTGCGATATAACCAAGAAATTTTACAACCAACAACCAACAATTTTTGGAACAATTACATGATAAAATCCAGCAAGGTTACTTCCAGCAAGATGGTGCAACTCCTTTTACTGTACCGCCGAAACGCTTGCAATGCCACGAGAATTTTTCGAAGATCGCATTATAAGCCGAAATGCCACAATTCATTTTCCTAGCAGATCTTGTAACTTAACATCATGTGACTTTTTTGTGGCCGTACATTAAAAATTATGTATTTGCTGTTCCAATTAATAATTTAGATCTAATTAAAAAACGCATTACGCAGAAGATTCAAGAAATAAATAATACTTCACAGACTCCACAGACGTTAGAAATTGGGTTAAATGCATTAAAGTATAGAACTGTAAAGTGTTTTGAAGTAGGTGGTGGGCATAATCAACATTTGCTGTAATAAATAATTTCTTTATACATACCTAATAGTCCGGAAGAAGAATGCATTCTTGTCAAATTTTAATAAAACAAGCCGTTTCCGATTTATTTGCAGTTAAATTCTTTCGTGCATTCGTTAATTTTGTATTAAATATCAATAAAACGTATTTTTGAATCCATGTTTGGAGGCCTGTGTATTTCCTTTATTATGCACGTGCACGAAAGAATTTAACTGCAAATAAATCGGAAACGGCTTGTTTTATTAAAATTTGACAAGAATGCATTCTTCTTCAGAATTCAACAGGTAGTTTATCCGATTACTGATTTTCTAAAAATATCCAGTGGTAAATCGTAATATTTTGGCCTCACGAATCTACTGTTGGTCTGTTTCCCAGTCTTTATGGACCACCCATATACGCTTCTTACACCCTCAAAGTGAGGTTGCCTAGAGTTGCGGCCATATGAAACATGGCAACCCATGAAATTTAGTTAAATGAAGGTACAAACTTCATTTTTCTATACATTTCATTCTTGTGTTAGATGACGTAAGGTTTTTTGCGGTGGCCTCCTGCTCTATAAGTTTCATTTATTAATTTGTTCGTAGCTTTCTGTCATTCATATAGTAGGGTTATGTTCACTATAACATTTAGATAACATTATAAGCTGCGCCCTATGTTTAAATTTTTTCCATAGGTCACTTGACCACGGTTAGCATACCGGTTAGCATTAGCACTATTAAGGATCTACCACTAACACTAACCTCACTTAGACTTAGACAAACGCCACTGCGAAATTAGTTCGAAGTAAGCGTTATTTCTCAGGATTTAATTTAAGGACTCTATCACCCAAGGAATAGCTAGGATTTTTTAAATGGAAAAATTTTTAAATATATTTCCATAGATCTGTAATCTAATCGACGATCGTCGTCACAAACCCCGTATAAGTTATCGAAAAGTTTACTACAGTAGTTTATTAAGAAAATAACTTTATTTTGGTCCCCTCCTAGCTACCCTTTCAGTCTCCTCCGTACGGTATAGAACACGCTGTATAATTTTAAGAAACATATTATTACTTTTGTAAGAAATTATTACTAATTATGATAATGATAAAAAGTAGGGTGGCTTTTTGATAATGTAAATTAGTGAATATTAAATATAGTGCCTCCAGCACTGAACCATGTGCAATTTCTCCGCTATTTACGTCACTACATTAAAATATATTTACCCTCGTCTAACATACATACCAGTGTCTCCATCAGATTAAGAATATTAGCACTCGTTATGACAGTAGTAGTAATAAAAAAGTTATAAGCCGAAACTAATTTTTTGTCTTTTTCGGCTTATAACCTTTTAAACTTTTAAAGCACAGTAACTTTTTTGTTATTGGGTTTTTGTCAAAAGTTTATTAAGAAAATAACTTTATTTTCGTCCCCTCTAGCTACCCTTTCAGTTTCCTCAGTACGTTATGAAAGCCCCTGTATATATTTCACGGACTAGAGTTCCAAATTTTCAAAAATGGAATTTTGAGAAGATTTTTAAAATTTAAGTAATCTAAAATCAGGGCGATTTCTGGTACTGTAATAATGAATATCAGAATTGTGCATTAAGTTACGAGATACGTATGTTGGAAGTAAGCTTTATATACTACAATCAGAATATTAAAAGAAAATGTCGCTTTAACACTTATAATCATTGTAGAATCTATAATACCGAAGTTATTTTAGTACATTTTGTAAAATAGTCCTCATAACTTTGTTTTGCTGCTTTTGGGATTCTGTTTCTTGGCATATAAATAAAATGCTGATAGAGTAAAGCTATAATTTTTTTATAAAGTAATATTTTTACCTGAATGCTTGTTAGATAACAAATTAATTTTACTTCCTAACATAATTAATTGTTTAAGTATCTCACGTACCATATTCAAGGTAGTAAAATTACGTTATTTTCTGATGACAAATCAGTGTTGGCGTCCAATTTAAGCTCACAATTCAGACATTAATTGACGACCGTCGCAATTAGTGTTTTAAAAACAATTTGATTTTTAATCCGGAGGTCTGTAGTATTCTACATTACACAGACTGATAAGAAAATAGTTTTTTTGAATAATCTGAAACGCATATATTATTTCTTATTGTACATTAAAAGGACATTCTATATGAGCATTCAGATTGCTTAATGTTAGAATTATGAATATGAAACACTTTTGCAAAGATTTCGAAAGCAGTTTCGTTTATAATGTAGAATGTAGGTAGTTGTAAAGTCGTCCATTTTCCAAATATCTCAAATATTAGCACATTTTTTGCATCCGTACCGTTCATATATCACCAACACGTGCAGCCAAAATACAAGGAGAGCGATTTTCCCCTAAAAAAAGTTCGAGACACCGTAAGCTGTGATGGGCAGGCGGAAATTAAATTTGGTGACATTCGGTTTCGCTAGTTTTGTGGCGAGACAGTTGAAAGAGATACTTAAAACAAACTGCGAAATTCATTACCTAAAGATTTTTCTTTTTTAAATTATAGATTGTAGGCTTACGATTTGAGTGGCCGGAAATTAAATTTGGTATTTGATTTTCAAGTTTTCTCGGAGAATGCAGAAATCGGATTTTCTTGCGGTCGCCGGAGCCAAGAATTCATTTTCCATGAGTTACTATTATAAATCTCGCCAAGGAACGGAAATTAAATCTTAGGTTATTAAATAGTGGTGGAAGGATTCCGGCATGTATTAAGTTGAACTTCGCCCGGAAAATTTTGAAGTAAATTTAAACTAAGCTCTATTTTAGTTTGGTAATGGATAAAATTGGAATGTAAGCAATTAAGTTTCCCATTAGATGCTACAAATTGCTTTTGTGTTTATTCAGAACTTTCTCGATTGTGTTTTCCGTATTATTCTGGCACTTTTTACTCGAATAAGCTAAATGTATTATTCCTTCCAACTTTTTTAATTAAATTCTCTTATACATTTTTCGGAATATTACAATCTAACTGGAATTGCTCGAAATATTTATGGTACACCTAGTCAACGCTAATTAAATTAAAGATTTATGTTATGCATTCGCGGTCTTTCTAGATTAAGAAGCTTTTAGTTTAATTGTTAGAATTAAATTCTCCGGCCGGCGATATGTTATGTTAAAGGCACAGGCGTTGGAAATATCATTTGTTAGAATAAAAAAAAATTACATCAAATTATATCTTCAAAACAAATGCAATCCTGAAGTGATTTCAAAAAGTACAAACACAGGTTTGGCTATTTAAATTCAAATTAATTCAAAATTTAGTTTTTATATAAAATATCTTGATATCAATCGTAAAGAATGCTATTAAACTATTGTAACGTTTTTAAAACGTTTATTTGAAACATCGGTCCGTGGTGTGAATTATTTATTAACAAGTTTAAATAATGTAATAATTAACACGAAACAACTTAAACACTAAAAACACAACACTAACATTAACTCGAAACACGAACTAATTTATTATTAAATTATAGAGTTCGTTCAAGGGAATACGCTTTTTATA
This sequence comes from Melanotus villosus, assembly GCA_963082815.1. NCBI lineage: Eukaryota > Metazoa > Arthropoda > Insecta > Coleoptera > Elateridae > Melanotus > Melanotus villosus. The sequence continues at coordinate 55,645,201 of OY720418.1, read as the reverse complement.
CAAACCGTGGGCTTCAAGAACGCTGCAATAATGATGTAATCGGTCAGTCGTGGTAACTCCAGAAACTTCCGTCAATGGACGAATCAGACATTCACACGTGCTTCCACTACTGGCTCTGCTTCCACTGGCCGCTGATGCGTCTCGTTACAATATGGAACATTTTTAAATTTGAATCTTCAACGTTTCAATTGCTGTTTTGTAATCAGAAAAACAGGGTTTGTTTAGCTCAATAAGTTTCGTTACGTTTTTGTAGGGAATTGAAAACTAGAACTTTATTAACGAAGTTAATTAAATATTAAAACATGCAGGAGCAATTTAAAATCTACGTTTTCATCCCAATTTAGTACCCATAAATCCATACAGACAATTACGACAAACAGCCAATGTAAGTTTTTCCCATTTTAGATTTCTCCAATTAAAACCGTTTAATAAATAGAAGAAATATCCCGCGAGAAGGCCGGGTAAACGCGCGCTCTCGATTCACGTACGCGGGCTTTTCAAATCGACTAGGGGCGAACCACAAATAAATAAGTGAAAGATGTGCGGAACACAAAGAAAACCATCCAGATATGATAGTGACACATCAGAAGATGGGAAAAGAAGGAGGGAAGAGGACTTAACAGATTTCTCCCAAAAGAACAAGAAGACAAGCAGGACACCGATAAAATAAAACGAGAAAGACGCGGACACGAGAGGAATAGAAGAACTAAAAGAAATGATGAAACAAATGATGGGAGAAATTAAAGGAGCTAAAGGAGAAATTATAGAAATCAGACGGGAACAGCAAGAATATAGAGAAGAAATAAAGTAACTTAGGAACGAAAATGGTAAACTGAAAGAAAAAGTGGAATCACTAGAAAGAAAGATCGATAACAGCGAAAGAAAAAAAATAATATAATAATCAAAGGTGCAACATGTAACCAAGAAAACTTAAAAGAAGAAATGGAAACATTTATGGAACGAGAAGTAGGTGTAAACGTGCCGATCGGCTCCGCGTACATAATCAAACAAAGGGATGAAAAACCTATGGCGGTGGCAAAGTTTGATAAATGGGAAGACCAACTAAAGGTGATGGAAACTTAAAGGGAAAACCCATATACATAGATAACGATTTAACACATGAAGAGAGACGAATACAAAAAAAGATTAGAGACCTCGCCCAAATAGAGAGACAACAAGGAGAAAAGGTCATAGTAAGCTACAAGAAATTAAACATAGGGAAATACACGTGGTTCTGGGATAACAAGACTGAAAAATTACTGAAATACGATAAGATGGCTCCTCTCTCCGTAAAACTAGAGACCATCAATAGAGAAAGTACACTACGGATGACGAACAGGCAATTGACATGGAAAACGAACACGGGTAACAAACCAAACAATCAACAACTTTATGTAAAGAACAGAAAAAGGAAACACGATAAAGAGGAAATAACCAGAAGCAGCAGGGAAACAAAAATAGGGACGTGAAATGTGAGGGGACTAAATGGAAAATAAAACGAGTTAATAGAAGAAATGGAAAAAGCAAAGGTGGAAATTTTTGGGGCAACGGAAAGAAAAAATGGGAAGGCATTGAAAGCACTCCAAAAGGATAGCTATTATACTACTGCGGAGTACCCAACAACGACAGAGCAAGAGCAGGAGTGGGACTAGTGGTACACCATAAAAGAGCACCACAAACGGAAAGATGGAGAAGGGTAAACGAAAGAATCCTAGTGGTACACATGAAAGACAAAAGTACAAATCAAACAAGAATAATAATGGTAGTATCCGAACCAGACGAGGATGTGTCAGTAGAAACAAAGAATTTATTTTTCGGGGAATTACAAGAAGAGATAGACAGTGAGGGAGAATAGCTAATAGTTATGGGTGATCCCAATGGCAGGATAGGAAATAGGACAGAAGGGACAAATGGAAGCCTAGGAAAATACGGAGAAGGTATAAAAAATGACAACGGAACCAGAATAATAAATTTGTGCATAGAAAATGACTTCGTAATAGCCCGTTCAAAATTCCAGCACTAAGAAGTATACAAGTGCACAAGAGAAGAAAAGAGCAGAAACGAAATTTTTTTAATAGATTACTTCCTAGTAAGCAGAAGTATATGGAAAGTAGGAAATAATGCTAGAGTAAGAAGAAATGCAAAGATAAGCAACGACCACTACCTTAGACTAAAAACCCAACCAGAGCACGAAGCAGAAACAAAGAAAAAAATCAAAAAAACAAAAATTAGAAGTTACAGGCTACAAGAGGAAGAAATAGGGTTTAAGTACCAAAACAAATTAGAACAATATATGCAACAGACAGCAAAGACCAAAGACATAGAAACCACATGGAAAAACTTTAAAATGGCCATACTTAGAGCCGTTGAGAAGTATTGCGGCATGATAAGAGTAGGAGGCAATAGAAAGAAAACAGCATGGTGGACACCCCAAGTAACAGAAAAAGTAAAAGAAAAGAAGAAAGCGTGGAAAAGACGTGTAAGTCTAGAAAAGACAGAAGCCGGGCGAAGACGAGCATCACCGAGGCAAAGAAAGAAATATGGGTAAACTTTGGATATAAGATGAAGGATAGTTACAATGAAAATAGAAAACTGTTCTACAAAACCCCAAAGAACCTAAGGAAGGGAAAAGACTCTCCTTTGAATTATGTCAAAGATAAACAAGGCAGACTATTAACAGAAGATAAAAATATAATGGAGAGATGGAAAGAGCACTTCCAAGAACTGCTAACATACTGAAACTTGACGCAATCAAAAAGGGAAGATATTGTACAAGATACTGAAAAAATAACCGAACAGCACCGGAAACCAGACATAACAATGGAAGAACTAGAAGGGGCACTGAAAAAAATCAAATTAGAAAAAGCTGCAGGAATCGACAAGATCACACCTGAAATGATAAAATGCATGGATAATACTACACAAACGCACTTCCTACGCATGCTCAACCAGTTCGTGAAGAACAACCAAGTGCCAAGAGATTGGAAAACAGCAATTATTGGGCCGATATACAAAAAAGGCGATAAACAGGAATGTAAAAATTACAGAGGTATATCGTTATTGAGTGTTCTAAACAAAATATATTCAAGGATGCTAGAATCTCGACTAAGGGCAAAAGTGGAAGAGCAGTTGGATGAAGGGCAGTATGGGTTCAGGGCGAACAGAGGCACTCAAGATTTGATATTTGCACTCAGAGAAATAATGGAAAAAAGGACTAAGCACAACAAAAAATTGTACCTTGCCTTCTTAGACTTGGAAAAAGCATTTGACAAAGTGGAAAGAGATAGGGTTTGGGACAATAAAGCAATAACAAGTCTGTACCAAACATGCGATAACTGTGTAAGAACAAGGCATAACACGTCGAACACGAACACGTTCGAAACAAAGATAGGTTGCAACCTGAGTCCCTTATTATTTATATTGAAAATGGGCAAAGTCTTCAAGAACAGCCAGAAGAGCACAAAACCTTACGAGATAGGAAACTGGAGAATGAATGGAATAATTCGCTGAATTAATATTCGCGGACGACATGTTAGTGTTGGGCAACACAGAGAAAGATTTGCAGCACAAAAAACGTGTACAACGCTGAGCTAAAAAAACGGAACATGAAAATTAATACCGCCCAAACAAAAACAACTATAATAAACACAGAAGACAGCAAACGAAAGAATAGAACTAGAAGGCGCAACTCTGGAACAAGTGCGGTTATATAAATATCTTGGAGCATCAATAATCTAGAAAGGCACAATAGAAGAAAAAAACAAACAAAAGAATCGGAAACACCACCAAGTCATTCCATGTCTTGAAGAGGCTTCCTGGAGAAGAAAGAAATACCCAAAGCAACAAAAGTGGTAGTATACAGTAGCGGTAGTACCTGCACTAACGTACTCTAGTGAATTATGGCCAGTAACAAACAAAACAGCAGGCCTCTCGGTGGTGTAGCGGACGAGTGCTTCACGATCGAGAGGTCCCGGGTTCGGTTCTAACCTTGACTAGACCTCAGTCTGGAGCGTGGTTGTCATCCGAACCTGTGTAGGTTAAGTAGGTTAAGTGTATGAAGTTTAGAAGGCTAATGATCACTGCAAGCGATGCCGATAAGCTCATTATAAAAACAAAAAACAAAAAACAAAACAGCCAACAGATTCCAAAGCATCGAAATGAGGTTCTTACGAAAAATAGAAGGGAAAACGAGACTGGACAGGTGCAGGAACAAGGACATAAGAGAATCACCCAATCTGAAATCGGTACATGAGAAAATAGAACAATCACAACTTAGATGACTGCGCCACATACATAGAATAGGGACCGAAAGGAGAGCAAGAAAGGCATATGAAGCAAGAACAATAAGAAGAAGACCAGGGGCAGACCAAGAAAGACATGGGAGGACGGAGTGAGGGACGCACTAGAACGACGAGGAGAGAGATGGCATAGAGTATGTACAAGAACCAGCCCAAGATAGAACAATGTGGACAAAATTGTGGAGAACAACACCCATACTAACCTAACCTCGACACCGAAAGGTACAAGAGGATGCGATTAAGTAAGTAAGTAATAAATATAGGTATAGAAATGTTATATAACTATTAGTAGACGATATTAATTGTTTACTAACCAAGCTATATAAAAACACATTTCCTATTTCTTTTAGGTATATGCAATTTTCAACGAATTTCCGGCAAAAGATTTTTGAAGGAGCGAGGTATTTATAGTTTCTTTGTAACAACGAACGAAATCTCCCTGACAGAAACACAGCCGAAGTTGGTGAATTAATTGGGCGGTTTTACATTAATTAAATAAATCATTAGTTCCTTTCACAACTGGAAAATTCCTCTCGTCATGGATTTCTTCAAAAATTAATTGCTTTACAAGGCTTAAGATTGCTTGTAAGATTGTTTTTTCAAACAAAACTGTAAAGGTTTGCAGGCATTTTATTATTTATTTAATTTTATTTAGGTTTTTAATTGTAAGTACAATATTTGAATCAGGACATGTTAGGCTCGACATTTCAGCAGAAACTTGGCATAAGTCGACTTAAACAGGTATTTAAGTGCAGAGAGACTTGGCTTAAGCCCTATTTTAAGTCGACTTTTGCTTAAATCTGTGAAAAGCAGCCCATAAGTCACACCAAATAAAAACGAACAAATTTAAATTTAATTCGAAACGACTTAATTGCCACTCTCAATCCAAAAATCCTAAGTTTTTAATTGATTTTTTAAATAAAACATATCAGTATCTAAACTGTAAAGCCTTCTCAAAAAGCTTTATTTTAGACTACTAAGTCTACAATGTAAATCAAAATAGAAAGAAGACAGGATTTTCCAAACATTCCTAGTTATAAAAATTTAAAACGAACACACAGTTAAAAGTTGCAACGGTCTCTGAGCCGAAATAACTCGAAAGCAGTTAAAGGTTTAAGTTCATGTTACAGATAATGGTAGTTGTTAGGAGAATGTAATAAAAGGAATTTTACTGGCGCTGCGGAACTATTCTTCCGGATATTTTTTACGTTTTAGAAGGCAGAAACAGGCAATTTATTTTTTTAAATTAGATGCCGGTGGTTTTGGTACTTTGGCGGGCTTGGTTTAAAAGGAGGAAACTTGAAATAGTATGAGCAAAGCAATTTATTTAGATTTGTAACATAAAAAACGTTTTAGCTTTTTCGTATATACCTATCTTTACGTTCTTAAATATTCTCTGAATGTATGTTATGGCAAATTATTAACATTCTAATTTTTCGGTTATGAAAAAGTCAAACAAATCCAAATGCACCTAATACGTTTGTAGAAAATTCTCCAAAACTCGCCTTTCCAAAATTCCACCAGAAAATCCATCAACTTAGTTATCAGGAACAACAAAGAAAAAATACAACCTTTGATCGAAAACTCTACAAAAGAGTGAAAATAAATTTCTAATTTATTTGGGAATCGTTATGGAGAACGTTATAAAGGCGTGATGAAAACGATATTTTCGATCTGAGACCATACAACAGAACTACGTAACAAAAAGTAAAGAGAATATTAAATTTCCTTTTCATGCAGACAGTTTGGGATTTGGGATTAAACATTAAACCCTTACGTTTATATGGTCGATATAAAGGTACGACATGTGTAATTTTACTCTCGAAATCAAATTTGGGGTTCCTAAGTGATTTGGGTAAAGCAAAAGGGATGGTTATAATTTTAAATTTGAAACGTAGCCAGTGAACATTCCTTTCGAGCAATTTAGTAATTTTGCTACGATCATTTTATTTGGTTTTTCTTATGACGAGCTAATTTTTTAAAAACTGTTACGTGAAATTACTGCATTTCTTTATTACATTTATGTACTAAGTTTCACAATAAATTGCTCTTTAGAAAAGCTTTTTGTTTACGTTAAAATTAATTAATTATTTTTGTTTACTGCGTTTCCTACAGAGCTAACTTTATGTTACTGTCTGCTTAAGAAAACAATAAATTTATTTCAAAGTTAGATTTAGGCGTTTTGTTATTTAAATGTGCCTTTTTACACTGGTAAATGTTAACAAGTTTGTCTTTAATTATCTTATCTTGTCTTTTTTGTTTGTGCACCTAAAAAGGGCTGCCCTGAATTTAGATTAAACTTGTGCAAAAGGTAAACAATACCCTTGAATGTTTATCCCTTCGAGTATTTAACCTTTAAGATGATATAACTAAACTTTTAAATTTCGAATATAAGACTTTTTAATATAGAAAATACTTTTTTAGAAATTTTAGCTCTTTAGTTCAGATCTTTTTCGTTGTTTTTCGATTTCCTAGAATAGCATAGAAACCCAACATTTTTTTTAAAGTTAAAAATTTCGAAAAGTTGGCTGTACCGAACCTAACTTCAAATTTAAACCAAAAATTGAATGAACAATAAAATTGGTGTTTATTTTGAATTTAATTTTGTAATTTTGCCACATTTTAAGTGCTTTAATTTAATTTTTAATACTACGCGTATGTCTGCACAACCAGGCAAATTAAGAACAAATTTTGGAAGAAATTGAAAAAGATAAAACACAAATTAAGATTGGTAGGTTGAAATGTAGCAATAAAAGTGCGATAAAGATTAACAAACAAATGTCAAACAAAAAAGGCTGCTCAAAATCTTAAACTCTCTTAAACATTTATCCGGAACAAACCCCGAAACCATGGAGAAATGTAAAGGAGGGGTGATGCTAGTTCGAAAAGAATTAATTCCTGTACCTACACTCTAGGTTCTGCTGATGACCAAGAAGTTATAGTTCCGAACGAAAATCTCCAATACATGGCCCAAAGGTCAACATACAGCAAAGTAGATATTGAAACGAATTTCAGTAAAACAGGAGTTACGATTGACTACTTTTTCTGATAACTACGGAGTTGCTATAGTAGCCGCCATGTGAATTGATCGGGTTAGCGTTTCAACCGCATTTTCTATATCAGTTACTGTTTTTAGTGGGATATTAGAAGTTAATTGATTTACTAAGATATCTCTCAGGTAATTCCAGATTGTTTTATAGTTTTTATAATTAAAAACGGACGTCTTGTTTTACTTATTAGTGAGGTAGCTATTATGGGGCTCTGGTCCGACGATAAATCGAGATACGATAAAATTTTTAAGTAGCCTTGCGGTACGTCTTTGGTTACAAAAAAGTCGAGTAAATCGAAGATTTTTGTTGTATCTAATGACCAGTAAGTAGGATATGTAGAGAAGTAACTTAGATAGTGCTCTTGCATAGTGGATAGTAAGATTCTTCCTCTTGGGGAGGCGCTACGGGACCCCCAATGGGAATATTTGGGTTAGTGTCGCCTCCAGCAAGAAACCTATTTTCTAAGGTTTGTAAGTATTCTTCAAGACTTTCTGTGTTGGGTCGAGGGCCGGATGGACAATCAGCTGCAGAAGCAGTTAAAGGTCCTACCAAGTTATCTACAATTACACTGGCCGCATAGGTGTAGGGAGCTTGAGTACATGTTACATTGGAAATGACTTCTGGTTTGAGATGCAACATCTGCAGTTGGTGCTGGTCGTTGGGCCGAGTTTATTGTTTCACGTCTTTTTCTGAATGGACGAAATCTTCTATTCCTAATTTGTTTATAGACTGTGCATCAATTGTAGTAGTTGGCTGAGTGTTCTCCCAAGTAGAGCACACATTTAGCTTTGTTTCTATCTTCTTTCTTCTTCGGGCATGTTCTACAATCACGACTTTCGGTACATTTCATATCGTCTTAACATTGACATCCCTTACATTGCGCAATTTCTTTCTCTTGGTGAGTGGACCCAAGTTTAACGATGGCATTTAGAAGAGTGTCGATTTTGTAGACTTCTTTATTTGCTGTCATGTTATTTGAGGTCAATAAAGAATACATTTAGTGGAGTCTTTTTAGTACGATGTTTAACGCCAATGACGTCCTTTACTTGGTGTCCATATGACGCTAGTGTTATTACATATTTTTTATCGGTAGTAAGGAACAGGTTTCTTATTATTACTCTAAAGGGCTTATTCTCAGGTAGTAAGAATGTGTGTCGGATGATTTTATGTCCTTCAAGGGCTATTTTTACATTTTGTATCTTGAATAGTAACTTTATAGTTCCTAACATAGTTTTATATTGATACTCAGCTTTCTTTAAAAGAGCCTCAAGAATTTTTAGCAGTGGAATTATATTTCCTACATAGTGTATAAACATTGGAGGGGGTTTGGGTACCTTTTCATTAGTTTTGATTTGCGATTTGGATGCCGTAGGGTTTTAGCCTGAGTATTGCGTTACATAGTGGAGTGGCTAAATCCCTTTCTTTTATTTTTCCGTGTCTTCAGTTCTTGAAAATCATTTGGTTTTAAAATGGTTTCAGCATCTGGAATTATTTGGTATTAAAGGTGTTCCTTCTTGCATTTGTTCCACTCTATTGGAATCCATTAGGGTTGCTCTTGACAGCATATTTGGACTGAAATGGTAATTTGAAGGGGGCGGCGAGAAAACTTGTTAAGGTTGCTGCCAATGCATGTTTAGTGATCGATATGTTGTCATTAAAAGGCACGGCAAAGTTTAGCATTAGTTCTAGTTCCTCAAGTGAAGAATTAGTCTGAGCTTACCACTATTACATTTGTTGATGTATGTATGTATGTATGTATGTATGTATGTATGTATGTATGTATGTATGTATGTATGTATGTATGTATGTACAGCACTTTCAGGCCTGAAGGCCTATGACTTCTTGTTGATGCGTTAGCGTATGCGGTTTTAACGGGTGCAATGCACAACCCGAATCGTCTCTGCGAGTTACATGGTTGGTGAGCCGTTTATACCTACATGCTGCACCATGTGTAGAGTGTAATGTGCATGTATGTGTAAGACCTTGTTACTCTACCTCTTAGGCCTGTATTCGGAGGGGAGCGTCGTTAATTAGGTGCCCAATGACGAATGGTCAGCAGGGCTCGATAATGATCTTCGGGAAGTCTTGCATCCAGCGAGATTCGAACCGGGGACTAGCGTAACGCTAGCCTGACGCTCTTACCACTGCGCCACCCTGGCCTATTACATTTGTTGATAGAAAATGAATAAGCTACACTAAGGCAAAGAAACAAAGTACTTTAAGATACAAAAGAAAAGACCCCTCACATTCGCCCTTATAAAACCAAAAACAATTTTAGTTTTATAATCTGGGTTCTTGAATCAAGTAGGCTTGTGAGGATATAAATTTCATAATAAAAAACGTTTTAAGGTGTATTGCTAACATATTGCTATGAATGGGTATGCTTTTATTATTTACAAAAACACCTCCACACATTGCTTCACATTACAAGGTAGAAAATGTTAAATTATGTCTGCTTGTAAACCTCACAACTTAAAAATTACTCTCAACTGCACGTTCTATTTCAAAATATACTTTGTTTGGTTTCTTCCAGCTTTATAAGTAAATTTTAAATCAAATTTTTTTTTATTACGTTTATTTTTAATTTAAGCTCCGACTAACTTAATATCTCTTAGGCGTTGATGAGGTTCTTAATTTGATGTTTATAAGAATTCTAAATTCATTTAGTTATAAAGTTAAATTAAACTGTGTTATACAGATTTATTAACAATAATATTGGTTCAAAATTAAACACATATAAATTCCCTATATGCCCTAGTTAAACAAGATCTAAATTAATTATAAATAAAGTCGCTCACGTTTGTTGACTTCTCAAGATATAACTTCTTAATTTAATGTTCCCACTTTTCAAATCCCGAACAAACCTTCAGACTCGTCCCAGTCTAATTACATATAAATAACACTCCAAATTTTTCAATTAAGCTTCCAAAATTCCATTATAAATTGTACTATCCAAATTATTTAATCACGTAATTTCAATTATGATAATTTTTTTATATTTAATCCATTAACAGGATCTTAAATACTCTATATAACTTTAATATAGATAATTAATATCGTTTACTAGTTTTGCTTTAAATTATTTTACATTCAGAGCTCTACTTTCTCAAATTAAAAAAATCTGTTTTCAGTATTTTTCATCTGTTATTATTCTCTTCAAAATTCTCCTCGTTGTCCTGGTTAATTTTATCCACATTCGTTTACTTGATTTTCAACAAGAACTTATTTAAATATTTTCAAATACAAATTATTATCATTAAACCAGATCCTTCTAGCTAATTTAATATTACATTTTTAGCATGTTATAATAATTAATGTACATAATTCAATTTAAATATTCCTAGCTATCTAACCTATTATTTATTTACATTTCTTTTTAATTAAACTTTAAATCTGTATAAAACTTAATTATTTTATAACTCATAACATTTTAAAATGCCATCCTAGTTAAAATAAATTTATGAAATATGTAACATTACAATATATTAAAACTGAAGGGTTGAAAATTGTGAATTAATTGAGAGAATTCGAAAATGTTTTACTGTTCTTTTCAAGGGCAGATCTGCATTAAATAAATATAGAACATAAATGTTTTAAGCAAGAAAGGAAAACAGCATCTTTGAGTAAAAAAAAGTTCAAGTTAACCCTAAAATTTAATAACATCCACGAAAAAAAGTTTTTATTTTAATAATTATTTTCGAAGCTTGTTTCCAGTCAAACATAATTACTTCAAGAAAGTTTGTGTTTTTGATAGCTTTTTAAAAGGATATATTGATTTAGTAACTTTCAAAAGAAACATTTTGCTTGTCTGTTCTTTTTTTTTCAGGTAAACAGTTGACTGCCTGAAGTCATTTGTGTTATACGCGCCAGTGAATTTTTGATTTAAATTTCGAATTAGGTTTTTGCTTTCCTAAAACTTATTCGAATTCTCAAAGTAGCAATTTATTATTTTCATTTCAGAATGTGTAATTTTTATTTGTAAATTGGATTTTTCGGTACTTTGTTAACTAGTTTTTCCGTTTTAGTTAAACATTAAATTTAATAAAAACGTGTGATTTCAAAAACTTACATTTTATAAAACCAAATTTAAAAGCAATAAATGAATAAAACCAATAACTAAATTTTTCAAGTAAGGAAAATACGTCGTATTTCCTCAAAGCTTGATTGAAAACGGTTTTCCTTCGTACTAAAAAACCCTTCTCTTTGTGTCTTTTACGATTTAGTCCGAGTTTAATAATAAAAACGGTGCTTTGAAAATGTATTACTGCTAATGGAATAAGATCTTTAAAATAGAGTAAAATTTTAAAAACATTGGAAGCGCTCGAAACTCGAAATGAACCCGTTTTATATCAACTCGGGTACGGTTTTGAAATGTCAAAGGTATGAACATCTTTCTGCGGAATTCTTTCGTCTGAGTGCATTCCTGTGTTTTAATTATTTCGTTAGAATAACTAGCAACATACGCATTTACCTTCGGATTTAATTTATTAATTTATTTTGTTAAAAACAGAATTTAAAACAAATTATTTTAGATACATTCGAATTTATTGGAAAGCTCCAGGAACTTTTTAAATAAATGTAAGCTATTAATTAATTTGATTATCGATATTTTTATTAGTAATTTGAAAGGGTTTCAAGTTAAAGCGAATTAATTAACTGTCCTTTACACAGCTAATGTCACCGAAACAATTTAATTTTGTAATCTAATCCAACACCAACACCCTCAGATCAACGACTAAATTATTCCAATCCTAACCAAACAACTTCAATGAGTTTAGCAAATTTACCTGTTGAATGAACTCCTTAAATTAACCAAATATAAATTGCAAAATAAATGTAAAATAAGACCTTTAGTAGCTTTAAACTTTACCGTTCGGTTTGTGGTAGCTGAAAACATGCAGAAGGGTTTCGTTTGACATTTAGACGTTTTTTCATCTTTTTGTAAATTTTAAAAGCTCTGCATAGATTAACTAAAATTCTGTATAAATTTTAGGATTAATTTTGAGTATAAGTTTTAGTAGGAAACCGAACAATTTTCAGCAGCCAAGGAAATATTCAGTATCGGTTTCGTATGAGTAACAACATTCGTGTAAATTTATTTTTCATTTTGGAACTATAACACCATCAGTCATCTGGAGGTTTGGGAATGGAACAAAAATACACTTATAAATCACGTTTACATGCTCGTCCCGGAAAAAATAAGGTTCGGTAAATTTATACGTTGAATATGATGGATTTTTTCGTGGAAATCATGCGGAATGATACCGAAACGAATTTATATAAATGTTTCGACCATTATAAATCCATTCTGAGCATTTCCAGCACGAGATAAAATAAAGAAGTTTTTCTTCTTTATAATGTTGCGTTTAAGTAGTTTAAGTAGTTTAATTCGTTTATAGATCTTTATACGTATAGATGTTTCAGAACCTTAATAATTCAAACAAAACGTCCACAGTAATACTTTAAGAAGATTTTTCCAAATTAAAATATAAAAATCAGTTTAAAAAATTATTACTGCAATTTCATATTATAAAATATTTATATTCGCGTTTTTCAAATGTAGTTTTCAACATAAGCACTAAACGAATCAAAATACATCTCTTATAATCATTGCATTAATATTTTTACTAAAGAAATTTACATCTAATGTAAACACACACAACTAAAAATTAATTTGAATTCACAACAAATTTAAGGTTTAATATTTAAGGTGGTATTTCTTCCTTCATAAATTTTAGAATTAATATCAAAAGTTTGAGAATAAGTCCAAGCTCGTGAGTCGAATGTTGATGCTTTAAAAACCTTACATTTTTTAAATTATATATTTGTAGCCTAAAACTTATAATTTAAATACATATTTAATAATCATAAAAGTTATAAACCCGCAAAGATTTCTGAAAAATTTTAAAAATGTCGAAGATCAACTTTTTGCTCGATTTTCTTTAGAAAAGCTACATTCTAACCTACAATTTTTCGCAGTTATTAGTGAACCATCCATCCACACGCAATTCAAAATGTCAGGAAAATAGCTACAAACGACAATCAAAAAATATTTATAGGAAAGATTAGGGTTTATTATTTTTAGGTTACCAGTTAATTGCTTCCATGTAAGCGTAAAGCAAAGAGTATTATATTGTTTAAAGCTATTTTGTGTGTTTCATGCTTGAAATTACAATTTTGTAGGAATTTCCGAATTTTAAAAATAGGAACTGTTTTTCGATTTTATTAAGATTGCAGTAGTAAGTTAGGAAACTTCCTTAGCTATTTATCAAGTGATTGGTTATGATTTCTTTGGTACTGCCTCCAAATACCCTAAACATCGCCTCGTTTCCATAATTATTAAATATCGAATAAATTGCCTTAAGAAGACAGAAAGTTGCAACAGACTGTCTGAGATTTCCCTAGACTGTTCCAAACTGTTTTAGAATGACTTCAATTACCCTGAAATGCCCCAAATTTCATCACTCTTAGACTGTCCGGGATTGTCTAAAACAAATTGTCTTTGGATTGCCCTCCATATTTATATTTAAACGCCACATTTAAATGTTGCATTTGTAGAATTTTAAAACGAAAAGACTAAAATTAATAAAATGTTATAATTTCAATCAAAGTTTCTAACTTGTAAATATAAACCGCAGTATTAGGTCCAACCCAATAATTTTCAGAACGATCAACAAACGTTTAGAGCCTTCGAACAACAGATGTTCTTCAATTTCTAATAAGGAGTTTTAGGTTACCCATGTGTCAAAAGACAGATATTTAAAATCACAAAATTTGAAGAGAATAATAAACGGATTAATATTAAACCAAAAATGAATTATTTGGGACCAAGATAAAATTACAAGTGGTGCCTGAAATATACTAAGTATAGGGGGAAAAGAATCAAAAATAGAGGAATAAATGATGAATCATCAAATCGCAGATGTGAAACAAAGGAAAATTTTTGATTACGATTAGAATACACAGAGGATATTGGCTAATTCAGTTGGGAATTGATGAAAAGAAAGAGAAAAAGGATAGAATATTTTTTATTTTTTTGTGAAAGTTAAATGTTTCTGAAAATTAAATATTAATTAAGAAACGTTCGGAAAAATGAATAGATGAAAAATATGCAAGTGACCGAATTTTGATATAGAGAAAATGGGTAGGCAAAGAAGAAAAACATGCCTTTTCAAAAGTAACTATACAAGAAGAATTATGTGTAGAAGGAATCTAAATTAATTATAGGGGACCTAAATAAGCGAGATAAATACCTCCAACAAATAGGTATAGAGGTGCAGATTCACGCAGATCAAAACAACACTAAAGATCTCTACAATCTTGTACATCACACAGTGCACATCACGAACATGGGTCATTCAAAACAAGTGAGGAGAAAAGGCCACAAATATAAATGAAGTTTTACTTGTTTAGAAAAATTACTGTGAACACTTGTTTAAAGATGATCCTGATATAAATGATGTCGAATATGAAGATCAAGAGCCATATATCATCTATCTTTAAAGAGGAAGTAAGAAGTGCCATAAAGCATCTCAAAAATAATAAGTCTCCTGGCGTCGATGGCAAGACCTCTGAAATTATTAAAGCAATGGGAGAAGCTGGAGTTGACATCATAGATTATGAATATGTCATAAAATATGGAACATCGGATATTGGCCTGATAATTGGGCAAGCTCTGTACTCATACCCCTTCATAAAAGAGATTCCAGAGCAGGGGCGGCTCGTCCTTAAGAGCTGCAGAACCACCAAAAATAAGATTATAATTAAAATAATAAATGATCTATTAATAAAATAGAATAATTCACAGCCGATTCTCGCGGTTTCTTAAAGTTAAACCTATGCAAATTGTTGAGCTAGTCAACCAAATGAATACTTAATACCAAGCCGCTATGCAACGTCCACGAAACAGCTGTCTTATTTTGTTCTTCTTGTGCTGTGATCCAATATCTGCTTATTCGGTATACATCGCTGCGTTACGACGGGGCCCGAAGTCAAAAATAAAGGCAACGGGAAAGGTAGAAATGTGCTGCATTTGGTGCAGCTCAATTTGTTAATATGAAGCGTTTTAAACGGGGCGTTGAAGTATTTTGGATGGATGCTGTAATTAAATTAAAGGAAACTAAGTTCCCCGCACTTAATTATCAAAATTAATTAATAGTAAAGGCGCAAAATCGCCCTACAACCGAAATTAAATAATGAAAGTGTTAGCAGTAGTCAAGTGAAAGCTTATAAAAGACACTACCATAAGGATATATATTTAAGGAAGAACATATTTAAGGATTGGCTGTCATTGTAATTTGAAAAATTTACCTGTGTATTATTATTATTAGTTCTTTTTAATGCAGAACACCCAAAAATATTGGCTACGAGTGCCTGTTCCAAATACAAATGCGGAAACTACAAACTTATTGCTCTGCTCTCACACGGAAGCAAAGTTATGCATGTCTTACATGAAAGGCTCAAATCATACTTTAATGGCAAATACCAGCTGAGAGGGTGGGCTTTGAAAACAGTAGAAGCACTCGGGAGCACATACATGAGGCGGATTATAGAAAAGAGCTGTGAATTCAATAGCTAAATGCTTAATATCACTTATTCAGGGGGTGTAGATGAACACCAAAGCCGCAATACAATTAGACGGTTATCTGTCAGATGACTTAGAGATAAACAAGGGAGTAAGGCATCCTCTCTCCAATTCTTTTCAATATTTAGGGAGAATATCCTATGAGAAAGACTAGAAAAAACTGGGACGATGGAATTTCTATTGGAGGAGTAAAAGTAAATAACTTACGTTACACCGACGACACTGTGCTACTTGCAAATGACGTTGATAAACTAGACCAACTAATGGTAAAACTAGAAGAAGAAAGTCAAACTCTTGGACTAGAAATTAATCACGAGAAAACCAAAATTTCGAAGGATAGTGCAATAACAACGAATACAAAAAACAAATAATAAAAGCAATTAATCTTCCTACACGATAATTGGACCAAATAGAAACTAAAAGTTAATGATAAACTACTTTCGAATAGTCAAAGAAAAACTGGTTTACTAATCCTGTATATCTACTACATGTATCAACTTAACTTATAACTTAATTTATCTAATCTACTTTAGTTTTGTGCTTCCTTTCTTCTTTGCCTCACTATTCCCATCCATGTAAGAAGTAAAGGATCTAAAAGTAAGACAAGCAGTGATTGAAGCCATCATTACCTACTGAGGATAGGAGGAAAAAGCCCAGACAGAAAAAGAAGAAATAAAGACTTATAGATTTAACGAACCTATATATCAAAAATACGAGGAAGGATCAGAAGAAAAGTGGAAAGAATTTAAAAATAATATATTAGAGGCAGCACAAACAATAAAGTTAATAAATTAAATTTAGTTATAAAGATAACAGAATGGCAAACCTCTCCCTGAGCTAAGTTTAACAACTAAAGAGAAAAAGAAGATATGGAAAAGATATTAAGCATAAAAATACTAGAGGAATAAGAAAAAAAGAAAAGAATTAAAGATAGCGGTCAAAAAAGCCAAACAAAGATCATGATTAAAGTTTGAACAAAAGATGACCGAATACCATATGACAAATACAAAGGATAAGAATAGAAAGATAATCAAAGAATGAAACAATGGAAAGACGAAGACAAACATTTTAGAAAATTGAAAGAAATGACAGACGCAAGTATAAAGATGACAGAGGAGAAGAATGAAAGAAATTACGCACAGGAGAACCAATTAAAGAGGAGAAAGAAACATATTATAACGAGCAACGAGTATATATTTATATTTAGCTTCTTAGCTCTCCCTACGACTGCTAGGTCGTCGACATACGCAATTAATGTCATCCTTTCCAGTATGAGTAGGGCCAACACCCCATCATAATAAATGTTCCATGATGCTGGGCCCAAGACCGACTCCTGTGGCACCCCGCACGTGGCACCCACTTATAGATTCCTATTTTTAAGCTATTGCTGTAACATTCTCCGTAAGTATGCCGATAATTCCCATTCTTTCACTATTCCACATCAGGGCAGGGCATGAAAGACATTTGTCCACGACTAGTCAATAATCTGTCAATTATTCATGTGTTTGGTTAAACATAATGCTATCCATTATACACTGCCAGCAGTGAATAATCATTATTCACGGTGACATGGTAACATCATTGTCTATGGTGTATAATGAAGGAAATAGGTTATGTTTCTAATCCTACCACTTCGTTTAACATAGTCCTACCACATGGTTTTAGTAGCGTTGTTATTTAAATTTTAATTAAAAATTCTTCGTATTTTAATGTGTTCGTGGACAAAGTATAGTATACGACTCGCTATAATGGCTACTATTACCTCGGATAATTGCAAAACTCGCTCGCTCGCTCGCTCGTGTTGCAAACATTATCCTCGGTAATAATAGCATTCATTATAGCGTCGTGTATAATATACTATTCTCACATCGAGAGTTATCAATACGCAATGCATGATGTGGCATTAACTTCGCTCACAACCTTATACTCGTATAATTTCTTCATAGTCTGGATCGTGGATCTTTTCTTCCTAAACGGAGTTCTGACAGAATAACGTTATGTTCTGTCTCCTCATTTAGTTTTTGTTTTAGAAGCTGCTCTAGCATCGAATTTAACCTAAGTTGATTTAACCTAATCTAACTTAATTTTCTCTGGCTGAACTTTAAGTAACATCTAAAACCAATCCCTTAAGCCGAAGTATTAGAAATGAAGTTTAAGATCAAAACTGAAATTGAAATGTGTCACTTTTCAATATTTGAATATTTAGTTTAAGTTTCTCCAATGCAATCCATCGATTAACAAATATGCAACTGAAAATTCTATAAATTAAGATTGATTTCCTTTAAGAGCGTACACTGAGGTCTAGAAATCGGTTTCCACTGCAAATTTTTTGCTGAGGTTTGAAGTTCCACAATTGTATAACCACAGTGGGAACACAAACGGCCATTATTGGCAACCCCTTTTCAGAATCGACGACTTGATAATCCTACATTTTGCATGCTCCACATTCAATTCTCGAACAAACCAGCAACGCTCGATTATCTAAGCTTTTAGGGCCATGATGTACTGGATATTGCCAGTTGCATTGTTCATAAATGCGACCAACTTGAATATGTACAACGTAATTATTAGATCGTTGTGGTGACACCACCACGGATTAACAGTAATCCAGAACACAACACGGTTTATCAGATTATATACAAAATTACTGTTCACAATACCGAGTTGGAATTCGTTAATAATAAATGTCACACAAAGGCGCACATTTCAAAATGTGAATTTAATATCAGTTTTAATACGTTTCTCTTTTGTAAATATTCATTTCAGCACGCATAAATTATATTCAGGGAGCTTTATCGTGCCGTCGATTTTTATGAATGTAACGGGCAAACCATTTTGTTACTAAATAGTCTACTTTTTTTCAGAAAAGCGCCAAGTTATAATTGGTTTTTGAACATTTATTTGCCGAATGAAAATTGTACTCGGGCATTATATCTTTTTGAAAGCCGAAAATGACTGCTGAGTGCTGACATAACAAATTAGAACTTTGTTCGGTTCGAATACCACAATGACCCAACGAAAAAGTTCAGAAGCGAAAGGAAACGGTGGGTGGCGAAATAGCAGTAACGTAAAAAGATTACACTGCGACATTTTAAGGAATTTAAGCCTACGCTTTTTCAATATTTTCATTTAGTAACTTTCCAAGTATCTGAAAGGGCTATTTTATAGTTAGCTTTCTTTAAAAGTTGCTTTAAAAAGGCGAAATTGACAAAACCTTTTATTACGTTATTAGAAAATAGAGCGAAGGGATTTTTTCATAAAAATTAAATTAACTGCAACATCAGCTTCAATAGAAAAAGCTTTCGTTTCTTATGTATTTATAAACACCACAAGATCAAATATAACTACAACAAATTTAACTAAAAATTAATTGAGGGATTTTGGACACATGGAATTTATTAGTTTTCGGTAACTATTTACATTAATTCGGTTTTTTTCTAAAAATAGCTTCGGAAAACGATTATTTGTTTTGAATTATGTGTTTATTTTCCAATGAACGAATTAAACGATTGAATTTGTATGAAATTTTTAAAGAATAATTGCTCAGATTTATTTTGCAATTCTAATTTGCATTGAGATATTCAACAGGCATGTTTAGTAGCTACAAAACCTTTGCTTAATATGTATACATATTTCTTCAAACAAAATATCTGTTAAATTTATAAATTTGCAAAAATTAAGTTAAAGGTAAAACGAAATATTTTTCTAACTACTTAACTAAAAGTTTCAATTTGAGCGTTTACATTTGAAGTCTATAATTTTATTATTTCGTACGATATGAAAAACTACAACACTAACAAGCTAATTTCGTAGCTTTAAAATAGTTTTTTAACTGTAAATATTAGTAAAATCACAAACAGGATCTGGTTTTTGAAGAAAATCAGTCAAAGAATTAATTTTTTCGGAGCAATTATCAAATTTTGTTAAAAATTCTGTAATTTAAAACAAGCAAAAAAAATTTTTTTTCAAGAATTTCCAAGGAAATCTTGCAGCTTCGCCCCAAAATTTTGATTTAAGAAGCACGATTATTTAGAAATAGCGTTCATAGCACCCTTACGGACAAAGCTTAAAGGGTAAAGCCTTTGCCCCCTCAAGAATTCAAAATGGTGCTTTTATTTAGCCCCGAAGTTGTAAGAAAATTCCATTTTTGAAACTGTTTATTAGCGGTGTTGCAGAATATATTACTATTCTGTTATTATTATTATTACTTGCAAGGTTGATCCTGAGCACGGTTGAACGATCCATTGTCTCTCGCCCCACTAATATTTAACTTTACTTTGAACAAATATTCAGAGGAGGTTTATACAACGTGAGGTTTAGATAGGGATCCCATTTTTTGAAAACAAAAAACCGGGACACAATAAATTTTGTAGAGTTAAGGGTGCAGATAAATAAATTTTATTCGTTAACATTATGTATTTTAAAACAAAAAAATTAAATAATACGAGAATGCAAGAATACGAAACGAAGAATTCAAAACTATACCTTGTTTTTAAACTAGGAGGAGTAAATATAAAAGTCACATTCACTCGATAAATGTTACTATACTCTATTTCATTTTTAAAAAACCACCAACGTCGCATTATACCTTAGAAATACAACCGGCAACAATGTTTAGTGAGAAATATTTCAGCTTGACTTTTAGAGGTTATGAACAGTTATGATGTTATTAATTTGTTCTGTCATCTTTCGCTATGACCTTTCGTTACCAGATCACATTGTACATCAGAATTTGTAACTAGTATTAAATAATATCATTATACGGTTAATTTTGCTTCATCTTGGGGTGCTGTAAAATAGTAAGTCAAAGAAATAATTCTAGTTCTTTTAAATAAACCTTTTAGATCACAGAGAATGGGCAGTGTAAGAACTGAAGCGCCACACTTTAAAGACTCTATAACGCAATCACTGAAGGGAAAATAAACTGTTTGGAATTAACCCGTATCTTCAGCTTCGTCAATTTCCATGTATAAATACATCTGGATTATTTTCGGAAATTGTAAATATTGTAAATAAAGGAACATGATTTGTATTTATTGAAAAAATATTCTCTAATTTTTCGTGAATCTGTCTATCACTTAAGTCTGGTGCCAAATATGTTAACTCTTCAAAGCATTTGACTAACGTGTATTTTTCATCTTTCGATCTAATAAATTGCGTTTCTTACGTCTTTCCAAAAAAGTTAGGCAAATTGAATTTGAAAATTAATTCAAATCTGACAAATGATAATGCCAACCCTTTATTTCAAAAATCTCAATATTAGGGTAATTTTAATTTTGACAGCATAATTCAACAGGTGGTGGTTTTTTAAAAGTGAAATATACTACTTATAGAAAATTTTTGGCGGTAAATTTGAATTATTTCAACTATAATGTTGACAGATCCTGCATTAATCACAAGACATGTTGTACAGTTAAAATTATAAATTAAACTCATTTATGTAATTGGGAATAGGAATCAGAAAATCATAAATATTACTTAGGTGTTATAATTGTTAGAAAGTTATAATGACAAATTGTAACTCTAACCTCGAACAGCTGATGTGTCAAAACAAAACACAGAAATTCGCATCGTGTAAAACTAACGCGTGCAGAGCCAATAGCGTGCGCACATTTTAGGGCGGCAAATTTGAAGTGCCCCTAGTTTAAAAACAGACTATAGATTTTATATCACAAACCCTGTACCGATATAATAGTATATTATACACGACTCTATAATGTATGCTATTATTACCGAGGATATGAGGCTAATGAATAAAATTTCAGCATTTGCTTTTTCTTAGAATTTTCTAGCAAATGCTTAGATTTAGATGAATAAAACTTCAAGTAATTGCTTAAGCTTAAACCAATTGCTACAATCCCAAGTAAATGCTTGATAACAAAGCTTTTCCTAAATAAATGGTAACAAATGCCTGAAATCCTATGAATAAAGTTAGCAACTGCTTTTTCTCAATAAGCTATGGCTTATAAATTTCTAAGTTTGATCGACCCCAGCCTTCAATTGTCTAAAGAAGTTACTCTTGTATTTGATTTCAAAACTGTGTAAATGCAATTATGGCAGAGTTCATGAATATTCGTAAATGTAAATTTTACCAAGTTCGGAGAGCATGTAGAGAGGATGAATATCGGAAATTATACAGGTTTGATCGTGAAAATGTTGATTGGATGGCAAACTATTTTTTGGAAGAAAATAACGAAAAACGTCTAGGCGCGTTATCAAACGTGGAAAAAATTAAAATTTTTCTTCGAATGGTATTCAATCCAGGCTTTCAGAATTCCATAGCGGAAGAACTTGGTATACATCAGAGCACTGTTTCCAAAGTGTACAGCTTGGTTATGAACAGATTTGTAAGTAAGGCAAACATTTGGATAAAATTTCCAAAAACAATCGAAGAAATTCTTGAGGCAAAACAGCAAGGTTGGCAGATAATATTAATTTATGATAAATCAAAATAATAATTTTCTCCTTATTTCAAAATGGTTTTCTCTGTACTCTTTTTTCTTTCTTCGATTTCCTCTTGCTGCATTCTTATTAATTTCAATTGCTCTAGTAATACCAAACGCTGTAATTCGGCTGTTGTCAAATCTTTGGTTTCCGATGTCTCTGGAAAGGACTTTGAAGTTTTCATTTTTTTTTGTTGGTGGTGGTACAACTAATTTAGGTAAACTTTGGCCTGAAGTGGAAAGTTCAGGTTCAGGTTGGCCAATAATGTTATCTTGGATATAGCTCTTAATACCAACGGTCATAGCTCCTAACAATTTAACAATTGTATTTTTGCTTAATTAATAGTAAAATAATGTAAAATATGTAGACTGGATTTTTTCAACTTCTAAAATCTCCAAAAGTAGTTTTTCCCATGGTTTCAATACAATTTTTTTGTTGCCAGTTTGGTTAATGTCAATTTTTTTTTAATTTCTCCTTTCATATTAGGTACTAATTTTCTTTGATAATTGTTTCGACTAAATTTTTTAAAGCGCCTTCCTTTTCTTTTTTAATTTGGGGCACTTGAGATTTATGGAACCGAATTTTATTTTCTTTTAATTTATAAATAAATATTAACTGTTTATTTATTTCTGCATCTTCAATGTCGCTATTTGATGCAATGTTATCCGACATGATTGTCTTTATGTTTATGTTATAAAGGGTAAATAGGGGTAAACAACAAAACTAATTGGAGATTTGCAAGTTGAGAGAAGTGAAAATCTGCAGCAATTGCTTATATGGCTGGGGAAACCTAGCAATTACTTAAAACTTTTATTCATATCAGACAGACAATAGCATTTGCTTTTGCTAAACCACGATTCCTTAAAGCAACTGCTTAATTTTTATTTATTAGGCTTAATGTTTGCAACACGAGCGAGCGTGCGAGCGAGTTTTGCAATTATCCGAGGTAATAGTAGCCATTATAGCGAGTAGTATACTATACTTTATTCTCGACTACAAAATACTAAGAATTTTTAATTCAAATTTAAATTAAAATTTAAATAACAACATAACCTATTTCCTTCATTATACACCATAGATAATGATATTACCAACCTGCTCTGTGATATTACCATGACACCGTGCATAATGAAATTATGTTACCATGACACCGTGCAGAACGATTTCAGTGTATAATGGATGGCATTATGAGTGACTAAACACATGAATAATTGACAGATTATTGAATAGTCGTGGATACAAACAATTTACCGCCGAACGCGTGAAGCTTAGTTCGCGCAGCGTACGATACAGTGCCGATTTAACCATTAGGCGGACTAGGCGGCCGCCTAGGGCCCGGGAGCTCACTGGGGCCCTAAATTCATTGACCAAAATTTTTCGCGACACCGCGGCAACTCCGTGCCGTAATAAGTTAATAAGTTACACTCAGTAGCGTAACCAGAAACGTAGTTTGTAGGGGGCCCAGTCCACTGTTTGGTTTTCAAATTCACCATATTGGGTGGCTTTTGTAATGCCGATACCTACAATTATCGATTTTTTTTAAATGAAATTTTGATTAATAACTTTGATCTTGAGGAGGTCCTGCCCCCCCCCTTGGTTACGCCTCTGGTTACACTACACTATTTACGCTATAAGTTAAAATTGGAAAACCGTTGGACTAAGTGTATCGACCTAAAAGACGACTACGTTGAAAAATAAATTGTTTTTGGCCAAAAAAATTATTCCTTCTTTCATTTTTACCAGACTTATCACTCCACCCTCGTATTTTTTGCACAAGTTCCAGCACATTCGTTTTATTTTTGATCCAACAACCCTGGAGCCCCCAGACCCCCCCCCCCCCCCATTTACAAGGGGTTGCGCCCGCCAGACTCCCCATTGCCGCTTAGGGCCCGGCAGCGCCTTAAACCGGCGCTGGTACGATATCCGACTATCCGAAATGTCTCTCATTTGTTGAAAGAGAATGAACTATCGTGGCGCGTTAATATTCAAAAACATGTCGACCAATGAGAATGAGAAACTTTTCGGACCGTCGGATATCGTACGGTATGCGAACTAAGCTTGAAAGAAAAGATTACTAAAAATTTACGGCCGACCAGACGAAGGAAATAGATGCCGCGGTTGCGATTAGTTAAACATACAGTTGGGCGACTGTAAATGTTAATATTTTTTTATTCTAAAAAATCCGGGACATTTAGCGTCCCGAACTAGACATATCGGGACGCCGGGACAGAAGTAACAAAACCGGGACTGTCCCAGGCAAACCGGGACGTATGGGATCCCTAGCGTTTAGATAACAGGCAACGGAGAAAGATTAAACATTAGATATGCTGACTGCTTGGAGGGTTTGCAGCAAATAATGACCAGAGTCCAGAGTACCAGAAACTAGTCCTCGATATCGCCTAAATTTCGATGTGCGTAAAATAATAATATATGTATAGAACGATCAGCAAAAACGTGATGTAAAACACTCGTAAACTACCAATTCCAAAAAATATGTATAATTGTATATACTTAGGATCAATGAGATAGTTCGCAATAAATTCGATTCTTCCTCAAATAGCTTCGCTTTAAAAGACAAGATCTGTAGATCTAATTTTAAATATTTTTAAAATATAAAAGTCACGTTTCATTATTGTTCGGCACTACCGAAGAATTTTGAGAATTTCGTAGGGGGGTTACATTATTATATTACTAACAGGAAGGTTTAAAAATAATAATAAAATACAGAGGTTTTCAGTATGATAACACGAAGAAACATGGAATATTTAAGTTAGAAAATGAAAAACAGTGATATGAATCTGTACAATAAATTCTAGGAGCAAGGTCTTTGAAAAGGGGAAAGCGGGGAGATGAATGAAATCGGGGCTAAAAAAGTCTTAAGGACTTTGTATTCAGTGACTAGAAGATAACAGAAAGGTTTTAAAAGCATTGACAAGAAGTTATAGACGTTCAATGTCTAGGAAGCGAAGCGAAATATGGACTATTACATCGAATTCTACAGGAAAAGGCCCTGGCAAAGATGGAACTAGGTGGTTAAAAAACTCACAGACTTTGTTTTCAATGTCAACAATATAACAGAAATATTTACAAAGAATGAAAAGAGCAATAAAAAGGAAAACAATAATATTTAAGCCATATACTGAGAAGCGAACAACGATACAGCCCGTTACAAAGAATTGTGCAAGGAAAGGCTTTCGTAAAAATGGAACCCCAAGGAAGAATAATATCGTGGTTGAAAGTCCAATATATTTGACCCTTTTTATTTAATGTTAACTAACAACAGAAAAATTTCTAACCGCAATCAATAAGATGATAACAATGTAAAAAGAAGTCATAAAGAGCAAAAGGAAGAGGAAATCCAGGAGGAAAAGGAAGGACACGAGGCTGCAAAAAATCGAGAGGGAAAACAAGTAGAAGAATAAAAGAACTAATAAGAGGATAAAGAAGGAAAGGTGGAATAATAAGGGGGGGATAAGTCGAAGGCTATGTTAATTAATCAAAAATTATATGGGAAATTTGTAATTACGAATAGACTAAAAGGTGGGAGTCCTTTATTATTTACATTTATTATTGACGAATGAAATTATAGAACTATTTAAGGAAGAATTAAACAAAACGTGGATTTGTAACACAAGAATGTAAGCTTTTTTTCTCAGCAGCATCTAACATACATATATCGATAACAGAATAGTTTTCACGAGAAGCAAGAATTAGGAATTAAAAATTGGGAGACATGAAAATAAAGCTAAATACAAATTCAAATCTGCATCATCAACACATTTAGGTGATAGTAACAACTTTGCAAGTAGAGGCCGACCCATACTGCAGACAGTGTAAACCAGAAGAAGGAACTGCTATGTATTTTCTACAAAATGTGAGAAGTATGAAGAGCAGCGGAGGGCAATATTTGGCAGAAGAAGATTAGACCGGAAGAGGTGAAGGAACTGGATCTAATCAAGATTTTAAATTTTGCCAGATTAACAGAGAGATTCGAATAAGAGTAGGCCACGAGAGGGGGAAGTGTTATCGACCCGTGAGACCTCGATCGCAGAAAGGTCATACCCGTACCCCCGGAATCTATCTATCTATCCAATAGGCCCAAATAAATTTTTTGTTTAGATAAACCATTTTTTTAAAGTTACATATTATTTGGGAAATAAGTATTATTTCTTTTATTTGTTTTTAAATACTTATGTTGGCATGTTAATACAAATTTTTAAAATTGGATTTGAGATGTTTTGCTTCTACATTCACATGCGACAAAATTAGGTGGAAATTTTCCTACATAATGAAAACATTTAGAAGAAAGAGCGAGAGTAGGAGGCCCTGAAAAGTTTCTTACGCAAAGATCAATTGATTTCTAGCTACGCCACTGCTTAGGAAAAATAATCTTTAAAAATTAAAAAATTCAAACTAAAATAATATATACAATCAGTAAAGCTAATCAGATATACCACGCAAAAAATAAAAACAAGAGAAAGAAAAACTACATAACTATAACGAGGTCTATACAGGGTGTCTGATTTTTCATTGACCAGCTTATATCTCATTTATTATTAGAAATACAAGAAAAAGTCAGAGGAAATAGTTTCTTAGTAGTAATTCTTCTATAAAATGGCATAATCGAGTATTTTTCAAGGCCTACTGTTTTTCAGGAAAAATGTATAACTTTGATTTTTTAAATGGAACACCCTGTATATTTATTCACTAATGGATCGAGCGTTAAATTCTCTTTTCAAAAACCAAAGTTATCCATTTTTCCTGAAAAACAGTAGGCCATGAAAAATAATTAATTATGCCATTTTATAGAAGAATTACTACTAAAAAACTATTTCCTTTGACTTTTGCTTGTATTCCTAATAATAATCGAGATATAAGTTGGTCAGTGAAAAATCAGACACCCTGTATATTAACATGTTGAGTATGGAACGGAAAACTGAATTAATGGTTGAAGCAAGATCTGAAATCACGGCAGCAGAAATTAAATATTCGCTTGAAAATAATGGACATACCAGAAAAGGGAAAAGTTGAAAGAGGCAGAGATAGAGAGGGAATAAACAAGGGAATCATGGCAAAAAAGTCTATACAGACTAATCTGGAAGAGGAAAAAGAAGATGGAAGAAATACAAGAAATAATTATCTGAGATAAAACTGCATAAGAATCGTCAAATTACAGGCATTAAAGACAGATAAACAGATAGTAGATATTATAGTCGAAGTAAGTTTTAAATAGCGGTTGAATGGATTTTTGTTTCCCCGCCCTATGCCGTCCACATCCACGCCGTGGTCCATTGGCAAAGACAACGTGTCCAACTCTGACTCGTGAAATTTGCCATGCGTTATATTTTGTTGTAACTAAATCTGAAACTGCATAGGGCGAGGAAACAAAAATCCGTCAACCGCCATTTAAAACTTACTTAGACTATACAGGGTTACTGGTAATTCGATACATTCCTTTGGAGATGTGATGGGACAGGAGCTAAGAAACAAATTAAACCTAACATACATTATGCAAAAATAAAAAAATAATTTCTGAGAAAAACGAATAGGTAATTTTCGTAGCTGATTTTTAAAAATTATTTTTAATAAGTTTTTATTTAAAATTTTCACATGATCGAAATGTTTGCGGATATTTTCCATTCGAAACGGATGACCATAGAGTGGGACAAATAACCCAGTCAAAAAGTTCAGAAAATGTCAAGTACATTTTTTAAAAATTAACTTTAAAGACATTAAGATCTACTTTTTTGAGAAAAACACAAAAATTGAAATATCTCAAAAACTATTGAGTTTTGCATAATGTATGTTAGGGTTAAATTTGTTTCTTAGCTCCTGTCCGATCACATCTCCAAAGGAATGTATCGAATTACCAGTAACCCTGTATATTAGAAAAATAACGTTGCATAAACAAAATTAAAAAACTCTTTAACTGTTACATATGTATATGAAAGACGTCGTTTCACGGAATTTTTAAGAAGAACTTCGAGCTGGATTTGTTAGGATATATTATATAGTTTTAGCGGTAGTCCATATGAGCTATTTGTGATATTGGTATGGTTATGTAATGAATAATAAGAAAAAGACGAAGGAACAGGGAAAACTAAGGAAATACAAGGCTAGTAATTAACTAAAATGGTACGGCTATGTATTGTAACGAGACGCGGTCTGGAAGAGCATGTGGGAGATCATTCCCGAGTGTTACTCGACAAGTGTGGAATATTCTGGATTTAACTCGAAGGTCGCGGTTAGTATTTAAGGCGCGATTTCGTGGGCGACCAAACAGTCTACCAAAAGCTATCGTCGAGACCAAGTGCTCGGTTAAAATAAATGTGTGCGGATTAAGTACGAATGTGAATATAAATAAACTGTATAAATAAATTAGTTAGTGTTATCACTGTTATGAGTTAATTTTAGTGTTGTGTTTTTAGTGTTTAAATTTTTGTTTCGTGTTAACTATTACTTTTATTTAAATTTGTTAAGAACTAATTTACACCACGGACCGAAGTACTCACAGAAAAAAAAGACGGTTAAAAACATAAGAGAAGTCTAATTCAAAAAGGAAAAACACTACCGGAAATTAGAATTATATTTAGAGCTACGAAGCTATGTACTTATAAAAGGGCCGCAGACAAAAGCAATTAAGAAGTTTATTGGTGTAAGAGCTAAATAAAGGAGAAGAAGATTTAGAAGGGCAAAGTTAACAAAAACGAAGAAGAAGAAGAAGAAGAAGAAGAAGAAGAAGAAGAAGAAGAAGAAGAAGAAGACGAAAGAAAGGAAAAGAGCGAGAATATTGAGAATAACGACAAGAAGAAGAAGAAGAGACAGAAAAAATAAGAAGGAAAAATGAGAATAAGAAGAAGAAAAGGCACACGGAGAACAAAAAACAAGGAAAATAAACAGGATAAAGAGACGATGAAGAATACGAAGAAAAACACAACAATAAATTTAGAATTTTACTAGTCCAGCTTTCGAAGGTGTTGTGATTTAGAATTTAATTAAAAAGAATCCGCAAGAAATATCTTGATACTTAAACACCAAAAGTTTGCTATCATAATTTAGACATGCATTTCTTTATGCTGGGTGTTTGACTTAAGGGGCGAACATAGGGAAATAGGATGGGAAATCGTATATATGCAGATTCCTGCTCCCCGTTTGAGTTGATAGGATTGATAGTGGTATCAATCGAAAGACAAAAAAATGCGCTTAATTTGGTACTACTTTACTTGAATTTGTTGCTTGTTTAAGAAAGAAAATATCTTAAAAACTACAATCAATAATTTGCATTTTATTCACAAAAAGCATGATAACTTGAAGTTTCTTAAAGGGTACAAATTATATAGTTATGAAGTTATGCTCAGTTTTTTATAGTTTTTGCTAAATTTCCGTGCAGGCTATTCCAAGTTGTTTTACGAAAGTTCTAATTAGAGACCTCTAATATGTTTAATTAAACGCTAAGTTTTTAAATGAAGTTCATTTAAACATTGCACTGTTTATTATTATATTGCCAAATTTTTAAATAGAAAATGTAAGTTTTCTGTTGCTTTGCTAGATAGTTAAACCAAAGAGTATGAAATGTATTCTTTGGTTAAAGTAAATGCAAAGATTCTAATTATTTTTACTTGGTAGAGAATTATTTTGCTCAGTTTGTTTAAATATTGCGCTGTTTATTATTATATTGCCAAATGTTTAAATAGAAAATGTATGTTTTCTATTGCTTCGCTAAAAAGTTAAACTAAATGCAAAGATTTTAAATATTTTTACTTGGTAGAGAATTATTTTCCTCAGTATTTTAATTTTGCTTGTACGCCGCTGCGGCAAATTCGACGCGTGTTGCGTCCGCTTGCGGCTAGTATGTAGTTTAAGTAAACAAAAATTTGGCCCTACATCTATTAGTTTAGGAGAACTCGCAAAATGGTTAATCGAATTGTTAAATTAAACTTGAGAAATATTTGTATGAATCGTCTAAGTTCTCTTTATGGACTTAGTCGTTTCAAATGTTATCTAGAACTTATAAAATATTCAAGTAAATTAATTAAACCCATTTTACGGACTCAGTCGTTTAAATGTAACTGAGACTTAGTTCCTAATTGTTAAATAATTCACTTTGACTCTGGACTTAGAACAAACTGTGTTGAATTAAACTTACTATAAATTATGTATAACATTGAATTGGGGACTCAGACTAAAAATGTAAGATTTGGTAACAATAAAGCACATATATAAAATATATGAATGTTAGTTGAATTGGACTTTGATTTAATACCTCTCGCAACAAAGCCAAGCAATTTCCAAGTGGCGTCGTTGGTCAAAGACTCTACCAAACTAATTACAATAACTTATTTATATTAATTATTATTAGCAATAACCTAACCCCGACTATGCCACAATATCAATAAAACTGAATGTAAACATTTCTCTGTATCTTTAATGCTTAGATATTTTCAATTTTAAACATAGCAGATTCCATTTTTAAATTTGATATTTTTCAATTTAAAACTATCATTTTATATTTTTAAATTTGGCTCTTTTCAAATAAAAACTTAGCAAAGCTTCAACTGGGCATTAAAAAAAATAACTTAGCAAAACCTAAAAGCAACCTAGCGCTAAAATAACATCCTTTCTTAAATCACGAACTGACGCCAGTATAAAATGTTTTGACAATAAATACCCTCTCTCCCCATTAAAATATTCGACATTGCTATTCATAGTAATTAGGTAGATACGTGAATTGATAATTGACAGAAAATAAAATTTATTTTTGCATAAAGAAACTTCGAATTTGATCATGGCTGGTCTGCTTTTTGTGAATAAGATGCAAATTATTTGTTGCAGTTTCTTTCTTAAAAACGCAACAAACTCAAGTAAAGTAGTATCAAATTAAGCGTATTTTTTTGTCTTCCGATTCATACCACTATCAATCCTATCAACTCAAACGGGAAGCAGGAATCTGCATGCATATACAGGGTGTCTCTAAAAGTTCTGTACAAAACGCTAGTACAAATTCCCGATGCTAAAATATGAGGATCCAGCCCAATTTACCTTAGTCCAAAAGTTGATAGTTTCCGAAATACAGGGTGCCAAAGTTATTATTTTTTAAAACTCTTTTGTAAATATTTTTCTTAATAATAGCATGATTTGCACGAAATTTGGTACTTAGGGTTCTTTTAGGATGAGAAATCGAGATCTGATCACAGTTTCGATGTACATTGCAGAGGGCGCCACCAGCAGCATTTCGCCTACATCTAAAGCTTCATAACTTTTTTATGCCTCGGTGCATTAAATTTCTGATTAAAAAGTCTTATTCCTTGGCATGTTTTGTCCAAAAAGCAGGTGTCGCTTCGAGCGGCCGTTTCTGAGATAATCGAATTTAAATGTTTTATTGCGTACTGAAACTCGTCGTAGCCCCCCTTCACACTTGATCCAGGCTTAGGACTGGTCCAAGAAATTTGGAGCGTGTTTAAGGGCCAACAGGCCAGCAGCAATAAAAATTTAAATAGCAACGAGCTAACAATGATAGGAATGTAAGAATGAACTGGCAAAGTACAATAGGAATAAAGTCTAAGTAAATTTTCAAAATGACCTCCGTTTTCATGCACACAACTATTAATTATACGGAGAAAGTTGAACTGCACCCTTTCCATCATCTCTGTATCTAGCCTGGATAAAGTGTGAAGGGGGGCTACGACGAGTTTCAGTACGCAATAAAACATTTAAATTCGATTATCTCAGAAACGGCTGCTCGAAGCGACACCTGCTAGGTATACCTTTTTTGGACAAAAGATGCCAAGGAATAAGAATTTTTAACCAGAAATTTAATGCACCGAGGCATAAAAAAGTTATGAAGCTTTAGATGTAGGCGAAGTGCTGCTGGTGGCGCCCTCTGCAATGTGCATCGAAACTGTGATCAGATCTCGATTTCTCATCTTAAAAACCCCGAAGTACCAAATTTCGTGCAAATCATGCTATTATTAAGATAAATATTTACAAAAGAGTTTTAAAAAATAATAACTTTGGCACCCTGTATTTCGGAAACTATCAACTTTTGGACTAAGGTAAATTGGGCTAGATCCTCATATTTTAGCCTCGGGCATTTGTGCTAGCGTTTTGTACAGACCTTTTAGAGACACCCTGTATAGGATTTCCCATGCTATTTCCCTAATTCCGCCCCTTAAGTCAAACACCCGGTGTACATTGACCTTTTACAATAAAATACTTCAAATTCGAAACAAACAAAAAAAAGACGCAACGTAGTTTTGATTATTTATATAAAGTCCCAAATACCTAGAATTTGAATTGAAAATTGATACGAGTAAACATATAATTTTAATTTTATAAACTTGAGAAGATTTAAAGGGCGTACGATTTAATGAGGCCAATGAGGGATAACATATTTACATTTGGGAATGCCTAAGCTCTGGGTTACCCTAAGCAATAATTCTCAAATGAACTCCCAATTCAACTAAATTTGTAAGTTAACGTTAATAATCTTAATAAGACATCAGACCTCCAGCACGAAGATTCAAATGCTCGAATAAAAACGATAGTCTTTAAAAAGTTCTGGAAACTTTTATTCTTTCAATGCTTATAAAGTGTTATAATCGTAAAACAAGAAAACCTGTATCTAAAATTTTATATTTAGGTACAATTATACAATCTTCTGCTAAAGATATGTTCCTCGGAAATTTTTGTTGTATCTAAAGTAAATATTAGTTTATCAGATGATGGAGATACTGTTTCTTATTTCTAAAATTCCAATGCAAATAATTGCATCACAATCCATCGAAATCTTGTTAAAAATAACAATTTAATTAAGGGGAACACTTCAAAATCTCGTCGAGTTAAGCTCGCGAAATAAATGAAATGCGCTTAAATAAAAAATGAATTTTTTATCATCAGTAACAGCTTTTATGTTTAAACCCCGAAAGATTTTATACCCGTTGTTAAATTGTTGGAAATTTCACAAGTATCCTTAAAAATTCGTTAAAGGGAAAATAAATGAGAGGCTCACGATGAAATTTTCCCTTAACATTGCGTATTTTATCCCCTGCTAATTGACAATAAATGCTTCAAGCCCCTTTATTGCTTTTAAGAGAAAATAATAACGAATGCAGGAGAACGTAGCAGGATAAGAAAAACGTTTCTTTGATTTCAATTCGTCCTTAAGTATTAATAATTCGTTTATAAAAACTTTCCAAAGTTTTTATATTGGCATTGTTCTTAAGTGAAAAATCTCCTTTTGAAAGACTCGCATAAGTGTTTTTATTTCTAAATTTGGAAGTTTTATATAAAGGTTATTTGTGAAAAACTTATTTGATATTCAAATATGTAAAAATATACGAGGTGATCCATTCAAAAATATCTGGAAAGGGGAGGTGAGATTACTTTTCCGCTCGGAGATTCTCCCACGTAAAGAGCACTGTTTTCCAGCTGAGTTGATTTGAGGAATAATTTCGAAAATCTATGGTGATATCCGTTGATTTTAAGATGAATTTTTAAGCTCACTTTACAAACTGTTTTAAAAATGAATACTGAAATAAAAGCGAAATATTATATTGTATTCGCGATAGATTTCTAAGCTTGTTTTAAAAGCAATTTATCAAAAAGGAAAAAACTGATGAGAAAATAAATTCCAGCTTTAAAACCTTCAATATAGAAAAATATGTATCACTGTCAAACGTAAACTTTTCATAACGCTGTCTAAGTATTTCCCAAAGTCTTAAGCTTGAAAACGAAATACCAGGAAAATTATATGAACACGTAAATCCCAAACTCAAAAATATTTAGTTATGAATTGAAATTGAGTTCTCAATTTTAAAAAAAATAATTTTAATAACAAACTCAGATGCTAAATTTATTTATTACAGATTCAAGCTGGGTTCTCGGTTTCAAAGAAATTTAATTTTAAATTTTACCAGTCTTCCTCTTATGGCTGATGCCCAGCCAATGGCCTGTTATTAACTCATAGGTATGAGCTTTTTGAGCCCCTTTCGCAAGTATGTTGGGCAGGAGGCTAACCTTACCCATCGATAGAGGTGAAGAAGATCGCTAAAGCTGTTAGTATGATAGCCGGGGCCGCTGGCGTAACGTGCTCTCCGAAGCACGGAGAAGCGTATGACGTTCTAAAATTCCGGTGGAGGTATCACCGGTCTCGGGAATCGAATCCGAGATGCCTACGTGAGAGACCGGAGCCTTTTACACGTGGCTATCCATTCCTCAAAAAAATGTTGAGCAGTATAATTTGAATCCAAAAGCTGAATTTTTAAACTTGTATATGAGTCAAGCAAAGATCTATAAAAACTCAGTTTAAAAATCTGGTTCTAAATTCTGAATTTTAAGATGTCGACCGAAACTAAATTTCTTAAATTTCAATGATAAAAGATACATCCAAAAAATGAATTATTGAAGATATAAGTCGCATTTTTACAATACCATTTCATTCAATTTATGTATTTAATTTTAAGAGATATAAGTTCAGTTTAGAATAAAAAACAAATTCCAGTACTTGAATTTCAATCGAATTCAAACTTGAAATCCAAATTCAAAATAGCTTAGAGTTATTCGATGTTAATGAATTTAAATTTTAAGATTGGGTTGTAGAATTTGAGCCGCAAAGAATTTTTTATTATGATTTAAATCAAATCTCACTTTAGAATACAAAAATCTCCTTTCGAGAGTTGATCTTAAAAATTTTAAAACAAAAATTCAATATACATAAATACCAATCGCATACCCAGATTCGGAATTTCTTCATTATGGATTGTAGTCGAGCCTTCGATTTAAATCAAGCTAGCTATTGAATTTTGAGCTACAGAATTCTAACAATAAAGATTAAAATTTTTATACTTTAAATATAATATCTCTTCAAAACCTCTGATCCTAAATTCTATTTTGTATTGTAAATTGAATCTCACTTCCAATGTTAAATCCTAATTTAAAAAACTTTTTGAATTAGAAAAGATAAAAAAAAAATGAAACTTGAATCACAATTTTTCGAAAACTCTTAAGACTGGAAAACATTGGAATCAAATTATGAATTAATAAGCCAAAGTTAATCTTAAAAGAGAGCGAAAACTTTCCAAAATTCGCTTTGAAAATTTGAGAACATTTGAATTTTCCAAACTACAGAATATAAAAGCCAACAATCAGCAACAAAGTGTTTTGGGTAACTCTGAAAACGCCTTTTAGAATACAAATTCTAGCTGAAAATAAAAATTGGATATGAGTTCCGCGTGCTAGTATGCGGATGTGATTTGACTATCCTCGATATTACCTTTTTCGCGGTCAGTGTCTGCAAGTTTTATTAATATTTGTTCTCACTGGTCTACAATTACAATTACAATTATTTAACGGCAACATCAGGTGAGATTAACTTTCTCCGCTTGCCGCAATCGAAGGATTGCGGTGGTCCCTGCCTGCTCCGTCCAACAATTATTGATAAAACCTACATTTATTTTACCTCGCGATAAACACTTTTAATATTTGTTCACAAATAAACAACGTTAACATTTAAAAATGTCTGATCCACCGATTTGTGTGTTAAAACCACCGAATATTATCCACAAAGGAAACCTGATTAACTCCAACTCACCTACAATGGACACCACATCTACCACAAACATCGAAGTAAATAGTAATAAGCGGCCGTTATCGTCTCCAGACGACGATGATTTTAACAAGCGGTATCTCTTTAACCATGACACCCTAATCAGTCAAAATAAATTTTACGCACTGCACTCCAACGAACAAACCCCCTCTTCATCGCAGACTCCATAAGAAACAGCTAACAATCCCAAAATTCTTCCAATATTTCTACCGAATGGATCCAATTATCAAAACATCATTAAAGATATAAAATCAACGATTACAAAAGATTTCACTACTACCCATAAGGGCCAAGAACTTAGAATTAATCTCACGAACGGTGACTACTACCGTAAATTAACAAAATTCTATGATGAACATAAAGTAAACTATTATACATATCAAAATCCCGAAAATAGCAATTTATCTGTAATTATACGCAATGTTCCTATCTCTATCACGGAACAAGAAGTTACATCCGAATTCATTGCCTTAAAGTACCCTATCGTTAAAACCACCAGACTACTAAGTCATAACAAAAGCCCAATCAATGCCTCTACTTGCAGTCGAATTGCGCAAAGATGAGAAAGCAAAGGGTATTTTCAACCTGACGAGATTATTATACTGCGTAATAACAATGGAGCCAAGACGCAAAAACAGTGACATCCCACAGTGCACCAATTGCCAGCGCATAGGGCACACAAAAAATTATTGTCATTTACCTTCGCGATGTGTCAAATTCAAAGAACTACATCATTACTCACAATGCAAAATCAACAAAGATGTCACTAAATCTGTCTGTGTCAACTGCGGAGGGAGTCATACCGCAAATTACAGAGGATGTCCCTACATAAAACAGTTCAACAATA
Source organism: Melanotus villosus (assembly GCA_963082815.1). Classification (NCBI taxonomy): domain Eukaryota; kingdom Metazoa; phylum Arthropoda; class Insecta; order Coleoptera; family Elateridae; genus Melanotus; species Melanotus villosus. Next base: position 55,608,375 of record OY720418.1, on the reverse strand, counting down.
AAATTATACATCCCACAATTCGATCCCTTAATCCTAATGCCTCAATCGCTGGCAAAATTACGTCAAATGCAACATATGCAGCACAGTTACAAAAAAAAACTGCTCCATCCCTACCACCTCTAATCCCAATAACAGCTTCCCAACCACCTCTGGTGTTAACACTACTTCCAATCTCCTCCTATCCATCTTTGAAGCTCTCACTCCTTATATCGATCAGATCAAAAATTTCTTATTATCCTTAATTCCTATACTTTTTCAAAATTGCGCAAAATGATCAGCATCTTATAAATAAGTTAACCTTCCTAAATTGGAATGCCAATGGGTTAAAACATCAAAGAGCAATGTTCATTTCTTTCATGGTCAGACATGCAATAGATATTGCGTGGGTCACGGAAACACATTTAATACCAAATGAAAAGTTCACAATACCTGGCTACCGTATTTATAGAAAGGGGCGAGATACAGGAATTGGATGGGGAGGATCCGCGATCATAGTTAAACGCAGCATCGCCGCAACCCTAATTGACCTTATTAACATTCACCAACTCAAAACTGTAGCTATTAATCTTTCTCTGGCGAACAATACCACACTTAGAGTGGTCTCAACACTCAAAATCCCACACGACTGGCTGGCGATCTAAATTGTAAACATGAAAATTGGGGTTGCAGAAAAACCAACCCCAACGGAATAAAATTGAAAAACGTAACCTCGAATCTAGGAGTGCAAATATCAGCACCATCTGAATTCACATACTTTCCCTATAGACTTAATCAGCAACCAGACATACTTGATATTATTATTCACAAAAACTTCCACATGCCAATAAATCAGACAGTACTCACTGAACTCGACTCAGATCACCTCCCCGTCATATTTACGCTTAACTGCTCTCCCTACTATTACCCTCGCCTCCCAAGACTTATCAGTGGCCCAATAGACTGGAAAAAATTCAGAACCGTAATGGACACTGAATTAATATGTCCTTGTAACTTAACAACTCCAGACGAAATCAGTACTGCTGTGAACAAATTTACCACCACGGCCACCCAAGCCGTACAACAATCTTCCAAAAATTCTCACCCCCATCACCATTCTGTGAACCATAATACTCCTGTATACATACTTCAACTTATACGTGAAAAACACACGGTTCGCCGGCGCTGGCAAAACACCCGTGCTCCCGAAGACAAAGCCCACCTTAATCGATTAATCCGATTAGTGAGAACATAACTGGACCATATCCGCATTGCATCCTATAACAACTACATAGAATCATTCACTCCCGGAGACCCAAACATGTGGAGAGCCACCAAAAGAATTCTTAAACCAGAAATCATCCCTACTCTCCGTAAACAAGGTCAAAGCTACCCCCAGGACAGGGATGAGTGTGAAGTATTTGCAGACCACCTTGTACATACCTTCTCCACCCCACTAACTCTAACGCAGATCATTCGCAGCAAATAGTAACATTGCTAACCAACCACACCGCCGGTGATCCTCTAGTCCTCGAACCTATATCTCCGCTTGAAATTAAAAATTACATTGCAAAATTAAAACCGAATAAAGCTCCCGGATTGGACTGTGCTACTCAAAAACTTACCGAAAAAATCCTTCTGCTATCTCACAACTGTATTTAATGCCTGTCTACGAACCGGTTACTTCCCTGACGCCTGGAAACAGGCCACAATTGTGATGATACCCAAACCTGGCAAACAACGTGATGATCCAGCGAACTATCGCCCAATCAGTTTACTGTCCTCCATTTCTAAAATTCTTGAACGAGCACTGCTGACCCCCCTTAAGAATTTTCTAGCAGAAAACAACTCACTCCCATACTTCCAGTTTGGTTTCAGACCTTCACATTCAACCATACACCAACTTTTACGACTCACTGAAAAGATCGAAGATGGATTCGAAACGAAAAAGCACACTCTTATAGCATTTCTTGACGTCGCCCAGGCGTTCGACGGTGTCTGGACTAATGGCCTTATATACAAACTAATAACACTGAACCTGCACCCCTACCTGCTAAGCACGCTAACGTCCTTCTTACACAACAGAACATTTCAGGTACGAGTACACTCTTACACCTCTTCAATCCGCCAAATACAAGCAGGTGTGCCTCAAGGTTCTATATTAGGCCCTACCCTGTTTAACATATTTATGCAGGACATCCCTACATCAGCCGAAGCAGATCTAGCAATGTATGCTGACGACACGGCAATCGTCACGCAGTCCCATGATATTCATACAGCTGCCACAAAACTTCAAGACAGCGTTACTCAAATTAACCAGTGCTTCACTAAATGTTGTATTACACTTAATGCCGACAGATGCGAGACTAAAATATTCACAATCCGCCGACCTATGGATCCACCTAATACCGTTATTAATAATAAGGCGATACCATGGAACCCGAAAGACAGCGCCGCAAGATATCTCGGACTCTTCCTAGACCCAAGATTAACCTGGAGGTTACATATAAACAAAAAGCTGTCAGATGCCTACGCAAGACTAGGCATGCTCTACCCGATTATCAACAGAAAATCTTCACTTAAACTTACATGTGGGACCCTACTCTACACGTCTATCTTACGGCCCATCTTCACCTATGGATGCTGTGTCTGGGGCGCAACCTCTCGCACCAACCTGAACAAACTACAGGTTTTACAAAACAAAGTGCTACGCATCATCACCAACGCGGAATGGTATGTAAGAAACTCTCAACTGCACAGGGAAGTGAACATTCCTACTGTTCACCAATACTTAACAATAGTGTCTAAATCATTTTATGCTAATCTTGATCAGTGCGGGGGTGCTGTGCACTAGAATCTCGGTAAACGATCACTTCATACTAGACTTAAACGCAAACTGCCGATAGATCTCCTCGCCAGCGACAGTGTATAAAATCGCATATTCCCTATAGTTCTGTTGTCATCTTTACTTAACTGTGCCTTTATGTTGTATTACATACTATAATTAGTGCCTAGTAAATAACGTTAAGAACTATAATAATTATCTCTGTCATGTATAGCACTTTGTGCTGAGCTGACAATAATGTTGTTAAAAAAAAAAGAAACTGCATATTTCACGATGACCAGCAACTTGCATTAAATTAATTAATTAGTTCTGGATATTTCCTCTTTAAGCTCTTATACTATTACCTAATGGTTACATAACAAGCGAAAATAATCCATCGTTAGTTAAATATTTACCAGTCACAGAGATGTAGTAGTTATTCCCAAAACAATCCAATTTAATTTAGTAAAATTAATTAGCTAATTAAACATTCGCTAGAAACAATGGTACACAAAACTGTCAAAACAACTCGAACTGGCATTTATAGTCGATGACTATTCATGAAATTAAACCAAATTTCTCGGCGAAACTTTAATCGAGTGTTCTTTAACGATATGGTTGCCCGGAGGCCTCCCTTTGATTAGCTTAATTTGTACCTACGGTTAAATTTAGACCTGAAGATGACAGAATTATATTATTGTAATTTCATTTTAGTTCCAAACATAAACGTTAGTTCGTTGGCTTATCTAAATTAATAATTTTATTATTGCTACGATGGGATCGTGAAACTTTTTAGATATTAACGGATGTAATTTCGCAATTGTACTGAGACGAAACGAGTTAGGAGTTATATAATTCCTCTTTAACAATTGCTTTACTCGTTTATTTAATGTTTCTAAATTGCCATATTTGAAATAACAAAATTTACACTAAAATTAAAATTAGCAGATAATTAAAAATTACAAATGAAAATCAATAAACGAAAAAGAAGAAAGAAAAATTAAAGAGTCTAAATAGAGGCGAAGCCAAAGATTTGACGACCAGTCAAGGTTTAATAACACATTTAGAAAAACAAAGCTGTGGAGTAGCAAAAGAAAATTAATTTCCTAAAAGTCCTAACGGAATATTGTTTATTTGGAAAGCCACTATTCTTACACTGTCACTCTAAGTTAGGCTTTAGCCAATTCAGCTAAATGTAACAGATATTCTAGCTATTCTGCCAAGTTTTCCTTTTTTTATTTAGGAAGTTTTTCGAACTTCTAACTGTCACAGCTCTTCCCTTTAATAATTGAATAATCTTCAAAACCACCAGGTCAACTAACAAACTAATCTTACTCCATACAAGAAAGGAAATTCCCTTTTAAACAGCGAAATAAGCTCTTCAACTTTGCTTTAGTTAAAGCCAACATAAGCAAGATAATAAGAATGACAAAGCGAAGTTTGCTTTTAACTGCAGTGTTTGCTCCAGTTTCGTTAACTGTGCATGAAAACATATCAAAAGGAAGCGTAAATGTCAAGTTAACACAATTATACATGAACGGTAAAAGGAAAATGCAACGGCGACGTTGCGACTTATTCGAAATTTGCATTCGCAAAGGAAAACCTTTGTTCTTGCCAACAAACTTGAACCAAATTAAAGTTATAGTTTGCGGTCACACAACTTAGAATGATTTATTGTAATAAAGCCAAGAAAAATTTCCACTGTTGTGTATAACGAAGTAAAGGATTTGATCCTTTTATAAAAATTATAGCGTGTTTTTAAAGAAGATTTAATAATTTAATTTCAACAATGGCAAAATGAGTTATATTTCGAGTATTGCTAAGAAGAAAATATTTATAACTTTAATTTTAATTTGTTACAGTTATTTTTGCAAGTTAAAGTCTTTAAATTGACTGTCTTAGGATAATTTTTTATTAAATAAAACCCGATTTTAATGACGTAGTAACACAATGGTAAATACGCACATCTCTGACTTAAGTCAAGCTCAGAACCTCAAAAATAAGTTCAAATGGTCTTTGGGAAAGTGTTTACGAATTAATTCGAAAATTAAACCGTAAAATGAGCGGCGAAGTGAGTTCTTAAAATTTACATTTTAATAATAACCACTAAACTAGAAACCTATTGACGTCACTGTTTTACATTTGAAGATAAAATGTATATAAAAAACTAAACAATTTACATTGTAAATCAAGCCTTTTAGAAATTAATATTTTAACCTTTCAAAATATGAGTTTGAAAATTAGAGTTGGATATTGTTTATCTAATTAGACTTTTTTGTCCAAACTAAAACATTCTTAGTTGCAATATTTATTTGTACGGTTAATCTCGGATTCCGTATTTTAATTGCACTTTTAGCATTAATTCAAACAAATAAATAAATTTTTGAAAATGAGTTATTAAATATTCCAAACCAATCGTAATTTTCAGGTTTTATCTAAGATATTTTTTAATTTAATGTAATGCTTAGAATATAAAGGTTTAAATATAAATTCGTCTTCCGTGTTTTCCGCAAATTATAATATAAAAACCTTGTCATAAAAGGGAATCAAATTTCAAAGTAAAATATTCTAAAACAATCAGGAATAAACGCGAAAGTCAACAAAGTTTCAAGAAGGGATATCAATCAATATTGACCGGACTCTGCAGTCTTCTCCAAATAGAAATGTTTCAGCCAAGTAACCGAAAACGACTCACCTGAAACAAAAACGCATTTTTAATTTGGTTATTGTATAAATACTAGGAGTATTAGACAGTGTGCCAATTTTATTTATTGGTTTTACTGGGTCATTCACATAAGACGCACCCCTTAACAATTGGAATAGGCAACCCAACTTACAAATACAGAAATAACCTTTATCTATGTTAATCGTTAATTAAACATATATGTAATCAGAGGTAACTTACTTCAGAATGATAATAATTAAATGTCATGTCTAGGTTATGCTTCAAACTGAAGAGTAACTGAAGAATTGTAACGGTTCATTTTCCGTTATATTATTTTGCTCCTTTCAATTGCTTATTTACGGTGAATGCATTTATTGAACCTCTATTTATTATATATTCACTGGTAAAAGATAACGTAGTTAGTGACTTTTTGGTTTTGAGTAGGTTTTCTGATTTGGGAGAGAGGGTCATGCGCGTTGGGTGATCGGCGTTGGTTCTAAAAATCTTGGCTTTTTCCGTTTGGGTTGTCTGCCGAGGCAGTTGAGTTTGGTGAAATTTATCCCGAAGTTACCTATTTAATTCTAATAGAATTTTCGTAATTATAACTTCCGAGATTTTCGGTTTTGTTTCACGTTGTGAAATTATTTTTTAGAAGCACCAAGATCTGGTGGTAAGTGGAGATTTTTGTCTTATCATTGAACGCACGTGTTAATGGCGACTTTGTTACAGCTTCTTTCTTTTCGTTTGGTTTTATTTTCCATTACTTTACCGTACTCCGGCTCTTTTGGTTATTGCCTTTTTGCGGCTGCATTATTTATGGAGTTGAAGGATGCGGTATTATTGAAAAATTATTTATCATTGCTGGTTATTCGCCACTCGATCGCTTGGAGGATTCAAGGTCGGTGTTTATTGAATTGTTAAGTGTCGTCGAATTTACCTGATTTTATTCCATTTATTAAATTTCTTAATTTTTAACTTTGCTTTACTTAAATATTTGTACAATTGAATTTTAACGCCTTCAGCGAATTTAACTTGCATTAATAAGTACTAATTATTTCATATTAATTCTTTTTTTTTGCTTCACGAAATAAATTTATATTTTTGATTGTAATATAATGTAACGCTTTAGGTTGGTTTTTCCATTTTATTTTATTAGCATAACGAATTTGCGTGTTTTTTTTCAAGGTAATAAGCTTGAGTTTAAACAAGGCTATTGCTATTTATTTTTGATCGTTCATTTTTATTAGACTTGTTTTCACTCAGGTAATAAAGGTAAGCGCTTATTTTTTATTTATCCACCTTGATCGTTTTTTTTTCCATTCATGTACCTATATCTTTCTTTAATTCAACTAACGTTGATATTTAGTTTTTTTTTTGGTTCCTTTGAAATTAACCTAAGCGATTTGTTTTTGTACGTTTGGTTGCATATTTTTGCTCTTACTTTTTCTATTTAATTTGCATATTGTTAACTATTTTGAAGTCATTAAAATTACTTATTTGTATTTCTATATATTTTTTGAAAACTGAAAAGTTTTCTGGCGCCCAATTTTTTCATTTTTTATTAGTATTCACTTTCTGAGTTTTAACTTTGATAAGGCAATCCTCGGCGATCTACGGCCCTCGCAAACAACTAAGTTAGTCGGCGAATTCTTTTGAGTTTTTTTATAAGTATACAGGTAGGTGATTATTTTACTTTGTTTCGCTTTTACCTGTTATACTAAATTGACGCAGCAACGTGGGGCTTTCGAGATTGCTACTGGTTTTCTCCCCTTATCATTTTATCATTTCTTTTCGACACCTTTGTTCGGACACTTTGTCATTTTATTAATTTGCCACCATGAGTTTCAACGTTAATGCTTTGAGGGGCGATGAACTCTCTTATGAACTAATCTTCCGAGGGATAGATCCCGGATTCAAGGTCCTGAATTAAGCTTGCTAAAAGGTGACATTAAATTTTTCATTTATTGTTGTTAATCGAGAGTGTTTATGTTAAGAACTACATGGATGTTAGTACCTGAGATTAATCGAATAAAAGACGCTAATTAAAAGCTATTGCTTAAATTTTTTTAAATCAAGAAATCGTTTAATATTCGCCTCCGCGGCAGATGTGAATTGATTATTTAAATTCGAACAATCGTAACAAATTGAATACTTTATCAAACGGTAATTGGTAATACCGAGGGGTAATTATTCCCTCGATTTTTTTTCTAATTAAGAAGTCGCAGGTTATTCTTAATTTGCTTTAATTGTTGGTAATTGCTGTAAGGCCTGTCTCTGTCACGTCAACACAATCATTTATAATCGATTTGAAAATAATTTCACATTCGGAAGTTTACAAATACAACCGCCCCGTGATTGCTGTTAATGAACAACCGTGAATAATTGAGCAGGCGTAAAAGTTGGAAAGAGGTTAGTGGGTAATTTTCTGAATGACTTTTACCTCAGAAAATATCTGTAAATAACCAATCAGAAGTGTTTGGGAGTTTGCCTTACGCGCGAATTATTAATTAAATGTAGTGGCCATTCACTATCAGGAGGTACTTGAACGGCGGTTGTGTTATCTTAATTATTTGAAGCTCCGTGTCTTATTTATAAGATGACTGACTGCACTACAATGGCTTCAGACGTAGAAGAAGAACAGGATTTGGATATAGACGAGTTCCAAGATGCTTGTGAAATACAACCCATCCCAAATGGCATGACATTCGAGAAATCCATCGAAGATGCCCAAATGGCCATCGACTACTTTTTCAATAATCAGTTTGATGAAGCCCTGAACTTAATGAAACCATGGGCAGATACGAGTTTATATCACTCTGTAGGTAATTCAGTATTTATATTCCTCGAAGCCATGCTAACTTTCGAACATCAAACTATAATGGAAGCCACACGAAACCAACCCTCCTACCCTCTCCTTCTTCTGTGGTTGTTTTGTGCCGTTTTATCCCATTTTTTTTATTGTTTTTTCTCGGTGCTGCCATGCTGTTGCTCATTTATTTTTTTTGTTCATTAGTGGAGCTAACACTAGTTGTGTTAGGGTGGTCGGTTGGCCCACCGGCGCAGCAGTTTTCATCCATGCAGCGAGGGGTCAACTGGCATTTGTTTTGTCATTTTTTAGATGAGCAATGGTTGGGTCAGTACTGTGTTTTTTTTTCTCTCCTTTATTTTATTTTTTTAGTCCTTTGTTCTCCTTTCATGTTCCTCATTTTCTCCGGACCTTATTTTTCTCCAGTTCTATCTCTGGTGAGTTTTCTCCTCTGATCGATGGTTTCTACTTTCGTCGTCTTGGTTGGGGGGAGTGTAACGGTTCATTTTCCGTTATATTATTTTGCTCCTTTCAATTGCTTATTTACGGTGAATGCATTTATTGAACCTCTATTTATTATATATTCACTGGTAAAAGATAACGTAGTTAGTGACTTTTTGGTTTTGAGTAGGTTTTCTGATTTGGGAGAGAGGGTCATGCGCGTTGGGTGATCGGCGTTGGTTCTAAAAATCTTGGCTTTTTCCGTTTGGGTTGTCTGCCGAGGCAGTTGAGTTTGGTGAAATTTATCCCGAAGTTACCTATTTAATTCTAATAGAATTTTCGTAATTATAACTTCCGAGATTTTCGGTTTTGTTTCACGTTGTGAAATTATTTTTTAGAAGCACCAAGATCTGGTGGTAAGTGGAGATTTTTGTCTTATCATTGAACGCACGTGTTAATGGCGACTTTGTTACAGCTTCTTTCTTTTCGTTTGGTTTTATTTTCCATTACTTTACCGTACTCCGGCTCTTTTGGTTATTGCCTTTTTGCGGCTGCATTATTTATGGAGTTGAAGGATGCGGTATTATTGAAAAATTATTTATCATTGCTGGTTATTCGCCACTCGATCGCTTGGAGGATTCAAGGTCGGTGTTTATTGAATTGTTAAGTGTCGTCGAATTTACCTGATTTTATTCCATTTATTAAATTTCTTAATTTTTAACTTTGCTTTACTTAAATATTTGTACAATTGAATTTTAACGCCTTCAGCGAATTTAACTTGCATTAATAAGTACTAATTATTTCATATTAATTCTTTTTTTTTGCTTCACGAAATAAATTTATATTTTTGATTGTAATATAATGTAACGCTTTAGGTTGGTTTTTCCATTTTATTTTATTAGCATAACGAATTTGCGTGTTTTTTTTCAAGGTAATAAGCTTGAGTTTAAACAAGGCTATTGCTATTTATTTTTGATCGTTCATTTTTATTAGACTTGTTTTCACTCAGGTAATAAAGGTAAGCGCTTATTTTTTATTTATCCACCTTGATCGTTTTTTTTTTCATTCATGTACCTATATCTTTCTTTAATTCAACTAACGTTGATATTTAGTTTTTTTTTTGGTTCCTTTGAAATTAACCTAAGCGATTTGTTTTTGTACGTTTGGTTGCATATTTTTGCTCTTACTTTTTCTATTTAATTTGCATATTGTTAACTATTTTGAAGTCATTAAAATTACTTATTTGTATTTCTATATATTTTTTGAAAACTGAAAAGTTTTCTGGCGCCCAATTTTTTCATTTTTTATTAGTATTCACTTTCTGAGTTTTAACTTTGATAAGGCAATCCTCGGCGATCTACGGCCCTCGCAAACAACTAAGTTAGTCGGCGAATTCTTTTGAGTTTTTTTATAAGTATACAGGTAGGTGATTATTTTACTTTGTTTCGCTTTTACCTGTTATAGAATAATTAGAAAATTAAGAAAACAAGAAATAAATTTATATGAATTGTTAGTACAAAAATATACAAAAAATAGCAATTTTATGAAAAATTATTTTTGCGACCAGAAATTTCTAACTGTCACTTTCAACGAAGCAAGCAATAAGTATAAAAAAAGCTAGAAAATATAATTAATTTTTTTTTATATTTAATACTTATCAGTAATTTAATCTATAGAAATTTTAACAATTTAATTTGTTATTAATTTTAACCTTATCGTGGGAACCTAATAACGCAATCTGTTTAGAAGAGCCTTTCAACAAACGATATGATAGTGTTACGTGATTTTCAATTAAGAGGCTTAATTTTAACGAGTCCTAAATTTCCTTTTACTATGATTAATATTGAAATATTAATTATTGTAGATGTTACTTATGAAATAAGCGTAATTTATTTTATGCCTCATTCCCGCTACTTTGGGCTTCGTCAAAATGAATTTTAAATATCATTATTTAGTTTTAGAGTCAATTAAAATATTACAAATGTAGCTACAATAAAATATCTAACCGCAGTTAGTTTACAGCTACAGCCATAAACTTCTTTATTTAAAATATTTAATGTCTTTAATAAATGCCAAAAACACAACAAATTTACTTTATTATTTTATTGGAAATAGCAATACAACGAAACCACACAGAAGTACTCACAATTCTTTTAAGTAAATATTACTGTAGATACTAAGCAAAACTGAGCTTTCAATTTTTCAAATAAAGTTTCCCAAAAAGTTTCAACTGAAATTCAGATTTAACATCACGATGGTATTTATATTGCACTTTCAATTGAAAATCCTAATTAAAGGCGTGATTCAAAGGCCTGAATTATACCCTGTTTGTTGTATGTTTATCATATCAATTTTCAGGAAACCTTCACTCTTTAACAAAGTAGTAGGAAATTTTAGTCATTTGTAAATTTAAGTCTTGAATTTACAGTTTAAGAATTCAGTTTCAAGAACTAATCGTAGATGTAAAAATCAAAAAGGCTAAAAACTAACTCCTTCTTCGTATTTCTGTGCAACAACGTGCAACGCGAAAAGCAATCGAAATGCTTATTTTTTCTAAATTCTTGCTTTTTATTCATTTATTTAGTTATTATTTCTTGTTCTTGGCATTTGAAGACAAAATTTGTATTCAGACGCAGCTTGGAACCAAAATTACAATTCGATTACTTTTAAAAGCCAAATTTATGAATCACCTTTCAAGGTTTTCAAGACTCTTATTCGAAATCTAAATTAGGATTTGTACGATATTTACTGTTTTAAATCAAGTGTAAAGGATTCACTTCTGTGTAATTTTAATATTTTTAAGGTTTAGTACATTTTGCTTTGCATGTTTGCTTTGAAAATGCCTTCGCTAAAATATATGGTAATTGTTACTAACTATGATTAGTTTGCCTTAAAAACAACTGGAAATAGTGGAAATTGCCACAATTTGCACAAATTCTTTTACTTGAACTCGTACTTAGGGTTAGGATGGACTTTTTATTTAGATTAAGATTTAATTATCGATAGTAATACCACTAGAGGTTTGATTTGGCCGGATATTTTTTTATTTATATGAACACTTGGTTGCTTGGCAATTTGTTGAAAAGATTTGTACGGCAAAATCACGAGAGCGTAAGCTCGAGTGATTTTGACAGGACAAATCTTTGAAACAAATTGCCATCAAGAAACCAAGTGTGAATATTTATAAATAAAAAAATATTCCGTGCTAAAAATCAAACATCGAGTGGTATTTGTCAAGATAATTCCACGACTAAACAGCATTTGAACGTCATTATTTGTTATACTTCGTTTTTTAAGAATTCAGTGTGGAGAAGAGAAAGGATTTGCATTGTTGTAATCAAATAATTTACATTTTTATTTTTTTAGTACATGGAAATCATACAAATGAACATTTATTGTTATGAAAATGTTTTTATTTATACTTTACGCATTTCATACATCATTATTATTATTTTTTAATATTACTATTAATAATCATATTCTAATTTTACATTTATTTTGGAAAATAAATCGATTTTACAAATTAAATTACTAAATTGGCAGTTTTTCACTGCAAATCAGTCTTCGTAATTATTTGAAACATAAAAAGGAACGATCCTAAACGTATCACAAACATTGACATTACCATTATTATTTGAAATCACTATATTTGAATTTGGCGCCAAATTGTGTAACTAACTCTTTGTATTCCTCTCCGTTTCTTTTTTCATATTATTAAAAACCCAATCCAATAAAAAAAATTCCACGTTTTCGACCGGTTGTGCAGAATTTAAATTAAAATTTCGTTCCTTACAAAAATCTGTAAATTGATTCCAAATAGAATTTTTGCTTTTCCTGGTGTTTTTCGGAACTGTATTTTCTATTTCACTTAATATTTTGTCTTTAGAAATATATCCAAATCGAGAATTCATTTCTTCTTCAAGTAATAAACTGAGAATTGAAAATAAATTTATTTATTTGACATATCAAAAATATTGAAAACAATGCGTTACCATGGAGAAGGTAAATAAAAAAATATCCAATTTATCCACTTGCATTTTGCCTTCCTTCCTATTTTATCGATAGCAAACTGCGATTTTGACGTTTTTAAATGTCGTTTTTTATATAGTAGTGGAATTATCACTAAAAAACCTAATTTTACCACATTACTTGAATAAGTTAATCTTTATTGCATGTCTATCGGCTAAATTTGCAAAAAATTTGGACTCGGTAAATTTCTATTTGTATCTAAATACCGCAGGTTTTGATATAAATAATGGGGAAAAAAATTAAAGCTTTATCCCTTATTAAATAACGTCAGAACATTTTGTGAAAATTTTCCATTTATAAGGTCAACTTGAACTAAGTCTTGAAATTTTAGTTCAATAATTTATCGCGGATGGAAAGGCGAAGCAAGAAGGTGAAAAACATGCAGTTTTTCCTTTGTAATATAAGCTTATACAGCACGAAAAGCAACTTAAAAAAATTCATAAATTTGTCACCGTTAAAAAACGAAATACTCAGGGCACGGAATATACACTTCGCCTAACGCGGATACAATTTTGACACTTGACACTTGATTTATAACAATAGTTTCCCCTGTTATCTGTTGAAATGCACGAAAACAACACAGAAGTAATAAAAACTGTGCCAAATTCTATAAACTAATTATTGAAATATTAAATTTTTCCTTTTCTCAAGTAAATTTTCACAAGATGGTATTACTGTTCATTATTTACTTCAAGCAATAAGAAAGTTTATAACACTTCAGAGAAATTTCTTCGACAGACTGCTTTACTTTTAAAATGTATCACATTTTCATTTAGAAGGAATTTTAAAAGTTAAAAATACAACCGATATGGGGTTTTCTTTTAAGGCTCGGTTTATTCGGAGCTGAAGTATTAACATGTTTAAAATAAAATTCAGGATGGCATGAGGTACGTCTGCCAGTTTTATAAAATATTGAGTTTCGGGGTGTAAGTATACATTTTTAAAACATGCGAGGATCGTGTTTCAGCAAACATTAGAGTTATCAAGTTCTATAAAAAATAAACTTCTCGATGGTTTATACTGTATTATGTATAAATTAGTAGTAACATGTATAATTTGAGGTAATGAGAGGTTTTTAAGTATTTAGGTCGAAACGGTTAACTTAATCCTTTGGAAAATAGTTTTCAAATCAATAAAATTAAAGTTTTCTATTTTTAGACAAAATTGTTATTTTTGGGGGATGTCTTTTTTACTTTAAAAATTAAATTTGTAATACTGCTTCTGGTATAAATTTTAATGCTAATAGCAAGGAGAGTTAATTTTAGTAATCAGTTAATTAAGATTTTAATTAGCATTACGCTTGAAATATTGACAAACAATAACTTGTGCAGAGGAGTAGGTAAGCTATTTGCCGTTTGTGATATATTTTTAGAACTAAATTATCAATGTTTTTAACTGCTTTAATCGCTGAATTACCGTTGTGAAGTGCATACAAATTACATCTGTGAAAAGTCGACAACAACCATTTTGAAAATAGCAAATCAGTAAAACCATTGTTTTCTATTTGCCAAATTGTTAAGTGTGCAATTCTCGGGTCACATATTTTTTAATGAATGCCTTGTGACCGTTTAATTTATTAGTGGAGATAGCCATATTAAAGAATTAATTTCGTTTATGGATAAGAAAACGTGCAAAGACAAGGTAATTTCCCACGTAGCTTGGCACCCCACTTAAACAGAGACTTTAGCTATTTATAGCTTACTCAAAAGAAGCACCAAGCGTCTACAGAAAAGTAAAACTTAATCAAGACTAGGTCATCAAGGCTCTCTATGGAGTTAAACCAATTTTACTTTAAAGCTTCAGGGACAGTCTGCATCCAAAACTATTACTAGAAACGCATAATAGGTAACTGAAATATCTTTCTGTCCATTTTATGAAGATTTATTGGTAGGGGGTTGCATTAATGGCCAAATGATCATATGGGACATCAAAGGTGTAAATGAAAACTTCGACAAAAGGGATTTACGTACGCCCGTACAACAAGAATTCCAAAAACTTGATGTATTTGCTGATGAAATGGATGAAGAACGTTAAAGATTTGAGAATCACACGTTATACAGCAATTTCTGATTTGATATATTCTCATAAGGGTTCTCTTACGGAAATTAAGTGGAGTTCACCCTACGTACAGACAGATATCGAAGTCTGGACAGATCAAAAATATCAAGAAAAAGAAAGCAGAACAAGCTTGTAATTCATCACAACCTCGAAAGATGGCACTGACCTCTCTGTTGAGATTCACAAACACGCCCAGTTATTCGAATTGATAGCTTCAAATATTCGAGGAAGCAACGCCGCTTAAAGCAATTTCCTATCGCTTTGTTGGACGACGAATCCCCATTTTGTAGCTTACACGAAACTTTGAGATCAATCTTTAACGTTGATGTCTTTGCCCCAGGTAGTAAAAGATATTTACCATTAACCGCAAGTAGTATTAGGATCACTCCATTCATTTACAAAAAACAACACCTTGTTTCCAGTTATAAAGCCAACATCGCCCAGCGCATTCACTATGAACCCATTAAACAGTGCGAAGAGTTTATTCATCACAATAGGCATGTTCATCACGATTGGCATAAACTCCGGAGAGAAGGCAAAGAAAAACGTAAGCATTTGGCTGACTTTTATAGTAGACGTAGTCACAAAAATAGACTTTTCCGACAAACGTTTAGGAATGTTACTTTCCCACACTCATTTTGCGTGCGGGAAAGTCCACTTTCCCGCACTCAGTGCGGGAAAGTAACTTTCCCGTACGGAGTTAAGGAAAGTGACAACAATTTCTGAAAAATCAGAAAATCGCATAGCAACCATCCTTACTAGATTATTACTTTAAAAGGAAATGTCAAATTTGACAACTTGAAAACTTACAAAATGATAGTTTTGAACGATTCCTAAACGTTTGTAGGAAAAACGTTGTTCATAACACGTGCGGGAAGAGCGATTCCGAAACTCATGCAGGTACAGAAACTCGCTGCGTTCGTTTCTGTAACGTCCTGCATTCGTTTCGGAATCGCTAACTTCCCGCACTTGTTATGAAAATAACTATTTAACAGAAAAAATACTAAAATTAGAGAAAAGTGCCTTTTTTACAGTTTAACCAGTGGCGGCTGGTCCATAAGCGCTGCGACACTGCAGTACCCCCAGAACAAAATACGAAAATTAATTACCTATTAAATTTGTACTTGAAAATATCAATAATATAACAATCATTCAATATTTTGCATAATTATTACATAAATTTAATTAATTAAACCGCTTTTAAAAGGAATTATTTTAACCGAAGCTGTAGATTCCATTCAGACCCGCTGCGAAATGTAATATTGTCGAAAACGTACGTCGCGTCGGTGAAAGTCCCGCGGAGTTCCGAGACACTGCAAAACGTAGTAGTGTCAAAAACATACATTTCTCTGCAAGTTTCGCGCAGGCTTGTTAGTTCTTAATAACACACGGTAATAGCAGCGCGAACGCTGCTTTCTGTACAGCCGGTACAGCGTCATCATTGTTCGCCAGGAATTTGTAAGCAAAATAACCGGCCCGAAATCTGCTGTCTAAGCAGCGTCAGCTTATTTGTGATTTAATTTGTATGTTTTTATTCAGAGCGAATTAATTTTTCATATAGGTACGTAGGATAATATTCTGTTTTTTTTTCTAACATTTAAATATTTGTTACAGAAAAATACAATTAAATAATAAATATTATTTTAAATATGTTATGATGGATATGTTACTGTTGAATATAATTTAAAAAATTACATTTTACCAATTGTCATTACGTGAAAAAATTTAAGCAGTTAGTAAAAACAAAATAGTTATTTATGTATCAAGGGCGTAAGGATATCGATTTTAGCCCACGGTACATAACATACAATATTTTTGGACGGACGAAGATTTTATTTAAATTTTTTGATTTCTAATTTCTAATAAAAATTTTCTAATGGCATTTTTAAAAATGTCAAATTGACGCATTCACCGCAAGAGTGATTTTACAAGTTAGGTATATAAAAATTGTTTTGTAATTAAGGTAATCTACTTTTTTATTAATTTGTTGCGGGTTGCGGGCGTAAAGTGCGCCCGCGGTCTACAATAATTAACTTTACGCCCTTCTTCGCGGGCGTAAAGAAATAACTTTCCGCCGGGGAGTGCAAAAAATATTTTATTCAATTTTGCCGTATAAACTGACGTTTATTTGTTTCTGGCCTGCCCATAAAAGTTGATGTTTTATAAACAATCGTTTAAAATTTTTATTCCGCTAGCGATTTAAAATTTTTATTCCGCTAGCGCTTTAAAAATGTCAAATAAATGTCAATCAAAATAAATCAATAATTTATCAAAAAATTATACATAAGTACATTACAATAAATTAACAAAACGAAAACAAAAGTAACTACATATTATTTCCTCATTAAGGAAGCCAGGTCCTTCAACGGTTCGCCGATAAAAAAAAGGTTGCAATTTTGAACACTACCAGTTTCAAAAGTTATATTTCTTGTAGCACTAACTAATTCGTTATTCACAACTTTATGCAAATGAACTGCATCATCAATCAGAACAGGAGTTTTTTCCTCTGAAACATCAACTGCGGTACTAGGTTTCTCTACAGGTATCAAAGAAAAATTTTGTTTTCCAAAAATCTTTTCGCAGGTCTCTATCTTCTTCGTAATAGAGTCTTCGATATAATTTTCAGCGACTGTACTTGAACTCCATCCGCCATGTCTCTTAAGTTCAAGAAGATTCGCACCTCCATCCACCAAAAGCGAGGCGGAGCTCCTTCGAAAAGCATGACCTGTATACAACGCAGGCTCAGCAAGACCCAAAAAGGTCGCAATGACGCTAGGCATTTTACGTATTTTGTTCTCTCCTACCGGCTGGACAGTACATTTGCCATGTTGATAATTTTAAAAAAGGCGTCTATGGGTCACCGCTTGAGGTCGTAATTTTACGTAGGTTCTGTAGATATCGACAGCATTTATGGCTACTTCATTAATTATAGTGAACACGCGAGGTTTGCTAGTTTTTGTGTCTGGTAGAGTTACAACCAAAACATTTCCTCGATCATCCACATCGTCGATTTTCATGTTTACGAGTTCGCCAATGCGGCATCCACCAGCTATACCCATGACAAGTATTGTCTACAACGAACGAAGACATTTTTTCATTTGTTACGTTTTCATTTAAAAAATTAACTTACCTTAACCAGTAGAAAAATTTCGTCCGGTGCCTCACTGAAAAATCTTAACATATCATCACGGTTCAGTACTTTAGATTTTTTGCTCCTAAACCCTTTTGAATTTTGTTTCAATAGCGCTTTCACTTTAGAGAATCTATAAAAGTAATATAAATATTTACAGTTTGATCTATAGAAACACACTTTTTTCTACTTACTTTCCAATATCCACGTTCTCAAAAATAATGAGGCAGGCTTTTAGCATGGAGCAATAACTCCAGAGCGAAGATGGCTTCAAGCTCTTGGAATGTTCGACAATATAATTTAAAACGAGAGCTTCAGTAACTTCCATTGCACCTTTTTCTATTTTCCAGGAGCTAAATTTTTGATAAATTTTTTTGTACGTTTGTTTCGATTTTTTAGGGAGCAATTGCTCCATAATCGTATTTTCATTCTCCATTACAATTCTCACCTTGTAGATACACAGAATAATACAGTTTATAATAAACTTTGTTACAAAGAATTCGCTGTCATTCACAATTTACGTTCGAATTTTTTTCCCGTAAACAGTTCAATCCATGACAACGCATCAAAACAACTCACACTTGGCAACTCGATAACTACAAGGGATTAGTGACATTTTAAGCTTTTAGCATTTATAAAAATCTTACATTTACATTAGAAAAAGTTTATTACTGCAAAATTGAATAAACAGTTGTATTACACTTGCGGATTAAAATTAATGTATTAACTCGCGGTATTAACGCGCTTGCGGCTATCGCCGCTCGCGCGTTTAAACGTACCGCTCATTAAACATTAATTTAATCCGCATGTATAATAAATAACTATTACTAGATCTTTTAACAAGGACTGGCATGAAAAAATAAAATGGTTGCCTGGTTGCGAAATTAGAAATGCTCTATTTTGTTTTCCTTGCTTACTTTTTGACTAAGATACTGTATTGGAATGGGTGTGGCTGAGAATGGATTTTATATTTAAATAAAAATTCTTTTTATTTCATTTTCCTGTAAGCTAATTTTTTTATGAATTGAGTACAATTTAGATTTGATTTGTTTTACTTAAAAAGCACATTAAAAATATCAAGGATCGTTACTGGTATGTATATTTCGAAAGCTACAGCACCCCCAAGATTTCCAGTCACGAGCCGCCACTAAGTTTAACCCACATATTTGAAAATGGGTAACGATAACGCTTAATAAACTGTTACAAGTTATAACATCTTTTTACTGCCTTGTAGTTAGGAGTAATTGTAATGGCATGCAGGTGTCTCGGGTTCTATTTCCAAGATCGGCACATTTTCTGCTGAGATATATTAGGTCGTACGTGCTTCCGTACTTCGAGGGACGTATTACCCCGTAATACGATGGTTAGACACTATTCTCTTCTTTTCGATAGGTAAAATTAACCTCCTATGCAAGATACATGCAAAGAGAACTCATAGAACCAATATTATCAACTAGAAAAGAGAAGTAGAAGAATAAACTTACACGTTATAATTTGTTTGATTTCTTCTAAACTGTTCTTCAAATCTTACTTCCTTAGACCTGCACCGTGATATAATCTACCATTAATTAAATTATAGTCTGAAGTTAAAAAAGATTAATCTTTTATTTATATGTATTATCGTATGATCTAAAAGTCCTTGAACCGCGGTTGCTGTAGATGTCACATTTTATGCATTCTAAACAATTTATATTCTTTTTGAAGGCTTTTTAATTACAATTTACTCACTTCTAAACGATAAAGGATGCCAAGTAAACGTCAATGACACAAAAATAATGAAAGTATATAATTTCAGAGATTACTTAAATTCCAATCAATAATAAATATAATATATAATAACCTTACTTTAAAATAAAAGAATAAAAAGTTTCACTTTTGCTATTGTGCGTCGTCCTCTTCTGCTGGCTCATCAGTATCACCATAAAGTAGGGATTCTGAGCTAGATTGTTTTTTAATTATTACCGGTGGAGATACATAACGTGAAGTTCCTTCTTCCATTATCGCTTCTCTAATGAGCCTGTTTTTATGACTTGTTCGACCATAGTAGCCATCTAACCACCTCCGTCTCTCCTTACCTTCCTTAGAGATATTCAGCCAGTTGGAACGTTTGCAAGAACTATGTTCAAAAACTTTTTTGTAATGTTCCTCTAACTCCTGGTACCTCAAAAAATGTGCCAGTTTGACACCTGCATCATTAATTCCTCTATACGGATCTGGAGGTGGGGGTGGTCTTTTTTCAACAGCAGCAGGAAAAACTGTAGCAACCGCTTCGTTAAATATATTCGTGGCGTTATTTTGTCGATAAACCTTTTTTTGTTCTAAAATACGTTCGGACTCCTCCAATTTTAGTATCGGCACTTGTTCTCTTAGTAGTTGTTCCATCTCCATTTGCTTTTTATGCAATAAGCCCGTAATCATTCTTTTCACCTCTTTTTGCTTCCAGTTTTTCTGAATTTGTTTAGCAGAATCACCTTCGGGCTCTGCAAGCTGGCCTTCCTTTTCGGCCTCTTTCAAGGTTCTAAGCCGTTCTTCTTCGGCTTGTGCCATTTCTTTTTGTGTTTGACGGGCTCTTTCCTTTTCTTTTTTCTTCAGAATCTTGTCAGCATTGTTCAGCTTCCATTTTTCTTGCCATTCGATGAATTTCAGTTTTCTATCGAGTTCTCTATCGTAGAGGGTTCGAGAAACTGATATGTCATCTGCTTGGAGTTCAGTCGTAACTTGAGAAATGGCGAATAAGCGAATGGCGCTGGTGCAATCCGCAATTCCTATAATATTTACTTTTAAAATTCGTGGATGAGTGAACGAGCCAAGCAAAGTTCCGGCCGATATTGGTCTTGCAGCTTCGAATCGATCACTGCGAGTTTTAAAATGCCACATTTCGATATTTCCATCGTCTCTGGTTAATCTGAATATGGTAGACCGATAAGTATTCCAACTTCCGTGCGTATATCTATGCTTACTTTTTCTCCACAAAAGCGGCTTACCTATAAAAGTGGTTTTCCACAGTGCAAAAACTTTCCCTCCTACTGTTAACACGATATCGGGAAGGGCTTCTGATCTTGATAAAGCTACTATTGGGCCATCGTGATATTTACCAAAATTTGAAAACATTGCCGTCTCTTTGTTAACTACTTCCCCTGCATTAAATTCAAAGCCTTCCCAAGCGGCTGTAAAGAAGTCCCCTTCTATGGATCCCCCTATAAATTCATTTGCCAGAGGATGAAGCGGTCTCCTCAAAATTGGATTAAAATAAATGCGATCTTGAATATTATATTTACGATTTGGATTAGGATATCTTTCTACATATTCGGGGGGAGTGATTCTAATATTAAATGTCATTATTGGTAAAGATCGATTCGTATTAGGAGCCACAACAATGACTTTAAAATTAGGCTTAAAAATTCTATTTAACGCTTTAAGCGGAGATACATTCACAGCTAAAGCACCGGGCCGTTTCTTCAACCGTCGATGCTTCCTTTGTGGTTTATAAGCGCCGCCAGTTACCGTCGGTTTACTTAACAAGTCCCAACACAAAATCGTGCCGTCCTTTGAAGATGTCATAAATTGTCGACTCGTCCTCTCTTCCTCTTCAGGTATGTCTGTAATTCTTCCAGATCGCGATATTTCCCGGTAAGGAGATAACCATTCGATGGCAGTAACACTAGCGTTATGACTGTATTGCATATCTGAAACAAGGGTGGCTTCGACTACCCTCTCATTTCTAATATCTTTCATCCACGTCATTAAAGAGAACATCCTTTGCCGATAGCTTTGTTGATTAGCGGTTATAATCTCGTGTTGTTCGATACTGTTTATTCGGTCTGTTATATCCCATACTATTACTTGCCCATTTAAACAACCCCCTACTAATAAATTGTCTTCGTAAGGACAAAAAGACAACGCGGTTACCTGTCTAGGTGATTGTAAATGCAATTTCGCGGTTAAACTATCGTTGAAGCACCACAGCAACACTAGAGGTGAATCATAGATAGCCTCCAAAACCTCATCTTCTGTTGGGTCAAATGTTCTATACGAACCCACACCACCTCTGTCATAAGATGCCGCCAACGTACCTGATATGGTGTTATGCCAGCACAAGCTATTAATTACCTTTCCTTTACCAACATTCTGATCGAAAAATGCAAAGCACTCACTAATGCGGGTTGATATTACGCTTTTCTGAAGAATTTGGTGATCTTTTACTAAATTGAGATAATCGTTCGAATATAAATTTATGTAACTATTAACATATATCATATCATTTATTTCATCCCACCTGTCTTTTACGAATAATCTTACACTTGTAAGGAATTCTTTACTTAATTTTTTGACTTCTTCGTATTCGTATTTGTACTGGGTGGATATATTTTTGGGGTAACTGCAATTGGTCTGTGCCATATTTGTTTTAATAGCTGGTGTAACCTGAACGCTGACATCAAGCCTTTGCCGCAGTACATTCGTAAATGTTTGGCGGGCACACAGTATCTCAACATAACCATTTTGAATATGTTCTGCTAGTCTTAATTTAAATTTGTTTTTAATATTCATAACCGGATATGCACTTTCGCATTCCATCTCTAACAGTGCCCGTCTATTTCTTATAATTTGTAAATTCACCTCTCTCTCGCTTCCTAAGCTTATCCAAGGTCTAACCGTTTTAACAAGTGTGTTGTTCAGTCTTTCTTCACGTTGCGACATCACTCTCTCCAATACTTTATAAACCGTCTCTTCAGCCAGCACGGTAGTACAG
This sequence comes from Melanotus villosus, assembly GCA_963082815.1. Taxonomy (NCBI): domain Eukaryota; kingdom Metazoa; phylum Arthropoda; class Insecta; order Coleoptera; family Elateridae; genus Melanotus; species Melanotus villosus. The sequence goes on along the minus strand of OY720418.1, from coordinate 55,585,696 downwards.
ATATAAAACTCTTCAAAGTCTTGATTTTCGGAGGATATATACCCGACGAGCATTTGTGGACGTGGGTACGTTAAAATTGTATCTTTTACGTTAGCGAAATCGGATTCGTCTTCTAAAGTCTCCAAATTGTATTCGAGATCTTCTTTTTTGATGAATTTCCATGGATTCTCATCGGTAACATCGTCTCCAACCACACAAGACACAGATTTTTGCGTATTAGGTGAAAGAATCAGTTTAACAACACCAGGTACTTCGAGAATTTCTTCTGGTGCTATAGACCCTGCCCTTTTTTCTCGTTTGACTCTCCTTCGTTTTTTTATTCGTTTCGGTTTCTCAACGACGGCAGGTAGTTCGCCATCGTCATCAAACGAAGGCGACCTTTGTGGACTTTCGCTTCCTATTTTGCTAAAAGTATTAACTTAAAATTGAATAAAATGTTTCAATTTTGAAAGTTAATTTGTTTGATGCTCTGCTCCTTGATTTTTTATTTGTATTTGTTTTTATTTCTCGGACTCGACTTTTACGATGCACTTTATAAATTTCTCAAAAATGCAAATAAATTTCAATTTGTATTGTAGATAATTAAAATACAAAGCTTAAAGTATTTATTACGATTAAAAACGAAAATTTAGGTAAAAGTATGTTCGTGACTATCAACATTATGTTACAAAGTTCAATGTCTTCGGCATCTAAAGCCGATAATATGTTGCTGAAAAGTTTATGGAACGAAAAATCGCTTGGTTTAACTCTTTCCAGATCTCGTTGGACTAAAAAGGCCTGCTGAAGTTGTATAAGTTTCTCTTTTACCATTTCAAAATAATCGTTGATTCTATTGAAACCAAACCACATTAAAGCCTTTTGAAGCGTGTCGTACCATCTTAAATATTAATCATACTTTTGTTTCTCAATGTAAGCTGAAGTTTTTGCTACTGTTTTGTAACTCTGCACATAAATTTCCTTTCGACTTAAAAAATATCCTCCTCCATAAAGATTTGTAGTTGGCGGAAGTCTATTCTCGACAATTTCGGAAAAAATGTATAGCTACAGTTTCTTGGAACAGTTTTTGGAATTTCTGTTGGCGGCACATCAGTTTAGCTCTCTTTATTTTTCGATTTTGGGCTTCTTTCATTAAAGGTTATCGTGCCTTTTCTAAAATTTCCGCATCTAGCCTTCTGTGCTTGAACACAGCAGTTCGTTTCTACTGTTGGTTTTCGCTTCTGAATGGAAAACTACTCTTAGAGCGCAAAGATGTAGAATGCCGTAGAGTATTTTAGATGTTTTTTTTCTGAGTTGCTGCCTGAATCAGTTCCATTTCCTGTTGTTTATCCTCCGCTATTTTCCTTCGCAGAAAAAGCTCACGTTCCCTTCTTAAATCCATCCATTCTACATTTTTAAGTTTCCAGTCTTCCTGTCATTCCACGAGAGTCAGCTTTTGTTCGATTAATCGTTCACAGTGTCGGTAAGTACTCCATTTTACTTCCTCCGTTATTTGCGTTACATCACACCCTAAGCAAACCTTTATAACCTGCGATTCCAAGAAAATTATCTTCACAACACGCAGGACTCACGTAAATATCGGTTAAAGTTCTTTTTGATAGAACTTTTGAATAATGATATTGACCATTTCGTACTTTTAAATTCCACATCTCTACAGAACCATCGTTCCTTGTAAGTAAGAAAATAGATGGATGCACGTTATCCCAAGTGGCGTAAGTATACCTTCGTTAAAGTAATTTTCAATTTTACAAGTTTCCGTATTAATTGATAATTCAGAATCGAGGTCGAGTCCGCTCAACTAGCGAGTAAGAAATCTCCTTGTGTTGTGCGTATTTCGAAATGAGTTAGGACAGGTCTTAAATCCAAATTCGATTTGATCCTTAGTTGTGTGTGGGATTAAATTGTCGTTAGTGTCAGGTGCAAAAACGCTAAGTTTGAATATAGCACTCGAGACCCTATGTAACTTACTGTATGGAGAAATATTAGTTGCAAGGGCACTTGTACGTCTTTCCAAACGACAGAAAAGATTTTTCTCGCTTTTATTATCTGAACATTTGGGTAGGTTAACTAAAAGATCCCAAAATAATATCGTTTCATCCTTTGATGAAGTCAGAAACTGAAGACTTCTTTGATCGTCTGATACCTCTGTGACGATACCACATTTTGAAACGTACCTATAGGGGAAATCCATTGAATTGATGTAACGCATCTCTTGTGGGAATATTTCAAATCCGACAGGGCTGTCACCTTAGTAATCTTCTTATCGCTTGTCCATTTAATTCATTGAGATGAAGGTGGTAGTCGAGTTCTGTAATACTGTTGCTCTGTGGTTAAAATTTCAGTCTGTTTGAATAATTCAAGTTTTTCTGTGAGGCCAATAATCTCACTTCCAAAACTACCACCCACTATTATATTTTCATTGAATGGGCATGGGCAGAAAGATAAGACTGTTACGTCCCTGGTTGTCTCCAAAATTAGTTTTTAGTAGAGATTATAAAGTGAATCCCATAGCATCATCGGTGTTCAGTTAAAAACGGCCCTTTCGACCCAATCGTCACTGGCTTTTAGAAATTTAGAGGTGCACGGTGCTTCGAACGCGTAAAATATCGCTGCAATATCCGACCAAAAAGGGTGGCAACTTAATTTGTAAATTACCTTGCCATCTTTACCAACATTGTGGTCCATAATGATAGTACATAGGTAAATGCTAGAAGTTTCAGTAACGTGTGTGAACCTTTTCGACCTCGCTAAATTGTCGTCATTGTTCTCGGAAAAATTGATTCCGTTATTTATAGCAATCATTTCGTTAATTAATTCCAACTTGGTTATTCATGAATGAATTCACCCGTATTGGGTGGTAGCATTTCAAAATGTCGAAGGTGAGGGTGTTTGGGTTTCATTAGTTACTACAAATGGTGCTACCTGAACAGAGTTGTCCACGGTACTTCTGAAAATATTTGCAAAGGTTGAACGACCCGGAAGTATGGCTGCATATCCGTTCATTATCATCCTGAGTCTGAATTGACAGCTTATAGGCCTAAATGGGCAGCGTGCTTCAACAACGACCTCCAACAATGGTCGATTTTCCTTTGATATTAATTCTTCGGCTTCTATGTCGCTGCTGTGGCCTCGCCATGGCTTAACCGTTTTAAAAATTAAATTATTTAATCTTTCTTGGTGTTTCTTACGAATATTCTCGAGTAATTTTAAAAGAATCTTCTCAGATTTTTCGGAGAGACAAATGTAAAATTGGTCATAATCTTTACTTTGATCCGGAATGTAAATTACAAGAACGTCGTCGTTGGGAAAATTAAGTTCATCTTGAATCGATATAAACTCAAACCATTCTTTTTCAACTTCTAGCAGATATTCAAACGTGTCTTTCGGCACCTATTTTGAACAATCTTCAGCATTAACATCCCTTCCTGCCAAGCACTCCATAAATTGTTAATGTTCTGGTGGAATAATTATCTTATGAGCACCAGATGTATTGAAACTGTGCTATCATCTCCCTCCCTTCTGTTTTCATCTTTATGTAAGTACTTTGGTAAAAATTCTTGAAAGGTTTCTGTTTGTTTTTCTTGTTCAGGTTTAGGGGGACTTTTTGGATTATTTTTCTGCTTCGTTTTCGTTTTAGCAGCTTTAGGTTTGTCTTTGTCTGGAGGTTGCTTTTTCTTTTGCGATGACTTCATAGACGAAGGTTGCAATTTTATCTTTAAGAATCCGTTCCAATTTTTCGGGCTCATAAAATGATAAACCTTCGAAAATAAAACTGGTTTTAACATCAGGTATGGCAGGCAAATACATGCCTGCTTTAATGATTCTCGATAACACGGGAAAGCGAGATCCTAGGTACCCGCAAACTTAGGTTTCGCTCTTTATTAGTTATTTTACTAATAAAGTACATCACATTTCCATTCAAAATCGATAATGTTTATTTTAAGTAAGCTTTAATGCGCGTGAGCTTACATAAAAAATATTCTGCTCAAACACAATTTTAATCGCTTAAAAAGGATTTTTATCACAATCGTTTATTCGCCAAGAAAAACCATCGAATAAAATAAATGCTAAAGTTAGGGTATATCTATATTTTCAAAGGTTTTAATCCGGCTTTAGGCATTTTAAAGGCTTTCAAAGGTTTTTGAACCAAATCGTTTGTGCAGAACGATAATAAAGGTGGTAACATCTTTATCTAAATAGCTACGGCGCGGCGGACGAAGTGGCATTTTCACTCGCATACGGCAAATAAATAAATCTTGGTAAAGTTAACAAAAAGCAAGTTGATGTAATATTGGAGCACTAAATAATGTTTAGAATTAAAAAACTATGGGCCATATTCATAAACAGTATTTAAAGTTAGTAGGGGTTTAGTAGCTACTAAATCAATATAATTAATATATGTTGCTATAGCAATTAGTAACATCTAACTTTAAACACCGTTTATGAATATGGCTCTATACCTTTTATTAATTTTAAACATAATTAATTAAAAATCGTAGTTTTATAAATTAAAAAATACAGGCATTCTTAATAATTTGTTTGCTGTTTAAATGCCTTGAATGTTATCAATGCAAATTTATAGTTCGAATAACCAATGTTTAAAGAAGCTTTATTAGCAACTAGTGGACGTATATCAAGCTCTATAATTTTTTGTATAAACGCTTTGGAAATTATACAACAAAGGCACTCATATTGGAAAATTTCCAGTGACGTTCCAGAGAATTCTTTGAAAATTATAGTTTTATGGTATTTTTTATCGAACATGGTTAAACATTCCCTTGAAATATGGCTCGTTTAAAATAATTTCCTTGTATTACAATAAGAAATCCCTACAAAAGGTAAAGGAAAACTTTAAAGGCGAAGATGTCGTGTGTCACAGGTAATTTCTAAGGTGTTAAGGGAAGTCATGTCGAAATAAAAATAAATTGTTGGAATATTCCTAAAGTTTTCGTTTGAGTCTCACAATTTTTTTCAATTTAATTTAAAGTTTTAATTTTCTTAAAATAACTTGAAGGTTGTAAGAAAATTTAGAATTTTTAGAAACTTGACAGGTTAAGATATGAACTTTCTTTTAATCAATTTCTTATTTAAGATTTGTATAAAGTGTAAGGACAAAGTATTTCTAAAAATCTAGAAAAGGACCACCATTAATATTTCAAGTTAAAATAAGCCTGAGATAGAAGTTTCGCCTTATTTTTTAAATAAATATAGAAACCCTCTAACGGTTTATCAATTTCACCTACAGCCCTCCAAAACCTGAGCTTTAGTTTAACTTGCAAGCAATTTTTTTAATTTTAAACCTTGGGATCTGCGTTAAATCATAACGATGCACTTAGAAGCATGGCTAAATTCATTCCTTAAACAAAATATCCGACATATTTCTAACTTCGTATTAGTTAGCTTAGTTAAAATTAGGTTTACTGTTTTAATATTTCCGAATAAGTCGCCGATAAATTAAAACCTTTCCTACCAAGCAGAAGGGACTAATGAAATTTCGGGTTCCTCATTCAACCTTCGAATCAATTACTAAATTAACTATTTCGCTAACTGGTTTCAGCTAACAGCGAAAGTTAGTGGTAAATTTAATGATGTATACAAAGAGAAGGAGTACGTAAACAAAAGGACGTCTTTTGTAATCGCCTTTGTGATATTGTGTAACATAAAACCCATTTAGACATTTTCATGTGTAATTAATGATGTTTTGAGCTCGGTTCCGAATTCGGAAGACGTAGATTGGCACAAAATTACAATCAAACGGATAAAATATTTAAAATAAAGCAATTTCCACCCACCAGAAATAATTTATAAATTAAATTGAGTAAATTTTAATTATCGTCTAAAAATTAATTCTGGCACTTATAACATAACTTAGGTTCGGATTTCTAGCAATAACGCTTTTTGTCATAAACGGTAGCAACGTGAAAATACCTTCATATGAGCACAAATCATAGTAAAGGCAACGATATTTGGGATACGTACAAAATAACGCCTTCAAAAATAGCGCCTCAATAACCGCGCCTCCTAAATAGCGCCTTCAAAAACAGCGCCTGGCGAAAACAGCGCTCGTCAAAAATGTCGCCATCAAAAATTTCGCCACTAAAAACGTCGCATAGAAATAATAGCGCCGTTCAAAAATGTCGACGGTAAAAATGTCGCCTTCAAAAATAGCGCCGTTCAATAACGTCGTCGGGTAAAAATGCCGACATCAAAAACGTCGCCCGAAAATAATAGCGCCGATCAAAAATGTCGCCTTTAAAAATACTGCCCGTATATTACGACGTCGGCGTCGGTTAAAAATATCGACATAAAAAAATATTATCCAAAAATTATAGCGCCAATCAAAAAAACGTCGCCAACATACTTTCGTCAAAATTATTAGATTTAGAATATTCCTTGCAAACAATAAATAGTCCTATTAAAAGTGTTCAGAATATTAACTTGTAGGTGTGCCGTTTTCTTGTTTAGTTCTTTATTACGTAGATAATATAATAGTAAAAGACAAGAAAATGATGTAGCGCTATTTTTGAAAGCGTCAATCTTACCGCTGACATTTTCGATCGGCGCTGTTATTTTCTGGCGACGTTTTTGATGTCGACATTTTTAACCGACGACATTATTGAATGGCGCTATTTTTGCAGGCGACATTTTTACCGACGACATTTTTTGATCGGCGCTATTATTTCTAAGCGACGTTTTTGGTGGCGACATTTTTGATGGCGACATTTTTGACGAGCGCTGTTTTTGCCGGGCGCTGTTTTTGAAGGCGCTATTTTGGAGGCGCGGTTATTGAGGCGCTAATTTTGAAGGCGCTATTTTGACCCCCCACCCGATATTTTGCAAAACTTTTTTATGGTTTTTTGCTTATTTAAAGATTTTACGCTTATAGGGAATTTATATACTTTTTTCCTGCTTATTTTATAATTATTAGGTTTTCCCTGGGTTTCTTTATGTTAATTTAGATAAAGCATTCAGATTGAAGAAGCTTTTCTTTCTTCAAAAATATTTTAATTGATAAAAGAAGAAATTTTACGGTTGACAATTTAGAAAAATATTTAATTATTAGTTGTTATCGTAAGAAAGATTAAAATTATACCTAATTCAGAATAATTAACAGCTTAGTTACATAGATAATTAGTAGTTTTTTGTTTAAAATAAATACTCGGCAAAGAATAGGTATTATGCTCGGTATTATGTACTTCTAAAAGTTTTGTTTAAAAAATTATGTTTAACTTTTTTAAATAAAGGCATATTTTTTATGCTTATAATAAGGTTTTCGTACTATTTTTAGGCTTATTTCTTTGGGTTTTAAGCTTTTTTAAGCGCTTATTTCTATTTTTTTTGTGCTTATAAATCCGCACTCTAATACATAACTATTAAATTTCCTGCTGTTATCTCGGATTATCGGATTTGTAATAAGCCATTTTAATATTAAAGCTGAATCCCTGAAGAGGTTTCAAAGCATACAGAAAGCCGCGCACTTTTGCCTGGAGCGCAGTCTGAAAGCAGTGTTAAATATTGCCACATCTGTATATTTACTTATTTCATGAATAATTATATTAGTTTGATTCGGTAATGTTTCCTAGTTTAATCAAAAATTGCACTTTTATCAGTAAAAAGTTAATTTTTAAAATAATTTAAATTTAGTCCTGCAACAACATTAATTGTTATAAATATAAATGTGGATAAGTTTCTTCAGGTTACAAGAGAATTCATTTATAAAAGAATTGAACGAATAAAATAACTTATAATGGTATTGTTTGCGAAGGGTATTACTCTTGACGTTTAGTTTTTGTTTGTTTTCCTTTTATCCCTATCAGAAACGGGAACTTAAGCCAAACTAAACCGATTACAGGGGTTAATGTAGAAAAACATCGCTATCTTTGTACGCTAAAACTGCATCGTTTTCCGATGTTCCAAAGTTTAATATAGGACGATTAGAAAATTACATGGAGGGAGGATTTGTTTTTACTGCTTGCGATGACAAATCAAAATGTACAAACACGTTTATTATTCTTTCCTGAGTTTTAATTATAATGATAAGAAAATTTAAATCAAATCTAAAACTTAAAGATTCGGCCGGCACTCGATAAATGTAATAAAATAAAAACAAGCCATTATAACCGATTTACTTACCAAACTTAAAAGTCACACGACGTTTATTAAGCCAAAAGTATTCTCGAACACGGTTGCAGAAATACTGAATTGAAATCTATTACGCATTACGCTCAAGGATACGATATCAGCTAGTATAGTAACATAACATTAGATACCTGTATTCGTTTCTTTAGATAAGCTGAGAGGGTCGAGATCGAATTAAATGCTTTAACATTCGAAAGAAATTATATTGTTACCCACATGGGAGGAAATGTTCTAAAAGAAATTTAAATTAAAACTATTTTCTTTCTTAATTGTATGTTTTCAAGGGCAGTAAACTGCAGCGAATATTATGTCTCTGTTGAATTCTGCAACTATAATGCATGTAGCTTGTGTATGTTCGCATTGGTACTGAGGATTAGAGCTTGGAATACCGGGTTTCAACGAAACCTGGGGCACCCCCATAAATTTTTTATTTTTTAAGATATCAAAACGAAATTTGGTGTATGTAATATACTCTGTAAATGGCATTTGTTGACATAGGAAACAAGTTTCTGTCGTTTCAGGTTTCGCCGCAATTGACATCAACTTTGTTATTTTAAATGGAACAGCCTATATATTTATACATTTTTGGAATCTCCGTTCAATTTTACGTATGGTAGTATCAAGTTCGAAACATTTTGATGACAAAGTAAATTTTTGCAGAAATTAATCTAGAGTGCAATGACTTACATCAAATTAGAAAGTTAAGGTGCCCCAACACTCGAGACAAATTGTTTTAGAACTTTAACTATTTTAGTTGCTGTATTAGAATGACCTAAAGTTGGCAAAAATGCTTTTTCGAGAATAACTCTATTTTTTTCAAACGGCACTAGGGTGGGACACTAGGATATTAAAAAGGGGCGTTTTTCAAGGATTTTATTGATACCAAAAACGCGGGATTAATATGAAAATTTAATTCGGAATGACGCTCTCCATTCAAAAAACAACGTATTTTGGACATTTAAATCTAGACACTGGGTTTCAAAACAAGTGAAACAAATGAAATACACAACAAAAGTGACAGACTTGCTGCAGTTGAAGTGCTAAAATAATTTGTTTTGAGTGTCGTAGCACCCTCACTTCAATTTTATGCAGGTCATGGCACCCTAGATTAATAAATAAATTCTTCTGCAAGTATTTACTTTGTCAGCAAAATGTTTCAAAGTTGATATAACATACGTAGAATGAAATGGAAATTCCAAAAATTTATAAATATACAGGGTGTTCCATTTAAAATAACAAAATTGAGGGTAATTCCGGCGAAACCGGAAGTGACAGAAACGTGTGTTCTTTGTCCAAAAATGCCATTTAAAGAGTAAATTACATAATATACCAAATTTCATTTTGAAATCTTAAAATATAATTTAAAAAATAGGGGTGCCCCAGGTTTCATTGACACCCGATATATGCAAAATGCATATCGCCGTTTTTAGGCATACTTTGTTAAAATTTTATTTCTACATGAATTTCGTTTTTGTAAGGCATTTTTTTCTGTTTTTTAAAATGTATATTTGCATATTTTGCCACGTTTTTAATAAATGCAAATGCACTATGTTATTTTGCATATTTAAGGGTATTCTGCGTCAACTGTTCTTAATTTTTTTTTTCAAGCAGTTAAAATCCCTTTTAGTAAGCTTTTTGGAATTTGCTGTTTGTCATTTTTGCTGACAATTCCACTCATAATCTGTCATCCAATTACATCACAGTATTTTGGTGAATTGAACCAATCACATTCGAATTACACCGCGGCAATTGTACGACTAGCGGCGTTGCTTAGACACAACGTCTGTCAAAATTTTTTGAGGGACAAGTATTTCAATAATTTAAAATATTATAAGTCGAGGAATTGTCATGCCGAATACCATTCGTGACTAGAATTTTACCGGTAATTTTTACCGTCGTGATCACTCTTGCTCTTGCAGTAGTGATCATGATCATGACAGCAAAAATTGCCGGTAATATTCTAGTCACTTGTGGTATTACTTATGCCAATTCCACTCATAATCTGTCATCCAATGAAATCACTGTATTTTGGCGAATTGAACCAATCACAATCACTACTAGTGAAAATTTTCTCATTGCTTAGAGACAACGTCTGTCAAAATTTTTTGAGTGACAAGTATTTCAGTAATTTCATTATAATTCGAGAAATTGTCATGCCAAATACCATTCGTGACTAGAATTTCACAGGCAATTTTTGCCGTCATGATCACTTCAGAAAATCGTGACGATTTTCGTCGCAACAAGCAGTCGTGATCATGACAGCAAAAATTGCCGGTAATATTTTAGTCACTTGTAGTATTACTTATGAGAATTATTATTTATGATCTTTAGTATTACTCAGTCCACAGAAGTACTTAAGAGTTAATCCTTGCCTTAACGTGTTTCTCAAAATTCTTTGTGTTGGTCACAGTGGTTCTGGTGGGATGTTAGATTTCATGTGTTAGTCTTACCACAAGTTTCGAAGTGTGCGTTATTTGACTATTTGTGCGTATTTCAGAATGCCAAAACAAACGGCAGATAGAAAGTGTTTTATTGAAAAAATGGTGTCAGAAGCATACCGATTTGAAAATTATTGATTCGTCGTATGTTTTTTGCACAGTTTGAGACAAAAGGGTAAGTTTTAATGTTATTTTCTGACTTTAGTAATTTGGTAATTTCATTTAGCAACTATATGGGCCGTATTCTAATCTTATGTTTAAAGTTGCCTCTAACTAAAGACGTGTTTAGCGTAAACATAAAACGATATAGCTTTATATAATTTTATATGTGCATAACAGAGATACGCGATGTTGTCATGGTAATTAAACATGACGTTAAATTTAAATATGAGGTCAGAATACCGACCTATGTCTCTAAATTAAAGTGTAAATTGTTTTCACAATTAAAAATTTTACAGATTACTTTTCATAAACTGGATCATCCATTATTTCAAAATTTTCTTAAAGAGAACTGTAGTTCCGCGCAAACTGTTAATATTCCCAGCTCCTCAACACTAGGAAAAAAATATGTGGATCTTAATTACCACAACACGATGGAGAAAATTAGAAAATACATTGGCGGTGAGCCTCTATGGTTTTCTGTAGACGAAACAACCGACGTTAAAGGTCGGTATGTAGCTAATCTTGTGCTGGGTCCGTTAAATGAAAATGAACCTAGAAGAGGATATTTAGTGAACGTAAAAGTGTTAGACAGAACCAATACAACAATAGCTAGATTTATTAATGAATCGTTAAGTAGCTTTTAGTTGCCTAAGCCAGTTCCAACAAATAAGATTTTGTTGATGGTACAGATGCTGCGCCATATATGGTAAAGGTGTCGCAACATTTAAAAGACTTTTTCCAAATTTAATCCACTGTACGTGTTTGGCTCACGCTTTAAATCGTGGTGCTGAAACTGCCCGGTTAGAATATACACTGGCGCAAGAAATTAACGCATCACCTTTAAAAACTTTATTAAAAATGGAATAACATTTTTTCTTTAAATTTCAACCATCCATTTTAACAATTTTTCTTAAACTAAAGAATTAAGACAAAGAAAATATAAAAAATTTTAAAAAATTATAGCAAAAATAAAGAGAGAAACTTTTAACTCATTATAACAAAACTTAACATGTGATTAGAACACTTAATATTTAGTGTTTTTTTCTCTTGCTCGAGTAACTATCTGGAAGCCGCGACCCATACTGCTAATTAATGCTCTAATTTCATCCTGGTCAATATCTTCCCAAATTTTCTGCAATCTTTGTCCAAGCTCTTGTTGGCTGATTGGACACCGAGGACGTGCTCTAAGGCGTTTGCCAATCGTGTCCCAGACGTGTTCTATCGGATTAAGGTCGGGAGTTCTGGCTGGCCATTGCATTGTGGTAATATCCAGTTTGGCAAGATACTGTTGTACAATTCGGGCAGAATGTGGTTTTGCGTTATTATGCATAAAAACGAAATCGTTTCCTCTAAAAGGAGCAAAAGGCATTACATATGGTTCTAAAATGTTTGCAATATAAGACGCTGCCGTGATGCTCCCTCTTGGTATGACCACCAACTCCGTGCGAGCCTCTAAAGTGATACCACCCCACGCCATAACAGAGCCTCCACCAAACAGTTGGAACAATGTTACATTGCGCATAACGTTCACCTGGCCGTCTATATACACGCATCCGTCTATCACTGCTATGAAGACAAAATCTAGACTCGTCGCTAAACATAACATTAGCCCAATCGGCCTGTAACCAGTTTACATGTTCCTGAGCTCTGCGATGCTCTGCGGTTAATTGTGGTCCATTTGCCGGTGTTTTGGGAGTTAAATTAAAACCACGTAACCTTTTTCTTATGGTAACGGAACTTACATGAACATTGTGGGCCTCTTCGAGCATATTTTGTAACCTAGAAGCCGTAATAAACCGTTCCCTTAACGTCTGTATCATCAAAAAAACGATCTTGGACAGAAGTTTTGGCTCGTTTTCTCCCTTGCCCTGTCCTTCTGGAGTATGCCTGAGTTTGCCGATGCCTCTTGCGGTCGATTGGTTAACACCAAGACGCTGACCGATGTAACACTGACTCCTACCTTCTTCTGCAAGTGTTACTACAGCCACAGCTTCTCCAACACTTAAATTGAGATTTGGACATCTATTCATATTCAGGGTTCACTATTTAGCACTTAATTTCTACAAGTACTTCAAAACAAATTTCCTTGGAGGTACCACTTAACAATCTCTTCGGCAAATTGCTGACCTGTTTCAAATTCTATTTGAAAATCGGCCATTTCCTTCTGTTAGGACTGTTCGAAGAATTATACAAAATTTTGAAGTTTCCGGATGCGTTTCACCTAAAAATAATAAAAAAATCTCTCCGTGAAAGAGATGCTGACTTTAGAAAAACATGGAAATACAGGTATGTGCTGCAGTAGAAGAAAATAAATTTCAATCTTGGCGACATGTAAGTAGCATGGTCAACATGGGCAAAGATCGTGTGAGGACCATTTTGAGAAAGAACAAATACAAGTGCTTCAAAATTCGAAAGAACCAGGAAATATGTCCAGAAGATTACATAAAACGAATGGAGTTCTGCGAGACTATGATGAACATTGCAAATGAAAATGAAAATTTTATTAATAACATTGTTCACTGACGAAAGTACTTTTCCTGTTCATGGACATCATAATGCTTCCATTGTACGCTACTGGTCCCGTATCAATCATCATGAGCATTATAACTACCGGACGCAATATCCCCAAAAATTAAATATCTGGACTGGTGTTTTAAGTAACAGGATCATTGGTCCTTTTGTTATTAATGGTACATTGAATAGCAATAAATAACTAGAGCTACTACAGAATGAAATATTACCTACAATTAGGACTGCAAACGTAAGGTTAGAAGATACTTGGTACCAGCAGGATGGCTATCCAGCTCACGAAAGCGTTGCTGTAAGAGCTTTTCTTAGCACTACGTTTCCTGGACGCGTAATAAGTAGACGGGGAAATATACAATGGCCACCTAGGTCCCCAGACTTATCAGTTAAGGATTTCTTTCTTTGGGGACACATAAAAAATTGTATTTACCGTAAACAGGCAACAAGTGCTACAAGCGTAGATGACCTAAGGGAAAAATATTATAGCAGCAGCTTCAATTACGCCGGACATGCTAACTCACGTTCGCCAAAATTTTTACAACCGCCTGGGATATTGTTTAACTCAAGAAGGTGGCCTGTTTGAATGCTTGTTGTAACATTTTGCTTTAATTTTTTATTATCTTAAATAGTAGAGTTATTTCTCACCTTTACGACAATATTTTACTATTTGTACAATAGAAGTTAAGCAAAGTTATGCATTCCTTTTTCGTTGTGATAAGTTCGTTAAGAAATAATATATTGTTTGTTTCTTTGTTTGTTGTATATTTTGTAAGTAGAAATTTTCTAGTTGTCTTGGATATATGGAACAGGATCAGTACCTATGTGGCTAGTAGTTTCAGACAGACTGTATAGGAATCTGAGCGTTTTTAAAGTATTCTAAAACCACTTCAAATTAAACATAATTAAAATTAATGTCAGAAGCAGTACTACAAATTTAATTTCTAAAATAAAAAATAATTCCTCAAAGCATCGAACATTTAACAATGATGCCTTAAAATAATAGAAAATTATGTTTCGACTTAAATGCTTACTAAAAACCTAATAACTGTTTACTAAAATTAGTTTTTTTTATGATAAAAACATAGTAGGGAAGTATTTTCGAAAAGTGTTTTAAAAATCATCTCAAGTTAAACACAATTAAAATAAACGTTGTCAGAAGCAAAACCTTTGAAATAAATACCAAGTACTCGTTTTTTTGCACGTAATAAACTGTAAACCGAGAAGCTAGCATTTTATAAAACTTGCACCTTGCATGTTCCCTGAAACACGATGCTAGCATATTTTACAAATTTAAAAACATCCCTGAAACTTAATATTTTATAAAACTGGCAGACGCACCTCATCCCATCCTGTATTTTATTTTAAACGTGTTAATATTTCAGGACCGAATAAACCGAGTCTTAAAAATAAAAGCTCATGTTGGTTGAACTTTTAACTTTGAAAAATTCCCTTCTAAATGAAATTTTTGGACGTTTTGAAAAGTAAAACAACCTGCCAAGGATTTTTTCTGAAATATCGTAAACTTTCTTATTGTGTGAAATACATAAACAATAAATAAATAAAACAGTTCCAGGAAGCTTACTTCAAAAACGGAGAAATCAATTCGCTTCTCAAGCAATATTTAGTTTAAAGAATTTGTAACGGTTTTTCGTTACTTCTATGTTGTTTTCGTGCATTTCAACAGATAACAGGGAAAACTACTGTTATAAATCAAAAGTGTCAAGTGTCATAATAGTATCCGCTTTACTTGAAGGGGATGCTTCGTTCCCTCAGTATTTCCTTTTTTAACGGTGACAAATTTATGAATTATTTCGAAGACTGTTTTTCTGTAGTTGCTTTTCGAGCCGTTTAAGTATGTAATGCAAAGCGCAAAATAAAATATTTCTTGTTTTCCGCCTTTAGTTTCGACTTTCCAATTTTCAAATTTGTAGTAAAACTGAATTCTTGAACTGAAATTCTAAGAGTTAGCCACTTCGTTCAAGTTTACCTTCTAAATGTTCTCACATTATTAAAATAAGTGAAAAACTTTAAGATTTCCTTCCAGTATTTAATAAAAAGCTGCAGTATTAAGATACAAACAATAGTTATTTAAGCATCAAGGGAAGTAAGTAGCTTTTACCAGTCGAGAACGAGTTTGCCAGCCCGAGCGAACGAGGGCTGGCAAAGTTCGAGACTGGTTGTAGATAGATACTTCCCGAGCATGCTTATAATATTTTTCTCCATCCCCAACAAAAATTTGAATAATTTTCCCTTAATAATTCCACGTTAATTGATAGAAAATTAATCTATTACAAACAAAGCAAATAGTCACCTAGTGTTGAGTAGAGATCCTGTATATATTAGGATAAGAGTTGGGAAAATGAGACTATTTTGACAGCAATTTTTGATCCAAACATGTGATCAACACAAACGTCATTTTAATTGTCATCACAGTGTCACTTAACTAGTCAAATATAAAAACCGCAAATATTTTAACACAAGATTTATTTGAACAGATTAACATTATTTTCCTTTATTTCAGCTCTATTATTACAATTTCTGGCGCTGAAGCCAATCATTTTGTCGTATTTGACCCTTTATTAATAAACATCAAAATTGTCAATTTTAACAGATTTCAAGTAAATGCATTTTAATTAAGTAGTCCATACAAAAATTGATCCAAACCAATCAAACTGTATCACGGCGTTTTCCCAACTCTTATCTTTATATATACAGGATCTCTAGTGTTGAGTTGCTTAGTAGCAATTGTTTTTCAGTTGTTGCTGTCAATATAAAAAAACATTTGTACTTGCGTTTCTTGGTAATTTTCAAAAGATAAAATGCAAATAGGCGATAAGGACAATAGAGAATTTAGCGTAGATGAAGCGGCAAATATTGCGTGTTTGGAATTACTTGGAATTACTACCAGAAAAATAGAAAATCCGTTATGAAAATGCCTACAAGTTGTTTAAAAAATGGTGCGCGGAGAAAAACATCTATTCAGTGGAAGAAAACGTGTTTTTGGCGTATTTTTTAGAAACATCAGTCAAATTAAAATCTCCATGGAGCTTATGGTGTGAGGATTCAATGCTGAAAAGCACAATATTTATTTACCACAATAAGGATATTTCTAAATATCCAAAGGTATTAGCATTTTTAAAACGAAAAAATGATGGTTATCAACCTAGAAAGTCAAACGTATTTACTATACTCGAAATTAATCTTTTTTTGAATGAAGCTCCTGCAATTGTTTTTAACCCTTATTGCTAGAGCCGTATCAACGCCTGCTTGAATATTGACACTTTCATTTAAATACATTTTGTTGAATATGTCAGTTATTTATCAACTAATTTTGAAAAAGTTTTGTTTATTGTATTTAGCACAAAAAATGCTATTAAATGAGGTATCACAAGGATGCCTTTGCTATTTAAATTTTTAAAGTTGGGGTTGCTAGCTATTAGGGTTGAGGGGTGGGGGGTTGATAATTACATCTTTAAATGATGATTTAAAAACAAAAATCGACGTGTCCGAGCATTTTTCTGAATCATTTTTCTCAATCATTTTATAGAATTTATCCGTTACTTTCGGGAAACACTGTATATTATATTGTTGACTTATAAGTATAATCATCATTTGTAGGAGATAGTGGATATCCTACAAAATAATATCTAATGACTCCACTACTTGAACCACGAATTGAAGCAGAAAGACGTTACAATGAATCACATGTAAGGACAAGAGTATTGATAGAAAATACTTTTGGTATATGGAAACGACGCTTCCCAATTTTAGCTTATGGTTGTAGAGTTAAGCTAAATTTAACGTTAACCATCATCGTAGCGACTGCAGTACTATACAACATAGCAAGACATAATAATGAAGCAGATCCACCAAATGTTAACGAAGTACCGAACGAAGTAACGAAATCAGTTGATTGCTAACCAACATATTGAGGCTCAATTCAACGGATTAAATGCAGTGAATAATCAGGGCTTTCATGTGAGACATGAGTTGATCAATCAATATTTTGCTACGTTCTAGGAGTTGAAAAAACCATTATTTAAGCGCAATTAAGTGTTTCTATTATTTTATTGTTTAGAAACTATTAATATGCCTTTTAATAGTGTGTAAAATTAAGTTTTATGGCATGAGTTCGGGAGTTTCGTGATGAGACGAAGTCGAATCACGAAAAAATCCGAACGAATGCCATAAAACTTATTTACACACGTGTTGCATACATTATTTTTTGCACAGACGCAGTATAAATTCAAATAGTAGATTATACCCAAATTTAAAAATTTTTTATTCGAGAGTGTATTAATTTCGTTTTCCATATTGTAATAATTCATTTCATCTTTTTCGGAATTATTAATTTCGTTTTCAATATTGTAGTAATTCATTTCAATAAACTGAAAACAGTTTTTATACTTATTTTATTAATTCGTACAACATTCGTACGTAGGTATTTAATGTGACAAGCACAGACCAGGTGACAAGTAAAGAATAAAAGAGAAAACATTTGCCAGTACGTGACATCGGATTGGCCGCGACTGAAGATGCACATCATGAAAGTTCATTATGCGTTCGATACCATCTTTACGTGTTAGTTACGGCAGTCGTTTTGTAAACATCGACTTTTGCAACTGTTTAGAATTTGTAAAACGTCAACTTTAGAGGCGACTGTGCAAAAAATAAATTACAGTGTGGCAATGAAGATTAATAAGAAAGAAACCTAGTGAAAAGTTATTTATTTACTTTATTTTATTTTTTCAACCTCTTTCAGTTTGAGCTTGAGCTCTGCTCTCAAGGTCTCACACTTTAATTTGTGTATGTCATCCTCATGTTGCAGCAGCTCTTTCTCTTTTTTGGCTACATCCAATCTTTCCACTCCCAACTGGTGGTAAATTTTCGAGAGTTCGCTGCTGTGAAGAGCACTAGCAGTTGACTTTCTTCGGCTGGTTCAATTACTACCATCCATACTTTCAATTGTTTCAATATGGGAAACTGCAGTTTCCTCGATTGTTTTGGCCAACGCTGAATGCAGAGGCTGTTGAAGATCTGCAGGCTTCCACTTTGTTGGAGCACTATCTGCTTCAGTAATATCATCGATTGCAGAATTTTTGTTTTCAATATTCAAATAAAAAATTTCACTATCTTCCAAAGTATCGTTGTTGATATTCTGATCTGAAAACAGAGAACTTGTTAAAAAGCTTTATTTTTTGTTGGGTTGAAGATGATCAATACCATTCAATAAATCAACTTAAATGGAAATAAATAATAGACCATCACAAATACTTACTGCAATTTTTTGTGTTGTTATCACTGTCATATTTATTCGTCAGGCCGAACACAGTTTAAGTGTTTATTGTGTCGAGGGTTATTTCTCGTAGCCCATCATTGTCTGTATTCTTTATTTTTGGACCACCACCAGTGCGACAGTGTTGCACTCGTTCCTCAGCAACTTCCTTCCTTACATTCATTTTTAAATTGTTGTATAGTCGGATTCGATCTAATTTGGCATGTACTGAACCGTTCTGAACACAGTAAATATTATCTCTTTTCGTTTCACAAGTCATTTCATAAATTTTAGAGCGGCCATCTGCAAGACTTGCGCTCGCTCTAATAGCCTATACGCACTAACAAGCTAGAAAGAGAGCAGTATAACTATACAAGTAACTATACTGCGAAAACCCATATGCCAAATTAAATCGAATCCGACTATAGGCCTTTTTCAAAGATGTGGAATCTCTGTAGATATTTCCAGGTGACGCTGAATTAAATTCATTGCTAATTTTTTTCCAGGTTGCCTCCTTCTCCTGGTTGGTGACAGCATCAGTTTTCTTATTTTCTATTACCTTTTTATATTTATTAACTAATGTCAAAAGAGAACTTGTCTCTTGTTGACTAAAATTCGTTCGCCGTATTCTCTTCTTGTCATGCACAACTTCTGCAGCTTGTGTACATGATCTGGTGCCCATGCTATACATTTCTGGTAGAGGTTCGAATAAATATAAATACGAATGATTCTTTGCTTTGTAAATCCGTAATTTCAAAATAAAACTTGGTATTATACCTACAAAACTATTATACAACTTTTTTACCTTACTAGATGCACCTTAACTTGAAGGTGACGGATAAATGTAAAGAGGAACCATGCATTGGCCGAGCAACGTGAAAAAGTGAGGTTACATTAGTTCTTCAGTCATATCCCCATTTGTATGAAGCGGTACTTCTGTTTATCGATTTTGAACGTGCAAACCAATGTAAAAGCCCTTTGCCGCTTTAGTGGCAGAAATCGAACTGGACTTTGCCTAAGTCGCGACTTAACTCGCTTGGTGAGACAAAACACAAATTTAAGAACAACTTTATTTTAAGAACTACTTAGCTAAGCTTTAGCGATATGTATTGTCGGTGAGATCGGCCATTGATATTTGCGTTTGTTTATTTGTTTATTTATAGGGCGAGATCTATCGTATATTTTAGGGAAGGCATTCTTGGAATAGCCGAAGCTATAATATAATCCTGAGGGCATACAAGATGAAAACCAGCAATTTGAATCGAAACCCTTGATTTTTAAAATTACATTGGAAGTTAAGGCTCGAAATTTAGTTTGGGGCAATAAATATTCTAGAAAAATATTCCTTATTTAGATTTCGAATATTATAAGATTTTAAAACCTTGAAATGAGCTTTACAAAAGTATCCGAATTGAAACTTTACAACTATCTGTTGTATAAATTTTGGCTTCAAATTTATAGATCAGAAACATCATCTTGAGCTAAAAAAGAAAAAATAAGAATTTTGAATTTTTGAAATCAAAACTTAAAGCTACAATTGCTTTTAATTGCTATTCAATAAAATTTAATTTAATTAAAATTCCAAAAGGAATTGGATTGAATTTTTGATTCCAAGCTACTTTTAAATACATACAGATTTGGCCCTAAATTCAAAGAGCATATCACTTTGACGAATAAAAAGGGAAAATAACAATTTGAAATCCTTCAAGAAAACACTGGGATTTCAGGATTTAGATTTTCTTCAATTTATAAATTCAGCTTTTTAGGATTCACATTTTTTCAGATTCCACATTCAAGATTCTAATACTCTTCTTAAAAATTTGTTATTATAACCAAGAAAATATGCTTTCTCTTTTATATAAATTTATTTTTTCTTAAAGTTAAAACATAAAATCCAACTTAAAGGCTAACTGCAGGTTGGAATAAAACAATCCTCAATGATGCTGAAATAATGATAACACGATATTTAGCCAGATTTTCCGTTGTTTACTTCAATTTCATCAGAGTTAAACTTTTATTTATATCCCATAAGAGCTCTAGAAATACAACTCGAGTTTTCAGTTATAAAGTTTATACGAACCTGTATCTTTGCGATAATAAAAGCTTAAATTCAGACTCATTCTTTACAGAGTTGAAATGTTAAAAATTTGTACTTCTTCCACTTTTATCGGTTCCACTGGGCTTGGCTGTTGGGGCTTTGTTTTTCAATCTTATAAATTGATAATTAAAAAGACGTTAAGAAATGAACACAAAAAAATTTTCGGATGCATTTTTTTTCTGTTCCTTGATTGAACGATCAAATGAATTCATCAACCAATTGAAAGGTAAAATTTTAGAAATTAATGACATTGTTTCATTACTGAACGCAGAAGCACAGGACGGTATTTCTAAAGGTACGTTTTCGTAAGGACAAATCGGTGCGACTTGTTGGCCGGACATGTTTGCCGACCGACAAGTTGGTAAAATTGACAGGTGTTTATGTTGTCATTTGTCTGCAACGGACATGTCGAGAGAACGATCTTCGAATCGAAATCTGCAGTTTTCAGGATGGCAGACGATGAAGTAGTACAGGTTATATGAACTTTCATAGTGTTGGCAGGAAGCCATGCGATACTAGAAAGTCAAAAAAAGTCAAAACGGAAACGCAAAAGGTGGTACGTTAGAAGTTTTTTTAGCAAAGAGACGTTTGGAAGGTGCATATATGCAGCTCGTTAATGAATGGTCTTCGCTTGCACCTAGTTGCGCCTCTTATTATTAAAAATGGAGTGTTTACGTAGTGACAAACGAACGCCGACTCGACATGTGCGGCTAATTTTTGCATCCGACATTAACATGTCGTCCGACTATCCCGACATGAAATGCATTTCGTTTACATTAGAACAGACAAGTCGGCGGACATGCCGGCCAACAAGTTGCGCCCTTACGAAAACGTACCTTTAGCATGTCTAAATTTATTGGAGTTAAAGTTGTAAAAGTTGAAACGTCCGAAGGGTTAAGAATCAGGGGTAATTTCTGAACTTTCGGGACTTTTCAGCTGCTGAAAGTACGTTAAAGTAAAACACTAACCCAAAATACTGAACTTCTAGAAAGTTCTTCCTACGATGCAGTAATGGACTTGGAATAACAAAATCAAACTTAGAACGTGATGAATTTGAACGAATTCTAAAATTCTTTCTTTTATACCAGCGGTTTTATGAAAAACGATGTACTTTTTTGCTTCACAAAATTAGGCTTCAATTTTTAATTTTTGAGGACGTACAATTTACAACAGAAATGCAAATTATGCTCTTTTTCTAGGATTATTCTCTTCATAGCTTTATGTACAATTTTGCTCGTGGTTTTTAATTTAAATTTAACTTCAAGAACAAATTTGTGTACCTTCAGGAAGGAACGAAAAAGTTTAAGTTCCTTTTCATGCATTTTGTTGGTTTTTGGATAGCAAAACATTAATTTAAGCCTAAAAACCTGAAGTCTTAAATAACATATAAAATATTTAATAATAAATTAAATTTCAGTCGTAATTTTGAATTTCTTAGTTTAGAGCCAGGTAAAAACCAAAAATGTAGCTTTTATAAATAACTAATTCATTTTTTTTAATTATTGACGTTAAGACGTTCTAATCATTAATGAAAATTTAACCAAAAAAAAAACTTGGCTAAATGTAGAAATTTAGCATTGAATATTCTAAGAAAAACCGACTGCGATTTTTCAATAAGACAACTCCTGAAACTTTAAAGCAAATTAAGCTAACGTGACGAAGCGCAGATGCTAAAAAAGCTCACGGTCACATCTTCTGGATATTTTTAGGGTTGTTTAATAATGATTAATGGGGGAGAACTTTCATGCAAAGTATCAGATTTTGATCCAGCGATTTGATGGCAACCGTTGACAACTTGAATTTTTCATGACGTTAAATATGCCGGTGATCGTTTTGAAAAATCACAGGCAATTAGGCTATTCAAGGCGATAATGGGAATTTCATGTTCGATACGTTATATCAGAATGTAACTAAAGCGTAAAATATGCAATTCGTTCGTTATATTTCAGCATCTGAATATAGATCGTGTATGATGAAATGATGAAATACAATACGTCACAAGGCTCTTTTAGAAATTCATTTTTGTAGTTCGTGTTAAAATTGAATTTTAACCAAATCGAAGTTCAGGTTTATAAATAAATTTTCAGAAGCAAACAATAAACTTAAGGGTATCGACTAAAACAAAGGGTAAATATGTCTCGACGGATTTCTTTTAGACCCAAGAGGCTTTCGTACTTTAATCTTAAACAAGACTTTTTAAGTTCGCGTTTACAAAATGTACAAGTAGGTTCCTTGAGAGCTTATAAACTCGTTTTTCATATTCTGCTTAAAATGACAAAAGCATAGAGAATATAATAAATGACAAGATTATGCAACTTATTTAGGGGCAACTTTTGTGTTTTACTCCGCTTTCAACTATACAAACCCACCCCTACAGCATAAAGCAATAAAATTTCGCAGCTTTATACCAGACTCTCCAAGCTTAACGACACGCATACTAAATGCTCCATTTTCTGAACGTAATACGGCCTGGTAACTGCGCATACCTGAGCCCTTAAACTTTAAATTGAAATTACAAAGCTCTTTTTCAATCAGACACGTGTACACCAACTTTTGTTTTTTCTTAATCATTGTATTCTCTTCCTAAATATAACTCGTGATTCGCTTAAAAATCGATAATATTTAGAAAATGCCACTCATGTTAATCCCAATCTTTGGAAAATGCAACTCCTGCTTCGCAGTCGTTGCATTTTCATCGTTGGGATTAACATTCGTGACATTTTGAAAATACCATGAGATCGAAAAAAAGATGATTCTGAGCAGGCCTTGACTAGTACAACACGATTGGTTACACTGGTTCTAGAATGTCTATGAATTATAATGTGGCAGTGACATTTCAAATGTAAGTCAGTTTTGCATTCTTGTTTCCAGAATTATTTAAGTTTATCGTTGTAATGCTAGTGAAGGATCACATTTTGAACACCTACTCTAACATGTATTCATCTTAGTTTTCAGTTTGTTCCCTAAATAAATACTGTTTTGTGTTTTAATTTATTTGACATTTATTAACCTCTAACTTACTGCCATATTTTGAAATCAGTCTTGCCAATCGTGTTGTACTAGTCAAGGCCTGCTCAGAATCATCTTTTTTTCGATCTCATGGTATTATTGACAATAAGCTCACCACTTGTTATATTACCCTTTGTTTTTGTTGACAAATGTCAGTTGTCAGATAGGTAGTTGTCAACGCAAGTAAAGTAGATCAAAAAATAATCTAATTAAATATAATTCGAGAGTTCGATAAATTAGAAAATAATTCTCCAGTTTCTTTCTCAAACTTGTTGCCATTTGGCAATAGCTACTCAAGCCCTATGGGCTTTCGTGACTATTGCCTGGCAACAAGTTTTCGAAAAATCTGTCCAATTATTTTCAATTTATTCTCACTCTCTTGTTATATTACTACTGAGAATATCGTTAAAGGCTTCAAGTTTACTGAAATTCTGAACGCTCATTCTTATTTTTTTAAATTAATTTTTGCCTTGAGTTATCTATATAATCAAACTATGTACTTCAGTGCCGAAAATGTAGCACTTTTAGTTGCTAATGAAATGGAAGTAAAATTTACCAAAGAAGAATTTCATACTTTATTATTAAATGATCTGCACGAGTCTGAGTATACTTTCTAAAAAATATAAATGTAATCGAAAGCTACGTGAGATTTTTCATTTCTTCAAACAGATTTTCAGGACCTTATAAATCTCCTTTTTAAATCCGTAAGAATTCTTGAGTTCATTTCAAATTCATCACGTTTTAAACTTGCTCTTTTTGTTTCTCCATTCGTCTTCCTACCATAATAAGCAGTGTTGGGTAAGATCCGTTAATTAGGAATCTAGGTACAGATCCAGATACATTTAAAAAATAGAATCTAGATCCAGATCAAAGATCCAAACCTAAAAATGGATCTAGATCAAGATCCAAGATCCTTAAAAAAGTATCTAGATCCTTTATAGATCCTTTCGCATTTTGTAATTTCTGATAAATTAGTTTGGAAAACGGTAGATCTTAAATATCGGTCTCTTTTATTTATCCACGCTATGAGTGTATAGAGAAATTCTACAGTGTATCGCTTTTTTATTTTATTTTAATTTAATTTTTATAGATTCCATATGTACACTGGACAGTAACATAAGAAAACAGAAAACAGCAATTCAAATAAATATACAGTTAAGGGAACAAAACTTTATAGCAATGAGTTCTAAGTATTTTAAAGAGAGACCAAGTGTTAGTTTTCCTACAGGTGCGGGTCGTAAATCTTAATCCTAATCCCTAAACTAAGTTGCCTATGGCTATGAAGTATTAACGATAATGACTGCCTACTACCTGTTTTCTATTTTCTGCTATTATATGCACCGTTTTTCTTATTTTCGAAGGCTTTACACATTCCCAACGTTGGGCAGTCGCTAAGTGAATCACCCTGTGTACTTTAAATAGAAATTATTAGTCAATGAATTTTTAAAATTTCAGAAAAAAATTGTTAATTGAATAGCGGATCTTTTGATCTAAAGATGAAAGATCCATAAAAATATGATCTAGATACAGATACAAGATCCTCTTGTAAAAAAGATCTAGATCCAGATACTAGATCCATCTAGTGGATCTAGATCCTGGATCTAGATCCACTGGATCTAGATACTACCCAACACTGATAATAAGACCTTTCCAACAGTTTCCCTAATATTTTAACCCTTTTTAGTATATTACAAAGTACAAAAATTCTTAAACTTCAGAGAATTCGTAGAATTCAGGAGATACAGAAAGTCCTCGCCCTTTAACCTCTTAACTTACACTTTAAGGCGACAGTCTTGAGTATCTAACGTGATAATTTTATGAAACCGAGACATTTACGAGGCTCTTTAGCATCCAAAACTGAAATGTACGGAACAGCTTTTGAACAAATAAAGGAAACAAATAATCTTATATCAGTTTTCAGCATCATTGCTGTCATAAATTCAGAAGAATAAGGAATAAACCGTCGAAGTTAATGGAAACGATAAACATCGAGAAAGTAAATAACGGAATACCTCAAGAGAAATTTTCTGCGAACTGGGAAATATATTTTGTGGATTAGAATAGGCTCCCAGTATCGATTTTTCAGTATCACATGCTTATTACTTGAATCGCGTCTGAACTTTTATTTAGATAGAAAATTCGCCTTGTAAGCAATTTTTGGAAAATTGCACAGATGTAAGATATAAGTCAACCAAATTCCTGCTAATTAGTAATTTTTGAGTGTTTTTGAATAGGGTTTCAGGTTGAAGTTCAAATTTTATTCATTATATTAAAAAGATTAATTTACAAGTCTGCGAATTTTACAATTGAATGTTTACGTAAAGAAAAACACAAAATGTTAGAAAATTAAACTTTTTGAAGACAGAAGCACTCCATCCTTCTGGAACAATTCAGGAAAACACACTCTTTAAAACTAAAAATTTAAGCTTTGGCCCCTGAAAATACTAAGATAAAACCTAACCTACTTGACAAAAATACATACAAATTAATATTCTAAAAATAAAAGTTCTTATATAAAAAGCTATAAAGGATTAAACAAAAAAAGGACACAAGGTAGCTTTGAGGATCATAAAATACACCTCCGGTTTATATTTGTTGCTGGAAACAGGCTTCATCTAATCTTCTTATATTTTTTATAAAAACAGATCAAAGCCTAAAGCCGTTCTAACTTTTCAGATTTATTTGGATTTTGGATTATAGCATAATTCGATTTCAGGCGACCCCATATTCCCGTTGAAAATTTCTGTAACGAAATTGCGTAGCTTTTCGGGGTTTTGTTCAATAAATATGTAGGCAGCTTGTGGTTGAGTTTCTATTTTTGGGAGGTGTTTATTGGTTTGAATATGCTCACGTTTGTCACTTTTGTTGCTACGTGTCGCAAAATCTTAATTTATTTTCAGAAAAGCTTTCGTTATACCGAGTTAGTTTTATTTGCAATTCAAGTTATAAGACAACAGCTTGGATTTGTAATAATTAAATTTTAATTGATTAATATACAAATGATATTAATAAAACCTGAAGTACCTAACCTGGTTTCAAAATGTTTAAGATATTAATACGAGGGTGTTTTCTTAAGTTATCTACCTAGCCTTGAAAATGACGTCAGACAAAAAATTGCTTGGTTGTCAAATACTGTCGCTGTTTTAAGTCCTTTGACAAAATTTTGTACGAGTTCGTTATATTTTGCAGTTTTTACGATGTATTTTCTTCCGAAAAATGAGTGAAAATAATTTGGAGCATTGCGCAGTGATAAAGTTTCTCACTGGCCCAAAAGTTATTCATGAAAGAATGGTTGCTGTATATGGGAAAGATGCACTATCTTAATTATTTTCAAGTAAAATTTTGTGGTGTAAACAGTTTCGATGGGCCGAGACTCAATCAAGGGTGACTCCAGATCAGAAAGGCTCATCGAAGATTTACTGCTGTTAGATCGTCGAATGAAGATCCCAGTGCTTGGTGCTTGCTAAAAAACCTGGAGGATCCCAAACTACAATTTTCAAGATTGTGCACGAAGATTTAGGGATCAAAAAGTTTCTGCACGATGGATCTCCAACCTCATTACACCAGAGCAGAAACTGGCGAGGAAAGAAATTTCTCAAGAACATTTGGCCGCTTTAGAGAACGACGAGAGACGAGACTTGGGTGTTCTATTGGGATCCACCCACGAAGCAGGAGCCAATGGAATGGGTGCATAAGGGCTCTGGCTTTGCACTTCCAAAGAAGACGAAAACTCAGTCGTCTTCTGGAAAGTTGATGGCCACCGTTTTTTGGGACTGCGAGGGAATTTTGCTTATTGAATATAGATGAAAAATGGGTCCACAATTAATGGAGAGGTTTACGGAAGGATGATCCAAAACCTGTAGCAGGCCATTAGAAAAAAACGTCCGAACCTACGAATAAAAAGAAACAGCAAGGACACTAAGGTATTATAGTGCATAACTACAAGTGAAACGCAAATACGTCACACACGCCATATTGAAACACCAACCGGCTCGAATTTTTATTGGTAGACTAACTGTTTGTTTACGTTTTTGACTTTGACAGTTGACGTATTTAGTGTTCTCAGCCAATGAGGTTCTAAAATCCGCCATATTGATACACCACCTAAATTGCATACTGTTGGTGTTATGCTACTTCCTTTCTTTTTTTATTCGTAGGTCCGAACCAAAACTTTGCTGTTGCACAACTGCAGGGTCCACAAGGCTCGCACAGATCAAGTCATTATCGAAAGCTGTAGATTCACCGAGTTATCTTTTTATTCAAACGTCTGAAGAAAGACCTCAGGAACCGAAAATTTTCCTCAAATAATGAGTTGAAAACCGCTGTTGCGCCGTTTTGTGAGGCGCAAACAAAAGAATTTTTTTTATGGAATGAAACAACTCGGGAAACGCTGGACTAAGTGTAGTAGTGTACACTGTAGACGGCAGTTATCTAGAAAAATAAAGTTTTTTGAAGCTCTGTGAGTTTTCCTTTATAGCTAGGTAGATAAATTCAAAAACACCCTCGTAAATTGAAGTGTCTTCTTTGGCTTCAGTCCGCAAAATGCTTCTTTAGCAGCATGGCATAGCAACGGTTTAGCTGATGGAACTTGTTTGTTTATCTACTAACAAACGTCTATTTTAACACATGAAAAGAAAAATTTCAGTCACGATTATTAATTTTGATAAAAAAAAGTGTGTAAGAGAAACGCAAATACCTTTAGTAGATCCAGCTAACACCTTAATCATCGATTTGCTCACTAAAACTCTGTTACATACATTTCACTTTCTATTTTATTTTAAAATTAAGTCAACGTATTCATACTACTTTTATAAGGTTATTAAATGTCTTAATTCGGAATACTACTAATAGCTACCGAAATATTTTCGCTGGTCCCAAATGTCTTATTGCAAAGAATGAATAGTTTAATTTAGTTAAACTAATCGTAAAAAGACTTTTAGCAACCTCGTTTACAGGATTTAAAACACTTTAACTATATTTTGCTAATTGTAACAACGAACGCTTGTTCGAGTTTTACTGATCTAAAAGTAACAAAAAACTTGTAACACAATTTATTTTCTTGTGCGTAAATTTAGTTTCTTGTCACGTTAGTTGCCCATGAAAATCTACCGTACAAAAAGAATCAAATAAATTCCAGAAGCCGGAGAACGACACAGAAACGTTCACTAAAAATCTGAATCCTCCAGAATTAGAAATTCTAATCAGCACTGACGAAATTCCGTAACCATTAAACGTTCCTCATCGGTGCAAAAAGTATTTTAAACGAAATTAGTAAAAAGCAGAGGTCCATAAATTAGTACGATTGAAAGCTGTTCATTGTAATCGAATTGCCAAGCTTTTCAGGAGTACATTCCGAAGGCTCCAAGTAATCGTGATTTGTACGAGAACTAAGCACGAAAACAAAAAGACGCAAAGGGCGTTGGTTTTCGTTTTGTTAAGAAAGAAAAAAGAAATGCAAACATTTGCCTGCATTTATCTGAAAGCTTTTTGCTTTTACGTTTATCGCCGATACCTGTTTTGCAAATGAAATGTAAACATGAACTCAGTTTATTTGCTTTTTGCTATAAACATGATGTATGACTTTACTGAAATGTGTTTTGTAAATACAGATGTGCAAATTTTTGAAATATACAATTATAAAAAAAATTTAACTGTAGCTAGAATTTCAAAATATTACTTAATCGTTTAAAATTTATCATTCTAATAAAGTATTCCTTAAAAAATAAAATTTGTTGAAAGAAAACAAAGAGTTGCTTCTTAACTGAGCACCGACAACGAAAATAATTAGAAGATAAACAACTACAATGCAGAAAATTCGCCCAACACGGGCTTTAATTAAGTGCAAACGTATGCAAGTTGATTAAGGGAAGTTTAGGCAGCTGGTACTATTCCAACTAATGATTATGCACATTCGTACCCTTCAGGTTTAAATCGTTACCAATTCGTAACTAAGCGGTTTCTCTTCACTTACTGGCAGCTTCGCGAAGCTAGTTTTCTAATTAAATCAATTGCGTTATTGAAATTCGATTAATACTACCTTTGGAAAAGGTTTCATCAACGAAAAAGCTTGCGAATTTAATAATTTTATACAAAAAATATTTAGTTAAAAATTTGGTTGCTCACTTTTCGCCAGTTCCTCGGTAAAGTTGCAATTTTGTATGTAAACCAAACGGAATATATTTTTAAATCCGTGCCTACTGAAATTACAAACCTAACCCAACCACACACAAGATAAATAATGCAATGCAAATTTAATATCGAACCCGATGTATTCAACCCTATTTTATTCATGTTACCCCAGCTGCGAACTGTTTTGTCGATAATTTAAGCGGTCATAATACTCAGATTATCATTCGGCGCTTTACCGTGTTTATGGTAACAGATTAAATCGTGCAAAGTGTTTTGTGCTTTTTTTTTAAATAATCAAACAACCTCGTTATTTGTGGGAATATCGTTGCTTAACTAAAAATCCAACAGTTAGTTACGCTAATTACCTACGATGGACGATAAAATAAAAAATAGTGATAACATCTTACAATCCGCAGTGTCACAAATAAACGAACAAGAAAGAAAAAAGAAAAAATCGAAACGTAGAAAGAAACAGGAAGATGTGAACCCTTTTGCTAGCTTTGACATTCCAGGTGTTACCAAAATAATAATTTCCCCAATGGTACAAAAAGAAATCCAGTGTTCTGTCGGTGAAGACGTAACTGCTCAAAATCCATGGAAATATGTGTCAAAAGAAATGCTGGAAGATAGCTTGCAGCTCCAGAAATCAGAATTTCTACCAATAAAAGAAGAACTGTTAAATTACCCTCGTCCTGAGCTATTATTGGGGTATTTACCGGAAGATGACAGAGAGTACGATGAATTTTTTATTTGCTTAACCGAACCTGCTAAAGAGGCTGTTTCGGAAATCATATCCGAAATACGTAAGCTACAAGAGGAAAAGTTAAATAACTCGATTTTTAAAAAGCCAAGCTCGTGGAAATCCCAAGGAAGTGAACCCGATATCGAATTATTGATTTCCAAAAATAATCGCCCACTTTTGGAGCTTGAAATCGAAACGCAATACCCGATTGTATCCACTAAAAGTCATTTTCGATTCAGATTCGTTGAGGATGTAAGGGACGGTTATGTGGAATTACTACCTGGACGTATAGACTACATGAATATACCCAGAAAACGTATCGACGCTAACGTTCAGATTACCCCATCTGTAAATTCGAACGAAGCCCAAACTATTTGTACGTACCCTAAACATGTTTGGACACAATATGAGTACGAGTATGAAACAGTTACGGAACTGAGTGAAGAGATTCAGGAGAATATGCAAAAGTTTTTAAGTAAAAATATAGACCGCATTGACGATATGATTCTCGTAAACAGCGACATAAATTTTTATAAGAACGATTACGCCAACATAGTAAAAGACGAAAGGAGTACCCGGATTGTAGACATAACCAATATTAAAGAATTCATTTCGTTTATGGACATGAAAACGTGCAAAGGCAAGGTAATTTCTCGCGTAGCTTGGCACCCCACTTGGACAGGCACTTTAGCTATAGCTTACTCAGAAGAAGCACCAAGCGTCTACAAAAAAATACAACCTGATCAAGACGAGGTCATCAAAGCTCTCTATGAGGTTACACCAATTTTGCTCTGGAGCTTCATGGATAGTCTATATCCAAAACTATTACTAGAAACGCATAGAGAAGTAACTGAAATATCTTTCTGCCCATTTTATGAAGATTTATTAGTAGGGGGTTGCGTTAATGGCCAAATAATCATATGGGACATCAAAGGTGAACTTGAAAACTTAGACAAGGAGGATTTACGCACGCCCGTACAACAAGAATATCGAAACTTGATGTATTTGATGATGAAATGGACGAACAACGCTAAAGAGATGAGAACCACACGTTATGCAGCAATTTCTGATTTGGTATATTCTCATAAGGACGCTGTTACGGAAATTAAGTGGATTTCACCCTACAGACAGATATCGAAGTCTGGACAGATCAAAGATATTCCAGAAAAAGAAAACAGAACAAGCTTGCAATTCATTACGACCTCGAAGGATGGTACTGTCCTCTGTTGGGATTTAAAAACAGGCCCAGTTATTCGAATTGATAGTTGCAAACATTCGAGGAAGCAACGCCGCTTAAAGCAACTTCCTAGCGCTTTGCTGGTCGAAGAATCCCCATTTCGTAGCTTACACAAAACGTTGAGACCAATTTTTAAAGTTGATGTCTTTGTCCCAGGTACCAACAGAAATTTACCATTAACCACAAGTAGTATTAGGATCACTCCTTTCATTTACAAAAAAACACACCTTGTTTACAGTTATAAAACCAACATCGCCCAGCGCATTCACTATGAACCCATTTTAACTAAACCAACTCAACCTCTGGTCAACCAATTTATAGCAGGAACCGTAGAAGGAAATTTCCTAATCGCGTCTTGGGAAGGACTTGATTTGTACGATTATGATCCAGAAGAGATCTTAAGCAAACAAACGTGTAAATTTGACAATTTTTCCAAATTTCACGATGGACCCGTCATATCTTTATCACGAACGGAAGAATTTCCTGACCTTATTCTAACTGTTGGTGGAAAGGTATTTGCGCTTTGGAAAATGAATTTTATAGGAAAACCAATTTTGTGGAGGAGATCTAAATATCGGTACACGCATGGTATTTGGAATGCTTACAGACCTTCAATTTTTAGGCTAACAAGAGAAGATGGATGTGTCGAGATATGGCATTTAAAAGTTCGCAGCGATCGGTACGAAGAATTACAACCGATTTCAGCAGGAGCTTTAATCGGAACATACATGCATCCGATTAATTTTAACCAAAATCTCATGGGGGTTGCTGACAGTAACAGTTCGTTTCGACTGTTTCATATTTCGCAACACTTGACCCAAATCGAAGAAGATGATAAACAGGTGCTTGATGAGATATGCAGTCGAGAAGTTGAAAGAAAACTCTTGTTCGTTAAGTGGCAAGAACAATGGAAACAAACAAACGCTCAATGGTTGAAGATGAAACAAACACAGGAACGACAGTTACAACAAGAAAAAGAAACGGAACTTAAACGGAAGAAACGTGAAATGGAAGAACTACAGAAAAAACGAGAAAAAGAAGAAACAACACGTTTAGCTTTATTGGCGAAACCTGCTCCTGGAAAATTAGCAGAATGGGCTGACTGGCAATGGAGGGAAAATGAAAGGAAACGCTTAGGTAAGATTTTGTTGGCAAAAAAAGGGTTAGATAGGGAGTTTTTGGAGAAACAGCAGCTGCCTCTGACGCAAGTGATTCAAGAAGAAGCCAATAAGAAAAAAAAACAAGAAGAACGCCTAGGCAATTCCGAAAAGATATTTAAAAGTACCATTGCTGCGGTGTTCGCTGAAGCCATAGAAAAGAAGCCACCCCCTACTCCTGATCCCTACGTTGAAGGTGATCCACCAAGCTCAAAAAGAGCTTACTACGAGGATTATTTGGAAATGGAAAAACAGTGCGAAGAGTTTATTCATCACAATAGGTATGTTCATCACATCGATTGGCATAAACTTTGGAGAGAAGGCAAAGAAAGGCGTAAGCTTTTGGATGAATTTTATAATAGACGTAGTCACAAAAATAGACTTTTAATAAAAAAAAAGTAAATAGTAAAATTAAAGAAAAATAACCTTTTTACAGTTTAGCCCAATTATTCAAAAATGTGTAATGATAACGCATAATAAACTGTCAAAAGTTATAACATCTTTTTATTGCCTTTTATCTTGTTTGTACGAGTACCTAATCATAATTTCCTGCAGTTATATCGAGTTCGATTCCCAAGAAGAATCGCCACATTTTTTGCTGAAATATATTAGGTCGTACGTGCTTTCGTACTTCTAGAGACGAACTCCGTAATACCGTGGTTAGATTCTCTCTTCCTTTCGATAGCTAAGGTTAACCTCCTGCGCAAAGGGAACCCATATCGGTAGAAAAGATAAGAAGTAGAAAAGGAAATTTACACGCTATAATTTGTTTGTTTTCTTTTAAATTGTTCTTCAGATCTTATTTCTTTAGACCTGCATCTTGATGTAACCTACCATTAAATTATAGTCTGAAGTTAAAAAACAGGAAACTGTTATTTAAGAAAATATATCAATAATAAATATAAAGTACCATATTCTATTAAAACTTTACCTTAAAATAAAAAGATAAAAAGTTTCACTTTTGCTATTGTTCTGCCGGTTCATCAATATCATCATAAAGTAGAGATTCAGAGCTAGATAGTTTTTTAATTATTATCGGTGGAGATACATAACGTGAAGCTCCTTCTTCGATTTCCGCTTCTCTAATGAGCCTGCTTTTATGACTTGTTCGACTATAGTAGCCATCCAACCACCTACGTCTTTCCTTACCTTTCTTAGAGAGATTCAGCCAGTTGCAACGTTTGAAATAAGTACGTTCCCTAACAAAATTTTCGTAATGTTCCGCTAATTCCTGATACCTCATAAAATGTGCCAGTTCGACATCTGCATCATTAATTCCGCTATACGGATCTGGGGGTGGGGGTGGCTTTTTTTCAACAGCAGCAGGGAAAAATGTGGCAACCGCTTCGTTAAACATCTTCGTGGCATTTCTTTGTCGATAAACCTTTTTTTGTTCTAACATACGTTCGGCCTCCTCCAATTTTAGTATCACCACTTGTTTTTTCAGTAGTTGTTCCATGTCCAATTGCTTTTTATGCAATAAGCCCGTAATCATTCTTTTCGCCTCTTTTTGCTTCCAGTCTTGGTGAATTCGTTCAGCATAATCCCCTTCGGGCTGTGGATTCTGTCCTTCCTTTTCGGCCTCTTTCAAGGTTCTAAGCCGCTCTTCTTCCGCTTGTGCCATTTCTTCTCTTTGTTTTTGAAGGGCTCCCTCTTTTTCTTTTTTCTTTAAAATCTTATCAGCATTGTTTAACTTCCATTTTTCTTGCCATTCGATGAATTTTAGTTTTCTATCGAGTTCTCTATCGTAGAGAGTTCGAGAAACATGTACGTCATCTGCTTGTAGTTCAGTGGTAATTTCATAAATGTGAAATAACCGAATTGCGCTAGTGCAATCCGCAATTCCTATAATATTTTTCTTTAAAATACGTGGATGTGTGAACGAGCCAAACAAAGTGCCAGCCGATATTGGTGCTATAGCTTCGAATCGATCACTACGAGTTTTTAAATGCCACATTTCGACATTTCCGTCGTCTCTAGTTAATCTGAATATGGTAGGTCGATAAGTATTCCAACTTCCGTGCGTATATCTATGCTTACTTTTCCTCCAAAAAAGCGGCTTAGCTATAAAAGTGGTTTTCCATACTGCAAACACTTTCCCTCCTACGGTTAACACAATATCGGGAAGAGCTTCGGATCTTGATACAGCTACTATTGGGCCATCGTGATATTTACCAAAATTTAAAATCTTTGCCGTCTCTTTGTTAACTACTTCTCCAGCATTATATTCAAAGCCTTCCCAAGCGGCTATAAAGAAGTCCCCTTCTATGGACCCCCCTATAAATTCATTTGCCAGAGGATGAAGCGGTCTCCTCAAAATTGGATTAAAATAAATGCTATCTTGAATATTATATTTACGATTTGGATCTGGATATTTTTCTACATATTCGGGGGGAGTGATTCTAATATTAAATGTCAATATTGGTAAAGATCGATTCGTATTAGGAGCCACAACAATAACTTTAAAATTAGGCCTAAAAATTCTATTTAACGCTTTAAGCGGAGATTCATCCACAGCTAAAGCATTGGGCCGTTTCTTCAGCCGTCGAAGCTTCCTTTGTGGTTTATAAGAAGAGCCGCCAGTTACCGTCGCTTTACTTAATAAGTCCCAACACAAAATCGTGCCGTCTTTTGAAGATGTCATAAATTGTCGACTTGTCCTCTCTTCCTCTTCGGGTATGTTTGTAATTTTTCCAGATCGCGATATTTCCCGGTAAGGAGATATCCATTCGATAGCAGTAACACTACTGTTATGACTGTATTGCATATCTGAAACAAGAGTGGCTTCGACTACCCTCTCATTTCTAATATCTTTCATCCATGTCATTAAAGAGAACATCCGTTGCCGATAGCTTTGTTGATTAGCGGTTATAATTTCGTGTTGTTCGACTCTCTTTATTCGGTCTGTTATATCCCATACTATTATTTGCCCATTTAAACAGCCCCCTACTAATAAATTGTCTTCGTAAGGAGAAAAAGACAACGCGGTTACCTGTCTAGGTGACTGCAAAAACAATTTCGCGGTTAAATTATCGTTGAAGCACCACAGCAATACTGGGGGTGAATCATAGATAGCCTCTAAAACCTCATCTTCTGTAGGGTCAAATGTTCTATACGAACCCACGCCAACTCTGGCATAAGATGCCGCCAACATACCTGATATGGTGTCATGCCAGCACAAGCTATTAATTACCCTTCCTTTACCAACTTTATGATCGAAAAAGCCAAAGCACTCACAAAGGCGGGATGATACCACCCTTTTCTGAAGAATTCCCTGATCTTTTGCTAGATTAAGGTAATCGTTCGAATAGAAATTTATGTAACTATTAACGTACATCATATCATCTATTGTATCCCACCTTTTTTTTACGAATAAGCTTACACTTGCAAGGAATTCTTTACTTAATTTTTTGACTTCTTCGTACTCGTATTTGTACTGGGTGGAGATATTTTTGGGGTAATTGCAATTGGTCTGTGCCATATTTGTTTTAACAGCTGGTGTAACCTGAACGCTGGCATCAACCCTTTGCCGAAGTACATTCGTAAATGTTTGACGGGAACACAGTATCTCAACATAACCATTTTGAACATGTTCGGCCAGTCTTAATTTAAATTTGTTTTTAACATTCATAACCGGATACGCACTTTCGCATTCCATCTCTAACAGTGCCCGTCTATTTCTTATAATTTGTAAATTCACCTCTCTCTCGCTTCCTAAACTTGTCCAAGGTCTAACAGCTTTAATAAGTGTGTTGTTCAGTCTTTCTTCGCGTTGCGACATCACTCTTTCCATTACTTTAGTAACTGTCTCTTCAGCCGGTACGGTAGTACAGATATAAAACTCTTCAAAGTCTAGATTTTCGGCCGATATATACCCGACGAGCATTTGTGTACGTGGGTACGTTAAAATTGTATCTTTTACGTTAGCGAAATCGGATTCGTCTTCTAAAGTCTCCAAATTGTATTCGAGATCTTCTTTTTTGATGAATTTCCATGGATTCTCATCGGTAACATCGTCTCCAACCACACAAGACACAGATTTTTGCGTACTAGGTGAAAGAATCAGTTTAACAACACCCGGTACTTCGAGAATTTCTTCTGGTACTATAGATTCTACCCTTTTTTCACGTTTGACTCTCCTTCTTTTTTTTATTCGTTTTGGTTTCTCTACAACAGCAGGTAGTTCGTCATCGTCATCAAACGAAGGCGCCCTCTGAGGACTTTCGCTTCCCATTTTGCTAAAAGTATTAACTTAAAATTGAAGAAAATGTTTCACTTTTGAAGGTTAATTTGTTTAATGCTCTGCTTCTTGATTTTTTATTTGTATTTTTTTATTGGCCAAATTTCTTTTTTACGAAGCACTTTATAGATGTCTCAAAAATGCAAATAATTGCATTTAAACTTTTAATGTAAATAATTAAAATACAAAGCATAAAATATTTATTACGATTAAAAGCGTAAATTTAGGTAAAAGCATGTTCGTAACTATTTAACATTATGTTACAAAGTTCAATGTTTCCGGCATCTAAAGCAAGTAATATGTCGCTGAAAATTTTATGGAACGACTCCATTTTGTCGCTTGGTTTAACTCTTTCCAGATCTCGTTGGGCTAAAAAAGCTTGCTCATGTTGTATAAGTTTCTCTTTTACAATTTCCAAATTGTCATCGATCCCATTGAAACCAAACCACATTTGCCGTTTTTTAGCCCTCGAACTTGTCTTTTGAACAATGTCGTACCATCCTAAATAATAAACACACTTTCGTTTCTTAATGTAAGCTGAAGTAGTTTTTGCTACTATTTCGTAACTCTGCATGTAAGTTTCCTTTTGACTTAAAAAATCTCCTCCTCCGTAAGGATCTGGAGTTGGCGGAGGTCTCTTTACGACAATTTCAGGAAAATGAATAGCCACAGCTTTTTGGAAAAATTTTTTGGATTGCTGTTGGCGGGACATCTGTTTAGCCCTCTTTAATTCTTGACTTTGATCTTCTTTGATTAAAGGTATACGTTCCTTTTCTAAAATTTTCTTATCTAGCCCTCTGTTCTTCGACACAGCAGCACTTAACCGTCTTAGTTCAATTTTTCTCCACTGTTCGCTTCCGCTTCTCAATGGAAAACCAGTCTTGGGACGCGAAGATGTAGAACGCTGCAAAATCTCTTCAGATGATTTTTTCGCAGTTTGAGTTGCTGCCTGAATCAGTTCAATTTCCTGCTGTTTATCCTCCGCTATTTTCCTTCGCAGAAAAAGCTCACGTTCCCTTCTTAAAGCTATCCATTCTGCATTTTTAAGTTTCCAGCCTTCTTGCCATTTTACGAAAGCCAGTTTTCGTTCGATTAATCGTTGACAGTAAGTACTCCATTTTTCTTCCTCCGTTATTTGCATTACCCCACGCTTCATATGACACACCCTAAGCAAACCTTTATAACCTGCGATTCCAAGAAAATTATCTTTACAACACGGAGGACTCGTGTAGATACCGGTTAAAGTTCTTCCTGACACTACTTTTAAATATTGATATTGATCACTTCGCACTTTTAAATTCCACATCTCTACAAAACCGTCGTTTCTTGTAAGGAAGAAAATAGATGGGTGTACGTTATCCCAAGTAGCGTAAGTATACCTATGCTGGCACTTCCGCCAAAGTAGTGGCTTATTCATGAAGTCCGCTTTCCATAGCGCGAATATTTTGCCACCTACGGTTAATGTGAGATCGAGGAAATACTCCGATATGCACACGACTAAAACGGGACCGTCATGGTACTTTCCGTAATTTTCAATTTTACAAGTTTCCATATTTACTGCTAACCCAGAATCGACGTCGAGTCCGCTCCAGCTAGCGAGTAAGAAATCTCCTTGTGCTGTGCCTATTGCGAGATGATTTAAGGCAGGGCTTAAATTCAAATTCGATTTGATCTTTAGTTGTGTTAGGATTAAATTGTCATTAGTGTCAGGTGCAAAAACGTTAAGTTTGAATATAGGCCTCAAAACCCTATGTAACTTGCTGTATGGAGAAATATTAGTTGCAAGAGCACTTGGACGTCTTTCCAAACGACATAAACGATTTTTCTGGCTTTTATTATCTGAACATTTGGGTAGGTTCACTAAAAGATCCCAAAATAATATCGTTCCATCCTTTGATGAAGTCAGAAACTGAAGACTTCTTTGTTCGTCTGATACCTCCGTGACGATACCACATTTTGAAACGCTCCTATTAGGAGAAATCCATTCAATTGATGTAACGGATCTCTTGTGGGAATATTCCAAATCAGACACGGCGGTCACCTTAGCAATGTTCTTATCGTTTATGCATTTAATCCATTGAGATAAAGGTCGTAATCGAGTTCTGTAATACTGTTGCTTTGTGGTTAAAATTTCGGTCTGTTTGGATAATTCAAGTTTTCCTGTGAGGTCCCATATAATAATCTCACCTCCAAAACAACCACCCACTATTATATTTTCATCGAATGGGCAGAAAGATAAGGCTGTTATGTCCCTGGGCGTCTCCAAGATTAGTTTTGGGGCTACATTATCAAGTGCATCCCATAGCATCACCGGTGTTAATTCAAAAACGGACCTTTTGGCCCAATCTTCGGTGGCTTTTCGAAATTTATAGGTTCGTGGTGCTTCGAACGCGTAAAATATCGCTGCAATACCGGACCAAAAAGGGTGCCAACTTAATTTGTAAATCACCTTGCCATCTTTACCAACGTTGTGGTCCATAATGGTAGTACGTATCTTAATGTTTGGAGTTTCAGAAACGTGTGTGAACCTTTTCGTCCTCACTAAATTGTCGTAATCGTTCTCGTAAAAATTGAATTCGTTATTTATAGCAATCATTTCATCCATTAATTTCAACTTGGTATTCATGAATGATTTCACGCCTTGTTTAAATTCTATCGTAAACTTCTTAATTTCGTCATATTTAAACTCGTATTGGGTGGCAGCATTTCGAAACGTCGAACGTGAAGTTGTTTGGGTTTCATTAGTCATCAGCGACGGTGTTACTTGAACAGAGTTGTCTATGGTACTTCTGAAAATATTTGCAAAGGTTGAACGACCCGGAAGTATCGCTGCATATCCGTTCGTTACCATTTCCGCCAACCTGAGTCTGAACTGGCAGCTTACAGGCCTAAATGGGTAGCGTGCTTCAGCAACGACTTCCAACAATGGTCGATTTTCCTTTAACATTAATTCTTCGACCTCTATGTCGCTGCCGTGGCCTCGCCATGGCTTAACCGTTTTAAAAATTGAATTAGTTAATCTTTCTTGGCGTTTGTTACGAATTTTCTCGAGTAATTTTAAAAGAATTTTCTCAGATTGTTCGGAGAGACAAATATAAAATTGGTCATAATCTTTACTTTCGTCCGGAATGTAAATTACAAGAACGTCGTCGTTGGGAAAACTAATAAGTTCGTCGTGAACCGATATAAACTCAGACGATTCTTTCTGAACCTCTAGCAGATATTCAAACGTGTCTTTCGGCACGTACTTTGAAGTATCTTCGGCATTAACATCCCTTCCAACCAAGCACTTCATAAGTTGTTGATGTTCTGGCGGGATAATTATCTTATAAACACCAGGTATATTGAAACTGAGACGAGGTATTATTTCCCTACCTTCTGCTTTCATTTTTATATACCTCGCTAAAAATTCCTGAAAGGTTTGTGTTCGTTTTTCTTGTTCAGGTTTAGGGGGACTTGCTGGTTTCTTTTTCTGCTTCGTTTTCGTTTTAGCAGCTTTAGGTTTGTCTTTTTCCGGAGGTTGCTTTTTCTTTTGCGATGACTTCATAGAAGAAGGTTGCAATTTTTTCGGTAAAATTGCTTTAAGGATTCTTTCCATTTTTCTGGTGAGTAAAATGATAAAACTTCCAGAATAAAACTGGTTTTGACATAAAATATGACAGGGAAATATATGCCTGCTTTGCTGATTTTCGATAACAGGGGAAAACGGGATTCTAGGTACCCGAACCCCTAGGTTTCGCTCTTTATTAGTAGTATTACTTTAGTAATAAACTACATCACACTTCCATTCAAAATCGATAATTTTTATTTTAAGCAAGCTTTAATGCGTGCGAGCTTCTACATAAAAAATATTCTGCTCAAACGCAATTTTGGTGGCTTAAAAAGAATTTTTATCCGCAAAGAAAAACCATCGAATAAAATAAATGCTAAGTTAGGCTATATCCATATTTCCGTAAGTTTAAACACGGCTTTATACATTTTAAAGGCTTTCAAAGGTTTTTGAACCAAATCGTTTGTGCAGAACGATAATAGAGGTGGTAAAATCTTTATCTAAATCGCTGCGGCGAACAAGGTGGTAGTTTTCACTCGTATACATAGGTACGGCAAATATATAAATCTTGGTGAAGTTAACAAAAAGCAAGTTGATGTAACATCAAAGCATCGAATAACGTTTAGAATTAAAAACTGCACTTTTCATTAATTTTAACTTAATTAATTTTAATTTTAAAAATCGTGGTTTAAGAAATTATAAAATACAGGACATTTTTAACAATTTGTTTGTTGATTCAATGCTTTGCATGTTTACAAAGCAAAATAATGTATATAACAGTTCGAATAACCAATATTTAAAGAAGCTTTATTTTGTTATATTATACTACTGGACGTATGCAAGCTCTATAATGTTTTGTATAAACGTTTTGAAAATTATACCATGAGATCGAAAAAAAGATGATTCTGAGCAGGCCTTGACTAGTACAACACGATTGGTTACACTGGTTCTAGAATGCCTATGAATTATAATGTGACAGTGACATTTCAAATGTAAGTCAGTTTTGCAATCTTGTTTCCAGAATTATTTAAGTTTCTCGTTGTAATACTAGTGAAGGATCACATTTTGAACACCTACTCTAGCATGTATTCATCTTAGTTTTCAGTTTGTTCCCTAAATAAATACTGTTTTGTGTTTTAATTTATTTGACATTTATTAACCTCTAATTTACTGCCACATTTTGAAATCAGTCTTGCCAATCGTGTTGTACTAGTCAAGGCTTGCTCAGAATCATCTTTTTTTCGATCTCATGGTACAACAAAGGCATTCTTCGTTCTTCTTTCTTGGACTTCCTCCATCTTAACGTATAATAAAACATAAAATAGCAAGTTTTTTCATTACGATAGCTTTCGAATACAATTCTGCAATTGTCGTCAG
The DNA here is from genome assembly GCA_963082815.1 of Melanotus villosus. NCBI lineage: Eukaryota > Metazoa > Arthropoda > Insecta > Coleoptera > Elateridae > Melanotus > Melanotus villosus. The sequence continues at coordinate 55,543,620 of OY720418.1, read as the reverse complement.
ACATTAAATAAATTTAACAGTTATCAAAATAAACTATTCAATTACTCATGAAATTCTCGTCGCAAGAAAAGGAATTCTTGTTGGAAAACTTCCGGCGATGTTGCAAAAATTCTTTGAAATTCATGATTTTAAGGTATATTTTATCAAACATCGGTAAGCATTTCCTTGAAATATAGCTCGTTAAAAATAATTTCATTTTAATACAATAAGAAATCCTTGAAGCGAAAAACACTGACAAGACAGTTTTATCCTATATTCCTACAGTTTTTGTTTGAGTCCCACTAATTTTTAATTTTTTTAATTTAATTTATAGTGTTAACTTTCTTAAAATTAAAAAAACTCAAATGAAACTTGAAAGCTGTAAAGAAATTTAGAATTTTAAAAAACTCGACAGATTAAGATATGAATTGTTTTAAACAAGTTACCAATTTTTTTTTAAGACAGAATTTTCATAAAGTTTAGGGGTAAAATATTTCCAAAAATTTAAAGAAAGACTGATTACTATTTCCAGTTAAAATAAGCCTAAGATGGAAGCTTCGCCTTATTTGTTAAATAAATAATATAGAAACCCTCTAACAGTTTATCAATTTACCCACCTCCAAAACCTGATCTTCAGTTGAACTTGCAAGCAATTTTTAATTTTGAAACTTGGAACCTACTGTTAAAACATTCACTTAGAAACATGGCTAAATTCATTCCTTAAACAAAATATCCGACATATTTCTAACTTCATATTAGTTAACTTAGTTAAACTAAGGTTTATTGTTTAATTATATTTCCCAATAGATCGCCGTTAAATTAAAACCTTTCCTACAAAGCAGAAGGGACTGATGAAATTTCGGGTTCCTTATTCAACCTTCGAATCAATTACTAAATTAGCTATTTCGCTAACTGGTTTCAGCTAACAGCGAAAGTTAGTGGTACATTTAATGATGTATACAAAGAGAAGGAGTACGTAATCAAAAGGACGTCTTTTGTAATCGCCTTTGTGATATTGTGTAACATAAAACCCATTTAGACATTTTCATGTGTAATTAATGATATGTTTTGAACTCGGTTTCGAATTCGGAAGGCGTAGACTGGCACAAAATTGCAATCAAGCCGATAAAATATTTAAAATAAAGCAATTTCCACCCACCAGAAATAATTTATAAGTTAAATCGAGTAAATTTTAATTAACGACTAAAAATTCATTCTGGCATTTATAACATAATTATTAAATTTCCTGATATTATCTCGGGTTTGTAATAGGAAAAATTTTAATATTAAAGCTAAATTCCGGAAGAGTTTTCAAAGCAGGCAGAAGGCCGCCCACTTTTGCCTGGAGCGCAGTCTGAAAGGGGTGTTAAATACTGTATTTTATATTGCGAATACTTTTAATGTCAGGGTGGGTGCCTAGTTTTAAAGCTAATTAGAGCAGTTAATCGTTTTATGCAGAAATAAAATTAAACAGAAAGTTCTAAATAACTTCTACATCTAATATATGTATGCACACATTTTTACCTTCCAAACATGAAATTTCAATTTTTAGGCGTAATTTTTATGAGCGTTTCGCGTTAAAATGTAAACGTTAAAATTTTATTGCAAACATAAAAACAAAAAAATTACAGTAAAAATGTTTCGGGTGTGCAAGTTCGAGATTTAAATATAAATTGAAAAATGTAACATTTGCGTTTAAATTGGAGGTTTTCAAAATCCAAATATTATAAACTCAAATATTTGTTCAAGATATCTGAACCGCAAACCTGCCGCTTAAATGTGATACTTCGGAATTCTTTTATATTTCCACCAGTTGCGGTAGGAAGACTGTAAAATTAAGGTTTATACAAGACAAGAATACTTATCTTCGTAAAGTTACAAACAAAAACTTTATACTGAAATTAAAATTAACAGATGAAGAAAGGCAAATCTTATATTGGTTAAGTAATTTTGGAGAAGCTAAGTTAGATAAAAATTTAAAAACTTGTTTCTAGATTACGAAGCTAAAATGTTAAGGTAGGGAATTTGAAGTATTTAATTTTGAGGGGTAACTTAAACAGCAGAGACTTTCTTAAATACGAAAGGTAAAATTAAATTCACAAAACTTAAAATTTAAAACTCCTGAAACATTATTTATTAAAGTTAAAGGCTACAAAATTAACTGAAAAATTCATTGTTTCAAAATGTTGGGTTTCTTATGAAGCACTGGAAAAGAAATTGAAAAAATAACTCGATACTTCTGGGAACATAATACACTAAAAATTTTACAAGAATAAAAAGTGATGACGCTACAAAAATACAAAACGTAATTTTGAAACTTTATAAGTACTCGAATACTAAAAGTGGAAAAAGCCGATAATTATCAGAAAGATACTAAAACATTTACATTCAGAAAACGAAACAGGTATGTATGTATGTATTGAAGTGATATTAACCTTTTGGAAAAGTTATATTTATTAATTAAAATACAAATTTGGAGTATACTTTTAGGATGCTAGTTTTAAAAGATTAATTATGTAAATAAGTTAAGATTAATTTAAGTATTTATGGTTATTTGTTGTAAATATTGTTATTTATTGTTATTTAGTGTTAATTATTGTAAATAGTAGTCATAATTATATTTTATATGCATGTATGTGAAAGAATGAATGTTATAAAACAAATTCAAGGAATGGGATATTTTGGGGAATAACTAGGGAAGGAAATAAAAATTGAAGAACGAAAAACAACAGTTTTTAAAACTGAAATAAACGTGAAAGACGAGTTTTTAAGTTTTCCTCTGAAAACTTATAATAATAAAATAATATCAACGAAAACTTGAATACTAATTAATAAAGAATAAAAACAAGCTGCGATCAACTGATAATATTGAATTGGATTTATTGGATAAAAGTTTAAATGGAAATTGGTTAAAGAAATAATAATTACAAAGGATAATTGGAACAAATAATAATAAATTGGACAAGGAACTATATTTTGGTGGGATTTTTCAAATTCGGGGATTTATTGTTTTGTGAGTGAGTGTTTTTAGTTTTAGTTTTTTTATTAATTTTAAGTTAGAAATAAGTTGTTGTAATAAAGCTTGCATTTTAAAAGTTAATAGAAATTTATTACATTACTCATTTCTCAAAATTCAAAATCGAATCCTTCAACGACCCTGAGATTTCAAAATTTCATTATTAATTCAAAATTTCAAAAATAATAATTAGAGAGTCTGAAAAATTGTATGGAGCTTCTTTTTATTTATAAAAGAAATTGATTAAAAGACTGCTACCATAACAGTATAATATATTATCTGTAACCTCTTGTACCTTGTGGTGTCGAGGCTGGCGCGTTAATGTATGAGGCAGGTATAAAATGAAATTACATAAATATTCACAGCTTCTAGGTTTTTAAGACCCGCTTTAAAAATACAATACGAATAATATTACAAAGTTACTTTTTCCATAAAATCGATAGAATTGTCCCAGCTTTTAAAAGGAATTATTGGCTTAGAACGATTAGCGATATTGTTTCAAAAACATTTTAAGATGATTTTTTTTAATCGTTTATCTTCAATTTTGACTGACCATGATGTTTTGCATTTAAATCAACACAGTTCCAATAGCGATAAATCAATTTTTTCGGCAATGGTAATGAACATAATACCGATACCTTGGAGCACGGGGACTGTCCTGAAAAGATCTTTTGTGATACAGGGCATTTAACTGCCTCATGTTGTACTTTATAAATATATGAAACTATATAAATTTTACTAGAATAGTATATTAAAACGCAAGTTACAGAAAGCAACATTTTCTTGCACGACCCGCGTAGTGGCGAGTGGCCGAATAGACGAGTGCTCGAATTGCCTTCTGTAACGAGTGTTTTGCATATATTATTTTCTCTTCTCTGTTTCGGCTTCCACTTACATTATTTATTTACCTATGTTTCTATTTATAAAAATACTTAACAATTTACATTTACATACAGTCACTTTCTATTTGACGTATCTAAAGTTGCATAACTAACGTGTGTCCCAAATTTTTCTTTATCATGTTATCAAGTAGACATTGTAATTAAAAGCGTGCAGTCCCTAATTCATAAATACAACTAAGTCTACCCTTGAATGTCAATATGACATTTACCTAAGTAAAATAATAAATAAACTTGATAACGAAACAAGACTTGTATTTACCTAAAATAAATTTCTAGTTTTTGTAGAACGCGTTGTCTACTTTAAAAAGACTTAAAAATATTAAAATAAATATTTACGATAATCACCTGACACCCGGTAAACAGATCGATGGTAGAAAGTGTTGCCTATTTTCACTATTTTTTTATTATTCACTTCTCTTAACCCTTGCATTTTTTTTAAGTTTTTTTGTTACAGTTTTAAAGTTCAAATATTTGTCAATTGTTCAAAAAGCGCAAAATTATATTCTTAAGGCAATTGCGCCCACCGAATTCCGAAATTATACTCAGTTAAGGATTTATTGCCGACAATATTTTGATTTTATCCGCTTTTTATTGAAATCTATCAAAATTTTTTAAAATTTTCAAGCGCAATTGACTTACTAGGGCAGCTCTTTAGTCACTTAAATTGCACAATCGCCTTCATATATTATACACGCGGTAAAAATTTTAAAAAATAAATTGCAATATTCGGGAAATCTTTCCACATCTGAAAGTTACTAAATACTAGCCTTTTAAGGAAAATTTTGGTTAAAAATTGTTAGGTTGGCGACAGCAATTTATGCTTGACAGTTGACAGAAGTTTGACATTTGACAGTTTTGTTGTCTAGCCTTTGAATATATGTCTAGCATTGAGTGGTAGCCTAGGTATTTTCTGTATTATTCAGTACAGTATTACCAATTCTTAAAAACAAAATGTCACTAAAAATCGTTTAAGGATGAAGCTCATTCTATAGCATCAAAAAGCGTGCTAGAATAATGTCATTCTAATCTTCTAATGCCAAAACGGAAAAATTATTCCGTCAATCGTGACACTTAGAAGGCATAGGCATATATCGATATGCCTATGCTTTCTAAGTGGTCTTCAGTAATAAGTATCTGTAACCGATTCAGCCAAGTCTCACGTTAATACAATCAAGTCGAGACAACTTAAAACTGATATTAGTATGCCCCAAGGATCTGTCTTAGTCCGTTTTGTTGTTTTAGTACGTGAGCGACATTAATCACCTCAGCTTTGATGCTTCATTAACCTTCTGTCCGAATGATCCATCTATTTTCATAATAGATAAATGTACCCGCAACCTTGAATATATGTGTAATACTGTTTTTAGTGAGGTAAATCTATGGTTTTATTCTAATTTCTTACATCTTAATAAAACCAAGACTAACGTTGTTCGATTTCACCCGAGGTAAAAGGATTGTGATAATACGAGGGAGTATTGATAAGTACTTAGTCTACCATATAAAACGCCACAATATTTCAAAACAAAATTTTGTTTATTCAATACAGTCTCCTTTAAGACTTATACACATTTGGCAGAACGTTCATAAAGTACTTCTAAGCCCTTTAAAAAAAATTCTTTGTTTCGGTTTGCAAATCACTTCTCAGCGGCACATATTCATTCGTCATTTGTCAAAAATCTTTCACCTTTCAAATGTTTTATGAGTTTTGGGAACAAATAATAGTCTGGCGAAGAATGGGGCCGGTGGTCAACCAATTTAAAACCAATTTCATTAATTTTTTGCAACGCAATCAACGACTTGTAAGCAGGAGCGTTGTCTTGCAAAAAGAGCACACCTTTGGCAAGTTTTCCGCGACGTTTTTCCACAATTTTCTTACGTAATTGAGTTAGCAACTCAGTATAATATGCTCCCGTGATACTTCTACCCTGTTCCAAATAATCTATCAGAATTATTTCATCTTTGTCCCAGAAAACTGAAGCAAGAATCTTGCCAGCCGATTTTTGAACACGGAATTTTTTGGGTAGTGGAGAACCAGAATGCTTCCACTCTTTGGATTTCTCTTTAGTCTCTGGGTCATAGTGATGGACCCAGGTTTCGTCCATAATTACAAGCCGATCAAAAAAGTTGGAGGAATCTTCTTCAAAACGGGCAGATTTCCTTCATCGTTGTCAATCGAACGCGCTTCTGATCAGCATTCAAGCATCTCGGAATCCATTTGGCCGAAAGCTTCCTCATAATCCTCATACCCAAGTCGTGATGAACGATGTGAAACACACGTTCATAGGAAATGTGCAATGCTTCTGCTATACGCTTGAGTCCAATTCGTCGATCTTCTAAAATCACATCATGGACAGAATCAATTTTTTCCGGAGTGGTCACAGAAATTGGTCTTCCAGAGCGGTGCTCATCTTTGACATCTGATCTTCCTCTCTTAAATTCCCCAGCCCAGTTTTTAATAGTGGTGTATGAAGGACACTGATCACCTAAGGTTTCTATCATACCACCAAAATTTCTTTGTTCGATAACCCGTTCAAAAATAAATAATTAAGAACTGACCGAAACTCGATTTTTTCAAACTCTAGTTTTTTTTTCTCAGACATGCCGTTTCCAAAAATTCACAATTTTATCACCGTTTAAGTTATGGATGCCAAACTTTGATCACTTATTTATAAAACATCATATTCAATTTTGTCTACTAGAGACTTTCCAGGCTAGATATCAATACCTCCTCGTATAACCGTTAAAACCAATAATACTTTATTTCTTGATTGTGTTAGTAATTTTTCGGTATTTGTCTCGATCTAATCTTACTTGAAAAACGCACTGCAAAGAACTTACACATAACCTTCCCTCGTTTTCTATATCAATACCCCTAACTCTTTGGGCATTAGATTATTTATTAATTTATCTAATGCTATTAAAGAATTAAAGAAATTGGTGGGTATTCTCACCTCATACTTAAATTGACGGTCATGTTTAATTACACGACAACTTTAAACATGGGGTGCCATTACCACTGTTCCCCTGCTCACTTAAAAATCTTAAAAAGTCTCTGGCTCACAATATGTTTTATAGTGCAGGTTTCACAAACATGAACTAACAGCTTCGTCAAATTAAACAACACGAGCAAAATCGAATCAACATCGGAATTTTTAAGGCAGATAACATATTAGTAAAAAAATGATGTTCTTTTGTCAATGTGTAACGATTATTACTTATATTTCCTATTAACTTTTATTACCATGTATGTTTTATTTCTTTGAATATAAAACTACAGGAATGAGTGTATCGCTCTAGTAGCTATACAAAAAGTGCGACGGAAGTCGCCATTTTGAGAATCTATGTACGACTCATTTGTAGTCATAATTTTGAGGCTGACGGCTGACAAATAATATGGTTAGTTGTGCTGTTTGTGGTTTTTCTCGAAGAAGGACAAATAAAAATTTAGGAATAACTTTACATAAGTAAGTATTTACCTTCATTTAATGCAACTATGTTTATTACGAATAATATTTAAGAACAATTCGATGTTATAATTTCAATGTCAAAGAAAGTTCACGAGTGAATATCATAGGCCTCACATGCATATTTTATATACATAGATTAGAACTTTGCAAAATATATATTTAAAAAACTTTTACGTTTTAACCGTCAGTATTATAATATTTTATTTCTTGCAGCTTCCAATTTTTGTTCATTCATACTTTTACTACAATTTTTTCAGTTTACGTCTTTGAATATTTTATATTCAAAGGTTTACGTATCCCGTATGCATATTCATTCTAAAAGGTATGCCACTGACATACCGGAAACATTCAGCCGCCGTATGCATCACATATTTATCTTGGTCTCACATATGTTTTGTGTAGCCTCATTCCTGTAGTTTTATACAGGGTGACTCAGAAATAAGTGCCGTAACTTTAAGGAGAGGTAAATATTGACGAAATATTGAAAAAAGTTAAATATCTTTTTTTTTTTCTAGATGCGGTGGTTTTCATTTTACAGGGTGATAAAGATGAAAATCCAAGAATCAGTACTAGGAGAGTTTCAATACAAACTGGTTTATCTGAATCTACAACTTGGAGAATTTTGAAAGATATATGCAACTTTATCCGTTCCATCTTCAAATGCATTGTGTTATTTATTTTTTTTAATATTACCTAATTAAACTTAATTCATGTGAAGGTTTGAACAAAAATTAAAAAATTGCGAAAACGAAGCGTTTTAGCGAGTCCAACAAAGAGTACCGTTTTTGCGTGATATCGAATGGAGAATCACGGGCATACATTATTCTCAAGGTATACACGGTGTAAACAAAGTTTTGCAACAAAATGTATTCCGTGGCCCCTGTTTCTACGCCACTGAAGTATTCTAAGTTATCAAGATTATGTGCAATTTATAGGACACTATGAATAATTAACGTGTTCCTATTTCGAAATTCGTATCTGTATGCCGAGATAAGATATTCGACGAAATATAAAGTTTTTGAACCTTCTTTGTCACCCTGTAAAATGAAAACCACCGCATCTAAAAAAAAAGATATTCAACTTTTTTAATATTTCGTCAATATTTACCTCTCCTTAAAGTTACGGCACTTATTTCTGAATCACCCTGTATACCATATGAACAAAAATTATTTAGATAAAGGTTGGCTTTGGAATTCTGAACGTACCTTGTATGTTTGATTCATCGTCAGTAGTTGAAATTATATAGGTTATGTAAGTTAATCAGCTTGTCAAATAAAACGTAGTTATTAAACTACGGGTTTATTTTCAATTTATTACATTAGATGTTGAAAATGGCCACCATTCTCATGCAAACATAAATTTATACGCCTTTTCATGTTTTCAAATGCGTTTCGAGAATACCATGATGAATAAAAATTCAAATCGAAACTGACATTTAATTGACATGTAGAACCAACAACAAGCTGAACCTATCAAAGACAGTGATTTTGTTCACCATGGCCAACCCTTATCTAAATAATTTTTGTTCATATGGTAGATATTTCCAACGTTACTACAATGTACCATGAGATCGAAAAAAAGATGATTCTGAGCAGGCCTTGACTAGTACAACACGATTGGCAAGACTGATTTCAAAATGTGGCAGTAAGTTAGAGGTTAATAAATGTCAAATAAATTAAAACACAAAACAGTATTTATTTAGGGAACAAACTGAAAACTAAGATGAATACATGTTAGAGTAGGTGTTCAAAATGTGATCCTTCACTAGTATTACAACGATAAACTTAAATAATTCTGGAAACAAGATTGCAAAGCTGACTTACATTTGAAATGTCACTGTCACATTATAATTCATAGGCATTCTAGAACCAGTGTAACCAATCGTGTTGTACTAGTCAAGGCCTGCTCAGAATCATCTTTTTTTCGATCTCATGGTATAAAATAAACCATATTGTTAACATATTATTAAGTTTTGAAGTTGTATAAGTATCAGTATCAACAAAACGTTTTCCGGATTGGGACCGTGTCATTGTTGAGACAGAATAATTTAACGTTTCGCCCACTTTTTTAAAGGGCTTCTTCAGGAGGAAAGGGAGCACTAAAAGAGCACGGTAACTAAATGTGTCAACCACGCCAGAGGCGAAACTCTTTTAGCAAGAGGCGGAAGGGTAACGGTAACTCAACTTGTCAACCAATCCAGAGGCGAAACCCTTCTGAAGAGAAACAGAAAAGGCAGCGACTTTATACTGGCTGTATCCGGCCAAGCGTATCTGACTGTGACGACGAATGGTCAGGGATGGAGGGTGCGGAAGCAATAATGGTAGCGGACTTCCAATATCGGAAAGATAATAACTAATAACCAGTGTCACGATTCAAGTTATTAGGGGTCTTGATGATTTCAATGGCTTCGCGGATTTTCCTGTTGAAAAAATGCATTGGCAATGATCGAAGATTTTTCAAACAATATTTTATGGTCAGTTATGTTCAGCAACAGCTGAATGTGAAAAAATACCTGTTTTCAAGCAACGTTTGTATTCACAGATACGTGTGCGTACTGAGCGACCAGTTTCTCCAATGTATAGTAAACCACAAGAACAGGGGATGCTCTTGGTGCCTCTTGATGACAACAGGTGAGGCTTATCTTTTACTGAAGGGAGTATCTGTGACACTTTTGGAGGGGGTTTGAAGATGGTTTTGATGTTATGTTTTTTGAGAATCCTACCCATGCGATCCGTAACTTGGCGAATGTAGGATAAGAAAGCAGTAGCCTGGGGTGTACAGGTAGTTTGAGGATTTTTAGGGTTTGCGGGGTGTAATTGTTTTTGAATGACCTTCCTAACATCGCTTTTGTTATACCCATTCTTGACAAGATTTTTTTGGATATAGGCTAACTCGACCTGAAGACTGTCAGGTTGGGACACTATGATGTGTATGAGTTGGCGTGAAGATACCTATCCGTGTGTGTGGGTTTGCGATAAACAGAGTGTGCAAGATGACCACTCGGTTTACGGGTAACCAGGACGTCGAGAAAAGGGAGAGAACCATTTGATTCTATTTCCATTGTGAACTTGATATCAGGGTGCTGACTATTAAGATGTTCTAGGACGGAACCAAGGTTATGTCTTGCATGGGGCCATATAATAAAAGTGTCATCTACATAACGGAACCAGACCTTGGGTTTTAAGTTAAATGCTTCCAGGGCTATTGTTTCAAAAGATTCCATAAAGACGTATGCAACCACCGGAGAAAGGGGAAAACCCATAGCAGTGCCTGTTACTTGCTTATAGAATCGGTTGTTAAACAGAAAATATGTGGAGGAAAGGCACTTTTCAACGAGAATGGCTAAACTTGCAGGTTTGCTTGAACTAGTAACTGTTCGATGATAGCTACTGAGTCAGGAATGGGGACCTTGGTGAAGAGAGACGTAACGTCAAAACTGACAAGCAGGTCATTAAGGTCTATGGTGAGATTGTCGATAAGGTTTACAAACTGAGAAGAATTTAAAATACCTTATGTGAAGAAGATTTCCCTGTATATGCCTTAAGAATATTTGGCCAGGTTGTACGTGGGAGAATTATGGTATTAACAATGGGACGGAAAGGGACCTGCTGTTTGTGAATTTTAGGAAGACCATACAACCTTGGCGGTTTAGATTCACGAGGGATTGGACGGCGTTGAATATCCTGAGGGAGGTCAGATGATTTGATGGGTGTGGCAACTTAGCGTTCGGTTTTAGAAGTGGGGTCATGAGAAATGGGGGTGTAACCATCGTCCTGAAGAATCTAAGACGACTGTGGCATTACCCTTGTCTGCGGGTAATATTGCAATGTCAGAATTGGATCGAAGACTTTTTAGTGCAACTCTTTCGTTCTTGGAGATATTGCAAAAAGGAGGTTTCGCAGAACGAAGACACTTAGTTGTTTCGAAACGAATAGTGTTAGCACTACTTTTAGGGACTGTACGTAGCGATGACTCAACCGAAATAATAATGTCTTTGATGGGGATTTTGGAGGGAGCTACAGAAAAGTTGAGACCTTTGGATAGTATTGAGGACGGCTGAAGTTAAAGTGTAGGAAGAAAGATTTACAACGGTTTTGGAACGTACATTGGAAGAAGAAGAACTGTTTTTGGGTCTAATCTAAGGGAATCAAACTTACGAAGGTGGACAGCAGTGGTAAGCTCAGAGGTGGTTTGAGCTTGTACGTAGGTGATCCTATTAAGTAAAGACCAATCATCATTACTAAGAATATTAGAAAGTTCTAGATGAAGGCCCAAGAGCTGTCGTGACGCAAGGTCAAGATCCCGCCTCGTTTGCTTTATGCGTTACCGGATAAGAGCAAAGCTGGCACGACGAAGAATAAGAAAACGTTTTGTTGAAACAAAAAATTATTTGGAAATCCAGAGACCAGCTTTTAAAAATTGTAATTTACAATATTAAATAATACGCACAGTTCAGTGGTTCGCGTGAAACTAACTTTATTGCATACAGCGTCTTATACATTGTATATCTACTAGGGGGCGCTACAAGTATCTAAATGTTTGGTATAAAGAAAAGAACTAATTTTAACACACCCACTTAACAAATATTTAGAATTAAGTCTGTTCTATCATATACAAATCTCGAATAAACTTATTATGTTTAATATTACATAAGCTTTTAGTTAATAAATCAGCTGGCATTTCTGCAGTTGGTAAATATTTTAAAGTGACTTGATTGCTAGCAATGACTTCTCGAATGAAGTGATATCTTATATCTATATGCTTACTTCGCTTATGGTACATGTGATTACTTGACAATTTTTGTGCTCCCATATTATCATTATATATTATTACACAATCATTATTATCTATCAAATCATTCATTAAGTTTTTTAAATATACAGCCTCTTTTGCAGCTTCAGATAGTGCCATGTACTCAGCCTCTGTGCTGGACAGGGCAACAGTTTTCTGCTTTCGACTCTCCCAAGAAATAGGACCACTAGATAGTCGAAAGAAAAAACCTGTATAGGATTTTCTATCTACACTGTCACTCCCCCAATCAGAATCAACAAAGCCTTGTAACCCATGTTCATTTTCAGAATATTTAATGGAATAATCAGCAGTACTCCCCAAATATCTAAGAACGCGTTTGGCACATTTCCAATGGTTTTCATCATAATTGTTATTAAACTGACTCAAATAACTTAGGCTGTAACTTATGTCAGGCCTTGTTAACACCGACAAGTACATGAGACTTCCTATTAAATTCTGATAGGGGTATTTATTTTTATTATCCTCTGTTAAAAATACCTTTTTTAAATCTACTTTAGTTTCCATAGGAGTATAAACAGGTTTGGCATCTTTCATGTTAAATTTATTTAACAATTTAGATATATACTCTTTTTGATTTAAAACAATATTTTTATCCTTATCAAAAGATACAGTCATTCCTAAGCACTCCTTAATCATGCCCATATCCTTTATTTTGAATTTACATGCTAATTCTCGCTTTAGAAAAATAGTTTCTTTTGTATCGTTTGAGAAAACAAAGAAATCATCAACAAACAATGCTACTATTGTATGAAAGTCATTTGATCTCTTTTTATATATACATGGTTCATGTGGTGACTTTTCATATCCTAAATTACATAAGACAGTATGAACTTTCTCATTCCAAGCTCGTGAAGACTGTTTTAGTCCGTAAATAGCCTTTTTTAATTTTAAAACTTTACCTTCGCTTGTTTTCATACCTTCAGGTGCTTGCATATACAAACGTTCTTTTAACTGGCCATTTAAGAATGCAGTCTTCACGTCTAAGTGATTTATGTCTAATTTTAATTTAACAGCTAATGCAAATAGCAATCTCAAGCTAGAAAACCTTATAACTGGTGCAAACGTTTCGTCGTAATCTAACCCGGGTTGCTGAACGAACCCTTTCGCCACTAATCGCGCACGATACCGAACTTCACCATCGCAACTGTGTTTCTTTTTGAACACCCACTTGCATGGCACTACTGTTGATGAATCACTGGGTAGATCCACCAGATCCCAAGCGTCGTTTTCTTCGAAACTGTCTAGTTCTTCTTTTACAGCCTGATTCCACATTTCAGCGTCTGACCTTGAAAAAGCTTCTTCCATGGTGATAGGATCATCATCGGACTCATAAGGAACTTTATGGGATATCATATACGTCACAAAATCTTCATACACTTTCTGCTTTTTTTCTCTCTGAGACTTCCTTACATTTTCTGGAACTGGAGCATTCTTTTCATAAATATAATCGGGGTCCTCTTTCTGTCCGCTGTCTGATTCTTCAGCTTCAGACTCAAGAACTGATGCAATTTCAGCCCCCACTGAAACTTGCTCATCTGGCAATTCATTTTGTTTTTTATCTTGTATGGGCATTTCAACAATTTTTGAGACTTCATCTCTTTTACTAATTGCTTCCATAATTATCACATCTCTACTGACTTGAACTTTGCATTTTTCAGGGTCATACAAACGATAGCCTTTTGTTTGCTCATCATATCCAACACATATCATTTCTTTAGACTTTTTATCCCATTTCCGTCTTAACATTTTTGGCACATGAACCATAGCACGGCTACCGAAGATTCTTAGGTGTTTTAAGTTGGGTTTTACTTTGTACCAAACTTCAAATGGGGTTTCTTTAATGCCTGAAGCCACGGATCTATTCCTCAGGTACATGGCACAATGTACAGCTTCAGCCCAAAAATCAGTTCCAAGATTTGCATCGTACAACATACATCTAGCTTTCTCGACCAAAGTTCTGTTAAGTCTTTCCGCCATACCATTCTGCTCTGGTGTGTAGCTGTTAGTAGTCTGATGTATAATGCCGTTTGACTTTAAATAGTTTTCAAACTCTTTCGAACAGAATTCTCCCCCATTGTCTGAGCGTAAATACTTAATCGAAGCATTTTGTTGTTTTTCAACCATAGATTTAAACGTCTTAAAGTATTCGAAAACCTCACCTTTACTTTTAAGAAAATAAACGAACCCCATTCGACTATAATCATCTTTAAAAGTCAAAAAATACTTGGATCCTCCAAGTGATCGCTTCTGCATGGGTCCACAGAGGTCAGTATGAATAACTTCTAATAAACAAGAAGCCCTCCTGCCAACATTTTTAAATGGTAATCTAGATTGCTTACCTTCACAACATGTAACGCAATTTTTTAAATCAAACTGCCTTTGTCCTTGACATTCTATTCCTCCAACTGCCCCGTTCACCATTTTATTCAAGTATGCTGTATTTATGTGACCCAATCTCCTATGCCAAGTTTGTCCTGATGCTAAAGCCACTGCAGGTGCTACTAGTAGTGAATTTTCTTCTGGTAGATTTAATTTGTAAACACCATCTTGCAGGTCCGCTGTTGCAACCAGTTTATTTTCTGCATTGTAGATTTCACACTTTTCATTTTTAAATTTTACCAAGTTCCCACTATCAATAATTTGGCTCACAGACAATAAGTTCGTTGTTAGTCCTGGAACACACATAACATTTCTTACAGTTATGTCTAAACACTCAGTACCCACTAATGTTTTTAGTTCCACATCACCTACGCATTTAACAGTAAGTTTATCTTTATTAGCCACCATTATTTCTGATAAATTAGAATGATCTTTATTTTTTACCCAATCTTCATTTGCGGTAAAATGGCAACTTGCCCCTGAGTCAATGTACCAATCTTGACTGCTAAAATTTCCACTTGAAAACACAACATTAAATAAATTTTTATTTTTTTGTTGTTTATCCACATTTTTATCACCTCTTGATTGTTTTAATTTAGGGCACTGACTTCGAAAATGTCCTTTTTCGTTACAATACCAACAAGTTATTACACTTTTATCGAAGTTTGCATTATTTACATTTTTGTTTTTATCCCAGCTGTCAACTTGTTTTTTCACCGCCATCTTGGACCGACCTTTAGATCTAGCGACTACTAGCGCCATCCCAGTGTCTGTGGTTTCACTATCCATATCAAGCAACTTCATCTTGATGGAATCTGTAGAAATTTCTTGTCCACCATTTTCTAGCGCCATCACCATAGGTTGATATTTTTCTGTCAAACCGGCTAACATAATGGACGCCAAAAGTTCATCGCTAATTTCTAAATCCGTGCTATTTAGTTTCTGTCCTATGTCCACGATTTGATTTACATAATTTGTCATTGAATCGCATTCATCCAGACGGGTCGCCATTAACTTGCGCAGCAAACTAATTTTACGGGTTTGACCGGAATCATCAAATAGTCTTTTCAACTTTTGCCACAATTCCACGGTCGTTTTTACCTCTTTTATGTGTACATACAACGAGGAGTCTATTGTTAGTATAATTTTTGCCCTTGCTTTCGCATCTTGATCTTCAATCACTTCAGTGATGCACTTCAACAAGCCTTCGAGGACGAGGAAGTTTTCAACCGCAAAAGACCATTCTGCGTAATTCTCGCGGCCTTTTAGTTTCGGCACATTAACTATGTAATTATTCGATGCCATATTATGAAACTTTTCACCACTATTCACTAACTGCGATTTCTTTACACAATTTTACGAGTTCCACGTGTTTACGTCTGGTACCATAACCTATTAAATAATACGCACAGTTCAGTGGTTCGCGTGAAACTAACTTTATTGCATACAGCGTCTTATACATTGTATATCTACTAGGGGGCGCTACAAGTATCTAAATGTTTGGTATAAAGAAAAGAACTAATTTTAACATACAAAGGTTTAATAAAATTTTAATATAAAAAACTGAAACCTGCAAATTTTTAATACAAAGTGATTTTTAATAAAAACTGAATTGCAGCAGGCCCTGGATAACCTTAGAACTGTCTGTATTAAGCTTTTGTCCCCCCCACCCCCTTTAGCTATTTGAAATCTGAAGTAACAAAAATATTTGTCAGTTTCATAAATAAAAACTTCGCGATAATAATAATAATAATGATAATACAAACAGTTCTAAGGCTATACAGGGCCGGCTGCAATTCAGTTTTTAAAAAATCACTTTGTACAAAATTCAAACGTTAGAAATTTATCGCTGACTAAATGTCAAACAATTTTCTAAAGAAAGATTTTGAAAACTGTTTTTTTCTACTCCCACCATGGAAAGTGGGATTTTCAAACTTCATCTCCATAGATACGAGTATTGAAAATGAGTGTTTGCCGAACAAGTGAAATTAGCGTGCGGAAAATTTACTTTCCGCACGCACATGCATGATTTTCGGTGCGGCAAAGTATAATTTTGCCGCACCGAAATCAAAATGTCATAAATGACATTTGATGAATGTCAGATTTGATTTTGCAGAAATATTTAAATTTTTTTATGGAAATGTGGTTGTAGAAAAAATAGTGTGTAATACATGTGTTAAAAGCTTGTATTTGCCACTCTCATGTGACTGCAGCACTCACTATCGTTCGTGCTGCAAACTTCACATTCGTGTGGCAAACGCAAGCTTTCAACACTTGTATTACAAATTACTATTCTTACAAGAAAATATCGATTTATAAAATTGGTAATTGAAAAATGCAAAAGGTGTAATATAATGTAAATGTAAAAACGAAAACCAAAACGAATCTAACAAACACGCAGTTTTTTGAAACTATCTAATTCTGATTTTCAAAACAGCTCTAAATTGATACGTATTAGTTAGCTTACTTCAGTTTCAAACCGAAAAAATATTCGGCTGAAAGTTTTAAAAATCATATTCAAAAATATTAAAAACAAAGAAAATTCACAACTGAAAACTTTTAAAGTAAGTTTGATATCCCTATCCCTGTTTTTTAAAAATTAAAAATTGAAATATGAAAACTTTTAATATCAAATTTAAAGTTTACCTAATAGGTTAAGCACTCAGAAACTAAATACTTCCGAAATTTAACGTTAAAATGAAATTGCTGAAAAGAAACCGCGTGCGTCAAGATAAGCACTGAAGTTGATTAAATAAATTCCGAGAAATTATAACAAATCTTAAAGATATCAAATGTATGTATACTACGACAATTTATGGAAAACTAAAAGTAACTGAAATGCAGTTGAGTAATTTAAAGCGGCGGTTTTATGTAAATCTCATAATTTTAGATAGGTTTCTGACTAACATCCAACATCTCTGAACTGTGTACGTTTACTTCCGTTTCTAAAACGAAAGATATTCATCTTCAATTTTTAATTTCCTAGAGAATCGTAAAATTGTTTTTTCTACAACCACCATGGAAAGTGGGATTTACAGACTTCGAGTCCAGGAGCCAGGTATCAAAGAATGGCAGATCCAAAAAAAAATACAGAAGTTTTTTTCTCACTTGTTCCTTATGTATTTTGGGGTGCTGAATCTGAATTTCGACTTTGTTAACAAAAAAAATGGCGGCTATTGGCGCAAATTGCAAAAAAATTGCAAAATTTCGTCCATTTCGTCGTTTTTTGCTTATAACTCGAAAACGGTAAATTCCGCGAGGAAATAGTTTATGTAAAAAAATAAACTACAGGAAATTTCCAAAAAAAAAGTTATATACAATTTTTTTGTCAGACAAATAGTTTGGCCGCTAGGGCGCGTTGAAATTTTGTCAATTTTCAGCCCCGCGGCTAAATGAAGAAGAATCCCTTACCATACCTTGCTAGCACTGTGTTTCGCAACATTCTGATTGAAAAAGAGTATTTATTAGATAATTACTACTTCATTAATAAAATAATTTGACTCGTTTTGAAAAAAATCGGGCGATTTTTCGTTTTGTAGTTCATTATAGGTATATCAGGTAGGTATACGTATACCTATAATATTTATTTATACTATTTAGAGTGACATACCAAACAAAAGGTTTTGACGAACAGATTAAGAAAAAAATATTAATTAATACCGATTCCAAAATTAGCGTGGCTAAAGAGTCAAATGAAGAACTGGAGACATTTTTATCGTACAAACTCTCCCCACAACCACTTTCTCTGTTCGACGAGAGTGGCATGAGGAAGGGTACAAAATCTAGTCTTTACAAAGCATTTCAACCAGTACTGGACAGCACAAAATTGAACAACAAAACGTTATATGTGATTGATGGGGGTTTCTTACTGCACAGAGTTGTGTGGTTAAAAGGAATTACATTTGCAGATATTTGCAATATGTATATTGACTATGTTCGATCAAAGTATCATTCAAATGCAGTGGTTGTTTTCGATGGATACCCAGAGAACCACAAAAGTACTAAAGATATGGAGCGCGTCAGGAGGTCTGCCAAGAAATATTCAGTGGAAATAGTATTTAACGACTCAACAGTGCCCACAGTTTCGCAAGAGAACTTTCTCGCCAATTCAAAAATCAAAAGTCGACTAATAACCATGTTGATGTCTAAATTCAATGAGGCCAACTTCATTACTAAACAAGCAACGAAAGACGCAGATACGCTAATTGTTCAAACCGCTAATTCCCTTGCACCACTTCACGAAACAGTTGCTGTGGTTGGTAAATATATAGACCTTCTTGTCATAATGAACGGAACATCTATTTCGCATAACGTTTTTTTTTTCAAGCCAGGTAAGGCAAAAGTCACTCCACGTCTGTACGATCCAGCAAGTGCTGTTGACAAGAATGTGGCAGAGCATATGCTCTTTTTACACGCTGTGAGTGGCTGTGACTCTACATCAGCCTTGTACAATTAAGGCAAGGTGAAATGTATTAAAGTTCTCGAAAAAAATCCTGAACTGATACCCCATGTTACAAAATTCAGGGATCCAACAGCTGATCAGGAGACAATTGCCGAAGCAGGAGAAAGGTTTCTGGTGGCATTATATGGCGCTAATAAGGAAAATACAACCATTAACCAGTTGAGGTATAGGCAATACCTAACATGTGCCTTCAAGAGCACCACCAACCTTGCCTCAATCCCTCCCACTTCTGCTGCTGCGAAACAACACAGTCTACGGGTGTTCCACCAAGTACAGGTCTGGCTCGGTAACCAAGTGGATCCCGAGCAATGGGGATGGAAAGTGACGAGAAACGGTCTGACACCAGTAAGTACGCTGCGATCTCCAGCATCAGACAAAGTGCTGAAACAAATTTCCTGCAAATGCAAAAAAAATGCACGGGGAATTGTGGCTGCCGGCGAGCAGGGTTGTTTTGCACAAACATTTGCGTTGTCTGCGAAGGCAAATGTTCCAACATTGATGTGTTAGAAGTGGATGACGAAGAAGATTTGGAAGACGAGGATCCTAACTTCGTTATAACAATGCCACAAGTGGACCTACTAGAAGGTAGATCTTAAAATTTATTATTCGATTCATGTTAATAAACCCAATTCAACGGAACCCAAATTTAAGTATATCAATTGTTCCTTTCATTTCCAGATATTGAAAGCGACGAACTAATGCCCAGATCTGCCAAACGAAGAAAACAATAATTAACAACCTAATTTTTCATATCATCACTCATTACAAAACACAAGTTTGATATAATATTATAGCATTTTTAAAATTATATATATCAAAAATTAAGTTTTACTGAAAGTTTAAAAGCTGAATAAAATAACATTTTTCTCACTACCACCTTGGTAAATTGACATTTCATTGTCAAAAAGTCGACAATAATGGAAACTAAAACATTTAGTTGAACAAAAACAGACTGTATCTAAGGGCAAAAAAGACGATTTACCGCGCCAGGTCATTTTCCGCGCATGGTACCCCATAACGCTACACCATAACGGATATAAAAAAAATAAATAGTTATAATGGAGAATACGTGCTTATTTATTAATATTAAAACTAATTTTACAATTGGAACAACGTTGAATGTTAAATGAAGGTGTATTTACAAAATGTTTGATTTCATTCTTTTCGTTACTGAAAACAGAAATTGCGTTTATGTGTTTGTTTGTACCATAGCAACAGCGCCGTTAAACTGTCATAAATATAAACGTCACAATTTTTGTTAAATTATTAATGAATTTTATTTTGTGGTAGTGAGAAAAACGTAATGCGCAACGCGTAGGTAAGTTTCTTTTTTATCCTCGGTGGCTTTATGGACCTCAGCTGCGCTTCGGTCCACAAATTACCACCTCGGATAAAAAAGTTCACTTACCATAACTTGGAGCGCAAATAACTATTGTTCAACACATAGGATTTCTTTAGTTTTTTTTTTCAAAAATCGCCCGAAAATTTTGGTACCGGGATTAATTAATATTTTTTTCTTAATCTGTTCGTCAAAACCTTTTGTTTGATATGTCACTCTAAATAGTATAAATAAATATTATAGGTATACGTATACCTACCTGACATACCTATAATGAACTACAAAACCAAAAATCGCCCGATTTTTTTCAAAACGAGTCAAATTATTTTATTAATGAAGTAGTAATTATCTAATAAATAATCGTTTTCAATCAGAATGTTGCGAAACACAGTGCTAGCAGGATATGGTAAGGGATTCTTCTTCATTTAGCCGCGGGGCCGAAAATTGACAAAACTTCAAAGCGCCCTAGCGGCCAAACTATTTGCCTGACAAAAAAATTGTATATAACTTTTTTTTTTGGAAATTGCCTGTAGTTAATTTTTTACATAAACTATTTCCTCGCGAAATTTACCGTTTTCGAGTTATAAGCAAAAAACGACGAAATGGGCGAAATTTTGCAATTTTTTGCAATTTGCGCCAATAGCCGCCATTTTTTTTGTTAACAAAGTTGAAATTCGGATTCAGCACCCCAAAAAACATAAGGAACAAGTGAGAAAAAAACTTCTGTATTTTTTTTCTGCCCAGGGCACCTAGTGACTGGACTAAGATACGAGTATTGAAAATGAGTGTTTGCCGAACAAGTGAAAATTATTTAAGTAAACTTTCCACACTCAAATTTTGATTTGCGTGCGGAAAGTAAACTTTCCACACGCTAATTTGTTTACTTTCCGCACGCAAATCAAAATGTCATAATGACATTTGATGAATGTCAGATTTGATTTTGCAGAAATATTTAAATTTTTTGTGGTTGTAGAAAAAATAGTGTGTAATACATGTGTTGAAAGCTTGTATTTGCCACACTCATGTGACTGCAGCACTCACTATCGTTCGTGCTGCAAACTTCACATTCGTGTGGTAAACGCAAGCTTTCAACACTTGTATTACAAATAACTATTTTCTACTCCCACCATGGAAAGTGGGATTTTCAGACTTCGTCTCCATAGATACGAGTATTGAAAATGAGTGTTTGCCGAACAAGTGAAATTAGCGTGCGGAAAATTTACTTTCCGCACGCACATGCATGATTTTCGGTGCGGCAAAGTATAATTTTGCCGCACCGAAATCAAAATGTCATAATGACATTTGATGAATGTCAGATTTGATTTTGCAGAAATATTTAAATTTTTTTATGGAAATGTGGTTGTAGAAAAAATAGTGTGTAATACATGTGTTAAAAGCTTGTATTTGCCACCCTCATGTGACTGCAGCACGAACGATAGTGACTTCACATTCGTGTGGCAAACGCAAGCTTTCAACACTTGTATTACAAATTACTATTTAAAAATTGAAACTTGAAAGTTTTAAAAGACTTGGCCGCCTTGCCTGATAAATACAAAAGAAAACTAGGAAGCTAGCTTTCAACAGTCGGCCACAAAATCTTTCAAATTTTCAACAAAGCTTTGGGACTCTCACTTTTTATTAGAAAACTACACACTCTCGACAATAAATTTATAAACCACAGATTCGGTTTCAAAACTATTTCTTTTAATCCAAAGTTACTCGAAAGGAAACTGGAAATACGTGATTATCGAAATAAACTTTGAACATAGCGAACTAAGCAATAGAAAAATAAGAAATCTTATCCAAGCTTTCAAAATGTAAAATTAGAAAATGTATTGAAGTATAACAAGAATAGAACAATAACCAGAGAAATACTGAAAAATCTACACTCCGCATGAATTTGACCCAGCGACCGTTTCTTTTTATGTAGATCTCAATATTTTAAATACGTTTCGGGCCACCTCTAAATTTTAATCTTAAATTTAATTTAAATTTTTTAATCTTCAGAATTTCGAGATAACTAAGTTTGGAGTTTTAATAAAAATCACGAACAAAAATTAAAAAGTTCAGAAGGAAGATTCAGAAATCAGCTTTCAAAAGTTAAGATTCTCTAACATTACAACAAACGTTTCGCAATCCTGTATCTTTCTTCTTGTAAATCAATTACCTCTGAAATCTTAGAACTAAATTTTAAACATTACATTTAAAGTTCTATAAAATAGAAATGCCAAAAAACTCAGGGATTAGTCTTCAGAAATTAATATCTCTGAAACAACAACCAAAACCTTTCTAAAAAGTTTTGATATTTAACTTTTTTGTAACAGCTGAAACTTGGAATTCAGAAGTCAAAAAAGCTTTCAAAACCAAAAATCCCTGAAATCGCACATAAAAAGTTTCTAGAAAATTTAGCATTACTGTTTTTTTAAGGAAAAATTTCAGGTACGTTTTGGATCGATCAGTTCAATCTTGGGACTTTATTAACATCCTTCAGTTTTTGAAACGAACGATATGAAACCTTTTGAAAAGCTTTAAAAATTACATTTGCATTTTTTGTAAAAGAAAAATGCAGAAGTTGGTTTAGTAAATCACCTTTCGGAATTTACAAATGAAAGCTTTTAAGAATTCTTTGGCACTTCACTCAGCTTTTAAATAACTGTAAACTGAATTTATAGTTATCACTTATCAGTCATAACTCAAATTAAATAGTTTACTAGATAGGTACTTATTTGAAAGGAAATGTTGCTGGCTAGCATTACTTCAAGAAAATTGGATGTCTCGCGCATTTGAGAATTGAATTTAATTTATAAAATATTTAAAATTATAAAAAAGTTGGTACATACAAAATTAAAACGATTAAGTAAACCAAAACTCATTTTTACTTACAAACCATTTATTAATGTATAACAACTAAATAAATAAAATCATCTGCATTTGCAAGAAGGCGCCACTAAATTACTTATTAAATTCGAACGAATAATGAAAGTTTAATGTTGTTTCTTATTACAAATTCTGCGAGAATTTTCACGGGTTAATGAGTTCCTGGCCCTTTAATCTCATGGCGGTGGAGTACATTTTTTATTTACACTTTAATTTCATAATACATTCAATGTTGCGTATTTTTCCCTTTAAAAATTCAAGCAATTTTTCGAAAACACAAGATCTTTGTTTATTTTACTTTGCTTTTATTTTTTCAGGGGTATGCAAATATTTATTCTTTATTTCGAGAGAACAACTCTAGTACAAAAACATTTCGATTTTCCGTTACCAGCTATTCTAAAAAACAAAATCGCTCTTAAACTTTCCATCTAATTATTTCTTTCTAACTTAATACAACGTATGGTTTCAGATAAATAACTGTCACAAAAACCATGAAACCTTACTATTATTAAAGCTTAAACAAGACTGCTTTCTGGCACCCGTATTAACGTGGTTTAATTTCAACTTTCGAGCGCAGGTGAAATGGGAGGAAAGAGGCTTTTATGAATAAATTAATTAAGTCTGGAGCTTAGTCTAGCCTAATTTTCTCTAAATTAAAATTTCACACTTCAACCTGTCATCGGAATTTAATATGCGTCCTATTTTTATCTAATCAATTTTCCCGAAAAAAAATAACCCAGCTTAAAATATGAAAACTTAAATTTAATTTGGAAATAAATTACAGCTTACAAAAAAGTAATTTATGCCCAAAAGAGAAAACTTGAAAATTTTTAAAAAATTACATACCGCTTCTGATTCCTCCATAATGTTCCTTTTTATTTTAATTTTAATCACTTGCAAAAACTGATGATTCGGAGCAATTCAATAAAAAATTCAAAATTCACTTCTCGTAAGATGAAACAGCAATTCAGAGGGTCCGAACTGCAAGCGTCGCGATGCAAAGATGCGGAGAAACTACAGGTGGACGTGGTACAGTGGAAAGACTGCGAGGCAGACGCTGGCGCAAACGTCAAATGCACTAAAAGCGCCGGGACGCTCTACGGATCACTAATTTTTATCTAGAAAGCTGTACGTAATGATATCAAATTGTTTTTAACGACGGTTTTCTTTTAGATCGAAATAGGCTGCGGACGTTGGTAAAATATCGGTTGAGATTTTTGTTCAGGACTTGAAAATTGCTCTACGTTATTTTTGAAGTTTCTTTGGATTTACTGTAGAAACAAATTACTAAAAGTTGTTATCAAGTAGGTGTTTGTACGCAAATAAACGCCTCGTTGTAAAAAACGGAAATACAGAAAAACATTCGATTTCTTTGAAATTTTATTTAATTTTAATGAATATGAAATGTGTCTTTTAGATTTCTGTAAAGCAAAGATAGGGTAGCACCTAAATTTAAAAAAATACGACCCTTTACTACAAAAATTCACCAATAAAATTAAAGCAATCGGCAATAACGTCAACAACAATTAGAAATAAAGTCGACAAAAACTGAACAAAATTTTCATTGGGAAATTTTGCTTGAAACTGATCGCTGTCGTTTACTAATAAATAATTTTAACTTATTCAACACAAAGTGGTGTTTTACTTGACCAACTAAATTGAAGAAGCTTAACTATAAGTTAAAATGTTTGTAATGCTTTAATTTTTAAGCCGAATAATATACGAGGGATGTTCCATGTATTCTCGGCCTGCTATACTTCTAATATAAATTTGGGAGTGTGCTGCAACAGCTACATATCTCAGTTACCATTGACGAAGTAACTGGGTTGCTATCTCGATCAGTGAAGAAGTGACACTTGTCAATGTAAGTACTTGTTAGCTAATTTTTGTAGATGTCCAAAATCGAACACAGAGCTGTGATCAAATTTCTTACGAAAGAAGGTTTGTTACGAAAAACTTATCAAACGATAATAAAAAGCCATAATCATTGTAACGCTTTATTTTGTCGGACTCAAAGAACGGCGCAATGGCCAGGATTCAAATATAATTACAATAAAAATATTAATTATTAACAAGATTTAATTATAGACTTGATAAGACTTAACACACAAAAAAATTTAAAGACAAAGAAACAAAAATCAAATTTACAACAGCTGAAGGCTTAATAGGGAACGCAAGGAATATCTGAAAAGCAAATTCACCCCTAATGGCATAAACGTTTATCTCATAGAAATGAAATTAGTGGTAAATTAACCCAACTAACTCATTCATTGCGGAACCTTTTTAAATATGAATAACACATAAAAATAAAAAAAAAATAGATCTAGAAAATATCAAGATCAAATAGTAATATAAATTTTAAATAGTAAAAATTAAATTATTCATTCATTGGTAAGAATGGATAAGCAAGCCCAAAATTTTTAAATGAAATAACAAATTAATAATCCACAGGCTTAAACCATGAATGAACAATTTAAATATGAAATCTAACTATAAAAAAACATATGGTACACAGATGTTAACCATACTAAGTTTAACAATTGAAATAATAATAATAATAATAAGCACTTTCAAACATGAAATATACACGGTGCGTAAAAAGTAATGGATTCACAACAATGTGAAAATACTATAAGGACATGGAGAATTAATGAAACATAAAAGAAAATTTGAAAGATAGAGTCGGTAGAACCGGAAAGAATTTACTTCCGAACGAAATTAAGACGAACAATTGAACTAAATAACCAGGCATCGCTTAAAGATGGAGATTTATGCGCCGGCACATGGAAATATAGCATTACAAATGCTGTCAAAACCACGAACAAAAGAAAAAACCTATACAAAATAAGAAAAGGGAAAATAACTGTATGAATTAATCAAGTAAAATGGGAAGGACAACACAGAAGAAAATACCAAAATATTTGAGGTTACAGACACGAACAAATCAACCAGGCAAGGTCCCCGAAAGAATGTCAACATGCAATATAATTGAAAAGACACGACTGTAAATAAAACTCAACTCACTGCCTCACTACCTTAAGGTAATAGTAGATTACGTTCCAAGTGCCGAAAAGTGGATTTTTACTAGACGAGCATGGCAGGTTTGAGTACGAGCGATAGCGAGTACTTAAATGCCGTACGAGTCTAGTTAAATCACTTTTCGGACGCGGCGCGTATACTATTTTTTCGCATTTTATATTCTCACATAAAAAGTTATCTAAATTTATTGAGATACATTCTGAATAAAATTAATAAAAACACTGAAAAAAGTAGGCGGATTCTCGATCTGACTGTAAATAAAACTCAACTCACTGTCTCACTACCTTAAGGTAATAGTAGATTACGTACCAAGTGCCGAAAAGTGGATTTTTACTAGACGAGTATGGCAGGTTTGAGTACGAGCGATAGCGAGTACTTAAATGCCGTACGAGTCTAGTTAAATCACTTTTCGGACGCGGCGCGTATACTATTTTTTCGCATTTTATATTCTCACATAAAAAGTTATCTAAATTTATTGAGATACATTCTGAATAAAATTAATAAAAACACTGAAAAAAGTAGGCGGATTCTCGATCTGACAGGAACTGTTTTTGACATAACAGAAGTCAATTCAAACAAATAAATACATTTATTTTTGAAAATATAATTCCGAAATGGACTTGAGTGACGAAAATAACTTGTAAAACCATTCAGAAGATATTTTAAATTCTGCCCGAGAAGTTATCAAATTGCGTTTTAATGACGCCTGACGTTACTATGCTGTAATGGTTGCTATGCTGTAAAGTGGCCCATTACATCACGATTTTGAGTCTCGTAAAGTAATACATTACAGTACGAAATGCGAAAAAGGAAATTGATTCGGGAACAATCAATCCCTAAAACTACTTAAAAATGACATAAGCAGGATCAAAAATGCAAAAATAAGCAAAGTTTTTTTATGTAGGGTAACAACCACAGTAACATGAGAGGAAACCTCTTTTACAAAAAACATAAAGCTTAACAATCAACCAACAGTGGCGATTGATAAGAGGAAAACGATACAATTTGAGCTAAGAGCAGAAAAATTGTAACAGGTTTAAAACCGATACAAATTAAAGGACGGATTAATGCTGTGTATGGGGATACTTCACTATCATTTTCCACAGCAAAGCACTGGTCAAAGTTATTTCGGTGAGGGAAGGGAAAAAGGTCATAGTCGCCAAAAGCACAAAAAAAACTATGGCCACAATATTCTGGGATTGGAAGGAAATTCTGCTAATAGATTTTAAAGAAATGAGTACAGTGGTAAATGGTGAATATTATGCAACAATTATTTATAAGTTGCGGCAGGCTATTGTACAGAAACTCCGAGGAAAGGGTAGTCGAGGAATTTTGTTACTCCATGATAACGCGCCTGTTCACACAGCAGCTATTGCTAAGGCTGCCATACGTGAATGCAGTTTCACAGAAATCGACCACCCCCCCCCCCCCCGTATAGTCCGGACCTTACCCCCAGTGGTTATTTTTTGTTTTCTAAATTGAAAGCGGACTTAAGAGGGAGGCATTTCAGAACTGACTATGAAGTTCAAGAAGCTGTTTTAGCCCATTTTCAGGGGAAAACTCCAGAGTATTTTTTAAAGGGTATGCAAGACTTAATTGAACTTTCTGAAAAATGTATTCAACTAAACGAAGACTATATTGAAAAATAATAAACGTATTTTTTGTTTCCTGCGTTGTTTTCGTATTAGGCCGAGAATGCATGAAACTCCCCTCGTATGTATAGAAGAGTTGTCAGGATTACCTGTTGTTCGCTAAATTTAATATGGCATACCGTGGATTATCAATTACAGGACAGGTTCCTCTGAATGGACTAAAATTGGAATGGACAAAGACAAAGATTTAAACCACTATTCAATTTTTTTAATTAATTCAAATTCAGTAAAAATACATTCGCCATTGGGCCCCCCGTAATTTATAATCTAAAATCTTAAAATATGTTTAAAGTACAAATAGTTACTTTGAAGCAATTAAAATGGCTTCGATTACGATTTGAGTATTAAAATATTACAACAAGAATATTAAAAAGTCAAAGTATCTAATCTAATAAAGTCTAAAGGTTCCCAAAAAGACATCATAGCTAATGATCGAAGTAATCAACTCTAAACCACCAAAAAAAGCTGTATCAAACGGTAAATTTATGATCTCAAACAAGGGAGTTCTAAGACTACTACAGTCAGTGTTACTGCTCTTGTAGTGTCCCTTTTTCCTTCTGAGGAAGCCCCTTAAGAAAGCGGGCGAGACATTGAATTCTTTTTTCTCAGCAATGACACGGTCCCAACTCAGAAGACGTCCTTTTTACAATAACTTCCGGTACAAATTTTTGCAAATCTGTAGTAGAAAAACACTTGTAAAATAATAAAGTAAACCTCCCAAGCACAACTTTGAGCAATAGTAATTAAATTCGGTATCGGTATCGTTAACTTCTGACGTGCCGTTTTAATACCTACATACTGCATTATGTGCATAGGGTAAGTGTGTGTGCGTACTCATCCACAGACCTTCAAAAACCAGGTCAGAGCAGCTTCTTAGATTCAGCAGGAAGCACATTAGGATAGTCACAGGCCTCCTTACGGGCCATGGACTTTTTAAAAGGCACCAGAATCTGCAACGAAGAAGATGAGACCTCCCTTCATATACTTTTATGGTACCCCAGACTACTTCTTCTGATACATCGACCGCTTAGAGCCCGACGATCATACGGAGCGCCTCCATGGACATGGACAAGATCCTGGCCTTCGGGCTAGGCGTCGCGTCGGTGTGTATGAAGGCATCCTTTAATTTGCGGCGGATGCACAATGGGCCTAGGGCCTAAGTGCTACTACTTTGCACCGCCGAAGAAGAGAAGTGTGTGTGCCTGTAGGATCTTGTTACGCTACCTCTTATAGGCCTGTATTCGGAGGAGAGCGTTGTTAATTTGGTTCTTAACGACGAACGGTCACCAGGGCTCGCTACCGACGTCCAGACTGCAGGAAAACCCTGTCCATCGGGAGATTCGAACCAAGGACGCGCTACTACTGCGCCACCAAGGGTTGTAATTAAATTCATAAAGTTAACATTTTTAATTTTGATAATTAAGTCATTAGTGAGTAAAACCAAAACCAAACCTAGTAGGTATCTCAATGTTAGTCAAACTGTTTCCTTTCTGAATCTCAAAATTTACGTTTTGGAATTTATATTTTTGTTTTTCGTTTTCAGAACTTTTGTGTGCAAATTAAATTTGTCAAAGAAAATATTGAAATTAAATAATTTACATTTAATAATCAATGTAGAAATTCAAAAGCAAAGTTCTAAAGTTTGCAACCCCCGAAACCCATATACTAAATACTGGTATTGAGGTGCAAGCTGTGACATATTTTGGTAATTATGTAATTAATTTGAGTTAATTACGAAGTAAAATTCAATATTTAACCGAGGAAATTTCTTAAAAAATTAGTCCAAAGTAATTCGATTCTGCAGCTTCTTTTTTATGGCAGTGACATTGGCGATGGAAAATTCCACACGCATGGCGTAGGGAATGACTACTTCTCGAATAAATATTCTTTATGTTTATAATCATATCTTTTAAGGGTTTCTAAAACAGTATGGTTGAAACTAAACTATTATCCAGTATTAATACTGGTTGATTGGTCATATAACTCTATTTTGAAATTAATTGAGGCTGCACGTATGGTAATTCCTGGCATTTGAAATAACCATGCAAAACCCTGGAGTGTAATTACTTGTTTTAAATATTTATAATAGGAATAGTGATACTGAAATAATCGTAATTTTAATAAAAATGGCTGAATTCTTTTTTGGCTACTAAAAATAAATTTTCCAATTTTTAGATTCCGAAACATTAATTTTAAACGTAGAATATCATACTTTAATTTGCCTTGATAATTTCAGTCACATGGCGTGTTAGACGAAACTTTCGGAATTTTTGGGCATTTAAAAGCACAAATGTATAGTCTCCAAAAACTAGAACTGTAAAATTTTAAGCTGTTTGTAGTGGAAGATTCACCATTTAACTTCAATTTTAGTGACTGGATGTTAAATTATTATTATTATTATTATTAGCCCACACATCCCTACAAAGGACAAAGGCCTCCCTCTTTCTGTCATCCTTTCTAATATTTTCAAATCTTCTCACTTTTTGTGAGGGGGCTGTGAAATATTCATCAAGAAATTAAAAAACGTATTTTTAAATTTCGTTTACGAGATGTTGGTTACGTGTCCTTATGAAATTCAACGATAGGTTTAAGAAAATTATGAAAACGAAATAATTACATAATATAAGCGTATCGGAAAATTAAGTAATTTACATTTAGAAATTGAGTTGATTTGTTATTCGTTATTAGGTGAAATCTAAACTTGCGGATGCCAAGTATCTCAACGCGTGTCGACTGTGATGCTTAAACAAATTGCACACAAGATTGGCACGGTAAGATATAAAGCGGTTAAAAATCAACACATCAGAATTAAGAAAAAAAAAACTTAAAATGATATTGTTGCAGCAATATGATTAACTGCATCCCATTAGGGAGTAGAATGTAAGGTATCAGCTTCAATACATTGTTACTTTTACACAAGAATAAATTACTTTCTGAGGATTGAAATTTTTCACCATCTTTGTTTTAGAATCTACTTAATCTAACTTACGCAATTAGCCGAGAATAATAGAACAATATTATCACCAGGTTCACAAAATAAAATTTAAATGAGAATTCTGAAACTTTCTTTTTCACTTACAGAAAAGATAAAATTCAGGACTAAAATCTCAAAATAACAATTTTAATGTAGTAATGTCAGAGTCTGAAAATTATATTTTTAAAGTAATCTTGAAGTGAAGCCTGTGGTCTTATCCAATGAAACACCGAAACAAAGTTTTGATTAGCCTCAACTGCACAGATTATTGGCCGTGTCAGGTCTTGGATTGTCCATTTCCAGGTCTTATAATTGTTCAGAATATCGTGTTCATTCAGGAAAATTACAACTGTTATGATAAGTATATAAGGCGAAGAATTTCTTTCAGGCTATTTTTTTAATCAGAGCTTTTAATAGTTTATTGTGCTTTTTAGGGGTTTTTAACGTTTCATTAGATCTTTATATCTCAAATTTTCGGATTATTTAAAATGTTAATTAAATTTTAAAAACGAAAAATATAGCAAAAAATTAAGAAATACATTAAAGCAATGAAGATTTCGCCGTCTTTTCACGTTTAAACAAAAAAATACAGTTTTCAAATACTACACTTGCAAAATTAAGTATGAATTTCACCGTTTAATATGAAATTTTACAACACTTTGAATATTATACATATTAAAACAACAAAAACCTTCACTAATTTATTGATAACTCGGCGAATGGCCGAACAGTCAAAGCCCTTTTGCAATAAAAAAATATATAATTAAAACTAATTACAGCGGGTACGAACCAGACGTAGAAATTTGAGAGAACATATTGATAAACTTGAGAACGATCAACTGTAAATGACAAAATGGGCAAGAAATCAAATACCCAACTCTAAGGGAACAAAGCAGGACAATAGGAAGACCGCGTATGAGACACACGAACTGTTGGACGTCTTCATCTCAGAAAACCAACTAGTATGACATAGGCCAGTTGGAAAATTTCAGGGCAGGAGGCAAAACAATAAATGTTAAATACTACGATCTGAAATTTAGTTTTTAAAAGATAATTATGTTCCAAATATCTGATAAGTAAGTAAATAAAGTTTTATAGAAATTTCCACAATAAAACGCATCTATGTTACCGAAATTTTCAAAAAAAATCTATAAAAGGCTAGATTCATTATTTTCAGGTTTCGAAATAGCAATGAAAGTGATTGGTATTAAAGAATTTGCAGAAAATGTTCAGCAATTCGATTCAAATCTATAATATTATTTCAAATTTCCATTTTATAAGTTTATGGAAAAAATATATTTCAATTTACATTTTATAATAGAAATGTACATAGCACTATAAAAATCACATGACAACTTTTAAATTGTGCATTTGCCAGTTTTAAGTAACAAAAAGTAAAAGAAACGGAAAGCAAATTCCGTTTACGTTTTAACTAGATACCGCACATTTACATATTATTTCCAGACATCTAATAATTTAAATAAACCCCAGAAAGTTACAAACTTCTGCAAAACAACCGTATAATATTTATCTAGAGTACATCAACGCTAGATTCACTCAAGTTAACAAAATGGAACAAAGCAGGTTAGGTTCCATCTTTGATCGTACATATGTAACTACATGTATATGAGCCCTCACATTTCATAATTCATGTATATTTCCATTAAAGTTTCAGTTAGTACATTAATTGTTGAAAATCTAGTTATGAAACTCTTCATAGTCTTCATTACGAATATTACTTACCGCATTAACGTTAACACGCCGATGCATGTAATAATTAGATGTTATAATTACAACATTTTAATTGAATTTTTTTCATAAACTTCCGTTCCAATTAAAAATGCATGAGATTAAATTTCACTCTATCTTTAACGATTTTACATTTTACAATAGTAAAGCAGTAAGTGATCAATGCGTATGTTAAACAATCTGCGGTTTCTGTTATTGGAGCTTTGGCCAAAGGGGAATTTTAAGGTCAATTAATTACTTCTACATCGTATCATTCGTATCTGCGTGGTTAAACTGTAGTAACACAAGTAAGAGCTGTATTTAGAATTAGATGAAAATTATAAGTTGTAAATTCTAAATGGGATTTTTAATCGAAGAGACATTTACACGTTTACGTGACATTAAGAAACAAGACAAAATCGGCTTATTGAAAGGTTAAAGTTCATTATAATTTTGAGGTCGGTAAATAGATTCACCCAATTTTATGTAAAACTAATTCAATTAAATAATCAGCCGTACTTATGTCGCATGTGCCGTGTCTGTGATATTTAGCATTCTCAAATAATAATCAAACTGGCAGTACGGCAGAGTGGGAGTGCACGTAATACTGAAATAAACAAAGTTAAGTAAGAGCCTGCTTGGCCAGAATTTAGGTGGGTGACCCCTCTGCGGCTCGGTGTGTCCGGCCCCCTCGACACTATAAAGGTAGGTATATACAGGATGCCATATTTCTTGAACGTTATATGGGTAAATTTTTTATTTGTAAAAATGACAAGACGCTTAAAGAGGCAAAGTAGTGCAGTTTTTTATGAGAAATTCAATGGGGAGAACAAATTAATTTGATATACTATAGGTGTAGTGAAAAAGTTATTGGTGAAAAACGAAAAAATCACCTTTTCTGTTATTAGTCGTAGTTCATTTACTTTTAGAATTGCAAAAACATGCTTCTAATACTTTTTGAACTACTTTCTACGTATAATAATATAGGCTAAATTGTTTTTTGATAACTGTTATCATTTTCGAGTAATTAGCCAAAGTTGATTTTTTTAAACGAAACGCATTTTTTTCTCTTTTCAACGATGTTACATAAGTTATACGTTTAATTAAAAAAAAAATGATAAATAACGATTTTTAGGTTTTTCATTGCTAAATCGAGACAGCCATGAAACAAAACACAACAGAACTGAATTTATTAAGGAAACAAGTGGGTACATATAATATTAACATAAAATATTGTAACGAGATGCGTCAGCACACGTGTGGGATCATATTCGTCATCCGCCGAGAAGCTTCCACAGCGGTCGACGGTTAGCTACTCATACTCGCGCGACTAGTCGAACTTTCTGGAATGGAGTTCTGGAAGAACGAGCTGGGATATACAGGGTGATTTGTGAGGAACCCCCCATATTTGGATAATGTGTTCATGGAACTAAAAGAAACAAAAAAAGTATAATAAACATATGGTCAAATTTCAACCGTTACTGAGATATTGTGAAAATAGTTTTTAATCAGGTGGCCCTGCATGCAGACAAAACAAGGTCACCAGAACTCACTCTTCTAGATTATTGCCTTTGGGGAGTGCTGAAATCATTAGTTTATAAAATAAACGTGAACACAAGAGAGGCACTACTCGATAGAATAACTAACTGCGCAGCACTCATCAGAGATAATCACCGTGCGCTTCAACGAGCTACTCCTGCAATTCACAAACGAGCTGACGCATGCATCGAGGTGAATGGTGATATTTTTGAGAAATCAATTAATTAATTTGTATTTTATGTTATGAAATAAACACTTTTCATTCTTAATGCATTACAATAAATCCACCTGATTAAAAACTATTTTCACAATATCTCAGTAACGGTTGAAATTTGACCATATTTATGTTTATTATACTTTTTTTGTTTCTTTTAGTTCCCTGAACACATTATCAAAATATGGGGGGTTCCTCACGAATCACCCTGTATAAGGCGCGACCAAACGAACACGGGGCAGTCTAATCCAGTCTACATAAACGGTCGTTAATATGTGCGTCGGTAAAGTTAATATAAATATACGTGAATAGTTATAACTAAACAAACTGTACAATAGTTATTTATGGTACAAGTGTGTTATAATACAAATAAGTCACGCGAGAAAATTGTTAGCCCACGAGGCCTTTAGGCCGAGTGGGCTATTTTTCTCAAGTGACTTACGTATTTAACACACGCGTGGCATACAACATTTTATCCAACGCCTCAAAAAATATAGTATTTGGACTTTTTAATTTGACATTTTAAATTCTTTAATTTTTCAAATTCTAGATAGCTGTTGTCATATTTTTTAAATTTTTTGTAGATACCTGTTGTAAAAAAATATATGCGCTACTAAGTCTTCGGCAACTCTTTTAACCGACGCTGGGGGCGATATTACAACCCTCAAACGCCATAGGGGTTGGAGATCAACCTCTGTGGTAGAAGGTTACATCGAGGAGTCGGTCTCGCATAAAATTAATATTGCAAAAAAGATTTGCGGAGATCACCAAGCGAGAAAATCCATTTCTGTCTTTAAATGCAAGTATATTTCAGGACAACAATACAACAAAATCGAATGGCTGTACCATCAATTTAGATGATGTCGAAACGAATAAGTCAATTTCCTTAAGTTTTACAGTTAATATTAATGTTAAGAAATAATGTTATATTCATTGTTAATATTAATGGTATTATAATTGTTAATAAAAAGACGTTAATTTTCTAAAATTGTTGATACTTTAATTTATGAGGTTTCTAATATTATTATTAGAAATCACTAGTGGATTATGATTATAACTCACTAGTGAGTTATGGGTGACTTTACTTGTTTAAAATCACCATAGTTATAGCATCATTATTAGGTAGGTGTTGGATAAACGTTTTAAAACCATTACAATATTAAACAAAGTACGTAAAGCTGAACACTCATTCTATTTTTTAATGATGCGTATTTTGTTTGATAATAATTAATGTTAATATTGTATGTTCTTGCTTCCTACGTCGTGTATGTGATATATTATTTGTGTTTTGTTTCATTTAGCAAAAAAAACTTAAAAATTGTTTGAAGAAAGTGTAAGCTTTTCTACCTAAAATTGTTGCAGAAACAGGGAAACTTGTGTATTTAATTCAACCAAAAATTCACCTGGAAAGATCTGATAGTCAACTTCACAAGACTATCATACAAATAATGCAAGATTTCACAAAAGAAAATGATGAAAACGGTACGTGATACGTTATTCTTTTGAAATAATAATATATAGATGTTACTGTTAACAACGTCTTCCGGGTAGAAACCGTGTGATTGTTTTTTTTTAATTGATAGATCGGCTAATTTACAATCTACTCCAGTATATGCATAAGAGTATTGAGTAAATGAGTTGACTGTAGTGACATGCAGGAGTCCTCGTCCAGCGATGATACCCCTGGATTTTATTGGGATAGTTGGAACTGCATTCTTCGTCAATTCATGTCAATGGGCAATTGTTTATTCAGCCTTCGAGTTGGTAATGGGTCCAAGAGTTGTTGGATAAGATTGTTTTTATGGTCGGGTAGTCTTGCAAAGTAGGATGCCGCTGACTTCTCTATTACATCCGCCACGAAAGGAATATTGAGGTCATCGTGAAAGGTTCGGCTGCTGATATACCAAGGTGCATTTACAAGGCCTCGCAGAATTTTTGATTGAGCGCAGTGTATGATGTTAATCCTAGTTCTTTTGGCGCACTCCCAAAGCTCCCAAAGCTGGATTCCGTACGTCCAGATAGGCATCAAGATTGTTTTATATGGTAGCGCTTTGTTTTCAGTTGTTAGTTTAGATTTAGGTCCAAGGAGCCAGTACATTTACTTGTACTTGAGATCCATCTGTGTCCTTTTTGATTTGAGGTGAGGTTACCACGTTAGCTGTCTGTCGAGATGGAATCCCAGATACTTGGTTTCCGTTCTAACCGGCAGTGAGTGCCATTGAGTGTTGCAGGGGGACATATAGTTCTTCTTGTCGTAAATGTGAGTTGTACAGATTTGACTTCGTTTATTTTGATTGATTGTTGAGAAAAAAGGATTCGCCGTTTCCCCCACTTTCTTATGGAAATTCAGAAGGAGGAGAAAGAAGGCACTAAAAGAGCACGGTAACTCAACGTGTAAACTACGCCAAGGGCGAATTCCTTTAGCAAAAGAAAGAAATGCACGGTAACTTAACTGGTATACCGAGTCAGAGGCGAAACCTTTCTAAAGAAAAACAGAAGAAAGCAACAAGCATATCAGACGAAGATGTCGACTGGTCAGGACAGACTTTCATATGTTTGAAAGATAATAACCAGCGTCTCGATTCAAGTTGTTAGGTATCTTGATGATTTGTAATAGCCCCACGGATTTTGCTGTTGAATAAATGAGGGGAAATGGCCGATGATTTCTCTTAGATCTTATGGCCAGTGTCGTGATCATGTTCAGGAACCGCCGAGTGTGAGAGAAGGCTTGATTTCAAGCAACGTTCGTGTTGGCAGATACGTGTGTACACCTACACAGAGCTACCCGTTTGTCCAGTGTACGTATATTAAACCACAAGAATAAAGGACGCTAAAGACACCTCTCGATGACAAAGCTTGAGGCTTATCTTTTACTAAAGGGAGTATCTGCGACACTGGAGGGGGTTTGAAGATGGTTTTGATGTTATGTTTTTTTAGAATCCTACCTACGCGAGCAGTAGCCTAGGTTGTACAAGTGTTCTGAGAACTTCCAGAGTGTGAAGGATCTAATTGTTTTTTGATGACCTTCCTAACGTCCCTTTTATTATATCCATTCTTGACGAGATTGTCTCGACTATGGGCTAACTTGACCGCCGACAGCCGGGTTGGGACACTGTGATAGCACGATGAACGAGAGAATTGATGAAGAAGAGCTTTTGTGCTGGATAATCATAAGAATTGGCATGGAGATATCTCTCCGTGTGTGTAGGTTTACGATAAACTGAGTGTGTAAGATGACCACTCGGTTTGCGCGTTACCAGGAAATCGAGAAAAGGGATAAAACCGTTTGATTCTATTTCCATAATGAACTTGATACCAGGGTCTTGATTGTTAAGATGTTCTTGGAAGAAAAGTGAGTGAAACGTTTAGTTCTTCTTTTTCAACAATGACATGGTCCCAACCCCGAAGAAAAACGTTCTTTTAACACTGACCCTGACCGTCGAACTCTTCGAATTCATATAAATATTACTTTACAGATTTTTCCGAAGTTTATATAGAATTCCTATTATTTCTTATTTTGTCAGTAAATACATATAGTTGTGCATTTAGCATGCTAAAAATTATAAAAAAAATTATGTAATGGCAATTATTTGTCAAGAGAGACTTCGTAGTTTTGCATTGCTAACCAACGAACACAAATTTACATCTTCAATATATTTAGGTGGTATTATTAATAATTTTGCAACTGAAAAGGAAATTTTTCTTTTTTATTTTAGACAAAATTACCATTTTACCAAATATATCATAGGTGATCAAAAACTTCTTCTTCAAAATTGGTTAGATAAGATCTGGAAATTCTCATAGTATTTGATGGGATTTTGGGGCCACCCTATGCGACTTAAGTTTCTGATTTTTTTAAATTTTATGGTGCTGTTTAATAGAAAAGGAAGTTTTTGTTTTAGTTAAATTTAGTTTTTAAATATTTATGTTATAAGTAAAAAAATTTTTGTAATCTGATTCGAAATATTCTGCTTCTACAACACAAGGGAAAACATTAAGTAGTCCTACACAAAAGAAGGTAAAGTGTAGCGGGTCCAGAAAAGTTTCTCGCACAAGGGCCAATTATTGATCCCTAGCTACGCCACTGAGTAATATTTGTATGTTCAGTGTACTTTCGAGAATGTAATTACATTCACTTTGGTGATAATATAATAAAGACTTTTTTGAATAGTTTTTTAAGGCAGAATAAGGTAGGCTACATGATTTTTTGATAACTGTAATCATTTTCGTGTAATAGGCCAAAGTTCCATTTTTTTAAATGGAAGCCATAGTTGGCTGTGACCCAGTTGAAACGCATTTTTTTTCGACCAGTAACAAAAATAATTTGTTTAGATTTAGGAATAAATTTAAAATGTACATTATCAGATTACCTAACATTTAAGGCGTACAGTTTTGAGTAACACCTAGTTATATTGTGATATCTGTATGCATGTATATTGTTATATCATTCTGCGTACGTTTTGTTTAATTTGGACGTTTTATTATTATAATCTTATTGACGTGTGTGAGTACGTATTGTAGCCTTAACACAAATAAATTTGATTCAGTTCTATTTTGTCCAGATTTATAATTTTTTATGTGTATTTGGTTAATAAAGTCGCCACAACAAATATTAGGAAAAAACATCGTTCAGTTATAGATTAGATTAGACTAAAACAAGATACTAAATTAAACAATCGCGATACAAAGTTCTAGTCTTGCAATTCGCAGTAAATTGCAAGGTTTGCCTTAAATTTTTTAAAATTTGATAATACGCTGATACAAGAGGAAGTAACCCACTTTTCAGCTAAAACTTCCTGCTCTTGCGTTAAAGCCGATTGTAGACCTAGTGAATTAGTGGGAACCTAGTAAACTTGGGAACGATCCATCTTTGGTTACCTAACTTACACAAAATTTAGTCACCAAGTTACAAACTTACAAGAGTTATAACATCTGTAAGTTTTAAGGTAAGTTTGTAGCAGAATCAAAGTTCATCCACGTGGATGTCTTTATCTTTTGATTGCCTTTCTTTAACTTTAATAAAAACAATAATAACTTATGAGTTTTCGTTTTTATCGAATTCCACTAACTAAAAAAACATCAAAAGTGATTTGTTTGTTCTCAAATTCCCAAACAAATAAACAAATATACTTTTTTTAAATTTTAATAAAATTTTCAATTTTTTCTATCGAATTTCACATCAAAATTAAAAGAAATATTCCGAAAAATGTACTTGCCATTATTGTTAATATTTACTTTAGTTTAATCTTCGTTAACCCCTTTTCGGTTGTAAAGTACTTATTTCCCGGTGTAATTACCAGGGTGACGGGTTTCAAAAAAACTCTGCAGCACATTTTTATTCTGTAAGCAAAATGGCCAAACATTGTTCGCGAAAGACTAATTTTTCATTATTAAATAACATAATGGAACTACATTTTCTCCTAATAGCTCTGAGATTAAAACTCTGGGTTGTATACAAATTTTATAGGAACTGTTATTGGATAACAGTCTAGTTAATAAACGGATATTGATTAACAGTCAAATATTTACGTTGGTTTAATTTTTATCAACAAATATAATACTCGTATTATTTTTAATAACAGAAATGTAAAATGAATCAAAACTAAAAGTGGAAATATAAAACTGTTACTTTTTTCCAAAAGCACTCTGATGGTAACAAATTATATCTGCTCGTAACAAAAGCACGTCGGACTTTTTCTCTTCGTCTCGTTTAATGGTTTCATTATGCAGCCCGTATCTTATTTGTTTTACTCTGGAATTATTTTGAAGGGAAGGTTTTTGTATGCAAACGCGTGGCGTTAGATTAATTTTTTTAAATTAAACACTGCCTCTGAAAACAGATCAAAATTATAACACTTGCAATATTTAAGGCATTTAAATTCTTCAACTTCTATATTTTTTTTTGTTCAAGTTAGGTTAAAAAATGTTCAAAGTTTGTAGCTTTTATGAATCATTAAATTTGAGACGATGAAAACTAATTGAAAAGTGATTTAAGAACAGAAAGTGATTGCTGGTTGTTGAATTATTAGTTAGGCTACTTTCTGTTCAATTTATTTTTAATACTCTTTTCTTATTTAGTGCCATTTTGTTGCCAATTATATAATAAATACTATTTTCATTAGATAGACCAGCAAACCATTTCAATTTAGCTTTTTGTTGATTGTCGGGAAATTTCTGCATCACATTCCTTTTTTGTTGGTTTACTCCGGTTCGAAAGACCAATAATATGTGAGCGAAACAACGAAACTTGTTTATCAATCAAATTTTGTAAAAAATTAAATGTAAAATTGTCGCCTTGATTTACCTTTTAACTGAAGCAATATCAGAATATCTTCGATGGATAGGGGTAGCACCATATGCGTGTGTTCAAATATTTCAGTGCGATTCCAAAAAGGGACAAAGACAAAAAATGAGAGCAAAGAAGTTCAAGGGAACCAACAAAAAAAATGAATAATACTAAATTTAAATGCGTCTGTTGTTCCAACTAGCGGAAATACTATTTATCAGATAATTAAAAACATAATAACAGTAAAAGTAACAATTAATAATTAATAAGAAAAAAGTATTAAAAATAAATGAAACAGAAATTAGATTAACTACTAATCCAACGCTAGTTGGAATGAACAACTTGCAAAGATGATAAGAATACAGGTGAAAAAACTCTTCAAAAAAGTAAGAATATTCGAAAACTGGGATGAGTCAAAAAGCTTCCTGGTTGGGAAGCCGGTAAAACAATGAAAAGGGCTCGAAGAGCATGTTGAAAGATAACTACGAGCAGATTTAATCTGCCAAGCTCCATACACAGACGCTCAAATTTCAGTTAAAAAGAGTGCAATTCTGCGATTTCCGCTGGAAATTAACTTAAACGTACCTAGGAATTACTTTCAACTCCAAACTGGTCTGAAACCTTCAGTTGAAAAGCATTTCCAGGGAATAGTAAATCGGCAAATATGGATGTCTACTAGAATGATAACCTGCTACAGCATTGACGCAGTGGTCCAAAGCTAAATATTAAACTACATAAAGGCTTGACTTAGGCATGATAAAGACAATGGTAATGAAGGGCAATAAAGACTACGCTCAACGACTTTTGCAAAAACGGTAACTCTTCTAGAATTCCCTGTCTTCACATTGTGACACAGGAAGGAGAAAGACAACCGCATAATTCTTTATATAACAAAAGGATAGATCCAAAGTATACCAAGTTAATTGGTAATATAGGAACTTGTTACTTGGTATGAAGATAAACCATATGGCTTCTTGTATCATATGGACATTAGTTACCACCTAACAATACAGAATCGTAATAAGTAAACAGACTTTCCCCAAGGAAGTTTAATCCAGTTTACGACTTAGGCAGACAGGACTTAAGCAGACAGGGCTCAGACAGACAGGACTCAGACAAACAGGACGCAGTTTGATCGTGAAGCATATGGCTCAAAGACCAAGTAAAAACGAAAGGACAGACACAGCTTTTTTACACTTTTGTATTTATTTAAAGCTGGGAGAACGTGTTTAGTTTAGGAAAGTTTAATTATATTAATAATTACAATAAATTATATTACACGTGACAATTTTTGAATGCTTTTACAATTTAACAAGCATCAAACATGGAGCTTTTATAATATTTTAAATATTGATTTTACTAATAAACGTTGAAAATGGTTCGCTGCATCCTGTTCGAGCACTCATTTAATTAAATACAGCTCACTTCAAAACAGCGCATGTAATTTGAGAACTTTTTTTTGCAATTACCTTACATCAATATGAATTTACAATTATTGATATTAATATACGAACAAATAAACAATTATTTATTAACAGAGCGATTTTAATGGCTCGTCGATACTTCTAAAGTATTCGTGCAGTAAACAACTGGAAAATTTGTTTTTTTATATACAAGATTTTATGAAAATATAATAGTATATTGTGTTATTAGGAGTAAAAGTGTCATTTTGTGTGCCGAGCATGACGTTTGAACGACGAGCGCTAGCGAGTCGGACATTCATGCGAGGCACACAAAATCACTTTTACTCCGAATAACACATGTTATTTTTTCTTCAAACGCATAAATTAAAAGCAATTCAGCAAGAAAATTTAAAAAAAGTCGAAAATGTCATACCAGCTGTCGTTGCTTTGTTATAAAAAATAAAAATTACGAGTTGCCATTGGCTCATTAAGTGTCACTTTTACTCCTAGGAGTAAAAGTGAATGTTTATGTCACTTTTACTCCTAGGAGTAAAAGTGAATGTTTAACTGTGTGTATCCAAGGACACAAAGTCGTGTTTTTCTGACGTTTGAAGAAAAATATTCTTTTCTCAAAAACACCCGAATTAAAATTAATTAAACGTATTCCTAAATCACCACAGTTAGCCTTGATATTTCGAATACAAATAATTGCCGAATCAAATTTTCATTTTTTAATTTAACATAATCATAGGAAGTAACAAAATATCGCCATAATTTTGAAATTACTTAAACTAAACTTGCTTGGTAACGAATCTCAATATTACGCAATCAACAACCAAGGAAAATGGAAAGATACAAAGTTGGTTAAGGTTCCAAAAGTGTACTTTTGTGGAAAGCCGAGGTAATTTACCTCTGTTAGGTTTCCACTGGTCTTCTCTTTTCGCTTTGTTCTAGCTATCTAACCGTGTACTTCCCGTTATATTTTAAGCGAAATGTCTTTCTCATGCCTGAGCTGCCAATGTAATGTGTTGTATATGGTCTTAAAAATAGTAACTTCTCTTCGTTTACTTTGTCCGATAGAAAGAAATTCCTACTGATTTTTCTATAGTAATACCGAGTTTCTAAAGATATTATGACAATCCTGTAATTTTTATTTTTTCTCTTTCTAATCTTTCCAAAGTTATTTGTGTTAGAAGTTTCACGCCGTTTGCAATTATAGCTAACAAAATAAGAAACTTAAGAAAATAAATAGATTAATTGTTTAGCGAACAAAACTGACGCTACTGCAGCAACAACTAAAATCAGTA
The DNA here is from genome assembly GCA_963082815.1 of Melanotus villosus. Taxonomy (NCBI): domain Eukaryota; kingdom Metazoa; phylum Arthropoda; class Insecta; order Coleoptera; family Elateridae; genus Melanotus; species Melanotus villosus. The sequence continues at coordinate 55,500,245 of OY720418.1, read as the reverse complement.
AGAAGAAAAAAACTTGCAAAAGTAAGAAACTAAAATTAAATTCGCTAGTGATTTTGTAGGCTTATCGATTTGCAGCTGAACGCTGCGCTGTTCAAATTTAACTGAGTTTGAAGTAATTTGAAAATAAAGCTTACATGTCGAAGGCGTCGCTTGTTTGATGTTAGACTCTAATATTTTAATAACGAAGATTAATATTAAAATTTCGAAGCGTTTCGTTAATTTTAGTTAAAGCTGTATGAAAGGTTCGAATTTATATTCGGGATAATTTTGATAAATTTGCAGAAAGCTTTCTCGTTTATTAAAATTGGAACGAATTATTAATAAGGTACTATCTAAAACATTAATTATTATAAATTATAATATATATAGTTTACAACATAACTTTCGTAGCTCTCTTGTTGAATTTATCAGAATCACAGAAACGGAATTTCTGAGCTGCTGTGCTGATATACAGGGTATCCAGGATAAGGATGAAATGCATGGGGATCTTGAAAACGGTAAAAGATACAGGGTGTCTTAAATTATAAAAAAGTTGCGTAATTTAGAGCTCAGTAAGATGCAGCCTCAAAATTCGAAAAATTCTGACTAATTCCGAAGATATCCGGGAAAACCCGAAATTTTGGAAAAACGTTTTTATTTTTTTCTGAGTATATTTGAAGAGATATTTAAAATTAATTTACACTTTATTATTGCCACTTTTTCCCCTCTACAATATGGCGTTATCAAATTTGAAATCCAACGTTTCGTCTCTGAGAAACCATCATCAACTTTATTTTTTTATATGGCCGCAAACAAAGAGACACCCTGTATTCGGTAGTATTTTTTACTGCGAATTTAACAATGTATCACATAATAAAGAAATAAAGTTGATGTTGGTTTCTCAGAGACGAAACGTCGGATTTCAAATTTGATAACGCCATCTTGTAGAGGGGAAAAAGTGGCAATAATAAAGTGTGAATTAATTTTAAATATCTCTTCAAATAAACTCAGGAAAATATAAAAACGTTTTTCCAAAATTTCGGTTTTTTCCGAATATCTTCGGAATTAGTCGGAATTTTTTAAATTTTGAGGCCGCATTTTATTGAGCTCAAAATTAAGCAACTTTTTTCTAATTTGAGCCACCCTGCATCTTTTTCCGTTTTCAAGATCCCCTATATTCCCCACGCTTTTCATTCTTATCTTGGTCACCCTGTATTCAAGGTGACAATAATCTACCTGTATTGTATGGGTAACTTTGTTATTATAGAAGTTAGAGAGTCGGCTAAATTAGCAAAGTTGGGCAGAAATTCAAGACAAAGAAAAGATGAACGGAAACAGATATGACAACCTATACATTTTTGAAATCAGCAAAAAAATAAGCTCTTTAATGAATCCATAGCCTACTATGGTTGCCATTTAAAAAAAACGTAAGTTTGGCTTATATCTCAAAAATCGAGAGTGCTATGACTTTGTAGATATTTTTTTATAATTCTACGTAAAAATATCTACAAGAAACATACTTCACTTTGGTTTTAGAATAGGTGGTTATGGAATTATAAAACATTTAAAAAATCGAATGTTTTTAGTTTTTTCGAAATATTTGAAAAAGTAGAAAGTGTATGTCAAATGTCAAACTGGCATCTAATTTGTCTTGAAATTCTGCCCAACTTTGCTAATTTAGCCGACTCTCTAACTTCTATAATAACAAAGTTACCCATACAACACAGGTAGATTATTGTCACCCTGTATAGCTATTGTTATGTACAGGGTGGCCCATTTTCGAAGGGATTGCAGGCTATCTCCTTAACTAGTATAGCTATGCAAAAACTAATAAGGGTGTCTCGGGCCAAATTTTTGAGAAAAATTTAATGGTGCAAACCGAAATTTAATATCGTCTTTTGTTTTCGAGCTACAAGCGAAAATTGAATTTTTCGAAAATCCTTTTCGGGGTTATAACTCGTTTGTTTGTAGAGATAGAAACAAAAAGTAAAAACATCTTTAGAGCACTTTTTTGTGGAGAATTTAATGGTGAAATTTGATTTGTGATTTGCTTATTCAGTTTTGAGTTATAACATAAACATGTGTTTTTTTAAATAGCAATCGTAGTTGGCTTTGACACCTTAAAATAGGTCGCTTTCGGACGTTTTCAAAAATATATAATTTAATACACTTATTTTAACTAACAAATTAAATATCAACCAATTTCGCAATATTTACAAATCACAGTTGCACACAACTATCAAGCAACCTATGGGTAACAAAAAAATAAACAGAAAATAAAATAAATGGCGGATCATCTAGCTACCTTACAAATTCAACAGTATTTTACAATATGAAATAACAAATATATATATGTATACATATATATTTTTTTTTGAAAACGTCCGAAAGCGACCTATTTTAAGGTGTCAAAGCCAACTACGATTGCTATTTAAAAAAACATATGTTTATGTTATAACTCAAAACTGAATAAGCAAATCACAAATCAAATTTCACCATTAAATTCTCCACAAAAAAGTGCTCTAAAGATGTTTTTACTTTTTGTTTCTATCTCTACAAACAAACGAGTTATAACTCCGAAAAGGATTTTCGAAAAATTCAATTTTCGCTTGTAGCTCGAAAACAAAAGACGATATTAAATTTCGGTTTGCACCATTAAATTTTTCTCAAAAATTTGGCCTGAGACACCCTTATTAGTTTTTGCATAGCTATACTAGTTAAGGAGATAGCCTGCAATCCCTTCGAAAATGGGCCACCCTGTACTTCTCTATGGTATTAAAAAAAACACCACGTTGGGATAGCCAATAAAATATGTAGTGATCTTTAAACAATTTTTAACTCGTTGAAAAATAAGCTGAATAAATATTGTGTTATTGTGTAAGGTGTCGTGTTGAATCTCAGGGTAAGGATTAACAAAATGTGTCTGGAAATATTAAATATAATTAATAACTTACTAACTAAAATTACGTATCTCCTGCAAAATTAGACGACACAATTAAATGTTCAAAATTGAAATACACTACTTCATGAATTAAAAATACAAATAACAATAGGTGGATTCTATGAGTAAACTTCTGAAACTACACATAAAAACATGAAAACAACTACTAAAAAACTTGAAAATTAGATTTCATTATTAAATTTAACAATTATTTTGGAAATGATTACAAAATTAACTGACTTCATTAACCTTTAATAAATAAATCTAAAACTTATCTTGAATGATGGCGGTGGATCCCCTCTTTCCAAACTATTACGTTGCGCAATTGATCTTCTGATGACAGCTGTTACAGTTGTGGTTGTGGATAATATGAATTTCACGTTATTGAATATTTCCATACAAATTATCAATCTTTATTTATTTATACGGAATAAAACAGGCTTTAAGCCTAATTACATTATTCCTAACATACAAGAAATAAAGTATGAAATTTAATTTAACTTGACGACACAACACAAAAACTTAACAATTAACTTATATACATATGAAAGTTGCTACTGATAGTCACACAGATCTGGATGTTGTTCAACTGTATCTATTAATTTACCTTTAAATGCATTTTCTTTAATTTCGAATATATCAAGAGATTCATTTTTTGCAATTACTTTATCATAAAATACATACATTCTCATCATAGGTAATTTTTTTCTTACGTTCGTTCTATAGTTTGTATAAAACAGTGGTCATTTTCGCGATCTATAGGCAGGGACATAAAATAAAATTTTTGATAGGATATCAGTGCAATATATTTTATTATTCAATAGCTTATACAGAAACATGGCTGTTGTGATAACCCTTCTTTGACTTAATTTAAGTATATTAAATTCAGGTCTAATACCCTGATATGAATCAAAATGCCGATATATTCCATGTTTTTTGATATACAGTGTCCGCCAAAAAGTTTGCACCATATGGAAAACTTTTTTATTAAATTGTTTTTTTAACGGGTTACGGCATTAGTTTCAGCATGATTAATAACCACAAAATTGCCAAAAATATTTGTCATGTCACAACTATGACACCTCCAAAATGTCATTAGAAATTTTAAAATGACCTGAAATGCCCTTATTTGTCAAAATATGGTAACGTATCATAAGGAAAAGTTGTTTGTAATTACATTAAGAATCTAAATATGAAGTTTGGTTTGAAAATTTAAATGTTTTAGTTTTTTCATTTTTTTCCAAAAATATGTAAATTTTAATAGAAATTTTGAGTTTTATTTAGTGATCTAAATTTGATTTAAGTGAACAATCGTTTCTTTAATAGTTTAGCCCATTATCGTGCAAAATTCCACAGTAAGAGTTCAGAATTACTGAAAATAGTCCACGATTGTCCTGTTGTTTTTTGTACAATTGTTTTTGCCATTATTAATTACATTTAAAACAGAAATGCAACATTTATGTATTTTTTGCATTGAAATATTTCAAATTAACTCAATTGTAAACAAAAAATACACAAAAAAGCATTAAATGTTAATATTTTTGGAAAAAAATGAAAAAACTAAAACATTTGAATTTTCAAACCAAGCTTCACATTTAGATTGTTAATGTAATTACAAACAACTTTTCCTTATGCCACTTTTCCATATTTTAATAAATAAGAGCATTACAGGCCATTTTAAAATTTCTAATGACATTTTGAAGGTGTCATAGTTGTGACATGACAAATATTTTTGACAATTTTGGGGTTATTAATCATGCTGAAACTAATACTGAAACCCGTTTAAAAAAAAAACAATTGAATAAAAAAGTTTTCCATATGGTGCCTTGGTTTTGGAAAAGTGAATCAATTACAATTACGTTTTCAAACATATTACATTTAAATTGTACCTAATTCTAAAACTATTTACATATTTACAAACTACACGAAATTTCCTTCAAAACAGTACCTAACAACATATTAATTGTTTGTACCTAATCAAACTTCATAACTTTTAAACAATATTTCAATTGACTTGGAAAGCTTGAATTTATCTATTTACAAAAGTATCTTATTTCTATTTCTAATTTAAGTTTAATTCATCATAAAATGTTCCTTATTTTTCAATAAATTAACACTTTATCTACATCACCTTTAACTCAAAAAAAACTTTATTTTAAAATTGAATTTTAAAAACTTATTTTTCTTATTATTTACATAATTTACCCTTCAAATTCTTGACAATTTTATAGCTCATAAGCTTGCTCAACTTTTGATAACACTTTTAATCCGGTCACATTTCTTTTAATAATCACAATTTCAATAAATAAAAATTATAACCTAACTTTTCAACTACAAAAATTCAATTACTTTAAATACATAATTTTATAATTACATCTGATGTTCTAGCCTGGAAATTGAAAAATAACACAAGGAATCAACCTATCTCAAAATTTCAACTACATAAACCAAAATAAAGAAGATGTCGGCATAACAAATCTGCGCCTTAACGATGAAAACTTTACGATTCAATTTTCCACATTCTTCATGGATCATTCAACTTTACAGAACTTCAAACATTTAAAATTGATTAGAAAAATTACTTTTCATAGTTTCTTATCAAAATGAACCAAATATTATATTTCGTATTAACCATAAATTAAAATAGGTATGTCAACGGGATGTCATTTTGTATGTTAATTTGTGTCATGTGTGTGGAATAAATGTTGTATCCTAAATGCGAAAAAAATGTCTAAATAACACAACAATCCAGGGTGTCCCGCAATAGGATGTACATAGCTTCAGTACGTGTACCTGGCTTCTTTTTAAGTCGAAAACGTCCATATGGCCTTTAAATTAATCCCTACAAAGTTATTGGCACTTTTTCATTCAAAAAATAACACTAAAGATCCAAAACTTTATTGGTAAAGGACATCAATTAACGATTCACAAAATAAAATGCTATAGTTATGTGGCAGTTTCTATCCCAAGTTTTCAAAATGACCTCCTCGATTAGCTATGCACATTCGTGCCCTTTGTGAAATCGTGGTAACAGACCTCATAATAGAGTCGGGATCGTTTTTTATGATATTGGAAGCATCAATTATTCGATCCAGCAACTCATCTCTAATGTTTGACTTTACCGCATACACCAAGGAGTTCATATGGCCTCAGAGATAGTAATCTAACGGCATTAGATCCGGTGACCTGGGTGGCCAAATAACGGGATTAGTTTTAGGCCATATGTTTATTGGAAATTTTCGACTTAAAAAGAGGCCAGGAACACGTACTGAAGCTATTTACATCCTATTGCGGGACACCCTGTATATTTGGATCGCCCTGTAGATCTCAGTACGTATCCTTTATTTATTTAATTATAAATTCACATCCTAGGCATATCTAACATTAAACTAAACTCAAAATTAGTTTACACATTATTGAATTAATACATTAACGAACAATTTAGTACGGCACCTTCTGCGAAAATGTAAATTTAGAACCAAATTTTCCCGTCAGGGAGATGTGTTCAGACAATCCCATAATCAAACTAAGATCTACTATATATAAAGTTCTCTCAGACAAATAAAATTAGAGGGATACCCGATAACAAGGCACTGCCATTACGCTTTATACTCTAATCTAAAGACGTCCTCCGACATAACTTTAGGAAGCACAGGTCGTCTAGCGTCAAAGTAGACGCGCCTCGTAAATAAGAAATAAAAAAGTTATACCTTGCATTACTTTTATAGACGATAATAAATTACATATTTACAATTTTTATTCTCGCATTTCTAAGGGGTGTTGTTGACGTTGGAAACGTTTTGAAATAAGTGAAAAGGCAAAGTAACGGTGTTAAAGTTCAAAGATTTATTGAAATACTTTATTGACAGGAATATTTAACGTTTGTCTATTTGCAGAACAAATTAAAATTTAAAAAAAAAATTGTGAAATACATTTCAAACTATTTCGTACATACTAACATTTAAAAACATAGAATTGTAAACAATAAGTTATAAACAAACAATAATAGATTTAAATTTAGAAAAGTTAAGAAAAATAAATTTTCTTTTAGAAATAATTTTAAAAGTAACAACTTACGAAATTAGAAACGCCATGAGGCAAATGAAAAACAGAAAATGCCCAGGACAAGATCGCATAACAAGTGAGATGCTGAAACTGGGCGGTGATGCTCTCAAAAACGCATTGAAAACACTTATAAACAAATGTTTTTGAGGGGAAAATACCTAGTAGTTGCTGTTCAAAAAGGGAGATATGACAAATATAAAGAATTATAGGCCAATCAGTTTGCTCTCCCACCTCTACAAATTGCTCTTCAGAATAATCACAAATAGAATAACGTAGGAACTAGACTCGTATCAAGCATGTGAGCAGGCCGGTTTTAGAAAAGGATATGGGACGATGGATAACCTTCAGACCATTCGACCATTGCTTGAAAAAGCCATTGAATATAAAGTGCCTATACATCTAGAGTACTTGTCGACCATAAGGCTTTCGACACAGTGGAAAAATGGCCAATCTTAACAGCACTGGACAATGCTCGTGTAGATTTTAGATACTCAACGATTATCAAAGACATATATGATAATCCATCAATTCATGTGAAGATTAGATGAAAACTTAACAACAGATAAGATTAAACTAGAAAGACGGTTTCGGCAGGGCGACACCATGTCTCCAAAACTATTTACATTGGCCCTAAAAGATTTATTTAAACAACTAGATTGGGAGAGTTTTGGAATTAATATTGATGGATGTAATCTAAACCATCTTCGTTTTGCCGACGCCGTTGTCCTAGTAGTAAAAATTTCGAAGAACTAAAATCTATGCTTGAACAACTAAACACCGCATCATATCATATTGACCTAAAAATGAATTACCAAAAAGCAAAAATTATGAGCATTGATCCGAAAGCTGTAACAATTGAAAACCAGAAAATTGAATCAGTTAACAACTGTGTGTATATCTAGGGCACACTATCACTCTAGGTAAGGAGAACCAACCGGCAGAAATTTAGAGAAGAATACCTGTGCGGCATTTGGTAAGCTAAGTCATGTATTAAAGAACAAAGATATCCCCATTAACTTAAAAAGGAAAGTATATGATAGCTACATTCTTCCAGTTACAACGTACGGGTTGAAGACAATGGCGTTAACATAAAAAACAGTTGAACAACCGAAAGTGCCCCAAGATCAATAGAAAAAGCAATGCTGGGTCTAAATCTTAGAGATACGATAAGAAATAACGTAATAAGACAGAAAACGAAGGTGTCCGATGTGATGGAAAGAGTCGCCCGTCTGAAATGGCAATGGGCAAGGCATATGGACACAGAGGACAGATCGATAGACAGCCAGAATCTTAAGGTGGAGACCTAAAAAAAACTAAGAGGGACGTCGAAACACCCCAAAGAAGATAGGCCGACGACATTAAACAAATAGCCGACAGAGATAGGATTCAAAAAGCTCAAAATAGATCGGCATGTAATAGTATTGGAGCCTATGTCCAGGAGTGGACCAGTAGGAGCTGAGAAAGAACAAGTTAAAAAAGAAAAGGTTCAAATTTAATTAAAAAACACCATTAGAAAATGTTGACAAAAACCTTGCGTTTTCACGGAAAAAATAAAACATGGATGACGAAAAAGCACATTTTCTGTTTTTATTTTATTCTAGCTCTTTCGTTTTCCCGCCCTTACACATATATTTGTCCCTCACTTTTCTATAAAAGAAATACCTAAAAATCAATGAACAGAAACAAAAATAAAATATTAACGAATTCAAAAGTTAAGGTTAAAGCAGTAGTAATGAAAAGAAAAACAGGAAAATTGACAATAGTAGTAATCGATAATATCAACTAAAATACTGGTACAACGAAAAGATACACATAAGAAAGTAAAAAGAATGAAGATGAAAGCAAATAGTAAATGTGTGAATAATTCTCTCGTTAGGAAGTTAGTACCGAAATAAAAGAAACATAAAATACAAAAAGGCTTCCCTCGTCTGTATGTCGACCAGTCAGTTCAATCAATCTATCTTATCACCCTACTTTTATGAGGTTCAATGTTCTCTCTTCCGTTTTCTTAAATTGAATACAAAACGAATTTGCAAAGACGCAATAAAACAATCAACAATTAAAATAAAATAGTTGAATTAATAAATAATATTAATGAAAGAAAGTATAAAAAATAATTAAGAAGACAGGAAAAGGCAAAAGCAGCATACGAAAGTATCAATAAAAATTCAGTAGAATACAAAAATAAATTACCGAGAAGAAACAACTCATAACAAAAATTGACCAACTTCAAAATAAATTTGAAATGGTAGAAAAAGAGAAACGCAAGTGTAACTTGGTAATCAAGGCAGTAAAATTTGAAATGAACCAAAAAGAAGAAGCGGCAAAGCAGTTTTTTACCTGGGAGTTGAAACAGAAGACAGTAATTACAATGCAAAATGCAAGATAAAAAAAGCATAACTATAAATCTGGTAAAGATGAAGGATTCGAATAATAAGCAGACAGTCATGATAAGGATCAAGCGTATACATCTACAACGACATGACGCCGAACGAAAGAGGTAACTATTCAGGTAGTAATCAGAAAAATCGCGAAGGAAGAGAAAAGTAAGGGACGCAGAATAAAAATCGGCTATAAGAAGATCATCATAGATGGAGTGGAATATGTCTGGGATGAGGAGGAAAAAGGAGTAATAGAACAAACAAAAAACTGATAACAAAAAAGGGCCGAATCAAAATGAAGGCAAAATCTGCAAAGGATAAGGACGACGATAAACAATATGCGATAAATAAAAAATCACACAGTAAAATGAAAGGTAAATGAAAAGAGAAAGGAACGAAAAGACTAAATCGAGATAAAGAAAAATATAAAAGAATGAGAATAGCAACATGGAATGTGAGGAGTATCACAGGGAAAGAAGAATAATTAGTGGAAGAGATGATAAACCACCACGTCGAAGTTATAGGAATCACAGAAACCAAACAGAAAGGAAATTGTATGAAAAGAATACACAAGGGATATTGGTTATTTTGGTCAGGAGTTAAAGAAACAGAAAGAGCAAAATGTGAAGTAGGATTAATAATAACGCCAAATAAGTTAAAAGAAATAATAAAGGAGGAATACATGTATAAAAGACTATAAAAGATAGAAATGAAATTACTAGGAGAAGAACTATGGAATGTTTTAGATGAAGCAGTTAAAAATGCAAAGAAAAAGATGAAGACGTTAAAATCAGGATACTGGAAAATGGAACGAACAGAGATAAACTAACTTATGCTTGCAGATGACATGGCTATAGTGTCCGAAGAGAATCTACAATATAACCTGGAGATGTTAGAGAGAGAATTGCATAAAATAAACATGAAGATAAACATAGAGAAAACAAAAAGCATGATAGTAGCGAGAGAAAATAAAACACATAATATAAAACTACAAGGGGAACAAATAGCAGTCGAAAGTTTTAAATATTTAGGATCCATAATTGGGAATAATGGCAACATAGACAAAGAAATCAACGACCGGATGGGAAAAACAGGAAGAATGTATAACATGATGAAAACGACGTTCTTAGGGAAGAAAGAAATTCCCAGAAAAATAAAAACAGAAGTAGTCAAAACGGTAGTTAGACGTTTGAATATAAAACTACAGGAATGAGGGTATCGCTCTAGTAGCGATACAAAAAGTCGTCAGTTTGAGAAACTATGTATGACCCATTTGTTGTCATAGTTTTGAGACTGACAGCTGACAAATAATAGGTTAGTTGTGATGTTTGTGGTTTTTCTCCAACAAGAACAAATAAAAATTTAGGAATAACTTTCCATAAGTAAGTATTTACCTCCATTTAATGCAACTACGTTCATTACGAATAATATTTAAGAACAATTCGATGTTATAATTTCAATGTCAAAGAAAGGTTACGAGTGAATATCATAGGTGTCACATACATATTTTATATAGATTAGTAGTTTGCAAAATACCTATTTAAAATACTGTGTTAACCGTCAGTAGTTATTATAATATTTTATTTCTTGCAGCTTCTAATTTTTGTTCATTAATACTTTTACTTTTACTACATTTTTTGTCAGTTTACGTCTTTGAATATTTTATATTCAAAGGTTTACGTATCCCGTATTTATTATAAAAGGTAAGCCACTGACATACCGGAAAAATTCAGCCGCCATTTGCATCATCTATCTTGGTCTCACGTATATTTTGTGTAGCCTCATTCTTGTAGCTTTATATTCACAGAGTTAGACCGACAATAATATACAGGGTGTTGAAAAATAAGTGTAAAAGACTACAGGTACATACAGTACTCATCAAAATAAGAAAGAAAGCTCCTATGGACATGGGTTCGAAAACGCTTGGTTTTCGAGATACAGGGTGTTGATTATTCAACTCGACAACTGTATGTATATATTTTTTTATAACTTTGAAATGGTTTATTCGATTCAACACAATTTGGTATGGTAGTACATTTTATTGTTTCACTAAAGTAAGTGTTCAAAGTGCCTTCCTTCCATTTATTCACAGGATCTACATCTCCTTATAAAACAATTCCTTACTGTTTCAAATATCCCTGGCTGTATTCTTATCCTACTACAGCAGTGTTCTATGCGCTGCTGCAGTTCACCGATGTTGTTGACCGGTTCAGCATACACCAAACTTTTTAGGTAACCCCAAACAAAAAAGTCTAACATGTTCAAGTCAGAAGGTGTAGTTGTTGAGTGACATGATTAACACCTTGTATCTCGGAAACTGGGCGTTTTCGGACCCATGCTCGTAGGAGCTTTCTTTCACGACTAAATGAGATTCCTAAGACGGATAGAAAATAAAACTAAAAGAGACAAGATAAAAAATGATACATACAGACAAAACCTACAGATTGAACCCTTGACCGAGAAAATAGTGGAAGGACAACTAAGATGGTTTGGACACGTGCGCCGTATGTCTAAGGACAGACTAATAAAAAGAGTGTATGAAACGCGAGTGCGGGGACAAAATAAAAGAGGAAGGCCCAGGAAAACATAGGAAGACGGAATACGGGAGGAAGCAGTGAATAAGGGAATAAGATGGTAAGGAATAAAACAAGCTGTCCAGGATAGGAAATTATGGAAAGAAAAGTGTAGAGCGCCACAACAAACCTAACTCGCCCGCCTTACACCTAACGGTAGATAGGCATAGGATTAAGTAAGGAAGTAGGAATAATCAAGTCAAGCAAAAGTCTAAAAAATTCTTCTGATTTGTTAGTCCTCCTTTCAGTGAAAAAAGTAAATTGATATACTAGTAAGATAAAGAGCAAATATGTTAAAATAATAAAAAACAGGAAAAGAAATATGAAAATACAAAAGATGTAAATGATAAATGATTATACAAGAAAAACGAAGTTAAGGAAATCACAAATACGAAAAACGCCCCACGATTGTAAGTCAGTGTATTTGTCTGTCTATCGTTTAGTTATCATTTTATCTCAAATATTGTTTGCGCTTCCTTTCTTTTACTCTATCTTGTCCCCACTTTCTTTGAAAACCAAACAAATTCAATGGGCCAACAGCAAAACAAATAATCATAGAAAAGTAAGGAAAAATATAAAAATACGAGTAGTAAAAGACAAATATGAAGAGAAGATATTACAAAAATAGTAACAAAAGCTGCAAGCGAAAGTATTAATTAAAAATAAATAGAATCTGAAAAAACATAGGGAACGAACAAAAATAAAATCATGAAAAACATATACGACAGGTCTTTTTATGTTTTTAATTGTTTTTCATCTAGTAAAAGAAACAGAAGGCGAAAAATAAAAAATAGAATTATAGAAATATAAGTAAATTCAAAAGAACAAAAAGGCCAAACGAGAAAGAAAAAGTTTGAAATCATCAAAAGACGTATGATAAACAAATGCTTATGCTGTTTTCAATAACTCAAGACTAACGAAATGGAAGAAACATAAAACACAAAAATTCCCCATGTCTGCATGTTAATCTGTTTATCTATCTATTTCTGTCTATTGTTCTGCCTCGAACATTGGTTTTTTATCATTCTCACTCGCTTTTTTCAGCTCTACTCTCAGTTTCGTTGCAAATAAAACAAATAACTAAAACTATTAAAAAAATTAAGTAACAAAAAAGAAGAAACGTATATGAAGAGAGAAACAATTTAAATTATAAAAATAGTACGCAGCAAACGAAAGTGCTAACTAAAAATTAGTGGATAAATTTAGTCAAAGAATTTGTTATTTACAGCGGTTTTCTTTCATTTTGTAAAAAAAGCAACAAATTAGCCGCACGGGAAAGAACGGAAAGAACCAAACGCTAAAGGAAAAAAAGAAGAGAGATGAAAATAAATAAAAAAGATAAACACTAACAATCTTGTTTGCATAAATGCAAATATTTATAAACAAAACACGAAATACGAAAAAGTTTCTGTCGGTCTGTCTGCTTCTCATCACTTTTTTCACTGTTTTTCTTTCCTATGCCTATCGCTTTATTTATCGTTCTATTACATTTATTCTAATTTTCTGTTATAGAAAACAATTTCACAAAGAAAGAGAGATATAACATAAAAAATGGTTAAAACAATAAGAGTGAAAAGAAGGAATAGAAACAAGAAGGCAAAAATGAAAACAAACAAACGAGAGTAGCGGCCGAAAAAAAGTACAACAAGAAGAATTGTAATCAGAAAATTATGGAGAAAATAAAAGAATCCTAAAATTGAAAATAGTTAATTGCCTTTCCTCCTCCTCAAATTAACTTGAGCAACATAACAAAAAGCTCAAGATTTGAGGTGTTAATAGGTGTTCTGCATGTTACATTGTTCATATAATTCGGTAATAATTATAAAACTAGAATAGTAACCAAAATAACAGAATGAGAGCAAAATTACGTAACAAATAAATAATTTCCAAAACACTAAAGTAATTTGTTCTGGTGGCAAGCTTAATATTAAGAGGTAACAGTTCACTTTCCGAAGAGTTTTCCGCCAATTTTCAATAAGCCTATTTCCGAGCAAATAATCTCAGTTTTTAAAAGGCCAAATTTTCCTTTGAACGCACAGGTTTATTATAATACGAAAATACTTTGAAAAGGAGAGAACGTCAATCACTTACGACGTAACGTGTTTTATTTCTAATATAACTCTTGAATATTAAATTTCTGTTCAAGCGTCTTTATGAACATTAAAATATGGAAATTACATAAATGGAAAATCTCAATTAGAATTGTTTTGAATAATTCATCTGGGTACAAGACAAGCTCGCATTGCACTTCAGTGAATTTTTTTCCCCACACTGTTATTAAGTTTTCTCGGCAAAAAATTGTTCCATTTTAAGTTGGAATTTAGTTAATTTTGAATAAAGGTGAAACGTAGGTTGTTCTATTCGTTTAAATTTTAGTACCTAATGCTGTAAAGCGTAGGCTTCACTCGTAAAACGAACATAAAATGTTTACATGTGGAATTTACTACACTTACATAAAGGCCAATTTTAAATTATTTACTTAGAATTCAATTAAAATTTTAATATCTTCCTTAAAATGCAAATAAAGTCTTCTTTCATTAATAATACTTTGTAAAAGAGGTATTTGGTTAGGAAGTTTCCGGTTGATTAGAATGGAAGTTGCTACTCTCCATTACAACGCACCAAAACGTGTACTGAATGAATTATTTCAGGTCTATTTTTCACACCTTTTCATACGAAAAACTTTTAGAGACGACTTTTTGATATCTTCGTGCGAGTTTGTAGAAATTCCTTGAATAATTTTATTATAAACCAGTTATTTACACTTCAAGGAATTTTAATTATTCCTAATTTTGCTTTGGGTAGCTTTTCCCTGAGGGAAGGATTCTCTTTAATATTTTATACTTTTGATGAAAGAAACAGAAGTAAATACAAAGAAAAATTTGCATTACGAATTAATTATGTTGTAATTCAATTTTATCAATTTATAATGTTTTACAGTCTTTGTGTATTTTGGGATTAATTACGTAAATTATGGGGGTTGTTTTTCTTTTGAAAAAAGTTGTTTAATGAAAGATGAAAGGACGTAATATGAAAAGATGAAAATAGTTATTTCAAAACCTAGCACAGTTTAAGGAACTGCAATGGAAAGAACTTGAGAGTTTCAGTGCCGGAAATGAACTGTTTTAGTGTTTTGAAGTTTAAAAGTACACTTTGACTTAAATGACTTTTATGAGGCTTGCCGAAGATAAAGTTGCCGTGCCTAACACATCGAACTAACTTAATACTTGTGATGCCGATAATTAATATAATTTGTGGTTCCTAATGATTTTGAAATTTAGTGACGATTTGCAGTGGCAAACAATTTACTTAAGTTTCAGTCCTTACATTTAACTTATTTTAACTCAAAGTCAATTGTTTGGAATTTAAGTTTTTTAAGTAATGCACATGACGTCAGGTAAAGTACAAAAAATTAATTGTTAGGTTTTTATTCACAATTCGCATATTTGAAATGGTCAAAGACGAATAGGAAAATGTTATTAAGCTTAACATCCATCTAACTACTGGTAAAAATTTTACCTTTCTGAAGAAATTCGATGTGATGACTTCTGATGACTGCTAAATTACCGGTTCTTCTTTAGAATCAGGTAGCACCTGAAACAAGTATTATTTTATCACATTTGTTGCTAAGCTATCTTTTATATTTTGTGTTTAATTTTTACCATCTTGTTATTATTATTTTTTAATTTACTAACTACGAATTAACTTATTTCCACATACAAACCGGATTGGAATATAATAAAGATAGAAATTGATTCTCTCTACGGTTTTAATTTAACACCAAGTATTTTTCAATTTTTCTGAAAAATAAACACGAATTTGCTTCTCCAATCATTCCTTATAAGCTTTCTTTTATTATCAGCGTACTGTATTGAAGCTGAAAAGGGCAACGGAAATAGGCTTCGAAATATTTGCAATCAACTTGACCGCTCAATTGAAGCAGAATGAATTCTTATTGAAAAGCTTCGGAAATATAATGCTAACAATACAGAGATGAAGTAATGAAAAATATCTTCTTGACAACGGCAGGAGACACGCTAATATTTACTTAGTTAAAAATCATACTAAATTTATATTATCTTTATTCGGGCATTCCCTCAAAGAAACAAGCAATCTGTTTAATCGTTTGTATTCTTCGTGGTACGTAGGTGAGTTTTTCACTTACATTTTCATTGATAGATTAATTTTAGAAAGATGAACTACAACACTTTACCAGGAAAGATATAATCCTGATAGTTACACAGAAAATTATACTGAAATTTAAAAAAACATTGTCAATGATACAAATTCTGAAACTATTAAATATGTATTAGCTGGAAACTGAATCTTCAATAAATTTGAAAAATCAATGAAAAATTAAAAATGAATACCTATAAATTTCTGTGTGAAACTTCACAACCATAAGTATAATGCGAGTTGGGAAATTTCGTAATTCCCGAAAAGAATGCAATTAATTAAGTTCGCTTTCAGAATAAATTTCCCAAAAATTTCTTAGAATACGCAAATACGTACCGATAAATCTGAAATTATTAAACATTCTAAATCACAAAAAATCAAAAACAACACTTACATAACATTCAAATTCAAATGTATGCAGGAATATGCATAAATTTATTTTATAATTTTATCAAGGAACAAAGAGGTTCTCCAATCTTGAAATCATGAAGCAGTTATCACGGATGTGTGCTTAAAGGCTACTAAAACTACTTAGAAATTAAATCAAATTTCGAATAAGTGCCGTGTGCTTCAAAATTACATGAAGGGGTTTACCAGTTCTCCATCATGCAGGCCAGACTAAGGGCTAAAAGCGAGATCAATTCCAATTCAATTACCTAATTGAACTTGACATTATGCAATTAATTTTGATATACGAGTGCTAACCAAAATATTTTTGTTGCGTTTATATGACCGTAATTACTTTGAACGACTTACAAATATAATTTTCTAATCTCAAGCAATTAACATATTTTTTAATTACCATCAATCTTAAACCTTGCAATTTCAAGAACAAGAAGAAGTGAGGCATTTGCCTTATATAAAGATGTGTGGGTTAATAATAACAATAATTACACTATATTTTTAATTTTACGGCATTCTATGTTAGTTTACAAATTTTTTCTGTTCAAAGTTTAATAAAAATAAGTTCAAAAAGTGTTGAAAGTTGCACGAAACAAAAGTAAATACCTTAATTAAACTTTTAAAAAACAAATACTAAAGACTGTGGTGAATTTTCACTTTTCGCTTTTTCGCAGAAAGTTATGGCTAATCCAATTCTGTCTTCAAAATAACCGATAAAATCTTATTAGCTAACGTACCCTATTATTATTCCCTTCACGGAATACTTTTTACACATCGTATCGCTTCTTTTGAAATTAGATTATTCTTATCCATTCTGAGCGAATTTTTTGTAGGCGTTTTCGGATTAGGTTTCTTTTGTAGAAGCTATTTCTTTGGTGAACTATTTTTCATTCAAAGTTTATTTTTTACACATTTAGTTTTGTTACGTTTTGGAGAATTATAAAAAGTTAAATTGAGTATTGAACACGTTTTAATTAGGTATTATTTTATTTTGTACGAATTTTTAGAGTATTATTATAAAATATTTACTTGACGAAGCGAAGTAACGAAGATTTACTTTATCAAACGTAGAAGGTTGCAGAATTATCTAACTCCTTTGTTATATTCCGTAGTTTTTCCGTTGCCGATTTAAATTTAAATAATTTTTGATGTAATAATTTTTAATTAATTGTCACTAAATTTAGGAAAAATCTAAGCAATAATTGTTACCTAAGTTTGACTTTCAAAGTGGTTGTTTCTTTCCTAAAGTTTGCGTTTTAAAAAAATTTTTTTTATTAAAATTGTTTTAGCAATTGCAGAAGTAATTGCAATAACAATTAGAACTTTATTTGTTAAAATTAAACCCCGAAAAAAACAAGCTTCTAAAATAATAATAGTTGTAGAAATAACATGTTAACTGTAGGCTACCCCTCCACTCAACCAAGAGGAATTGAGTCATAGCCTAACTACGCGAATAAAGAAAAAATGTATTTTATTCCCACTCTTCTTCAAAACTCCGTACGTGTGATACATCGTTGAAAAGAGAAAAAAGAGCTGAGTTTAGTTACGACAAAATTCAATATGGCGTCCATATGAAAATCAAAAGTAGTTGTTCATAGAATAGAAACAAAGCGTCATAAATATAAACAAATGGTACCACCAGATTCTCCGTTAAAAAGTGCCTTCACAATGTACAAGTCTTGAAACTAATAACTTAATACTTTCCGAGATATTTTGGAAAACAGAAAACTCCAAATTTTGGTTTTTCCAAGATATCTCAAAAACGGTCAAAGTTGGCTCTGATTTCTCAACGGATATGAAATGAGCATTAAAATTTCTAAAACTTTCCCTATTTAACCAACTTTGTAACTTTTGTAGATTCCGAGATCCTAATGGTGGGGATTGAATTTGGGACACACTGTATACAAATGCATAAGAGACGATATAACTATCTAATACAAATCTAATCTAAGCGGTAGCCTTTTTCAAGGGATACATAAATATGTCACTAGTAAAAGAAACCCTCATTTTTGAAAACAGATGTTCAACGTTTAGGCTTTGGTTTTACGAACGAAACGTTCCGAAACGTCCTAAAGTTTCTGCGGTCTAATTCCTCGCGCCCAAGTTTACTGCGTCATTTTGTTCATATGTCGTAGTGTCCCTGCGTCCAAGTATGTTTGCGCCGAAACGGCCGCGTCTAAACCGCCGCGCCGAAATGGCCGCGATTAAATGTCCTAGACCGAGGTTGCTAGCCCTGAACTAACTGGTCCTTTTTGTAACTTGTAATGTGTAATGTAATCGTTAACCTCTTATACCTTTCGGTGTTGAGGCTGGTGCGTTAGCGTATGTGGTGCGCCTTTTTTGCCTACATACAGCACCATGTGTATAGTGTATGTGTGTGTACGTATAGAACCTTGTTACTCTACCTCGTAGGTCGGTATTCGGAGGAGAGCGTCGTTAATTAGGTGCCCAACGACGAATGGTCGCCAGGGCTCGATACCGAACTCCGGGAAATCTTGCACCCAACGAGTTTCGAATCGGGGACTAGCACCACGCTAGCCTGACGCTCTTACCACTGCGCCACCCTGGCAGTTACCTTTTTCTAACTTACTAAGCTAAATTTTCAGAGCGAATTATGCAGTTTAATTGTTATTGTTAACTTTTATTTATGTAACTCTCACTATTCGCTTATCTCTCCCACAATGTCTCTCCACTTATCTTTATGATATGCTATAGTTTTAAGGTCACTTCACTCTTTATTTATTAGGTCACATTCTGCTTTTAAACTTCGTCTCCATGTAATTAATGGCCTTCCTTGTTTCCGTTTTGCTTTGATATTATAATTTAATACCTACTTTGTAATAGATGCATTTGATTTCCTTAATGCGTGGCCTATCCATTTCCACTTTCGTTTCCGGATTGTTTTTATAAAGGGTTGTTGATTTGTGAACTCCCACAATTCTTTATTGGTAATTTTGTTGGGCCAGTATATCCCCAACATCCTTCTTAGGCATCTGTTAATCATTATTTGAAAGCGATATATTTCTTTTTTATTTAATGTCCACGACTCACTTGCATATACATAGTAGTACACTTTTGATGCTATACGAATTTTTGTTTTTGTTGAGATTTCTTTAGAGTTCCACCCTTTTTTTATTCTGTTAAACGTTTCTTGTGCTTTATTTATTCTTCTGTTTATGTCTTTCTGGCATTTTCCATTGTCTTCAATAATACTCCCCAAATATATAAACTCGCTAACATTTTCAACTGCTTTCCCATCTAATGTTACATTATCTTCATTTTCTATATTAATTTTTAGTGTTTTCGTCTTTTGTATGTTTATTTGTAAACCTATTTCTGAAGCTTTATTTTTGAGTTTAATGATTTTTTCTTGCATGTGCTTAAGCTTTTCCGTAATCATGCACATATCATCTGTGAACTCTAGGTCTTCCAAAACTTGACCGAATCTTCATGTTAAACATGTTCTATTGTCCGATACTTCTTTCATGACCCAATCCAATGCTATTAAGAATAAAATTGGTGAAAGGATGCATCCTTGCATTATCCCACATTCGATGTTCAGTGACGCAGATACCTTGCCAATGTGTTCAATAACTGCACTGGAATTTCGGTATAATAACCTTATTACTTGATTGATATTTTCTGGTATTCCATATTTTTTCAGTAACTCCCATAGCATATCTCTATCTATCTTATCAAATGCCTTCTCGAAGTCTGTGAATCCGAAGTGCATTTCTTTTTTGGCCATTCTATACCCTCCTCAATTATGCTTCTTAACGTTCATATTTGGTCAATGCAAGCTCGTCTTTTTCTAAATCCTGCTTGATTAGGTCTCAGATGTTCATCCACTATGTTTTTGATCCTTTCTAGTATTATACGCGTTAGTATTTTGCTAGCTCGCCAATTATTACCACTTGTTTTGTTTCCTGCTTTCGGTAATAAAATGATACGGCCTTCTGTCCAGTCCTTGGGTATTTTCTTCTCAGTCCATATCTATTTTAACTAACAATGAATTACTCTGGTATTAACTTCGAGTCCTGCCTTTATCAAATCTCCTGGAATAGTATCATTACCCACCGCTGTGCCATTTTGCATCAACTTTATAGAATTTCTTACTTCCTCCTCTGTGGGTTCATCTGTATTTATTTCTAGTTCTGTATAATTCTCATCATTCACTTCTCTTGGCTCTATAGTATTTGTTTTGTGTATTTCTTCAAAATGTTCTCTCCGTCTGTTGAGTACTTCTGCTTCTAGTTTTAGCATAATTCCATTTATATCGCTTATATGTGTAACGCAGCAGTTTCTCCTACTAGTTAATTTACGAGTTATGTTATAGTCATAACAACTTCATGTCATTTGTCTCATTGCATTTTCTGCGTCGTTTGATAATTGCTCGTACTGTCTAATTCTATCTCTTTTCGCATTCTTCTTAACTTGTTTGTCTTTTTCTTTGTACAAGATTTCTAATTCTTTACTTTCTGTCTGTATCTGTTCGTTGAGAATTTTATGTTTGATTCCTCTTCTTTCTTCAATTTTTTCCCCAAGTTTCTTTTGACATTCAATCTTTGATCTTACTTCTTTTTAAACTCACTTTCCCAACTGCTGTATCCTTCATAGCTTCTTTATATTTTTATCCCATAATTGTTCAATACTTAACTTATTAAGAAATTAAGATCTAATTTATTATATTTTATTTCCAGTTTCGAGCAAAACTCGTCTTGTAGGTTAGTATTTTGTAACCATTGCTTATTATATCTTAATCGTATTTGTTGCTTATTGTTTTGAGCTTTTAATCGTAGCTTGAATTTAGCCCTTACTAATATATGATCGGAGTCGATGTCGGCACCTCTAATCGCTCGTACATCCAAAAGACAATTTTTATGTTTTCTCTCTATGGCTATATGGCTATTTGGTTGTGTGTTTTCCGATCTGGCGATAGCCACAATATTTTGTGAATAAGTTTATGTGGAAATATACTTCCTCCTACGAGTACAACTACAAAAGTCCAAGAATATATTTCCATTTTCATTAACATCCCCTATTCCTTCTGCACCCAAAACGTCTTCCCTGTCTTTGTTATTACTACCTATCTTGGCATTTATGTCGCCAATGATAATTTTTATATCTTTTTTGTGTTTTCTCTGCAATTCATCGTATACTTTTGGAGCTGTTTGTAAAAAATTTCGTTTTGGTCAAATTGGGTCATATTAGTTGGTGATGTTTATACTTATATTAAAATATTTTGCTTTCGGCCGTGCTGTTATAATGCGGTTCAAGACTGGGTCCCACTCTATTAGAGCTTTTTTAGCCTCTTTACTCAACAATATTGCTACTCCGCTTTCGTGTTTTGTATTTTCATCTGGTCTACCAGAGTTTTTCCACTTGGTAATTTAATTTATCCGTTCCCAGCCACCGTGTTTCGCTTAAATCTAGAAATTCGATTTTGTATCTCTTCATTTCATGCGCTACCTGGTTTACTTTACCTGTTTCATATATTGTCCGAGTATTCAAACACTCTAAAAATACTACTTTATTTGTATCTAATCCGTTATTCCGTGTTTCTATATTCTTTAACCTTATTTCATTGCGGTCGTCGACAAAAGAGTGTTGTGTTTTATTAGTTTTTTGAACTTCCCGTAATTTTAAAGGTATCTCTCCGTCTCTCTCAATAGTATTATCGAAGATCTTTGGCTTATTGTCCTACCTTTCTTCTTCATTTTGGCTCTTTCTTTTTCTTCCAGTTTCCGTTCACCCACTAGATTTCCCAGCTGTTCCACTGTGTAACGTTCTCCATTTACTATTAACTTATTTTGTATTACTACTGCCTTGTGACAGTTTGTTCTGGCTTCTTTCATGTGTTGGATTAGAACTTTCCTTTGTTCTTAAATCTGTTTAGTGTAGCCTTCAGAGATCCAAAGATCTGTCTCCTTTAACTTTCCTGATGCTCTTAGGACTTTTTTTTGTTCCACGACACAAATTCTATTAAAATCGGTCTTGGTGTTTTCCGTCCTCGGAAGATTTGACCTGTTCTCTTTATTTCACTTATCTCAGCTTCCATATTAATTTAAAATAATAATTTATTCACTAGTCTTATTATAATTACAATTACTGGCACTTTATTATTGCCTTGGTAGGTCTCGTGTGCTAGTTATACGATTTATTCTTAAAGAAAACTCTTGAAAACATTGAAACAGCCGAAGCGCGTTCCTGAACGATGCATACTTCCTTCAAACAATCGTAAAGAGATAATTACAAAAATAATTATAACCTTATTTTTTTTTAAATTAAACGAGGAAAGAAATTTAAGCTTCTAAAATAATAAAAACTGTAGAACCTTTTTCGGAAAATTCGGCTACGTTTTTCTCAATTTGTTAAAAAATTGGGTAAAATTTCTTTTTTAAAATTCTTAAAAAAAGAAATAGTTACAAATACTTACAATAATTTTTTTTTAAGTTAAACAATGAAAAATTGTGAGCTATAAAAATAATAAAAGCTATGGAAACCAACTTTCAACTCACCCGATAAAAAAATTCTCGCGATACAATTTTATTTTTGTGGGTTATTATATAAATAGGTATTAGAAACTTTGGAAATTTGGCTACATTTTTAGTCAAAATTTATTATGAGGTTACCTAAAAAAGATAATTACAATCCTATTTTTCTAAAATTGGGAAAGGAAAAACTGATCCACAATAATAAAATACAAGACGAGAACCATAGTTTTAACCACCAAAAAAGTCCACGAAATTTTCGATGGGTACGTATAAGTTTATTTTTGTGGGTTATCATTTTATTTTTATGTTTGTATTCGTGTTACAACAAAAAATATAGGTTTTGTTTCCTTGGATGCGGGCACGTCTGTATTTTATTTATGGGTTTCAATGTTTCAATCTACGCGAAGAATTTTCTTGCAAATATTGAAGTTTTCATACTTCGTATTTTGTACTTGTACTTTTTATAAAACGTCCTTGTACTGTAGTAAATTATTAATACTGGCAGAATATATTATTTGAATAACAAGATTTTACACTTGTAACTTTTTCACAACAAATTGATTTTTTAATGAAAAACCTTAAAAGAATCTCAACTTTTCTAATTAATTTAGATTGCTACATTAAATAGTCATGCATTTGAAAAACAAATTAATATACGTGTTTATTATTATTAACTGCTTGAAAACAAATCTTAGAAACATAAATGTTTCTGAAAAATAACACAAATATCAGGCTAATTATTAATATAATGTTTGTTCGACTTGAAAAGTAGGACATTTTCACCGAATCATTGCTTAAAGTAAAGTAACCAATCAAAACTATAAATAACAATTAAACCTCTTTAAATTTTAATGATTTAATCTAATAGTACGAGAGCCCACGACCAAAATTTTTGTCTCATAGCAATACGACCAAAACCGCATCAAATTGATAGATTCGATTATCCTGAACCCGAAAATCGCAATATCAGAAATTTTCCGTGTATCGTCTGACCTGACCAAATTTTCAAAAATGTCAAAAAATTTTACCAAACTGTATCATAGCAATCCGTCTGATTTTCAGAATGTAGTTCAATGATAGCTCTAAGATATCGAAAGCACGTTTTTCAGACGCCAGTAGCGTAGCGTGTACCCAGGAGACTACTTAAAAAATTTTTAAATGAGATAAAAAAAAAAGTATCACAGCAAAACGTCTGAAAATCTTTTTCACGAGTGGATTTGGGTCAGTTTATGCGAAAAATTCATTGTTCAGAAGAAAATGTGAGCACATTAAATTTTGAGACCATTTTGAAAACGTTAAAAAATTTTACCGATCGGTAACATAGCAATTCGTCTGAAAATTGTTGGACGTGATAAAATAAGTTGTCCAGATGTAGAAAAAATTTATACCAGACAAATTCAGTGTAGCACCTTACTAATCAGACAACTTTTCGATACTCCGAAATCATTCAAAAATCGTATTGAGGCGATTGAAGTTTATGTTACAACAGGCCCGTAGCCAGATCTAAATTTTAGAGTGGGCAACTCAAATTTTAGAGTGGGCAACTCAAATTTTTGGGGGGAACTTTCTGAAGTAAAATTACTTCAATCGCAAATATCTTGAAAACGGTGAGCTTTAGAGACACTGAAATACCTTTTTTATATAGAAAAGACGAGGAAATTGTTTTTTAGATCTGCCCTAACTTTAAGTACAAAAAAATTGAAGTATTTTTAAAGTATTAGGTGTAGCAAAAATAGGTTATTTTAAAAGCTACATTAAGATTGAGAACGGATTATTGTTTGTCGTCCAAAAAAAAGTAGTTTCACCAATTTTCATAGAAATATTGCGAAAACTTTAGAAATAACAGAAGAAAATTAAAATTAAAATTTCGACTTTGACACCCTGTATCTCACTAAATATTAACTTTTAGACTAAGGTAATTTTAGGTAAATCGTAATATTCTGGTTTCACGAATCTACTGTTGGTCTGTGTCCTATTACCTATGGACCACCCTATACAGGTTGTCAACGAAACCCGGGGCACCCCTCTAATTTTCTTATTTTTTAAGATATCAAAATGAAATTTGGTATGTGTAATATATTCTTTAAATGGCATTTTTTACATAGAATATATGTTTCTCACACTTCCGGTTTCGCCGGAATTAACATTAACTGTGTTATTTTAAATGGAACACCCGTTATATTTATACATTGTTGGAATCTCCATTCACTTTTACGTATGGTAGTATCAAGTTCGAAACATTTTGATGATAAAGTAAATTTTTGCAGAAATTAATCTAGAGTGCCATGACTTACGCAAAATTAAAGTCAAGGTGTCCCAACACTCGAGACAAATTGTTTTAGAACTTCAGCTATTTTCGTTGCTCTATTAGAATGACCTAAAGTTGGCAAAAATGATTTTTCGAGAATAACTCTATTTTTCAAATGGCACTAGGGTGGGACACACTATATTTTCAAGGATTTCATTGATACCAATAACGCGGGATTACTACGGAGATTTAATTCGGAAAAACACTCTCCATTCAGAAAAACCATATTCTGGACATTTAAATCTAGGCACTGAGTTTTGAGACAATTTAAACAAATGAAATGCACAAAACAAGTGACAGACTTGCTACAACTGAAGTTGTAAAACACTCCTGCCCCGACTACCCTGACCGGTGATGTTCCCTGACCCTACACCCAACACCCTACCCTAATTTTTATTTTAAGCAGGTCATATCATCCTAGATTAATAAATATATAAACTCTTCCGCAGTATTTACTTGGCCATCAAAATGTTTCAAACTTGATCTTAACATACGTAGAATGAATTGGTGATTCCAAAATTTTTTTTTCAGCTAGTTCTAATCAGCCGAGCCAGAGGTACAATTTGGCCTTAGATTTATAAAAATATGTTGATGCGTTTTTGGGAAAATCGACCTTACAGTTGCGCTTTTCAAAAATTCTCCGCGGACGCAATTTTTGACATAGAAACTTCGGGAAAAAATTATTCGATTTCTTTTCAAATTCTGTATTGATTTCCTAAGTAAAATTTTGAAATTTTTTTCCAGGAAAAATCTGCGCCCAAAAAAACATGACTAACTTCCGTTTCCGGTTCCGGATTTTTTTGAAAAGCTTATTTTATAGATGTACTGCAATTATAGGCCCGCATACCAAATTTGATGAAAATCGGCCCAGAAGTTTTCGAGATATGACGATAACGCACGCACCCACCCACAGACATTTAAAAAAAAACACATATTTAGGATGCCTGGACCCCTAAAACGTGTTTTTTTTTCGAATTTTTATGATTTTGAATTTTTGCACGATTCCAATACTTTCCTATACATGCGTTGCAAGTATGGAAAGTAACTCTAAAACGTGTTTTTTTCGAATTTTTACGATTTTGAATTGGCGCACGATTCCAATACTTTCCTATACATGCGTTGCAAGTATGGAAAGTAAAAATACTAGGATTTTCTCTAGAGTGGGCAACTTTTCCTTCCAGAGTGGGCAATGCCCACTCTGCCCCCCCCCTGGCTACGGGCCTGTGTTACAAGCCAATGAATAAGTTGCGACCCTCAAATTATTTGATGATGATTAATAAAGAGCTTACCCGAAACCGTCGAACGGAAGTTGAAGGACTTAAATAAATTGAACAAAAGGAAACTGGGATAAAGTTTTAAAAAAACTGTTTATTGGAAGATACAAGATGCGAGATGTGTGTGTGTTTTTAGTCACTGTCGGACGCATTTTGGGACGCATTTTTGGGATTATAGGCGACATCGGAAATGTCTGAAAACAGTATTTTAGCCATCCCGGCAGCCATACAAAAGGTTTAAAAAAAAATTGAACCGCGTTGCTATAATACAGTTCGGCTAAAATTTTTGACATTTTCAAAAATGCGCTCAGGCCATATGCTACGCGCAAAATGTCTGAAAACGAACATTTTCGTCATATAATGACAAAATCTATGTACAATTTCAATATCAGACGTAATACGATAATACCGTCTGCCTTTTTTTTTTGACATAGCAGAAATGGCCTCCCACGCAGTTGCTACACTTCTGACCGTTACCGCCTACCTAGTAGGGTTCAGGATCATATAATTTAACGACTTCATACGGTTTTGGCCGTAAAACGATGATACATGGTTTTGGTTGTGGGCTCTCGTACTATAAGGGTACATCAATACAAGTTAGCAAAACAATCATTAAATTTAATAACCAAATCAAACTGCAACATTAGGAAAATGCCGCAGGCAATTCCTATCCCGTGTTTGTCCTCGTTTCCCAAACCAACTTCCTGGTTCAAAGCTAAAATGAGCTGATTACCGACTGGAAGATTTTCAGCTGGACTATCAGAATATCGGCAAAGTCGATACAAACTATTACGAGGGTAAAATTGAGCTGCTTCTGAACCTTGTTTCGCCAAACTAAGTACAAGTATATGTTCGTTTGTACGTTAGAAAACGACTTTTAGGGTTGTTAATTTTGGTTGAGTTAACTTCATAGGGTAATGTTTAGTAATCCAAAATTGAAACTTAACCTTGTTTGTTTATAATAATAATAATATTAATAATAATTTATTTATTACTGTAGACAGTGTAGACAGTACAAACTGTTTAGTAAGCGTCATTATAATGGGAACATACATTGTATTATTAAATTAATATTAAAATTATATTGCATACAAAACAAATACTAAGTTACCTACCTTTAAAATTCATTTATACAGTAAAAACATCTTTCTAGGAGGAATTCTTTTAATCTATATTTAATTTTTATAGAGTATCGGCTTTTTTAATATTTTATAAATATAAATAAATATTTTTCTTTTTATTTCCATAGACTACAATATTGGAAAAGTCAATATCACAACTATTTAACATTATAATATTTACCCACAATTTAAACAACAATTTAAACACAATGGAACAACAAAGATGTTAAAAACAATTTTTTAATGTTCCGTTCAGCTCTCAAATTTAAAAGAATAGAATTTCTGAAGCGAATAGAATGCAAGTTCTTTCTTGAAAGTTTTTATTTTGGTTTTAAAAGTATTGTGATTTGTAACTTCTTTTAGGGTTTCTGGCAAGTGATTAATCAATTTTGTGGCTGTTATAACAGGACCATTTTTGTAACTTTAGTTAAACGATGTAAAGGGACGTAGATGTTGTTACAGTTTCTAGTGATATAGCTGTTGCTTAAAATACCGTTTCATTTCAGGCACTGTGTTGTGCTTCCCAATATGAAAATCTCTACATTGTTGACAGTAAGCCTATTAATTAAATTAATTAACTAACAGTGGCCTACAGCATTTTGCTGTAATTACTACGGGGATACACATATTAGATTGATTACTAGAATATGCTGAACTACTAAGCCACGTCAGCACCATGTTCGCTAACCCATTAAATTATCAAGAGAATCTATCAACGCCCGGGTAACTAAGTATGAGCTTTGATGATTTACCCACAAGAGAAGCGTTTAAACTGATTAGCTTGAGCTTGTTAGTGTATTGACAGGAGATATATTAAGATGCTCCCTTAGTTGGTTTAAATTTATTCGCAGGAAATCCAAATTTAGATAAATGTCATAATAAATAAAGGTTTTAACATTTTTGGTGAGAATTCTCAATATTGCTATTCATATGAACGTTTTGAAAGAAATCGCATGTTAAAATTAACTGGACAAACTTCTATCCTGCCTGAATTTATATCCTGCAATCGGAGATGTTTTTTTTCACCACTAAAAAATGTAATAATTTTGGATAGTTATTTAAATATAAGCGAGAAAAGTAAATCCTTTTCTCAGTAGGCGATGTAAACTGCCACAAAATAATTTCACTTATCTCCCTGGGGAGCTAAACTTTTCCTTACTTCCTTATTTTTATGACAATCAGTAACCAAAATCATATTTTAGAGCTGTAAACAGTAATTTTAAAGTAATAAAATTTTAAAAACGATGCTATAAGAATTCCAGCAATTCAAATTAAACCAAAGTTAAAATGTACGTGGAACATCTAATAAATCAAGTACAACCTACCCATATAACTAGTCTTCAATGGTAGGAAGTCGTAAATGAAGTGCAAATACGGGGTCTCCATTACATCGCTCAATTCTGAACTTGGAGCAATCATAACTTTGCCAATTAGAACTTTATGAAACGACCCGGTTTTACTAATACTGTTGACATTTTCGGGTTCTTTTGTACCACGAACAATAAAGTACATAATCCTATCTATTAAAAAGGTTAAATAAGCGGCTACACTTTAAGCTTTCAACAGCGATTTAACTCCAAATAGGATTTTCTTGTTTATGTTACCACTTCCGGTGAGATATTTTAATAAAGCTGCTCACAATAAATACACGATGTGTGAAGATTGCTGTTTTTTAAAAACAGAGTAACTTTAGGTGGTTTAGTTTCGTTAAAACATATTTTATGTGGTAGAAAAGAAGCAAAATAAAGATAAATTACATATTTCACCTTGCTAATCCGAACACATTTGAAAATATTCATCAAAAAAGCTTAGAAGTGTATTACGTACTTAGGTACATAATTAATTCCGCCCATTTGTCGAACGAGAAAACTTTTGATGGTGGTTGAAATTAAAAACTCTCCGACATTCAGTGAACTGTAAAATTTTTTCAAGTAATTAAATGTAAAATTAGGGGAAACGTATATTTCATGAATTTTTATGAGCATTTTTGAATTCTTATTAAGGCTCAATGAGAACGCCCTGAAAATTAATTTGCTTTAATTTAAATTGCTAAGATGGATGGCCGAATTAAAGGTTAGGTTGTAATTTAACGTTCTATAATCAGCACAATTTTGGTTAGTTTTAGTTCGAACTTTACTGAATTGGGAACTGTCAAGCTTTACAAATTAGTAGATTAGGTGAACTGATATTAATTAAACTCCAATGACGATCAAGTATCAAGTTTAAATCTAAACCAGGACATAAAACTTCTGATGGGATTGTTTCCGATTTTATACTTTATTATTGGTATTAAGTTCTTTGGCTTCCTTTGTGGATAAAAAATTGGCAAAAAAATTGAAAGCTGATCTGTTTATTTTAACATTTTGGTCACCGTCTTCTAAAATGAGCGTTTACTTTATGGGAAAATGGAATGAGAAAGGATATTTTAAAATTAATTTGAATAAATGAACGTTTGGATGTTTGGTTTCCATCACCAATCGCGATGGAATTTGGTTAAAGTCTACAGAAAAAAGATACCGAAAGTGTTTCTTAATAATCTTGTTAAGCCTGAAGATTAATTTTATAATCCCTGCAGAGCTTCCCTTCTTCACATCAACCTTAAATGCCCCCGAAAAGTGTTTCAAGGGGCAACTAAAATATTTTTGTTTACGAAAAAGCCACCCAATCGTAACGTAAACCAATACACAAGTATTTCAATTTCCTTTACATAAAGTATGAGTATGGGAATTTTTCTATTTGACTTTCGATACACAATTTTACTACAAAACATTTAATACAGTTTAGACGGTTTTTTTGTGTAACCCTGAAGAGCAGCAATATAATGCAAATAATGTAAAATCAGAAAGCAAAGAAGCGAGATGTTTTTCGAGCAATTCCATACAACATCGGAGAAAAACACGAACTTATTATTTATTTTTTGCTGTAAAATGATATACAAGTAGATGGATATGTTTTTTATTCAGATATGAAAATAAAATGTGTTTATTACGGGGAATTGTTTTAATAAGTACTTATATAACGTCAGTTGGTTTCTGAAAATTCGAAGAATGAAAACGAGGTGAATATTACGGGTTAAAAATTTCAATATCCTTAGTATATGACTTTAATAACAAAACGTAATTAATGTTAATGAAAATCTATATTTCATATTTTATGTTCGAACTTTAATATTTTTCATTTACTTTATTGTTTGTATTATTATAATCATAATTAAAATCATGAGCTGTGAAAATCATACGGGTCGTAATTAGAAAATAATTTCAGTATTTAATACTGCAAAATCATTAATAAAAATTAATAGTTTCAAACAATATTTCAAGAATTTAAGGAAACATAATATACATAAACTTCTAAATAATAAATTTTAAAGCAGTAAGTTTTAGATTACTCACTGCAGGAAGTAAGATTTGCATAATTAATATTCAAATGCGTTAGGGATTTATATCTTTCACTTCTGAACCGAAAGTCAAACCTCAAATGCAAGATTGACTGTGAATTTTTGGTTTCAAAATTCTGTTGATATAATTACTAAAAGAATTAAAAAATGGGGAACATTGGAATTCAAGATTCGTCAGTTTTAAGCAAATTATTGTGTTGTTAATTGTAAACTTAATTCTGTTATTACCTAAAGAATGAGTATAAACATACATCTGACAAAATAACAGGCTGTTGAATTTATTTCCAGATAAATTTACTACCAATACATTAAATTAAAATTACGGTCATCTATGATTTAAAAAGATAAATATTTTATATGTAAAAATTCTATTTAATTTCTTCACTTCTTCAATTATGTATTCCCGACATTTTATCCGTTTATATTTAGGTACTAACAATGTAGATATTAATTTTTAATGGTTACTGAATGGCGAATTTTTGAATAGGTTTTCACATTAATTGCCAAACTAAGCCAAAAACGACAAATCCCGTAAGTCCAAATCAAAAACCAAAGGGTAAATTTAGATAGAAAGCTTCTAAAACTGAATTGCAAATAAAGGGAAG
This sequence comes from Melanotus villosus, assembly GCA_963082815.1. NCBI lineage: Eukaryota > Metazoa > Arthropoda > Insecta > Coleoptera > Elateridae > Melanotus > Melanotus villosus. The sequence continues at coordinate 55,468,529 of OY720418.1, read as the reverse complement.
TAAATAGTCATAAAGCCTGAATGTCTTTGAACGTTTGAATTAATTAATACCTTTCTACTACCACAAAGAACGCTCTGTCAAAGATAAATTTATGCCACTGAATTTTTGATGAATCCTTTATAACATACAAAGTAATTGTTAAGTCTTTTGAAACATTTGAATCGTGTAAATGAAATTAGGGATGCACCTTTGTATTTGTTTGCATGTTTTAATATGAAAATATTTAATGTATTCTGTTATTACTCCAAGGTTGTCATTATTTTGTATTTTATTATTATTTGCATCTCAATAAGTAAATTAGACAAAGATAGTTTTGATTTTAACAAATACTGATTCGTTGTTTTATTGGTAATATTGTATTTCAGAGCATTTTTATAGAAATAGTGTAAACAAAGTCGAAAAAATATAAAAAATCGTCCAAATTCAAGAAGGGTTGTTTAAGTTTCAAGAGCCTTGTAAAATTATTATTTCATAAATTAAATGTTTTGGAGGTCGTTCCTTCAGGCAGAAATTTTACAAAAGTTAAAACTTAAAAGAAATTGTTTCAACGCAAATTCACATTAGGTAATGAAAACATCATGAATAAAGTCTGCAATCACATTGACTTCGAAATCAAAATCTAAAGCAAAATAAATTACAACAATAGGCTTGCAAAAAACTACCCAGCAAAAGTTGTGTTTTGAATGGAAATAAGGTTAAAAGAGGGTACTAAAAAGTTTACTTGTAAAACGTACAAATGACGAAGTAATAAAAAGTTCAAAAGGGAAAAGGATAAAAGGCATTGATTAGGGGAAAAGTTTAGTTAATACGAAAGTGCTGAAAGTAATTTCTTACAAACCTGTTGCTTTAACATAAGAAAATTGAATGGAAATTACTTTGCGGTTGACCTTTTCTTGCCATTTTTATGAAATTAACTAATTTAAAGTTGAAATTTGATTTATGAACAACTGAATTAATTTACAAAAACTCTCACAACGAAACATTTTTTTTATGTTTGGCAATTCAGAAATTCTTCACTGTCTGAACATTTGTTGTTGAATGGCTCTCATTGTTTAAAAAATGCATTAAATTGAATCACAAGTAAGTATTTTTTTATATAAAAATAACCACTTTAAATTAAAATTAGTGTATCAAAATTATTAAAAAGTCATTATTTTTTAATAACAAGCCTCATAATAAATTATCATGGCAAGAGTTACTTCTAAAACTTTTGGAACGCACAACAAACTACCTAACATTATACCTTTCATTTGTAACTCTAAATTCAGCGCCAAAATTAAAACTCGGGAAATATCAAGGCAATGCCGAAATTCACGAAGTTCAGTAGCAGTAAGTACAAATAATCATTTTCAATAAGCACATAATGCATTTCTGAAATGCAGATTTCCGTATCCTGTCATAAATTCCTATTACGTTTTAGGATTCCATTTGTGCTACTGTTAACGGTATTATTTGTCGTGGGTTACTAATGAAAGGCCTGCAATATGAATAAGAATTCGAATAGATTAGTGCTTTGGTCCGATTGTTATTCCTCCCAGTTTTGGTAGCATTTCCGAGACTGGGTTTACACTACCCTGACACTTCATTTCCTGTATATTATATACTGTAACTTTGTAATTAAAACAAAATGGTGATATTTTACTGACTAATCAATATCATTTCGAGTATTTAATAATGCTGTCAATGTATTCCCCCAAAGTAGTAAATTCTTACAAAAAGATTTTAATAAACTTTGCATTTTAACCGTGCAGTCTTAAAATTAAAGAACTTGTTTAATTTCTACGAATTAAATAAAATATAACGGTTTTAAAACAAGAAAATCATGAACTTTCAAGTACAAAATTGAATAAGTTCCTATAAAGCTAAAAATTTTAAAAATAGCTGGCAAATTCTGAAGTTTATTAAAAATATAAAACAAAATAACATCTACTCTATGATTCTTGTCTTAAATTCACAAAAGATTTTCCTCTACAACTATAAAAAAATTAAAAGCTCTTAAAAATCCGAGCTTGATTAAAAACGAGACTAAACTAGATTTAAACTTAATTTAATTACTTTCATGCTCGAAAAACCGAGGAAAATTTTATAAAAGTAATTTACCTAAGGCAACCGAGGAATTATTTTTAATAATGGACTTTTTAAAAGCCCCAATTTCAGACATTAAGAACTAATTCCACCGGTCCGTTTTAGTAAAGCTCCTTCAGTAAATTAAAATAACATCAATTTTCTTTTAAAACTGATTAAGTTTTCGGGTATAATTGTTCGGGAAGAAGGACCGCAGGGGAATTTAAATCCCTGATTTATTTTGTATTTAGGACTTTTGAAAAAAGTAATTAAATCACATGCGAAACAAACATTTAAACATTAAACATCAATATTTATTCATCTGTACTTTAAATAATTAATCAATAATTTTTGATGTACGTAGTAACCGAGAACTTTTGTTAAGGTATATAAACTTTACGTATGTTTCTAAATTCGAGTTCTCAACAATAAATCTAGAAAGCAAAGCAGATATAAAATAAACGAAGCTTTAAAATTAAGTTAATAATGTTTGCGGCACGTAAAGAACGTTTGTTTTAATTTAAATTGTTCGTTTTTATACCCACCTGAGTTCGTTAATTAAGAAAATTCTTTCCAGGGCTAATTTTCCCTGCGGCAAATTTTTCAAATTTAATCTTTAGATTTAATTTTAAGCTCGAGCTTTATTTAATACCGTTTTTATGTCGTCGTGATAGAAATATCGATTAGTTACGTTCAGCCATGATACTACATGTTCTGAAAGATAAGAGGATTACCAAAAATTCAATATTGAAAGATACACGTGCTATCTACGGTGTAGTTTGAGGGATATATGAGTTGAAAATTAGTAAATTACTCAGGCGAGGTATTTTATCAAAAGAACGACCAATGAAGGCACACAGACACAGATTCGCAATAATCTAACCTAAAGAAATGTATACAGAGGAAAAGAAATATAAACAAAAATTGTAATAGAGATGTTGATTTATATTAAAAAATTGCGAAATTTACTGAAAAAATCCACAAAGGGAAGTCCAAAGAGAAGTTTTTCAACAACCCAATTCATGAATTTTACAATGTTTATTGAATAAATCATCGTAGGGGATAAGAAATAGCACTAAAAGTAATCAAAATACGTCTTTAAATTAAATTCCAGACCCAATATTTTAATATAAAATCTTAAATCTTTTGAGCAGAGATATTAATATTTCATATTTCCTATTTTTAAATTAAAATTTGTTCTTATGAAAGTGAGGCAGAAATAAAAGTCAGGTATGAGTTGCAAATCCCTTGAGCTCTGAAAGCAAAAATAACATTTTTGAAAGGACATGAAAACGTTTTAAAGGTAAAGCGACAATCTAACTGATTTTAGGCAATCGAAAATTTTATTTCTTTTGGTAATTGATGTTCCGGAGATCTCTTTAAATGTCTTTTAGTTTCAATATATTGTTATGCTCTTCCACTTAAAAGAATTACATACAATTTTTAATTATTCTTCCGGCTAGCTCAATAATAAGATTTAATTAATTTTTTTCAGAATCTCCTAAATCAAGGTCTTTAAAGGGTTCCCTTTGACGAATTTCAAAATTTATAAAAATTCACCAAGATAAAATTTTAAAAAATATAACACCTTTCAAAATTATGATAAATTTTTACAAAAAAATAACAATAAATAATTCTAATAACAAACTAAACAATTTTCTAAAAATTAAAAATATAAACTACCTTTTTTATATTTGAAAAACAACTTGAACAAACAACACTCCCTGGCTTGACTTCTAATGTATCCAACTGTTGAACCAACCTTTTCACAATGAAAGACTTTTCCCTTTGACTCCAACTCCACCAACCTGACTGCAACTCCACCAACCTTACTGCAACTTCACCAATAACACAATTTCCTTCTTTCGATTTTATTTATATTTGTGTAATATCCAAATTTTTATATAAACTTCTTCAAAAATAATAATTTTTATTCCAAATAAACTTTTATTAAATTAAAATTCCAAATTATAACTTCTTTTCAATCTTTATTTGTTTACAATTTGTTTTCAGAATATTCTTTTGGTACTTTAATACGTTTTTAAGAGTTTTTAAAAAAACTCAACTTACGTTTTTCCAAAAAAAATATTCAACTGTTTGTTTTTTATTTGTTACCCTAGTTTCTTAAATTTTAACACTCTACAAAATTATTTTATGACATATTTACAAAATTACTATCTAGATTCTATCCTACTTATTTACAATATTCATTTTCTAACTTATAACTATTTACAATTTTATTTACACTAAATTTTCATACTTTCAAAAGGTGTTCATTCACTTTATCCAAATTCAATTAAAACAATATCACCTCAAAACCCTACCTTGTTTTTGTGAAATTTTTGTTTTCAGACACATTTTCTCAATTTTAATTTCGTTAAGTTAACAACCCTATTTGTCATTTTAACATATAAAATCAGGTTAAGTTAAATTTTGACTTTTCTTTAGATCTGTCATTATTGACATTTAAGTCATTTTTGACTTTTAATAAATTTGACGTTTGACATTTGACATAATGTTTCTATCTTAATTTTTTTTTAATTTTCAAATCGATATAACATTGATATATGAAAAATTAGAGGAATTTCTCATGTATTAATTTCAATTAATTATCAAACAAATTGCAGTTTTAAATTTTAAAATTTAACTAATCATTTAAATAAATTTCAATTAAAAATTTTCGTTTGAAGCAAGTAAATAATATTTAACAATAAACAATTAACAATTAACATTTTTACAAGAATACTAAATTATAACACATTTTAAAATTCTGGTGGACCTTTTAGTTCTTTTATACGCAATTTTGAATTAGTTTTAAAACTGTATTTATTGAATTCGTTTGAATTAAAATACCTATTTTTAAATTTTAAAAACCTATTTATCTTATTTGAATGCAAATTATCATTTTTCTTATATTCATTATTAATTAATTTTTGAAATTGATAATTCAATGAGTTTCTCTGTATTTTATTACCATTTTTCATATGATTATTTAATCCATTGTTAACCATTTTAATTTTATTCTTCTTTGGGAACTTTTTTATTTGAATATTTTTAATTAAATGCTTTTTAATTATATTGTTACTTATTTTTGGGTATTCTTTTAAATTTCCATGTTTTATTATACTTGGTTTATTTGAATTCTTCTTATTTACTCTTACATAATTCTTTGGAGTACCATCTTTGATTACACCAGAATTTTCTTTTTCGTCATTCGTTATTAGTTTAACATTTTCATCCATTACCATTTCATCTTGCATATCAAGATATTCTTCTGTAATTTTAATTTCTTCTTGCACATCATTTATGTACATTTTATTTTTATTTAACTCAATAACTTCAGGATTATTAACATTATTAATATCTTCCTGAACTTCTATTTCATCTTCCACGCCTTCATATTCTTTAATTACTTCTTGGTATTCTAAAATAACCTCTTCTTCCTCATGTTTAACATTTTTAAATATTTCTTTAATTTCTTTGCATAATTCTTGTTTATTTTTCACCAATTCTTCTTTCAATTCATTAAATTGCTTCTTATTTTCTTCTTTCAACTCTTCATATCGCTTCTTTGCCTCCTCATCTCTCTTCTTGGAATCTTCTTTAATTTCACCTAATTTTTCATCTAACTTATTATCCAATCCACTTAACTGTTTCTTGGTATCTTCTTTCATTTCATCTAATTTTTTATTTTGTTTCTTGGTATCTTCTTTGATTTCTGTAAACTGCTTATTTGAATCTTCTTTGATTTCATCTTTCATTTCTTTTAATTGTTGCATCATTATTTGTATGAAATTCCCGTCAAATTGAACTGGATTTGTAATAATTTGAGAAGTTTGAACTTGTAATTGATCACCAACACTTTGAGGTTCCTCTTCTAACTGTTCACCTGCATTTTCATGTTCCTCTTCGATTTCAACCACCTCCATTTCATTTTCCTCCTCTTGTTGTTCCATTTCCTGTTCTTTGTCTTTCCTAGAACTTCTTAAATTTCTTCTGCCCTCACTCATATTATCAATTTCTAAACTTTGTCAAAATATCTGTATCTCGTTTTATTGAATTTTATTATTTGAATATTTAAGCAAAAATTTCACACAAAACAATGAACAATCAAGTTTGTCAATTTTATCAATTTGTCAAATTTAATAAACTTCAAACTGACATTTATTATGAAACAATTCAATATTTATGGAAATATCTTCTACAATTAAATTCGTTATACTTTTCTTTATTGATTCAAATCTGTATTATTTCAATTACTAAATAACTTTTATTCAAAACTGTGAATGACCCTACCAAGTTTTTATTACTTCTGTTCTCTAGTTAATATTTTATTCACTAATTTTTACCCTACCTTGCCTTTCAGAACCCCTTCAAAATTATTAATTACAAAATAATATTAAGCCTCACGTTGCTGGTCCAATTATTGTTGTATGTATGACAATAATTGTTAGAATGATGTATGCAAAATTATCCTGTCACTGTCAAAATAAACTCTTCGGAGCCCTAAGTAGCCCTACGAAGTCCTTTCAAAACCCCACGAAGCAACCACGTTGGACGCCAATTATTGTTAAGATAATTGATGTGACAAGCAACCACGTTGGGCGCCATTTATTGTTATGCCCCACGTTGGGTTCGACATTTATTGTTATGCTCTTCCACTTAAAAGAATTACATACAATTTTTAATTATTCTTCCGGCTAGCTCAATAATAAGATTTAATTAATTTTTTTCAGAATCTCCTAAATCAAGGTCTTTAAAGGGTTCCCTTTGACGAATTTCAAAATTTATAAAAATTCACCAAGATAAAATTTTAAAAAATATAACACCTTTCAAAATTATGATAAATTTTTACAAAAAAATAACAATAAATAATTCTAATAACAAACTAAACAATTTTCTAAAAATTAAAAATATAAACTACCTTTTTTATATTTGAAAAACAACTTGAACAAACAACACTCCCTGGCTTGACTTCTAATGTATCCAACTGTTGAACCAACCTTTTCACAATGAAAGACTTTTCCCTTTGACTCCAACTCCACCAACCTGACTGCAACTCCACCAACCTTACTGCAACTTCACCAATAACACAATTTCCTTCTTTCGATTTTATTTATATTTGTGTAATATCCAAATTTTTATATAAACTTCTTCAAAAATAATAATTTTTATTCCAAATAAACTTTTATTAAATTAAAATTCCAAATTATAACTTCTTTTCAATCTTTATTTGTTTACAATTTGTTTTCAGAATATTCTTTTGGTACTTTAATACGTTTTTAAGAGTTTTTAAAAAAACTCAACTTACGTTTTTCCAAAAAAAATATTCAACTGTTTGTTTTTTATTTGTTACCCTAGTTTCTTAAATTTTAACACTCTACAAAATTATTTTATGACATATTTACAAAATTACTATCTAGATTCTATCCTACTTATTTACAATATTCATTTTCTAACTTATAACTATTTACAATTTTATTTACACTAAATTTTCATACTTTCAAAAGGTGTTCATTCACTTTATCCAAATTCAATTAAAACAATATCACCTCAATATTTACATTTAAATAAAATATGCTTAAGGTACCTTTTTTCGCTACCAGCAAAGTAAGCAAGCCTTACATCCATGGCAACAGTGACTGTAAGTGGCTAATAACATTCGGGCTCTAGTTACCCTTGACGACGGAACTTAATAGTGTCACTTACGTTCCTAGGAAAATAATGAAAAAATAACCGAAATGTAAGTTTACCGTTGTCATTGTTACCACTGTTATTATATTGATTTTTTTTACGTTACCAAGAATAGGACGCATAGTTACCACAAAACCTGTCACAAAATAATTCATATTTTGCAAATAATATTTTCTTGTTCTTTTAAACTACTTGCTAAGCGAAAAAAATATAATAAGCAACACGGAATGTATGGACTATCAACATTTTCGGAAGGCGACGAGCCTTGGCTTCACCTCGGCTCGCATTCACCTACCTCAAATGTTAATACGTCCTTGCATTCCTTGTAGCTTAAATAACTATTACATGATGCCTCATTTCGTGCATCTTGGTGCATGCGTGTATAATAGCGCAATGAGTTAAATTATGGAGCAGCAGACTTTGCCCTTAGAAGCAAGGTGACGCGATAAAAAATATGTTCGCACTCATCGAACTCAAACAAACACAGAACGTCATGGAGTGGAACAATGAGAAAACTCTCAAATTCATTGAATCATATAAACAATTTCCATTTTTATGGCGGTCCATTGATGTAAATTATAAAAACAGAGTGTTAAAGGGCGATGCTATACGTGAATTAGAGGGAAAGTACGACATAACCTCAAAAACGATTTTAAACAAAATCAAAAGTTTACGATCCTACTTCCACAAGGAACATGCGAAAATAGTTAAGAAGAAAAGTGGCACTGGAGCAAGCGAAGTTTACAAAACCAATTGGTTCGCATACGCTAGTTTGTTGTTCATTTTGGACGGTGATACTCCTTGAACCGGAACAGAAACTGAATATTCCCAGGACAACGAGGGTGACGATTCTAATATTGAAAATGACGCGAAGAATGAAACCAGCGTAAGTAATTATTATTCTTTATTTCTTTTAGGATGTGTACATTGCAAAGTTATGTAAATTATTTGTTCGCAAATTTATTCTGCCATGATATACTGCCTTCCCGTGAAACAAAATAATTCATGAATTCTTCTCTTATCAAGTTCGCATCATGCCCTGCTTTTCGTGGAATTCTCCTCAGGTCTACCATGCCGGCATCACCCTCGGCATCCCTTCTCCGTGTACCTGATATTACTTCACCTGTATCCACATTGTCGTAATCAAATGTTCCCGGCGGAGAATAAATTCCTCTGGAGACGCAATTTTGTGTCAAAAAATTAGTGATTAGGTTTTCTAAAGATTCTCCACGACTAGTCTAGCTCTCGAAAACCTGTAATTAAATATTCTTCTTGGGGATCATTTTGGCACAATGGGAAACGGCTTCATAATATTTGGTACTAAAGCAAGTGCATCGTCTGCAACCAACGTGTAAGGCATTTCCAAGTTCCTGCCGTTAAGGCTTGTTGGTTTCGGTAGATTTAATTTGTAATTTGATCAGCCTTGTATAGAACGAAGTACCGTGGAAAATACCACCATCAATACCGAAAAGAATGAAAGACAAAAAATAACAAGTGGATGAAGCTTATGGTTTCATGAAAGATATCAAAGAGCATTTAAATAAACGAGATGAGTTTTCACACGTCAGAGAAGTAATTGCTTGCAAATTAAAGAAACTAGCTGATCCGAGCTTACAATCTATCGCTCAGTTTAAAATAAATAAGGTAATGTTTGAAATGAAAACACAAATGATGGACGGTGGCGGTCAACACAGGAACATTAATGTCAACATTCCTTTATTACAAGGTAGCATACAGTCATACAATAATCGTGCTACTACTGCTTCTTCTACTGAAGCAAATACTTCCTCTAGGTCTACATGTTGTGCTTCTTCATACCCACATTCTTCTACACCAGAATTATTAACATTCCTTTATTACAAGGTAGCATACAGTCATACAATAATCGTGCTACTACTGCTTCTTCTACTGAAGCAAATACTTCCTCTAGGTCTACATGTTGTGCTTCTTCATACCCACATTCTTCTACACCAGAATTATTAAGTCCAGATTCCGAGTCGCATGCCACCTTTAATTCTATCAATGTTAATCCACGAGGCACATCGTTATTGCTGATGATAAAATCGAATTAACCAAACTTTGTTGCGCCCCTAAGTGAGTATTTGCGTTTTCACAATTAAATCTACAAGTAATTACGTTCTCCAAGGTGACTTTTCTTTATAATATGTTTTGTTGTGTTAAAGCTAAGAAACATTGGATTTATGTTGTTTGTTTAAATGAATAAAACTTAATCTTAACATTTGTATTGTTCATTAAAGAGTTTTACCTACCTTAATATATCTTTTCAAAACTATATTTATAGGGCTACATATTATATACTTTAGGAATTATTTCTGAAATTAATGAATTGAAAACTCCAAAGGTGTACATTAAGCTCCTGTACGAATCACCAGATGCCAAAAATCTTAAACAAATTGCAAGTCGTACTTTTGCCGAAACAGCTTCTCTCATATTGGTGTCTTTTTGCTTATAATTGGTGCGACCATTTGCAGTACTTCTTCAAAGTCTGTTGCAGACATTCTGGTAAAGTTTTGAAAAAACCAGCCACCATCTAAGACCATGTGTGCCAAAAGGGAACCATTTTCGTTCTCGTTTTTTGCCCTTCGCTATTACTTACAATAAATGCAGCACACACACCTCCAAATACTTCCACTTCCATTTTGCAACACGCACGCTCTAAATGCTTTGAGGCATAACAAAACGGGCATGCGTTTCTTGCCTCTATTGGATGCGCAGATTAGTGCAATAAGCGCATGCTTTGCCAGACGAAATGAGGCATCGTGCAAAGGTACCTTTAGGTGAGACTAAAGTCAAGATATGTTGGAAAAATTGAGCCTTGCCGTGTGCCATATCATACACAAATTGTACAGAATGTGTGGATTTCATTTTTCCCATTCCAGTTCAGATAAGGATTATTTATGAAGTTTGTCAGGATATTTGTATGCCTTTAGAAAACAATTCGAAGTTACATAAATCTACGTAAAAGAGAATATACTTAAAAATTTAATCTCTAAAATAAAGGTTCTAATGTAATGTAATGTAATGACCTAATTATCAAAACACTTTAACTTTTATTATTTGAAATCGACGTATATTGAAGAGGAACAGAGGAAGGTCTGTTTTTTAAAGTACCTCCGCTCTCATTCATTCATGTGTGAAACTGAGATTTAGAATGTAATATTTGGCCCATTAAGTTTCCTTCAAGAACATACCTTACATTAAAAGCACGAAGTCCAGACTTACTCATTACTTACAAGAAGCAGCGACCCTTCAAACTCTGTCCACAATAGGTACGTCATGGCAGACACACACGAACGCTCTAAAACTTTTGACCTATTTCGTTGAAGTTGAAAATTTCAGTGCACGATTTCAATAGGATTCAGTTTACAACATATTGAAGGATTTATTACAAGTATTAAGCTTACCTTGTATCGGTTTGTTACATTTCGATCATTGTTTTTTTCACCAAATAAGTTTTCCAGGTAAATAAATTATTTGTCAACAAAACATGAATAAATTTCGTCTTATTTGGCATCTGATATAACAAATAAATTCTACTCTGTTCTTGTACAGTCCTGAATTAAAAAATTAAAAAAAGAGAAAGCGAATGAATTGTTAATTATAACTCAACTATAAAAATGTAAATTGGATTATGCAACTACGAAATTAGATTTATGAATTAAACATTTCGTAAATTTTTACAAAATTTAATCTTAAATTTAACTGTGAAATCATTAATTTTTGCAAATAAGAACTCCCAAAGGCCATAAAAAGCACAACATGAACTAAATCAACAAACTCTACAAATAGTCAACTGGATATACAGTAGAAATAGTGCAACTGAAAATAATGACATAAAAATATCTAAAGATTTTCTAAAAACCTAAGCCACTCAAAATTTGTATTAAAACCACACTAAAATAAAAAACAAACTTGCTAAATTTAAAATAAAATATATACTTCGTGAATTGAACTGATTTACTCGTAGCAAGAAGTCCGAGATTGCCAATAAATTAAATTTGTTAACGGCCACAGTTTTCGGGAACTTGTGAATTTCATACTATAAACTATAATAAAATTCTGAAATCGTTGGAGCGAGTGACAAGTAATACAATTGAAAAAAACCTGAACAATCGAAGAGCTTACCAAAAGTTAAAAAAATTGCACTAAAAAATCGTTCGTAAAACTCTTCCGTAGTGATCGGTCCTCGTGGGGGAGAAGTGATGCGTTAACGGAGCAATCGGGCCACTAATTCCAGCACTGATCGGAGACAACGATACCTAACTCTCCTGATCGTGCTGGACAGCGATACCTAACTGCCGGAACTCGGGGACTTTGTACCAAATAGTACATAATGTTCTACTTCTTCTATTGTTCTTTAAAATGAAATTGTTATGTTGGCTGGATCTTTTCATTATTTTCGTTTCATTCATATTGATTGTCAGGTATTTCTTCAGATTTTTCTCAATCGTTTCTTCGAGTTCTTCTGGGTCTTCGGATATTAATACTATATCGTCCGCATATCTGAGATTGTTTACTTTTTGTCCATTAATATTGATTCCATGTTTTTCCCATTGTAGTTGTTTAAAAGTATCCTACAATGCCAAATAAGTAGTTTTGGTGATATTGAGTCACCTTGTCGTATACATCTACGTAATGTAATTTGTTGTTCCGTTTCTGTATACGAGGTGGTATCCAAAATATTCGGGACTGGTGCTGCCATCTGTATAGCAGTTGCAATAGTGTTCTGCAACGATAGATCGTAGCACTAGTAGTAGTAGCATGTGTAATGAGTCAGTGTGCATAATTTCAGGCAGCTGGGTAGATGTGTTCAGATTTTACGATTTTCTTTGTGATACCCTGTGTGTGGTGTGTGACGATTTCACGATTAATCCGAGGAAGGAACAGCGAGTGTGTATCAAATTTTGCGCGAATCTCGGAAAAAGTGATACGGAGACCCTGGCAATGATTAAACAAGTGTTTAGAGAACAAAGCATGAGCCGTACATGTGTGTTTGAGTGGCATGCTCGGTTCAGAGCCGGCCGGACATCCATTGAAGGCGACGAACACTCAGGAAGGCCCATCACCTGCAAACGCCCGACTTTGTTGCCAAAGTTCAACAACTCATTCGTGAGGATCGACGTCGCACCATTCATGACCTTACAGATGAGGTGGGAATTGGTTATGGGGCATGCCAACGAATTTTGACTGATGAATTGGGCATGCATCGTGTCGCCGCAAAATTTGTGCCGAGGATCCTGACAACGCACCCTGTCACACTTTCATGCTCACCAGGGACTTTTTGGCCAAAAACAAGATGACCGTTGTCCCCCATCCACCCTGCGCACCTGATTTGGCACCCTGAAACTGTGCTCTATTCCCCTAAATAAAAATCAACTTGAAAGGCCTTCGGTTCGACACGATTGAGGTAATCCGAGAAGAAACGCAGTCGGTGCTGAATACCCTTATAGAACACGACTTCCAGGATGCATTTTAAAAATGGCAGACTCGGTGGGACCGGTGTGTACGTGCGGAGGGGGACTAGTTCTAGGGTGGTGGCAGTCATTAGGCCCAAAAGTAAATTTCTGACCAGATGGCAGCACCAGTCCCGAATATTTTGATTTTAATGAGGTTGTTGCTTCTTTATATATGTTTACTTTCTTTCTTTCTTCTTCTTTTATCCTCTTATATCTTTACAGTGTCGAAGGGGCCGGACACACCGAGCCGCAGAGTGGTTACCCATTCAAGTTCTGGCCAAGCAGGCCTTTGCTTAACTTTCTATATTTCAGTATTATGTGCCCTCCCACTCTGCCGTACTGGGGGTTATATGTTGTCAAAGAGCTCAATATACATAATCTTAAATCCGCTCTACAGTTTTGCAACGCGTTTAATATCAGGTACTTATATTATAGTTCAACGAAATCGAAGGCTTTATTATAATCAATAAATGCCAAATATAATTATTTGTTATATTCTAATTATTTTTCTATGATTTATGGAGTGACTGAATGTGGTCGAAAGTACTGTATTGTTTTCTGAAGCCGATCCGTTCTGTAGTATGGTATAATTCGATTTTGTTAGTTAATCTTATGCTGTTAATTTGTGTGTATATTTAACATAGCAGACTTATCGGTCTATAGTTCTTCAAGTCCGATTTGTGTCTTTTTTTACGTAATAACACTATTATTGCATTGTTCTTTCGTTCTTCGAGACACTAATTTAGTCAGCAACAATTTGATATTTTGTATTATTATATCACCGCCGTACTTAATTAATTCGGGTATATCCCCTGATGCTCGATTTAATTTAATTTCCTTTATTGCCTCTTTTATTTCATATGTTTCAGTGGGTGGTATTTTCTCTGATCCTATATTGACAATTTGTTTTTTTCGTATTTTGTTTGATTGGTTTATTTTGGAATTATATAATTCTTGATAAAAATCTTTCATTACTTCTAAAATTTCTTTTCTATCATGTGTTATTGTATCATCGTCATTTTTCAGTTGATTGATGATATTTCTGATTCGTATTTATTCTTCTTCTCACTACTTTTAAACTTTTATTTTCTTCGATTGTTTTTCTATTAATTCATCTGTGCTTTTCCGTATGTGGTCTCTTATATTTTTACGTATAGTTTTGTTTAATTCGGTATCTATGGTTCCTCTTTTGCTTTGTTGCGCTAAGGAGTTGAGTTTCAAATCTAATTTTTTTTATGTGTTTTGTCTATTGTGGTTTGATCACTTTATTTCCTGCTTTGTTACCTTTTTATTAAATTGTTCCGGGGTGTTGTTTACATGTACTTTACCTGTACTACAGGTTTCTTTGTAAAGGCCCGAGTAATTAAAATAAATTGTGAAATTGATTAAAAGTCTTGAACTGAAAGTATATTATTGAAAAAGACTTGAAAAATCAATGAGTTTGCTGAAAATTACGATTTAATTTTTTTTCTTAAATGATCTTTCATAAAAATATACTCTTTACAGGAATTTTTGAATTTCACAAATGCTTTGAACTAAAGTATGAGAAGCATGTGACGGAACCAGACAACTCAATAGGTTTGTCAAAATTTGGAAATGTTTTATTAAATAATTTCCTGAAAATTGTCGAAATTTCTATCTTACAAGAATTTAAAAGACATATTTTACTGTCTATATTCACTGAATCGATTAGAAAATAACCTTCAAAAGGCGTTGAAAAATCAATTTCAATATGGAAAAACTAATTTGGAAATTCTAATATTTTTAGATACCTACTTTCACAACTAAAGTCGCTAAAAATGAAATATCCACGAATCGGGATATTTTGTAATTCCTGAAAATAAAAATTTCGAAATCTTGTAAGCTTTTCAGTTTTATAACGAATATTCTTGAATTAAAAGCTTTTTAGGTTGTCTTGTTTAAGCCACATTCCTGAAATTGCCGAAACGTTCAGAGTCGCAATAAAATTATTTAAAAATATAAAAGACATTAATGGTTAATGCTTAAGAAAATTGCAGAATAAATTCTATACATTTTTGCAATACATACAGGGTTTGTCAAAAAGTACGGATCATATGGGACTCTTTTTTTATTAAAGTATTTATTAAAAAAATCAATACGGCGTCGGTTTGTCCTTGTCTAAGGACTAAAAAAAGTGCACACAGATTTGGTCAAATGACATTCTGTACCTGTCAAATTTGACACTTTTTGAAAAAAATCTTCAGAAGTGGCCCTATTTATGATTTTTTCGAAAGATTTTATTTGGAAAAGTTGTTCAGAATGTCATGTTACGTGGGCTTGCAAATTTTCAGCCAAAAATTCGGGCTTCTTATTTTTTACTCATTTTTTTTTTTAAGTGTCAAATTTGACAGGCAGGTACAGAATCTCATTTGACCAAATCTGCGTGCACTTTTTTTAGTCCTTAGACGAGCACAAACCAACGCCGTATTGATTTTTTTAATAAATACTTTAATAAAAAAAAATTCCATATGATCCGGACTTTTTGATAAACCCTGTATTTCCAATATTCATGAAAATAACTGAAATATTCGAATTGTGAAACAGAAAAGAGAAAGCCAGCAGTGTAGTTTAAGGTTTATATTTTTGTAAAGTGTATCTGAAACCACATACGATCTTGTAAGCCAAAAACTTTAAAAAGAACCGGGGTGTTCAAAAATTACACTTTCATGAAGTTTTTATTGGGCAATCTCCTGCAAGATATTGAAATTGACATTTTTCAAGAATAAAAGGTTGAAACTATTAGAATAATTAACGTTTCGGTGTTTTACACATTTACAATTAAAATTTGAAGTTTCGTAAAAGTAATAATTATTAACATCAGAATCGCCGTTTTTGAAAGGGTTAGTGCATAATTTTACTTTTATTGATCTATTGATTGATTTGGGAACTTTAAGAACTCTGCTCTGTAACACGTTTTCACACCGTGAGTGTTACGATTTTTTAAATTTATTCTTGCTTATAAAATTATAAATCAGATAAATTCCAATTTATGTAAATTTCGAGAGAACGTTATTGTTTCACCTCGTTGACTAGTTTAAAAAAAATCGCTTCAGCGAATATAAACTTCTATATTTTACAGCAGGGTATTATTATCACCTTTAGGTGCAAAATTGACGGGCAATTTACGTGAATCAATTCACGTCGGAAATGTAAGCTTCCTATTTTTCCCATGCATAATTTAATTCTCTACCCAGAATTTTGGCACGTTGATTTTTATCTTGAAGGATGTTCACGGATTTATAGTCAGGTTACAATTTTGTTTTGTTTTGAACATTATTTTTAGGTTTATATTCTTTCCTTTTTGCCTTTTGTTATATAAAAATATAAAAGCAAAAAATGTGGCTGTAAAGTAAAAATAAACTTGTAAATGCCGTAAGTGTTGTTAAAATGCCATAAATATTCTTTTAGGGGTTTATCCTAAGGCGAACGAAACAGAAAGATGTGGTAATCAAGCAGGGTACGGTTTTTATTTCGTTTCAATATCAAAGAAACGAGTGTTTTGATGGATACTGTAAAAATAACGAGCTTTGAGTTTCGAGTCTGTGCACAACATTCCTGCGTAGTATTTTTTACAGTTCGAAGGGCTTGATTTTATAATTTTTTTTCTAAAATATACGTAGACCTACCAATTAGTAATCTGAACCGGAATAAAAGAGATTAAATTAGATGAATTTTGGATTTTGAGATAACACCTTTAATTGTTTTAAGAATTTTAATTAAAAATTACATAAAAGTACCTTCAAGCCTTTTACATTGTGTTCAATCTGTTTGAAAAATATTTATAATGTTTAAAAAATATTTCTGATGTTTGCAAATCATATGTTTGGATTCTTTCTTATATTTTCAAAACGTTGAGTGACCCTAAAAACCACAATAATATTAAATGTGAAACGTGACAAAATTAGAATTGGAAATATAAAAAAACATAATCAGTAATATCTGAAAAAAGCTTAAAACGTTTTGGAATTTTTGTAGGAATTTAATCGCATTCAGTTTTGTTCGCTTTTTTATGAGCTTTGTGAGTTCGAATGTATAAAAAATAAATCGTCATGAGATTAAGCTTGCGTTTTAATTTAAGATTTAATATTACAAAAATGTAAAAAACGTTTCGTTGATAGTTGCTCCCTTTATAGCTATTCAGACAACGAGTGTTTTATAGAAGGTTTAAAAATCAAGGTCGTAGTTCAAATGTTCAAATCCGAGCGAACGAAGTGAGCCGAAGATTTGATAGACTGAGATTTTTAAACTATAAAACGCGAGTTGTCTTCAAGATTTTTTCTAACACTATTATCTTTCACTAATATATTATTAGAAATTTTAATAAATTATTATCACAATACACAAAATGCGAACATTGCTAGGCAACGACGTATTTTATAGAGAAAAGCGTATTTTAAAGGCCTATAAAATACGTTGTCATTGACCCGTATTTTATAGAAAAAAGCGTATTTTAAAGGCAACATAACAAGTGAGCTCTTATGCACCATAGAAACAGTATAAGATAAAAAAATAATATTGACTTTAAATATTGTGGCTTAGTTTCATAGAAAATTTATTTTTTAAACTACAGTGTTTGTTGGATTTGAGGAAAATACAAAACCGTAAAAGTAGAGTTTCAGTATTCTTCAGAATTGTGTCCAAAAAAACTTTAAATATTTTTTTTGTTAAATATTTTTAAATATTTTGGAACTTTTTAGTACTTTCAGGATTATTATTATTATTATTAGTTGGGGTAATTATAGAATGTCCCAAATCCAAATTGATTTGATTTACGGGCATGTTTTTTTACAGTAAAATGTTTCGTTATTTTTAAACATTTTTTAAGATCTTTCAGTAGTTTCGTTTTTATTCTTAAAAAAAATGTCAATTTCAAAAACTCCGAATTTTCAGCTTTCTGTAAAATGAATGTTGCTTTATACTTTTAAAACACTTTAAATTCGCTAGGATTTTAAAGACATTTCTGTAGTAGGTATCTCAAATAATTTTATAAAAACAATAAATTTAAAAATTCTAAAAATACTGTAACGAATTCAAAGACCACCATCAGTGTCATTGTTAAAAGAACGACTTCCGAATTGGGACCGTTACCTTCTTCCTCTCAACTCGAGTTGAATTACCGTTCCCTTCTTCCTCGAACTAAAAGACTTTCAACTCTGGCGTGGTTGACACGTTGAGTTACCGTGCTCTAATTTTAATGCTCCCTTTGCGCTCTTGACGAAGCTCCTTAAAAAAGTACGGGAAACGTTGGGTTCTTCTGTCTCAACAATAACACGGTCCCAACCCGGAAGACATTCTTTTAACCGAAACAGTACAGTCTAACAACTTGTGTTTTACAGTAAAATTCCTAATAAAAGTAATATTCCAAAAACTATTAAACTACACAACAAGATTTTTTAAATTGTCGAATCTTGTGGTGAATAGCCGAACTAAAATATGTCATTTTAAAGTAATATAACCAATAAAAAGCCAGCGTGGCACAGTGGTAGAGCGTCAGGCTAGCGTAACGTTAGTCCTTGGTTCGAATCTCCCAATAGGCAGGATTTTCCTGCAGACGCTCTCCTCCGAATACAGACCTAAGAGGTAGAGTAACAAGGTACTACACATACACACATTACACTCTACACATGGTACAGTATGTAGGTAATAAACGGCGCACCAACTTCGTAACCCACAGAGGCGGGCCGGGTTGTGCATTGCACCCATAGAACCTTATACGTTAACGCACCAGCCCCGGCATCGAAAGGTATAAGAGGTTGCAAATAACAAATACATACCAAACCAAAGAATTTCAATAAACTAACTTTCCTACCTTTCGTGCCTTCGTTCAGTATCACAATTTCTTCTGCAATTTCCGGATGCACTTACGCGAAAATTGGTCACTGATTTGGAAAACAAAAACACGAATTTAATAATTATTTAACATTTAAAGTTTCAGAATGGTTCTGAATAATTCGTCACTAAACTGAGAGTACGACGTAGATTTAACCACTGTCGCTCTGCTTGCTACATGTCGGCCGCTTATCTGAATGCCCAGGTGGCTAAAACCTTTTAAGCCTTTATCGCCGAACACCACCTAACAACAACAGATAATGTCAATTAAACATCTTTATTTTCTAGATTCACACGTTACATTTAACTTAAAACATTTTTAAGAGAAAAATTGCTTTGGCGAATATTTTTTTAGAAATTTATGTCGCAAATATTTTATTTTAGTAACAATTTTCTCGTGTTCACCTTTTTAACAACACCAAATTAAAATATTGCCTATTTACACGAAGAAAATCTCTTTGCCTTTCTCGATCAAAAGTAAAATCCACTCAATTATTATAAAAACCTCTCGGATATTCCAATTCCAGGTATGAAGTAAAATGAAATTTATTTCAAAAGTAACAAATGGAACACAAACAAATTTCAGCTTTAATCTATTTTAGATTTCTGACGATACTCCGAAAGGAAAAATTCAGTGCTTTTCAAAGAGTTGTTGACTTTTCCAATATGAATATTAAGTTGAAAAGTTGCTCAAAAGACACGATTCTTAAAGCCTTCGTTAAATTTACTTTTATATATAAAATAAATAAAACCTACGAGAAATCTAATTCTTGGGAGCACTCTTATTATAGGGTTTTGTATTAAAATTGTTAGAACTTCAAATGTTTCGTACTAAATTAGCTGTTCTGTAAATGAACATAAAACATTTATTTTTAATTGCTTGTGTTGTTTACTTTGAACTGTAAATTTTCAACAAGCATTTATTTGGTTGCTTTTCATCCTCGTGGGTGAGTTTAAAACGAAAATATCTGTAACACACAGCAGGTGATGTTTGTACTTTTAAAATATGCTCGTAAACAGGAAATAATTTAGCGAATTTCTCAGAAATTCTACACGTGCGGCAGTTAAACGTAAATAATTCCAATAAAATGTTTACTGAAATTGTTTTTAATGTAAAACGGGTAAACATCTGCATTTTGTAGACAACTGAAGTGGAAATTTAGTGGAAATCTAGTAAACACAACTAGATAGGAATATTGAAAACGTATCTTACAATTTCAGTCTAGGAGATTATTAAAATGCATGTAACCTTATTATACTGAAAACATTAAATTTGTTATACCATAATAATTCCTGGAATGAATACAATTTTTGGGAACACAAATTTGAATTTATCAAAAACTAGTAATTCGAACAGATTTACTATACAGGGTGTATTAAAAATGGCGCAGAGTATTCGTACCACGCGATTCTGCATTAAAAACTGGACAAAAAATTGTATAACTGTTTTAGGCCAAAACGTGCAGTTTTTGAACAATTGTTAATTAAAGTCTTAAACTTAGCAACACTATGTGGCCAGTCATACTACGTCACCTGCGATATCACCAATAGCAATCCGCTTGATTTAATATAATTGCATTGTACATCGTTGCAACATTTATAAAAAGCACAAGCACTGCAAAAATTTCAAACTTCGGATTCTAATTAAGCGAAGGGTAAGTTGAGTACAATTACAGATTAGTTACTTCTTTTGTTGATTAAACTATAGCTAAAAATCATTATTTCATAAAAATATGACACGACAAGCAAACCAGAATACGACTTATAAGGCTGCTAATAACTCCATAACTAATGAGATAACAGCAAATTGGTGCTGGAGTTTTTTGCATGGATTTTGATGTAGAATCGCGTGATAAGAATATTCTGCGCCATTTTTAATACACCCTGTATAATTTCTAGAAATGAATTTTCGATTGTGATTGATCTAAAGAACGGATTATAAAAAAGCCTTAAAAATTAATCAGGTTCTATTCAGGATTTTTTTTCAAAAACCATTCAAATAACTAAAGCTAACCTGAATTTAAGAGTTTATTTTTCAACAGATCAATGAGTTTACCAAAAACTAACATTTGAAAACGCTTTTATTGTCTTTGAAAAAAGTTACCAAAATCCACACTTGTCTGTAATTTTTGAATTTCAAAATACGTTCAAAGAACTAAAATCCTGAAACTGCTGAAACATCCTTACTGAAGATCAGATTATTGATTGTATGTGTATAAAGTACTCATAAATTTGATTTGAAACTGTGTGAATGTTCTGAATTCAGAAGAAAATTACTGGTGGACTAGAAACAGCTTAGAAAATTAACAGGAAAAATACACATATGTTCCGCTAATTCAAAAATATGAATTAAAATTTTGAAGCCTAAAAACGATCATTTCAATAAATTCTTCTTCCTGAAGTGGCATGCCCTTTATAGGATGTTGCCGGTTTTCCCTTCATATGTCTGTAGTGTGCGTGTCAAGTAACCTAACTACAAGCATAAGGGACCTGCAACTTAACGTGGGCTCGGAACCACGGAAGTGATTGCACTTCTACTCCAGAAAAGAAGAAGCGGTAGGGTGTTTTCGGTGTATGTGTGACCATGGGAATCGAACCCATGCCATCTCAGTGGTCAGACGCACGCTGAACCAACGACGACTACGATCATTTCAATACATCAAAATTAAAACAAAATGCAAATTCCAAAATTTAGTAATTCCTGAAAAAATTAAATTTCAGAAAAGATTTTGTGATTAAATCAGTTTTCAGCAGGATTTTAAATTCCTTATTTAGTGGGTATAATTCTGCCAAAAACGTTCTAAATCATGAAAACAATCATTCTATAATACAAAAAATAAAATTAAGAAAATCGCAAAACCAATTCTGAAATTTCGTCCCTGAAAATCATTTAAATTCGAAGTGTTACATTTAGAACCCTTCTGTATCTACTGCAAGATTCGATTTTCTTTATAACGTCTCACAAACTTTAAAGCTAATACAATTAAAGGAAAAAGAAAACAACAAAGCCTGAGTGTACCAAAAGCTAAATTGTTTTTAACAATCTTCTGAGAATTGTTGGAATAAACTTTTTCAAGATTTTGAAAGAAATCCAAAACCAATAAAATTCATGGCAATTTTTTTTAAGATCAGCGAAGGCTCTGAAAAAAATTAAGTTTCATCAATTTGAATTCCAATTAATACAAACCAATTCGTCTTATCCATCTTATTGAATAAGCCATAGTTTGTTTGAGTATTGGAACAACCTGACTTTCATTTTAAGTATATCATGGCATGCTAGATTAATAAATAAATGTTTCTTAAAAAATTTACTTTGGCCTCAAAATGTTTCAAACATAACATACATAAAGTTATATGGAGATTCCAGAAATGTTAATATACAACAATTGAAACAACTGAAATGCACAAAACAAGTGGCATACTTGCTACAATTGAAGTTCTAAAACAATTTGTTTTGAGTGTTGGGGAATCCTGACTTTTATTTTACGCAAGCATTTATTTTGTCGTCAAAATGTTTCAAATTCGATACTAACATATGTAAAATTGGATGCAAAATTCCAAAAATGTATAAATATTGAAATGAGCCTCAAATTTAATAAATACCTACGTTGGGCTACCAATTTTTCAAAAATATACTTTGCTTTGCTCTTTAATTTAATTGTTTACAGAGATCTTACCTCAAGATCGTTAGGTAGGTTCTGCTTAAACTGCTTGAAGTTCAATTTTGACTTAATTTTTCTTCAAAATTCACTTTCTATTTACTGGATACTGGTTCTTTCCTTTATTAAGTGTACCCACAGTTGATTATTTATTCGATATTTACTCCTTTTGAGACGAGCAACTTAATTTTGTTGTTGCCTCTTCGATTGCAAAATATCAACTAAATTTTCAATTTGTTTTTTCTGTATCCTGGATATTTTAATTCACATTTGTTTTTCACTATAAAACTATTTACAATGTTTGTAAAGTAACTTATTTTACGTTTCTACGACTACTGAATTTAGCTAATTATTTACTAACAATGATCATAACAATAACTTATTTACATTAATAACTTAAATTTAAACTAGCTATCTTAAAATTATATTACAATTTTTTTATAATTTAAAAAAATCTGCATTACCAATCTTTGCAAAATAATACTTTCGTTATTTAACTACAAAAATTACATAACCTTTAATTATATATCATCTCAATATATAGGGTGTTCCGTTTTAAGTAACAAAGTTATATGAGGTTAATTCCGGCAAAACCAGAGTCACAGAAACTTGTGTTCTACGTCAAATAATGCAGTTTTAAGAGTATATCACATATACTATATTTCCTTTTGATAACATAAAAAAATAGGGGTGCACTGGTTTCATTTACACCCTGTATATACATACGTTTCGGCCGCATTCCAATTAATTAAAATAAAACGGCCATCTTTAGGCTTCGAAGAGAAAATTAAATTTATGTAATATAAAGTAGAAAATCTTAACTACATCTTAATTATTAAGGTTGATATAGTTCACTAAAAAAATTAATTTGTATTTAAATTTAAATTTCATAATGAAGCTTTGAAAATTACAATATTATAACTTTTAACAACGTAATTGCATTCAAAACTTCAAACAATGCAGATAATGTCCGTGCAATTCATTAAAAACTAAACAACAAAATATTTTCAACGAATAATTCAAGGAGAATGTTTAATTAAGGAATATTTAAGGTTTCAACATATTTTCAAACTCAACAATTTTATTTTTTATTTACAATATTTACAGTTATGCACATATCTAAGAACAATAATAATACTTTTTCTAAAACTACTCACTAAATTAAATCACAAAATTTAGGATTCAATTACGCAGTTCTAACAGATTTCCCTAAACAACCCACAGTAACGAAACCGAGCTTTGTTTTAATGTTTTAGAACATTGAAATTGCTGAAACTGGAACAAGCCACATCTCGTTTCCTCACTATCACAGTTAATAGTTATTAAAACCGCAATAAGGAATATTAAAAGCTATAACTTTTTATTTTATTACTCGATGTATTCGTTTTTATTGCATGTCCATCCATTTTCTGCAATAAAATATACGACTCGCTTTTCTAGAAACACATCAAGGAAGTAATGCACGAAACGAAGTCCCTTGAAATTTTATTTGAACATTCGCTACTGTATTTGCGATTTTACTGTCCCCAAATTTTTAAGAATATCACAAAATAATCACCAACATTGAAAAATTAACCACTAAATAGGTTTCTTTGGTTTAAATTACTTTATAAAAAAAAGTTTTACTCAAATTTGGTTTTCGCAGATATCTGTAGTATTTTAGTACTCTGCAGAAACCAAAACAATCCCGAAACCAGAAAAAACACCTCGGCTGACAAGAGAACTGTTTTGTCAATATCGGGAAATGCCATCCTTTGAAGAGCAAGGACGAGCAGCATGCATCGCAGTAACTCAAATACACAAGCATGTGGTTTGTTGTCGAATAACATCCCTATGGTGGTGAGTGAGGCAATAATATAACACACAAACCCCATTACGGATATTGGATTCATCCCCTGAAACATTCGCCATGTTTGTAATTAACTTCATTTTGTTATGGAAATGAAATATGGAATGAAAAGTTTTGTTAGTGCTTTATGAGGGGATCGTGTTTTGTTTTGAGTTTTTGATCGAATCAAACATAAAATAAACTTCAAAAAATAAGAAATTCACCAGCCTAAGGCCTTTTCAGCATAAATAAAACTGCTTTCATTCCATGATTTACTAAACAGTTCTTACTTCTATTTGTAGATAAATAGGTAAACTGAACCGATGATTTAACTTTTTATCGGAATTTAAAATCATAATTTTCAAAGCTCCGATGTGAGCTGGTATTCAAACAGAAACTGCAGAAAACCCTCATTATGCACGCTTTCATAGCCAGACCTGTTCGTAATCACAAACCATACAAACCCACTTTTTAACATTCTTTTCTTGAAATATAAGCTTTTGTTACGACAACATAAAAAAGTGGAGAAAGCTTTTACTCCGATGGATTTTATTATCATAAGCGAGATTAAAGTAGGTGGAATACTTTACTTTCAGAAAATATGTTGCATATTGCATGAAACTCGGATACAGAACGGATTTAGAACGAATGATAATTTCATATTAATTTTACAATATCCGAGATTTAAACATACAACCCCGAAATAGATCATTTTGGTTCCTTATTTAAATAGTGAAAAGTTTCAGCTCAACATGTCATAGAATTTGGGAACTGAATTCTCAAACATAAAAGAATTAGTATCAGTATAACCTTTTTAATTGAATTAAACATGCATTTTTAGTGAAAGGTTTTCTAAAATTAATTCAAAAATTTTAAGTGGAAAAGGTCTACCGCGAATTTTAATGAAATGTAACTTCTCATGCTCTAAATAATTGCTTTTGATATTCAATGTGAATCAAATAAACAACGCATTAGTATCAATATAACTTTTTAAATTACATTCACCTTCAATAGAAATTTAACAGAACTTTAAGGTGGAAATTAAGAATGCTTTACTCTGAATATTAAAAGTGACGCATTACGAAATATTAAAATATATATAAATATATTAAAAATTAGAAGCCTCAGGGAGTAAAAAATTATTATTATAAATTAACAATATTAAAAAATCATCACTGAAGTCTCGCCTGAATCTCAATATTTAATGAAATAAGAGCTTTTGCTCTACCCAATTAAAATTCGTAGTTAGTACAAATAAATCCCATTCTAATTTCGAGCGAGTTTAGCATTTAGGTAACGCATCCAGCGAGCAGGCAAACTCTGTTTTACGCACATAATGTTACCAAACAAGCGAGAGTCAACACAAATTTAAATAAATTAGGTAACAGAGAACGGTATTCTCAGTTTCTAGCTAGGGAACGTAAATGACTATAAGGAATTTGGTAGAGTAAACTCCTTTTAAATACCATTTACTTCAAAACTTAAGTATCTTTGAAAACGGAAACAGGAAATTAACTAATACCTACAATTGAAATACTGGTATACACGAAATGAGAGTAACTCGATTTGTCTTGCGTTAACAACTAAATGAATTTTAACACGAAAATACGATTAATTTATTTTCAAAAGAATAAATTCATTTCTAATAGAATTTTCGCTCTTCATTTTACTTTCAAACTGGTTTATTTTGTGTTCTTTCGAATATTTTTTGTAGCAGAACAGAAAAAATTGGCCTACAAGCTTAAAACGCCCGCTAAAAGTTCAAAGGTTTCAAAAAATTCCGTGAAGTATCCCTTAGGATATTAAATTCAGAGAGCGAGGCAAAAAACGAAGCAGTCTTTAGCAGAATGGGTTATTAATTGCCCATATTAGAAACGCCTCTTAGGTTAGAACGTTCTAATTAATAGCGTGTTTAATTAAAGGCATAATTAACAAAAGTTATTAGGCTTTGAATTAAGGCACGTATTTTATAACGCTTTGTATTTCACGGTGCAAAAATCAAGCTATTTGGGGGACACATGGAGGGTTCAAAGCGAAGTTTAATGAAATATTTGTGTTAGTTAACATTACAGTTGAAAATCAAAAGAAAGGTTCTTTTATTTAATCAGAACTGCATGGGTTTCGTCTTAATTTTATATTCATTTTGGGGTTTTTAGTCTAAAACTCAAATATTGTCTGTATACCTTACTTTTAAAATACACCCTTAAACAGAAAATACATCATTTGAGGAATCTCAAACGGAACTTAAAATGTTGACGAAAATTATTCATAATAGGTATAAAATAAAGAAGTGTTCATTTCATAGTCACCTAAAGTGAAAAAATTTGTAACAATCTAGGTAATGTAATTAAAAAACTTTAGAAAACTGCAAGAGGTGCTTAAAAATCACCTAGAGTTGTTTTAAGTTCCTTGCCAGTACAGTGGTCAAAAATTAATCTAGAAACTTCAGCTTTCGCAAATTGTCATTGCTTTCACAAGAAAAGAGGCACTGAAAATACATACTCACTGCTTCTTCTTAAGGTGCCGTATTCACTACTGAATGTTAATGTTGGCAACAATTTCGGCAAAATTTTCTCGGTCTTTAGCAGCTCTAATTAATGCATGGGTACTCATTTGTGTCCAATCTCTGATGTTTTTGAGCCAGTAGCATCTTCTACGACCACGTCCCCCCCTTTTTGTATTTATCGTTGCGGTATAGGTGGCCAAGGTATGCTGTTTTCCTTTTTTTAATTGTTGTTAGCAGTTTCTTTTCTTTATGCATCCTTCTCAACACCTCTTCATTCGTAATATGTTCTGTCCATGATATACGTAGCATTCTTCTAAAAAACCAGAATTCAAAAGCTTATAATCTTTTTTCCGTATTAGCCTTGAGTGTCCAGGTCTCGATGCCATACATTAACACTGAATATATGTAGTAGCAGTAGCACTGCACAAATCTGCATCATACTGTTAGCTGAAGGCTGCGGTTGGTAAGTAAGTGTTTCATTCTTAGAAAAGACGATCTTGCTAGTTCTATTCTTGTTTTTACTTTTAACTCCGGGTCTCCATCTTCCGTCAGCCAGAAACCAAGATATTTGAACTTCGACACCTTCCCAATTTGTTTGTTATATATTGTTAATTGTGATTGTGTTAATGGTGTTTTGCTGAACATCATCAATTTTGTTTTATTAGTGTTAATTTTCAATCCGACCGCGTCTCGGGTTACTGCATCCATCACTCGTTGTAGACCCTCCAGGCTATCTGCAATTATTGCCGTATCGTCGGCGTATCGTATATTGTTAAATAGCTCGCCATTTACTTTTATACCGTTTTTTATGTTATCTAAAGCTTTTCTAAAGATTTCCTCTGAGTAGATGTTAAACAATAATGGCGGGAGGACACAACCTTGTCTAACGCCTCTTTTAATTGGGATAGTTCCAGTATTTTCACTATCCAGCCTTACTGTGGCATTCTGATTCCAATAAAGGTTTTTGATGGCATTTATGTCTTCGTAGTCAAAGCATTTTTCTGTCAATATTCTCATTAGTTCGTCATGTCTAACGCGGTCAAACGCCTTGCTTGAGCATTCATTTTTAGTTATTTCAAAACATCGGACATTTCATTCAACGGATGTAGTGTTAATTGCATTTCAACACATTAAAGTTTCGTTGGCGCAAACGAAAATAAGTTAACATTTTTTATTATTTGGTTGAACATTTTGTACTAGTTTTATTGAAGTAACTGTATGCTGATTCAAATAAAAGTTGTTTGCCTCAATGTTCAAAATTTCAACATTCTGAAAATGTTTGAATGAACTAACTCTTCTTTCTCGGTGTGGTTCCAAATCCCTTCCGGAATCCAAATTGTGAGTCACTTATGTCTTTTTCACATTTTCTGTATATTCTTCGATGTAGGACTTTTAAAAATAGTTTCAGTACATGGTTCAACAGACTTATTGAGGCGGAAATCATCGCATTTGCTTTTTTCGGTAAGGTGATGAATACTGATTTGAACCAGCGTTGGGTATTACTCCAGTTTGGTAAATTGAATTGAAGAGGTTCTTAAGTAAATAGTTGAATATTTGAGTCATCTAGAAGTTTCAGAAATTCGTTGTACATATAGATCTGATCTGGTCCGGCAGCTTTGTCATTTTTTTGTATTTCGTAATGCGCTTGCAGTCAGTATTTATGTAAATGTTAATTGTTGAGATTCGGTTCTATCGTCGTTGAACATGTGTTTTATCTATTCTTCCCATACTTGCTGTAATTCTTCTTTGTTTGCTATTAGTTGATTGTTTTTGTTCATAATTCTATTATTTTTTATTACCATTGTATTTTTTAGGAAAGCTATTTAATCTTTTTATGTATGTTGAAAGCGTCATGTCTTGCTTCCAATTATTCTTCTATTTACTTACATTTTCCATTTATCCGTTGTTCTTTTGCTTCGCGTATTTTTCTTTGTATCGTGTGATGTATTTCCCGATATTGATATTTTTATAGCCTCTTCTTTTGTCCATTAGTTTTAAAATTTCTGGGGTCATCTAAGGGTTTTTGTTGGTATTAGTCATATGGTCAACAGTGGTATTTTGGGTGTTAATAATGCTTGTTTTTAGTTTATCCCAAACGGTTTCTACAAGTTCGTTGTTTATTAGCTTGTGTACCCCGCTTATCTTTATGTTTTCGTTTAGTTCATATTTTACTGCTTCGTACTGTGTTGGGTCTTTCAATTTCTGTATATTAGGTTTTCTGTAAGATCGGGTTTGTATCTTTTTAAGGCGTATGTTAACGTTGCCTATAACCGGATTATGATCTGAGCCTACGTCGCTACCAGGGTACGTGACTCCCGTTAACCCGTTTCTGTATCTCTTGTTGATTAAAATATAGTATAACTGGTTACGTATAATAGGGCCAGCAGTGTGTTGCGGGGATGCCCACGTATAAAGTCTCCTAGGTGGTAGTTTAAACTATGTATTCGATATCACTATATTTTCTTCTTGGCATAGTTGTATTAGCCGTTCCCCTCTATCATTTTGCTCACCTAAACCGTATTCACTTACGATGTTCTCTATTTTGCCTTTTCCCACTTTGGCATTGAAGTCACCCATAACCATAATGACTTCATTTCCTTTTATGCTTTTTCTTGGTTCTTGTATTTGCGCGTAGACTTGCTCTACTTCAGTGTCTGGTTTATCAGTTGTAGGGGCATATATTTGAATGATGTTGATATTCCTTGGCGTTGCTTTTAATTATTGTATTAGTATCGCACAGTCTGAAAATGGTACGAAGTTTGTTATAGATTTATTTGCGTCCTTGTTAACCATAATGGCGACACCGTTTAAGTCGCTTACGTTGTTATTACCCGAGTAATATAAGATGTTATTTCCTATATTACATTTTCCACATCCTGGCCATCTTGTCTCCAATAATCCTAGGATGTCTACTTTAAGTCTATTCATTTCTTGGGCTACGTTATGAACTTTGCCAGCCATATACAGGCTCCTTACGTTCCATGTACCTATTCTGGTACGTTTTTTCTGTTTTATGTCCACATACAGGTGGGTCGTATCATTTTTTCTCGTGGGGATTCTTCGCACACCTTAGCTTCTAAAGCCTGCCACGGACTAAGGGCCACTTTTGTATTTTGTCTTGTCATAATTGTTGTTTCTTGAGAGAAAAATTGCGCAGTAGTTTCTCGTTGCTTTCTGCTCCGCAGTGCTATGGCCGGTGAGATTAGTTTTCAGTAGCATTATCCCAATACTGACAACACTGCTGCCTGCTGTCAGCCAATTTTGGTCCGCCCCGGGTATTTTACGTCCCCGGTACCCATCATTATCTGGTGAGCATTCCCCTATCCGCCACCTGGGGAGGCGCCCGATGGGGGACTGGTGACCCCACGTACTCGATAAGCCTGAATTTGATTATGAATTTCAAAAAGCATCCGGAACTAAAATTCCGAAAGTGATGAAGTATCCTGAACTGAAGAGTATATTATTAAGGAAACTGAAAAAAGTGTTTCTAATAATTTTTCAGAAAAGTTATCGAAATCCACTCTTTTCAGGAATTTTTTAATATCAAAAAACGCCCAAGTCACTGAAATTCTAAGACTATTGAAGGGTCTTAAACAGAAACATATGTTACTGAAGAAGACTGAAAAATCAATAAGTTTTATACAAAATTGAGATCTCAAAGTATTTCATTTTTTCGAAACGTTCAACTAGGATACTTTTAGCGCCCCTGAAAAAGAATGTAAATTGTGGATTTTTTAAATCCTCCAAAAGAAAGTTTTTAATTATGGAAACTCCATTTCCGGGATAAACTTGCAATTGTAGCAATTTTAAACATTTTCATATACTTATTTGAATTTGCTGAGACGCTGAAAATCACCAAAATTCCTTTTCAGTACCAAAATTGCTTTTGGTACTGAAACCGAAAACGCAAATTGACTGAATGTCCTATAAAAATTGCAATGCAAATAACTTAAATTTGCTAGAAACTGAAATTTTCAGTTTCAGAGCAGACCTATATTCAACGCAATTTTCAAATAAGCTTTAAACTTGCTAAAACGCTACAATTCAAAATTTTGTTTTACATGATCTTCCCTTTTTATACTTCTAGAACAAAAAAAACTCCGATTTTCCTAAAGTTTCGGCTTGCAAGCAATCATTTTTTACTAAATATCGATCACATAAGCTTTTAGTGCGCTCCCCTGTTGGGCAAGAGACAGTTTTCGTATTAATTTTAATTATCTGTGCACCTGTTACTGGATCAAAATGGAGCTTCATGCAACGTCCAGTGCTCACGAAGATCATTAAATATTTTAATGTGCCATTATACTGAAGTACTACACCTTAAAACTTCCATTAAGCTAAAATTAGTCCTTTCTTATTAAAATTGCCAATAAAATGTTGTATAATACGTTTTGAAACAGAAGCAACCAATTTTCTTTTATATTTAGGTTTTTCTCCATTAAGTTTTCGTGGTTTTTGTTGTTAGGTTTGTCAACATTGCAATTTTTAGTTATATAAACAATATTAGATTTTTGTTTTGGCTTATTACTAACTGGTTAAGTTTACCTAAGAAAGGATATATTATTCAGCTATTTTTATGTTAACAAAGATATCCTACGTATAATTCGACTTTCATAAAAATTGTTTGAAGCGTTGTGTTTGCGTTTTAACCTTTTTAAGCAGAACATTTGCCAGCATAATAATTAGCAGTATTTACACAAAAAGACTTTTAAATACGATGTGACTCTAGCTATTCTCTGAAGCATTTCACCATGCATAACGTTGCAGAAAAACGGATTTATACACAAATCAAAACCCCAATAAAAATTTAATAATTCCACACATGAAACCCTTCCTTCGTGTGGCTTTTTAGGGTCATCTGAAAGGTTACTTAATGGAAAGAGTCCATCAAAATGGGGACGTAAATATTTTACGTTCGTTATTTTCAGGATCGTTTCGGTCAATTCAGCGCAAAGGAAACCGAATTTTTGCTTTCCTGGGGATTTGGAACGAAGCTAATGACCGTGTTAACTAAATAAAATGTTAGAAATTAACAGTGAAGTGAGAAATGCCAACATATCAAAATTCTAGTAACGATACCCGTGTAAGCACCGCGGGATATTTGTCTGAGTTGGAAATTAAATAAACACTGTCTTCTCGTGTTTCTGTTAATAATAATACAGTGAGTGTTTATTTGAAACAACAAGGGGAAATTTTTGTTTTTGAGCATTTATGTAATCTTTAATCTTTTCAATTTATTATTATCCTCCTATTTTTGATTCTTCCCAATTAAATTATAGATGGAATATCGCATGAAATATGATTATCTATGTATGAATGAAGATTCAGAAAAACTCACCATATGCCGTGATGCCAACTCTTGAAATCCGTAAATGACAACGCAAAAGTGCACCAAGAGGTAAACGTTACACCAGAGTGGAATTTTTACGTCATATTTCTTTCTAGGAACGACCTGTAACAAAAGTAGGCCCTAATTAGCTTCCAAAATTAAAATTAGAGCGAATTTTGAACTTTACCTTAATTTTATCCTCTTCGACGCCCAAACGAGGCCGGCCAGGTTGCCAACTTGGCCCATAAAAAATTGCAGCAAATTTATCTTTCCACCTAGCCATTGATTTGAATCTTTCCATTACGTAAATTGTGTAAAAGGTCTAAAATCGATTATTATTAATTAGTAAAGTGTTTAAGAGCTGAATTTTACTGAAGAATTATTTTGAGAAGAATACGATTTAACATAATATCAAGCGTTTTGAAACATCCAATAGAAAAACCATAAAATAAGTAGCATAATAAGTCAATGCCTACATAAATAAATAAACAAATAAGTACCAAAAATAAATAGTGCAACATAATTCAAATTATTAATTTCTCAAAGAAATATATTGTAATGTTACATATTTCATGAATTTATTTTAACTATGATGAAATTTTAAAAATGTTATGAGATGAGTTATAAAATATGTAATTAAATTGTATACAGATTTTAAAATTTAATATAAAAAAATGTAAATAAATAAATAAGTTAGATAGGTAGAAACATTTAAAATCGAATTATGTACATTATTTATTTAAAATGTTAAAATGTAATATAAAATTAGTTAGAAGGATCTGATTTAATCATAATAACTGTATTTGAAAATCAAGTAAACGAAAATGGACAAATTAACCAGGACAACGAACACTTTTAAAAATATAATAACAGATAAAAAATTCTGAAGAACAGATATTTCAGAAAAAGAAAAGCTTTGAATTTAAAATTAATTAAAGCAAGATTATTTAAATGAAATTAATTATGGGAGATATTAAAGCCTGTTAATGGTAAAATATAATATAATTATCATTTAAAAATATTTTAATTGATTAAAATATTAGAATATTGAAATATATAAAAGAAGATTAGAAGTTTAATTGGAAGAATTTGGAATGTGATACATATTTCACTGAATTGAAAGAAGTCCGAAAGTGATGCTTGAATTGAAAATTGAGAACATTAAATAAGAACTTAACAAACGTGAGTGAGTTTTAGTAACATTAAATTAGATTCAATTTAGTTAGGGAATAGTAGGCAATTTATGTGTGCAAAATTTATATTTAACAAACTGTTAATAAATCTGTATTACACTGAATTTAATAAAGAATTTAAATAAATCTCAAATTAAGAACCTCATCAACGCCTAAGAGATAAGTACTGAGTTAGCCGGAGTTTAAATTAAAAAGCAAAAGTAATAAACATTCTGTCAGGGTAAGTATTTTTTTTTTAAATTGTAATTAACTTGAAAGCTAAAAGAAGAAACCCTTCAAAGCATTTATTAGCATCACAAAGTGGTTCGTCGTCATACCAATATATTTGTTTCCAAAATCCTACATATAAATGTATTAGTAAACATCTTCAAATAAATAAAATAAGAATCATTTACCTGTAAATGTAATGGATTGAAAGAGGGCTGATTAAAAACCAAACCATAAACAATTTCTTCCGCTTCTTTTTCATCAGCAAACGTGCCGAAAATACGATCCCAGATAATCAAAACCCCTCCGTAATTTTTGTCAAGGCAATATAGATTGCTCCCTAAAAGCTTTTAACTATACCTATTATCCATCTACTTCATATCCAGACCTCTTACCGTGATGTACTCGATGATGCCTGGGCGTGTTGAAAATATACTCCAAAGGACCTAAAGTTTTCACGGTCTTGGTATGAATCCAGAACTGATAGAGCAGATTAAACTGTTGATGTGTGATGAAATGCATCGGGGGAATCGCTAGCGCCAATGGTAGGTAGAAAATCTACAAATTGATTGATCGTTATTTCTTAGATTTTATTAAAAGGGATCTTATATGAAATACTACAGAAGACTGAACTTTATACATAAAATAAGATTCTTAGGAGTCTAAGAAGATTTTATTGAAAAATATCGCGAGTACGAAGTATTAAAGGCTGTTTTCAGTAAAGGTTTTGAGAAAAACAAGAGCGCAAATTTACTTCAGAATTAATTAAACGTAATCTTGCTTGGTTAAATTGCGCATTAGTAATTGAATTTTCTCCACTTGCATGAGTTTTACGATAACGGAGTTTGCAGGCTCTAAGGATGCAACGACGTTAGTAATTTAATGCTTAATTTATAGAAATGTTTGTTTGAGCTGTACATGTATTAAATAGCTATCTATGAGCAACGAATGAGCTTTCCTGATATAATAAAAACATATTTAAGCCATCTTGATTTTTTAAACAAAAAGATCAGCTTTTAAGACTGATTATAATCGCCTGTCAATCATTTAAATTATGTAATCGTTCGATTAACCAAATAAATTAACTAACCAATCAACTGTCGAATAATTTACTTTTAGGACAACAGAATAACTGAGTATCCAACCAAACTACTGTTTATAATTATGTTCGACAAATCAGCCATTCGACTATACAACAATTAAAAAATAATTGAAATAACAGAATTGGGATATTGCAAAACACAAAAAATACATATATCACGAATTTAATACTAAACAACAAATTTTATTATGAGGACAATAATAATAATAATTTTATTTGCCTGTGGATCACTTTACGTGCTATAGACGCGTCAATAAGTTCAGACCCACACTTGACTGAATTAATCAAGAAAATGCTATTTTAACTTTTTGATAAAAGTCGTAGAGAATAATAATTGCAAGATATCTTCTAACTTAAAATACTACACACCAACAAAAATGGTAGCAAAAACCATTAGGAATAAAACTCCTGTTGTGCAAAAGGATCATTTTTACGTTGCTTTAATATTCTCAAAAGTATACTCTTCTTATTTGGTTTCTTTTGTTACTTCTGGTTTTTATTTTTAAACACTGGCATCAATAACTTTGTTGCCAAAATTATATTAAGGTTGTCCTTACTGTTTTAAAACATTTATAAATAAATTTGAAAGTAAAAAATGGATAAAACCAAAGCTAAATTTAGAACAAATTAAATTTTTTGTCCGGCATTTCCTCTCAGAAATTCCAAAATCTCAAAATTACAAGTAGCAAACTCAGATACTAACAAGTATATTCCACATTATACGAAGGATCCTTAATTAAACCACTATCAGAAGAACAAGCCACGAATGAAAATTATTCACTGACCCAAATCTTGCTAGTAATATTTTAACGACGCGATTCATTAAAATTCGTAAGTGGTTCGTAACTTTTCCGGGTATTTTCCCTTTTTTAAAAACAATCCTGACATTTACAATTAAGTACTTACAAATCCACACCACCCTTGCAATAAAGACTGTCGCAAACCAACGGCCATGTTAAATTCTTCCGAACTATGGTGAACTTGATGTTGGGCCCATAAAATATGAACTTCTGCAAATTACAGGAGATAATTAGCTCGGTTAATATGTTAAATACGACTGTTAATTACCGTGGCATGCTCGATGCAACCAATAATAACAAAAGTCCACCCCGATTGCTGCTAAGTACCAAGTGAGTGGATAATTCCATGGTAAATCGACGAAATGATAATTTTCATATAAATACACGTACGCACAGCTTTCAGCTCCACGGAATATAAGCCTGATAAAATACAGTAATAGTTAATGGAAAATATCACACAGCATTCAGATGGTCGGTTTTTCCCTCAGGACATCGTCTCTTAAAGTATAAATGTCGCCCACTATTCAGGAAAAAGTCAATGTTTGTATGGAATGAAAGCGAATTTGAAATGTTTCCAGTTATATATATCGTGATAAAAGTCAGAGTTTTTTGGTTACTTTATTTCCTTTACATATGAAACTTTTTTATTGAAACCCTGAATTGAAAACGGAAAAATTCGAGAACCAACCACGAGATGTTCCTTTGTAATTTTATTTAAATCCAGGTTTTGTTAGACAGCCTTAAAATTACTTTTTATGGCGTTTATTGAAATTTTAGGTGCATATTATAAATAATAAACGCAAGCAAAAAACTTCAAGGGAATTTTTAAGGCCTTAAATAAAAGAATAAATCAGATTAGTTTACATTAGACATAAACATAATCCCTCTATGATTACTATGATTGTTTAATTATTGTTTTTCCACCGCCCACATCGCCCCTTCGTTAACTAACATTTCAGGTTTTACATAATTTATCTTTCAAACAAATTAAATTAATCCCAAATGAAAACGCAAGGCACTTAGAAAATGAGTTCGAAATTTATTAGAACCCAAAGGAAGTAAGTTTAACTAAGGACAAGCACGTCTGTGTTAAATTAAATTGCTTACATGTAAATTAAGATGCTTAACATTGATAAGGACTGTTTGATAGTAGATCTGAAGCAAAGTTTGCCACGTGTTAACTTTTCGTACTTCATGCAATTTACGTCTAACTTTATAACCAAATATTCATTTTCCAATTTAAACTTTGAAAACGCCAGAGGGAGTTAAAGAAAAAACGAGCATTTCTTTTAATTTGTTTAATCGATTTGTGAATTTTACTGCTTTTTCTCGAAAGTCTAACTTGTAACATTCAGAAGAATAGTCAAATGTGTAGGCAACAAACACAAATCATACAAAAAATGTAAACATAAATAAAGCCTAAAATTACTACATTTCATAAACAAATAAAATGTTTTAGTATTTTATATTGCAATAAATATTCTATATTTAAATACCATAAAAAGTACGTTAAGTGAAATAACAAAAACAACGATAAATTTAAATAAATATTCACCAGAGTTTCTGAAAAAAATCAATTAAAGCTTATGAGTTGCTAATTAGAAAGATTTTATATTTAAATTGAGTGTAAATTCGTCCTCCACCAACGTATTCGATAAATTTGGGTCGTTAACTTGCTTTCTGTCGAAAATATTTGTTTAAACGTTTTGAAAGGTGATGTAAATTAGCTCAATGTAAAAATCATGTCATGGTAATTTTTACACTTTAGAAAATGTTAAATTTTATGTTTAGTACTTTAAGCACGTTGATAAATATAATATTTCGCATCCGCCTGCAAAATGAACAAAAATCTCCAAAATTCTACAATAGAAATTAAAAACTGGGTCACCAAGAAATCTGGTGATCTAAATCTAAAAATAAGTAAAAGCAGAGAAAAACCGAAAATCTTTATAAGTGTTAAAAAGTTCAAGTCATTAACTAAAATTATAAAAAGTTTTAGGGTTGAAACAGAAACTAAAAAAAGTAATTTAAACGGAAAAGTCGGCCCACTTTCCTAATCGAAAAATCAAACCAAACAAGTTCAATCAATTCCTTCCGATCTTACCTTCCAGATTCTTGAATGAGGCCATGAGATAGACTCGTCAGTCCATCGTTTAACCGAAAAGTGGGTTGTCGATCAATCCACAAAATCACATTTTCCAGAAGCATAAACAAGAGGAAATACGGCCATGCCTGTAATACAAAACCAGATATTTAAGGTAAGAAAAAGATGGAACGAAATGAAACCCTTAAAAGCAAATGAAAACGGTTGATAGATGTGTCCCGGTCCTGTCAGGATGAGGCAAAGAAGCAACGATAGTTCTAAAAGGAGCGCAATCTCAATCAATTTGAACCCTTCGGAAGATTTCTAAGGTAATGGGGCGTGATATTGCAATCTCTCATGATGTCAGATGCAACCTCCACATATTTACTTAAAACTTTATTAAGATATGCCGTGTTAGTGTAAGTTAGAAGAAAATGAGAGTCTGAAGTATCAGTTGACGCTTTTATAAAAAATTCAAGAAGTTTAGGAAGACGCTTCTGAGATTAGCCCGAAACAAAAAGGTTGGCAAATTAATATTGGCCAAACCAGTCAACGCACTTTTCAAATTAAATTTTTAAACATGGAAAATTTGGAATTTCAGTCGATATCTAGGTCTTAGGTCTACTCATTAAACAAACAATTGTTTAGTTGTTTTCATTCTTAACAATAATAAGTCTACCTTAAAACCGTTCTAAAAACAATTTATTTAAATTTCAATCAATAAAATGTTTACATAAATCCAAACAAAGGAACAAAAACCCTTTTTTATGTTCTGAAAAGCAAAAAAAAATGTCGGTTTGTGTCTAACTTATTCATGCGAAACGTAATTAAATTTTACTTTAAATATGAAAGCAAAGCACGGAATTTTTAGTGATAAAAAGAAGCAAATGAAAATTACATTATGGTTCGTAAAAAAGCTGCCTTTTAGTACAGCACTCCTGTCTGAAAAGTTTAAACCAAATTACATCGTTGACCGCTCAGACTTAAACATGAATCGATATCTGCATGTATCTTGGGAAAACAAGGGATTCGTGGCCTGGTTTACGTACGAAATTAGAAATTGAATTCAAATTATTAAGCATTATTTGTTGTCCCTTTAGGTGGTACTTACAATTTAATTTTTTAAATTTTAGTTTGAATACAAATAATACATGGAATCTTAACATACACTTACGAAGCTTTTTTTACAGCTTATAGTATTTTAACCACTTATAATTTAACACATTGATAAGACGAGATGGGATGAGTTTAATATTTAAAATTAATCTTGAGTTAATTAATTAATTACTATTCTTATTATTAGATTTTGTCCATCATTAAATAGAAAAGATAACAAATATAGTCGAACTTTAACTATAATAATAAAGAATCGTTTTTGAGGAATATGGTAAAGTGAATCAATTTTCCAAGAAACGTAACCATATTATTTACTGAATAGAAAACAAAAATAATGAAAAACTTTTGAAACCTGCTTGTTGTTAAGCCTAATAAATGTAGAATTCCCCAACATAAATCAACAAATCAGCTTTATTGTGCAAATAACAAAATACCGTGTATTTAACATCATATGTTGTACCAAGGTAATATTAACATTGCAATACTTTCATGGTTTTTATTTAACAAAGGATTTAGATATATTTACAGTACTAAGTAATCCTGATAACTTTAATAAACATGTTATTCAGAATTTATGAATTTCTAATTTTTCCTATGCGCTTTTTTTTTATATTGGTGGATTAAACAAGCTTTCAGTATAATTTGGATGAGTTTTCACTGAGGCTGCAAGCTCATAAAAACTTTCCACCTTAGTTTTCTTGCTTGACGTATTGAAAATAGTTATTTACATAACAAGGAAGGTAAGTGAGATTTACTTTGCCATACATGGAAACGAGGCTGAGTAAATTAAACATTCGTGGAACTTACTGACACAATTATTTAAAATAAAATCAGTTACTTCAGCTACCTCCCTATGAAAGTAAATATGCCGTTATTTCTTCAACTGTCATGACAACAGCAAACAAATAGTACTATATCTTTAATACATGATCAAATCTCGCAACTAACTGAATCGGCATTGGAAAAATCAATTTAGTTATTTATATGACACCTTAAATTAAACTCAGAAAACTGTTATAAAAAAACCTGATTATTAAAATGCTCAAATGTTTTAAGCTACCTTACAGTTCAGCAGTGAAAGAATTTCCAAAAAAGAATTCGGAATAGAACATTTTCAAACGTTAAATTTAATGAAAGCATCAAAAGACATCAATTCACTTTTCATAAAACAATAACAACGATCTGATGCGATCATCGCACTATAAAAAGATTTCCGAACAATATGTTGTTTCAGGTCAAACTCATAACAGGAAAAAGCATTTTCAGCTATAACCACATTACCTTAAACTCTAGTCGTCCCTTTTTATTACGGCCATGTTTTTGTGCTACAAATGGTTCAACGATACTTTCGAGATAAAACTTGGAAATACCAAGGAAACGTTTTACAATAGGCTGAAAAGTTACGAAACTTTCATATATCAGCTTCATAAAATACAAATGTTATTTAGTGATAGTGCGAATAAAAATGTTGATGACATGACAAGGCAAGGACGTTTATTTAGGTCTAAGTTTACATACCCATATCTCATTGTTACAGTAACACTTTAATAAGGAGGGCGAATTTACATCGCAAGGGAAGTAAGTAAGATTTACTCTGTCGAGTATGGAGGATTCCACTACGAGGGTAGTACATTTTGCAATAAATATTTTCTAATCTTTTGAAGCTATTATTTATAGAATTATCAGCATATTTACAATTTTACAGCTTTAAGGTACCATGTGTTTAAATAAAACGCATAAAACTTGCTAGGCACTATCTACACATTTGGTTATTAAAACATCACGTTAGGGACAAAAATCATAAGTTTCTTGTTGTTAAAAGTAGTGTCTTCGCCGTTCCTTATGTTAAAAATTTTAAATGATGTCTCAAACTAACCAAATTGTTAACCACTTAACAACATTTAATTAAAGCGGTCTATAAATTAATTAGGTTATTCTCGAAAAGCGCTGACCTAGCTAAAAGTGACTATCTTCACCAATTACAAACTTCTATTTATTTCTTGTCACGGAACACGAAAAGGGAACGTGCCCTAAAGCACGAACGTGCAGTTGTTCTAACGATAAGAATTGTTAATGACCGTGTGTATCTCCGAATTCAGAACCAAGAAACGTTTCAAATATTAAAAACTATATTATTTTTTTAATTGTAACAATTTTTGATAGTTTTAGAACTTATTTACAAGATACTACAAAAAATCATTTACGAAATAGTCTTAGAACAAAATTATTGATAAAGCTATTTTTAGAAAAAATATAAAAACTATTTTTTGACCTTAAAAAAAACAATATTTCTAGAAAAATTAATATATCAAAAAAGAATTCAACAAACCCAAAACTCCATATCTAAAGGTAAAAAATAATGCCCCGGAGAAAAAGTCTTTCCGAAATGAATAACCTGGTAACTAATTTTCAGGGATGAGTGGCTGGAAAAATGAATCTCTTGGAGATGATTTTACGTCAGCCACAGACATACTGCTTGCTTATGACGTGTACGTCGTGTTGTTGAGGAAAATACTATTAAGGGAGCTAACTTTTTATTTTGATAAAAGCATTTTTCAGCAGATGATGATTATTCCACTTCGTTCAACAGTTTTGTATAACGGTGGCGGGTGGCTGAATTTAAATTTAAATTTAGCTGCGAGGTAACTGAATGAGTTCTTGGTTGGGTGAAATACAGAATGTTTTTGAAAAAAGACCAGGGATTTCGTAGGTAAATGCACTAATAACAATGAAAAATATTTCATGCAAAGGTTTTGATTTGGATACGCTATTCTTGTTTACCGACTTTCGTTTTACAGTATCTATTTAAAGTTTTTATTTACAAGAACTAAAAGAGTTTTTACAAAGGTATTTTTTGTAAACCTATTTTCAGAATTTTCGCAGTGCTATTCGGAGTTTTAGAGAAATCTATTTTTCGGAATTTTTTGTGAAGTCTAGTTTTCAGAATTTTTTATAAAGGTGTTTCTCAGATTGTTTTGCAAAGATATTTATTAGAATTTCTGGAAAAGGTGCTTTTCAAAATTTTCCTAATAGATATTCCTTACAATTTTTGTAAAGATGTTTTCCAGAATTTGTAAAATCGGTTTTTTATAATTTTTCGTAGAAATTTTTCTTAGAATTGTCTACAAAGATATCTTTCAGAATGTTTGGGAAATGTTCTTTCCAATTTCTTTTTTAAATATTCTTCAGAATTTGTTTAAGATGCTTTAGAGTTTCTGTAAAAGCTAATTTTCACAATTTTTTGTAAAAGTGTTTTGCAAACTTTTTTGTAAACATAGTTTTGTTGTATACGTACTTTTTGGCGATAGTGACGTAAGCATTTTTTAAAAAAGGACCGCTTGTTTACAAAACCCGAACGAGAGTGTTTAAAATAAAGGGGATTAGTTACGATTCAAGGGTTTCCACTTAGGTCAGAATTTGAGGGGTAGTCGGTGACGGGACATGTTAGTATACACATGTGTTCTTTAAGATGTGTTAATAAAGACCAAGTTTGTGAAATAGTGGTATAAGATACATTTGTAACGTGAAGATAAGAAGCTGGTCGGTAATTATGTAATTGTATGCATGACCAGTAGTTGCGATTGTTGTATAGATGAGATTGTATGTCCGATGAGATGAGGTCGGTATAAACAGCTGTATTTGTAATTATGTGGACAAGCAGTGAGGCTTGTTGTTGCTGTTGTTGATATTGTTGTTATTGCTGTTGTTGTTGACAAGCAGTGAGGCTTGTTGTTGTTGTTGTTGGCAAACCGTTTGCCGAGTATAGTACGTTATTTGAGCATGAGGCTCGTTATTGTTTATTAGAGCATGAGGCTCTTGGGCCCGAGATAACTACTTATATGCCTGCGCCCTCTATAACTAGACGTAAGTTATGCATAAGGCCTTTGACCTGGCTGTAATTGCGCAGTCAGTGACGCCCGTATGTGTGCCACGGGATGGAAAGGTAGGCCCGTCTCCGCATATTCCCTGTTCCATCGGCTGCCTAGGGCTTAGGGGTACTTAGGTTGAGTGAAGTAGTGACATGGGTGGATCTCCCATTGCCGATTATGTGTTATGTACTGAACTGTACATTTCCTGTGCGTGGCTCTAATCGTACGTGCATCCGTAGAATTAAGTCATATAT
Source organism: Melanotus villosus (assembly GCA_963082815.1). Taxonomy (NCBI): domain Eukaryota; kingdom Metazoa; phylum Arthropoda; class Insecta; order Coleoptera; family Elateridae; genus Melanotus; species Melanotus villosus. Next base: position 55,425,498 of record OY720418.1, on the reverse strand, counting down.
CTGTCCAACTTTATGTTCACGTATATTTTATCTTCTAAGATAATTCAGAAAGGTTGAATATCCTGCTTAACTACTTTTAACTTCTAAGAAAGTTTTCCAAATTTACTTTTTGTACTACTAATTTTTGTCACTTTGGTTGTTCACAAGAAGATCAGCCTAGTTAGTCTTAATTCATCATCCGTTTCGATCAGGTGATCACATTTACTATTCTAAACTTTCATATACAGGGTGGTGACTCGAACACCCGAACATAGGGATTTAACATGTAAAATCATATTTTCATAATTTCCTACTCCCCTAATTATTTTAGGCAAAAAAGCTTCAAATAAAAGTTTTAGAGCATAAAATTCTGCATCTGAATCAATAAACAAAATTAATTTTGCGTGCCTTGTAACCTTAGAAATTAGGTATGAAAATGACGTAAATCACCCCAAAAATAGTGATAGCCATGGAATTCAAACAAAAATTAACAAATGTTAACGGTTTATCTGTGAAGTTACGCTACGTTAGTTTATTTTTATTATTACTTGTAATTACTGTTAAAGTGAAAATATGGCCAACAATTATACAATAAGTGAAAAAAATCAATTTTTAAAGTTATTTTACAGTGGTAATAGTATAAGACAAGTGCGAGATCTATTTGCGAATTTATATCGTCATATACCAATTCCGTCGACATCAACAATCCATACCATTATCAATAATCAAACAAAATATGGGTCAGTGTTCGTCACTTGCAAGAGTTGTACTAAAAAACAAATAAATATTGCACCAGAAGAAGATATTGAAGCTGAAGATCATAACGCTAACGAAATCAATGTATTAGCTGCGGCATCAAATAATCCAAATGTGAGCCTTAGAGAAATTGGATCTGGATTAGGTTTGCACCACACCACAGTCCTAAAAATATTAAAAAAAAACACAAATTTAAATCTTTTAAATTTTCCGTCCACCATGAAATTTGACAGATAAACCGTTAACATTTGTTAATTTTTGTTTGAATTCCATGGCTATCGCTATTTGTGGGGTGATTTACGTCATTTTCATACCTAATTTCTGAGGTTACAAGGCACGCAAAATTAATTTTGTTTATTGATTCAGATGCAGGATTTTATGCTCTACAACTTTTATTTGAAGCTTTTTTACCTAAAATAATTAGGGGAGCAGGAAATTACGAAAATATGATTTTACATGTTAAATCCCTATGTTCGGGTGTTCGAGTCACCACCCTGTATGTGTAATTGTTAATATACAGGGTGTTGAAAAATAAGTATAAAAGACTGCAGGAACATACAGTACTCATCAAAATAAGAAAGAACGCTCCTATTCACAGGGTGTTAATCACGCCACTCAACAACTACACCTCTTGACTTGAACATGTTAGATTTTTTTGTTTGGGGTTACCTAAAAAGGTTGGTGTATGCTGAACCGGTCAACAACATCGGTGAACTGCAGCAGCGCATAGAACACTGCTGTAATAGGATAAGAATACAGCCAACGATATTTGAAAGAGTAAGGAATTCTTTTATAAGGAGATGTAGATCCTGTGTAGAAATGGAAGGAAGACACTTTGAACACTTACTTTAGTGAAACAATAAAATCTACTACCATACCAAATTTAGTTGAATCGAATAAACCATTTCAAAATTATAAAAAAAAATATAGTTGTCGAGTTGAATAATCTATAATCTCTGTACTATATTGGGTTCCTCAAATAACTTACGAAATATATAAAATTATAATTTAAATGTTGTGATTTTATTCAGTACGAAATCGCTCGCGTACTGCAGCTAGTTAGCTAACATATTATTATGTTCAGCCATGGTTGGCGTGCGCACGTAGCTTCCGGTTTCAGGTTCATAAGTAGGTGAAGGTGCACCCATCGTCATCATCTTCAGCTCCCGACATCCCAGAGGGTTTTTCTACTAGATGCAACGTGGGATTCCACAGGGGGATCCCCTCCATCCCTGTAAGTGATACTATCTGAACCTATACTGCTAAATGTAGTAATGTGTGCCTGTTTTGCTTCCATGTATCGCTGTTATATGTATGATGTAATTGCCTGGGTGATATGAATATTAATCCTAGCCACCCCAAAACCTAGTCAAAAATGACCCAGGCTTCGATTTTGTTTCATTTTTTATCAGATGCTATTACATCTTTGTGCTTTTAGATATGCTATTCCTATGCTGTCTGCCAACGTATGCCGTAAACAGAAATTTAAAAAAAAATCTGAAAGTTTATATTAATTTTACGTGGACGTTGTCACATGTGAATCCAAAGTGATAGTAAATATAATAAGTGTCAAGTGTGCCCAAAATTTGTTTGTCCTTCGCATTCAATTGTAAAAAAAGTATTTCATGCAATACATACCAGGATATTGAGTTAGAATAGATTTTAGTATCAAACTTTTGTTTAATAAATAACTTTTACAAAAATTATTAGTTATTCTTCTGTATTTAAGAAAAATACTAAATTTAAGAAACGTATTAACTATTTTGTGTATGTAGGGAAAGCAAAAAAATGTTTTATCAGTTATAAATAGCAAAAATATCCAGTGGATCAAAAATGACCCATTTTGGTATCCGGCGATCTCTCAATTATGTGAGGTTGCTACGGTTAATGTGTGTATCAAGCTTTGGGTGTTTACGAGACCTGGTCGAGGCTCGAGGCTACGCATTAATCTAACCTTGGTGGAATTAACCGTATTCCTTGGTAAGTTGATCGAATGTGCTTTTGTAAATATAAATACGCCATATAAAAATAACTAGAGTAAAATGTAAACCGCAACCAACCCCCCTGGCCCGTCCGGCGCCCTCCTGTGCTGCAAACAATAATACAACCCCCGACACCATGTACAGCTTGTAATAGTAATTTGTAATACAAGTGTTGAAAGCTTGCGTTTGCTACACGAATGTGAAGTTTGTGAGAGTGGCAAATACAAGCTTTTAACACATGTATTACACACTATTTTTTCTACAACCACATTTCCATAAAAAAATTTAAATATTTCTGCAAAATCAAATCTGACATTCATCAAATGTCATTTTATGACATTTTGATTTCGGTGCGGCAAAATTATACTTTGCCGCACCGAAAATCATGCATGTGCGTGCGGAAAGTAAATTTTCCGACGACCACTATGAAAAGTGACTCATTTCACACGGTTTACTAGTATTGAAAATAACAAATTTCGCACAGCAACGAAACTGTGTGAAATGCCCCTTTGCACACGCTAAACCACACAAAACAGTCGGCGGACGACGTCAAAAGTCGTCATTTGTCAAAAAAATTAATATTTAAAACGTCAAAGTGTTGCAAGTGTGGTGCTGGTTCCTTTTTATTTAATGAAAAATTGGTAAAATGGTCGTCGGAAAAGCATAGTGTAAAACACGTGCTGAAAGGATATTTCACACTCGTGTGATTAAGCCACTCGCCAGAGGCTCGTGGCTCAACTTTCACACTCATGTGAAATATTCAACTTTCAGCACTAGTTATACAATATACTATTTCCGCACGCTAATTTCACTTGTTCGGCAAACACTCATTTTCAATACTCGTATCTATGGAGACGAAGTTTGAAAATCCCACTTTCCATGGTGGGAGTAGAAAAAATAATTTTTAGGCAAAAAAAAAAACCTTGCTTGTATACTGAGTTAATTAAAACATACGAGTTATCTAAAACAATTTTCCATTATATAAAATCCCTTTTAATACCATACAGTGAAAGTACAAAATTCAATGAAATTAACAAATATAAAAGCACATTACAAACATGCCTTCCGGCTATATTTTTACGTTGTTTTCTGTGATTTTTAAAATATTTTTTATATTCGAAATACTGAAAATCGTATGTTTCCAAATACAGTCTTTTATTTAAACTTAATAAAATTCTTTTACGTTTTTCGCAAGTAATATCACAGCGAACTGTTTTCAGTTCCAGATAATTTCGCACTAACTTCAATTTTGTAGGATGATTGATTATAAGCATTCCCCGTCTGATGTTTTAGATGCCGATGTCGAATATTAACGAATATTCAATATGCTTTAGCGATAAGAAATTAATATGGGGGAGGAAAATAAAAAGAACGGAAATGTATTTGTTGCATTAAACTACATTCTTGCTTGTCAAGAAAAATTCTAAAACTTGCCATTTGCTAGAAGTTTTCGAATATAGAAAGGAAAATTTGATTTATTTTCTAGTCGCTCTTACAATACGCCCCAATATGAAAGCGCATCCCCAGCGAATCTATAAAACTTTCATCGATACAGCATATTCCAATAAGATTTATACAAAAAACATGCATTGTTGTTAGCTTGCGACTTTCCGTATTCTTAAAAAGTGTACAAAGAATTTTTTCTACAAAAACAAGTTCTTTATAAATTCCAAGTAGAAAAGATTAATTACTCAAGATATAATTTTACTAATTGCCAAGGTAAGGAAGAAGTTTTTCTTATCTTAAGCAGTTGGGAAGTAAGACTAAGTACATCCTACCGACTTTTTTACGTTTCATTAATTGGCCCTTTTTGTTTTCACAGCTTGCTTTCAACCTCATTTTCAACCCCTTAAAACTGTTCACTCAACCGTTCAGCTTTTTATAGTTGGCCGTTTGATTAAAATTTAATCAGGCGTCGAAATTTTGTTACTTTTACTGCCCGCAATCGTTTAATAAACCGATTTAACAAATTCTTAACGTGCTTTTTATTTACGGGTATATTTAGAAGGCATTTAAAGAATTCAATCGGAATTCCATTCAATAAAATTTAATGCGAAACGAAGACGTAGGATAAAGCAAATTCTCTTAGTAGCATTGCTCATATTTTATATATAATTTAATTAATTCGATATGGTTATATAAGACGCTGGTTAATAAAAGCAATTTCGCTCATATAGCGGCATTTATTTTGTTTATGTTGAAGAATATTGCAAGAACAAAAATAGGTCGCTCTATATGTTAATTAATTTAACGGTGTTAATATAATTGACGATCTTGACACGATTATCTGCTAAAAGTGTTTTTGCTGATTAATTATGCGAAATGTAATTGTTTATTAATTAATTAGTTCTATATTTAGTTCAAAGAAAAAGTGGAAGGTTTACCGTAAACTTCTTAAAGATTACAGCCTGCTATTTTGGTCGTAATGAAGGCCTTGCGGTTTCTAAAATTGATTTTATGTTATTTTAAATTTCATGAAAGTTATGGTATAAATATTATAAATTTCCCTTGGAGATACACTGATATACACTGATATGAAAATACGCAATTCAATGTTTACTTTTTCACTCAAATCTGCTTATACAGAAAAAGAGTTGATCAAGCAACATTTGTAATTTATGATTTACCATAAATCAATTCTTTATAAATTTGCTTTTATTTTTTGTTTTTAATCTAATTCTAGAAACGTTCAACTACCAGATTTTTTAAATAAGTTTTATACATTAACAATTTAGCTTCAGAAAATATTAGTTTTGATTTTAATGCCTTTTCAAAAGTTGTAAAATCAGTAGCCTTACATAAGATAATAAAATATCCAAAACTGAATTAAGGTTAACGAATAATAGATCAAACATCTGTTCAATTTTATTTTTTCAAATTTGAATCACAAGGCAAACTCAGAATTCCAAATTGGAGATTTAGAAAATAAAATCTTTAATTTATTCAGCAAGATTTTATTAGAATCAATTTTAAATTGTTATTAAATTATCAAAACCGTTTTAAATATTCATTCAAAGTAGGTAATATCAAAATTCGAAATTGTAAATTTAGGACATAAAATTTCTTATTTAATCATTAAATCGAAAACACGAAAATTTGAAGGTTATTTTTGAAGGTTATTAACTTTTTATCACTATATTGAAATCAAAATTCTTAGAAACTTTCTGGCACACAAATTTATCTTCAAAAAAGCTTTTTCAAAATTTTCTACGTTTTAAAAATTTTCATAAATATTTTAGTTCTTATTAACAAAATTTCAGTTATTCAAGTATGGAATTTTCAAAAAATCGTGCCTTTTTTCTTAAAATACATGTTTAACTTTTAATAAAGACGAAGTGCATATTTGCATCGATGCATTGAGCAATGCTATCATTTCATTGTGAAATTATATGCTGTTGAACCGTTAAACTAACAATTTTTAATAATTCAGGGCCGTATCTGGATTTAAAATAACAACAGAATTAATAATTTATTTTTTAAAGTAATCAATAATAAGAAATATTTTTAAATTAATTAATATTCGAAAATAAACGCCCACTTTTGCTTAACTATAAATACGAGAATTCCAACTTTGCGAGAACATATCTTTTTCAATCGTTAAAATATATAAAGTCAGCCCTGTTTCTAGAAACCACAAATCATTCAAACCCGAGCTATAATTAAAATTTATTTAATTTACAGGAACGTTATCATCAATACGTTTTTAATGGAATTGTAATTTATCACTTCAGCATAAACATCGTTAAAACGCTTGCAAAACAAACATCTTAAAAATTTTAGTAAGAAAATATGTTTATTTAAAAAAATTTATGTTTTAACATTGCCAAATTGGTAAATTAATCATAAAAGGCACTCGTTCTAATGATAAACAATCGCCTTCCTTGTCCGCATTTAAACCGAGTTCGTCCTACATTTCAATATCAAAAAGAAGGTCAAATTAAAACTGGGTCTTAAAAAACTCACTTGTCTGAAGAATTTTGGTACATGTTCAGGATCACTAAAGGTGGTTTCTTCGGGATTTACAATATAGAACATTCGTCCTATGCCTTTCAATATTTCCAGGGAGACATTTTTAAAAGTAATATCGTGTTCGTCTTCCTTAAGGCTTCCCAACTTTAAAAACACAGAGGTAACAGGTTCGCACCAGTTACCCCTTAAATTGCACTCCACTATATCCATTTTCTTCGATATTTTCGTAACTGTGTATTTTCTAAATACACATTTAAAGTCTGCACGCTGAAATCGAGTTCTAGTTGAAAGATACTTTAACGGAATTAGAGATGCTTTGGCAAACAGCCAAGGAACGTTTATAAATGTAACTTATTTACAAATGCGAACTTAGTAACGGTAACAGGTTGCTTTATCACGATCTCTATCAAGGATCAACTTCTCTTATCTATCCAGTTTTTAGGTGGTGTTATATTTATATAGAAACATCTTTACTGTAAACATAACGTGATTGCTGAAGTGGGGATTCAGTTTTTTATTATTAAAAGAAACGAGTTGTCTGTTATCTAATACTGTTTGTTAATTCTCGGTTATTTCATTGATTTGTAGTACAATAAATTGTTATTCAGGTACTTATTCTTAAATGTGTTAGTAAGACAGGTTTTATGCCCTGTAATATAAATATAAATTTATTTTTTAAGCGTGTTGTATAACTGATTTAAAATATTTTTCTTTGCGCATTGAATTACCTTCTTATCAACACTTAAACCTTATCACTTTTAACTAGAGTTGGAGATTGATAGAATATTTTTATTAGAACAAATATTAGTTTCGTTAATAAAGCCTGAACTTTATAATTTCCGAAATTTTAGGAATTTTTGACTTTCAGTTTCATTGACACCAAATTTTGAACCTAAGCTTTAAGAAATTTCCAACAGTGAGTTTAATCACTTATTTTTTTCCCATAAAAGTAAGTTTGGATACCCACTTTGAAAGAAGATAGACATCGCAAGTACTAACAATTACAGTTTCTTTTTTAATTAAAAATTTTAAGAATTTAAGCCTATCGTTATAGGTACTTATGTACTTTGTTTCTGTTCAAAACTTCCTGAAATTGGAATTTGAGCCTGCTTCAAACTGTCTGAAATTTTGAGTTTAAATATCCTATTTTAAAAAACCCTCAATTTAAAATTTGTGTAGTTTATAACGTAAAGATTTAATTAACGCCTTTTGTCATCTTATTTTAACCTTTCTAAATTGGATTTAAAAGCTGTTTTGTGCTTTCACAAGTTTTAACTAGAGTATCAACTAGGACTTACTTTTTCACAAATATTAAAACTTTGGAAATGCCCTTTTAAACAAAATAATAACTTTCATAGATCATAGAACACAAGAACAAATTTCTTTGTCCTGTATGTCTTTGTGAATGGTTATTATTCCCGTTTTGAATCAAATATTAATTTGTTCTGACCCTCATGAAAAGGATAAAAGTTATTAACAATTTTAAATTTCAATTCACAGCTTAAAAATTTTTAAAAACGTCTAATTTCGAATTCCATTCGTTCCTACAACTTTTAAGACTTTTCGACTTAATTTATATTTATAAGTATTGTAAATAATTTGTGTTTGGAATTCCAGTTTAATATTTTAAAATACAAAATTTCGATTTTTATATTCTCATTCCTTGACTTCGTTTAGCCTCTATTTGCATAATCTTTTTTTAAAGACAAAACCACCCAATCTTAGTTTTCAAACGCAAAAAGTACAAAACTAACACACCAAAATTAATCGGTTATAACAAAGCACATTTTCTAACTTTAGTGATTGATAATTGATAAGTAATACAAACAATACGTGGGTATCATCACGTTTTATTCGGATTTAAGTAAACCATTCACCAAATATAAAAAGAAACTAAAACAATAGCCTTTATTGCACAAGTTAAACAATTACTGCTTACTTAACGATAATATTTCAAAGTCAGTATTCAAACTTCTAATAAAACAAGCGAATTACATTAAAATTGTATCTAAAACAAACTTAAGTGCAATTATTATTTCAAATAAAAATATTGTGTTTTTTAGACGTCATAAAAAATTAAAGACGTAATCAGTCTAGTAAAACAAAAAGTGAATACGCATTTACTTTCTAAATCAACACAATCTGACTACTAAAATTTAATTTACAGTTGCGTGGACTTATTTTATCGAATTGTGCAGGTTATTAACAGACTTTTTAATAGACTCGTTAAAAAGTTTCAGCAAAAAATTCATTTTTCTAACACTAATATCTTATACTGTTTCTATGGTGCATAAGAGCTCACTTGTTATGTTTCCTTTAAAATACGCTTTCTCTATAAAATACGTCGTCAATGACAACGTATTTTATAGGCCTTTAAATACGTCGTTGCCTAGCAAACTTCGAATTTTGTGTATTATGACGCGTCTCAAATAATAATTTATTAAATTTTCTAATAATATATTAGTGAAAGAAAATGTTCGATATTAGTGTTAGAAAAAATCTTGAAGACAACTCGTGTTTTATAGTTTAAAAATCTCGGTCTATCAAATCCTCGGCTCACTTCGTTCGCTCGGATTTGAACTACGACCTTGATTTTTAAACCTTCTATAAAACACTTGTTGTCTTAATAGCTATAAAAGTTCTAAATTGAAAACAACCTTATTTGAATTTAAAATTGTTTTGCTGAACTAGAAATACCTTTGAGGTGCAATAAGTGTTTCCTCTGCTGATTGATAGTTATATTTGTTTAATAAACAAGTGGTTTTTATTTACTTAATACTTAATTAAATTTTTCAATTGAAGAAACCATGTTGTGAATACTTTAATTGGAAGACCTATTTTTAGTTTTGAAATTGAAAAAGTTTAAAATTAAATTAAATCTGTTTCGTATGTTTATTCATGTAACAACATCACAAACGTAGTATTAAATTTCCTTTGCGATTTTACGATAAAAACAAAAAAAATGTGTTGTACGGTAACTTTAAAAAAATGTTAACACTAAATGACATTAGTTATCCGCACGTGTCTGTGGATGACCTTAACATTGACCATGAATTTTTAATTGACGTGCAAATCTTACGACACACCTTTTAATTTCTCCGATAAAACGTAATGCAAGAAATGCAAAAGTTGCATTCGTGCAATAGACAGGAAAAGGATTAAACTTTCCTGTTGTTGTTCCTTGTTTGAAGCATTTTTGGGTTCTTTTCCATCTTTTTAGTTTTTAAGGCTTCATTTATTTATGGAAAACTACTACCTACTTTTTTACTTACAGGCCTAAAATAAATCAAAAAGCAATTATCACCGGTAAATGATGAAAATATTGTTTTTCATTGTATCATACATGCATACTTGAGTTTTAATTATTAAAATTCAACTCACCTTTTTAAAGTAAACGCAATATTTATAGTACTTGCATCAGTTTGCTAGAAACATCCGTTTTTTGAAAAAATAAATTGCTTAGTCATTTTTGGAACTTTTGGCTTTTAGGTACCTAAATACCTATTATGTAACTTTTTACAGAATTGCAATTTATTTATGTTGGTGTGTAACCTTTAAGAGACAGTTCCAAGAGGTTTTTAAACTTTTAAAGGACAGTTCTAACATTTAAAAAAAGGCAAACGTATTCTTAACACCAGAATGTAAGAAATAGAATGTAAAATTTCCAATTTAAGTGTTTAAGTGTTGATATTAGATCGTACCTAAAAATTTAAAAACCTAAAAAGAATTCGGAAATTGGAGTTCTTCCTTACTTATTGATTTATATTTAAACACTACATACTACATATTTAAAAGATATTTCCTTATTAAATTAAAGCCTAACTTAATTAAAGACCTCTGTTTAAAACTACCATTTTAATAAAAGGAAATACTAAAAGTAAACAATTCTCTTTCTGACTCAGTAATATTTTTTCTAATTTGCTATTTTATAGATAAAAACAACAGGTATTGACAATTTTATTAAGAGTTTAGTTTTCACTTAATATTAATTTAAATTTCGTGACTTTATTTAAGTAAACTTTCGCTCAACAGATGGAAACAGTTACTATGACAGCACAGCACGTGTGTAGGCTGTCAGATTTGTCATTAAACAAGAAATGTCTGTAATAACCGAAAAATCCGAAGAAATCCAGAAAGATGAAGAGCCTTTCGGTTTGGGTTGTGCCTTGGAATTGTTTTCTGAGGTTGATGAAATATTGGAGATGATTGAAAATTTAAGAACCCTGGTTCATTCACAGCAGTCCTTACATGAAAAAGCCTACGAAAGATTTGTTTTTATTTTAGGACAATATCAAGAGCAGCCCCATTTATTAGACGCTCACATGGAAGTGCTTTTAGATAAATTTATATCTATTGTAAGAGATCCATCTAGTACGATGGAAATTAGACATTTTACGTTTAAATATATGTTTATTGTAATTAAAGTCAGAGGTTATAAAGTCATCGTCCAACGTTTACCACATGAGGTTTGGGTCTTTATTTTGTGATTTGAAGCTTTTCTTATATAAAAAGTTGCAGGTAGCAGATTTCGAACCTGTTCTGCAACTATTAGAACAACAGGATCCAAATGATTCGGAGACATGGCCGACAAGATACGTTCTATTACTATGGCTCTCTATTATCGTTATGATTCCTTTTCACATGTCTAGATTAGACGGTTTTGATGCTACTATATCTGGGAATACACAAAAGACAGTTATGTACCGTGTGCTTGATGTATGCAAAACTTATATGGTTGTGACTGATAAATGCAGAGACGCTGCTGCGTATTTAGCAGCAAGATTTCTTACTAGGTAATTCTTTTACAAACTAACTAAAATTCTTAAAACATAAATTTACATCGTAGATATGACGTCAAAGAAGAACACTTATCACCCTTCTTTAATTGGGCCTTTGAATTGAGCGTAGCACCCGATAGTAACGTTTTTGTTAAGTACGGATGCTTAGCTACAGTTGCAATGATGTTAAAGCATGGTAAAAGAGAAGATTTACTACCACATGCACCTAAATTATTACAATGGATTATCAACGCTGAATTTAAAAATAATCCAGGCACTAATATTCAAAAATTAGTTTATAAAAATATTCAAAGAATTGGTAAGCTTGCATTTAAGTTAAAATTAAAAGGGACACAACGTAATTAATAATACCTTAGGTTTAACATTTTTACCGGCTCGTATTACAACGTGGCGGTATGAACGAGGAAATAGGTCATTGACGGCGAATTTAAGTGCTGGAGATGGTGGTTCAGCAACAGTAAAAATAGCAAGCTCATCATCTGCTAGCACTTCAGGTGAACAGCCAGTCGATGATGCGATGGAAGTGCCCGATGAAGTCGAAGAAGTAATCGATCAACTAATTCAAGGGCTTGGTTGTGGAGACAGTGTTGTAAGGTGGGATTTTTATTTTTTCTTGTAATTTACAAACATTTTTTGGGAAGAAACTCAAACGCTAAGCTATTTATTAGCCAAACAAAGCAAAAGTTTAAACCCTGACATTTACAAGTCTACTTTTTATTTACTCACTAATAAATTATTGAAGTGCTTTTTTGAACTGTGGCTTGTTATCTAATTCTTTAACGACAATTTAATAAATCAAAGAAACGTTTTAGTTTTACTTTTGACCTAAAAGGCAAGATCATAAATTAAAAATTACTTAAAATCGAACCTAAGCCTAATAACAACAGCATCATGGAATGTGATGGGCACAGAACCAAAACAGGAAGCAGATCAGAGACACAGATGGGTATACTTTCTTTAATAGCGAAGGAATAACGAGAACATACGGAGTGGGTTTCCTGGTAAACAAAAAGATGAGGAACCTAATTACTAATTTCATTGATAAGACTAACAGACTGTGTCTCATACAAATAAAGGGAATACATAGAAATTTGAGCTTAATAAACGTACATGCACCTACGGAGGAGAAGGGAGAGGAGGGAAAAGACAAGTACTATGAAGGATTGTATACTCTTTACGAGTCTCTACCAAAACATGAAGCTACAACAATGATAATGGACTACGATTAATAAGTTTTGCAGCAGATGCAAGATGTAGATGAAAATTATGAGTGCCTTTGCACCAATATTTTGGACGTGATTGGAAATCTCTTCAAGATAAACAGATAAAGAGCAAATTTAAGCCTGTTGTCTTGAATATAGGCATATAAAGGTCCAGAGATTATCAACTAATGATTATTTAATTGAAAAATAATCTACGATTTTGTATTTTTATGTTTCTAGTGGGGCAAAGTAGGAACATAGGATGACTTACTTTGCACCACTCAGCAGAATAAGCTATAACTTCTGTTAAAATACGTGTTGGGCAAAGTAATCCCGACCATTGACCAACTTTTCTATGTCGAAATTAATAGTAAAAAGGTTTATTATGAAAAGTAATGCACATTCTAGTTTTTAATGTCAAAACCTTACAATTCATTAAATAAAACAACAATTCTTGTAGTAATAAAAGGATCTGTTTCGTTTTTTTTTTCATCAAATTACCACCAAATTTTCAATTCTGGGACTGAAAAAAAACCTCTCTTTGAAATTTGTTTCAGAGGTTGTATGAATCCTAGCACTTCATGCCACTGATATGTTATTTCGTTGCGCTTTTGAGGCCGTTTCAATGATTTCTGCATGGAATTTATAGTGACGGTATTTTCATAAAATGCCACTATTTGACCTGGGAATACTTCACCTTCGTATGTGAACGCTACAAACTCCCCTACTTGGCGATTAACATCTGCAAATTGTTTGCCCATTTTCTGTGATTTTCCAGTAGAGGTGGGTCGTTCATGAACGAGTCGTCATTGTAGGAATCGATTCACTTATTTCAATCCAATTCGTTCCTAAGGAATAACGCCGTGAGTACGTTACAAATCATCACGATTCGTACAAATCCTAGGAATCGAGCCCTAACCTGCAAATAGATGCAGTAAGGAATCGAAAGTACGAATAGGTACTACATTAATAGTATGCTATTAAGACACCATGTTGCGTATCACTCGTTTAAATTCAATTATCACAAACAAAAGTAGACCTTATTGATTTATAAAGCTCTGAGGTTTTAAAATGAATTTTTCCTTTCCAAAGTCGCCGATATACAGACTTAATTTTTGAAATTAAACTCGAAACTTTTTATTAGTTATGCAGAAATAAGTGTTACAAATAACGGAGTAATATAAAAAAGAATAAATATGTGCATTCTGTAAACTTATCAATATCCCGTATTTATTAGGAGTATAAAACTACTGTCTTTTTTTTCATTATGTCAAATAAGCGCGGATAATAAATTTGTCTTGATTTTGCCACCATTTAAATGGGTCTGCTTTTCGTGTTAACAATGGTTCTTGAAGATATTTATCTAATTCTATGATGCTACTAGCTGCAAGTGGAGTAATATGCGTATCCAGTTCATCAATACTGGCATCAAATACACTCCATACTAAGGATGATCCCTGGGTTTCGCTTGCAGGTGTCTTAACTTCATCATGGACGATCTCTTCAGGATTAGTTGAAATTGAACCGGCAGATTTGTGGCATATGGACTGCTTCACCTTTTCAAATGCTCTTTTGTTTTCGAAACACTGCTTTTTAAAACGGGGGTCCAGGATGGTAGCTTCAGCTTCAATCGTTTTTGCAACTGGTCTCTTATTTTTTTAATTACCTTTTTTATTTCTTCTTCTTAGTCCTCATAATTGTAGTTAATAAAATATGACACCAAGCCACGGCTAAATAGTGTTATTTTTGAAATTGTAACTCCCTTTTCTGAACTTCCTTCCCTGGTCACTTCCAAAAAAGGTTGTAATGTTTTACACATTTCTTTTAATATTTTAAATTCATCTTGATTTAAAAGAATTGAGGGATTTAATATTGCCAGCGTAGATAAAATTGGTTCCTCATTTTCAATAATGCTCTCAAACATTACGAGGGTAGAATTCCATCTTGTGGGAACTTCTTGTTTTAGTGATTTTTCAGAAGAACCCATTTGCTTTTGTACAGATTTTAATTTTGATAACGCATGAGGACTTCTTTTAAAGTATTCTATTATATTTTTTGCTATAATATGCAGTGGTTTTATTTCTGCAATAGCATTTTGCACAACTAAATTTAATGTATGTGCAAAACACGGTATTTGGGGTCACCCTAATATCTTTACTGCTGCATTATCTGATATTATTGCAACGACTTTGTTTAAGATATCCCATCGTTCACAAACTTTTCTTATTTCTGTCACGAGATTTTCGGCTGTGTGTCGCTCAGTATATATAATTAATGCAATCCAAAAGTGTTGCACACAGTTCACAGTGGTTATCTATATAATGAGCAGTAACTGCTATGAAACTGTCATTATTAATTGATGTCCACCCATCAACTGTTAACGAACATGCATCCGTGTAATTCAGAGAGTGTCTTACCTTTTCAACGGTTTTATTATAAATTTGTTCTAACAAAACGTTGGAAACCGTTTTTCGTGATGGGATTTGATACTCAGGATTCAACTGTTGGACAAAATTCTAAATTTTGGTTGATCAACTATATTAAATGGATGATACTGCTTCACAATTAACTTGAGCAAATATTCATCAATAATTTTATTTTTTGCAACTGGTATTGGTCGATGTACAAACTGACTAATTGTCTGCTGCAATAATCTCTGTCTAGTGTTTTTATATGGCAACTCTACAGGGTGTTTGAAAAATAGGCGGAGATATTTCAAGGGGTGATTCCTTGTCATAAAATATGAAAAAAAATTCCGGTGTTAAAATTTAAAAAAAAAATCTGTTTTTTATTAATATCTTAAAAAATATTTACTCGAATCTGTTGAAATTTGGCTATATTATTTGATGGTGTACTTTATGTTAAAAACCGATTTTTTTTTTAATTTTAAACGCCCTGTATCTTGAAAACTATGCATTTCCAGACTCATGTTTATATGAATTTTTTTACATATTTTATGGCAAGGAATCGCCCCCTGAAATATCTCCGTCTATTTTTCGAACACCCTGTATATCGTCAGTCGATTGGAGGGATGTAGAAGGCTGTTGTTCTGAAATATTTTTCAGTTTCATTATTTTTATCGACTATATTAGTTCATCTGGACTCGGATAGAACTTCAATATTTGCAGCAGGATGTTTTCGCTGTATATATCTAGGTAAATTTGACGTTGTACCGGCTTTAAAGGAATAAATATTTAAACAAATATCACATTTTGCCTGACTTGAACTAATTTTTGTAAAATATCGACAAATATTGCTTCTTTTTCTTTTGTTTGATTTCATAGTCACCGGCCAGTGGCGTACCTATCTTTGGGAGGCGGAGGAGGCAATATGTCTTGAAAGCGCCTTAGGACCCTTAGATATCATAGGAAAAAAATGACAGGCGAAAATTTTAGTTTGGGCTAATTTTAGTAGCGCGTTTTTTTGTCAATTTTTTGCACTTGAACAACGATATTTTTTTTTTAAATATACTACTTAGTTCTAGCACAGTCTAGTAATATAACCAGTCGTCTCACTCGCCGAATTTTGTGGGTCCGAATTCCAGTGCGCCTGTGTAAAGTTTAGCCGAATGCGCAGTTAGAATAAAACGTGTTTGCGGTGCAGTTTGCAGTTGTTAGTGGTTGTTAGCCGTAAACCACTTGCTTATAGGTGTTTGAGCGGTGCTTGTTATTCGTTCATTCAAAAATCGCGCCAAAATATTCATGATCAGCCGAATGCGCACTGCACATTTCGGAGACATGAACATCAAAGGTGCCGACACTAATGCCCGTACTTATAGACAAAACTCGATCTCGCCCTTGAGACCCCCTCAGCCAAGAACACCTCAAGTCGTGAGCTTTGCTTAGCCTGCTGTATATCTTATAATCGCGACTTCGTGAAATTTCGGCGGAGTTCAGGAAAGCATCGAGTAACCTAGGGTTTTTTGTTACTTTTGTTGTACCGCGCTGATATAAACGTCAAAGAATATATGTATATTTTAGTATTTATAACCTCTTGTACGTTTTGTTGTTGAGGCACGTGCGAATTGTTAGTCCTAAAAATTTCTTAAGTTTCGTAAGTTCTTAAATTAAGTGGTGTTTATTAAAGTGAAAGTTTCCAGGTATCTCAAGCATACTAATAACTGTATAAGGGGAGCAAATGGTAAACCACGATTGTTCACAGTCATAAAGCCGTCTGCTATTAGCGGTATTGTATAAAGAACAGTATCTTTGCTAAATCGGTATCTATTACGAAAGTTCAAATCTCCATAAAGTTCGAGAGGGTTTTCGGCGTCACGTATATACCTTTATCTGCTGGTATGTCAAAATGACATCGTTATGTCATTGTATTTTAGTGACGTAAGGAAGTTAATTATAATCCTAGAACCATAATGATAATGAAATTCAAAACGTCCTAGTACCATAATGAAATTCAAAAAGTATTAAAGTTCAAAACCTCCTAGTATCATAATGAAATTCAAAAAGTACTATTACAATTTCGTTTGGGTTGTGTAAAGATTCTGAATCTTTAGCATGAATAAACTTTACTAAACTGATGACAGCAGATAACATTTTGTATGTAATTCGGATCATAAACGATCATTTATGGTAAATGCCGTGTTATCGGGCTCGGCTGACGCTTCCCCTCGATAATATTCACTGCTAACACCATAATGACCGTCATTATGATCCTTATTACATAAATATCTTTTTTGACACTATTTCTGCATTTATGGCTTCTACCATATATCAAGGTACTCAAAAAACTCTTCACTTTCTTCGCGATCCATGATTTTCAAAATATATATTATTTTGATAACTTGTCACTACACAGCAAAACACGAAACGTCAAACAGTAAAGGAGGCCTCAAGCCCGTCTCAAGGTAGGGTGTGACCAACCTTGAGTCAAGTACGCTCAAAGCACGCTCGAAGTCGTTTTTACTCGGGAAGCAACGACTATAATAGCCATTTTGTTACTTGAGTAATGCTGAAGTTCGAGACCGAGATGAGTATCGACTATAAGTATGGGCATAAGTGAGACGACTGGTTATATTACTAGACTGTGGTTCTAGTTCAGTTAAAACAATTTAAAATACGTTTTAAGCACGGAACATAGTATAAACAAATCTCTACTCTACAAAATCAAACTGCAAATTGTCGAAATGAAAAACAGAACACTGCTCTATTCTTTTTAATTTTTTATACATTACGTTTGCATTTTGACGGATCGGCGGCTGACATAAAAAGGGTTCTTTGCCACCGCGACGTAAATGATAAATAATGTACTTTTTTATAAATATTACCGGGAAAGACGATATGATGACAAAGGACAAAAGTTGCCGCTGCCGACGCCCACCAGTGCGACGCATCGGCAGGTTTAGATAATTATTTCTTTCTATAGAAAATTAAAGCGGCCACACCGCCACTATTTAAGAATATTTAAAATGAATGCAGACATTATTTATCAGGGCGGTAAAAAATAAAATAAATACAATGTGGGGGCTCGGTTGTTATAAGGAATATAAAGATCTTGCTCACTGTGCCATTCTGATTTTATCACGTCTATAGAATTATGTAATAAGAATAATTATATTTTCTATTTTGGTTAAATTAAAAAATAAAATATCAAAAAAATGTTTTTTTTTTTTATGAAAAAATTCCAATTCCAATTCCACTAGAAATAAAAGCACTTGTCTTTGGTTATAAAATTAACAAAACGAAATCAAAAGTAACATCTTTGATAAATTAAAAATATTCGCCTGTGACACCAACTCAAGTATCTACACACATAAAAATGCTTTTCACCGCTAACGCATTACCGCAAATAAATTACTGAAATAAGTTTTGATTTAAAGCATAAGATAATTAACAGGAAAATGGGGATATTTTGGTAACAGGAGCGGTCCAGAATTAAATGTTACTTGCCTCTGCTGCTATTTTATGTATCACCAAAATATAATTTATAGATATAAATAAACGAGAGACAAATGATATTGCAAATTAAATATTAAACATGCATTTTATATTGAAAAGTCGTTTAATAAAACGTGTAGATGTTTTGAAATTTAGTTTTAATTGTCATGAAAGTATTTAAATTCGAAATTTTCTTTCAGTATAAATTACCTATTATTATTATTATCTATTATCTAAGAATCTGAGCATTTTGGCGCCTGTAGAGATTTATATAGGTATGTATTAAGGTTGTTGTAACATTCATGCAATTTTGAAATTGTGCATAGCTCTGCTCTTGTTTAGCGAGTTATTGTTTAGTCTTTTATACCCTCATTTATTATTGTAGACAAAATAATTTACGATTGACGTTCTAAATCTGAATGCATAGTCAACGAATATCGGCTTTCGTTCCAATTCGACTCGTTCTAGTACGGTGCGTACTTAAAAGTACAATTTAAATCATAGGAACGAGAACGAATCGAAGGAACCGATTCATGTTGTGGAATTGAATCGAAGGAATCCGCTTGCCCAGCTCTATTTTCCAGTGTTGATATATTCAACAAACTCACGTTCTCTCTCCTCTTCTGCAGCGATTTCGTCCAAATCTATATCATTTGAGGAGCAGTCATCAAACAGCATTGTGGATGTACTGAGTGATACAGGTTCATTGTTGAACAATGCAGAAGCATCAGACTCTAAAGTTTCGATTTCAATATTCTCATCATTGTCACAGCAAACACTCTTCCCTGCAGGAATGTCTAATTTCTTCCTTTGTTTCTTTATAGTCTTTGTAACCTCTGACCCTCGCTCTGACCTTGCTTCGAGACTATTCAGGAACTCGATCTGAACATCACTTACATTGCATTTATTCCTATTTGGGAGGCGGTCTAAAAGCACATTTCTGGAACCCTGACTGTAAATTGTTGCTGATATTTGGTGCCAGAATATCTAACATTTTTTTTAATAACTGCAGAAATTCTTGTTCTTGGATGACGTGACGGTTGCACGCATACCTCCTCTGCGTTCTTCCACTCAGAGAGACCTGCCTCCAAGCTATCTTTAGAGGCCTGAAAAAGGACGCATCAAGTGGCTGAGTGAGGTGCGTGTGTTCGTTGGCAAACATATAAGGCTTATCTGGTTTTCCCGACATAATTTCATTGTATGAACTGTTAAATGAGAGGACAAATTGTCACACATAACCACTTTCTTGCCAACCAATTTTTTTAGTCTTTGTAACATGAAACTTTCAAACCATTCTGTGAAAACGGCTGTATCAAACCATCCACTGCTACTGATGTTATATCGGCATCCCTTGGGTTGATTTTCGCTCCATGTGGTCCATAAATGACTTGCTTTATATACCACATATGGAGGTAGGAGTTCTCCTGCGGCGCCCCCTGCAAACATGACCGATATGGAAGTTTTTGATGCATTTCTAATTGTCTCCGGGTATTTACATACATCCTTTCTTGACGAGGTCGGTCAGATTGGTTTAATCTAGATTCCATATAAGAGTAGCAGGGACACCTCTTATCTCTGTCCCCAGATTTTCGATAAATTGCTTCAGTATACTTTCGTTTATTGCAGCTCTAGTACGTTTGATATTTTCAGTAAACTGTTCGGAAAGTATTGGGTGACGACTTATAAAAGCTTTCACCCAATCGGGACCCGGCAAATTATTTCCGAAAATTTTTACTTGTCTTCCACATCTGTTCAAATAATTTTTCATAATATTGTAACGAAGTGAGTTTGGGCTGTATTATAACAATAGTTAAATAAAATAAGTTAATTAACTAATGATGGTAGAGACTTTGACCCAACTCCATTACTTGTGGTTTACTTAGCTGTGCGAGAGGTTTTAATTCAAAGTCAAATTCAACCAACAAATCATGTATTTAATATCGGTGCTTTTAGTTTTACAAGACAATATAAATATTTCCAAGTCCCAGTTCAAAGTGAACAAATATAAGTTATTACAAGTCCGGATGCGAAATGAACAAACATAAATTACGCTGTGTTCCGATTATACTTAAAACGGCTAAGTCCTTAAAATGAATTTAAACAATTTACACAAGTGTTTTCTAAGTTCAGAATTACAATTTAATTTAACATAAAACAATCTTACATGTATAGTATTGGTATCATCGCCTTGGAGGGTGCCGATTCTCTGTTAATACTGCTTGACGGATCGTACATAACCATCTCGTTCATACAATTCTGTTCAGCTTTTAAACAGTAAATCGACTTCCTCCTCGAATTCCATGTCTTATCTCTAGCACGTGGCGCGTATCAGATTACCTAGTAGCTCGTGCTAAGTGTCAAGTTCATTGCACCTTCCTATACATGTATTGAAAGATAAAATTGAAGTAGTATGAACAAACTATTTAAATTACAGATGGTCCGCTGCTAAAGGTATTGGTCGTGTCACAGGTCGTTTACCCAAAGAACTAGCAGATGAAGTTGTAGGATCAGTATTAGAATTATTCAATCCAAGGGAAAGTGATGGTGCTTGGCATGGAGGATGTTTAGCCTTGGCCGAGCTTGGTAATTACAATAAATTGTTTATTTACAACATGCTTTGAAAATGATATTGTGTTGTAATAGGTAGGAGAGGATTGCTTCTACCACAACGTTTACCCGAGGTGGTACCTGTGATATTAAAAGCTTTAGTGTACGACGAGCCGAGGGGTTACGCATCGGTTGGATCGCAAATAAGAGATTCGGCCTGTTATGTATGTTGGTCTTTTGCAAGGGCATATGAACAGGATATTTTGGAACCGTTTGTTAATGACCTTGCCAGTGCCTTGGTGGTAGTTACGTGTTTTGACAGAGAAGTACAAAATTCTATAATTTGCTGATATTTGTAATCTAAGTTTTTTTTGTTATCGTAGATTAATTGTCGAAGAGCAGCTTCGGCAGCATTTCAGGAAAACGTAGGCCGACAAGGTACATTCCCACATGGAATTGATATTCTTACAACGGCAGATTTCTTTGCTGTCAGTGTAAGAAACAGTGCGTACTTGAACATCAGCGTTTTCATTGCTACATTTGAAGAATATACTTTGTCGTTAATACAACACTTGGTACACAGAAAGGTGGATCATTGGGATATAGCAATTAGAGAATTAACTGCAAAAGCGCTGCACAATTTAACACCAAAGGTATATTTATTTATTGAAGTTATTAGTAGAGTCATTCGGGGTAACTGAGCGCGGCGGGTAAGTGTGCGCACGGGCTGTATTTTGGAAATGTGGCAAGGCCGGCCAAACCTTTTTTCCGAAAAATCAGCGACCCCAGCTTTAGACTTATTTCAGACATGTCACTGTGTCACTTGTCGCTTGCTCCATAACTAATTACAATACAACAAAATTTGTGATATCAATTAATAGATTTTAACATCGCGGAAAAGTGTGTCATACCCAGGTTTTTTATTTGCAAACGGTGAGTATTTTTTCATGCTGTCAGAGCCAATCTCAGAATGAATATCAGTAGAAAGCTTAAGGTTATAATCGTCACTATCGGATTCGCGATTTTTGTTTTCAATTTTGGTCCCGGGGGGCAAGTGTGCGCGGGTAAGTGTGCGCATGCGTACACTTGCCCCTATGCGTTCACTTACCCCATATGGGTGCGCACAGTTACCCGCAATACGGGTCAAGTGAACGCATGCCGACAAAACTATTTTATCCTTAGTTTATGAGAAATTTAGGGAATTTACTTTTTTTGTTAAAGTCGATGTGCAAAGAATAATAAATGCTCCATCTAAAAATGTTGAAATTGTTTTCATATACTTTTTATTTAATAGGGCTTAGAAGTCTAAAGTGCGCACACTTAACCCGAATGACTCTAAGTTTGCATGCGCCCACTTGCCCCGTATGCGTTCACTTGCCCCATACGGGTGCGCACAGTTACCCGCAATACGGGTCAAGTGAACGCATGCCGACAAAACTGTTTTATTCTTAGTTTATGAGAAATTTAGGGAATTTACTTTTTTTGTTAAAGTCGATGTTCAAAGAATAATAAATGCTCTATCTAAAAATGTTGAAATTGTTTTCATATACTTAACTATTTTTATTTAATAGGGTTTAGAAGTCTAAAGTGCGCACACTTAACCCGAATGACTCTAACTTAAATTTTTGCTATTACAGTGGTATAAGCGAGTCTTCCAAATTGATTTTAAACCCGTTTAAATTTTCAGGCACCTGATTATATGATAAACACAGTATTACCCACACTCTTTGAAAAGGCCAACAGTATTGACTTGAATAGTCGTCATGGTGCAGTATTATCAATTGGGGAAATATTATACGCCCTCTCAAAAATTGCAAAACAACAACAGAGCAAAATTAAGAACATCCTTGGAAATGAACTAGTAGAAACGACAGAGAAGTTAATACCAAATTTCAGGGAGCGCCTATTTTTCCGAGGCATGGGTGGGGAACTTATGCGACAAGCTTCCACTGATTTTATTGAAAAATGTTCTTTAGCACATATGCCCTTTCATAATTCTGATATAATTGGTACGTACAGTTAAAGCAAAGAATTTATTCACTGTGTTAAAGCCTAAATAATATTTTTACACCCAAAAAAATGTTTTAGTTGATTGGTTAAAGTTAATCAATGAATGCTTGGCTTACGATGTAACTAGCATAAGAATGGGGGCGATAGCAGCAATTCCTGCATTTTTAAGTGAATATTATTGCGAAACCTCAACTGAAATATTAGAACAACAATCTATCATTGTAAAAAGTTACATTAACGAATTATCATCAATGGTTCAAGTCACTCGCATGGGTCATGCATTGGCACTTGGCATGATACCCTCGTTTATGTTACGAAATCACTTAGATGCCATCATATCATCTTTAATTACAGCTACACAGATAACACCTGCCACTTTAAAATGGGCAGAAAGCAGGAGGGATGCAATTAAAGCCCTTACATCTATTTGTATTACCATGGAAAAGGATATTGGCACAGGTAGATTAATTAATAATTGCAAAAAGATTTTTTAATTTCTTTCGCAATTTTACAGATTTTAATGAGGATTGCATCAATAAAATATATAAGACATTTTTGGATGGTCTAACCGAATACACACAAGAAAACCGGGGTGATATAGGTGCATGGGTGCGGGAAGCATCCATGACAGGGCTGCAAACGTTGACGTTATTGTTGGTGAAACAGAAACCCGAATTATTATCAACAACTCTTGTTACTAAAATTACAACAGGAGTTGCACAGCAAGCTGTTGAAAAAATTGATCGTACGAGAGCTTTAGCAGGGAAAATATTTTACAGTTTTATTCATAGGTAAAGATCATTAACTTCTTCTTCTTGGCATGCCAATCCCATGGGATTATGGCCTCATCGTATGATGTTTGTTGATCATTTTTTAATATGAGGTGGATCAATCCTCATATTCTTTCTTCCCTTTCTCTATTCACAGCTTTTAATGTGTTTGTGTTTTCTTCACTATTTCTCTCCCATCTTTTCCTATTTCCGCATATCTGTCTCCAATCCTGTATTTTCATCTTCTTCAAATCTTGTTTTATGTTATCTGTCCATCTTATTTTAGGTCTTCCCTTCATTCTTCCTTCAGTTGACTTCCATTCCATTATTTTCCCTATTATCCTTTCCATATCGGTTCTCATAACATGTCTTTTTGTTTTCATTATTTTTATGATGTCTTCTCCTTTTATTTGTTGCAATATTTTATGGTTTACTTTTTCTTTTTACCATTGTTCATCCTTATTGGTCCTAGAATTGTCCTTCCTCTTTCGCTGCAAATGTCAACGTTTCGGTTGCGTAGGAGGCTATTGGTCTTGTATAGGTTTATCTTGTTTCCTTTGCTTATTTGGTTGTCTTTTAGTAATTTTTTGTATGGTATATAATATGGTTTGTTCCATTCTGCATTCGTTCTTTTATTTTATTATATCTTGCTGGTTTGTATTATTAATGTTTAACCCTAAATAATTAAATTTTGTTGCTGTTTCGAACTTGTAATTTCCTACATGTATTTCTTTTTCCTCTATTTTCATATCTCATATCTTTTGTCTTTGCTTCATTTATTTCTAACCCTAATTTCCGTGTTTCCTTTTCCAGCCTTTCGAAGGTTGATAAGTGCTTTCTATTCCAACTTATTATGACCATGTCATCTGCATATGCTATAATTTGTATACGGTTTTTGCTAATAATTCCTTTAATATCTGCCTTTTTTATTGCTACTTCTAGGGCAAGATTGAATAATACTGCAGACAAGTCACCCTGTTTCACTCCACTATTTATTTCTATTTTTCTTGTTGTTCCTCGATTTTTAATTATTGCTTCTGTTTCCTTTAATATCAAATGTACCATATGTCCAGTTTGTTACCCCTAGCAGCTCTCTTGCATCCCTTCTTACGTTGTCTGCCCATCTTAATCTTGGTCTGCCCCGCTTTCTACTACCTTCCAAATGTCCTTTGAGTATTTTTGCTGGAATTCTTTTTTCGTCCATGCGCTCCACATGTCCGGCCCACCTCAATCGCATTATTTGTATATATTGTACTATATTAACATCTCTGTATAGGTCCCGTAATTTGTAATTGTACTTTATTCTCCATCCATCTTGTTCTTGTGTAGGCCCAAAAACTTTTCTGAGCACCTTACGTTCAAATTTTATCAGCAGGTCTTCACATTTCGCTGTTATTGTCCACGTTTGACATCCGTAGGTCGCAATCGGTCTAATAATACTTTTGTACACAATTAACTTCAAACTAATTCCTACTATGTGTGACTTCATGATGTTGTGTACTGCAAAATATGCTTTGTTTGCCGCTGTTAGCCTCTGCCTTATAGTGTGCAGAATCTCATTTTGGATATTCAGTGTTGAACCCAGGTAATTAAATTCTCTTACCACTTCTATATCCATGTCATCAATGGTTAGGTTTTGTCCCAGTCGTGTTTGCGAAGTCATAGCCATATATTTTGTTTTATTTTCATTTATCTTTAATCTAGTTGTGCCTGTTTCCCCCTAATTTTACCAATGTTTCTTTAACAGCGAGGACACTGCTGCCTACTATGTTAATGTCATCTGCACATGCGATAATTTGACACGATTTGTTTATAATCGTGCCGGTGGTGTTAACTCCTGTACTTCTTATTACCTTTTCGAGGACAATGTTGAATAATAACGGTGCTAGGCCATCACCTTGTCGTAGGCCGGTGTTCGTCGGGAATTTGTCTGATAACTGACTCTGTATTCTCACTTGATTGGTAGATTCTGACATAGTTAAATGTATCAGATTCACTAGTTTTAAAGGTATATGGAAGTGTAGTAGAATCAACCTAAGAATATGTCTATCAATACTATCATATGCTTGTTGGAAGTCTATGGACAGTTGATGTATGGATAGTTGAAATTCCCATGCTTTTTCCGTAACTTGTCGACATATGAATATTTGGTCTATCGGGGATCGCCCACTTCTAAATCCCGCTTGGTACTCTCCAATCAAGCCCTCTGTGAATTCTTCCAGCCTCTTGCGTATTATATATGTTAGAATTTTGTATGCTATGCATAATAGAGAGATGCCCCTATGGTTACTGCACTCATGTCGTTCGCCTTTTTTGTATATTGGACAGATAATAGCCACTTTCCAATCATGAGGTACTTTTTCTTTGCTCCATATCGTTTTTATTAGAGTCAACAGTTTTTCGGCTACCACATCTCCTTGCTTTAGCAACTCAACTGGTATATTATCTACACCTGGCGATTTATTATTCTTTAGTTGTCTAATGCCTTCTTCCACCTCTGCAAGATTCGGTACGGGTATGTGTGGTTGTACTAAGTCAGCGCCAACGCGTAATCTTCCATCAATTCCCTCTTGGTTTTTACTTAATAACTCCAAGAAACATTCTTCCCATCTGGCTAAGATACTGTTTCTTTCTGTTAATAATTCACCGTTCCTATCTTTACATAGGTTTATCTGAGGGTGGAATTCATTTTTTGTGTTCTTTACTATTCTGAAAAACTTCCTTGTTTCCTTGTGTTCTTTTGTCTCCTCCAATTGATGTAGTTGATCATTTAATGATTTTCTTTTTTCTCTTCTACACACCTTATTTGCTTCCTTTCTTAAGGTCTTATATTGTAGTTCTTTCTCTCTGGTCGGTCTTTGTAGTAATCTTTCTCGTGCTTTATTTTTCTGGTCAATTGCTTTCTTGCAGATTTCGTTCCACCAATCGTTGCGTCGTTTGCTGGGCTCCATTCCGATTGTTTCTTCCACTGCCTCCGTTATGACCTTTTTAAACACTTCCCACTTTTCTTCTACTTCTATTTTTTCTCCTTTCTGCGCACGTGACATGTTTACTCTATGTTGTAGTGACATTTTAACCATAAAATGATCTGAGTCCTGTGCTGCCCCCCTCATTGATCTAATATCCATCACACTTGAGTAGAATCTGGCACTTATTAATATATGATCTATGTGGTTTAGTGTACATCCATCTGGAGACTTCCATGTTACTAAGTGAATTTTCTTATGTGGAAATGTTTTACTACGGACGACTAAACCTTGTGATGTTGCAAATCCTATAGTTCTAATAGCGTTGTCGGTTGACTCTTCATGTATACTGTACTTTCCAGTTGTTGGCCAAAATCCTTCTTCCTTGCCTATTTTCGCATTAAAATCGCCCATCACTAATTTAATGTCATTCACAGGTGTAGTGTCAGCGTGCCTCTAATATCGAGTAGAACTCATCTTTTTCATCTGTGGGAGCATGTACGGAGAAGATAGATAAGTTGTTAAATCGCATTTGAATTCGTATATAGCATATTCTTTTGTTGATTGCTTTGAAGGCAATAACTTTCCCTTTTATACAGTCACTTACTAAAAATCCCACTCCAAATTCATGTATATTTTCTGTATCGCCGCTGTAGTAAAGATCTCCTCCTTGTTTTTGTAGCTTTCCTGTTCCAGGCCATCTCACTTCCTGTAGGGCTAATATATCTAATTTATATTTGTTAAATACTTCTAGCAGCTCTTTTAAAGCTCCTGTTCTGTATAGGCTTAAAACGTTCCATGTTCCCAAAATCGTATCCATTTTAGCTCGCCGGGTCCGTCTCCGTTGTGACTTTCCAACTATCCGAGGCTTGTCCTGAGGTTTCGTAACAATTTATTTTTTACAGGATAGGGTTGTTAACCCTACCCCAAATCTCCTCCTTTATCTGGGCTTGGGACCAGCAGGATGCCGTTAAAAACCGTCACACCCTGGCGGAGTTGTAGTGTATATTACTACTGTTCTAATTAGCGATTTATAGATTCTAATTTTATAGGTTGTGTTTAATAGGCTAATTCCTCTGTAATTTTCACATTTTGCTTTTTCCCCCTTTTTGTATATTGGTACTATTAGTACCTACTTGTTTCCATTCCTCTGACATTTTTTCTTTTTTCCATATTTCTGTTGGTAGTCTATAAATTGCTTTGTGCAGTTCTTCTCCCCCATACACTATGTTGTCATATCCAGCAACTTTGTAATTTTTGGTTTTGTTAATAACTTCCTTGAATTCTTCATATGTAGGTTCATTTATACTGTTCTCTACTGATGTTTGTGTACTTTCCTCTACTATGTTCTATATTTTCTCTTTCTTCTGTTTCAATTTGTTGCTTTATTTAGAAATTTATAGGACTAGTTTTCCCATATTTCTTTTACTTGTTCTTCGTCTTCAACCTCTATATTCCTAAATCCCCTAATTTGGGTTGTTTGTGTTTTTTTCTGTTTCTTAATTTTTTTACTTAGGTATCCATCCATTCTTTTTACTTTTATTTAATTTTGTTATGAATTCTAACTAGAAAATTTGAGGTAAACGACAGGGAGATCCACTGTCAGCAATATTGTTCAACATCGCCCTGGAAAAAGTGATAAGAAACAGCCAAATAAACAGATCAGGCCTACTGTACCATAAAAAACACCAATGCGTGGCCTTTACGGACGACATAGCAATATTAACAAGAAGTAAAGGAGAGTTACGAGTGGTCTTAGGTAGATTGTATTGGGCGGCAAAGGCAATGGGACTGGAAATAAATCAAAATAAATTAAAGTACATGATATGGGAAGAAGAACAACACCAAGCCAACAGATATCTAGAAATAGAGGTAGAAAGGAACAAAACATACAAAATGGAAGAAGTTGAAAAATTTACCTACCTGGGAACCATATTCACAAAGAAAGCAGGAACAAATGAGGAAGTGCAAGCAAGAATAACGCCAGGGAACAGATGTGTGTGTGCGTTGAGTGAGGTATTAAAAAGCAAATTAGTGTCGCGAATGCTAAAGTTTCGGTTATACAGAACAATTATAAAACCAGTGGTCATGTATGCGAGTGAAGTGTGGACAAACAAATAAACGGAGAGTGGTATAGGAGGACAAACGAAGAAGTAAGAACATTATATGGGAAAGATGACATTATAGGATCAATCAAAGCACAGAGATTAAGATGGATGGGGCATCTGATGACGTTAGAAGGAGAACAAATACCGAAGAAAGTAATGGAAAGTCAAATGGGAGAAAAAAGGAAGAGGGGATGACCGAAATCAAGGTGGAGAAAAGAAGTAGAGGGAGATCTAGAACAGTTGAGGGTGAAAGACTGGAAAATAGTAGCAACAGACAGGAAAGAATGGAGAAGAGTAGTCCAAAAAGCCATGAGCCTACAAGGCTTGTAGTGGTATTTTATATAATATATATAAATATAAATTCTAAGACTTCCACAGCCAGTGTCAGTATTAACAAAATGTCTTCCGGATTGGGACCGTGTCATTGTTGAGACCGAAGAACTCAACATTTCCCCCACTTTTTTAAGGAGCTTCTTCAGGAGGAAAAGGGAGCACTGAAAGAGCACGGTAACTCAACGTGTCAACCATGCCAAAGGCGAAACTCTTTCTGATGTGGATGGTCAAATTTAGTTGTGGCTATGTATAGGTTCATGGATACTGCCAATTCACAAAGTCTGTGTCCATTATCATTAGTACTTTCGTGTATTACATGTCTTCCTGGCACTTCTTCCAAGTATTTTCTTTTCCAATCTGCACGTTTGCATCTCCTAAGAGTATTAATTTATCAATTTCTGATACTTGTTCACATACCTTGTAATTTGTCATAAAATTCGTCCTTTTTTCTTCTTCTGTGTTTTCTGTTGAAGCATATACGAGGCTGTTTCAAATGAAATCCGGATTCGGTGTATAAAGCTGTATTTATTCAATAAATTTACAAATTGACATATTATTTCTCTACTTAATCTCCTTGCCTTTCAATACACTTTTTCCACCAGCCTCTACCAACGCTTCAATTCCATCTGAGAAGAATTTCTTTGGCTGTGCGTGAAACCATTTATGCACCACGGTTTTTACGCTCTAGTCTTGGAATTGCAGTCCACCCAGATCGTTTTTTAATGCTCCTGAAAATATGGTGGCACTTGGGGCTAGGTCTTGAGAGTACGGTGGATGTTCAATCACTGTAAAACCAAGTTTTTCAATTGTTTCTGTGGTCACTTTTGCAGTATGAGGATGCGCGTTGTCATGCTGAAGAAAAACACCTTTTGACAAAAGTCCACGGTGTTTGGTCCTTATTGCTGGCTTCAGGACATCTTTTAATAGAGTACAGTAGGTAGAACTATTAACTGTACTTAGTACCTTTGGGTGTGTACTCTTCAACAATAACGCCATTCTTATCCCAAAATACAGTCAACATCACTTTTCATGCGGACGGTGCAACTTTGAATTTTTTCGGTTGCGGTGAAGATGCGTGACGCCATTCTTTGCTCAACTGTTTGTACTCAGGTTGATAATGGTGCACCCAACTTTAATCACCAGTCACTATCCTGTCCAGAAAAGCTTCTCCATCTTTCTCATACCGCTGTAGTAGAGCAATACATGCCTGAACTCTTCGTTCCTTATCTTCGGGAGTCAAATGCTTTGGAACCCATCTTGCACACACCTTATGAAATTTCAGCTTTTCCACAACAATATTATGAGCTGGACTAATGCTGATATCAATTTCTGAAGCGATTTCCTTAATTTTAATTCGTCTGTTTCGATAAATTAGCTCTTGTACCGCCGCTATGTTCTCTGGTGTGATTACGCGTTTCATCTGTCCTGGTCGCGGTGTGTCTGCTACACTATCACATCCATTTTTAAACTTATTGGCCCATTCAAATACGCTTTATACAACTACCACTATACTCAATAACCATTCTTCTATAAATATGTAACTGAGCACATTTCTTCGCTGGTGCAATTCTCTAGCGACGCCATTGCAAACAACTATGACAATTTGTAGTTGCAAATATTTTATCTAATAAATAAGGGCGTCAGAGCCTCCCCAGATAAATACTTTAAAACATTATTCAATGTGTTTTGTAAAGTTCAAACATTTGGATGCTCTGCAAGCACAATCCGGATTTCATTTGAAACAGCCTCGTATATTTACTAAAGTTATATTATTTAGTTTTGCTCTAATTCTAAGGGTTGTTAACCTTCCACTTATTGGTGTGAACTTTGTCATTATTTTTTCTCTTTCTTGTTTTTGTTCTCGGCCGTATAATACACTATATTTTTTCTTTGTGATTTCACCCTCATTTGCCCATCTCAATTCTCGAAGTGCAGCTATATTTATTGTATATTTTTTCAGCTCCCTTACTACTTCCTCCATTTACCCTACTTGTAGCAGTGTGTTTATGTTCAATGTGGCTATTCTTATACTTATCTTTCTTTGCTTTTTCCTTTTGTTTTTATTTTTTTCCTTAATTTCTTAGCTTCACCTTCATTTTTGCTCATCTCTTTTACCTGTTCATTGCTAATCATGAATTTAATACATAAACTAATTGTTTGTTTTCAACAGTGATCCTCCAGTCCCAAACATTCCAAATCATGACAAGTTGATAGAAATATTTCCAAAGGAAGAATGTGAATTATTAAATTGGAATTCTGGAGCAATTACATTCCCAAAATTCGTTAGATTAATCGAATTCCCTGATTACACATATAATTTATGGCTAGGATTGGTTAGCAGTGTCGGTGGATTAACAGAAACTTTGGTAAGCTAAAAATGAAAGAAAATCATGTTAATTAACGAGTAATAAATTCAAGGTTAAAAGCTCGAGTTGTGCCTTATTTACGTACTTAAAATCTGAAGAGGACAAGAAGGGATTATTAGAAATTGTACGATATTGCAACATGATTTATCAAATATTCTGTGATTATCAAAAAGTGGACCGTATAATTATATCGATGTTCCGATTTCTAAATAAGCTAATGGGTTCAGGCTGTATCGCTGCAGTTATAACCGATCCTACATCTGATTTTGCCAAGAAAATTCTAAAACTTATTCAAATGGAAATAATAGCATGCAAAGATATTTACAAATTAATTGATGGAATTGATCTTCTTTGTCAGTTTATACAGGTAAACTGCGACGAAGGAGTTAAAAGTATAAGCATAACCCGTTATTGTTTGTAGATTAAAACCGAAGTTTGTGGTACAGCTTTAGTACAGTTGAGCATATTATTATGTCATCGTCAAAGCTACATAAGAAGATCTACATCGAGTAGATTATATGAATCTCTTTTGGTTTATGGTGACAGCAGCACGATACCCCAAGATAATTTAGATGAAATCATGAATTTATTAAGCACCACTAACTGGGAAGATCTCGTGGATGTTATCAAGCCTATTCGAAATAACTTGTGTAATTTAATGAACATTCGTGTTCCTGTACCTAAAAAGAAACCTTAATCAAAAAATTAATTCCGCATCACTGTATTATTGTATTTGATATGCATTGCTTTACATATTTAGTTTTACTAAAAATTATTCTTTTTATTTAAACGATTTATGCTTTAATATTAAACTGAATAACAAATAAATATAAACTGAATAACAAATTTGGTTTTTCTTCGAATGCGTGAATGGATATTAAAATATTACAACGGGTACGTTCAGGGAACTTCAGGTTAAAGTAAGTGCAACCTCTTGCTGGGTAAGCTCTGTATTAAAGACAAATTGTTGCTGTCTATCAATTTGGTTCGGGAATATTCGCCGAGTAAACACATCCAGCTTTTGTTTCCTGAATACAGACTACAGTTGGGCCGTTCTAAGTTGGCGAAATCTCAAGATGCGCCGTAGATGTCGAACTGTGACATCAGCTCTCTTCACCATTGGCGTAACTATTCGCAGTGCGATGGGGTACAAATGTTTACGAACGCTGCAGCACGCTGTTAACATAAAATTACACCACTGCATTACTTTCATACTGAAGCATGACCTTGAAATTGCACGAAGTAAATATTCGGTATGCGCCGGAGATCGCCAACTTAGAACGGCCCAACTGTACATGTACTTTCAATGTTTTTACACACTTGCTATGTTGTTAGACTAACTGAATATGTTTATGAGAAATCAGTAATAATAATGGATGAATCGTGAAGTATACTACATATAAAAACTTAATGTACTTACTGAAAGTCTAATTGGTCTTAGTGGTTGATTTTCCAACCATGAAGGAACCGAATTGCGTTCAACGGCCACTCTTTTTTAACAGTATCACTTAAAGTTAATACTTGCTTTCAAACGTTGTAACTTGAAACATTTTCCCTTAAAGGCACAAAACAACTTATTAGAACGAATCATTATCACCACTCTGTTTTAACCATATTTCGCTTTAATGTTTATCACTGCATAAGTAATAAATTTATGTCGTTGCATCACATAAATTTATACGATTTAAACTTTAGCTTGTGTTAGTAGTTTCTCTACTGCAAATTTCAAAATGATTTTTAGTGTGTTTAATTTAAATCTTCTTTTTATCAGTCCTGGTAATTTTTATGATATGAAAAGTAAAAATAGGTGAATAGCTCAACAATTTTAGCTCATTTTAAATCAGTTTGCCTTAGTAGGCTGTAACAAATGAAGGTAAATAAATTACAGAGCCGTCAAATTGAAAAATACCATGAGTTCGAAAAATGTTAGATCAGAGTTGACCATGAGAAACAAAAATAATGTCTACTGCAAGATTTAGAAGCATTGTTTTTACAATTTTATGGAAATTTGCGCAACAGTTATGACAGCAACACAGTGATGACAGTTAATAAATTCTATGTAAATCTTGCAATAGACATTATTTTTGTTTCTCATGGCCAACTCTTTTCTAACATTTTTTTTTTAATATTTATTTATTAGGTATCAATGCTTTTTCAAGTAGAAAGACGATAAAGTGATATAAAACATTATGTGATAAAACATACAGTGTGTCCCCGGATGGAGTTGACAATAGGTATGATTTACCAAAAATTTTCGAATTGGATTTTCATATTTTGGGATTAATCCCTGCTCGGTCTGAAACTTATTTTTAGTTTACTTTCGATTTTTTTAAATCAAGTAGGCCTTTACAGTTGAACAAAAACTCTTTTCGTTTCAGGTAAAGTGCCTTTTCCGTTCACAGTACGCCAATGTGTTACTAAGAAAAGTTGTTCAAAATGAAAAATGATAGCGTTATGCAAATTTTCAGAACGATCGGCCTACTTTGATAAAATTCATTATTTGTCAATTTCGCTTCAGGTAAAGTACTGTTTCCGTCCACAGTACGCCAATGAGCTACTAAGAAAAGTTATTCAGAATGAAAAGTTATGGCGTTATGCAAATTTTCAGAATTTTTAATAAAGAATTACTTTTCGTCGTAAAATTAATAATAAAGATTTTTTTCCTATTGTCAATTTCTATTATCAAA
Organism: Melanotus villosus; assembly: GCA_963082815.1. Lineage (NCBI taxonomy): Eukaryota > Metazoa > Arthropoda > Insecta > Coleoptera > Elateridae > Melanotus > Melanotus villosus. The sequence goes on along the minus strand of OY720418.1, from coordinate 55,391,133 downwards.
TCGTTCTGAAAATTTGCATAACGCCATAACTTTTCATTCTGAACGACTTTTCTTAGTAACACATTGGCGTACTGTGAACGGAAACAGTACTTTACCTGAAACAAAATTGACAAATAATAAATTTTATCAAAGTAGGCCGATCGCTCTGAAAATTTGCATAACGCCATAACTTTTCATGCCGAACAACTTTTCTTAGTAACACATTGGCATACTGTGAACGGAAAAGGTACTTTACCTGAAACGAAAAGAGTTTTTGCTCAAGTGTAAAGGCCCACTTGATTTAAAAAAATCGAAAGTAGACTAAAAATAAGTTTCAGACCGAGCAGGGATTAATCCCAAAATATGAAAATCCAATTCGAAAATTTTTGGTAAATCATACTTATTGTCAACTCCATCCGGGGACACACTGTATATTTAACGCTTTTGTTTTTATTTTGGCGTCTGCAGATAAAAAAGTCAACTAATTTCAAAAATAAATTTATCTAGTTACTTTCTATTTTATTTTTAATTCTTGCATTAAGAACTATCACAATCACAATTGATAAAGTGTGCCAAATATCATTTTCAAATTAGGTGTAGCAAAACCACAAGGTAAAGTTTATATCACGCAAATAATAATAAAGAAACTCGCTGTATGAAAAAATAATATAAATAAACATTTTCAAATCAAATTGGGGAATGCATCACAACCTTGAAAGTTTACGGGAATCTGTAAAACAATAAAACATCTGTACTTATTTGCAATTATTGCGCATAGATGACGCTTGCGTACCAAACAAATGAACATCTGTGGGGCTACCTTCAAGTTATCAATACAAATATTCATTCATCTAGTATAAGTCATAGCTTTCGTTGAGCGTTCTCTGTGTTATTCGTTTATTAAGTAAACGTGGATGAACACCGTTAATTAAACGAGAAATTCGATTAAAAATTTACGATTTTAATTCGTAATTAACACGAAGGAATTGAAAACATACGCATGCGTCCTATAAAAAGCAGACAAAGGTTTACCATGTATTCCATAGAACAGTCAGCTGTACGAGAAATGGCTTAGACGATTTTGGGTGTGTTTTGTCGTGTTTTGTGGGCTTTGTGTTGTGCAGGACAATGTTCAGTGAGTGTGGATACGTCGTATTTTTACTTCTTTTGGTTCCATATATTGAAAGTGGTAAGTCAATTTTAGTGCAGTTGTTCAATTCCCCCTTAATTTCTCTTGTTCTACCAGCAAACCCTGGTTCATACTCTTTGTTTTCAATATTATTAAAGCAAATTTACAAGCCTGTATGTTTTTTATCGATCAGGTTAATATCTGCATCCATTGTTGCCTTAGAGTAAACTACAGATTAGACAATTCGTTATACGATTTTGCTTTTCAGTGTTTTGATTGATTACTAGCTTGTAAGTATAAAAACTCGAGCATATCCGAATTAATTACTTCTTAATAATAAACGCCAGATATACACATCAGGTTTTCCAAATCAAAGTTGGCAGGCTTATCAAAACAGTCTAAAATATGTTCGTTTGTTTTCTACCAATGGATTGTTATAAAAAATAAGATTTATCCGCACCTACTGAGATCCCAATGTTTATTGAACATTTTTTACCTTTAACAGCTGCTTCTGTTTGGAGAAGCTCTCATTTGTTTACTATACAGCTGTCTTTTGTTTACTAAAACCTGTTTACTTTTCTGTACTTGCCTGTAGGAAGAAATATTTATACAAATAGTTATCGTGAATTGTAAAGCCTTTTGTATTTGCTTTATAGTTTAAAATTCCATAAATGGTAAAAAATCCATTTGAAAATATCTCCAATCTAACTATTTCTTTACACTATGCATGTAACTATAGAAATGGTGCAGGTATTGATTATTTCGGTTCCCTTACTGTTTATGTTTTCTTATGTTTAAAAATTCGGTGTTATTGGCTTGTTTACTTATTTGTTCAGGGATGCGTGGTTTATTTTGCACGTTATTTATGGGCTTTTGAACATTTTCGATTTTACGCTCCATCAGCGACAATTTTTAGATACTACTAAAACAGCAATCCTTTTTAAATATCGTGACATTTAAAATGCCTTTTTCCTGAAAAGCACAACTCATCAGTGATTCAATTAAGTTATCGTCAATTTACGTAAATATACTAAAATTAGTTTATGATAAAAGCAACAGGAAGTTGTTTTAAATACAGAAAACAGTCGGGGTTTGCCTTTTGTTTAATGGAAACCGAAGTTGACTTGGATACAGTGTGTTAATTTTGCTTAAATTATCTATTTGAGAAACAACAATGTAATTTTGTTAAAGTCAGTTAAATGCAGTTTTGTTAAAGCAACCAGGAAGTTACTTCCTCTGCAGGAAATGCTTGTGTTGGTCTTCTGTTTGTGTTTAGATTCATGGCCACTTTTGACTTGTTTTGTTGGATTCACCTATTATTTAGAAATACCTGCAAACTTAACAATTTAGAGTACAAAATTTCAAATAGGTAAATTGCATTGTACGAAGATAATTTTAAACTGTTACTACAGATTTCTGTGTATTAAAGTTTCATTATTGCAAAATTTAAAATTGTTGATAATAGTTTGGTTTTCCAGACAGTTTTTGAAAGTTGTATTAAGAGAGACCATAATAGGGCTACTCTTTATAACCCTCTTAATTTCGCATCTCTTGGTTACAAGGTTACAACTATGTTAGATGTGTTTTGGAGTTGAACGTGCATCTACAGAAGTACCAACGACTTCCTTGCTTTTCTAATGCATATCCCCAGAAGGCACTTTTCTTCTCCCAAAGGTTCCCTAACTTTGGAATCAAATCAATATGTAAATTAAAGAGCATCGGATCAGTTTTCTTTTTATTTATAAATATTATTTCATTTGATTTTCTTTTCAATTTGGTTATATTTGAAAAGAACGACGTTCGAAAGAAATCCTAATTAGTTTCATTAATTTCAACTATTGTTTTTGGCCGTATCATTGATTATTCTATCTCTGTTACTTAATTGTTTTAGGGTTAAGTTTCCAAAATAAAATAAATGAACAAAGTTATTAATCACCTAAGCTTCGAAGGTTCAGATTTAAGCAGGCTTTAGCTTAAATTAGGGCTTAAATGAGATGTGCCCATGCGGTTAGACTTAAGTAGGTTCCTACGTAAATTTACTGAATTATCGAACTTTTAAGTTGACTGCTACATTATAATGGAAAAGACAAGGGAGGATGCAGAGCTCTTAATAAAAATATTGTAGTTAGCTTTATCTTTGCAAAGCATAAGAAAATATGGGAAACTAAGTAAGACTCCGGTTTCAGGAAGTTGTTGAGCATGTCAGCAAGATTATAACAATCACCTAATTTAGCTAATGGTTTGTGAACAGGAAAACCGATACACATACTGATACGTGAGTGATGAACAGGCGAGAACAGGTATAATGCTTGAGGTTATAAAACAGGAAACAGTATCAAAATGCAGATTAACCCATGACTAAAACTTACTCTGAAAGGAAAATTTAATGAAACTGGATGTTTCGTTGAGCAACCATTTCAAAACTATAAAAAATGGGAAAACTACTAACTTCTTCCAGAGTTTTGATTTATTAAATTCTGCTAGAAAGTTCATCTTATTTTTGTCATTATCGCTGCCTATCAGATTTGCTGATATTCAATCAGTTTCACTAACTCGTGTTAACTTCGTTTTAAACTTAACGAACATCAAACTTATCATCGATTTGCCTTTCGTGTTTGTCCCTTTTCTGGCAGGTTTAGAAAGGGTGCTTTTCCATTTCGGCGCCTTTTATTTCAATTCCTTAGGTAAATTTTGCTCGGCTGTGTGCTGTGTTCAGCTGAAATTCCTTAAATGTTACAGTTATTAAATTTTCCTTTCGAAATCCGAAGGATCAGCTCTGATAACCCTACGTTCTTTTTTATTACACGAAAGTAGTGGTCGTTTGTAAGCCGTATAAGCTTCAATAAAACGGCAGTGCGAATGTTTACGATTAAATGTACAATGACATCGTATGTGTGTTGGTAGGAGGCAATACTCTTCCAGTCAGTGTGAGGTTAATGCTTGTTAAGTAGCTTTAATACCGTCTGATAGGGTTAAGAGGAATTACATATCTAATGTTCATTGAAACCGCTCAAATTCAATCCGTGTACATTCAACTAGGCAATTGTCCTTTTTGATAATTTCTACCTGTTCATTAGTTGTCAGATCTAAAAACAAACCAAGGACACGCCGCCAAGCGTGAATCATGCAGGAAATGTCGTGTCACTGTCCTCTTTGGATTCCCCATCGCTCGTTTTCAAGTGCAGACTCATTTAATTTTTAAGCAAAAATCCATAAAACCTGTACTCGTTTATTGGTTGAGCTGAGGACGATTAGTAAAATGACTTCGAAGTTCACCGGCCTCGCCGATGTAATGATAGATAAAATGTATCGGTAATGACTTTGTATAATAGAGGTTGCTGAGTTATTCATAGAAGTAATTCTGTGTCGAGTTAAAGGCATCGCTTTGTTATGTCGGTTAGCCATTAGGTTAATGTGAACTTTTATGGTCAACTTTTTATTTAACAATCGCCTTGTATTTCTAGCCCTTATTAAATAAAGGAAATATAAAGATTCGAATTAGAATTACTATTTGTTTCAAATTTTTTCAACGTAAAATTATTATGCATAACTGGTGCATTAGTTTACCGTATGTAATTCTTTGCAGTTAATGAGGTACGGCTAATCATCAAAGTTTCAAGTAAATTACATTAAAAAGTAATTTCTCGTACAATTTCCTCAATTTTATTACTACATGGTTGAAAGAAATCCTTTGTGGAGCGATTAGTCACATTATTTTGAACTTGGTTTTGGACACGGCCTGTTTTTAATAAATTATAAAATAAAAATGAATGAATTTATAAAATTCTGTATGAAACAGGCAGTAATTAAGCTGCGTTAAACTTAAACACTTGAATGTTTTATGGACATTTATTTTATAGGTACTGGATTGATATATAATTGATACATAATGTATACAGGGTGATTCAAATTCGCGGGTATGCATGGGGGATCTTGGAAACGGTAAGAGATAGAGAGTCGGTTAAATGGGGGCAAAGTTGCGTAATCAAAGGACCAACAATGTCCATTTAAAAAATCAAGGCTAACTTATTCAGTTTTTTAAATATTTGAAAAAACAAAAATTTTGGAGAATCGTTTTTATTTAATTTTGACCTTATTTGAGGAGATATTGAAAAACGGAAAACACTTTCTCATGACCACTTTTTGTCCTCTATCGAATAGCTTAAATGGAACAAAAATTCCAGGTCCGTATTTAAGAAAATGAACTTGATGATGGCCCTGAAATACCGAAACGTTGCATCAAAAATGTATTTAATCTATTCGATAGAGGACAAAAAGTGGCCATGAGAAAGTGTTTACCGTTTTCCAATACCTCCTCAAATAAAGTCAAAATTAAATAAAAACGATTCTCCAAAATTTTAGTTTTTTTCAAATATTTAAAAAACTGAATAAGTTATCTTTGATTTTTTAAATGGACATTGTTGATCCTTTGATTACGCAACTTTGCCCCCACTTAACCGACTCTCTATCTCTTACCGTTTCCAAGATCCCCATGCATACACGCGAATTTGAATCACCCTGTATATATGCTCTAAAAAAATCAATATTTTAATAAAGTACATATGATGTAAAACCAGTCACTGAAAATAATTGGGAACCGAAACACATTAGTGGAGTAGGGAAGGTAGACGGTTGTCGAAGGCGTGGTGCTTATCACACCACCCCGTACGCACAGCGTGCGAGACCATCGAGCGACTTAGGAGGCCTTAACCCCCCCCCCCCCCCATGTTGCCGGCCATACTCCCTCGCAAGATGTCCTAAGTGCCGTTACCTTTATGATGTAAAATAACAAAACGTTTAATTAAATTTGAGGTACATATTTGAAAATTATTATTAACATTTTTTTAAAATGTAGACCATACAGATTTAAGAAATCTTATTACGAGAAGGATTTATCAAAATTATGACGTTCTTTCGATTTAATCAGTAACCCATTAGTTAGTTCTTCAAGTTTTTGATAAGATAACCAGACAAGATAACTAGAATTTTGCCCAAAGAAAAACGAAAATATTAACTGGATATGTAAAAGCTTTCTTCGTTCTGTATTTTATTAACAGAAGAGTTAATGAAATTTCGAAAACAAGTTTTTTTTTTAATTTCTTTTATCTTACATAACATAAACATTAATGTTTGTTGTAGTGCAAATATCACCACTGAAGTGTTGATCTTTGTGGAGCAGTATTTTCCGAGAGGTAAACCGCTAGCAAAATTTCGTATATCAGAATTTCATGGGAAATCAATGAAAACGTCGGAAAACACGACCAGGAATTCCATGAAATGCTATTCAGTTATACATTCACTGCGGTTTATCCCTGGGCATTTTCTTTTTCAACGGTGTAGTCTAAAAACATATCTTGAGGTAGCTTAAAGTAGGCTTGGATATTCTAAGTCATTTTGGGACTTTTTAAGAGTTCTTAGGGCAGTTTAGAATGCGAAATCTAAGCATGTATTTTTGAAAAATCATTTTCTAGGGTGGGGGAGGCAGTTTTAAGCTCATTCTGAGACAGTAAGTACAACAGCAGTTGTGGCAGATCTCTTGCTTGCAGAATTTTTGGATAAGTAATTTTAGCAATGATGTGTTAAAAGCATTAACACTCTGAAACTCTTCTGAGAAATATATACAATATACATATAATCTTAGTTGATTTTTATTGATTTTCAAAAAACACGACAGAGTTGAGTTCGGGGGCAGGCTTTAGTGGAAATTTTTTTAACCATTTAGTCTTTCTTATTACTACAGATCTATTATTTTTGACGTGTTGGAATCATCAACTCTCTGAAAATGTTTCCTTCCATTCTATAAAAACAATGCTTTTCACTGATTTTAACTTTACGTGCCGTGTCGAGCTTGATTAATGAGATAGGTTTTAATTTCTTACGAAGATAGCCTAGGTCTAGAGACTTTATTGGCAGAAATTTGGGGTATTTCGAGGCAGTTTGTGGCATTGGAACACAGTTCAAAAGAATTAAAATAAATGTGGAACAATCTACAGCACTTTTTCTGCCTATTTGAGATATCTGGTCAATATTTAATCTTAACAATCGACGTATTTTGGACAAAGCATTCTTGTAGGTGGCAGTTTTAGGCACAATCTGAGGTAGAAGATATGAGCCTTTTGCCTAAGCTTAAGTCATGACCACTGCCTAGCTTTCCGTCAGGTATCATAGAAATTTAAAAGATTTGGACAAGTTCTACAGATTTGGAGTTTCAAGAAGGATTTTGTATGTTAACGGTGGGGATTCGGAAAATGCTTGCACTTTTTTTGCATCATTTCAGATCTACGAGGGGAGTATAGATTTGGCCTGGTCTTTCTTGTATAGCAATCACAATAACAAAAAGCCGATAACAAAAAAAAACTTTATTTTTCAAAATAATGTCCCTACTTTATAATACATTTGTTCCGACGCTCGGGCATCTTGCGAATACCACTAGAAAAAAAGTCATTTGGTTGCGTGTCCAAATTCGCACCGCTTTCATCACTTCCTCGTCCGACTTGAATTTCTTGCCCCCCAAGGCCTCCTTAAGGGGCCCAAAAAGATGGTAGTTGCAGGGCGATAAGTCTGGGCGATATGTTGGATGAGGTAACACTTCCCATATCAATTGTTCGAGTGTTCCTTGTGTTAAACGGGTAACATGTGGACGGGCATTATTGTAGAGAATAATGATGCCTTTATTCAATAGTCCGCGTCGTTTTGTTCTTACAGCGTCTCTGACTTTAGAAAGAAGTTGACTGTAATATTCTGCATTGACAGTCTTCCTGTCAATTATAAAATTTACCAAAATTGCACCTTGCACCAGCCAACTCGCGAATTTGTATTCGCCTGTTTTCCCGAATAAGCTCATCAACTGGTCAAATCGTCATATCATTGACTGCAGTAGCGGGTCTTGCAGCACGAGGCAAATTTGACACACGCTTGGCCTCCCATGAACAAGCTACACAACTGTCATTATTTTTTTGAACAAAACACAATTTCTGCTATCCATAGGCCACATGAGTGTCTTGTTTATTCTGAAGTAAATTTAGATATAACTCATAACTGAGAGCCAGAAATTTAAGAAGTCCAGGTCAAATCTATACTTCTGAAACTACTTAGCAACATAGGTACTGATCCTGTTCCATACATCCAAGACAACTAGAAAATTTTTACTTACAAAATATACAACAAACAAACAAACAATATATTATTTCTTAACGAACTTATCACAACAAAAAAGGAATGCATAACTTTGCTTAACTTCTATTGTACAAATAGTAAAATATTGTCGTAAAGGTGAGAAATAAGAAATAACTACTACGATTTAAGATAATAAAAAGTAAAGCAAAATGTTACAACAAGTATTTAAACAGGCCACCTTCTTGAGCTAAACAATATCCCAGGCGGTTGTAAAAATTTTAGTGAACGTGATTTAGCATGTTCGGCGTAATTGAAGCTGCAGCTATAATAACATTTTCCCTTAGGTCATCTACATTTGTAACATGTGTTTCCTGTTGGCGGTAAATACAATTTTTTATGTGTCCCCAAAGAAAGAAATCATTAACTGATAAGTCTGGGGACCTAGGTGGCCATTGAATATTTTCCCGTCTACTTATTACGCGTCCAGGGAACGTACCTAGTGCTAAGAAAAGCTCTTACAGCAGCACTTTCGTGAGCTGGACACTCTGGGCAGCCATCCTGCTGGTACCAAATATCTTCTAACCTTAGGTTTGCAATCCTAATTGTAGGTAATTTGTAGGATATTTAATGTTTGGGGATATTGCGTCCGGTAGTTATAATGCTCATGATGATTGGTACGGGACCAGTAGCGTACAATGAAAGAAGCATTATGATGTCCATGAACAGGAAAAGTACTTTCGTGAGTGAACAAAATGTTATTAATAAAATTTTCATTTTCATTTGCAATGGTCATCATAATCTGGCAGAACTCCATTCGTTTTATGTAATCTTCTGGATATACAGGGTGTCTCAAAATTGACGCCCGTGCTTCTGGGATTTGATTCAAGGGGCTAAAAGAAATCGAAAATGAAGAGTGGAAAATTTTCCGATTGTCATTTGTTATCGTGGCGTCAATAGACGAAAATATGCTACAGGTTCGTGCTTCAATGATAAATCGTGTGAATGTTTGCCTTGAAATAGGAGGCAACCTATTTGAACACTTTTTGTGACAACAGATGTGGAAAATAACTTGTTTCAAATATTATTAGTTTTTAATAAAGTTTATACTTAAATTTTTGTTTTTTATTGATAACTCGATAACAAAAGACAAACGGAAAATTTTCAACTCTTCATTTTCAATTTCTTTTAGCCCCCTGAATCAAATCCCAGCACGGGCGTCAATTTTGAGACACACCCTGTATTTCCTGGTTCTTTCGAATTTTGAAGCGCACACGATCTTTGCCCATGTTGACCATGCTACTTACATATCGCAAAGATTGACATTTATTTTCTTCTACTACAGCACTTATCTGTATTTCCATGTTTTCCTGGTCAGCATCTCTTTCACGGCGAGGTTTTTTATGAGTTTTAGGTGAAACGCATCCGGAAACTTCAAAATTTTGTATAATTCTTTGAACAGCCCTAACAGAAGGAACTGACCGATTTTCAAATAGAATTTGAAACAGGTCAGTAATTTTCCGAAGAGAATTTCCTTTGAAGTACCACTTATCAATCTGTACTCTTTCATTGACTAAATACACTTCAATTTTGTAGCTGCTACTTGAAAAAGTACAAAAGCTATTATTTTTTATTACATGCAACTTATTTTAACATTATCATTAATTGTAGCTTCTGAATTATGCCTTCTATGCATAAAAATATAATAGCCTATGTGGCTAGTGATGCTAGACAAAGTGTATAGGTGTATATTGTATATGATGTAGTCATTTATCCTAAAAAATTGTCGTTTGAGACGGGAATTTTTTCTTTCTTAGAAACATTGTCGTAGTTGATTGTTACCAAAATTTTTCCAGTAATTATTAAGTAGGCCACCTCAATTGATTTCAGAAATAATTATTGTTTATGGCTAATTATCTAGATTTAAATATACTATAAAGTCACTATGATTGTACATGGTTTTGTCGTTCTTATTATTTTTTATCCTGTTTATGGAAACTTGGCTTTAAAATTTCGGTTTGGAAAAATTATAGCATAACGTTTTTATTAATTATGGTTACAGTAATTAACTTTAAAAGTTAAAAGCTAGTGGTAGGTACTAGGTACTAATAATAATTAAACTGTTCAAATATAAATTTAAAAAACCCAAAACAACTTTACATTGAATAGCGATTTTTACTTACTGTTACCGAGTGGGGAAACAATAGAAAATTTATGATTTAAAAGTATTGAGCAATAGAAAAAATGGCGGTATTTTAAAAACATTTTTAATTGCACATTGTGTTGAGTATACTTAATGTAAAATTGGAATTTTAGTAGTTCGTTTGTTGAAACGCCCGCATGAGAAACAAACCTGAACAGTTACATTCGAGTGAGTTAGCAGTTTTACGAAAATATTCTAGAAAGAACTGTTTATAATTTGAAATCCGTAATTCTTCCTTGTTCTTAATTAGTTGACTAATTTGTATGTTTATTTATTGGAGTTAATTAATGCTTGTTTCGTCGAAATGCGTAGTTTTCTACAAAACAATTTAAAGCTACTGTAAATCACTCCTCTGTATTGGTTTTACCCAGTTTTACGTTGTGGATTTTTTGCATTTCTTTTAAAATTAATTCTTAATTTGCTCAGTTTATACAAAAATTAAACTTTCCCAAAAGAGAAAACACCCTAATTTTCAAACTTCGCCAAGAATTATTTTCAAATTCGCAGTATTGTAACGCAGGGCGAAGTTATTTTAGATAATTTGAAACAATGTGAAGTAGAAGCTTAACTTTTATGCCAAAGACATTATTTAAATAATGGATTCTTTGAGTTTTTTCTGGTTTAGGTCGTTGTACTTGCAAGTATTGGAGTTCTATTGAATATTTCTGGAGTATATGACATAGTTATTTCGTAGGTGTAACCAGTTACCGTTATGACTCTGAAAAAAATTCGGAGTTTCCAGCTGTTAAAATGTGATAAACTGAGAAGTAAACTGGCACACCTTGAAATGCACTCGTTATAAGGTGATGTCGGGTGTCATACCCAAAATGGATTAATCATATTGAACTTACCAAATTGTCAGTTATAACATTAAATTAATTGAAGAATTATAATTCATTAACGTGCTTTAAATATTTTTTTCACTCAATTTTGAAATGAAAAGTTTCGAGAAATCGCCAGGGCTAGTTTCGTATTTTAATAGCTTTGATCACCAGAAACTATAATTTTTGGGGTTGTAAAAATGTCGAATTTGTAGAAATAATAATACATTTAAATCTTTTACATTAAAAAAGTTGAAATTACGTATTTTTTAGAAAGTCTTTACGATTCTGCTAAAGCTGTTTGTTTACTTATTATTATAATTGTATTATTTTATATTATTTAATTTATTATAAATTTCTAAATAAAAGTGTTAGGTTAGAGTAAAGTTAGAAATAAATTAAAGTCAATGAACTGAATATTAAACGCACAATTTTAAAAATGCAAGTGGAAAATACTCTAGAAAATGAGGATAAATCATTATCATTATTTTAAATTATAGTTTAAGTTGGTAGTTATGAGCTTTAAATCATTTAAAAACGCCATTAATTACCTTACTGTAAGAGTTGAGATAAACATGTTTAAACTCATAAAATAGTTTAGCAAACTTGGGATTTTATAAGCATGAACGTTATAAAAATAGTCGTGCAAGGCAAAGTGGTTAATTACTAGATTTATTGATAATTAGGTAATTAATAATATTAATGATCGAATTTGGGCGTACTGATAATTAAAAACGGATTTTTTTAATTATCCGGAAGCAATTGCATTTTCAAATGGTAGGTAATCGTTTTTTTAAGTATTCTACTTACGTTTTCTTTTTATTCTAGATAAACCAAGATTAATTAAGATAGTTTAAAAGTACAGTACAGCTTCGCTAATCCGGACAGATAAAATTTCGAAATTTACGGATTATAGAAATATTTGAGAAAATGCACAAATAACACAAAAAAAAAACGTTTTCTATGAATTATAAGTAATCCGTAGTTTTATAAACATATTATAACAACCTACATAATTATACGATAATTAAAGAAATACAAAGTTGATTTTCACAAAATTTTATTGCTGTCCCATGACAATTGTTTCGCCAAACGTTGGCATCTTCAGATGGTGAGTACAAGACAATTGTCATGGGACAGCAATAAAAGTTTGTGAAAATCAACTTTGTATTTCTTTAATTATCGCATTATGGATTTTCATCAAGTAAAAGTCGATTCAATCAACTACATAATTATATTCGTATTCGCGCAGAATCGTTTATTTAAAAATAATAACTAATTTTTGCTGCTTTGTATCTTTGAAAAAATATATACCTACCCAGTAGGGTAGAGGTTAGTATTATCGTGATAACAGTAATATCGTGATACTACATGTGCAATTTTACCACGGTATTAATAAGCGAGGTAGAAACGAGTTTAGCGCCCAAGATCGTCGACCATGTGGTGCGGCTTCAGTGAGCATCATAGCTCTGCAGAAGAAAACATGTGTGACAGTAAAAGTATCAACAAATAAAGAAAGGCGTGTTAAAAACAGTTAAAGAAACGTGAAATCTAGTACTTGTAGTTATATAGCCCTTTAATTTGATATGAACGATACAAAAATGTTCTGGGACTGGGACGTTATAAAATCCGTCTCGTTTTTTTGGTGCATACACATTGCATGTGTTGCGATAAATATGACGTAGAGAGGCTTACGAAGTGCTATTATCATGCATATCACGATAATAACCTATATGTATATTATTACATTAGTTAACTTTATACTTTTACCATAAAGTTTAAACAGTATATTTATGCATTTCTTGTATTTTTTTGTTTAAATAATACCCATAAGTTCTTATTGTATTTTGAAAGTTGTGCTATTCATGTTAGTTTTGGAATAAATTACCTATCATTCCAAGTTATCATCATAATGCCAACCTTTACCCTATGTCTTAATAATAGAACAACTTGCATAGAAATATTATTCTGTTCTGTCCATTAAATGCATTGAATAAGTGACTGCACAGTATCTTAAGTACATAATTTTGTTACTGCGAAACTCACGTTCGGAATCTGTAATGTTCAACACATTGTCGTCAGCTTTTAAAGCTTCTTCAGTTAAATCTTTATCTGTAAAATTTGTTATGGCGTCATTTTGTCAAATTTTACAAATGTCTCTCGATGGAATGCACACAGAAGTATTGTAAATGTAAGGCATTTGTTGTTTTTGTAGAAAATTTCCTCAAAGTAATTTTTGTAAGGACATAATGATATACAAAAAGCTCTACTATACTTTTTGAAAATTTTCGTAGATTCTCTTTATTTGGTTCTGTTTATCAATTGGGCCTTATTTTATTCTGTATGTAATTTAATGCCTAAAACTTCTTGAATTCTATGTCTTTTCACAATTTGAGTATTTTTTACTAATAAGATTTTAATTTTAATTTTAAAAATGGGATTTGAGGTTTTAAGGAAAAATGTGAATGTTTTGATTTTTTAAAATTAATTGAAATTTAGCAAAAACATTCTACTGATTAAAACAATTCAATATTAATAAAAAAAACATCAACCTTTAGAAAATCTATTAAATTAAGAATCCAAACAGCAGTTTGATCCAATAAATACGCTGAATGAAAATATCTTGTTTGACTTGCCCTATTAACCAAGTTCGCAAGATAAACCTTCCGAAACTTAACAGAAAGTTCGAATTTGGTGTTTACAGAAATTTGTGGTTTATTCCTTAACCGTGCTCTTATTTTAATTAATCGGCAGCGCTTACATTTCTTGAGTAACTTTCGATTTCTTAAGAGTTTACAATTCATTTACGTAGAAATTCTTCCATATTACACATTTTCATTTAGCATTTCAGTGTTGTAACACACTTTGTTAATGAATGATTTGAAACTTTTACCGTGAAGAAGTTTACTTTTGGGAATTTAAACGCAGAAAGGAACGAAATTGAGAGAGAGAAAGAGGCCAGGAGTGTTTCTTAAGTTTTTATAGATTTAATTTTGATGTTAAGAAATATATTCAATAAGAATTTTACAGAAATTTAAATAAAACAGTTGTTTTTGTAGTTAAAACATCTTTAAATATCAAAAAATTCACGTATTTCACCAGAATTTATTAAACAAGGAATTATCATTTTCAACGCATTTTTTGCCCATCTCGTGACAAACTTACAAACGTGTTCGTCATACTGTTATCCGCGTATCTGCTTTAAAGTGTTTGTATAAGGGAACATTTATGTTTGTTATCTTGTCCAACAATTGCATTTGCAACGCTTTCAATATAACAATGACAGTAGTTTTGTTGAAATTGAGGACAATACGGTTATCAGTGCGTACCAACGTTCCACTTGACGTCCTGGCACGTTTATCTTATATCAGAACTCAATGTGAACACTTGTTCTGCATGAAAGAAACATGTAATTATTGCCAATATTTCGTTTTCGTTCGCGTTCGACACCTGTTTCTGCTTTGTCATTTGTGTTCCCGGCATTTGGCTTCCTTTTATTTTAATTTAAAATTAACTTACTACGGACTATCTTCAAAAATATTCTGTTATTTTTTTCCATTTGGTCACTATAATTTTGAACATATTTTCTTAACAAATTTGATTTTAAAAGAGTTTATTAAAATTTTGTTGTTTAAAATCTTGTAAATCCTTGAATAGAATCTAAAACTATTTTTATTATTTATTGTGTATAGAAACTCATCCACTTCAGACTTCAATAAAATCCGAAACAAATAATTTAGAAAAGCTTCACGTATGGATTTTATTACCTATCCCATTTACAATAAATTTTAACCGCAGTATTAGCAGATCTGAACGAAATAATAAATCGTTTATGATCCATTAAATCATGAGAAAATATTTCATATTTTTGAGTCTCCTTTTAGTGTAACAAGCTGGCGTTACTTATTTTTTCTTTTTTTCTCCTAAATTAAATACTAAGAATAATTGCTTTTTCAACTTAGGAGAAAGCCATAAAAAGCGAATTTTATTAAATGAAAATAGCTAAATTCTCATTTGCAGAAACGACGAGCTCACAATTTACAGACATAAGAATACCACAGCTTAATGGAATTCCTTTTTACGAATGTATTACTCAATAATAAAGAAAAACGTTTAGAAATGAGATAATTATTTCTAAAAATTTACAGAATTAAATTATTTCCGTTTGATTCCGAATTTTTAAGAGTTTAAGCTGTCACGTTTAATATTGGTAACGAATTAGGTAAATTTATATTTTTAGGGCTTACTTTATTCGCCCATTTAAAAGCCGTGTACGATTAATATCGAACTCAAGTAAATTAAGGAAAATATTTATAAATTCCGATCACAAATTCAACTGTACTTAATTAGATGGGACTTTAGTAGATTTCCCTAAATTTCTAATCCTCTAGATATGAATTTAATGATTTACGACCAAGATTTTACATAAAGGGCCTATTGAAAAGCGACTCCTAAGGGTGAAGGGTACATATATTACAAGTTCTTGTTGGTTGTAATTTTAATCTCATCCGTTGCAGTTCCCTTGACAACAGACTGTAATTTACTGCAGAAATTTTTACGCCATGAATTTCCAACAAAATGTAATGTATATGACATATTAAACTCTACTTTCAGTTTCGCCAGGGGCCAGAATTTAAAAAAAAATCACGGGAAGGTTAAAAACCAACATAAAAAATATCAAAATTAGCTTTTAAAATAAATCAAGAAACGTAAGTAAATAAGGTAAGAATAATTAAAACAGGAAAATTTATTTTACTTTTTAGGTTTTTGCCTATACAGATCTAAAAGCTCGTGCTTTTAACGGCAATTTTGCAAAAAAGGCAAGTCTTATTAGTTAGAAATTCTGTATAGAAATCTAATAGTTTTGATTGAGTCAAAGATTTTATCTCTCAAGGATTTTGCCGCTGAATCAGCCTTTTCTTCTTTAATGAGGCAGTTTTAGACAATTCGAAACATTCCATAATGGCTTGGGGCTCTTTAAGGAAATTTGGGGCAATCTATAGCAATTTTCATTCATTTAAAGCAACCTGACCAGTATTTATTGAAAGAAGTCGGCCAGTTTTAAGGGCATTCGTAGACAGTATTGTATCCCTTGTATTCATCCCAGATCTATTCAATTATAAAAAAATATAATTAACAAAGAAAGCTTGTTAATTTCATAAATATTTAATTACCTAAAGTTAACAACTTCGAGGGAGTATTTCATTTTTTCATTATTTATATTTCGTTCTCGTGTTTATTCAGCAAGTAGGGAAAGAGTTATTACACGTTAGGGTCGTAACCCTTCCACCCTTTCTTTTTTAACCATTTATCTTTTAACTTGCACTAACTTCTCTCCCATGATGCTATATTAAGCATATACGTTTTCGCATTTATATAAATGGAAACTGCGGCTTCTGAAGAGCGCTGCTTCTTTTTTTGCAATAATGAGAAACGCTTCAACGGCAGATAAATCGAGAAAAATCTAAACGCCCTAAAAGACTACATGTCGAGCGACCAGATAAAAGAGTTCTCTCCTCCAGATTAATTAAAACTGGGACATTCTTTTGATACAAGAAACCTGTTTCTTATTGTTTGTTTCTTTATGTCATTGTCGCGAATTCTGTGGATATTTTTACTTACTAGCGCAGACGACGTAATAGATCTGCTATTTTTAGTTAAGAATTTCTTGAGGTGTTTTTCTTGTTTGTTAACAGTTGCAGCCTATTAAAATTGCTAATGAGGATGTTTTATTTACAACACGTCCACTCAGTTGGTGTTAATGCACTTATTTTTTAGTCAGGGTCAGTTAAGTTGTTCGTATTTGAATTTTACATCCAGTTTTCTTTGTTTTAATATTTTTAATTTTTTTTTGTTGCTGTTTCTCTTCTAACATTTTTTTCGTCTCTTGCTATTTTCTCTTCTTTCGCTTCTTCGACTCCTTTCTCCCTCCTTTTTTTGGCCTCTTCATATTCTTCTTTTACTTCCTCTTCTATGTTCTGCGTATTTTTTGGTGTACTTCATTCATACTGTATTTTTATCAGGTATGCAATTCACCTCTTTATAAAATCAACTTATATTTATTAATTGTTAATTAGAATCTAACTTTTCTGAAGTAATAACACTGAATTTAATCACAATATTTAGACTAGAAATATCAGCTTATATTAAAAATATTTAACTTAATCCCCAGTTGAAATTAAAAAAGGGAAAATACGGAATCTGTGGTTTTTAATTCGTATACTGTTCACGTTTTTCGCTAATTTAAGCCATAACAGGAAAATGTAATGGTCGTACCTACTTGTTTTTAAAACTAGCTTGGCTCAAATCCAGTAAATTTTGGCTTTATTGTTTGTTTATAAAATTTCAGAAGGTTATTCAACTTAACTCGATTGGCTTAGTTTTTAATTCGTTTGTAACTTGTTGAAAAGTTTACAGAATTGCAGTTTCTATATTTGCTAAAATGTGGAATTATGTATGTACACGTATGTGCGAGTTTTTATAGCTTTTCACGCCGTTTTTCGCTTCCTGTTTTGCTCTATCTGGGTCTTCCCAGTCAATTGGAAATTATGCGGAATGAAAATTCACACTTTAAATGAATGACTTTTTAAAACTAATTCTTGTAATGTGAATGTATTATTTCTGAAAGAATTTCTTCAAAATTTTTGTAATTTGCAAAAACGAGGTGGTTATTAAAATTATTGTTATTTTAAAAAAACGATTGGATAAGACCAAGTACATGTGCGTGGGCGGACTATCTGAAGACTTGATATTAAACGATGGACAAGTAATAAAAGCTTGTAAAGGATACTGCTATTTAGGTACAGAAATAAGTGGTTGCAGAAGAACAGATAAAGAAGTAGAACAGAGAATTGTTAAAGGCAAGAAAGTGATAGGGGCTCTTAACTCAATTCTACCGTGCCTTCAAGAAAGCCCGAACGCCAATTTTCCCTGAAAGTTAGGCAACACATCATGCACGGTTGTCAGCCCTTTTTTAAAATCCCTAGCATTGGTTTAACATGGACGTGCGCATTGTGAATTTAAATAGTAACAATAATTTTAGCAATTATTTCTTTTATTGAAATGAATTATGCTTTATTATTGTTCCACTTACCTCAAATCGCTCAAAATACGGTTGTTAGCTCTTAAAAGAACTGATTTTTTTCACAAAAAGCACCAATTTACTACCTACAAATTCCAAAGAGTTGTTGACGGCAAGATGCACGAACGACAATGACCTTTGACAAGTAAAAATAAACAAACTCGCGAGCGCTGCCAACATTACACCGTAAAAAAAACTAGCGCCAAAATGATGAATATTCAAAAACGTTCAACCATTGTTGAAGGCACGGTATATGGAATAGACACATACCAAAAGCGAGGAAAACAAATTTACAACACAATATTTAAAAGTATTGTACTATATGGATGTGAAGTATGGCTGATAAATGCTAAAATTAAAAGTAACAGAAATGGATTATTGGCGACGATCCGCAGAAATATCAATACTGGACAGAATCATAAACGAAAGAGTTAGGGAGATAATGCAAGTAGAAACGTCAATAATAGAGGATGTAACTAACTGAGTTGGTACGGCCATATACAAAGAATGAGTGAAGAATGAATCCCCAAACAAGTGGGCACTAGTGCAACGAAGAAAAAAGGGAAGACCAAAAATAACTTGGGCGAGTGGTATACAGAAAGCAATTAGTGGTATACAGAAAGCATTGTCTGTCAGGAATCTAGCTCCAGGTGACTGGAACGATCGAGAAAGATGGCGATTGGAAACCCTAGGGCGTAGATAAACGCTATGAAACGGAGATATATATTAGGAGTATAAAAACGATTCAAGGTAAATTTAATCACCAACAGTCACCTAGGATTCCAATTTTTTGGGAAACTCATTGTGGTTATTGAAACACATAGAAAACTGATAGGGCAAACAAAATTCCAAAATCACTCAGCTGACGTTATTAAAACCTTTAAGATTGTAAAGTTAATCAACCTCTCTGCAACATACAGTGGCGTGTCTAGAACCTTACAAAAGGGGAAGCTGAAGAGTAAAATAAAGCCGCAGACAAAAATTTTTTGATGCAAAAAAGACATTTTTTTACAAACCATAATAAAATCTTACCTTACTTAAAATGAAGTGCCATACGTCTATTTTCTTTTGCAAACTCATCTATATAACGTCATCATAACAACTTTTTTCACCAGAATATGCTTGCAGTAATTCCTTTTCAATTGATATTAATCCCAAAGCAGAAAGTCTTTCTTGTTCTGTAGAATTCCTAACAAAACTTTTGATTCGTTTAAGCGCGGAAAAGGAACGTTCTGTAGATGCACTTGTGGCGGACATAGTGAGTGTAATCTGCCGATTCACAGCTTACACGAGACTATTTTTAGTTCGATTTTCAAACGAAAGATTTTTGCATTGATACGATATTTGTATTGTTTATATATTAATATGTAACTAATTTCACGTTCATATGCTTTTTAATTCCACAGTAAAACAGTATTTATTTTATGACATAATATTCTCGGACACGCTCTTGCTGTCGATCTCAACAAACAAAATACTATACTAAGATACTGATGTTAAGCTGTAACTTCGGAGCGTACAAAGCCGTTTCGGGTTACGTCGTGTTTTTCGTCGTTCGTGTTATGTGGGCAGTTGAAATCACGTTCGAGCTTCGATTAGCATTGAAAAATATTGAATATACACAGCGGATAAATGAAAATGCAACACCTATAGTGCATAAATATATTGGAACGAAATTTGGCTGTAAGTTAGATATTCACAAGGATAACAAACGATTAAATTTTCAAGCTTCTACGTTGAGTATATGTATAGTTATTCCAAAAAGGTTTAATAATGAGTGTGACCCCCACGAGCTCTAATGCATTCCCCCAATCGGCGAATCATGGAGTTAAACAAATGTGAAAAGTTCTCCTGCGGTATAAGATCCCATTCCACTTGCAGCTTCTCTTCCAATTCATCAACCGTCGCAGGATTCGCATCGTAACTCTTTATTTGGCGACCAATGATATCCCACACATGTTCAATTGGTGACAAATCCGAAGATCTAGCCGGCCAGGGAAGAACGGGAATATCAGACTGACGCAAAAAGGTCATAGCCACACCACAAACATGCGGTCGTGCATTGTCCTGCTGGTATATGGCATCTGGAATGTCTCTTATAAATGGTAACAGCACCGGTTCCAAAATGTCATCAGCATAGCGGTGACCAGTCAAAGTGCCTCTTATAATCACCAAAGGTGATCTACCATCATAACTGATAGCGCCCCAAATCATAACCCCTCGAGTAGCAGCCGTCTCCCGGTTTTTGATGCAGCCCGGATTGTGTTGTTCATTTCTAAACCGTCTGACCTGTATTCGACCATCATGCCAATCTCAAGAGAACCGAGATTCGTCGCTAAACACTACTCGGCGCCAGTCATTATCCCAATTTCGTCAGCAGGATAATATACATATAATATTAAATTTTTAAATTTTAAGGTACTATATTAATTTAATTATACGCTGTAGGTATTTAGTTTACGTAGGGGAAGCTGTGCTTCCCTAGCTTCCATGGTAAACACACCACTGGCAACATACCGTTAGTTTTTTTGTGAGACACCAAGTTAAAAATTCTGTTTTGAATTTTTATAATTTATTTTTAGGTTATATGTGCTTTAAGCATAACATCGTCCAAATTTTGTAATATTCAGAATAAATCAATCATAAAAGTTAAAATGTTAAAACTCCAAGGGTTAAAACCCGGCTCGGTTAAAACTTTATCGGATATCCATAGATAAAATGTCAACAAAACTCATTAAAGTACGTTCACAAACTAAAGGAGGGAAATATATTAAACAAAAGAGAGAAAACCGCCACAAATTCAGTTCATACAGGTTTAAAGGACGCCCTTAACAAAATGAATTGTCGCATGTTTGTTGTCAGCAGTCAATTTACATAAAGAGCGCGTGTTGTTTGTATGTCGTTCATTACTTTAGGAACATTTTATTTTAAACGAAACCTAAACCAAAACCGATAAACCGGAGCAGCTTTATGCCACATTAAAGGATTGCATTAGATTTAAGACTGAAATCGAATTTGATACAGATGCACATGTAGGCTTTCTTTTACGATTAAGAAAGTTGCCCGCTTTTGTATTTACTTAATAAGGTTTTTTTTAAATTTACAACTAGAATTATTTAGGAAATCCTTGTTTTATATTTACAGTGTGGCTGGGCAAGGATCACTAAACAAACTTTTTGAAGTTCAATAAAATTTTCGAAATCCTTGGCAATCAAACCTAGATATCACCCTATAAATATACAAGCAATAATACAATAATTGTATCCATTAGATCAACTTAGATTTTTTCATTTATAGGTGTGTTGATCACTGAAACCAAAAACTAGGAAAATCTTTCGCTGGCTTTCCCCACTACCTTGAATCAATTTGGTAAAATCTTGGGCAGTCTTATACGGCATGGCTTACTTTGATACTGATTTATTACAAATCTGCCAGTTGTATAATACAACGGCGAAAGTCTGTAGAATGGGGGCGAGGTGGAAAACGTTGAAAGCAATCTTGTAATAATAATAGAGAGATCAGAATAGCAACTTCTAAAGCATGAATTTACCTGACATCAATGAAATTAGTGCGCCTTCCTTCCAATATAATTACGGATGTTGTAGAAGCTTAAAATTATACTGTTTTGAGCACGGTATAATATTTTGTACTTAATTAAATTTAACGTTTGCTTTGGTACCTGAAGTACTTCGTATGAAATTGAATGAAATGTTAAATATTTCGGAAATGCCGTTTTGTGTTTGCTTGTAACAATTTGAGATAATTTCTGTAGTTTTGCCTCTCATATATGAAGCGCGAGGAATAATTGTTCAGTTAATTAATTGAAATTCATGTAGTTTTACCAGGATTATCTTTAGAAATTAAATATTGCTGGCGTATAATTTAGCAATTTTTTTTGTTGATTTTCCCCAACTTTTTTCCCAACAATACTTTATGTAATATTTATGGATAAATTCAGAATTGCCAGTATTTTCCTTTTTTACCTCTTAAAAATATTCTTATTTGTGATTCATTTTTTATAGATTTTTAGTATAAACTTGGCAACATTTTCGAATATTGTTGTACAATATGAATTCGAAGACTTGCACGGTTAGCGTCAGTGTTAACAGAACGTCTTCCGGGTTGAAACCGTGTCATTGTCGAGACAGTAGAACTCAACGTTTCGCCCACTTTTTTAAGGGGCTTCTTCAGGAGGAACCCGTTTTCCTTCTGAAGAAGCCCCTTAAAAAAGTGGGGGAAACGTTGACTTCTTCTGTCTCAACAATGACACGATTTCAACCCGGAAGACGTTCTGTTAACATTGTTATATATTGAGATGATATCAATTGGTACTTACACATTATGTTAAATTGAGGTTAAATAGAGGTTACTTTTATTTTTAACGATTTAAAATTAATGATTATTTTTATGCAGTTTTAATGTAAAATAAAAATGTACATAGAGTTAGTTAATGTTATTGTATTATAAATTTAATTTAAGATATCTAGAAACGTAGAAACCAGAAACGTGTATTTGAAAGGACATTATTATTATAAATGTTACCAGGGAAAACGAATGAATATTTAAGTGTTACCAAGGAAAAGGACCGAATACTTTAATTGGAAGAAAATATGGGAGAACCAGGACAACGGGAGTCAAGATAAATAAACAAGTAAAATTTTATTTTCTGAAAAACCAAGTTGTGCGTGTTTTTCCGTGAATTTAAAAAAGGAAAATAAAATAGGAGTGTAATTTTATTGCCAAAAGGAAATTGCATTCTTGGTTAGAAGAAGATAAATAAGTGGTTTCTTCTAAATTAGAAAGGAAGAATAAGGTGATATAAGAAATAAATTGGTTTCTTGATCATGTGAAGATTGAAATTGGATTCCTGTACAGCTAAATGTTAAACTTGGAATGGAAGTTGATCACTGCTTATCAACTGATTTGGATTCAAAAATTGTATCAACTGATTTGGATCAAAAAAATTGAATAATGGATTTGGATTGGAGCGTATTTAATATAGTATATTATAATACAAGTGTATAAGAAAGCCTTTAAAGCACGCGCAACACCGAGTGTTATACACGTGTATTATACGCTATTTTTTATTATACCTACCAGTACTGCATTACATTGTAAAAATTAAGAGTAAAAAATTGAAAAATTTAGATCATTTTACAAGGTGACGTGTGGATCCCATCACGTTGCATATGGATGATTAGCAGTTGTTGTTTGGTATGTATATTGTAAATCCAAAGTGGAACTGATGTTTTTCAAAATTATTTGAAAAATTGAGTTTTTTAAATTTCCTTAAAAGCTTTAGGCGATACTTTAGTTGCCGTGGAAATATTTCAAAATTGTCTAATGTAAAGGGTTTTGCCTTACTGTATTGCTATATAAAATTTATACTTTTTTCGTAAAATTATTTTAAATTTTAGTGTAGGCATCCATTCAAGAATTTTGTTTGGCAAAATAAATCCTCACGTCCTGTTTGAGGATTTGTTTGGAGTACATGCATTATGTTTTGATACCCCAACCGCATTCAAACAACTGTAACGCTTTCTTGATTTCGTAATAGATCCAACATAAATATTTTATTCCCAGTAAAGTAAACAATGTTTTATTCAAACTCACTTTTAGCACGATACCGAATGTGAATATATTTTAAATATAGGAAGCGGACCCGAATTATACATTCGTTGATTCGTGTAAATAACGTGAAATTAATCTAAAAAAGGGTTAAAGGCACCCTTTCTGTTTTAGAATTTAAAGGGGGGCAATAAACTTTTTATGAAGCTTTTATTATAACGAATTTTCGGTAAGTTGACTTTAATTAACCGCATAAAAAAATCTTTAGCTATATCCGTTTGTGTCCGGCTAAATTGAGTCCACCTTTTGATGTCGTGACTTGTTAAGAAAAATAACTAAAATTTTTACGTACGAACCAGAGTAATTAATAGCACCGCCTTTGCATATTTATTTTTATAACTGAGGTTATAACCAACTGGTTAGAATTAAGAATTAATATAAAATATTTATTTAACGAAGATTGCGTGTATAAACGAAATCGTTTTAAATTACAAGTGAAATAGAGAAAGCTGCGAAATTCAACTTGGCTTCGTGGTCGAGTTGGTCAGTTACACTATCCAATTGTTTATTGTGTAAGATACCTTTCTGCTAGAGTGACCGTCTTTAGTGAGTACGAGGAAAAGTCAAAAACCCGGTTTAACTTTTTGCCACTTTGCCAAGTGTTATTACCGCTGTTCCTTAGGATTCTAGGAGCTATACTTGTTAATGCTCGTTAGTAACTTCCTCTTAAGGAAGTGTCTAGCATGCTTAACAAGTTTACATCCTCATTCTATCAACTCTGTTGAGAATTTGCAAATTGTTCGCATATTTACCATGGTGCATGTATTTGAATGTTAATTATTATGCTTACCAAACACCTATTTATTGCCTTATTGTAATAGTCTGAAACGGAATATTGCAGTATTTGGAGACTTTTTTAGTTTTTCTATTTAACTTTGAACTTTTGTTTTTTGTTGCAAAAACATAATAATCCAAACATCTAGCCACCGAGGTTGTAGTAAACATAGCTTTTCCAGAATAGAATTTGTAAGTATTCTAATGAATTATGAAAAATCTGCAAATTTGTTGTGAAAAATATCACCTCCAAAGATATTTGCATCATTAATTCATTAAAATGTTTGCCCAAACAAGTGAATCCTTAAACATTTAATTTCTGATATAGGTAAGAATTTTAATTTTGTGATCACAGAAATGTAGTATGTACCTAATTATAATCTTAAAGCATGGAGTTTATATTAAACATAGAGGTTATTAAATTTTTAATTGTTTATAATTCAAATTTAACCATTTATCCGCTGGTGGTAATTAAAACATCATAATGTAATCTTTAATAATAATTAATCAGATCTTTTGAAGGAATTTAAAAACCGAAACTGGATTTCAAAAATAGATTATTATACTGCAAAATTCTCTTGCACAAAATTTAAAAAACTCCAAAATTTAAAAAGTATGTGTTAATGCATAAAATCAATCTTAGCTAAAGATTTTGAAATTTGAAAATACACCGACCTAAAACGAAAAATTACTTTTATATGGTGGCTTTCAAAATATTTCAGATTACAACTTCAAAAGACTACCCAAGACTAACTCATCATTTTAAATAAAATTTCTACTCGTTTCATATCACCGACTAAATGTAATCCGATAATTTAAATAAAATGCTGTTAGTAATTAAAGTAAGCAACCTGATATTTAAAAACAAAACGGTTACTTGAAAGAATCCCGTACAACAAAGAACGTTTAGAATTCCCGACTGTAATCTACTGAAATTTAAGCAGCGTGATTACCGCATAACATTACGTTGTAAATAAATTTTATTTTCCTTTTGTACATTGTATGTAAAATGCCCAAAAATTCACGTTACTATTTGTTCTGTTTTTACCGGTTTGTTTTTTTATTAAGAAAAAGTGCAGTAGGTAATGGTGGATGATTTCAAACTGTATGAATGGGCGTAAATTATCTTAATTTGTGTAAAAATACATCAAATAACTGCAGTCGGCTGTCTGCGGTTCTCGTTATGGAAAGATAAGTTACACAAAAAAGAGATGTTTTGCTTTCTTCCGCAAGGTTAAGATGTTTTTCTCTTGAAACCAGTTTTACTGTTACTTAAACTGCTGAGAATGTCATAAGCTCTGAACAAAGGTAATATGAAAATTAAATGATATAATTAAGAAAGTAGGAGTTATCGTACATTGTATTTGAATTTTTAGAAAATTATGTCTTAATGAAAGTTTATGTCAATGAGTCTTCCAGATTTTCTTTGCAAGTTGTTGCCCATTAATCATTTAAATTTTTTCCACATGTTTTACAAATTTCTAGTGGCGAAACAGAGAAAACAGGCATAAGTCATAACTTTTAAGATATTTATATTAAACGAAGTATTGTAATTTCGGAAATGATGTGAGATGAGATGAGAATTAAAAATGAAGCAAACGAATTTTGAGGTAATGTAAAAACGTTAAAACTATACTTTGAAAACTAGTAACAAGTAAATGGTCTGTTTAATCTATAAACCTTTGTTTATTAGCAGCAAACTCGATTTTAATAGTCAGCTATTTTGCAAGAAAACACGTTCGTTGGTACTGCTGAATCATTATTTGATAAAGTGACTAATTAATTGCATCATTGCATGCCAGAATTTATATTACACGTTAACCAGGAACGAACTTGTTGCAGTTGAGATGTAATTGTACTCACCTTTCACCTTTATTAAATAAACGACGCGATTATCTTCCAGCTCGTTAGGATTAGGACAGTTAACTTATTTTTCTAAAAATAATTACGAATATATATTTGCCCTAAACCGGATTAAAAGTACAATAGGAGATTACGTATTGTACTAAATACATGAGTAACCAAGCAATTCGAATGACAAACAAGTTTATTAGCACTTTTTGGTTTATATTGCTTGTAATTTCAGCCTTTAATTATAGCAAAGCCAGTTTTAGAGGCCCAATTTTGGCGATGAAAAGCGAGGAAAACCAAAAATAAAAATGAAAGTCTTATTAAGTTAAGTTATTATTAAATTACTTTTCTTTGTGTGTTCGCTTATATCATGTACTACATAAAAACTATTTTCTAATAAAATTTTCAATGAAAATCAGGAACCATTTTTTTGTATACCTAAAATTCATTGAGTCAAAAAGAAAGATTAAAATTTAAATACTACTTTTAGGGTCGAGTATTTTATTTAATTTTTTTTTATGTGGAAAAATGACATTTAGTTGTACATACATATATGTATATCTCGTGGTATTTCCCTGCATTTTTAATCGATGATGTGTTTGAATGACGTTTAAAAAATCAAAAGAGGAAATTCCAAAATGCATGGGCGAACTAGTTCGCCATCGCAGTATTTTCTAAGCAACAGAACTATGTGTAATCACTAACCTGTTTTAAATTCGCCAGACGAACATTTAAAATGCCACAATTAGTTGGAATTCTATTAACAAAGAGCCTTGAAATATTATTAAACATTACAAACAATGTAATGCCTCGTTTATTGATATTTGTTAGGTTCATTCCTGAGTTAATTTCAGTTTTATGGCCGTTTGGTATTTGTTTGCTAAAAAATATTTATTATATCTTATTTTTTTTCTGTCTTTTAATTATTTATGCGTCTTTAGTTTTGCATTATTTGCCAACATGTATAATTAAACATTTTATGGCTTTAAAAGCAAGTTAAGTTATCTTAAGAATGCGGTTAAATCATTAATTCTTCCTGGAAATATTTACACAAACGAAACTTCTTTGATGTAAAGTGTTGACAATAGTTGGCCAGTTTTAGTTGTTAACTTTCATAGTTTTGTCAGTTTTACAATAGTTTTTTTTAAGTTTAGTTTCAATTGTTTTTTGCAAATAAAATCTAGGCAGTGTACGCGTTAAATTCCCTTTAGTAGGTATTGAATATTTATTATAATTTTTTTTATATCGCATATTTTATTGATTAGAAACAGAACATTAGAAAAAGTAAATAACAAGTTAGTTAAATATTATCTTTAGAAGAAAGAAAATTAGAAAAGTAAATAAGCGTTAGTTCAACATTATCTTTAGAAGAAATAGAACATTAGGAAAATAGTATAAATAAATAAGTTGGGTTTTCAAGATTGAATTTAGAAAAAGTTAGTGGAAACGAAATGTTAGAAGGAAAAACTTTAGTTGAAGTAAAACATTAGTTCAAAATAATTTTCAAGACTACAATTTTGAAGAATAGAAGCTATTCACAGCTAGTAGATCAGGTAGTTTTCTGTTTCATGTGAAGCATTTGAAGTATGCCTGGAATTGTTTGGACTTCGGATTGTTTAATTACTTAACCAACCACTTAATATAGTAGTTTGTTTATTGCTGCATAATATGTTCAAGCTTTAATAAATAAACCGAAAATGTCCTTCAGAAAGTATCATCTTTCATACATATATCCATCAGTAAGAAACACCTCGGTGAGCTTTAATCCTCCGTATGAAAGATTGTCCTCGTGGTGTAGCATTCATTAAATGTCACTTGTGTTATGAAAATACTGCTTTTTTATACTTTTCTAATTTTTTCCATTAAGCTATCTTGAAGGTCAGATTAGATTATTAATTTTGTTCCATTTATCGCTGAAAAATAAACTTCCATTGTTTGAAGTTGCCGTAACAAAGTAAATTCGTATCTCTCTAACAAGTTTAGTTGCACGGTTCTGTGATAAGTTTATCGTTGGAACGACACATCCTGTGTCCAAGATTCGATTGTTTCTTGGGTTATCAAGAAATGTTATTCTTGAAAGGGTCCGCGATAGGACAACCCATCCGAGTATCACTCAACGTTACTTGTTACTCTCAACATTATGCACGTTATAACCGAGTTATGAATGGGGGAGATTCAAATGAAAGAGCTTATCAGCTGTAATTGTATCCACGAAGCGTATGCGGATTTAATCGTTTGAAGCAGTTCTCTGAAGTTGTCAGCCGTTATGAAGTTCTACCTTGTGTTCGGGAAACCGCAAACTCCGAGAGATAACGTTTTACCGCGGGCTAATGGGGTGCATATGTGACAGCCTTCGCTTTGCAGTATACAGGAATATATCTCCTATCGTGAAAATAACATTTCTATTCCATGTGCGGAGAGCACTTTTGCGCTTGCAGTTGTTTGGACTGTTTTAAATATGCAGATCGTTGAAAATCCTGACCAAAAGCATGTTTGAGGTTTATGTGAAAAGTTAGAAATTCGGATGGAGCTTGTTGCGAGTTATACGGATGTTTACTAGACGGAAACAACGTTACCTTTGGAGAATGGAGATTTTAAATGTATTAAACGTGCTGAGCACGTATTAAATTGTAATTTGGTGTAATGGCTGTTGCTATGGTGCCATTGCAGCAGTATCATAGTTTAATTTCAACGGACTTTTGCCAAAAGTACTTTGCAATAATATAGGCTCTTGTACTTATTTCAATGTTTATATGTATAACATTTTCCATGCCTAACGAGTTCATCAGTTCACAACATTGTTAATCAGTTACAACAAATTCGCTTCCCAAACTTAACAGAAAATTGATGTTCTCATACGCGAAAAAAATAAACAAAATATAATATTGGAGTGAATATGACGAATCTCCATTCTATCACTTATTTGCGCATAAAGTATGTATACGAATAGTCAATTAATAATGAATTCGAAGACTTCCACGGTCAGTGTCAGTGTTACTGTGTTAACAGAACGTCTTCCGGGTTGAAATCGTGTCATTGTTGAGACAGAAGAACTCAACGTTTCGCCCACTTCTTTTTAGTGCTCCCCTTTTCCTCCTGAAGAAGCCCCTTAAAAAGTGGGCGAAACGTTGAGTTCTTCTGTCTCCACAATGACATGGTTTCAATCCGGAAGAAGTTCTGTTAACAAGTCGATTAATAGTTTCAAAAATTCATTTTTTAAGTATATTGGCCTCTTTTGCAAAATCGTTTTGCGGAACCTAGGTATATCACTGTTATAGTGGGGTTTTCCTCTAACCAACATATTTTCGTCCTTTCTTCCTAAAATACTATGTAGCGCGGGCTCTTCAATTCAAAACGTCATTACGTAACCGAACAGTAGTTCCATGCTTTGCAAAACTGATAAATGTTCCCTGTGGTACTCGATGGTTTCCTTTCTTCTAACAATTCATTATGTTCTTAAAAAAATGAATAAGTGATTAGGAAAAACCGGCAAAATCCTTCTGACGGTTTTAGGATGGTATTAATGTCATGGAGAGTATTAATTTAATCTGTGGTAAACTGTAAACGTGATTTAATTGGACCTCTTAGCATATTCCATCTCGTTCTATGCATAAATGAAAGTCATTCTAATTTTTTGTGCAGCCTTTAAAGTTGTCAAGCAAACTGTAAAGTCATAGGAATAATAATCTTTTGATTGTTTTTTTTTTACAATCAAGTGATTTATATTAATTCACCTGTTGTTAAATATCAATAATATCCCATCTCTTTCCTCGTGCCGCTATGTCCGTTCTGAATGTTGGTGAGGGGGATCAAAGCCACATGTTTAAACGGGTTGACACCGTGAACTTTGTTATAAGTTATAACCCCCTTATACTAGGGAAATGTATGAATTACAGTGGTTTCCCGTTGCCATCTACAGAGTTTATGACTGTGCATTAAGTGTATAAAATAATGATCTCGTTACTGTCTAAAGTTGACAGCCCCACAGATAAAAATGTTAATTGCAACCAACTGTTAAATACCTTCATTCAATCGAGTACCAACCTCGAACAATGGAGGAGTTTTGTAAAACTCCTTACCACCGCGTGAGATTCGAACATGAGAATCCCAGCTAGAATCTCAGCGCTCCTACCACTACGCCAATGAACTTCTTCCGCATTATCAAAAAATCCTGCTTATAATAATTTATTATTGGTCAGAGATACAAAAATATCTGGCATTTTAAATCCCATACAACCAAGCAGGTTTCGTGCAAAGTAGGGATACATGGGATAGACTACAATAAAACCTACTGCGCGCTCTGGAGCAGCCTATGGAATATACTAAACGTGTGCGCCAAATCACTTCGTCGCTCATCAACAGTTTGTATGAATCGAATGAAATTAACATTACCGTTGATAAAAGAACATTAGACCCTTTCAAAACATAGAGGAGTACGACAAGGCAAATATCTAGATGGTTCAGTTTTTAAACAATTACAGTGGAGGTGTTTCAATCAATGACAAAAACTTAAACAACCTAAGGCATACGGATGATATGACCCTAATAGTAAAGTGAGGATAGGAGATAGCAGAATTACTTAAACTGGTTACCGACGAAATGTATGCTGCCTGGGTTTGGAAATCAATTTGATTTGGACTAGACCAAACTTTTGATAATTTATTAGAATAACAAAATACAATTTATTGAGAAATCTACTGCTGGATATCGAAATCATAAATCTATCTATCTACTTATTTGAGATACTTAATAACCAATAACGGAAGCTGCAAATCAGAAGATTGTGTATGATTAGACAAACAATAAAAACAAAAATTTCACTAGTCAATTCTTAGCTCATTTGGTATCACCAACTTTGAATATCACATTAGAAATCAGAAATCAGGACAATCATCATCATCATCATCAATTAACATGGAGCAG
Organism: Melanotus villosus; assembly: GCA_963082815.1. Classification (NCBI taxonomy): domain Eukaryota; kingdom Metazoa; phylum Arthropoda; class Insecta; order Coleoptera; family Elateridae; genus Melanotus; species Melanotus villosus. The sequence continues at coordinate 55,359,631 of OY720418.1, read as the reverse complement.
GGACAACCTAGAAAAATTAATTATCGACGGCAAGATAGAAAGCAGAAGATCAAGAGATAGATTCCCGTTACGATGGCTGGACCAAGTAAGAAATATTACAGGAAACCTTTGGGAAGCAGAAGATTGGAAACGTTGGAAAATCAACGGAATTCATAATTAGAGCAGTCTGTGATATTTACCATAAAGTTGGCAACACAGGCTTGCAGCTTGAAATTAAAAATTTTAAGTGTCAGAATTGAGGTTACCCAATGCATTGAAGCTGACGGACAACGCTTTGAACATTTATTGTAATTTCAATAAAAATTTCCAATTTTTTCTTCAAACTTATCTTATTTCTGCATTCTGCGTTTCAGCAAAATAATGTTTACTATATCATCAAAGATCGTACAAAGCACGAGCATAACCTCAAATATAACAATAATTGTCAATTTATTATTCATTTCTCAGTGTGTCCAACCACACAGCATAAAATAGCACCAAACATAGCCTCCTCTAATTATGAATTCCGTTGATCACCCGGTAGTTCATCAGTTTACATAACCTTGATGTCACGACTGTTTAGACTCTTTTGACAAATTCGAACACTTTTAGACCCTGATTTCTTTCTGAATCTTGGAATTTCATATTTTGTAGTCATTTCATTTCCTGCTGCTGTTTTCAAATTTAAATCTTCGTTTTGGCATATCACTAAGGTACCATTGATAATACAGTTGTCTGGTCTGTTTTATTTGCAAGTAAATGAAACAAGTGGTGCAATTTTCTAACAGCTTAAAGAATAAAAGTGCTACATTCCTAGGTTGGTTTAGTAGTGTAAATACACAGACAGAGATTTAGCAGATGTTTTGATGTATGTATAGATGTATACCTATGTATAACTCGAAGCATAAATTAACTTCTGTGTTCAAATTTTATATTATGTGGTTGACATAAATCACATATTTTAACCAATCGGAAAAAGATTCGTTATTTTTTTTCATTTACGTACCTATTTTCTACTTCCGCTATACCCACTATATTAGTTTTTATCTCTTCTTCTGTATCACAAATTTTAAACTACTCGTATTAATGTTAACCGTACTACATGTCGAATCTTTTACATTTAAATAGCATAATCTCATTCAACTAAAATGTAACCAAATGCATATCAGTTTAGAAATGGGCTCCTTCGCACGTCACAGACATCTGCATGGATTGGGTTAGATTAGAAATAAAGTATTTCTATGGATAAGGTGCGATATGGATATGATTTGGATAAGGCTATATTTGGAACACAATAGAAATTTTAAGTTCTATTTTAGGTAGGATAAGGAGACTTGAACGCCACACTTATTAAGGACATACAGACGTAACAATCTACATATTAGCCCATACTGGTATTTAGTCCAGTGAAATGTTTAATTTGTTGTACTTTCTGAAAAATTATAGCCTAGTTGTAAGTGTATCCCTTATATATTTGTGGCCAATGTTACATCAACGCAAGCTTTTGATAACCCACTCGAATAACTTCACAACAACAGATGAGTTCTTGATGACTGATGGACCACTTCAACAGATTCATCTTGTTAAGTGCTTTAAGTGTTGCTCCTTAAAGCATCATTTGTAATTCTGCATTAATTTGTACAACTATAGATGCCACAATTAGTACAATTTGCGTTTCAATAAGTTCTTTTGTGAGAAAGGTCCCCTTTTTGCCTCAATTGAAATCTGTTTTAAAAGCTCGATGCATTAATTGCGTTTTTTTGTAGTTCAATCTTACTTTTAAGACGCTTTAATAGAAAGACTCATAAAAAGGGCGAAATCTGCTGAAATATTCAATTTTTAAAATGAAATTGATTGTAAAGGCGATGATTTCCACTTACTTACGGTCTTGTAATTCTGTATCGTCTTCATCATAAGGGAGTTTTCGATTAAGGGTCTCGGTTGGGCACGATAATTACCCAAGTAATTGTTGGATATTTAACAGTCACAACAGTGCTACCAATTTCATTTTGGCTTATGACGCGTGTTGCGATGGTTACAAGTTCATTAACAAGCTGCACTGGCAGCTTTATGATAATTAAGCTTGCCTTTACATACCTTTCTTGAGACTTTGCACCTAAAGTCTAAAACTGGTGCTATGTTCCCGACTTGAAACTAAATTTCAGAACGTAGCTTTAGGCTTTAGTTTCAGCCAACGTCTACTAGATTAGTAAATTTACAACATCGCTTTGCATGTCGTCGTGAATTTAGTTACGACGGGGGAAGTATAATCCCTATTTGTGTTTCTTTTATCCTGTCTGAGGAAGAAATGGGTTTACGAGTGGTGTACGGACGTAATTGTGGGATGTAAATTTTCCCAACTAATTCCACGCTACCTATTTTCCCCTTCGCCCTTCGTGAAGTCACCCTAAATACAGCTGAGGTAAAGATATCGATTACTCTCGGTTCGAGGCACTTTGCTTCTGATCGATTTGTTTCTAAACAAAAGTTTTAGTGGCATTGCACCATTCCGTAAAAATTATGTAAGGTGGTACTTTTATATCGTGCTTAATTTAAGAGTTTGTGCGTTTATTTATGTTTCATCACTTTAGTATCTGAATTTCCTAACTTCACCTTGCAAAATTAACTCTTTGGAAATATAATATTTTATTATTTTTCCCACAGAAAAAGAAACATATTATGCTGATTTAAATATTAAAGATAGCTTGATTGTCCAGATTATTCAATTGGAAATAAACTGTTTATTTCATATAGTTGCAAGTTCAAGTTAACCTCAAGATGTTCAACAAAGCTTTAACTTGTTGATCAGTTTTACAGAAATTTGGTTGTGTACTTCGCCACCACCAGTTTTGGAACTGCTAAAACGCATAACCGTTCCACATGATCCTTTCTTTGAAACATACTTGCGTAACAACATAATTTATATGGCCTTGAGGTATCTTGTCTGAAGTAACTTTGAACCCTATGCCAAAGTTAATCTAAGTTTTGGGATGGGGTAAGTTACTAAGCCTCCTAACCATTATATCCTACTCACGTTCAATTAGTGATAGGTCAGGAGACTTAACAACTCCCAAAGTTTCTTTTACGTATCTTGAAGTGATCTTTCTGACATATTGACGTAAACAGGTGTTGTTTTTTGGAAAATCCTGATCGTAATTCGGAACAAAAATTTTGTTAGCAAACATTCGGGGTATTTTTGGAGGTTTTCGTTGTTGTAATTATTTATGGTTAGTTTTTTTATATATTTATTTTTAAATTAAATTAAGTAATAATTTAAGCACTGGTAATTGAATTTCACAAGAAATAATAGGAACTTTAATCGCATTTCTATAACTTCCGCTTTCTAAGTAAGAAATTTGCACTTTAAGTGAATCACAATATATTTTAATTTGATAAATAGATATCTAAAATTTTCCGATGAATTTAAGTAGTCAACAAAAGCCAAATGATCTACAAGAAACAAAATAAATCGTAGCCGAATTCCTAGGACTTTGCTTAGTGTTACAAAATTATTTTGATATTATGCATTTATTTTTAATCTACTTATTATAATATTGCATTGCATTACAAAATCCCGAAGGCACAAAAAATACAAAAAAAGTATATATCAATTATATTTGTTTATATCACTCCTGTTAATTAATGTATTTATTCTATAATTAAATAGCATTAAGAAGTTAATTTAACGCATATTATTTATTATTAAACTATGTGTTAATTAAACAGACATTTCTTCATCGTGTAGTTAGGTCGATAAACGGCTTGACCACATTTGATAATAACGTGTTGAAGCCTGTAATTAATAGTTGTAGATTAGAAAGTATTAACTTTAACCAACAGAAATAAATCAGTGTTGTGTAATTCGTAAATCAATTTTGAGCTCATTTTATGCCTTTCAGGAGTTCAAGTTTAGAATGTCAAGATAATTAATTTAATTAATTCGTGAATCAAGCTGACGTTGCATTTTTCAAAAACTTGAGTGGATTTTAATAATAACTAAATTCAGCAATTAAAACGTAAATAATACTTTGATATTTCGTTATATTAGAAAGTCCGTCGTTAATCTTGTGAATAATTCAGAAGAACAATGCGGTTATTCCAAAGAAAAATGATCCTTTACAGATTTATTATTGCGCTACCAGTTGTCTACTGCCAATTTGTCCTCGTATTTTTTGGTAAACGCAAAGTGAAGGATCGCATAACCGTCATTCATTTCTGTCGGAATATCGGGGGCTTAAAAAATTATACGCTTCTAAACCAATTTCGTTGAGTTCTATTATTAAATATTCCGGAACATCTAAGAGAATCCCCATGAAAATATTTTTAGTTCGCGTTGTAGTTGAGGAAACTGGTCCAGATAATATATTCGGGCCAGCATTTTCATTATAATAGAATTCTGTAAGTGGCCCTTCAATAACCCGATTACACGACTGAAAATTTGTTCTGTCTGCATTTTTATGGTAAATCCGTTTCCTAAAAATAAAACAAACGTAAAAGTTTATTTAAGGCGCTTGTTTTTATAGGTTTCTTCAATTCATCCGAAGGAGAATATTCTAAACACACGTTTTATTCTACGACCACTTGAACCGTATGCAAATTTATTTGGAGGTACAGTTCATGGCAGGCTAAATTGATTATCTGCATGTCTGGTTTGTCAATTGCCACTGGCGGATGCAATTCAAATTGCTTTTTTACGAGGAAATAGTAGGCCGATTCTTACGTAACGATCAAACGGGCCACGGATAATTTTACAAAACTAACCAATAAATTAATCGCTGTTACATAAACCGATAAAATACTTTTAAAGCGGGGGCTTTAGGAATTTGCAAGGGCGAACGCTTTTACTGTCCTGTTATATAGTCCAGTTAACGTTTCGGTATTGTATTAGTTCTCAAATTGGAACGTTTAATAAAAGACAATGGAGGAACTAAACGAGGTTCAGATCGTAAATTGATGTGTGACCCAAGATCAAATACTTGATTGTTCTCCTAATGATCATCATGGTGATAACGTGATAACTCTCCAGGGTGTGTAATGGAGTGGCATTATTAAATAGAGTTTAGATTTAATCATAATGTAACCCTCGTGGATAAGATTAAGTGTCTCGCTATAAAACAGTTGATGCATAGCGTTTTGGGTATTCTCATTTGAAAGCACTCTAGAGAAAGATTGATCCATCGTGTTCGATAATTATTGTCTAAGTCTAAAGTTTTTCTGCAGATTTTTCGGTCAAAATTTCCATACTTAATTTTTTTATTACCCTAAGATATCTTTTATTTGGTTACATTTCTTTATTCTTTAAAAATGTTTGGAAGTCTTCGCGTACTTCATTTAGTTTTCAGTCATACCTTAGATTGTGCATGGTTTACTTATTGACCATTCTTCTAATTTTCGAAATTTCTGTGTCTTTAAAATTAATAATAAATCTCGTCCTTTCTCCAAAATAAACGTCTTCTTTCTCCATCACAGTGCTTCGCTTTCTCTCTCTAATTCGTAATTTAATTTCATCCCTTAATGATTTCTTTAATCATTTAAAAACACGTTTCACCCTTTAATGACGTAATCTCGTTTCACACCTTAATAACTCGTTTCGAAACTTCAAATATTACCGTACTGTTTAGTAACATATTTCACCCTCTAATAACTCATTTCACCTTCCAAACTCGGCTTGTAACGTAAGCAACTCGCTCATCCCTTAGTAATTCATCCCGTTATTTTGTAACTTAATCCTCAGATTTTCTAACAATTTTCACTTTTATCGGTTCGTAGTTGTCCCGCGTTTTTATTCATTTGTAGTTTTGTAAACTAATTTTGTTTATGTAAGTTTAATTATTATTATTGATTTTTCTTTGTTACAGGTAAGTTGGATATCTTGCTTAATGGAAGTACAGAAGTGGTAAGGTTAGTCCTTTAAGTCCAAGGAAAACTTTTCTTGGGCTTTGTTTTGTAACATTTCTCTTAATATGTTTTCTACTGCAATTTTTCCAATGATTTAAATTTTCAATATCAGAATTATCTTTCGTCAAGTCTATTCTTAACCATCTTAATCATAATTTAGTTACAGTTGATAATAATATGTTAAACCGTTTTATTTACAATCCATGGATGTCAAAGTTCCATTCCGCATTCTTATTTGGGCGTCACAATCACGGTTGCAAATTAACTACTAATTATCGTCGAAACACTCACGAAGGCGTTATTGTTGATAATTCTCGTAATGCAATTTTAATTAACTAATTTTTAATTGTTCTCAGGGTGTTTTTATGCTTTAAGTTTTTTATCCTTGGAGCTTTTCCATTTTTGGATGATACATTTTCCTTTTTATGACGTAAACAAGAAACAAGTATTCAACAGCATATGAGACGTGAAAATGTTCGCCGTATAAAATAATATAACTTGGTGGAACATATTTACGTGCGGTTTCGTCGAGGCACTTCCTGAATATAATCAAATACGTACCATACTAAGAGCAAGTGGGACTAAAAAGAATAAAACGCAACGATCTGAAAAGTTGCCACAATTCTTCTCTATTGCCTTTCGCTTTGTTCCAACAATTGAGCGCTCTTTGGGTTTAAGACTTCGCCTCACTTGACTGATAATAGGTTAGGGTAATGTTTCAAGCACCTCGTTTACTTAATCTGCATTATTTATGCGAAAACAGAAAGGGGTAAAAGAAGAAACGATGTCGAATGTAAGCATTTTTGTCGTTCTTGCTTTATCAAGGTAACAGCATCGATTCAGGAAATAACGGACCCGTGTCTCAGGTGCTCTGTCGAGAGAGACTGTACCTGATTAAATATTGATTCTAGTAATTGACATGTTTTGGAAAACACTTGGTTGACTGGATCCCGGTTATACTCGTATAGTTATAAGTAGGTCTCTGTTGGAACAAAAAGGCCGGTTAAGTTTAAACTGTTGTTCGAGGCCGTTTCACTGGGAAATCCCTGTGGTCATGAGCTTTGTGTTCTCCTCTCCCTTCAACCGTTTGCTTTAGGTCGTATTCAGTAATTTTACCCTCTCAATATCTTGTTGCAATCGAATTCCAAATGCTTCCTGACGAAGTTTACGATTAGAGGATTATTTTACTAGATTTTATTATAGTTTCCGATTATGAAAACTTGACGAAGTTGTAATTCGTGTTTCTCTAATTGCATCTTTTAGCATGGTTTCGTACACCTTATTAGTTTTCATTCCTTCAATCTCTAGTTTTCTTAATTTTTATTTATAGGTCACACACAACACAGCTTGCTAGACTTGCTAAGACAGATAAATAATTAATTAATTAATACGTTGAGCCAGCATCGATTTTCAGTTTTCTATCGTTTTTTTATTTGTTGTCAAACACGCTATTTTATTAATCGCGTCGAAATTTTTTCAGTGTCTGCTGATGAAATTAATAAGGCAATGTACAATTATTTTGTCATATTTTGATGTCCCTTGTCATTAATCGTTTATTTTGAGGTAAGAATATACGGTATAAAAGAATAGAATAGTTTTTGCCTTCTTCGCAACCGATTCACTATGTTCAGTCGACTATTTTGACTATTTTATCGATTCTGGCGTATAATGATGAATCCATGCTTCATGTGTGGTTGCGAATCGTCCCTTGTAATCTGCTGAATTCCTATTATTATAGCTCCAGAGACTTGAGATGTGGACTGGAATGCGTTTTTACTCTGGGTTTAGTAAATGCGGCACCTATATGTTACAGAACATTTTCTCATACCCAATTCGTTATCTAAAATATTAATTATCGGCATGTAAGAGATGCCTACGGTCTAGCTAATTACGCGAACTTTCATTCCGTGTTCTGCCAAAACCAGATCGTGAATTTTATAAATGACATCTAGTGTGGTAGTCACTTTTGGATGTGTTGAACTTAGTGTGAGCGTGGCTCTGCTTATATTTCACTGCCCTAAACCTCAAGATGAAATAGGAAGATGTTGAATTTCCAAAAATAGCATCCCCTCCAAATGAAGGACCCCCCGAATTTTGATTTTATTCGTATATGAAAACGCACAAAGTTTGACTTGAATGCTTGCCAAAACCACAGCATATAACCGATCGATTCAATATTTTTATAGGTTCATATAAATGAGTTACCAATACAGTGGCATAAAAATATTTAGAAAAATTAATCTAGCGGTGATTTCAGAAGCTATTTAATCTGTACAGACTATAGAACTCAGAGCTACACGACTACCCGAGTCGAAAAGAGGTATATGATTGTGAATATTATTTATAGGGGATCACGTTTTGCCAATGAAGTCGAAATCCACTACCCCAAAAACCCTTTAAAGTTATAAGAAAGGCTGGAGTTGTATAACCTTTGTAGTCGATGAAACTAAGTTTTAAAAGAAGAAAGATTGCAGAACCTTGTGTTGATTGACTGATTTGGTATACGGATGTATCCAAGGGATACACGGTCTAAAACCAAAAGCGATTTAAGCATTGCCTGCGAAAATGCAAGCAGATTTTTTAACCAACATCGCGATACTGATGACTAACAATCAAGCAGTCATAGGCATTTTCTTCTTAAAATAACATCTAAATTGGTTTGTAAATACCTGGAGGAATGAAAAATTCTGAGAAATGGCAACACTTTGGTTTCCAGGACTTGGTAGTGAAAAAGCCAACGAAACTTGGCCTCGTTCTTTAATCCAGAAACTATGATGGGGGAGCAATAGAGAATTTATATTAATTGCAACCCTGTTTGTCCTATTTTTAAAATAAAACTATTAATGTCGACATTTTAACACAATTTAAAAAGTAAACTGTAGGTAAACTTATATAAACTAGCCTTCTTTTTGTTGCATTGATTTCGCAAGTTTGGTTGGTCTAATGTTAATTTCTTTTTGTAGTGCCTATCCTTAACGGATGTTGGCGACCAATAAGGCTATCTGCACTTTAGAAACTGCAGTACGAAATAAAGATGTTGTAGATTTTTTGTACCAATTGGGTAAATTTTTCAGCATGGAAGTATGCCTATGCCCAAGATCTCTGCTTTCCTCAATTCGACCTTGCAGTATAAGCTGCAGCAATTTGTATTTTTCCCCTCTCAGTACGTGGCCCAGATATTTCAACTATCGTTGTTTGATTAGTGGGCATAATTTCTAATATCTCCACATTGGTCACTCTATCTGCCAATGATACACATAATAAGCGTCTGTACGCCCACATTTCACAAGCATTGATTTTATTACATAGATCTTCGGTTAACGTCCAAGACTCCATTCCGTACAAAAGCACCGAGAACATATAACATTTTAAGAAACACTTTCGTAATTGTAGCTTTATAAAACTGCTAGGTTTTAATTTATTAAAGGTATATCTTGCTTGGCCGATGCGACTTCATACTTTCAGTTGTTGTCTCCCCTCGCTATTGATTATGGTACCTAGATATTTGCATGTGGGTGGGTGTTCTCTTTATTGCTTTATTATTTATTGTTATTCCCACTAGTCTCAGCTGCTTTTTTGTAACTGTCATGTACTTCATATTAAAGATTCATATCTACCCCGTCAACTTTACTAGTTAATACTACTAATACTCAATTAAAGAGTGTTTGAAGCTCTTGTTCTGTTTCGGCGATAAGGACGGAGTCGTCGGCATATCGTATGTTCTTTATTTACAATACCATTGATTTTTATACCTTCTGATCTGTGTTCTAACGCTGTTTGAAATATTATTTCTGAGTAAATATTAAATAGCAATGGGGAAAGAATGCACCCTTGCCTAACTCCATGTTTAATACTTATTTCTTCAGTGGTGCCTTCTGTTGTGCGGTCCTGATCTGTTTGTTTCCAGTACAAATTTGCAATGATCTGTATATCTTGAAAATCTAAATTTATTTGTTGAAGAATTTCTATAAGTTTGTTAAGCCGTTTTCGATCGAATGCTTTCGTATAATCAATGAATCCTACAAATATGTCCTTGTTAACATCTAAACAACGTTCGGCTAGTATATTTAGGGCAAATAATGCTTCACGTGTTCCATATCCATTTCTAAAGCCTAGCTGCGTCTCTGATAGAATGAATTCACATTTAGAATACAGGGTGATTCAAAAGTATTGTCATTAATTTTACGGGTAGGTAGAGCATGTCAAATAGAACAACTTTTCTCAATAAACCATGTGTCGCAAGTAAATGGTAAGGGCGGAAAGAAATTGGAAAAATCAATACAAAAATTGTTTTGGGGTCACTGTAATAGTGGAATAGGTCAGTTCTGTTTACAATTAAAATTTAAATATATCAATCGTCTTTCTTGTCCGTACTGATAAGAGCCCAGGTGTGATGTAACGTAGCTTAGCTAGTTCATTCTTCACTGTAAAACTGCACTGTTCTAACGCTTAATGGAAGGTCATCCTAACCATATGACCGAATTAATTAATTAATAATTGACGTTTTAATTTACGGGAAAGCTCTTCAAAATGCTGCAGCAGCTCTGAAAGACAGTTTTTTGTTTGTGTTGTGTGTTTGTTGGAAAATTTTCTGTAAATCCAGTTTCTCTTTATTAACAACATTTTTTTTCTAATGTCACTTGTTAAACATGCCACTAATTGTTTACTGTCATCAGTCTTAAGCCTGGAGAAATTGCAGAAGAAAGTGAAACCTGTAAATTACATAATTGTGTAATGTTTCATTTATTTTTGCAGGGTCAAATTCCTATCGCGGGCTTTTTTAAATACATATTAGCCAGCAGTTCTCAAAATGTGTAACAAAATTTAAAATAAAATAAAAATCGCGATAAGCTTTAAATTTTTGCTGTAATGTGCTTCTATTGTCAGCATATACCCATTTAATTTAATGACAATACTTTTGAATCACCCTGTATAAGTGGGAGTATACAATTTTTAAAAATATTTTCAGTAGGTGGCTCAATAGACTCATATTTCTATAATCTTCACATTTTCTTGGATGTATTATTTTGGGGAGTGTAACGAATGTTAATTTTAGCCACTCTTGTGGTATATTTCCTGACTTATACTCGTATATTGCATTAAATAAATTTACTAACAAATCTACATTTCCTTCGTCAATGAGTTTTATCAATTCTGTGCGAATTTCGTCTGGTGCAACCGCTTTATTATTTTTCGACTTCTTTATTGCGTTTACAATTTCTTCCTTCTTCCATACTGGTGACTCCTCCGTATTTGTTATGTTTGTTAAATTTCATAATTCTATTCTGTCATCATCGTACAATTCTTCCGCATATTCCTTCCATCTAGCAAGCTTTCCTTCTGCTGTAATTATTTTTCCACGCTTGTCTTTTAGTAAACCATACTGTTTGGTTTTGCATAAATTGCATATTTCTTTGATCGTATACTTTTTCCAGCTCTTCGATTTCTACACACTTTCCTGTTAATTTATATTGTGCATTAATTTCACTTTGGCGTCTTAACTTTCAGGATAAGAATCTAAGGATTTTCGGTTTTCCCATTTAAGGTTTCATACGGCAAATCCTTACAGTGTCTCTCGTTTCCTATTGGTATCACTTTTTTAACCTTTTTCTTCGCTTCGGCAATGTGAAGTGATCCATAAGTATTTCCAATTTTTGTTTTTATTAGTTGAGTGTATCTCAATTTCCGGAATCGAATAAAAGCAAAGGAGTTTCTTTCTCCATATTTGCCATATCGATTGATTGTAGTGCATTGCTCCAATTCTGTTGATCAGGAAAGGTATTTCCATCAGCAGTGCAGCCAGCAAAACAGGATGTTTACGTTTATTTCATTGTTCACGGGTGCGAAAGCAGTCAGTGCTGCATGAAAGAGATTAAAGACAAAAGCCACAGCGAACGAAAACGGCGGTGTTTTTGCACATCTGTGAACGTCGCAGGCATTCTCACGTAGCGCCTTGCTGGCATCTTTTATAAACGCATTGCGTATGCTCCTCGCCTTCGCACTTTTGTAGCTTCAGACTTGCGGGCTTCATAAATTGCGAATCCTACTTTATCTCACAATTTGCTGCTTTCGCCGGTAATCTAGCCCGGTCGTGCGCCGTGCGGTTCTGCATTTAATGGAAACCACATTCCAGGCAGATTTAGGACGCTACAGAGCCATCGATCTCCCATATTAATGTTATAACTAGTTAAGGGAGGCTTGTTTCCAATGTACAACTTGTTCCGTTCACATGTGCTAACGCTGTTACAACGCTTGTTTGGGGCTCTCCATAATTAATATTGTCCCGTTGTGACAACTCCGGATAATTATACCTGCTGCTACATTTCATTTCAATGGGGCGGCGTATTATTTTTGATTACAAAACTTTTTCGATATTGATCATACGTAGATGCTATTAGTAACATATGAGAAAGCTTTCGTTCTAATTTGATGGTGGCATTCACTGCTTGCTATACATACGTAGGTCAGTGATGTTTTACTGTCGGTACTAAATTAATTTGGAAATAAATTCATACATATCAACCTTGCAAATTTGAATGATTATCCAAAGAAACGATGGGGCGACTGGTTCTAACGATAAAAATATAAAAGAACGAAATAAATCAAGAGAAGGAGCCAGTATTTTCTGAACGTCTGTTGTAGTTTTGTAAACCAAAGGTTGTAGCTGTGGTCAGGTGAGATTTTTAATTTGAAACATAATCTACGTTAGGCTACAAGGTAAAACCGTAAATTCTGTGCCAATATAGCATTATAAAAATCCCTTCAGGGGTGGAAGCTCTTGGGTTTGGTAAAATTTTAGTAGGATGGTGTTAAAATGACCATAGCAATTGACGCATTTTGATCTTTGGCACCCGTAAGTGCAATAAATAAATAAAGAAACAAACCAATAAAGAAATTTAATCCTTGTAATTGTAAATGCCAAATCTTATTTGAAAAATATTCTTATGTGGAGTAAATATTAGAAATTGTTCTTTGGCAGGCGTCTCTGTAGAGTGTGTAGACTTTACAAATACGTATTTTTACCTAAAAGAAAACTTCTCTTACCTATTGGAAATAAAAATCAAGGAACCGAAACACCAAAACACCAAAACACTTGAAAGAATAATTTATCTAATAAAACTAATATGAAACTACCTTATTTGGAAAATAAATAAAGTTATGTGGAAAAATGAATATTGTAAATCGTTTTTGTAAATTCGATTATTAAATAGGAGAAATTCATTTGAACTTTTTTAGGAAAAAATTTGTTCAGAATTTGTTCGGAAAAAAACCTGAAAATGAAAAAATGAAAGTTGACGTTGCTAAGACGTTTCAATCAACTAATACGAAGGATAAACTTCTTAAAGATCCATGTCCATGTACCAAATATTTGGTATTTCAAATATCGGAAAAAAAATCGTTCTGCATTTTCCGTTGACCAGTTGAAAATATAAAACTTCAAAAAAATTCTAATAATAATAATAATCAAACGAATTCAAATAAACTGCTGAAAATTGGAACAATCTACATGAATGTATTTTTTATGAAAGATTAAGTTAATGAAACACATGGCCATATAACAAAATCCAAAATTGTTATGCATAGGTCGATTTAGGCAACTCATGAAAAATGCCAAATTCAAAGATATTATTTGGGTCATGAAACACTGAAAACCGCAGGCATTCGAAAGGGGTAAACATTAATTTAAACAGCCCGCATTAAAAGCCAGAAATGGAAACGTACACGATACGTGCAATTATTCACCACCACGTTAGAAGGGTAATTGCACCTTAGATTAGAATGTTATCTATAAAAATTACAATTAACTAACATCCAAGTTCAAAAGTTCAAACGCTGCAATTTGTACTGTCAAACCTAAAGTTTTGTAACAAAACTGAATCGGCCAGCTTTAATGTAATATAAATGGTCGAAATTATATCCTTTATTAATCTGTACACCCTAAGTTGTCAATATTGAACACAATGTAGTACTTATTAATAGTCGTAACTCGAAAGCTAGCCCGTTTTGGTGTAAACTTAATGTTACCTTCCCAAATCCTCTCTCAGACGGAGTTCGGTTTAATAAATCAAATTGTTGGGCTATTGTGTTCTACAAATGGGGTTGTCGTGTTCAGTCCAATAAGTTAATTGATGCGGTTTACTTGTTTTATGTACAAGTGGTACGCTTTCCACTAAAATATTACTTTGAGTACTTCGGAAGTATATTCGTCTCGCTGGAAAATAATAAGTTTTTCTTTTGAAACTGAAAAGACCGACGAAGTTCCGATATATGCTTACGGATATGGGTTTCAGTTGGAAATCGAAGTGTGCTCTGGTTTAAAGTTTTCAGGAATAAAAATGTGACAGTTTGCAGCTGTTACGTTAAAAGCTGTTTCTGGATTTTTTGTTTTTTAGATGCTTACGGCTTTATTTTATTTGTTTGTTTTTTCCGTAGGTCTGACAGGTGCTATTCTGAAAATTTATATTGTTGCTTAAGATTGTTAAATACCCAGCCATTTTAATCAATTTAATAAAATTAAGTTAGCTTCGAAAGTTTGTCCGTTTTCCAAAAACTAACACCAAATTTTCGAAATTAAAGCAAATTTATTTGGGCTCTTTCAGAAAGGCCTAAAAAGCAGCCAAAATTAATTTAAACGATCAGAAAGAAATATGAAATATAAAAGTTACAAATTAGTTGATCTTTAAATTATTCAAAAAATCTACAAAAATCGAAACCCAATTCGGCGAATTTAAATCTTTTTTTATTATTGGCCGTCCAAACTGTTGAAATGTGTGAAAACATAAAAAAGCAGAATTTGGAAATATTGAGAAGGCAACAAAATTAAACACAACATGCATAAGTATTAAGGATTTCCCTTAAAAAAAATATTGAAGATTTCAAGAATTTAAGGTTTTGGAATTGGAATCATTTTCGAATGTTATGGGAATTCTAAATACTTTTTCTGTTAATTTTTATTAACTTATCCGTCAGCTTAGGAGAGCTTTCTACAAAATTTAAAAAAAATCAGGACTTACCTGAATTGCTCTCGTTTAACCTTAATAAATTTCAGGTTGCGATTAATATTTCTTCCCAAAATAGTATTCCCAGAAATTCTCAAGCTTTTCATTGACAACAATGCACATTTTTATATAAATTTTCTGAAAAAGTGTGCGGTATAAGAGACCATTAATTATAAAATATTCGCTTTAAACTTCGTGCGTGTGGCCCATTTTATTGTCTGAAAGATAATATGAAATCATTTTCGTGTTTTCGTTCACCGTTTCAACGTGAGATAAGAAAATATGGGCTAATATTTTAGTAAAAAAAATTCCCATCACATGTTTATGGCCTGTAATTTATAATAATCGCTCAATTTTAATATGCTAAGCTTAAGGATTACCGAACGTTTTAACTTCAACCATGAAGTATGGGTTCATATTTTAGTTTTATGTTAAGTCCGTTTTGCCGTATTAGGCGTATAACTGTAAATATTTCAAATTTATTTTTGTTAAATGTGATTCCGTGACTAAATTAAAAAAAAATCGTAAAACACTCGGAAGAAGATTCAAAGTAAACCTTACCGTATTTGAAAGCAACATAAAATTTATCTCTTAGCATTGACAATGGAAGAGTTAACAAAATATTGCTATTTTATGATAACGGTGATTGAATTTTGCAATTTTCACCGGTTGATATTCAACCTTATTGAATATTTGCCAAAATATCGCGTTTAAATTGCGTTATAGCGTGAACGCGTCACATTTATTCGAATCAGATTGCAAATTTGAATTTTAGCAAAAGATTTTAGCAATCGCGTTTTTAATCCCATCAAATACATCCAATTTGGAGTTTTGATCATTTAAATCGTAATACGTGACGAATATAATCAGATTCATTGGGTTAAAAATCGTTTGTAGGGTTTTATGGGGAATAATCAGGAGGTTGAGCTTTTTATTATTTAACTTCGTATAAATTTATAAATTTGGTTGTTTATTATAACTCTTGTTATTTTTATTCTGAAATTTGAAGAGGGTTGATGGGATGCTAGGTTTGGAGACCTGATGAGAAATTTAGAAATTACGTCAAACTGTATTGATTTGTTATTTTTTGCTTTTATAAATTTGTACCTTCGAACTTGAACTGTAGATTAGTAGACCGTGAAATTCTACCAAGCTTTGACCCTTAAATGGCAAATAGTTTTATTCAAAATAATTCGCAAATTCGGATTCCAGATTTTTTCTTGTAAAACGATAATTTTAAGCAACCGTGTTTAAAATACTCGTGCTGAAAATATCTTAACTTTAAATTCAGATTTTGGAATAAAGAATATTCTTCATTTAAGCAACTCAAGGTTAACAGTAACGTTTTCTTCACTTTAATTTACGAAACAATAGCGTTTAAAGAACATTAAAGTTGGCATAATCTGTTAATTAAATTATGAGAAAACGTAAAAAATGCTATCACCAGTATTTGATAAATAATGGGGCTTATTTTCAGAAAGAGAATGAATTATACGCCTTTAGGTATTAACAAAAAAATCAAAAGATTAGTCGTGCGAAAATGTAGGGTAAAGATTTGTAAATTTGACCTGTGTGGCCAAAATTTAAGGATTGCACATACAATATAATCTATGTATTTACATTACTTTTGGATAGGGTTCGGCTATAGAAATCTGTAACTTTAACAAAGTGGTTTTCATAATTTTATTGTCGGTGTTGTTCCAACATTTACCTAAATCATCATCAAGCGAAAGCAATGACAAGCGTATTTAACCTATATGCATATTTTCGGATAAGACTTGGCCGCAATATTAATGTTCACAATATTATTATCGCTTTTGTTGCAACAATTACATGAAAGTTTCGAAAGTAATGGTAAGAATGATATTAAAATTTAAAATATCTGTGTGGAAAAGGCTTAACCATAGAGATCGGTTATTAGCTTTACAAACTTGTAAAAGTGATTTTCATAATTTTATTATCCGTTTTGTTGCAAAAACTACATCTCTCAAAATTAATAGAAAGAATGAAGTTAAAAATTTAAGAATTGTGTGTATAATCTATGTACTTTTATTTCTTTCGAAATTATTGGAAAGTATTTAAAAAATGTGTGTACAATCTCTTTACAACATTTTCGAATAAGACTAGGCCATATAAATCTGCTGGCTTTTCCTTGTAAACCTATAAAAGTAATTTATATAATTTTATTGTCATTTTTGTAGCAGCAATTACATAAACATCCTCTTTCGAAATTAATGGAAAGAATGAAATCAAAATTTATGAACTGTGTGTATAATCTATTTACAATATTTTAGAAGAAACCTGTAAACTGGGCTTTTTCGTGTGTGGTTGCGGCTTTTTAATTGAAGTTGTGTTATTTGAGAATTGAAAGTGCAGAAAGACAGCAACTGGGGTAAAATAGGGTCGCTTTTTAGAGTTAAAATTGGCACACAATTACGAAATCAACACCATAGGCCTAGAAAAAAAAACGAACCCTGGCGAACCCCTGCCGAAAGGGTCGCTAATGAAGTATATTTCTCTGTGCCAAAAAGTATATTTTGCAAATTTTGCGTGTCTCACGATCAGTGTTGGTATTTAGTATCCAACCCGGAAGACATTCTGTTAATGCCTTTAATAATATTTTGTATGAAACAAACTTAGTTTATGGTTTTAAAAGTTATTCGTTTGAAGGTTAAAAAACTGTTGTATGCTTTTAGTTAAAGCTATAATTTCTTGGCAACTTTTGTGAAGTAAAAGTTGAGATGATATAAAACATGGATAATAAACAACGAGCAGAATTTATAGTACAGATTATGAATGGTTAACATTATCAGTGTTTTCTTGTATTCCTCTTCCTGCTATAAATATTTTTCTAAAAAACATGACCACGCTTACATATACGTGTATTGCGTAGGAAGCTTCATTTTATCCCTTTTTTCTATGTAACGACATAAACTTGAATGGGCCTCGAAGTTATGAAGTGACTACAGGAACTTTAGGTGTAATGTACCACACTTCACCATGATTCAACAATCTACGACAGGTTATTTTTCAGGGCTTTTTTGCACGTCGCTGATCACGTAGTAAACATTTGTGTTTAAATTTTCCTCAGTATTTTACGCCAGAAGGAATATACAGAAAAGTACGAGAAAGGTTATAGGTTTTTATAGATCTTATCGTATCTATCCTAAGCTTTTCTTGTATAGGGTTTTTTCCACGACCTTCTTCCGGCGATATCGAATGTTCCATTCAAACTCGAAATCCGGAGGACAACACTTTCTTATTTAGGATTCCGTGTCCAAAAAATAATCTACAATGGCGGTGATGTGCGAGACTGTGTGCATCGAATTGTTATTTATGTGTTTAACCCTTATTTCGTGTCTTTGTGAAACAAGTGGGAGAATCCTCGGATGGCTTCCTTCTGAATACGCGGATTCGATGAAATCATATATCTTCATAACTGACAGCTCACCGTTCTTGCCAATTTCCCAGTGTAAACTCCCGGTCTTCCAAATCGTGTCTATCTTATAATAGCTGCATGATTTTGGTGTTTACGTACATACACGTGCATATTCATGTTTTGTATAATTATGCATGCAGTCAAACTGTTGCTATTCCGTTCAAACTGATATAATATGCGGCTTACATAGACAAGTTTTGATATGGACGGTGTTGTCTTACAAAGTTTCACATTGTTAAATTAAGGTATGAATTTTAATGAAGATTGTTCTAACGCAATTTCATGTTGCTCGTTTGATGTTTTCATTTTTTCCTTTCGTGCTTGAGAAAAATCGACAAGGAATTTCACACTTTCAAATATGTATGGGTTTATTTTATTTGTCTTTCTATTTTAGATCGTTTTTCAAATAAGATTTCAGAGGCAGATTTTTAAGAATTTGAAAAAATCTACGTTAAAAATATTACCTCCTCCGGGCACTGGCTCAGCTTTAGCCCCTCTTATCTACCAATATTTTCCAGGATTAAATTGCTAAATAAGAATTGTACGTCAAAATTATGGAATTCTACAAGAATTTCATAGGAATTAAACAGGAATTCCATAGAAACCCTCGAGAGTACCACAAAATTCCTTATAATTTCCTCTTAGTTTGAACCAATATCAGACAATTCTTTGAAATTCCATTAATCTACGGGAACTCCACGAACGTTCCATTGAGTTCAAAACTGTAACCTAGCGAAATTTGTGTATTTAATACAGTTTTAGATTAGTAAAGAAATTTTATAAAAATTCGTATGTTATTTCAACAAAAGCAAACAAAACTTAAATGTGCAAAAATCTTTGAAATGTCATAAAAAAGGGCAAACAAATAACCTAAAGTGTACAAAATCAAATTTGCCCAACAGTTACTGTTATTAAAAATTTTCAGGGCAATACTTTTTCTAAAACTTCTTATTAATATTTACAAAAAACTGGAAGTTTTAAATTGCTGTTGGGAAATAAAATTCTTTAAAGAAATATTTTAAGTATTTACCCTTCTCAAATTACCGAATAAAACTCACAGGATCCATGGGAATTCAATGGAAATTCCGATGAAATACCCGAGAATAAATACCAATCAAATTCCTTTTAATTTTCGCCTTGGTATGAACGACTCCTCCAGAAAATTCCTTGATTTTCCTGGAAATCCTATGGAAATTCCACGGAAGTTCAAAGCTTTTGAAATGTACATTTGTAAAATGTTAACAAACGCTAATTCAATTCAATATTCATTTCGAAAATATTAAAACGACTCGATGTAATAATAGAAATAAACTATTATGTTTGTTGTAATTTAATATTCATTAAAAATTCAGAGTATTTCCGAAAAGTAAAAAGGAATAAGCTTCAAAATTAAAACAAACAATATTGTTATTTAGCTTATTTGTTTTTAACTTTTATTTTTTGGAAAGGCTTAAAAAGGAAGCCCAAATAAATGTAAATGTTCAGAAACAAACCAGTAAATTTGAAAATTGGAGTTAGCAAAGTTGAACAAATACATGCACATATGTATTAAGAAATTTTTAAAACCTCAGTAAATAAATTAGATAATTATCCCGATTGAGCTTCGTGGAAGATTAGAAAAAACTGAGAAGGTTTGCGAAAATCGGCTTATTAAATTTTTTCATCAGATATTTTTAGTAATTTATGCAGTTATCGGTTTCTTAAAAAACTTCCTTGGAAGATTCAAGAAAATTTTCGAGTCACTTGAAAAACTCGCCTTTAAACCTTAATAAATTTCGTCGTGATATTAACATTTCTTATTAAAGAAATATTCCTTAAATAAGAGATTATGCTAGTAACAAAGCAGCTCAAATAATTTCAAATAATTCACTGCTGCATATTCGAAGTGCTCGTTTTATTCGTAGATTTTTGTTCAATTCATTTGTCAACGTTTGGTTTTAATCCTGTCAAACATTAACAATCATTGATTCAACTCATTATTCACCCCGAAAATACTTAATCTGTGAAATAATGAAACTTAAGTTGATATTGGGCTTACTGGCTTAATTTCACTAATTTTGTTGTTTCTTTTTTAGGTAAGTCCACTCCTGTTCTTTTATTTGGTTGTTGGTAAGTCATAATTTTTATAAACATTATTTGGAATATTCGAAATGCAATACAGCAATTCCATTTAAAAGCAGTCTAAGGTAATAAAGTAAAAAATAAATATGGCATTGGTTGTCCAGATATCTTCCTTGGTAATATTTGTTAATAGAATTTTTTCCATAGTATGTGACAGCTAAATTTATCAAGAAATGAAAAGTGCGGCCCTAAGGGAATAAAATCTCTCTCACTACTGCCGATTTTATTAATTTGCAGTTTCTATGTAATATTTGGGCATATTTAACCCTGGAGTAGTGGCGCCGAGTCTCTGAGACTCGGGCCTTACAAAATCTTATGTGAAAAGGGAGGGGGGGGAGCTAGGAATTTGTGCCTTTTAGTACCTTCATTATATATAGTACGCTGTCGGCTAGTGCAGTGAAAACACTATTGATTATTTTTTTTACAAAAATAACAGCACCACTCGTTATTTCTGCAAAATTTCTATGTTTAAAACATGCAGAATTTCGCTGCCCTGTGTGCGAGACACTACCAGACATGCCTTTGTAATATTGTTTATTATTTGTTCTTTCAGAAAATGTTTTTTTTTGTTTTGTATCGCTTTCAGGCAATAAAGTTTTTTTTTCAATTTACCTCTAAAAATTTTCGTATATTTTATACCATATTAGTATTTTGACGTGTTATTGATGTTGAGAAAACATGACAGCCCTGAAAATCGATTTATTTATAGAAAGCATACATACGAATCCCAAAAATTAAAAAAAAAAAACATATTGATAATAGTTAATGAAATAAAAATTTTCAAAGTTTCGAGTCTGACAGACTCGGCGCCACCGCTCTTTACCGTAACATGAGCGCCACTACTCCAGGGTTAAAGATATTTAGAGTTATCTGTTAGAAAAGCAAATTTGGTCATACGAATATCTTTTTCAATAAAAATTCCCAATTTTTTGCAATTCATTTTTGCAACATCACTGAAATTGACTTTCTAGATAGAATTGTACTTCAAACTGTAAAAAAGGTAAAAATGTCCCCAGCACGTGTTTACTTCGCGTTACGATATATCTCACTTCTAGTAAAAGTGTTTTTAAGTAGAATTGGTGTCTGACAGTTTCGTTTTTAAGTGTCAAGTTGCTGCATACCTCGGGAGTTTGTTTTATCCTACACGACAATCCCGCGTATATTCCCAAAGGGTCTTTTCGTTCGCAGTTTGTACCACGCTTACCTATACCCTCACAGGGCATTTTTATCTTCCGTAACTACAGTTTCGTGTATTTTTCATGTAGTTGGCATGTCTACACCACTCGTTACTTTCATTATTCCATAACTTTATGGTCGATGCGAAATGTGAATTGCTCGGTGTTAAAAAGAACGCGATAATTCTTAATTCTCGAGTGCGCTTTACAACAATAGTTTTCAGGAATTACGTGCAAGGAATACTTTAACTAGGAACATAAATATATCAACATTACACTTTTTTTTTCTAAAGAACCACGTTCATTCCTATTTCTGTCGATCTCGCCCTAGAATTTAGACTGACTTGACGCTGATTCAATTTTGAACACAAACACGATAGATTTTAGCTGTGCTGGGAATATTTATGTAAAGTAGGTGACGATATTTTCAGTGCAGTGCCTTTAGAATCGCGTAAATAGCAAAATGAAATGAGTTGAAAACTTTTATGGCCTTCTCTCTACGTATAATTTACTCATTTAAGGGATTGACGTTATCGTGCCGGTGTTGAAGCACGAGGAGTAACACCATCAACTTCCTATCATTATCAAAAGGAACTTCGTACGTCGAAATCTTGAATGTGGCTTTGCAGTTAGTTGTTCTTACAATCAGCAATTCAGTATAATCACGTTAATGAGATCTTTCGCTTAATTTATTCCCTTAGTAATTATCATATCATTGTTGTCTTTAGAACTTTATTTTCTAAATGTTAGAAATTTGATTAAGTTCAGTGGTAAAAAAGTTGTGATTTTACTTAAGAAATTTTCTTAGCCGAATCATAAGTACAAACTTAATTTAACCGCTTCGTTAGATTTATCATCCGTCAAAATCAACAAAACCGATTTGAAATTCAAAAACATAAATAAGGCACAGGCAATTCAAAAAATCATTCATTTTGTGTCTTACAGAATAAAAAACTTGCAAGAATTGTCCGTATAAACAAACCACAATCCCTGCAAAGTAAATTAATGTTTACTATGGACATCTTGGTGTCTATGGGGATTGCAAATAAAACGACCAAGTACATTGAGCTGACAAATAAACCTTTTTGTAGTAAACTGGATAATCGCCGCCACCGAATAGCAAAACGAAGTGTCTTTAAAAATGAAACTGACGGCAAAATACGGCTCGTGTTCGATCTTTTATAGAACTTTATGTAAATTACCGTATACGAATCTAAGGTGGCTTTGGATAAGCATACATTTATTACTTTGTATGTATTTTTAAAGCTACACCTTTTTGTTACTTCTCTGTTTTTTTTATTTTCTCGAAAAAGGAAACTAAGGAGACAGACGGAACTTGCATTCGTTTATTTCGATTATTCTATGATGCCTGTACTATCTTCTCCATTTCATAAGTTTTTATGTTATACTTCTTGTCGGTTGGTACTCTTGTTGGTTTTTACATTTGAGTTTTGGTTTTCATATTTTGTCCTTCTAGAAAACAGTTTGTTTCTTTTCCAAAAATAAAAACAAGCAGAAACAAAAACAAGGAAATAAGTGTCTTACATTTGTATTTCAACACTTGTTGACAATTATGAAATGCTTATGTGCATTTAAGCATTAAATTTTATAGCAACTTTTACTACTACATACTACTACTTCTTACTAATCAAATAAATTTTATCCTGACTGTAAATAGATTTGTTTGAATTTTAAAATGCAGAAGTAAAAAAGGCAAATTAAATGACTAGGAAAACCAAAGAAAGTGTTATTGTTAACAATAGCCAAATACCATCAGAGTGATGGTACAAGTTTTGTTCAAATGTTAAATTCCTCATTTGTAAACAGTGTACCTAAGAGACCCCGATAGCTATACATGCGTCAGCAACAATCAGCGTTGCCCACTTCTACAACCACCTACAACCCTTGTACTGCAGTGGCTTTCAAATTATTTAACCACCAAATTAGAAGAAACTGAATCGGGCTCAATTATCTCAATTTGTTTATTGCTCTTTAGGTTTTTAAATTAATAGTTTTTCAGATTTTTGTTTTGCTAGATTATATTTAGTGTCAACAAGAATAGCTTGTGGAAAATAATAAAACTGTGTGAAACATCCTTCATACTCCTGGTTTTAAAATGACAAAAATGGCCCTTTCACTTCTCAAACTGTGAAACTATAATAACCTGATTTTACTTTCTTCTGGAATATCGTAAAGCGCCTACATTGATCCTTTCGCAGCAAATTATTGTAAGGTTGTTCTTTTATCGGAACAGTAAACATTTGAAATTGAATAAGCCAAATTTTATGGTATCAAACTCCCTTTTATTTCGAACCATGCCAAAGTCAACTGTTAGATAAAGCTTGCAGGAGTCGTAACGTTCTTTTATTACAAGCTAGTACGTCGTCTGTTGCTAATCTGATGTCGAAGTAATTGGCTGCTCTGTCTCTGGTACCAGTTTAACACCATTAAACTGTGAAAATTTTATCCTCTTGCAGTAACGGTAATTAAATTCTGCATAAAATCTTGTTTAGGTCTTCATATAAGGCGAGTTTTATCTTTGTTTGAGTTCATACTGTCTTCATTAATAACTACATCAGAATTCCCAAAAAACTCATTTAAAACGATTTTAAAAATCCTGGAAACCCTAATTTGATTTTTTGTTTGGTGACAGTATCGGAAACCTTTTCTAATCAGAAAGTATTAAGGATATAAAGAGTTTTTTGTGGTTAGCGTAAAGCAGCGTCAACACAAAGGGTTGAACTTTGTAACTGATAGTCTACGATAGTTTTGGTTAAATCCTTACATAAGCTTACATATCAGGTATCTGAAATAATCCGTCCGATCTCCTACGAACCACACAAGTTAGTCAAACAAAGGATTTGGCTTGATGATAAATCACAGGAACTTTCTGTAGTTCAGGTTACTTAAGTTTTTCTGTTTATTACAGTTTTAGTAATTCAGAATTAGTGGCCTAAATGGAAAATTAATGTATTTCCCTCTATGTTTTCTAAAACGTATAAAACGCCTTTTCAGAATCTACCTAACTGAAACTGAACTTTACGACTCAGGTTTAATAGGTTGACTGAATAATAGACGTAGGGCTTTTTGGAGTCGTTAAAATGCGGAGTAAACCTGCGATACGAGACTGTTTCTATTATAAAAAGTGGAGAGTTATTGTTTGTTTACTCAAAGCTGAAAAGTGTAGTTGGTTTTGTTAAAACGCCAGGTATTATTTTGTGTATTTTCATATGCAGAGGGCTTTTTAAACGTACTTTACAAAGGTTTTCAGCTTAGCGTTTTTAGAAATAGGTACAAAAAGAAAGCCGTATGGAAAGCAAATCAGAATACCTACCTGTTTGGGTCAAATAATACAAGCAATTCGTGGTTTATTTTTAAAACGTGAAAAATCGTAAAATTACTGAAAATGTTTTGGAAATTGAAGGAATTCACTTTAGAGATGGAAATATATATTTTTTTCAAAAATATAGGATTTTTAAATTATAACCGCCATTAAATATTATTTTCAACATCTCCTTTGTGTCTGTTGAATACAAATTGAATTAATTAAATGACAACATTATATACATAACCACGTCACTAAATTAATTTTAAGCCGTTAGTGTCACACAACCTAAAATAATAATAATTCCGTGGGACAGTACACATACATCAATGTTTCAGTGGGTGTAAACGTTAAATTAATTCGTTTCAATAATAATTCGTGAAATATTAGTTATGCCTGCTTATGTTTCTGTAAATTAGCCATGAAATGCTGAAAAATATTCTTTTTCCTTGAGTTCAATTTAGTAACAGCAAAAACCCTAGAATTGCTTTAAAAAGTTTTAAAAACTGAAAAGTTTCACATATTTCTTATATGTATAACCTATAAAGTTCCTGTTAATTTTCTTAATTTAAATTTAAGATGAAAATTAAGCAGATTTCCGGCAGAAAATGAAAATATCCAGATGTGTTCGTTTCGTTTGCATCTTAGATTTTCTAAGTTTTGCTTCCAACATAAACTGAAAATAAGTTCTGTATATTTAGAATTGCTTTTTGCTGTTCCGGTTGGTACATTGAATCTTTGTTTGACCTAAAAAAAATTTAAAATCCTTGAATTTTACATCAGATAAATTACCATAAAGTACAGAAATTAGCATATAATTAGTAAAATTATTACGTAATGTATTATAGATTAAGTTTTTAGGAATTCTTTGGGAAAATATTTTTTAATGAATTCTAAAAAGTAAAGAAAATCATAAAAAATTGTATACTTAATAGTTATGTTTATGTGCATATCAATGTGAATCAGACAGAAATGATGTATTTTAATGAGATTTTTAAAAATAAT
The DNA here is from genome assembly GCA_963082815.1 of Melanotus villosus. Lineage (NCBI taxonomy): Eukaryota > Metazoa > Arthropoda > Insecta > Coleoptera > Elateridae > Melanotus > Melanotus villosus. Next base: position 55,333,690 of record OY720418.1, on the reverse strand, counting down.
AGTTAGGTCGACGTTATGGGTTATGCTCTGATTATGTTTGTAAACTCACTGACATTACTGCAAACATGGTGATGACCTTTTAATAAGTGTGCAAGTTGCGAAGGTGAATGATAAAATAGTGCAAAAATGCATTTTTTCAGTCCATGCCATTTAAGTAAGCTTAGCCCCTGAGTGGTTCAAAATATGTATTTTTGATTTCTTTTCGCAAAAATTCTAAAAACTATATTTAAATCAATGACATTGTCTGGTAAAATTTGCATCGAACAAGAGACGTTTTAGATTTTCAAAAATTAAAATTCACGACTAAATTTTTAATATGTAAAAAATGAAACGCCAGATTAAAAATGGATTCTCAGAAAAAGCATCGTTGTTTGGATTTTGACTCATCAATTAGACGAAGCTGTGCAACCCAGCTTAAATGTATTCGGTTTTCTAAAAGCAAAAAATTGTCTCGTATTTTAGCTTTATCTAATTTTCAAAAATTAATATTAAAGAATTTTTTATTGAGTTACTTTTTTTATACATATCGATTAAAACAAAATGATTGTTATCTTTAATTGTATTATTTTCGTCTATTTTTGAATTTGGTTGGTTTTTGAAAACAATTGCTTATATTAATTGTGTGACAAGGTGGAACAACCAGAAACATTTCAACAAAGTTTTGCAATGTCTTTTCCTTAATTTTCATTTTTTTCTTTTTTCTGCATAGTTAGGTTCGGTCCTTTTTAAATTTTTTTAAGTAAATGAGTTTTATTATTCTCATTTTGAGAATTATTTAAGCAACTGCCTAGAATGTTTGTAAAAAAAGTACGCCAATTTTATAACTAATGAAAAATTTGAAAGTTATCATTTAATTTCCTGCTCATTAAAAAGTAAATTTAATAATGTTTGTCAATTTGGTCAGATTTAATAGGTTTAGATTTAAATTGCTGTATTGTATTAATAAACAAGCAACGATGGTCTTCGAATAAATACGATGATGACCACGTTTAGTGAATCACGCAGTATAACTGTTTCCACATTTTTCTAAAACCGGGCCGCGCCGCATTTTACGTTCTTCTAAAGCTGACTTCTTCACATTATAAGTTTGCAAAAATCATAACATAATGTACTTATTTTCTGAAGGATTGTTATGGCGAGTTTGACGTTTTCTATTTCTTTTAATAATAATAATAATAATGCCTTTATTATAACGTGTATCAAAATAAATAGTAATCTTATTTTTAAATAAACAGGCGAAGTTCAACCTAACTATAATAGTTACTGGCTGCTCTTCCACTTAACCTGTAAAATTAATATGCAAACTTAAACTTAAAAACCTAACATTAATTCCAGCATGAGTACCCATGGACGTGCTGTGAGTATGTGTACTGAAACTAGAGTAGAAGGAGGCGATAATTTAAATTTTCATATTTTGTTCAGTAAATAATTTTGTTCTAAGTTAGCTTTAAAACTATTATGACAAAGTTATTATAAAGTTTATTATATCAATTTAAATTACAAATCTTTTTGAATTGTTTGAAAACAGAGATAGACTTGTTTCCGAAACATTATATGTTATATGTTATTAGTTAATTAATGTATTTTCATTGTAACAACTGGTGGCGAAAATCGCAATAAAATAAATATAAAATGATGTACCTAGTCTAGCGTTTGCTCAAATAAAACGTGGCTGTGTAGGCCTATCCAACCTTTTATGTTTTTTAACTATGAGCATATCCTTTGACTTTCATATTGAACAACAAAGGGTACAACATCTAGCCTTGGTTGTTAGGATGTTTATCAGTTATTGGTATTTTATACTATCAAAAGCTTTGACGTAATTTGTGAAATAAATGTACACATTATTTCTTTGGTCCTCACATTTTGCTATTACATACTTGGAAAACTTCTTCGGGCATCCACACATTTTTCATCTTGTGTTTGAATGCTTGTATTTTTTTGTGATATGCGCTTAACCTGTTTTCGTAAGTTTTTGACTTATAGCTTTGATTACTATATCACAATTATTATTTAACTTTTCATTCAGGGATGTTGCCATTTGTTCACATCGTTCTTTTAAAGTTCCTAATTCGATCTTTGGTTAATTTGTCTTCAGTCGGAATTTGAAGTTTGTCACTACATAATTATGATTTGCCCAATGTATGTTCCTTGATAGGTTTTCGCCCCTAAAATACTGTTTCTATGTGTCTTATTCATATCTGGTTTCTCGTTAGATCAGGAGTCGGCAACCTGCGGCCCGCCATGTGTTTTGGTGCGGCCCACCAAGTAAAATCTAAATATACAGAAAAGTGGGTCCAAAGGGGGGAGTATAAAAGCGCCCCATAGGCGGGCGGGACTATATGGAAATAAAAAATTCCATATAAAACCGGGGTAAAATTTTTTATACTTAAAAAGATTTGAAAATCAAAACAAATTTAACTTATTTCAATTATAGTCGCAAGAACGGTATGAATCATTGAACCTTCGAGAATTCTTGGACGAAATTGATGCAGAATATGAAGATATTCTGTATCTTACTGAGGTACGATGGCTCAGTCGAGGAAAAGTTTTGAAAAGATTTTTTGATTTGAAAGATGAAATTGAAATATTCTTGACGGACATAGGAAAAAACATATCAGAATTATCAGATTTTAAATGAATATGCGAATTGGGTTTTCTTGTTGACATTACAGCTTACTTAAATAAATTAAATGCAACTCTACAAGGAACAGGAAAGCTAATCCACGTGTTATTTACCGAAATTAAAAGTTTTCAGCTAAAAATAAAATTATTTATATTTCAAATTGAAAAGAATAATTATTGCATTGCCATTTTCCTACTTTGCAATCGTTATTAATAAACAATGAGAGGCAATGTCTTCCAAACGATGTTTATATTGATTTATTGAAGTTGTTTGATAAAAATGTTCATAATCGCTTTCAAGGTTTTTATGCGAAAGGAACTAACATACAAATATTTGAGAATCCCATTAAATTTGATAAATCCAAGGCACCAGAACATTTACAGTTGGAACTAATTGATTTGCAAGCAAACAATAATTACAAACATAATTTTGATGAAAATAATTTGATATTATTTTATTCAAGTCTACCAGAAATTAAATTTCCTCAAATAAAAATATTTGCAAAATTAATGATTGGCATTTTTGCAAGCACATATTTATGTGAACAAACTTTTTCACGAATGAAGATTATCAAATCAAAATACAGAAAAATTTGCATAATATTCTGAGGATCTCAGTATCACAAACATACCATATCAAAAATTATTCAAGAACAAAAATTTCATTAAAATTTAGTATTGGTTGGTATTGGGTATTATTTTTATTATTATACTTTTAACTTTAACAATAATTATTACTCTTAAGAGCAGATATTTTTGTTATTTATCATTATTTCTATAATAATGTATTTTGTTATTTTATGATACTATACAATTTTTAAACCAATACTCGTATAAATGAAAATTGTTTTGTTAGTGGTTCCTTTTTTTAGTTTTTGTTTTTGCCTCTTAAGTATAGTCACTTTTATGTTTGAATACAAATTTATTAAAGCTATTATGTTACCCTATAGCCTATAATATTGGTATGTGCGGCCTGCCTGAGAATATTATTGTCTAATTTGGCCCGCTATCTAGAAAAGGTTGCCGACCCCTGCGTTAGATCATCATGGAGGTGATCGTTGAGTATATGTATGTATAAGCGTTTGGAGAACTAAGAATTCGCGGCTTTCTTCTTAAAAAGTTCAACATGCTAGTTTGCGGTCTGGTTTCTGTCGTTGAAACTATTAGGTCAGTCCGGGTCAGTCAAATGAAAACAAGTCACCACGCATAAAACTCTTGGCGCGCAAAAGTTGATGACACTGGCGTTTGATAACGTTACTAAGATCTGTTGGGACTCGGGAAAGCACAGTGATAATTTGCAATTGCACACTAGTCGTTTGTTTCTTGTGCTGGAGGTAAGTTTAGCGATACTTGTGTTCGTCTAACATCAAAAATGGAGGCGAGAAGAACAGAGAGGTGTGATTTGCGTTTTAACTGCTGAGGTAGTTGGAGGACGAGAAATTCAAAGTAGGTCGCGTTCACGTGTGCTGGAGCGGTATAAGACAATAAGAGATTCCGATAGGGACGTGCCCAGGATAGTCCCATCGTGTCATTACTTCTGATGTTATTGTTTAGATGGATGGTCTTATCGGGGAAAACCGACGGATCATAGTGGAAGAAATTCATCTTTTGACGGGAATAAGTAATGGTTCCATACACGCCACTATCACAAACCACCTGCAGTACCGAAAAATCTGCGCGCAGTGGGTATCACATCAACAAACGGAGGAAAAAGACTCGCAGAATGGCTGCATCTCTGGGTCTTTTTGGGTCTAACCCGTTTTCATTTGGATGTTGATACTTACACCTGAATGAAGTTAATGGATTTGAATATCACTGTTATAATACTGAGACTGTTCTATACCACTGCGGCTCAAACTTTATAATGGTTTTGGTCGCCTTTTTATCTATTACAAACCAACTCGTTAAGGTGCATTGAAAAGCACATTTTCCTAAATCTATTTAATTTGTTTTTAGATAAACTCACTTCAAAAGCAAACCCTTCTATTTAAGTTTGTATAAACTCAAATATTTAAATGTGCCCCAAACATCTTAGAATCGGCCCTGGTTATAATTATTTATCATAAGCTTTTAATAATTATGTTTGGGCCATTTGTTTTAATTTACTGTGAGTCATTAAAAAAGTTGGTGTTCTTCCAGTTAAGACATATTTTTAATTATCATTTTACATAACAGCCACCAGGATTTTAAGATTTTTTGAACACTAATTGTTTATTATGCTTTAGATGGGGTAGCTAAGAATAAGAAATAGTTTTATTGTTTCGTGTTTTCCAATTATCAATTGCAGTTTGCTAAAACGATAAATAAAGGATGGGTAAAGGGGTCAGTATGCTGTAAAGATCGTTGGGGAATTTTCAATATCCATTTTTCAAAACCTTTCAGTAATCCACATCCCAGCTTGCTACCTAGTGAGAATCAGCGAATCATTTCATATCAAAAATTCCGATGTTTTATTGAATTCCCATTTTTGATAATTAAAAATTACTTCTTCTTCTTCTTGCCGTGCCATGCCCTTTACGGAAAAAAAATACTAATCCTGCAAAACATTTAAAAGTCAATAATCTTTTACGAAAACGACTAAACATTCGGTTTCCACTATTGATTTTCTTTTTTCCCCTTAAACCACAGATACAGTGCATGGTCATTGAATTAGGAACTTTGTTCGAGGCATTGTGCGCAAAGAATAATATCTGGATGTGATAAATAACAAACTAATACATAGGTACCTCAAATGAAAGAGTGGTTTCCTAATAATAATGGTATTTTCATGCAAGATGGAGCCCCTTGCCATACTGCTAAGGCTGTGATTAAACATCTTGCTGAACAAAATATTCAGCTTCTCGGTTGGTCGGTTACCTAATAGCCCAAATGTGAATCCAGTCGAGAATGTTTGGAAGAAACTGAAAGGTTTGATCGGTTCTAAGCGTGTTACTACCGAGGAAGCCCTTATGAAACAAACAAATGATATGTGACAGTCTATACCTTTTCAACTTCAAATTAAGGCTAATCATTTTCAAATTGAGAATAAATATATTCAAATTGGGATTAAACAATTTGACAACGATGAAACATATTCAAATTGAGACTAATCAATTTCAAATTGGGAAGCAATTCAGTTTGTTCTAGCAAATACAAAAAGTAATAGCAACAAAGGTAACTACATGTATATTAAGTAATTAAGTTATTGTGGGTAACATTTATACACTTATCGGCATATTTATCCCATTATTTATTATATGCTATTGGCCTTTCTTCATTTCTCCCCATTTCATGGTTTTATTATGTGTATAAAGGTTTTCATGTATGCTTTTTAGTTGACAAGAATGAAAGTCACCTTTGTGTCATTTCTGGTAACTGCACTAGCTTAACAGTTTCATTTATAAAAATTATTGTTGATATATTTTTTGACATTAATATTGAGAAATTTTAATTTGCAGTTGCTATTTCCCAATTTGAAGTTAGTTAAACCCGATTTTGATGTATTTATTTTCAATCTGAAAGTGTCTGTTCTGATTTCAATATGTTTAATCAATTCGAAATTGATTAGTCTCAATTTGAAGTTGAAAAGGTATAGCAGCGAAATTAAGGAATTAATAGATAACTGCATAAAAAGCATCTACCTATATCTAGGCGTATTGCTGCAGTTATTGCTTCTAACTAAAGGCAGTTGGACTAAATACTAAAGTGTTCAGATTATTATCTGGATGTTAAAATAATTATTTAATCGCCATATACCAGTTCTGTGTGTATTTTGATGTTAAAATGCATTTACTGTTATAAATTTAAAAAATTCTAATTTACTAACCACCTACTATATGTAAAGGCTAAAAACATTTTCGCTAGGTCCAAAAAGTAAACGTAATCCACTCAGAGTTTGTTAAGGAAATCAAAGGAATTCTCTGTATACGTTTGTAACCGTTGAAAATGCAAGATAATAGAATCCAGGAACGCTTTGTTCCGTTATTATAAGGAGTTTACCAGACCTAGAAAAACTAATAAATTTCCACTATAAAAGAAAAGGGGTGTGAAAAAGGCCCCACAGCATGCACAGGCTGTCCTTGCTAGCATTTTCCCTCGTAGCAGTGTGTTAATAATAGAGTTATAGCTCAGTTGTTAGCCTCGTTTATCTTTTTCTTCGATGCGTAACAACACGCGAGGCTCCCGCATATTTTATGACGGTTTGAATGTGACTAATTGCTTCGGTTGCTGAAAAAAAAGTAAAATGAATATTCAAAACGAATTAATGGGATTTTTTTAAAGTTTCGTAAGATTTGCGAAAATGGAGGTTTCGTTTTTACAATCCCGCAACAGGTTTGAAGAAAACGGACGCAATTCCTTTAGTAATTGAGTTGTAAGAAGCTTTTCGAGACTGTAACTCGCGTGCAAGGAATAATCACAATATGTTAGACTTGTTAGTGAGTTACGAAGTTAGGAACTACTCAGGCGGTAGAGTATTATTAGAACAATTACAACTAACAACAAAACGTAAATGGCTTGCTTATAGCTTTTGGTGAATAAGTGACGTTAAGTTACCATTGGCGTTTGGTTAATTGCGATGGAGTGCTGCAATTCAAACGATAATCCCCCCTATCTTACTATTAATTGCAGACAAGAAGGATAAAGTGACAAGTTTAAACGATACATTACAGAAATTACACGTAACCGAGCAATCATGCTACAGTGCAACTAACTTTTAGTCTTATTAACGAAACAAATCAATTTCGACCATAAACCAATTTGTCAGAAATATTGCTGAAAAGTACCTATGCTTAAAAGACACAAACTTAGTAGGTCGGTCGAATCGTTTATGCATTTTCCTAATTAAAGCCATTACGTCAAGAAACTTGAGCAATTCTTGGTTTCAAGTTGCACAAAAGTTATTTTCCGATTCGTTGCACACATCTACTTGGTTGCACATAAAAGGAAAAAAATTGTAACCGAAGGAAATTAGTTACCAACAAGGAAAAAACTGTACGAAATTAAACGTACCATATAGTTTATTTGCAGAATGTTTTGATATCAATTTCTACGTGTAGAAATAGAGATAAATTAATGATAACATCTGTTTTAGTAAGAAAACAGACACGACTTTCTTTTAGTAGTAAAGTGACGGTTTATCGGCGTTCATTTTTACTGAAAATGGGTTAGGCGAGTTAACGAAATGAAAACCGAGCCTTCTCATGAAATATTTAACAGCTAACAGCCCTAGTGCTACTAGATATAGTTTTTTCAGCCGGGCGTGTTGTCTGAAAGCCTTAAGTGAATATCAATTTCCACTAGGTTCCGAATTTTTCTTCGAATTTACAAAAATTGTTGTTTAATTTGTTCTTTTTAAGTGACAAGTTAAAAGCAATATTTTTGCTTTTTGCTGAAAGTATTCCAGATTTTTCAGTTAAATATTTCAGTCGTCGTATTCCACTTTAAGTTCCGCAGCGTCATCAAACCACGTAAAAGGTGTGTGGGTGGGTGTGAATTGAAAATGTATGAAATTTCCTCAAATAAATACTTCGCTTATTTAAATTGGTTTGGAAATTTGTCTAAATGGATCAACTTTAGATATTTCGTTATAAGAAGCTGGAGTGTTTTTATGAGCTGAAAACCTCCTAATTTAAAATTTAAAATTACAAAAATTGAATTGGTTTAAATTATTTGTTACAGATATTTATTCGATTTGAAATCAATAACAGATAAAAAATTATCAGCAAGGAAAACTTTTTTGTTTCCCTGCTTTTTTAATTTTTTTTTTCAGATTAAGTTATGTTTTAAGAATCAAAAAGTTTTCTAACCCATCATTTTTGCTTTCGATATTCTCTGAAAATTCGAAAATCTTTTAAAATCGTGAAAAATTACAACTCCAATAATGCACCTTAAATGTTAATTTAACGATGTACGTAATTTCCATTAAGAATTAAATAAAAACCTAATTTTAAAAAGTTATTTTTAAAACAGCGTTAAGAAATATGGAGGTCTCTTTTTGAAATAATAGTAAAACGCGACGTTACAGCCAGAAATAATTGCAACATAAAAAATTAACAACACAATTGTAGCCGTGTTTTTACAGAACGGGCTCGTTACGCGATGCCATTATTGTTTGCGCAATTGTCTACATTTAAGGTTAGTGTTTATGTTTATTAAAGGCGAATAATTAGAACAACAACAAACGATGCAAGTTGGAAAACTCTTAAACCTTACTTACTTACGAGGCATAATATTAAATCCCGACAAAAATGAAAGCGTCTGCAATTTCGTTGTAAATAAGTAAAAAGAAATTATGCAAGCTGAAGGGAAACTATATTGCGCGCATACGCCAACACGACCTAAATTTTGACCCACATGTTTAGTCGTTCGCAAATAAATTGCTAGACCAAATTTACTTTTGCTTTAACAAATTGAGGGAAGCCTTTTAGAACTCTTCATTTCGTCGAACGTTTCGCCCCGGATAAAATACGAGACGTGAAAACTAAAGATAACCGATTTTCCTAGAAATAATACGGAAATAAAAAAGAACGAAACCGAACTAAAAATATACTTAGGAGAATAGATTATCTTTGGGAATTTATTGGAAATGGAAATGATGGTTACTTTGTGGCAGACTACTATCTCTACAGGCATATCTCAGATTTCCTGCGCTCAACAGTCGACAGCATGAATCTAATTCATTCTTTAGTGCGAACGTGGCATGAAAACCCAATTTTTGATGCATTACAACTTCGTATAAAAAGAAAGTGAGGAAATTTGTTTTCTTCCTTTTATACTTTGAAAAGATTTAGTGTCTTTCTTTTTATTATTCAACCATCTAACTAAATTCGAGTTGATTACGGAAATTAACAACATTGAATTTCGATAACCAGAAAGAAGTCATGTAAAGTAATAACCACTTGAATCTCGGTCGTTTATAAAGCTTCCATCGGTTAATATTAATTTTGTTTACTCTTTAGATTTTCAGAATTTAGCTTAAATTTTATAAATTCTTATGGTCTGCCCAAAGCTAATTGTTACATTTTATAATTAATGTTTAATACTTTCTAAAACCCGAAACGTTGCGTAAAGTTTTATCGAATTACTTTAAAGGTGTTTCATAGCTTCAAAATTCCAAAATTTCGCCAAGATTATTAAAAATGTTCAGGCTTGTTTGGATTTTCTTAAACTTCTGGATGTGCCAAGAAACATTTTTTAGTCTAATGTTTATCAGTTTTCAAAATTTATTTATCTTCGCTTTTTTGACATAGATACATATTTGAAATGGTAATAAACTTTTCACAAAGTTGAAATTTATTACAATCGTCACTTTTCGCCTTTTTAGTAAAGATTTTCAAGGATTCCAGGAATTTATTTGAAACTTTTGAACTTCATAAATTATTGTAAAGGTTCGAATTGGAAGTTTCCAAAATTGCTTTAAGTTTGTAGTTGATCCTTGTGATTATTTGCAGTTCTGTCTACAATATAACTTCGATTATCCGTACAATTTTTATAATCCGAATAGATAAAGTATTTGTCCTTCCATAAAATCGAGGTTGCCCAGAATAGCAATAGTTCCGAAAGTAATCTTCATAGATATTTCCAGTTTTTATACATCTTTATTGAAAAAACACATGGTAACAGGTCGAAAGTATATATTTAAATGTATAGTGCGTCCAAAATTCGATGCCTTGGGATCTTCAAAAACAAATATAATATTGGTTAAATAAGACAAAGGTGCACCTGCAAGTGAACAACTCAGACACTTTTAATACTTTTAAATTAAACTAAAAATTTACTATGCAAAATGTTCTTTTTACAAATGTATCAAACACTTTCACCCCGAATTTGTGGACCAAAATGCCATCTCTGCAGCTTTGATGCGTCTGATATGATATCTAATCAGTGATAAGCAGTTCTTCCCCGCCTGGGATAATACCAGTAATAACAATATTGGGCGAATGAGTAATGTGAAGACACTGAATTGCAACAGGGTTTCATTTACTTACCGTTCTCGCCGGTTTAAAAACTGAGGTCAAAAACTAAAGGGTGATATTGCAATATCATTTACATAACTTTGGGTGTAAAAGCCCAAGTTTCACAAGAAGAACGCCGATGGCAAGACACTACAACAAGGTCAATGAAACGCCACTTTGAGGGCGCCTTCTGCTCCGAAAGACTATTATTTTTCCTTTGGCCAGTAGGATTCCAATCCATCGGCCGATGATTCAGTGGATTAATGACAGCTGAGCAAAGGCTTCCTCGATATGCCCAAGAAAGCCTTACAGCTTACACTTAATACAGTAGTGCTTTTTGAATCTGTAACAATCAGATAAAGCACCGTTTCACAGATTCACCTACCTACTAGGTGTATAGGTGCTGATGAAATGTGTTGATGGAATAATTTCATTATCTTTGATAAATCTCTTAACCCAATATTTCAACGTCTAAAAAAGTTAAGTGAGATCAATGGGTTTTAAATCTTTGGCGGTATTGTGATTTAAGGCTCGATATTGAGGGCGCATTCTGCTCCAGTAGGGTTCTAATCCATCGACCGATGATTCAGTGGATTAATGACACCTGAGCAGAGATCGCGATTTGAGGTTCGATATTATTGTGTTGTGATCTTTGAAAGAGGTAAAAAATCACCAAGAATTAAACATAAGTGAAATAAGGGACGTTAAAAGGTTTTTGTTCCTTGTGACAAGCACCAGAAAACTCCCCGTCACCTTCGTGACTCTTAAAAGGATAGAACCACAGTATGGCCCAAATGTGATACTACTAATCTTGTAGGTCATTTTCCAATCAGCAGTATCAGTTATTGTTAGGATTTTTTTCGATATATCAGTATAAATATCGATATGGAATTCTAAAAAATATCGATTTAATTCATACGTATATCGATTTAAAATTTTTCGTTATTAAAATATTCCATAATATCCGTATTTCGTAAGGAAACGGTGTGATTAAAGTATTTACAACAGTTTTTAATCAATATACGAAATGTTTAATGATTCAGTACATCAATTTATTTCACGTATTGAATTGGTAGACATACGTATTTATTCGATGAAATCGATATATCGATAGTACCGATACTTTCTCGATATCGATTTTTCCATGTTTTTCAATATCGCGCAAGCCTAGCAACGACTGAGACAAAGGGACAACTGATGCCATATCATACTGTAACGAATTGCATCAGCAGCCGCGGAGAGCAGGTGCGAGATCATATGCGTCATCCGCCACTAGAAGTTTTTTGCCGCGATCGATAATTCTAGGCGCCCGTAGAATAAACTAGGCTTATCGGGAATTGGATAGTTCTAGATTAGAAGCTTGCGTATATATGACGCATTCTCTTAGCCAACTTTAGTCTAATCCAGTCTACATAAACGGTCGCGAATATTATGTACGTCGGTAAAGTTAATATAAATATACGTGAATAGTTATAAATAAACAAACTGTACAAATAAATTAATTAGTGTTACGGGTTAATATTAGTGTTTTGTATTAGAATTAATATTAGTGTTGTGTTTAGTGTTAAGTTGTTATTTCGTGTTTCTTCGTTGCTTAATAATTTTAATATTTTTTAATAAATAATTCACACAACGAACCGAAGTTTTAAATAAACGTTTTAAAACCGTTACAATACTAAGGAAAAAATGATACTTCCAAGAGATGCTGGATGCACCCTTTGTGGCTAGAAGAAGTAAATCTACCATTTGGCTGTCTCAATGACTCCAGCCTATTTTCACCAAGAGTTGTGTTTAATCTAGTGACTTCCGGGAAAGCCCCGATGCTTGCGCAAGTAGCAAGTTTACAAAAATGTATAGGTAGTGCCCAAAGTATGTCACATTAGCAAATAACTCTTCGAACTTGATTCAATTTTGTAGCAAAGGGGTATACATAAATGCAAAATACTTCAACTGTCATGTAGTATTTCTTAAACATGTATTAGTAGCTAATTGTACAACTTTCAAATCAAGAAATATTTTAATTTTAACTTGAAGAAGGAAAAATTGAAGATTTTTTTTTAATAATTCCAAACAAGAATCGACAGTTTCGAGTCGAATTTTAAAAACAGTAAATTTCAATTTATGCCCAGTGTAGACTATGAATTTTTATTAAAATTAGTTAGGTTTGTTGAGCAATCAACAGCTTCTCAAGGAATATATTATGACATGACAGACCATGTAACCCACCAATGAGGCTTCTCAAATTTAAGTATATCAAATTAAATTTTATTGGCGTATTTTATATACAATAATAAACAGAGATAGATTTTCTTTTGTTTTCAGTTAAAGTAAACTTTAAATCTGGCGTATAGTGCGAAATATCGATCTGAATTTATAGAAATACTAAAAATAGAACAGTCTAGGAACTTAAAATTAAAAAAAAAGTATCAAATAATACCCGTAATCGTAGTAAGCGAAGCCAAAGTGGGTTAAGTTGTGTAATTATTGTGAGTGGCTTCCGTCGTTTGGGGGTTAGTTAGGGGTTAGAATGAACCACGGTTTTGTTAACGACGAAGATCCTCTTAAGTTTTCAAACATAAGCAGAAAACTTGTATTATTGTCCGTCCTGGTATACAAAGCTCGATTTTAACGTTCTTGTATAACTCGCCTCTCTTTATTAGAGCCGTAATTCTATTTTGTTGTCCGAAATTTTCTGCAGAAAATCTCTGGCGAATCCTACAAATATTGCGTGTAATAAAACAGACCGATTTAACGTAAAAGTTAAAATGAATGTGGCTTGTTGTTTGATAACTGTTTTCAGCGAGAACATTTGGAAAATCGTGCGCTTTGTAAATATTACAGTTCGAGGAAATTGTAATATAGTTGATTGTCATATTATTTCATAACTCTGGAAGTATATGGATACACCAGAATCCTTTTATATCTAAATTTTATACACAAGAAAGGAATATTAAGTTTTACATGCAAATAAGTTTCGTTCTTTCCTAAAATTGTGAACTTTTGACTTTTAGATGCTTCTAGTTTTGTATTTAATCGAACTCTGTAGAACTTATAACGTGTTATTATAAGAACTATTAAGGGTCCTAGAAACAGTATTTTGAAAATATTAACATACAGTTAACAAAAGGAAGAATAATTATTAAAGTTTTACGTAATTATGCAAATTTCCAGCTGCTAGTGTTCAACTTAAAAAGGGAAAACAAACGTGCATTTTTTGGTTTTTACGTTATTTTTGTTCCTCTGGAATGAAATTAAAATTAATGTGTTTATTTCACTTTTGTCTTCATGGCCTACTAACTACCTAATTTGCAAAAAATAAAACAAAAGCTTAATTCAGGCAAAATTGCTCCGAGCATACTATAAAAGAAATGTCGGTTGAATAATGTAAATGAAATGTAAAGCGTGTTGTGTGTGGTGTATCAGAGTAAAGAGTAATTAAAGTTCTGAAAAGTAAACAAATGAGTTTCCTGGACCAAAAGCAAGGATGTACAATGTACATGGTTAATATTCTAGGTTTAAACTGACTCTGTGCTTGTCATTGTTGGCTAGAAGTTTGAGCTCATTTTATATCGGCATTCATTATTCATTATATCGCATTAACTTGGAAAATGGGTCTGCAAAATGTTATTAGATTTTTGAAAACATTTCCTAAAGTGCATTTAATGTCAACTACACATTAAAGTTTGATGAAATTTACTCGTTTCTTCTTATCTCATCACATGATCAAAGCTCGTATTCATAGCTAAACCGTTTGTATTATTGTAACTAAACATGGGCGATTTAAAATAAATGCAAAAATCAAAGTAAATTCGTTGTATTTATTTAGTTTTTACACTTAATTTGAAGTTTGTAGAAGTTTAGAATTACTAAAGCTACTTGTATTTAATTTAATTTTTTATTTCGTTTAAGCTTTGCAAGAATTACGAAATTCGATGCTGGAAACTGATAAATAAAACTGAATTTTTCTCATAGTTTGCGTAGCCCGTAAGCTTGATATAAATTAGTCATTTTTGTGGAAAACTTCGTTTTCTAGTTTTCACATTTACTAAGAAAATGAGTTTTGTTTGTAATGTGCTTCAATAGTGTTTATTTCAGTCTGATAAAGTGTGATATCGAAGGATATGAGTCACGATCCCGGAATCGTTGTGAAATTTATATACGTAGAATTAAGGAAATATTTTCGTTGGGGCACGCGTTCTCGGTATAAATGTGAAACAGGTAAATCCACAAATTGGATTTGTTACCCCGAAAATGATTAAAAATAATTGTTATCGATTCGATACCGCTAAGTTACCCCAGTTATTAATTTTCGTTGAAATATTAGTCTTTGTAATTTTGTGCTTTTTTCTCAGAATCTCAGAAAGGATTCTTTTGCGTTCATTTTATTTTCAGGGAACCTTTGTTTGATTTTCTGTCCAATAGATAAAATTTTTAGTTTAATGTTTTTATAATAATATTTGCAGGGTTAGAAGTAAATGGCAACATTATATAGATGATATCCTATGCCCTTAGTAAGGAATAACAGAAATTAATAATAATAATAAATTTTCAGGTTGCAAATGTCTGCCGTGTCAGCCCTGTTTTTTTAAACTTTGTCATTCGTTGGAGCGTTGCTTTTATTAGAAATGATTCGTTTCTCCAATTTAAGTTTGATCAAACTCGGGTCATATTGCGTAATTGAGATCAGCGTTTTGATGAATGCCGTATAATCAACAAAAAACGTTTTTTTCGACTCATGCTAGCCTCAATTAATGGCATTTATTGCTGTTTGACTAATTGCAGTGCCGTATTTTTACGTAAAAATTTGCCAAGCTTGCTGGTGCTGATGCTACACGAGAGTTCGTTAGTGGGTAACGCTTTTATTATGTGGTAGGCTACAGTTCAGAAATTGCTCTTTAGTTTTAAAGTTTCTATTATCAACGCGAGATTAGCTCTTCCGGCCTGCTGTTTTCCTGCATACTATTAAGTCTAATGTTAATTACTGCTTTTACGAAGTAGATTAAAACATACTGAAAGTTTCCCTCGAGTTTATTAAACTTACACGATCTTTAAAAGTATTTCGAAACTTATAAAATAAACTCTTATTAAAAGTACCCGATTTATTATCTTTTTGAACTTTGCTTTTTTTTAATTCACCTTGGCATAAAAATCTAGTGGAAATGCCTTTGGCCAAGTCCATGTTTGAAATATTCGTTTTCATTTTTGAAAACTCCACACCTAATTTAAAGTTTTAGAGAAAATGTTACTAAAAGACGTAGGGAATTTCTACAAGAAACTGTTGGAATTTCTTATAGATTTATAAAACTTGTAAAATTAACTAAATACAACATGACCTTTTTAAAAATTTTCTTCTGCTTCCAGTTGTCTTTATTTCAGAATTTTCAGTGGTCTTTGGTAAAATCTTAAGAATGTAAGATCTGCCCAAAAGCCAATTCTCCAAACCTAATGATCACTCACAACTTCAAGTTTCCCGTTTAAATACCCGATGTTATGGATTTTTATATTTTAATCCATTTTCAATAATATGATATGCTTTAAATATAGGCGTTCTGTAATAGCAATGAATAATATACTAAAAGTAAAGCTGTTTGATAAAGGTGTGTTTTTTTGTAAAATTACTCTCTCAAAACGAGTCATTTAAACGTATCGGCGAGATCACCATCTGTGGTAGTGCGTGATAAAAACGGAGAAAACATTTGTGCGTTCCACATCGGCAATTTTGGGCAACACACACCACCACCGGAACTAATAATACACCGAATTGCTCAATTTTGATTGATTTCTCAACCCATTTCTTAGGTAACACTGTTGCAAAATCCCAACGAAAATTATAATGCCCGAAATTGCCTGAAGACACTCGTTAAAACATAATGATTCATCTAATTTATTTAATTTAAATAAGTTTGGGTTGCCACCAACACGTCGACCCAAAAAGCAACGTTAACAGTCTTCGCCAAACGTTCGTGATTAAAAGATATTATTGAAGTGACCTCGGAAAGGCAAGGTCAATATCACCCGTGCGTGCAATTTTTACTATTCGCCTCTAAAAAAATTCGGAATTATCATCGCAGCCTTCGTTTTTACTACGATAAAACTCACTTTGCTTCAATTCAAACTACGGCGATTAACTTATCATTAACTCAGACGAAAAACTATAATAACCAGAATTATTGACGCGATAATAACACAATCCAATGAAAGTAAAAGGTAGAAAATGCTTACTTACGTTTCATTTGAATTTACAATAGCTTTAATATGATTTTTTTTTTAGCCAAAACGCCTTCAGGTGATGTGAATTAATCCAGGCTTAAGGAAACTTTGCATGACTTTCTTTTCAACGGTCACGAATTCCTTTGGAATACATTAATTACAGAAATGACAAAAAATGTTAAATTGGTCTGATAACCTTAAAAATTATAAGGTGGCCTTCGAACGTTTGACAAAATTCCTTTATTTAAGCCTTACAAAATAGATCGTTTAAGGAGAAACGATTTATTGGGCAGACTTTTTTATTAATATCAGAATTATTTATAAATGTATCCGTTTATTGATATTTACTTTAGTATTATTTGTTCGTAAATATCAGAATTGGATTTTTTATGGCAAGTAAATTTTCAAAACTATTCTGGGAGTTATAAATGGCTGTCATGGCCACCTACGACTTCTTTTTTTGTAATAATTGCTTGTGATCTCAGTTTTCGGATTTAAAATCAAAAAGGTCACAGTTGAAAAAACTTTTCGTTGTTAAGGCAGTTACGTCAAGGGATTCTAAAAAGGTCTACTGCAGAAGTTCTGAAATATTTACAAAATCTGAAATGGAAAAATGATTTGTATAAAAATTTCCAGCATTTGGAAACAAAAAAAAAATTGGGAAAAGTTTTCTTATTTTTTATAATACAAAACAAAAATTAAAAGTAAACATCGTAGACAGAAAATAAATTATTCAAACAATTTGTGAAACGTTATAAAAAACTAATTGGAATGATGATTTGAATTTCAAACATTCCTGCATTATTTATTGAATATCAGTCGCAGTAGCAAATATGTAAACAAAAGTTGCTTAATCCATTTTAATGTATTATTTGCGTTGTAGGAGAAGTGAATAAAATGTTAATCTTTTTACAAAGCCCGAAATTTATTTGGATTCCTACTCAAATTGTTTATTTTTAAGTATTTTCATTGTTTGTACTTTGACAAAAGAAATTCTGAAAATTCAGAAATAAAATGTTTGCAATAATTTTCTTCCTAAATATCCATTCTTTAAATTTTTAACCAGTTTAGCCGTGAAACTGTTTCATATTTAAGTGTGGAAAATAATAAGTTAGAAGTTCCCCAAAAAGATTATATTCCAGGCCGACAAAATATTTCGAGTTCATATATATTTAAAGTAATTTCGAAGTGAGGTCCACAATTGCCCTAATTTGACTGGCATTATTCATAATTTACTTACAGCAATTTCAATATTTATTATTCAAAGTATTCGTAAATTGAACATATAAGAAATACCACAATTTACTTAATTAATGACTAACTTTTAAATAACAAATTGTAACTTGTCCAAACTCCCAAACTATTCAAAAAGTAATTTTCCTAAATTTACATAATAATTTCAGTATCGGTTTTGTTGTTATTCTGAATATTATCTCAAACCTTCGTTAGATCCAAATTTACAAACAAGACAAATAGAATTAAACACTAAACAACCAACTCGAGATTTTCCCAAAATAAACATGTGAAAATGTGTTTAGATAAGGAACTTGCTTCTTTATACAGTTGAGTTGTGATAATAAACGTTACCTACTTTAATGCATGTAATTAATTCAAGGGCTTTCAGTTTCTGTTAACTTATGTGTTCGTTTTTTTCAGGTAAGTTTCATCAGTCCTTCACGCTTCTTCAAACTTGGGTCGGTGAGTCTTACGAAATTGATTAAAACTTTATGATTAACAATAATTAAGCAACTAATTTTATCTCGAATATTTTAATAAAAAGAAAATTGGAAATAAAGCTAAATTGCACGTAGCTAAGCCAGAAAATTAACATTAATTTGCTTTAGTTGTACTTTAATTTTAATTTTGGCTCTTCTGAGTTAAAATCATTTTATTGTCCAACATAAAACAACAAAGCAACCCCGTACGTGTTCTGCCAAGTAAAAATGCTTCTACAAATCTACAAATGCACTCGGAAGATAATAAACAATAAATGTAACAAAGAACAATGCTAGATTTGTTGTATGACGGTATTTTCCTCACATGTCCCTCACTATTCTCGGTAAGAACTTAGATGATGCAATTAATCATAAATACTTGTAAACTGCGAAACAAGGCACTTGAGAAATAGCATCCCCCAACAAAATAACTATAAGTTTTCCTTTTTATATCCTTTACGGTTTTTCTAACGTGTAAAGTTTCTTATTCGTAATTATACTTCCATAACGTGCGCTTAAGTTTTAGACAGGTGGATTTTAAGAATGAGCAGGCTAATTACGGAAATGTTGACACCTTGTATGAGTCAGCCTTCTAAAGTGAATAATTAAGAAAATTGTAATTGTTAGGTTTGTATTTAAGTTCCTGTTTGTTAGAAGGCCGTTTGTTTTCATTTAATTTCATTATGTGTGTATTCTTTATTATTTTATTTATTTACTTGGCGAGATCTAGAACTGTGGGTACCAAGCATCTCAACGTAATTATAAACATTTTCTAAAATATGTACATATTAACAAATTAAATTCGTTTGGTGAAAATTCCAACAATAAAATAAAATTGACTAACATGAACTTGAACTCTACGGGGCTTAATTATAAATTAATTTGGGCCTAAATTGAAACGAAAGAATGTTTCGAGAAATCTTTTATAGGGAAGCTATCAGCAACCTACGCTTTTTATTGAATTTTTTAATGAGGTTTGAAAAACCGTTAGTTTAGTTGCTAATGAAGTTATAAAGTGACCTTTGTTTTTACACTTTTTAATAAATAATTTCAGTATTTTCGACATTTACGTTTGTGATTTCCAGTTATTTATTAAGTACGAAAGTTGCGTTGTGATAGAATTGTTTTTTTTTTTAATTTAAGCCGGATTTACGTATTAATTGTTTAATTAACTCGTTATTTGAAAATATTCGAAAGTTTTAATTGTCTCTCCGAAGTAGAAAACTCTGATTAATTCACGAAACTGTAAGAAATCGATGGCTTTACCCCCCTACCTTCAAAAGGGTTTTGCAAAATATAAAATATATGCCAATAACTAGGAAACTTTTTAATAATAAGGGGGATAGTGTAAGACTAGAGTGGAAAAATTTCTGTCCTCTACAGATTAAGTTTCGGGTAAACTATTTTAATTTTTAATATTTTGAAGTAAGCATCATCATCACCAATTTACATTACAGGGATAAATCGGAACGCAATGTATCTAATAGGATAAAGAGAAAACGGTAATGATTCAAAACAAAAGAGAGTAAAAGAAATAAGGATAAAAACAAACTTGGTTAATGATAATAATAAATCAACAAATAAAGAAAATATTAAATCGGCAAACAAAGTAAATACTGAGCAAAAAATTAAATTAGGACTTGGAATGTAACAACTAACAACACTAAGTGGGAAAGAAGAGGAAATGGATGAAAGAGGCATACAGACAGCGCCGTAGCAACATCCTAACGGGCCCGGGTTCGAGGCTATCCACGTGGGCCTTCTACTAATTAATATTTTTTTAGTTATATTTGGGGGGGGGGGTTAACAACCTAAATACCCCCTTTAGTCTACGGCCCTGCTCGCAATAAAAAAGAATTAAATAGTAACTATGTATTTATATTTAGTATGTATTAACTACAAACTTTTATTAAAATATTAAAACTAAACGATACACAGCAAAAACCATATACAGTTGAAACCTCTTAGAACGAGTACCGCATATAACGAGATTCCGCTTATAACGACAATTTTACAGACTCTTGATTGATTTGCCATTAACCCCTATTTAGTTTTAATCGTTTACTACGAGACCTCATACAGCGAGAATTCGCTTATTACGGCTTCTATTTTTGGACGAAATCCTGTTACAGCGAGATAAATCACTACTGTATTATATTATTATATTATATTATTCTAAGAAAGTCTGCCAAAAATGTGCGTTATCAGCGTTATCAAAGCTATTAGCCACCTCGAGACCGGAACCCTAAATAAAGCATTAAAATGATCCAAGTTTGCAACAGTTTCAAGTTTCATAATAACTAGGTACCTACTAATATTAATTTCAATTTTTATTGTTGTATTTAGTACAATTAGAAGAGAGATATCAAAAATAAAATTAAATTTCCAAAAAGCACTAGTTTTCCTTTTTACAATCAGTGGTGAAGAGGGGGCGCGCGCCCACCCTGAAATGGTCTAGTTTCGCCCCTGTAACTAACCTATTAACTATTTGTGTTGTTGTGTTGTGTTATTTTATACTCTGAAATGTTTAAATGACGTCGTATCTTAAAACATGTTTGTGTTCTGTTTTACACCATATGTGTTTGTATTATGATAAAATAAATTTAAAAATAACGAAAAACTGTTATAACGAGATACCGGATATAACGAGATTTTTTTTTATTCCCTTCAGTGCTCGTTATAACCGGATTCTACTGTACACGGTGGGCCAAATTTATTTGGAACCCTCTTTGGACCTGAATAACTTTTTTGGTTTTGGTCCGATTTTGATGAAATTTGAAACCCATATTAATAGAGCATATTTAAGTTAAAATGGAAAAGACTAACGGAAAAACTTAAGGGGGATCTAAGTAAGGGGCATTTTTATAAAGCCTTGCTTTCAAGGTCGTTGCAAAAGTTACCCTGTTAATATTTAAATTCAAAAAATAGTAAAAACTAGTAAGGGAGGACACATCCATAATGAATTTAATTGTTATAAGTAACGTCAAAATTTTGTTTCAAAGCCTACTACAAAAATCGTTATTAATCCGTATATCGAAGATTAATTAAAATAAAAAAGTTTTATAACAGCGCTAGCAAAACACTAGCAAAATAAACGGGTTTATTACGATATACGAAAGCAATCTGAAATTTCGATGGATTTTCCTTTTGAATTAAAAAATAAATTTAATAAAAATAATATTTATGGCCTTTCAGAATGCCTTTCATTTTGCTCCGAACGCTTAAAGTTTTTTAATACGATTTTAAGGCTAGTCTTTCCGGATACTTATTAATAGTTTTTACTATTTTTTGAATTTAAATATTAACAGGGTAACTTTTGCAACGACCTTGAAAGCAAGGCTTTATAGAAATGCCCCTTACTTAGATCCTCCTTAAGTTTTTCCGTTAGTCTTTTACATTTTAACTTAAATATGCTCTATTAATATGGGTTTCAAATTTCATCAAAATCGGACCAAAACCAAAAAAGTTATTCAAGTCCAAAAAGGGTTCCAAATAAATTTGGCCCACCGTGTAGATATAAACTATAAACGTAGGTAAGACATATTTTGCAAGACAAACACAAACTTAAACTACTAAAAGTTAGTAAATAGCATAAACAAATATATTAAAAACTTAAAAGAATGGTCTGTCCATTGAAAAGTTACTTTTCTAGATTTTGCAGCGGCAAATGTTGCAGTTATTCCCTGTAAATCTATTGAGCGAGTAACTGTATTTTCACTATTTTCTATGGAAAGCATTGCCAAACAATACGCAGACGCACATGATACCACGCGTTGACGGTTGACTCGACGAATGGGGATGGGGATTCCCCGGGCCCGGCGCGACTACCCGTATTCCGGGTTCGCGGGTATGACAATTAATTGCGAATTTTGAGTTTGCGTTTCTGGTTGTTGAACTGCGGGCCCTTTCAGGTCGCAGGGCCTGGTTCCGTGGAACCCATTGAACCATTGTAGCTACGGCCCTGCCGGGATACAGATCATGGGAGTCAGCGAAGCTAAGAAAAAGGGGGTAGGGAAAAAAGCGTTGACCAAAGGGCACACAATAAAATATTCAGGAGTAGAAATAACAGAATGGGCAGTGGCAGGAGTAGCTTTTATTGCAGAGGAAGAAATGGAAAGGAGGTAGATTGGAAAGCAATAAGCCCCAGGATTATAATCATTGATATTAACCTAGAAATAATACAAATTTACGCACCGAGAGAAGGTGTGCTGTTGTAATAAGGCGAATTAAATCAAAAATAAGCCGAATGGAGAAATAGTGATTAAAATAGTGACGCATTTTGCGTATTTTTTATTGCAAATGATAGTTGTAGGTGCTGTCAAAATTGACAGATATAAAAAAATAAACAACGAAATAATCGCCTGTCGCAATGACAGACGCCTTCAGTATTTCTATCGCTTTCTAGCGTTAACTAAATCCAATAACATACGTTGAGCACTGAATCCATACATATTCCAAAGGTATCGCGGATCTTTTAAAAAACAAATCCATTGGTGTTTCCCTATGTTGCGTCTTACCTGAGACACCCGCTATAAGACAATAACAAAGTACTCAGAACAGAAGCAAAAGAGATAACTAGTAGAAGTATGGTGCAAATATTATGAAGAAAAATTTAAGGATAAGAGAAATCGAGATACGGATGGAGAGGCAGAGATAAATACTGAAAGTAAAACAGAGAATGCAGTGACACAAGAAGAAGTAGCAGAAGTGATAAAATCTATAAAAACAGGAAAAGCAACAGGCAGCGATGAAATAGCGCCGGAACTTATAAAATGGGGTGGAGAAAAAAATTCAAAAGTGAATACCACACAATACCTAAAGAATGGGAGATAAACGTAATTATACCACTACAGAAAAAGGGAAACAAAATCAAATGCGAAAATTATAGGGCTATTTGCTTAGCATCGACCATGTATAAAATGTACACGAAATTATTAGAGAAAAAAACTAAGAAAAGAATTAGAAGGGAAACTGGAACAAGAGCAGACAGAATACACAAAAGGAAAACAAACACAGGATCACATAAGTATAATTAGAAAAGTAATAGAGAGAGTAAATGAGGCAGAGGGATGAGATCTAAAATCTGCCTTCAACACAGTCTCACGAGAAAAACTGTGAAACTTTGTCTAAAAGAACTGAAAGTATCGACAAAGCTCGGGCAAGTGATCGAAAGTGTTTATGCAAGAGTAAAAGAGGAAGTACGGATAAAAGGCATAAGATCTAGGGAATTCTAAATGCAAAGAGGAATTAAACAAGGCGATAGTCTGAGTCCCTTTTTGTTTAACATAAGTATATAAGGACAACATTCTAAAGACATGTAAAAGAAATTTGCCAAAGGTAACCATTGGCTACAAAGGTTTAGTACCGTACAGCTACAAAGTCTTCTTTACTCAGACGTCATAATATTAACGGGAGATAGTCGAGAAAATATTCAAAAAAATATAGATCAGTGGAATAAGACAATACAACAAATGAACATGGAAGTAAACACAGAGGGAAAACAAAAGTGACGAAAAGTAATGGAACAGAAGAACAACAAGATGTCAGATGGGGAAAAGACATAATAGAACAAGTTTTAACATTCGAATATTTAGGAACAACAGTTAGTAAAGATGGTAAAATAGATATAGACATTTTGAACAGAGTAAGAAAAGCCACACAAGTGTATTACCAACTAAATAAAACTGTCTTCGGAAAGAAAGAAATAAGTACTTCGACAAAAACTAGAATCGGTATATAATGCGGTTGCGGTACCAATTATGAATAAATCATAAAGCAGCGAAACCTGGCCATTAACTATAAAGCAGGAAGACAAGATAGCTGCGATGGAAATGAAGTACCTTAGAAAAACAGCAGGAAAAACCCTAAGAGACAAATGTAAAAAGCAAGAAGTAAGAGAAAAAGTACAACAAAAACCAATTAACGTAACAATAGAAGAAAAACAATTAAAATCGTACGGGCATGTACACATGTGCAGAGAATGTCGTCAGAAGCATTAACTAAGAGAGTAGCTGAAGCAAAAAGAATAGGAAGAAGAAAAAAGGGGACACCGACGAAGAGTATGGAATCGAGATTGGAAGAAATAGCACGAAAAAGGGGGAAAACAATGAACGAATTAAGAAACATGTCTACTGATCGAAACAAAATTGAAGAAATGGGTCGAGACACCAATCCATCCAACGCCATAAAGGCATAAGGCTTTCGCTAAAGAACTAGAAGAAGAAGGATAAATCCTGCATTGGCTTAACAATTGCAGAGTGGGTAAACCTGCAAATATCGCTTTAGGCTTTTAAACTCAGAATTCAGTTGTAGTAAAAATTGCTATTTTTTTTTGATATTTTAAACGTTACTATTTAAGTAAAGAAATTTTAAAACAACCTAAAAATTTCAATTTTTTGTATTCTTTGAGTTTTCAGGAAATGTTATTAGAATTATTTTTTTTAATTGAGATTTTTAGTATTTTCCAGATTTTATTCGACAAACTTTCCATGGGTTTGTATAAAATTCTGTTGTTTTAGTTTTCAGTATACAAATATCCTGAAAACGAACTGTAACTGGTAAAAAGATACTTTATTTTAAATCATATTTGTCAAACTCTTGTAAGCTTTCTAGTTGTAATTTTCAGTTTGAAGTAATTGGAAATGCACCTTTTTCAGAGAGTTTCATGAAAAGTTGAAAGTTTTCATAGTTTGACAATCTTGCTCTACAAATACTGCCGCAGCTTTTCATTTACTCTACGTTTCAGATTTCACCATGGAATGTTCTAAATCAAACACTTAAAATATAATTTTTAGTGTAAACGTGGAAAGCGAACCACTACTCAAGCATAACTTGTAAGTTTTACTAGATTCCAAAGCTTCAACTGTAACTTTCAGTTTAGAGCAACTGAAAATTTGAACCTGAACATTTTCGTATATAGTTTTTAAATAATTAATGTAAGTTTGATTTCTTGAAAAGCAGAGGCGATTTGTAGTTTCAAAAGTTTGCCGTATATATTTCATTCATGTCGTTCTACAGTTTTTCATTTAATCTCTGCGTTTCAGTTTTCAGTATGAAGTTCCCTCAATTAAATCCATAACCTTTGCTAATATTTTCTCTTTTCAAGAACTTTTAGTGAAAAATTTAACAAACTTGTATAAATTGTAAATTTTAGAAGATTTCAATATTCAGCTGAAATATGTACTTGAAACTGCCAGTCTTTTTAGTTTTTTTTTCTTCTTCACACAGTTAAAGTTTTCAGGGAGTTGAAATTGGTTTCTTGAAAAATCAGGACTGTGATTACAATACATAGTTTAAAAATGTTCATCTGCAAAGTTAAAAATTTTTTGTTTAAATTTTTTAATATGAAGTTGCTTAAAATCATGCAAACCATAGAATGGCCTTTAACATAAAAGTGTACCTATAGTTTAAACAATTTTTAGTTGAAGTTTCAACAAATTTCCACAGCATTAAGTGTAAGAATCGAATATTTTTGTTTTTACTATTTTTAATAAGTTATTTCGTTATTTTTGTCTTTTAGAATATTGAATGCATCCTGGAAGTTTGGGGCAATTTAACTTGCATCATAGCGAAATTTACCCTTAGATTTGAACGAATTATTTTGGTGTTTTGGTCTGAAATTGACAGTGCAGATCAATGTTATAAAACTGTATTAAAAGGCTAATATAATTACTAAAAATATCCAAAATAAACTGTAGTTAAAAATTATTATTCAAAAATATATCTATGTGAAGTATAGAAGGTGAGATGACATGAAATTTTAAACAAAGCAAACTTAAAAGGAAGCCTGTGGTTTGACCCAATGGAATGTTGTTGAATAACCAACCCTATGCATTTTATTAAAACCGAATACGTATTTCGGCATCGAAGTTGATAAACACATTGTTGTGGTTTTATAACGTTTATCGGTATTTTTTAACTTCAAAGGAATTTCATGTGACATTTACGATTAAAATTCGGCCAATTTTAATTAATCACGCACGTGTAATTTTAATGTAAAAAAGCTTAAGTTAGTGATTTCCTTTGTTCCTTTTATCATGTAACCATGCTTGTATGTTTGTAGCTAGTTACCAAATTGCGTCTTTGTAGTAACTAAACTCGATTTATATCGTAATTCAAGGATTTCTTCGAGGCACGCGCTAACAACACGTATGAGCGTGTAAAATTTACCGAAACCTGTGTGAAACTTAACCAAGTACATTTACTGAAATAACTACAAATCGGTTGTCCATCGTTCCTGTGCGACAGTTAGGGATTATTCTGGAGCCCCTGACATTTTGTGTCCACGTTCTTTGTCCGAACTCACTGATGTGTAGGTTTCAGAATGGTTGAATGGTTCGTCTCAAAGTATCGGGAGCAGCCGAGGACTAATTTTATTAGGAACATAAACCGCATTACAGACTAAGTGGACCCAATGGCACTGATTGGATTTATTTGGCTTTACTTTACTGACCAGAATGCGCTTAAAATAAACCTGATGAAGTAAATAGTTAAAAAGAAAATCCTAAGGGGTTTCCTTTTCTCACGATTTTGCGTATTTTCAATGTAAAATTTTCATGTGAAAATACTGGAGTACACAATAAAAAACCGAATGTTTGATTTTGAAAACCTGTATGGTGAATTTTCTTTCATTTTCGTTCTTTTAGCGCTGCTTTTAGGTTTACATTCTAAGCTTTCCCCCTTGTAGAATTGTAACAGTTTTAAAACAACCTTGATTTATTCAGATAGCAATAGTCTTAACAATGCAAGCAAAAACAATCAATAGAGAGCTAACAAGAAAGTTGGAAAAATTCTAAAATAGCGCCTAAATCTCTTACGAGGAAGTAAGAAGACACTTCCATATAATTTTCAGAAGAATCGTACTACTCTGGATATACAAAATAATCGAAAATTTTGCCTTACAAATTCTATAAAAAATAAATCACCAAAGAGAATTCCAAACAAACCGTAATTTACAAGACTTTAAAATAATGTTGGGAAAATTCAAAATTTAATACAAGAATAGGTACATACAATAAGGGCAAACCTTTTTAAACAAGACAATTTTGAAATTTAAAAAAAAAAAAAACTAGAGTGATTTGTAAAAATCCTAAAATATTGCCGCGTAAGAATCTAGAATCACATCCTGACTTCTCTTCAAATTTTATAATTACAATCCGTATGCCTTCAAGTAAGTTTAAATTTAATAAGTTTTCTGTTACAAGAAACAGGATTTTCAACGTTTTATGCAAGAACTTACAGCTGCACTTGACAAACGAATATTTAGTCAACTAGATTCTAATAATTGCTAGGAATTCATTATCTTTGAGAATATTGCGAGACTCGTGTAACGGTGTTTTTAAACCTTTCATAACTTTGTTAGAATTGTTTTTGTTCTTTCTGAAGTTTGTAATAAAAGCTTTGCTTCTCTTGCAAGACATTTCTTTTCTTAATTTGAGAAAATTAAACAAATAGAATTGGTTTATAAATTAATTATAATACCATGGATTTTTAAAATTCGCTCCTTTTGGTACATATTAATCTCAAAATATTAATTTAAAAAAAAAGAAAATAAATCGAAATAATTTTAAAAATGGCATTGTTGATTAGAATGGTTACATTGTGAAAAATTCTGAGAAAACTAGAAAAGTTTATATAACACTATGCTAACTAACTAGTCCTTAAATTTAAATAACATTCTAAGGTTTGAAATTTCAAATTCCAAAATTAAAGTGTTCATATCAAAATTTTGGAAATTGGACAAAGAAGCGGCTCTAAAATAATGCTCCAAAGCCGTGACTTAAGTGCATTAATTAAATTGTTTACCTTTTAGTAAGGCTGAAGGAGAAGAAATTAAAAACGAACATAAAGTATTCGACACCCCGAAGCAGCCGATTTTTAAAAAATTTAATCCGTGAATTAGGAGGAAATATATTTTTTGTTTTGGTTATTTTTATTTGCATAGAAAGGTGATGGCTAGTTTAATGATATGTTAAAATAAGATACCAGGAATTGATGTTGAATAATAGCAAATCCGACAAAAAAAAACTAACTGTCGGCAAGGAGAAAGAAGGAACGCAAAAGACAACAAAAGCTATGAATACGAAAATGAGTGAGGAGAGTGAAGATAATAAAAAAAAGCAAAAAACATATTGGAAATCAAAACAAAGAAAAAATTGAAAGTAGAACAAAATTTTATGTAGGATGTTGGAATATAATAACGATGACGGACACGAGTAGATACAGTAGAACAAGTAGCATGAAAGAAATTGATAAATGTAACATTAAGATCTTAGGAATAAGTGAAACGAGGTGGAACGGGGAAGGACGCATTAGATTACAAAATGGAAAAACTTTTATATATTCAGGAGGAAAATACAAACATGCAAACAGAGAAAAAGGAGTAGCACTGATGCTAAGCTCAGAAACAGCGGTAGCACTAATCGAATGGAACGGCATTTCCGACCGAATCATATGGGCAAGGTTTAAGGCAACGTTCAAGAACATCCTAATTATAAACGTTAATGCTCCGACAAATGAAAAAGAAGATTAAATAAAGAACGAATTCTACGAACAAATACAAACAATACTGGTGATAATCCGTACAAAGTGCAAAAGAGACATTAAGATCTTAATGGGAAACTGGAACGCGAAAGTGAGGAAAAATAACAAGGATAAAAAAAACCATAGAAAAGCACGCAATAGGGGAAATGAATGGAATTGGGCAGAGACTAATTGAATATTGCGGCATGAATGGATTAATCATTGGCGGAACATTATTCAACACAAAGACATTCACAAGACAACCTGGACTTCACCTGACGGCAACACAAGAAATCAGATTGATCATATAATCATTGAACAACAATGGAGGAACTCCCTCCAAGATACAAGAGCCATGAGGGTGGCCGATGTGTGGTCGGACCGCAACAAAATTACAACAATTACACTGAGCCTGAAAACTAACTACACAAAAAAGATTATGAGGGGAAAATATAATGCCAAACAACTGACAGGAAACCAAGAAACTCGAGAGCAATTTCAAAAAAAGGTGGACCAGTACCGACGAAGTGTGGCAGAAATATAAAGAAGCTATTACGACGGCAGCAAACGAAACTGTGGGATTTACAAAGACTAAAGATAAAGCATGGCTCTCCCAAGATAGAATAAAAGTAATTAATGGAAGAAGGCAAGCTCTAAAATTAGATAATTAGCATTACAAATGATGGACACGGAAAAGATTTGAAGAAGAATACTGAAAAAAGAACAGGGAAGTCAAAATAAGTGCAAGGTAAGACAAAAGGCAATGCGTAGAACTACAAGTACAAAAGGCAGAAGAAGCAGCAAGAAGACATGACACAAAGAAGTTATATGAAATTGCAAGGAAGATAACAGGAAGGAAGAACACATCAAATACAAA
Source organism: Melanotus villosus (assembly GCA_963082815.1). Lineage (NCBI taxonomy): Eukaryota > Metazoa > Arthropoda > Insecta > Coleoptera > Elateridae > Melanotus > Melanotus villosus. The sequence continues at coordinate 55,303,808 of OY720418.1, read as the reverse complement.
AATACGAGATAAAACAGGGAAGATATGCTCAACTGCCGAAGAAACAAAAAACCGATGGGTAGAATACTTTACAGAAATGTACAGGGAACAAGAAACCATAAAACAAACTACACAAACTGAAAGTCCAAATATACAATTAAACCTAAGCAATGAAAAGTTTAGTAAAGAGGAAATCAGGAATACAATTATGACCCTAAAAATCAGAGTAAATTCGTTGTACACTGACCGGCAAAATTAACGCATAAGCTAAAAGACCAGGATACTTTTTCAATAAAATGTAGTACAACTTCTTGCTAGCTAAAAATTTCAATTAGAGGTTTCAAAAACATCAAAGTAGCCATCTGTCAGAATTGTTTCTGTTACTGAAAAACAATCGCGGGCTTGTTATACATAATTTATTATTGCATCGTGTTTTTATACTGTCTTACAGTGTATGCGTTTCAGTATATTGGCATTTTGACTTTTTACACTGAAAATCTTTGATCTTCGGCCTTTGAGTAATCTTTGCCATTTTTTGTCATTATTAGTTTCGGATTTTACTGTTGGCTTGATAATTATGCCAGTTTTAAATCGTGATAATACAGTTAAAGCAACCACATTGCTGGAAGAAGGAAGAACTCAACAGTATGTTGCAATACGGCTGGGAGTCCATCAGTCAACAATCTCGCGACTTCATAGACGTCTAAGAGAGACTGGTAGCGTCGGCAGAAGACGAGGACAGGGCCTCAAGCGGGCGACTTCGGCGGTAGATGACCGTTTTTTGCAACTTAATTCTCTGCGCGACCGTACTCTGACGGCTCCAGAGCTTCAGGACAACCTTGAAACCACGCGAGGTGTCCGAATAAGCAAAAGGACAGTGAGGAGAAGGTTAGGAGAAGCAAATCTCCACGCCAAGCGTCCCGCGGTGTGCCCTGTTCTTTTGAGACGACATCGGACTGCTCGATTAGCTTTCGCTCGACAGTATGTGAACTGGGGAATAGCGGATTGGGAGAAAGTTCTTTTTACAGAGAGTGCCGATTTTCACTGAAGGGTGCTGATGGACGGCAGAGGGTTTGGAGGAGAACAGGTGAACGCTACGCCGAGTGTGCAATTGTCAAGAGGGACCGCTTTGGAGGTGGCTCTATCATGATTTGTTGAGGCATTTCTTTGAATGCGTATACAGATCTTGTCGCCTTTCATAGAACCAGTGTGACCGCATATTCCTACATCGAAGATGTTCTCCAAGATCATATGTTGCCATTTGCAGCTGGTATCGAAGGCAACTTTTTGTTAATGCAGGATAATGTTCGTGCTCACGTCGCCGTTGTCACTACTACCTACTTAAATGAAGTTTGAATTAATCGCTTGAACTGGCTAGCTTGTAGTCCCGACTTGAATCCAATCGAGCATGTATGGGACGATATCAAGAGACGACTACATGATCGAAGACCAATGCCTACTTCATTGCACGAGCTGCGTGAGTTGTTGCAAGAAGAATCAGTAATACAAGCCCGAGGAGTGCATACAAGATATTAAATCAAGTAAACATTGCTTCTGGTTCCTTTAAATCCGTTGATTTTTCTTGATGTGTTCAATCATAGTTATTACATTTTTCATTAAAAGAGGAACGCTTCGGCAGAAGAAGCTATATACGGGACTAGTGATACAGTTTAGTTGTTTTAAGTCGCCCTCTGTTGTTTGACATATTTGCATAGCTGTTAATCAGAATTTTCAATAAAATATTATGTTATATAAAATTATGTGTTAATTTTGCCGGTCAGTGTATTTATTTATAATTTGAAGTTTCTAGAAGTTTAGAATTACTAAAGCTACTTGTATTTAATTTAATTTTTTATTTCATTTAAGCTGAATAAGAACTGAATTGTTCTCATAGTTTGCATAGTCCGTAAACTTACTGATAAAATGTGATATCGAAGGATATGAGTCACAATTCTGGAATCGTTGTGAAATTCATATACGTAGAATTAAGGAAATATTTTCATTGGGGCACGCGTTCTCGGTAGAAATGTGAAACAGGTAAATCCACAAATTGGATTTGTTACCCCGAAAATGATTAAAAATAATTGTTATCGATTCAATACCGCTAAGTTACCCCAGTTATTAATTTTCGTTGAAATATTAGTCTTTGTAATGTTGTGCTTTTTTCTCACAATCTTAGAAAGAATTCTTTTACGTTCATTTTATTTTCAAATAACTTTTGTTGGATTTCCTGTCCATAGGATACAACTTTTAGTTTATAGTTTTTTTATAATAATATTTGCAGGGTTAAAAGCAAAGCACAAGATAAACGCAGCGGCAACGTTATATAGGTATCCTATGCCCTTGCTAAGGAATGCAAGTTTAGTAAAGAGGAAATCAGGAAAACAATTATGACCCTAAAAACTAGAAAGACATCTGGAATAGATAATATACCTGCAGAGCTGACAAAAGGACACATCGAAACTTCGGTGGAAGTTATGTATTATTTATTGTTTCAAAAAATATGGGTAGAAGAAAAAATTCCAGCAGATTGGATGCAAGGCATTATAGTAAAATTACCAAAAAAAGGTTACAAGAACTGGTACGAGAATTGGGGGCCAGTAACGGTATTATGCGCACCCACAAAGTAATGACCAGGATTCCAGGATAAACTCGAGCGGATAAAAGACACCTTTGAAGAGAGGCGAAGGGAAAATTGAGCTGGTTTTAGACCAAATAGATCATGCGTAGATCAAATATGCACGATAAGAATCATTTTCGACCAAATAGTCGAAAGATGACAAGAGGTGTACATAAATTTTATCGACATTGTTAAAGCTTTTGACTCTGTGAATAGGAACAAAATATGGAATATAATGAGACGATATGGTGTGCCGCAAAAGTATTTGAGAATTATAAGAACGTTATATGAAAACTACACTGCAGTCATTGAACACGGAGGAAGCTATACCAAAAAGATCCATATTGAAAAACAAGGGTGCATTTTATCACCAATGCTCTTCATTATCGTAATAGACTGGATTATGAAAGCTGTAGAAGACCATAAAACAGGAATAAACTGGGACATGTTCAAGAAACCTAGAATTTGCAGATGATATTACAAATTACAATATCAACAACGGGATCAAAAAAAGACGAACAAATTAGTAAAGGCTGCAAATGAAGTGGGATTTGAAATAAACGCAAATAAAACAAAATCACTAAGAAGGAAGTCAAATGAAGGTAATAAAATCACGATTAACGGGGAAGACATTGAAGAAACAGAAGAATTCTGCTACCTTGGTAGCATAGTCTGCAGTCAAGAATAAGTAAGGCACAAAATGCTTTAATGCGCTATAATGCGCTAAGAAAAAGTATGGTCCACAGAAAATATCAGTACAAAGACAAAGCTCCGATTATTCAAATCAAATGTAAAAAGAGTCCTCCTTTATGGAGTAGAAACATGGGTGGAAAATAAAACCAATATAAACAAACTTTCAACGTTTATAAATAAATAATATGCAGAATTTACTGGCCAGAAATAATTACCGATTTACTAATAAAGAACTGCGGTGAATAACGGGAGAAGAGACAAACATCCAGGAAACCAAACAAGAATATAACACGTCAAGCACTAGACTCTAACACAAGTGGAAAACGGAAAGTAGGAAGACCGAGGGAAACTTGGAAAGGAATATTCAGAACGAACTGGAGAAGTTGAACATCACCTGGAGCTAAGCAAAGAAATTGGCACAGAACAGAGACGAATGGAAGAAGAAAACTGGAAAGATCATAGAATCAAGTATAGATGCGCAAGACTAGTAATCACGCCATCGTATCCATCTATCCATCCTTTTTGAAATGCCTTTATGGCACCTTATACTCCATGCTTGGAGTAATACGCTTAAGAAGAAGAATTTTACTAAATTTTTAGTTAAATAACATCCATATTTATTTCAACATTAAATCGTCGCTGCTTCATGAATATGCTTTTAATTAACTTGAATGATGTCGAGATCCCTAGTACCAGTAAGCTTGGACCTAGTCCAGTAGACAAACAGATTTTTCAGAATTCATTCTAATTCGTTAAAATCCAAATTTTCATTTAATTTTCTTGTTTCGGTCGTCCATTATGCTTCTAAAAATTGGTCTTCAACCAAATTGCTTATCAAAACTAAAATCATCAAACTTGTACTGAAACTAAACAACTCTATTTAACTATCGTTAATTTTGTCTTACTTTCCGTTACTTTAAACAGAGAACAATCGAATCAAATCCGTAAAAAGTCGTTCGTCGTTCCCTTCAGTGATTTGTATGGTAATGGAAGCGGAAATAAACTTTTATTACATCAATTTCATTAACAGTTTTATTCTTTTGTTATTTTTCTGCTCGGCAAATCCGATACAAAAGTTTGAGAATCCTCTGCACATATGTAACTGATATACAACTCGTGCGGTTTACTTAACACAAAACCTGACGTAGGTATCTAATCTGCATTGTAGTAGGATGATGCTAATTTTTGTCGTTATCTTTTTGACATATAAATGAGGATAATTAAAACGACAGCTGTTTACTACATCGTGTTGTATTCTTAGCCGGCTGTAAATTAATTCAAGGCCGTATCCAATAACTTAAGAATTGCATTTTATTATATTTTTTACGAGAAATATGAAATATATTTTGTGCGGCTACTTTTCTAGAATATCGTTTTTCTTTTCCCTGGTTGTATTAATGTGCGTGATTGTTGACAAATCCTTGCTGTCAACTGAAAATGGACTGAATATGTGAGATCGCCTCGTTATAAAAAAAATTTCGCTTAATGGATTTACATCGTCGGACTCAGCAAAACGATTCGTTCTTTTTTGTTGTTAAAATCGGTCATGTAATGCTTAACTTTCTTCAGCCATTAATTTACAACAAAATCGGGTTACTGTGACGACAGATGTTTGATAATGGCTTGATATAATACAAACTAGCACAATTGAAATTGCCATTTTCAAGCTAGAAAGTAATAGTTTACCAAATGTTATTATACGAAAGTGGATTAATTAAGTAAAAGCATTCACAATTGATGGGTATTTAATTTTTAAGCACCGCTATTCCGACGGAATAATTTACTTGGATGGTCTTTCAAACAAAAAATAAGGAAGCATTACATTAATCATTAGCAAATGCCTTTTAAAAATTTTACCAAGATTGCGGTTTATTATTAAGTTACCCTACTTTATAAATAAACTTTTCGTACTTTAAATTTTTATAAATTCTATCGAAAGTGTGTTGAATAAATCATTTACTTCCATTCTTTTTACCGCTGTATAAAAATATATTTTTAATTTAATTAGGTATTAATTAATATTTATTTTTGCACAAGCGGGAGTAGAAATCAGTTTCTCTGCTGTTAAATCGTGATAGAAGTGGAGCATTTTCTCCCTAGGGAGAAAATATGTCACATTTTCTCCCTAGCCCTAGGGAGTTTATATTCTTAAAATTTTTAATGAATTTTCAGGTTTTTCTGGTTCTGCTTGTGCAAAAAATAGTATATACACCTCGGGAGAGAATGCTATTTTTCCCTCGGTGCTTAAATTGCACCTCATGAAAAATCATGCATTTCTCTCCCTCTATGTATCATATACTATTTTATTTTCAATTTAAGGTGCAGCAAGTAAAAAATAATTTGAACAAAACAAAATTTTACAATCATTTTAAATTGCGACCGGCAAATAACTTCCCTGTTCTCACAGAAAACACGTTCCGATATTTCCCTCGTGACTGTTATAAAACTAAACAAAAATTTTGGTACGTAAAATAACGGATGGATTTTTCAAACATGCCAATCGACATTGATTTTTGTCCTTTCCAATAGTGTTCACGGTCCAATTAGTCATTTTATATTTCAAAAATGGCACTTTTAAATACCGAAACCGTCAAGCTTGGCATGTCTAATAAAATAATTCCATGCAAATTTCAGCTGTTATGTTATCAAAACCGACTCGAAATTTTTTACATTCGAATTGGGCATTTCATCTTTTAAAATTGGCGATTTTTCGCCAACTCTAGGATCCCTGCTAAAATATTTCAATTCACATTTCAATTATTATATCATCGAAACCTCGAATTTTTCGATTTGTGCATTTTATCTTTAAATAATGTTAATCTGAAACCGAAACTAAATTGCTTTTGTTTGAAAATTATTCTATTAAAATTGAAAATTATATTAGTTAAGCTTAATTTTCTCTGCTGATAAATATATCATAATCTAAAAGCAATTCATTAGAATTTAATGAATTTAAAATTTAAATTATTAACGTTTAATGGTAGTTACATAATTGAACCGGAAAATTTTTCAGATTAAGTTAAATGACCTTCCGGTTTATTAAACATTATCGCAACGTATCGAAATTTAATTGCCCATTTAGAATTTAAACTACAAGCAAATCGAGTTAAACTTAATTAGAGTTTATGATTTTTTTGGAAATCCTGGCATAAATATTGAATGATTCTACAGGGTGATCAGAATTAAACCCATGCAAATTTAAGGGTCATACAATTAAAGTAAATAAACCGCAAGGCGCAAAGCATCAAAAGGGGTCATTGGAACGCCGCACCGGGCATTCTACAGGGTGTGCCAGACCTTAACCCACAAATTTCTAGGACTGATAGGTTTTAGTTAAAGCAATTTTTCCAAATAAATTTCTGGTTGGAAACTTAAAATAATGATACCAGATATATCACACGAGTTATTCATACTTGAGGGTGCGGCTTTAATGATGATTTGAAAGACAGAATTTAACACAAAAACTGCAGTTTTAGTTACCTTCTAATGCTTATGTTGGTAGTTCCATAAAAAAGCTAAAATGGAGTTTCAGTTGGTTGCAATTTTCAGTTGGTTGTCCATGATAAGGAAGGCCTTTTCGAACATTATTTTTTACAGTCCCTAAAACCTTTTCAATCGAGTTCTGATACAACCCGTATAGGTACTTACAATAAAATACCCAAGGTGATTGTTAGAACGTAACACTTTTTTTGAAAATGTTGTTGTAAAATGATTTTTCTTTCTTTAAATTATATTAAATGAAATATTTTTTATTTAAATAAAATTAGAAAATATTTTACTATTTATTTTTGTGTGTTGAACTTTATAAATCAAAGTACTGTTTACATCGCTATACCGTTTCCAAAATCATTTATCAAAGGCAAATGAAAATGATCTAGAAAGTCATTATTATTTTGTTGTTTTTTTAAAACGATGCTGGCTAAACATTAAATTCAAATAAAATTGTAAAGTTTGTAGTTTCAAATTGCAAAAGGTCGGATTTTTAAAGATTCACTGATTTGTAGATATATTAATATCAAAATATTAGAAACAATAATAATAATAGTATAATAACATTTGTCACAGCCATTGTCAGTACAGTCAAATATCCTACATTTATCTACACATAAACATCACAAATCACAAGCACAAACTATAAAATATTCATTTGTACTGTAACAGGAATTGTCAAGCAAAAAATTTAATAAAAATGATTTAAACTTTTTTCAAACTGTCAAGTTACTACTAAAACGCAATCTTCTGAGGATATATTCCTGCTTACTTATTTTACTACGTAAAGTAGCTACATGCGTATTCCAACTCAAATATTCATTTATCTAAATGCCTATGCACATAAAAAAAGAAGATTCTAATTCCTAAATCAAAATAATTTTAAAAACGGCTTTGTTAATTTTGATATTTAAATTTTGAAGTTTTAAAGCAAATCAGCAAAATTCAACAAGAGGCTGGTTGGTCCTTAAATTTAAATAAAATTGCATAAGGTTTGAAGTTAATTTCCAAGTTTAAGGCTTTAATACCAAAATTGTACTGATCAAAAGACATTAAATATTTCAATTTTCGAAATTAACAATTAAATATTTGATAGTCAGTATCAGTATTTAAAGTTTAAGATTCTTTGTAGAACATATTTTGCAGGTTTTAATTTGCTTTTATATCAAACTTGTTTTAATTTGTTTTGGTAGTGAGTTGTCTTTCTTTTTATCGTAAAATAAAACAGGATTTAGTAATTTACATCGAGCAAATAAAATCAATTTAATTTATTATTTATTCCTTTCGACAGTTAATTAACCTACAGCAATATTTTTATGTCGCTATATAAAGCTATTTCCCGTGTGACTTGTCGGGACTTTGATTGAAATTCTATGATAATAAATTAATAAAAACATGCTCAGTAAAGTTGAATTAATGCTTGGAATCGTTTAATGCAGATTACTTCAGATTTTGTACTCGGTTTTAGATAATTGCCTAATTTAATCTTGGAATTATTTAACGTTAAACGAGTAATCAACAAATAATTTAGGAAATAATCAGCGAGTAAAATCAATTTTAGAAAGAATGGTTTTTGTAATAAATACACCAAAATCTAGCGTAATTTCTTCGGAATAGTTGGGTTTCTGGAGAGAAAACGCAATGTCGTAAGTATTCATTAAGGGTAGTTTTAGCAAGGAAAGAACGAAATTGCAATATATGTTCTGTTGAAGCTCAATTCGGAGCACCCAGAATTGCTTGGAGCTAAATTCTTTTGCATGCAGTTTTGTGACTAAACCAAAAATACAATTTTTTTCATTTTTATTTGTTTATTTGTTGGATCCGAAAATAAGAACTGTCTTCTTATAATTTTAACGAAGTACCTATGTAAAACATTAAAAAATTAATTGAACCAAAAATGGCAGGAAATGTACCTACATTTTTTATTAAATCTTTGGACATAAAACGAAGAACTGTTTTCATCTAAATCGAAACATAAAACAAATACATAAAATATGCAACAATGAATTCAATAATACAAAAAGAGAAAAATTGCTTTTGTTTAGTGATAATTTTGAAAATTAATTTTATATTTAAAACGGAACATTAAAACGGTTCATAAACGCAAAACAGGAAAAGAAAACGAACAACACATAAAAACCTAGACAAAAATAAACGGCAGCAGACACACTTTTTCAATAACTTAATGCAAAGTGGGCCTGAGTCCCGCTAGTGCCCCAGGAGGTATAAAACTTCTAGTTTTATCACGATACGGACATCGACACTACGAATGCATAAATTTGCAATTTTGGTGCTTTATTCAGCGTTGTTGTTGGATATTTTAATTGTTGGCAATGTGAATAACGTAATCTAAACTAACCTAAAAAATATTACCCAGTATTTACCTAAATAGGTAGCATTTCCTAAAAAGTCTACCTTCTTAAAATTAGAAAGACACCTCTTCAAAGCCCAAGAAAATGCTGATAAATCCTCTATTTTAAAATTAATTTATGGCAAAATTTATAATACACGCATTGGCTTTTTAAAACAATAGTTCTTGAAAAAACCATGTAAACATTATGCAAAAACCTCATCAAAGTCCAAAAACATGCTGAGAAGTCAAGTCCCTTTAATTAAAATGATTTTTAATAGAATTACGATTTTTAAAAAATAATTTTTTTACTAAATATGTTATTACTTTAAAATTTATCCTTAACTTCAATCCTAACAAAAGAACAATTAATTGCTTTGTTACAACATATTTAACAAACCAAAAGTATCGTCAACACTAGCGAAATAGTTCACCAGAATAAATAATTTCGTATATGGAATAAGTCATAAACCTGCTCGTTAAATATCCGGGAGAAAAGACGAGTATATTCAGGCTTAATTTAGAATTCTCTTTGCAAAATAAATAAACAAAATGTAAATGCAAAAAAGAGAAATACGAAGGGAAATTTAATTACCCGCTTGTTAACAAAGTTTCTTAATTAATTCACCGTCTTGTCTCTCATTTACGGTCAAGTTGAAGTACACTGGCAGGATGTGGGTATTTTCTACGAGGATTTTTATGTAACTTTCGAATTCTTTCGAAATCACTTTATGCAAAACATTAAACTTTGATTTTGTTGCATTTCTTTTTCAATTCAGCTATTATCGAGAGATTAAATAAGAGTTTTATAAACAAAATGTAATTCTTTTTGGACCCTCAATTTTTGTATCGTCTACTTTAAGAAATGTCTTTTTGGTGATATTTATAGATTTGTAATTTAAACTTCGAAATTTTGCAAAAGTTTTATTATCCCTAAAAAAATAATTCAAAATTTTTTTAACGTTGTAATCTTCGAACTTTCTGTTAAATCCTAGGTTTTGCTCTGGATGTTTGTGTTTTAAAGCCCCACATTTGCAGTTTCTCCAATTTGTTTTTGAAATTCTTAACTCAGGAATTTTTATTTTGTAACAAGTTAACGTAAGAACTAATAATTTTGAAAAATAAATAAACATATATAATTCGTAGCCTTCAGTTGGAGGTTTTCCATGTCCTCCAGATTTTTCAGTTTTTTTTCTTTTATTTCGTAGTTTATCGATTCATTTACAGCTCGTATTACTCCAGTATTATTTGAATATCCATTACATTTGACAGCCGATACTTCAGTGTGAGAAAACTGCGAAGGATTTTATGTGAATTCGAATAAGATGTGAAGAGGATTGTTGCTTTTGTAAAGCTTAAGTTTCGATTTTTTTCTGTTTAGCGTTACATAATTATAATCCTTTGTTTTTTAATTAAGGAGTTACTTGTTTATTTAATCATAACAGTAACAATTACTTAAATTATTTTACAGCTTAAATTTCTAAGGAATAACTTCTTATTGAAAAAAATCTACAATAATTACAGCTTCTCCATATGAAATACAATGTGATTTTTTAAAAACTCAATTGCAGCAGGCCGTATTCTGTCTTAATAACCTTAGAACTGTCTGTATTAAGTCAGAATACGGCCTGCTGCAATTGAGTTTTTAAAAAATCACATTGTATCATTTCCTTGAATTAACAAACCTGATAATTTAAAAGCTTTCCACAGTTTGTAAATTGTACTTTTCCGAAAGCCTTTTGCAAAATATTTGTGTTGGCTGTAAGCTCCAAATATCAAAAATATCATAAACCAACCGTTTCGATTGTTGGATTAAGCACAAGCGAATCCAACACTTTATTTTCACGATTTTATTGTTTTATTTACGTCATAGAAAAACCTTCTACAATAAGATTTTCGTGAGATTACAGAACGAGTTTTTCTCCATGGGTGGTATTTACTTCTTGCAGAAAAACTTTTCGTGCTTTTACAATAATTGTTAATTTGTATCAAGTACGATGTAGAAATACATATATCGAAAATTTTAATTGGATGCGCCCAAAAAACAAATTTCGATTACTGTTCATTTCATGTACGAGAGAAGAAAATGTTATTGTGTACAATCCATCATTGGATTCGGCCGAATTGTTTTTATTTACTCATACAATCGGTTTTTGTTGTGGTTTTCAATGGGTACAGTTATTGTTGATGTGTAGAATATATATCGACAGGATATGCTTTCAATACAACTTTCTCTTGTTTAGATTTTAAAATACAATGCGACAGCCGTGCATTTTTAATATCCTGTTTAATTGAATTTACGTTTTCCGCGATGAAATGGCTTTATTATAAAAATCTCGGATGAATGATTTTTGAACCTACTAACCCAATACGTATTCGCTGAGCTGACAAGATTTGCTTTCTACAGAGATCTGAAGGTTAAAAAATATCCTCAGATAATAAGATTTCACGACTCATTGCCGCAAATTATACATTGGAAATTATTAAAAGATATGCTAAACCAGCAGTTATTAATCCTCGTATCTGTTTCGCGAAATCGGGTTACTGTTACATTTCAGACCCTTCGGTTGGAAAACTACGAATCATTTATTACGCCATGTCTTCTAAAAGGAAAGTTTTTTATATATTCATTCAGTCAAGTCATTTAACCGAGGTTCTGAGAAAAAGTAGAATTTAAATGGTTTTCTGATAAACAGCACCGAGGGTAAATGTATATTTATTCAATCGCATTCGAAGAATTTACCGAACTGGAACGGCATTTTCCAACGAAAAGAAAAAAAATGCCGTATTAGAAAATTAACCTAGCTATTCCTTATTCCTTAATCGGATATTTGGAGAATTCTCCGTAGTCGATTAAGCGATTATTGACGAAAATGATACGAGGAAATTAATGTGAAACTCTAACGTGAATTTCCTTTTACAGCACACCGCTTGAACGAGTACATCTCCCACTACGAGCCCCTCAATTACGACCCTGCAGACGTCCACAAAGCGCACCTACGGGCGAAGAGGTCCGTGGTTAAGGATAATGCTGTCCACTTGTCCTTTCGTGCCCACGGGCGCGAATTTAAGCTTAGATTAAAGAGGGACCTTACAGTTTTCAACCAAAACTTAGAAGTCCATGGGACTTCTGGTGCTATTGATGTTGATACATCACACATCTATCATGGGCACCTTAGTGGTAAGCTGGATAAACCTTCTTTCTACATGAACTCTAATAACATAAAACATTAAAAGAAAGAAAAATCCGCAACATCAAGAACTTCTGTTGTTTTATTAACTTAAATTAATGATCTAAATTGCAATAAGCAAACACTTATTTCAAAGGATCAATTTTTTCTAAATCAATTACCAAAAGAAATCTCAAGATCGACAGTCATCGCGATTACTTAATCTTTTTTTTTTAACGATACCATTCAAGGTTTTGATTCTCAATCGCCCCAGATTTAAAAATTCGGCCCGGATTGGAATTGTAGTCTATAGTTCCCTTGTTGCAAAATAAATTATTGAGAATGCATTCTATATGAAAGGACATCGAGAACAATTTTTTTTCTCATAAACCGATTTGTCTGAAGCAAGTGTAGGATTAATTATAATGATTTTATTATGGTTATATATCACTTATAATAAGCATAATAGAATTAAGGTTAAGAGTTATTTGAAATTGGATATCAACAATGACGAGCCGAGTTTTGCATTGCACCCGTAAAACGTCAACAGCGTAAAGTATAAGAAGTTACATACTATACACAAGCTAAGCAGTGTTGACAAATAGAGAGTAAGAATTCATTCATATTGTGGTTAATGTTGCTGTTTGACTCCTCAACCCTATTAAGTTTTTGATCGTTGCTTACAAAAACTCCTCAATGCAGTTTTTGTAGTAGATGGTCCTCCTTCCTGTTTTCGTTTATTTTCTTTATAATATTTCGTGTTTAAACTTTTTCGATCATCTCTTTTCTTATCTTCTTGTTCTACGGCTTTTTTTCTATTGTTGTTAAATTTTCTATCACATCGTTTATCCATTTTGATTCCATTTTCTTCGTTCATCTAGCTTATTTTCTTTTACATCATACTGTATGTCCTATCCAACTAATCATTTGTGTTCTTATGTATCTCGCAATGTCATTTCCCTTTATTTCATCCTGTATTTTATAATTCATTAGCAGTCTGCAGGGGCGGACTGGGCCGCCGGGAGTCCGGGAACTTTCCCGGTGGGCCGGTAGTACTGAGGCCGGTCAATATTATCAGAAATTGTTCTTATGGTTTTGACTGCAGGTAAATCGTTTACTTACACCCGGCGACTTCAAAGACCTGTTCGCTGTATTTATTTATTATTGTTTCCCTAATTAACTCTTTATTGTGTTTCATGCCGATGCCGCTGATATTACCTATTTGTTTGATATCTATACTTTAATACAATTATTGCTACATTGAAGGTGACCAGTGCATTTATTTATTAGTTTCCTTTGCAAGGTTTAGTCATTGACCTAGTATTACAAAGTAGACCCAGCGCCCTCCATAGTTTGTTAGTCATATTTTGACCAAGGCCAGCTAAATTAAATATTACATATTAATAGTTCACCTCAAATGGCGCCATCGTTCTTTCTAAATTGCGCCTTGGCTAAATAAAGTGGGCAGGCCCTAATACAGTATTTTTCACCTAGGATTTGGGTTGTGACGTCAACGCGCTGTCAATAAATTCACAATACAACTATACTTCATCTCTTTCTAAACTAAGTTTTCATTACCTACTGCGCACGAACGCGTGTCTACCCATGCAGTTTTTGGGCGGAGCAACTTGACGTCACAACCCAAATGCTAGGTGAATAATACTGTATGTAATATTTAATTTAGCTGGGCTTGATTTTGACAGCCTAATTATTATTATAATATTTTAGGATGGCCCATAACAAATGCCGTTTTTTATAAAGCTCTTTTACTCGCATTTGAAAAACATTAAATGATGTGCTATTGTTATACACCATTAGAAACTAGTCAAGTAGGCGAATATCTCTGCCCGATTTACTTTTGTTATTCTTTTGTTTCTAAGCTACAACAAACCCCATAATGTTAATGATAAGTTTGCGTCATTATTGGAAACAAAACGTTTCTGCAACCGCCGCAGTTAAAAAAATATGTGAACTGGAAGGAGAGGGAGTAGTAAACATTCGCTCGGCACAACGTTGGTTCAAAAATTTAATGAAGGAGATACAAGTCTCAAGAGGAAACAAGGTTCTGGTCGGCTTAATTTGTTGAGTAACAACGAACTGCGAGACGCTGTTGAAGTTAATCCATCTACAAGTACTCGTAAGTTGTCAGCAGAACTTGGTTATTTCAAAGAAACCATACGGCGGCGTCATTTACATCAAATTGGAAAGGCCAATAGACGCTGCAGAAAAGTTCCACATGAATTGGCACCAGCAATGGTAGAAAGACGAGTTGAGGTCTGCAATCGGCTGCTTTCAAATCCTTGGGACGAACGTTTTTTAAACGGATGGTTACTTGCGACGAGAAATGGGTATATTTTAATAATCTTAACAAAGAAAATCAATGGATTACCATCGGACAACCTGCGTTACCTGTCCCAAAACGAGAAAGGTTTCAGACAAAGGTCAAGTTATGAGTATGGTGGAATTGTCAAGGCGTTATTCACTTTGAGTTGGTTCCTGATGGAAGAACCATTGACGCCAACCTTTATAGTCAGAAGTTGGACAGGATGCACGATGCTCTACGTCGGTGTTACTCTGGATTGGTAAATAGGAGGGGCACAATTCTAAAGCAAGATAACGCCAGACCCCATACTGCTATTGAAACTCGGTCGAAAATTAGGGAGTTGGATTTAGAGCTTCTACCTCATCCAGGTTATAGTCCAGACCTTGGACCTTCAGATTACCACTAATTCCGATCGATGGCACACTTCCTGCGTGGAAGAATTTCACAAGAGTTGAAGAAGTGTATACTTTAGTGAATAAGAGTTGCTGTTTGTTGTTTTATTATTAAATAAAATCTCCACAAAAAAACGACATTTTTTATGGGCCACCCTAATAAAAGTGAGAGGAGGCCGGTCACTGCCAAATTTCCCGGGCCGGTTAAATTTGCCAGTCCGCCACTGGCAGTCTGTGTTCATCTTTATTTAATTTTTCGTGGTTCAAGTATTGTCTTTAATATCCTATGTTGAATTATTGTTAATTGCTAATTTTCTCTGTAACTTTTTGTATCTTGTGGTGTCGAGATTGATGCGTTAATATATGTAGCTTTATATTCCTCTTATTAATAGATGTAATGTTATACACAAAATCATTAATACTCGTACATCTCGGCATTTAGAATAGCTTAAAACAACAAGTCGATCTATTCTTGAAAATGCACTGGAAAGTATTAACATCGCAGGCATCACTGAAACACACTGGAGGGATAGCCGACACTTCCAGACCCTGAATGTCAATCCAGCAATATGCTCTAGCAACGCAAACGAATCGGTCAACGGTGTTGGCAATAATACTGCATAAGACCATTAAGGACGCCATGTTGGGCTATGATATAATTAGCAATAGAATCCTTACTATTAAACTAAAAACAACACCCAATCAATGTCAACAGCATTCAAGTATACATGCCAACATGAGTCACCCCACAGACACATATAGAGACCTTCTATGGAGAACTAAGCACTGTGATAAAAAAAGGTCACGATCACTAATGGTGAGATATTGTTGGTCATCAGAGGCTTCAACGCAATAATTGGTAAAAACCACTGGAGTGAAAGATTTTAGAGAAACAATGGGGCAATATGGTTTAGGAATGAAGAACGAACGAGGAAAGATGTTAATAGAAATCTGCACACCCACGGATGTCCCCAGACGACAAAAGTCACAACCAGATTGACTATGTGCTCATCAGAACCCAATAGCGAGCATTCATAAAAGACATAAAGACCTACCCAGGGCTGGATTGCAGCAGCGATCACAATGCGCTAATAGCAGAAATATGTCCGAAATTACGTAAACTCCAAAAGACACTAAGAAAGGCAAATAGATGGGAACTAGGAAACAAACCTCCAATATATCGCCACAACCACAGAAAAGCAAACTAGAATAAACGCTGACGAAATACGCCAGTCAAACTGAGCTGAGTTATGGAAAAAAATGCAAACAGTCCTAACTACAGCAGCGAATAGTATTAAAAAAAGCACTTGAACCCTACATATCTCAGGAAACATGGGCCCTCATTAATAGACGACAAAACATTAAACAACAAGGGCTGAGCAATGAGACAATATCTAAATATAACAATTTAACTAAAGAAATAACCGATGCAACAAGGAGAGATAAGAACATGTACATGCAATCCATCTGTGAGGAAATAGAGAGCCACTCACAGAAGAATGAACGTCGAGACCTCTTCAATAAAGTCAAAATCATCAAAAACGAGGCAGGTAAAATACCAACATCAAAACCCGAAATTATAGAAAGATGGCCTGCATACTGCTAACAACTAATGACTGTCACAAACGGCGATCAACATATGGAGAAACCAGAACAATCTGAGCCATCATTTTAATACAAGAAATATAATCAGCTTTACGAAAGCTCCAATGCCATAAGTCATCTGGAACTGGCAGTGTAGTTACAGAGATGTTAGTTGCCTCAGGACAGGTTGAAATCAAAATAATACATGAAATATGCAATAAAATCTAGAAGTCAGGAGCTTGGCCAAGAAAATGGTGTGAATCAATCTACATTCCCATCCATAAAAAAGGACCACGCAACCTATGCAAAAACTACAGAATAATTGCGCTGAATTCACACGCAAGTAAGATAATGTTATACACCGTTCAAGAACGGCTTAAACCATATTTCCTTCCACAAATCGCCCCCTGAATAAGCAGAGTTTATGCCAGGCTGCGTCACAAGGGAACAACTAATTAACATAAGGCAAATAATCGAGAAATGCTATAAATACAATGTGCCAGCATTATTCTGCTTCCTGGATTACACAAAGGCTTTTCGACACAGTAAGATGGGACAAACTGTGGCAAATACTACACGAAATGGGGGTACCGGAACATATCACCTGGCTAATCAAAAACTTATACTCTCAAAACAAAGCCTTGATCAGGGTGGGTGATCAGATATCAGAGAGGTTTTCGGTGAGCAAGGCAGTTAGACAGGGCTGCATCCTCTCTCCAGTACTATTTAACATACCTATATGAAGAATGGATAATGAGAAAAGCAATAGAAAGCTGGAAGAAAAGTATCCAACCTCAGATATGCAGATGACACTACAATCCTTGCATCCTCAGAAGGAGCCTTCATATGACGAATAGAACAAATTAGTGCTGAGATCGGCCTAAAGCTCAACCGCTCCCTGATGTTGATAAAACAGGATTGCTACCACCTTATAGACATACAAATCAAAACCCAGATAATCTACCTGGGATCGTTAGTAATAGGTAAACAATGGGAACTGTGAAGTTAGGAGAAGAGTAGGAATAGCAAAGACACCCTGAGCAGACTGGCGAAAATCTGGAAAGATCATCAGATAAGTAAATATACAAAGCAAAGACTAGTCCAGTCCCTGATCTTCCCCATTACAGCTTATGGCCTGGAAACCCTAACCCTTAATCCAACTTCCTGTAAAAAGATCGAAGGCTTTGAAATGACGTGCTATCGCAGGATCATGCGCATCCCATGGACCGCCCGTAGAGCAAACGCATCAATATTATGAGAACTCAACATTAACAATACAGATCGCTTGCTGCCAACAGTTCAGCGAAGAATACTAAACTTCGTGGAACACGTCATCAGGTGGGATGGATGATGGAATCAAAAAACTGACCATCCAAGGAAAAGTAGATGGAAAAAGGAGAAGTAGATCACCCTGCAGATTCCTAGACAAAGTCTCAAACCTCACAAAACTTTTATAGTATCAGACTCCTAAAAAAACTGCAACAGTAATAATAATAATAACAAAATATGTATTTCGACAACTAAGTTGCCATTCTTGGTAGAAACCTTTTGTGGAAATGTTGGCAGTTCAGAACAGTTTAAAAAAGTATAGAGCAGTGGGTAGTAACTTTCCTTCTGCTCTATAGAATAATTTAAAAAAAAATCCAAAAGATATCTTTGGGGAGAGTTCTATGAGGCAAATGCAGTTTTTATTCGTCGGACTAAACCCTCAAAACATTATAAAAGAATAAAACTAAAGGATCTTTTTTTGGAAATGTAGAGCACTTGTTCAGATTGTTGACGAGATTTTAGTTTCTGAACTTTTTGTGAATAAAAATATAATTCTTTTTTTTTCTTGCTTGGCTTGACATCCTTAAACGGGTTTTGGACGCTTCTTTCGAAGCTTCCTAAATCCATTTACTAGGGGTGAATTAATCCCTATGTTCTATTTGCACTTGATTTCTTTATAGCGACGGGTGTGATTTTGTTTTTTCAACAATTTGCCTCCATATCTTCCTTTCGTGTGCTTTTTCTTTCGAGTTGGATACTTCAATTGTTTTTACATCTTCTACCACATTATCTATGCATCTTATTCTAGGTCTTCCTTTTGTTCTTCCTTCGATTGGCTTCTACTTACTTTTATAGCTCGTTTTTCATCACTTCTTAAGATATGTCCTAGCCATCCAATTCTTTGTGTTTTTATATGTTTCACTATATCTTATCTCAAAATTCATTCATAATAATATATCCCATTATTCCCTGAGGGGACATAGGATGTTTATAAAAACTCTCCACTGTTCTCTATTATTTGCTATTCTCTTTAGCTCTGTGATTGTGAGTTGTGTTTCTTCCTCAACGGTTCTGCGCCATGTTATTTTTGGACGTCCTTGTTTTCTTCTCCCTTGAGGGTTCCAGCTCAGCGCTGCTCTCTTGGGTTAATTTTTGTCTTTTCTTAGGGTGTGACCTATCCATCCATACTTCCTTCTCTTTATTTGCACGTTTATGTCTTGTTGATTCGTTCTTGTCTTTAACTCTTCATTTGTGATTGTTTCAGGCCACCAAATTCCCAATATGTATCTCAAACATCTATTAACGAAAGTCTACACTTTTCTTCTAATTTCATTAGTTGCGCACCACGATTTGCAGCGGTACCGTAACACCGGTTTCACTGTTGTGTTAAAAACTTTTAATTTAGTGTTTATTTTTATATCCTTTGCTCTCCAAATTCTGTTCATGTTACAAAATGCACCCCTCGCTTTATTTATGTCTTTCAGAGACTCACCATCACTAGTTATTACCGTACCCAAATAAGTGAAGCTGTCCACTTTATCTATAACTTCTCCTTCACACTGTAAATCACTTGTATTTTCCACGTTTACACTCACTAACTTTTTCTTTTGTTTATTTATTTTAAGACTTACTTGATTCGATTTGTAGTGCATCCATTTTGTCCCGCATTTGTTGAAAGTTATGTGAAGTCAAACATACGTCATCGGCATACTCTAAATCTTCTAATGTATCAGTCAGGTTCCAAGTGATGCCTCTTTTTTTTTCGATTAACTGCGTTCCTTATAACTCATAACATCATCCATTATAACAAGGAATAGTAATGGAGACAGGATACATCCTTGCCTTACTCCTATTTCTGTAGGGAACGATTCTGTTAATATCCCTTTGTGTAACACTCGACATTTATAATCTGTATAACCTATTTTTACCAGACGTATTAGTTTTTCAGGTAGTCCTCTGTTTTTTAAGGCTATCCAAATGCATCCACGGTCTATAGAGTCAAACGCTCTTTAATAAGCAATGAATAAAAGGTATAATGGCGACTGAAACTCTATTGATTGTTCTATAATGATTCTCAGGACATTAATGTTGTCCACACAAGAACGGCCAGCTCTGAATGCACTTTGTTCTTTACGAATACCCTTGTTTAATGCTTCCATTATCCTGTTGAGTATTATTTTGTAAAACATCTTGTTTAGGTACTACACTTAGGAGATTTATTCCTTGCCAATTTTAATCCCCTCTTTCCAGTCCTCTGGGAGTATTTCATCTCGCCAGACTTTTCAATCAGTGCGTACAGGATGTCTATGGGACATGTAATATCCAATTTCAACATGTCTACTGTAATTTGGTCTACGCCATGGGCCTTGCCGTTTTTCATTTGTTGAATAGCTTTACATAATTCTTCTCTGGTTGGGCAGTCTATATCTATTTGCAGTTCCTGCCTTTGTTCTATTTGAGGTAATTGCACAGTGTCTCTTCTAACATTTATGACTTCTTGGATATGCTCCTTCCATCTTTGCAGCTGCAGCTCTATTGAAGTCTGTCTTCTGATTGCCTACTTTTCCCTGATATTTTATTTATTCATTAATGGTGTATATTCATCCTCATTTTTTTTTGTCCAAGTATTGTTCTTAATATCCTTCATTCCAATATTCTTAGCTGTATAATTAAATAATAAAATTATCCGGTATCAAAGGTAAATTTCTTGGCTTTATTCGGTTAACACTAACATCAGGCTAATAACGTATACAGATACCGGATGACTGGTGAGTAGCGAATTTTTTTAGAGCTAAAAACGTACCATTTTGCTATAATTTCCACATATTTTCAAGTGCAATAATATATTTTGAGTGTACTGAGCTCATACACTTTAAAGAGGATTTTTAATCTTACTTATCTTCGTCTGTTTTCTAGTTTTTGTTATAAAAGTTTATTTAAATGTAAATCTTAATCACAGATTTCTATCCCTACCTAGATTTGCTGCTTTAGGTGTTCGTATGAGACCTGTCTTATTATTGAAAATAATGGGAATAGGTATGTGAGCTGTAAATCTAGGTAAAGATAGAAATCTATGATTTTTATTAATTGATTTTTAAATTGCTCTATTGTGTTTAGTATTGTAAACAATATCAATGAATTGAATATTAATGAGTTTGCTGAATTTTCTTTTGCATTGATTGGCTTGTAATAATTTCAGTTTAAAATCGATATTAACCTCAATTCTGTAAGTACTCTTTAGAATTGGTATAAAATTGTTATTTAATAATAAAATCATTCAACTAACTCTTGTGACTCCAGTGGTGCAGCAGGTTAAAAGCTAGCTTTACAATCAGCCCACACACGTATAAATCCTGTTAGCAAGCCTTATGACCATAGCAATTGGTGGTAATAAAACAAAACAAAAAATTTAACTCATCTATGATATCAAATATTCTGACCTATTATACTGCTTTCTTTCATTTAGAACGCATTCTTACTGATCCTAACTTTTATTACAACAAGTTTGCATTTGTGCCTACAGCGTATCTTAAGTTCATTAAAAAATAACATTTTTTTTAATATGCAAGTTAAGTATAATGTTTGTAATAATTTTTTTTGAATGAAGGTGAACCCGCAACTTCGGTTTATGGTTCTTTAATGGATGGAATTTTTGAAGGTAAAATTGTATCACCGAGAGGCTCGTTTTATGTAGAAAAAGCACATCATTATTTTCCTAATCATAAACACCCAAATAGGACATTCCATTCTGTTATTTATCATGAAGACCACGTTAAGGATCCCTATGAAGACGGTCGAGAAGGTATGACATACATTTGTTAATTTAAAAAACAACTCTAATGGCCACTTGCACCAATCAGCAATAACAAAATCGCTTCGAGTTTTGTTGAAAATAATCAGAGATTGGTGTAGTCGGTCATAAAGCATATATTTTTTGATCAGTTTATAAATTGTCCTTGCCTTTATCTTCTACTACTTTAATTAAGTAATGCAGTCAACTTCAATATTAACATCTAAATGTAAAAATAAATTAATATCAATCAAGTGTTGCTATTATACCCTAACAGGATGGATAAATCAAATGATTGTAGGTTTTAATTACAAATATTAAGTGGAATGCAACTGCAAGTATTAATTAATTAGAACAACAATTTAAATTAGGTCATGGAGGCGGGTGTGGAATTACAGACGAAGTAATTCAGTGGATGGATCGAATACAAAATTCAGCAGTCGAAGAAGATGCAGATCCGATACCGACACCTAAAACGAGAAAACATAAAAAAGTTTTACTGGAACAGAACAGAACCAAAGAAGAACAACCCAAACCTCCACCACTTCCTTCTCCTAATCGTGAGGACCTGTTCAATAAATATTCAAGAGAAGCCAACGAGGCGAAACACGACAGACATAAACGAGCCACTAGAATAAGAGAAGAAAATAAAAATACCTGTTCCTTATACATACAGACTGACCCTCTTATATGGAGACACATTAGAGAGGGATTTCCAGAGGTTTGTACTGAAATAATTTAGCGTTTTACTTCAATAAATTAAATTAAATTAAATCTGCTCTTACGCTTTCAATTTGGTTTATTAATTTTGTAGATAGCAGCAACACCTAATCACGTTAGCATTAGTTTTAAGCTGATTAATTAAATTTTATGTTTACAGCATGCAGATCCTAAAAAAGAAACAGAAGTTAATGAAAAGACAAGAGAGGAAATTTTATCGCTCATTGCTCATCATGTCACTGCCGTTAATTATATTTATCGTGATACAAAGTTTGATGGGCGAAGCGAACACCGTAATATTAAGTTTGAAGTTCAGAGAATAAAGGTATAAAATTAAAACATTCTTATTACTTACTTATTTATTTTATGTGTTTTAACAGATTGACGACGATTCAGCCTGTAGATGTACACATCCTCATTGTGAAATAAATCAATTTTGTATGGAAAACATAGATGTTAGCAATTTTTTAAATATTCATTCATTAGGAAACCACGAAGATTTCTGCCTGGCATACGTGTTTACCTATAGGGATTTTACGGGTGGAACTTTAGGTTTAGCATGGGTCGCATCTGCATCGGGTGCATCTGGCGGCATATGCGAAAAATATAAAACATACACAGAAACAATCGGAGGAATGTATCAGTCTACAAAACGATCTCTTAATACTGGAATCATCACATTCGTTAATTATAACAGTAGAGTTCCTCCAAAAGTTTCACAATTAACTTTAGCTCATGAAATCGGACATAATTTCGGATCACCTGTAAGTGCTACCGTAACTTAGTTAAATTATCGATAAATAATGATCGTTATTGCAGCACGATTATCCACCAGAATGTAGACCTGGTGGTTTAAACGGGAACTACATCATGTTCGCCTCGGCAACGAGCGGCGATCGACCCAACAATAGTAAATTTTCTGGGTGTAGCGTCGGCAATATTTCAAACGTTCTGGATGCAATTGAAGATAATAAAAAGAGAAATTGCTTCACCGCATCTGCTGGTGCATTCTGTGGTAATAAAATCGTCGAAGCCGGAGAAGAATGCGATTGTGGATACGACAACAACGAATGCAATGATATTTGTTGTTATCCAAGAATTGTGGATGCTCTTGATAAACAAATGAATAGTAGTGCCAAAGGATGCCAACGAAGACGAAATACTCAGTGCAGGTAATTGCCATTTCCGGTCTTCTATAATTTATTTTACTAATAACAATTGAAATTTCAGTCCAAGCCAGGGTCCTTGCTGCAGTGGTGAAACTTGCGCATTTATGCCCGAGTATAGACACGAAATTTGTAAAGCAGAATCAGATTGTTCACGATCATCGAAGTGTAATGGATTTTCAGCAGAATGCCCATCCCCTACTCCACGTCCAGACAAAACTAGGTGTAATAATGGAACACAGCTTTGTATTAGTGGAGAATGTAGTGGATCGATCTGCCTCGAGTGGAATCTTACAGCATGTTCCCTTACATCGCAAGATCATCCTAACATGGATAAGCGAAAATTGTGTGAACTTGCTTGTCAGAATGGAACTGACATTTGCAGAAGTACGAGCGAGTTCGCCCATTTAGTCGGATTACCTCCAGGTGGTATTAGTTTACGACCAGGATCACCCTGTGATAACTTCCAGGTATGATATAAAAGCTCATTAAAAAGGCCTACTCCAATAACAAGTTATGTTTTAGGGTTACTGCGATGTGTTCTTAAAATGTAGAGCTGTAGATGCCGACGGTCCATTAGTTCGTTTAATGAACCTCCTTTTAAACAAAGAAACATTAATGAATGTTGCCCAGTGGATTACTGAATATTGGTGGGCAGTACTTCTTATCGGTATTGGTTTTATTATCTTTATGGGACTCTTTATTAAGTGTTGTGCGGTACATACACCATCTTCAAATCCTAAGAAACCGCCAGCTCGGAGATTAAGCGAGACGCTTAGAAGACCTATGAATACTCTGAGAAGGATGGTAAATCATGATTACAGTGATGATTTTAGGGGCATAATAATTAATAATTAATGTTTGTGTAGAGAAATTATAATTCGCATCACGCATCTGCTACTTCAGCAAATGCGGGACGAAGTAGAGCTGATCGTTCTAGTCGACCGTCGGCAAGCCAAGGCCCACGTCCTGGTTATGGGCAAGGTCGAGGGCAGTATTACGCACCAAAAGGTGTGTAAATCTTATATTTTATATTATAATTGCTTTAATTATTGTACTTACATACTTTCCAATATTTTTCCTCGAATCTTGCATTATAATTTACCTAATCCGATTTCGTTTATGCACATTGAGCGTTTTAAGTTCGTTTATAGACTTTTCGCTTGCTTAAATCCGGTTGGGTCGTTTCCTAGTCATTCCTTAATTCCTACTAATAGTGTGTTGCTTTTAAATATCTCCTTATTTTTAACACGTTCGCACTTCTTCCGCTTCTTAATAATTTAATTTGAAATAATTAAGTTCTTCGTTTTACAGCACAGAAATTAACAAATTAAAAGCGTCTCGTTTCTGTGTTGTAACGATCCTTTGCGTCACTAACAGTATTTTTATAATACAATAGATTATTCCCCATTAGCATCAGCGCCCCCCGCCAACTACAACGTTAGGACGAACAATCATCCTGAATTATATGCGGGCGCATACGACAGAAACGCATACGAAATGCGCCAGCAGAAAGTCTGACAGTACGGAAACACCGGGGATACACGGGTATCACCACCGCCCGAGTACCCCGGCAATCCCATGGCCAGCATACAGTTTGAGGGCCCTTCGGGAAATACTTTGACAAATAGTTCCATGATGAGTGTACCCAGTTGTAACGGTGTTATTGTACAACCTGGGGACTCCAGTACACGAAATAGTTCTTCGACGTACACCGGATAGGGTTCAAACTGGTAAGGTCAGTGTTCTGTGATTTAAAATGAAACACGTAAACAATATAACAATATAAATATGCGTGCATTAATGAACAGTTAATCTGGATTAAAACGGGTGCATTTCAGTATAGTCACCGATAGTTTTAGTTAAATCTCGTATATAATCTTAAAACAGTTATTATAACGTGTAAGTATCTTAAATGATTTTTTTCTGTTTTACAAGTTTATTAGCTTCCTATTCAATAAAAGGCTGATTTATTATTATGTTGTAGAAGACAGGTAGAGTCTGCATTCATAGAATTTAAAGGATTTTGTGCGATTTAATTCAAATTCTTTTATTCTCTTTTGTACTTTTGTGATTTTAATTCATTAATTAGCGGTTTTTAAATGTTTAAAATATTAAAAATTAAGCAAATAATTCAAGTATTTTTCTAAGGTTGTTTCTCAGAGTATTTGCTTAACATTTTTTTAATGAATGATTGTAAAACTTTGTGCAAAGTGTAACTTGTTAAACGCTTGCAGTTTTAAGAATTTGTATATTAAAATGATTTTATTGATTGTTTAAAAATAGACATATCTGATGGTGACAAAGAGATTTGTCATTTTTAGATAGTGCTATTTAACAAATTTTTAGAATGTTAACATTCCACTTGTACATCGGTTGACTTGACGACATTAATTTTTGTGTTCATTGACGAACATTTTTATTGGTATCGCATTTATTGATAAACATACTCGATATTGATCGTAATATTTATCTAAAGATTAATTAAAGTGCAGATCTCATTGTAGATATAACTTCTCAAAGATCATCTGTGTGAAGCGACTATTTTTGTAACTGCAATATGGATGTGTAAATTTCGCGGTGTTATATGACAAACATTGTTAAATTACCAGGCAATTGTGATAATTATTAATTGCAATCATAGATTTCTGTACAATACTCTCCGCAAAGCACAGACGTTTAATTTTTAAAAAGTAAACGGAAAGACAAATAAAAAGAAAAAAATTTATATTTGATGCTGCGATTGTGTGTTGATTATTTATTGTACAAAAAGATATGTGTACATATTGAACTTTGTTTTTATATGAAGAATCTGTACATTTAGCATTTTTTGGAGTAATGGATTCTACCTGCTGTGAATGATGATATCAACACCGCGTCGATTTGCATTTCGTTGTATTTATTATACGAGCAGGTATTATCCAAACTCGTTGACCAATTATTGTTGTGCATGTGAGCTTGAAGTACATGTACCAAAGGCCATTGATTTGTTACGGTGGCATTTTATGACTCCAAGAATAATAAATGTATTAATTGTGAATTGTAACATAAATAAAACATACCTACATTTTTCATCACTTGTCTTTTAAGGTCTTTTTTTATTTATCCTTTCCTTATAACTTAGCTTCAAATCGTCTCAATTTTGTGATCTGGGGTGAAGAGGGATGATTTTCGGGGTATAAAATTTAAAAAAATAAAATAGGTAGCCCCCTGTCTCTAGAATATGATGCGATAAAAAAGTATGCCAAACTTTTATCCCCACTAGTTTTTTGTTGTATTAAAAATTGTCTGCCTTCGCCCCTATGAGTGGGGCGAACATGGACACCCATTTATTTTGACTAAAAACTCATCTTTTGGCATACAAAGAGGCGAAGGCGGACAAAAAATATATATATTTTTTTAAGGGAAGTGGCATTAAATGCAAAAAAACGCAATATTTTCAACAAAAACACTTTATTTAAAGTTATGAAACCAAATATTTAAATTCTCAAAACAAAAAAATTTATTGTAGAAAAAAAAACAAAAACTTTTCAAATATTTTTTGGTTGATTTATTCAATTCTAATATTCTTATATTTTTCTAAAATCGGAAACTGAAACCTTTCGCGTCACAGACGCATCCAACATATAGTATTTATACTTATTGATGGGACAACTATGGGGTGAATCAGTACATGCCATTGACATCTTTATAGTACAGAAAAAAGCCTTACGCATAATAGAACAAGTGAAACAACGCACACACTGCAAACCATTACTTATGAAGAATAAAATTATGTCTCTTTCCATCTTCGTACATCTTAAAGCAGCTGCTTAGAGCCAAAACAGAGCTTCCACAACTAAAAAGAAAAGGATCTACAACAAAGCACCATCTACGTTCAAACTACCAGGTATTTGTTCCAGCCCATAGAATATCAGCAACTTCTAACCAGCATAGACACTTAGAATTATTGAATCAGCTACCACTAGACTGGATAGAAAAACCATTTAAAGAATTTAAAAACGTGGTTAAACTATTCTTGATACAGAATTGTTTCTATACAGTAAATGATTTTGAACAATGTGTTAAACAAATTTAAAAAATGTATTATATACCTACATGTATTTTGACGTTACCTCTACATTACACAGTATGTTATTTTATATGTATCTGATGTACTGCTAAAAGATAAAATGAAGTTTATTATAATTATTATTATTATACATGAAAACTTAACTAATAAAAAAGTACCCTTTTGTACCTTGTCAAAATCAGTTTCAAAATTCTCTTCTTCTTCTTCGCATGACTAGGATTGCTCCTGTTTGTCTGCCTCTTAATCTGTTTATGTTGTGGTTGATTGTATATTATCTTTCCACCTTTTTGGTGGTCTTCCTACTGGTCTTCTACTATAGGGTTTTGTTGTTCTTACATATTTTTGCTATTCGGTCCGGTCCCATCCTGT
This sequence comes from Melanotus villosus, assembly GCA_963082815.1. Lineage (NCBI taxonomy): Eukaryota > Metazoa > Arthropoda > Insecta > Coleoptera > Elateridae > Melanotus > Melanotus villosus. The sequence goes on along the minus strand of OY720418.1, from coordinate 55,275,822 downwards.
CTACATGTTCATTCCATTTCTTCTTTCTCGTTTTTATCCACTTGTTAATGTTTTGGATGCAACATTGCTCTCGTATGGTACTGTTTCTTTGTCTATCTCTCAACGTAATGCCTTTTATCGTTCTTAATACTTTCATTTCTACATTATTAATCTTCTGTTTCTCTTGGTCAGATATTTGTTCAGTCACGGCCTCAAGTTCTAGGTTTTCATCATCTGAATTAGTCTCGTTCTCCACATTACTACTGCTTTCCATGTCAGCATTTTCATCCTCAGAGTCAGCACTGCTAGTTGTAGGTCTGAGATCTTCTTTTCTAATTCCTTTGCCAGGAGCCACCTTTAACTTTTTGCCTCTTTTTGGTCGTGTTTCTTCGGTTGTTGCTGACCTGGTCTCTTTCAAGAAGTGTAGTAAAGTTCTAGTCCAACAATTTTCATTTGCTGCTTGAGCAGCTTCTTTATCCGCGTCCACATCTGGTATTTTTTTTAGAACAACTTCACGATTAACTGCGACAATCCCGCAAGCCTTGAAACCCGACTGTATGTTATTTTCTAAATTTTCTCAATAGCCTTGTTGAGGAGCCTGGGAAAGTCCGATTTAAGAATACACCCTTTATTCTTTATTTTCCATTCTGTGAAAATGGCACGCCATGCTTTTTTCGTAGGTGCGAAAAACGACACATCCAAGGGTTGCACCAGATGTGTAGCATTAGGTGGAAGTAGTACAAGCTCGATGTTATATTGTTCGCAGCATTCCAGAACATGCATTGAAATTGGACTTGCTAGATTGTCTCCAATCAGCACCTTCTTTCCCGGGAGACTCCTAAAATAAGGGAGGAGAATCTTGTCAAACCAGCCTGATTCGGTTCTATTGTACATTGTTCCGTGAGGTCCACCCTCTATCCAGATTGGATATAAATGTACAGCTTTGTACACCACATACGGCGGCAATATGTGACCGGATGCAGTAATTGCCATCATTACTGAGGTGCTTGATTTGCTGGAATCCTATATCATTTCCACCCTTTTAAAGCCTCAGCGGCACAAAACTTTTTGTTTCCCTAGGTCATTCGTAAGATTTGTCTCGTCATAGTTTACTATATGGGTGGGACGCACAGTTTCCAATGTCTCTTCTAAATTTTGAAAATATTCTCTTATCATAATCTTTTGTTATATTAGCTCTGCACCTCGTAATATTTTGAACAAATCTTTCTGATAATATGTTGTCTTTTAAAAAAATTATAAAACCATTCGACTCCTGGTAAATTGTCATTAAAAGCTGCAATTTTTTTTTCCTTTTCGGTCAAGGTAATTTTTTATAAGGCCTCTTATATCCTTGTGAGTCACCGGAAACCCCCATTTGCTAAATTTAGTTATACCTTCTGCTAACAGTTCTTCTTCTTCTGGCGAGAGTTTAGTCTGACCGCCGTGCTTTCCCCTTTTTTGCCTTTAATTTTATCGTGCAACGTAAACTTTGGAATTTTATAATACTCTGATGCGTGTCTTATACTTTTATTTCCCCTTTTTATATCGTCTAATGCCTTCTGCAACCTTTTTTCCTCATAATTCATGAAATTCACACCAATCTTCTGTTTATAATTCCTAACCATGATGTCCGCCTTTACCCTACCTGAGGACAATTTTTTATAAATTAATTATTTAAAACTAAAAAAGGTACGGTTATCATTTTGCGCCCACATGTTATCCATATATTATTTAAGACTTTAGTGCTAAAACAAATTTTGCATATAAATATTAGCATTACCTGTGGGCAATAGTTTGTTTCCAACATTTAAAAAAGTTATAAAAAGCGAGTTTATATAAAAACTTACATGTACGCTTCTTCCACGAATCAAATCAACCGACAACCTTCCAGTCTCACATCGTAGTCTCTACTGACGCAACAGAACAGATTTCAGAAGTTTTTTGAAAACCGGTGGTATATCCTTGAAAAAAATATACCGAACACGTGTTTCTGTTCGCATTCGCCCCAGATAACGGTACGGAGATAAAAGGTAATCATTAAATGATATTACAACAAAATGGATTGCAGAATGTGATTATGCAAAAGTAACAAACAAAAAGAAATCGTTCTTGAAGAGAATTACGCAAAATCTATAATTATAAAAAATAAACTGTTAAGCCTTTTTAAGGAATTTAAGGGTTATAATATTTAATACATTCAAGTAGATTAAGACTTGTTATAATTTGAAAACAAGAGAAGATCGATCATGTCTGTTTTTATTATTAGTATACTATTAGTTTTGAAAAGTTGATAGGATAGCACTACTCGGTTTTGTCGTAACTTTATGACTAATAAATGAGACTTTGTATTACCTCGAACATAGGACACACTGTAGACATGTGCACCTGATTTAGCAAACGTGCGTATACTGTTGCTTAGTGTGATCTATTAAATGTGGCCCACATCATATCGAGCTGAAGGTGCAATTCTTATTTGTACTAACCTGCTCTCTTGTTCTAATTAAGCTAAATGGCACATGCAAATATTGTAGAAATTAACTTCACTACTTCGCAAGAAACATTATGATTAGGTAAGGACTGAACCGAAAAATATTGTCGCTTTTTGATTCTAAGTAAATGGATAGTTTAAAAATGAAACGATGTATTGAATAGTAATTTGTAATACAAGTGTTGAAAGCTTGCGTTTGCCACACGAATGTGAAGTTTGCAGCACGAACGATAGTGAGTGCTGCAGTCACATGAGAGTGGCAAATACAAGCTTTTAACACATGTATTACACACTATTTTTTCTACAACCACATTTCCATAAAAAAATTTAAATATTTCTGCAAAATCAAATCTGACATTCATCAAATGTCATTATGACAATTTGATTTCGGTGCGGTAAAATTATACTTTGCCGCACCGAAAATCATGCATGTGCGTGCGGAAAGTAAATTTTCCGCACGCTAATTTCACTTGTTCGGCAAACACTCATTTTCAATACTCGTATCTATGGAGACGAAGTGTGAAAATCCCACTTTCCATGGTGGGAGTAGAAAAAATATATTTTGAAAGCTACAAGTTTAACAAAAGAATTAATATCAACACATTTCTAGTTTTTATTCTGTTTTCCAAAATTCTTAACTTTTTCCGAAACACCAGCCATTAAGTTTATTAATACCTCTTGAGTCACTTGCTTCCACTTGGATTTAAATTCTTCGATGTCTTTTACTTGTTTACGGCTATTTCGAAGTTTTTGTTTCACGAGAGCCCAGTATCTTTCCACTGGGCGAAGTTCCGGAACATTTGGAGGGTTAAGTTCTTTGGAGATGAAATTCACATTTTTGGCAGCATACCATTTGATCGTCGATTTTGCATAATGAGAGGTGGCCAAGTCCGGCCAAAACAATGCAGATGTTTTATGCTTATTCAAAAATGACAGCAATCTTTTGTTCAAACATTCTTTAATATCGACTTCAGTGTTTAATATTTATTTTTTTTTTAATTTTAAGCCCGTGTAGCATCCCAGACTATTGGGCAAGGGCCTCCTCCAGGTCTTTCCAATTATTTCTATCTTTCGCTGTTTCCATCCAATTGACTCCAGCCTTGGCTATAATTTCATCTTCCCACCGTGTTCTAGGACGTCCTTTTTTTCTTTTAAATAAGTTCGGTTTCCAGCGCGTTATTGTGGCGGTCCACCTATTTGTCATTCTTGCAACATGTCCTGCCCATCGTAGTTTGAGTTTCTTGCAGTGAAGTTTAATGTCTGTTGCATGGAATTGCTTCTTTATGTCGCCATGACTTCAAAATTATACTACAACAAATTAATCCGCAACTTAAACAGCTATCAACAAAAATTGAAGAAATAGATACCAAACTGGATGTTCGCATAAAAACTCTGGAAGAAGACAATAAACAACTCAGGAAAACGGTGGAAATACAGGAAAAGAAAATTAACATACTAGAACGTGATTCCCGCAAGAAAAACTTAATATTTTACCGCAAGAACCAAACGAAACATTAGAAGTACTGATACAATTGCTTATCAAAACAATTGCTAAGATGGAAATCGAAATAACACAAAACGAAATTGATTTCAAATTCAGAATCGGAAACCAAGCAGAAAAAGTGGGAAATAATCCTATTAAAGTGGGATTCACAACTTGGACAAAAAAGATTACTATACTGAAAAACGTAAGAAAATTGAGCGGAACCGGGATAGGAATAGCAGAAGATCTAGATAAGAAGAGCCTGGAAGCAAGAAAACAACTAAAACCCTACCTAAACGATGCCAAAAGCAAGGGTCAAAAAGTCAGTATCAAAAACAATAAACTTCTAATCAACAACAAGCTATACACACTTGAACAGCTAAAAAATATACCGAATAGCACTGGAAAGGGCGAGAAAAGAGGTTTACAAGAATCTCCTCAGAATTCAAACGAAACAACCGTAAGAGCAATCAAACAAGATACCAAAAAAATGAAAGAACAAAACCAACTATCGGAACTAAAACCCAAAGGAACATATCAAACATTACTCAGACATTTTTCAAACGACACTGACTCACCTTCAAAAAACGACAATTAAAACAACGAGAACCTAAAAATACAGATGTCGACCAGGCTATGACCACGGCTAACGATTTAATCCAAACTCAAAACTATAATCAAACATAAAACAAACTTCCCAGAACTTTGGTCAGTAGGGAAGCTAAAGACCAACCCCCTCCAGGTAAAAACAACTTAACTTTAAAAATCCGTACTATGAATGTTCGTACTTTAAGATCTGAAGAGAGCATACAAGAACTTGAATCAGCATAAGCGGAGAAGGTATTACCAAAAGGAAAAATGGATCTGTATTGCTATGGAAAGGACAAGAGAAGGGATATGAAGGAGTCGGGTTTATAGTAAAAAAAGAACACGCTGGAAAGATCAAGGAATTTCATGGAATTTCAGAAAGGATAGCAGTCCTAAATCTAACAATAGATAACAGTAAAACATATAACTATAATTCAAGTATATGCCCCTACAGAAAGCTACCCAGAAGAACAAGTAGAATCCTTCTACGAACTACTAGAACATACGATCAACGAATACAGAAATAATAAGGAACAAAACCAACTAATCGTAATGGGCGACTTCAACAGCAAAATTGGACGGCGGAAAACAGGTGAAGAATCTGCTCTAGGCCCTTACAGCTACGGCCTTCGAAACGAAAGGGGAAATCAGTGTTTAATATACCTTTTGTAAAAAATGGTTGACTCCGCAGCCCACACTGGCAAATTGCTTGACAGACTAAGATTTTGGCACCGAATTGTTCAATAGAAATCGTTTGTTCTGCAACGCTAGCACTTGTTCTACTCTCAACAGTGTAATACTGAGGTCCAGGAAGGGAAGATAAATACATTTTCACACCATGACGATACAACTTGAAGAGTCCTTAAGAACTCGGTTGAACAATTGCGCCGTGCACGTAAAGTTGCTTTTTCTAATTGCGTTGCACTTCGTTTTGGTATTTTTTGCTTTTAGTATGTTTTTAAATTATTTCGTTTTGTAACTCTTTGCACAATTCACTGTGTTGTACCCATCTTCTTTGCAATATCTCATGTCGACTTTGATATGTCCTTACGAAATTCAGCCACCACTCTGGCTTCAATTTTCTTACTGGAAGAACATTTTGGATGACCAGCTTGTTTTTTATTATGTTAAGTTTCAAATTTATGAACTTTTTTAATAATTTTGTGGACCGTTCGAAGAGATACACCCACCATTTTCGCTATGTTACGTCGTGATTTTGCGGGCTTCTTTCTAAAAATATCAGCAACTTGTAGCCTTAAATTCTCTTTATCATCACCCATAATGAAAAACTTATAGAATTAACTGGAAACTACACTTAAATTAAACGACAAACTGTACGCTTTTACTTGGCAGTACATTTAAAACAATAGAGTTGCAGTAGTTCAACCAGGTGACTTTGTTAAAATGACAATTTTTTTCGGTTCAGTCCTTACTTATTGGTACTGGTTTGTGCTTTGTGAAAATTCTTTAAAATAAGTTATCGACAAAATACCTATTAAAAGCTGTTATAAGCACTTGAAATAAAGTACAATTTAATATGAATTTTATTGTAAATTAAAAAGACAACTTTTCTATAAATATTTATTTTCTACAGATACATTTATGCACAAATAATGGGGCAGTGTTTCAGTAGGTACACTGTGTAACTACATATGTAAAAATACAAAAATGAAATTTCGATACATGTAATTATAATCTAAATTATTGCAAAAGTACGTACGTATAATAAATATAGTATCAAAATCAGTTTCCTATACTATGTTTAGGCTTAAAATTATTTTGATTAGAATATACTTCGTAAAAGTGCGTTAGTAAATAATACTCAAGAGCACAATTCTATTATACTGGATGTTTTTGGTTTGTACTTAAATAAATAACGCTACAATTTTAAACCATAGCAGCTTCCTGTTTGAAAACCGCATGGTAAGCATTACGAATCAATGCGTATGGGAAGCAGGACTCTAATAAATCCATAGTAAGGAATGGTGATTCTTGTACTATTAAATCGAGTAATAAATATACAGATTCTCGATTTCTGATTACTTCTTTGTCAGCCTCTTGCCCCAATCGTAATAAACTCGAAGAAGCAAGGGCTAAAAATTCTTTCATGCGATCTTCTATATCACCTTGTCCACAAATCGTAAATAAAGCACCAAATATGTTGTTTATAGCGAGAGCCATACAATGAATGTTATTAGAATGACCTTCTAACGAAGCTCGATAAAATGACGACTCGGATTTTGCCAATTTAGGGATTGATACTGCTACAAATACCATCAACAAACAAACCAGTAAGTGTTCCTCGCCATCTAACTCGGGTTTCTGTAACTTCAAAGCATTCGTTAATGTCGGATCCACTTTACAAGGAATTCCCGCAGCCGACGTCATTTCGCTAACAACTTTCATTGGATCACCACTTGGTAAATGATGACGGAAGTCTAAAATGGAGCTGAGAAGGAATGGAATTCGTTCTTCTAAAACGTCGGTTAGGCACGATTGAGCTAAATTCCTAAAGCTCAAAATTACGCCGATAATAGTCATTCTTTGTAAAACATTGTCAACGTTGCTTAACTTTTTAAACTGTTCCTTCATGATATCCGGCTTGTCAAAGTTTGTGCGTAATGATAATAATATGTCCTTGTTGCTTTCTGCCAATTTTTTCAGTTCCTGCACTTGACTTGCGATGTGCCACATTAAAGTTTCATTTAGGAGTTTCATACCGTAGGGGCCGATTAATTCTGCAAGCGCTCGTAATTCGTTTATATCTGAGAATTCTTCGGGATTAAACGGAATTGTACCTTCGGCTGTTAAACTTACAAATGCACGTTGATTCATTGAAAAGCAAATATTTCCTGCGCTTACACGACGGAGCAAAACTTCAGCGTACCATTGAGTATACAAAGCCGCAATGGTTTTATCTCCGTGGCTGTCTACAGATTGAGTTTGTTGAAGCAAGCAGTTGTTGAAAACCCGAGTTATGTCAATGTGGACATAATTTTCAACAGTTTGCAGCACATTCATGTAAGCCTTAACACTTACAAGTAGTTCCGAGGGTTTGGCAATTTCATTTGTGTCTTGATTGTACATAACCATTCCCACTAATGCCCGTGCAAAACGATTTTCAAGGTGCTGGTATAAATATTCGCGAGGTGCAAATGTGTATTCCCAGACATTTATCGTTGAAAAATAATTAATCGCATAACAAAGCTCCGTAAGGGCCATGTGTAATTTATCCATAGTTGTTAGGTTTTCTCGTGTCTTTCTATAACTCTCCTTACCAGGCTTTTCGATTTCAGCTGCGTTTTTCTTGTTTTTATCCTTTTTCTTACGATTCATCTGTTGCGATATTAAAATAGCGCAATATTTTGGCAATAATTTATCACTTAGTTTGCACTGCTCATCACAAATTGCCGTGATGATATTCTTGGCCTCCTTAGCCATTTCATCCAAGAACATATTAACAACCGATAAACTACGTTCACGGATGTGATGTCGTTCTTCAGGACACAACTCGTGAGTACAGTTTTGGAAATGGCTACATATCGAAGGAAAAGCAGTAATGAATCTATTTTGTGCGGGAAATTCCAGACACATATGAAACTGATCCTCAAAAATCTTACTGTAAAAGCAGAAAATAGATAAATCTGATGTTTCTGTTAAAATATCGTCTAAATGATCTACCATTCTTGTATGAAATTGTACTGCATCAAGGAACATCGCTAAATCTTTGTGATCTGTAATTGACATTTGTGATTTGCTTGTAGACATGTACGCCTGCAAACGGAACCAATCTAAACGGAATGCAAGAAAATCGAAGATCTCGTTTTCTTCAACTTGCTTTACTGATAAATTTGAAATTGTGTTACACAAAGACGAAAGAATCATACTTTCGTCTTCCGGAATTATTTGTAGACTTTGCATTATATGCTTTAAAGCAATCGCATCAAAACCTGCCAAATACTGTACATAGTACCGTTGCATTACTTGACTGTATTTACGAACTAAAACGCGTAATTCTTCCATATGAAATAATAATTCTGGTAACTGTCGGTCAACTAAATCTTCAGCCGTTTTCCCTTTACCCTTCTGTTGTGGTGGGTTGTCGTTATGTCGCAACAACCAATAAACCTCATCTCGCGAAAGACAAAGACCAATAAATACCATTAACGCCTTTGGTCCTAACAGACCAGGTTGGTCTGTTAAAATAAATCCGAGTTCTTTCAATGCCGTTCTTAAAAATTTACGACGCTCACGATGACGATAACCAGCCTTCTGAACGGCCTGATTGTAACAGTCTTTAACCTCTGATGCTCGTTTACCATAACCCTTTAATGTCTCAAAATATCCCTGAATATATGAATGAATATACACAACCTCATCACGAAATAATGGAATAACCCACGATGAATCCAAAGCGCTTACCCACATTTTATTAAAATGTTCTTGCTGCAGCCCTTGGTGGCATAATAAAAATCCAAAAATAACCCAACGTTCCATTGTTTCCAATGATAAATACTCGCAAGATATACGATCTGAGGTAACAGGTTTTAATAATTGTCCAGGATTTCCTACTAGGCTAAGTTTTAGTTCGCTCCGCCATTGATCAGCCGAGACGTTTCGTACCGGAAAAACTGGATGTAAGGAATGTAGAGCCCCAAGAAGTAATTTAGAGTGAGTCACAAACTCTTCCGATAATTTTTTTATCGGCATGTCATAATCGATGATCATACTGCCTAAACGTGGAAAGCTAGAATCATGCTGCGAATGCACCATCTCGTGGGCTGCATTAAACAATCCCAATACAGCTTTACGATCTTCGACACGGGATAATAATATCATAAGCGATACGTACGTTGTAACCAAATCCAAATAATTTTTGGCCAATTCAAAATTGATCGATATGTCCAAATGTACTTGCCATGCGTCCAAACATGTTAAAAACTCGCAAACACTGTTTTTAAAATCGAGTAAGTCAACGAAAGTATAATAATAAAGTGAGAGAGATTTTATAATTTCATTCCTTATAGGGTGTAACGGCTGCAAACTCTTAATATCAATATTAGGAAATCTTCTAACAATATTCTTAATGGATGATTCGAGAGTTTTATCTGATAAAAATCCAGGCTTGGATTTCGCATCTCCACACGCCTTTTTGATGTTATATATTCGAGTGAGCATTCCCGCACCACGATCATTGAGAATGATTAGCTTTTCAGCTAATTTTCGTTCGTTCTGTGTTAGTTGACGACTCATTTTAACGGATGTGCGATAATATGCCTGTAAATTAAATATTATTAAGACCTTTAAAAGGTCAAAGATGCAAATTAAATTTTACTAACCTGTCAAATGAAACCGTCGAGTTTCACTTCATTATGCTTAATTTTCTGTGAAATTATTCACTGCACCATTATATATTATCGCAAATTAATTACTTGTTTAATTAGATTACAACTTATTTATAGTTATCATGTACTTATCGGCATGGAGTGACTAATTCACGGTATTTAATGCATTTCTATTGACAAAGTTAAAGCTAGCTGTCAAAACAGTCGGTTTATAGTTTGCTTTGTTCTTGGTTTGGAACTTTACTAAAGGCGTCAATTTTAAATTAATTTGAAATTACTTTCATACATTTTTTATATTATAATTAATTTCTACCCTAACACATATTTCTAATTGAATATTAATTAAATTCATACTAAATTATAGCATTCCATTAAAGTATTTTTAATTTCTTTTCTCAAATCATTGGCTAAGGTCGTTTAGAATAAATTCAGTTTTTCCCACCATTGTAGATTAAATTCTTTTAGTTTTTCCTGGTGACATTTCTTCGCTTCGCTACTAACATTTGGATTTTCAGGAATTTGTACATTTTCCCTCAACATTTCTAAAGATGTCACGTTCTTTAACCTATCTGAAATTTTATCAGTTTCATTGATTATATCATTAATGTATTTGTCACGGTCGGCGTTTTCAAAAACTTTGCCGTAAAAACTTTGGAGGCTGATTTGAACATCCTCGAATTTTTCTATAGGTTTGGTCTTTATTTCCCCAAATTCTGTAGACCTGAAATTAACTTTTTATTACTATCAAAGTCATTTTCTACATTCATATATTTACCCGGAGTTTTCTTCACTTTCTGCTAACTTTTTCCGATTTTGGCCCTTTTTCTTTAGATATTTACGAAAATTCTTTTGTATCACTTTGACGGCTTCTTCCTGTGAAATTAATTTCTCTTTCATGATTGTAACTTATGTTTAAATTGTTTGGTTTCCTAACAACAGATATGAAAAATCAAATAACAAAAATCAATTTTCGTGTTACCTATTTCGTAAGAAAAGTTACAGTGTACTCTATGAAACAAGGGTGTAATCACGGTGTAATGTAATGAAAGTGAAGTGTAAAACCACTGTAGTTTACGTCTCCGATGATTGATCAATAAAATTTGGTTTATATTGCGATGGGCCCACCAACTTTTACGTAGGGGTTGTTTGCGTGGTTTTACTACTTGTTTTATGGCGTTTTAATTTGAAATTTTCTAATGAATTTAAATTCTCAGAATTCTTGTAACTTTTGGGGTTACTTTCTATGGTTATTCTTTAAGAATTCTGAGTAATAAAGTAAAGTTTTAAACTGTTTTTGTGTGAATTTTTCAAAAAATTTTTGGAAGGCATTTTCAGAAAAATCTAAATTTGCCCACTACTGTAAATTCTTCTTGTCACAACCGTATTTGAAGTGCCATCTTGCATTTATAATATGAAACTAAGACCAAAGAGCAGTCTAATGCTGTTTGGAAAGACTTTTAATTTAAAACTTTGGGCTCTGGTTTTTCCATCATATTCAAAATTTTACTAAGCTAAATGTTTTTAAAAAATGCAATTAGTTTTGAAGGCTAATTCTTTGAACTTCAATTTTCTTAAAATATTCAGTTCTGAAAAGCAAGGCTTCTAACTTGTAATTATTATTGTTATTTAAAAATGTTGCTAGTTCAATCAAGGAATACCAATTTATGCTCTTTGGTTCAATTACAATTATTATTCCAAAAGGGGTTTTGTTTGTGGCTTTTGAAATATGTTGATATGTTAGATATTCCTTAAGCCAATTATATACGTTTGAATATTAATAATTATCAGTTCAGAAAATTCGATGCGTTGTTTCAGCAATGCCTGGCTAAATTGCAAGCGGAACATTCAACAAGCTTATTATGTCCATACCAAACAAGCGCAACAGTTTTTGTTTTAAAAATTAAAAGCTCTTGGCAAGATTCGGAGATAACGCATTCGAGAACATTGCCAAAGGATTCTTGTTTTATAAAACAAATTGAAATTTCTGTGCTGCATGAAAATGAAATAAAGATAACCCAATATTTTTGCTATAATATTAATTGATATTTAAGCCAGTTTGATGTCCAATATTTATGTATTTGCAATTTCAAACAGATTACAGGCAAAGCTGTGCTATTAAATTAAACTACAAGCTTGCGTAAAACTGGTACACACAATTTACTTTACACATGAAATAACGGCGTAATTCTCTTAGAACGTTATTTAATTGTAACAGAGCATCAAAGAGGGAATTGTCCAGTGGCGGCTGGTCCATAAGCGCTGCGACACTGCAGCACCCCCAGAACAAAATACGAAAATTAATTACCTATTAAATTTGTACTTGAAAATATCAATAATATAACAATCATTCAATATTTTGCATAATTATTACATAAATTTAATTAATTAAACCGCTTTTAAAAGGAATTATTTTAACCGAAGCTGTAGATTCCATTCAGAGACGCTGCGAAATGTAATATTGTCGAAAACGTACGTCGCGTCGGTGAAAGTTCCGCGGAGTTCCGAGACGCTGCAAAATGTAGTAGCGTCAAAAACGTACATTTCTCTGCAAGTTCCGCGCACGCTTGTTAGTTCTTAATAACACACGGTAATAGCAGCGCGAACGCTGCTTTCTGTACAGCCGGTACAGCGTCATCATTGTTCGCCAGGAATTTGTAAGCAAAATAACCGGCCCGAAATTGCTGTCTAAGCAGCGTCAGCTTATTTGTGATTTAATTTGTATGTTTTTATTCAGAGCGAATTAATCTTTCATATAGGTACGTAGGATAATATTCTGTTTTTTTTTCTAACATTTAAATATTTGTTACAGAAAAATACAATTAAATAATAAATATTATTTTAAATATGTTATGATGGATATGTTACTGTTGAATATATTTAAAAAATTACATTTTACCAATTGTCATTACGTGAAAAAATTGAAGCAGTTAGTAAAAACAAAATAGTTATTTATGTATCAAGGGCGTAAGGATATCGATTTTAGCCCACGGTACATAACATACAATATTTTTGGACGGACGAAGATTTTATTTAAATTTTTTGATTTCTAATTTCTAATAAAAATTTTCTAATGGCATTTTTAAAAATGTCAAATTGACGCATTCACGGCAAGAGTGATTTTACAAGTTAGGTATATAAAAATTGTTTTGTAACTAAGGTAATCTACTTTTTTATTAATTTGTTGCGGGTTGCGGGCGTAAAGTGCGCCCGCGGTCTACAATAATTAACTTTACGCCCTTCTTCGCGGGCGTAAAGAAATAACTTTCCGCCGGGGAGTGCAAAAAATATTTTACTAGATCTTTTAACAAGGACTGGCATGAAAAAATAAAATGGTTGCCTGGTTGCGAAATTAGAAATACTCTATTTTGTTTTCCTTGCTTACTTTTTGACTAAGATACTGTATTGGAATGGGTGTGGCTGAGAATGGATTTTATATTTAAATAAAAATTCTTTTTATTTCATTTTCCTGTAAGCTAATTTTTTTATGAATTGAGTACAATTTCGATTTGTTTTGTTTTGCTTAAAAAGCACATTAAAAATATCAAGGATCGTTACTGGTATGTATATTTCGAAAGCTACAGCACCCCCATGATTTCCAGCCACGAGCCGCCACTGGAATTGTCCCTTGCAACTTAGCATATAATAAAAGCTTTGCAAACAAAGGACATATGAAACTAAAGGAGTAGGATCTAAGTTAGTTAAGCATTGTTCCGTTAATGATCAGCAACCAGGCAGAGAGGCCCTGCAATTTGATATGCCCGTTAATGACGTTATTCTAGTCTGGAATAGTGTAGACGGCAGCCGTTCCTTCCCACCAAAACCTTGGTCTTTGCGTAGCTCCTTTTCAGGCTTATTATTAATCAGATTTATTAAACAGAAAAATTGAACTTCTTTGTATTGCTGTTTTAGTATTTAAATTATTCCTTCGACTCGTTTAAACTGAACAATTTTCGATTTAAAACCTATTATGTACCAATGACATATATATAGGACACCTAAGGTAGTATTTTTTTTTGCTATTCAAACATGCTATTTTTTTAGGATTTTGAATTTTATTGTATTTTTTGTAGTTTTGTGAATATATGGCAATTTTTCTAAAAATAATATATAATGTAATCTTTCCTTTACAAAAAAAAAAACAAAATTTAAGTATTTTAGCTTTTTAGCATATCACAATAAATCAGTGTTTTGTGGAAAAATAGATGGGAGAAAAAATTTTATTTTTGACAAAACGTTATTAGTCAAGTTCAATGTTTGTTATTATCAAACAACTTGGGCATATTTTTCTTTTTTTTTGCCTTAAAAGTTTCTTAAAAAATTGGTGTCCTATATATAGGACACTGGTCTAATGCGTATATATTCTTACGATATACGTAAGCGCGCCGAGACAGGTTGATTCTTGCGGCAGAGTCTTCTTGGGGGGTTGGCTACCATTGTATATTGCGATTCCGGTGAGTGTAGGTTACAAAACAATGAGTTCCAAAGAGGTTTTAAGTGTACGCGATATTGCAAATCTGATTGAGGACGAAAATTTCTGGAAAGATCTAGAGCATGCAGATAGTGTTGACGTTGTAGTTTTACCGCCAGATGCGGACGTTTTAAGTGATTATGATGAAGGCGACGAAAATGATACAGGAGCAGTTGAAGTGAATGACGTACCTGGCCCTTTAGAAGTGCAGTTGCAGGGAAGTAATATTATTGAGGAATTAGAAAACGAAGACAGTGTTCAAAATAATAAAGCAACGCACAATAAATCCAAAAAGTAAAAATTAACTCATATCAATCCTCACTGGGTTAAAAGCCAGCCACAAAGTATGTAAATACAATAAATGATTTTGAAGACGAAAGAGATAACATAAAAAAAACTTGTGAAGAACTACATGAGTTGACGCCAGTTCAATTGTTTGAAAAATTTATGAACGACGAAATTTTCTCGTTGCTTCAAACTGAAACTAATAATTATGCAAAGACTGTAAAGAACGACAATAATTTTACAATCTCTGTGGATGAATTGAAAGTTTTTGTAGGCTTCTTGTTGCTTTCAGGCTATAACACTTTGCCTAGCGAAAAATTGTACTGGAGCATTGATGAAGACGTCGGAATTGATATTGTAAAGAACGGAATGTCTAGAAACTTGTATTTGAAAATAAAATCCATGTTTCACGTTTGTAATAACGCTGAGGCAGATTTAACAGATAAATGTTATAAAATACGACCTATGATGGAAAAAGTAAATCAGCTGCCTTTCAACAGTGGGGTGTATTTTCTAAGTATTTATCAATCGACGAAATGATCGTAAAATACTATGGGCATAATCGTCTCAAACAATTTATTCAGTCCAAACCAATCCGATTCGGCTATAAGTTGTGGGCTTGTGGGCACTCTGCAGCTCAGATGGTTATTGTTACAAATTTTCTTTATACACAGGAAAAGAAACGGAAAACACAAGTGGATTGGCTTTGGGTTCTAGAGTTGTAACGTCACTAATACAAGACATTCAACATCCAAATAATCATGTTATCTTCTTTGATAATTTCTTCACAAATCGAGATCTTCTGATTCATCTCCAATCTTTGGGATTTAGAGCGACAGGAATGCCCTCTTCTTGACTCAAAGCAGTTATCAAAAAAAGACCGAGGATCATATGATTTCCGTTTCGATAAAAATGGACAAGTATTAATTTTGAAATGGCATGACAATAAATGCGTAACTCTTGGAACTAACTTTGATACAGTGGAACCTCTACATAGAGCTTCGAGGTGGAGCAAGGCCAAAAAAGAGAGAATTGCAATACCACAGCCCAATGTAGTAAAATCTTATAACCAATACATGGGAGGTGTGGATAAGCATGATTGGCTAGTTGGAAAATACAATATTCGCATCCGAGGCAAAAAATGGTACTGGCCCCTAATTACCAGAATGATAGATATGTGTGTCACAAACGCTTGGATCTTATATAGAAAAATACATGGTCCTGATTCTCTAGCATGTTTAGATTTTAGGAGAGCCGTTGCAACATATTACTTAAAAATAGGATATAAAGGGACAAAACGGAAATTTCAAGCGCATGGGGTAGTTCCAGATGTTAGGTATGATGGAACACAACACTGGATAAGGTGCCGGAATAAACAGAGAAGATGTCAGCAGCCTAAGAAACCTCTAACTTTTTGCGTAAAATGCGATGTAACTCTTTGTGTCCAGTGTTTCGAACCATACCACGTTAAATAACTATTTATTATGTTCACACTTTGTACCAGTGTCCTATATATATGACAGTAAAAAAAAAATAGAAGGAAACTATTTTTATTTTATGTAACCACCTGTATGTGTTATTAACACCTTCCTAATGGAAATAAATGTTTTTGTTATTAAAAATCTTAATTATTTTTGATACCGGTACTTAAATTTAATGGGTTTTAAATGAAATACAGATCTTAGAAGTCGCTGGCTGCCAATTTTTTGGGCTTTTTTCAGTTGGCGAAAGAATGGAGAGATTCATCTTTCTCTTGGTGTTTATCATTAAGTAAAAGTTTTTAGGATAAACAACCGAATTGTTTGATGACATTTGATCACGCTTGCTTGCTCCTTTTCTCAACCAATCCTGGTTATCCGTTTTTATTTTTATTAAGTTCTTATTCTCTTTTACCTAACCTATGCCTTTGAATTTTTAGTTTCCAATGTGTTTATAGATTTTTTTAGTTTTCCATCAGAAGAGAAGAACTAAACCTTCAAACGCTACAAAAAGTTTTCGGTGGTCTTCAAATTCAAAATCGTTTCAGGAGGAACAAAAGATTTTAATTTAACGTAGTGCCTTTCTATTTCGGCGATGGTGTAGTGTAACCAATATCATCAGATTTTAGATACTTTAAAGGTCGCCGCTGCACAAAGGTAAAGTCAACAGACGACACGAAAAGAAAATAAAAAGTTCGCATGTTAGATTGTTCTTTGGTTTCCAATTCTCGTCTCGGCCGACATCCGATATCACTGTCGCCGGTCGTCACTTTTCAAATCGATGTTCGTCTATGCGATTTTGCACGAACTTGTAATATTGAGACGATATTTCCTTCATGTCCTTGTAGACGATTCGTTAATTTTATTAATTCTTCCTAACTGTTTTTTTAAGTCATTTTTCAGTTTTATAAATTTGTTAAAATCGGGATAGGAAAACGATATTTAAATTATTACCTACAACAAAAGATGTATTTTTCTTTTGGAAAAGATATTCACCGATTTTTACGTTCTCTTTATAGTTACGACTTTCCTCGTACTAGGGATTTTCTATACGTTTGAAATTACAGATTTCCTTTTTATATGGAACAACAGAAAATTTTTCGGAATAGCAAGTAATACGTGAGGAATTTTTTGATATTAATGTTAGGTACTTTTTTCAGGAAAGAAAATGTGTATTTCGCAAATCTGCACGTCTTGTATTGTGGCCAATAGCTTTGTCTGGAAGCTTTAAATCTGAGGATTTGGCGTTGCAAATACGTGAGCCGAGAACAAGGTAACGTAAATGAAAGCGCTTTTGCAGGTGCTTTAAACTTTAAATATAACAGTGTATACGTTTTTCTTTAGTCAGTGGTGGCTTTTACTTTGATTTTAAATGCGGAAAAACCGTGTGAAAAGTATCACTCGTGAAAGTTGTTTTTTTTATGTTAACCACATAGGGGTTAAAAAGTCTCACACTGTGATGCTTCTCTTCATAGATGTGCACTGTCGCATACAACTTTAATAATGCTTGACATTGCATCAAATGTGTAGCGTGGAACGGGGTTCTTTTCATTTCTTAAAATATCGAATTGTCGCCGTGAATGTTTACGCTCGATTTAAAAATCAAAAGCAGTACTCGAGAAATTACTCTTCTACAGTTTTTATATCAACAACAAAGGCTTCGTTTTGCTTTCAGTTAAATGGTCTCGGTTTTATAATAATTGTTTTTCTTAAAAGATTTTTAAAATACTGCTGTAGGATGTGTATGCTTAACCATTCACTACGTTTAAAACACACACTCTTAGTTTAATATTATGCAAGTTTTGAAATAATTTCTTTATAATAAAAAGCAATTAATTTTGCGTTCACGTTTTAAGTTATCGCACTTGAACATTCATAGAAAGGTATACTTTTCGTTTGTTGAGTGAAAAAAAAGGATAACTGGCTAACAGCGTATTATTCCTTATAGAAATTACTAAAAGAAGTATAATAAATAATAGGTGCAGCTTTGGAATAGTTAAGTTATTATTCAACAATTCAACTTATAATAAATTCTATACAAGATGAAGACATGTTCACAAGTCTATTGCTTTATTTGGTAAATTATGCGCCCAACTTCAACTAGTGAAGCCGGGCTTACAAAAAATTAGGGAATACTCATTTGAGTTGCTCCCCTCCACGGAAATCTTTAGTAAAAGGCGAAAGATTTATTCGCGGCTGAAGGGAAACCAGAGTAACCATTTTAATTTTTGGAGAATCTTTTCTTATGAAGAAATAGTATATGACTAGTGAGAGATAGTCCAAGCGCCATCTGTATTCAATAGAGATTAAGTACTTACCATTTGTTACTCAGTAGGTTTTTTGTAGCGTGGTTGTAAACTAAGGTAAAGGTTTTCTTTCTCCGTCAGACATTTTTCATGTATATAGCTCCATCCTTGTTTGTTGCTTGTTTAATTATTTTGTAATCAACTATGACTAAATTTAATAATGATTATTTTTTAAACAGTCCTGTCAGCCAATCATAATGAGAAAAAAATTCAAATCGACCAATAGCATCATAATTACACTGATAATTAGCTAGTAGCTGACCACAGCGATAATTTTTTCACGTTGTTTCATTGGATCACAGAGAAATACCTGCTCTGTGATTGGATCTTTGTTTAAATAAATGCATAAAAAAGTTAGCTTTGACTTTGACAAACGTCAAGACTGTCATCATTGTGTAAAGTTTAAAAAATAATCACGCCGAATTACATTCGTGGTAATAATTTTTTTTGGTAATTTTAACTAGATTAGCACTCATCTTTATTGCTATTAGGAAATTCCACTCGTGGACTTCGTCCGCTCGTGAAATTTCCATAGCAATAAAGATTCGTGCATCTAGTTAAAATTATCAAAAAATTATCACCACTTATGTAATTACTGTTGAAAATTTTCAAAGTATGCAAAATAAGTTAATGAAATTAATTCCTGGAGTTTGCAACGTGCTCTCTCCTCTCTCAAAATTAAATTGGCTTACTTTACAATTTTAAATGTTAATGTCAATATTCAGAAGTATTTTTTACTTTATAATCTTTACATACAAATCTGAATTTTGATCGACACTGCAGTGATATCAGAACAAATGGGTTTATAATGAAACCTTTAAGCAAGTGCCAGAAATAGTTATTTAAACATTAAGGGAAGTAAGTTATAGTTACCAGTCGAGGACGTTTTTGCGCCCGAGCGATAACGAGGGCTAGCAATAAAGTCCGAGACTGGTCAATTACTTACTTCCCGAATTGTTTATAATGTTTTTTCCACTCCAAAAGTTGTTTGATAAATTTAATTTGTAATGTTTGCAATTTCAATAAAATATCGCTTTGGTTAAAGGTTTTCATCTGTCAGTTTTTCAAACAGTGTGGTTGTCAAAAGTTGCATTCTTAATTTTGTAAAATGAATTTCGACGAAAACGGACTAGAAATGGAAATTGAGGAAGCTGCAAATGCTGCATGTGCCTTTCTCCTGCCGGAGAAGTCAAAGGTGCGTTATCAAACTGCATATAAATGTTTCAAAGAGTGGTACATGTGGTACATGAGAAAGAATTCTATTGCAATATCGGAAATAACAATGTTGGCATATTTCATGGAGAAAAGCAAGGTATTAAAGTCGCCAGCAAGTTTGTGGTGCGAATACTCGATCTTAAAGTCAGCACTGTCAATTGAAGACAATAATTATGGATATTTCCAAATTTTCAAAACTTAGGGCTTTTTTAAAAAGAAAAAATGATGGATATAAACCCAAAAAATCGAATGTTTTCACCCGTGAAGAAATAAATAGATTTTTAGTAAGAGGCTGACGACAGTAATTTCCTCTTGATGAAAGTAGTTATGATAATGGGAATAGTAGGTGCTTGTCGTTCGCAGGAACTGTGTGACATGATGGTGAAGAATGTTCAACACATGGAAGAAATAGCTATTGTCAATATACTAGATTCAAAAAATGGTATGTCCCGTAAATTTACGATTACCGCAGGTGAGGGAGAAGCTGTCTGTCACTAGAAAATTTTTTAAAAATACCTGAAAATTAGATCCATGATTAGCAGTGTCCATCAATTTTTATGCGGAATCAAAATGGCAAATGCTTAGGACAACCTGATGGAAAAAACACATTTGCGTCAATTCCGAGCAAAATTGCAAATTTGCTGGGATTGCCAAATGCCGAGACTTTTACACTCGACATTCATTTAGGAGGACTTCAGCTACTTTTTTAGCCGACACTGGAGTTGACGTCCTTGCACTCAAGAAACATGGGGGCTGGAAATCGGATACCATTGCAGAAAGTTACGTCGCAGACAGTCTTTTGAACAAAAATAAGGTGGCCAATAGAATTTCGTACGACAATAGTTATTAAGTTATTATACATCGGATATAATATCAAAAACAAACAGCAGCTCCACGGAAATCTCGTGTGTGAGGGGAAGTGAGTCCGTGTTGTCGACAGAAACCGTAATTCTAGGTGGGAACGAAGATGGAAAGAAGGTTCAAGAAATCACACCAACTTTTGTTAATTGCAATTTTGAAAATTGTACTATTAATACCAATAAAAAATAATGTTCTTATTTAATTTTTTACTTACTTTCCTAGGGAGGTAAGTTTTTACTTACTTCCCGTTGTGAGTAGTAACCAAAGCTCACTCAGTAAGTTGTACTTCCTTCCTTCAAATCAATGTCAGACTACTTACTATGTCAGGAGTGGAAAAAAATATTGACCTTTAAATTATTTAATATTAAATAATGTAAAACAATAATGCAATAATTAATTAATGTTAGGCTGTGATTAACATTTTATTCAACTAATGAATAATTAAAAAGTTAAATTCGTGTACGTTTTGCATAAATAATTGTCGATCTGTTTAACAAAATGCTGATATTTGTTGACGTGTAATTTATGATAATTATTGCAGGAAATATTAATTAACCTTTGACGCTTTAATACAATGCGCGGTATTTTCTGTTGTGTGGGCTTAAAATTTTATCGCACGTTAATTTTCAACTTGGGGATTAGGTGTGACAAATATAAATTTGAGCATTTAAATAATTATTTTATATTTTGATCGATTAATGATTAATGATTATATTAAAGCTTTGCCCGAATTCCAGGCATTTTAACTCATTGGATGAAAAACTTAAATGATTTAATCAATATTTTGTTGTTTAAACATTCCAGAATTTTCATAATTTATTAAAATATTAAAAATGTTCTCATAATCCTTAAAAGTTCTTTTCTTCTACATCGAGTATAAATTTAATTTTTGAAATATTTTGTTGGTTTATTAATCAGAAATTGTTTAATAAAAACTAAAGGTATGATCGAAGGACCGTACTAAATATGTAAATAGCTTCGACTCACCTTGATGCTATTTTTCTAAATTGTAGGTTTTTTCTAATGTATTCTTTTCCAATGTTCTCACTAACGTTATTCTTCTTTTCTAATGTTCTAATCCCAATCTTCAACTAACACTAACTTTTCTAAATTCAATCTTGGAAACCCAACTTGTTTATATTCTAATTATTTTGCTAATGTCTCGTTTCTAATCAATAAAAAATGGTTTCCCAAGAAACCAAAGCTTGTCGAAGCAATGCGATATAAAAATGATAAATATGCAATGCCAAAGGGAATTTCAACGCGCACACTGCCTAGATCTTATTTTCTAAAACAATTCAAACTAAATGAACAAAAAACTATTAATAAAAACGGAACAGAAATTGTTGACTGGGATTGAAAATTTCAAGCAGACATATTTTGGAATAGCAAGTAATAGGAATGAGGAATTTTTGATATTAATGTTAGTCATTTTTTCAGGAAAGAAAATGTGTATTTCGCAAATAGAAGTATAAAACTGAGTTCATCAAAGTAAAATATTTAAATCAAAAACTTAACTTTGGAGCTTAAATTTTCAAAATATATTTGGGTTGCGATTCGAAATGCTGATTTGTAAGTTTCAAAACTTCAATAAATATTTCAGAATTTGATATAAGGAAATTTGTCCTAAAAGTTTCAGCTCATGTAAATTGTATGATAGAGCTAATTCCATTGAAAGTTTGAATTTATAGGATATTCTTTATTTTTGGGGGTATTTCCCATTTTGGCAAACAATTTTTAGATTTTTATTTTTAGGCTGCTTTTAACTTATGTTGAACGCATATGAAAGCACACTATAAAAAATTTAACATGAAATGCATCTTCAATTTCTTTCTCTCTTTTTCTTCGTCAGCCGTTATTTGCCCACTGCTGGATATAGGCCTCTTCCACACGTTTCGACGTTTCCATGCCTTCCTGGCTTGTGCTAGTTGAAACTACTTCTTTCCTACCTGATTTTCAATATCAGCAAGCCATACTTTCTGTGGTTTGCCTATACGCTTTTTGGTTTGTCGTGATCACCAATAAGTTACTTTCCATGTCCATCGAACTTGGTCCTACCTAGCGACGTGTCCCACACATCGCCATTTAAGTTTTACAACGCGTTCTACGACCTTTGTTCTTCTTTCTTTCTTTCTCTCCTTCCATGTATCCTTTCAGGCGTCGGAATTGGGTTGGTCTTCTGGGTTTCCTTTCACCCATTTCCCCCATCCTTTCCTGTTTAGTGCCATTGCTTTCATCTCTTCTAGTGTTTTGCCTATTTCTTTTCCCATATCTACTATTTGTTGTATTCATGTTTTCCTTGCCCTCCTTCTTCTCCTGTTTTTATGTTTTTTGCTCCACATGCTATTTTTGTTAATCTATTTGGGCTCACTCTGATCACGTGACCGTACCAATTTAGTTATCTATTTTTTATTTTGCTCATTATTGGTTCTTGATTAATCATTTCCCTGATTGATTTGCTAGTAACTCTGTCCCATTGTGTCTTTCAAGCAATTTTCCTTAGGTGCCTCATCTACATTGCATCTATTTTCCAACATGCTTCTTCTGTATTGTCCAATTTTTACTTGCATATAACAGTGCTGGTATGCTTTTGGCATTATAAATTCTTAGTTTTGTTTCTTGCTTCAGCTCCGCTTTCCCTATTATTGCATTTAGCGCGTAATATAGTTTGCTTGATTTTCTCGCCCTGTTTGCTAATCCTAAATCTACGCTTTCATCATTCGTTATAAGGCTATGTATTTGTAGGTTGTTGGAAATTTATTTTCGATTGTTAGAGCGTTTGGTCAACACGTTTAGACCTGCAAGTCGCTACTCTCGGCAAGTACTTCCGGCAACTTATAATATACTTGCTGAAGTAGTACTCTCTGTTACTGTTTACAACAGCAACTAACGAGAGAAGTACTTTGAGAGAATAACTTGCGATAGTTTTGCTTGCTCATGCAAACGCAGCATTTGGTATCTTATTATGGTCTAAAGTTGTTTCGTTCTTTTCCTGGTATTTTTAAACAGTTTGTTCATTACTATTATGAATAGGAGGGGGCTGAGGCTATCCCCTTGTTGGATTCCTTTCCTCCAGTCAAACTCATCTGATATTTCTCTTGCTATCTGGGCACTTCCTTTCACTCTGTTATATGTAAATACTTCGTATTATTTGTATGACTGTTTTCGGAATATTGATTTCTTCTAAGCGCCCTCATATCACCTCTCTCTATTGAGTCGAACGCCGCTCTAAGATCAATAAACGCCAGAGAAATTTCTTCGCCATTCTCTAGATTTCTCTCTATTAGGTTTCTTATTATAAATATATTATCTTTCGTCTGTCTTCCCGTCATGAACGCTGCTTGTTCTTCAACTCCTCTTCTCCAAATTACGGTACTCTTTTTTCGATTATTTTTGTAGTCGATGAAAGGCATATAGCTCTGTAGTTGTCGCATTTTACTTGTTTTCCTTTTTTGTATATGGCGACTACTAGATTGTTTTCCCAATCCGTTGGTACTACTCTTGTTTTCCACGCTTTTTTACATATTTTATTTCATACTGTCTGGTAAATTCAGTTTCCCGGCGCCATTTTGTGTCCGGAAAATGAGCTATTACGGTATCAGAGCCGGAAAATGTTGCTTGGCAACATTTTCCGGACAGTTATTTTATGCACCCAATCAGAGCCCGTAAAAGTCTAACCAAGCCACACCTACCGGCTTTGACACAGTAATGTCACATGTTGACGTTTTGAAAAAGCGTCACATGTAAAAATTAAAAATCAAATTGTTGACAGTATGAAATAAAATACATAACGACATTCGTCCGTGAACTCTTTTTACAGTACTCGTTTCGAGTTTCAAGACTCGGCTCCTTGCGTCGCCTCGTCTTTAAACATCTTACTCGTACTGTAAAATATGAGTTCCCGGACTTGTGACGTTAATTACTATTACAGAACCAGTCTATGCCTTTTTCTCCCAAATATTTAATTAGTTCTGGTTCTATTTCGTCGTCTCCTCCTGCTTTTTTTTATGTTTTTATGTTTTTTATCGCTTATATTATTTCATCTCTGCTTATGTTTTCTATTTGTACTGTTTCCACCTCTTGCTCAGTATTTTGTTACTGTTCTTCTATCGATTTATTGAATTTGTCTTCGTAGTATTCTTTCCACACCCTTAGAATATTTTTTGTTTGTCTGAAGATTATTTTCTTTGTTTTTTATTTCCCCCATTTCTTTTCTTTTATGTCTATTACATTCTGTAGTTCTGTGTAGAATTCCATTACTTTCTGTTCCTCTGATCCTTCTGTTGGGGGTATATTTGTATTATTGCTATCACACTTTTTAATGCAATGTGAATTGCTATTATTCTGGGGGATATTGCTTCATATTTAATCATTCTTCTTTCCATTTCCCTATTCATTATTAGACCTACCCCCTCTTTTGCCCTGTATCCTTGTGGTACCCCAGAGTAGTAAAGACTATAGGCATCTGTCGTTTATTTTATTATATTCCCATTGCCTGTTTTTTTTTTCTGTTTCACTGATTCCTATTAAGTCTATTTTCATTTTTTCTATTTCTTCTGTTAATTCTATTTCTTTTCCATTTATTGACGTTACGTTCCATGTAGCTATTATTATTTCTTTGATTTTGTTTATTCCTTTTTCATTGCCAGTGTCGTTACCATGGTCATCCTTATCTTTCGGTATTAGTTTTTTGCACGACTAATTTTTGTTAGGTACTTTCCTCAATTGTTCCTTCAATGAATTTGATTCCGGAGACCTTATACTAACTTTCCATTTATTTGTTTTGTTTGTTATGCTGTTATCTGCTTCTTCTTCTTGTTCTTTTTCTTCTTCGCTATTTTTGTCTGTATTCCCGGTTCCTGTTTTGTACACTTCGTTGTTTATTATAAATGTGTTGTATCTTAGCTGTGCCTTTTGCCCTTTATCCCTGCTTCTTTCATTATTGGGATTACTTGTTTTCGCTCTGCTTGCACTTGCTTCGAGTTGCCCTCGTCTATCCATACTTCCGTTTCTTTTCATTTGTTCGTATTTTTCATTATTTCAATTTTCTTACTGTATTTCATTAGTTTTATTATTACTGGCCTTGTCCATTTTTCATTGTACCTTCCGATTCGTCTTATTTCTTCCATTTCTGTTTCTGCATCTATTTTTATTCCCATTTTGTTTAAGACGGTAACCACCCTTTCATGTGTTATTTTTCATCTTCCATGTTTTCATCGACTATACCTTTAATATCAAATTTTTCGTTCTAATTTGCTTTTCTAACATTTCGATTCTTTGCTCTTGTTTTGTTACCTTTTCTTGTAGTTTCTTATTTTCTCTCTTTATTGTGATCATTTCCGAAGTTACACGTTCCAATTTATCATCCATTCCTGCTACCTTATCTTCTATTCGATGTATGATCTCCTCTAGTTTTTTCATATTGCCTCGCACACGTTAAGGGTTGTCACCAAGTTCAACCCCCCTTTGCTCTTCGTGTCTCTTTATCTCTTAAGCTACTTATAAGCATAGCTGTTCGATCACTCTCTGCATTGTTCTTAAATGATGGTCAGCACTCTTTTTTGTTATTGACACATTGTAGGTTGCCAAATACAATGTGATTTTTTAAAAACCCAATTGCAGCAGGCCGTATTCTGACTTAATACAGACAGTTCTAAGGTTATTAAGACAGAATACGGCCTGCTGCAATTGAGTTTAAAAAAAAATCACATTGTATAATACGCAAGTGTCCAACACTTGGCGTTTGAGATTTATTAGGATGCTACGGTTTTTAAATTTTTAAATATGTGATTTAATTTACCAAAAGTTGCTCATGTTAGCCCCATTCTGCGCCGTATTCCCGCTGTCTGATTTTATCTTCGCATTGATGGGATTTTTGTCTTGAAGAGGTTCATTTCCAACTTTTTTAGACGTTGTATTTGATTGTTCAAGCATGCCTATATTACCTATATTTATCTTTGCATATAGGTTTCATCGATGTTTATGCCGTTACTTCCCAAAATAATTTGAATTTGAATACATTTTCTAACGCCAAGGCGAACAATTTTAGGGATATGGTGTCGCCCTGCCCTGGTCGACGTCTCTATTGATCTTAATTTTATCAGTCGTTTTCGTTTATCTTCACATGAAAAGTTGTGTTTCTAGATATTTCCAAATCGATCCAAGCGTTTTGTTTTTATAACCAAAAATTATTATTTTTTTCGAAGAACTTTGAAGCAGAATACTGGTTTAACGAAACGAATTTGGTCAATTTGGATATAGGTAAGTCGGGTTAAATCGTTTTATTTTGCGCCCAGAAATCTGTGGTTAAGCTAGGTCCACACACCCTGTATATTTTTTACATTTTTTAAATAGCTTTCATTAAAACGTCCTTGTTAGTTTTATATGGACTTCGTCGCCTATTGCTGAAAATTAAACGTTAAGAATTGATCTAATTTTCCTTTTCATCCTCATCTTAGGCGGTCTGAATGTAAATTCTCAAAAAAAAAACTATGAGTTCGGTATTCAAGTCGTTTTTCAGAATACAAATTCGATTTTCACGATAGAAATCCGATTTTTAGGATTGAAACTTTCTTTCAAAATACAAATTTTTATCGAAACATTGTTATATAGGTACTTACAATTTTTGGTAACTGGTAGCGAAATATCCACAAAAATTCCCAACATTCCGAGAATATAGAATTCCCAGCTTCATCTAAAACTCTAAATTTGCAGATCCATCTAAAATTCCTAATCTGTTTTAGGTTTAAATTTGTGAAAATTTAATTCTCAGATTTACAATCAGTTTGATTCACAACTTTTGCCATTTAAAAAAAGCTTAGAAAATGGTTCTGAAAGTTCCGTAAGGCCTTATTTCTTGAATTTTTAGATTTTTTAATTAACAAATAAAAAAAGCATATTTTGTATATTATGTTGTCGTGAATTTTTTGTGATTTCTGTCGTTAACGGTGTGTGTTTGAAGGTTTTTTATATTCAAAGGTTTGAACTGTTTTCGAATCCATTTAATTAACGAACTACCAAGTTGCATGATTTTTGTATCTGAAGTAAATATAACATTAAGTATTAGGATGGCAAAAAGAATATTAACCTCAGCCGTGACAGTATACGGGTGTATATACCATACATATATATATTTCTGTAAAGCGTCTTCTCTTAGTATCACGTCGCCGCGCATTTATTGTAATTACCAGAAGTAAAGCTCTTCTGGCGTCTGTCCACACGTTCTTGCGAAACTGCAGTCTCCATTACAGTACACATGCTATAAATTAAAGAGTATTCTGCTGCCGGAATATCTTAACAAGCTTAAAGTTAGAATTTGTGTAATTTAATTAGAATAACTTCGCCCATCAAAATGAAAATCGGCACGAATCGAGAATTAAAACCACAATATTATAGATGTTAAACAAACGTCAATTTTGCTTAGTCGTTCAAATATCAACATTCAGCACGAACGATAAAACTCATTACTGTTATCGCCATCACGCAACATAAATAATTTGGATGGTTTTATTCGAAAATGGATGCAGGATGCAGCAATTCACTGTCACTGATTATCCGCATAAATAATTTCCATTGTTGACGTCTATTAATCTTAATGCACATGTAACTACGGGGTTATTCTGTTTTCGATGGACTTCGGATATTGCATGTTTGAACAACCACTTCGTGGGGGTGGTGGTCATGGTGGTGGTGCAACCATTTCGTTTGTGTAAGACTCAAAAGCGGTTGTGTGACGTTTATGTTTAACCACAAAACGCTATTTTGCATGCAACTTATAGTGTAATAAGATGATTAATAATAGCAATTATGCAACAGAAATTGTATTTCCTACATGATCCCTTTAATATCCTTTTAAAATACTTTCAATATTATTCCGAAATTATTTGTTTTAGCTATAATTTAAAAACGCACAGAAAATTGAACAAAAGCAAAGCAAAACTAATTATTCTTAAAAAATAGCGTTTCAGACTGTACATAAGAGAAAATAATAAGCATTTATGTATAAATTAAAACAAGAACTTGGCAATTTAAATAAATCAAAATTTTGATGTCACACAATTTGTTTTTAAACTAAATTGAAGCAGTTTCTAGTTAAAACATTGCAATACGATTAATTAAAATGGTTTCGTTCGTTCAAATGCAACAAATCTGCTCTGCTCGTTTGATTTTATTTCTATCCAGCAATCAAACATTGCGATGGCTATTAAATTATTAAAATAATAAAACAGTTTTGAATCTGGTTTTCCAGATTTTAATTTTTAATTTTTTAATTTTAAAACTTTAATTTAAAAACGAAATTTCTAATTTCAAAAGAAAAAATTTAATTAAAAATATTTTTGCGTTTTATTTGGTATTTTGCCACCAGTTGTTGAAACTTTAAAGTAAAAAATATTTGACCGTTGAAAGTTGATGGCGAAATATAAAAAGAAAGCCAGGAAAAACAATACAATCATCATTACTAAAGGAATAAACAAGACTATTTTCAGATTCACGTTTGTGATTAGAAATATTTACGTTTACGTTTGGATATCCGACAAAGTAATTAAATCTTCATGGTGTACTATATGCAAAGAATTTTTGATATAAAAAGTTTTGACTGTAGAATAACTATAAATTTTGCATGTAACTTGTAAACTCTCAATTTCTTTAAGGTGATCCCGAGATAAGAGAAGAAAAAAATGACTACCAGCCCAGAACCTCTTTCTGTAGGAGCAAAGGACAGCTGATAGGAGACCAATCAGGCACGTAGCCAGAAAAATTGTTCGTGGGGGGTCTGATTTATTACAGTTTATTAAAAACGCATTGTTTCAGATTAAACATTATAATTTAATGTTTTTCATGTTCCTGCTAAAACATGTACATGTTTAACATCTGACGATGACTCAACACAATTAATGCAGTCGAAACATATACATATACAGGGTGAATAAAAAGTAAGGAACCTCGATGCTAGCGCCTTTATTATTAGTTTTAGAAAAAAAAGTTTTAGACAAAAGGTTTATAATAAATTATTTTCCATAAACTGATGGTTTTAAATTAATTTTTTCAAGGTCATATCTTTGCGCTATGACGTCATCGATACTTTTTTTAAATGGCAACCTATATTTTTTAGGTCGAAATTGTATAGCATTTTTTTTTCTCTTTATGACCATCTAAAAATATCATACGGTTGAATAAGCGAAATTTCTAGAAAAATCAAGTTGAATGTTATTCGTACCAGTATTAAATGTACGTACTTTTATCACAAAAATTAAACACATGACTATTAAAAACAAATACAAACAATGTTTAACATTACTTTATTACAGAAGATGTTCAAATTGTTCGCCATTAACTATCTGACAATGTCCAATTCGATGTGAAAATCGCTGTAATACATTCCGAATTACTTCGGCTGGTATTGCCCGTATTTCTTCCCGAATACGAATTTTTAACTCTTCTAAATTTCTGGGCCTGTTTGTGTAAACTTTACTTTTAAGATGGCCCCACAAGATCCAACGGATTCAAATCGGGCGATCGGGCTGGCCATTCGATACTACCCCTTCTACCGATTCACATATTCTCAAAAATTGTATTCAAATAAAAAAATAATAATAATGTTAAACATTGTTTGTATTTGTTTTTAATAGTCATGTGTTTAATTTTTGTGATAAAAGTACGTACATTAAATACTGGTACGAATAACATTCAACTTCATTTTTCTAGAAATTTCGCTTATTCAACCGTATGATATTTTTAGTCACAAAGAGAAAACAAAATGCTATAAAATTTCGACCTAAAAAATATAGGTTGCCATTTAAAAAAGTATCGATGACGTCATAGCGCAAAGGTATGACCTTGAAAAAAATATTTAAAACCATCAGTTTGTGGAAAATAATTTGTTATAAACCTTTTGTCTAAAACTTTTTTTTCTAAAACTAATAATAAAGGCTCCAGCATCGAGGTTCCTTACTTTTTATTCACTCTGTATGTAATATGTTATGAAAATATACATTTAAAAAGTGGAAAAGCATGTTTATAAACTCGTATCAATAATTATGAACTTTCCACAAAGGGATTACTTAGAAAAGATTATAATTTAGTGAAATATGGGGGAGAAAGTTGACATAAACAAGTGGAACACAACCGTGATCTGCCCAATACATAAGAAGGGCGATAAATTGGATTGTGGAAACTATAGAGGCATCTCGCTGCTCAACACCACTTATAAAGTTTTCTTAAAATTAATAGCCAAAAGACTGAAGATCTACACCGAAGGGATTATAGGAGACTATCAACATGGTTTCCCGGGTTTCCGACAAAATAGGTCCATATCAGATCAAATATTTACAATTAGATGCCTACTAGAGAAATGCTATGGACATAATATCGAGCTGCACCAGCTGTTCATTGATTACAAACAAGCATATGATAGCATCTATAGAAATAAGATGTTTACGGTAATGAAACATCTAGGCATTCCCACCAAATTAATTAACATAACTAAATTAACGCTAAACAACAATAAAAGCTAAGTAAAGATACAGGGCGAGTGCTCAAGGGAATTTAGTGTCAGGAAAGGACTGAGACAGGGAGACTCATTATCGAAAATTTTCTTTAACATCAGTCTAGAATTTGTAATAAGGCACATAGACATCAACCCAGGAGGCACAATTTTAAATACAACAATACAATTCCTCGCCTATGCTGACGACGTAGATTTAATCAGCAGCACTGCAAATGCATTAAGAGAAGTTTTTCAGCAAATGGAACAAGCAGGTAAAACCATAGGTTTGGAGATAAATTCAGATAAAACAAAATACATGGTAGTGATTAGGGACAGACAACCAGAAAGGCGAGTAATGCCAATAGACGGATACCAGTTTGAGAAGGTATCAGAGTTTAAATATCTAGGGACAGTAGTTACAAATAAAAACGAAACCCAAATGGAAATAAAGGCAAAAATAACAGCCGCAAATAGATGTTGCTATGCATTGAACAGACTCCTCAAGTCTACCCTAATCTCCAGAAATCTAAAAAATATCATTTATATAACAGTGATACGACCGATAGTTCTGTACGGGGCCGAAAGTTGGTGCCTAAAAAAGGAAGATAAAAGAATCCTAAATACCTGGGAAAGAAAGATACTGAGACGGATTTTTGGTGCAGTGCAAGAGAACGGGGAATGGCGAATCCCCAGAAATACAGAAATAAAAGGCATATATGGAAAAGCAGAAGATATTCTAACAAAAATCAAGAAAAAACGAATAAAATGGCTTGAACACTTAGAAAGGATGGGACCTGATAGAGCAGTAAGGAACGTCTTCGCAGGACGGCCGGAAGGAAGAGGAAGAAGGGGCAGGCGCAGAATGCGATGGTTGGACGATGTCGAGGAGGACCCGAGAAAGAGTTAAGAGATGGAGGCTGAAAGCGCGGGATAGAACAGAATGGGCTAAAGTCATTAAGGAGACCAGGGTCCTCCAAGGACTGTAGCGTCAAGGGGTAAGGTAAGGTAATAAGGATGCCGAATTTGAAAATCCCGAATTGGTTCCATTTTTTTTTGTATTTTGCGTTTAAAATTCAAGTCTTCAGGTTACAAAAACTTTTTACTCGGTCTGTGCTGCGAGGTTTAACAATTCTGAAATTTTGAAAACCAGTTAGTCAATCGTGATTTTGGTTTAGAAAAACCTGAGTCTGCAATCCCCGAAAGGTTCCAGATTTAAAAAAATCCTAGTGTAGTTTTAACTTTAACGGAATTTTCTCAAAATTAAATTTGAATTTTGTATTTAAAATTCAAAGTTCATAATTTTAAATTCTTGCAAAGCAATTCATTTAGGGAAATCTTTCCAGATTTAGAGAACCTGTATGTAGTCTTAGTTTTAACAGATTTTTTTCTGGGGCAGACTTAAATTCCGTGCTTAAAAAGTCAAGTTAAGATTAAATTATACTTTTGATTTTTCATAGGTTCATCATTCAAGTTTCAATATTTTTCAAACTCTAACTATAATTAATAGTAAACAGATTACACGATTGAGCTTGAATTTGAATCTTCAGTTTGAGTCTTAGTACTTCGACTGTAACTTGCAAACTTGTTTAGGGTTTATCGGAAGATTCTTTAAAGAAGTTGCATTAATTGGAGGATATGATTTTTTGTGGAGATTATTTTCTGTCGCATGAAAAATTAAACAATGAAAACTAGTGGCGAAATACCACAAAAAAATGTCAGGTGTGCTGACGTTTTCAGCCAATAACCAAACATATCTTTAGATTCAGATTGGAATCCTGACATTTTCCAAATCTTGATACTGTTAGTATTCAGTCGAAAACTAAGTGGACAATTAGTTAACAATTAGGTTGTAAAAGGACCTTCTCTTGTTACATAAACAAACAATTTCACAACGTGGTTTAGATTAAGGTCCTTTGCTGTTTGTAACTTGACTATTTAGGTGTTAATTAGCATGTGACTTCAAGTGATTTATGCTACTGCCCTTTAGGTTATTTGATACCCTCCCACATTCCAAAATACAATCGAAGTAATAATAACAAAATTACGTGTGATAAAAAAGTTTTCCAGTCACAGACAACTTCTATAGCCACCAAAAATTGAACCACATTTGTTTGTTTGTTACTTTCTTTATTGAGACTTTTTGATGACTAGTTACAACGTAGACAAAATAACAGAAATTAAAAGGCACAACATATTCATTAACAGAAACTATAGGGAAGTTTCTTTGGAAGCAACTGTATTCGGTTAAATATAATTAGGATCACCCCAGACAAAAACCAACGACCTTCGCCATTACGAGCTTCATCGTCTCTTTTTAGGTTTCACATTATTACATTTTAAAAAGCTTTAAATTATAATGATCTAAGTAATATTAAAACGACCTTTAGACTTGAAATTACAACGTGGAAAAGGTAATCACAGGTTGTTTGTCAAAACTGACAGCTTCATTGGGTTAAAGCATGCAAAGGTGCAGTTTTATTTTTCACGCCAGGATGAAAAATTTATATAAAATATTGGGAAACTGACGTTTCATTTAACAAATGCAAACGAAATAAAAATAAAAATCGTGCATTTACCCCCGAACATAAATTGATTGTCAGTAAATACCGCATTTCTTATTAATTAATTCCAGCTAAATTGATATGTTGCTATGTAATTGGTTTTACCGGTGGAAATTTTAGAAAAGATGCTAATTTTAGAATAAAGAAAAAGTGGGTCATCAAATCAAAAACCCATCAGTTCGGATTTATCAGAAAAATGCATGTAAGATATAAAAGTTTGATATTCAGGCAATGTCCGAAATAGGAGTACATTTCATTAATGAAAATTTCCGATCGCGTCCGCAAGTGTTATCCAAGAATCTCAAGCTCAATTGAGCTGCGCAATGCATCCACCATCCGCCACCAGTTAATTGGATTCGGGACCGCTCGAGCGCCCCATGTTTAGACAACAAATCTATGTTCCACTTCTTTTTTTAACTAGAAAACATCTGTCGCATTTTTCATTAAAATTGCTCTTCTTTGCAAATGCTTCACAAATGTATTCATTTTCGGATAAATAAACGAAACGTTTTTTTCTGTGAAAACTTCCATAAAATGATGAAATTTTAAATAAATTACCCAATAGCTCTTTTGATAGACGATTATGAATATCAAAAGAGTTCTTTTTGGATTTATTAAAAATGTGTGCAAATCATTAAAAAAATTAATCTCTGAATTGGGGTTTTTAAATTAACGTCGCTTGTTTAAAAAGGTAGTTTGAACAGAAAGAACTGCTTGCGATTATGGCCATTTTCAAGTCTAAAATAAAATTTTTTCTATTCAAAAGTTCAGTTAAAATCAAAATATTAAATATACCTAGCCATGACTATTCCACATTTTATTTTTTTGATACCTGCATCCCCAATTTTATAGAAAGAAATGTTTAATTCCTCGACAGAAATTAAATCAAATAAGCCAAAGGAAAATCAATAATTCATGTAGACCCAAAATAAGAATGTTTTTATGAATTTTGTAAATTTAAGCTTGATTCAATATTGGCCGACTCTGAATTTGAATGAACAGCAAATGACTTTATAATTTGATATTCAAATTCAATTTTTCGAACTTAAACTTTAACTTTTGTTTTTAATTTAAAATCCAAAATCCAATATAAACATTTGTTCCAAATCTCCATAACTATACGAATATTACATTTTTAATGTTTTGATATCTACATTCTACATCCCCAATTTTCTAGAAATGTTTAACTTTTGGACAGAAATTAAACCAAATGAGAAAACTTTGAGGCTCAAACAAATCTCGGTAATTTAATTTTTAAATTGAGAACTCATTTCGATCTGAATAAATGTTTTCCTAAAGGCGAACTTGTAAATTCTGTATATTTATTAAAACTGTTTCCATATTTGCCATAATTGTAATGAACTCCGAAGAATTTTATAGTTTTATAACAAAATTTAGATTCTCAAGCCAGAATGTTTTATTTCAAAATTTCTTTTCGCATCCACCATAAAGATTTAAATTCAAAATTTGTTTTTCAAATGTAAATATCTCTAATCATGAATATTAATCCAAAAATATCGTATTTATTCTCTGAAAATGGTGGTTGTGGTGACGTATTTTTACGCATTTTTTATTTTTCGTGTATTTTCCTTCCCGAACATGTTATCTAAACTGTTCGCTTATTAATGCATTTGTAACGCAATAAATAATTTTGTAGAGTTCAACATTATAGTTTCGTAAACAAATGATAGGTTTTAGTGTTTTCAAAATTTTCAAGCGTTTGTATGTTTAGACAGAAAAATCTTTCAAACTGGAAAGTACAGAATTCATAGAAATATTACTGTACGTGATATAAATATACGTTTCCGGTATGTCCATCAATCATTACGTTTTACATTTTGAAAAATCAACTAAAACGCTTTCAATTCCGGAAAGGATTCAAAGCGCGTACTCAATAACCGAAGTGTAACAGCAGCATAGAAGCTTCAGCAACAGTAACAGCAGCAACACGTCAAATACTTAAAGCAAGTGACAGAATTTCTAAGTATTTTGCAATTTCATATAACGTCGTCGAGCAAGAAAGTTTTAAGAAAACAAAACAAACAAAATCTGCTTGTGCTAACTCCGGCAAGTAAAGTTTTTGCAGCAATTCTGCAGTAATACACAGAAGCCAAGCAACGTTTATTACATGAACCAGTTGACTATGACAACTTCGTTTATTTTCATTACAGAATTCCGCAATGCCGAAATACCGACAGTTACAGTTAATTAACTTATTCCACTAATAATATTTGCACACCTCTATAAATTTCATTACGTTCAAATGTATTTATACTTGTATTTGTAAATACTATTTGCACTGACGAACGTAAGTTATGATAAATGGTTCGTTCGCTATTTACTTTGCCGATTTTAACGTTTGATTAATTTAACTCATTTTAGAACCCAAATCTATTAATAAATTAATTGAAAATCAATACTGACATGAAATTAAAAGAATTAAACTGAATTATGTAGATTATAAATCATTCGACTTAATTTATAAAGTTCCGTTTTTAGTGGAATGGTTTACAAAAAAATTAAAAACTTTAAATCACATCGTTATTAAGGAACGCTTTAGCAATTTCTACATCAGTTTCCAATATACTTAATTTGTTATTTTTATTTACACGGTGCGATAATTTTATAAACTCCGCCGTTGCCTATCCCAAGTCAGGATGTGAAAGCAGGAAGAATAGGAGTAACAATCTCGTTAAGACACTAGGGTTCAGCTGACCCAGCTGATGATACTCTGCAAGGGTTCCTCCCTAGGGTAACAGGAACAGAAGGCCAATGGCTCTGAAGGCGAAAGGCACATAATAAGTCTAACGACAGAAGAGGTAGGAGAGCCAGAATAAGAACAAAATGGGTTAGCAAGGACCCCTTTAGCTGTAGAGAAAGCGACTTCCTAGGAGAGTAAACTCCAAGATTCAATCCTGGTCCTCCTGGTAGGGGATTGAGGCATCGGGCCAGCTCCCCGGCACTTGTAAATAATTAAATGTTAAAAAACCCAATCAGCCTCGGATTTGGACGAATACACGACGACGAAGACTGCGACGAAGACGGACAAAGAATTTTGGAACACTGAATCTGCAAGGTATTTCTCAAAAACTAAATGAAGTCCTATTAGAACTAAAAGGATTGAGTCTGGATATAACAGTACTGACAGAATCATAAAAAAGGACAAGGATTCTAAAACCTTTGATACTATGACCACTTCTATAGTAGGGATGGGACATCGATAAGAAACATCGAAGTTCAACATCGATGTCAACATCGAAGCTGGACATCGATACTCAGAAAATATCGGTAAGAAAACATCGATGTTTTCCCAACATCGCTCTTTATTTGCGAGTGGATTTACGTATCATGTACTTAAGTTCTACAGATTGCAAATTAACAAAACATTAAACAAAAGAATAAAAAACTTACGTTTGAGACAATATTGTTTCTGAAATAACCGAAATAAGTAGACTTAACACTTTTTGTCTGGCACTGTCCTGATAACGAAAAATATAATAGCGTTGGCGTCCTGGTGTTCTACGAAATCCCAATAAAAAGACTTAAGTATTCGGAGCAAATTTTTGAGGGAACGCTGGAAAACGCTCTCGAGTAGTGGAGTCTAGATGTGTAATGTTTTGATTTCGGCGTGCCGCTGAGTCAGCGCTGATGCGACGCTTAACATCGCAGCTGCATTCGCCATCGATGTTAGGAAATGCAACCATCGATGTAAAAACATCGAATATCGAAAGGAAAACATCGATGTTTTTAGAACATCGATGAGCATCGCCCATCCCTATTCTATAGTGGTATCCCAAAGCATAAGAGGGGCCAACAAGGTGTATCCAAAAAAGTCTAAGAAAGTACTAAGGTGTTTGCTTCTTGTTCGTACCGAGCCAAAAGTTGCTGGCAAATCTCCTTTCGATTGTGTTTCATCTTAGGAGTCAACCTGCGTGGGATGAATGATGTGCTGCACTCGTTCAAGAGAAATCAACCAGTCCAGCGACATCCTTCTGCTTAACGCGGCGATTAGCACGAATTGGATCATCTACACGCGCTTGATGCTGTTCATATGTGGCTGTCAAGGGCCGACCACATCGCGCCTGATCATGCAGATTTCTTGTGGCTGGATTTTTTACGTTCTTGTTCACTGCTGGGATGTTGGGACGTGGCAACATTCCAGCAGATTTACTGAAATGTGGATCAGATAAACTATGTATGACGCCTTACAAAATTATTTTATGGATGTTTAAACGGGAAAGAAGTTTCAGAAGAATGGAAAATCTCCCATACATCAACTATACACAAAAAAGAGAGTTAAAACAAATGTAACAATTACCGCGGAATAGCAGTTACCAATACCATCAGCAGAGTAGGTAGGTATATGGGAAAATTATAAAAAAATAAATTATGAAATGAATACAAAGATATGAACGAGGAGGAATAAGCAGGCTTTAGAGCAGATAGATCAACGATAGACCATTTGTTTTGTATTACAAATTAATTAATCAAGAACTGCATCTATTTTACGTTGATGTCCAACGACAGTGTTCCACAGACTAAATTATGGGAAGCCCTTTAGAAAACCAGCATTAATGTAGGCTTAATTAAACCAGTGAAGAAGATAAGAATGCAGAAGTTGGAGTTTAAATAGGAAAAGGAATGACCCAGGGCTTACCGTTACCAAGGGGCTTAAACAGGGTTGTTGCCTTTCACCAACACTCTTTAAAATATATTTACAGCAAGCCTTGAAAACATAGAAAAGGAAATGTAGAAATATGGGGATAGCTTTAAATTGTAACATTTATACCTTATGTTTCAGGGATGATCAAATTGTATTGCCCCAAAATTATGAAGACCTAGAGTACATGACACGCAAACTAAGAGAAGAGTACAGGAAATGGATGTTGAAAGTTAATTTATAGCTAAAACGGAGTACATGTGTATAGGTGGATTACAGCAAGACTTAGTCCTGAAAGATGGACAGTCAACCAAACATATCAAAGAATACAAATATCTAGGGATGCAGTTAACAAGAGACGGCACCTTAGGCGAAGCTATCTGACACAGGAACATGCAAACCTGAAAAGCTATATCTCAATTGAACAGCATTCTATGGAATGATAAAATCTCAAAGAATAACCAGAGATTAATTTAGAATACGACCATAAACATCATAGCAACTTACAGCTCGAAGGTGTGGTAGTGAAAAAATGTTAATGGCAACAGAGACTTTTGGAGACGAGCGGCCGGGAAGGCAAGAAGAGAGAAAATTGGAAACTAAAGAATTTGGGAAATGATGGGAAGTAATCATTGATACAATCGTAGAAGATATACGGAACAAATAGTTATTGTGGTACGGTCACGTGCAACGAATGGAGGAAGAGGGGCCCCCAAAGCAAGTTTTAACCTGGACACTCCAAGACAAAATGAAAAGAGGAAGACCAAGGAGAAGTTGGCGAGAAGGAATTGACAAACAAATACGAGAAGCAGGCACCGAACAAGATCTTTGGAGAGAATGAGAATCGGAATACGGTGTAGAACGTTTTTATTGATATAATATATACATATTATAATAATTTAATATCGTTTTTCGCATTTCGTACTGTAATGTATTACTTTACGGGACTCAAAATCGTACTGTAATGGGCCACTTTACAGCATAGCAACCATTACAGCATAGCAACGTCAGGTGTCATTAAAATGCAATTTGATAGCTTCTCGGGCAGCATTTAAAAAATCTTCTGAATGGTTTTACAAGTTATTTTCGTCACTCAAGTCCATTTCGGAATTAGATTTCCAAAAATAAATGTATTTATTTGTTTGAATTGAATTCTGTTATGTCAAAAACAGTTCCTGTCAGATCGAGAATCTGCCTATTTTTTTCAGTGTTTTTATTAATTTTATTCAGAATGTATCTCAATAAATTTAGATAACTTTTTATGTGAGAATATAAAATGCGAAAAAATAGTGTAGGGAGGGTGGTACACAGTGGGCCGCTGTACACAGTGAGACACCATTCAAATTTCGCGCAATGTTTGAGTTAAGCAATCAGAACCATTCCCATTCGGTGCTGCCGAGGTAACCACTGTTTTCATTCCAATATGGCTGCAGTCTGACAGAAGCGTGTTGTGTTATTCAAGTGTTCCCATCTTTTATATGGAAAAGTTAGATTTTTGTTGACTTGGATAATCAAAATACGGAAAGGTGAGTTTTCTTATTTAATTTTTTCCGTTTCTATAGTGTTAATTGAGCCTCGATGTATGAAAACAAGTCATTTTTATCCAAATATCGTCGATGTTGTTCCTGATATTGTTGAATGTTTCGAATTTCGTACATCAGTACACAGTGGGACACGCGTGTTTGGTACACACTGGGACACTGTCCCACTGTGTACCTACGCGCGCACACAATCTATGTCGTTCTATTTATTAATAAGTTTGTATTTTTTTAGATGCCAAGGAAGCCTAAAGAGAGAAAAATAGTTACTTATAGTGTGGAAATTATGAAGGAGGCATTGGAGTCCCTTAAGGAAGGGAAATCTTTGCGTGTGGTTGAACAAGAGGTGGGGATACCAAGGGCAACATTGCAGCGATATTGGAGCAAGATAAAAAACGAACCAGAAACTGAGAATGTACGTTTGGGTCCAAACTATACTGTAAATAGAGTATTTACAGAGCATGAGGAGTCTGCACTAAAAGACTACATTTTGGTATGTGCCAGAATGGCATATGGATTAAACTCTAAAATGGTAAAACAACTAGCCTATGAATATGCCATTGCAAATAATAAAAAAATTCCAAATTCCTGGATCCAAGCCAAAGCAGCCGGAGGCGATTGGCTACGGGCCTTCATCAAAAGAAGCAAGTTATCCATCAGGCAGCCAGAGGGATGTAGCCTGTCAAGAATGACTTCCTTCAATAAGCACAATGTTGAAACTTTTTTTACAAATCTGAAGGAAGTTTTTAATAAAAATCCTAAGTTGATGAATCCATCAAGAATATATAATTTAGATGAAACAGGCACAACGACTGTTCAAAATCCCAAGAAAATCGTAACAGAAAAAGGGATTAAGCAAGTGAGTTCCTGCACCAGTGGTGAGAGGGGAATTTTAGTCACAACCAGTGCCTTTATTTGTGCAGCTGGCACATTCCTTCCCCCTGCCATCATCTTTCCCCGAAAGTTTTTTAAGCAGCATATGCTGCGTGGAGCACCTCATGGAGCACTGGGTTTGGCAAATCCTTCAGGCTGGTTGACATCTGAGTTATTTCCAAAAGTGATGGACCACTTCATCAGTTTATCTCATAGCACAAAAGAAAATCCAAGTCTGCTGATTTACGACAACTTAGATGCTTATTTGTCCATCGAAGTCATTGATAAAGCTCGTGCTGCAGGGGTCACAATCGTAACGCTGCCGCCTCACTGTAGCCATAAGCTGCAGCCCTTAGATAAAGCTGTTTTTGGGCCATTCAAGGCGGCCTACAATGCTGCAGCTGACACATGGACGCTGAATCATCCAGGAAATCCAGTAACTATCTACGAAATCGCAAGTTTAGTAAATGTGGCCCATGATGCAGCGATGACCCCAAAAAACATCAAATCTGGTTTCATGAAAACAGGAATTTTTCCGTTCAATGACCAGATCTTCACGGATGCTGATTTTATAGAAGCTGCTGTTACCGACAGGCCTTTCACAGGAGAAGTCAACGACGGCCCATCCACATCAGAAGTCCAATCTCCTGAAGAGTTAGGTTCTGAAGTTCCATTGACTGAGGGA
This sequence comes from Melanotus villosus, assembly GCA_963082815.1. Lineage (NCBI taxonomy): Eukaryota > Metazoa > Arthropoda > Insecta > Coleoptera > Elateridae > Melanotus > Melanotus villosus. The sequence goes on along the minus strand of OY720418.1, from coordinate 55,234,523 downwards.
CGCGCTTTGGCAGAACCAAATGGAGAACCAGGGGAACCGAGTCCAGTGCTGAAGACCACTGCAGTTCCCCATCCATCAGGCCCAGCATCGTTCCAGGGGCTTTTGTATCACCAGAAAACATCCGGAGTTTTCCCAAAGCTTTGGAAAGAAAATCAAATCGAAAGACAATACGAAAAAAGAAGTCATCCATTATCACCAGCTCGCCAGCGAAAGCTGAACTGGAAAAGAAAATCGAAGAAAAACAGAATAGGCTCAAGGTTAGATCTAAGATTCAAAAGAAGAAAGTCAAAAAACGCGTTTTCGAAGAGTCATCGGAGTCATCCAATGAGGAACCCAACTTAGTAGACGACGAAGACGACGTGGACTGGGTTGGACATTCAACAGATGATGAAGACTCAGCTAACTTCATCACGGCAGAAGAATTCCTGGACAATAACGCTGCCCCAAGCCCCCTCAATTGGGTGTTGGTTGAGTTTGAAGGGAAGAAAAACAAAATATATTATGCAGGGCAGGTTTTGAAAGTGAAAGACAATAACGTGACGGTGAACTTCCTAAAAAAAACAAAGAAACAGTATGTATTCCCCGTAGTAAAAGACGAAAGTGACGTGAAAATTCAGCAAATAAAAAAAATATTGCCAAACCCAACCGAACGTAGGGGCTACTACAACTTCTCTGTATCATTTCCTCACAATATAAACTTTGTCTAAGAACAGATTTGTGTTTAATTAAAATTAAAAAACTCCAAAATAGTGTATTTTTTTTTGTCCCACTGTGTACATGGGGTTGTCCCACTGTGTACCACTCTGACCTTTTTTTTTTAAATTTGTTGCACGTTTATTTGATGTAATAAATAAGAACTTAGTAATTTTTAACACTTCTAAATGATAACCAAGAGGGATTGCACGTAAAAATCCAAACTGAACATGATGGTATGGAAGAAAATTTGCGTTTTATTTTTTCTGTCCCACTGTGTACCACTCTCCCCTACGCGCCGCGTCCGAAAAGTGATTTAACTAGACACGTACGGCACTTAAGTACTCGCTGTCGCTCGTACTCAAACCTGCCATACTGGTCTAGTAAAAATCCACTTTTCGGCACTTGACACGTAATCTACTCGTACTATTGTATTGCGAATTCGGCTGTTATCAGTATAATGTTTAGAAGATGCTTTGCCTCTTTCGTTGTTTGAATTAATTCAAACTGACATTTTGCATTTTTTGATTTTGACAGTATAGTTTTATCAGTCTGATCTATATAGTTATTAATTAATAGTAAGGTAATAATTTCGTAAGCATGATTTTCCAAAAATGGTAGGGAAACGTAAAGACTATAAATTCCTTGGAAGTTTTAAGAATATTTTTTCCTTAAACAGTTTAAATACATTTTCAAAGCGATTTTAGAAACTTTTCGAGACATTCTGAACCAGTTTAAGGAAGTATGGGACAGTTAATGTTTTCTTCGTCTTCCCGGTTTATTCCTAAGCATTTTCGAAATCTTCGAAATTTTAAGGTCACTTCGAGATGGTATAACGAAAAACCAATTTTTGTTCCTAAGGTTCGCCAGTGACTAATGCATAGATTTTAAAGTCCATTCTTTGAAAAATCAGTACTAATCTTTCGAAATGCATATTATGTTCTCACATACATAGTTTCGTATTTTAATTGGTGAATTTAGTTTTACAAAATTTTATTATGTTAGCTTGTTTATCTATTGGGCATGATAATACCTTTTGTGTAATCTTGTTTATTGTCTATTGTCTGGGGTCGTTTGGCTTTAAGAGCCTTTCGTCACTTTTAGGTTTCTAATGTAGTCTATTATTGTCCTGGAGGTCATGACCCATACGTCCTCAGGCATAATATATGCCATTCCGAGGAATTCACTCCTGCTGCGAATAACGCATCGCAGTTGCAGAGTATATGTTCTGCAGTTTCATCTGCAGATTCACAAAGTCTGAAAGTTTCGTTGTCGACTTTGCCCATCTTTTTGAGATGGTATCTCAGAGGGCAATGGCTGGTTAAGAGATGGGTTATCAATCTAATATCTGCTTGTTCAAGCTCGAGAAGCTTCTTAGCATTTTGTGGTGAATGTTTGATAAACTTTTTCGTGTGGTTTTGTCCTGGAGAATTCCTCCAGTAGAGTTCTTTTTGATGTTTTTCCAAGTTTTGCACCTCTTCCACAAAGCGGTTTTTAGTCATTCCACAAAACGGTTCTGGTCCGATAAACTGTGACTCCGCCCCTTTTTTCTGCAAGGGCATCGACAATTTCATTTCCTTCGATTCCCCCATACCCTGGCATCCACAATAAAATTAATGTGTTACTTCTGGCCAGTTGCTTGAGGAATTGTTTACAATCCCAGGCTATTTTAGACTCAAATGTTTTGGACTTTTGGCAGCCTGGGTAGGCCAGTCACGTAAGTGCCTGCTAGCTAGCCGGCTGACATGGGTTCATATCCAGCAGTGGCCATGGTATTATAGAGCCGATTTGAGCAGAATTCGTTAGTTAAGGCTTAGGTTTAAGGTGTGTTGTGAATGAAAGCTGGTTGGAGCGTGATGCAAATCCAAAAACTCGACACTGCATTGCGGTAGAAGAGGAAATTAATTAAAAAAAAGTTTCGGACTTTTAGGGTAGCCTGGCTGTCTGTTAAAAGGTAAATCTTAGTTCCACGCAGTTCCTTTTTAAGGACATATGTCTATTGCGTGGATTTCTGCTTTAAATATGGATGGGATACTTCCCAAGGATTTTGATATCCATCTAGCTCCCATTATACCTATATCAACCCCTTCTTTCATCATTTTGGAGCCATATGTATACCAGACACTCTGCTCTTTTCGCGGCTGTCAATCACCACTTGAAAAGGGTAGTCGAAGTCATACCGTGTTGGCATTTTGTTTATGGGTTTCGTCGCGGATTCTAGTTGAATTAGATTCACAATCCTTAAGTCGACCGACCAGGTCTCCTGGCTTTAGTTGGGTTCTCTGTTGCAGCCTGAGGGCACTCAGCCTTGCCTCCCTTTATACACATAATTATAAAGGGAGGAGATCTAGCTGTACGATATGGGCACAGAGCTCCTGTGATTTCTAAACAGGTTAGTCTTTGAAGCTTGCATAGCTTTTTTCAGTTACACTTTGCTCCGTTTTGGGTCACCATACTAAGGAAGCATAGGTAACAATGGGCTTTATGACCCTTTCATATAACCAATAGATAGAATTATTATTTCGGTTTTAAACTGACCGAGTTCTTTGTTTCACCATTCCACATCTGTAGTTCTTGTCTTTTGTTTCATACCAGGGGAACTAAAAAAATTATCTTCTAGTTATGACAGAAACAATTGAGGTAAAATATTGGTCTAAACAATTTCGGCGGGGTCGTGAATCGATTGAAGATGGTTCAAGAAGCGGAAGATCTTCAGATGCCATCAATCCTGAAGTCAGCAGAAAAGCGGAAGCCATTGTTCTTGGAGATCGTCGTTTAAAAGTGTCTACTATTGCTAAAGCATTGAATATATCAGAGCCAAGTGTTTTGTCGATTTTGCACCATAAATTGGCCTTGAGTAAGGTTTCAGCGAGATGGGTTCCAAGGTTATTGACTTCCGAGCAAAAATTGCGTAGGCAGAAAATTTCGCAAAATCATTTAACATCTTTGGAAGCCGACTCTGACTTTTTCTTTAAGATCGTGATTGGTGATGAAAGTTGGGTTCATCACTAGGATCCAGAAACAAAATTGAAGTCTATGCAGTGGGTCCATAAGGGCTCTGCTCCGCCAAAAAAGCTCGCACACAATCTTCAGCTGGGAAGCTCATAGCCACCGTATTTTGGAATCAAACAGGAATTATTGTCATTGAATGCATGCCAAAGGGCACTACAATAACAGCAGCCACACTGGAACACATTAAAAAATTTACGTAAGGCTATCGACTAAAAACGCCCGGTTTGCGCCATGACCGTGTCCTCATTCTTCACAACAACACCAGAGTCCACAAAGCAAGTTCAACCAGTTCTAGGCGAGTGTAATTTTTTTGAGCTAAACCATCCGTCGTATAGTCCCTGATCTGAATCCGCTCGACTTTTTTTTTATTTAGAAATTTGAAGAAACGTCTTAGGGGACGTCAGTTTTTGGACAACAAGGAGTTGCAAGAGGCTGTTTACGCCTATTTTGAAGACCAAGAAATCATTATTTTCTACTGGTATAAAGTTGTTGCAGGACAGGTGACGCAAGTGCATTGAAGTTTGGGGAGATTATGTTGAAAAATAAAAATTGTAAAAATATTGAATGTCTTTTCTTTCATAAAGGTAGATCCTTTTTCTAGTTCCCCTCGTAGTACAGCTTCTTTCATATGCTGAAAGAATATGGTTTTGTAGGTATGTAGAGGCCACATCTAATTCCTCTACAGTATCAATCAGTATCAATTCTTTTAATGTGACCTTCGATTTCCGACTTTAAGTGCTCTTTATAGGCAACCCAATCGGTTAATCTGGGGATTCTACATTCTATGATTTCAGGTAATACCGCCTCAACATCAAATCGAATGTATCTATGTATCTTGTGTAATCTTAGTTGTTAATGTGATGTTTTTAATGCCCAAAGAAAGTTAATATTTAGTAACAGAAACGCCAACACATAAATAATAAATAAAATGAAAATTGCAGGTTTTATTTTCGCCTAGAATCCGAGATTTCGGATTACAATTTCAAAAGTAATTCATAGCCATCAGTATTTTTTACTTTCGTATAACTTATCTTAAAATTAAGATGGTTTTCAATCTTCTGCAACTGAAATTTAAAAAATACTTTTACTTAAAATTTTACCTCAAGACACGGAGCTTGATACAAATAATACCTTAGGATTTTGATTTTTAAATACTTTCTGAATCTTTGTTGAGTTTCTTGCTACTTTTTTACTTTTTCATGGTTATGTCGTTAATAATTTCCAAAAATTAAGGGCAAACCAAATAAAAGTAAGCTATTAACAGCGTGACAATTCGTAAAAAGATCTATCTCCGTTTATAAACGGAATAAAATATTTTAAATTTGAAGTAGTCTTTTGATTAATTGATTTTTAATTTATCTTGATCTTTGTTGTATACTTTCGTTGAAAGCATTCTTTTCCGACATCTGGTTGAACTACACTCATCATACTTATACTAAAGAACTCGGTCTGATTTTGAAAGTGCTACAATGTGCTTTCGCTTTCGGTTGTTTGAAATTTATAACATGATTTCTAGGTTCTATATTTTTATTTAAGAAAATGCTCGTTTCAAGTGTTCGGGTTTTTATTTCGTAATATATTAGACCATTCGCTCGCTTCCCTTTCTTTTGTTTTATTTTTTCTTCACTTTTTGTGATTTTTGGGTACTTATATAAGCTGATCTATAAGTTGTTGTTCATATTTTGTATAGAATTTGATAGATTTTTACACATATTGAACGGATTTGAAAACTTCTAGCGTATTAGAAATTTAAAGTTTGGATCGGCTACGGAACTATTATACGATCCATATTTGATTTTTTTACTTTTCTGTGTAGTTTTCGAATTTCGAAATGAATTAATTTGGCTTACATTAAAATCAAGCAATTGAAGTTTGAATTCCAGTGGCAATTTTTGAACTTAAGTCTTAAAGTCAACAACTAAGTCTTGGAGACCAATTTATTTGAAATGTTGATTTTAATTTGGATCTGACTGCTAGTTCTCAATTTTATCTTATAGATTGATCCATTTTCTTTCCGGAACTTAAAAGTGTAGAATTTGTATTTGTTTTACCACGCTATGAAAATATCATGTTTTTCATGTTTATTTTAATTAGAATAAGTAAAAAGATAGTTATTTACAGATCAGGTGAGATGAGTGGGATTTATGTTGTTGAACGTAAAAGATAACAGCTCAAGTGTAAATTACTAACCTCCTATGGTATGTACGATATTTTTTCCACGTCAGATATAAACATAAAGTTCCCACAAATTAGTGATTCAATGTTCCACATTCGGAATTAAAAAAATAAAGTTAATTTTCTTAAAAAAATTAATCGGCACATTCTTCAGTAGCTGTTGGTATACAGGTTACGGAAAAAGGTATAAATTTAATCTTTTATAGGCTCAGACAGTTTTATGAGTGCGTCGGCCCTTAAACATATTAGCTGCTTCGCCGTCGTAAGAAATTTTACGTTTAAAAAATATGTTGACAAAGACTTAGGGTTTTGATTTGTTACTAAGTTCGAACAGATCCGTGATTCGTATATCGTAAAATAAAAGTAGGCAATCTTCATGTACGAAATGCATTCTATGCACTTGGTTGCATAATATGCCAGGGTAGTTTTCAATTAGGCGAATGGCCGCGTACCAGCGCCTTGCCAACTCCGACCACCCATTAGGGTTTCCGGTCGGCTTCTCCATTCCACCTGAATAATTTTCAATTTGCACATTCCCAGATTAAAATTAAATTAATGTCTAATGAACAGCCTTTCCGGCTTTTCCCTACAATATTTTTGCCGGCTCGCGGTTAATCCGATTTTAAATGTCGTTATTACTATCTTTTGCGGATGTACGAACGGAATATGGAATTTTTTAGATTAAATTTTCATCTGAAGGTGGTGAGGCATTCCAGGTTTTTAATCAGACATTTATGAGAAGTAATATGTGAAAGCTCACCGATTTTACTAAGATGAAAATGTGTATATGTCGTAAAACTGTAGAAATAAAATACGCGGAATCTCGTTAAAAGAAGCTGTAACACTTGAATTTTATGGTTTATCTTGAATAACAATTTATCTTAAAGTGTTTGTGTAAACTACATACATAATCGAGTAATTCTATTACACAAAAAATAGAGCTGTGTGAATCCTGAAAATTAAATTGTTGAGACTTTGTAGATACATTGAAGAACAGAATTTCCGTTTCAAAGTATTCTAACCCAGATTTTCGATTATGAAAATAAATAGTCTCGAATTTATTAGAAAGGAGATTAATACTTCAAAAATTAAAATTTAACATGAAATATAAGTTGCTTCCTCAAGCAAGGAGCCTAAATTTGAAGCATCTTAAACATGATTCTGAAATTACCTACCCTTCAAAGTCGGTTTTCAGGATTCAGATCTGATTTTCAGGATTCATATTTGATCTATAAAATTCACATTTCATACTTATCAAATTTAGGTTAGGTTTGAATCTCGAGTTTGATGTGCAGAATTGAAGTATCTCAGAGAATTCTGAATTTATCCTTCAAAGCCGGTTTTCAGGATTCATTTCGGTTTTTGGAATTCATCCCTACATGATGTCTAAAAATTCAAATTTAATATGAAATACTGAATCGATTATAAGGTTGTGCTTTAAAATCTATTATCAGAGTTCAAATCAGATTTTCAGGATTCATATTGGATCTAAAAAATTGAAATTTGTTAACAACTGGAGGTGCGATTCTCAAGTTTGATGTTCAAAAGTGCAACAACTGAAAGATATTTTGTACCGAATTTCAAGTTTCACGTTTGACTTTCAGAATTCATAATCAAATTGGAAAGTCAAATTTATGATGAAATATAATAGGTTTGATTTTCAGGTTTGAATTTCATTAAAGTATCTGAACGAAAATTTAAAAATTAGTCCTTAAAAAGCTGGTTTTTCAGAATTCAAGTCTATTTTGTCGGATTCATATTTGATCTACAAAATGGAAATTTTTACTAGTAGGTTCGATTCTCAAGCTCAGAATTGAAACGCACGAAAGACAATTTTGAAGTCGTCAATGCTAATTTTCAAAATTTCAGAGATTAGTATTGAAAGCTAGTTTCCAGGACTAACATCTAACTTTCAGGGTTCAAACTTTACTTAGAAAATTGTTTTAAGTTTAGTGCCATATCTTAGATCGAATTCTGAGATTAGTCTTCAAAGATAATTTTCAGGACTCACATCTGGCTTTCAGAATTCAAGCTTAATTTATAAAATTCAATGTGGGTATAAAATGAAAGTTTAATTCTCATGTTGTTATGTATTATTACGTCTGAGACAAAATTTTGAAAGTATTAGGATATAAATTGAATTTTCAGAATCTGACTTAACAAAATTTACATTTGATATCAAAATTTGGTTCAAATCTGCAGGTTGACCGTATAAAATGCTTGAAAGTACCTGAAAAAATCTAAAATTAGTTTTTCTAAACCATTTTTAGGATCAGATTTTCACGTTTATATCTGATCTAGAAATTTCTATTTGAACTACTGATTCAACTTTTAAATTGTAAATTTCGAAGCTCAGAAGTATTTGAAAGAGAATTCTGCGATTACTTTGCTGAGTTGGTTTTTAGGATTTATATTTGATTTATGAAATTCGAATTTTATGTCAATATACATAGGTTTAATTTCCAATTTTGGAGTTCAAATTTATGTTTTCAAAATTATAATAGTTCGTATAGAATTTGCGGATTTAAGTACGAAATATAAAATTTTTAAATTTTAATTTTTCAGGTTTTAATCTTTTTTAATCAAAATTTCAGCTTTTAGTAGTCAGTGTGTTTTTGCAATTCACAAGTATCGAAATCGTTACCTTACTCGTGTAGCAGTGAATATAATATTTTCCATAATTTGCATTTTAACACTAATTTGTGTTTTTTTATAAAAATTTCGCAAAAGTCACCCGAGCTTGAATTTAGCAATATCTTTTTGCTAAACATTTTGTAAAGATCATATCAATTAAGCGTTAAGCTTTAGACCTTTGCTTTTTGTTTATGAAAATATTTAACCATTTAATTTTTTGAGGGGATTTCAACACGAAATTTTATTAAATTTTATAATTAGAGATGTGAGCTTGCATGTTTTTAGGTCAATGCTATTTTACATCCCACCACCGGGACTCTAACGGAAGTAATAAACATTATATACGTTTCAGTAAGTCCAAACCTTTGTAAATAGCACGCTGTTGGTTTAATATTAGAATAGAATTAGACACGTTCCTGAAATTGAAATTGACGTAATTAACACTAAACAATCGAAAATTACTTTAATTTCTTGGCTTATATTTAATTTTGTTTAATTTGAAAAATTTCTATTAAAATTTTCCGAAAGATGGAAAATCTTGCTGCTTAACAGTTTTAATAAGATTTATGGGGATTTTGGGGAATTAATTTTTCCGGGAGAAGGATTTTTGCTTAATTTCTGTGGTCACCTGTTTTGAGAGTTATGTTACTTATTACTTCGTGAAATCTTCTTATCCTCAAAAAATATCAAGGTTTAGTAAATATTCCGTCGCTTTTGAAACCAAAATTTAAATAATCATAATTAGGGTTAATAAAAACAAGCTGCAAGGAATCAACAGTTGGCTCCTGCAGCAATTCTAAAATTTTTCACAAAATTCCCTATGTAGTGACACATTTATAAATTGTGTCAAGTTCAAAAATATGATTGAAACGGCATTATTCGTTAAAGTATTGGTGTACTAAAGGGTTATAATCTATGGAATATTTATGAGCTCTTTTCCCGGGCTCCTCTTGTAAGCTGTGCTGCCTCATCAGTTGGGGAACAGGAAGGGAAAGTAGAGGAAGTGCAGTCGCCAGCAGTTTCCACCTCACTTAGCCTCTTCGTCTTCGCGTTTTCTCAATTCTCCTTGCTAAAGTTTCCTGTCGACCTTCCCTTTTCCGTTCCTCGCCGCTTGTCTCTCTGGCATTTATGAAGCGTTCTTCGGTATTCGAGAATCCATAACGTAACCGCGAGAGGCAGGTCGATTATCCGTGAAGTATCTATTTCAATCTAAAAATCAAGTTATTTGTAAACACCGCCATAAAACGATTGCAAAAGTAGTCGGCGAATGCATCGGTCGTAAATTTTCTCGAAGATCATAACTCAAATCCATTTTAATGATAATGTTATAAAGAGTTGAGTAAATGCGATGAGCAGCCTTAGGTACGGGAAGGAACATTAATTTTCTTTTATTTGGCGCGAGCAAAATGAAATTGCTAGCGAATTCGGCATCGCGGGGTTTCCAGCTCCCCGATCATTAATAATAAGGGCAACTGGCCAAATGCTGACAAAAGGAATCATTTCAGTTTTAGTTGCTTATTGGATAAGCCCTGAAACTAATTTATCTCAAGGTTTCATGCCGCCAATTTAGAACGGCAATAGAAGTTGCGAGATGGGCTTTGGCATCGCTTGACCGCACAAAATCGGGTCCTGGTTGCCGTTTTACGTCTTAAAACTTTTATCACGAGCACGAGGGATCGAAAAATGTTTATGCAGTCATCGGGATATATCACGTTCTCGTTGATTTCTCCCAGTTACAACCATTCGCGTGTTCTCTAAACGTTGAAAAACGTCGTTCGGCTAGATTATCAGGGCAATAATACGTTAAAGTTTTTCTTTCGCATCGGAGATGCCGTTTTATTGCTCAGTTCGTGGATGAGAAGTAACTGCACAACGCTGTCACAAATCATGTTTAATACTGGTGAAAATTGTGAAGCTATCCCGAGCCGCAGTTTTATCGCTGGGTTAAGTAATACGAATGGCTTTCATATTCCCGATGGAGGTACGCGCATTCCCCTGATCGCATGTAATTGCGAATCCACGTGGAGTGTGCTTTGCCAGATGCTCTCATTACCAACAGTCGATAACCACTCCATAGCTTTATTGCTGAATTCTTTTACGGTAGAATACGATATCGTAATCCAATAGAAAAAGCAGAAAACTAAAGCTGCCCTGCCCTTCTCTAATATTTAAACCACAAGAGCGTAGTTCCTTTGTAATTTTATTTTTGCTAATTACGAAATTAGAATATTCTTCCGCTGCGGTCTTTAGAGATCAAATAAATTAACCAATCAATCATTCTTCAATGAAAGACCTCAAAATTTTCACGATTTTGCCTTATTAGTAGGGAGTATAAGCTTTGGTTAACCGAAAAAACTTTCGGGTGGGTTAGTTCAAGAGAATGCCAAGATCTTTAATGAAATTTGACGTTTAAACTTTGAACTCAAAATATGCAGAAATGTTTATTGAATCTTCCTCGAGCAAATCCAAAATATTTAATCTCTGTCGCAGAATCTTCAATAGAAAATTATTTTCAAAAAAAAGTTTTTAGAAAATCTACAACGACGAACAAAACAAATTAAACTAACAATCTAAAACATTTAAAAAATGGCCTCTAAACATTTTAGTACTTATCGGACTTTTCGGGAAAATCTAAAATTTGTGAGAATTAGGCTTATAATATGAACACAAAACTCTTCGTACATTTAAGTATGCAGAAGAAAGAAATACTGCGAAATTTTTTAATATAAGTATACAAAATAATTTCATTCTGTATAGGTTCCAGGCGATGGTAATTAGTTTACTATTCATCATCATCATCAATTGAACATGGAGCAGATCCCCGTGGATCAATCCTGGATTACGCCAGGCCCACCCCATGCCAATAAGGTGTGAAGGGATTTATTATGATAGGTGGGATTGGGAGCACTGTATAACGTTAACATGCCTGTGACCCCTGCCGCAGAACACCGCTTCTATAGTGCAAGGTAGTTAGTAGATCATATATATTCAATGAGAGTTGAGTATATGACCGAGATTGTTAGACAAGTTTTGTTTTTCCTCTTATACTGACACTATTTGTAGTATTACCTCTAGTTTCTAAATCTATGGTATGGAACGCCTTAGCGCAGACATGCCTGCCCTGTTACATGTTACTTTATTCTAGCTAAGTCTAACCATTATTATATACAGTGCAGATTCTGTTACCACGAACCTAGCAGACGATATGACCAATGAAATGCGAACAGAGGCAAATCAAGGCCAATTTGCGTATACCCAAAAAGACGCCAAGGCAGATGTAATTTTTGTAAATTAACCAATTAATGCCTAATTCGTTAACTGTCAACGTTAAATTTTCGGCATTTGTAAATTGGTCATATCGTCCGCCATGCTCGTAGCAACAAAACTTGCACCGTGTATTCTTTGTTCCCCCGCTTCTATTTTCATTATTATTGTGGTATCGGTTCTTTCCCCGTTCCTTCACATTATTCTTCGATATTTATATCTTTTTCCTCTGCTTCTATTTCGTCGTTGTCAGAATCCTCTCTTGAGTCATGTATGCGATTTATTTCACTCTTCATTCTAGTTTTGTTCCTTGCCCACTCTTCCCAAGTTTCTTGTGGTATACCCGATCGCTCTATATCTTGTTTCAGTGCTGTATTCCACGTGTAGCAAGGCCTTCCCACCTTCATTTCGTCTGTTGTTAGATTGTAGGTCTGTTTCAATATGTGATCTTCTTCTCGTCGTAATATGTGTGGCCAATATTTCAGCCGTGCTGCTGTTAGCTTTTTAGTTATTGTTTTCCCTTCTAGTACTTCGTGTGCTGTCACCCCTTCGTCATCTTTTGAGTTTATCCTGAAGAGTTTTAGGATTTTGTTCTCCATTCTTCTCAGAGCCACTCTATTCCCCTTTGTTATTGCGCTGGTTTTTAGTCCGTATAGGGCCGTTGTTCCGACTATCGTTGTGTAGATTGTCTTCTTCAGTCTCGGGGGCAGTTTATGCCGCTGTAGGGTAGGTAGTATGGCGAAGGGAGCCTGGTGAGCCTTTGTGATTCGTTGATCTACCGTTGTTGGTTTTTCCAGCGTGTTGGTTATATAATTCCCAAATTTCAGGTTTTTCTCCATTGCCCCTAAGTTATGCAGTCCTGGTTGTCTTATCATGGCTTCGCATCTATCGACGGTAATTTCTAGTCCCGTGCCGTTTGGGTTTTTTGTGATTTCCTGTAGTAGTTGTCCCACATCGGCCTTTTCTTCCGCTAGAATCAATAGGTCGTCTGCGTATGCTAAGATTTTTGGGAGCAGTAGGTCATTTCCAATAGGGGTCCGATTTTGTTGCTTTGCTGATAGATCCCGTAGTGCTTTGTGGAGTGCAATGGTGAAGAGTCGGGGTGAGAGTGGACATCCTTGCTTTATTCCTCTGTGTTTCCGGTATAACTTTGTTCTTTGTCCGAACCACTGGATCGCAGTGCTTTCTTCCAGTGCCGCCTTAATTATCCTATTTATTAGGTGGTGGGGTGCTTCGCTGTCCTTTAATCCTTCTATAAGCGCTCGGTGTGAGACTGTGTCGAATGCTTTGGCGAGGTCCAGGGTTATTAGTACTGTTCGTTCTCCTGCTCTCCATCTTTCATCTAAGATTCTTCTGGCCACAAACAGGTGATCCTCCACTGATATTCCGCTGAGGAACGCTGTTTGGTATGATGGCATTTCCTGAATCGTATCGTCCAGGGTCTTCAGTAGGTGTTTTGCGTAGATTTTATATCCCACACTGCAGAGGCTAATCTTCCGGTATTCTGATGTTGTTTTGGGGTTCCTGATTTTTGGGAGCGGGATTTGTACTGTGGTCTTGCATTCTTCCGGTACTGTATTGTTTTCCCATGTTTCCTTTATTATTTTACTTAATTTTTATTTAAGTTTCAAAAACATAAATTGAGAATGAAACTTATAGTCCAGTCAACGAACGCTCAATAGGGGGGTGTAGAATGCATGGAGGGTGTCACAATTTTTGACTTCGTGGCTTTGTTTGGAGTCGTTAGGAGGTAAACATACTAAAAGTCCCCGGACATAGGAGGTGAGCGGGGTGCAGGGGGGACCGAGAAGATCCCTTTTTTATGTTTTTTGCTTATATCTTGAATAAGGTGCGTCTTAGCGAAAAAGTTATTATATACAAAATCAAAGGTGTCAAAATTTTCCACATTTTTGGTTGGTAAAATTTTTTTATATCTCCAACCGTTTATGCGATATCCGCTATCAAAAATCGCTAATTTTCGAAAAAAAATTATAAAAAGTATATACCATTTTGAAGGAAATTTAATCCTGTACAACTTCTTTTGTGGGAATTTTTCTGTAAACCGAAGAGATGAGGTGCTAGAGAGAAAAGTTTAACGAAAAACGGGAGGCAAAATATTTTCTTGCGAATATTAACGATTTTTGATAGCGGATTTCTCATAAACGGTTGGAGATAGAAAAAAACTTCAAATAGCAAAAATGTAGGAAATTTTATCAGCTTTGATTTTGTATATAATGACTTTTTTGCTAAGATGCACCATCTTCTAGATATAAGCAAAAAAACAAAAAAAGAGACCTTCTCAGTCCCCCCTGCACCCCGCTCACCACCAATGTCCGGGGACTTTTAGTATGTTTACCTCCTAACGACTCCAAACAAAGCCCTGAAGCCAAAAATTGTGACACCCTCCATGTATTCTACAATCCCTTTATTGACTGGACTATTAAGCTTTTGCATATATTAGAAATTGAAAATTTTAAATTGAAAAACTCTGAGTCCTTAAAGGTCGTCAAATCTGCGACGTGGATTAAATTCCCAAATCAGGGTTTAATACTTGAATTTAATTTTAAATTTTCAATGGCCTGATCCTCAGTATTGACAAACTTGTTCGTTTTATTTAATTTTTGTAGTAATTACCTCGACTGGAAGCAAAAACAAATATTAAGGATTAAACTTAAGGCTAAGCTTTTGCATTAAAAATTAAAGATTGTTAAGAATTGCCGAATCCTTGTGGGTACTACATTTGAGACGTGAATTAAATTTATAAATATCGGTTTAAGACTTCAATTAATTTTGAATTTGCTATGCCGTAATAAGACTCAATCAACCACATACTTATTCTTGATCTTTGTAAGTTTAAAAAATTAGAAATTCATCAAATCTACGACTTTAAGTTAAGGTTAAATTCTTATTCAGAGTTAACCAATTTTATTAGAGTAATGAGTGTTGTCTGAGTGAAAAAATAATGTTTGGATGGTTTGGTTTAGGAAATTCTAAGGTTTTTCATATACTTTTTTTTTATTGGCATCCACGGTATGTTACAATTTGTCTTTATCGAGACAATAAGTAATATGAATTTATAGTATATTACAGTGCCGTAGAGAAGTGATTATCCAGTGACACCACTTCTAAGTGTTTAATATTATTATTACTGATAATATTAAGTTATATTTGGTGAAACAATTTGGGTTTTAGTTGAACGCTAGGAGAACTAATACATTGAGCACTAGAAACATTACACTAATTTGGCACTTGAATTCATATTGTTTGAATCATAAACTTTATCCTTAGGAAATATATAGCGTCATTATAATTGATTGTAGTCGAAGTAGGCCTTAAATCGAAATGTAAAATTTCTTGTTTCTGCTCCACAAAAATAACGATTCAAATTATATTGAATATGTACTGTTCTACACACAAGTGTTAAATTGGTTGGATAACGAGTCAATATTTATGTAAAAAAGTTAAAATCATTTTTAAGTGAAATAAAAATTTTCTTACCATAATTTTCACTTAAAGAATGATCGATACAAACTCGAGACATATCTACACTAGACTCTGATTAATGAACTCATTGTTAATGCATAGTTGATAATGTATTCATATTACTAACAAACACATGCAAAGATAATCCAAAACTTAGTTAATAATGATTATTATTTATGTTTATTTACAATAGATGTTGAAAGTGCTCTCCATTTAGCTGTAAACATAGCGCCAATCTTCTTTTTTTATTTTCAAAAATGTTCTGTAACATTACCTCATTGATGTTTTCACAACATAGTGTAATTTGAACAATTAATTCTTCTACATTTTGTAACCGTTACTTGTACACATTATCTTTCGACCATCCAAATATCGAGAAATCCAAAGGAGTGAGGTCAGGGGAACGAGCAGGCCATTCTAGATTGACATTTTGACTTATTAAACGATCATCATAAATTTCTTGGAGGTAGTCAATATTCTCCCTTGTGGTATGGGCTGTAGCACCATCATGCTGGAAATACCCAAATTGCTGTTCCTCATCATCTAAGTGGTTGATAAAAACTTCCAATATTTGTTCTCTGTACCTCACTCCATTTATTGTATCTTGAAAAAATACTGATCCAATTATTATTCTTCTTGATACAGCTCACCACACACCCACTTCCATAGAATGTAAATGGGTTTCTTCAAATGCATGTGGATTTCCAGTACTCCAAATTCGGCAGTTCTGAGAATTTACATATCCAGATAGATGGAACCATGCTTCATCAAAAAAGGACAAATCCAAAATTCTGTTATCATTCATGTGATGCAACACGACGTGGATAATCAGCTGGTTTGAGTTGTTGAACCGATGTTATTTTATAGAGTGTCATATGCAACTTCATTTTTAGAATTTTCTGGCAAGTGCTATATGGTATACCAGATTGTGCAGACAACCTTGACAAAGATTTTTTAGGACTTTGCTCCATTCGTTGTCTTAAATCTTTAACAACTTCTTCATAATACACCGTTTCGATAGTAAGATTTAATAATAAATGTATTCTGTTCTAAACAACAGACAAACTAACACAAAATGCAATTATTCAAAAACACAGTAAATACGGTAAATGTCATACGAGTGACAATTGACAGTTCACTTGGAAAATAAAAATCACTACAAAAATCCTTGCACTATAATTATGTTTGTATAAAGCGGCAAAATTTCATTACCATGGGCACCGCCAGCTTCGACTAGAATCATTTATAATGACGCTGTATAAACGTAAGTCTACCCATGTTTTGGCTAAAATCAGTATTCGTTACAATATCAAAATCTCCAAATCCAAATAAATACGATCAGTTTCGCTTAATACGCCTTATGAATCACGCATTAAAACTATTCTTAGAAGTACTACAAAACAGAATATATAAAAAATGCGACTTTGGTATAAGTGACTCTCAATTCGGATTCGGATAAGGACTGAGAACATGCGAAGCATTGTACATTGTACAGTCTTAATATTCTCTTACAAAACTGCAGAGACCAACGTAAGGAAATATACGCATGCTTTATTGATTTAAGCTTTGGACAACATTAAGCATACAGATCTAATAAGATTATTGGAACAGAGAGG
Organism: Melanotus villosus; assembly: GCA_963082815.1. NCBI lineage: Eukaryota > Metazoa > Arthropoda > Insecta > Coleoptera > Elateridae > Melanotus > Melanotus villosus. Next base: position 55,217,646 of record OY720418.1, on the reverse strand, counting down.
ACTGGATAAGGAAGACAATGATTAATTAAAAACCTATATTGTGAACAGAATTTGCGAGAGAAACTACAGAAGCTATTCCAATACGGAAAGGAATCAGGCTGGGCTGCCTCCTCTCTCCAGTATTATTTAACCAATATTAAGAAGAACCCGTGTGGGGTTTCTAGTCCCCCTTCGGGTGGCGGATAGGGGAATGCCCTCCAGATATGGCGGGTACCTACCGGGGAAATAAAATACCCGGGGTGGACCAAAACTAGTAAGTAATCTGCGTAGCAGCGATTACAAACTAGATTTATTTCTAGCAGGATGTAGTTAACAGTAGGAGTACAGCCTAGAGTGGTGGCGGAAGAATTCAAAGGGAAGAACCAACGGCAGCGTCCAAAGTCGTAGTTAGATCGATTACTACTGACTCACCAACCCGCATGGCGTTAATTCATATCAAGTATGGCACTCAGTCCCCAGCAACCCTGGAATTACTGATCGAGACAGGGATCAAGATAACGAAAGGGTAGAGGGTGCTAAGAATTCCTGGGTAAAACCAAACTGCCAAAATAAAACAAAACTAATGATAGCGACATATAACATAAGAGCACTACTAAGTTACGACAAACTTGAAGAACTGGAAGATGAACTAGAAAAGATCAATTGTGATATATTAGGGTTAGCCGAAGTCAGACGAAACGGTGAACAGTGCTACAAATTAAAGTCTGGAAGAACTTTCTATTACAAAGGAAAAGACGTCGAAGCCCAAAGTTTTTTAATGAACCAAAAGTTTGCAAATAACATTATAATGTATAACTTCATATCAGACAGAGTAGCATACATAATCTTAAAACTGAACAAAAAAAGTAACATTAAAAGTTATACAGGTTTATGCTCCCACTACTAAACACGAAGATGAAGAGGTTGAAATATTTTTGAAGAAGTAACTACATCTTTGTATAACAATCCTACAACATACACATTAGTAATAGCCGACTTTAACGCCAAGCTAGGTGCAAAAGAAGAAGATAGCGAAGAAAAAATAGTCAACTTTTGCCTCGGAATGAGAAACGATAGAGGTAAATTGCTCATAGAAAACCTAGAAAAGGAATGCTTATATGCAATGAACACCTTCTTCAAAAAGAAACCTTATCGTAAATGGACGTAGATGAGCCTAGATGGTGCTACAAGAAATGAAATCGACTATACATATGTTGTCAAATAACAGAACTATTGTCAAAGTCGTCACAATACTAAATCACTTTACAACTGGTAGCGACCATAGACTTGTTCGGCAAAAAATTAGTAATAAACAAAAGATACGAAAGAAATGGAGAAAAAGAAGGGCAGGCATATAGATGTAAATACATCTAGAGAAAGGAGAGGCGAATATAAATGAAAAGTAAACCAGAAGCTGAACAAAAAATAAAACTGAGGAAATAAAAATGTGGAACAACTAAATGAAATATTGACAAAAGCCTACCTAAATAGAATAGGCAGCAGAAATAGCAAAACAAAAAACAATAAAAAACAGACAATTTTCTGGGGAAGTGAGAAAGCTCATAGAAGCAAGAAGACAACTATGGAGAGACGGGAAAAGCAATACTACAGAATATTCAGAAATACATAAAAATATAAGAAAAAATATATAGGCCATTGTTTGTATTTGTTTTTAATAGTCATCTGTTTAATTTTTGTGATAAAAGTACGTACATTAAATACGGGTACGAATAACATTCAACTTGATTTTTCTAGAAATTTCGCTTATTCAACCGTATGATATTTTTAGATGGTCACAAAGAGAAAAAAAAAATGCTATAAAATTTCGACCTAAAAAATATAGGTTGCCATTTAAAAAAAGTATAGATGACGTCATAGCGCAAAGGTATGACCTTAAAAAAAATATTTAAAACCATCAGTTTGTGGAAAATAATTTGTTATAAACCTTTTATCTAAAACTTTTTTTTCTATAACTAATAATAAAGGCTCCAGCATCGAGGTTCCTTACTTTTTATTCACCCTGTATATACACACACATACACTATACACATGGTACTGTATGTAGGCAAAAAACGGCGCACCACCGTGCATTACGCGCGTAAGACCACAAACGCTAACGCATCAGCTTCAATACCGAAAGGTATAAGAGGTTAAACGATTACATACATACATAAGAAAAAATAAACGAAAAGAGAAATTGACGAAACAAGAAGAAATGATAAATGAAACTATCGAGAAAAGTAATAGCATGAACTGCCTTAAACCTAGTACCTATAGGGAAGCCACAAATATGTATGTAAAAAGATAAGAATACAGTTATACAATGAGATCTAACAAGAATATTAAAAATAACTGAAGATTATTAGAAGAACTTATACAGCGCAAAGAAAATTTAAACAGTACTTATCTGTTAAAGAAAAACTAAAAAAGAAAATTGTAAACACAAATTCTGAAGAAATTCCAGACATATACAATGAAGAAGACGAACGTGCTTTAAGAGACATGAAAAATAATAAATCAGCAGGAACAGGCGGAGTGTTGATCGAAATGTTGAAAGTAGTCCCCAAGGAAGAGGTTTTAAGAAAGACTAGCAGAGAAAAAGAATTACTCACAATAATTAATAAGAGAAAAACCGCTTACTTGGGATACATCTACCGAAATGCGAAATACAGTATGTTATAGGTTATTAACGAAGGAAAAGTGGAAGAAAAGCGGATCAGGAAAAAGGAAGCTCTCTTGATTCAAGAATATACGGGACTGGACAAGCAGGAATGAATACACATGCATTAATTAGAACAGCAAAAAGTTGAGAAGACTTAGCTGAAATTGTGTCCATTCTTCAAGGATAAAGACGGAACTATAAGAAGAAAATACAATGTTTTACAAATATCCAAAGCACCATATACAAGAAGGTATTTATAGAAAACTATTTAAAATATACTATACTCATTTTGTAACGTTCAGAAGATGTGGGAAAGCTTTAGACAATTTTGAAAAAACTCATGGTTTAAAGATATTCAAAACAGCCTTTACTAGAAGGAGAAGAGACAATGACTTTTATTTAAAGTACGTTGCATATAAAATAATTTTTTTGACATTATTTAAAGAGCTAAATAACAAAATGTATTGAATTAACAATGTTAGAAAGATTTAGGAGTTTAGAAAATTTTAAGTTTTCAGAAGATCTGGGAAAATTTTATGAAGAAACGTTACGTTGATGTTAGTGAGGATATAATTTACAATCAAACGCCGTCGATTCATTCAAATATGCACTAACATACTGCAAGTACAATAAACATTCAGAAAATTTAAAGGTTGTCAGTTTTGGATTATTTGAAATTACCTATAGAAATATGGAATACCCCAAAAAATCAAATTAGATAAAATATTATAAATAAATTGCATTCACGCTGAATATATTTAATTTTAGTTATTTTCAAAAGAGGAGTAAATATGCATTGTGCTGGTGATTATCGCAGGTATTAAAGACACAATAAGATAAATAATATGTAAAGCATAATTCGGAGAAACAAAGATATGGTTCAAAAATTCAAAGTATTTAAGATTAATCGGGATATTTTTAATTAAAATTAATCTTCTAATTATTTTATTGTAAAAATAAAAACTATAATTACAGAAATCTTCAAATATTAGCTTTTCGCTCAATAAACTCCGAAGTATCAAAAAATAATTTTCGTGACAACCAAGAGCAGACTTACAAGGTTCATAAGTTGCAAGGTTCGAAATTAATCGCCGCCTATAAATATCTTTCGCGGTGTTATTCTTCGTTGTTTTAGCAGTTGTAGTGTTATATAGGCCACAATTTGTTATCAACAAAATAATACACTCGGCAACATGCTTTAAGCTCATTAAAGTGGCAAAGTAGACAGGCATATTAGCAGAGGTGGCGTTGAGATGAGTTCACAGTTTTTGCACGAGAACGTGCCACTAACTGTACTTTTTTGCCAACATTACTCACAGAGGCTTTCTGTTATGTACTTGTTGATTGCCTTTGCCATTAACCGAAAAAAAGGCGTCCGTATCGATTCGGTTTCTATGCTTTCTTCGTAAATTATTAACCTAACCCCCGAATCTCGTCAGTTTTATATCGATATAACCTGCCAAATTAATATCTTTTATTTAGTAGAAGGTTTGTACTTCATCCCCGGTAGCATTTATCAAACCGTAATCGATAGTTATTCACTGAATCTACCTTTACATATCGAACATCCACGGGCTTTTACAGATACTAGGGCGATATTCACTTTTATCGCGTTTTGCTTTCGAGTACAATGGAAACACTCGTGTGATTTGAATAAAAAGGTTCGCTTGATTTATCTAACGCTTTCTGCGACCGCTGTTTGCTCTACTCATAATCGATCTCAGATATTTTCAGATTTAGGGAAGGCGAAAATGTGCTCTTAAAAAAACAGAACATGATTTATAAGACCGATATGCAAACATGACACGAATTATTTTTGTTTCTGATACCGCCCTATAACACGGTTTCTGAACCTTCACTAACTTTTGTATCCATCAAAACTTGGTGAAAGTTTTAATTAAATTGCATTTGACACGGTAAAACTTCATCAAATTGCTTCGAGCGAGTTGTAATGAAGTTTTGATGAGTTTGATGCAAGAGTACTATTTATCCTCAAGGTCAGTTTAATTGAATTTCGTAAAACGTTGCTCACTTTGTTTCCCGATTATTTTACCATCGCGTTTATATTAATTCACTCCACATTTAATGAAATGCATTTCTTCACAATCCTCCACATTTTTATAATCACAAACTGAAAGTTGGACTTCAAGCTTCATGCTTTATATTTTGTAAGCAATGTAAGCAATTAAAAAAAATGCAGAATTCAAATCCAGTCTTGAAAAACGAACGTTTCCCTGAAGCCACAAATTTACCAATTTTAAGCCTAAAACATTCGTGTTAATTAAGTTGCAACACAGCCATACATTTAAGAAACGTAATGAACGTTAACATTAATTCCAAAAATTATCCTCAAACTTCTAATAAACTTTCAGGACAATAGTAATAATTAAACCAGAACATAAACCACTGGATATACAACCCCCTGTATATGGTTTACAACTCTGAATTATCTCATAAAGCCCCCTGGTGTATACTCAGCTTCTACCGAAAGTAATTTGTCTTTCAAGACAATAATAAAAATCTCTTTTTTCAAGTAAAAAAGATGTTTTTTATTTATAGGTCAAGGCTGCTGGAACGATTTCCTGAAAATTTGACAATTTATCATATTGATAACTGGAACTATCAGCGAAATTGTAAAATAGAAAATGTACAGATTAAAAAAAAACTTTAAACATTCAGAGTTTTATAAAAAGGTGCGTTTAATACTCTGTAAATGTTGCTAGTTATCATTTCCTTGGCATATTTGGTTTTGTAATATTACTTCGTCGTCAGTTGCTGAATATTAAAAGCTCGGGAAATATCTGTTTTCAGGTAAAATAAATCTAATAAAAGATTCGAAAAATTTAAATTCAAAGGTTGCGAATCCGTCTCGAATCTACAACTGAATATCAAACTTTCATCTTTTGATACTTAAGGTTTAAGTACAGTAGAAACTCTATTATCCGAAATACTGTGGTAAGGTTTAAGTACAGTAGAAACTCTATTATCCGAAATACTGTGGTTTGGAGAGATTTCGAATAATTGAAATTTCGGTTAGTACGGAATTTTTTAAACTACTATCTATGCTTATTAGATCAAATGAAAACGTACTGTATCAACATATAAGCAAAGAAAGCTACGAATAAATCTGTATCAATTACATTGTCACATTTCAATTGTGATCTAATTAGTTTCTACCAGTTACTATTTTCAGAAAAAAATACTATGTAATATATTTCAGATAATATCGATGTTCAAAGTGAATTAGTTCGGTTAAAATGCGGAATTTAATTTTTAATTTCGTTCTGGATAATATGGCGTTTCAGTTAACGCGATCCGGATAACTGAGCTTTTACTGTGATGAAATAGTGAAAACGGTTTTCAAATCCTTCAGAAAATCAACTTTACCTAACCCTGGAAATTTCTAAGAGAAATTCTTAACATTTCTTTCGGCAACCTTTGCTAATTATTTTCAGAACTGTACGGAATTCTTCAACTCTAAAAATTTGTCGACGCTTTCCAAAATAATACACTAAAAGATTTTTTGAGGTTATTCAAATTCTAAATGCTGAAACTATGTTTGAACATTGAAATTCGCTTGCTTCTGTAAATCTACTCCAATAAAGTTAATTTTGTTCGAACTTTAAAGGACTTTATCAGTATTTTGAATATTTTCATCTACTCAAAATATGATTTTCTGTGAATTTAGCAAATTCTGTCGCAGTTTCTAAAGTTTAGGTTTCCAATTTTTATTGGAATTTGGGATTTCTATGTTTGAAAACTTTATAGCTTCTTGAGACTTTTCTCAGCTTCTTAAAATCAGGAAAGCACACAGACAAAAACATCATATGATAATTTTGTTTACTTTCCTAATCTGTCGAAATTAAATCAATATTTCTTTAAGTGGTAGAAGAGATGTTTAAAAGCCTTTTCAATTTTTGAGAATTTTTTGTAAAAATTTCAAGATTTTTAACTTTTTAATGCTTCCTAAAATAACCTAATTTGTTGATTTTCTTATACCATTCTGTAATTTCCTTCAGCCTAAATTATTTCTAAAGTAAATTTTTTGTATTTTTAGAAATTTCCTAACACTTTTTGTTGGTGTTTCGTTACCAGTTACAGAAAAAATCAAAAGTTTTAATTTTGGTCAATTTGCGTGAAATATTCATAAAAGATCAAATGTCTTTTAATGTCCAGTTTCTACTGTATCAATTAACCACCTTCTAAAAATAAGTTAAACGCAGTTTAAAAATAAAAATCTGATGCAAAAACGTCTACCTTTTCAAGCATTCCCCTTAGGAGAGTGGTAAACCCTTTCAAAAGGCCGTAATTAGTTCGGTTATCGTAGTTATTCAAGCTTAAGTCTTTACAATTTAAAAATTACCTTCGTTAGTTGCTTTTACCCCAGTTAAACGAGGTTCTTCAAAAGCACACGTGTTCTTTAGTCGTCCATATAAGTTGCAGTAACCTTAGATTTTCACAACCAAAACATATTTTTAGACGCAGTTTTAGACGACAAATTTTGTTTGTAAAATAAGAAACTATTTTCCATTTCCAGGTCGAATTTTGAAAAATTTTTCATGCAGGTTTACTAGGAAAACTATTGTAAAATCACTTATAGTCTTTCAAATTAAGTTTTTGAAAAGAAATAAGTAAAACTCCTCAAAAATAACAATCGGAAACGTAAATTTCTTTCCAGGCCCATAAAATCCAAAATATGATATGCAAATGCACAAAAATTGTACAAGACAAGACAAAATATACTAGCAACCATAAAGATTTCTGTTCATTTAAATTTTTATGACTGCTATAAACTCGTTCGATTTAGTAAATATAAGATATGTGCCACATATCCAGGTCTTTTATACGTTTATACGATAAGGATTCCGCAGTTTCGTGTTGTTAGAATAAAATCGGCGTTTTATCAACTTTCTTTTCTTGTTATTAGATGTTACTGCCACTAATAAAGGCAGCGTACGTGAAAAATCTTACGTCACATAAAAAAAAGATAAAATTTAACCTCTGAAAGGTCTGAAATGTTCCGAGAATATCGAAAAGCCTGAACAATAGAAGGGATAGAGACATTTGAAAAATGGTTAAGTGGAGGAGGATGCTGAAAAATGAACGTGAAATTTATGGTGCGGAAATATTAGGAATTTTTTAGAAATGCCTGAACGTAATTAAATTAGAAGCATGGACAACGAATTCAAAAATATTTTTTAATACAAGTATTTAAACAGTTTCAAATATTTCAAAATCAGAGTGAAAAGATCTAAATAAAAAAGCTACAGCTTTCGGGCGAAACAATAATTTAACAGAGATCCTTGACATCCGCAAACTTAGATATTGGTTCAATAGTTAAACAATTAAAAAAATATTTAAAAACCATTAAGAGTAAAACAGGTTTGGGTTAAGTAAGTAAGTAGTTAAAAACATATTTTAGTATTACGTATTGTAAATCAGATTTCCAAATATAGAAAATTCTGAAGAACTTTTTAATTTAAAATTAAATTAATTAATTCGACACCGAAAGGTAAAAGAGGTTACGGATACCGACACGGAATAAAAATTATAATTTGATATAGATTTGTTATAAAACTTTACCCGACTATGAGTTTTTAAAACAATGTAAAGTGACGTTATCAAAACTTGTTGCTCTTCTGCGATTAAATCGAGTTTAGCTTTTTGGATGTTTCACCGGAAGCCCACAAAAACAACCTGAAAGTTATCAAGATGTTCTGATTATGCTCAATTTCTATTTTGAGTATCTTGGGGATTTTTCTCGACAAGTTTACATTAAACAAATACAAAGGATGTTTAACTAGTTACAGTAGTTACTTTCAAACCTCGACTTGATGTAACACTTCAGTATTTCCTAACAGTTGTAAATTTCTTAAGTTTAAATGATAATTATGATATTATTGTACCAGGTGTGGTAAGATGCAACACAGGGAAACCTCAATGTATTTTTCTCACTACCCCCTTGGTAAATTGACATTACATTGTCAAAAAATCGACAATAATGGAAAGTAAAACATTTAGTTGAACAAAAACAGACTGTATCTAAGGACAAAAAAGACGATTTACCGCGCCAGGTCACTTTCCGCATATGGTACCCCTGTCTCTACACCATAACGGATATAAAAAAAAAAAATAGTAACAGTGGAAAATACGTGTTTATTTATTAATGTTAATACTAATTTGACAATTGGAACAACGTTGAATGTTAAATGAAGGTGTATTTACAAAATATTTGATTTCATTCTTTTCATTACTAAAAACAGAAATTGTGTTTATTTGTTTGTTTGTACCATAGAAACAGCGCCGTTAAACTGTCATAAATATAAACGTCATAATTTTTGTTAAATATTAGTACTGTTAATGAATGTTGTTTTGTGGTAGTGAGAAAAACGTAATGCGCAACGCGTAGGTAAGTTTATTTTTTATCCTCGGTGGCTTTATGGACCTCAGCTGCGCTTCGGTCCACAAATTACCACCTCGGATAAGAAAGTTCACTTACCATAACTTGGAGCGCAAATAATTATTTCTAGAAAGAAAATAAAAAATAAACAATGAAATAATCATCTGTCGCAATGACAGACGCGTCAGTATTTCTATCTCTTTCTAGCGTTAACTAAATTCAATAACATACGTTGAGCACTGAATCCATACATATTCCAAAGGTATTACGGATCCTTTCTAAAAAAATACATTGGTGTTTCCCTATGTTGCGTCTTACCTGAGACATCCGGCATAATGATTTTGGGCTGCGGTCTGGCCTAATGGAAACAACTGAGAAGTCGTTTTTTAGTTATCTTCATATTCGAGCAATTTATGGTTAAAACCAAAAGATACTCGAATAATGTTGTTGTGGTAGGTCATGGAACAAGTGAAAACTTGATACTGAAAGGAGTACACAAAAGGGTTACATTACACGTGTACGGATTTAGCCCTGGTAGTAAGGTGGAATATTTAAAAGAATTCTTAAAAACTACTTTCGCTAATGCAGAGTTTGAAGCTCTACCCTCAAAATTTCTAGATTTATATTCTTCCTTTAAGGTTCATACTTACTTATTGAATCTCGTCCTCTGGTACCTTTTCAGGTGTCGAGGTTGTCATCTTGATAAACTTTCTCTACTTCTTTCTATCTTGCATCATTTTTTCGGCTTCTTTCCATGTTATCTGTCTTTCTTGCATGGTTTGTGCAATTTCTTCGTTCCAGCTTTTCCTTAGTCTACCTCTGCTTCGTTTGTGTGGCAACTGTCTTCCAAGTTCTCGTGGAGAGTCTTGTTTTTTTCATTCGTACAAGGTGCCCAAACCAGCGTAACTGCTTTTTTTGTATTTTTGTGTGCAACGGTATCACTCCTGGCTCCTTCCTTATCCGGTCAATTCTCCTCGGTCTTTGAATTCTCCTGAGGAATATCATTTCTGCTGCTTGTAATCGGTTCTTCTGTTTCGGGTTTAAGGTCCATGCTGCACATTCGTATATTAAAGTTGGCATGTACACTGCACTATACGTATACACCCTTAATTAGGTTGACAGAGACACTTCATTTTTGCTTACAAAACACTTATTCATTGCAGTTGTTTTTACCCTGTTGTTTATGTCTGCATCAATTGTTCCATCTTCATATATGAGAGAACCTAAATATTCTCCTCTAGCTGCTCCACTCTTTCATTATTCAGCTGTAAAACTAAGTGTTATTTTTCTTTAGATATTATCGTACATTTACTTTTTTTGATGTTTATCTTTAAGTTTCTATTTAAAAGAGCGGTGTTCCATATGTTTAAGTTGTTTTGCAAGTCCTCCTGGTTATTAGCAAGTAGTACTAGATCGTCGGCAAAAGCTAATTCCGATATACGATATTGATGCAGTCGATAGTATCCCGAATCAAGTCCTTTGGTCTTCAGTTTACACTTCTTTATTAAGTCATCTATAGCAAGTATGAATAGGAATGTACTCAACGTACCTCCTTGTCTAACTCCGCAATGTGATAAGTGATAAGAATTCCGACGACCTTGTATTATTTGTGCGTACATAATTTCTACAGCTGTGTATAAACTTTGAATTGCAGTTATAAGTTACTAGGTCTAGGAAGCAGATACCTCTTGATGGTGCTGTATTGCTTTTCCGGATATTCGCCGTAGGTTGAAAATCAAATCTTGTGTGCTCTTTTCAGACCGAAATTCTTGTTGTGCGTCATCTAGTTGTTCTTCTGCAATAGTTCTTAATCTTTGCTCTAATATCCTTTCGTAGATCGTGGCTGGTACACTTAAGAGTGATATTCCTCTATAGTTATCGCACACTCTTGAATCCCCACTTTTATATATCGATATGATTACGGCTATTTCCCAGTCTTTCGGTAATTATCCTGTTTACCATGCTGTGTTTATGATCTTTAGCAGTAATTTTTGGCCAGCTGTTCCCATATATTTTATTGCCTCAGGTGGAAAATTGTCATGTCCCGCCGCTTTTCCTAGCTTCATCTTTGCTATTGCCTTAAGTAATTCTTCCTCTATTATTAGGTCTTCCGTATTCTCATTTTCATGGATCTCTTAGTTGTTAATTGCTGATCGGGTTTCCTTCTAAATTGTTCGTGATCATTTTTCCAGTTTTGTTATAAATATCTATCAGTGGCTTTTGTTTATCACCTCGTAAGTTTTTTAAAGCCCGGAAATAGTTTCTGATTGGTGTTGTAACTATCTTCTAGTTTGTGTCCCAACTCTTCCCTGCTTTTCCTTTTAGTCTCCAATACTTTCTTTTTGACTATATCACTCTGTTTCTTGTAGTTGTCGTAGTCTTTTTGTTTCCTTGAATTTAAGTATAGTTTCCATCTCGTTCTCTTCTCTTTAATTTCTGTCCTAATTTCATGAGTCCACCATACAGTTTGCTTCCTATTTGTTTTCTTTCTAATCTTCCCACAGCACTCCTCAATTGCTTCTATCAATGCATTCTTGAATTTGGCCCACATGCTTTCTAATTCCTGTAGGTCTTCCCGGTTGCTCTCATTTTCTAATTTTTTGCTTACACACATTTTAAATTTCTTCTGTCGATCTTCGTTTCTCAATAAATGTACCTACCTTAATATTAAATTTCTCTTCTGAGTTATTCTTATTTTCCTATTGTTCTTTTGTTTGTACTGCCTTTGTAGACGTTACCAAATAGTGGCCGCTTCCCACTTCAGCCCCCTTTTTACTCTCACTACATCTATTATTGACGTATCTTTGCTGGAGGGCATCTCTGTCAATTTTCTGAATATTTTTGTGCTAGTATGTTGTATTTAATATTACTAAATTGTTTTGTATGCAGTAGTCTAGTAATCTTTCGCCACTGTTGCTGAAGGTGGCTTCGCCAAATTTTCCTATTTGGTGTTGTTATTGCCTACCCTTGCATTAAGGTCATCTAGTACTATTGCCACGTCTCCGTCCATTTCCTCTGTTAATAACTGCTGTTTATAAAAATAGTCCTTCTTGATTTTACTTTCGTTATCGTTGGGTCCATATCCGATGGCTATGTTCAATTCTCCTAGTTTTGTTTCTTTAAGCTTAATTTCAATTAATATTTTATTTATACAATCCCATTTTGTGATTTTATCTTCCCAATCCTTTCTTATCAGGCACGCTACTCCTGTTTGTTCATACCTTTTTTCTCCACAACGCTGTAGATCAGTACATGCTCGTTATCTAGCCTAACACATCCCGTTCCCATCTTTTTGGTTTCAGTTTAAGCCTAATAATTGTAAGTTGTAACTATCAAAATCTTCGAGTATTTCTTTTTATTTCGCTGTCATACTTTTAACATTCCAAGTACCTATTATAATAATTGTCTTACCTTTGCTTTTCGTAGCCATATTCTTTGCTTGTGTCGTCATCAGAGTTTCAGCCGGTTTTTTGTTACTTGGTTTTTTGAATTTTCTTCTTTTTCTTTGGCTAATATTAATTTTCCTTCTTTTCAATCCCATCGCCATTCCTTACCTTCTATTGTCATTTTATAATATCCGACTTTAGTCTTTTTGCATGTACTCGCATTTCTTTTTTCATCTGCCATCTTTCTGAGATTCTGTTGTATAACTATCTCTTCTTTAGTTAATTCACTGCTTATGTAGATTTTACTACTTAAATTTTTAAGTTTATTTTTATTTTTCATCACTTCTTGTTTTTCTTGAGAGCTGTTCGCCTCAATTTTGCATGCTTTTGATCCTAGTTTTATAACATCTTTAATCTCAGTTGTTATTTGTAAATTTTGTTGTAAAAAATAGAAAATAAGGTAATCAAAGAGAAGATGGAGAGGTTGGAACGAGACAGGAATAAAAACAATATTATAATAGCTGTGTTAGATATGAACACAAACAACCGTAGCGACATAAGAGGTTATAAATTGTTTTTTCAGGTTCTTCATAAAGGCCTGGATAAGGATTTGGGTCCATCCATATGGCCACTAAACGGTGTTTTCAATTAAGGACGAGGAGACACACAAACAACAATTTGAACATTTTTCATATCAATATACATATGCCATGTCTTCTTATATATTGATATAATATTAAAAAATCGTATATGTTTTGATTTATTTTATAAACCAAATCATATTTTAATTATTAAATGTCAATTGAATATCATACACAATTATATACATACCTCGGTTAGCTCAGTTGGTTGGTCGTTAAGGAGGTTCTTTTAATCTGATCAATTAATATAAATTTTTTAACACAGCATTCACTCACTCCTGGTTTGTCGGCGCTACACAATAATTAATTAACTAGTTATTTCACATAGGTTTTTATAAATTAGTTTTAAGCTACAATAGGTAACAGTACTATCCGCTTCTGGCGACAATAATATAAGAATTATTTAGATAGACTCACGTGCAAGTTTAAAAAAAACTTAAGTGAGTATAGTCTTTGTTTATTTTATTTTAAAAGGCGTTTTGTTTTTCTCTCATTTTTGTAAAAGTGTAATGTTTTGAAATAAATAAACATTCTTAGAAAAAAAAAAAAAATGCTTTTCGGTTATTTAACAACAATTACACCAACGTAATTTATATGCAAATTTATTAACATTTTTATTAATAATATTCCTATGAACCCTATCTATTTATTTACTATGAACCTTAATTAGTAACAATTTTAACTTAGCTCACGCAACACAAATATCCAGGTAAATTCCAAGTCACAGTTCCAAATTCCAAATTATCGGTTACAAATATTCAATGTTCAGAAAATATGAATCCCATATATTTATAATTATTATTCCAGATACTCAAATTAACCTTGATTCTTGCCAATATACAAAAATGAACAGGATTTTCCCTTTCCTTTCACAAGGATAATAACCAGCTTATTTATTTAGATAGTTCTTTCTATTATTTCCTATTTGGAAATAATACCACTTTACTTTTCTCAAAGAAAATTACACTTATTAACTGTTATTTTCTTCTTAAAAGGAAAACACGTCCTCTCTTCTGAGAAGACGATTTCAATCCTTTTTATTTACTTTCGTCCCTTGTCTTCGTCGTCTTGGTTCTCCTTATAATTTTCTCCCAATGAAAATATTCTTTGCTTCTCCTTGGCGATAATTATTACAGACTAGGTATCTAGATAACTTAATTTATATTTACAATATAACATTCTTAACAATTAATTTATTTTATCTTAACTATCTAGATTCTTGTTTTATTACATTTTTTTAATGATCTTATTAAATCTGCAGAAAATTAACTTGCAATTAATTATAAATTAAAATTCGTTAACAATTATATTCAACTCATAATCTTCAATACCCACAAATATCATCTGAACATGTATAATCGTTATCTAATAAAACTGATGAGGTGCAACGAATTTCCACCTGATGTTGTATGCTTTACTGAACATTGGCTCATTGATGAAGATACAATTTTTCTGATCGAATATACCGCTATAACCCCCTTATCTCGACGATTTACTATTCATAGGAGTACTATTATTTATGTTAAAGATGGCATTCATGCAATTGAAGTTAAAAGTGTACTTGATCTCGAGGATCTACTTGTTGAATGTGTCGCAATTAAATGTGTAGTGGATAACGTTGACTATTGTATTCTTACCACATATCGTTCACCTGCTGGACGTGTAGACAGATTCTGTAACAAATTGGAACATAATTCTAAATGAAGGTTTTAAAGTATCAAATCAGGTAATACTCATTTGGGATCTTAATATTGATTCAATGGATAAAAGTGATTCTTGACAATTATAAGATATCTTCTATATTGTCTAGTTCTACACGTGTATGCCGTACTACAGCTAGTGCAATTGATTATGTTGTAACTACGAGGAGTGTTCAGATTTAAACAGGAATGTTTAAATTAAAACCCCATCTGAAGACAATTCTAACAATTAAATTATTTAAAGGTTAGCCGTGACTCTTGTTAACATATCCACGGCATTTGTTTCGATATAATATTATTTTGACAGTTACAGTTACATTGTCTGAAAGTTCTGTTCATTGTAGCGTGGAATAGCGTATAATAATCAAATTTCTTACGAATGAAGATGTAAATTCGACTGAAATTTTTACAAGACTGCGAGCACAATATGGCGATCAATGTCTTTCAAAAGGTAGAGTGTTTGAGTGGTCAAAATCCTTTAGACACGGGAGAACGCATGTAGCAAATGAGCCTCATGTACGGCGAGCTGCAACTTCGGTTAATCGTGAAAATGAAGAAAAAGTTAATGCCCTTATTCAGGAAGACAGACGGGTAACAGTTCTTCAAATTTCTCAAAATTTACAAATTAGTGTCGGAAGTGTTGAAGAGATCATAAAAAACAAGCTAAAGTATCGTAAGGTGAGTGCCAGGTGGATTCCGCGCTTGTTGACTGAAGAAAACAAGTTGAATCGTTTGCAAATCGCTTCTGGGACCTTCCTCCGCATCGAGCATACAGTGCTGATCTTGTTCCCTCTGATTTTTATTTGTTTAGCCCATTAAAAGAATTTTTAGCCGGGAAAAGATTTCAGTCAAATAATTACGTTATCGAAGCTGTTCAGGAGTGGATACGCATGCAACCCAAAGACTTCTTCCAGCAAGGTATTAAAAACCTTCCAGATCGTTGGCGCAAGTGCATCGCTAGGCAGGGAGATTACGTCGAAAAGTAATATAGTTTTCATCGTTGTAATATTGTAATAACTTTTTTTATAAATAAATTCCTGTTTAAATTTGAACGCTCCTCGTAATATAGATTAAAATATGTGTTATGTAAAGGTTTCTAATCCGGATTTGTCCATCATTACGCACAATTATTGCAAATTAACTTAAACGATATTAATAATGCAAGTACTTGTTTAAAATTAAAGGTAAGGGGAACTACTTACAGATTCATACGTAATAATGATATGCATAGGTACTTATTATACTACTAAACATAACCTGATGTCATACCTACGAGAAAGGACCTTTATATTCATGCACTAAAATATTCAGTACTTTACCTAGATACGTTGTAGATTGTCGTACCTTAGTATCTTAGTACCTTTATAGTAAAGTTAAAAAAAATATTTATCAGAAAAATGTTATAATTCGCTTTTCGAATTCTTTGGATCATGTTCCATGTTTGACAGTATACCGTGCAAATGAAACCAGGGGCAACCCTATTTTTTTAAACTATTTTTTTAAGATCAGAAAACGATTACGATGAAATTTGGTATATGTAGTACACTTTTAAAACTGCATTATTTGATATAGAACATGAGTCTCTGTCACTTCCGGCTTTGCCGAAATTTACCTCAATTTTGTTATTTTAAATAGAACGCCCTACATATTTATACATTTTTGAAATCTCCATTTAAATTTTACGTATGTTATTATCAAGATTGAAATATTTTGAGGATGGAGCCTAGATTTAAACGTCCATTAATCCCACATTATTACCATTTACCATTAATGAAATCCTCAAAAAACACTTGTTTTGAATATCCCAATGCCCCATTATAGTTCCATTTGAAAAAAGAGGGTTATTTTTCAAAACCCATTTTTGCCTACTTTAGGTCGTTCTGATACACCAACGAAAATAGTTGAAGTGTTGGGGCACCATGACTTTCATTTTTTGCAGATCATGATACTCTAGATTAATCAATAAAAGTTTCGGCAAAAATAAAATGTTTCAAATTTGATATTAACATAAGTAAAATTAAATGGAAATTACCAGTTCCATTTAAAATACCAAAGTTTATGTTAATTCTGGCGAAACTGAAAGTGACAGAAAGTTGTATTTTGTGTCAAAAAATGCAGTTTCATGAGTATATCACATATACAAAATTTCATTTTACTATCTTAAAAAATAAAAACACATATAGGGGTGCCTCAGTACCTTCTACTCTTTTTTTTTTGTTAACTTCAATACTGTGTACTGACTATCTGCCATAACTTACTTACTTAATTCTAAGTGTTTTTACCGTGAGGTGTAAGACTATTGAGTTCAATTAATTTTCTTTTCCACTCTTTTCTGTTCTGGGCTAGCTTTTTCACTTCCTTCCACTGGATGTTTCTCTACTCTGGCGCGTTTATCACTTCTTCTTGCCAGGATTTTTCTTAGCCTACCCCTTCTGTTCTTTCCCGGTACTCTCGCCTCATACACTCTTCGGGCAGGTCTTTCGTCCGGCATTCTATTTATGTGACCTAGCCATCCTAATAATTGTCTTTCTTGTTTTTTTTTTCTCTTTGTCTTTCCCTGTATTTTTATTAAGAACGTACGTTTTGGACCACTTGTGCTTTAACTTCCTTAGATACTTCTCTTTCTCCAAAAAATATTGTTCTCAAAGCGTTGTATATTTTACCAACTTTTCCTATTTTATCATTCACTGCACTATCTTGTTTACCATTTGCTTCACAGTTCCTAGGTATTTGAAGCTTCTCGCTTTTTTGATGATGTGTCCTTCTAACGTAATGTGTATTTTGTCTGATCCTGTTATTATCATAGTTTTCGTCTTCTGTGCAAACAATAGTTCTGTGAGTTTAACTTGTTCCATTTTCCAAAAGCCCAGTTGTAATGGTCCCTTTTTGTATTTTGCCTTCTTCATTCTTAATCGCCCCATCTATTGCACATGAAAATAGTAATGGACGTAGCACGCAACCTTGGTTTAGGCCTTCTGTAGATTCAAACTCCAGAGATTCCTAGTTTTGTGTTCTTATGATGTCAATTGTTCTCACATAGATAGCTTTCACTATTTCTGTTGGTGCTTTATCAATTCCTTTTCTTTCTAGGCTTTTCTAGGCATTTTTTCTTTTAATTTTGTCGAATGCCTTTTCTAGGTCTACGAAACTTATATGAATTTCCTTGTTTTGGTTTATGGACCTCTCTATAGATTGTTGTAGTATGAAGATTGGGTCCTGCGTGCTCCCCCTTCTTCTGAATTCGTATTGTGTCTGTTCCAATATGTTTGCTATTTTTTCTTTTATCCTGCGTTCCATTATCCGCCTTTAGCTGGTACTCTCAACAGTGTCATGCCCCTGTAGTTGGCGCAGTCTCTTTTGTCAACCTTTTTATATAGTGGTAATATAATTGCCACGTTCCATTCTCTTGGTACTTTCTTTACCTTGGCAATCATGTGGAGTAGATATCTCAAGGCCTCTTTCCCTGTTTCTTCCAGGTATTTGGTCATCTCTGGTGTAATATCATAAATTCATGCAGCTTTGCCCAGTTTTATTTTTGCTACTGCACCATCCAGTTCTTCTATTGAATAGGACTTCTTCTTTGTCTTCTTTTTCTTCGGCCTTATCCGTTCCGGATGTTGGCTATCATCACAGCTATGCGTGTATTATTGACTACAGGTCGGAACAATTCGATGGATGTTACTCCGTACCATTTGCGTAAGTTAGGCAGCCAGGAGATTCTTCCTCTGCCTGGACCTCTTCGTCCCTCTACCTTGTCCTGCAGAACCAGTTGAGGCAGACTGTATTTTCTAGAATTTCTCATGATATAGCCTAGATATTGTAATTTACGTTCTTTTATGCATTGCACCAGTTCGGCTTGACAGTTCATTCTCCTAAGAACTTCTTCAATTGTAATGCGTTCGACCTATGAAATTCTGAGAATTCTCCGGTACGTCTACATCTCAAACGCCTCGATTTTCTTTTCCATTGCTTCAGATAACGTCCATGCCTCCACTCCATACAACAATGTGGCGAAGACGTAACATTTCAGCATCCTCTTTTTAAGTGCCATACCCAGATCACGGCAACAGAGAAGTAATTTCATTTGTGCGAATACACTCTAGCTTTTTCTACTCTGCATTTAATCTCTCGGGAATGATCCCATTCTTCATTGATGTCACAGCCGAGATAGTTGAAACTGTTCACTCTCTCAATAGCTTTGTTGTTACAGTAGAGCGTGTTTCTTTGTACTGGTTCTTTGCTTATTACCATGTACTTAGTCTTTTTGATGTTAAGTTCTATTCCGTACTCTTGGCTCATGTCATGCAATCTGTTTGTGATTTCTTGGAGCTCCCGCAGTTAGCACAGTGTCATCTGTGTATCTGAAGTTATTGATGACCTTCCCATTTACTTTAATTCCCTCTGTAGAATCTTCCAGTGCTTCTCTAAATATACTTTCTGAGTACAGGTTAAACAATAGTGGTGGCAGGATACACCCCTGTCGTACTTCTCGTTCAATCTCCACAGTATCTGATTCCGTGTGATCGACCTTTATATTTGCTTTTTGTTTCTAGTATAGGTTACTATTCTTATATCTTTTCCGTTTATATTTGTCTTCCCTGCATGAGAACTTGGACAGCGAACAGTACTTCTCTGGTGCCCAGACCACTACGGAATCCAAACTATGTTTCACTCATGTGTTCTTCGCATTTGATGTAGAGGCGTGTATGAATTATTGTAAGGAATACTTTTAACATTTGAAACATGAAGCTAATAGTACGGTAGTCTGAACAGCTTTTATCGCTGTTCGTTTTTGGAATTGTAATAATTGTGGAGACAAGCCATTCTTTTGGGATTATACCGGTGTCATATATTGTATTGTATAGTGCTGTTAGTATGCTAATACAATTTTCTTCCATCATCTTAATCACTTCTACTGATATCTCGTCTGGACCGGGAACTTTACCTGACTTTATAAGATTAATAACATATTTTACTTCGTTAATTGAGATTTCTGGGCCATTAATCTTATTTATTTGTGTCGGTTGCGGAGAGCGTTGGTCGTCTTTGAATAGATCTTGAATGTATTGTTGCCATATTTTTACTTTTTCCTGTATCTCAAAGACTACCTGTCATTTTTTATTTGTAATATCACCCAGAGTTCTTCTTGTATTTCTCTCTGTGGCTTCTTTAACTTTCTTGTGTACATTAAATGTGTCGCGCTTTTGGTTTAACTCTTAAATTTCTTGACACTCTTCGCTCATCCATTTCTCTTTTGCTTCTTTACATCCCTTTTTAATAGTATTGTGGATTTGCCAGTATTTGTCGGGATTTGTTATTTTTGCAATCCGTCGTTCTTCCATTAGTTTTAAAATGTCGTTAGTCATCCATTGTTTCTACTTTTCCTGTTGTGTTTCTATTTTTAAGTGTTGCTCACAGGCCTCGGCCATTGCCCCTTTAACAGCTGCCCACATATCTTCTATTTGTGTGTTTTCTAATGTTTGATTATGTATTTCTCTATTTATGACCTCTTTAACTTTTTCTTGGATTTGTGTATCTTGAAGTTTTGTGTAGTCGTATCGGTTCTTTCTGTTTTTGATTTGTTTAATTTGAATGTTTCGTAATTTTATTTTTATTACACTAACTAAAGGGGTGTGGTCTGATAGACCGTCTGCACCTGGGTATGTTTTTGTAGAGAGTATGCTACTTCGGAATCTTTCATTGATTAACATAAACTCTATTTGATTTTTTATTATATTTCCTGGTTTATCTCCCGGAGCTTTCCAGGTATATAAGTGTCTGGGTGGTTGCTTGAACAGTGCATTGGTTATTACCATACCTTCTTCTCTACAAAATTGTACAAGTCTATTTCCCTTTTCGTCCCTCTGCCCTAATCCATAGTTTCCAACTATATCGTCTTCCGGTCTTTTTCCAATTTTCTTAGTCATCGTTATTTACTTCCTCTCTTATTAACTCGTACTCTTTACAAGAGCCTGTTAGTTCCTTAAAATATTATCGCAATTTCTCCATTATTATATCCTCATTCGTGATTATGTTACGGTCTTTGTCTTTTCTGTTTTTCATGTTATATTCTTTTTTTGTAGGAATTGTCTTAATATGCCTACAACAATTTTTGGTTATCTCTAAAGTTATTATTCATACTTTGTCCAAACTTGATCCAAGTCTTTCTTTTCGCTTCTTTTACTGCCTTCTTTGCTTTCGTTCTCTTTTCTTTATACGTAGTTCTATAGTCTAACTATTTTTTGTAATTCTTTGATCCACCATTCTATTCTCTTTGTGTTTGTGTTTGATACCTTCGATGTACCACGAATCTTCCCTGCTGTTTGTAATACGATTTCCTTGAACTCTTCCATTTATCTTCTAAGTTTGTTTCTTCTCTTTGCTGATAGAATTTGTTGTTGAGACTATCTTGATACTTATTTTGTATGTCTCGTTTTGCAGCTTTTTATTTTTTCATTTACTTTCTTTCTTCTTTTGTACGGCTTTTCTGGATTGTTCGTTTTAATCCTCATTTTCAGTAGGTAGTGGTCACCACCAATCTTTGCTTATCTTGACACTTTTACTTCGTTGATTATTTTCTATTTTTGTTTTTTGACAAAAAAAAATGTATTATTGATCTTTCTTTTCTGTTACGTTCTCCCCTGGTGTATTTATGTATATCTCTGTGTTTAAACTTCGTATTAGTAATTACTAATAAATTCATCTTCCATGCGCAGATCTATAATTCTTTTTCCATTATTGTTTCTTCTTCCCTTATTGTGACTTCTTCTCCTTCTTTACCCATTATATTCTCAATTTCTATATTCTGATTTCCAATAACTCGTCCATTCAGATCACCCATGATAATAAAATTGTCTTTAGCTTCATTCATTTCCTATTGGAGTGTTGTAAAAAACTCATCTTTTTCTCTTTTCCTTACATTGTCATTTTCTCTGTAAGCTACAATCAGTGTGGATATTTCTTCCGCTATTATTTTCATTTCCACTGCCAGTAATTTTTTATTTTTTTTAAATATAGGTATGTTTCAGCCTGCTCGGTGCTACTATTAAATCTACACCTCCTTCTGCTCTGTCATCTTCCTCCATTCTAACGCAGAATAACTAGTATATTATAAAGTGAAATTTCAAAATTAATAACCCAACATATTTTTTATAAACTTAAACGATAACCAAATTCCTTTTGGTATTTTTTTAATTATTTTTTAAATCACAGGACCGCTTTTTAACGCCTCGAAATTTAATTAAAAAGAAATCTTGCTTCATTTCTACAGCTTTTCATTTATGAAAACGTAAAATATAAATAACCTAAAGAACGCAACAAAAATTACCGAAAAACGTAACCAACTAAATGTTTTTCAAGAAAAAGGTAAAAAGGAAAAATTGCGAGCGAAAAGTTGTACAAAAGTTAAAATTTATATACACATCGGAACGATATTCGGATATTTTTATACTCGCAGTGCTTTACCCAGATAGGTAGAAAACATACAAATATTTTAAGAGCAGAGTTCATAAATGATTTTAAACTGCGTTATTTTTCTGACGCTTTCGTATTTTTCTTTTTTTGCCATCGTAAGGGAAAGGTACTTCTATTTTAGGGCGAAGATATTAAATTTCAAAACCTATTTTTCGATATTTACAAGGGTGGAAGGAGTATTTTGGAAATTGAAACATTCTATTTTAGATTCTAAAAACAAGTGAGCCAAAACAGAAATAGTTTGAAAACACAGCGTAGAAAACATAAAATCGAGTTTATTATTTTTGGAAATAAGTTACAAGGTTTCTCTTTATATTTGTAAAAAGTTATATTAAAAATTATTATTTGTAAGATAAAAGAATAATTTGAATAAATGGAATTTTTGTTAGGCTCTGTCTGTATGTAAGTCTGAATTGAGCTTTGGGCTAGGCTTTGTTGTATGAAGCTATTTTCTGTGCTCTAAAATTAAGACTAAATAATCGAATAATGATGCTTCCTAGTTGGATATTAATTATTGTTGTGCAATGTGCATAAACCATTTTCTTTATGTTATGACTAATATGCACTCATACATCAAAGAATGACGGTCATAGCGTATAGTAAAGCTCGTTAAAAATCCTAAAAACATTTGTTTTTAGGTCAACAACGCGATATATAAAAGTTATACATCCTCATTTTTCCTAATCCTACGGCAATTTATGTCATCAACACTTGGAACTCGAATTAAGTTAGCGTTAGTATAATTTTCGGACCGTTCTGGAATTAGGGATTATGCTAATCGAGTTCTGCGTTTCCGGTTATAATACTTATTTATAATTATTGCCGATAATGCCGGACTGGATTAAAATTAACCCCATATATTAACTTACAGCATCGTTATTGGTATTACTTAAATATAAACGCACGGTGCAATTAAAATACCCCGTGCTGTGACAAATTTTCATTTCAGGATGAATTTTCCTTTGCAGGATGAATCTTCCTGCGGATAAAAAAAACGAAAAAAACGTGTAATTTTTGTCAGTGATAAAATACAATACGATTCACAAACGTGAGGGACGTTAGGGGTGAACAAAGCAGTATTGAATTCGACGTACAGGAATAACCCGCAGTTCTAGTAGTTGCCGTATGCATGGCTGCTTCAGAATAAATGATTTAGTTCAGTTCTGAAAATATGGAAAGTGGGTAGCCGTGTATTGGCTTGGGAACGTAATCTATGGCTAGAGTTCGAGGAAAAAATACAACTCCCTTTGCTGCTGCTGAGTAGTAGAACAAAAAGTTATCACATACTTATGAGTAATACATACCTACTACTAAACATCGCAATTTTTTAAATTTTCTGCAAGAAAAATTGTTAAATACAACTCCGTTTTCTATTTCGCCTTGAAGCTTCTAAATCTGGAAGTAAATAACTGCCATTCGTAACAAAATAAATTAAGTGGTTAACCATCGTATCAGTACTGACCTTGCATTTCCAGAAAACAGGTTGGATTTTTTATATTTTTTTAAATCCTATTCTTCAAATTTTGTTTTAGTTTCACCTTTTTGGCTTTTACAATTTTATTATTTTTTAAATTTGTTAAGGTTCGAGCGTATGTCTCTTCGATTGCAAAGTAAAGTTCTTACCTAGCAGCTACAGCCCGTGAAACTTTTTTATTTTGGTCCCAATCAAATTCTTCCCCTAAAAAAACTTCCTGGAAGTTTAATTTCAACCAACCAAGTTTAAAAATTCGTACTTTTCCTTTCGATCTATAGTTTCTGAAAGATTTGAAATTTATTATTTAAAGAATAGGGTTTGATTGTAAAAAGCACTGATAACATTCACTTAACGTATTGAACGAGATATTTTGCAGCATGTGGTTTCTTCCCTTGTGGGACACGTTTTCCATTTCAGCCCCTGAATGTTTGATCGCATTACATTATTAATTTCATACGTTTCCTATCATATTCGCCAACCGGACGAGTAAACTACACATCACAATAGATATCAGAAAAAATTCAACTAAAAACGAGTTACATCTTTTGGTTTTCCACTTATCCTTATCCTTAATTGAAATTCTTCCAAAGTGTTTAGAAAACAAGTTCTCAACCATATTATTAGCGTTTATGTTTGAAGGATTTAAATTTAGATCCATGTTGAAGTGATCACGCTATAAAGGCAAAGGATATCTGCGTGATTTGGTTCAGTTCCGCACGTGCACACGGAACTGACCTACACGAACTCTACACGCGTCTCCTAAAATCAACAGTGAAACCCAAGTTCGGGAGTTTCGTGTTTGCTCAATTTTACGTGACATAAAATACAAAGGATTTCTCTTTTTATAAAAAATTACTTAATTTAGAATGAACATTTCGTAAGTATTCTAAAGATGAATAAATGGTCTCGAAATTCCATGAGTTAACGTTCTTTGTATTGAACCAAATTTTCCAGGACCTCCTTTAATAGTCGTTTTTGTACTTTGATTCGAGAAATATCATGACAGGTAATCGATAGCGATTAACCTTGTAAAATATGTTTCAAGTTAAATACATGTTTGTACAATTTGCTTAAATATTCAACAAAATTAGAAAAAACATACCTCCAAGCTTGATGAAAAATTGATTAGGTTAAATATTAAAAATTTAATGGCGAAATGACTAATAAGTAAATAAATCCAGAAAGTCATTTAAGCTGATAACAAGTACACTTAAAGTTCCTTTTAAATTTGCTTATGCAATTTAGTAACCTATAAACGACATTGTTGCAGTTTATCTAAAAAAGGAAATTGTATTTCAAACAGCCGAGCCGGTAGTAAATATTCTTATATTTTCCTTAATAAACATAATTACATATTATTTCCTTATCTTAATTATTCGAACTTCTGATAATAGTTAGTGGAGTTATTCAAGGTGAATTCTGCTAAAGAATAATTTCTATTTAACCTCAGTCATTTTTAAGTTCGCGGAATTTAATATTCCCTTGGTTTTAAATTTAAAATTGTGTATTCCATGCATTACCACAACCAGAAAATGCTTTTAAAAACGGTCATTGTTAACTGAAACGTTAATTAATATCTGTGTAAATGGGAATAAGTATGCAGAGGTGTTTTTAACGGTGAAATCTTGATCTTTAAGTATTTTACGTATGCTAATTTTATGTTCATGTGAACTCTATTTAAGTGCCTTTAAGGAATTTAAGAATTTAACCATTAGTATTATGAAACCATAGATTAGAAGGATTTTTGTTTTGTTTCAGATAAGGGACCAGCATGCACGAAACATGGAACTCCTGATAAATAAGGTAGGACTATTTCCTTTTTACTAAATGTATTATTAATTTTCGTTTGGTTCAATTTAATAATTTCGGAACAGAGTTTCATATTAAATTGCTAGACATTTAGTTCCTTTCAAGTATCTCAAAATGAGGTTCACCGTAGCACGCATGGAACTGACTTAGATAACTAGCCACAAATGCAATATCCGGTCTAGTTGATGTTGCCAAATATGT
Organism: Melanotus villosus; assembly: GCA_963082815.1. Lineage (NCBI taxonomy): Eukaryota > Metazoa > Arthropoda > Insecta > Coleoptera > Elateridae > Melanotus > Melanotus villosus. Next base: position 55,191,921 of record OY720418.1, on the reverse strand, counting down.
GAGACATCCCATAATTTCACGATACGGTAGATTTTGTTCTACCTCTGATCGTTCCGTCGTTTCTTGCTCTAATTTCGTACTTAAATCCATTGGAGTTCTAACGGTGTTACATTCTTCCATTTTAAATTTTTTCAGGATCTCGTCAATGATGTATCCACCTTGTAGTATTGTGATTGCATTTCCTTCGCGGGAAAATTCAATACCAATAACTAACTTCTCCCAGATTTTTAATATCAAAATGCTGGAAAATATCTTTCACAATGTTATTAATTGCCTTCTTATCTCGTGAAGCAATTAACACATCATCTACATAAACAGCTATTAACAACATATTCTCCCCCTTACCGATATGGTAGAAACAAGGATCAGCGAATGTTGGTACAGCGTGACATTTTCTTAAAACTTGATCAACTCTTCGATACCAACACCGTCCGGCTTGACGTAACCCATATAACGCCTTCTTAAGTAAACAAACTTTGCCTTCAGCGCCTAAATCCTGTAACATGGATTTTGCTTTACCTACCATACTTTTATCTCGGTCTGTCTGTATATGTATAATAATCTCTAAAAACTCATCCAGCTACTTGGGAGTCTCCATATACACATCGTGTTTGACCAGATTCCACGTATCATTTTTTATTATTGATTTTAGTTCCTCAACCATTGCTCTCTTCCACTCCTGACTTTCAGGGCTAGACATTGCTTCTTTCATGGGGATTTCGGAAAGGAATATCTCCTCATTCTTCAAGAATGTTGCCTCTTCTTCACTAACTTGATACTCTTTTCTTGGTCGTCCACGCTGACCTGTTTGAATAATTTTTGACCTACGTCGACCTCTGGAGGGTCCGAGATCTTCATCGGCAGCGTCCTGTTCAGGTATTTGTTGGATGATTTCAACATCTCGGCCAGAAATGCTGTCATTTAAATAAGTCAAATCTAACTTATTGTTTTTCGGCATTGTATATTCGTTTTCCTTAACACCTTCATGTTTATCACACAAATCGGTATGCACCAGGTCCATTACTTGCAAAGTTCGGTTAGACTTCATAGGAAAAGGATTCCTAACTACCTTGCCTTCAAGACAAACCGCGTAATCCTCCATGTTGGTTGGGCCTTCGAGGTTTGCACCTTTGACTCGACCTTGACGTATGGCCATATGCAGATCCGCATAATTTAAATGTCCAAATCTTTTATGCCACTCTTCAATCCGTGTTCCCGAATTTTCATCTGTCACGTGAACACCTTCTTGAACGTCAGGCGCAATATATAAACCGTTTGTTTTGTTCGCGATTAATATAACAACGCCGTCTGGATGAATTACAACTGCTTTTTCTCTGTCAAAAATTACCTAGAACCCTTGAGCAGTAATTTTTCCAACAGATAATAAATGTATACGAAGATCGGGTACATATTGAGTATTCTTAAGAGAAATATGTTTCATTTCATCATTAATGCTTGTATTCAATGTAGAAGTACCTTCCGCCACGTTGTTAATCGTGTCTTTAGGTACGTTTTCGTAAGGACGCAACATGTTGGCCGGCATGTCCGCCGACTTGTCTGTTCTAATGTAAACGAAAGACATTTCATGTCGGGACAGTCGGACGACATGTTAATGTCGGATGCAAAAATTAGCCGCACATGTCGAGTCGGCGTTCATTTATCACTGCGTAAACACTCAATTTTTAATAATAAGAGACACAACTAGGTGCAAGCGAAGACCATTCATTAACGAGCTACGTATATGCACCTTCCAAACGCCTCTTCGCTAAAAATCTTCTAACGTACCATCTTTTGCGTTTCCGTTTTGACTTTTTTTGACTTTCTAGTATCGCATGGTTTCCTGCCAACACTATGAAAGTTGATATAACCTGTACTACTTCATCGTCTGCCATCTTGAAAACTGCAGATTTCGATTCGAAGATCGTTCTCTCGACATGTCCGTTGCAGACAAGTGACAACGTAAACACCTGTCAATTTTACCAACTTGTCGGTCGGCAAACATGTCCGGCCAACAAGTCGCCCCGATTTGTCCTTACGAAAACGTACCTTTTTAGCTAGATTTAGTTTTTCTTGTTTTACTTTCAAATTTTCTTTGAAACTACGAATATCGCGGCACCACTGTCTAAACACCAACTACCGGAACATCCAATCTTGCTCGCTACAAACGCTTCAGATGTAAACCTTGAAACATCTTTCGCACCTCTTGCTGACTGCTGTTTCTTGTTTTTACATTCAGACGCTTTATGCCCAAAAACGTGACACTTATAGCATTTAAATTTAAACGCGCCACTTTTTCCAGATTCTGGCGTAGTGTCTTTAGATTTTTGCTGGAATTTCTTCCATCGTTTTCCAGTGTACAACGCATTCGAGGCCGAATCACTCGTGAGGTTTTGCCCGGCATCCGCTTCTTCCACAATTTTTATGCGAAGTGCCTCTGGTGACGGCAGCACGTCACGAGATTCAATTGCACATCTAAAGTTTTCAAAATCATTCGACAAACTAGACAATAGCATAATTGATAGCAAATCAGCGTCAATTTCCACGCCGATTTCATTTATTTTATCAACGGTATCGAAAAAAGATCGCAAATAATGTTCCTGTATGTCACTTACGCTTTGCATTTTATGCGTTGTCAATCGTTTAAGTAAAGCAGCTTTTCGTGCTGGTCCCTTCGACTGACATATATCTTCGAGTTTCGACCACACTTCCCTTGCTGTCTTACAACCTTTTATTTGTTTTAATTCGCTAGAACTGATTGATAAAATAATGTCCGATCTAGCTTTTGCGTCGTACTTTTCCCATTCACGTATCGCATTAACTGATGCTGCATTGCCTTCCATGAGATCGGGTTTTACACTATTTACGTATAGCCACAGATCATTTTTTACAAGCAATGCTTCCGTGAATAGTTTCCAAGTATCATAATTGTCTTTACCTAATGTTTCGAATCTTATGGTCTGAGCCATTTCTCGATTCTTCTTCACTTCAGGAATTAAATACAAATAAATTCACTGCAAACACGTATAATGGTATATGCTTTTTATACATACACCATACACCATCTGGGCCCGTAACCTATTGTAACAGAGTTTTTATTGTCAACTAAAGATACACACAGATTATGGAATTTAGAATTGACACACACTTATTTTATATTATTGATCGTCTTATACTTCGCACACTAGTTTTTAAATCATTTCATAGAATACGAATCGCAGTAGTTCTAACAAACTTCGGTGATTTGTACGAGGAAGGAAGAATTTTCCTAGATTTAGATTTTATTGTAATTCTCGTTAGTTTCAAAGTTTCACTAAAAATAATGAGTTTTTAAAGAAAGTTTAGTGGGATACAATTCTAAATTAGAGTGCGTTTATCATTTTAATGTTTTGTTTTAGTGAAGGTCTGGGGTTGTAGGTCAAGGATGATAAATTGCAGTTTGGCTATCTTTTCATCAGATTTGACATTAACAAGGTGTAGTCTCCCAAGGCACAAGAATATGAGTCCCTTGTTGCTTGTAAAGTACTTTGGAAGGGGTCAAATACACGGTTTGGCCACATTTTAGTATCATAATTTAGTGCCCCAGCTACTTATGCAATAAATCTAAATTTTTAGACTGAGAGATATTTTAGATTTTTGAAAATTTTCTGCTCGAAATCGATCATACCCGGTGGTGTAATTATTTTTGTTTTATTCGGAAATTTATTTATTTATTCCTTTGAGTTGGGGACAGCAAATTACTCCTATAGTTTATTTATGCCTTTGCTTTATTTCTTTCGTAGTTATCATTGAATTTAGTTTATTTATATTTAAACTTGTTTAAAGTTCAAAAAAGAATCTCATTCTCATAGTCGAAAAACAAATAAATAATTTTATTTTCTTCTAAAATTCTAAAAAATGAACACAAAGAAAACAAAAGGTTAAAATATATACGAAAGAGCTGTAAATTGTGCCCAACTAGAAGAATATTTTTCGCCTACTAAAAAGCTATTGAATTTCCATTCCCGAAAGTATTTTTTATTTGCGTTAAATTTTGAAACTCACTTATGTAGTCATAAATATCCAAACGAAGCCTCAAGCTTGAATTTTAAACCTAAGCTTAGGCGACAGCAAAGATTTACTAGCAAGAAAAACCACCCTGGCTCCCAGTTAAAATGAAAATACAAAACTTTCTACCCTCAAACTTAAATGCTCAAGCTTTCCCGTTCTAATTTATTTTGCCCTTGTAGGTAACTATTGTTGTAATTAATCCACACATGGATATAAAAACCAGTTCCGATACCTGGAGGGTTTATGAAATATTCTACCCGAAATATACATTAATTATGAACCGAATAATTTTATAGCAGCAGCGGCCCTTTTTCTGTTTCCTATAATTTTTAATAGCTTTTAGAGAGCTTTGTTCCATTTTTTATGGTTTGGTTTGTCGGCTCGCTTATCTTTGCGCCTTCCCGCTAATAAATTTGGATTTACCGGTTCCAGTTTTTTTAAAACCCTCTCCCCCGAACAGGTCGAACGATGAATGGGGAACGATTTTTTGGCCATTCCGTTTATACCAAATATTTCCCTTGTTTTTCACCCCTGAAAACTCATCTTTCAAAATAATAAAACGGTCGTACTAAAGGTAATAATTGGTTTGAAAAATAATCTCACAGGGAGGGTTATACATGTGCTGACGTCATCAGATTATCGACACGTGTTCGGATCGTTGGTGATCACGTGTCAACCGAAGGGCCATCAATATCTGTCTTTCGCAGGAACGAACATTGAATGCTGGATCGGACACTTACTGCTCGTGATGTTGGGATATAAACAGTGCAGGAATTGGAGTTATATGCATGCCTGAACGCTGACAATTCGTGAAAAATATGGAAGAATTTATCTCCGTTGCCCCAGTATCCATGTAATCCTTTACATCGATTCGAATGGGTGATTTTGTTTCGAACCCTTTTCTAAAACCCTTTTCAAATACGATATTAATTATCTACATTTGTTTGAATTCAATTTTTTTATTTTAAATATGGTTGACTGATAAACTTTTTATCAAAAATTAATTTAGCTTTCAAGAGATTTTAAAAAGGGTACCTATCTTACTTAATGACACAGCAACGGTAATTCATGAATTAACAATTTTAGGGGATATTTTTGGAAATAAGCAGTTTGATTGAAATGCAAAAACGATGATAATATAATTCGAATAAAAATATATATTTATATGATCGGAAAGGTGAACTTAAACAATTTTAAAATTTACTTAGTTAACCCTCTTACAAAATCCTCTTACGAGTTGTTTATTATTATACGAGTAGGTACCAATCTTGAAGCGCAGCTGAATTGTTTGTATTAGAATTACAAGCTTTAACTCAAAACTTTTATTCAGCAGCATGCGTTACAAAGCAAACCATAGAATAACCATAATTAGCATTTAGCAGTTAATTAAATGCTCATATGTTATGTCAAGCACCTGTCATTTTTAGGGGTTTAAAGCAACGGACCGAAACAAACTCGCCTGTGTCACTCCTTTTTGTCGTTGTGTTTTTGGCGGAAATATTAAAACTAACGAAGAGAATTCTTTAAGTTACGCCTTTAGTTTGATTTTTCAGATTTTTAAAGACATTTTTCGTTTTTTATTTCTTCTTTCGTTTCCTTCAGTTCTTCAATTTCTCATTGGCGTTTTCTGTACTGAAAATACTATTTCTTACTAGAGTTCTTTTTATATTGAAAATTTAATTTACTATTTTTGGTAAAAAGCAATGAACTCTTTCGTTTTTGGGGTTTATTGTGTTAATTCTGGTGGTTTGTAGTTTCCAAATAGCAAAAATTTTGATAACATATGTGTATTTCCTTTCACGATTTGCACATAAATCATGAATGCCCAACAAGTTTGATTTTACATCTAGTTGATCCCACAGATTTGTTTGTTCTTCCTTTGCAACAGTATAAACTTTTAGGCTGCAGATTACAATCTTTGCGAAAAATTCTGCTTATATATTTGAGACCTCGTTCAGAATTTGCATTTAATTTGTTTGATTTTTCTAAGTTTTATATTTTATTTACAGGTTTTATTTAAAAGATTTTAGGAATAAGTTTGAAAACTCATAAATTTCGAAAAGTTTCATTTTCTAATTTTTAAACTTTATTTGCAGCTTGGAAACCTATAAGTAATTTTTCGATTTAAGCTTTTAGGAAAATTTTGGCAGTATTTCGGAGCTTCCTTAAGACATTTAGAAAAGTTTTTGAATTTTTATACTACATATGTATAAGTACTTATACGTCTAGAATCTCAAGTAGAAGGGTTTTGAGGTAATTTTCGAAAATTCTTAAAAATTCCAATTGATTTTCTGATTTTTACAATTTGTTTACACTTCTGAAAACTCGACTGCAAACCTTTCAAAGAAATTTTGAAAAACTCCTAAATATTTTAGTTTCATAAAAATTTTTTTTAATTGTTTACTTTTTACATTATTGTATTTACGTCTGTAAATTCAAAACAAATTTCTGAGATAGGCAGCATTTTCCTGTTTTAATATTATTTCTTTCTTTCTCCTTTTACCCCTGTATATCTTTACAGTGTTGAGGGGAGCGGACACACCGAGCCGCAGAGCGGTCACCCATCCAAGTTGTGGCCAAGCAGACCCTTGCTTAACTCTCAATATTTCCGTTTACTTGCACTCCCACTCTGCCGTACTGTCGGTTAATAACATTTCAAAAATTGTATTTACACTCTTAAAACCCAAAATTACCTTCCCGATTTAATCTAAAAAGTTGTTGGATTTACTAGTTAAAAATCTTTTTTAAATTTGCTGAGATATTCAAAAAGTCTTCTAAGCTTAACGTTTTAGAAAAAATTTGTAAAAATTCCAACCTTCAAATTTTATTTTAAAAAGTTTTAATTGTCTTATTTTTGCTTTTTATTTAGGTCTGGAAACTCGAAAGGAGTTTTTTCGACTTACGCTGATAAATAAATTTAGAAAATTGGATTTTCGAATTTTGTTAATTTTCGAATTCTTGCAAACCATTTACGGCCAGAAAACCCTAAACAAATTGTTTAGCTCAACAGCTTTTAAAGAAATTTTGTAAAACTGGATTCCCGAGTTTTAGTATGTTGAAAGGTTTCTTAATTTTATAAATTTTGTTGCGGAAACGTCTGAACACTCGATTTAATAGGTTTTAAGAAAATTTAGGAAAACTCATGGAGTTCTGTGTTTTATTAACAGTTGGGAGATTGTTTTTTAATTTTATATAATTTTTACAATTTAAAAATAAAACTTACCTACACGCCTGGAAGTTTTAACAAAATTTATCGGTTTACAGTTTTTGAAAATTTTGGAAGGCGAGTTTTATTATTCAAAATGTTTTTTATTTTTTTAATTTTTATAGTTTTGATACGCCTGAACTATTAATGAACGTCTCGACTGAAGCTTTTAGAAGAATTTAGGAAAACTCGTTTTCTCGACACCGAAAGGTAAAAGAGGTTATGGATATACTCGTAGATACCGATACCGTTAACATTTTAAAAAAATTGTAATTTTATAATTTCTTCTTTTATTTACACGTTTGAAAACTTCAAGGTTTCCAAAACGAATTTTAGGAAATTTTATATAAACTTTTAACTATTAATATTTAAAGGTTTTTTACATTTAACCTTTCCGGAAATTTTGAGAAAACTTTTGAAGTTTAATAACATTAATCAAAGTTATTTGAATTTTATATTCTATTTACACGTCATTTCGAGATTGATTAGCATTAACAGATACACTTGGATAATATATTAGCTTATTTTAGAATTTGAAGCCTTAAACATAATCTCTTTAATATATTTAAATTTAAAAACTAAAATGCTGGTAGAACTATTCTGATGAAGCATTAAGTGGTAATATAAAGGAGGAAGAAAAAATAGTTACAAATGATGGCATACAGCTTGAACCACCAACGTTTGAAGAAGTAAATGAAATAATTAAAAAGATGAAGAATAAATAAAGCACCGGAGATTGACAACAGTATCGTTGATCTTATAAAAGCAGGAGGTGCAGTACTGAAAAAAAGAGTAATTAAACTAGAACAACGGATCTGGATAACTGAAAAAATGGCAGAAAATTGGATAAAACCGGAGTGATTTGTCCAATCCACAAAAAAGGTGATACCGCAAAATGTGAAAATTACAGACGCATTACCTTGTTAAGCATTGTTTACAAAATTCTACTAGCATGTACAATAAATCGTAAGTTGAAAAGGTGAAAGGGGAACAACAAAACCGCTTTAGACCAGGTCGAGGGATAATAGATAAATAATCTGTACATTCTCAAATAAGCGGTAAATTAAATTCAAGAATTTAACATCATTTTGTATCACATGCTTATAGACTTCAAACAAGCTTTTGATAGATTATCTAGATCAGCTGTAATCAAACGCCTAAAAAAATTGTGAATTCCAAGCAAACGCAACAGTCGAAATAGAAGGACAACAATCAGATTCCTTCCGTACATACAATGGCGTGAGATAAGGAGACATTTCGTTAGCTACATTTTTTAACCTTGCCTTGGAAACAGCACAAATTAGTATATATGCGGATGACCTGGTAATAATAGCATGGAATTTTAAAACACTAAATGAAATTATGGAAACCTTGGAACACGAGGTAAAAAAAAGAGGTCTAAAAATAAACACCATAAAAACCAAAATAACGATTCCGGGAGAAAATAAGGCATTACATAAATCTATCATAATTAACAAACAAGAAGTTTTTGAGTAAAGAGGGTGTAAATGCAAAGGAAATTTTTGATCGCTTATCGAAAGTGAACAGATCAGATGCGCCTTCGTATGCTACGGTCACTAGGTGGTTTAAAGAATGCAAACACGGTCGCCAGAGCATTGAAGATGGTCTAAAGTGCGGATGACCAAAAACTGCAACCAACCGATGATGAACATGTGGATGAGGTTGAGCCACTGGTACTCGCAAATACGCATATAAAGGTATCAGAAATTTTCCAAGAGATTGGTGTTTCACAAGGAAGTGTTCACAACATTATCGATGCCACTCAGCACATGTCGAAAGTGTCAGCCAGGTGGGCGCCCAGAAATCTTTCTATTCAGGATAAGCACTGCAGAATGGAAGCATCACGCGAGCTCCTCGACCTCTTTAATTCCAATCCAGATGACTTTATGGCTCGACTTGTGACTGGAGATGAAACATGGCTTCACCACTGGGACCCCGAAACCAAGCAAGAGTCGATGCAATGGAAGCATGCAGAATCTCCAGCTCCGAAAAAATTCAAGACAAAGGCCTGTACTGGGAAGATCATGGCGTGTGTTTTTTGGGATTGCCAAGGGCTGCTCCTAATCGATTATATGCCACACAAAACTACAATTAATGTAGAATATTATGCACAATTTTTGAAAAAATTGCGCAGCGTAATTAAAGAAAAGAGAGTGTAAAACTGTCCAAGGAGATTTCCCTACTGCATGACAATGCTCCAGTCCACAAGGCCAGAGTTGCGCAGGCTGCCCTGAAGGACTGCGGGTTCGAACAACTTAACCATCCACCTTACAGTCCTGGCTCCTAGCGACTTTTACTTATTCCGAAACCTCAAGAAATATCTTCAGAGGCGCCGGCTTTCGGACGACGAAAGTTTTAAAGAGGAGACGGAAGCGTGGTTTGCAGGACAAAAGGAAACTTTTTTTTCGGGGGATTGCGTCGCTGAAGGAGAAGTGGGGCAATTGTATTGAACTTAAGGGGTACTACATTGAGAAATAATAAATGTATTTAATTGCTATTAGTTGTTTAAATGCCCGAATTGCAATACACTTTGAACGCCCCTCGTATGTCCATATGTAATGGAATACAGACGAACAGTAGATTTGTGGGACCAAAATATTACGATTTACCTAGGATTACCTTAGTCCAAAAGTTAATATTAAAAAAGACACGGTGCGTCAAAGTCAAAGTCAAAATTTTAATTTTATATTTCTAAGTTTTTAAGCATTTTTAATTAGGCAGTTTTGAAAATAGTAACAATAAATCGAGAAATTCTCTTTAAGTTCTACTGAAATACCTTTTTTTTCTCAAATAGGAGCAATTTCAACCGTTCAAGTATAAATTAAGAAGGCAATAACAGTTTCTTTTCTTTCTCGAATCTAATTTCAAGTGGAGGTGTTGAAAAAATAGGCAAGGAACGTAGTGTAGATAGACATTTCGGGAATAAAGAAGACCTCTAAATCAGTCAGACATACGAAGAATCTCTGGTCGGTGGATTATAGGGAGAGAGGGAGCCATTCTAACCTACTTGCGACATTTACTAAGGTAAAGAGCTATACAGACGTAGGCATAGAGTGTTCTGAAAGATCCCCTAGGTGGTCGTTGTTAAGTTTGGAACGATTTTAAAGGTTTTTGTCAATGGTCTCCGACAGTGACATTGCATCAATAATAATGTACGTCGAATCTCTGCGTCTCGTTTCGCACAGGCAAGGGGGATTTTATTAAAAAACCTAAGACGAAACTACTTTCCGAGCACCTTTTTTTTTAACACATTCCAAGAGAATTGCGTAAAGTTACAGTTGGAATGTTATCACCGGGCTTTCTATGTTAATGTGTATAAGGGGCACGTGATTAATGTTTTTGTTTTGTTTTATCTGCTCTTTTATGGGGTAATTATAATTACGGTTTTCAGCTTCATAACTTTACTTTCTAGGTCAGTTGAGCTATTTGCATATAAACGTTTTACGATGAACATTTTCATTAAAATTCCTCAACAGAAATTGCATTTCTTTTTAACCAGTACAGAAATCACTCACTCTTTAGTAGCGCGGAAACGATTTAATTTCTTCGTTCGCCTCGGAATCCAACTCGCGATTTTATGTCCGAAGATATTTTTAGAATACAAATTACACACCTTTCGTTTTAATAAAACTTCGCAACAGTGAATATGCATAATCAAAACTTGATTATGGGTTTGAAAAAACGTCGTAAAAAAGTTTAAACCGGCAGCTCTAAAATAATTTATGCAAAGTTCCCGAAGTATCTTTGCTTGTCTTTTTGTGGATGAACATTTATATAATAAGATCGTTATCTTGCAGCACAGATGCCACGATCATAAAACTCTATATACTCTGCACCTACGTTATGACGCTGTGTGCCATGTCATATTTTTATATGCATCCTGGTCTAGTCGTACACAGCAGCCCCACGTTCGCTGCTTTTACGATACCGGAATATAACGCGTGAATTATGTAAAAAATATCTCTTCCGAAATGTCTCGCCATGTGGGACCCACCGTAAAAGTAAAAGCTTTTAATAATGTTCTGTTATATGAGGGATTTTCTTTACTATTGTTTTTTTCCTTCGTTTCTATTACTTTTTGCTTTTAAGATGAAATTTGTTTATTTGTCTTATGAACTTATCTCCTGTGTTAGTGTTATTAGATATTTGAAATGTTATTCTTACAATCTTCGGTAACCTTTTTAATTAAGGATTTTTTTTCAATAACATGGTGTTTATAAATAATGATAAATTTAGTGTTAAGTAATCTTAGAGCTGCCAGAACTTAAACCTTTTCGTGCATTGCTTTTAGTGGAGGTTATGAATAGTTTTGAAAATTGCAACGATTATCAAGTTTAACAAGTTTTACAATTAAGGAGCTGTAGGTTTAAGGTCAAAGTAGTGCTGAATTTTTGATAAATTTAGAATAATTAAGATAAGGAAAAGGTTAGGTAGAATTCTTGTAGAAGTTTTGCCTTTCCTATGGTCGCCCAATTAGTTCACGTCTGTGTACAATAAATAATGATGCTTTTTAGTGCAATGCTTTTTTCTATCTTTAGAGCAGCGATGTTTAGCATCAGAAAACTCGTCCTTTTTGCCTTATCGTAAGCCTTACTTTTATTCATTCTCATTGTAATACTGTGACCAAACTCAGTACTTACTGCTTTAATCTTTTTGGGCCTTTATCCGTGTGTGGTCCCCATTAATCATTAGGGGTACGGTTTTGAAGGGTTTCCTGTTTAATATGTATATATTGTTATGTTATCTGAGTGATAACAAATTAAACAAAAAAAAAATGTTCTGTAAATTAATTTATAATATTAGTCTCAGGGTTTAAAAATATGTACTGTTATGTGTGTTTGTGTATTTGTGTGTACATGAAATCAAACATTAAGATTAATCCAACCTGTTAAAAAAAAATTTCCTGCAAACATAACACACAAAACCAAAACTCAAAAAAAATACTCAAATATTAACTTACAATAATTAATTTAGACTAAATATGAATTCTTCAGTGTTGAATTTTGAAAACTGCATTATAATTACGGTTGAAATTCTTATTAAAAACAAAAATTATTAAATCCTACTTTACAAACATGAACATTTAAATTTATGAATACGGAAACAATCTCTAAAACTTTACTGGTAAATTAAAATTAAACTTATCTTAATTGATGCCGCTTTTAACGAAAACTACACCAATCCGGGCGTCTGGTGAAAGGCAAACTACGTTCACGTGGTAGGTGAAATCGTATCGATGATCAGCTGACAGCTCCCTCCTCGTAACCTGTTGTTATTTCATAAGCTCTTGAACTGGTAAGTCTTTACTTTGTTTTATCACTTTATAATGCTTAATCACTTTATGGTTCTAATTAGTCACTTTTCTTTTATTTAGGTTTAGTTGCCTTTTAAATTGCTTTCAGATGAATTGATGTGGGTTAGACATAACCCCATTTTCTGTCGACGTAAATAACACAAATTTATTTACTAAACTTCGATAAAGATTTATTAACACATAAAATTCACTAAATTTATTAACACGTGTTTCGATTTATTTTTATTTATTTGTCGTATTATTTAAATTATCTTCGTTTAATTGGTTCATTCTAATTTATTATTTATTTAAACTTCACATTTACTTTTTCATTGTTAATCATCAACTTTTAAAATATTTTTTGTGCAACCGGACGCGAAGTGGTCATTTCGCGTACGCAATACAGGACGCGAGATCCGATTTCGCGGCCTGTATTGCGTTATCCTTAGTAACGCCATAGAAACATTGTGACGTGAAAGCTATATGTACATTCATTTATGATAAAAATTTGTAATTATGTATTTTTTACAGCTGCACAAAAAATGTTGTGTATACTTTGTCCACGAAATTCTTTAGCGCCCTCGAGATTGTCCTGCCTCGGCCGCAAGCGGCCTCGGCGACAATTTTTCTCTCGGTACGCTAAAATGGAATTTCGCGGCCTTAGTATATATCATTTTTTTAAATTTAGAACTATGTCCACTCTGTTAGTCTAAGAATTTTTTTAGGTTTTATTAATTGGGACAGCAACTAAAACTGGTTTCGTTCTACAGGCAAAGAACTAATAGAATAATTGATCAAAGCGTGTTAATTTAAATGAAAGTAATAAACTTGAATTTTTTCTCTTCTAAATTTAAATCGTTACAAAGTTTTAAGGACGTTTCCATATTCAACTGTAAAGGTTTAGGAAAAGTCTAACCTGAATTTTATATATCGGAAGATCCATAGAAACTTTATATCTCCATTATATCGAATATTCAGTGCACGAATAATAAATATAAAATATTCTCGAAGGTAAAAGGCAACATTTTCATATAAAGTAACAAAGGTGGATAATTCCAATATTCGAAGGGATAAAATTGTGGCGTAAAAGATATCGCTGATGTTCCATGACGATTAAAATTTATATCCGGTATGTTTCTGCTCTAATCTAGTGCAGAACAAGGGAGCATTTGATAATGAAAACATCAAGCTTTGTTACATTGTGTCTTTTACAAGCACAGCGAGTAAACAGAATACATTGACGGTGGTTGGAGCGTATATTACGATCCCTTCTGTCCGGGATCACTGGAGTTTTACTGTCAGACATGAGATGGGCGAAATGATGTGTTGACGTTGTTATGGCAATATGTTGGGATCCTAAATATTCACGAAATGCACGCCGAGCAAAGGGAGGAGATGAATATCGGCATACTGGCACAACAAGGTATTGCAATTCTGGTGCATCCATTGACGTTTATTGAATTATTCATCAAACGGAGAGGACATTTCGCAGTCCAATCGTGAAAATATACTTCTTAAAACTAAATTGGGCCAACTAAACTCGATGATAGAGCTTTAACTTTTTAACTATACTCGTATTACGTACATGCAGTGCACTCGCAATTATTTCTAGTTTCGCTACATTTATTGTCTTTAATGGCAAGCACTGCTGCATCGGATGCGATTCGCAAACAAGAAAACGAAACATCCCTTAATGTTTTCCTTTATCTCTCGTATTACCACTGCATGTGGCTTTGAATGAATTCTCATTTCACGGAACAAAGTATAAACACGAACCTGCAGAATTTTGAAGCTCGAAATAATTAAATCCCACGGAGGAGTTAGATAATTAGTCACACGGTTACCACCGTTAATGGAGATATAAAACGTTGTTTTTAAATACTCGTTACGCAAGCCATTTGCAACATAACAAAGCTCAAACTGTACAGAAGAACAAATGGCTAGCTTTGGATAAACCTTAATAAAAAGAAGTAAAATAACCCGCCCTATTATCACCACTAAACAGAACTTTACAACCTAACATCTGGCACAAAAATAAAAGAAAAATGCGTTTAATATATTTTGGATTTTTATTAAAAATGTTATTATTTACTTGGGACGATTTGTGTCAATGAACACTGCCGGTTTATGACGTCGAATATTAAACCTTTTACTAATATGAACGGGCACTCCATTTATATTACGTTGATAATCATATTTAATTTTTGGACAGCACCTTTATTACGCAATATTAATTTTTGTCATTTAATTTTTTACTACAATTAAAAAATCATCAAGGTATTAAAGAAAATAAATTGCTAAGACTTGCAAATGCTTAAGATTAAATTTGGAAACTCGATATGGAGTTAATTACAAAAGATTTTATATTCAATGTAGGCGCAAGAGTAATTTATGGTTTCCAAACAAACTACTTCCTAAGTAGGCACATTAGCTTTAAATTGCAAACCTACATAAACTAGCTTAGAAACCTGTTGTAATTAATCAAGTGAATCGCTGAAGGCGTCCCAACAATTTATGTGTCTTCATCTTTGTAGAGATATGTTAGATGTTAACAGATTTACACTAAATTCAGACGTAAGAAGGATAGACTGACTGTCGTATTCTCGTCCAAAATATAGCTTTGTTTTCTCGGGAGTAGGCTTGAAGTTTGAACTTTAAACTTATACGTTTTTACCAGTTTCATGCTGATGGAAATTTTTAATTAAACTATGATGGTTTAATTTTGAAATTTCCAAAAATTGATTTTTTGAAGTAAGCAACTATGCACAGTGACTTTAAATATTTTTATTGTTGACAGGCTATTCTTAGATTCGGGAATTTTTGATGAATTTTTCAGGCCTTAAAGGAGGTTAATTTTTTTTAAAATTTTGTTGAACTTTTTGGGAACTAACTTTAGACTCTTTAGAGGGCCACAACTGTGTCTACGATTCTGCTGAGTAAGAGTAGAAGAGCACATTAACTTTATATTCGCCATTTCCGAAGAATACAATGAAAATTTGCTGATTAATTAATATTCATCACAGTAAGATCATAAAATTTAGGTTAACGATTACGAGTCGCTATAACAAAATATTGCATCACGTCGCCAATAACTATTTATGAAGAGTAAATGCAATGTGATATATTTTATGAAGCCAAAATTTTACGAGCCAAGTTTTAAAGTGATGGTAACGATTCGGCCTCGTTCAGAGCGTCGAAGTACGAGGGTGCGGCCAAATGGGGATTGCTTTTTATCCACTTGATGTGTTTTTCTGCGCTAGTCCACGATAAGGGTCATCCAGGCAAGCAGAACGTTGCAGCAGGGGTAATCTGACATCGCCAGCACCCAACAACTCTTAACCCCGTTCCGTGATGTATGTACGCTTTCGATAAGTCACTCGAAGGAGCTTGAAGTTTCATTTTTAGTCAGGAAGACGCTTAGCTGACGTGAAAGCCCTTGTTTTTAACCAGAACTTGTTGGCTCTGCACACAAGGAATTAGCTCGCCTCCAACGACCCGGAAAATTGCTAAAAATCTTATATGGCATTAATAAATCGCACTTTCTGTTTATAGCAGATACGCCTACCACATTTTCTTTGGTAAAAAATGCCTACTGCCTACAAAAAGGTGGAATTTCCCTGAATTTGTCTTCCAGCACGTGCCATAACTTATTGTCTACCATGCTTTCATAATTTTTTATTTAAACTCTCTTCTTTAAATTAAAATCTGCTGTGTCATATCATCGCTGCTCACTGCTCATTCACTATGAAATTAATGTCTTATATTACGGCAAGAAAAAAAGCTCTTTAAACAACGAGACTTTGAAAATTAATCCCAAACGTTTTTTTTTTTACGCATTTCAGGAATGGTATCCCAATTAAATATTATTAAATAAATACCTTAAATTTTTATGTATAAACTCGAAGGTCAGTGGTACAAAGTCTGCGGAGTTACCCATTTTTGTTCATAAAGAGTTTACAAAATTGATTAAAAAATATTGTCATTACAAATTGAAGAAAACAAGGACCATGGAAAACTTGAAGAAGATTTAAATTTCCAGATCTTAGTTAATTTAAATAAGGGAGAATTTGTTTCCGAAATTTAGAGCCTTTATAAAGTATTAAGCTTAAGCTTTCAAAATCTTTTTTAAACGCTTGTGACAGTTACGAATCGAGCGAAGTAAAGCGTTTTAGTATTTTACGTATTTTCCAAAGAAGTTATGAATATGCCTGTAAATCTTTGAAAGTAATATCTAAAATTTTTGGGAATGTCAAAAACTCAAACTGAAAAACGAAAGTCCTGTTGTATCTTTTTAGAATGCTTATAACAAATGTTTCGACTTTAAAGGGTTAAAGGAAGCCTATTCAAACTGAAAACGTCATCTAAAAAATTGAAGCCATTCTTCTTCTTTATTTTCCCCTTTATACCTCTAGGGCTCTAGGCCACTAGGGCTGAAAATTCTTTAAATAATATTGAGAATTCCTGGAGTTTTAGAAAACTGAAACTGAAAACCCAAACAGTGTCAGAACTTTCAGGATACAGTTTTTGGGATTTTGAAGAATTCAAGCTTTATAAGACTGAAAACTTTCCCTGAAACATAGTCTTCGACATGCTTTAAAAACCTTCAGATTATAACCAGAGTTCCAACAACTAGAAAAAACCGAACCTGAAATTGTTTTATATTTTAAATAATGAAGAAAACTATTTACATCTTTCTAACTCCTTGAAAAGGCATAATTTCCCTGAAATCTAAAAACGCAAGAGCTGCGAAAAACTTTTAGAATTGGCGTAACAATTTTTGGGGTTCTAAAGAAATTAAAAAAGCTTTAAAAATAGAAAACAGAAAAGTTGAAAACTTATTTACTTCTTTTTATAAATTTTTCAAAAAATCCGTAAAATTAGGGAAACTGACCCTGATAAAACTGATAAAGCATTCGGAGTGTGTACGAATTTTTGGGGTTTTAAAGAATTTCAAAAGGCTTCTTTAGGCGACAAATTTTTTCCGAAAAATTCTAAACGAGTTATTTCCTTTAACATTGTTGAAAAAGTATCCAAAGTTGCATGTGTTACAGTAAACCGAATCTGAAAACTTAAGCCCTGTAAAAACTTTACAAAGTGTTCGTAGAATGTTTAGGGCTTTAAAGGATTCAAAAAAGGTTTTGAAGGTTAAAACTTTTCTTCGAAGAAACAATTTATTTGCTTTAAATTCTCCAAAAGAATTCAAGATTTTAAAAATTACAACAAACAGAACCTCAAAAACTTTTTAAACAGCTTTTGGAATTTTAAAGAAATCAAATAAAAAATTTTAAAACTGAAAACGTCCCCCGAAGAGTTGATGAAGTTCAACACATCCTCTCTAAATCTAAAGAACTACCTCGTACTTCCTTTAAAAATTCGTCAAATAATCTGGAGAACTTCAAGAGCTATAAAAATCGAATACGAAAAAGTCCTGTTCAAATTTTCCGAGTGCTTTATTAGGATCTTTAAAGGGTTATAAGAAAGATTAAATACCGAAATGTTTGTTTTTTAATATTGAAGAAGTGCAATTTACAATTTACATTCTTCAAAATCATTGAATTCTAGGGCTACGGAAAAGTAAACCTGAACATTTCTAGAATGCTTGTAACACATTCATATTCAGATCTAAAAGGAGTAAAGTTTTTTAAGACTGAAAAACTGGATAAATTAGAAACCATTTACGTTCTTGAAATTACTTCAAAATGTGTATGCAAAATTACAGGAATCTGAAAAAATTAAACCTAGTTAAAACAATTTTTGAGGGTTGCAAGGATTTAAAAAAAGTTTATTAAGATTGAATGTATCCTTTGAAAAACTGAAGTAGGAAACAATCTACAAAAGTTGAAATCGTTTAAATCAAGAATTCCAGAAGTTATAAGAAAAACCTTAAAGTATAAAACTCAAATTTAGTTTTAAAAAGGTGTTTTAAGACTGAAAACTTTGTGGGACTCAAGAAGCTAAAAATTGTCAATTTCGTTTGAAATCTTTCAGACAGTATACAGAATTTCAGGAAACAGGGAACTGAAAGGTTCCAGTCATGTTGAAACTTTCAGAATACTTGCTATAAATGGCTTGAAGGAACTAAAAGAAAAGCTTTTTAAATCTGAAAACGGTCTCTCAAAAATTGAAGGAGCTGAAAACAATTTCAGATTTAAAACTTTTTTCATGAATCTTTCAAGACTGTTGCCTCTAAGTACGTTTTAGAATTTCTACATGAGAAAAATTAAAGCTTTTAAAGAAATGGCCGTAAGCGGCTTAGGTTTAGCAATTATAGTAAAGTTAATTTTGTAGGGTATAATTAAACAGTCCAGTTTTTTTTAGTATTTTTAGTTCAGTATTTTAAAATTTAATTGAGTTGCACACGTTGAGATAATTATGAACGTTAAACGAAATATAAATTAAGAAAAAATTAAAATTTCGTTTTAATTCAAAAAATGTCTTAAACAACCTCTGCTAAGATGATGTTCTATATTTTTATATTTAATTAATTAAATAATCGATTTTTTAGGATATTTCTCCATCAACAACAATCACTCTATGAACATCGATTCGAATTACTATGACCAAACAGTTCAAAGGACCGTGTGCACGAGAATAATTCGCTCTATTGCGATTAAATTGCAGAACTGAGTTTAGGCTTTGTCTGCGTTTCGAAAGGCACCTTATTGTTCAATTATATCGTGTTTGTAGAGCGTTAAATCCTTTGACAAAAGCAAAAGTAACAATCCTAAGAACTATTTCAAAAGTGTTTGAATCTTGAGATCCACTTTATGTGAACATTTCTACTTACCCTTTGGAAATCATCAACTTCTGATGGATTCGAAACTTAGCGCATAATTAGTTAGATAATCTTTTAATTATTTTTTTTTTATAAAGTCAGTAGAAATATAAAATTAATGGCTTGGAAGGTTTGTCTTCAGCTTTATAAAATCAAACTGTTTTGGAGTTTTTAAGAAGCCTCAAAGTAAAACAAAATCAAGGGGAAAATGGCAGACATATCTACATCCAACGGTTGCAACCTTATCTGTCGAGTTATCAGCAAAGCGCAATATGAGGCCCTCTCACATCCCAGCAAGCGGTGCGTACATTAGCGACAGCTGTCGCCGCTCCAATCCCAAGATAATCGTTAAAAGGTTACATTTTTCCATTTTTATTCAAACCATCCGATTCAAACAAAACGAGCGGAGTAAGTACCGCAAAAATTCCACTCTTGATGGAAATTTTTCCATTTGGAGTTCCCCAGATGCTAATTTAGGGGTTTTAAAGGACACCCTGATTGACCTTTCAGATATTTCTGGGAAAGTCTCAGCGATGACGGCTGCATTAAGGAGGCGGCCACTTATTATGATATATCCGACGCTTAATGTGCGACATTTGTTTCCTGAAGTTGCGGAAATAGAAGATTGATCAATAACTATAAATATTAGGCTAGACAAAAGTTTTTTCCCCTTATTAACTTTTCGCCAACGTGGTAGAAACAACCTGCCCTGAAAATATCAAGTGAAAAGTAGCAGAAATTTTTCAGAAATAAAAGCTCGCAATAAAATTCTTGCACATAGGTTTATTTTTATTGACGCGACAAACTTAACTCTCTCTATATAAAAGTCGTACAATTTATACGTGTTCGATAAATTTCCGATCAGAAGAGACAAAAATATTGCGCTAAAGTTATTGGGAAGTGGATGTTGTAGTGCGAGTATTTATTTTAAGTCGTCGATATACATTTTTTTATTGATGGATAAAAGAGGCAGAGCGAAAGAAAAAGCGTTAAGCTCCAATTCGTGATAAATACGTCTACATGTTTAAGAGCAGTTGTATTTTAGCATGAAAAAACGGCTGAAAATCGATAGTTTAAATCTGCAACTTGCCATGCAAAAACGTTAAGAAGATTTACTTCAGTTAAATCAGCTTTGAAGCTGTGAAGCATTAAATCTAAAGAGCTTCATCTACTGCTTTATGTTATCAACATCTTGTCGCAGTGTCGTTTGTATTTCTGAAATCTAGAAATCTACAAGATATTTACATATCGATCCTTTTGAAGGTCTCTCATTCAACTAAATCTATTATAGGTATATTAACGTTTTAGTTTTTGGTATTTCAGTATTTGAGAATTCGTTCATTTGTATGCCTTTTCAATAACCACTTTTAGCAATATCTTAAGTTACTGACTTGGTTAGAATGATTACGCAGACATCCACGGCCAGAGACATGATGTAATAAGTGATTTTCGTGCTTGAAGAACCAGTTCTTCTTGCTTAACCAAGCCCGGAAATCGCTTGTAAGTCATGACTTATACTTGAACCTTTGTACTTTTCGGTGTAAGAATATATACGTATACATTGAATCTCTGGTTTTCTTTTCCAAATTTCTATCAACTGGGTTTATCTCTTGAAAGTTTCGTTGCGTCCCCCCAGCCAACTTTTTTACTACTTTCCACTTTCCACCACGTTGCTTAGATTCGTGATGACGTTCAGCATTAACGAAATATCAAAGAAGATTGGTAGCTGGTGCTCAGTGATACGTGTGCAAACAGAGTATCCAGGTTCTGCAACATACACCAATTCGCACGAACAAAACACGCTGAAAATACCTCTTGATGGTAAGGATAGAAGTTTGTCCTGTGGTGAAGGAAATATCTGTAAAATTTTGAGGTGGTTTGAAAATTTTTGTTTGTGGGGGTGTCGATAATTTTTAATTATATTCTAACGTTCCTGTTGCCGGAGCCGTTTTTAGTTAAATGCCGTTAATTATGGTTTATCACAACTTGAAGACTGTCAGATTGAGAGACCTGGATTGCACGATGAGCGGGAGGGATGATTACCTACTGAGGGCTTACACATACGTATGTGCTGGGCGATGATGGGACCTGACTTGTAAGTACTTATTCGCGTGGTATAGTATGCGATAAACTAAATGTCCTAATCAATCATTTGACTTTCGGGTTACGTGCTATTCTGCTTCCATTGTAAACTTAATATTGGGATGTTGATTGTGTGAATGGTCTAAGAAATATATAGGGGTACATCTCTCCCATGGGGTCAGATTATGAAAGCGTCTACATAACGAAACCAGATTGGGTTTTAATTCGGAAGACTTTAAAGCTATTGTCCGGAAAGATTCCCTGAAAATATTGACTACCAGAGAAAGCGAAGAAACGGATGGGTAAATAGGTGGGTCTACTATTTTGAAGTAGCAACTGCATAATGATAGTTACTGAAACAGGTATTAGAACCTTGGTAAACAGAGAAGTGACATTGAAACTGACTTGCAGATCTCTAGAATTTACACAGAAATTACCGATGACGTCCACAAAGTGCGAAGAACATGTGAGGCACATTGGTCTGTATATTCCTTATACCGGGTATGGCCTGACATGTGAGACATAGGTGAAATACATGGGAAATTGAACATATGTGAATATTATCTTCTTGGCTAACTGTTGCTCACGTTGTAGCCATTCATCGAAAAGTACGTTTTTTTTTCAGACGATTATAGTACGAAATTTATCTGAAATGAAGGAGAAATGGTATTTTTTGCTGATTATTAGACTGATATTAATTCTACAAAAATTTGATCAACTAGACTTGTTCTGATGAACTGCAGCATCACTATGGAACTAGCACCACGAGCAAATGATGCGCAGCAGGCTTTAAGCAAGATGTCATAAGGTGCATGTGTGACTTTTTATTTCAAATATTTACTTTATTTTACGTTGAGGAGCTAAATTTTCCTTATTAGTTAAGAATCAATTGCTTAATAGCATACTCATCCAAACAAGAACGTACAAAAACTAAACGGTTCAGCTGGAGAGATAAAATTAAGCAATTATCAAAATCGCATGTATTTCTCCTATGTTTCACATGTCAGGCCACACCCGGTAGATGGTAGCAAGATATTTAATAAATATTGTAAGTAGGAGAATCTGACTTGGTGATAATATCAAGGGTTTAGGATACCATGTTTGTGGATTTCGGAAAAATTAAATTGCGTTAGACGCCGTGCCGTGTAGAAGATTCGATGCTTTTGATGAGCGTTTAATTTTTTTGGTATGGTTATGACTGTTATGAGAAAATAGGGTGTACAGGGTGGACCATTTTTGATGGTTTTAAATGGGAACGCTTATTATCAGACATAGTCAAAAACTGATGTCGAAGTTCAGAGTTCTTTTCTGATGCTAATTCAAATTTCGAAAACATAACTCCGTCATCTTTTGGTGTTTTTTGGTTATAGACCAAAATTTAAAATTTAGCCATTTTAAAAACTTCAAATAATTCCTTTGTTTTTGAAGATACCGAAGTAGAATACGATAGTTAATTGGAATAAGGTCTGTCCCATAAATAGACGGATTGTTTTAAAGTTGCATTTATTTTTAGTCATATGTAACAAAAAACAAATTTCGAATTTAGACAGTTAATTAGAATTATAATAGTGTATTTTATATCAAATTTGCGGAATCGATGCCATAATATGCAATCGAGCGCAAGTTCTTCCATCCCCTCTTCATAACTGCTTGTCCAAATTTCAAGGCAACATTCTTGCTAATATTCTGCCATACACGACGAAATAAAAAAAATTGGCTTTTTCAATAAATTTTTCACTGTAATAATTGATTTCATTTCGATTCTTCGCATGAAAATATATCTTTCCAGGAACATCTTTCGGATCAATTGGCACATATGTTTCATCGTCTATTAAGTATTAAAATTTTATTGAGTGCTTTTCTGTAAATTTTTCGGCAGCCAGATTTTGCTCTTGTTTTTTTATCTTTAACATATTTCGGGGCCCGTAATTTTGAGTATGCTTTCATGCCTCTTTAGTTTTAATCCCGCTTACAGTAGATTTAGCCAGATCTTTTTGGCAGCAGTTCTTACAGAAATGGATGGACTCCTTTTAAAGACCTTGTTTACCAATTTAACATTCTTTCTGGTTGCTACAGACCGCGGCCGGCCAGGAATTGATTTGTATTATTATAATTACATACCGTGCGTCCACGATACTACGCACCATGGCGCTAGTTTATTTTAAAGATCTACTCTTCCGGTGGCAATTGATAGTCAAACGGTTGCTAATCATTGACCATTAAAATTGAATTTGCAAGTAACAAATACTCCTAATACACAAAAATCAAAAACAACAAAAATAAATAATTTAATCAATTTCGCAGCCAAACAAATTACAACTGGAGTATTCAAATTAAATGTCAAAAAGTTTCCATTTACTGCCATACAGTATCCTAACCTATCATAAAAATTACGTCTAACATTATCTAACAATGGGGGACTAATATTAAAACACACTTCGGTAATTTTATCTTTAAGATAATCTAAATTAGGATGAACTCGGGAAGAGCAAACTTTAGATTTTAAGTAAGGCCATAAGAAACAAGCGTTTGGAGCCAAATCAGGGGACCGAGTGGGCCAACCAATTTCACCTGCACATCCAATCCAGGTTTCATGAAAGGTATTGTTTAGGAATTCTGCTGAATTGTGAGCGGGACAGCCATCGTGTTAGTACCATATCGGCCGCTCATCTCGAAGCATTGTATGTTCAATTGCAGGACAAATAGTTTCAGTTAAAAGTTCTAAATAAGTCTCTCCGGTCAACGTTCCGTTAATAAAGTAAGGTCCAATTACAACGTTATTTAATATTCCACACCAAACATTAACCTTCTGTGGATATTGTGTGTGTGTGTTTTTACAATTAAATGAGGATAGTCGGTACTCCACTATCGAACATTTTGAGAATGTGGTTGATTATTTAAACGTACATTCGTCAGTAAAGCACACTCTTTCTAGAAAATCAGCTTTATTGTTGCATTTATCCATCATAATTTGACAAAATGCAGATCTGTTTTCGGAATCTCCCTCGCGTAGTTCTTGATGAGGCTGATATTTATACGATTTAAATTTATGTTTCTTTATTATATTTTATGTACGTAACTTTTACTTAACCCATTTTCTGCACTTAATTTCCGCACTGATATGTTGGGATTAGCACGAACAGCTGCCATTATATCAATTTCACGATCATGAACCGCAGGATTAATGATATCAGGTGCTACAAATCTTGAGCAAACATTACCAGTATTTTCAAATCTGCTTATGATTCTTCCAACAGTAGTGTGTGCAGGGCCAGGTCTGTTGGGATATGTCGTTGCAAATCATCTACACGTTTCCCTGTAACTGTTTCCTATGTAGACCCATTTCACTATTTGAACTTTTTCTTCCACAGTGTAAATATTCATGACGATTTTAGTATAAATTCAAATAGGACTTGATTTGTTTCAAACCATACGTCAAGTTGAATGCCACTTAATCGTTTATTGCCATAGAAAAATAAATATAATAGGGTTTGTTGTTAAGCTGATTTCGTAAAAGCAAGAGCTGATCTTTGGGATAAATTGATGTTGCTCGGATTCCATGGTGTGAAACCCTGTGGACACGGGGTATGTGTCTTGTCATACCTTTGTAATATTCCATAAATGGTAAATTTTGACCTGTCTTCATTTTTAAAGTGATTCTAAATAACACTTTTCTTATACTCTGTTATATATTTGTAAAAATGCACAACACGTTTAGCGAATTCTTGATTTTCTTGTCGTGACATTTTGAAATGCAGCGTAATTTTAATAAACATGTGACATTTGTCGATGAAAAATAAATAGCGCTATTATTTATTTTTTCGCCCCCCGGCTAGAAACACTCAATTTTCATGCGTATAAATCGTCTGGAAAATGCTATTTGCCGGACTAGTCCAGAAAGTAAAATTAGGATTTTTGATTGGTGGCGCTGAACCGAACTGACTCCGCCCTCTCATTGCTACGCCCATTGTCACGCCCAGAAAAATAAATTCCCTAGAAAAATAAATTCTCTAACGTCAAATATTTGAATAAAAAATGATTTTTTATAATTAACGTGACAGTTTCTAGCCTTGTGATACAAATAACTATTAGAAGCCACCTGGATATTAAAATGATATGCATCAATTACACATAGCTGAAAAGTGTCCGTCTACTTATGGGACAGCTCCTTATATTCTAACTTTCATATTTTACAAATTATGAGGTAAAGTATTTTTGAAATATAAGTCTTAAATCGCACATTCTTCTGCCTTCGAAAAATATATACTTTGTAGGGGTTAAATGTAATACCTTTTTTTTAACAAATTTGCACCGACATCGACAGGCAGAAAACATTGGTTGTTATTCTCTTTTACATTTTCGTTTGGATTTGAATTGCTATTTGTTCTTGTTTCTTCTTCTCCTTCTTTTTCTAGAAGTTCTTCAAGGTACTATCCATCTGTTCATACTTTTTCATTTATTACGTGTTTATGCTTTTGTTTTTTAACGTTTGTTAAAGTATTTTTTATCAGTTTTTTCACCTCTTTTTTCTTACTGAAATTTATCATTAATTTCTTTATTTGTCTTCGTATTTCGTAGTTTCGCTATGCTGATTGTTTATCTTTAAGTTCTCGTGTTGCTCTTTTCATTGTTTTTAAGTTGACTACTCTGCTGTCTTCATTGTTTTTCTTTTAAAGTGTATCAATTTCTCTTATACCGGGTGTCTCAGGTAAGACGCACCATAGGGAAACACCAATGTATTTTTTCAGAATGGATCCGCGATGCTTTTGGAATATGCATGGATTCAGTGCTCAACATATGTTATTGTATTTAGTTAACGCTAGAAAGAGATAGAAATACTGAAGGCGTCTGTCATTGTAACAGGCGATTATTTCATTGTTTATTTTTTATATTTGTCAATTTTGACGGCGACAAAACGTCAAATTGTTAAACTTGTCAGTTACTAAAGAATCTGCATCTAAAATGCAATGAAGCACAATTAGAGATTCATTATTATTATTATTATACTAAAACAATAAGTATAGTTTATTTGTAATGGCATAGTACTTTACATATTTACTAAAATCACTATTTACGTTTATAGAATTTACTTACGTTTTCTTTACATGTGCTGTTGTAATAAGGCGAATTCAATTTAAAATATGCAGAATGCAGAAACGACGATTTAAAAAATTACGCATTTTGCGTATTTTTATTGTAAATGAAAGTTTTAGGTGCTGTCAAAATTGACAAATATAAAGAACAAACAATGAAATAATCGCCTGTCGCAATGACAGACGCCTTCAGTATTTCTATCTCTTTCTAGCGTTAACTAAATACAATAACATACGTTGAGCACTGAATCCATGCATATTCCAAAGACATCGCGGATCCTTCTGAAAAAAATACATTGGTATTTCCCTATGGTGCGTCTTACCTGAGACACCCGGTATGTCTTGTTTATTGTGGTATGTCCTTATTATTGCCTAAGATTATAATTCATATTTTAAATGCAGAAAAAATAACTATTTTTTATTTATAAAAAAATATTTGTTGTATTTTGGTTTCTCTGCCTGTTTTCAGCAAATTTTCGTAGCGGTTTCTTTCACTGAAGAGGTCAAACAAACGATCTAAAATTCCGGGAGTTATAAACGAACCTGATAAACTAAAACACTGTTAAAACTTTTAAAATGCTCGTAATAACTGTTGGGGTTTTAACACATCCACTGGCACGATAAGAGTGATAGAGTGATTACCAGTAGGCCAACGAGATAAAAGCCAAATCAGATGTTCGTAATGGTTTTATTAGTTGTCAAACTAAACAGATAATATATATTTATCAAAATTTTATTTTTTTTACTGAGGTCACCGGTGATGCTTATGGCAACCCAGCAATCATATAATTTGTTCTGTGCCATAAGCATCACCGGTGACCTCGGCTACAAATTCTATATAATGTAGTATTATATTTAATGATTTTCGGTGAAACAAATGTACACGTTACACACATTACATTTCGTGGAAGCGTTTCTTGTTGTCTTTTATGCTACTGCTCTACCTTTTTCATTTTGAATTCTCGTGTAACATTCTGTACAACGACTTCTTTTCTTCCTGTTATATCCTCTTTTATCCTCCACCTATGTATATCAATGTGCGTTTTTCTTGCTTTAAAATCTCGCTTTTTTGGTTAACGTCTATCATCTGCAAAATCAATCCTTCTTTAAACTTTTTTATGCAACGTATCTCATTTCTTAATGTTTTGAATATTATCTATAAATTTAAAACAGCGGTATTCAATAACAATTCGAAAACTGCTTTATGATACCATCTAATTGTTTTTATGAGGGGCGAAAAATAACTAGACATTTGATCTGAGAGATCCACACCTTCTTTTCCTATATTATAATCCAAGATAGCCATTGCCGTTATCACTTTTCTCCGTACCTGTACCTTAAAAATCTATACCATTGTCATGTGCTAATTCCGCACTAAGACAACCTATAGGGCGACGTCGAAGGCGAAGGCGAATGGGGGTTCGGAACGCTTTTAATCGTCACCATTGATGCAAATAGGTTACGCACTTTGAGCACTTCGCCCGAACGGATTAAAAAGTGGCGCTCGTTGTACTTAAGCTACGGGCAACAGTTAACTGGTGCCTGTCTACAAGTAATCAGTGGTATACGGTATTAGCTAGGGTTGAAGTCGGTACTGTTGCAACCGGCAAGTGCAAGGTCAGCCTGAAATATTGTTACCTGGGCGAGGGCTTCGGTGGTCAGGGGGTGGCCCAGTGAAAGCGATGGCAGACTTCTTGTCCTAGGGAGAGTAGCAGCGGTCGGTATGGAAAGGGGGCCACAAAACACTAACTTTCACACAGAAATATTTTCCGAAACGGTAATGCACTCTCTATGGGGATCCGACAAACACGTCGTAAGATAATTTTCCAAAACTAAATCGAGAGGCTTTTTCGGGTTTGGCTTTCGGGAGCCCGGAAAGAAAATTCGCTACGGCCGCCCGATCTAAAAGCTGGCTGTACTCTGCTTCGTCTCTTTTCTTTTCCGTGAGGCGAACAGGATGTTAGAAAAATGTGACCAAACGCGCCTGGCTGTACGCGGGGCGGAAGTATGGAAACCTTGAGTGGCGTCACTCTGGCGTTATTTTCGCGGATTCTGCAAACTTCAGGCGGGTTTCAACTTCGAGCGACGGGACGTATTACACTCAATTTACACAGAAATTCAAGCGCCGTGACACCATGCTTAGTGCTAAGGAAATACACTTTTCTCTTATCCTTCCATTTGGCCACTACAAATCCATTCTTATTTTTTCGTCCTACAATCTCTCCCTTCTGGATCTTTTCATTCAGTACTTTTGGTAGTCCCTTTCTATTCTTCCGAACTGTTCTCAATAAATGCGTGTTTTTTTCTAAAAGTTGGATAGCAAGAGGTATTGATAATAATAATAATTTTTATTGACGGTATTATACCATTTACCATTTACAAAATTCACAATTAAGCAAGCATTAATGGAAAAATATTTAAGAACAAATATTATGGAACATATATAAACATAATAATAATAATAATAATACGGGTAGAATAAGTACAAACGACAAGATAAACTACATATAAAGCTATGCATAATTAACTAACGAACTATAATAATAACATGCATAACTAACGAACACAATATTGAGTAAAATCACATGCTGAGGAATTGTTTTACCT
This sequence comes from Melanotus villosus, assembly GCA_963082815.1. Lineage (NCBI taxonomy): Eukaryota > Metazoa > Arthropoda > Insecta > Coleoptera > Elateridae > Melanotus > Melanotus villosus. The sequence continues at coordinate 55,162,798 of OY720418.1, read as the reverse complement.
CTTTTTTTAAAACAGTAAGTGATACTTCAAAAATATTAATACAACTGCATGATTTATTAACAATACTAATTGCCCTATTTAGAGGGCAATTTGCACCATAAGTAGTTCTATGAAAGTAAGGTTCTGGCAGGTTGATGTATAGTAGTTATCAGTGACAAGTAGCAATTTGTAAGATCAAGGACTACTTTTTCAGCCAAGCCCTTTTTTCCATCCAGTAATGATTGCCCAGTATATATGTAAAGACATCTTATAAGTGTAGCCTGCAGTATCGCACAATTTGAAAACTTTCAAACCATACCTTTGCCTCTTACTGGGAATATATTGGCGAAATAGAAGTCATCCCCTAAAAGGAACCATTGATTCACCAACAGCAAACCTTTCACCAGGAATAAAACTTTGGCGAATATATTTGGAATTTTGGCGCGTGCATTTTGCTGCTCGGCGTTGCGATTGGTTTCTTGTACTATTAAATTAAATATCTCTGAATCAAAAACTTAAGAATACACGTGGGAAGGTGTTAGAGTAGCTTTATTATCCGGGTAAACACTAACATGGTCGTTGCACCAAGAATTTCCTGAAAATATTATGTCGAATCTCAAATGAGAATAATCTTCGTACCAGTCATCATCTAAAACCTCGACGTCTTCGTTTTTATGATTTGCTAAATTAGCCGATACTACATTGTCTTCCTCAATATCATCGTCCATGCTTCCATTAGAATCTGTTAATCTTCTTGTTCTCCTCACTCAGAACCGGAATCGGAAAAATTTCAAAAGATTTGTCACTGTCGTCTCCTTGCATTATTTCTCTGCCTCAGTTTCAAGCTCTTTTTGAGTTAAGAGGCGCTTTGTTAACATATCTGATAAAACACGTTTTCTTTTTCTACCGGTTCTAGAACATGTCTCCTCCATTTTATGCACCAAGTCTATATACGCAACCGGTAAAGAATTAGTTTTGAAGCAGAAATAAAGGACATTTTAAAGAAAAAATCACGTACTTACTATAACTTTCTATAGAAATACTTTCTTGAGTATCCACATGCATAAACACTTGATCCTAAATACACTAGAAATACATAAAAATGTACAAACCACATAATAGTTATTTATGTAATAAGGATCATTATCGAGGCGAGGCGTTAGCCGAGCCCGATAACACGGCGTGTACCATAATGATCGTTTATGATTCGAATTACATACAAAATTTTATATGCTGGCATCAATATATTGAAGTGATATTAACCTTTTGGAAAATTTATATTTATTTAAAAATACAAATTTGGAGTATACTTTTAGGATGCAAGTTTTAAATGATTAATTATGTAAATAAGTTAAGATTAATTTAAGTATTTATTGTTATTTGTTGTAAATATTGTTATTTATTGTTATTTAGTGTTAATTATTGTAAATAGTAGTCATAGTTATATTTTATATGCATGTATGTGAAAGAATGAATGTTATAAACAAATTCAAGGAATGGGAGATTTTGGGGAATAACTAGGGAAGGATATAAAAATTGAAGAACGAAAAACAACAGTTGTTAAAACTGAAATATTGAAGAAAGAGGTGTTTTTAAAGTTTTCCTCTGAAAATTAATAATAATAAAATAAAATCAACGGAAACTTTAATACAAATTAATAAAGAATAATTACAAGCTGGGATAAACTGGTAATTTTTGATTTGGATTTATTGGATAAAATTTTATAATTGGAAATTGGATAATTAAATTATAATTAAAAAAGGATATTTGGAACAAATAAGAATAAATTGGACAAGGAACTATATTTTGGTGGGATTTTTCAAATTCGGGAATTGGTTGTTGTGAGGGAGTGTTTTTAGTTTTAGTTTTGTGTTAATTTTAAGTTAGAAATAAGTTGTTGTAATAAATCTTGCATTTTAAAAGTTGATTGAAATTTATTATATTACTCATTTTTTTCAAAATTCAAAATCGAATCCTTTAACGACCCTGAGATGTAAAAATTTCATTATTAATTCAAAATTAAAAAAAAATATTAATTAGAGAGTCTAAAAAAATTGTATGGAGCTTCTTTTATTGATAAAAAGAAATTAATTAAAAGACTGCAACCATAACAATATATACTTTTTTAAAATTTAAAATAGTATTTTTGAAACGAGAGGTGCATTCAGTTATTATTATAAAAAATAGTAAGCAAGCCGCGCTTTATTTACTGTCAAACACTGCTGTCAAGTAGAAAGCGTTGTTAAAATTAATTTGCAATTTCACAAGTTACAAATTGAATTTGTAGTAAAATTTAAGAAAATGAGTGATTCTGATGAAAGTTTACCTTCGGATTTGAAGGAAATTGCAGAAAATGTTGTGGACTGAATTTCATTATGGTACTGAGTACCATAATGGATTCATTATGGTCCTTGGACTATAGTGAACTGCTTTACGTCACTAAAATACAATGACATAACGTTGTCATTATGATACACCAGCATATAAATGTAAGCACGTGCTTTCTGGACGTTACAGAGTAGCTGCTAGACGACGCAGGTAAATTATTTTGATACGATTGCATTCTTAGGTATTCCTAGAGTGCCACATGCAATTTTCAAGTCATTACTACAGTGCCAAGAAAATATATTCAGTACTATATTGAATGTAACCTGAGAACCACGAGTGATGCTCACAGCACCGCGTTAATATGTTCGTGAGACGCACCGGAGGTACTCATGGCAGTGAACGTGTTAAAGGACTAAGAAGAGCTTCTTAAAACTGGAAGCACAAAACAGTGCAATTACCTTTAATAATAAGAAACGTGCGCGAAGAAGTGTTCGTTTTAATGATTACAAATGAAATACGAATTTAATGTTCAAACAAACGTTTAGAAACTCTTCAAAAGATTTTATGACCTTTGTAAATATATTTCTTAATGCTTTTCGTGCTGACTCTTGGTGGCAGCGTCTGCATTTCTGTCAGTTGAATTCCTAATTTAAGAAATTGCACTTTCAGCGAACTTTCCGTAATAAAATAGTTTTAACACCAAACACCATAAACACGTGTGAATTTAACAAACTAATTTGCCTATCAAAGTCTGTTCCATACAACGTCTTGGTCTTAGTCGCTCTTTCTTTTTATAGTGGAAAAATTATACCGGTGTTAGAAAAAGTAAGTAGCTGGCAATTCGTAACTGCCTCTTGTGGATTACGTCCAAATTTAAGTTGTAATGTCATCAAAGTAAAAAATTAGCCATTTGTTAGGAAGAGGATTAGACTTCGTCCGGATAAGTTATTACTTTTGCACAACTATAAATCAAATCTTGGTGATTTATTTGATTTTGTGGACAAACTTCATAATAAGTAGTTCCTTAAAGTATAATCAAGTATGTGATGGGGACACAAAACATAACAACTCAGGAAAATATCGCCTTTGGTATAAAATAATCGGCTTTGATGCGGAATAATCCCCGGGAATAAAATAATCGTCCGATCTGTAACGGCGAAGGATTTGATGTAAAAATATTAATTTTGTTTCAATTTACGGGTTCGACCCAAAGTGCCTTTCTTGAATATTACTATGAACTTTTATTACAAAATATGTTACACTTCAATTCGTGATGCATCTGCAGCGAAGTGCTCGGTTGGAGATAACATGAGCTGGATGAATTGCTGCCTACGGATATGCAATATTACGTTGAAAAATGCTCATGGAAATTCTTGGCTATTTGGGTTGAGCTATTGTATTGCGCCGGCAACCACGTCCTAGATTCTTTATGACGGAAGTTAGCGCTCCTGTACATTTTAGTTAAATTGATGTATAAACTGTTTCCCTATAATATACGAGAAAATTTCTCCCCGGCATTGTAAATAAACCAATTTAGGACGTCTGATGGTTTTAATACGAAAACTTCACTCTAACAAATTATAAACCGAAACGCGAGCTTTTATTAATACGTTTCGTAAAGTCGGTTTAATTGAATGTTTTCTGTTGTTCGAGTTATTCTTAATTTCGTCAGATTACTAATGGTATAATTATCGTCAGCTTTTACAGTAGCACTGCACATAAAAGGGTTTTCATTTCGTATTCAATCCAGACGTAAAATTTAATAATACGTCTAGGATATTATGAAAGGAAAGCATTGTGTTGCTTGCATCTACCAGGAAACTTTTTAAAACTTTTACGATTCCATTGTTGTCGAAAGTATGTCTTCATAACTTAACGAAAAATGTATAGAACACGTCCTACTTTCCTGACATACTGAAACTTTTGCATTACTTAATATTGTAAATTTAAATAATCTAATGTTTATTTAATTAGTTTTGTGCCAAATATATTTTTAAATATCTAGAGGAAGTTATTTATCAAACATTTGAACTTTACAAATTTATTAATTTTAGTTTTTGGCAGATGTTTTCCATTTCTGGAAATATTTTCTTCCAGATTATTCGAAAATGAATTTGAAAGTCGTTCACGAAAGTAAGTTTATGAAATGTGTTAGGGACATCATACGGAATTTATTTGTTTGTTTTTTCTGGAGGAATCGAAAAATCACACTTTTAAAAAATCTTAATAGATTTTGTAGGAAGGCCGCTGATGTTCACGATAATGTTCACATCACACAGGCAAATATAACGTATGTTCATTAAAAAAAAAAAAACTCGCAGTAATCCCTGGAAATGATTTTCATATGTAACATACAGCCTAAAGGCGAGTTCTGACGTGTCAGTTTCGCTGATCATTTTGACTGATCCAGTGAAACTGATTATATAATGAACGTCAGAACACCTCTTCAAAGAACTCGCATTAAGACATACTTAAAATAAAATTTTCAAAGCACTCTAGAGTTTTTTTTTTAATGAACATACTTTATAATACAAATAGCCGCGGCACATGAAAGCAAAACAGGCACACATTACTACATTTAGCAGTATTATAGGGACCGTGTCATTTTGACACAAAAAGACTCAACGTTTCCCCCACTTTTCTTCAGGAGGAAAGGGAGCACTAAAAGAGCACGGTAAGTCAACGTGTCAATCAAGCCAGAGGCGAAACCCTTCTGAAGAGAAACAAAACAGGCAGCGACTTTATACCTGCTGTATCCGGCCAAGCGTATCTGACTGTAACGACGATTGGTCAGGGGTGGAGGGAGCGGAATCAGTAATGATAGCAGACTTCCAAATATCGTATAGATAATAACCAGTGTCACGATTCAAGTTTTTAGGGGTCTTGATGATTTCAATGGCCTCACGGATTTTCCTGTTCAAAAAATAAGGAGCACTGGCAATGATCGAAGATTTTTTAAACAATATTTTATGACCAGTGTCGTGATGATGTTCAGCAACGGTTGAATGTGAAAAAAGACCTGATTTCAAACACCGTTTGTGTTCACAGATACGTGTGCATACTGAGCGACCAGTTTTTCCAATGTACACTAAACCACAAGAACAGGGGATGCTATAGATGCCTCTTGATGACAAGGGTTGAGACTTATCTTTTACTGGAGGGAGTATCTGTGACACTTTTGGAGGGGGTTAAATCGGAAGAAACGCGGGCGAATTAACTATGTCAGAAGATAGTCGACAATGGGAATCCACCTATGTCACTGTTCCGTCCATTCTAGGTGATGCCAAGCCCTAGGAAGCTAATGAAACAGAACTGCGGGAGACGGGCCTGCCTGGCCATCCCAGCACATACATCCGGGCGTTACTGCCTGAATATTTTACAGTCGCTAACAGGCCTTTAGATAACTATGCCTAGTTATCCAAGTTCCAGGCACCATAGCCGGTTAAATGGATCCCAGAGCCTTATGCTCTAATCAACAACAACGAGCCTCGTGCTCAAATAACATCATGTGTCCAACAAGCTTCACCGCTTGCGAACAACAACAACAACAAGATTTACTTCTTGTGATTAACAACAACGTAGTTTTTTATACTAGCTTTTCATCTTTATGTAAATAATCATCCAAAAAGTATATTACACCAATGCACCTAATTCACATTCTACGCGCCATACACAAACCTATTTGGTCTTTTTACATTAATTAGCATGCCAACGCGTGCTGTAACCGACTTTTCCTCGGATTCTGACCATAACGAATTGCCTTATTTTAAAAACACTAACTCTGGTATGCTTTGAAATGTGTTGTTTGTGAAAAAGAGATTTTTATTTCAAGAAATCTGACGCTTTCGTCATCGGCACCAAGAAGTACCTACATACCACAATTTTTTCAGGAAATATATTATTGGTTTTAATACAAATATGCAATTTGAATTGCCACATTAAGGATGAGATGATTAATTTAGTGTTTTCTAATTTTGTACCTAACTTACAATAACATTTTGTCCACGACTAGTCAATAGTCTGCCAATTATTCATGTGTTTGGTCAAACACAATGCTATCCATTATACACTGCCAGCAGTGAATAATCATTATTCACGGTGTCATGGTAACATCATTGTCTATGATGTATAATGAAGGAAATAGGTTATGTTTCTAATCCTACCACTTCGTTTCATATGGTCCTACCACATGGTTTTAGTAGCGTTGTTATTTAAATTTTAATTAAAAATTCTTCGTATTTGTGTTCGTCGACAAAGTATAGTATACGACTCGCTATAATGGCTACTATTACCTCGGATAATTGCAAAACTCGCTCGCTCGTGTTGCAAACATTATTCTCGGTAATAATACCATTCATTATAGCGTCGTGTGTAATATACTATTATGTCCAATTAAACAATTTAGAGATTTGCTTTTACTTTAAATCGCAAAATGTTCCATCCTTTAATCTCTCAATGTCAGGGTTTTAAAGACCGCACGCACCTACCATTAGGTTGTTGTAGAAATTTTAAGGGCATTGTTTAATTAGAACAACTAAGTAAATTTATTAGAACAAATAAATAATACCAAATATTGTTGTAGACGAACAATCCACGTTTTTTTTTTCTATTTTTTCTTTAGACGTCATTAGTAAATTTTAGGAATTTTACAAAAATTACTCTAAATTATAATCTTCTTAAGGTACTGAGATGTTGATGATTTCTTTTGAGAAATTTATTGTTTAAAATAATATGTTTGTAGAATTTGTCCCTTTTCAAGTTTTAAAATATTAAATCCCAGTCCTTTTAATGTAGAAATAAATTGCTGATGATAATTAAAACGGCCTGCAACGATCAATCTATTTAGAATTTTGCTACTTTTTTAATTTTCCAAAATTTAAAATTTTTTACAATAATAAGTTATTTAAACAAACCTAGAATAATTTCAGGTTAGTGTAAAAATTTTAATGTAACTTTACTGCAATCATAATTAAGTAATGTACTAATCACAATTAGTTCATATTTTTATGTTTCTAACTTTTCAATATCTTCAATGCAGTTCTATAGCGTTCTGAGTTTTGTTTTTAATACCTGCTAACCTAAGGAATCTATAGCATATATGTTTTTTGAAATCCTGTATATTGACAATAACAAAGCTTGCGTTTGCCACACGAATGTGAAGTTTGCAACACGAACGATAGTGAGTGCTGTAGTCACATGAGAGTGGCAAATACAAGCTTTCAACACATGTATTATACACTATTTTTTCTACAACCGCATTTCAATAAAAAAATTTAAATATTTCTGCAAAATCAAATCTGACATTCATCAAATGTCATTATGACATTTTGATTTCGGTGCGGCAAAATTATACTTTGCCGCACCGAAAATCATGCATGTGCGTGCGGAAAGTAAATTTTCCGCACGCTAATTTCACTTGTTCGGCAAACACTCATTTTCAATACTCGTATCTATGGAGACGAAGTCTGAAAATTCCACTTTCCATGGTGGGAGTACAAAAATTAAGTTTTTGAACGCTTCTTCCTAGCTGCAATCTTCTGAAAGTTCTTTTCAGAAATTATTTATTTTAACTGTTAAACCTTTTTGGGAAAGTTTAATTTTTTCAGATTAAAAAATATTGATCCATATCTAAAAATGCAGTACCCTTGAATTAAAAAAGTCCATGATCTATGATGCTATTGGGCATAAAACTGTTTTTAACAGTTTTTATTCCTAGTTCTAGTGCTATTATCAACTCCCCCCTACACAATGTGTTTATTTTTTTTTAATAAATTTATTGCTCTTTTATGAGATTAAAAATTCTACCGAAAGATCATTCAAATACTTCATAATAACTTTAATACATGCCTATTGGTATACTTTTGTAAAATAAAAACTAGGCTTTATCAACTAGTTAAAAATTACATAATCTGAAGGTACGGTTAAATAGCATAAAATAGAAACAAAAAAATTTAGGAACTTCGGCTTTTCATAGATTTTTGAAAATTAACTTTTTCTACGTTTCAGTTCGGTTTTAGGAAATTGTTTCTAGAGGAAAAATAGTACGTAACTAATAGCAAACTTAAAAATGCTTTGAAATCCGTGAAAAGTGTAGGAAAACCTTCTTTTGAAAAATTTCATTAAAATAGTTCTAATTTTTTTTCAAGACAACATTTTGCAAGTGTACTTTTAAATATTATTTAAGAAATATTTCGTTTTAAGTATTGATTTATTTGATCAGTATTCAAAAATTCCAAAACGCAGTACTAAAACGATTTTTCAAATTTTAAAAAGCAACAGTACTTCGCAAACTTCATTAAAAAGAAACAAATCATTCCGACATAAACTTCAGAAAAACGTTGTAAACTCCTCGGTCGTTATTTTGAACAAAATCAAAGCTATTAAATTTAACTATCAATAAAGACTGACAATTTAACTGTGAATAAATAAAGCTAGTGAAAGCCCTGCAGAAAATTCGAGCAATCTCAGCGAGTTTCGAAACAAAATTCACTGTAAAACTTCTCATTTAATGCATAGAAATCCGATAGAATTTAAAACACAGGCCAGTTTCCTTGTCGTTTTTATTCCACCCGTTGGATTCTGACACTTTCGAAGGGACAAAGTCAGGGTCACCCTCAATATCGCGAAGCGACTTCACTAAAATTATACAATCCTTGGATTGAATAACCGGAATGCTCAAGTTGGTCATAATAACATTCAAGGTTTGCATGCAAATCGGTTTAATAAATTGAAGAAGGGTTAAGAAGGGAGATTCTAAAATTGTCATTTAAATTACTAAGGGGTGAGAATAATTTCTGGGAAAAATCTTTACAAGCACAACGATTGTCTTATAAGAACTTTTTGTTTAGTTTGACTGTTAAGAACGAAACAGAAACTCTGCGGATACAAAGAGGGAGAATATCTTGCCTTCTGAAAATGAATTTTCCTTGAGAAACCTAAAATGGAAACTTAAAATTATAAAGGCACAGTAACTATAAATATAAATCACAAAATAGTAAGATTTATGGGGTATTTACTTCAGAATTTCTAAACATAAAGCAATCAAATTGCTTAAAATAATGGCTTATAAACGCAATCGCCAAAAATTCGTTACGCCATCAACAAGAACGAAGGTAACGTAAATTCGAGAAGTAATGAATATCGAATGATGCAATAACAATGAACTTGATTACCGTCACAATTCAGGAGGCACGCACGATAGTTTAAACTCCGAAATTGTAACAACGTCAGCGAATACAGTGAAATGGAAAAAAAATGAAATTCCATTAGTTTATGGTTTATTTGTCATTTGGGAATTTCACTTTAATGACTTCGGATGACAAAAAATTACATCAGGGGAAATACACAAAATATGGTTAATATTTTTGAGTGAAACAAAATTTATACCTATAATATTTCTTTTGATTTATTCGTTTGCGGTTTATTTCCAACAGGAGCAAATATTTTGCTGATAAATGTGATAGCAAAAGTAACGACATATTAAACTTTAATCATGGGGATGGAACAATAAATAAGGAGAAAAGCTTTTAAAGATATTCTAAGCAAATTGAGAAATTTTATTGCACGTGGATTCCTTGAACCAAAAACTTATGGATTCCAAACTTAGCTCTGAAAATTATTAGACATTAGAATTTAGAATCACAAAAATTATTCAGAAAACCTAGATGCAAGATTAGATTAGTGTGTTTCCAGATTTAAAATCTCTTACGAAAACACTTTTCACAAATGTACCAAACAGAATGGCTATACAAACTTGTATATTAATTTCATGTAAAATCTGTCGAATTAATACGCAAGTTTTTAATATTTTGAAGAACAATAAAGTCCAACATTTTTCTTCCAAAATTTATTTAAAATAACACCTACATAGTATCTTAAAGCAGTTAAAACACTTTAAATTGCAAAACATAAAAGTTGTAATGCATTTTTGAAAAATTCTTTGCAAGTGAAATCCAAAAGATTTGACGAATTAAATTTCATCTTGATGGTTGGATGGGTGGATGAGTGGGTAAAGTTTAGCTAAAGGGTGCCGAAATTTGAGGTACAAAACGTGTCCCGGTTAAGAACGGAAAACAATATCAGGCAAGTGACCTCCTCTGCTACTTTGGCAAGCCAGCATCTTTTTACCAAAATTTTCGATAACGTTTTGACATAAATGCGGTGCAATTTGAGTAATCTCCTCAATTATGTAGTCTTTAAGCTGCTATTATTAGCATATATTTTACTCTTTAAGAAACACCATAAGAAGTCCAACGGTGTTAAACCGCGGCCAATTGATGTCTCCTCTTCGAGAAATTAATCGATTATTAAATCTCTCCTGCAAGGCACAATAAATGACTTTTACATAAACTTACTAAGTGTATACGATAGGATAAGAGACGAACACGAGGAAATAATTATAATGGGAGATTAGAATTCGAGAGTTGCAAACGAACCACGAAAATAGAAATGGGTTGTGTGGGCGAATATGGAGAAACAGAAATTAATAGAAATGGAAGGAATATGATACAATTCTGTCAAGAAAATGATCTACTGATAGGAAATTCTTTTTGGTAATAAAAACTAGATGATACATATACTTTTGATGTAGAAAGACATAACATTAAGCGTATCATAGATTATCTAGTATATATACACAAGAACTAAGCCAGAACGCAAAGAGAGATAGGATCCCTTATTTATTGATAGCAGAAACAACTATAAATAAATCTACGGAAGAAACACGAGAGATATACAGCAAAATAGCTATTGAAAGATTGGGAGACAAGGAGATTAGGAATCTTTACCAAGAAACACTTCAATAGGATTGAAAGTAATACCGAAGAATGGGTACTAGAGGAAAGGTGGAAGAAACAGAACAGAACAGCACCGCTGAAGCAGTAAGCATGTGGAAAGACAAAAATAACTAACCACGTAAAAAGAACATCGTGATGGTACAGTGAACTGAAGATGGAGGTGAAGATTAAGAAGGAGACGTGAAAAAATCTTTGAAAACAAAACTGGAGAGAGGCAGGGAAGAATACAGCAGAAGAAGAAACACGGCAAAAGTAAAAATTAAAGAAGCAAAACGGACTACTGGAACGCACATAAAAAACAATAGAAGATTTCGGAACAGGATAAGAGCAGTAGGAGGAAGAATGAAAAAAGAATAAGAAAAATTAAAGACAAACATAATTAATTAAAGATTAGTATGACAGAAGTATTGAAAACATGAAAAGAGTATTATACGGAAAAATTTCGACAAGAAGAACAAGATTCAGAAATAAACAAAGAGAGTGATCCAAACCAGGAAGAATAGTATAGAGGAAATAGATGAAACTATAAATAGGATCAAAGTAGGAACGGCATACGGAGAGGACAATATCATACCAGAGATGATTAAATAGGGTGGAAGGAGAGTTGTAGAATGAACATGACAATAAAAATGAAGAAAGTAAGGAAAGGTAATGAAAGAACTATGGACCTCAAAAGATTACAAGAACCTGGAATAAAAGAAAAAGCAACAACGGAGATAAAAGAGAAAATGAGAGAGGTAAAGGAACAAAATAAACATATAAAAAATGTGAACGATTAATGGAAAAATATAGCTAATGGGAGAGATAGGCAAAGAAAACCTAAAACCCCAAAATAAACAACACAAAAGCTGGATAACAACAGAAATACTTACTCTCATGAATGAACGAAGGACGTATAAGACGACTAACCCAAAAGAATACCGACTAATTAACAATTTAATTAAAGTAAAAATAAGACAAGCAAAGGAAAAATGGTTACAAGAACAATGCCAAGAGATAGAAGAATACAAAAAGAAATATGACACATTTAACACACACAAGAAAATGAAAGAGATAACGGCAACAAATAAAAATAAGAAAGTAGGCACGTCAAGGGATGATAATGGGGACATTATAATTGACATTAAAGAGAAAATGAAAAAATGGACCGAATACATAAAAATTCTATTCAAAGATGAAAACAGAGGAAGAAACAATTATGAGATGGAATATGAAGAAATTGGACGTGATGATGGTCCTATAATAATTAAAGAAGAGATTAACTACGCTTTACAAAAATAAAAAAATGGAAAGGCTAGTGGCCCAGATGAAATTCTAGTAGAACTACTTAAACTAATAGACGAAGAGGCTATAGATATTCTCTTGGACCTTTACAACAACATTTACATAACTGGTGAAATACCTACGAAATGGCTAATCTCCACCTTCATAAACATACCTAAAGAAACCCAATACAACAGAATGTAGCGAACACAGAACTATAGCGCTAATAAGTCATACACTTAAGATCTTTCTCAGAATCATACACAATCGTATATACAACAAACTAGAAACAGAAATAAGTGACTCTCAAATGCGCTTCAGAAAAGGTTTAGGTAGCAGAGAAGCCTTGGTTGGGCTAAACGTATTTTAACGCAAAGATGCTTAGGTATAAACCAGGAAGTATATACCTGTTTCATCGACTTCGAAAAAATATTCGACAAAGTCAAACATGAACAACTAAGAAAAATACTTATTAGTAAAAACTTGGACAACAGAGACATTAAAATTATTTAAACACTCTACTATAACCAAAAAGCTAGGGTAAAAGTCGCACTACAAGGAGACCAGAGAGGCATAGTAATTAACGGAGAAATAATGAATAACTTGAGATACGCAGACGACACGGTGATAATAGCAAGTAACTTAGGAGAATTGAAATACCTTGTCGACAACACCAATTATTTATACAGGGTGATTCAAAAGGTATGGTCCAAACTTGAGGGTGTGATTGGTGATGTTAAAATAAGTAAAAAATGCCAATAAACTCATGTCCGATTCACAATTGTTTTCTAGTTATAACAACATTTAGGATAATTTATTATTAATAAAGAGCATATACAATTATAAGAAAAATTAAAAAGTATCACAACAAAAAATGTTCAAAATGTCCACCTAGTACTTGTATACAAAGTTGGCAACGCCGACGCACAGAATCTCGAACATTCCTCAACTGTTGAGGATGTTTTCGAATATCTTCAACTGCTTCATTTATCGTATTAACTAAATGGCCCCTGTCCTGAATTTCCGTTGCATAAACTTTTTCTTTTAATGCACTCCACAAGTAAAAACCTAGTGGATGTGAATTGTGCAACGGTGCCCCGTCATTCTGATACCACATGGTTCTTCGCACATCAAGATGCAGATCTTCTAATAATTCCGACAAGGCATTTTCTAAAAGGTCTAAATACATGTTCGGTGGTCAGACTGTCTCCGGTGAGGATACCTTCTCCCATATTCTACCACAGGTGCACGGGCATTTCCGCTGCAATAACCATACACAAAATGCATTTCTGCACGTACAGAAAGTGGCTCCATCATTACCACATTTATTGAAAACTACGCCAATTCAAGCTTGAAACGTCTTCTGTCATAAGGAATTAACATTTGTTTTACTTAGTTCCTTGATAACGTGATTTGGCAAAACACAGATAAAAACAAAGAAAACCTCTGTAACTAGATAGCGGTTGGAAATAAGACATGTGTTTATTGGCATTTTTTGCTTATTTTAATAACACCAATCACACCCTTAAGTTTGGACCATACCTTTTGAATCACCCTGTATACTGCAACGAATACGGTATAAAGATAAATTTGAATAAAACAAAATTTATGGTAATAACAAACAATCAAAACAACAGGGATACTCTCAACATCAACAATGTACATGTAGAAAGGGTCATCTGGTATAAATACCTAGGGACATGGATACAGGAGCAATGCGACCAAACTAAAGAAATCAAAACCCGAATTGAAATCGCCAGGAATGTTTTTAATAAAATGAGAATATTCCTCTGCAGTCGAGACATCAATAATAAATAAAAACTAAGAATGGTCCGCTGCTACGTGTTCTCCACGCTAATGTACGGAGTCGAGGTCTGGACTATGAAACAGACTCACATCAGGAAAGTTGAGAGCTTTGAGATGTAGTATTGCAGAAGGATGCTCAGGATTTCGTGGACCGCCAGGGTAACAAACCTAGAGATATTACAACGCTTAGAGAAAAACGATGAGGTTATGATACCTGTTAAGAGACGAAAACTTGAGTACCTGGGACACGTTATGAGCGGGGATAAATATGAACTATTAAGAAACATCATGCAAGGAAAAATAAGGGGAAAACGAAGTGTTGGAGGAAGAAGGATGTCCTGGTTGAGAAACCTACGGGAAAGGTTCACCTGCAGCTCCGGGGAATTATTCAGAAGAACCGCTAACAACATTAAATAATGATTTCCAATCTCCAATAGAAGCGGAACCTAAAGAAGAAGAAGGGAAGTACGTAAGGAAGCATGGAGGAGGACAAAAATACCAAGGGATTGGGAAATCAATTTTATAGTTCCGATACATAAAAAGGGGATCAGTCTAGTAGTGACAATTACAGACCAATATACACAAGGAATGTAGAAAATAGACTAAGAGAGGCAATGGAAAATAAGTTGGACAGGCTGCATTTAAAAACAATAGGCAATGCAATGATAACATAAAAATAATATGGAAAATAATTGAAAGAACTATTGAAAAAAGACAACTGTTTTTAACATTCATAGATCTGAAATCAGCATTTGACACAATCGACGGAGCTGAAATATGGCGATCTCTAGAACTACTGGAAGTACATAAGCCAATGATTGAAGTAATTAAGAGCATCTACGAAAAGGTCAGAGGTAGAGTTCAAATAAATGGTGAGATATCAGAAGTACTCGAAATGGAAAAAAGGGGCTTAAGCAAGGGGATGGACTAAGATCACAAAAGACAATAGTAGGGCCTAAAGACTTAATACCAAAAAAAGTGGGCAGCTTATTGTATGCCAATGACAGATATGTAGTATTCATTGCAGACTCACATGAAAAGATACTGAGCTTGTCAACCTGTGGATTGAAGAAATTGAGAAAATGAAGACGGAAATAAACATAAACAAGAGCAAAGTTCTGGTAATAAACGAAAATATGACTGGCACATTTACAGCTATAAGATGCAAGGCTGAAGTTTAGAAACGGTAACCACATATCAGTATGTGGGAAGTGTTATATCGAATGACAAAAATATTAATACAGAAATAGCAAACAGAGCGAACAAAGCAACAAGAATATACTACGCAATCAATAAATCGGTATTGGGAAAAGAGGAAATAGAACAGGAAACTAAGTTGAGAGTACATAATCTGGTGACAATATCCACTATACTGTATGCAGGGAATCATGGGCGTTACAGTTAAAACAAGAAAGTAAAGTAAATGTAACAGGGATGAAATTCCTACTGAAGATCGCAGGAAAGACTAAGTGGGGTAGAGTAAAGAACGAAGAAATAAGAGGACAATTCTGACAAAGCTGGAGGAGAGACAATTAAACTGGTATGGGCATATAAGGAGGATGGAGAGAGATAGACTAGTAAAGAAGATTTTAGAAGCAAGAACAGAAGGTAAAAATAAGAAAGGAAGACCCAGGAAAACATGGCACAAAAGAATTAAAAAATAGGTTAACAGCAGAGGGAATAATCTGGCAGAAATGAAAGCACTAGCAAGGGACAAAAAAGGCGTGGAAAGAATGAGTGAAGAGGGACTGCACCAACTCCTAATCCGACTCTGAAAGGCATAAGGATGAAGAATAAGAAAGAAAGAAAGAAATGTATCAAATACTTTTCTTTTAAAAACAATTTCCTAAGGCGTAACTGGACAAAATTATTTTTAAAAATTTACCAAAAACAGAATGAAGTTTTCACCTGACTTTCAGGTTCTATAATTCAGAGCTAAGTAACAAAGCTTAGTTTTTTTCTTTTACAAATGTAAATCGATAAGATGTGCTTATACTGAGGCTGCTATAAATATTTTTAAGTATTCTTTTGACAGAATTTTAAAATTAAAAGACCAATTCATTTATTATACAGAACAATATTTAACTAACATTTTTTTAAGGTTGATAGTAAACAAAATTCCAATTTTAAACTTCTACCTCTTAGCTCATAAAAATCCATAATTAAGCAATTCAGTTTACAAGAAATTTAGACATTTTCACTAAGTTTGTTAGTACATATTTTTCTTTTAAGATTTTACTTGTAGGTTGACCAAACGTCGAACAAATATTTTCAAATTACCAAAAACGGATTCCTAAATTTCTTGGTACATAAATCTACATATTTTATAGTATTAATTTGGCCTTAGTTTCAGAGTCTACAATTTTCAATTAATTAACATAGGCCTTCTTACGTAAATCAATGAGATGTGCTTGTGCATATTAAAGTTGAAATAAACATTTAATTTCCAGACGGTTTTCTGGCAAAATTTTAAATTTGATAATATAAATTTATTGTCCAAAACGATAAAACGCATTGTGTAGAAATTACTAATAGAACTGCAGAAATAAAAACAGATAAAAACCACATTTTATGCCTGGCTAGATGAGTCTAAATCAAGTGCAAATGGAAAACAAATGGTTAAACTGACGTCACTTAGCGCTTGACGACTATCCCCGCCTTTTTGCTGAGGACACCTGCAGGTTCTTTGTTCAAAATGCAGCAGTGAAATCACGTAAAATCTATGTTAATTTCAACAAATTCGTTTCGTTACCTATTTAAACAAAATTTTAACCTTGTGTTTGGTTGTATTTATTAAACTAAAGTGAATTATTAGTTGTACGTGTTTTATGGAAATTGGCGAAGCCTTTCTCGTGGAACTGAACAGGAACATTGAGTGTTTACGAAATGGGCCAAGACTCCATTGGTTTTGACACCAGATTTTGTAGCAGGTATGTGCTATATGTACCTATATGATAATACAGCAATTTACTCGAATAGACGTGCAATAATGATAAGTCTGTTTCTTTATTGGGCATTGATTAGATGAGAGTTTTATAAATCCTAATAACTACAAGCATAATAATTATGTAATCCTTAAAAATCCTAGAGTGACCTAGAGGGAATGCTACCGATTTTGCAACATTAATTAAATAAATTAATTAGTATTGAATTATCTTTAGTTATGAGTTATGGATTCTTACTGCCTGCCAACTTCCTCGAAAGCGTATTTTCAAAATACATAAATCCTTTTTTTATGACAAAAATAGTAAACTGATTACAACTGATATAAAAAATATCTTCGTAACTAAAAGGTAATTCGACCTTCTTGCAATAAAAATGTAAAAATACATCTGCTTTTAGAAATGGCGATGTTACCGAACTAGTTTCCCGGTTAGCAGAGGCAAATAATATTTCCAATCCATTTAACAACGAAAATAAAGTAAGTGGAAGTAAATTATTTCAGAAGTTTCTCTTAAAGGTCTCCTGGAGTATCACTTTGTACATATTTATATGTTAAAGCTACAGTTTTTATAAGAACTCTTGTGTTAAAGTACTTACTTCAAAGAAAATATTTCAGAGAATTTTACTCGGATAGTTGTCATGGTTTGTCAGCATTTAATTTATTCAAATTATTAAAATTTTTGGAACAGCAAAAAAGGTTCTTTATTATTAAATTATTATTAAAATTTTAAGAAATGAAAGTACCGAAAATCTGTTAAAATACATTTAGAGGAAAAAACCTTTTTTGATGGTTATAAATCACGATGAAATTAAATGTATGGAAATCCTACAAATGCGTTAAGAATTGTATTACTTGACAGATTGATGATACTCACTTTAGTAAGTACGATATTGCGATGGTAACTCTTCAAAGCTCTGCAACTGCGAATTTAGCAAATTGTAAAAATTTCGCGATGTATTTTTTCTTAGAGAAATGAATTAAGTTTTCATTTTAATTTTCAATTCAGAAACCTTAGTTTTTTTATTGGCAGAAATTTTTTTTTTTAAATGTTAGATGATATTTGTTATTGAATGTTTGCTAACTTCTAATTTCGGCAACTGGCGACGAAATACTCAATAGAATAAAAACGGCAAGGCAATCGCCATGAATAACATTCATAGAATATGTATTTGCGAGATAGGAAACTACCGTTTCTCCTAGCTTTGTAAAATAAAATTGTAAATTGGATATCAATATGATTACATCCAAATTAAATGCTTCATGTTTTGCTCTTTGTCTTCTTTAGTTAAATTACTTGGATTTTTGCAGTCACAATTCCACTAAAATTTTAACATTTTTCATTTTTATTTCCAACGTTTTCGGAATTACGCGAATTAATTCAAAAATAGCTTAAAAATTCTGGATTTTTCCAACCTCAAGACTTTGTGCGCAAATAACTTGGGAAACATGCTTTCTGTTTTTAATTTTGGTACATGAAATTACGTTTTTAACTGAATTTCAAAATATATAATTTTTACTTTCTGTTTATAATTAAATTTCCATATTTGGACATTTAGGTGTTTTTAATTTTCATTCCATGTAAATATAAGAGGTTTGGTAGAAAAATAATAAGACTGGCAACATTGTGCGCGAACCGACAACGCTGCTGCCTCCCTCTTCTTCCGGTAGTTAGAATAACCCCTGCCGCAGACTCAGTACAAGTTTGAATTTGTTACAGCTGCTACGCGATTGTTGAGAGCTTCTGAGTGAAGTTGTGTTTTTGAGGTGCATTAGGAAAATAAACCGGCAAAAGTTTGAGCAATGCTGTGCTATCAAATTTTGTGTAAAGCTTGGCGAATCCGCTACCGTGACTTATAAACAGTTACAAAGGGCGTATGGAGGACATTTCCTATCCAGGGTGCAAGTGTTCAGATGGCACAACGCCTTTTTAAAGGGCCGAGAAGAAGGGGAATGCAAACTCCGTGCGGAAAGGCGTAAAAGATTCGGAGGGATGTGTGCCTTGATCTTTTGTACTGCCTTGAGGGGGAGTCATAATTCTTCAGTCGCGTGATTGTAGGTGATGAATAATTAAATTTTAGTACGACCCTGAGACAAAACGCCAAAGTCGAGAGTGAGAAAAAGAAAGCGAGAATGAGCAAATCGAAAATCAAATTGACGCTCATTTATTTTTTTGACAGTCAGGGGATCGTCCACAAGGAATTTGTGACGTCAGAACAAACTGTCAATCAAACTTTTTATCGGAAAGTCCTTGAAAGGCTCAGGAAGAGAATGGCGCGTGTGCGATCAGGCATTGTACGTACTCGGATGTTGCAACACGATAACGTTCCATGTCGCAAATGAGCAAATCGAAAATCAAATTGATGCTGATTTATTTTTTTGACAGTCAGGGGATTGTCCACAAGGAATTTGTGACGTCAGAACAAACTGTCAATCAAACTTTTTATCGGAAAGTCCTTGAAAGGCTCAGGAAGAGACTGGCACGTGTGCGACCAGGCATTGTACGTACTCAGATGCTGCAACACGACAACGTTCCATGTGAAAAGGCAGTATCCATCCCGCTAATTCGCCGGATTTCAGTCCCTGGGACTTCTTTTTACTCTCCCGGCTGAAAAACTATTTGACAGGGCGCCATTTTGATGGGTAGTATCCAGAAGAACATAACCGACGAGTTGAAAGGCAGTCCAACAGAAGTCTTCCAGGACTCTACCAACAATTGAAAATACGACTGAATCACTGTATAGCTGCCCAAGGGAATTACTTTGAAGGGTTTTGATTTGTAAAAAGAATAAAATTCATGATTAAAAGAAAACCAGTATCGTTATTTTTCTGTCAAACCTTGTAGTTTAATTTCCAAATCTCTTGATAGTTTTTAGAACTAAAATATGGACAACAAATCCGTAAATTTTTAATTCTGAATTTAGGAAAACCTTTTTTTACCTTGCAATTTCTTTTTGTTTTTATGTCCCTTGTGCACTGTTAGAATTTTTTGAAAGCAGGTTTATTAAATTTTTTAGCGTAGATCTTTTCGGAATCTGAATACTAAAAGTAATTGAAATTTTTTCACATTATAAATAATACGAATATTCCAAAATAATATTTTTTTTTAAGTTTTTGAAATTCAGAATATTAACAAACGTTTGAATTGAGGTTTTGAAATTTGTTTCATTGTTTTAATTCGTTTATTAAAATGTTAAATCTTTCTCTATTTTTAAATGTTTATGCAAGATTAATTACTTAATGGCATTTTCAAAAATTACCCTAAATATTTTAAAAATATTTTTTAATAGTTATGACGTGAAGAACTTTGTACCTAGATTAAATTTTTAGGCTGGGAAAGAATTTTAAAATTTTGTAGTAAAACTTTTGAAATAAATGTAATACAATGTGATGTTTACAAAATATTTGCAATTTTTAAATATGAAAGTTTTTTTAAATTCTACCTTTCTACGTTATTAGGAATTTTGCAGGAAGTTTAGTAGATTTTACAATCTGGGTTACGGTAGGTAGGTAGAATTTATTTTAGTTGAAGCTTTTCTCTTCCGCCTAGAAGAAATAGGAGATGACACCTTCTCTTTGCTTCGGCAGTACATCAAGTGCGATGGTGGTGTAATGGTCAGCATAGTTGCCTTCCAAGCAGTTGATCCGAGTTCGATTCTCGGCCATCGCAACGATGTTTTGGGCATTTCTTTTTTATGATCTCAGGTAGAATTTATTTCAATGAAGTTTTTCTCTTTCGCCTAGAAGAAATAGTAGATGTCACATTCTTTTTGCTTCGGCAGTACATCATGTGCGATGGTTGTGTAATGGTCAGCATAGTTGCCTTCCAAGCAGTTGATCCGGGTTCGGTTCTCGGCCATTGCAACGATGTTTTGAGCATTTCTTTTTTATGATCTCAGGTAGAATTCATTTCAAATGAAGCTTTTCTCTTTCGCCTAGAAGATATTGTAGATGCTTTTTGCTTCGGCAGTACATCAAGTGCGAGGGTGGTATAATGGTCAGACGACTAAAAATAATTTAAAACTTTCCAATCTCAAAATAATAATAATTTCAAAACAATCTATTATTTTCAATATTTAGACTTATTGATTAATGAAAATTTTGCGAATTTCATGGAAACGGTTCGAACTGGGGTTACAACTTTCTGAAGTTTCTGAGTAATCATGGTTGTTTTTCAGAAACTCTTTATTTGGATGGATTTTTTGACTACTTTTGAAAATTCTCCTTTTTTAAGATTTAAAAAAGTTATTAAACCCAACCCAGTCCTATAAATTTGGAAATAATGCTGAATTAATAGAATTTATCGACCGACTTATGCACTTTTTGAATTCTTCATTTTTTTTTAAACCTTTTAAGGTTCTTTTAACATAAATTTTAGGAACATTTATTTAGATATCCTTTTAACAACTGAAATTTTTCCAAATTCTAAATTCACGTATTTTAATAAATTTTAATGCGTTCTAACTTTTAATATTTGGTTATTTTTCATTTCTATTCCGAAATATTGCTATTTGCGGACTATTTATTTATTTGAAATTAATGTAAATTTTAACTTTCGGGTATGAATATGTTTGGTTTGTTATATACAAATGTATGAAATTATGAAAATGTCTTTTCCTATCCCAATTAAATATCATAGCAAATGCTTTTCTAGATGTTTGCTATTTGTAAGCTGTTTTGTTTGAATTTTCTAGGTGTCTAGGTCTTTCTTTAAAGATATTTTAAAATGTCCTATTCCAAATGCGAAATTATCGGTTTTTATTTTAAATAATAACTGTTCAATGCATGTTAACATACAACCCCGAAATCGTAGTTTTTTTTTATAAATAAAGCTGAAAATATTAAATTTAATTCACATTCGTACAGTTTTGGTTAATTCTGTAAATAATAAATTGCAGATTAAGATCAGTTAGTCCAAAATTGAATTTTTAAAATTTCAATTTTTTCTATTTGCTTTTTCTCAACGTTTTTATTCCGGTCCTTTCAGTAACTTTCAACATAGTTTTTACTAATGCAAGTTCAAAGTTTACGTTGAATATCTAAGATATTTTGTATGTAAATAAATTCCTAATAATCTCCTGTGGTTTTGAAAAATATCTATTTTTTTGCGCTTGTAAATACCGACTGAAATATTTTAATTACTAATGTTAAAATTCCATCTTAATTTCATTTCAATCGTTTATATTCTAAAATTTCTTAAAAATGAAATAACAAATTACAAATAAATTTTTAGTTAAATGTTAAAATTAAAAATTTTATCTTAAAACTTTTGGATTCTTGATTATATTCGACTGAAATATTCTTATTTCTAATTATTTTAGAAATGTTTGGGATAATGTTCAGCTTTTGAAGAATTCTAAATTTTGATTATATATAAGTTAAAATAAATGTTTAGGTTTGTAATGTGTTCGGCTTTGTTGTTACTTGAATCTTCAGGATCTTCTAACTACGGCATTTATTATTCTGCTTGTTATTAATCTGATACATCACACTTCAGTTTCTAACTTTTGGTATCAATGTGATCAGTATTAGTATGCAGCTCTCAAATGTTGTTTTCCGTTTTACATCGATTGGAAGACTTCCGAAGAAATCATACGGTCGTAAAAAATCCTTTTGCATCTATTTTGCAAATTGTTCTTGTATACTTTTACAGACCTTTTTGAAAGAGAAATTAATTTTTTGGCTTCCTTAAAAACAAAATGAGCTTTGGTTATATGTTATATGTATACTAATGAGAAATTATTAATGCATTTGCATTATACGACTAACGACATTTGAATTTGTTTAGTCTTTCTTTTTGAACTGAAATTTTATCAATTTGAAATATTTTCTATTTATTTGTTGTCTTCTTAAATACCCTCAAAGTATTTAGAGTATACACTTATACAGACGTTCAGAGTCTTTGAGTTAAATTTCCTTAAATTATGATTTTGAACGACTATTCAGGTTGAACTTAAATAAATTTTAGTTAAGGGTTGTTGGTAGCCTTTAATATCTCCGAAATCACTTTAAACGGCATTTATTATATTATACTTCCAGTTTAAATTCCGAAACCTATCTAATATTTATTTAAATGTTCTGAGTTTAGACTATACAGACGAAACATTCAAATTTTGAAAACTTTTCAGCGTCAGTTTAAGCTTTCAGGGTTTATATTTATTAACCTGTTATGCGTTTGAATGTTTTGGTCTTTTTCATAATTTGAAATACAAATCTAAGTGGAATTCCAAAAGTTTCAGTTGAGTTCGATAGAATTTCAGCAGCCCTATTTCACCATCTGTAAAAGAAACACAGATAAAGGGGAAGATGAACTGAAACTCAATATTTCGGTAATAGAACTGCTCAAGTAAAGAGCTATAAAGTTATCGAGTTCCAAGCACAGAAGTACAGTAAAAACTTTTTCAGGTTTTGCTCCCGAACTTTAATGTGATCCAACAATAATTAAGAGCCATCCTAATTTAAAAACTCTACGGAATCCTCAAACTAATTAAACCCGAAAGCCCAAAATTCTCAGTTTGGCATTTTACATTTAACAAACAAAAAAATGTTGAGAATTCAATTTACTGTAGGTAATAAAAGTGGCGTTATACGTTTTTATTATCGAAAGTAAACAGAAACACTAATTCTTATCAAGCAGAAAGCTCTCTCCCTCGTTCCTTGAGTAGTTCGGTGTCGTCCTGACCCTATCAAGATCAATCCAGGAACCCTTCTCGGATACGAATTCTGCAGCAGGAGGGTGCTCACCACCGATTCTCGGTCGCTGAACTGCAATGACGTCACTTCCAACTGCGTGCCGTACACGTGGTATTAAATAGGGCATTGTTTGCTACTTCCTTCCCTTTTTACGATGCAAGGGGACTCGCTAGATATGCAGAAATTTCACCCAGATTCCTACTTTATAAGATTTGTTGCGGGATGCTGCGGAAGCAAATTAGATAATATTGTTACATTTTTTTTTTCGTTTTTATGAATCCTTCTTTGTATTTCACGAGGAAACCTGAGATATGTTTCAGAGCTGAATTTAAAATGTGCTTCGTTTATTTATTAAGAGAGTTTAAGTGTTTATCTTTGTTGCAGTTGGGTGCCCCACTTGTTCAGGGGAAAATCACATATAACGCTGGTTCAGAGGACATCAAAATTTTCGGTGAGTTTAATGCATGTGAATTGTATCATCCTGCCAGGAAAAAAGATTAAAGTTTTTCAGTTTGAAATGACGGTTTAACGTAACAAAGATAATTCAGCAAAATAAGGTTTTTGGAAAACTTCCTATAATTTTACTTAATTTGAACAAAATAAGTTTTGGTTTCAGCGAGCTTGATGGTTAGAAATTGTTCGGAAACATACAAATTTGTAAATTGGAAATCCCCAAACAGTTCTTCGATAACATAGAAATTTATTTTGGGCTTCTTAACATAATTTCACATTTATCTTAGAAAGGAATTGCGGATTGAAACCAGAATTGTAAGTTCGTTTCGTTAAAGAGGCAGCTGAAACTTCCAAAACTAAGACCCATTCAAGTTTTTCAGGATATTAAATTATATAATCCTGTTCTGTAGGCTTATTCACTTAACCAGCTGACTATTTACCTTTTAATATAATAACCAGTTCGAGTCAAATATGCGTCTCCCCAAGTAGGCCATGCCCTAAGAGCTCAAGAAACTTATTTTTGGTTAACTTACGAACTTGTATAAAGTGCAGTATCCTTATGGGGCCGTGTGTAAACAGAAGCCTGGTCGGGTTTCCGAACTTAGGTCTCTCAATTACAGTTAAGTTCAAACTTGGAATTCTGTTTCGATTATGCTACATTTTATGCGAATGCATTTGGACGCTTTATACGGTTACTGATTTACAAATAATTATAGTTGTTGACGTTCAAATTCAATTAATACTGCATTAGCACTGCAGCCGATTTTCAGCGGCGATAATTTTATTACAAATAAAATTAATTAAACGCGAAAATGCAGGATTTTAGGGACGGGATTGTTTCACGTAAAGGCATTAACCGGTGAAACCTAAACGTATATAAGCAGTGTAGGTAGGTTCATACAATGTGCCATGCATGAAACTGCATTGTACGCTTTTGAATTATGTAATTACATGAAAGCCAGCATTATTAAATTAATATATGTATGCTAATGTCGTTGTCGCTTGTTTTCCTCGGTCTGAAGTGCATTTCTGGTGACGCTATACGTTTGTTTTTTAGTTGTACTTAGAACGTTGTGGAAACAAGCTCCTACTTTAATCATCTCGTTTAATTAAATTCAGGGGAGCGAATATCGAAATTTTCTCAATTAAACAAAACTTCAGACCCTGAAAGAAAGATTTCTTATAGAGAAATTCCCTAATGTTTCCCGCGCTTTCATTGATTTCTATATGATTAATAAAAATCATATTCTTCATTCTTCTGTACTTGCTTCTAGGGTAAATTTTCAAAGTTGCATGTCCTTAGCTTTTAAGTGATTTTAAATATAAATTTTATAAAATTTCTTCTTTTTAATCCTTCAGGGATTTCTACCACTTTGCACGGTTTTGTATTATTTCGAAGAATATTTACAAATTTACTTACTGATGAAGGTTACGTGTTTTCGGATAAATCTAAACAAAGTCAGAAAAATGGGCCCGGAAAATTCCTGTAATCTTTTCAAGAGGTCCGATCATAGTGAAAAGTTCCTCAAAACACTTTGAAATTTGATTGAGTTTGATTATTTGGTGGAAATTCACGTTACAGACTTAAATACTTCTTAAAATTTGACATTTGATATCCTAAAATTCTTTGGCTGCAAAATCGAAACAAATATCGGAATATTGAATCTCAGCAAATCACAGTTTAATATCCGTTTCTATAGAATTATTTATGTAAAAAATTAAAATTAAAAGTGAGACATGTATTAATAATAAATACAAATAGAGCCTACATTCGCCCAATAAAAGATTCGTAAACAAAGTTTAATTATTTCCTAAACTTTTCCAGTTAATTAGTAGAATCCCGCAGGTGCCTTTCATTTATAATTCGTGACGTAATTTCTCAATTTTGGATGAAGTTACCTGATGTTTCTAGTAAGTACTTCTAACTTGGCAACTTTTGGGAATGTTCTTTAACTTTTGATAATTAATATTTTACCAAGTTTTGAGATGCCGCTTAATTTCGTTATCTTTCATTATTACTTAGGCTCGTCTTGTATTTTTGGGGAAACAAATATTCCGATTATCTGATTTTCTTTTTTACTAAAATAAATATGAGTGTCGGAAATTCACCTGAATGGACCTGGAATTTTTTACAAATCTCTAGTATTTTTTACAAATTTTCTAAAATTAGAAAAATCCGAATTTCGGCTGAAACTTTACATTCAGTTTTTAAATTTTGTATTTTAAAATAGGAAATCTAATCCATTTTTAATAATTGAATCTGAATTATTCGGAAATATTTTTAAATAAAAAATCGTATTTGGAATTAAAATTTGAATAGATATAAACGAACCTCAAATTGTCACTTATAATATCACGAGTGGTCAAAGAATTGTCGATAATTTTTTTGCTGTAACATCACGAATATTCCTTGTGCTTGCATATGAATACCACGAGTGCGCAGCACGAGTGGTATTCGCAATCACAAGGAACATGAGTGATTTTACAGCAAAAATAATCTACAATTCTTTGACCACGAATGGTATTTGAGGGACTATTCAACGAAAAAAAATCATTTACATCGAATCATTTTTCACAAATTAGTCCACATTCAAGTTTGTTTCCATGAAACTTGCTCTGTGGGATATAACTAGCAATAAACTGTTTTCAAAAAATTGTCGCTTCGTATCACTAGTGAAATTTTATCGACAATTCCACTCATAATCTGTCCTCCAATGAAATTTCAGTATTTTGGTGAATTGAACCAATCACAATCGAATTATACTGGAAATTTCACTACTAGTGAAATTTCCGCGGAAATTTTACGACTAGCAGCGTTGCTTAGAGACAACGTCTGTCAATTTTTTTTGAGTAACAAGTATTTCAGTAATTTCATTATAATTCGAGGAATTGTCATTCCGAATACCATTCGTGACTAGAATTGTCGTGTTCATGACGGCAAAAAAATTGCCGATAAAATTCTAGTCACTTGTGGTATTACTTCTGACAATTTTTTCTAGTGAAAATTGTCGATACAATTCGTTTTGATTGGCTCAAAAACGTCAAATCTTGCATTTTGATTGGTCAATTTTTGACAGATGACATATGAGTTGAATAGTCATTGTTATTTCCATGCTTAGTAAATTTCAAATTAAATTTTTAAGTTATAGAATGTCAATTTGTGATTTTGAATATAAAAGTTGTAACTCATTTACATATCAAGAATTCTTAAATTTCAACAAAATTTTCCTCATATTTTAAACCTACGAAAACCTACACTTAATTTCATATTTAAAATACCTTGAAATATTTTGAAAATTTAGATACGATTTCGAAACGAAAAGGGCGAATTGAAAGCGGCAACGTTTTAAAAATACATTTTAAAGATACGGATTTTTGTTTTGGTTTTTCAAAATGTTTAAGTTAGAAGATAAATTTTAATTTTCTATAACTATTTGGAAATTCATCTAAAAGGATTCGGCAATTTTTATCTGCGAAAGAATTTTAATTAAAATTTATTTCTAAAGTTAAAATTTTGATGTAAAACGAATCCAAAATTGTTTGAATGTAGGTATATTTTCATTTGTTTAACGATTCTTTTGGGAATTTTTAATTGAATTTTGAAGTTGAATGGTGTTAATTATTAATTAAATACTTTGAGTCGAAAGCTTCTCACTCATATATCTTCTTCTTCCTTTTATCCTCTTATACCTTTACAGTGTCGAGGGGGCCGAACACATCGAGTCGCAGAGTGTGGTCAACCATTCAAGTTCTGACCAAGCAGGTCTTTACTTAACTTCTTATATTGAACTCTGCCATACTGCTGGCCTCAGTCACATATCAAAAATTAAATTCTGAATTAGGAATGTTTCTGTTTTAGTTTTTCAGATGTTTTTATATTTTATATATTTGGCCATTCATTTGAAGTAACCTGGCAGTTTTTGTTAATCTTTTGCAATTAATTAAAATTTTATAAAACTAGGAAAATCTGGTTTATCGAAGGAAACGAAGATATATTATTTTCAATTTTTAATACAAAAATTACTTCAGTATTGTTGTTAACTTAACTTGAATTTTTATGAATGATTTTACCTCAAAAATGTGCAAAATTTCAAATTCAAATTTCTATTTCCCTACTTAAGCATTTTTTTCAGGAAATTATAGATCAAATTTTGAAGTCGATTTGAGAGTTTCAATCGAAAGCTTGTTACTCGCGGATCGAAAATTTAATTTTTGAATTTAAAAAAAAAATCGCATATTTGAAATAGGTTTAAAAAATTCAAAAATTTGGATAATATTCCTAACAGCGTGAACGAGACACTTTAAAATCTTACAAAAATTGAAGTTTCAATTGAACTCAGCAATGGTTTAAGACTAAGTATCTTGTCTCTGTTTTGGTTTTCTAAATCTCTAAGTTACAAATAGATTTCATTTTATATATTTAAAAATTTCTCCTGAAATAGCCCCGCAGAGATTGTATATTTGGTCCCCCGTGTGTTGGTCAAACTTTTCTTACGTTTTTATGAATTCACATCTTTGGGGAAATATCTTTAATGAATTTTGAAAAATTGGCATTGGGTATATACAAACATGTATACTTTCGCAGAGATTTGATTTTTGTTGCCCAAGAGGAGATAATTTTTTTTAGATTTTTCAAAGTAAATTCAAATTTATTAACAATATCTTCTCAATAATACGAATAATTAATAAAATAAGTCTGTATTAAGACAAAAATTGGAATTCTTAATATTAGACGAAAAATTGAAGCTAATTTTTGCATAGAAGGCTGTTGACAATTAAACATTTAATTGATTCTGCCAAATTAAAACACATTGAAGACTCCAAATTTTCGTAAACTACAACACGTGAGATGAGCCCGTTTCGAACAGATATTTTCCATTGAATTTCGATCCGATTGATTTGTGGCTCTTGTATAGTTATGTTTTTATCTACAAGAAGTCCCAAGTTTAAAATGAAACTAAACTAAGTCCTAAAACAAATACTTTAAGGATGAACACAGAGTTTTCCAGGTTGACACTGATTTGTCTCCTTTTTGAGCTTATCTTTTCGGTTTGTACTTAATATGTGCGTTACAGTTAGACAAGCTTGATGATGTTTTCGTAAAAGTTGCGTAGGCGGTGAAACTTCTCAAAGGGCCGCGGAAAATCGTATGAGGTCATGATCATGCGTAAGCTTAGTAGGACATTCCCAAGTGGTTTTTCCCTTTTATTGTGGCTAAAAATAGTAGTAAAATTCTGGCAGTATTTGCTCATTCTTCCCTTATCGCAGTTTGATGAGGGTGTCGGTGTCTTGATACGGTACGAATCCACAAAATTCGTGTTTACCTGGCGGTAAACCGCGAATCAGAAGAGAATGAACTTGGTCGATTTCGTATGCATTTATTCGCCGGGCATTGTGTGCTTGTTAAGGGCTCACTTATTTTATTAAGCACTCGAATGTATGAAAGGTGTCTAGATGGTTATGTGCAGAACTCTCCGCAGTTGTGTTCTAGTGTTCTATTGCCCGCGAGATCGAATAATATAAGCGCTCAAGGGAAATACGCGTATGAGTCAGCTGTACGAGGGGTCCTACCCTCACCTCTTTATTGAGTAAGGGTGGCTGAGGATTGGCTATGCCCTACGCTGCAACTGCACAAAGACCTAGGGGATATGACACTGGCGGACAGTGTTGGTTTAGTGTTGTGGTGGTGAAGTTCTGTGGTCGTTAGGTTAAGATTTTCTTTAATTGTGCAATACTTTTAGCTTATCCCACGCACCGTAGTTCAAACCACTCCTGCTTATCGTCTATCTTTGATTACACACCTGGACCCTTATTCGCTTCTTGTCCGAGCACCTGCTGTTTCGCTCTCCGTACTATTTGTATCAGTCGCACGAGTTTTTCTCAGTTTCCATTTGGGAAGAAATCGTTTCCTCTGTGATCGTTCTTGCGGAAACCAAAAGGCTGAACCACCAATTTGAATGTGTTCATTAAACTCCATAACTTTCTGAAGTAACCATAAATTGCTTCATATATTGTGTATAAAGTCGAGTTAGTGAAAGTTCATATAACTTCTCCGATAATTTAGCACAGCTTCCAAACAATAAAGCACCCTCTACGCGATATTTTTCAGTGAGCTAAATTAAATGGACTAGACTGAAGTTGCGTATTTATTTCTCTTAAAATCGATATAGCGTGTGCGTGTAGCGTAACCGAAGTGAAACGGTGCAGCATGCTGATTCCAAGCTCACCGTCACCGATGCATTCAATCCCCAGTGGACCTTCAAGTAGCGTTCCGCCGCCTTCCGGAACCAGGGACGTAATTAAGCTCTTCGTTGGCCAAATACCCCGGCATTTAGAGGAGGAGGACTTGCGTCCCATGTTCGAGGATTTCGGAAAAATATACGAATTTACCGTACTTAAGGATAAGTACACCGGGATGCATAAGGGTGAGTTTTTACGGAAATTTGTTTTACCACCGCATAATCAAAGGGTTGGTGGTATTGAGAGATAAGTTAGTGAGTCATGCAAATGAATGGCTGCAGCTTGCGTTGTTGCAACACGTGCGAAGGGTTTACAATGGAGTTACCCCTTCGAATATGAATTAGCAACTTATTACATAGGGGTTGTTTTAAAAATAAATTGGACCATACACTCATCATTTTAAAAATATATGCACCTTTGCGTATCCATTGCTACCTTTACAAGTTATCTATTTCATGCTTCCGTGTATTGAAGAATATCATCAAAAAAAAACTTAAAATATCAGATTCAAGAAATAGAGGGTTTTCAATGCCCTTATCCGAAAGAAACATTTATTGTTGACGTGTATATTTATATTTTAAAAATGAAAAGCGAAATTTTAAACAGTAGAGTATAAGGGATATTAGGCGCCACTCTTTATACCTGAACTATTTTCGAATGTTTTAAAAAATATTGGAAGATGGAGTTACCTCTGAATATGAATCATGTACAAGTTATCTACGAAGAAAACAATTAAATCAAGTTCAAGCATTTGAAACTTGGGGGCATTGAAAGTTTCCCCAAATACAGAGTTTTGATGAGATTCCTCATAAAATACCTATTACATTTTTTAATAAACCCTACAGATTTCTAAAACATTCTGTTGAGAGGTTCTTCTTTGGGGGCTATATATTTGTATTTTCAATAAAACAAGATAAAAAGGCATAATTGTAATCAGACCAATATTCATGTATGTCGAAAATATTTCTGAACCTTTTGAAGAAAGCATTATTTCTCAATGTGATAAATACAGAAGATAATATGTTCTTCAATAAACATCAGTGTTCACCTCTGAAAGACGCAGATGATTCTAGAAATTTCTACGGAATGGAGCTGTACCCCCTTTACATATCTTGCTTGGTATTTTGAAAGAAAAATTTGGTGACCACAATATGTTTATGTCCTTTATTATTTAATCAATGAAATATTAGAAATTTTTACAATAATTACCGACCTTTAGTTTACAATTAGTTGTGGCTGAAAAAACCTCCGTTAAATGCTTCGTATCTGCATATGTTTCATGTTAAGTTATGTTATAAGGCGGTAAGTTCAAACCAAGGAGGAGAGCCAAAAATTAAAAAGGTGTTTTCGAAATATCTGAAAAATAATGTGTTAAAGGCTAATTCTGTAAAACCTGTAAATTGCACAGATTACGAGTTTGTAAGTTCCAGATAAGGTCTACTTAATTTTGATACTGCTGTACATTCTAGAACTACACTGAAAATCAAATTCTTTAAGAGGACTTTTGTCTGTCGTAAAGTTGTTAGGTACTAACTGGAAACGAAATAAAAAAGCTCGAAGGAAAAATTAGCCTGAGATTTGTATAAACAAAAAGAAAAATTCAACTTTTTCAGCAGGGAGAAAAAAAATACCTATAAATAAAAAAGAAACTCGCCAGAACAAACATTCAGCGAATATTTAACGAAAAAGAAATCTTGGCTGATTTTCTAAAGTTGCCATTAATTTATGGAAAAAATTGAAAGTGGCAAGCGAAATTTTGTCCTTCCTAAATTCCGAAGTTTTAAAATATTTAAATTTACCTGATTTTTCAGAATTTTAACTTTATAAACGTAAAAATTAAAACAAAAAGCAAAGAACAATTTTTAAATGCTTAAATTCACCCCAAAAATTTCCACTAAGTTGGAACAAAATTGCAACTCAGTGCTTTGCTTTTAATATCGAATCTGTGCTGATACTAAAACAATATAAGGAACCCAAATGGTGATTATATGGTCACATTTGAGATGGCCGGGTCGCAGAGGAGACACGATGACAGTTATCGTAAAACTTAAGACTCACTTTATTATCGATGAAATCTTCGATAAACTTTTGACTTGCTGTTAAAACAAAACTGATATTAACTTGTATTTTAAAATTTTTACAGTGGCGATCTTATGTTAGCGTTAAACCTACTTTTAAAAGTCGAATAAAAAATTTGTTTTTTTCTGCCTTGTTAACAGTATTCATTGTAAACTCATAATTTTTAGTAAGAAAATTGATTGCATAACAGAAAAGGTATCTCTAAATTGTTCGTTTTTGTTTATTAATCGGTGTTTTATTAAGGTGTCTAGAATTTCTATTAGGGGAACCTCGACATTGTGCTATTTTTAGCTTCATTCTATTTTATTAATATTTTCCTTTATCAAAATCGCTCAGTCTGATAAGCTACTTTCGATGTTAGTAAATGCGAATACAGTTTCATTATTACGAGTAGTTATACAAAAACTCTCGTAGTATTTCTACATTTTCCAAAATTTATTTACACCGTTGCTTTTGAATTATATTTAAACTTGGCTTAAGCCGGCTTAAACTAGGTCTTAATTGTAAGGCACACTAGGACTAAACTAATATTTTGCGTAAGCCTTTACTTGCATATTTTTTTAAATTCATTATTTCTATTACTACAAAATCTACAGATTTATTTTGAAAATATGAGGACTGTTCGTTTTAGTCGTTTAAATATTAGGTACAAGATTTGCTTTTTTATCGTGTTTCTTTCTCATAAATCGTTATTATAAAATACTGACCACTTAATTCAAAAAGATTTTCCTTAAAATATAAACTGAATTGAACTACCCCAGGTTTAGAATATTTGGTGGTGGTGGTGCCTCAAAATGCCGCTAAGAATGGTTTCAGACTGCTATTTATTAAAATACTAAAAACTGCCTTAGTGGCCAACCCCTCGATTTCGATTTAGTCTCATTAAAAAAACAACTCTTGTTTATTTAAATACAATCCTAAGTTTGTTTCTTTATTTATTTGGCAAGATCTAGGCTTGTGTTTGAAACCTTCTAATTTTTCACCAAGAAAACCATAGTGGAAAAGAAACTACCCTTCTTATTTCGTAAACGTGAACCTGCATGCAAATAGATGCAGTGGGTGTTGGAAACGTTACGGTTAGAAATGTAGATAAATCTACTACTCTATTTATTCATGACTGTTCTTACTGTAATGGAGTGCCTTATAATAGGCCTTATTGCTTTACCTTTACTCTTGAGGTTATATTAAATATTACATAAAAATGATAAATCATTTGTATTAATTAACGTAGCACGTTTTAACTTTATTAAACTTAATTGCTGGAAGTTCTATTTTTAATTTTATTAAACTATTGTGACACCTACTGTTTCATTGGTGTTTATCTAATGCTTTAACGT
This sequence comes from Melanotus villosus, assembly GCA_963082815.1. NCBI lineage: Eukaryota > Metazoa > Arthropoda > Insecta > Coleoptera > Elateridae > Melanotus > Melanotus villosus. The sequence goes on along the minus strand of OY720418.1, from coordinate 55,128,884 downwards.
CGTTAGTCTTTTAAAAAGTCAAGTGTATATATTCGAGAACTGCAGTTGCATTTTCCGATTTTTCAAAAAATCCGTCGTGTTTTAGTTCTTGGATTTTTATCTAAAGCGTAAAACTTTAAACCTCGGATTTTCGCGGTTGTTTTATGTTTTGTTTGGAGTTTTATATAATATAAAATTCTACTCTGAATATAAAATGTTATAGTTGGACGTGAGGTTGTGTGGTTGAATAAATAATTCTTTCACTTGCCTGTGGTGATTTTACAACGTGGATATTATTTTGTTATTTGCAAGCTCAAACAACGCCCTTTTGTTTTTATTTTCTATATTATTTAATCATTTTCTGTACTTCAACAAGTTTAGTCACGACTTCAATTTATTACATGGTTACTCACAAGACATCGATAAGTGAGGGAGTTTAGTCTTTAGCGACTTCCAGTTACAGTTTGTAAAATTATATACAGGAATCTGTAACTTTGAAAGGAAAATCATTTTATGAAGGAATTAATAAATAGTTACGACGTAATTCAGAAATGTAACCGTAGCTTTAATAGTACAGTCTACAGTGTGTGAAAATCAACGAATACTTAGTTAATCTTGCAACCATTTTACCTTTTGATATAAAACTGATAAAATCCGATGCTTCTCTTATTTTCTTACATACGATGCGCCTCAACCTTTTTGCTCTATTAAATAAGTGGTTTATTGTGGTACCTTTGGCTATTATTAATCCCTGCTCAATTTTGGGTAGGTCTTTTTCTCCTTCGCTGCTGGGCAACGTCCTCTGTCCAAAAGTAGAAACTGGTATCATATACGTTATAGAGTCTTCTGCTTAACGTACGTATACCAAAAATTCACGCTATCACTGTTGCTGTAAGTGGTATCGGTTAAAAGGAAGTAGAAGGAGAAAGTGCTGGAAGGAAAAGGAGTAGATAAAGAAGGAGAATAAGAAGACGACACATAAAAAGAAGAAGAAGGAAACGAAGCCGAAACACAACAAGAATGAATAGAATAGTACTTTTATGTATCTGCTTTTCGATGGTACTGAATGGTGGTATTCTTTTCCCAATAGTACTCCTAAATCAGGTTTCTAAGCAGCGTCTAAATTTTATTAATTTTTTCGGCGCTTTTGTAAAACGCTGCACGTTTAGGTATCGAAGTTTATTTGACGAAATTGGTCTTCAAGAAATTTGACTATTTAGTAGTACCTATGTAGATTTTGTTCTAGAAGAGATAGCTAACAATTAATGTAATGGAAATTCAATTATTGTGAAGTAGCGTCATGTTTTCTCCAGTTTGCGGCGAAGTGAAGTGTAAGTGTAATATCATATCGAAGTTGTAATCTACACGCACAATGTAATTAAATTTACATTTCATTGCCCCGAATACTTTACGCTTTGGAGTCCCGCTTCAGCGATACCACCACGATGTGAATGAAATACGAAGAACAACTCTGTAGCATTATAATAGGTTCCTATAACAAAACATTTAATTACACCCGGGTGTACAGTTACTGACGTCCTGAAAACCCTTTTCAACGTGTTAGGCTAGATGAAAACGTAAATGTGCAGCGAGTCCTTTGTTTATAGTGAAATAATTTAGAATTCTCGTTCACCAGAAACTGATTTATGAAGAGCCCGTCAGGGTCAGGTGTGTGGGTTGCATGCGGCCGTAACATGTGTGGCGGCGCACGCGTTTCCGTGGCGCAGGCGTCGCGACGGACGGCACCCTCGTGGCCGCACAGCGCCGCCCGTGCTCGATAGTGACGCCGCTCTCATCTGACGTCAGCTTCGAAGTTCAGTGTGCTGGCATGAAGCGGTGAAGAGTGACCTAACTGACCCCGTGATTTTCACGTGTGCCACACGCATCCCATTACTTAGTGCCTGTTTTCTCAGTGAAAGTTAAGTTACCTGCCGGTTGCGCGACCACCACGTGAACACTTGTTTCCTATTTGGACATAACCTCGACAACTCTCCGGGAGCACCAGGTCCGGCTGCATCTTCCAGACTCCCGACCCAGTGCTCTCTCGTTTATCTCCATGCTTTTCGGATTCAGTGGTGTTGTACCAACAGCCTGCTGTCAGTTATACTCAAAATAGGCTGTAGAGCACGATCGATGCTGTCTGAGCCGGCAGAAGCATAGCCGCTAAAACGTGCCAGCTCGTCACTAGTCCGGCCGCCCGCTCGCGGCCCTTTGGGGCGCAACAACAAGCACCCCTAACACAACAGGTAAGCGTAAGAACCATCGAGTGCAGCCGCCGCCGTGGCCCACCGCCGACCGTCAGTTAACTCGTAAACCTTCCCTGTAATCGGGGAAAAGTTATATTACCTTACCTTCCTTCACACGCCACTCTCTCGACATGAAACTGATAAAAATTTAATTACCTAGCATACCGTACCAAAAAGTATGAATCTTGTACGGAGGAGAAAAATAAAACGCGAACCCATAGTAAACCCAAAACCGACGTCGAAAAGGAAAGGCACGAAACGGAGCGCTGCGAGATGCAACTGCAAACAACAGAATAAATTCGGTTTCGGTTGTGTAAACAATACTCCGGAACAATTAAGCCGACGGTGTATCAAATGTCGAACTTTAAATCCGCGAAGCCTTTGGAAATCGAAGGAAGGTCAAGCAGTCCTTCTGTTTTATTGCGTTGAGCATTAGGGTTCATTTAATTGGCGCGTGCTGCGTCCACGCACTCTCCCCAACAGACGCACTATGTCTGCACTGCAGACTCTCCCACCGCTTTTCTTCTAGCCTTCTATTTCTTCTATCTCCGTTATATTGCAATCATTACATCTTTGCCTTTTCCCCTTTCTATTTCGGCCGCTCGCATTTTTCAGAAAGGATCTCTAGTTTATGATAACTACGTTTCCCATTGTCGACTTTTCCGTTCGTCCTTTCAACATCGAAGGGAAAATTTAATTTTCCCTAGAAATTTGAATTATTTCGTGCTAGACGTGCGAATGACCGATGTTTTGTCTCGTCTTCCATTAAGCTCACTCGCTAGTTTTCAACATTACACGAGTCAGAGATGGGTCCTTCTCATTTTTCATGTGAGACCGCGTTGAAGCGATAAGTTAAGACCAGTAATTTGCCAACGAAAACCCAAGACTCGATTCCCTGCACATGCAAGTACCGTAACAAACGGATCCTTTATTAAACCAACACGCGAACCTCTCTACCTGTTATTTCTCATTATTTTTACGATCGTATGCGATCTCGGGGTACACCGCGCGCATATATACAACAAGAATTGAAAGGATTTAATTAGGTTTCAGTCTGTGGCCTACGGGAAGAAGATATCAAAGGAAACAGTCGGCTTAATTTGAAAGCTTCGCTTTCTGCCGAGAGGTTTAGTTGCATACAACTTGAAAGAAAGGTTCTTTCATGGAACTGACAACTTATCGCTACAAGGTTTTGTTGTGGTTCTTTCCGATTTTAACACAGAAAACCCCCCTAATTACACGTTTGCGTTATTTTTCTGTTAGCAATCGGTTTCGTTTAGAGAAAGTGTTATTCTGGTGGAGGTAATGAATATTGCCATACTGTGTAAATATTCAATTCCCGACACACTTTGCGTTTAAGATAAGCTGTGGGGATTGATGATATCATATCTTTGTGATTAATTACGGATGGATCGATTCGTTTGTGAAAGTGCCGATCGTATAATCGCCCTGGAGCATTTTTCGTGTACAAATTGTTGTTTGATCAAGCAGATGGTCATTATTACCACGACCTTCATCTGTTATCGCTAAATGGGAAACCGTATCTGTCGTCAATCAACTTCAGTAGTGCTTCCCTAAGTGACGGTTGTTCATGGATTCATCAATACATCTGATCGCCATAGCAATGACCTTCTTCTTTATATTTACATTTTTCATTTTCAAATTGTCTAATTAGTTCTTTCTAAAGCTTCCCAATAATTACCAGTGCTTCGATGTTTCTCAAATTCATATTCACCATACGCCGATGTTTTCCTAACTGATATTTTTAAAATAAACCCTACTTTTATTACTTGCAAAGTAAAAAAACGTAGGCCAGTATATAAGCTTGCTTGTCTATTGAAGACGCACGTTTCAATCGTGAAATACAGCGTCCAAACATAAGATCGATTCCACAGAAATGGGTTCATCTGGTGACCTCTATAACTTTATGTCATTCCCATACAAGCTGCTTAGGATTAATCCGACTGTTTTTTATGACATTTCTCGATCTGCACTTGAGTAGATAATTGGTGATTTTGTTGGGAGTTTTATGACGTTCTGAACATTATTAAGTTTATTGAGCTTGCTATATTTTTTGAGAAATGATATGTTCAGTGATTAGACTTTCACACTTTGTCTTACATTTAATCTTTAATATTTTTTTACTCGTGCCCCATGTTTAAATTTAAAACCATATTTAATTACCGCAGCAATATTCTGTGTCTCTGTTCAACATTTTAAATAAAAACCGTAAAAAGCTATATGGTTTTATGTGTATCTTAGTCACGACTTTACTTGGCGATGAAGACATGGACCTATTTCCTTAATAATAATATTATTATAGAAAGACAAAGAAAAACTGCAGCTTAAATAAAAATGTCGTTTTTACCTAACAACTAGTGTGGATCGTGATGAAATATGTTGAAAGAAATGTTAACTTTTCATAACGGACGGTAAATGGGTCATTATTATTTATACTTCGACTTTCCGTTTTCGTGAGTTATTCTGCTATGCTGAGAGCGTGTTACAGATGAAATATGTAAAGAATGTATGGATATGTAAACTACTAACCGTGATATGTTAAATTACTAAAGGAATTATTGCGAACTTTGAATGATATACTCGTATATTTAATTTGGGAAATCAACGTTTTTAATTTCTAATAGAATTTTGTTTCTAATTAATACTAACCTTCAGTAGGGCAAAATTTTAGAAAAATTATAATGGTTGATGCTTCATCTGTAATATGGTTTTTGTAACTGTTTTACGCGGTTGGTATTGCAGAACGCATATGCTGGCAGTTACATGAAAACAGTTTTCAAAAAATAGCTAAAGAGAAAAGTTTCTGGGTAATTCCATGAAACTCAGTTTCGGGATTAGAAGGACTCTTAATTTTGAAAATAAAATTAACATATGGTTTTAATGAATGATTCATTGGGTAGTGGTTGTATAAGGGCTGAATATTAAAACAACAAGTTAGTGTTGTTTTAATATTTAGTTTTCATTTAGGATTTCTTTCTGAAAAAAAAAAATAGAATTGCAGATATTTTCAACCCAGCCTGTGCATAAAAGAAAAGTTATTTTTGGAATTGTGTCTTTATTAAAATAAAACTTTCATTAAAATTTAAGGAAGTGTCCTTATTTCTTGCGTGACATGTGAAAGCTTTATTTGGGTTATAAATTACAAGCAATATTTCTAAATTTCGTGTTCTATGTTTTCAGTTTACTGAAACAATTTCATTTGTTTGAAGGTGTTTATGAATCTTCACCCAGAGCAGTATTTCTTAACTTATAACTTTTAGTGTATTTTTTTAATTTCAATTTTTGTTTTGTAAGTGAATTAGTAAAAATCAACATGAACATTGGTTCTGGAGAGCTTCTCGACATTTTTTACTTTTAAATTTTTCTGTATTGAAGGTTTATGTTAACTTTTTCCTCAAGAACTTTCTCATTTGTATCGCTTTATTAGCGTGCGTGTTTATCATAACTTTAAAACCTGCTTGCCTGTCTAAAAATAACTCTTTAATTTCTAAATTGTGGTGGCTGAAAATGCCTTTTAGTATTTTGAAAGCGTGTTCTTAGAGTAATTGGTTTTTCTTCAGCTGAAGTAACCGTAAACACTCCTGAAAACAAACTAAACTCCTCTTAATTTAACTTAGTGTCAAAAAAGTTAGCTATTGATTGCAAAACACCAACGCTTTAAAATGCGTAGTATACAGAAAAGCAGAAAACACGTAAAATAGGTCAGTTCTGTTTGGGTTAGCTCCATATTGTTGTATTAGCTGTAATTCCATCAGAACATCTTTTTTCCCTGGTAAAAGATAATCGTTAGGTATCTTCCTATAAAATATGGCAGTTTTTTCCTTTTTAAGCTAGAAATTCGATTTAAAATCAAAATGTGTCCCCAAGTTATTTATGTTGATCAAAAGCAAATATTACACTCCTGATGTAGGTACATTGTCATTTCGAAACAAGCTTGAGTTTTCAGGGAATACTCAAGAACTTTGGTTACGTTAAAGCTGTATAAAAAAAGTTCAATTTCTCTTTTCGCAGTAAAAATGGTTGGATTTGGATTTTGAAGGGAAACAAATCCTTTCTTAGATTCTTTCAACACGATGTCCGTGATATTCAAACCTTCTAGACATATACCTAGTACGTATCGATTTCCTCGTGGGACTGTCCCCAACTGTTTTTCGCACATTTGCTATAATTTTGCTGTACTGAGGGTTTATTGGTAACCACCGCTGACATTGGTATAATTCGATTTCCCGTGTTTTATTTGAACTTTGGTTATTTAAAATTTTGAATAAATGAAATTTGGACAGCTGATACTTCTTTGTTCGATGACAGTTGAAAGCATTACATTTAACAAATTTTGGTGAGAAAAACTTGTAGACTTGTAGCTCGCTTGTGTTAATCAAAAATTACTTTTTGAAATGGGATGTTAGAACCAGAATAATTAATCTTAAACCTGAAATGTTGTTATAGTGAATAAGACGTGTTAAACTACACTATTCATTATACCTATTCATTATACCTATTCATTGCTATAATTTAAGCAAAAAAAAAAAAAACCAACAGATTCGTTCGTCTAATAACGAATACATAAATGCAGCAATGTTCCTTAAAGTATGACATTTGGTTTTTCCACATACCACACATTGAGTAAAATAAGAATTAGGTCATTGTTTCCGATACATTATTGTCAGATAACACAGCAGTTTGAAAAAGTATTCCCAATCCATTGTTTTCCAATTCTGATAGGATAGTCAATATTTGTACATTCGCCTTTAACTTTTTTACGGACTGAGCAAGCTGATTGGAAATAATATAATTTAGTAAATGGATTTACTCAGACTGGGATTATTTTTTATGGGTAGGTATAAAAAGGAAGTAAAATCCTTCGATAAACAAATTTTATCAGAATTCCTAGGTTAGCAAAAAATTAAAGAAATAAAATTTTGAGATTTTCTTTTAGAATTTTGAGAAAAATCAGGTATTTTACTCTGTAAGAAAATTCAAATCAGTCTTACTAAAACTGAAAGGAAAATAATATTTTCAGAAAATTTTAAAGTAACATTTAAAAAAAACATGGATCAATATAAAACAGAAATTTTTGGAATTTTTAAAACCTGATGTTAATCCTTTTTTCAGGTAAATCGTTTTAATGTATTATTTATTATATTTCAAATCGTTCGGGATTTTGTGATTTATTTGAAGTAGTGTTTTTAAAATTATTAATAGTTTTAATTTGCAAAAAAATCACAGATTTCGCAATCCTTGCAACCATCGGATACATTGGAAATGATAATGCCATATATAATATATAAAACATATAAACTTACCTCACTTACGACTTCGAAATTGTGGAAATATCACACCTCTGAGAGTAAATTAATATTTTTTTCCAATTCTTACACATACAGTGGCATTTTAATGTGTCAAATCTAATTATCAAAGCAACATTTTAAAGTGAAGTGGATAAAGTGTTGCTATAAACATTTTATCCACACTTTCCTTGATGACGTGAATTTTTTGAATTAAAATCATGGTGCCTTTAAATTTAGGTTGCTAGGTATTGTTTAATAAAGAGATTTTATCCACTCAAGAAAATTAGCTCAATCGGCTGCGCCTCGTGAGCTAAACTTTTCCTTTCGTGGATAACATTTCTCTTTATTCACTCAAGAAAACTTTTCCTTTCATGGATAAAATTTCTCTTTATTCACTCGTACCATAAATAGCTATTAAACCAAATAAACAAAAGAAAATTCATATTTAATCAGTTTGTATCTGCTTGTAATACGACTATGAGTTTCTTGTACAATTTCCTTGCACTCTAATTTCTTAAATACTTTTTTGCTTCGACGGTCAAATGTAGTTATCAAAGCAACATTTTAACGTGAAGGGTGGATAAAGTGTGTTAATGCGGTCCACGCTCACGTTCGAATGTACCCAACCGCGATCCCCCCCCTACTCCGCTTCCGCCTACAGTACCGACACTTTTGCTGTCGCGAGAAACTACTAAAATTCTTGTAACTCTGTCCAATATACGAGGACATAAACATTTCCAATGTTAAAATATCCATTCAATATAAGACAGATTTTTGGAATTTTAAAAACCGTTTTTTGACACCTTTTTTTCAGTAAATCGTTTTAATATGATTATTTCAAATTTAAAACGTTCTTGAACTTTTGGGGTTTTGTGATGATTTTTGGAAAGTTTTCTTGGTTTAAAAGTACTTACTGGTGTTTGAGGAGTTTTTTGACACCTTTTTTTCAGTAAATCGTTTTAATACGATTATTTCAAATTTAAAACGTTCTCGAACTTTTGGGGTTTTGTGATGATTTTTGGAAAGTTTTCTTGGTTTAAAAGTACTTACTGGTGTTTGAGGAGTTTTTAAGTATGTCTACGTTTCGAGGTAATCTTTGTTAGTACAATTGTGTTAATGGTAAATATCTCAAATTTCCAGGAGACTGTAAAACTTGGTCTTAGGAAGTGTAAAAAATAACATAGGTACCATGCTATAGAAAGTTTGAACTTTCCAATATCTATGAATTTTTATGAAATTTTCCGAGAATTTTTAGTTTTTCCTACTAGAATTTTTTGGCCACTTTCAGGATTCTACAATATATTTTTTGATTTTCTGTGAATTTTTGAAATTAAATTTGCTTTCATAAGAATTTCATCTACCATTAATTATGGTGTAAGAAACGTACACATCGATATTTGTTTTTCTAAATAATTTATTTTATTTTATTCGGAATATATTTATAATGAATTTGAATTAATTTTGAAAGATCACCATTTAACTAGAAGTCAGTGTTTGATAGTGTTGCAGAGTTAATAATTTTCTAATAAAAGTTCTTGAAAATTAATTATTCATATTCGTTAAAAATGCCTTTTCTGGAATTAACTACATTTTGGAAGTTTTATATGGAAATATCATGAATATCAAAATGAATAAAACAGCCACTCTTCTTCACCAATTCGTCATTTTTGTGTTAACAGAACTTATTTAAATTAGAAGTAACAAGTATTATCATATTCAAGTAACTAATAAATTTCTTCTAACGTTTAATGTAAGCACTCTAATTTCGACTTCAAATAGACATATTCTCATTCCTGAATAATATTACTTCCACGAGACAATATTAAATTGAATCTTAAATGAAGCACATCGTAATATCAAATTTTTCTTTTGGAATAACTTACATAAAATAATAGTTTAACAAATATTTTATCTACTTAAATCTATTTAGTTCGCATAATAATCTTATAAATGCGAACTAAATGTCTGTTTTCGCAATTTTGTTTAATCAATAGGCCCGTTACGTACAGTAACAGTTAAAATAGTTTCAGAACTGATCAGTAACAGGGATAGTTTTTAGATTTACCAAAAGTAGAAATAATTGGACACCTAAAACAAGTAGAAAAGTAGAACTAGAAATTTCCTGGAACTGTTATAGATAACGTCGAAGGATTTATTAGAATTAGTTTAACTTTGACGATTCTAGAGGATTTATCAAGGACGAATTTCGTAGATGTTCTGAAGTCATGGACGAATGCGATGTCAGCGAGAAACTTTAGTAATATTGTAGTAAGGTTATTCATTTTTCAATTCTAAAGTTTGAGAACGCGAGAGCAAGTCGGTTATTTCCGAATCGGACCTCGAAATTTAGTAAAATTCATATATGATAATAACTCATCATCGGTGTCTTCTCAATTGAGTGTTTTAGATAAACTGAACTACCTACGAGTGCGCTCCTCTCTATCAGTAGCTACAGATACAGTGGTGTAATACATTCAATCAATATCATCCGGGCCTTTGTCATCCAAAGCTTTTTGTACCGTTGCCAAGTTGCATGCATTAAACAGATATTACATTTAATCATGCACCAATAGACTCAAATGAACTTAGAAATCGTCGGCAATTGGTCGATGTTCTCCCCGAGGGCGTTCGAATATTAATTATTATTACCCTACCTCGGACGTTATTGTGTTTTTTCGAATATCGTGTTCCAATAAAATCCGATAAAAATGCGGAAAAGTGTTGAAAATAAAAATATTGAAAACGGAAAACAATGGCTAGTAAAAAATAATAAAAGCCGGGACCGCGTATTATCTGGCCGTCAGTTGCAGCTTCGCAGCGGCCGGCCAACCCCAGCCTGAAAGCCTGAAACACATTCTGATATGAACACAATGCCAATAACATCAGGCGCTGTTTTTAATGAAAAATATGAAAATAGCACCCTACGTTATTGTACGAATCTTGTTTATTTATTCATTTTTTCGTGATAAGTCATATGTGTATGTATATCCCATTTTTGAAAGGGACGCTTTAGACACATTCTTTGTAGTTTTCGTAACTACTAAAATTATAAGTTTGCATATTTTAGTATAGGCTTAAGCAACAGCTCAATTTAAGCTGTCTTAAACTGGAGTATACAAGGTCTGTATAGAAAGTAACCGTACTGATTTTTGTTTTAAAGAATTGCCAGCATTATTAAAACAATTCTGCTTTAGTCGTACGTTGTAGTTTTAGTTTACATTCCGAAGAAGTTTCAATTCGTTACGGTTACTGCCTGTAATTCTAGATCCATGTTTGTTATGATATGTCTTGGTGATGCGTTACGAACATGGCGTAGTAAAGTCAATTTCATACATTTAAACACTGTGTCAAACTGTAAGACAATGAGATTTGAAGGTTTCAAACGGAGACACTGTAGAGATCGGGTGCTACATACCCCAACTACAGGTTTCTAAGTGGAATAAGATATTTACAAATGGGCCTGAGACTCTAGAACATGAACTCCATTTTGCTGAGAGTTAAATTTGAATTTTCAGATCATTCAGGATATTTTAATTAAAGATTTGGAAACCGAAAAGGCTATTCAAAAATAAAGGGTATTCAAAAACTACCACGTTCGGAGTTGGCGCTGATTCGGTTGAACGTCAGTAACCGTTTGTCGGTTTGCTAGCCACACGACCAGCTGACCTTCGATTACTTTATTTGACGTTTTAAGGTTACCTTACTTCGTTCTCTCTTCTTTGTAAGTAATTATTTTATTTACTAAAAATTCATTACCAAAATGATTTCTTTTAGGTGTAAATCTGTTTTAACCTTTTTTTATAAACAATTGAATTTTCTCTGTTTCGGTACTAGAATGACATCATTCTAGCACGCATTTAGTTGCTAGACAACCAGTCAGTTGCTAGGCAAAAAAAACGTCAAATGTCAAACTTCTGTCAAGCATAAATCACTATTACCAACCTAACTATTTAACCAAATTTCACCAACTCGAAATTGTCAAGTATTTTTATAAAAAGAAATAATGTAAATGGAAGCCGAAACAGAGAAAATAGTATAAAAAAACTCGTTACAGAATGCAATTCGAGCACTCGTCCGCGGCTCGTGTCCAAATTTCGGACTCGTGCGCGAAAAGATGCCTTCTGTAACTTGTGTTATATACTATTATGTGTAAAATGTAAATAAAGCTTTTAGTTTATAACTTCAATTTAGTTTGCTGCTTTATTTGTTCATGTGGAAGTAATAAGTAATAAGTAAAGACATACTGTGTTACTTGTTTTCTCGGCCATGGCCAACTGCAAACGTGGGAGTTTTTGAACACCCGTTAGTTTAAACAGCATGGAAAATCTGTTTGTTTAGCTGTTCTTGACTGTCTTAAAAATAACTCAAATTTCTTAAAACGAGTCATAACAGGTAACGAACCGCAAAATTCTAGAAAGCAAGCAATCAAAATGAGGAATGGTATCCAAGCAACTCATTACGTTCAAAGGAAACAAAAAAGAGAAAATCAAAATTAAATCAGTGTCTTTTGTTCATCGATGACTTTTTGAAATGAGTCAAAACATGGAAGAATTATACAGTTTTGAATATGAAAAAAGCAAATATCAAAGTAAGAAACGCTCAAGCTACCCAAGACATTCAAAGAAAGCAAAAAATGGAGATTGAAGTATTATATCGATGCCCATTTATTATTTTAATCGCGAATGATGCAGATTTCAAACAATGCATAACAGGTGACAAAAAGCAAACTTTTAAGTTAGGTGTGGTACTCAAGCCACACAATGTATCACAATAAAAGAAAATCAAAAATCAAAGTGATGTTTGTTTGTTTTTTGAACATTGATGTGTTATTCACAAAGTATTTGATCCTCATTGACAGATGTTCAACCGTAATTGTTATGGTGAGATCGTTGACAGAAAGTCAACCGACCAGTCTAGTTAATTTTTAGATATCTTTTAGTAAAGACTTTGCCAAAAGGTGGTATAACAATTTCGTTATACGATAGACGCCAGTCCAAGTTTTCAGGAGTGAGAACAACATATCCGCCATTGTAGGTATGACTTTCGAAGGGAAGGGAAGGAGCTAAAGTTAATTTAAATAACACATATATTTTTAATTATGCTTACTGGTATCAATTAAAATGCATTAAATATATAACGTATTTCGGGATACTAAATATTTTAACAGACACTGTGTCTTTACTTCTTGGACAGCCCTCATAAGCTAACTCAAACTGTATCACTTAAGCAGGTTTAAGTTATGCTCACTCTTAAACCTACTTTGAAATATCAACCCTAAGTGAATGAAATTTTTTGATTATTTTCAAAAACCTATAGGTCATAAAATAAACCGCTAAATCAGAGAAACATATTCAGTAAAACTGCGAAGTAAATCAAAAATTTATTTTAATGTATTTCAACACATTAAAGGTATTTCCTGGATCAGTGAGTCCTTAAAAAATGTAATCCCCAAAACAAACAAAAAATAACGTCAAAAGTCCTAAAACTTTATGAAAAAGCGACCCAAAGAAAAAAATTATGAACGCCAAGCAATTAAATCAAAAATGCTTTAAAAACTGCCTAAAATGGGGAAATATTTAATTTAATTGATTTCTGTTGTACTTATTAAGCGATGTAATTGATTTATAAGCAATTTCTAAGTGTATAAACTCTGATAACTCATATCTGTCAGTTCCTGTTTTGTATTACCTGTATTTCGTAGAAATTTAGGCTTCAAACGTACAATTCGTGGGTTAATGCACGCATGTTGATCAATTATTGGAATTACCAAGCCCTTGACCTGGAAAACGTTAGTTTCGATTGCGAAAGGGTCGAAAAACTAATCTAATCTGCGCAGTATTTTATGAATTTTGAACCAACGTTATATGGTTTTTACATTTCATTGACAAAAGTCGAAAATTAAAACTTCCACACAGTAATAAAAAACTAAAATATTTCTTTCTGTGAAAAACGACGTCAAGAATACTGACATTTATTATAATTTTCTGAATTCAAGATAAAAGTGATTTTTCAGAAAGTTTAAGCTTAACAATCTTGTTCCTTGTAATGTATTTAAAGTACAGGTTTTATTTACAGTTTTAGGTTTCAATTTTACAGTTGCAAACGCTAGCAAGATTCTGATTTTGTCTTTTAAACAAATCATATCAACTTTTTACTTTTTCAACTCCAAAATTTTCAGTGTAAAAGTTCAGTTTTCAGCACAAGTTAAAGTTTCACACAGAAATGAAAAACTTTTTCATTACATTTGCACATTGAGTTCGTTTTGTGTAACTTCAAAAAACTTCAAGAAGGTTATTAAAACGTAAATTAGAAAATTAGAAGGACTTAAAACACCCACTTGTAATTTTTGTGAATTCTACGCGCCGTCAGGATCATCGACCCAATTCACGGGCGACTGAGCTTATGGGCGGCCAAGTTTAAGGACAAAGGAATAATAAGGATCCTCTGTGTATACCGAGGACAAAATAAGGATTTTATTTTTTCAAAATTGAAGCGAAAAGGTTGTTACTAAGTTTACTAAGTTTTAGGGATAGGTTTTCATGTGCAGTTTTGAACTTAAATATTATCGAACAGATTTATTTCGTACCGAGTGATCTGGACCAGCATTTTTCTCTATGAGGGCATTGCATATTTTATTAAGTCTCATTTTTGGTTTTGATGGTAGCATTACTGAATTTAACATGTCCTAATTTTTTTAGTTTCTAAAAAACCTATTTCTAAAACCTCAATGAGTTTAGTTCAGTTAATAATTAATACCTTCAAGTATGTTCGGAAAAATTCCAGCTCATTTAACCTTTTAAGAAGGAAATAATGAAAGTGAAATTTCTTAGTTTCTTACAAAATATTTATACTAGATTTCTTGCTTTTCACAAACTTGTAATTTTTAGTAAACGAATAAGGAACAACAGAAAATAAACACAAGAAAATTTAACAAAGTGCAGTCCTGATTTATAAAAGCTGTAATTAGAAAACCCAAATATGAATATCCCATAAAACAACTTTATCGAAAGACAGGTGTCTAGTAAAATACAACATTCCGTGACTTTTATTCTGAAATATTCAAAGCCTTTGTTAGGTTTTCACGTATACACCACTTCGTGAAAGCTTTAAGTTAACTCTTCCAAAATTTTTTTCTAGCATGTAATGAAAATTCATAAACTTCTTGTATGTAATAGAAATGTCGTAGTTGAACTTTCAGCCCACACATGGTTCTTTTAAATTGTTCACCTAAAAACGACTGCTTGAACCATCACCGAGTATTTTCGTTTGCTATTAAAAAATCAGCACTTCATAACATTAATTTGTGCAGGTCATATTTCCTATTTTTTTAATGTACAATCCTTAGGATGAAATCAATTGGAAAAACAAGAAAACCGTCGATGTTTTTTCCAAATAGTGCAAAATAGGGCAATAAAGTAGGAAGCCGTGCAAAGTCCATCGAAAATATCGAACTAAGAACAACACAGTAAACATCGTAAGGAGAAAAAAGTAGACCTTCTGCCACAATAGTTAATAACGGCAAAAAACTAAAGTAGTAAAAACAGGGAAAGAAAATAAACCACCGAAATGAACAACAAACTATAAATTCTTGACCAAACATGTATAAAAGAAAGGTAAATTAATTCCGACCTGCCCATAACAATAAAATTAAGAGTAAAAATTGGGGGTAATTTCGACTATACTTAAATGAAACTATCCTAACCCAATTTTTTACATGACATTAAATGAAGTAAAAAGGAAAAAACGTAGGCGTTTATAAGACAAACAACAAACTTGCGATCGTCAAAATTTACATAAAAGGGAATCCCTTTGACGAAGTTGTACATTGGAAAGGTTTTTATCATTTACTATCTTAAAATACGCAATCGTATGGAACACAGAACGTATAATATCGTATATTCCATCTGCTAAAACGTATTAGTGTTAATACTGCAAACAGCAGAACCCTTATCATGAATCACTAATGCCTCGTTCCTGGTTCTATGCAACGTGTTTTGTTGTCTCCTGCTCTCTGCTGTGTTGACACGCTGCATTTGGATTAGGAAAATCTCGTTACAACACGAATGATTGTTTTTTGTTATGAAAACCTGAAAAGTTAATTCTGATTGCATCTTTTAACGAATCAAATTTGATGTTTATTATGTGTACAAATTCATTACTTTTATTTTTTTTCTCATCTTATAGGTACCCTATTTGCAATACAGCTAACCTCTTTGACATAAAGTCTGAATGAATATGGCAAGCACACCGTATGCCAGTAAATTACACCACAACAAAGACCTTCACAAATTTTTCAGAATGAAACTACATATTCTGAAAATTTTTGAATGAAAGTTTTTTATCTTTAACACAATTGTTTTTGTAATTTAGAGATATTTTAGAAATGAAATTTAAAACTTTTTTAAAGTTTCACCACATCTTTTAGTAATTCTGTTTCACTCGTACAGCTATAAACGTTAATAAAAAGCGGTTGTAGTTGTATAAACAAATTAAACTTTTGTAAAATTTATGAAACTTTTAAATTTCAATCTTCAGAATGTTAAAAGGTTAAAGCTCAAATCACTTATCTGAAAACTAAAGTTTTCTATACCATTTATTTTGTTATGTAAAATTTATGAATAGTTTGTCGTCAGAATAAAATTTTCTGTATGGAACGATCAGATTTCAGCTTCAGCTTCAGTTTCTGAATTCAAGATCACATAAAAATTTCAGAGAGGAAATTTAAAAGATTTTTTCCTTGGATTTTGGGCACATTTGTTGGAGTTTCAGGTTTCATTTCTATAGTTGAAAACTTTAACAACCTGTGTTTTTGCTGTTTAAACAAATTATATTTTCATATTAGTTTTTAATTTTCTTTACTTTACTTTACTCAAAGATTTTCAGATTAAAATGTCTGCTTCGTGTTTAGTGTTTTACCCGCTTTTAGTGAATTTTTGAGAATCTAAAATAGAATGATAATTCGTGTAGTAGTATTAAACATCAACTAAAAACTGAAAATTTAATTTGGTACTTTCAGTCCTGCTGAAATATGATTTGTAGCGTAGAACAAGGTCGGAGCAAAAATTTTCAGGAAACGTTTTCAGATTTACGACTAAATACGCTTGTAATTCTTGAGTTAATATTTTCTCATCCTATAAATTAAACATTTTTGAGAAAAATCTGTTCTTATAAATATTTTACTGGATATTGTTGTTATTTACTATTATTTTAATATTGTAGGATTCTGAAATTTAAGGAATTGCAAATTTTTGGCTTTGAATGCGGCGCGGCGTCATTATTGTTAATGTAGTTGGCATGGGTATGTTAAAAAAGTGAAACCGAAAACCTACATTCTGCTATCCAGTTCAATACTCTTCAATATTAGATTTAAAACTTAAAATTATAATTGTAGCACTAAACTCTCTTTAGTTACGACTGTTTTAAACATCTCAGAATAATTTAATTTTCAACGAAACTTTTAAATTTCAGCTTGAGGCGTATGATGTTGATTCAAATTTTATGATTTCAAAAATAGAATGGGATGGAAATTTAAAATATTGTCAAGTGTGTTATCAAATTAATTGTAAATTTAAGTTAGACTTCATTCCTTTCATTCTCTTTAAAATACAATTTGTAACTTAGCTCA
Organism: Melanotus villosus; assembly: GCA_963082815.1. Taxonomy (NCBI): domain Eukaryota; kingdom Metazoa; phylum Arthropoda; class Insecta; order Coleoptera; family Elateridae; genus Melanotus; species Melanotus villosus. Next base: position 55,111,725 of record OY720418.1, on the reverse strand, counting down.
AGCTTAAAGAAAATAGTTAAGGTGGAATTTTCACAATGAAGTTTTTCGTTATACATATAAATTAAATATTCTTGAATTAAACCTACCTTTTTATGAACATTTCTGTGATTGGATTGTTACAAAAATTTGTTCTAATAAGCAAATGTTCAGGTGCTGAACGAGGAGTGAAAAACTTTTACGATTGAAAATCCGGCCTTGAGTATAGCAAGGCTTGTCCTAACTTAAGTAGAATTACGGTTGGTTGCACAAACATGATTTAACAGCTTCGTCAAATTAACTATTCGTCAAAGTGAACAAAATGAAATCAGAAATGAAACTCATATGGCAAATAAACATTAGTAAACAAAAACTGATGGTATTTTGTCAACTTTGATAAAAGGTTTCAAGGGGGAATTTGTAGGTTTCATATATAAAGCAAGCTTCATGCAGGACTTTTCTATCTTATATTTGCACTTTTTTTAAATAAATTATTCTAAGTTACTACTATGAGGTTCTTTAGTCCCCCGTATAAAACTTCCAAATTAGTTTTTAGCTGAACATGACAATTCCTTCTCATTTCGTTCCTTTTCCTTAACCGAAAAAATAAACTCAAACAAAGCCCACGATGAAGAAATAAACGACACGTCCCTTAGTCCATCTGATATGACAATACGACAAAATCGTGGTATTTTCAGGACTTTGGTGGGTTTAGGTTCACACTTTCTACAGAATTGCTTGCGTGGACGTTTCTCAATTACAAGAGGAATGAGTCAAATGACATGACGGTTCCATTCCTAAAAGTTCAGTTTTCTCATCGGTATTATAGCCAGTTTTACCGTGTGAATGAATGAATTTACGAAAAATTTCTTTATGAAATAATAAAACTTAAGATTATTATTATATTTTATATTATCAAGATACATAATTTTACGTTTAGAAAATTAAGTGCGACCTTGGGTTTCCGGAAAGTATTCTCACTATTTATATCACGAGAGCATAGAAAATAATCGAAAATACTTTGACGAGTTTCTTGACAATACGTCGAGCAAGGAGGCAAAGTATTTGATTATTTGCGACTGCTCGTGTGGTATATAATTAGATTATATAATGAATAAATAACAAAACTGAATTTTATGTGCAAGTGACGTTTGTTGATAAACAATGTAAATATGGTTGCTACGAAAAAATTTAAAAAATACTCATGCTAGATTCGAGTTTTCTATTGTTTGGGACCAGCCGAAACACCAAAGTGATTATACCACGTCGTCAAGGGTATATTCACTTATCAATACGTAGTAACCAAGCAAAATGCTTGATGCTGATTGGTTAATTATATTATGAATTGTATAATCAAATAGACCTAACACTTAATTTATTCGAATACAGCGTGTTTTACGAATTAACAAACCAATCCACATGAAAAAAAGTTAAATTAAAGCGTCATAAAGCTAAAGCTCAGACTGGAAATTAAGATTAGGTAATTTTCGGATAAATTGTGGAGTAGTTTAGATATGTGTAATCAATACACGGAACACAATTTCTCTTTATCTTTCCGCCTTTAATAAAGGAAATGTGTTCTCATTGCCATGCCTTGCAACGTTTTCCTATTTCTCATTATGGTTAATACCTTGAGCAGGCTATTATTGTTATTACAAATGTGGAAACTTTTTTGTTTTAGTTAGTTCTAATGTATCGTTTTATATGAATTCTGAAATTATTACGAATGCTGGTTTGCAACAAAGGGAAACTGGGAATAAAAGAAGGATATCAACTTACGGTTCAGAAGAATTAAAAAATTTTATACTTGAGGAACTTCTTTGTTGGGCAGTTTGACAGGGACGTACTGAAGTACTTTCAGGAGTTTACTAAAAAGTATACTTTTAAGCTGAAAATTCCCGAATTTGTTTTTTTTTTCTTTAATTCAAATTCAAGTTTGTTAATTAGTACTTGAACTATAAAATTCTTAAAATTTTAGGTGTTTAATTTTGAGATGTCTAAAGAACCGGTTTATAACTGGAGGTCTAATCTTTCCAAAGGTTCTCGGAAATTGTAAATTTTTAGTTAGCGAAAGTGATTTGTTAATTTTTTGATTAAGTTCTGGAATGCAAAACACGTGCTTGGCCTTGCAAATTTAGTTTCACGATTTTCTTTATGGTTTTTTTTGGGCCAAGAAAAAGTCTCTCTAAACCCTCGAAATAAGCACACCGAATAAACTGGAAAGTGCAAATCACTCGAGTCTTGGTTAACACTGTTTAAACTTCCTAAGCCTACCCTAATTATCGTTTTTTGTTGGTACTTCAATAACGTTCTACTGAAAGGAAGTGGGGGATACGCACTTGGGGTTTGAGTTTGGTTTCTTAACTTTGGCGGTGTTCTTCAGCAGAAGGGACGTTTTCTAACTGTGGCATTGTGCAACTAAATACTGGTTGTAGAACTGCAGAAGACGTAGTCCATTGGGATTTCTGCTCTGTAGGATAATTTGGTCAGACTAAACACAGATCTAATTTCGTTAATTGCCACTGGGAGCGTCTTCACAACACTCCGCACCATTTCTCTGCAACATGCCCTATTCCCTTTAAGGCAAGTTTCAGCGTTAAAGTCGCGGAACCGGTCGTCGGAATTATAATATACGGGCACGTTAATGCTCTTGATATTAATGCCACTTTTTAATGTTTGGATAGTAGAAAATAGCGCCCCACTCGTTCGTAATTACAACGTCGTCGAGGGAAATTGTAATGAGAGCAGTGAAGAGAGGATATTTTCGTGGAACAGCTTTTAAAAAGCTTCTGTCGAATGGAGGCTCTTTGAATATTTCATCGGAAGTAGTATGGATAGGGATTTAATTAAAGCTACATTGAGACACTCGAGGAATTGGGAGAATTCTCATCGCGGCACAGGTAGCGGCAACGGCGTTCAATACCGGCCAATGAAGAGATATATTTGAGTCGCAGTGAAAGGGGCGAAGTGAAACTTTGTCCGTGTGCGAGGGTGAAGCTGGGCCTGTGATCAATACGCGCTGGCGGAGGCACCCTCCGGCGTCTTATTAAAGCGGACGAGCGGGAGAGCACCGATGATGATCTCGCCACGCGGCTAAGATTGGCTGCTGAAATAGACTCACCGATATTTCGAAGTTCGATGTAATATCGGCCCATGTTTTGCGACTTACCTCTGAATCTAGATGGTCGATTTATTCTAGACTCGCAGACGAATCGATACGTAATTATTGCATCGTTTGGCATTCAAGCATTCCAAGTGTAAAGCAGGTAAACCCCGAGCCCGAATATTCTGCCGTTCACTCTTGAATACAAAGATCCACATTTGCATTTACGCCCGGTTTTTTGGCAATTGCATTGTGGGGTTGTCATTTGGATCAGAAGGTGTGTGGGCGGTTTGATTCCAGGCTTAGTTATTCCTTTTCATCATATAATTTTCTTTCTGTTGGGACATCCAATAAGATAAGTTATAACAATACGACGTTCCACCCCATGCTTTCGATAAAAGACCCCCTCAAACATTACAACATAAGAAAAACAAAAATTTAATTAAAAAAAATTGGACAGGGCACCGCAGAAGTGCCGAACTTGTTCGGAATATCAATTTAATGGCATTCTTGGGGTGTACCAAGGTCTTCTTGGTTGAATTTTCACTTGGATTAGAACATCCTAAGACTTACTGAATTTATCGTTTTTGGTATATTGTTTCAATATCATCGTAAAAACGATGATATTCGTCATCGTCAACCAGATTCAGATAGATTTTACAAATGCAGAAGATTATTCTTAGAGATTTTATTAAACAAAATACTAAATTACGAGTAGCTATACTGTATTCACCAAATCTTCAGCTCACCGTTGGCCATGGTGGGGAGACTGTTCTGTTGGTGTAATGAGACTTTTCTTGGCATGGTTGTTGTCAAACAGAAGTGCGCACACTTTTTATCTAGGAGATCTTGATTTAAATATTTGTATGTTGAAAGCTGACAGCTATACATATAAAATGCAAGTAGTGGTTTTAACGTGTTAGTGTATAATAACCCCATGATATTCTAATTTGAACATACTAGTCATTAAACTATCTTTTACCTAACCAAGTCTTCGACATTTATTGAAATAACAATCGGTTTGATTTTAATACCAAACTTGTTCTAAGCAATACTAACTGGCGAATCAAGTAATTCATGTCATCAGTAAATTTTATGACACCATAACTTAGTACGTCTACTTGGAGTTTCAAACGATTTACAAATTTTATAACCAAAATTTTCTGATGAAAGAGGTCAGCATTTTCCTATTCTATTGTAATTTTAGTGATATTATAAATTAAAATAAAGAGATAGGAGAAACACAAAAAGGAAAAAGCGGAATTCCTTCACAAACTTACTTTGAATATACCGTTTGATTTTATTCTATTATTATTAGGTGTAACATCCTTGCCAAGTATATTATTGACCTCTAATATCTTTCAGTAATTTGCTGATATCTCTTCTTTTTATTCTTAATGAACCAACAATAGTAATTTGTAATACAAGTGTTGAAAGCTTGCGTTTGCCACACGAATGTGAAGTTTGCAGCACGAACGATAGTGAGTGCTGCAGTCACATGAGAGTGGCAAATACAAGCTTTTAACGCATGTATTACACACTATTTTTTCTACAACCACATTTCCATAAAACAATTTAAATATTTCTGCAAAATCAAATCTGACATTCATCAAATGTCAGATTTGACATTTTGATTTCGGCGCGGCAAAATTATACTTTGCCGCACCAAAAATCATGCATGTGCGTGCGGAAAGTAAATTTTCCGCACGCTAATTTCACTTGTTCGGCAAACACTCATTTTCAATACTCGTATCTATGGAGACGCGGAAAGGGACAGTTAGGCGCGCATCTTTAGGCGCGCATTTTTAGACGCGAGTTTTTAGGCGCGGACGTCATTGGCCGCAGGGACGTTTAGACGCGAATACTTTAGACGCCGAACCTTTAGGCGCTGGAAACTTTTATACTGATATTTACCATCTAGCGTTAAGTCAGTCTTATAAGGAAAAGACGATATGTTTAAATTGGTTCAAAAAAAAATAGTAATCAGGGATAGTTACCTTGCATCAAGAAGCATAATTAAATCATACTTAAAACCATTTTTACCTGTAACTTCTATGTATATATTTTGTAAATCGTTTTATTAAAAGATAAAAACCAAAGTAGAAAAATTCTGACTCATTTATTTTGTATGTAGTTATTTATAATATACTGCGTGTTATAAATGCGCATGTTCTTTTGGAACAAAAGATATTTCAATTTTGCAGGTCTTTCCAGATATCAAAAACGTGGTAGGGTTTCTCAATATTATCTATAAATAATATAAACTGAGAAAAATTTTGATTCAATGTGGCAAACTGGAATTCTTTCGTTTTAATAATGACAATTAGCATCTTTACAAAATTAAACAAAGTCATCTAAAAGCACTTCAACAAAATTACTACCAGTAAATATGCTCTTGTTATTTTATTTATTATGACAATTTTTAAAATTCAATCAATTAGAGAAGCGTTTCTTGTTGCGCTGAATAATTTCTCATACTTTTTAATAAAAATGTGGAGCATGGACTTAAAAATAGATTTTGTAACCTTAACAACTGAGTACAATAAAATTGTTGAGTGCAGCGAGAAATGCCTGTGTAAATAATAAAATCGCTAGAAAAAGTACGAAACTTAAAAGAAAATAAATAAACTTTAACTTGAAAACTATTTGGAATTTAAGTAATTTAGAATTTAGTTTAAATTTAGGAGAATGGTTTAAAACATTGCAGTTATTTATAGCATTTATTGGAAGCTCAGGGTCAAAGCTGTTTGTAGCTTTCATTCTCAAACGGATGTCCATGCTTACTGGGATAACTGTTAACTAATAATGACAGTGAAATAAAAAAGAGGGATGACCGGAATTCAATAAATCTGTCAAAATACATTTGTCCAAATTTTAACCCACTTGTGTATCTAAAAAAAAAAAACTTCCAAGTTGACGTTTGGGTGCGAATTATTCAAAAACAGCAAATATTTCGAAATAAAGCTACACATTTGTTTTTAAATTACTATTTTCTAACACGTTCTATAAGCATGCGTTTAAAGCACTTTTTATCATCACTGAAAAATAAAAACATATAATATAATTTCAGCAATTAGACAAGAGAAAGAAAAATAGAAAAACTTCAGAAAGTTACCTATTTTATAAAGTTTTTATACTAATAGTTGAAAGAATAACAACTAATATGTATACGTAACTATTAGAATTTATGTAAACACATATATTTACTAATATTGTTAATAATTGTTGTTTTATAGTCTCACCATTTTGCAGTTTTACAATATTTCTCAAAACGTATGCAAAACTAAAAACATTTTTTATTTAGTTTTCAAGCAGCTTGATTGATAAGAAGTTTGTGTATCCTTTGAAATTTAAAAAATTCGGAAAATTTAAATTAATAAGAGTAAACTATCTTTATCTTTCAAAACTGAAAAATATTCTAGTACTAGTTTAATCTATTTAGAATATAAACTCTAAAATCAAGTTATATTAATTTTTAATTTTAATAATAAATATCGTAATTCGAATAATAATTTACTTAATTTTTTTGCCCGATGTGACATGTTTGGTTCTAGGGTACATATTTGTAACTAGTTAAATTTAAATCAGTTTTTATACCTTTATAATTAAGAAGAGAATCTCTTATTATAAAGCAATTTAGTTTCAAATACGCTTCCAACGTTCAGAAGGTACAATTTAAAACAGATCGTATAGCTTTTAATGGCTGGCGTCTAACCGTCCCCGCGCCAAAAAACGCCGGCGTCTAAACGTCCCAGCGCCTAAAGGTTCCTGCGCCTAAAATGCCGGCGGTTAATAGCTCGCGCCGTATGGTGCGCGCCTAAAGATGCGCGCCTAAACGTCCTAGACCGATGGAGACGAAGTCTGAAAATCCCACTTTCCATGGTGGGAGTAGAAAAACGTTAATAACACACGACACGATCTGTCAAAACTTTGCCAGTGAAATATAAACATGTCAAAAATAATACCAACTTTACAAAAAATAAATATGAACTAAATTCGAAAACAAAAACCCGATTTCTTTGTTATTTTCAAAAATTTATAGACCTTGTGATTAAATACGGCTGCCTAATCTTAGAAAACTACAAAAATAATTTATATCTAGCAATTACATTTTGTATTTTTTTATCGCGCAGTATTGGTAACGCCAAGCGTTGATCATGTGATTGATGACGCGCATTACATGACTCGCCATTTGGACCATACCAACAAATAGAAATCATGGCTTACTATATGGTCTAAAATAAACTAAAACTGCATATGCAGTTTATTTGTTTTAAATTTTTGTACTGTGAATTTAACACAGTTTGCATATTTTGATTTTTAATTTCTATCTAGTTCTCACTCTCACTTTCTTTAACGTTTTCCTTAATTTCTGTTTTGTCTGTAGTTATCTCAAATGCCTTTATATTCTTTTCTTTTACATTGAAGTGTTGCAGAAGATTTCTGTTTTTATGTGTTAATGTATATTAACAGTGTTTGAGGTTACTGCTAGTTCGTGCTTTAGTGTTCTTCCTTTTGATTTTTTCTCGCTCTGCACTTATTCTTTCCCTTCTCCTTCTTGCTTTCATTTCAATTTACGTTATTTCTTTGTCATTTCTGGTTATTTTTCTTAATTAAAATCATGCCCAGCTGTTTTGTTAATTGCAAGTTGTTTTCACAAGAAAATATTAAAGTTCTAACAAAAGTACTGCATTTTATGGTTACAACACACAAAATAAAAATTCACTAAGTGTACCTTATCACAAACTTAATATGAACCTAGCATATGCCATTAAATTAATTTATTTATAAAACTTTAGAATCGTTGTATTTGTTATTATATTAGTAAATATCATAATGATCGTTGTTAACAATGTTTTAATTGTTTTTGTACCTTTTATTTTATTCATTGTACTATATTTTGTGTTAATAATGCATTCGTTGTTTTCTTCTTTTTCTCGTGTTTTAGGCAGGATGAAACTTCAAATTTTCTATCATACATGTATGGAAATATTTTCTAGGATGATCTTAATGACTTTAGTTTTTATGTTTCAGTGATAAATTTGCCTTCAGTCGTTCCTATGTAAGTTTGATGTATGTTCTAACTTAATTTTAACTGTTATTTTCCTTTTACTTTCCTTATAAAAACTTTGATCTTGGTGTTGTTTCTGGTGTTGTACTTAAAGTGTTCTTATTACAATAAGCGATAAAATTTTGCACCCCAAAGGGGGCTAGAATACTAAATTTAATAGTTTAGTAAGGCTTTTATATCCATGGCATAGTCGTATTTTGCATTAATGAATCCTTCCAGCTACAGAGATTGTTATATCGACATTCCATTCCCCGTAATAGTTTCTCGTATGAAGATTTTGTAGATGATAACGAGATTCGCCAGTTTTGTACGATAAAGCTTATCTTATTCCCTCGGGAACGTAATTTTTTACTCGTTATCTTATCAAGCTAATGCAAAAATGCCAAGCTGAATAGCTTGCCAGTAGTATCGATTAAATTTCTGCAACGTTTATTTGTATTAAACGGACATAAATTTAAATTATTTCATAAGAAAATGTAGACGTAAATGCGAATAAAACATGACCACAGACATGAAACGGAACATTCTTTTCTAAAACTACGCGTTTAATATTTTAACTTGTCCGAAGGAGAAATTTCTATCCTTCGTCCTACATCCATCGAGGAAAAACGTTTCCGTTCAGTCTGTATCGGGCGGCTTAGACAAAGGTTTGGAATTATTTAATATCCTGAGAGAACCTGCGGTTAAAAACACGCCCAAACTGTAGGGGCACATTTAAAAATTGTAGTTTCCCTTTCGCGTTAGTTCATACCCTATTATAGTCATAATCTCAATTATTTACATAAAATTTGTCCCCTAATAACAAGGTTATAAGTGAACACCTGGTATAACCTGATGTTTTTAGAATAGCAAATGGGGAGACTGGAAACCTTCTCCTTGTATATCAACAAGAGGTTAAATGGGTTGAATTACACTTACATTAATTCGATTTGTTAAAATTTATAATAATTGGATTTATTGTAATTTTCGCCACACATTTCAGATTTAATATAGGTTTAGGTTAATTTGAAGGTAAAATTTTAAGGATAAACAATTCCTATGACGCATTGGCAAGAAGAATATGAAACTGTTATGTAGTTTATGTAATTTTCTAATTAAATTATCGCAAGGTGTACGGTTAGATGGTCACAGAGCGTGCGTGCTGCAGGGGGTTGTTGTGCGTTCTAAGATACATGGAGAAGTTTAGTTTCATACAAATTTTTAAATCTTTTTTTTTATTTTATAGCCCGTCCTTTCTTTTACCTTTGTCTGTTTGTTCTTTTTGCTTCAGTATCACCTTCATCTTCTTTTTTTTACTTTTTCGTTATCTTGACCGACTTTTTCTGCTTCTTTTTATTCTTCTTCCTCTTTTGTTTCATTTCTTCTTGTTCTGTTTCTTCTTTTTGTTATTTTTCTCTCCGATATGCGCATATTTAATTACTTTCTTTTCCATTTATGTTATTCTCTATTTTGATCTAACCTTTCTTGTTTTTCTCACTGTTATTCGTTTTGTTCTCCTTTTAGTTACTTTACCTTCTGTTTCCCCCTCCATTATGTACTTTTTCAAATTACCTCTGTTTTTACTGATTTCTCATCTTTTTTCTTTCCTTTCTGGTTTTACTTTTAAACTCTCTTGAACTCTTCATGCTATTCTGCAAATTTTGTCTCTATTTTTAACATTCTTTAGTTTTCCTTGTATATTTAAAAACATTGTCTTTCTTTCCTTTTTTCTTTCATTTAATTCTTTCATTCTTTATCTTTATCACTCTTAATTTTCTTATTTTCTTCATTACTTTTTTCACCTTTCCACCTTTTCCTAGTAACCACATCTTTTGTTAAAATTACTTGTTTTGTTTATTGCTTTCCTCATATCCTCAATTTCTTCTGTGTTCTTTGCCATCCGTATTAGATTCGTGTTCTTGATTCTTGATTTTGTGACCATTTCTTTCACCATTTTTAAAACAAAACGTAAACAACACTTAAAATTGATTACTTATACAATCTCTTAACTTTGGTTTTGTTTTACCTATCTTCTTTCCTTTGTCTGTTGGATTTCTTTCTCGGTTCCTTTCGTTACGTTGCCTCTTCCTTACAAAATGTCTTTAAACAGATTTATTTGTCACCTGTTCCGCCTTTATATTTCTTTCGGTACGCTACTTATTGAACATGTTAATCTTTTCTCTGTATCTTTATTCTCTACGTTGCCTGAATTTTAGCCTCATGGTTCTCATGGTCTCTGCTATTCCTTCTCCCTAAACGCCTTGATTTAATTTTCAAAATCTAAACACGTACGAGTTTTATGAGGCTGAAAATTACATCAACATTTAAATATTTCTAACTTTAGATTTTCATATCAAAAAATAAGGATATAAAGTTAATCCCAGAATTAAGTTTTTGATAAAAGTTAAGCAAATATCATGCTTAAATTCATGTAAGAATGGCAAGTTTCTGCTAATAATTCTTAATTTTGGTGATTTACTTATGCAAAAATATTTATTTTAGAGTGATTTTGTCCTCAAATAAATTCTCTTTGTGTGCACTTTGCTAGTAGCTTCTTTTATGTTTAATTTTATTTTTAAATAACTGTCTTAATTTTAATATTCAATGCGTTGATTCCATGGAAAGAAAACACTTGGTACCGTGCAATAAAAACTTGTTAATTTTATGTTGAGAAATGAATAAAAGTCACGCAACGAATTAACAAAGCCTGAAAACTTTTACCCAAGATTACTCAAATTGAATAAGTTGTTCTGTTTTCTTTACTATAATTTTACACCTTTCCGCACTAATTTAACTCCTTTAGATACGTGTTTAACACACCAATTAACTTTTATCATAACATTTCAAACTTTAACACTTTTAAATCTCAATCCAACTACTTTCATGTCACCAACTTTTAATAAACTTCGAAACAATCAAGAATTATTAAACACATTGTTACAAAAATACTAAAAAAGGTATAATAATGTAACAAATTATACAATGACATCATCGCCGCGTCAGCTGTTCTCGAGCCGACGAGTAAATTCGATGAGTCTTCTAGCAAAATCCACAAAACTCGGGAGTCAAAGGCCGCCGCAGATATAAGAGCGGGACGAACAAAAACCCGGCAGTCTTGAACAGATAATCGCGGCCTACGTATAAATAAATATCTACGTTTAAATAAATAATAACTGTTACATAAATTACTTTAGTGTTCGATTTTAATATTAAGTGTTCGGTTTAGTTTTACGTTAGTTTTAATTGTTGTTCTTTATAATTATTTCGTACTTTAAGTTTGTTTAATAAATTAATTTACACCACGAACCGAGTTTATTGAATAAACGTCGTAAAAACGTTACATTGGTGTCAGGTGTGGGGTTCGGTGTTGAATTAAAAATAAAAAAATAAATAAAAAGACAGTTGAACTGCTTAAAAATTAAGTGCTTTAAAACAAGTAAAATGGCAACAAAATTACTTCACGAGTTGAAAGTGGCCGACTTGAGAAGAGAATTGGAAGAAAGGGAATTGGATACGGCAGGTACAAAAAATGAATTACAAGCACGACTAAAAGAAGCGTTATTACAAGAGGGCCAAGATCCAGAAACTTTTAGTTTTGAGATGCCAGGCACCGGAATTGATTTTAAAGTACTACTAAACAAAATCGACGAAATTTCTGGAACTTTGAAACAAGAATTACTGGAAAAAGTTGTAGAAAATTCTAGAACCCTAGAAGACAAAATACTGGAAAATTGGGGAACGTGGAAACAAGAATTATTAGAAAAGGTTCTGGAAAATTGTAGTAAGCTTAAACAGGAAATGTTAGAAAATTCCAGAACGTTACAGAATAAAATTGTAAAAATGGTGGAAGATAGAATGGCTCAAATGGAACTAGCAACGTTTGATGGAAAGACACCATGGTCCACCTATCACAAACAATTCGAAGCGGCTGCCAGTGCTAATGGTTGGACTGACCAAGAAAAGGCTGTGTTATTAATCATTGCTTTGCGCGGGGACGCCTCGAACGTTCTTCAAGCGATTCCAACAAGCCAACAGAATGATTACCGATTGTTAGTCTCCCGATTGGAAATGAGATATGGGGACGCACATCTGCAACAAGTGTATCACACGCAAGTGAAGAATCGGATCCAGAAGAGTGGTGAGAATCTTCAAGAATACGAAGCTGATATTGCACGATTGGTACCCTACGGCTCCTGAGTCCTTTTTAGAACAGATAGCAGTACAAACGTTCGTAGATGGTTTAAGGGATCGAGAAACGCAACAGTCATTGAGGTTAGCGCGGCCAAGAACAATAGACGATGCACTCGCCCACGCTTTAGAATTTGAAGCGGCGAAACAAGCGTCACAAGGACACGGGCGTGTCCGCATGATGGCCGATGAACCTGAAGGCTCCCAAGACCGGTTAGAAGAGTTGGTACTGAAGATTATTCGGAAGAAAAGGCGCCGAAAGAAGAATGTACATGGAAAACTAAAAGATGTTGACCAGAAGGGGCGAACATTGACCTCGAGAGGAGATGCCCCGAAGATCACCATCCACGCCGTAGCGTCAAAGAACCGAAATGCCAGTCTGTTTGTTGATGGAAACATTGCCGACCAAACTGTTCCGCTACTCATTGATACTGGGGCAACAAAATCCATCATACGCCCAGACATTTTGCAAGAATCCGTGAAGCTGTCATCCACGAATACCCAGCTTCGGACTGCGACAGGTGATGTGATAACGACGCATGGTATAGCGAAGATGACCATCGGTATTGGAAGCAAGAAGCTTGTACATGAAGTATTAGTGGCTGACATCACTGACGAATTCATCCTGGGAATGGACCTTTTGAGAAAATTCGGGTTTTCGCTGGATTTGAAGGAAGGAGTTCTAAGAATCGGCAACAAAGAACTTCCTCTACATCCAATGGACGATCCTGTAGTACGAGTCCTGTTAACGGAAGACGTGACGGTGCCTGCTAGAAGTGAACGAATTGTCAAGGCAGGTCTGGATGGAGATCTTCGGGCGGGATGTGTACGAATGATGGAACCTATTTGGGACAAAAAGGTCCACAGTGGTATACTGGTAGGGAAAGCGCTGGTCAAGGTTGGAGAAACAGTACCGGTGAGGATTATGAACGTCAATATGGAGCCGGTGACGTTGAAGAGGAACACCCTTGTGGGGCAGTGTGTACCAGTATCCCAAATAGCCCAATGCATGAATGAATCCCAAAGACCAGCTACCAAACAACATGCTGGTGAACGTGTTGACATGATAACCAATTCATGTGAAGACCTTAATGAAACAGAATTGAAGAGTGTGCGAACTTTGATTTGCCAATACCGAGACGTCTTTGCCCTTGATGAAGATCAAAAGGGACGAACAAAAGTGGTACGACATAAGATCAACACCGGGGATTCCAGACCTATACGACAGCGTCCGAGACGACTTCCATGGGCGAAGCGTGACGAAGCTGAGAAGATTATTACCGACATGAAGAAACAAGGGGTCATTGAACCATCAAACAGTCCATGGGCATCACCAGTGGTTCTAGTTGGCAAGAAGGATGGATCAACGCGTTTCTGTGTGGACTACCGGCAGCTCAATGAGGTCACGAAGAAGGACAGCTATCCCTTACCGCGTATTGATGACACCTTGGACACGTTATCTGGTTCACGGTGGTTTTCGACACTGGACTTGAAGAGTGGTTATTGGCAAGTTGAAATGGAACCTGAAGACCGAGAGAAGACTGCGTTCACCATCGGTTCGGGATTATGGCAGTTCACAGTTATGCCCTTTGGCCTATGCAACGCTCCGGCCACCTTCGAGCGCTTGATGGAGACCATTTTGAGGGGATTGTCCTGGAAAACTTGCCTGGTGTATCTTGACGACGTAATCGTGGTTGGCAGGTCATTTGAAGAACACTTGGCAAACCTAAAAGAAGTGTTCCAAAGACTTCGTGGAGCCAACTTGAAATTAAGTCCGAAGAAGTGCCACATCTTTAGAAAAGAAGTCAACTATCTTGGACATGTTGTCTCACGAAATGGAGTAGCAGCCGACCCTGATAAAATCCGAGCGGTGCAAGAATGGCCAACACCAAGGGATAAACACCAAGTGCGAAGTTTCCTTGGATTATGCACTTACTACAGGCGTTTTGTTCCGGGATTTGCCAATATAGCAAAACCGCTGACAAGGCTAACGGAAGATGGTCACGATTACATTTGGAGCGAAGACTGTGAGACAGCTTTCCAACAACTGAAACATGCTCTAGTAACCGCACCGATATTAAACTACCCACGGATGGATGGAAAGTTTATACTTGATACAGACGCGAGTAACCTGGCCATTGGAAGTGTTCTTTCCCAAATACAAGATGGACATGAAAAGGTTATCGGCTATTTTAGCAAGGTCTTATCGAAAGCCGAAAGAAATTATTGCGTAACCAGAAAAGAGTTGTTGGCTGTCGTCAAGTCTGTAGAGCACTTCTACAAATACTTGTATGGGCGGAAGTTTTTGCTGAGAACAGACCATGCCGCGTTAAAATGGCTTCTGCAGTTCCGTAATCCGGAAGGACAAGTCGCAAGATGGATTGAACGGCTGCAAGGGTACGACTTTGACACGGAACATCGTGCGGGCACTACTCATCGGAATGCCGATGCCCTTTCAAGGAGGCCATGTCCAGCAGACTGTCCTCACTGCTCTCGACTAGAAGGGAAGATTTGCCGTACCACAATCGTCAACGACCATTGGTTGCCTGAAGAGTTGCAACGAGAGCAAGGAGAAGATCCCGAATTGAAAATGGTGCTTGAGTGGAAACGGAAGGGTGAAAGACCAACCTGGGAGAGAATCAGCTCTTCTAACAGAACCCTGAAGGCGTACTGGGCCCAGTGGGACTCCTTGAAGATAGAAAGCGGGCTTCTGAAGCGGCAACTGGAAAACGAAGACGGAACTACCGTCAGGCTTCAGTTAGTAGTGCCGAGAAGCCGAATGTCAGAAGTGCTTAGAAATCTTCACGATGGCACCTCAGGAGGCCATTATGGTGTGAAAAAGACTCTCGAGAAGGTTAGAGAAAGATTCTATTGGGTCAACTGCAAAGAAGACGTTAAGGAATGGTGTCGCAAGTGCGACCTGTGTGCCGCAGGGAATGGGCCGCTAGGAAAAAGAAGGGCACCCATGAGACAATACAACGTGGGCAGTCCCTTAGAGAGAGTGGCCATAGACATTGCTGGACCGTTTCCCGAGACTGATACGGGAAATAAGTATATCCTGGTAGCAATGGATTATTTCACTAAATGGACGGAAGCATATGCACTACCAAATCAGGAAGCCGTGACGGTCGCCGAAGTGCTAGTTAAGGAATTCTTCAGCCGCTTTGGTGTACCCTTGGAACTAGATTCGGATCAAGGCCGCAATTTTGAATCTGCACTCTTCGGAAATGTTTGCCGATTATTGGGCATCCGTAAGACTCGAACTACTCCGCTACACCCGCAGTCCGATGGAATGGTGGAGCGAATGAACCGGACCATGGGCAAATATTTAGCCAAGGTTGTATCCGACCATCAACGAGACTGGGATCAATATTTGCACCTGTTCTTAATGGCCAATCGTGCCGCAGTTCACGAAACCACTGGTCAAACGCCGGCCTGCATGATGTTTGGACGCGAACTGCGACTACCCTGCGACCTCGAATTTGGAAGTCCGCCTGCGGAACAAGAGGTAGCAGGAGATGATTACGTCACGAAATTGAAATTGAGGTTGAATGACATCCACGATCGGGCCCGCGGTAATACCCAGATCGCTAGCGACCGGATGAAGAATTCCTACGACGTAAGGACCCAAGAAGGCGGATTTCAGCCTGGAGATTTGGTTTGGCTCTACAACCCGCAGAGGCGTCGTGGTTTCTCACCGAAGCTACAACGGAATTGGGAAGGTCCGTATCAAGTGAAGAAGCGAATAAATGACGTAATCTATCGCATTCAGAAACAACCCAGAGGAAAACCAAAGGTGGTGCATTCCAATCGTTTGGCACCATACGAAGGAAGTAATGACAGAGCCCTGGGTGTTGAAGACGAGGGCAGAGAACTCATCAACAGAGTAGAGCCTGCCGAAAGCCGACCGACTTTTGAAGAGTTCATGGCGGCGTTTTCCGGAACCGGAAAAGCACGATTTGGAGTGACGACTGAAGTACAGCAAGATCTCTTCAAGGTTCCTACTGATTGTTCGATAGCTCACTGCGTATCCAAGGACCTTCGTTTAGGAAGAGGAATTGCGGTCGTATTTAAGAAGAAATTTGGGCGACTAGACGCACTCGAAAGACAGAACCCCACGGTCGGCAAAGCTTTATATCTCCCAGATCAACAACGATTTATTTATTATTTGGTTACGAAACAGTTCCATTACCAGAAGCCGGATTATGGTGACCTCTGGAATGCTCTATGGGATTTGAAGAAAGACCTGTTAGCTAGGGGCATTAAGAAGTTGGCAGTTCCCAAACTCGGCTGTGGGCTGGATCGGCTAGATTGGAGGGCCGTACGAAACATGCTGGAGGTAGTCTTCAAGGACTCCGGTGTTACTATCCTGGTCTGCAGTTTTGATTCAAAGCCTGCATTAACACCGAAGAAGAGTGTAGACTGTTACTTCTACCGCAGTGGGACCTGCAGAAGAGGAGAACAGTGCCGATACCGTCATGACCCGTTCTTCCGGAATCAAGGGTCGAAACCTGTTCTGGGACAGAACAGACTTAAAGAAGGGGGCAGTGTAACAAATTATACAATGACATCATCGCCGCGTCAGCTGTTCTCGAGCCGACGAGTAAATTCGATGAGTCTTCTAGCAAAATCCACAAAACTCGGGAGTCAAAGGCCGCCGCAGATATAAGAGCGGGACGAACAAAAACCCGGCAGTCTTGAACAGATAATCGCGGCCTACGTATAAATAAATATCTACGTTTAAATAAATAATAACTGTTACATAAATTACTTTAGTGTTCGATTTTAATATTAAGTGTTCGGTTTAGTTTTACGTTAGTTTTAATTGTTGTTCTTTATAATTATTTCGTACTTTAAGTTTGTTTAATAAATTAATTTACACCACGAACCGAGTTTATTGAATAAACGTCGTAAAAACGTTACAATAAATTTAAGTAGGCCAATTAAAACGGCGAAAACCTACATCGTAATACTTTAATACCTTCAAAATATTAGTTAAGTTGATTTATGACCCTTGTTTAGATCGTAACGATAGCATGAAAATTCAAAGGGTACAAAATTCCTGCTTACGATTAATATCCGGCTTTAGAATATGACCGTGTTTCTCGCTAGTTAAAAGAGGTTGCTTGGTTTTGAATATGCGGGATAGATCTATACTTGTATTTTACTCAGCCTGGTTTTAGAGGAACATTACGCTCATTCCTTGGATTTCGCTACAAAATTACTTATAACGTTGGAACATTCGAGTATTCAGGGTTGAAGTTTACTTTTATGCCAGCATTTAAAAGGTCACCTTGATAGTATACGGGATCCCTTATGCTTTTTTGGGGTTTATTTTTAAGGATTCGCTCGTTTGGTGATACATTTATTCAAACATGATTCTCTTTGTAATTTTTTTGAGAGTTCACTTAAATTTAGTTTAAATATTCCAGACCTTCTTGAGAGATAGTTTTTAAATTTCTGAAATCGTGTTTTAGAGGAATGTTTAGCATTTGTAAGGATAATTATGTTCCTTTGCCACAGAATTGTGATATAAATTTCAGAAGAATTGTCGCGAAAGAGTAAAATATCAGCCAATCTGCTTTTAAAACGCATAATAATTAAGAACTTATCTTCAAATTTGAGACCTTTAAATCTAATTAGAACGAAAAACCCTCCTTATAATAATTAACATTGTTATTAAACATCAAGTATAATTAAGTTAATAAGTTGCCTGCCGATTAATATCAACATCCTCTGAGAGTTAAATAAATGGTATTCGGTTACACGCACATCGAAATGGCGAGGATAAAATTATAAAAGTTACCCCGAAGTGCGAATATTAAAATTAAAAAAGCTTATGATTGACTGCCTGTTGTTTCATTCCTCGGTAGGAAATGTAAAAGACGAAATGAAGGGGATTTTTCGTTCGATTGAGTCCTATTAAGGATTAATTCTGCGAGCTGAGTTGTCATTTTTTAAAGTTTTTTACTTTAAGGAATTAAAAATTGGAATTTATAAGAACGTTTCTTTATTTTCTGTAGTTTTGTATACTGAAGGAAGAGATTTATTAACATTCGATGCTTTTAAGAGTTTATTTTTGTCATGATTTAAATGCGATCTTTTATGTTAAACAGAAAGTTTAAATCTTTGGATCCACAATAAAATTTAAAAATTTAAAAGTACAATTCTGAAAAACCTGTAATTAATAGTCAGTTGAATAAATTCAGGTAGAAATCTGAACTGGATTGAAATCACGAACCAAAATTCAGATTAGAACTTAGCAGCAGAAATGTAGAACTACTATTTTGATTCTCCGAATTTGTAAATTTAAATATGAAATTTATATTTTAAAATCTGTAAAGGCTTAAAGTGTTCAATTTTAGCTGAATGCAAATCCAAGTTTCTAATTTAGCATCAAAAATGAAATCTTGAATTTGAATCTTTGAATGGTCCTGATTAAAACGAATCCTTCGTGCTTACAATTTCACAAAATGTCGAAGCCCAAAATTTCGAGCAAAAGCTTGGAAGTTTGGCCTTCCTAAATTATACAAGATTTCAAGGATAAATGTAACCTACTTGATTTGTCCAATTGAATATCAAATTTTATTAGGAGGGCAAAAAACATGCAGCGGGACTTGCAAAACCTGCCATTATTTCGTACTATCTTGCCTTTGTGTGTTCTGTAATTGCCTGTGTAGCAGTAATTAGTGAATGATGTATGTTCTTAATTATTAAAGTGTTATGTTCAAAGCGTGCAGAGGAAATAGAAACGTGCGTGAATTAGAAATATCTACAGAGGGTTTGGATTTTGAATATGCATGCTGTAAATTCCTGTTACCCGGAACTGGAATTTTTCTGATATGATAAGAAAACATTGTAATTAAACACGATCGCTCCTATTAATCAGACTTGGCCAGGTGTTAAAATTTCGAATCTCTTCCTGGAAATCCGTGAAAATGACACGTTTCTTGGTCGTAACTTATCCAAAAATTTCCATTGAGCCCATAAGCCTCCTAAAACGTTCTATTTATAAATATTTAAAATAATAGGATCGTTTTATTTTACGTTCATTCAGCCAAAAAAATATAACAAGCGCGTGGTTGTGGAACGGTAGTTATATAAAAAGCGGAACGTCTCCTACGGGAGTCATGCAGGTCCCTTCAGCTCGGGCTCAGCTTTTGGGACGTCGCCCTCGGATTTTCTATGCAAATAAATCATTGTCAGTTGTAAATCACTTTTGAAATATACTTGTTTCTTTCTGCCGTCTGCAGAGCTGTTTAGCCCTATATCTGTGTAATAAAGTCACAAGCCAAATTATGGAATCTGCTTGATACCTATTATTCATTCTTTAATGTCAGCTAGAGGAAGAGTTACTAAAGTGAAAACAAAATATTTTGCATAATCTTCTTCTTTCTCCTTTTATATCCGTATGACACTCACTATTTCTAACTTTTTTTAAACTTATCGGCCTTAAATACGTTACAGAACGTGCTGATGTACTTTCAAGGTAGACTAACAAGTTTTACTTGCTGCTACAGGATTTTTAATAAAAACTGGCAATAACACAACCCCTTTTCTTGCTATACATTCGTAGGTGTCTAGGTGCTTTTCCCGTATGTAATTGAATTTTTGAATTTGTTGATGTGGCTGATTTAAAAAGTTTGATATTACATTTTTGTGGATAAATTGGCAACGACGCAACCTTTTAGGTTTCCCCATTCACTACTGACATTAACCGCTCGAAGTTTTTTTTTAAACTGGCAATGAAACAATAGCTTTCACTTTCATCTTTAAGACTTTGTTGTTTTTAACTGTTTTAAATGATTTTCAGTGATGCTTTAAGATGTACTGCTTTACCTACGAGGCTGACTTAAAAAACTTTGTAGTTCTGAAGTATTTTTACAAACTGGCAACAATGCAACGGTTTCTGTCACTCTTGTCATCTGGTACTTTTAATTTTTTATCTAATTTTTAAAATGGTAGGTGCATGGGTGCGGGAAGCATCCATGAGAGGGTTGCAAACGTTGACGTTATTGTTGGCGAAACAGAAACCCGAATTATTATCAGCAACTCTTGTTACTAAAATTACAACAGGAAAGCAAGCTGTTGAAAAAATTGATCGAATGAGAGCTTAAGCAGGGAAAATATTTTACAGTTTTATTCATAGGTAAAGATCATTAACTTCTTCTTCTTGACATGCCTATCCCATAGGATTATGGCCTCATCGTATGATGTTTGTTGATCATTCTTTTAATATGAGGTGGATCAATCCTCATATTCTTTCTTCTCTTTCTCTATTCACAGCTTTTAATGTGTTTGTGTTTTCTTCATTATTTCTCTCAATCTTTTCCTATTTCCGCATATCTGTCTCCAATCCTGTATTTTCGTCATCTTTAAATCTTGTTTTATGTAATCTGAAATAACTTATTTTAGGCCTTCCCTTCATTCTTCCTTCGGTTGGCTTCCATTCCAAAACATTGTACATGTCATTATTCCACGAGCCGGAACTTCATCTATAGCAGCTATTGAAGTTGGTAAAGATTGGTACCAACCTTGGAATTCGGTAGGAATGTCTCCCTTTCTGTATAACTGTTATAAACTGTTTTTCTTTTTGGCAGTAATTGCGAGAATGCCCGAATACAAGTTTTCTAAGGTGGGTTTACTCACGGATATTCGGCGACCTTTTCCAAAAACATGTATTTCTTTGTAATCTGATGAATAATCATAGCAGTATTTCCTGGTTTACATTTTTGAAAACGAAAGCATTTTACTTTCAGCCAGTTTGCAGCTTCACCCTGGTTATTGTTATTTTTGTTCTTTATTAAACATTTCGACAAGGCAGCCAAGTCTTTGAGAAATGTAGTTAAAATAGTTCACACGCAGTTTAGGGAGAGTTTTTCTTATTTTCGTCCGTCTTAGATCTAGCTATTCTAAAGATATTCAACCAATTTTGAATGGTGTAGGCTGGCATAGGTACATTTCTTTGCTGTCTCGATAGCGCTGTGCATACTGCCAACCTCCATAAAAGTGTGACCACTTTCCAAAAATTCTGTGAAATAACGTCTAGGTTGGTGTTTTGAACCAAGTATAAAAATAAAGCGGCAATGCTTTGGTTACGGTTTTAACCGCCGCATGTATCTGAATACAAACAAAAATTTTTTATCTTGGATTTGAGTTGTCCAATGTATCTTAATAAACAAGTGCCTGTTTTTGAATTGCCTATCTTACCGTTCAATTGGGTCCTACCATAGCAAAAGGTGTTATTCGACTCAGAGAGTTCATGAAATATTGTGAAATTGTACATACAAATATTTAGGCTGTAGTACATTGAACTCACATCACTGGACGGAATCTGTAAAACAGCAGTATGTGCAGCACATCCATTTTTTATCTGTTTGGCATTTTACTTCTTTTGATATGGGCTGTATATTGATCTTGAAGAGATACTTTTTCAGCGCTCGGTTATGTAGCTTAACTTTCAATGTACGAGTTTTTATAATTACATTTACGACGCTAACTGTTGTGTTTGTTAGCCATTTAACTTATCTAACAGGATTCGTATTCGAACCCGCGCTAGGTTGGTGATGATCCAGTACACGCCTAAGCACTAGGGACTAGGGCGTCAAGAAACGTTTAATAAACATTGGTTGTTATTAGCTTCTGTTTTGAAATGCATGTGGTCAATAGATGTAACTAAAAGTACACTAGCTAACGATATGTTTATTAACTACATTATTATCGCACGTTAAAAAAAATCTTCGTTAATAAATCACCCACAGGCACATGATAATAAATTTTTTTCACTACTAGTATTAGAAGATGTCATTATTGACCTTATTTTCGAGCCCAGAAGATGAATTTCTCTCCTAGTGGTCAATAATTTTTTATTATTGACTACTGGTTAATAATAAAAACAATTGCTATGCATTCAGGTGCCTATTTTAAATATGTTTTACCCAAATGTCAATTGAAATTAATCTCTCCCCTTGTTTTCGAGCAAGGCTATTTGATTTTTGTGGATATTTAGAAATAAATATACGCATCTGTCATTTTATTTTTTATTTATGTAAAAATGATTAATTAAAAGGAATAAAGGTGCTAGTAGTGAAAAAAATAGTATATAAACCACGGTAGAGAAGACTTTTCTCAGCCTCACAACTTATTTCCCTCCATGCTACGCATGTCGGGAAATAATACTGCTCGGCTGAGAAAAATGTCTTCGCTACCTTGGTCTATAATATACTATAATATCGGAATACAATTGCTTCTGTATTATTATCCTTATTGGCTGTTATTTATTCGATATTAGTTTTCTATAACCACATAAAAATTGAAATCCAACTCTCGTAAAAATATTTAATAAACGTAATGTAACGTACATATATTTCAACATGAATTCTGTATCAACATTCTAGCCGTTTTATTGCGTTCATTTACAGATTTTAACATTTTATTACTGTGGGAGAATGTTTCATAAAAGCTGTAAAAGGAAAAGAAAACAAAAAGGGGCGAAAATATACAACTGTTATGTATTATATCGTCGCATCAGGCGCTAGAACTAGAATTATTTCCGATATTATCCGCCATATAAATTTAAATTAAAGTTTTATTATGTGTATCGTATTTCGATTAATGGCTGCTGATTATAGATGACAATAGAAACAAACGTACTTGTACTTATGTGCTATATTTAGGGTAGAATTCAAGAGTGGGTTGTTAAAGATTGTAGAAACTACATAAATAGAATCTAACTGTATTTATTATACACGCTATAAATAACACAAAAATAATTTGAAAAAATTCGCTGTGAATATCAGGATTTAAAATTTAAAGGCTACATTTTGAATTTTTACATCGGATACAGATCTACATAATTAATAAGTTTACAACAGGTTTAAAAACAAGAGAAAATGAGTTTAAACTGTTTTGATCGAATAAGCTGGTTGAGATGAGCTCCTTCAGGATGCAAAATTTGAAATACAAATTTAAAAATTGAGTTTTGAAAGCTTAAGTCAGATTCGAACCTTCAACTTCAGTAAAATTCAAATACCAAATTTCCTTTTTTTATTCGAATTATAATTCGATGAGTTTGATTTGAAAACGAATTACGAATTACGAATTTGAATTTTGAATCTGGGCCATTGAAAGTTCGAATATCATAGTTTAAGGCTTGATTTGGATAAATCTTGTTTACTTTTTCATTTCTGTAGATCATATGGAAAGGTTGTGTTAATTAATTGGTGTTTGTAAAAATCTAAAGTTCGCAGATTATCGAAAGAATGTTTTGGAAAACTACATAACTTGAAAAATACTGAGTGCTTTCTAACTACTGCGATCCTTTTTAGTAAATAAACTGTTCCGCAAAGGTAATAATTTTTGCTCTGAAAAAGTCGAAATTAATATTTTAGTTTAGCGAATTTTAAATGCTATCATAAATTTAGCGTTGGTGGAATTTAAAGTCGACTCCTAAAATTTCATGAATAGTGTATTTGGCGAAAAAAAAAAACCCTACATGTAACGAGTGCGTGCCAAACAGAAAGGAAATAATTATTATGGAAATCTATCGATATGAATTGGGTGATAATATTGACCTTTCTTGAACCCTAATTTTTCATTCAGACTTATTATTTTTTTTAATAAATCGATTCGAAAATGAGGATAATACCACTAATTTTTCCCTTTACAAATTGCTTAATGTATGAAATACCGTTACCGGGTGAATAATAGAATAATAGAACTTTTAAATATTACAACTTATAATAACGACCAGTTTTACTTTTTCAATGGAGATTTTAGAAAACGAGCCATAATGCCACAAATGACAAACTCCGATCGAAACTCTTTTATATTTTAATACAAGTAAATGCCTTCGCCTAAATAATTCATGGCGCGTAAGTGCCGTCCGTGAAAGTTCTCTCTTGTCGCCCCTTTAAGGTTCTAGTAATTTGTACTAATATAAAATGCCGGAACAATTTTCGAAACTTAATGGGCAGAACAATCTAACGTGGTGCATATAATTCGTAATTACTATCTTTTATACTTTACAGGAATTACAAAAACATTGACCTACTTTAAATGATAAAAGTTTCATACTAAAATACCCACTACATCATATGTATGTAACTCTGTTACGAACTGTAATTAAAACTGCATTATTAAAATACTCCCAAGATTAGCAAAAACATTCATTATATAAGCGAGTTCAACTTTACAGGCTTGGAATGGTTTCTTTAAAGAAGAAAAAAACGAACGAATCAAGTAGTAATTCGTATCGATTAAAGAAGTATATTGTTTTTGTTTATGAGGATTAGGTAAATAAAATATCAAGTTTTTATCGACGACTCTCGAAAAGTAGATCATCGAATGAAACTTTTTTATTATTAAAGATAGAGGCTCCGCCAAAGTGGAAAAGTTAGTGGTCTAAGGATGTTTTTCGTATTAAAAGGATAACTTTCAATTTCTCTTGTTATATTACAGCAAAACTAACCCAATTTATTTTAAGTATTCAAGGGTTTGGTTTGCAGTACAATTTTTGAAGAATCCAGAAAAGTACTAGAAGTTTGTTGTTATTAAAGAATATTTAATTAAAGAGCTGGCATGTCTTTTTAGTGCAGAGTAAGAACGAATCTGATATAAGGAAGTAGTTTCGGTAGCAATAAGATTGTACTGATTTTTGAAAAAAGAAATAATGCAAACCTTTACAGTGCATGCATAGTTCTTCACTTTCAATATTAATGCATTTTTTCCAACAAAACTTACACAACAGCAAAATATAATAAAGCCCTTAAAAGCTTTTTGTAAACGATAATGAGTATTTTTCTTGTTAAAAAAATTATTCCAACAGAACTGACATAAATAATTTATTTTCATATTAAAATTTCAGATGTGTTTGTTATGTTAAATTCAATTTTATGACTTTATCCGTGCAATTTTCCATTTCAAATTTTAAAATTAAAAATTTAATCGCAATCTGGTTTTAGTTCAACATCATTCGACCTTTAATATTTCGTATTAATTTCGAAAGTTTTATTTTTAAACTATTTTTATTTTCTTGCGTGCTTTAAAGCTTTGGATTCAAATAAATATATAGGGTTTTTCAAAAGTATGCAACGAATGGGAAGCCTTTTCTATTTTTTTTTTATTATTATTTCTCCATAATTGTTGATATCTTTTTTGTAGCTACTTTCCTAGTTCTTTCCCCCCCTATTTAATTAACTCTGTACATAAATAGTTACTTCATCTTTTCCAACAGCCTTTCCTTCGTCATTGATTGATTTGCTTCCAGTACATTTGTTTATTCCCTGCATTTCTACTCATTCCCATACAAATTTCTTTAGCTTCCTGATTTTCATTTATAAACATTGTTTGCCAAGACCTTAATATGCGTTTTGCATCTCTTTGCCTCTTAATCATTTCATTGCCTGCCAATATTCCTGTTATAATATATACTCTTTGTTTAGGCTATGAGGCCAATAAAAAGATATTTAAAGTGGACTGTATATTTTAACTGTTATATTTAAATTACAACTGTTGCCTGTAAGAAGGCCTGGTGATGACTAAGGGCTTACCTACTGTCCCTTCTCAATGCCCTTTTTTCATTGTCTGCCTTCAAGGTTTTTGGAATTTACAGTTAGGTGTTGCCCGAACCATCTTCTTTTAATTGGTTCCCGAGTTTTTCCCATGTTCTCTTTTGATCTCTTGTTCATACTATTTTTCCTGTTTTGCTACTATATTCCTGTTTGTTTTTTCATTTTCAATCCGCATACTTTTGTCGTTGTATTCAGTATTATCTCTTGTTCAGATTCCACGTTTGTTTTTCTAGTGCTTCTTGTTTCCTGGACCATGATATTTTCATACTGTCTTCTAATTTTTGTATTTTTCAGTTTTTCATAGCAGATTCTTTCATGTTTTTTGTTTTTAGTTTTGCTAAAAGGTTTCCATATCAAGTCTGATACAAATTCAGACCCTCTAGCTGTTTTTACATCCATTACGGTGGAGCCTACTTCTTTGGAATACTTTATGTAGCCTATGTGTATGTGTAGCTATGTTTCGTTTCTGCTGTGACTAGTTATAGTTTTTATTCCTTCATTTGCATGTATCAACACACCGAAATATCTCATAAGATAACCTTTTAGTATTTTCTCCTTAGTTCCCTTAGTCTTCACTTCACTCAAACCTGTTATGCCATTATTAATTTCTTCAGTTCATCTGTGATTTCTACTTTTTTTCCAGTTTTCCAGTTGAGGTTGCAATTCGTATACCTTTCTGTTCGTCAGGTTGTTGTTTTTCATTCCAGTCCTTTCCGAGAACATCTTTAATATGATAGAAATAATAAATATTTTCGAAAAGGCGAATAATCAACTTAGTTTTGTATTTCATTAAGCCACTCCTTAACTCAACCATGTCAAATAGCAAAGGACTATACTGTAACCATTGTTCCAAATATTTTGAAATTTTGTCCGGTTGTTTTGGATTGAAAACGATATGGCCTTAACAAGAATTACATCAAAATAATTTTCTTGGCACAAATATAAATATTCTTCATATAGTTTAATACTGCTGATTATTTTTAGAGGCATATACCAGTTAGTTCCCGGCACTTTGAAAGTTAATAAATGTTAAATCCACATTTGCAATCTATTGATTGTTGATAATTATTCTTAGCTGGTTAATATGATCAACACGCGATATGATGTATTTTATCTGATAGTCTATTAATAACAACTTTCGGCATACGTTTGTTAACCAAGTTCAACGACCATTTGTTGCATTTTATATGGTACCTTTACCGCGATATATAGGTACTTCCTATTCTTTAAGAATTCATTCTCGATTGCAAGACTATTTAAGATTTAAGATTAACAATTACAGTATTTTAGTATATTACTGATACGTTCTTTATTGTTATTTATTGGGCGAGATTTAGGTTTGTAAGTTCCAAGCATGTTACTGATAAGAGTTAAACATTTGAGTTTCAAGTGAAAATTCCCATTCATCCCGGTTTATTCGCTCATTAAATTTATTTTAATCTTGATAATTGCTTTACTTAATTTATCGAATAACTTTCTGGCTATTAATGTTTAGTAGTTATTCTAGTTTGAGAGCAAAATATGTGCGTTGTTTTTGCTGAACCTGCCGTAGTTTTGTGTAATGATAAGGGGTTATTCTCGTAGCAGTGAGCAAAGAATACACAACAATTTTTTGTTCCCAACAGATTGTGGATTGGTGTACACAGCAGATTAATGAGGTGTAGCTTTTTGGGAGTAAATTTCCAACGTTTTTCCACGGTCGTACTATTATTTAACTTTATTGCAACATAATTTGGTATTTAATTGTTTATTTGCATACTTTTATGTCAGCTGTTTTGAATATTTTTCGGGAATTTATTTATGTTTTTAATCGATCTTTGTTACCTGAAAACCTTTTTGCCTTGTATTAGCAGGTTCTGGAAGTTTTATTTTGAATTTTGACTTTATAAATCGTCGGTTTTTAGGCTAAAATGTTCCATAAGGTTTCAGAATTCAGAAAATCGATGTAATTAAAATATAAATAATAAATTTCAAGAGTTTTAGTAGATAATACAACTGCTAGTTTCACAGGTGAGTTTTAGTATTTGGTATGCAATGTTTATGGGTCACAATTATCGCATGACCTGTCATTCCTTATTTAAAGGCTATCTTAGTCTCCCTGCTAGAATTTATAAGATATTTACTGGTTCATGTTGTGGATGGTATCGAATGGCCAATGCATTATGGAGAATATGAACAAAGTTACGCTGTTAGTGGTTATTCGGGGTTTTATAGCTTAGCTGGCGATAGCGGGGTGCTAAACGTCGCAGAGAATAACCATTCATATACAACGAGAAACCGCATAACGTCCGCAGTTAGAAATATAGCCAAAGCTCTTAGATTTACTTTAGAGTCACCCTACCACATTTCGTGCTAAATGAATGAGATTATCACACCACATTCGTTTAAGGGAGGTGGCGAAGCTTTAAAAATTTTTGGACGATGAGAAAATTTGCATAGTTACGAGGCCCTGCCTTAATTTTGGATGCGGAAGATGCGTGTTTTTGCTATGTAAATAATTATTAACGCATAGGCACGGGTGTTTTTGTGCGCCCTTCAAAAAATTTCTTTTTGCTATTGTCACGCAAATAAAAGCTAAGTGATTGATTGCAAAGGACATTTTTCTATCAAAAGACATTAATCGTAACCCTCATCTCGTACTTCGTATAAGAAAGTCGTTCGTTGATAGCTGACAAAATTTAATTTAACTCGAAGTAAGAACGTTGAATGTAAGCAAATGTCGGTGTAAACTCTCCCTTTTTATTGTTGTAGTTTGAAAAATTGATAGACTTTCATTTATTGTCCTTCGTTTTTTGCTAACCGTTAGGAATGTTATCAGAAATTGAAAACTATTACTTATTATCAGCTTTAACTTAACCTTCGGTTGCAATTTAGACTTTCAGCGATTACACAAAGGTGTGAAGCCTGGAATGTTCCAAAATAAGCACACAACTATTTTAATAAATAAAATAAAAGAAGAAGATGATGAAAGAAGAAATAACCTTTCAATCCCTGCTGATATTTTTATTTCTTTATGAGCTGTCCATTAACATAAAAAATAATAACGATAAACGAAACTCTTTTAAAGATAGGCGTACCTTATGATTACATTGTTGGACCTCAGCTTTTATGCATTAATATCGGAATTTAAAAATTTCGTATTTTCACCACTAATTAAAATTTACAGCTTCATTATCAGATATTAAATGTCGACGCGGATTAGAGAATTTGCCCTTTTTTCAGGTATTCAGAGTCTATAGGAAGCTTCTTTAAAGTTTCCGCTAGTTGGTGTTGATATTTTTAGATTTCTTAATTTTAGTTGATTATTTTTAAAAAATGTTCAGAGCTTTATAAACTGAAAAAATGATACAAAGCGTTTTTTATAAGCTATCCATAAATATGACAACATTACTAATGCTCATTTAAGATAGGTGTACCTCATGATTTCTCGTTGGACCTCAATTAAAAGATAATACAAAATTGCTTCTTAATTGACCATCTAAAGTTTTGCGTTTCTGAACGTTTACATAAAAATAATAATCCCCGATTACAGAAATTATTCTGCTGAAATTGAAAAACACTCAAATTTTGCTTACATTACTAGTTGTAGGTGATATATTTATATAAAAAAGTTGAGCTACATGTTGCTTTTATACCAACTGAAGTTGGCAAGATCGACAGATGTTTGATAGGAACGTTCCTTTCTGCATATATTTGGCTTATGTTGTGTTCAGTACGTTTTCAGAATTTTGATAAACTGACATCATCGTATATTCTTTTGTTATCTCAATTTTTTCATAGCCTTTTATTCTTTTCTTTTCTTGTGTCAACCGCGCCAATCAAATTTATTTTTATTTCTCTAAAACGGATCTTAAAGTCCCTAAAATACTTTGTTTTTAGAAATATCGTTTCGTGAAAGATCAGCTTTTCAGGAAAATCCAACAAATCGGGAAAATTTATTTTGCTTCTTGTATTTTAATATGAGTCAGCTAGGCTGAATGTTGTGAGGACATGAAAAATAGGGTTATATTTGATAAAAATATAAACCTGGACAAAGTCATCAACAGGAAACGTTTTTATATGTTTTCTCAGGAATAAAATATTACTAAGGTGGAAGGAAACTTCAAAGAAAAGGTTTAAAATATTACAGAGCCGTCAACAAAAATTGATGCAGGTCAGCTTTTTACTAAACATTCCTTATATTAGATCTTTTTTAACTTCTGACGTCTTTTGTGAATTGTTAACCTATTGTAGTTGTCTAAGAGTATAAATTTGTTATTCTTGCTGTTTTCACAACAAACTTATTTTCACTATCAAACGCTTTTTATGAGATTTAGCTTTGCGTAAAAAAAGCAAAAGTGGGAATTTATTCATTAAAACAGTGTCATAATTTATTTACGTTAACAGGACGAAAGTTTCAAGCTTTTTCGTTAATCATAATTACCCAAAGCTCCTGTTTTATGAGAATTTTTAATGCGGCGAAACATATGGATTACGAAGGCATTAAACCCTCATCTTCCATGTGACGTAGCTGGTCTAGGAAAAGATTACCTTTACTCTAACGGTACTGCATAAACGGAATAATAAATTTCGAGAAAACTTATATCACGAAAGTTTGTTTGTTAGTTTTAGTTTTAAAAGCAAGGCAGAATATTTCAAAATTTCGTTTTTTTTCTTTCAAATTTGTATTATTGTGTTTTCAGTTTGAGTTTATAAAATATAAGTTAAACGAAAAATAAACAAACAAAGAATGATTACATTTTTCTAATTTTTGGGTTGATTATTCTGAAAAAATAAAAGTTAAAGAAAAATTAAAAGTATAGTTATTTTTGTAACAAGTACCTAAAATCAAGTTTTTTGGGACGAATCGTTGCTGTTTCCGGACGAGGCAAAGCCGAGTCTGGAATAGCAGATGAGTCCCAAAAAGCGATTTAGGTATGTGTTACAAACAACATTTTTTTGTTAAAGTTCCCAAAAACAGATTCAAACCTTTTATTATGTATGATACGCAAAAGGTTGCTATGACAACTTTTAGGGACTAGGCCGAAAATATAGCATTTTACGGACTTAAATGAGTGTCACTATAGTAACCAGACTTTTTGGGATTGAGTCCGGAAAAGACCCATTTTACGGACTTAAATGAGTTCGTAAAATAGCTACTTTTGGGAGCGCGTACTAAAAAAGAATAAATAGGATTATTTTTCTGACTAAATTTTTAAGCATTTATCAGAACAAGATTATTATTTATGCCCATCAAATAAGACATTGGTTATTCCGAGAAATCTTTAAATGTAGATTTCTCCCATAAAACTTCGAATGTTATCTAAAAAAGTTAGCAGTAACTATATATATTTTTGAGTTTCATGTCAGATGGTATAACTGCTGGGGTTCCAAGAATTCTTATTGCACATAAAGGAGCACTTGGAAAATGAGGGATCCACACGCGCTTTCCCTACATACCCATTATCCTTTCCCTTTATTGGGACTTCTACAAAATTCATCGTTTTCCTGTATTCACGTTTTGATGGTTTAGGATTGCATTTATTTAGCCCAGCTTTTGGATTATCCCTTTTTCCATATTCTTTTGTTACGTTTCCAGCGTTCGGAATTAAAATTTTAAAAATGGTGAAGTTTGCTGTAAATCGATTTAATGATTAGTAAGTCACTTCGCGAATGCATCGTAAATTTCGTAAAGCTCAAACTGCTTTGGTTAATGATACACCAACAACAATACCGTTTAATTATTCTAAAGTAGGGCATACTCGTTTCCAATCAATGTTCTTAACTAGTTATAACCTAACCAAAGTTTAAAAGCGGCATAATTTTAACTCGTTTGGTATTACGCAGTTTACGTGATAGGTTATGGTTATAACGTTGTCAATCAATTATTGAAGCACGAACTTTCCTATATGTTTTCTTAATAAATCATCTGATATATCTATTTTTAGATAGAAACATAGTTTTCTTTGCGGTTTGTAAGGGTTGACAAACACGATTTTCGTGTCTTCCACACTTTTAAATTCCCATTTTTCTCGAAATATGGAACCTAAAATTCCTTTGTTTTTTTTTGCTGAAAAATGAACGAGTTGATTTAAAAAATATGAGTCACATTGTGATATAATAAAAAGGCCCAAAGGTGTTAACCTGAAGATTCTGTCTGAGGACAACTGGTTGGAAACTAGCCTACATTTTTGAACATGTTAAATTCCAAATTTGAGGCGAAATTTGTTTAAATAAATTTGACAAAATCTTTTTACAAAAGTTCATTGTGTTAAAAGGGCCTAAAAGGTACTATCCAAAAAATACTGCCTAAAGATATGAAATTATGTTAAAATTGTTAAGGCTTTTATTCGAAATTTGGGACGAAGTTTGTTTAAATGAAATTGACAGAACGTCTTCGAATGCTTCATTGGGGTTGTGCTCTTTCTAAAAAGGAATTATACTTACAAATAACATATTTATGAGAACGATTGCAAAATTGTAAAAATATATCAGGACTTGGAAACTTGAACGCTAGCAATTGTGTTTATGGTGCCAATAATGGAAGAGTTTGAACGACTGTTCCAAGTTTACAGTAGTGTAAAGAAGGCGTGTTATGTGCATGTGGAATGTAATAACGTATGATCCTCTCAGACAACCCCCAAGTCGCCTGTCTGCAGGGTGACAGCCGACACCAAAACAAATGACTTGAAATTCCGTGCTAGACAGCTTTTTATAACCAACGTGCATGCACATGCTACCACCGTTACCTACCTATATGTGTCAAATTTTTGAAAAATTATCCATTTCCTAAGTGCCTGATGCATCCGAATCGTTTGTTCCTATTGCTCCACTGTTACAATGGCAAAATTTTCATTATTGTAAGAGTATCATTTGTTTGCTTGCCAATGTTAAGTATTTTTGTAGAATTAACCCATTTCCTTCTGCATTTACTCTAAGTACAACTCCTTTTTATTATCCTTAAACGTTGGATATTATTTATTATCTTTAAACGTCAAATAAAGTGATTGATTTAATTCCTCGAGCATTCGTGAATTTGGCAATTCTTACTGGATCCTTCTACCGAGACTCATGCAAATTCGTTAATTATCCTTAAAAAGAGCAAATCCTTTAACTCATTCAGCTAGGTAAACCTTCAGGACTATTTGAGCTCTTCATATAAAATTTGTAGATTAATAGCGTATTAACTATGAAACTGACCGCCGTAGTGACCGAGTGGTTAAGGCTTGGGATCAAACCCGAGTCGGATGCTTGGCGAGTGGCCTACCCAGTCACTAAAAATAATTGGGGACCGAAACACAGTAGTATGGTAGGGAAGGTAGACGGTTGTGCTGCGTACCACATCACTCAACACAAACGTGTATGAAAGCGACTTAAGAAGCCTTAACTCTCCATGTTGCCGGCCATACTCCCTCGCGGAGTGTAAATACCGATACATTTACATAAGGATGAAATTAATGAAAACATACTTCAACAAACCAGTCGCCTGTATTACATTTAATTTTAATCCGGAAAATTTTCACTCAAAATGTTTGTTCCCTGAATTAAAATTTCCGATCATATTGAAATGGTTATAAGTTAGAAATGTTTATTACAATTCTGGCTACAAGGATCCGATCTGTGATTCTGAGTAAATAATTAAGTTTAAATCTACATCCAAGTAATTCAGTTTTAAGGATCGCAATTTCTAAAAGACTTTTGAATCTTCAAATATTTTAATTTCCAAATCACGAAACGCCAAGACTGTTCATGAAAACAAGGATGCCTAATATGTTGGTAGATGTTTTTACTGTCTTATTTGCTACTGGTTTGTGAAATGAGGAGAAACCCGACCATAGTTAATTTGTAGTTGTTTGACTTGGAATTCATATTCAAACCACCTTTAAGTAAATTTCAGAGTTTTTTGTTTAAACTGAAAGTCAGATATCAGTTTTAGTCCTAAATAGCTCCTCGAGGATGCAAATAATATTGATTTGACTTTAGAACAATTGACACTCAGTGATTATACTGCTTCATAACAAGTATACGAGGTTTGGCAGAAAAATAGTGAGACTGATTTTCTTTTAATCGTGCATTTTATTCTTTTTACAAATCAGGATTATCGCCGTCAAAGTAGCTTCCTTGTGCAGCTACACACCGGTGGAGGCGTTTTTCCATTGTTTGTAGCTTCCATTTCTGGATATTATCCAAAGTACCAAATGGCGCTCTTTCAAATGGATTTTCAGCCTGGGGAATAAAAAGAAGTTACCGGGACTGAGATGCGGCGAATAGGGGGGCTGGGGAACCACGGAAATGCTTTTATTTGGCAAACATTCGTTGATGAAGACTGCCGTGTGACAAGGGACGTTGTCGTGGTGCAGCATCCAAATTCCCAAACTTCTTCTTCTTCTTCTTCTTAATGTAGGATCAAATCCTGTTTTCTACCAGTGCCTCTGTTTATATTTGGTTCTCCTGCGATGCCGATGTCCAGCTCTCTTTCCACCGTTTAGGCGGTCGTCCTCGTTGTCGTTTTGTGCTGGGTTGTTCTTTCATTGCTATGCTGGCCAGTCTGTCATCATGCATCCTGCTCACGTGCTCCTTCCACTGACGACGTCTTGATCTTGTAAATCTTAGGATGTCTTTGATTCTACAAACCTCTCGTATATTTTCATTTCTGATTCTGTCTTGTAAGGTGTTACCTGATATGGCGCGGAGGATCTTCATCTCGGTTGTTCTCATGATCTGTTTCGTCTTACACGTTTCGGCTCTAGTTTCCGCGGCGTAAGTCAGAATAGGTCTTACGCAGGTTTTGTAAATACGTATTTTGCTTTCGATGGTCGATAGCCTTCGGTCATCGTCTCAACCTTTTCAATAATTTTGTCCATTATGATGTTAAATAGTGTAGGGCTCAAGCTGTCTCCCTGCCTGATACCTGTATTGACTGGAACGTCTTCTGTTAGCTCGTTATTAGTTTTGACTCGAGTTTTATTATTGATGTTTAGCTCTCTAATAGTTTCTATTATGTTTCGATTGATGTTCTTTTCTTTTAACGTAGTTAAGACATCATGTAATTTTATCCTGTCAAAGGCTTGTGTCAGGTCAATAAGACATAAGAACGCTGGTTTATCAAATTCGATAGCCTTTTCAATGATTTGCCGTAGTATAAATACAGGGTTATTCAAATTCGAGGCTCACCATTGGGATCTCGGAAACCGTAAGAGTTACAAAGACAGTTAAATTGGGGCAAAGTTGCGCTATACAATGCTGTTTAATATTTAAAAAAGAAATTTGACCTACCTGTCTTAGTTTTTTTATTAAGAGCAAAAAACAGAAAAATGTCAATTTGGTTTTTTGAGCATAATTTGGTTGTTATTAAAAATTTTTCAAATCTGTTAAAACTTTCTTGAAGCAACTTTTTAGCCGTAATACTGTAGTGGTATCAAAAATTTTCTACGACGTTTCGGTTTTCCGGAATCATCATCAGGTTTGTTTTTTCTTATGGGCGCCTTGTTGGATTTTTATAGCATCTGATAGAGTTTTTGATGGTGATTTCAACGATGTATGACATAATGGCGTTTCCCTGCCGAAAACTGCTGTTATTTACAAAAATAGTCAATTTCAATAGATTGCCATGGAAAAACAAACAGAAACAACACAAAAACAAAATTCGACGTTCACCATTGGGATTTCGAAAACAGTAAGATATACGAAGACGGCTAAATTGGGGCAAAGTTGCGCTATAAAATGCTGATTAATAATAAAAAAGAAAATTGACCTTTCTAATTTAGTTTTTTTTTTCACTATCGTCAAAAATACAGAAAAATGCTATTTAGTTATTTAGTTTATTTAGGATTACAGGAGATGTTCAAACTGAAGGCCGTTTGTGTGTTGTTTCTGTTTGTTTTTCCATGGCAATCTATTGAAATTTACTATTTCTGTAAATGACAGTCGTTTTTGGAAGTGAATCGCCATCATGTCATACATCGTTGAAATCACCATTAAAAACCCTATGAGGTGCTAGAAAAATCCAACATGGCGCCCATAAGAAAAAATGAACCTGATGATGATTCCGGAAAACCGAAACGTTGTAGAAAATTTTCGATACCACTACAGTGTTACGGCCAAAAAGTTGCTTAAAGAATGTTTTAACAGATTTGAAAACTTTTTAATAACAACCAAATTATGCTCAAAAAACAAAATTGCCATTTTTCTGTTTTTTGCTCTTAATAAACAAACTAAGATAGATAGGTCAAATTTCTATTTTAAATATTAATCAGCATTGTATAGCACAACTTTGCCCCAATTTAACCGTCTTTGTAACTCTTACGGTTTCCGAGATCCCAATGGTGAGCCTCGAATTTGAATAACCCTGTATTGCATCGATGGTCGACCTGTTTTGACGAAAGCCTTGTTGTTCTTCGCTTACCCCTGTTTCGCTAGTTATCTTATCAGAGATGATTTTTGTCAATAGTTTTGATACACTGCTTAAGAGGCATATTCCGCGGTAGTTTTCTGGTTTTGTTTTTGATCCTTTTTTAAATATAGGTATCGTAATACTTGTGTGTCATTGTTCCGGTATTGTTGATTTGTTCACAATTTTTTGAAAGAGCTTGGTTATTTCATGGGATAGTTCGTCGCTTCCGTATTTTATTAACTCATTTGTAATTTGGTCGACACCGGGGGATTTTCTGTTTTTCAATTTTTTGATGTTTGTAACTACTTCGTCGTGTGTTATAAATGGTATGTCTGGTTGGCTATCATCGTTTTCATTATCGTGTGGTTCATAATTCGAGCTGTCGTCGTCAGTTGTAACAGCAGAGTACAAATTTTTGAAGTAAGTAATCCATTGTTGAGGTGTGATTGTGGTTGTTTGTACATATTCGTTAATTGGTTTCCTTCTATTTCTTAGCATGTTCCATACTTTTTTCTGTCCGCCATAAAGATCGTGTTCCATGTCTTTTGAAAATTTTATCCAAAAATCAAATTTAACTACTGATTATTCTAAATGTCAGTCGACGGTCTGACATCACAAGAGTCCTTAGTCTTTCCAAATTGTCGTCCACTTTTGAGGTTGAAGGTCTTCCCGCACGAAATTCGTCTTTCACTTCTTCTCAGTCCTGTCAAAAGCCTTGTGCCACCTAAACACTTGTGCCTTGGATAGGAACGTTCTCCATAAGCCCTTTGTAACTTTTCATAAGTAACAATAGCGGATTCGCCAAGTTTTACACAAAATTTGATAGCACAACGTTGCTCAAACTTTTTTGTAAGGCACCTCACAAACATAACTACACTTCAGAAGCTCTCAATAACCGCGTAGCAGCTATAACAAGTTCAAACTTGTACTTTTTTTTTTTTTTTTTTTTTTTTTTTTTTTTTTTTTTTTTTTTTTTTTTTTTTGGCTGTG
Organism: Melanotus villosus; assembly: GCA_963082815.1. Lineage (NCBI taxonomy): Eukaryota > Metazoa > Arthropoda > Insecta > Coleoptera > Elateridae > Melanotus > Melanotus villosus. The sequence goes on along the minus strand of OY720418.1, from coordinate 55,074,475 downwards.
AAATGGCGGCCAGTGCAAGTGCATCTCAACTAAATGCGCAATTATGTGGTGTTTGTAATAGTAAAACTGTCTCAAAACGTGTACAGTGTTTAATATGTGGTTGTTTTTATCACAATTCATGTGTGGCAAAACTAAAAAAGTACGAAACCACTGGAGATAGTAATATAATTATTTGTTGTGGAAAAGAAGTGGACATAATCAACTGTGAGTTCTTTGATGCTAAATCAGAACATGACATTAATACAGAAAAATGTATGGCATATAATATTATAGCTATTAAGACAACAAGTGTTTTATAGAAGGTTTAAAAATCAAGGTCGTAGTTCAAATCCGAGCGAACGAAGTGAGCCGAGGATTTGATAGACCAAGATTTTTAAACTATAAAACACGAGTTGTCTTCAAGATTTTTTCTAACACTAATATCAGACATTTTCTTTCACTACTATATTATTAGAAATTTTAATAAATTATTATTTGAGAGGCGTCATAATACACAAAATGCGAAGATTGCTAGGCAACGACGTATTTAAAGACCTATAAAATACGTTGTCATTGTCGACGTATTTTATAGAGAAAGCGTATTTTAAAGGGAACATAACAAGTGAGCTCTTATGCACCATAGAAACAGTATAAGATATTAGTGTTAGAAAAAACTGTTAATGACAATTGTTAGTGATAAATCTAACTTAATTCATGAATTATATGAAAAGATAGATTTATTAAAGGACAAAATTCGCCAACTAGAAATGGACAAGGTTAAAACCGACCGCAAAGTAGTAACAAAAAGTTTAGAGCAAATCCCTCAAACTTCGACAAATAAATCAAATATTCAAAATTCAACAAACAGCGTTTCTACTAACATATCAAATAATAATAAAAAGAAAGACCAGGTATCACTTAAACAAGTTAATGCTGCATGCAAAGCTGCTGCTAATACTCAAAATATTGTAGACAAGGTGATAACATTGGGAGATCAAGGTCCTAATGAAAATGTCATAGACACAAATAAAATAACTTTGGAAAAAAAACAGAATCATTCTGAATGGCGTACTGTGGCGCACAATAAAAGAAAGCCCCGTAAATCAATTATAGGTAATAATGATGGTTGTACTTTAAAAACGGTACCAAAAAAAGCGATGCTGTTTGTTTCACGATTGGATCCAGCCACCACTAAGAACGAAGTGCAAAACTTTATAAATGAAGACTTTCCGAAAGCTACATGTGAAGTAATTACAGCAAAGCACCCCAATGCATATTCTTCCTTTAAAATTATTATTGACGAGGTTAATCTGGAACAAATTATGAAACCGGAGTATTGGCCATCAGGAACTTACATATCTAAATTTTTTCAGCCGCGTCATCCCAAAATACTGAAAACTTGATTAACGTAAACCAAATTCCTAAAACGAAGCACAGTGTAAGAGAGCGCCAAGGTAGCTCTCCTAGTAAAATGCATTTAGATGTGCACTTCAAATTACTATACACTAATATACGGTCATTAACTCATAATGTCGATAAACTGTATGTACTTATTAGCGAATACAAACCAAAAGTCGTCTGCTTGACCGAACACTGGCTTCATGAAAATTCGCGTAGGAGCCTTGCTCTACAAAATTTCAATGAAGGTGATATTTTTATGAGAAGCAAGAACAGGGGTGGCGGTGTAGTAATTTATGTCCACCAAGATGTTCCATATACGAAAATTCATGGGCTGAAAAATCTAGCTGTTGAGCAGATATTCGAATACTGTTGCTGTTTGGTAGCAATAAATGACAAACAGTACATTATTGTCACTGTGTATAGGTCTCCTATTAACTTAGCATCACATATTGACGAATTTTTGCTCAGACTAGATGATTTGATTTGTCAGTTAGCAAATCTGTATCCGAATTACGAAATTTTGATTTCAGGGGATTTTAATTTTAAATTTTCCAAGGATGATAGAACTTATCTACGTTTGTGCGATTTGATAACCGTATATGGCATGCATGATTCAGTGAAAGATTTTACAAGAGTGTCTGCCACATCTTGCACGATAATTGATAATATCCTAACAACTATGGATAAAGATGAATATGGTGTAAAGGTACTTGACCTTCAGGTGTCTGATCATCAACCAATTTTATATTCATTCCACAGCAGACTGAAACCATCTGGAGTAAAGTACGAATATAAAAGAATTTTCAACCAAATAAATACAAACCAGTTTAAATCTCTATTAGTTAATACAGATTGGAATGATGTGTTTACTGCAAGTGACCATGCAACATCATTTGAAAACTTCTTTTCTAGTTTTTACTATGCATTTAATGTAGCGTTTCCAAAAATGAAGGTTCGCATACGAAAAACGAATGAATGTAAACACAAATGGATCAACAGCGAAATTGTAGAAGCAAAAGAACATCTCCAGTTTCTATATAACCGAGCGCGTCAGTCTCAGACAGTAGAAGCTCATCAAGTATTAAGCGAATATAAGAAAATTTACCATAATTTAATTAATAATGCCAAGAAAAATTATCATGATCATATAATACACAAGTCGTCCAATAAAAATAAAGCAGCCTGGAACATCATCAAAAATCATTCTGCTGAACATAAAAAAACGCCTGAATATAAGATAGAGCATACCAGTGGGGCATATATAACATCTCCAGCGGAAATAGTGGAGCAATTTAATGACCATTTTATTAATGAAGTGGAAAAAATAATTGGTAAACAACAAAACCACTTCGGCACAACGAGTCTCAATACTATAATAATGCAGTCGATGTATTTATATCCATCGGACATATGTGAAGTTGCAAAAATTATAAATACGATGAACAATAAAAGGTGCGCAGGTGCTGATGATGTACCTTACTATTTAATAAAAATCTGTATCAATGAAATCCTACAACCATTGACACACATAATTAACATATCTCTACAGCACGGACAGTTTCCAACGAAATTGAAACAATCTGTAGTTTTGCCAGTATACAAAAACAAGGGAAGTGCCACTAGTCCTAACAACTACAGGCCAATTGCGCTGCAAAGTGTGTTCTCCAAAATTTTCGAAAATGTATTTCTTAAGAGACTCTTGGGACATCTTAAAAGAAACAATATAATCGCTAAAGAACAAAATGCATTCCAGACTGGAAAAAATACATCAACTGCGATCTTCGGTTTCTTGGATGAAGTCAGTAAGGCGCTAGATAAAGGTCAAAATACCATCGGGATATTCTATGACATGACAAAAGCCTTTGACTGTGTAGACCATCGGCTTCTAATAGAAAAACTAGAATGCTATGGAATCAGAGGGCCTCCATTAAATTGGGTTAAGACGTATCTACATCACAGGTCGCAAGCAGTAAGAATATCAGTCAAAAATGAAACTTATATCTCAAAAACAAAGATCACAAACAATGGTGTGCCACAAGGGTCCACTCTAGGTCCTATTCTATTTCTGTTATGTATAAACGATTTACCAAAGTGCGTTAGTGATATAGGTGCTCACATTACTTTGTTTGCTGATGATTGCTCTGCCCTACTCGTCGAAAACAATCCACTTGATCTAATTAATTTGTGTAACAGCGTTAATACGAAAATTAATAACTGGTGCAAAACAAACGGTCTGTTGCTTAACCAATCTAAAACATCTTTAATGTGTTTTAAAACAAAAAACAAGTGCTTGTTTGATGATCAGTCACCATTGATTAAATGTGACACTATAAGCCTCCAGCATACAGACACTGTAAAATTTCTTGGTGTTAATCTTAGTTATAATCTATGTTGGTCCAATCACATACTTACGCTTCGGAAAAAACTATCCAGTACATGTTATTTGTTAAGTAGACTACTATGTGCTTAAAAATATATATTATGGTTACTTTCAATCTAATCTGTACTACAGACTTCTATTCTGGGGCTCTGCCCCTCAGTGTAATGACATATTCTTAATCCAAAAACGTGCAATTCGAATCTTATGTAACAGTAAGCACGATGCGCATTGTAAACCAATATTTATAAATCTAAGAATACTCCCACTAGCCTGCCTATATATCTACTGTTGTTGCGTCTATGTTAAGCAAAATTATGAATCCTTTGAAAAATGCCTCAATGTACATTCTTATGATACAAGAAACAAAAATAATTTACAAGTTTTACCGCAGAGACTGCAGTTATACAGCAGCAGTCCCCGATGTATGTGCATCAAAATCTATAATAAACTCAATGAGTCAATACGGCATGAAAGCAGTTTCACAAAATTTAAAAATGCGCTTAAAGGATTTCTTCTAGCTAAATGTTTTTATAGCATAGATGAGTACTTAGCGTTGTAACACTATGTTTTAATATGTAGTATTGTTTATTGTTCGCATTGTTTATTATACCTGACGTTCTATGTTATATTTGATAGATAATAAAATTATTATTATTATTATTATTATTATTATTATAACCTACGGCAGGGGTGATTCTAACTGCCGTATAAAGGGTGAGACAGCAGTGTTGTCGGCTCGTGCACAGTGTTGCCAGCCTCATTATTTTCTGCCAAACCTCGTATATCTTAGGATTCAATGTTTTAAGGATCCATTCCTTTGGGGAAAGCTTTTGAAACCGTAATTTCAATTAAAATGTTTATTTCCTGAAATAATTTAAAAGATTATTTTCGCTATTATTCAAACTTAAAATTTCGATTTATACAAAATTACAGTTCCACAAATATCAATATTTATGGAAAAAACTAGATGTGAATCTAATTATTAAATAAAAGACAGATCCTGGTTAAAATGACCTGACCTTTAATTCTGAATAACATTTGAGTTTAAATTTATATACAAGTAACTGAATTCAAAAAATTTTGAGCGTAATTATTTTAATTTACCTAGCACAAAACACCAGAATTGCTTTTATGCAAACAAAGATAAAATGCTTGTGTTGGTAATGGTTTTCAGATCCTTTCTACTACTATTTTGTGGGGCTCGAATAACCCAAATATAAGTAATTAATAGTCGTATGGATTGGATTTAAAGTTCCTTTTAACTGCACCTTCAAATAAGCCCAAGAGTTTTAGTTTTAAGCTAAAAGTCAGATATCGGTTTTTGTTTCGTCCTAAATAGTTCCTTAAGGATGTTGAAAATATTGATTTGATTTAGACCAACCCAATTGACGCATCAATCATTATCTTGTTTCAAAACAAACGAACCCTGCTTTACATTTAATAAAATCTAAGGATTTAAATTACCGAATCAAGTTAAAACTTGATCTTAATTTCGTTATATAAGTCTCGAACCGAAACGTCAAGAGCAAACATAAATGGTTCTAAGTTTCACATTTAGAATGCCGATCCTTGATTTTAAATAAATATTTAAAATTAAGTCAAAATTTCGAAAAACTTGCAAATTTGCCTTACTTTGTAATAACCTTAATTTCAATAACACGAAGCCCCACCACTGTTTTTATAAAAACAAGAATAAAATGCCTGTGTTGGTAGAGGCATCATAGATTCTTCTTGGAAATTTTGGATCGATTAATCGTCTTATCATCGTTCAAAATGTATGATTTTGAAAACAGTAGAACTCGTACTCGTGCAACTACTCTTTATTAAAGAAATGTATAAAAAGCAATTAGATGAAAGCCACAAAGTGTTGTATTAGGAACATAACCGGTGTTTTGAGAAGTTAATTAAACTTATTTCCCAGACTACGTAAAATAAGGCTTGTAAAATTGTACCGTAAATTATGTTTCATATTATATTCACACTATATTACTCAAATGTCAAATTGTTATGTAAATATGTAAATTAATTCAAAGTACAAATTAATAAAACCCCAACAAATACAGATTTTGGGGAGAATTTCCATAGCGAGCTAACGAAACTTCTAAATTCCTGACAACTCTTTCCTAATCCTCTGAAGTATGTTTAAGGATGGGCAGGTTAATAAAACTGTGTGAAAGAAATCGATATTAACGGTTTCTTTCTTGGATATTTAGAACCTGACTCACCCACAGCACGTTACGTTCATCCAATTATTCTTTAGCTATTTAATTTTTTCCCTTTTTTAACAGAAACACCTAAAATACTCGGAACGTTTGCGTGTTTAAAAAGTATTCGAAGGATATATAAAGAGATAAAACGTCTTCACCTTGTTTGTAGTTTTTAAAGTTTGCGAGTCCACGACAGGACGGGACTTATTTATAGGGAAAGGAAATTATTATCATAATTTATCGGCAGTTAAGATCCGCACATAAATCGAATTTTAAGTTCGAATCCTAGTTCAATCGCCCACATATATCGAAATCGGTCAGATTTATTGGACAACCCCATTTTATTATACATTTTCTGCTTAAATATTTTGGCAGAGTCTACTACATTTTTCAAAATTAAATTCCTAATACCAGTACCTTTAGGTTGAGGACGAAACTTTTAGTTTAGATCATAACTTTTGAAGCTGCCTGAAAGACGATTTAAATGTCAAATTAGAAAGATTTTTAATACCAATCCAACTAACTGCAAATTATGTAATCATGTTTAGGTCATTTTTGTCTTGTAAAGCAGTTATATAAAAAGGTGTGAAAGCGTTTTTCAAAAACTTTATTCTTGATTCTTACTTTCATTAAAAGAGGCCTGATGTTTAGTGTTCCGGAAATTAAAATAATTAAAGATTCAAAAGTTAGGAAAATTTGAAGAATTTAAAAAATTTCGATTCTTAACATTCTACTATAACCGGCAGTACGGCAGCACGTAATACTGACATATAGAAAGTTAAGCAGTGGCCTGCTTGGTGACCACGCTGCGTCTCGGTGTGTCCGGCCCCCACGACACTGTAAAGGTATAAGAGGGTAAAAGAGAAAAAAATAAAAGAACATTCTATTATTTGCATTGCACATTTAAGCTTAATTATTTACCCAGAATAATCAAAGATCAGATCCTTGTAACCGGGATCAAATTTCAAACTTAGCACCTTAATTTAGATGTAAATCATAATTCTGGAAGTTTTATCTGTAATGAAAGAAGCAAGGGATAAAGGGCAAACGGCACACCTAAGATACAACAAGTTAATAATAAACAACGTACAAGACAGGAACCGGGAATACAGACAAAGATAACGAAGAAGAAAAAGAACAAGAAGAGGAAGTAGATAACAGCAGAACAAACAAAACAAATAAAACGAAAGTTAGTATAAGGTCTTCGGAATCAAATCATTGGAGGAACAATTATTGAGGAAAGTAACAAAAACTACTCGTGCAAAAAACTGATACAGAAAGGTAAGGATGGACCATGGTAACGACACTGGCAATAAACATGGAATAAATGAGAACGAAGAAATAATAATAGCTACGTAGAACGTAACGTCAATAAATGGAAAAGAAATAGAATTAACAGAAAAAATGAAAATAGACTTAATAGGAATTAGTGAAACAAAAAAGAACAGGCAATGAATGGGAATATTAAAATAAACGAAAGATATAGTCTTTACTATTCTGGGGTACCACAAGGACACAGGGCAAAAAAGGCGGTAGGACTAATAATGAAAAGGGAAATGGAAAGAATAATGATTAAATATGAACCAATATCCCCCAGAATAATAGCAATTCAAATTTAATTAAAAAGTGTGATAGCGAGAATACAAATATACGTCCCAACAGAAGGATCAGAAGAAGAGAAAGTTATGGAATTCTACACAGAACTACAGAATATGATAGACCGAGTAAGAGAACAACAAGAAAACATCATAATAATAGGAGGACAAGGAAGTATAGGAGGTTATGGAGCAGTAACTTTAAATAGGAATGGTAAGAAGATGCTGGAGTTTTGTCTAACAAAGAAACTACTTATAGGCAATACGTTTTGGGACAAAGAAATCGAAGCAAAATATACCTTTGTTGCCGCAGAAAGGAATGCAAAGCGCCTAATCGATTATACAAAATACCTTGAACAAGACGTTAAAAATATAAGAACGGAAATAGAACCAGAATTATCAACGCAACACAGGATGGTCACGGCAATATTAAAGGACAAACTCAGAACAACAGAAGAAAGAAAGAAATACTACAAAATAAACGTAAATAAATTGAAGAGGGGGAATATCAAAGTAAAGTATAAAAAGAAAACTGATGTAAATGTGAAAAGATTAGAGGAATCGAAAGAAGATTGGTCATTGGAAGAAAAATGGGCTGTATTTAAAGACACCATAAATCAGGAAGCAGGAAATGCAACACTACAAAAGAACCAGATGGTGGAACGAAGAAGTAAAGGCGGAGATAAAAAAGAAGAAACAAGCATGGAAAAAGTATCTTACAACCAAAAACGAGCAGGACAAAGACTAATATAATAAAATGAAGAGGCAAGCAAAAATAACTGTCAAGAATGCAAAAAGGAAAACATGGGAAGATTTCGGAAATGAATTTCAGGAAAGCTATATAACGAATAATAGAAGTCCAGAAGGCCAGAGTAAGAACAAAGAAATTAGGGGAATAAAGGGCAAAGAAAATAATCTTCAGACAAACATAAAACATATTTTAAGGGTGTAGAAAGAATACTATAGACAAATTCTATAAAACAATAGAAGAACAGGAACAAAATACTGAACAGGAGGTGGAAACAGTAGAAATGGAAAACATAAACAGAGATGAAATAATAAGTAGAAGCGACAAAAAACATAAAAACAGGAAAAGCAGGAGGAGACGACGAAATAGAACCAGAATTGATTAAATATTAGGGAGAAGAAGGCATAGACTGGTTCTAGAAAATATGTAAAAGAAAGCGTGGGAAACGAGAGTAATACCAACGGACTGTGAAAACAATCTAGTAGTCCCCATATACAAGAAAGGAGAACAAGTAAAATGCGATAACTACAGAGCTATATGCCTTTAATCGTGTTACAGTAGAAATCACTCACTTGTTGTTTTATGTAAATTCTCGAATTTACTTTAGTCTAGCTAGTTAGACTTCCCAGTTATATCTACGGATTGCATGGTTGCATACAATGCCTCTTCTTATTTGGTATTCACTTAGTGGGTTTTAATCTTCGCTTTTCTTTAGGGAATTTTGTTGCAAATTTTTAGTTAACCTTCTTCTACGTTAGTCATCGGTCAAGAATAGACGTCGTTTACTTTGGCGTTAGTATTTGGTTATCCAAAATTAGATTGATTATCCGAGGTACGACAGATGAAAATTGCTTTTTAGTTTGCTTTTTGGGCCTTTAGTGAATTTAGAACGGTAGTCGTTTTGGATTATAAGCAATTTTCAAGCATTAATTTGGATTTTAGCTATTCGCGCGACCATTTTGTTAGAAGCATTTCGAAGGGCATTTGAGAACTTTTGGGTATGTAACGCATTGATTTTACTTGAAGATTTCTTACGGTATTCGTTGTATTTCAGCCCTTCTTCTTAGTACGTTCTTTTTATTACTTCTTTTAGTACGTTTTTGTGGTTGGTGCTGGTTTTCCTGCACAACGTGTTCGTAGAAACCACCTGTTCGACATCTGTTCACGTGTTAGTTCAACACCACGTTGGTTTGGAAATTATTTGAAGTTCATTAACCGAAGGAATCACCCCGTGATATTCAGAAGGCAATTAACTGGAATTTCCCCTAATTCAACTTCAGTATCTGCACCTTTTTAAGACTCAAGGTTAAGGTTTGATTTTGAGGTTATTTTGTGTAAAGTTTAAATTTAGAAACATTTAAAACATTTTAGTAAGTTGTGTTATTAGATATTTGATTAGAAGCATTTATTAGAAATATTTACACTAATTAATTTGTATTGTAATTCAAAGTGTTAGTAAAACTTTCAATCGTCATTTAGTAAATCGAACTACGGTGCGAGTGATTAGGATTGTGGTTGCAGTCACAGCAACGGGAATTTATGAACTGTAAATTTGATTTTGTAAAGGAATATTCAAATTATCGTGTTTCAACTTAGTCATTTATTATTTCTTTCAATTTATATTATATCGTAATTGAATTTTTGGTACCAACAGGTTTTGCAAGATATTATTATTTATGTACTATGGATCATGTGTTTTTTTTATAGCTGCGACAACGACTAAAGTGAGCTCACTCTTATCTGTGTTCGTTAGTTATTTAATTTAGTTAAGAATTATTCTTGCGAACCCTCCGAGAGTCTACGTACGTTTAATTACGATTTGGGTTAATTTAAACTTTGCATTTTTCGTTCGTTTAGTTACGATATTATCTTTGAACATTCCCTATAGTTTTTTTTGTGTTTAATTAGATCTCTTTAGAAATTTAACATTTAGACTTAGTTGTTTACGATTTTAGTAATTTCCTTATTTGTTCGTTTGAATTAATAGCTTCATCATTAACTTCATAATTTCAATTTCAATTGTATATGTGTAAATTTTGCTTACGAGTTAATATATCCTATTCGTTAATTACAAAGCCTTGCGTTTTATTGTCAAGTCAATGGACTTTGGAGGTCTATTCTTCAGGAGGTCCGACTGAAGCTGTTTACGTTATAAGGACCTGGCGCCCAAGGAACATCGTTAGCTTAGATATTTAGTGAGCACTACTATTTTCTTTTAGGAACCTCACGCCCACGCAACAGAGTAACGGGTTTATTTAGTGTTATCACCTCCGGATAACAATTGATATACTTCACCTAGTGCTGGTGTAGCAATCGACTAGTTTTAAGATATACACAAAAAGAGTAAGGCAATTTGTAGAAGACGAGATGGAAGAACAAGCAGCGTTCATGCCGGGAAAATAGACGAACGGTAATATTCGTACGATTTATAATAAAAAACCTAATAGAGAGAAAACTAGAGAACGGAGAAAATTTTTTTCTGGCGTTTATTGATCTAGAGAGAGAGAGGTGGTATGGAGGTGCTTAAAAGAAATCTATATTCCGAAAATACTCATACAAATAGTGCAAAGTACATATAACAGAGTGAAAGGAAAGGTCCAGATAGCAGGAGAAAGATCAGATGAGTTTGACTGGAGGAAAGGAATCAAACAAGGGGACAACTTCAGCCCCCCTCCTATTCATAAAAGTATGAACAAACTGTTTACAAATACCAGGAAAAGAACGAAACAACTTCAGACCATAATATGATACCTAAGACTAGAGTCGATAAAAATGGACTCGTTAATGTACACAGATGATATAGTGCTAGTAGCGGATACAAAAGAGAAGATGCAAAGATTAATGAATATATGGACGGAAGAAATTGAAATGTTGAAAATGGAAATAAATACACAGAAGGAATAATGGCGATAAATGAGAAACAACTTAATGGAACACAAATAAAATGTTTAGACACAATACTCGAGGTAGTAATAACCTACGAATACCTAGGTAGCCTTATAACGAATGATGGGAGCATAAATTTAGAATTAGCAAACAGGGCGAGAAAATCAAGCAAACTATATTACTAACTAAATGCAATAATAGGGAAAGCGGAGCTGAAGTAAGAACCAAAACTAAGAATTTATAATGCCATAATCATACCAACACTGTTATGTGCAAGTGAAAATTGGACAATACAGAAGAAGCATGTTGGAAATATAGATGGAATGGAGCTGAGGCACCTAAAGCGAATTGCTGGAAAGACAAAATGGGACAGAGTTACTAGCAAAACAATCAGGGAAATGATTAATCAAGAACCAATAATGAGAAAATTAAAAAGGAGACAACTAAATTGGTACAGTCACGTGATCAGAATGTGCCCAAGTAGATTAATAAAAAGAGTATGTGAAGCAAAAAAATATAAAAAAATGAAAAGAGAAAGGCCAAGGAAAACATCGACACAACAAATAGCAGTTATGGGAAAAGAAAGAGGCAAAACACTAGAAGAGATGAAAGCAATGGCGCTAAACAGGAAAGGATGGATGAAATGGATGAAAGGAAAACCAGAAGACTAACCCGATTCCGACACCTGAAAGGGTACATGGAAGGGTAGAAAGAAAGAAAGAAAGAAGTTTCAGCTATAAATGTAAACGATAAAATTTTGGATTATAGATGTACATATATAATATCTTCTTAAATTAGTTCAGGAAAAGATAATGTTGGTCTTTAAACTCTCAGTAAAAATTAAATGTAAAGCAGGTAATTGGTTTGTTGCTAAGCTACCTGCTATTACTTATATTTACATTTGAGTTTACTCAAGATTGTTTATAATTTAACAAAAATTCAAAACTGACCCAAAAATAATTGTTGCATTTTACATTTATGTTTTTCTCATATACCACTCATCCTTTCCTTTTTTGTATTTTCACACCTCGTATTTTTCAACACACAATAATAAAATTAAAAAACAAAACTACGTGTATGTTTATGGTGACAGGTGAAATAGTTTTGTGAATTTGACAAAACGAAAATGTACGAATTTAGCACTTTACCCAACGAAATGTCCTTCAATTGAGATGCAGAAGACCTAACCCGTTAGAGCCCGGTTTTATTGTAACGATAATTGCCGAAAGGCTGCTTGACTCCTTTACCTTCCTTTATTACTCATTTACTCCCGGTTCAGATTCAATTACATAGTAAATTAGTGATGTCCATTTCAAAAACACGTATGTGAAAAACACGTTTAGGACTTAAACTCGTAAAATTGTGGAAAGGGAAAGTGTTCTGGTTTTCTTTAGTTTAGTACACGATTTTCGATGTTTCACAGATGTTTTGAAGCTTTTACTAAAGCTAATAGGCAGCAAAGTTTTTGAAACTATTAGATTTATGACAGCTAAAGACAAATGGTAGAGAATCACGCACGCTTACATCAAATACTCTGAAAACAACATCGTTCTCAGCTAAGTGTATTATCATTAATTAAATTGTTACACAGTTATACGCATTATGCTTTTGTAGTTAGAAAATTAATCCGTATTTCAAGATGTATAGTTATTTTCGAAATTTTTGCGTAATTTCTGGAATTTTTCACTCGTGAATTAACTGGTTATTTGGTCCGGAAAACTCATACGTTACGAGCTAAAATAAAGTAAAAGGCGCTTCCTACAACTTCCTTCAACTCGACGGGTCCCATTTGTAGAAAAACTTTGAATTTTCTTGTCGGTGGTAGTTAATGTAACGATCTTCTCTCTTTACACCGTGCTTGGCTTCTTTCTTATGGTGCAGTAAAGCTTGGCAATGCTTTTCTCTTTTCCAGAAAATTCGTTTTTTGTTAACTAATTCTCTTGTTCTGATTTCTGAACAGTATTGCTCCCCTCAGCCTTGAAGTCTTATTCGGTTTATATCACTTCGTTTCGTTTATGATGGCATCGATTTGTCGTCCATTAATTTTTCAGGAAATTTACATAGCTAAAACGATTACGTTTTTCTTTTAAAATCATTTCCGTTTTCTTACCTCTGACGGTTCTTTTTAGGTCAAACATAACTAAACGAGATATGTCTTACTAGCACGATATGGTTTGTATTTATTTGAAACATTTTCTCTTTGCTTTATTTGCAGTTTAGGTTTTCCAAATTTTGGCTTACGATTCACAAATCCACAAATCAGAAATTTTTCTGCATTTGCGTTTAAAAAAAATGCAAGGGAAACTTCAATTTTAAAATTCGAAATTAAAGCAGATGATTCCAACCCCTCTAGGCTGCTGTGGTGAATTATATTGTAGTATGTAATGCTAACCAACTGCTTATATTTAATTTAGAAATGGTGGTAAAGGGAAATAAGGTTAAATGTACGTTTCTGTTTCCGAATTTAAACAAAAATTGTAATAACTACCTAGCTTTAAAGTATTACCAATTGATACCGTGAGTAAGGCACCTATAAGACTCTTTCAAACTTTACGATACCCTTCTAAGCTAGAGCTTTGAATTTTAAGCGAGCACTAACAATTTTTTTTATAGTGGAAGATACCTTCGGAATATCGAACGTGGTTCTTCAACACGTGAGAGGTTTTGTTTTTATTCTTTTAAGATCGTAAGTTATTCGGGATGTTGGTGGTTTTAATGAAGAAAACGTTTAACCGAGTTTCCCCTTTCCACCCTTAATTACTGTAGAAAATTACAAATTTCCGCTACTCGAGTGAGTACACACACGGTTATAATCAATTCAGTTTTTGCACCTCGAACCAAAGTTCGAGTTGGTGAACATTACGTATTTATCTTGACTAACGACTGTGCTTGCATTTGTCAAACCCCAACGTTATTTTACGCAGAGATTGAAAGGCCGAGATTAAACCTTTTGTTTTGTACAGACGTATAAAAAGATGATAAAGTAGAAAACAAAACGACATTAAGGCGCATTCAGTTGTATGTAACTTATTCAAATTAGCATAAAGAACAAAGCTTAGCAAATTTCTCTTCACACAATTCACCGAAACCTGTTCCCAGGTAACGGAGAATTGAGTATTCTCAAAGCTCCACCATTTTCCCGTCAACCCCATCGTTGCCTCGCCGACTGGCCTCTAAGCCCTTCATAAAGTAAAATGTTAATCCCTCTGAAAACAGCCATAACTTGCTTCTCCCTTTGCAAACTTCAACAATCGGGTAAACCCTATCCAACAAAGGCGTCATTGTGTTATTATATTAATTTTATTAACAGAAAAGGCTTAACTCCTGCAAAATTAATCTTTCTATATGGAAGTGCCTCTCTTGTCTGTTTTATCATCCATTTATTTCATTGACAAAGTTTGTTTGCCGTTAATACTCGTCGTGAGGCCTGCCGTTTTCGTTTTATTAAACGATGAAAAGGGTTTTTATACGCCTAAGAAGGGCTACTCGTTGTTTGGCCAACTACCACCCCATAAAGGGGACTTATAAATTTTCGATGGAATCCTCCAATTATCAGGGGTAAACGTCAATAAAGTTTGTATTAACAATCGATAGGATTAATTTATTAACTCAATAAGTTTGTCTGAAATCCGTACTGGTTGTAAATAATTTAAATCGGTGTTAACTCCTGGAGTAACTAATCTACCCAACTGACAACATCCAAAGATGATACATTTCTATGATACTAAATATACAGGGCGAATAAAAAATAATGAGCATGGAAAACGTGATCAGAAGGGAAATTTCAAGTTTTTTATTTAATATTTTACCTCATTTTACATTTCTCATTTTCTATAAACTTCAAATCCTCTAGTTATAATACGAAATATACAAGGAGCTAAAAGTAAGAAACGTTTTGGCTGTGGCCTTATTTATAGTACATGAACTTGAAAAGAACGAGTTAAAACCAAAGATTTTTATCGAATTTTTTTCCATAATTTGAATTTTTAATTTTCTTTCTGATATCAAACTTAGTAGCCGCGAAGTCACCAGAATTTTTTTCGAATGACAGCTTATCCTGTTTACAGAGAAATTAGGTATTAGAGTTTAAATTCTTTGGAATTCGCTTCTTTGGGACAATAATTATTTAATAATTTATTTTAACGAATTCATAAGTGTCTATATGCAAAGTTTCCGTCATTTGTTAAAATACATTAGAAACGTAGTGGTATCGTTTGAATACAGGCACAAAGTTACATTTGCAAGAAGAACGAGAAACGCTACATCTTCAGTGTGGTTTACAGACCGCCAGCTACAGATTATAAAACTTTCGTAGACGAACTCGAGATCTCTTTTACCCTTTGTGCGTCTGGGACGAATAAAATCTTTTGTTTGGGCGATATAAATATAGATTTGTTGTCCAAGCTAAGACCAGCTACCAAATATTTTGTTGAATTTTTAGAATGTCTTAGTTTAACTCAACATATTACATCGCCTACGAGAATACAAATAACTCAGAATCTCTTATAGACGTTATCATCTCTTCTGATCCAACAATTGTTAAATACTCGGGTGTGGAAGTCAATAGTGAATCTGATCACGATCTCATCTGTTGTACCATCGCCGCGGATTTACCTGATCGAACCCCAACCACTGTTAATTATCGGGACTTTAGACAATTTAATCTAGAACATTTTACTAATGATTTGCAAACTTTGCCTCTACACGAAATTTATCATAACTTAATAAGACTATTCGATAAACATACTCCATTACGAATTGCAACAATTACAAAACCGCGTGCCCCCTGGCTAACAGATAATATAAAATTAATGATGAATCTAAGGAATAAAGCAAAACTTAAATTTAAACGATCAAATAATAAAGTGCATTGGGAATATTACAAATCTTTAAGAAATCTGGCAAGCGCAAGTATAATAAGAGAGAAAAAAGCCTATTTTGCTTACAGAATTAAACAGTGTTGTACTTCCACGTTCCACTAAGCAACTATGGAGAGAATTAAAAAAATTAAACATACAAAACAGTAACAATCCTCAAATTCCTCCCCACCTCTCCGAACCTGCGAATATAAATAATTTTTTTATAAATAGTGTACCACGATTACAAGCGGATGCCACTAAATTTTCACCGGTTGCAGTAAAGAAAATAGCCAAATGTCTCAACGGTATCAACAGCAATGCTATGGGCTCGGATAACATAAATCTGAAAATGATCTCACCGTGTTCTCCTTTTATATATCTTTATATAACACATATAATCAACTTCTGCTTGACAGAACATGCGATTGTAAACCCATTGCCTAAAATTACTGATCCGAAGGAATTTTCAGACCTAAGGCCCATCAGCATTTTACCTAAGTAGTTTATCTAAAGTGCTGGAAAAAATAATGCATAATGAAATACTTCAATATCTAGATATAAATCATTTACTTCCGGACATACAGTCAGACTTTAGACCTTCCCATAGCTGTACAACAGCTCTGGCCCATATAACAGATGACATCCTTGAGGCTACTGATTGTGGGAATCTAACACATCTTGTTCTTTTAGACTTCAGTACCTAAAGCTTTTGACATCAGCAACCACGAATTGCATTTTTCAATTTTATATTATTTAGGATTCTCATCAAATGCCGTAATTTTATTCAAAAGTTATCTGAATAATAGAGAACAAAGTGTAAAAGTTGGTAAAAATATCTCGCCAGCTCTTCCACTTTCAAAAGGAGTGTCTCAAGGATCGATTCTAGGTCCATTGTTATATACTCTATATACTGCACACTTTCAAAATTATATCACATTCAGTAAAATGCACATGTATGCAGATGACACGCAGGTATACTACTCATTCCTACCTACTGAATTGAACCAAGGACTGGAAAGAATTAAATACGATCTTCGTAATCTATTTCAAGCACTTCAATTGAATGCAACAAAATCGTGTGCATTATTGTTTGGTAGGAGAGTGGACTATATAAAATTCAAACCTCTTGTTAAGATTACTATTGAAGGCTCGGAAATATTGTTGATGGGAATTCTAAGAATTTGGGACTTACCCTGGACAATACATTCAGATATAAAACGTATGTAAACAAATGTACGCAGAAAGCCCATTTAAACTTAAAACTATTATTTCCACACATAAAGTATTTGACTTATGACCAGAAAAGGACGTTATGTGATTACCTTGTATTGTGACAGTTTACTTACTGCTCAGAAATATATGCACCCCGTTTTAATTATGATACCTCTCTGAGAATACAGAGAGTTCAAAATGCATGCCTACGGTTTATATATGGTATTCGAAAATTTGATCACATCTCTCATAAATTAGAAGACGCCAAATGGCTTAATATGAGGAAAGGGCCCCATACATTATCGAATGTTTCGTTCATTTCATCAGACGTATGTGATGCGATTATTGGAAGGTGTATGGGTAAAACGTCGTTGCGATTTGCCGTTTAGGACGGATCGAAGATCTGACCGCGCAGACCATCGATAAATCTGATGCAAGTGTAATCGCTAGATGGATCTGCAGGTGTGTGTGTCTATTCCGATTAATCTTCAGTTTTCTTAGTTGTACTTCGACTGTTGATGTGGTAAACGTTATTATTATCATTATTAAGGGCCGGTTGCACAAATCGAATTTTGATTCGTTTTTGTTCACTTTGACGAATGATTAATTTGACGAAGCTTTAATTTAATCATGTTTGTGTAACCCGCTTTTCTTTTCATTAACCATCACTTCTCCATCTAGTTCTTTTTCTCTTTTCTTTCTTCTTTTCAATGGCGATAACTATTGCAGCATTGCAGAGAAGTTCACTCTCGAAATCCATGCCCACAAATAAATAAAAATCGGACGACAAATTTGATAATGTGTGGCTCCAATCAGATTCGATAAATCGCATCAGATTTATCGGATTCAATCAATCTGACGACGTATTTGATAATGTATGGGGCCCTTAAAAGAAGATTAGTTCACACAGCTGCATTTTATCATAAAATAATTTCTCTCAAAAAACCACATTATCTCTATAATAAAATAAGATATCGAACGGACGTACATAATTTAAACTTGAGGCATAAAAACCTCCTTGTTGCGCCTAGGCACAGGCTCTCCCTATTTGAACGCTCTTTCCAGTAGAACGTCTACAACTATATAATGAAATACCCCATTATCTGAAAACATTATCTTGTAAATTATTCAGAAAACGGTACAGTGAATACCTCTCATCTTTATAAAACTGACTCTAGTTCATAATTACCACCCATATCTACATTAATAAATTGCTGGTATTCGTATGTATGCGCTTGTAATAGATTAAGTAATTAGAGTTAGGCATAGAATTGCATAAATTTATTTGATTATTATAAGGTCCAGTTGAAAAGCAGCTTCGGCTCAAATGCGCCTTATGATTTCGACTGGCACAAACTTTTTTCCTTTATATTATATACAGGGTGTCTCAGACATGACTCCCCAGGCCTATTACTATGTTATTTTTAAAAATAACTTAATAAACTATATACAGGGTGGGGCAATAGTGCGTCCGACTTCGATAGCTCGAGTTCTATGATAGCTAGAAATTTGAATAAAAAACATAAATGAACTAGAGAAAAAAGTCTATAACCGGAAATTATTTTCGAATATAAAGGGTGGCCCAAGACGATTCTACAGGGTCACGTGACTTTTTTTTAAATGGAATGTTGTGTATAAAAGAATATTTTTTGAAGCCTCTTCCTAGACTCTTTTCACTCCCATATTATTATTGACTATCTCCAAACCACTTGGATGCAGTGATTTTTTTTGTTCAAATAATGGCATCTGCAGATGCATATTAAAAAAATCACTACAGTCACAATTACGGGTTTTAAGAAAAAATTATGTAAGTACCAGTTAGGAAACATCTGTGCGATGTCTTTGAATCATTTTCACTTCCTAAAAATTATACAGGGTGGCAAAACATGATTTTTCAATTTAGAACTTTTTGAATTGAATTTTCTCAATTTTTTCAAATAGAACACCCTGTATATTTTTCAACAATATGATGTAGAAACTAAAAACGAACATTTTTTGTATGTACATCCCTATGGCTATTTGTAACCATTTTCGATTTATTGAGCAATAAGTACAAAATTCAAGGATAATCTTAAAATATTAGATCGTTTTTCAAATAACTCAACAAATAAAATTATAACAAGTTATCCACATGCTGCCCATGAAAACAGCATGAGTTTTTTTAGTGAGTTCACTTTATGTTTGATTCTCGATCTCGCCCAGCACATCCATTTTTTGTTAAGATCTTACTTGTACGTACATTTTTTGATTTTTATTTTATTCGACAAACAATACACATTTATCGCAGTTACCGGTCGTCAGTTCTCATTTGTGCCAATTTTGAAATATTTGGAGTTTTCCAAAATGAATTTTAACAAAGCGGAACTTGTAGCTTGTAGACATGATGGGCCCCATTTCTTTGATGGTACATTGACTGGAGCTATTTATCTTCATCTTTTGGAAAACTATCTGCCGCAGTTATTGGTGAATCTTCCCGAAAGGATCGGAAACAGGATATGGTTTCAACAAGATGATGCTCCACCACATTATTTAAATGCAGTAAGAGACCACCTAAATAATATCTACCCAAGGCAATGGATTGGAAGAAATGGCCCCACTAAATGGCCTGCTAGATCCCCAGATCTTACAAAAATTGATTTCTTTTTATGGGGATACGTGAAGGAAATTGTTTATAAAGAAACACCAACAACAATCCAAAATATGAAGGAAAGAATAATAACTGCTTTTAGAAGTATCACACCGGCAATTTTAAGAAAAGTAGAACTCTCATTTCAAAGGCGCATAGAGATGTGTGTCAATCACAATGGGTAACATGTGGAGCACTTATTATAATTTTATCTGTCGAGTTATTTTGTACTTGAATTTTGTACTTATTGCCCAATAAATCGAAAATGGTTACAAATAGCCATAGGGATGTACATACAAAAAATGTTCTTTTTTAGTTTCTACATCATATCGTTGAAAAATATACAGGGTGTTCTATTTGAAAAAATTGATAAAATTCAATTCAAAAAGTTCTAAATTGAAAAATCATGTTTTGCCACCCTGTATATTTTTTAGGAAGTGAAAATGATTCAAAGACATCGCACAGATGTTTCCTAACTGGTACTTACATAATTTTTTCTTAAAACCCGTACTTGTGACTGTAGTGATTTTGTTAATATGCATCTGCAGATGCCATTATTTGAACAAAAAAAATCACTACATCCAAGTGGTTTGGAGATAGTCAATAATAATATGGGAGTGAAAAGAGTCTAGGAAGAGGCTTCAAAAAATCTTCTTTTATACACAACATTCCATTTAAAAAAAAGTCGCTTGACCTTGTAGAATCGTCTTGGACCACCCTTTATATTCGAAAATAATTTCCGGTTATAGACTTCTTTCTCTAGTTTATTTATGTTTTTTAATCAAATTTCTAGCTATCATAGAACTCGAGCTATCGAAGTCGGATGCACTATTGCCCCACCCTGTATATTCGTAAATCGGAGCAAATTCTCTATAAGATGGAGAAAGAAAATGTTAGAAAATCTGTACTCATATTATGGCAGCGATATTCAACTTTTTTTTTTCAAATTGCACACTATGCTTTTTTTCGGTCATTCTGATAGTACTCTTTATTCTCTTTATAACCATGTAAACCAATATGGGTCTTACATAAGAAAATTCTCGAAAAAAATAAGATTGAAAGTTGAAGTCTAGGTTTGCCATGGAAACAACTGATTGTTGTAATTTGTACTCGTCAGCGATGAAAACAATAGCGTATAGCTGTAAAACAATTGCAATTTACGTTGTAAAAAATGACAGGTGCTCTTTCTGTATTTGTATGTTCTTGTTTAAAATCATAGGAGTATTAGAAATGAATTACACTAATACTGAAAAGCTTGATATGATACTTATTTATGGTTTATGCCAGAGGAATGCAAGAAGAGCAGTAAGGTTGTATGCAGAAAGGTATCCGCTATTGTTTTTATCGCCGACGAGTACAAATTACAACAATCAGTTGTTTCCATGGCAAACATAGACTTCAACTTTCAATCGTATTTTTTTCGAGAATTTTCTTATGTAAGACCAATACTGGTTTAGATAGTTATAAAGAGAATAAAAAGTACTATCAGAATGACCGAAAAAAACCATAGTGTGCAATTTGAAAAAAAAAACGTTGAATATCGCTGCCATAATATGAGTACAGATTTTCTAACATTTTCTTTCCCCATCTTATAGAGAATTTGCTCCCATTTACGAATATATATAGTTTATTATAGTTATTTTTAAAAATAACAAAGTTATAGGCCTGGGGAGTCATGTCTGAGATACCCTGTATACAGGGTCCTGCAACAGTGCGTCGGGCTTTCCTAGCGCCCTTACCGTGAGAGATAGAAAAAAAAGTTTAAAGCATAAAATTATTGATTCGAAGAGGTCTACGTCGCGAAATTATTTTCAATAATACAGAGTGTTCCACTTTTGCGCTATAATAAAAACATACATTTTTTTAAATGCAACACCCTGTAACTTTTCATGACTTCCGATGTCATTTTTTAACCTCTACATAACTGTCTACCCACTTTTGTATTTTGTGTCAGTGTTACCAACTTATTAATTTTTTTCCGAAAAATCTTTCATAAACAGACTTCACTTTAAAAATCATAAGCGACCTTGATTTTTGATGTAGAGGGATAAATTTTAGCAATAATTGTAGTCCGGTTAAAGAGCAACATTTTGATTTAAGAAAATGGGATTCAGTTGATACAGGGTGTTACAAAAGAAAATGCCAAACTTTCCAAACTTCAAAGTGACATTGCTCATTTTTTTCAAATAGAACCACCACTGTTTTGTTTCGCAAATCGATAGCTTGTTTTATCCTCTTTAATTTTGTATTTAGATGTCCGATACCTAAACCCCGTGGTTTTAGAGATATTAAATACTTTTCACAAAAGTAACAATTTAATTACATTTTATGCACCGAAGTGGGCCGTGCTAATGCAAAAAACAAAAACAAAATGTAAGTAAGCCTCAATGTAACATTTTAGTAAATTTAGAATCAAAACGGATAATACTTATGTAATAAAATTAATTGTTTTATTCAAAAATTATGAAAAGTAACAAAATTCAAAATGCATAAAAGAAAAACGACTAAAATAAATGTTCGAAATGTCTTCCATTTTCATTCAGGCACAAAACTTGATTTTTTTTGTGGGGATACGTGAAGGGAATTGTTTATAACGAACCACCGGCAACACAAATAAATATGCAACAACGAATTGTTGACGCTTTTGCAAATATTTCACCTGAAATGTTACGAAGAGTGCAAAGATCTTTTCAGCAGCAAATTGATTTGAGCCTGAATGAAAATGGAAGACATTTCGAACATTTATTGTAGTCGTTTTTCTTTTATGCATTTTGAGTTTTGTTACTTTTCATAGTTTTTGAATAAAACAATTAATTTTATTACATAAGTACCTATTATCCGTTTTGATTCTAAATTTACTAAAATGTTACATTGAGGCTTACTTACATTTTGTTTTGGTTTTTTGCATTAGCATGGCCCACTTCGGTGCATAAAATGTAATTAAATTGTTACTTTTGTGAAAAGTATTTAATATCTCTAAAACTACGGGGTTTAGGTATCGGACATCTAAATACAAAATTAAAGAGGATAAAAAAAGCTATCGATTCGCGAAATAAAACAGTGGTGGTTCCATTTGAAAAAAATGAGCTATGTCACTTTGAAGTTTGGAAAGTTTGGCATTTTCTTTTGTAACACCCTGTATCAACTGAATCCCATTTTCTCATATCAAAATGTTGCTCTTTAACCGGACTACAATTATTGCTAAAATTTATCCCTCTACTTCAAAAATCAAGGTCGCTTCTGATTTTTAAAGTGAAGTCTGTTTATGAAAGATTTTTCGGAAAAAAATTAATAAGTTGGTAACACTGATACAAAATACAAAAGTGGGTAGACAGTTATGTAGAGGTTAAAAAATGACATCGGAAGACATGAAAAGTTACAGGGTGTTGCATTTAAAAAAATGTATGTTTTTATTATAGCGCAAAAGTGGAACACTCTGTATTATTGAAAATAATTTCGCGACGTAGACCTCTTCGAACCAATAATTTTATGCTTTAAACTTTTTTCTCTATCTCTCACGGTAAGGGCGCTAGGAAAGCCCGACGCACTGTTGCAGGACCCTGTATACATTTGTTTTCTTAAAACGTTTGCCATTAGAAATAAAGACATTTATTATTATTATTATTATTATTATTTAAATAAAAATATACACTACAACTAAAGTTATACTTTAGAAAGAAAAATCGAAACATCCAAATTGTACAACTTTTTAATATATTTTTAAAAAATTAATTTTTACGGCAACAGCTTCGAGTTGCTTTGCTTTTTGACCATCCGGTATAGTAATATTATACTCTTAAAAATCCAAACAATACATTTAAATACACGTTAAAATATTTAGTTTTGGCAAGGATCAAAAAGAAAATATAGGAAAACTTGTTTGGAACCACAGAAATAAACTGATTTATAATTAATTCGAAAACACCAAGTTTTTGTCATTTTCCAGACAACCAGTATTAAACTGTCTGCCATGGTAAACCGCAGCCAAATGAATAATTATTGAAACCTTCTAATTCTAAATTAACTGTTTGTGGTGTAGCAGTGGTTCTAAAACCGTTGAAATACCTGGGATTGCATTAATCTTTTATGTTTGGCTAATAATTTTCAAATCAACTTTGCGAAACCTTATATTACCGCTTTTTTCTGTTAGTGAAAAGAAGAAAAGCTTTCGCCTATGAAATGTAGATTTTCGCCAGTTTGCTGTTTGTTTTATTTTTATGCGAAGTAATTCTGTGAAAAGGTTCATCTGAATAAGTAGGGTACCATTTAGTTCGTTCTGAGATACAATGACGGCCTTAAAGCTGTACATTCAGTTCAAGTGTCCCGAGTTATCTTTTTAAAGAAAATTGTTTCAGTTAGTAGGCTGTTTTCTTTGCAGTAGCATCAAAGAATGATCATTTCCACTAGTGAGTTGTCGAATATTTTATTTAATGTCTAATCTAAAGTTTTCAAAGGGTTTTGCGTGCGCAGAACTTGAATTGTTCTTATTAACTTAAGTATCTTCCTGTTTATTCTTTGAGTGAAATCAAAGTTTTTAGCAAAGGGAAACACTGAGCAAAGGAAAACACTGAGCTGAGGAGAATACCAAGCAAAGCAAAAAGAGTTATCTGCTTAGATTTTACAGGTCCTGTTTGAAATACCAATTTAAAGAAGTCATTAGGATTTGAATCACGTAAGCAGTATTTTTTATTGGCCCAACTCTGGATATCAACATAAAATATACAGAATTAGGGACAATAAAGTTGCGGAATGGCCATACTCAATTTCGGGTTTAAATCTGAACTGATAACAGTTGGCTTGTTTCAGTGAAAAAAGTTTGATTTTCTATATTTTAGACAATCCTTAATTAAGGGGCTAAATTCAAAAACAGGGTTGTTAACGACTAATGCTTGAGTATCTAAACTATTGTTTAAACTTTGGCTTTAACAGCTAAAGGTTAAAATTTAATCGCGAGTTTCGTGTATCCAATTACGTCATGAAGATAACTTATGGATGAATCCTTCAGATTGTTAAATTGCAGTGATTATTATGCAAGCTTGAAATATTAACATTTGGTTACTTTGAACATCTTAGAGAAGCGGGATAGGTTAATTTTGCATAAGAACAGGATGCACTTGACAGATATCAAGATGCAAGGAAGGAGTCAGCTGTTGTGAGGGACTCGGTTCAGACGCCAATTTTGGAATTGTCCAAGTTAATTTTGCATAGGGAGCCACCAAAAGGGATGTCGGTCGAGGGTTAACCCATTATTAAATTAAAGCACGTTTCACATAATTCCTTCGTTGGGCGTGTAAAGAATCTGACTTCTTTTTATAGGCGTTACGAAAGCGTTCTGAGTACGCCGGCAATAAGAATTAATTACTTAACAAATCGCAATCGTGCGTGCAGAGTTAATAGAAGAAACACCCTCCCCCATTAAGCCGGTTAACCATTTAAAATCGCACTTACACACACCTATAAATACACGTACGCACTATTTACATCTTCGCGTCCTGCATATATATTTAAGTGAGTCAGACGTACCCATTATTGAGATCGATATCGGCTAGGGTTTGTAAGTTACGACGGCCAGTAAGGTCGCTGGGCTGTTTATCGCCCATGCACTGGCAATGTGTCCCTCGGGTGGTCGCAAACTAAGCACGGATAGCTTATCGACGTCCGTCCGTTTCTTATAGGCCGTTTGGAAAAACAAATCGCAGTTCTAGTTTAGTCGGTGCATTTCCATAATTTAACAACCCTTCCTTTATTAAAAGGAATTGCTATTACGAATAAATAATAAATAAAAATCGATATTCGTGGATTTTCACGCCCATGTAAATCCTTCCCGTTCCTTTGCCTGTCTTTTTCGAACCCGTTTCGAAATTAGAATTACCGCCCTTATTATATATGAATGAATCCGTTATTAAAAGCATTGGTATTACGACTGAATAATTAATACAATCGATGTTGCGCTTCACGCGGGATTCCATTTGTATAAGTAGTTTGGTAAGACTCTCTGGCAAGCCTAAGAACAGATTAAATTTCTTAAAGCTCTGTTATTAAGTGGTAAAGTACCCTCCTGTTCCTGAAGGCCAATTAAAGAACAGAAAGCCTAGGGTTTTAATAATAAATACTTCTAAATATATTATTTCACGCAGCCGGCTTTCAAGTCAAACCTATGATAATGGGGTTAAAATCGAACAATTTATCCAGTTTTTGAATGAATTCTCACAAATCTGTACCAGACTCATTGCAATTTATTTTAATTTAAATAAAAACCCCAATCCCTAATGAGGGAAACATTAACATTGTTTATCCTAAAAGTCACATTTGAATCCTAGAAAACAGTTTTCAATTCATGAGAATTTGGTTCTGCATCTGAATTCTCTATAGTAGATATTATTGCTGAAAATCAGGGTCGAATCTTGAAAAAACTGAAAACTAGCTTTGAAGATTAATTGCAAATTATGCTTCAGATATTTCAAATCTGAACTTGAAACTTGAAAATCAAAACTATGTTGAATCAAAGTTCACTTTTTGTAAACGTCATGTTACTTTTGAAAGTTAGAGTTAAATTCTGAAAATCAGCTTTAAAGATTAATCACACAAAAGTATGTAATAGTATCTTAAAAATTCTATTTACATCCAAAAAATCGACTTTAAACATTCAGTTTTCAAATTTTGTTTCAAATGCTTCAATTTTGAATTTATTACTTGAAAATTGATACGGATCCTAAAGATTTGAATATTATAAATCTACTTTGAAGATTAGTTTCAGTATTATCCCTCAGATGCTTCAAATTTCAATCCTTGAACTTGAAAATGAAACTATTTTGATGTTAAACGTTAATCGTGAAAATCCGACCTGAAACTTGAGAATATATTTGAAAACTTCTCTCTTTCACCGAAACAAATCGCTTTTTGATATCGAATTTAATTTTTTTAGAAACTAAAATAAAATAAAATCCTAAAAATCAGTTTTCAGAATTAATTTCAGAATCCTTCCTCGAATACTTCAATTATGAACATTATCTTTGAAGACCTGTACGAGTGTACGTAGTACCAAATTTAAATTATGCGAATTAGGTTATCAATTCTGAAAATCAGGTTTCAATATTAAAAACCAGAGTAGAAGACATCACATACAAATGATTCAGATCCTGAAAAGTAAGGTCCCCTGAAGACCCCCCTCTGAAAGATAATTTCAAAATCCTCTTTCAGATTAAGGTCCTTTAAATTAGCCTTGAGAATCGAACCTATTTTCAAGCCGAATTTAAACTTTATAAATTAGATAAAATTCTGTAAATTTTGAATTTTGGAAATCGACTGATAAAGAGGAAGCTTAAAATTCTCTTTCAGACAAGTAAATTCTGAATTTCAAGTATAAAATTTAATCTATTTTAATGTTCAATTTGGTGTTCAAATGTGAATATCAAATTTAAAAAGCGACCCTAAAGTTGACGTAAACTTTAAACTGAATTCAATTTTAATCTTCAAGCTTGAAATTTGTATAAATAAAAGTATTTAGATTTTTCAAAAATCACTTTAACTTACGATATTAAAAATATCCCTAACGACGTGAACCCTTAAACAGAAAATTTAATTTCTAAAGAATATGTTGGATATCAGATTTAAATTTTACACAGCGGGCGTGAATCCAGAAAATCAAATTTAGATCCTGAAAATCGAAAAATTTATCAATTTTTCGGCAAGTTCCCAAGTTGGAAAATCTTTGTTTAAAAGATGTGAGAACAAATTAACAAATATTAATGATACTTAGAGTTTCAAATCTAAATGTTAAACAATTTTTTCCAAACGTTTTCATAATAATCAACTGCTTTCAATTCATCGCAAAAATAGATCGATAGAAATACCGTTTTAAAATTTGAAAATGGTGCCCCACCCACCCTTGAGTTCAACTTTAATCATCATTCACAGTTAAAAGGAGATGAGATTAAAAATGTATATCTCCAACAAGCTTAACATGATCTTCCAGCTCCTTGGAAGATGCGATATGCACAATGCATCAGCGCAATTTCCAGGAAAACCCGGCTATGCATTATGAAGCTGTTCAGTATTCCGTAGATTGTAGATACTATACGGAATAAGATCAAACATTGTTCTAAGAATTTATAAATTCGGCCGAAATTCAAGTGAGCAGCATTTCAAATAATGGTTATTTTAGTATGGCATTAGGAAATGTAAAATATGGCCCGGTAACAATCAAGAATTAAGGATTGTGGCGTGTTTGGCCGGTAGCCGATTTTACCTTCCTTTCATGCAATTTACTACTCATGTTGCGGCCTCAAATTAGTGGTAGTAGTAGTAATAGTGGGTAAATTTAGATGTTACACGGTTTCGTAATAATTGTAGCCGTGTAATTAGGTATGTAACGCCGATTATTCGCTTTTTTAACGTGGATAAGCTAGCCCGAAACATTCAGTTAGATGTTCCTTCGAAATTAAAATTCTAACATAATGGCTTCATTCATGAATAACAAATATTTTTAGTGGTGGACTCGCTCTTTCCACGAAAGGGAATTTCTCAATCAGATTATTACGTTTTTCACTGACGTAACGGCTATTTATATTTGTGTATAATAAGAACCCCAATTTTATTATTAGAATTTATATTTAAGGAATATAATTTAAGAGCTTTAATAATTAGTTCGGCGAACTTTAAACCTTGATATTACTTTAAAAAAAGCTTCCATACGGTTTTCAGGAAATTTATTTTAAAGTAGAAGCTCTAGGAAGGGCGGTAAAAATATTTCCTATTTATCAAAACGTTTAGCAAATGTTTAAGGAGATCAAAATTCCGAAACTTATGAATTTGATATTGAATTTAATGTCACCTTCACATCTGTTTACATGAGATTTTCTTGAAAATCGTTAGTTAATATCATGTGTAAGCTTTCCCTCTCTCATTAAAAATACGATGTAGATTTCCAAAAGGTTAACGAAGGTTCTAAGTATGCTTGCTTATTTTCTTAATTGAAAATTATAGCTGCTTTACTAATTTTCATAATAATCTTTAGAAATATTCCTTGTACTCACTTGCGATTTTTCAAAAAATCCTATTTTTATCTTTAAAATATGTATGTATTTTATTTGTTTGCTCTTTTTTAATGCAACATTTTCTTTTTCAGGTAAGTCATTCTTCTATGCTCTTACAATAAAGAACAGTAATTCAAATTGGTAAGCTCTGTAATTTCTAAGTTTACTAACTTTAACAACCTCTTTTTAAATGCTGCAGCGAAAACTTTGGTGAAACACTATGTTTTCAAAACCTTTTTTTTTTTTTGAGGTGAAAGATATTATATATACACTTTCGTTTTCTTTGCGTTCTGAAAATGTTTGGAAGTTTCTACATAAGGATCATATTAACTTTAACTAGTGTCATTGAAAAGATTGTATGGGAAAATTTTGCCCAAAGGTTGTTTTTTTTTTTAGAAGAGTGTTAAGCTGTATTTTCTGGGGCCATTTTCCTTATCATTTTCAGTTTTCTGAAGTTCTTGAATATGGTAACTCTTTCCTGAACTTAGTAGACTTTTGACAATTATAAGTTTGTTTGCTACTGTTAATAAGTAACATACGTAATAACAAGAATAAGATTTATTCTTTGAATACTATAGTGGGCTTTCTTTTATCTTTATTTGGACCATGGTTGGCTATACCAAATAAACTGAGTTCGCTGGAGATAATTTTAACAGCGACAAAGCAGGAAAATCAGTTATCTCATGCCACTGCAAAAAGTTAAATTTGCACAGTTTTCGAATACATTTAGTGAACCTACTTTTTTCATATGTTTTGGCGGCTGATTAAATATTTCGGGATTCATGGATTTAGACCAGTGGTTCCCAAACTTATTTGTCCTACCGCCCCCTTTTCAGAAAAAAAATTACTCATCGCCCCCCTGGAATTTTACCTTCTTTAAGCGAAAGATATAGTAAAAAATTTGCGTTCTTTTATGTATCTATGTATATATCTACCTACGTCTTAAAACATAGTAAATAAAGATGTTGTAAATAAGACACCTTGAAGCTTGAAATTATAAAATTATGTATTAAAATCAACCATAGTAACATTTAACATTCAGATTACACATAGAAAATTAAGATAACGAAGGATAATATGAAAATAAAAATTACGAATAACATTAAAAATGAAGCTGGTGTGCTGCTATCAATGTATTAATCACTGGCTCTATTTTTGTTAACAAATTTGTGACCGCACTAAACCCACGTTCTACTCAATATGATGAAGGAAATGCAGTTAAAAACTTTTATATTATAGCCCATAATCCGGGATAAACTGTAGGTATCTGGTATCTGCTTTTGCAGCCAGAATTGTTGGCAGCCGTCTTTGAATTTAAATTTCAATTCTTCATTTGTTGTTGCATCTATCAGTTCTATTTGTAATTTTGGAGATTCTTCTGTGTTTGTACTTGAAAAAGGATCCAGAGCCCACTCGATTATGTTCATTTTTAAAATATCTTCAAATCGTTGATTGAAGTCAGAATGGAGAGCATCCAAGTGCTGGCAATAGGTAAAAAGTCTTCACCATATTTTTCTACTATTGATAAATTTGGAAACTGGCTGGATTCCCCTCGTCCTAAATTTTGTTTGTACAGAAGAAGTTTTGCCACAAACGCGGAAATATGTAACAGTTTTTGTTTTTATTAAATTCAGCTCATCGTCTTGAAGTTGGCGATTTGTTTCATTAAATTTGTTAAACAAGTCTGTTAAATAAGCTTTGTCATTTTTGGAATCAATCAAGTTGGCTCGTAAAGCATCATTTTGTTTTCTAGAAACTCTACACGGAGTTAAAGAGATTATAAAACCGATTCAAACAGGCACCTTTTGATAACCAACGAACTTCTCTATGAAGCAGCAAGCGATTAAATTCTTCATCGTTTTCAATACAAAGTTGTGTAAAGAATCTGTCATTCAATGAATTGATTCTGATTTTGTTAATTGCTTTAATGGCATAATCTAATGACCTAGGTAGACGTTCACTCAGATTTTTGGCAACTAAGTGTTGACGATGGATGACACAGTGTACAGCGAATGCATTCGGTACTGCCTTTTTAAAATATGTAAGAAACCCCCTATAGCGCCCTAATAATGTTAATGTTAATTAATAATGTTACACTATGTTACACAATAGGTGAAACATGTACGAATAATTTTTCTAAATTTTCTTATCTTCTCTTCCTTCTTTATGATTTCACCGCCCCCTTATTTTATTAAACGCCCCCCAAATGCACCCGAGGCTACTATCACCCCCCTTGATCGTTCCACTGCCCCCTAGGGGGCGATATCGCCCACTTTGGGAACCACTGATTTAGACCAACGTAAAGTCAACCTTATTTTTGTATAAAGGCGAGTGAAATTAGTTTTTTTTCGTTTGGTGCTCATTTCATGTACCTACATACATGCTGATTCAAAGCAGATGATTTGTAAAACATATGCCCACTTCGTACATATACCTATGTATAAACATGTTGTAGCAAGAATTTTAAATATCTTAAGTAATGGTTTACTTATAAGACTGAATGGTAGAAATACCAGCTTTGCTATTGGAATTCGCTTTTACGATAGCAAATATCTTCAACAGATAAGAAATATCCTCAAAAGCACATGTATGTAGAAACGTAACCATCAACGGACTCGTAGTAGAGCGCTGTAAATTTAGATTTAGTTAGTATTATTTTAAAAAAATGTTATTAAAGAATGTACAGAGGCCCTGAAGTGGACGTTCGTGGAACACCTAGGTTGAATTTTAAAGAATACGACGACACACTTTGTATACCGCCTTTGTCAAAGTAGATTAAACAGACAAATTGTTTAAATTTTCTTAAAAGAATCAATTTAGGAAAGAACTGTTTTTCGGCGATTATCTCTCCAAATTAGTAAAATTTGGCAATTTTTCGCAGTCAAATGTGACAAATTACAAAATATTCGATGGGACACTCGTCCATTTTACTGTTTCTAAATAATAGTAGCAAAACAATACATACCCCCCTTCCTAGTAACCCCACTTCCAAAATCGAACGCGAAGTTTAAATCATCTGATCTCCCACATGATATTCAAAGTTGTCTAATCCGTTTTGAATTCAAACCGCCGAGGTTGTATAGTTTTCCTAAAATTCGCAAACAGCAGATTCCTTTTCGTACTATTGTCAATACCATAAATTCCCGCTTGTTAGTATTGACTTCACCTCTCTGTTCACTAAGGTCCCCATCCCTGACTCAGTAGCTATCATCGAACGGCAAACCTGCAAGTTTAGCCTATCTCGCTGAAAAGTAACTTTCCTCTATTTATTTCCTTTTTAACAACTAATTTTGGAAACAAGTAACAGGCGCAGCTCTGCCATGAGTTCTCGCTTTTTGCCGGTGGTTGCTCATATCTTTATGGAATCTTTTGAGGCAATAGTCCTGGAATTCTTTGATTTAAAACCCAAGGTCCGATTCCGTTATATATGTATAGGATACTTTTATTATCTGGTGCCATGGAAGACATAACCTTGCTTCCTTTCGAGAACATCTCAATAATCAACACCCTGACAGTTCACTATGGAAATAGAGTTAAACGGCTCTCTCCCTTTCTCGACGTCCTGGTAAACCCAGTGGTCATCTTACAGACTCAGTTTATCGTAAACATACGGACAAGTATCTTCATGCCTATTCTCATCATCATTCGGCACAAGAACCCTCCGTAATCAATTTTCTCGTTCATCGTGGGATCACAGTGTCTCAACCCAAATTCAATACAATCTCGTCATGAATGGGTACAACAAGAGAGACGTTAGAAAGGCCACATACTCTAGAAGATTTCAGAACACTTGTCTATCCCAGGCTACTACCTTGTTGCCCAACATTCGCTAAGTTACTGATTCTCAAAAAGCATAACACCAAACCATTTTCAAACCCCCTCCAAAAGTGTCACATATACTTCCTTCAATAAAAGATAAGCCTCAATCTCTGTCATTAAGAGGCATTTATAGCATCCCTTGTTCTTCTGGTTTAGTGTACTTTGGAGAAATTGGTGGCTCAGTACACACACGTAGTACATTAGTACATATCCGTGAACACAAACGTTGTTTGAAATTAGGTCATTGCGAATTCGCCTCATTTTCTCAACAGGAAAATTCGTGAAATTATCAAGACCCCTAACAACTTGAAACGTGACGCTGGTTATTATCTGTCAAACATACGGAAGTCTGTCATCGCTAGTGGCTCCATCCCCTTCTACTGCTGATTAATCGTCACCTTCGACTGATACGCTTGACCGGTTGCAACCTGTATAAAGTTGTTGCTTTCTTCTGTTTTTCTTCAGACGGGTTTTGCCTCTGGTTTGATTTACAAGTTGAATTACAGTCTTCTTCTTCCTCTTGCTGAAAGAGTTTCACCTCTGGTGTGGTTCACATGTAGAGTTACCGTGCTCTGTTAGTGCCCCCTTTTTCCTCCTTATGAAGCCCCTTAAGAAAGTAGCCGAAACGTTGAGTTCTTTCTTAGCAATGACACGGTCGCAATTTGGAAGACGTTATTTTAATACTGACACTAACAGTAGAAGTCTTCGAATTCATAGTAGTAGTCAAACACCTTAGTAGAACAAGGCAATACTGCAATAAGTGTATAGCTTGTAACAAGACCCTAATGCGGATGGCAGTACTGAGTTGGAGAGTGATAGATTCATAAGATATGCTAAGGGTTTTAACAATTCCCGAAAAGTATTTTTAATAAACAATGGTGGAATGTTATACGAACTTGTTTGATTTTCTTTTTTTTTAGTGATGTAAACACCTGCTTAGCAGTGTATTGACTAAGAAACATTCGAAAATAAGACTGAACATTTCTATTAATGTTAACAGAACGACTTCCGGGTTGAAACCGTGTCATGTTTGAGACAAAAGTACTCAACGTTTCGCCCACTTTCTTAAGGGGCTTCTTCAGAGTTTCGTCTCTGGCGTGGTTGAAACGTTGAGTTACCGTGCTCTTTTAGAGCCTTCAATATTTAAATAAAATAAAATTTTAAATCGCAATGCAGCAGAACAAAATGAATGACTAACAAGTGCTGAAATTGTTCTTCAAAACTTAAAGAATTTAAAATAACTTGAAAATAATATTAACTGTATACACATTACACATACATACATATACACAATTTTCAGCTTTTATGAAAAGTTCAGACAAATTATTTATTGGTTTGTAGAAGGTGTAAGCTTTTGCCTTGGGGGAAACCCAGATTATACGAGTATGTTAAGCGTACAGTCCGATCCAGGAATATAAGAAATGAATAGAAATTGTATAATAAGAATATTTATTAATAAAAAAGGAACATACTTATCTTTGGGAATAAAAGTTAAAAGTGAAACCTGAGTATTTGACACATTACACATACATACATATACACAATTTTCAGCTTTTATGAAAAGTTCAGACAAATTATTTATTGGTTTGTAGAAGGTGTAAGCTTTTGCCTTGGGGGAAACCCAGATTATACGAGTATGTTAAGCGTACAGTCCGATCCAGGAATATAAGAAATGAATAGAAATTGTATAATAAGAATATTTATTAATAAAAAAGGAACATACTTATCTTTGGGAATAAAAGTTAAAAGTGAAAGCTGAGTATTTGATTCAAAATAATTTTTTTTAAATTACTTTTTTCTGAAAATTTATGGCAAATAATCATTTATGTTTAATATTTAGGTGTTAATAATAACAATTGCTTGTATTAGAAGAAGAAAAATAATTTTATCAGCATTTCATTACCTGTAGATAAATTAAGAATTCAGGGAATAGCAATGTTCTTAGTATTCCTGGATCACACTGTTAATGGAGATCTTAAATTGCTTTAAAAAACTGCTAGTCCGACTGAATTATAAAATTACGAAGTCATATTTTTAGTTTGATTCGTTTTCATGCTCTTGGATAAGTTTAAAGCATGGTTGTTCTAAAAAAGAGTCTGTGGGTTGATCTAATGAATAATTCTGAAAACCACAATAATTTTTAGGAACCAAATACGTAGTTGCGATCTTGCCATCCTTGGGAAATATTAGGGTGCCCCATAAAAAATGTCGTTTTTTTGTGGAAAACTGTATTTAATAATAAAACAACAAACATCAACTCTTATTCACTAAAGTACAGACCATTATAAAGCAATGTCTTTCGCCATCTTTCTGTAAGAAACTCAATGCCGCGACGGTACCATGCTGGATCTTTCGAGGTAAAGAATTCTCGGCATGCAGCTTCAACTTTTTCAACTCTTGTGAAATTTCTTTCACGCAGGAAGTGTGCCATCGATCGGAATAAGTGGTAATCTGAAGGTGCAAGGTCTGAACTATAAGCTGGATGAGGTAGAAGCTCTAAATCCAACTTCCTAATTTTCTGCTGAGTTTCAATAGCAGTATGGGGTCTGGCGTTATCTTGCTGCAGAATTGCGAGCACCCTATAATTATACCAGTCCAGGGTAACGCCGACGTAGACCACCATGCATCCTGTCCAACTGCTGACTATAAAGGGTGGCGTCAATGGTTCTTCCATCAGGAACCAACTCAAAGTGAATAATGCCTTGAAAATTTCACCATACACACAACATGACCTTTGATGGTAATCCATTGATTTTATTTGTTAGGATAATCAAAATATATCCATTTTTCGTCGCAAGTAACGATCCGTTTAAAAAAACGTTCGGATTTGAAAGCCGTCGATTGCAGATCTCAACTGTCTTTTTGCCATTGATGGTGTCAATTCATATGGAAGTTCTCTGCAGCATATATTGGCCTTTCCAATTTGATGTAACTGACGCCGTCTGGTTTCTTTGGAATAACCAAGTTCTGTTGACAACTTACGAGTACTTGTAGATGGATTAACTTTAACAGCGTCTCGCAGTTCGTTGTTACTCAACAAATTAAGCCGACCAGAACCTTGTCTCCTCTTGAGACTCTCTGTATCTCCTTTATTAAATTTTTTGAACCAACGTTATGCCGAGCGAATGTTCACTACTCCCTCACCTTCCACGTCACATATTTTTTTAACTGCGGCGGTTGCAGAAGCATTTTGTTTCCAATAATGGCGCAGAATTATCAAAATTTCGTACTTTTCGGCTGCCATTATGACGTTTGTTGTAGCTTAGAAACAAAAGAATAACAAAAGTAAGTCGGGCAGAGATATTCGCCTACTTGACTAGTTTCTAATGGTGTATAACAATAGCACATTTAATGTTATTCAAACGTGAGTAAAAGAGCAAAACAGAACTCTAGAAAAAACGACATTTTTTATGGGTCACCCAATAATATAGGGAAAGTTAATTGGAGTGTAAAGATACTCTCTTCACCAAATTAACCGCAGTAAAGTTGACTGAGATAAAGCTCGATGAGGTATGTTTTTACCAAATTATCCTGTGGTTTGGGTCGAATCAGTACAGACTAACACCAAGGTAGTTTTCTACTAACGATGGTAGCTTATGTGTACAAATATGTAGGTATCTGATTTTTAATATATTTTGTAGTTTTACAAGGTTATTCAGCTTTCTTCTACTCCAGGCGCGGATACAGGATTTTATTTAGGGGGGGTCAATTTTTGTGTGATTTTACTTATCTTCCACAAAATTCGTTCTAAACAAAAAATTGGATACAATTTTAATTTGTTATCCATGTAATACTTGCATTTGAATAATGCTCTGTTTGTCTGTCTTACAAAAAAAAATTAAATAAAAACACATAGCTATAGAGAAAGAAAAAACAATTTAATTTGAAGTAAGTAGTTACATACATAATATGGTTCTTACATATTAAACTCCTATCTCTTCCTACGGCCGGTTTTTGCAAACTTTGTAATCACTTTCTCGATGTCAATAGGAATATGCCTATGGATGTGCATAAGTGCAAGACCGGTCGTGAATCAGGTTGGGGGGGGGGGCTGTATCCGCGCCTGTTCTACTCTGATGCTGAATTCGTCTAGCTTGGATGTAATTATTTTCCCTTAAACACGAGCATTTAAGAATTTAGTTGCAGTATTTGTTATGATGTATACATTAGTCTTATTTAGAAAGTTCATCTAACAATTATTATAATATGAAATCTTAAATATGAATTGATTGCATTCGGGGTTGGGACATGCGGAATCGGAATGTAGAAATTATTAGTGTTATATTCTCTTAAGTAGAATTAATCGGGTAGTTAGTAAATATCTGGAAGCGTAATAACCCTCCAGAGCTTTTTACTTGTAATAAGTTCCACCCCGTATATCAGCCGACGCAGTGCCGAAAATATTCCGATACCTGTGTGGGTCTGTGCGGGGAGAATTTTTATGGACTGTGCAACCGTATACCGTGTTTTACGATAAAGTAATTTAGGCAGTTCTGATAAACCATACGTTGGCTGACGTATCGAGTAGGGTAAAAAGTAGTGTCCCTCGGGAGCTCCTCATCACGCCGCGACTTTGGGAGCCTGACACGATCCTAGCGCGTGGGTCACAGAGTGGACTGGAGAAGTCCACCCCGGGCAATCAGCGGCCGCTTCCCATGCTAATTCCCGGATTTATACGAGGACCGGACAACTCTGACCCTGCATTCTAATTTAGCAGCCGCTTTGGTCACCGGACAGAAATAGATTGGGCTAACGAATCCCTCTGGGGTTTTATTTCTTGCAATAAAACTGATTGTTACCTCCCAAATTCATGTTTTTTTGGCGATACCTGCTTTTTGCTAACGAATAATACACTCGACGACTGGATTAAGCAATTACCAACTTGTACAACCACCCATCCACATTTTGTGCGTGTACGCGATAGAATTTGTTAGATACCTCTTATCTAGAACCAAGGAGATAGTCACGAATGTTACTCTCGATGCATAAAGTAAATCATGTCTATCTTTCGTGCATCTTTTGTATGTGGTAAGGTGGTATTTTTCATGGCACTATCTAGAGCTACTGCGACAAAGCTCTTACGTCACGCACGCCGAAATTGCCGGCTTTTACATAAAATTTATGTACATTGTTAACATCCATTGTCAAAAATTGTATGCTTTCTCTCCAAAATGAAATTAATACAACGCCCGGGTCATTCCATATCAACCTTACTATTATAAGAGTTCTTTTGTATAACGTAGAATGGAATTCTGATGGAGAATTTGTGTCTACCAAGATTTACAGCGAAATGTTTAAGCTGATTCTAGCACATACTTCATATAAGTAAAAATCAGGAAAGTCCACTTTCACTTTTCAGTTCATCATTTAGTAGTTAGATTTATTCTGTTCAGTATGAAAGTCTGCAGACCGTATAGTTGGTTCGGAGGCCCGCGCAAATAGCTGGAAGCAGTTTACAGCTTAGTGGTGGATTACAAGGTTTAAATACAACTATTGTAAATAATCTCTACTAGGCCGGACTCGAAAAATTTTACAGCTGCCTCAAAATAGAAGAATTTATTTATAAAAAAAATATTAAAATATTTTGTGGCAATATTTTAAAGCCGTGCCTGGTAGGGTGTTTATGGCAGGACTTGCCATTTCCAACTATTCATAATACTTTTATTGCCCGTTGTAACAACTTAAGAAGTCAAGTGGAAATTGCGGACACGAACGAGCAGCCTATACAAGACAGGGTAAAACTCGTACCTTCCATGGCATGTTACAACAATATTTTACACTACAAGTAACATAAACTACAGTTTGTTGACGCCTTAATTTGACGTTAATAATAATTGTCACTAAGTTAATCACTTCATTTACCTTCTTAGGGAGGTAAACTCGTACTTACTGCCTTGTTGACCAATAAATAAGCGGTAAAATCAACCTACCT
This sequence comes from Melanotus villosus, assembly GCA_963082815.1. Taxonomy (NCBI): domain Eukaryota; kingdom Metazoa; phylum Arthropoda; class Insecta; order Coleoptera; family Elateridae; genus Melanotus; species Melanotus villosus. The sequence goes on along the minus strand of OY720418.1, from coordinate 55,035,796 downwards.
CCTTCAATTACACATAAATGTCCTGCGGTAGACGCAACTTATCAAACTGCAGTGCAAAACAATGTATTTTTAAATTTTCAGTATAAACTTTCCAAAAACCATTCTTGATACGTGTATGCTGTATAACCATTAACCAAGATAAAGCGGCACATTCTGCTTAATAATTTTAAGGTTTCCATAATTTTTAATAACACCCTTATGTCGTTACCACAGCCTATGCATATCCAAGCAGTTTCATTTTAAGTTGATTACAAACTACATTGGGGTCAAGTTTTATGCGGGATTGCATCGAATAAGTTCCTCTTATTTTTAAATTGTTTTGGTTATATTTTACTACGCGAAACATCTAAGACCTACTTAGGAATTTCATGTAAATAACATTAATAAGAAATGAAAGGGTCGGTATTTCAGGCGAAGCTTAAGCAACGACGAAAAGATTAGTTGTGGTTACTATTTTAGCACCCTTTGCTCCTACGTTTAAGCCTAGGTCGTGCTTTATACTGTAAGCCTTTCTAGTGTAGCAACAATTTGGGCTTTAGGTACCTAAAGCTCATGCCAAACCCAAATTAAAGCTAACACTGGAACCATTTTATATAACCGTAAATTTGGTTACGCAATTTATATATTAGACTCAACTTACGATTTTTACGGATTTCATCCACATTTTTGGTTTTTTGTAACGTTCATTTCCAGTTGTAACTTTAATCTTGGGGAATTTAATTTATAACTGTATATAATTTTTGAGTTTTAAACTGTGAATTTTGGTTATGGTGGCTGAATGCTAAATTTGATTAGTGATTTCTTGAACGTTTATTTGCAATTGCAACGTTAATTTATAATTGTGGAGTTTCAAAGCTGTAAATTGTGGTTATGGTGGCTGAAACATCAATCTTATTTACATTCTGGCGCCTCCACCATAAATTCTGACATGGCGTAATTTTCGTATTTAAAAAACCCTACTTAATTAATTCTGAATTTTTTGTAATTTAAAAGCAATCAATAAAGTAACGCCTTCTTTACATTGTTAAATATTCGTCATGCTTACGAATTGTTATGTAGGTATTCATTTGAAAACTTGTATAAAATTTTTTGGCTGCGGATACTTCCAAGTCCCATTTCTGCCTGGATATTTTTTTATGCGTTCGCTATATTTGTGAATGTTATTTACTTTAGAGCTTTCGGCGTAGCTATATTTTATTCATTTTATATCTTCGTTTTTGTTGGTAGACATACCTCTTCAATCCATATTTTCATACAGCTGAAGTCAGCCTTTTTCAAACGTTGATAAACCCCTGTTTTCTCATTTGTAATTCACCTAAATTAAGTTCCCTTAATCCACACTTACACAAATAAATCTCTAATGTTTTACTTTCTACTCTTAAATGTAAGTCCATAAAGCAAAATTCGAGTTTCTAGTGAAGCATTTAAAATATCGAGTAGAATTTAAACGGAACTTTGTTAAGGCTTTGGGCCGAGAAGTTTCCTTCTAAGTACATACAGCCGCCTACTTTGTCTCCTTCGTGTAGTACATTTATGAACTTTCAACAGAAATTTTGACCCCCATCCCTCAGTATTTAGTGACTGGGAACGGTCGAGTGAGGCAAAACCTAAGTCGACCATCATGCCCTAGTTTACTTGAGAGGTTGCTGCACAATTAAACAAGATTAAGAACTCTCGTAGGGCTAAGCGAGTCCTACAGTTACTCCTAAAGTCTGTTTACGCTTAAGGGCTTTCAGTAAGACGTGCATAGCACTCTAGGAAAAAAAACGATTTCTTTTCTCTTAGTTAAGAACTTCCACGGTGTGTTTACGGACGTCTCTTTTAGTTCTCACGAAAATTACTAATTTAGATCGAGCAAATATTGAATTAGGTTTTATTTCACGATGTTGAGTTAGTTTTTGAGGCGCAAATTCTAAAATCAATACGATACTCAAGTCGATCCTATTCTAATTTAGGACGAAATGGGAGTAATAATGCCACGTGAATTACTTTGTTAAGCTCTCGAAGCATAGAAGAGGGCGTAAGTATCTCGCAATATGGCTCTTCCTATGTCATCTCTAAGTAGTTTCAGTAAAGAGCTTTGGAGGCTTCTGTGGCAGTTTTAAAACCCCTGAAATCCCGAAAGCTTCGTTCTCAAGTTTAAAAATTTTAATCCTCTTTTTTTTGGAAATTCTGCCGCTTTTCTAATTATTCACGAATGTTTGGAAACTTGTATTTCTTGATTTATTTTTGTAAGTAATTACGAAGGTAAGAAATGTTATAAACTATATGAATAATTTTATGATTGTTGGTAACTTTAGAAGGACGAGAAGTATCGTAAACTTTTAAAACGGAGCTCATACATTTCTTAATATACGGCATTATGCCTATGGCTGGAGTTTTCGCTTTAAAGCAGTAAAGTTATGACCGTTTGGTGCACATAGAAGTTGCAAGTTAAACTTTTATATGCATAAACCGTCTGCAGGGAAACTACACGCTCTTAAACTTCAACTTAAGATGACTGTTTAAGAATACACTGGAATTATTAGAGCAGAAATGTTAAAGCGTGACATAAATATAATATTCATTTTAACTTAACCGAGCTTTTGTGCACTTTCTTATTACACTCGAACAACTAATTTGTGTTTTAGTACGTTGTCAAAATTTTCCACTAAATTATGTCGAAGTAAAAGGAGGTTGCGATTATTTTAAATCGACCCGTCAACAGAATATTCGAGCTTTCAGGGAAAGTTTGGAGTAAATATGCAGCCTGTCGTATTTGGGTCGCGAATTTGACATTATTTGAATTTATTATTTATTCACACAATGTTAATGAGGACAATCAGATGCAAAGCTCTAAATCTGACGTTTATTGATAAACCTCAGCAAACTTATTATGTCAAGATGAAACTGACTTTCGAAATTTTCTCGGAAAATCTTTTTGTTGCCTATTACTTGCTTACAGAAGTTAATGTTATTTATTATTTTGTTTTTTGTTAAGATTAGGGTTTTTAATAAACATTTAATTTTTAAAATCTTATTCATTGACAGAATACCAACCAACCAAACGAAATTGCAGCGTGGGCTTTTTAATAAAATAATAGGTACAAAATTCAGATGTTGTATGAGATTCTAAAGGACCCTGAATTTGTAGAACATCTTAGACTTATTTTTTGTTTATTTTTGACTTTTAGAGTTGTCTAATGCTTCAAGTGTGTTGGAAATGATTTAAAAATGTCACAAATTTATTTAAAAACAAAGTTTTTATATAAATAAGTTTCTTCACTGAAAATATTTATCCTAAGCTGGAACGAAAATGTAACAAGCAAAGTCTGATAAAGTCAGGCGACAAGAATAAAGTGCAAGGATTTATCGATAAGAAAATTGCAAAAGATAACAGGCTGGAGAAATAACAATTAAAGGCATAACATTGAAGCAAAATCTTTTTTATATTATTTCATTTTTCCTTGCAACTTCATCCGATATTTTCAAATGTTTGATCCAGATTTATTCATAATTTAATAACTAAAAAATGTACCCAAATCAAGAGTTTTGATTAGTAACATTGAAGGAAATGATTGATTTAATCATAATATAATAACGTAGGCGAACAGCCTTGAGGTCGAACCCTAAATTTCATCCAGTCCTTGAGAAAGACGTCCGAATGCTACATTTCAGAAGGTAAATTCCATCCTAATATTAATTTCGAAAGCAGTAACTTTCTAGTTCTGCTAGAGGGTGAAAGCGAAATGCTGTTTGGAGATGAAATGTTTGTAAACACCCAATTGGGGTGGAAACAACTTTTTTAAACTTCTTCTTCTGGTGAAATATACAAACATTAATTCATTTTATATTATTAACCAAAAGTACTTGATAGTTAAGAAACGTTTAACAAGAAAAAAATGAAAGTGATTTAAGTAATTGAGCTATTTCTTTATTCATTTAGGACATTTAAAACTTTGTGGCTTACCAAGTTTGTTTGAAGCTAATATAAAATCGATAGGAATAAGTAAACGAAACGTTTAGTAGTTTAAATAGTTTAAAAGTTTCTAACAATATAATAATAAATGAAAATTTAATAAACGGTAGTAACGATCGTGTAAACTGGGTTTACATACGATTACAACGCTTGTATAATAAAGGTTATTTCAGTTTTCAACAACTTCAATATGATCCGATAATTCATTTGACAGGGAACTCAAACATATCGATTTCTACTCGAAGGCATTCGCTCGTGTTCCCAGCGTGTTGGTTTAATTTAGAACAAGCATTATTACGCACGGAATACGAATAACTAATAGGTTTAAATTATCGTCTTCTAACTAAATATGTATGTGTTTGTTTTTCTGTACGCTTCCTTTGTTATTCATAGGGTTAATGATAAACAGTTTTTAATTCTTTTTAAACTTTTCTGTCGAACATGCGATTCATTTTCAATTACAACCTTTTCATGAAGAATACTTTTCATGTAATTTTGAGACTGTTACACTTTTTTGGGTGGCTTTTGTGTGTTTTAGGCTTGATGTGTAATTTTTTTAAAGTTTTCGGTTTTGGTAGACGTATCCTGATTTACTTTATAGGAAATTCCCCAATAGATAAGAATAATCATAAGTTAGGCCTTCAGCAGACTCGCACAATTTTGAAGATGCGAAAATTTTCAGAAAAACACATAAATGTGTGATTTGTTCTAATATTATACAGGGTATTAGGTAATGCTTCTGTCAAACTTTGGGAATAGATTTATAATGACAAATGGAGCAAAAAAGTATTATACAATTTTTTCTTATATGCATAGGTACGATAAATAGAGGAATGGGAATTTTACTTTTTATTCTCGGGAAAAACAAAAACAAAGGGTTAAAGACACAGGAACAAAATTTTTACGGATAATTAAGAGTCTAATACATCAAATGGTATAAGAATGTTTTATTACTTTTATCGTTACAAACCCAAGCCTAAAGTTTGGCAGAAGCATTACCTGACACCTTGTATATTGTATATTAGCTCTACAGGCCCATGGCTTGGTTCACTACTTTTCGGCATTCTTTTCTGTTGAGTGCTTTTTCCCTTCAACCTGTAGCACCCATATGGTCTAGGTCCTCTTCTACCTTTTTTTCCCATCTTGTTCTTGGTCTGCCTTTCCTTCTCTTTCCACTCAGCTCGCTCACTACTATTTTCTTTGGCAGACGTCTTTCCGTCAACCTCATCAAATGGCCCATGTTACTATTTGCGCTTTCGCAATACCGATTATGTCTGATTCATTGTACAACTCCTTTATTTCTTGATTTGACCTTCTTTCCCATCCGTTGTCCACTTTCTTGCCGCCGAAAACAGCACACTTCCCCGCTAATAATCTTGCTTCTATTTCTTCCGTTAATGCTGGTTTTCTTGTAAACACCGTTCCTAAATAGTTGAAGCTTTCCACTTCTTCAAATTTGTACCCTTTTTGCTCGCTTGAGTTTATCTTTAGACTTTTTCATGTTTCGTATTCTACATCACTCTATACCATATACCATATACTTCGTCTTCTTCTCAATTATTGCTAATCCCGTTGTTTATGCTACTCGTTCGAATCTGACCATGGCATCCTGTAGTTCGTTTTTACTTCTTGTTAAAATAGTGATGTCATCTGCGCATGCCAAACACTGATGACGCTTGTGATATATAAACCCTCTCCTATTTATTCTACATTCCCTGGTGATTCTTTCTAAGGCTATGTTAAATAAAACTGCTGAAAGAGGATCTCCTTGTCTTAGTCCTGTTTTTACTTCAAAACTTCTTGATAAATTTCCTTCCACTTGTACTCTATTTTCCGTATCTGTCAATGTCATTTTCACTAGCTTAATTAACTTTCGTGGTATTCTTAATTCTTTCATTGATTTTCATAGTTGCTCCCTTTTAATACTGTCGTATGCTTGTTTGAAATCTAGAAATAATACGTGTATAACTGTATATTCAATTTGTGATATAGCTTCCCGCCTGTATTTCTCTAAGCATGAACAGTTGGTCGATAACCGATCTTCCTTTCCGAAAACCACATTGATATTCTCCGATATTCTCGTCAATTTCCGATATTAACCTATTCTTTATGCACATTGCTAGAATGCTATATCCCACACCGAGTAGTGCTATTCCTCTGTAGTTATCACAATCCATTTTTGCTCCTTTCTTATGTATAGGACATATAATCGCTTCCGTCCATGTTTAGGCATCTTTTCTTTCTCCCATATTTGCACTATCAGTTTATACATAAATTCCTGAAGTCCATCCCATCCGTGTTTAATCAGCTCTGCCTGTATATTGTCATTTCCTGAGATTTTATTATTTTTGAGTCCATTTATTAGTGGCAATTATGTCGCCTAATTCTGGTGGATTTTCCTGCTCTGGACTGATTAAATTGTTCATTTTTGTTCAACAACTCTTCAAAATATTCTGCCCACCTCTATGTTATTTCTCTTTGTCCTCCTATTAAATTTCCGTCTTTATCTTTACAAAGTGCTGGTTTTGCTTGCCATCCTCTCTTTGTTTTTCTTATTCTCTGGTAAAAGTTTCTAATTTCCTTATTTTTAAAATCATTTTCTATTTTCTCTATCATTTTCAGCTTGTAATTTCTTTTCTTTTCTCTGCACAGTCTTTTGCATTCCTTTCGGAGGTCATTGTAGTCCTGAATATTTTCTTCTATTTGTTTTTCCAACATATTTATTCTTGCTTTCGTTCTTTCCTCTAGTTTTTTTTCGTACTCTTCTCGTCATATCACTTGTTGTTTTGCTTTTTGTTTGTTTTACTTATATTTTTTGCTGCTTCGAACATTACCTTGCTTATTATGTCCCACTGCTCTTCCACACTTTTCCCTTCATTTTTTATTATTTGCGTTTAAATTCTTTTCGCATACCTCTCCTGTTCCATCTCTGAATGCAGTCCATTAATTCTAATTCTTTTCACAGCATTGGTATTATTTGTTTTGCTTTTACTCCTACCATAAAGTGATCTGAATCTGTATCCGGTCCTATGTAACTTCTTACATTCGTGATGCATCTTTCTCTCTTATTTTCAATTAGTACATGATCTATTTGGTTTATATAGCTTTGATCTGGTGAGATTCATGTTCATGGAATGTTTACTGTATTTTCCTATTGTAGGTCTATATATTTCTTCTCTTCCTATTTGTACATTAAAATCGCCTAATACTATTTTCATATCGTATCTTGGCACACCTTCATATTCCGTTTCTAATTTATCATAAAATTCTTCTTTTATATTCAGGTGTGTGTCTTCCGTTGGCGCATGAACGTTTATAATCGTTATTTTCTGGTATCTGTCCCTTAGTCTTAAGTAAAAATCCTTTCCGATACTGGCTTAAAATTTATAATTTTCACCTCCGCTGTTAAAAAGTGTAGTTATCTATTTCCATTATTTCAGTTCCTTTCTGCTTGGTTTCCTGTAACGCTACGATGTCCAAGCCATATTTTAAAATTTCCCTTATTAGTTTTTTAGTGCGCCCTCTTCGTATTTCCTCTTACATTCCATGTTGCTACAAATAAATTTTGTCCTGCAGTTATGTTTTTAACTATATTTCTTTTGTGTTTTTCCTGCTTTTCTTTTTAATTCGTAAATTCCAATTTTCGAGTAGGTACCGTAACTTTTGCTGTTTCCATCTGGTTGGTTTTCCGTCCTCCTTTGTGCGTTATTAGTTTTTTGTTATATTTTCCCCTTCAATTTTATTATTATTTCCTTTCGTGGATCCCAATTCCATCGTTCACCATTCAAAAGTATCTTTCTGTAACCTACCTTCGCTTCTTTTCCACGTTGTTTCTCAGATGGCGCAAGTCTACTTAAACTAGCTTGTACCTTTCTTTCTTCCGGTGTCAAGTCATCTTCTAATGTATCCATTTGTTCCTGTAAGTTTGTTCTTCGTTTTCATATTTTTAAAATTTAGCAATAATTGCAAAAAGATATCCTGTTTTTGACTTTATTATTTCAGCCACGGCTATTCTGACCTCTACGTTTAATTCTGCTTTTAGGAATTGTTCGACTCCTTCTATTACGCGATTTTCTTGAAAGGCCACTCCTTTTATTACTATGTTATCTGTCTTCTTCTTCTTTTCGCCTCTGAATATTTTGTTTTCTAGCATGTCTACCTTTTCATTTAACTTTTTATTTTCTTCCTTTAATTCCTTAATTTCTGCTCTGTATATTTTTTGCTCTTTCCTTATTTCCTTTACTTCCGCAATTAATTGCCTAATCATTTCCTTCAGTTCGTCCATATCCGTCTTAATTGTGTGACTTTTTAACAGGGGTTCTAGCTATTGTTTTACTTGTTCCAAATATTTCAGAGTTTGATTCCCGTTCCCTTTCCTTGGATTATCTTCGGTTGATGGCCCTTCGCTATCGTAACGTGAAGCTGCTGATGTTTGCAATCTTTTACTTTCCGTGTACGCGCTCGACTTTTGTATATTTGTATATGCGTTTGCTATCCACGTGCACTAATTACGCGGTTACTTCTGCCTGCACAATTTTAATTTTAATGTTTATTTTCTTTAGACTAACTTACTACCTATTTCCAATTGTCCTAGTATCACTATTACACTTCCCACTTATAAAACACTCGCTAATTTAACACGTTTGCGGATTTAGCGCGATATATCCCAAGTTTTTTAAGTAATTATATCGAGGCATTTCACAAACGTGTACTTTCATTTATGTTCCGAACCAGACTCTGTTCTAATACTAAATAACATTAATTTAACTCTAAATTTCGTCGTTGCAGCAATTTCTAAACGATCCTTGTATAGGCATAAACGTGTAATTTATCTAAAACTAAACAAAATAATTCTCAATGTAAAAATGATTTCGTCCATTTGTAGATAATATTTGCATGGACTTTTCAAGTTATTTTTTGGCAGTTGGTAACAAAATACTTTCCCTGTTCTAACTCTCCCTATAGTAATATAAATATTCCTGTCGATTACAAAAAAGCTTAACATGGTCTAGAAGCTGCTGTTTCTAACATTTTCTAAATAATTTAAAGGAACTTAAAAAACTCTTCTTTAAAAGAATTTAAAAAAAATAACCGCAATAATTTTTAAGTAAATAAAAACAATTCAGCCGTCTACTCGATTATAATAAAATTGTATGATTTACAGCATACAATATGAATTTATTTCAGGTTTTAATGCATGAAACAATTTTTACTGGTGCAAACATTTTTTTTTTATATTATCATAACATGTTTGCACGTTGCCTCCAAGTGAATAAGTACATGAAATATAAAAAAAAGAAGTGCTACATCACGTGAATTTCAAATTTGATGTAATTTAAATTTAATAACAAGCTCCCGAGTATCTAATTCCGAAAGGAAAAACTTTATTTAAAATTGACGACTTTGTGTACTTTGAAAACGTAATAAGCTCGTTAGATTCTATCGGTTTTATATTTGTCTCTTGCAGTTCGTGCGGTAACCTGACGTATCATTATCTATCTGCACGTAATTTGATCCGTTTTGTGATACCCTGGCATTAGAAAAACCTGCCTTATTTGTATAACATGACACATGTTTTAATAATTGTTTGGGTTTTCTTTCGGCGTGCGTGTTGAATAAAATTTGCAAGTGACAGACAGATATAAAATCTTTTTTAAGTCGGGCGTTAAATTTTACTACTTTATTACTTAGGGAGTTTTAGTGCCCATCTTTATATGTATGTTAATAGGAAAGGGTTTCGTGTTATTTCTGGTGTTTACGAACATGACTGGGTGCAAGATAGAAACTTTCATGATTGGCGCTTTGAACATTACGCACAGCTGACGGTTTAGCAAACAAACGATAAACATATCCAGTTATCTTCGGCTATTCAACGCAAGAACTCTGCAATGTGGGTTAATATTATCAGTTTGCATTATGATAGCAACTGTCAGCTCATTAGATTAATGCAGGGTCGCGGTTTGGCACTCTCATTGCGTCGATCTATTGCAGCCATCAGTTAACGATAGTGAACTTAACAAATGGAATTAACCATCTAGAAACGGAGATAATTACCATGAGAAATGGACAATCATTTGTTACGGTCTTAACGGATATCGAGATTATTAATAATACATTCCAAACGTCAGGAAGAACATCCATAGGTGTAAAAGTTCAGAACTTGGATTCCAAGATAGAAATTTCCTCCGCAGCAAATTTCAAAGTTCAAAGGTAGCGATTTGCAGCCCATGAGCTATAATTGAAAATTCTTGAAGCGACGAAGTCGAGAATTTACACTCGTGTTTAAAACTCTGTTAATATTAATCTGATGCCAAGACATTATCCTTGAAGAATTTTTATTTCGAAAGTATTCCATACGAATGTTAAACGTTATGAAATGACGGTACGAGAAAATAATCAAATTATTCTTCTGTGTTTTTATTGCCCTTCCACAAAAAGTTACTTGGGAAAAACTTTTTTCTTATTGATTCGACAAAAGCAATTTGTTCCCCTGAAAGTTTTGGTTGAAATTTTTATTATCATAAAGTGTACTAAATTATAGGGTGTTTTAGAGAACGGTTTTTTATTCAGCAAGGAGCTCCTATAAACTAAAGGAGAATGACGGTTTCATTAAAGACTTTGTGTTAAAACGTTTAAAGCCTAAAAGCGCACGTAAGAAATCCTTCCTTCGATAACTTTAATGGACCATTTTAAAGTTATACTTTCTGAAAGCTACATTTTCTTAAATTCTTAAATTTTCTCAAGAATTGTATTCGTAATACAAGCACTTCCATTTCAGAAACTTCATTCGTGATAATTTTAATATTAACCTTTTGCGTCTCTTTAATTCCAAAAAATGCAGTGTTTACGTATCTACCATTAGTTCGTTTCTTCAAAAATATCCTAAAGAAAAACTTCTACAAACTTAAATTTAAAAAGTAGCAATTATATCCAACAAATTTTCATCAGAAAATTAAGCACTTAACTAATTAAATTTCACCGTTATTAATTACCAGATATTCAAACAAAAAAGGAGTTTATTTGTTTTACTCACAGTGGAGTCAGATTTGAAACACGCAGCCCCCTAAGTAGACGATTAACATTAAAATCCAGAATATTTGTGGGAATAATAATTATGTTTTTCTGTAGGAGTTCTTAAATTAATACCCGATGACGTGTCACGCGAAGCAATTCCCATTCGGTGTTGTATTTTTGCGTAATAAAAGTTCAGAAGCTTCTTTTGCCAATCTTTGCCGTGCCAGTTCAATTTTGCTATTGTATTATAAGAAAAATTGCGTAGTAAAACTGCCAAGGAGAAGCAACCCTAATTTTGCCCGCTCATTAAGATATATGTCCACTAAAGAGCGTCGTTTTCAAGTGCTCCCTTAATTTTTGGCGCTTGGTGTGCTAGTTTCTGGTTAGGCAATAATTGTCTTTGCTTTAATACACTTTCCATTTTAATGGAGCCTTATATTTTCAACCCGAACGCCCCTCTTCTTTAAATATCGTATTATTATTATTCAGCTTGCTTTAGTATGCTAATCTAACTTTTTCTTCCTTTAACTGGGAACTTAGCAATCACGGCTTTTTATTTCACGAATCTTATTTTTCTACGTTCCTTATTTTTCTCTTTGTTTTTTTTTTATGGTGAAAGTAAACGAACCTCACATATTTTTGATGAATTTTTGTAAAACCTGTATGTAGAAAAGGTACCATCAGAAATATTTTTGTATCTGCGGTTTTACCTAAATTAATTCCGATTCATTAAAAATGCCTGCTCAAAGGAGTGGATCCTTAACAATTTGATCGTTAAAGTAACCTAACTTATACACTCACCGGCACGAAAAATGGAGCACTTACATTTTCGTTTTTAAACTTAAAATCTTAACACTTTGTGATGTTTTATTATTATAATATCTTAAACACAAACAAAATAACATGTTTTAAGTAATTTCTAAAAACAATTGAACGTTTATTTAAAAAAAAACCCTGTTTTTGTAAGAAAATCCACAAAAATTAAAAATTGCACAAATCTTATCACTTAAAAGTGCAAAGTTTGCTATGGGTATTCTTTTGTTTTTATTGTTTTGAGAAAATTAACAAGTCGAAACAATGTCTAATTTCAAAAATTATGGCTGTAAATCCCGAAACAGCGGCAGCTAATGTTGCGTTGCTTCAAGACGGAAGAAGAGAGCGATATGTTGTCCAACAATATCACATATCCAATAACACTGTGCACCGTATTTTTACATGTTTTTTTGAAACTTCAGCTTACACTAGGCGACCTGGAACTGGTCCCCAACGAAGAACTGACGTCCATGATGATCGCTTTATCATCTTACAAAGTCTGCGAAATCCTCGTGCTACAGCTATAGAAATCAAAAATCGACTACATCACGTCTGGAATACCAACGTAAGCGAACGGATAGTTAGACGAAGACTTGGAGAAGTCAATCTTACCAGTCACAGACCTGCATCAATCCCAGAGCTTCTCAGGCGTCATTGTTTTGCGCGACTTCAGTTTGCCAGAAATCACGAGCACTGGGATGATAATGAATGGGGGCGCGTTTTGTTTAGCGATGAGTCCAGGTTTAGCCTGCGGTCTCCAGATGATCGTGAGAGAGTATGTCGGAGACCAGGGGAGCGTTTTACAAAATGTACCTTCAGTTCTAGAGTAGCCTACCAAGGGGTTCAATTATGGTGTGGGCTGGAATTTCTCTGGAAGCACACACAGAATTGTACATCGTTCCAAGAGGCTCCTTAACAGCTGCCAGGTACATTGATGAAATTCTCCAAGATTTTGTTGTCCCTTATGCTGATTTTGTTGGAGGCGAGTTTCTTCTAATGCATGATAATGCCAGACCTCATGTCGCGAGAATCACTCAACAGTTTTTAAACGATGTAAACATTCCTGTTATGGAGTGGCCAGCTCTAAGTCTAGATGCGAACCCAATCGAACATGTTTGGGACATGCTTGGGAGAAGAATGCGAAGTCGTGTTCCTGCTCCTTTAACCTTAAATCAGTTGCAACAAGCTCTTTTAGAGGAATGGGAACTTATTCCTCAAGAGGACATTCGTCAATTGATTTTAGGCATGCCAAGAAGAATAAATGCAATAATTCGGGCACGTGGGGGCCACACCAGGTATTAAAAATCATTTTTGCGTGCAAATCGTTTAAGTTTTGATTAATTTAACTTCATTTTGTCACAACACTAACTTGTGTTTTTTCGACCTCATTTTTTAAGTTGTAACAAAAACAGTTTTTTTTCAAATAAACGTTCAATTGTTTTTAGAAATTACTTAAAACATGTTGTATTGTTTGTGTTTAAGATATTATAATAATAAAACATCACAAAGTATTGAGATTTTAAGTTTTAAGAAAAAAATGTAAGTGCTCCGTTTTTCGTGCCGGTGAGTGTAGTTTAAAACGTCACAATTGTTTTAAATAAATATCATTAATTCATTGAACTTAAAAAACATATTTATAAAAATGTTTATCTCTTGCCGCTTTGGATGTTGATTACACCATGGATTGTAATTCCTAATTGGTTGAAAATCATTTGAAAGTATTGCTAAATCGTCATTGATATAGTTCTTAAATTCTAAGCTTACTACGAAACCACTCGTTTTCAACGAAACCCTGCGATCAGGCAAAACCAATAGTTCCACCGGAATGTCTTCTATTCTAATCTTTCGCATTATACTAATGGTAGTTTATCACTTTATCACTTTTGGTTTTGCCTGATCGCAGGGTTTCGTTGAAAACGAGTGGTTCCGTAGTAAGTTTAGAATTTAAGAACTATAAGCACACTTACAGTGCAAATTCTATTGAACGGAAAAGAAAACACAACTGCCTCCCATTTGTATAGAAATGAGTACGACAGTAGTTCACATAATTGGGTAAATTTTGAATGTCAGTAGATAATCATAACTAGTAAATAGAAAACAAAACTTGGTGACAAAACTGAACGTTGAGGGAATTGTAAATATCGTAGAAACCATGATATGCAATCGAATGTTTTTATAGAGCTTATCGCCAGCTAAAATTATATGGTATGTTATAGTTATAAGAGCAGTTGTACAACTACGAAGGAAAACTATACCTTTTCAACTTTAAATTGGGACTAATCATTTTCAAATTGAGAATAAATACATTTAAATTGAGACAAAACAATCTGAAATCTATTAAAATCAATCAAATTGAAAATAAACACAATCTATACCTTTTCAACTTGCAATTGAGACTAATCATTTTCAAATTGAGAATAAACACATTCAAATTGAGACAAAACAATCTGAAATCGATTAAACACAAACAAACTGAGAATAAACATAATCAAATTGAAGATAAACATATTCAAATTAGAATAATGATATTGAAATCAGAATTCAGATTGAAAATAAACACATCAAAATTGTGCTTAAATAACTTCAAATTGGGAAATACCAACTGCAAATTAAAATTTACTAATATTAATGTCAAAAAATATATCAACAATAATTTCTATAAATTAAACTGTTAGGCTAGTGCAGTTACCAGAAATGGCACCAAGATGGCTTTCATTCTTGTCAGCTAAAAAAACCAAACATCAAAGCCTTTATATAATAAAACCATAAAATGGGGAGAAACGAATAAGCCTAATAGATAATGGAATAAATATGGCGATAAATGTATAAACGTTACCTTCAATAACTTAATATGCAATATACATACAGTTAACTTTGTTGCAACTAATTTTTGTATTTACTAGAACAAACTGAATTGCTTCCCAATTTGAAATTGATTAGTCTCAATTTGAATATGTTTATTGTGAATCTGAATATGTTTATTCTCAATTTGATGGTGTTTATTCTCAATTTGAATGTGTTTAATCGATGTCAAACTGTTTAATGCAAATCTGAATATGTTTATTCTCAATTTGAAAATGATTAGTCTCAATTTGAAGTTGAAAAGGTAGATAGATAGATAGAGTTTCTGGTGGAATATTATTATCTTTTTTCAAATGTTACCTCATCTGGTTGTTTTTCAGTTATTTTCGTAGCACTGGAAAATACGAACCAGGCCTAAATCATTGTACTGAAATAGTTTACTTATTTTCGGAAGATAAATAGTAATACTTATTCATCCCATCTTCTGAAAAACATTTTTGTCTATGTATCTATTAACAAACTGTAGATGTAAAGAGCTAACACTCGGAAACAGTCATAATAATCTGCTATTGAGTCCCTCTAATCCGGTAGGTATGCAAATGACCGTCGAAAACAGCTTTTTCTTTCTCTGAGATTGATACAAAATAAATAATTTCAAGATTATTGGTCATAATTAGGGCTTTAAGATTCGCTTCTGTGTGATTCTGACATCATTAGCTTCATTATTAACTATTAGATGAAAGCCAAACGTTTCAGACAGCTGAAAAAATCGTGTTACAATTCCCTCTTATTGGGAATCAAGTATGTTCTAATAACCATCTGTCATTTTAGTGTTTTTACTTTTTTTTTGAATTTTTACCACGTCAAAATGCCCAGTGCCGCTTAACATCTGTTTTATATGTAACAATGTGAACTCAAGCTTTTGCAATCAACAACCATACTGTAATACTCAATCCTATGTAAAAATTTTCGAAGAGTTCTCTGTTCAAAATTACAAGTTAAATCAAAACATGGCAAAAGAATATCACCATATTGCATTTTTACATTCAGAACTAGCACAAAAAGAGGAAGACCTTTATTTAATAGATGCAGCTTTGGCCTTGGAAAAGATTGGACATCAAGTTACTATATATACCTGTACTTATGATGAGTCTAATGCTTTGAGTCCTGTTCATGTAGGTAGTTCTTATATTTCTAGATTTTTGTTTGTTTAAAATCTGTTAAAAGTATATGAGTAAAATGAAAAACATTTGTAGCCCATACGAGGACAACTGAGGATAGTTCTTCAGGGTTGTTGGATTCCAAAAAGCATCTTCGGTGGATGCAAAAAATTAATGGATAGATTAAAATCGGTTTGGATGGCTGTTAAGCTCACAGTATCCCCACCTATTCCAAAACCAAAATCTGTAATCCTCGACACCGACCCTTCTGCTTTATTAATACTCTCTTGGTTAGGCCGATATGATACAATTTACATTTACAATTTTACTCAGCTTCGATGTTGCGATAATTTCTGCAGAGGAATTACAGTTGACACGGATTTTTTAACAATGAAATGCATAGAATTTGCTAGAGAAGTCGTAGTAACCACTGAAGCTTTAAGAGACGTGTTCAAAAGTTCTTTCCCAAATTTCAATAAAGATGTAACAGTTTTGTTCCCCACTTACAACCCTGTAGTTTGGATGAACAACCTGCTAAATGTAAGATGGTTCCTTCCGAATTTACCACAAGATTACTCCTTGTTTGTAGCGTTTGGAAGTTATATAAGACGTTCCAATTTTGCCCTTTTACTTCAGACCTTGGAATTTTTGTATAAGGCAACTGACAAAACCCTCCGAAATAAAATTTTCATCGTTATTGCTGGAACTTGCGAGGAAGGCTCGATAGAACAAGAACGTCATTACAAATCTTTAGTTCTTAACACCGATTTACAATCGTATTCTTCTCAGATAGTATTTTTGAGGAAGGCTACGCTTGTGCAGCAAACGTCTTTAATAAACGCTTGCACCGCTGTTCTTCATCCAGCAATCGATGATGTCTATCCAGGGCCCGTTCTGACTGCCATGCAAATGGGGCGCCCAATTATCGCAGTTAATAGTGGATTTATAAGGAGACTTTTGGTACATAATTTTTCAGCGTTGTTAATTGAACCTACCCCCTTCGAATTCACGAGGATGATGCGATTGCTTGTTTGGAAACCAAGCGTGGGTGCGTTCCTTGGTATAATGGCGAAGGAGAATTTTGAAAAGACGTATTCGTTCGAAGTGTTTTGCACAAAGCTTGATGCCGTAATCCTGAAAGGAAAAGAAAAATAATATTTGTCTCAGAAATGTTGGATGATTGTAAATACAGCAATGTAATAAAAATTTAATAATGGTGTGGAATAAAAATGTAACCTACAACTTAAAATAAAGTAAAATTTACGTAATTCTCAGATAAAATAGCTATTTTCAGATGATTTAAGATTTGGGGGATTTTTAACGGTGTGGCTCGTAAGATGTAAATGCGTATTTTCTTACTTTGCGGGAATATTTATTTCAAATAGAAAACAGTCAAGTTAAGTTTAAATTCCAAAGACGTTTAAAAGGCCGAAAGAAATTTTTTAAAAATTTTATAAAGGCTAGTTAGGTTCTCTAAGGGCGGTAAACGCTAGTAAAGGAGATGATTATTTTTATAAATAGTCGAGTCAATGAAGATTTTTACTTCTAAACCCTCAAAATTATATTAAATTATTCAAAATCCGAAACATACCAGCTGGCGCGGTCAAGTATTTATATTATTCAAATAATAAAAAAAATATATGTAGTAACAATTTTTTTTTCGATGAAATTTTAACTATAAGTAACTGATTTTGAAAATTCAGTATAAAAAATAATTTTTGAATTAAAAAAAAATAAAATTAATTAAAATTGTGATTGTCAGTTTTCTCTAGCAGAACTGATAAATGTTGTTGCTGATGATCCACCGGCTCCTCAAACTGTTCGAAATAGATTATATGAATATTATGGAGATGATTTGCTCATTTCGAGTTATCAAGGTCTTTGGGCTCTATTTTGTCTTAAAAGAAAACATGATATTTTAAATAAATCTCTTGAAGAATCAAATTCACACACTGATGATGAAAATGTAAAGAAGATTAAGGAGGTAACAGATTTAATTCAATCTGATATCTGCAAAGAAATATTGAGAAATGAGGAAATGACGATTACCCTGCAAGTAACGAAATGTTTTCCTTATTAATTGCCTTTACTATTGAGTGAGATTATTTGCAAAAATAAGAAATATACTGATTTTAATGAAGTCAAGTTTGACAAGAAATGCACATCCATTGTGTCAGCTGTGAGGCCGCGCTCTTTCTTATTATCTCTTCAAGTTGTACTAAGCGTAACATTACACAGGAAATTTGGTTCAAGAAGAATCATTGATTTATGCCATGTCTTAGGTTTTTCTGCTTCCTATAATGAAGCACAATAATTATATGAAGCTTCAGCACTTTTCCAAGATTCTGCTGTCTTGAGTAACGATACTTTTGTCCAGTTCGTTTTTGATAACGCTGACTTCAATACAGGTACTTTAACAGGTGAAGGAACTTTCCATAATCTTGGAGGAATAACTATTGTCACTCCAGTAAGTGGAATACAACCACGAACAGTAAAGTTAAAGTAAATAATAATGAAATCGCTATAGGTAGATCCTAATTTAATATTTCAGCGCATATGTTTAAAAAAAAACTAGTGACTAACTCAAGCATTATTTTAAATATGAATTGGCACCATATCCTCAATCAAAAACGACTAAATCATCACTTTATGATATTTTTGAACAATGTGAAACTGACGTTAATGATGTTAATCAATTACACCATTGATGGCGGTATGTTACTTCACAGACTTAAACGGGAACAAAATCAAAAATTTGTCAACAGTATATTAGATATTTACATAAAAACTATGGCACTAATTTGAACGTTGTATTTGGTGGGTATGGTAATGATGGGACCAAAGCGTCAGAGAGAAATCGTAGATACATAGGTAATGCTTCGATCGATTACTTGTTTGATGAAGAGATGCCCTTAAAAACTACCAAAGAAAAGTTTTTGGCCAATAGCAAAAATAAAACCAGATTCAATAATCTCCTATAGGTACAAGAAGCTTCTTCTTCTTGTTATACCTCCTCCCTCCGGAGATTGGTGATCATATTGGCTATTTTTATTTTTGAAATGGCAGCTCGAAAGATTTCCGTTGAAGTTTTTAGTCCGTACAATCCGCGCATGTTTCGCAGCCAGGATGTCCTCCTTCTTTCGACACTTCTTCCTTCTATTTACCCCTGCATTATTAGTTGCAGCAGTCTATATTTATCATGGCGGGTAATGTGCCCTAGATATTGTAGTTTGCGGGATTTGATTATTAGCATGATTTCTAAGGCTTTGTTCATTCTAGTTAACACCTCATTATTAGAGATTCTTTGAATCCATGATATATGCAGCATCCGCCGATAAATCCAAAACAAGACAGCTGTAAAACATTTTGTAGGTAAGGTTTGGAATTTGGTCTGGAAATCTTGTAAAAAAAGTCATCAAAAGCGAATTGCACAGAATACGATCACTGTCCATTATTTCCTTTATGCCCATTTCTAAAATATGCTTCTAGCATAAAAAATATCAAAAGTTCTGCAGTAACTGCTTCTACAAGTAAACAAATATCTAGTACAGTGGTAAATGCTGCATGTGAACTGGCAACGGCTCAACGGGTTGCTTTAAATATTATAAACTTAAATAATGACATCGAATTGTTTAACGACCAGCAGCAAATGTTGAATAAGGAAGAGTGGAGCACGGTAGTAAAAAGGTTAATTCACTATCTACACTTTTAGTGGTCGATCAACTATTCGAAGTTACTTCGATAAATATCTTTATTAATAAAAAAGTTATAAATGTAAATTGTTTGTACAGATCACCCGGCGCTGATACATATTTTTACACAGCTTTAGAAAATTTGTTAGGATTAACAGTAAAATCCAAAAGTGCAAAATTTATTTGTGGGGATTTCAATTACAATTTTAACGCTCACGTGAATGTATTAAATAAAAAGGCATCCGATATTCTCTCTCTTTTCACATCCTTTAATTTTCAAACTTGCTTTACTGACTTTTCGCGTATCAGCGGAAAATCGAAAACTTTAAGGCAACATTATTTTTTTTAAATTAATGTTTTTTAATCTTTATGCCGTATTAAAAAGACCCAAGACAAAAATTTTTTTTTTGATATTTAAGAAGCGTAAAAAAAGTCGGAATTTCAAATGAAAAATTTTCCCGCCAAAACGAGCACGTATACGCGCCAATTTGTTGCGACGTATGTAGCCGAACGCGTCAGCTGCATAGATAATAGTCAGCTGTCAGCAGAACATACGCGAACGTTGTAGCG
This sequence comes from Melanotus villosus, assembly GCA_963082815.1. Lineage (NCBI taxonomy): Eukaryota > Metazoa > Arthropoda > Insecta > Coleoptera > Elateridae > Melanotus > Melanotus villosus. The sequence continues at coordinate 55,015,787 of OY720418.1, read as the reverse complement.
CGACGCGCGATATTTAAGGCGCCTCCGGACTGCTGATAGAAATCAGTGTTGCGCCTATGTCGAATTAAAATAGGCAACCCTGCTTACATAAGTACTGTGTGTATCCAAGGACACAAAGTCGTGTTTTTATGACGTTTGAAGAAAAATATTATTTATAATGACAAGAGCAAAGATATGTTTATCAAAACGCCGAAGAAGTCAAAAGTTTCATTAATTTTTGTATGTTTACACTGATTTCCGGACAATCTGTATGTAATAATAAATAAACCACTGAAACCTGAATCGATATTTAGTTTAATTTTTGTGATGTTGAGTATTGAGAATAATAATTGCCAGCGGAGGTATAAAGTTTTGATCTGTAGACCAAGTAACCTCTGTAGATGGTCAAAACATCCAGGAGTTTTATTGTTTCTGTTACTAATCCTTCTCTTTTCAAGTTTTTAATATGAGAAGTGTTAAAATGACACAGAGCTGTCAATCATTTTAAGCCGATTATATGTTGTGATATTTGGGTTGCATACATGCTCCAACGTTTTCTCACTAAAATATGTTGAAACTCGACCTTTTAAAAACTTTCTCTACAAATTGTAGTCGTAAAACAAAATTTGTAACTTTTCTAAGGTCTTCAATCTATCCATAATTTCAATCAAATTTGTCCTACAAGAGCCTTTTTTTGATTTTTTGTTTTGTTTTTGATATAAAAAGGACAACGTAACATCTAATTAAATTAAATATCCGCTTATCAAAATTCTAAAATAAAAAAACGGCTTTGTAGGACAAATTCTATTGCAGTTATTTATACATTTTCATATCAGGAATTGCTTCAAATTAATTTTTGAGCCCGTAGTTTGTATAGAAAGTTTACCGGAATATGCGTTAACGTTAGCCACTTGTCCAAGCAGTCCGGAGGCGCCTTAACGTGTGAAAATTAACAAGTACTACTACTTCTACACCAGGCAAAATATTTCTATCTATACCTAATGAATAGGTACAGTTGTGGACAGAAAAAAATAGGACAGTGTTTTTTTTCTAGTTTAAAATCGCCCCTGTGTTGTAATTTGATTGCAAGTCAATGTGACAAATATCATAATTATAAAGCCAAAATCAAGTAACTAAATTTTATAGAATAAAGTTTACTTGATTTTTCGAGTTGTCCTATTTTTTTCTGTCCACAACTGTACATGATACTAACCTTAAATTTTTTCCAGTCACTTTGACACTGCAGAGTCTATTTTATACACATTACCAGGCAACACTGATCCGTGCGGCGCGGTACGTCACATGCCGTTTTCAATTTTCCGGCGGTAATTCAAAATTACTGGAATAATTTTCTATTTTTTTTGCGGATAAAATTGTTTTTATTATTTTAAATATTATGTAGCTTATAAGTAACCCCTTAATTTATAAAATTCAGTTCTTTAGCCTATTGACAACGTATTTACAAATGGAAGCACGGACATCATAATAGTTATTTATGTACCAAGGGCGTAAAGATGCTTTTATGGCTTGACACGTGATTTTGAGCCCGAGACGCTAGTCGAGGGCTAAAGACACGTCGAAGGCCATAAAAGCAAGTTACGCCAGTGGTACATACATAATTTTATGCACGATCGAAGATTTTAAAACTGAAATAAAAGGAATAAATTAATTTTCTACCCACATCGAGTAGTTATTGCTCAATTATTTTAATTTTTTACTGACAACTGTCAAATGGTTGAAGCATTTACGCCTAGGAATATTCACATAAATAATTGTGTTAACTGTGTTGTTAATACAAATTACCCTAAATAGAGTTCTAATAAAGAGCACACATTCGATTTTAATTTAAAAAAATTCTTTATAAGACTGTTAAACTGCTTATCAATTTTTGACGTTTCATTATAGACCGGCGGCCTATAAAGACACCCACGGGCTATAAATAGACGTTTATGTCAAACAAATTCAGACATAATTGACACATTATAATGCGATCGTGCATAAAATCTATTACTGTTGATTGTATTCTATCGGATCATGATGCTCAATTGGTAGTCTATAATTGCGCTCCTGATTACACACGTTTAAATACTGCTTCTGAAAAGAAAATTACAAAGAGAAAATTTACTCGCGAAAATATAGATAAATTTACGCAGCTATTAAATGAGGAAAATTGGACTCCGGTGTATATACGAAACAACAAGTCTCTAATAAATTTTCAATTTTTTTATCAACATTTGACATCGCTTTCCCAAAATCCACATTTCGTTCCAAAAGGGGTATAAAAAAGAACAATTGGATGGCACCTCACCTTATAAATGAAGGTAAAGAATTCCACAAACTTCTTAAAACAACTAATGATCCCAACTTAAGACAAAAATATCTTATTTTCAAAAAAAATCATGCAAATAGTTATTTGTACAACTAGTAATGAAAGCAATACTTTTTTTCATGAGTTTGAAGTTTGATGCACGACGGCGAAGCCGGAGCGCATCAATCAAACGAGTGAAAAAAAGATGCTTTCATACGAGTTGTACACAATATTTGTTTGCATTTTGACATCTTAAATCCCTCAAAATAGGATAAAAAGGATTTGAGAATTTACAGTTGTCAAACTGACAATTTACAATATTTTATTTAAAGAATACTTACTTAATGCAAAATGTAAAATTAAATAGTTAAAAAAAGTGTTGCTTTCTTTATGATTTTTTAATAAAAAAAGTCCATTTTTTTTGTCAAAATGCAAAAAAAAAAATTAAACATGCTAAAAAAGCTTATAATGATTCGATAATTTCTAATAGTACCTAGCAGTAAATCTCGAGCTGTTTGGAATATCACGAAACAAAGTAAGGAGATTCCGAGTTTTATGAAGTCTTCTGAAATTGATTCTCACATTCATATGGACCATCCATATGGACCAAAATCTCTCGTGGGACAGACACATCGATTATCTAGCTGCCTTACTATTAGCAAAAAACGATGCAATATTGCAACTTCAACACATTAATGTCTTTTTATTACGGCTGTGTTCAGTCAATTTTGTCCTATGGCCTTTTATGTTGGGGTAATAGTACTCATATAGGAAAAATTTTTATTTTACAATAAAGAATTGTTAGATCCGTGTTAAGGTTAACACATAGATAATCTTGTAAAGCGCATTTTCAGCGACTGCAACTATTAAATATTATTTGCTTGTATACTATACATATATTATGTTCTTCAGAGAAATCCATTTTCACCTTGTGACTTTGACAGCACTAATAGTCAACTCGTATAATTAATAGTATATTATACATAGAGGGGGAGAAATGCATGATTTCTCATGAGGTGCAATTTATAGCCTGAGGGCGGAGCCCGAGGGCTAAAAAGCTCCGAGCGAAAAACAGCATTCTCTCTCGAGGTGTATATACACTCAGGTGCAAAAAAACGGGTCATTTTCTTTTGTAATTTTTATGTTGTTGTAGTACTTGAATAAAACTTTTAGTGTTTTACAATGAAAGAGACCATAAGGGTGTAGGAAAAAACAACATATGGTACTTATCAGTTTATTTAATGAACATTAATAAGCGAAAATGAAATTTAAAGATACGCGTTCTTCACTACCTATTGCCCATACGACATTATTCGTAGAGTATCAAGGTGCCTACTGTTTTCATTTGTTTGTTTTCGATTTACTGTCATTCCCCATTCATAGAGCTTGGTGTGTTCATTATGGTTCTAAGTGCTGAAGATTGTGCAAAAGCTGTAGCTCTTGTGGAAGACGGAAGAAGCCACCGGTATGTGGCCAGATTACTTCATATCAGTCTTTCTACCGTCCAAAGAGTACTTGAACAGTTTAGAGAGACCGGCAGAAATACGCGGAGGCCGGGATCTGGCAGGAAACGAAAAACGACTGCTAACGATGACCGATTTCTCGTTCTTAATACTCTACGGAATCGTCATTTGACTTCAGTGGAGACAAAAAACCAACTCCGTGGGGTTCGTGGTACAGATGTGAGTGTGTGGACAGTTCGTCGAAGGTTACAAGAAGTTGGCTTAAAAGCTTGCAGACCAGCAGCTAGACCAAAACTGCTCCCATGTCACCGACTAGCCAGACTCCAATTTGCTCGCGAACATTTGAATTGGACATTGGCATAATGGAGTACTGTGCTGTTTACCGACGAGTCTAGGTTCTGCCTACATTCACCAGATGGAAGAGAACGAGTATGGAGACGAACGGGAGAACAATTTGCGGAGTGCACGTTTAACCCCCGGGTTAGCCATGGTGGAGGTTCAGTGATGGTGTGGGCAGGAATATCAATGGATGCCTGCTCCGAATTGATTGTTATTGATGGAGGGTCGCTGACTGCACAGCGGTATATTGAGGAGGTTTTGGCAAATTACGTAGTTCCATTTGCTCCATTTATCGGCGATGACTTTGCTCTGATGCAGGATAACCACAATAAATGATCTTCGTGTGGCACTTCAGGAAGAATGACAGAATATTCCGCAAAATGATATTCGTGAGTTCATTAGTGGCATGGGCCGCCGTATGCAGGCAATAGTTAGGGCTAGAGGAGGCAATACAAAGTATTGAAATCTATTCAAATGAAATTTTCATTCATAATCTCTGTTAAGTTTATTTTGCGGAAATGCATTTTCTTTATTGTATACGTACATTATCATTTTCGCTTATTAATGTTCATTAAATAAACCGATAAGTACCATATGTTTTTTTTTACTCCCTGATGGTCTCTTTTATTGTAAAACACTAAAAGTTTTATTTCAAGTACTACAACAACATAAAAATTAAAAGAAAAAAAATTGACCCGTTTTTTTGCACCTGAGTGTACTATTTTTTGCACAAGCAGAACCACAAAAACCTGAAAATTCATTAAAAATTTTAAGAATAAAACTTTGGCAAATATAAACTCCCTAGGGAGAAAATGTGACATATTTTCTCCCTAGGGAGAAAATGCTCCACTTCTGTCACGATTTTGACAGCAGAGAAACTGATTTCTACTCCCGCTTGTGTAAAAATAATAAAGCTTTAAATACAGGACATCTGCTGACTAATTTCCAGCAAGCTGAATGTTTGCATGCACCTTTAGTTAGTCGTTATAAATAAAGTGCCAAAAGTCCCCATCCATAGCCCTCTTGGAAAAAAGTTGTTGGGGGTCAAAGGTCGCGAAAACCGGTTTTTCGCAAATATCTCGGTTTATATCGGCCGCACGGTGAAAGTTGTTATTACAAAAATTATAGATCACACTATTCTCTATAAAAAATGTGAATACTTTTTTCTTACGAGTAGTTGTTTTGAAGTTATACGACTTACAAATATTTCACCGTATAATCATGTACAACCAATTTTTTTTAACATGTAGGCCTAATCCATGAATTTTGACCATCACAAAAGTATGAAATTGAACTTTCCTCATCTTCCTGTTCTTCCATATAAAATAATTCATTCTCTTGTATGGTTTCTTCGTTAAATTGGTTACTTAACATATCTACTGTTAAGAAGTCTGTAGGATGTTGTTCGTCGTAATCATCATCAATATTAAAGATGATACTTCTGGAGATGTTAATATTGATTATGATCACGACGAACAACATCCTACAGACTTCTTAACAGTAGATATGTTCAGTTACTTATTGAACACTTGTTATTTTAGGATGCGAATATTTGGGATGTAACAAATTTTATAACCAAATATCAAAGTAACAAAAAACATAATACGTCTAACTAAATGTTTGTTATAGGTTATAGGACACGAAACTCACCATGTACATTAACTGGAATAGGTACATCAATAAAGTTAACTTAAAACAAAAACAGAAATGTTTGCAGTGATTAAAGCAGCTTTATCAAAATATTTAATATTTATAAGAGACCTCCAATGGTGTTGTGGCTATAAAACGTGGAATAACACACTTTACAGGTATATCACGTTTATTATTGGGACATACTTGTACAAGTTTTATTGTTATTAGCAATCTTTATTACACTTGTTGAAAATTTAAGTGAAATTTTACTTAAAACTTTTATGAACGTAAGGCGGTTTCCTTTTATTTCCTGGAAATCTTAATTGCCAGAAATTCGAGTGTTTTTAATCAATAGCTATGAAAATTTTTGAATTTTTCCCATTTACAAAACAACAAAAAATCGTAAGGGCTTCTGAGTAAATGTATAAAATAAAACTATAAAAGGGTTATCGGAAAATTGTAAATGTGTTTACAGAAAAACCGCAACCGTCATTTTATTCCCATATCAGTCAATCTGTCGACACCATTTCATGGCATCAATTGTAAATCTATCATTGTTCGATGGCAATTTTTCATGCGGATTTCTTGGCTTTCTCTACTGTAAAATCCCGAAAGAATGTTTTTGCCGGCGCGCTATAAATTTCCTAAGCACGACCATGGTGGGCGGTCTTTCTTTGTTAATAAAGTAGAGAGCAGAAAAAAAATATAATAAAGGTACGCATACTGTATTAATTTAACGCGGAGAGGATTAAAAACACCGTGTTACGTTATCAGATTACTTTTAGTGACCTTTTTCTTTCTCGCGTAACGCGATATAGCGGTGCTGTCGCTGTCGTTGAAAATGTTCTACGACTATTGCATTATTAATACACTTCTTAACTTTTGCACGTTTCTTTCATTTGCATTCATTGGTGACTCTCGGGGGATAAGTAAGTGAAATTATTCAGAACCTGAAGTGCTGTAAAGAGCAAATTTTCATATTCGTATACTAATGAGCACGAATCTGTTGAAGAATCGAGCGAAACAGGTGTTTAAATCAGAGAAACGAACTTGTATTTTATTCGATTCGTTCGAATAATTCATATCGAACGTTTTGACTGCAGTCCAAAAGTCAACAAGTACGTAACTAAAAAGGTTATCTTGCATCATCAACCCCGGTTGAAAATCGCCTTACGGTTTATCGCCGAATCTAAGAAACTACCGCACTGCCCTGGAAGTAATCATAAGATTCTTGGCACAACACGAAAGTCTTATTGTCCAATTGAAGCAATCAGTGTGATTTTGGGACCCTCAGTCAGCCTTGCCAACGGCACCGGCCTGCAGCAGACAGAGTATGAGCCATTGAGACGCCGTTTGGCCGCGACGTGCATTGCCTAACAAAGCGTTTTCAATCCTACCAACTGTGTACATCAAGCACAGGGCTAACATACGCTTTTGTTTTTCATAATACGAGAAGAAATTATGAATCGCATAGATAACCATATTCTAACTGAAACGTCTGTAGCAATGATCTAACTTTACCAGACCTATTTATATTCCATTTTTATTCCTTCGGATTTTGCTAAAGATATTTATGATCAAACCGGCACAGAATTTTCTTTACGATATATCCCCGTACGGATATTAAATTTAAGTTTCTGTAAAATTGTTTTTAATTTTAAATTTTGTAGAGTGGGTATTTTAGTACAGCTTTAGGCTAAAGTTAGCTTAAGAGGGCTTAAATTAGGGATTAAGTGCAGTGATGCTTGGCTTAAGACCTAATTTAAACTTACTTAAAAGCTAAACTGAAGCTTCAATCTACACTAAATTACCAAACCTTAATGATCTAGCTTTACACATTACTTGTTAAGTATTAAGCGTTTTTAAAGTTTTGCTGTAATAAATCCCAGACTTAAAACTATTGTTGAAGCAGAATTTCGAGGTGTAAGTTACACAGTTAAATTAAATGGACTCTTATACTGCTTTGGAATGTCCTTTGGACTATTTCGATTTTTTTGGGAATGTATTTTATTAAACGATGGAATAAAAAACTGTCAAACAATATAAATATTAAAAAATAGTGGCTACCTTATGTATGCATATAAACATAGTATGAAAATGGGCATAATAACAATAATGGAAACTAATTTCGGCTTTAAAACTGCTGATATTTGAAATTATTTTTACTTATATTGGTTTGTTCATTTATTATTTGAGCATGTTAAAAATTCTAATATTTAAAATTTTTAATATTATGTATTTCTCAAAGACAATTCTCCCCGAAATTATTAAAATTTCTTAAGGCACTTAAAGGTAAAAATTACTGTAATTTGCTATTTTTTATGTTTGAGAGAGTTTATGTACATTTTTATATTCTTATTTACTTCTTCTTTCTTGATATACTAAAGTGTCAAAGAAGGAAAACCATACAAACTAAAAAAAGGAATGACATTATGACATTTATGAAACTTTTGACAGCATAGGTTGGTTTATAATTCTTTAAGCATATGCTAAATTCCTGAAAGAGCTGAAGTTTCATAACATTTCGGAAATGTTGCCTTCTGATGGAAGAGTTAATTCAGAATAAGCAATTACACACTGAAAATTAGGGATTTAAAAATGTTTTAGTAAGCTATAAAAAGACATTTCTTTAAAATTTTTGCTTCAGTCGGTCTTATTAATTAAAATTTCTGAAGAAAATATCCTCAAAGGCTTATTTCACCCTGCCCTATCTACGTTTCTGAATTGCGGAAGCTCAATTTCACTTTTTTCACGTTATTTAGTTTATTCACTGGTTTTTCTCCAATTTTTTTTCTTTAGTTTATTCTCCCTTGTATCCCTCTTTGTCTTCTTCTTCAGCTTCTTCTTCACCTTCAACTGCTTATTTCTTAATATTTGTTACACGTATTAAGAGGAACCGAACGTTTTCACAAATTTCAAGAATCTACTTAAAGCTTTATCGCATTCTTTTGCGTTTTAGGGGTCATTAAATTATAATATTGAAAATTCCCGAAAGAGCTGAAGTTTTGTGACATTTCTTAAATATAATACTGAGAGAGATGTGTTTTTATAAAAACTGAATTTAGGTATTTAAAAACTATTTTCATGCCCGCAAAGGGCATTTTGTCAGACATCTTGCCTCAGTTGGTCTTATTTTTTCTGAAGAAAATAAATTCGAACACTAGCTTCAGCTCGTTCTTAGTCATGCCTCCACTTCTCGTGATGATAACATCTATAAATGTCGAAATGTGTTCAACCTCTTCATTTTCAAGCTTTAGGATTTCATTTATTTATCAGTTTTTTAAGCTTCTTCTGAATTTGCTTTCATTTCCTTTTTTTTTTCATTTGGTAATTTGGTATTTACTACACTTTATTATAAGGGGACTACTTGGTGTCTCTTTCCAAAAAAAATTACGTAAAGATAGCTTTATAATTCTTTTTATTGTGTTAAGTAAATTTTAAATACCTACTTAAAATGGTTGAAGTTTCATGATATTTCTTAAATGTTGATTTCTGGTTAAACACTGAGCAACTTAAATATTTTTGATAAAAACCGTTAAGTAGAAATTTAAAAAATAGTTTAATGGGATATTTTTCAGTCTCTTTTATTTCTCAAAATTTTTGTTCGATTAAGAATGTCTTTCCATCTGATAATGGAAATATCATATCGGAACTTGTGTGTTATTTGATTTGTTTCTCTGTCTGTCTTAAAAAATGTCCATCTCAAAACGGGGAAGTGAAGTGGGGACCCGCCCCGTAACAAGAAATATTTCATTATTGAAACTGTTTATCTGTATTTTCACCTCTCTGTTTCACTTCTTCCCCTTCCCCATTCTCTTCCTCCTTCTCAAGCCTCCCCTTCTTCCTTTTTTCATTTAGTTAAAGAAGTAAATTCCGTCTTACAAATTAAAGCATATTTTGTTAACTTTCCTAATTTCGAAATATTTTGGAACAAAAGATCTATTTTGTATGAAAAATGGTACTAACTTGAAATTAATTCCGAGAGAAAATTACTTTTATTTTCGAGAACTCCTAATTTCGAAATCTTAGCTTTTCTTTAAAAGCAATTACATATATGTTTAAAATTATTTTTAATTTCAATTTTTTTTTTAAAAAAGTAATTTAGTTTTCTTAAAAACTTAATTTTTTTTAAATGAAAATGTATTTTGTTTTTTAGTCTTTTAACTTAAAAATCTTTTCCAAAAAGAGATTTACTTACAAAAATCTAATTTTGAAATTATTTCCAAAAGAAATTCTTTCTAAATGTTTGCTCACTTCGGAATCTTTTTAAAAATTATCTTCCAATAATATAAATGGGTTCATTTATATGTATTTTAAACAGTTAAAAGAATTCAATGTTTGTACCATTTCTGAAATGTTTGATTTATTCGTCTACCACTGAGCAAAATTAATATTTGTATATAAACTGAAAATGTGCTTGTTTAAAAAAATTTTCTCATTATTTTCTCTTTTTTCATAGGTCTTTTTATTTTATTCAGTTTTGTTTCTATAATTTGGTAAAGATAAAATTTTCAGAAGCCTACTTCAGCTTATCCAGTTGCTTACATATTGTGATTCGCCAAACTTATAATTAGGGTTGATTGTGGTTGCTGGTGGCCACGTCTTTATTCATTTGAGAAATGAATGGCGCCTTGTTTATAAAAATTCCCAAATTACCGAAGGCTAACTAGTATCAACAGTCAATCCTGATTAGACATTGCATTTCTAAGCTAAGTAAATATATTAGATTTCGGCACTGATGATAACAACTTAATTATCGAAACACGTAAGGTTTTCCAAATTTTGACTTCTATTGCACTTTAACAAAAATTCGTCATTTTGTTTGATAAATTTATACGTTAATCATTTTACTTCAAGTGTTACATCGTTTCCGGGATTATAAAAGTTCCGTCCATATTTTTCGTAGGTTTAACATTTAAGTGTTCGTATGGGGAATATAAAATTTTAATATCATCCAGACTTATAGCTAATAATAAAGTTAATAGATATAAGACCATAATCAAAGGAATCGATTTCGTCGAAGCTTCGATATAACGTTATAGGTTGTTGGTTTATTGACGTTTGTAATATTGAAGCGTTTTAGATGTTTCAGTCTGATGCGCCCTTTGTTGGTGCAATAAAATGGTGGTAGAGCGCCGTCAAACGGCGATGCAGGTTTAGTTTAATTGAATTCGTGATAAATGCAACTGACCCATCATAATAAATCCGGCGGCGTTTGAATAAAAATAATAGTCTCGTTTAAATCCTGCTGTTGTTCAATCGGGTCGAAGTTCACAAAACATAATAAAAACACGTCGAACACATATTGACTGGTTCTGCACGGGCGATGGATTCAAATTGTGTCCGCGTTAACTAAATGAGTTCTGCGTCAATTGAATCAACAATTTTTATGACCATTACGTTTTGTTTTCGGTGAAAATTTTATATGACGGTGTAAAATGTATGAATTTTGCATGAATTCTCTGACCACGCAAACCGCCAATCTGACCAATAGGCGCGTTTTACTCGGAAAGTCATTAAGTGCATTTGCTTTTATTTGGAAGGCTAATGAGGCATATGCCGGTTTTCTACAGGTTGATCGTGATTATTAATTTCTTGCAGTCGCATTTCTGCACATTACTTAGCAAAACGGTTAAGTGCTGGTCGAGTTTTGCTTTTTGCCACTGGAGAAATATTCATGCAAATTATAGTGGACGCCAGGCACTTCAGCGCTAATTACAAACCGAGTGCCCGTTGATATAAATAAAAATACTGAATTAAAAAACTATTTACGTATTTTCCAGCATGGAAGGAAATATTTTCTAAAATATTAATTCGGCAAAGTGAGGCTCACCCAACTTTAACATTTTTAAGGAACCAAGCAGTTAAATCGATAAAATATGCTAACAAAATCTGAGCAGATGCTACTGGTACGTGTACTTTTACATAACATGCATATTATACTTTGTGTGCACAGTTCGCGGTGCTTAAAAATGAGCGTCGGTGCTTTACTGTGGTAGACAACAAAGCTGTCGGTGCAATATCTTTATCTTTCACACATTTATCAAATGGTCTTGTTATGTGCAGTCCTTGGAAGTATGTATGGTTAAACAAAAAACGTGTCAAGAGTTCTATATGTAGGCATTAGGCAACCACCTATACACTAAACGTCACTCTGGCTGTGAATTTAGGGACATTATTTTTTATTTTTTGTGGTGTGTAAAGGTTATGTTTGTAAATAAATTAAAATTAGTAGAACATCAAAATAAGTTTAACTCAGGGTAGAAGAATATATAGGTAGGAGTACGACATCGGCCGATTTCGTCACATAAGTGTGCACGAGACAGTGGCAATATGGCCGCCGTAGTGGTTTATTTTTGGTGACGTGCAGTAACAGTTTTAATTGAAATTGATTGAAATAAGATCGTTTTACTGAAGTGTTCTCTATTGGAAACCCATCGTTTGCGGAAAATCAAACAGTTGTTACTTATAAAGGTAAGTTTTTAACAAGTAGTTATGCTGAGAGTGTGTTTATATACGCGATTGAATTCGGTGCAAGTAAAATAATTTCAAAATGCTAGTAAGATCCGGCTATATTGTCTAAAAATTCAATGGTGTAAGGTGCTAAACTATTTGGAGATGGTTGCCTGCCACTATATTTTCCTAATATCGAATTACTTTAAATATATTTACATTACTTGTGCATCATTTCCATTACGTTCAAATATTACAAAGTTGTATTGCGATTTATTAGAAGTACCTAATTAAGAAAGTAATGTAATTGTGTAATCTAAATTACCAAGGTAACTGTTAATTTAATTACTTTCAGTTTATAGTATGTAATTAGATTATAAAGTAATGTAATAGTAATTTAAAATGGGTAATTTGTAATGCATTACTTTTTTAAGGTAATTTGTCCAACTCTGTTTTATATGCTTATTAAATGTTCATAAATTTTCATTAAACCTTTATTTACACATTGTTTGACTTTTACTACCTTTAAAAACATGTATTTTATAAATATAGGTACCTAAATTCTGGGGCACTTGGGGCTTTTGTTCGTAGAAGTTATTGTATTTATTCCTGGAAAAAAATGGAAACTATTACAAAAAATGTTTACTTTCAGTGTAGATATAAAAAGCTCTTATTATCTGTGTGAAAATTTCTATCATTTTAATTATTTACGACAATTTTCACTACATGTACAACAGCATTTTCAAATGATTTAAAATTGCGGAGAATGTAATGACAATAATGGAATTTTAACACAATAATAATGTGTTTTTCATAAATTAAAATGAAAGTGGAATTTCAGAAAATAAACACTGAAAATATTAGGTGGGTATGTAAATGAAAAAGTTAAGTTGAACATTTCTTTAAACCCTTAATTTGTATATTTCTAGTGAATTTCTATAAAAGTGTGCATTATCTGTTTATTCTTGGACAAACAAAATATATTTGTGCATGTAACGTGGCTAAGAACAATAACATAACGATTTTAATAATAAAACTTGCACTAACAAAGTAAAATTCTATTTGAATTAACGTTAAAGTGACACCACTATGGTCAGTGCCATCTAGTAGAAAACTATCGAGGCGGAACATTTATGTCGTCCAAGGTCACGCGATATCGCATATGGCGTACTCCTACCTATATATTCTTCTACCCTGGTTTAACTCAACGATTATTCTCAAACATAAAATATCAACAACACAAAACAGAAATGAAAATAAAAACGGAAACAGTTAAAGACTAATTTTTTGACAAAGTTAATTTCATTATTTTGCCACAGCATGCTATTTTTTTTAAATTAAAATTTAAAATAATTAGGGAAGTAAATATTTACAAATTAAAAATTTACTATTGAAATTCCTATAGTGCGTGAGGCAATGCACCACCCGGTATATGACTTTGGACACGTTTGTTTAAGCCATACATAGGGAATATGTATATTAAAAAGAAAAATTCCCTGTATGTCCCTTGCATCTTCATTCCTTCTCTTGTTTTTCCCTTTCGCCATTTTTCTAGTTTCTTTTTAGTAAAATTGTAGATTATAACAAAATTAAATGAAGAGCTTACTGTACATAGTTTAGGTTCCTGATTTATCTTTAGTAATTTCTAACGTAGTTTCATTTTTATTAATTTTCTTCTCTGACCTATAAGTCTTGAAAATTATAGAAAATGTCTAAACATTTTATTAACACGAATATTTTCTACTCGGTCCTTTTGCGCATGTCTCTTAAAACTTATGCTTTTCAGGCCTTGGTAATGTATTATAAAAATGTTAAATTTTCTTTCTATCAAAACTTCAAATTTTCTTTGTAGTCCATAGAAATCTGAGATTCAAGAAAGCTAGAAAATAAGAAACAATGAAATTGGTTTCTTAATAAATCTTTTAAAAGCTTTTATATTTTCTAAAATTATAAATATCTAAATCGTTTCAGTTCCATCACAGAAACAAGAATATTCGTAAATCACGGTAATAATAAATTGTATCTGAATTTCAGTTAAATAGTTTTTAGAAAATTTTATGTTGCAAAAAACTAGAGCGAAATTTTAATTACAGACCTTTACAAATTTGTATGTATTTTGAAATGTAAAGCTTTTAGCAATGTTTTATCAAAACTTAGTAGGAAAATATGCGAGAGAGATATAAAAATATTTTATATGTACTTCTTTATATTATTTTTTTATTCAACTTATCACCATCGTGATTATTATTATTATCGTCATCTTCTTCTTCTTCATCTTCATAGTCTTCTTCGTCTTCCTCTTAGTTTCTTTTTCTCGACCTTCTTCGCCTTTCTTTTCTGCTATTCGTCCTCTCATTATTTTTTGTCACCGTTTTTATACTTACTTGTTCTGACTGTATGTATATCTTCTTTTTTCATGTTTTCATTGAATTTTTGTTCTTTATTCGTTCCTCCCGTCCTTTTGTCGTTTATTCTTCTTCATTTGCTTCATTTCTCCCATTTTGTCGTTTTTTTTTGTTTTTTCTTTTATATGAATTTAAAACAGGTCCTTCAGTCCTTGACCAAGTTCTTCTTTCTCAACAGGAGAATGCGTGAGGCCATTGAAATCATTAGACCTCCAACCACTTGAATCGTGACACTGGTTATCATCTATCAAACATTTGGAAATCCGCAGTCACTACTGTCTCCGTCCCCTACACGCCTGACCAATCGTCGTCTTACACGCTTGACCGGTTATAGCCGGTATAAAGCCGCTGCCTTTTCTGTTTTTCTTCAGAAGGGTTTCTCCTATGGCTTGGTTGACAAGTTGAGTAACCGTTACCCTTCTGCCTCTTTGCTAAAAGAGTTTCACCTCTGACATGGTTGACACGTTGAGTTACCGTGCTCCCTTTTACTCCTGTTGAAGCCCCTTAAAAAAGTTGGCGAAACGTTGAGTTCTTCTGTCTCAACAATGACACGGTCCCAACCCGTAAGACGTTCTGTTAATTCTCGTTTCTCATTTAATAACTTTTCTTCTCGGTTTTTGTCGTCCTTTCGCCCTTAATCTGACGATTCCTCAAAGTTCTAGAATGTTTTACTTTGCTTTCTTGTACTTCCTCTCTGGTTTAAAATTGATGTGAGAATAACACAAAATTGGTTATGTATCGTCCGTTTTAGTTTGAATATTTTTCTATTTTCTTTCAAATTTTTTGTTCTTTCTCCTCTTTGATTTTGCATTAGTTACTTTTCTCGTTATATCCATTACTCTTATTACTTCTTCTGGTTTTATTCTTCTTCTTTATTTGATCTTCTCTTTAATTTCTTTAATTTCTTCCATTTTTCATTTTTATTATTTGTTTTGAATTTTATTTATGCTGAATTTTTGTATTAGTGTTATTCTTAGTGTTAAAAGCTATTTAAAAATTATCACAGTTTATTATTACTTGTTAAAATGTTAAGTACAATGCTACTGTGAAGTTTACCTTTCATATATTAAACCTTCACTGTTTTATGGTAGTTTAACAACCAGCGTAAAATCCTTAACAGATAAAAGGAATTCCAAAAAAGATTAAAATAACATACCTTAATTGCTTTTCTACTTCGTTTCTTCTATTCTTGTCCTTTCTGTTATTTCTTTCAATGTTATTTTGTAAAAGACGTACGTTATAGTTAAGGGTTATTATTAATTTCGTTTCACTCCTCTTTTTCTACTAGGTTTTACTCGTATCAAAAGTTTCCGCCACTTTTTGTTTATATCACGTAGGCTAGTACATTTTGAGCTGGTCCGAGATGGATAGCTATTAATGCCGACCTGTACTGCCAAGAACTGGATAGGATGTATGCCATCTTATCACAGAAATACCCCTCATTGGTCAACAGAAGACGAGTACTACTTCAACACGAAAATGCCCCACGGCATAGGTCACGTTGGACTCACAAAAAAAAAACAAGAGTTGGATGGAGTGGAAGTTTTACCACATCCAGCATGTAGTCCCGATATCGCTCCATCCGATTATGGTTTATTATGTTCAATGAAACATTATTTGCGTGAACAGCAATTTTGTAGTGTTGAACCAGTCGAAGAGGCATACCGGGCATTATTTGCGAAAACTCACTGAAAGATGGCGTATAGTCATCGAAGGTGGTGGCATTTATTTTGAAGAATAAATCTTTTCTTTATTTTGCAATTTATTTGGTTTTCTGTAATAAATAATACACGTTTAAAAAGGTCGGGAACTTTTGATACTACCTTGTATTTAATTATTCTTGGATTTTTGTCCACTTTAATTTTTATTTTTGGATTCTTATATTAAATTCTTTGACATTCTGATAACTTAACTTCCATGTATTATTTCTTACATGTAATTTTTCTAATTTAATATAAAGTGTATAACTCGCTCGAGATGAATCACATTATTTAACAGATAGGTAACTGTATTTTTCATTTTTTGCTGTATTAAGTAGGTACTACATTTCATTCCTTATTATCAGTGTTTATTAAACATGTTTTATTTTCTTCTGCATTTCCATACCTCGCATTGTTTTTTTTTCCATGATAATACCTAACCATAAAGTTTCATTATTCCGGCAGCACTATAAAATCATATAGAAGCACAAATAATGGAGAAAAATTAGGGAAAACATATTTAAACTTGGGAAATTACATACCAAAGCTAAGTAAATGGTTCGCATTGATGAATCAGACCGACACCGAAGTGCCTTCTATTCTTCCTTGTGAAGCTGTTTTATTTAATATAATCTAAATTAAAGTGATAAGGAAGTAAAGCGAATGAAAACAAAAGACAGTTGCGAAATCGAAACAATTATTTAGTAAAGCCTGTCGTATACAAACAGTGTAGGTTCTCTGCGATATTTATGCCCTTGTTATGTAAATTAAATTCTGAAGAAAAAGTTAAAATAGGTACATAGACCTCATTCTGTCAAACAATCATACATACTAATTAAATTCTCATACAAAAATGAAAATAAAAACCGCCATGCAATTATTTGACTAGAACGTAACATTCAATACTCTTGCTCTAAAGGCCGATCTTTTCGTCTCTTTATAAATTTAACTTTCGGATATTTACCATGGAAATAATTGTATTAACAAAGGTTACCAAAAACAATATCTGGTAGTTAGATTTATCAGGAACTGAAAAGATCAGCCGTTATTGTTGTATTAACATTGCGACTAGCTACAGTCCGGAATATATAAAAAAAAATTCTTTGAAAACAGTATGAAAACCTGGAAATTCGTTAAGGGAAAATATAAACTACCTTTGCCCCGCCTAAAAAAGTTAAAGTCCTCAAAAGTTGTATTTCTTGCGTAATCAATGCTTTACCTACTACTAATCGCCTCTGCACTTTTACATAAATTATAGATAAGGAACTTAAACTAAATTTAATCGTAGTAAGCCAGCTTGCACAGTAGTTTAGCAACCTCAACTGTAATAAATGTTGTATTGCGGTTAATGTACAAATGGACCAAGTTTTAGTTCACTTAACTCACATTGGCAGTTTTAACACAGTTTCAAATTAATAGAACTGACCTGTATTTGCTAATCGTGTTAGTATCAGCTTTTGTAGGCAGATTTCTAAGAATTGCTTTTGTATGTCTTGGTTTTATTGTGATCGAGCTTGAATATCTTTTATTTAAAATTTTTATTAAGTTTTCTTTACTATTTGATTTAAGACTTAGTTATGTTCCACAAATATTTTAAAAATCCTATAAAAATGTAAAAATCTGTTAAGCATAGTTTTATAATAATTCCTTCTGTAATTTTTTCCATTCTTAAAGTACATAAAAGGAAATGCAAAAAACAGAGAATACGAATTATTGCCTTGATTCCATAAAAGAACTTTTAATTAACAAAGTATTGAAGGGAATTTTAGATAAAAGTTTAATTGTTTTTCTAAAGGACAAAAGCATTCAGTAAACGAAGAACGAATAATTTTACTATCCGATCTTTTGTTTTCCAACGTAGTGGATGAAAACCATTTAAAATGTATTTGAAACACAAATCGTACGAAAATTTGAACTCTGTAACGTTAGTCGTTCACATCCGATTAGGAAGCGTAATTTTATGAAATTACCTTCGAAACATCCCCAGCCCTTTCAGTTCACAGGATACAACTGGAAAACGTGGTCTGTAATCGATTAAAGCCGAGCCCATCACAAATCAAATCATAGTTTTCTTTTGTTTCCCTGCCACTGTTTTGTACATTAATATTAATGATGCGGACCTGTTTAATTTTTCATTAGTTTCCTTTCTGTTTTGAGCAAGTTATATTTTACTTTTTTTTCCTTTGTTTAGTTCAAATGCGACGTAATGAACTTATTCAGGTTTTATCAAGAAAGTTCTTAATGCAAACATTATTGCACTGGTTTTTAAAATTGGAATATTAAAAACAAGATTTTGATTTAAATAAGTCCTGGTCATTGTTTATTTACATTGATATGAAAGTTAATTTTTAGCCTTTAGGTTGAATTCGCCTCTCAAAAATTCTTTCCTGGATATCCTTGCTGGTTTATGTTTCAAATTTAGAACTCTCTGTAGTAGCTTTCAATTTTTACAAGGTTAAATGAGTTAAATCGAATTAAGAGTATTAAACAAAAAATTCTGCCTGTCAAGTTTCATGAATAATTAACCATACTTCAAAAAGAAGGAGCTTCACGCTGATTCAGCAATTTTCCTTGGTGGTCAGTAGCAACTGTTCTTTATCCATCCCTTGTCTGGTTTCTGAGAGGTCGCTGGGCATAGAAGGATGTATTCTCGCAGGACTTCTACGCGTGGTTGCTGTAACATGGGCGTCCTGGCGCCAGCGTCCTTTGTATCTACGGAGGGGCGCGTGACTCGGCTATTAACCGACGTTTCAGGCCTGAAATTGTGATATTGACTTTATAACTCAGCTATCGTGTTTCGATAATGCGATTTGGTTGTAGTAGACGCTTTACATTATTTTGGCGCACTACCAGTTCGATGTTCTTATACACTTTAACCTTGGACTCGTTTTATTTCCATGTTTTTGAATACCAAAAACTACTGCTGGCAGCATCCTGCAAGAATTCCCGTGAATAATCTTCGGAATTTTTCTAGTAACGAGATGATTCATATCTGTGAAGTTTATTAATGTTTTAATTTATTTCGCTTATTCATAAAACATTCAAAAATGTTAATGTACAAAATAATTGAGCAGCAGAAAACAAGCAAAGGAAAACGAGTGACAAAATTAGGGAAACTAAAATGGTTTAAGATAATTTCTAAAATGTGGTGAGCTACAAATTGTAATTTCCATGTTTAAGTACCATGAAAGTAGTATTAAGTAGTCCAACAATGGATAAAGTGTGCGTTTTCTGTATACCGGTGTTTATTTCGGCTTCTGAGCTTGTAGTTTAGGCAGTTTCGGGTTCCCTTTGCAATTAAGAACAGAATTACTTCTTAATCTCCTCTTTGGTAGTTCATGAACTTTAACCATCGTTAGGTTATTTACAGCAACTTTTGTTGTAAACCATTTTTAATTTTTTTTTATTGAAAAGTAAATAATCTTTGAAATTTTAGTATCAAATGTATATGTAAAAGTTCACAGTTATTTTCTAAATTTAACTAAAATGTAGCTTTTTTTGAGATTTATGAAAATTTTGAAAAGTGGCATTTTAAACCTTTCAGTTCAGTTTCGAAATTTTATAGAAAAAAGCTAAGATTCCAGTTACAGTTTTTCAACACAATGCTTGAAATTTTAAACTTTGAAAATCTGAAGAAAAG
Source organism: Melanotus villosus (assembly GCA_963082815.1). Classification (NCBI taxonomy): domain Eukaryota; kingdom Metazoa; phylum Arthropoda; class Insecta; order Coleoptera; family Elateridae; genus Melanotus; species Melanotus villosus. The sequence continues at coordinate 54,995,868 of OY720418.1, read as the reverse complement.
CAATTTATAGATCTTCAGCAGTAAAAGTAGTTTTAAATATGAAATAATATGAAAAAATGAAATTTGTCATTAATATATTCGATAAATTAAACGTGCCAGTTACGAAATTTCGTGAAAAAAATTAATTTACATTAGCATTGGCAAGGTTTTCAGGTGTTTCAGTCATTTTTTTAGACTAGAAGTACAAAGTTCGGCAATTAAGCAGATTACTTTCAAATTTTTTAATTTAAACTTTAAAACTACTTTCTGTCTTGTACTGTTTGAAGAGAAACATTTTTTAGATGATATCCAGCACTTTCTAGTATCTCTAAGTAAAATAGAGTTAAATATGATCGTTCTTTTTTATTGAAAGTTCAGCTTAGGCTTTCAGTGATCCACGGATCCACCCATGAATTTTTAATAGTTTTCAAAACTGTCCTTTGTGTATTCAAAAACCTTTTAGTTTCGAAAAACTAGACTTTCAAGCTATATTTTAGAACCTACCATCTTAATTTAAGATTGCATGTGGTTCAATTTTTCTTAATTTTCTTGGATTGTCTCAATCATTTCTGAATGACAGAAACATCTACTTTATTAATTTTCTTTCGAATTATTTTTGACAATTGGGTTGTATACAAGGGCGGTTTTAGAACATATTTTTGGGGGGGGTACTAATTTTCATAACTGCCAAAATTCTTTATACACGAAAGATTACCTCAAAAATTACCTAAAATATTTTAAAATGATGGATGGTAGTTTTGACGATTGTTATTTTGTAGCACATAATGGATTCTTGGGGGGGGGGGTAATGGGGGTAATTACCCCCCCCCCCCAAGAATCCATATAAAACCGCCCTTGGGTTGTAATAGGCCAAGGGCTTCATATACACGTTTACACAAAGCGCTTGTTCTTGTGTTTTCATGTTGGAATTGTTAACAACACTATGAAATTCTTTGACAGAACTGTCAAAAGAAGGCTCGAACAAAACTGGTGCGTTTGTTTTAAGTCCACGGGACTTTATCCAGTGGCGTAAATATGCCAATGCAGCCAATGCGGTGCATTGGGGCCCACGCCACAAAAGGGCCCATTCTGAATCTAATATATATGTTAAATGCAATTGCTGCTATGTGTGAAATCGTTATAGAGCGAAATTGAAAAACTACATACAATTCGTGAGTTAGCTGAACTAGCCATGATTAAGTACTATGATATGAGTGCTAGTTTTTCTGAAGTATACTCTCTATTTACTTTGTATTTAACAATACCTGTAACAGTATCCACTGCAGAACGTTCGTTCTCCAAATTAAAAATTATCTGCGAAATACTATAGGTCAACAACGTCTCTCTTCGTTAACACTCTTATTAAGCATAGAAGCAGAAGAAGCGGAGAAAATGGATGTGTCTAAATTAATTAAAGATTTTGCTAATGCCAAATCAAGAAGGTGTCTATTATAAATATTTATAATTATTGTTAAATTATACAGGGTGTATCTAAAACATATAGCCAAACTTTATAGGCGTCTTGTAGACGTCAAAATAAGACTTTTTTATATAAACATGTGTCCGAAAATGCATCCTCTCCGAGCTAGAGGACTTCGAATAGTTGAAGAAAAACCACACGTTTTTTTTACTACTTTTTATTTTTAGTTTTAACTACAATAAATGTTCAAAATGTGAACCATTTGAGGCAATGCATGCTTCCATTCTTCGCCTCATTGACTGTCCCACCCTTTCAAAAATGCCATTTCTTGTGCAGTGAACCTCATTTTTCTCACAAAATTCAGCAAAATAGCATACAAGAGTCACTCAAAACGAGATAGGTACGTAATTTTAATTTGACAGTGATCGGAAAACAAAAGACTGTACTTAATTCTGCCCTATTACTTTGATATCTATTCAACTTCAAATTTTAAAGTGACAATATTTCCTAACAAAAGAAAAGTATTTAGTAAAAAAATGAGTGGTTTTTCTTGAACTATTCCAAGTCCTCTAGCTCGGAGAGGTTGCATTTTCGGAGACTTGTTTATATAAAGGAAAAGTCTTATTTTGACGTCTACAAGACGCCTGTAAAGTTTGGCTAAATGTTTTAGATACATCCTGCATATGTATAAATTTTGTTTGTTTACAATTTTTAATAAAATTTAATTAACAAAATTTTGTTTATGCATTAAAAATTATAATTTCTCCTAGTCAATACAAGGAGCTTTTCTTTTTTATGTGTGTGGGGGGGGGGGTATAGGGGGCCCCAAATTAAATTTCGCATTGGGGCCTTTTTTGTCTAGTTACGCCACTGACTTTATCTATTTTTGAAATTTGTCCATTTAATTATGTATCAGGGGTTATGTGCGTAAATATGATTGCTTTTTATTCTACAAAGTTACTGATTACAGAGTGCGCTATCAGTTTGAAAATTGTCTTTCATGCATTACAACGTGAATGATACACCATTTTTCAGTTAATTTTAGGTTAGAGTTGCGAATCTCAGTTATGAACAAGCATATTTTCAGATCTTTAAATATAAATTTGGAAAGTTCGAGTTTACTTCTTGCACTGTCTTATATTTTATGCCTGAAACAGATAGATATTCAACACTTTATAACACCCCTAAGCAGAAGTAGCTTGAAATATGATGTCCTTTACAGAAAAAAATCTAAATTGTAGCCTGAGCTTTCAAGGATTCATTGCAACACCGCAGTTCGTAAACAAGCAACTAAATCTGAATATAATTCTGCATGAGGTTTATGAAACTAATATTTAATGGTAGATTCCAGCATTTAGCAGTACATTTAAACATTTAATTCCGCATTTAATAAACCTACTTAACTGCACATTTAATAAAACAATTAACCTACAAAATTTCAGCACTAACGACCTTTCGGGTGTAATTCAATATTGCAGCGGTAACGATGCATTACTAATTATTATAACGAGTGAAACGGCACCTAAAATTTGTAATCTCTGGTTCAATTACTGGAATGCAACGACGCAACGACCTTATTTTTGGTGCAAGAAATACGGTCATAAATCATTTTATATATTGAAATTATGTTCCGTTATATTGGTTTTTAAATTTAGTTAACCTGATTTCGGTGCAGTAAATCTACGCTTTCGGCGTTTTAAGTTCGCAAGCGAAGAATCTGAAAGTTCTTTGCTCCGAATTAGAAAAGCTAACAATTCAATCCGGTTTGAGATTTAATGGTGGTAATTAAAAGATTAATCGTAATTCGATTTGCATTTAAAGCCTCGGGGTCGACCTGGTGTATAGTCGAACTCGTTTTAAATGTTACAGAACGGACGATTTTTTGCAGCGGTTGCAATATTGAATTTCCATGTATCGTACCTACATATGAAATGATCAAAACAGTTTCCATTAATGTATGACTATTACCCAAGCATGGGGAAAAGGTCACGTGGCAATTGCCCTGCATTAACCCACCACCAGACCACATGGCTGGAGTACTTTATGGCACCCCGATAAAGAGCTACATCTACGGAAACGAATTTCAAATGCGAACGTAAATTGAAACTATGCGTCATTCGGCCGCAGTCCACTGCACTGAATGCATAAATGCACTTTATTTAGAATCAAATTTAGCTCCGGGGTGGCTTTGTAATAGCTACGTCAACATTTACTCTTTCTTGATGCTTTTTCCTTGTTAAACGAACTCCATCGTATTCCCTCACTGAACACTTTCAAATAAAGCTTTAGTTTTTACAGGAGACCTGAAATAACTTCATTTGCATTTTTAGTGATTTTATCATTGACATGTTTGGGTCGTGAACCCTTATCAAAACCTTACATTTAATATTACAAAAGCCTAAAGATAAAACTACCTACACTTGGTTAGCGTTAATTGTGTGTAATCGTTGTTTACATATTAAATATTTAAATTTGGAAATGTTAGCTCTTTGAGGTTTAACAACAGCTTAGATAAAGCTTGCCTTTTTCATTAAACAGCTCGATCATATCACCAATTAACCTGAAGAAATGTAAGCAATCTTGTGAAAATCTTAATATGCCATATTATGGTGTACTGGAAAATTGAATCATTTCATTTAGTTCTGTTTTATCCTGAACAAATACATTGATCTGAAATTATTTAGTGTTTTACGCACTGACATGAAATTACTCCCAAAAACCACAACAGCGTATTATAATCATATACGTATTTAACCAACTAAGTTTCTATCCTTAGGTGGAAGTTTCTCACTCATCTGCTGAAATACGCATTTGTAGTTTTTAAGGATAATTTACCTAACTTTCCGCCAGATGTGAACACAGACTTCGTTTTAGTATGCAATCACCTCCACAAAAACCCAATACAATTATAATATACAAAATCATGTTTCCAAACGGCTGAAAATCTTATGAAAAATATATTTGGAAATTTTCAGTTGTACTACTTGCATGTGTCTAATTTTTATTCTGAATATGCCATTCAGCATCAAGTATTTTCAGATAGTTTGCCCGCGCAATGTCTTGATTTTTCACGTGCCGGAGAAAATATCTGTATAATCTCTTAAACTCATTTAAATAAATATAATTACTGTATGTAACTGAAAATATTAATCTACCATTTCTAGTACATAATAAATAACCTCATATTTTTAAAACTACAGCGAGTCAAGTGCATACGAACAAATTTAAACCTGAAATTGCTTAAGGTTATAACTTGAAATCGTTGCAGGTTGTCTCTTCTACACGCAACGACTTCAACATTTTTTCATTAATTAAACGATATTATTACCCTTACGATCACCTAAAATTTAGTGTTATGTGCAAAGGGCAATATAAATTTTTACTTTACCAGTTTCAGTCAAGTAAAATGAGGAACGGACGATTACATTTCAGTTAAAAAAAGACCTGAAACTCTTTATTGATTCAGTTGTCTAAATGAATTTTAAACATTTAAACCTGAAGCTATCTGAAATTAAAGTAATATCAATTTAAATTGGCCCGAAAGTGCTTCAAAACGTCGATTTATATAAGTAAGCCTTAGGCAACGTTTTTGGTAAATAATACATCATTCTTTGATTTATTTATGATTTAAGTATTGTAACGTACCTGTTGTAGATTACTCTAGTCTGTAATAATACTTTTGCGTCAATAGATTTTTACTGTAAATTAGAATGCCTGTATGGATTGAGCATGAAACATGCTGAAACGTACAGATATGAACAGCCCTGTGGAAAACTAACTGGGATGCTAATAATTTTTAAGAATTTAATGTTAGTAACGCACTGACGTTGGAAATGGCGTTTCGGCTAAGTAGCATTAAGTTAACCGAATTCTAAGTCCTGAAAGTATTTTAATTTGAAATAATTAAATATCGAGCCTGAAAATCTTTTCTCCTGCGGCGAATATTAAAAATTCCGCCTGAAATTACACGGAAATACTTTAGTATAAAGCTAGCTACCTGAAACCACTTGAAAATACACAAAAATGCCTGAAATTCTTTACAGATATTTTCAGATCACTGTAAATTAAGATGACTGTATCGATTAAGCCTTAAACTTTCTGAAATATGTAGATATTAACACTAATGTAAAACCATAAACAACGAAATATTGGTAAACCACTGAAAATTTCGCAATTTCTGGGAGCTTAAATTATTTTAATTTTAAACCCTGAAGGTATTTTAACCTGAAATAACTGAAATAATTAAATATCTATCCTGATAATTTTTGTTTCCCTTAGGTAAACTTTAAAAGTTCTGTCTGAAATTACATTAAACTATGTACTTCTATGTAAATGAATGTGCGCTTTAAAGCGCCTGAAAATGTTTGCAGATATTAAATTAGCTCATTTGGTGATGATAAGTAGCTGTAACTCTAACAGGAAGATAAACTAAACATGTACGTAACTATATGGGTGCTGAAAATTGCCTAAAGTTGAATTCGGAGAGTAAATTGAAGCCTCGAAGTGCACTGCAGATGCAGATGACTGAAATCGTTCTTACTTTTTGTTAATATTTTGTTCAGGGTTTTCAGTATTCATGAAAAATTGTTGGGATGGTTTAATAAATATTATATTTAGTTTCATGTATGGAATTTAACGTTTTCCAATAAATGAATGAATCATGAAAGGTATTGACTTGTTCAGGTGTTAATAAATGCCTTCAACTTTAAACTATTGCTATTCTGTTGTTTCTTTGAAAAATGAGATCGCTTAAAAGATTTTCAGTAGCAACGTCAAAGCTTTGATGTTCAGCCGTGAAATATTTGCGGATGACAACTTTTCATAACCGGGCCGCAATCGTTACCGGAAGTAAAGCAACCGTAATTAATACCCGCATGTAAATCATCCATGTACAAATGTTCATCGTTTCTGTTAGTTATACGGAAATGTATGTTTACTTTATGCATTTCGTAATCAGGGCAATAATTACTCATGTGTCAGATGCATGGAACGTAAACATATTCAAACATTCGGTGCATGTGTCCAAGTGCACCGTTCGTGCAAAATAGAAATTACAGTTGCGAAGGAGGGTAATACAATATTTTAGAGTGTATATAAGTGCGTATATAACGTAAAATGTGCGGTTGACATGTAGGCTGTACATTTATCATGCAACCCTTGACCTGCACCAACAGCTATTCCACGTTTAGCGCACCCCGAGGAATAGCTGCAAGAAATATCGTATACGATAATGGTGACTCTAAGTTACGTTTTAGCTCGAAAGGGACTTATGTCGCCATTGTATCGCTCGAAAGTATATTATAACGGAGAGACTGGAAATTTTCTATATTTACTCTCGTTAATATTGCCTGGTTTTGTTAAGGTCGGCTTTTATGAACTTCGCATTGTTAATCTGTACAGTACTGAAATAATTTACGTTGGATTTATATATTTTAAAAGCTTAAAAACCGCAGCTTCTACGTACAAAAAAATCAAGAACGTTGTATAGTTACTAAACAGTTGAGTTTTTCTGAAGAAGAAACTAGAACTCGCGCTTCATTGTTTTAGAATATATTATTTAAATATGTATATTGCACAAATAAAAAAAAAAATGTGTTTTACAATTAATTCTGTAAATTCTGTAGCTAGAAAAATATCATCTTCGTGCTTTAAATTAGTTAAAACCCAATTTACGAATTCGTTTCGGTTTTAAGGTTATCTAAAAATTCGAGAATTTTGAAACCATTTATTCTAAACTTTTTTAAAGCAAATGGGTTTATTTATAATGAATTTAAATTTATTTTTCAGGAATGCTAAATCAAAGTTGTCGGTTAAGAGCTTTAGACATCTGGTTATAAAAGCTCTGATTTCAATAGTAATTAAATCTGGAATTTCTCATTTCAGAGTATGGAGAAACTTAAACGAAAATTACAAAAGTTTTATTCCTTTAAATACGAATTTCGGAATTGGTTTGCATAAACTTAATTTAATTTTTGGTACCCCTGTTTTACCTCCCACTCTCATCCTTAAAATGAAACGAAGATCATTTGAATTTTAAAATATACACAGATACACACTTTTTAATTTGACGCTTCATTATGTTAATTACGAAAGTTACGGTTCTCGACGTTCAAACTTAAAATTAAAAATAAGATTTACTTTAAACGCACTTGTAAAGTTGTAAAGTCAAATTTAAAAATAGAGAATTTTGAACCAAAATATTCTGAAAAATTTAAAAGAAACTCGAATTCTTCGAATTAATGTAACTTATACATCTATTAATGCGAAAATTGGAAAGAACGCAGACCCAACAGAAACATAGGACAGTTTAGAATCGGAACTAGGAACGATTGAGGGACAATGCTGGCCAACTTCCTAGAAAACCAGCAACTCTAAGAAGAAGGAAATAATAAAATTAAAAGATAAAAGGGGTAATATGATAGAAAACAGAGCGGAGTTATTGGAAGCGATTGAGTCCTTTTATACAGATCTTTATTAGGCTAAGACATACAATGAATGAGTCAACGCTAAAAATACAAATACGAACAACAAAATAATTAATGTCAATTCAGAGGAAATATCTGACATAACAAGGGAGGAATTAGACAAAGAACTAGGGCAAATTAAAAATGGTAGAGCGGCCGGAGAAGACAACATTCTGCCAGAGATGCTCACAGAAAGTGATGTCAAAACCAAAGATGAATTAGTGCATTTATTTAACAAATGCTTAATGCAAGAACGCATTCAAAAAGATTGGGAGAATGCGGTAGTAGTCCTGACCTCGAAAACTATCGTCCGATTAGTCTTCTATCTCAGATTTAGAAGCTATTCATCAGAATTATAACGAAGAGATTAAACCACAAGTTCGACATATACCAGCCAAAAGAACAGGCCGGATTCCGTAGCCACTTTAGCACTACCGAGCACCTCCATACAGTAAAACAACTATTAGAAAAAACGTCGGAATACAACATACCGATATGGATGGTGTTCATAGACTTTAAAGGCTTTCGATACGATAGAAAATTGGGCAATAATATAATTAGAGCAATAAGAAACGCCAGAATAGACCAAAGATATATAAATCTCATAGATAACATCTACAAAACATCGCCAATGATAGTGAAAGTACGAGTACATGCCACAAATAAAAGCAAAACTAGAAAAGGTGTTCGACAAGGTGACATTTTTTCACCAAAACTATTTACCTTGGTTCTCGAAGATGTTTACAAGGAACTAAATTGGCAAAGAAAAGGTATAAATATCTAAGGCGAAACACCTACAAAACTTGAGATTTGCCGATGATATTGTGATATTTGCAAAGAACAGAGAAGAACTCACCGAGATGCTTGAACAACTACATGAAGAATCGGGAAAAATAGGACTTGAAATGAACAACACAAAGACAAAATTCATGAAAAATATACCAACAGAAGAAACAACAATCGCAATTCATGGACAAACAATTGAAAAAGTGCAGTCTTACATATACCTATATCTAGGTCAAACAATATCCTTCGATAAACGATACCAGGATCTCGAAATTGAAGGAAGGATAAGGCTAGGCTGGGTGGTATACGGAAAATTAAAACATATTTTAAATGTGAAAATTCCAATGCAGCTGAAAACTAAAATATACAACGACTGCATACTCCATGTAGTGACGTATATAATAATAATAATAATATATTTCAGTGCTCTTTACAGAGATGTATAACATGTAACATAAACACTAACAGAAGTTACAATAATAACAGCACATTAATACATACACTCATAAATAATATAACTGCAATAAAAAGAAAATAAAAATCGAGAGTGATAATTTGTTAACTATATATATATATATATATTTCAGCACTACGGGCCTTCTAGGCCTATGGCTTAGTCCTTATTACATTTCATTTTACATTTCACTTTTTACATTTTACATTTCCTTAACTTTACTAACGACTCTTTTCCATCTGACTCTGTCTCTTGCTCTGTTTCTCCAATCTTCCACTCCTGCTCTTTTCACATCTTTCACCACAGCATCCAGCCACTTCTTTTTTGGTCGTCCTTTTTTCTTTTTTCCACCAGTCCCTTCTTCCAGCATCCTCTTCGCATGTCTGTTTTCCGGCATACGGCTGACGTGCCCTAGCCACCTTACCCTCTGGGCTCTTATGAACGCCGTTACGGATGGGTCACCATAGATTTCCTGTACCTCTTTATTAGTTCTTCGTCTCCATTCGCCGTCCTCTGTTTTCACTCCTCCAAGTATTTTTCTTAAAACTCTCCTCTCCCATACTTCCAGTTTTACTTCCATCTGTTTTGTCATTGCCCATAATTCACTCGAGTATGTTACGGATGGTCGTACAATCGTTTTGTAAATTCTTAATTTCGCGGCTTTAGAGATTTCTTTGGACTTAAATATGTTGCTGATAGCACCTACCGCCTTACTACCCCTTGTAATTCGTTTTTGGATTTCTAAACTCTCATCTATGGTATTTGTTAATGTCACCCCCAGGTAATCGAAACTGTTTACTTTCTCGAATTTATATTCCCTTCCTTCCACCTTGAAGCTGACAACTGTATCTCTCCCAATGTTTTGACGCATTTCCATGTACTTCGTTTTCTTCTCGTTTACTGCTAGCCCATATGTTCTTGCTATGCTTTCCAGTTTACCAAATACCGTTTCTAACTCCTTTCTTGATCTTGTAATTATAGCTAGGTCGTCTGCATATGCAACTATCTGATGTCTTCTTTGGTAAATTATTCCACCCGCTTCAATACCACTTTCTCTCAATATTGCTTCTAGGACAAAGTTGAACAGCACCGTTGAGATAGGGTCCCCTTGTCTCACACCTTTATTTCCGGTGACACTTTCCGTCACCTGCCCATCTATCAGAATTTTGTTATTGGTCCTCATTAGGGTCATTTTTACTAAATTTATAAGCTTCGCTGGAATCCCCAGCTTTTTAAGGGCCTCGTAGAGTTTTCTTCTGATGATCGTATCGTACGCTTGGCGGAAATCGATAAAGAGCATATGCAGCCCTAAATTTTGTTCGTAGCTGTTGTATTGGATCATCTTTACCGTAAAGATTTGATCTGCGGTGCCTCGTCCTTTTTTGAATCCTCCTTGATACTCCCCTATGACTCGCTCTTGGTACTCACTCAGTCTATTTCGAATAAGCCGCGCCAATATCTTATATACCACATCCAACAATGATATTCCCCGGTAATTTTCGCATTGGCACCTATCGCCCTTCTTATGGATGAGACAGACTATCGCGTTATGCCATGCCAGTGGCATTTGTTCATTTTTCCACACGTTTGTGATTAGTTTAACTATCCTCTGCTTGAGCCCATCTCCCCCCCATTTGTATACTTCCGCTGGTATTCCGTTTTCTCCAGTACTTTTGTTATTTTTTAATTTATTTATCTCTTCTATTATCTCCTCCTGCGTTGGCTCCTTTGTTACAGATCGGTTTCTCTCTTCCTCTGTCCCCTCCTCTTCCACTCGCTGCCCTTCCTCCTGTTCATTCTCATCCCTAATCAGTTTCTCATAATATTCCTTAAATATCTTGAGCTTTTCTTGGGTATTTCCTATCATTTCCCCGTTCTTGTTTTTTAGATATGAAATAGCGTTGGGCTTTGTGTCTTCACGGTGTTTCTTCGTTTCCTGATAGAAATTTCTTAGTTCTTTATTCGCATAATTTTGCTCTATTTTTTCCAGTTTTACCTCCAAATATATTCTCTTTTTCAGTCTGCATATTTGCTTGGACCTTCTTCTTGCCTCCTTGTATTTCCGCTTATTTTCTTCCGTACTTTGTCTTAGTAGTTTCATTCTAGCCTCGTTCCTTACTTGTAATACCATCTTGCATTGCTCGTCGAACCAGACTTTTTGTTTCCCTTTGGTTTTACTCCCTAAACATCTTTTCATCGTTTCTTGAACCGTAGTTTCGATTTGTCTCCATTCATCCTCAATGTTGTTTGGTTTCTGTAATTTCTTTAACCTGCTATCGAGTTGCGCTTTCGTTTCGACTAGTACGTCATTATCTAGCATTTTTTCCACATTATATTTCATTAAGGGATTATTTGTTACTTTTATATTCTTTGGCAGTCTTTGTTTTAATGTAGTAATTACCAGGAAATGGTCTGAGTCCATATCCGCTCCCCTGTAACTTCTTACGTCCATTACGTTTCTTTGATGTTTATATTCAATTAACACATGATCAATCTGGTTTTTGGTTTTAGCGTCCGGTGAGATCCACGTTGTTTGGTGTATTTCTTTATGTTTGAAATTTGTGCTCATTACTTTTAATTTGTTTTCCAGGGCAAATTCTATCACAATTTTTCCATTTTCATTCGAATGCGGGTGTTTACCATTACCCCCTGTTACTTTTTTATATGCCTCCTCCCTACCTATTTTTGCATTTAGATCCCCTAATACTATTTTGACATCATACTTGGGAATTTCCTCTAATATTCTTTCCACCTCTTCATAGAATTCGCTCTTAACTGTCAGATCCTTGTCCTCGGTGGGGGCATGTATATTCAATAGGGTTATTTTTCTGTATCTTCCTCTCAATCTTAGCCGACAAACTCTTTCAAAATCTACTACTGTATCCTTAATTTCGTTACTTATTAAAAATCCCACCCCCAGGTACCTAACCTCTCCTCCACTGTTGAAAAAGGTATAGCCATCAACCGGGATAACCTGTTGCCCTTTTTGCTTTGTCTCCTGCACTGCAAGTATATCCATACTATACTTCCTCATTATCAATGCCAAATTCTTTAGTGCTCCTTCATTGTAAGTACCCCGCACATTCCAGGATCCAATTTTACTTAACCTTTCCTTCCCTCTCTGCCTTTTTTTACCTAGTTGCAATTCATGTCCTTGTCCATAGCCATTTCCGTTTCCGTTAGCCCCCGTCCCATCCTTCTTTAACAGTTTTTTCTATCGGTACGGGTTATCTTCCTCAGCTGCTCTTCAAAGCTGTCTTCTCCCGGCGATCTTACATTTACTGTCCTTTTATAGCTATTACTTCTACTCCCCCTTTCCTCGACCATCTCATTTACTTCCCTCTCCTTTATATCGCCTGCCCTATATACCTCATTATTTATTATCAGTCTATTGTATTTAATCTGCGCCCTAAATCCTTTGCTTCTTGCCTCCTTCATTTGCGGTATGAGCGTCCTTCTTTCCAGTTGCACGTCCTTGGGATAATCTTCACTTATCCAGATATCCGTTCCTTTTAATTTTTTTGCATTCAGGAAGATCTTTGTTCTCACTCGTTCTTTACTCAGTTTGACTAGTATCGGTCTTTTCTTTCCGTTACTAAATTTTCCAATTCGCCTTGCTTCCTCTATCTCTTCTTCCATTTTAGCATTAACACCTATCTTTTGCAGCAGGGTACATATTTTTTCTTCTGCTTCATTCTCGTCCTCCTTCTCATCGTCCATCACTCCCTTAATCACAATATTTTTCTTCCTAATCTCTCTCTCTAGCTGTTCTATTCTCCCATCCTGCGTTTTTATCTTTTCCTTAAACTTCTCATTTTCCGTCTTCATCTGCTTCAATTCTGCTACTACTGCATCTAGCTTCCCATTTATTTGACCCATTGCTCCCTCTATTTGGTGGAACATTCTTTCGATATTCTCGGTCCCACTCATCTTAAAAATGGTATGGTTCCGAAACATGGGCCCTGACCAAAAAGACGATACACAAACTAAGAGTACGCCAGAGAGCCACAGAAAGTAAATTACTAAGCGTAGGGCGACCTCAACAAAGATGGTACGACGACCTGAAAAAATTCGCAGGACTTAATTGGTACCAGGTTGCTAATAACAGAGAAAAATGGTTCAACATGAGAGAGGCCTATATCTAATGGATAGATCACGGTTGAAAGAAGAAGAAAAAGAAGATACATATATTCCTATGATGTTAAAGTAAAAGTTGCAGACATCTGACTATAAAAATATTTCGCCTTAACAGTAAGTTAGGTACCTATATGAAACACAAATTAAAAAAATTCAGAAATTAAAATCATAGAAGCTTTATGCCCTTTTTGAATTAGAATTTTAGAATTGGTTAAAGCTTACTTTCATTTTTATTATTCAAGTTATGCCTCTCATTTTTATTCATAAAATGAAAAACAATAAAAAAGCTCTTGAATCGTTTAAATTCCAAAATGTGTATATTTAATTTAATGTTTAAATATTTAAATTAGGAATGTTTAAGCCTCTAAGTTAAAATAAAATTTTACAAAAATTTTTAAAGAAACTGGGATCCTTCGATTATTTTAAATTTACATTTTTGGATTATCGTTGTGGTTAAGAGGCTTTGGTATGTGTCTGCTGAAGACTTTAATGTTTTATTTAAATATTGAGCCGTCTTTGTATAATATGAACGTTAACAATTTCAGAAAGTAAAAAATGGAGTTTCGCATTTCACAGCCATAAATTTCTTATTTGGAATTTAGAAAGCCTTTGTCTTCTCTTAAGTTCGAAGATTAGAAAATTTCTATGAATTATTGATAGCTTAGTTTTGTTTCCAACACTGTATTACCTCTCATCCACATTTTGAATCTTATGAATTTCAATTTTACAAACCTCAATTATTTAAATCATGAGAGGTGTGTCTTCACTTTTAAGCTCTTAATATTAAAAACTTAAACTTTTCGGCATGTCGGTGGAGAAAACTTTAACTTAAACATTCAGTTGGCTTTGCAAAATCTAACGCACATTTCGGAAATTAAAGTTGGAATTATTATAATATATCTCAGAGTATTGAAATTTTTACATAAAACATGTGTAGAGCTTTCAGGATTTTCTTAAGTTTGTAAATATTTAATTTTAAGTAAATATTTTCAGTTAGCTATTTTTTGAATTAAAGTGAACGATTAAGGGACTAAGGGGAGTAAGGACTTGCAACATTCTGCATCTTACATTTTTTAAGCATTTTTAAAATTATTATGTTTTTATTTTTTATGATTAAAAATGGAAGATTACTTTTTGAAGATTTTTCGCATACTTCAGTTTTATTTTTTGGTTTTACTTACTCTGCAATTATTATTTTAAATTAAATTAAATTAAAAGTGAAGAAGTGATTGAAAGTTTCGGAAAGATTTCAGCTGCTTTCAGTTTATCTCCTTATTTTTAGGAATTTATAAAATATCGCTATCTTGTTATTTCAACTGGAAAAAGGCGTTCAAACAAGTAGCAGTAGCGTAAATTGAATTACAAAATGTTTTCTCCTAAGCGGTTAAAATCAAAAATGAACAAAGTTAAAATTAGCAAAGGACTATCTATAGTATCTATGGCTATGGTTTGTGCGCCTACATGTTTGTGCAGCCATTTTCCACTACACATATTTCTTCTTCTTTTTCCTTTCGGCCGAAGCCTTGCCCAATGATGGTATGTTAGTAATTGAATTTCAAATGTATAATTACAATAATTTATAGAATTTCTTTCCATCTTCAAAAATCGAATAACAAAACTTTTACTATTTTTTCATGCGTATATCTCCACTAAAATCAATAAACCATTGCGAAATACCAACGAAAAAAATAAAAACATCAACAAACTTCCCACAACAAAATTTCAGAGAGTTTTTTTGCTCTGCTGCTTTAAGTAATAAAAACACACACCCAAAATTTTTCATGCCAGTACGTTGAAGCTAATTCTGAAAATCGTCGAAATCTTTTCAGAAAATGCCCAGCAGGTTTATTCCCTTTTTTGTCAGTCCGTTCCAGATTTTAGGAATATTTTCGGCTTTGCTTTGATGTTTTGCTATTGATATTTTAGTTGCTTCTTTTAGCATAAAATTGTTTTTATAGTTTCTGTTTTCGATACCTTTTTGATCTTTTATTGTTGTTTTTTTGCGATGCATAAACAGCAAGGGGTGGTTTTGACAAAAAGCATAATTTTAATCGTGTAAACGAATAAGAAAAGCATCACCAGCTGCTATTTTTCAGTTTTTAGTTTTCTCTAAATTAGGTAAGGTCTTTGTTTAGGGCCGGTTTCGTATTTTGCAAAATGTATTTTCCAGTTATTTTCCCTAGTGCGAATTGAAGATATGGGTGAATTCGAATGTTTTGCAGTTACTAATGATTTGATTAATCTTTAAACATTTACATTTCCATGACTAACTATAGTACAAAAATACCGTGGATAAATATTTTCTGATATGTATGTAAATTGCGACGTTTTACAGATTCCAGCAGTTCAGTCAGGCTATGAAAATAGTTTTTAGTAATTTAGTATTTTTGTTTGTGATTAAACTTTTTACTTCAGTGTAATTTTATAATAAAGGGTGTGATATGATAATTCCTTAAGGCGTAAATTTGGTAGAAAGGCGGCGGCGCAGGTGGGTTTAGTTCGTATACATTAACACATTAATGCAACGTGGGCAGATAAGCAATACCTCGTCCCCGGTTACCTTATCTAACCTATTATCAGTTTACCGGGAGATGGTGTTCCCGGAAGGATATCATTATCAACCCAACAAACCACTGTATTGAGAACGGTCCAATATTCGGGTCGAATTTGCATTTGAAATAATACCGCATTAGATTTTATTGCTAGATTTTGATTATTAAAGATAGGAGATCGGGTTACAGATTCATTACGGGACATGTTTGCTTGTTTCGATGTTTAGATAACGTACGAGACTTTTAGTTAACCCTCGCGAGTATAGTGCTTAAATTAAATTTTAACTCGCAGAAGTTGTGTGAGTGTATTTTGGCAAACGTTCTCTCTAGCGTGCTTACTATTTCTGCAGCTACTGATAAGGTTATGCAATTACTATTATGTTGAAATTCGTTTTTATTAACCACATTTATGTTAGCCGACATTAAAGTTATCGGAATCGTAAAAACTCAATCTGACTACCTACCGGGTTATTAATACTTTGTGAGCTAATTGGAAATTTCTGTAATAAAAACACGAATTTCTAAATTGGTTTATGTTTAATGATTTTGTAAACGAAATCGCATTATAAATGAGATGACATAGAACTGTTGAGTTGTGAACATTTTAGGGAATTTTAGAATCCCATCGGCGTTTTCTTCAACGCTTTTTAGCACTCCCCATTTCGATTAACTCTGCCAGGAAACAGAATTACAAAGGTTGCAAAGGTAGCAAAACAGAGTTATGATGATTATTTTACAGTGGTCTAAATAAGTATATTCTAATAATTTTTATGACAGATATTCTACGATGGTTAAGTGTTAGATGACGCATTTATTTTAATACTCTGATTTTAGTATACCTACAAAGCTTATCAATCACCTTCCACTTCCAATATACGTGTCTCATAACTTAATACAAGATCTTAATATTGATTGTTATACCAGATAACGCCATGATTTCTACTACCCTAAATTTTTGAAATATACGTACTTCTCAGAATTCCTTTTTTTATAAAACTTTAAAATCTGCAACTCTTTTCCACAATGTGTTAAAGTATTATGAGAAAAACGTTTCATTATATTATTTGCGTTTTGAACTTTGGTTAAATTAGTTTTGGTAGTAGCCGGTTCCATAATTTAATTTTGAAACTATTAATAGATGTTCAAATCGTCTTGTGTACAAGGTGGTCCAAATTGGACACTTTTGATAGGAAACACCAATTTCTAGAGGAGATAGAAAAAAACTAACCTACATGTTACGAGCTCGATTTTTGTGAGAAAGTGAATGCCGAAAACCGCACATCGATATCTTGAACTGTTTAGAAGATATAGGGTGGTTTTCAATTTTGTGCATTTTTGACCCACCCCCGTAACTTATTTATTTATGAATATTTTTTGTTTCTGTAAAAACATTCTTAAGGCACTTTTTTTTAAAGGAATCCAATGGTGTCCCAAGTTTTTTTGTAAAAAGAATGGTTTTGAAGATATGACATAAACTTGTATTTTTTCTTATGGACTACCCTATATATTTTTGCATATTCTTTTTCTAAATATATAAAATACTTGCTACTTTGCTTTTTAAACATGTATTTTATAAAAGCTGTAAGTTTATTTCGTTTTATTGTTCAACATGGCACTCCAGATTAACAAAATTCATCTATAGTATTTTAGAAACAGCAATAAGAAAAAATACAAGTTTATGTCATAGCTTCAAAACCATTCTTTTTACAAAAAAACTTGGGACACCATTGGATTCCTTTAAAAAAAAGTGCCTTAAGAATGTTTTTACAGAAACAAAAAATATTCATAAATAAATAAGTTACGGGGGTGGGTCAATAATGCACAAAATTGAAAACCACCCTATATCTTCTAAACAGTTCAAGATATCGATGTGCGGTTTTCGGCATTCACTCTCTCACAAAAATCGAGCTCGTAACATGTAGGTTAGTTTTTTTCTATCTCCTCTAGAAATTGGTGTTTCCTATCAAAAGTGTCCAATTTGGACCACCTTGTACTTTGCGATCGTCCCTGTTCCCATGCTAAAATTGAATAGTTTTGCCACAAAAATAAGAAACAAATTCTAAAAATAAGTGTAGTTTTAAGAAAAAATTGCTCTATTACTTTACATTCATGAATTAAACCAAACTATTTTAATAAGAAAGTCAAACATATTGTAGCTTAAAAAATTAGGTTGAGTGCTGTTTTTGATGAAACAACAAGAATGGATGGTTAAAGAATGTTTTCCAAAGGGAAACTTGTGGAAGTTTGGAACAAGAAGTAATCATAAATTTATAGAATAAACTCAGGGTTATTATCGCCCTTTTACCATTTAAACAACTCATTAATTATCATTTATGTAAAAATTGTACACCGACAGGATTATAAATAACTTCCATTATTTTTGCCATTTTATGACGCCTTAATTCCAAGTTCCACGAACCTAAACTTAATAATTTTTAACGACGGGGTGTCTGATAATCTAAGAATACAGTAGTAAAAGCGCGTCAAGTGTGGGGCGTAGCGTGACTACCGTGTTCTATTTAAGTAAAAATAAGGTATGATAACGTTAAAGAAGCGCGATAACACTCGCTCTTGTCTTTTATTTAACACGCTATTAGCTGAAAATAATTATATATAAAAATAAGAAGAAAATTGCAGACACGCATACTCGTTTAGGTTTTATTTTTCGGAAACTACGTTTTATGCTTCCTGACGTTTACAAAGAGATAATGCAGTATACATTAATTTTAATGAACACCCATTCATTTGATGTCAAATTTAATAACTCACCACACACTAATTAAAAAAATATCTCTTGCATGAAGTACCACCTACAGTATTCATTCACTGAAATTCTCTTTTTTTTGGCTTGATTGTCAACAAATAAACACTGTTTGGTGGACACTAATAAAGTAAAATGCTTCACAAAGTGCTAACCAAGACTTTTTTAATTTGAAGTTTGAATGTGCATTCTATATGAAGCTCGAAGATGAATAACAAAATCGTGTATTTTCTTTAAAAAAATACATTTTGCAGAAGAAACTTCCTAAGCAAACCCCATTATAAATGTATTTAACATTTTTGGGTGTAAAATTTTAAGACAGTGAACGAGGCGTTATTTTGTGATGTGCATTTTGAGCCTGGTTTTTGGTCTTCAAATCTTCAAACTTTGAAGCTTTAATACGCAATGAGCAAAATATGAACATTTTCAGTCTCATCATAAATATTTTGGACCAGGTAGGGCCTAACGAATAATTGTAAGGTTTACCAACTCTTTTTTCAAGTCCCTTTGATTATTTGGGTTGTGAAAATTAATGTTGTTATATTATTCTCAAATTATTGCTCAAAATATATTGAAATCATTTAGATAAAATTTTAATTAATTTTTGTATCTTTATTTTCGTCTTTCTTCCTCTTTTTTGCCTTACCCTCTCCCATCCTTCCTCTTTCTCTCCTTCCATTTGTTACGATTTTTTAGCTTTGGCTTGAATCGTATCAAGTTTTTCAAGTATTTGCCAATGTTGTGAACGTCAAGAATTTTTGTTTTGTGTTTGTTTAATTTAAATTCTTCAATTTTCTTCAAAAATTTCATTTTTTCTTCATCAAATTTTCTTGATGCCTGGTTATTTAGGGCAATAGCTTGTCTTTATTATCGTTTAAAAGTAATTCTTTCGGGTTTTCCGAGTCTATTTTTCTTATATTCTATTTTGTGTGTTCAAATTACCATCACTGAAATTATTTTCATTTTTGAGTAAATGTTCGCTTAGTTTTATGCAACTGTTGTTGTGTATATGCTATCTGGGTTGTATATGTTAGACCTGCGCAATATTTCATTGTCGGGTGTGTGGATTAACTCGGATGTTCCTTCTTTTTAGCGTGATCACTCAACGTGAACAAACGTTTCATTCATTTAAAATTTCTTCATTTTGGTACGTTCATTTATAATGATCGTTATTTTATAAAGTATCCGATATTTGGATTTATAGCTGTTATGCTTGTTAACAGTTTGTTTTCGCACTAATTTGGTGGTAAGAAAATCTTTATTAATTTTTGCTTAATCTTCATTTTTTTACTGATTTCACTTGGAATTTTCAGCTTCAAGTTACACCTCTAAAATTTTAATGGTGTTAATTTATATTATTTTCCTTCTGGAGGAGCTGTGGGTATTTTCCTGCTGGAATTAATTTGGTTTCCGCTGGAGATTGATTCTTTTGTTGGTTTTCGATTGCACGTGGAGGGACGCCATTTTCCCATGCGTTCTTTTGGTTATCTGTCGAACCATATTTCACCGTTTGGAATCAAGTGTTGCGGAAATTCCAGCTTTTGTAAATTTTAATTCATCTGAAGCCTGAGATAAGTGTTATTTCTATTTTTTTGGTAATTAATAAAATTTTACTTTTTGATTCAAATTTATATTTCGCACAGGTGTGTGTACACCTGTTCGTTTTTGTAATATTCATTGCTTAGATAAAGTGTGCATTTTTGTCATGGTATTTCAATTTAATCATGAATTAGTTTTGGATTTATCTTTTATAAATTTTCATTATTTAATATTTTGCTAATTCATGAATGAATTGATAATTTTTTCATATTTAACTCTAATATTGTATTCTTTAACATTGTATTTTTGGTACATTTAATTTTTATATGGTAATTTGACAAGTCTTAATCCATGCTCTAATCATAATTTAATCAAATTTATTTGTAATTAAATTTAACCCTGGCCTTTTGCGCCGTTCTGAGTCCGATAAAAATAAATTGTTTATGTTTAAAGGCTTTTTATTATTTTTTTATAAGTTTTTGTAGCAATTAATGGCGCCCGAGCATTGAGACTTGATTAGAGCTTGATTAAGACTTGATAAGATATTTTGTAGTTAAGACTTATTTATCTTTGATTTTTGTCTGAATTTTTGTGAAACTTGATTTTGCTTAGGTTCTTATATTTGATTTAGCGTATTACTTATTTGATTCTAAATTTCGATGGCGTTTTCTCCGTATTTAGTGTAGGTAGTTTCACGTCAAAAAGCATGTCCTAGTTTTTTATTGTTATCGCGCGGGAGGTTGGTAGGGCGATATGGGCCACATTTGTTGCATTTCCACCTTGTGATTATTATCATTGCAATCCACCCTTTCCACCACCATCTTTCATATGATAACTGCTGAGGTTATACTTGCGGGAGGTTGGTAGGGCGATAGGGCCTCTATTATCTGCATTTCCATCTTGTGATTTTTCATTGCAGATCACCCTTTTCACCTTTACCCTCTTTCGTATTATAACTTTTTAGGTTATATATGCGGGTGGTTGGTTGGGCGATAAGGGCCACATTGTTTGCATTTCCATCATCGTGATTTTTCATTGCAGACCACCCTTTTTAACACCATCTTTTTTTCTAGTAGTGATTCTAGAGTCATTTATTAGGGATTTAGGTTGGACGATAGGGCGTTCTTCTGCAGATCATCCTTCGGAAGCTTTTTGCTCCCAGAAGACCATTGTCGGGGGGAATTGTTCTATTGTGGGTTGAATTGGGTATATTATTTTAATTTTCTTTTTGTTTTCAGCATTGGCACAATTTTCATATTTTTCAATTTTTTTTCAACTTTTACCTTCATTATTTAAAATTTCACTCCTGTATTTTATTGTGCTTTAGTTCCATATTTTTTGGATTTATTGCTTTTGAGCATTTTTTATTTATTCTTGTTTACCGATTTCTTCGATATTCAGACTCAGTAGGTTGTGTTTGCCGACTGAAGTTGAATTTTTTTGATTTTTGAACCATTGTTTTTTATGGGTTGATTTGTAACCTGATTGTGGTTTGAAATTTTTTTCTTTTTACACCTAGGTTTTTGGTGTTTGCGATGTTCTAACCTGATTTGATTTTGGTTAGTACGTTTTTCTTGAAGCTGATTCTAAGAGCGTTTGTTCTTAAGCATTCTTCATACCTTTTGTGGGATTTGAATAGTTATATTTTTTAGCTATCATATGGAGATCAGTTTGAGCTTTTTTGCTTTTAGGCTTCACATTTTTTAGTGTAAACAAGAATAACGAGTTTGATATGGCTAAAGTTTCAATATTTTCTTCTTTGTGAATTATTTTTTTCTAGAAACGCTTGCGGTTTCTTATTTTGTTTGAGGGTGTGTTACGATTTTTTAGCTTTGGCTTGAATCGTATCAAGTTTTTCAAGTATTTGCCAATGTTGTGAACGTCAAGAATTTTTGTTTTGTGTTTGTTTAATTTAAATTCTTCAATTTTCTTCAAAAATTTCATTTTTTCTTCATCAAATTTTCTTGATGCCTGGTTATTTAGGGCAATAGCTTGTCTTTATTATCGTTTAAAAGTAATTCTTTCGGGTTTTCCGAGTCTATTTTTCTTATATTCTATTTTGTGTGTTCAAATTACCATCACTGAAATTATTTTCATTTTTGAGTACATGTTCGCTTAGTTTTATGCAACTGTTGTTGTGTATATGCTATCTGGGTTGTATATGTTAGACCTGCGCAATATTTCATTGTCGGGTGTGTGGATTAACTCGGATGTTCCTTCTTTTTAGCGTGATCACTCAACGTGAACAAACGTTTCATTCATTTAAAATTTCTTCATTTTGGTACGTTCATTTATAATGATCGTTATTTTATAAAGTATCCGATATTTGGATTTATAGCTGTTATGCTTGTTAACAGTTTGTTTTCGCACTAATTTGGTGGTAAGAAAATCTTTATTAATTTTTGCTTAATCTTCATTTTTTTACTGATTTCACTTGGAATTTTCAGCTTCAAGTTACACCTCTAAAATTTTAATGGTGTTAATTTATATTATTTTCCTTCTGGAGGAGCTGTGGGTATTTTCCTGCTGGAATTAATTTGGTTTCCGCTGGAGATTGATTCTTTTGTTGGTTTTCGATTGCACGTGGAGGGACGCCATTTTCCCATGCGTTCTTTTGGTTATCTGTCGAACCATATTTCACCGTTTGGAATCAAGTGTTGCGGAAATTCCAGCTTTTGTAAATTTTAATTCATCTGAAGCCTGAGATAAGTGTTATTTCTATTTTTTTGGTAATTAATAAAATTTTACTTTTTGATTCAAATTTATATTTCGCACAGGTGTGTGTACACCTGTTCGTTTTTGTAATATTCATTGCTTAGATAAAGTGTGCATTTTTGTCATGGTATTTCAATTTAATCATGAATTAGTTTTGGATTTATCTTTTATAAATTTTCATTATTTAATATGTTGCTAATTCATGAATGAATTGATAATTTTTTCATATTTAACTTTAATATTGTATTCTTTAACATTGTATTTTTGGTACATTTAATTTTTATATGGTAATTTGACAAGTCTTAATCCATGCTCTAATCATAATTTAATCAAATTTATTTGTAATTAAATTTAACCCTGGCCTTTTGCGCCGTTCTGAGTCCGATAAAAATAAATTGTTTATGTTTAAAGGCTTTTTATTATTTTTTTATAAGTTTTTGTAGCAATTAATGGCGCCCGAGCGGGAGGTTGGAGGGCGATAGGGCCTCAATTGTTTGCATTTCCACCTAGTGATTCTTTTCATTGCAAAACCACCCTTTCTCCACCATCTTTCAGTTGATAACTCCTTGGGTTATATACGTGGGTGGTTGGTTTTGGGCGATAGGGCCACTTTTGTTCTGCATTTCCATCTTGTGATTTTTCATTGCAGACCACCTTTTCAACACCACCTATTTTTTCTGGTAGTGATACTTAAGGTCATTTATTAGTGATTTAGGTTGGACGATAGGGCATTCTTTTGCAGTTCATCCTTCGGAAGTTTATTAGCTCCCAGAAGACCATTGACGGGGGGAATTGTCTTATCGTGTGTTGAATAGGATCTATTTTTTTAACTTCTTTTTGTTTTCAGCATTGGCACAATTTTTTCATATTTTTCAACTTTTACGATCATTATTTAAAATTTCACTCCTGTATTTTATTGTGCTTTAGTTCCATATTTTTTGGATTTATTGCTTTTTGAGCATTTTTTTATTTATTCTTGTTTACCGATTTTCTTCGATATTCAGATTCAGTAGGTTGTGTTTGCCGACTGAAGTTGAATTTTTTTGAATTTTTGAACCATTGTTTTTTATGGGTTGATTTGGAACCTGATTGTGGTTTGAAAATTTTTTCTTTTTACACCTAGGTTTTTGGTGTTTGCGATGTTCTAACCTGATTTGATTTTGGTTAGTACGTTTTTCTTGAAGCTGATTCTAAGAGCGTTTGTTCTTAAGCATTCTTCATACCTTTTGTGGGATTTGAATAGTTATATTTTTTAGCTATCATATGGAGATCAGTTTGAGCTTTTTTGCTTTTAGGCTTCACATTTTTTAGTGTAAACAAGAATAACGAGTTTGATATGGCTAAAGTTTCAATATTTTCTTCTTTGTGAATTATTTTTTTCTAGAAACGCTTGCGGTTTCTTATTTTGTTTGAGGGTGTGTTACGATTTTTTAGCTTTGGCTTGAATCGTATCAAGTTTTTCAAGTATTTGCCAATGTTGTGAACGTCAAGAATTTTTGTTTTGTGTTTGTTTAATTTAAATTCTTCAATTTTCTTCAAAAATTTCATTTTTTCTTCATCAAATTTTCTTGATGCCTGGTTATTTAGGGCAATAGCTTGTCTTTATTATCGTTTAAAAGTAATTCTTTCGGGTTTTCCGAGTCTATTTTTCTTATATTCTATTTTGTGTGTTCAAATTACCATCACTGAAATTATTTTCATTTTTGAGTACATGTTCGCTTAGTTTTATGCAACTGTTGTTGTGTATATGCTATCTGGGTTGTATATGTTAGACCTGCGCAATATTTCATTGTCGGGTGTGTGGATTAACTCGGATGTTCCTTCTTTTTAGCGTGATCACTCAACGTGAACAAACGTTTCATTCATTTAAAATTTCTTCATTTTGGTACGTTCATTTATAATGATCGTTATTTTATAAAGTATCCGATATTTGGATTTATAGCTGTTATGCTTGTTAACAGTTTGTTTTCGCACTAATTTGGTGGTAAGAAAATCTTTATTAATTTTTGCTTAATCTTCATTTTTTTACTGATTTCACTTGGAATTTTCAGCTTCAAGTTACACCTCTAAAATTTTAATGGTGTTAATTTATATTATTTTCCTTCTGGAGGAGCTGTGGGTATTTTCCTGCTGGAATTAATTTGGTTTCCGCTGGAGATT
Source organism: Melanotus villosus (assembly GCA_963082815.1). NCBI lineage: Eukaryota > Metazoa > Arthropoda > Insecta > Coleoptera > Elateridae > Melanotus > Melanotus villosus. The sequence continues at coordinate 54,970,901 of OY720418.1, read as the reverse complement.
GATTCTTTTGTTGGTTTTCGATTGCACGTGGAGGGACGCCATTTTCCCATGCGTTCTTTTGGTTATCTGTCGAACCATATTTCACCGTTTGGAATCAAGTGTTGCGGAAATTCCAGCTTTTGTAAATTTTAATTCATCTGAAGCCTGAGATAAGTGTTATTTCTATTTTTTTGGTAATTAATAAAATTTTACTTTTTGATTCAAATTTATATTTCGCACAGGTGTGTGTACACCTGTTCGTTTTTGTAATATTCATTGCTTAGATAAAGTGTGCATTTTTGTCATGGTATTTCAATTTAATCATGAATTAGTTTTGGATTTATCTTTTATAAATTTTCATTATTTAATATTTTGCTAATTCATGAATGAATTGATAATTTTTTCATATTTAACTTTAATATTGTATTCTTTAACATTGTATTTTTGGTACATTTAATTTTTATATGGTAATTTGACAAGTCTTAATCCATGCTCTAATCATAATTTAATCAAATTTATTTGTAATTAAATTTAACCCTGGCCTTTTGCGCCGTTCTGAGTCCGATAAAAATAAATTGTTTATGTTTAAAGGCTTTTTATTATTTTTTTATAAGTTTTTGTAGCACATTTCTCTCTCATTTTGTCTCTCTGGGCTGTCACTCTGTGCTCGAAGAAGGTCAAATCCACATTCTTCTTGATTTTTACTAAAATGTTCGAATTTAGTGCCAACATATTCAAACTGTGTAAATTAGTAGAACATACAGTTTGCGTGTTAGCCTTTTTGTTTTCTATCTTTTTGTCTTTTGGTGAACTCATTTTATTTTTTACCATTTGCGTGACGAAATAAACTTGAATAATATGCGAATTCTCACTTGTTTCATATTTTACTTTTATTATTCATACGTAAATGGTTTTTATAAAATTCCTGTTTTAATGAGCGTTTGAATACTTAATTCCTTTGGCTTTGTTCTATTTAAAGAATTGATGATGGTATTTTTGTTAATGCTCGTGGAATATCTTCAGCTTTTGTAATTTATTGGACAAGGTTTCTGATTATTAATATATTTCTAAGGCATTTTCTGTTGGTTAACAATGCGTTGTGTTTGCTTATTTTACCGTAGAATAACAGCTCCCCCATAGTTAATGAAATATGAATGACTTCCATGAAAATTAAGTACTTTTATGATTGGGTTAAAATATTTAAAAGCGGCTATTTTGCGCATTTCGTAGACGCCTATTCTATTTGGAAGTGTTTTCGACATGCTTTAACTTGAATTACAGTAATTTTTCTATAGCTAGTCAGTTTAAGTTAAAGAGCGTCTCAAAGGTGTTATAAAATATTATTATTTCAAATAAAACGCTTTATAATAAACTACTACGGTAAGGTTGACCCCAAAAACTTTTGGGGCGCATGTCACTATAAATCCTTTTTTGATTTTGATATTCTTAGAATTGGTATTTCAGTACGGATTTAATTTAAAACTCAGCTTAAGAGGGCTTCAATTAGAGCTTAAGTCAATGCCTGACGTGTTTAAGTCATAATTTAGGCCAGCTTAGACTGAGGTGTTCAGGCCAGGCATTTCAGTATGGGTTTTAGTTAAAATCTTAGCTTAAGGCCGCTTAAATTAGAACTTAACTGAGCAAGGCTTTGCTCAAAATTTAATTTAAGCTTGCTTAAGTCAATTCTTAACTCAAACCTGCTCTGAAATACCGGTACTTATAAAAGAATGAATGTTTGCCTCTTGTTTTGTTAACTAGACTGGCTACGAGAATGTTACTTAAATACGTTAAGTACTTATTATGGAAGATTTAGTACTATAATACCAATCAACCTAAGAGCCTTCCTTGTTACTTTGGGTGACCCTAGTGTATCCTTAAAAAACAGTTTAGGTGTTAAAATGAACCGGCAGCAACCATCTTGCTTAAAAAGGCGTAATAGTTCGAGGACAAATATAAAAGTATATTTTTTTAATTGGGTCTCGTTTGCTCCTTTTTTTATATGGCTATTCATAATTTTTCCAGGAAATATTAACTCTTAAAATACAGTTTTTTACTGGCCGAGTAGGGTTCGTTATTTCAGAGAACAAAGAAGCGAGACATTTATAAAAACATTTTCCACCCTTTCAAAACGCTGCTTTAAAGGGTACATTTTTAAGAGTGGCCAATTAAATTAAATTATTCTGTTGGCGCTGCTTAAATTAAATTTTATTCTTGAGCCGGAATTTGAATTACATTGTTTATATTATTAGCACTCGGTGTGCAGATGTGAGAGGTCTGTTCTGATTACAGGTTGCGCATTCCTGACGTACTTCTGCCCGGAGAGCGCGCTCAACGCCCAGAACGCCCTGCATGAGAAACACACGTTGCCAGGGGTAAGTTTTTTCCACCGACATTATCTCTTTGTTCTTTCGTATTCTCTATTTCATACAAATGTTCCGAACGGTCGCACTTGACTGTTATTTAAGCACGTGCCGAACCCTCCCCCCGAAATTTTTCAGAATTCTTTCCACATCGACTTTCGAATATTGAATATTGTATAGGTCGAATGGGTTAAATACAGGAATAAGCAATTGCTTTCCTACGACTAGCTGACAATGAGATCGGTTGATTTGTTAGCACTGTTACAAGATGGATTACAAATTCCTCATTTTTCAAGATTTTAACAAAAGAACATCAGCAGAAAGTAAAGAGTAGGAATCGTTTTTTTTTTCGATATTTAAGCTAGCCGAATTTTGCCAATAAATAAATGGCTAGCTTTGAATGAAACGTGATTTTAAAAAACCTTGAGCTGTTCTTCAAATTGTCGGCATTGATTTCTTTAACTTGACTTATTTGGGTGCCTCCCGAATATCCGGTACAGGAATATTCTTTTCAACTAGCTTAAGATCGTATTATCCCCCTCAACTTTCAATTAAAAAGCTTGGCATTTCAGAAGTTTAACAAAAACCTGTATAAATCTTAATTGTAAACGTGAATCTTAATTTAAGATGGCCTAAACTAAGCTTCTGTTTTTAAACTTGCACTGAAATATTGACTTCTGATCAGACTAAGGGTAGTTTTGTTAGGCACCGCATCACAGTGATTCACAGAATGGCGCTACAAAAATTATAAACAATAACAGGAAGGAATGCAGGACTTTTTATTCTATCGAAATATAACTCAAAGCTGTAAAATAATTGAATTTTAAAAACTTAGCACTGAAATCTCTATGGTGTGTTTGCCAAACCACAACCATGTCAATATGATAACAAATAATTTACCCTATCATTTGAGGTACGCCCAAATGTAAATTTGAAGTTTTTGGGATACCAAACAATCCATTTCCTCGATCGTTAGAAAACGTAAAAAGACATATTTAAATGTTGGTTTTATATAAAAATTGAAATTGAGACGTTCAAAGCGTGGTTTAACTCTAACATTGAAGTAGTCTGAGCTGAGTTTAAAGATAAGCATCTCAGTACAGGTTGATTTAAGCCAGCTTAAACCATGATTCAAGTTGAACCTTGCTACAGTTAGAGTCGTTTGTTCAATATCTAGTTTAAATCAAAAATTTTCTTCGTTGCCATTGTGTTACTGTGTTACTTTGGGAATAAAAAAATTAGTTTCGTAATTTTAGTCGCATATAAAAGGATATAAAAGGACAACTTTGATTTTATCGAACAGTAGAAAGTAAAACGTTCAAGGCATGTTCTAATCTAAACTTTAAAATAGTTTAAGCTGGCCTTTAGCTATCTGATATTAAATGAAAATTTTTAAATAACCAAATCTGCCGTCTTCGACGTAAAATTTTATAAAAGGATTAACTGCTGATGAAGATATTTGGACAGCACTCAAAATTGCTCCTTACCAGCTGAATTTGGCAATTTGAATATATAGTATGATCAAAAAATCTGTGCATCGCGGTTGCCATGAGATGCAAAAACCACCTACGGAATTACTTCCTTCTATTACTCGTAGTTTGTGCACGTTAAATTTGGGACACTTACATGTCATTATAACTTTCGAAATATTTAAACCATTTAAATCAGTCTGTTTGCGCCTGAATTATGATCAACTTAGCCATGTGTCTATTGTTTGAGTTTGACATACGTCAGTTGTTTGTTAATCAAAATGTCAGTCAAGCAAGAAGATACTCTCAAAAAGATTTTGTACACTTACCAAAATAATCCAAATTTATCCTATCGAGAGCTTGCAAAAGAGCTACGTTTACCAAAGTCTACAGCATTCAAAATACGTTTGACGGTTGTAAGAAAATCAGGAAGTGGTAAAAATCGCAGGTCATCAGATCTCAAAATGGATCGAAAGGTTGTGAAGATTTTTAAAAAGAATCCAAACCCTTCGGTTCGAGCAGTGGCTCAGAAGGTTGGCATGTCTTCTTCATACATCCAGTAGGTATAAAAACGTGAATCTTTAAAATTCTACAAAGTTCAAGCTGCTCCAAATCGCAACGATAAACAAAATTTGACGGCAAAAACTCGTGCACACAATTTGTTGTGTTATCATGGACGACGAAACTTATGTCCTTGCTGATTTTAAACAGCTTCCGGGACAAACTTTCTATACAGCAAAAGGGAAGAAAGAAGTTTTGGAGGAATTTAGAATGAAAAAAGTGTCAAAGAAGAAAAAATATCTTGTGTGGCAGGCAATTTACTCTTGTGGAAGAAAAAGTCAGAGTTTCTTCACAACGGGCACCATAAATCAAGAAATTTACTCGAAAGGGTGTCCCAAAAACATTTGCTGTCTTTTATCAACTCTCACAAGATCTCTACTGTATTTTCGCTTGATTTGGCTTCATGCCATTATGCAAAATCTGTTGTGGGATGGTACGACGCCAACAGAATCCAGATGGTACCAAAAACATGCAATCCCCCTAACTGCCCAGAATTACGTCCGATTGAGACTTCCTGGGCAATTGTGAAGCAGAAGTTAAAAAAGTGTCGTGGCGAAGCCAAAGATCTTCCTGAATTCAAGAAAAAGTGGGCTTCTGTGGCAAAACAAGTTTCTGAAGACACTGTACAAAACTTGATGGCTAAAGTTAAATCTAAGGTTTGACAATTTTATCGAAAACAAAATTAAAATTATTACAACTGTTATTAATTTATTGTTAATCTAGTCTTAAGTTATAATAATAAAACTATTAAGTTGTTGGAGCTACATTGAAGTCTTTTTAATTTGAGTTTTTTGCTGTCCCAAATTTAATGTGCACAGTCTTTATAGCAGTTTAAGTAGCGGCATAGTATAAAGAAGTGCTAATGTAGACACAGCCAACTGTGTAGCTAGTAAAAATAGATTAGGTTTTAGATTACGATAATTGGTGGTAATTTATGTGTAGAGTTTAATTATTATTGAATAAAATGTTTAGAGAAAGTACAAAATGCGATTTACTATACGAATAAACAACACTTTAACAATTAAAAAAATATATCAAGACAAAGGGAGTCGTGGAAGTTATTTTGTAACGCAATTGAAACTACCAAGGACTCTGTTCGTCTTAATAAAATTCTGTCAAAAGACCCACAACAGCAACCTGCGAGTCTAATAAAACGTGAGGACGGTAGTTGTACCACTAACGTCGAAGAGACAGCAGAGGTGCTTATGAGCACTCACTTCCCGGGGTGCCTCACTGAGCTTCTACCCGCATAGAGCGACACTCCCAGTGCTACTCAAAGAGAGGAAGACTGGGAAGTGGCAAACCACGTGGTGGAAGAGGATAAAGTAATCTGGGCGAATAAAACATTTCATCCCTTCAGCTCTATTACAATGGAGTCTGGATGCCCTGCTACCACATCTGCTGCGAGTCTTTAGGAGTTGTATCGCCTTTAGATACATTCCAAAGAAATGGAGGGCAGTGAAGGTAGTCTTTACGACTAAACCAGGTCGCAGAAATTATTCCCTACCCAAGCCTTACCGTCCAATCAGTCTAACAACCTTTTCTTCTAAAAACGCTGGAAAAACTGTGCGAGAGAGAAATAAGGGATAATGTACCGACAATCAGTCCACCACATCCCAACCAACATGCATATGTTCCAGGGAGATCTAAAAGTCATTAGGTAATAAATTGTCTACCCTGGGCGTATTTATAGACATGGAGCGTTTGATAAAACAACTTTCGTTAGCATGGCATAGTCTTTCGGCAACTTGGGGTAAATGACATCCTTCGGGAATGGATATTACAGTATTTTTCATCTAGCATTTGGGTTGACGTCAACTTTCCCCGTCCAAAAACTGTCTGTTTAGACACGCATTCGCGCGCATTAGGTAATGAAAACCTAGTTTAGAAAGAGATGAAGTGTAGAGTATAGTTGGATTGTGAATTTATCAATGCAGTGTTGATAAATTCACAATCCAACTGACGACACAACCCAAATCCTAGGTGAAAAATACTGTACAGTTTCTTAGGTATAGAGCTGTACATATTAGAGTGGGAACAACCACCATTAGAGGAACGGTATCCAGAGGCTGTCCACAGGGTGGCATCTTGTCACCACTACTATGGAACTTAGTAGTTGACAGTCTCCTTGGCCGCCTCAATGGCGCAGGCTTCTACACAGTAGGTTACGAAGATGATATAACTATCCTGCTTACTGGCAAGTACGAACAAATGCTGTGCAGTTTGATGCAGAAAGCACTTAAGATGACTGAGCAATGGTGTACGGAACACTCTCTACAGGTTAATTTGACCTAGATGGAGATGGTTCTGTTCACGAAAAAGAGGAAAGTTGTCATCCAAAGCACACCAACACTCTTCCAAACTCCCCTAACTTTTTCAGATGAAGTCAAGAATCTGGAAATTATACTGGACAAAAAGCTGAATTGGGGAAGACATATAAAGGTTAACACCGAAAAAGCAAGCACGGCATTTTGGCAGTGCCGTCGTGCAATGGGCAGATTTTGCGGTCAGTCACCGAAGGCTGCACTATGGTTGTACACAGATGTAATTCGACCAATACTATGTTATGCGGCACTTGTCTAGTGGCCCAGGATCAGACTAGGTACTGCAGCAACCGAGATGTCACACGTACAAAGATTGGCGTGTATGAGTATAACGGGGGTCATGCGTTCCACCCCAACCGCAGTTCTGGAAGCTGCTTTGGACCTCTCACCATGTGGAAGAGATGGCACTAAAGTCTGCTCTTAGACTTCGGGTGAAGGGATTATTAAAGGTTACAGGTGCTAGGGGAAGACACCACCAGATCCTAAGAGAGGCAGTCCTTCGGATGCCCCTTCTGGGAGCGAAAATGGACTCTCTTCCACACACCTACACATTTAGGAAGCACTTCAGAATCTATCTGAATTCTGAAGATGCATCCGAGCCAGATATATCCATCTATACTGATGGATCCAAAATCTCAGAAGGTACAGGGGCAGGCATCTTCTCAGATGACCTAGACCTCCAATCATTAGGCACTTTCGTCTCAGTCTTTCAAGCAGAGGCTGCGGCCATAATGCAGGGAGCAAGCGCAATTCTTGTACGAAGATTCAAGATCAAGACTATCAGAATAGCAAGCGACAGCGGAGCTGTTCTGTTGGCTCTGCAAAGTTGTATCAGGAATAATACGCCAATGTCGCAGCACTCTGGAACAAGTCGCTATTGACAATGTCCTAGAACTCGTTTGGGTCAAAGGACATTTTGGACTAGACGGTAATGAGCGAGCGGATGATTTGGCGAGGCAAGGCTCGGAACAACCCTCTTTTGGTCCAGAACCAGCACTCCCACTATCCCCAACTGCGCTCAATACCTTAACTGAACAGGAAACCCGCAATCACCACCGCAAAAGATGGGGTTAATATAAACAAATACCACCATGCAAGGATGGCGATCAAAAGCCCCTAATTGAAGATGACAAACTTCTGTATCCAGCTGTCAAGAGACAAACTGCGACCTGTTGTAGGAATATTGTCAGGACACTGTAATCTAAATAAGCACATGCGCAGGAAGTCGAGGACCCAACCTGTCGCGGTTGCAATTTAGAAGACGAGACAGCAGAGCACATTCTGTGCGAATGTCCTGCACTCGCTCCAATTAGAGGATCCATACTAGGGCACTTCTGGCCTAGTATGACCAGTATTATGGTCCAAATAGCGAGTCAGGTAATGCGCGTCATCAGTAAATTTTATGACATTACAACTTAGTACGTCTACATGAAGTTTCAAACGATTTAAAAATTTTATAACCAAAATTTTCTGTTGAAAAAGGTTCGAATTTTCGTTTTCTATCGCAATCTTAGCGATACTATAAATTATTAAAATAAAGAGATAGGAGTAGATAATAGTTGCTAATGTTGCTAAAATGTATAGACCTTCTGATTAAGCACGGTTGCCTTATCTTAGTAAACTACAAAGTAAATTATATTTAGTAATTACATTTTGTATTTTTTTATCGCGCATTATTGGTAACGCCAACCGTTGATCATGGGATTGATGACGCGCATTACCTGACTCGCGATTTGGACTATAGCGGCATCCCTCTGGGTAGTATCCTCAGGTTCATTCAAAGGTTAGGATGGCTTGAGTGATGCGTCTAATGTGAGGTTGCTGCAACTGAGGTAGTACAATGGGCAAATTTGAGGCCAGAATCCAAATCCAATTGAAAAAACAACACTAACAAACAATGAAGCAATATTCAGGTACACTTTTACAACAAAAAATTATAAAAGATGTTGAAAACGTCTTCCTTCTTCTTGAATACATAGGTTAACACGTCGGTCCATGTTATTGCTGTAAAAGACCAGGTGTCACAGAGCGACAGTTTTCAACAATACGTTCTTGTAATTCGTCTAAAGTGCGAACCGGAGTTTTAAAAATGGCATTCTTAAGGAATGGGAATAAGAAATAGTCTAAAGGACTTAAATCACAAGACCTGGGTGGGTAACGACCTTCTGATATTATCCTATATAACGTCATAGAATTGCCTTACATATTCCAGCGTTGCTCCAGCAACATGCGGTCTCGCATTATCTTGCTGAAAGTATGCATTCTGAAGCTCATCATTATGCAATTGACTGATGAAAGGCTCAAGTATTTGATTTCGATATCTTTCAGCGTTTATGGATTCTTGAAAAAATATTGGCCCTATTATTCGTCTGCCGGACATTACAACCCAAACGCCAATCTTGGGATTATACAGGGTGATTTGTGAGGAACCCCCCATATTTGGATAATGTGTTCAGGGAATTAAAAGAAACAAAAAAAGTATAATAAACATATGGTCAAATTTCAACCGTTACTGAGATATTGTGAAAATAGTTTTTAATCAGGTGAATTTATTGCAATGCACTAAGAAGGAAAACTGCTTATTTCGTAACATAAAATACAAACTAATTAATTAAATTCTCAAAAATACAGCCGTTCATCTCGATGCAAGCGTCAGCTCATTTGTGAATTGCACGGGTAGCTCGTTGAAGCCCACGGTGATTATCTCTGATGAGTGCTGCGCAGTTAGTCATTCTAGTGTTCACTTTTGTTTAATAAACTAATGATTTCAACCATCCCCAAAGGTAATAATCTAGAGGAGTGAGGTCTGGTGACCTTGGTGGCCAATTCTAAAAACTCCCACAGCCAATCCAGTGTTGAGGGAAGCGATTATTAAGGCCACCTGATTAAAAACTATTTTCACAATATCTCAGTAACGGTTGAAATTTGACTATTTGTTTATTATGCTTTTTTTGTTCCTTTTAGTTCCCTGAACACATTATCCAAATATGGGGGGTTCCTCACAAATCACCCTATATAAAGGAGCCTCACGATGAAAATTAGGATGATTCTCGCCACACATATGCATTATTTGTGTGGTAATGTATCCAGAGAGGTAAAAATAAGATTAGTCTGTAAAAAATTTTAAGTCAGGGACATCGTTATTCATATGATCATTAAACCCGGCACAGTACATACGATACTCTTTTCTGATAATCGGGTAGCAGTAACTCTGGATACATCTGCATTTTATAAGGAAACATGTTCAAGTCATGTTTAACAATGGTTTGACACGTTCCATAATTTAAAGTTGTTTCTTGTGACAATCTGCGCAAGGATCTTCCTCCATGCGTTGCCTAACATAGTTAATAACGTCATGATTTCTAACGCGTCTTCTTCCAGATCGAATTATATCACTCATATTGCTTGTTTCTTCAAATTTGCACACCGTTCATTGAATTTGCAAAAAAAATCTTGTTCGATTATGGTGAAGTTGGGAAATCTCTCACGGAATTCATTTAAACATAAATGAGGTGAATAAACACAATTACCATTTTCATCGCGATTTCCATTACGATAATATGATTTAATCATGAAAATTTTATGTTCTGTTTGAAACATTTTAAATTATTACCTACTGACTTGAAAGTTGTCGAGTAAGCGTCAAAATTAATAGAAATAAATAAATCCACAGATGATTTATTAATTCCATGCAACCCTGATGCAAAGACTTTTCGGTCATATGATATTTCCACCAGCTTGTGGTTTCAGTTTTCTTTTTCCCATGTTTATTTGGAATTTTTTCTCAGCTTCCTGAAAATTTGGTCTAAAACATTCCATTTTTGTTTCCTTCATAAAAATTTGATTCAAAATGTTTCATTTCTGTTGCATTCTTCAAACTTTGATCCAGAAGATTGAACTTTCGTTTCATTTCTCACAATTTGGTTTATAATATTCAAAAGTTTCATTTTAGTTCTGAAAATTTAATTCAAAATTTTCCATTTCTGTTTCCTTCCTGTAAAATTTGGCCTTTTCTTCTTTTTTGTTTCCAAGTATTTTTGATTTAGAAAAAATTAAGGAAACTTAAACCACCTTTAAGAAGTAAATGTGTCTTTTGCTTTGGTAGAGCACTGGAAATGAAATGCAGAAGGAATTATTATGAAATAAGAAAAATCCAAGCTGACACACTACAATCAGTAGGTAGTACGTTTTTAAGCAGTATAATTTAAAATTTTCAGTTACATAATTGGCAAAAAACTCCCCGGGGGCTGAAAACATGCCCGTGGTCTTTTGTTTCCCTGAAACAATCCGTTGAAAGTTTATTCAAAAACATCATTTTAAATTTATGAGTGCTTAGAAAATAAAATTTTAAACCACCTGAGGCTTTCGGGAGTCCATAACAGAAAAAAAGAGTCAAATTCCTGTTGTTACTTTGAAAAACAAATTAAAGTGTACTGCAGTCGGAATATGTACCTTCAGCTGTATAAATACGAGTCTTAAATATGAAGTTCGTTTTCCGCTTTTGTAAATTCAATTCCGCAAAGCAAATACAAGGCAGCTAGAGCACTTTGAATGATGTACGCCAAGAAGCAGTGTAACGTGTTTAAAATACCGCACCAACAAATTCAATCGAACACCAGAACAGATCTTCGATAAAACACAAAACAGAACCGATCGCGATTGGCACACATTGGTTCTATTTCTTAAGCTTCCTATTCCCACCCGCGACCTGTACATAGACCCGGGTTCGCAAAAAGGTTAGCTCACTTTCCGAAACGTTCATTACATCCTGAAATATCCACAAAACAATACGTAAAACGCGACCGTAAGCTACGAGCAGTTTTGATTTCGATCCTTGAATTTCTCACTGTTTTTCACGGCAGATTTCCCTTCGGTTACCGAGTGATTTCACCTCAAACTTTTAAATTTTTGATCTGCGCACATGAAATTGCGGCTGGTGTGAAGTTTGGTTTATATGCTTTCTTTAGACGCGGTAACATAAACAAACATGTCCGTTGCAGCCCAAAAAATCCTATTCGTTTAGTTCATGTGCGCTTTCGGGACGACTTGTTCTGAAGAAATTCACCAGAAACGTAAAATCTTTTCAGATTTTTATACTGTGCCGGATAAACAACGCGATCAAAGATCCAGGATGGATTACGAGATGTTTGTTGTTCCTGAACTTTTGGGATATTACGACGGGATGATGGTTTGTATTAATTTTTTTAAACTTTTGATTACGTTTTCGGCGTTTTATCAATGAACGTAGGGGGAACGAAACACGTGCGAGTGCAAGGATAAGATATGAATGAAAGGTAGAGATTTCGAAAAGCGAGTGACTAACACGTGAACAGTTCTTGGCGGGAAGTTAGTTTCATTTTGAGTTTTGGACGTAATAAATTTAACATACTATTATTAGAACCATAATGCAGTTTAGGCACGATTAGCATTTCCACTTTTAAGACTGAAGTCTGTTGTAAATTACAGCTGAATGTGATTTATATAAAGTCATGCCTGGACTTGAAATATTTAGCTTGGGCCTCTCCAAATTTATGATGGAAAACATTTTTTTAAATTTATAATTGAGCGAAGGGCGGTTTATAACTGAACCGTGGTTTTCCTTGACATCGTATAAGAATATTCTATGAAAAAAGTTGCTTCTAAATATTTCAGATTTTATCCAGCATTACAGTAATTCCTGAAAATTCAGCTTTTTCTCTTTTTATTTCTCTTTCAATGTCCTACCCATTTCTATGACAAAAACTTATATTTAAAGCAAGTTTTAGAACCTTCCTAAATATTCTGAAATTAAAAGTCCTTAAGTTTTGTTTAATATCTAAAATTAGGTTAATTAAGATATATAAAAGGCAGTTTGTCCTGCAAGGATGGGAAATTTAAAATCAAGTCTTTACGTCCTTTCTAAAAAACCCTTTTAAACTGGGAATTTCAAAAACTAAGGAGCCGGAGTACGTTTTCCATTTGTTTGATAACTAAAGATTAAAGGTTAAAATCGATTTTGTTTTATAAAGATCAAGCTTTAGTTTTCTTCTTTTGGGAGGTTCTTTAAACATAAAAATATCACATTAAGAGCTAAAGTGTTTTCCTTGTTTCTAATGCGAGAAAATTCTAATTTCTGTTTATAAAATCATTCTTTGTTTTATGCTTTTTGCCTTTCCATATAATTTGTCCTCTCTGCTGTCCTAACAATAAATTGTAATTAAAGCCAGTCTTTGAAACCTTCATGAAATATTATGAAATAATAATCCGCTGCTGAAACTCCTCAAAATTTTGTTTGATATTTAAAATTAGGTTATTTTAAGACACAAATTGTATCTTGCACGAATGAGATTTTAAGGCCAAAGATTTGTATTAAAGTCCATTTACAAAGTAAGAGCTGAAGTATGTTTCTCTATTTTTTAATCAAAACATTTCTATTGTTTTTCCTCCTCTTTTTATTATCTGCTGTTTAACTTTATCCTTCAATTTCTTTTTTTTATAACCAAAAAGAATGTTTATTTTTTTAATGTTTAAAGTTAACACATCTTAACAATAAATAATAGGCAGCGTAAATGAATAAGGACATTGATAAGTCCAATGTCTATTTTGCTCCGTTCCTGAAAGTACTTTCAACCTGAAAATATTGGAGAGTTAACAGCTAAAGCCTAAGTATACTTTCCTTTATTTTTCATTCGAAGATATTCCTATTTTTATTCGTAAAATGTTTCCTCTTTTTATGATTTCTGTTTCTCTTACACGTGAGCTTTCAATTCCCTTTTTGTGGTTCTAATTAAAAATTGCAAATAAAATAAATTCTTTCAATCTTGATGAGAATATCTTTGTAGACTGATTCCAATCAACTTTGTCGAGAAGGTTTTACACGGCTTTAAACTCAGGATGGAAACTTATTTGCTGAAATACATTTTTGTATATTAATTAATTTTGTGGTTTTACATGGCATTTGAAGTTCGCTATTAAATCAGACCACAAGCTTCGTTCCTTGGCTTATACTTTTCAATCTTCTTAAAGATCATGAAATTTAAATTTACTGTTCAATTCCTTCAATTTTTGTTTGATATCTAGGGTTAGTTTAGTTTAAGGAGTATATAAAAAGCAGGCTTGAAAGAATTTAAATTTAAGATCAAGGTTTATTACATCCTTCCTCAAAATCTTTTTAAGCTAAAAATATAAAAAACAGAACTGAAGTATGTTTTCCTCTATTTTTGGTTATAATTCTTTTTTTTATATAAACCTCGTTTCGTCGTCTCCGTTTTCGTAAATGTCTTAAATTGTTGTTTGGTATCTAAAGTTTAAGAAATAAATAAAAAGTAAGTTTTGCAAGGATACGAATTTTAAGATAATTTTAAGTTAAAAATATCAGAAAACAAAGAGTTGAAGTATGTTTTATTTCGATTTGATTTTCTTTTATCAAATTAAACAAATTTGATGTTAAACCTTTGATCGGATCCAGTGAAAACCTTCTGATTCTAAAGATTTAGTTGCCGAAATACGTATTTGGTTTTAACAGTTTACTGTGTTCTATAAGATCATGTTTTTTATATAAATTCAGATTCAAATTTACATAATTTCAAAAAACACGAAAATTCGATTCCGTTGATGCTGATTTCAGTTTTTCCATTACCATTAGATCTAATTTAGGGACCTTTTACCACTGATATCTCTTATGATTTTTTAGAAAACATTTGTAGTACAAAATCGTTTGGCGTTTTTGGGCCCCTTTGGACTACTTTTTTAGAAGAATTTAATTTAATATTAATTATTTGTTTGTGTTTTTAACCTTAAAACTTTTTAGTTTAAAAATCCTAATTTTGAACAATTTTAGAAAATTTGAATTAGTGCAGCAAGGTTTTGATAATTTTTTTGAGAAAATAAATTTTTTTTTTTTGAATAACCAAGCTTCCTTAAAACAACATACGAGGGAGCATTAAGAATTAATTTCATTGAATTTTTCAACGCAGACCTAGTTAAATATTCTTTAAATGCTGCATGGCAGTTGTCTCGATGCCGCTATTTCACTTTCAGAAGAAGAAAATGTATGGTTGCTGTGATTTCTTTTTAATGATCAGTTGCAAGAACTTTAGAACGTTTATTTCATAAATCTCCTTTACGTGTATTTTAATATTCCCTCGAATTTACCATTTATCCAATTCCTTTATGATTTTGTTCAAAGAAATTTTGAAAGAAATATTTTGAATTAAAAGCGTGCTAACAGGGTTTGAAACTACCTTGTTCCCGCCGATACGACTGTGTTAATCAAATTACAAATTAATGCCGGTGCTTTATCGCGAACATCAGAACCTATGCATACCTTGTAATCCTGAACATATTGCGTGAGAATAATCAGTTAATACCAGTCAATTTCCGCTAAGAATTCCGATCCATCAGAATTCTGATAGGGTTAAGATATTTAGACACTTACCGCTCTTAATTTGTTAAATTATTACGTTTTAAACTCAGATTAGCTTGTTATGGGGCGTTTTCTATTTTTATTTCTTTTTTAACTTAGGTTACAACCACACATTTCTGTAACTGGTATATTTTTACTTTAAATCATGCATAAAGCGCAGCGTTTCTGTTGAAAATACACCCACCCTTTGATTAGTTTAAAAATTTAATAACTGGAATTATTTTTTACACTTCTTGTTTGAGAATAATAAATTTTGGAGGTATATTAAACATAATTTCTAAATTTTATCCTAAAAAATAACAAATTTTCAAGTTGGATTTTGGTTTGTTCCAAGTGAAATACATCAACAAATTCGCCCGTTTATAGCAAATTTCGATTTGTTCTCTTAATTGTTTATGTGTAATTTTATCTCAGATTTTATAGGATAATAAAAACGTTTCGAAACTGCAGCTTTGGTTAAGGAACTTTTGTTCCACTTAACCAACGATTACGTCCTATTGTTTTTGGGATCTTTATAGTCAGGTTGTTAAAACTTTATTTGATTATAATGCCATTTAAATTTTATAACACCTGAATTAATAAATTCTCGCGGTTAATTTGGTGCTTTAATTTATGTTTCAGGAATTTACAAGTCGTTGTAAAGATTATTAAATAAACGATACCTACCTAATACTTAAGTAGACCAAGTACAATACCGTAATGTTATATTCAAAACAGTTTCTTCTGTTTTAGACATCATTTATGTGAGACTGGTTACTGAAAATGAAAGGCTAAAAAAGTGTCTAACTGTAAAACTGGTGACAAAAAGAGTTCGCCACAAACAACATTTAAGAGGACTACGTTGAAGAATTAAATGACATTACCTCTTCAAATCTCCTTGAATGTTACTTTAAAGAAAGCTCAGTGAATGTTCGGTTATTTTCAGTTTGTTGCTGAGGGCAAAGTAATCAGAATTTCTAATTATTTTCCTGAAAATCATTAAAAGTCAGTAATTTTCAGGAAAATTGTTTGTTTACACCACAGTCATGACTGTGGTTTACACCTAACAGTTAGGATTTAGGTGTTTACCCCTTACACAAAGCTTAAGGGAAATTTCCCCTGAACTATCGCTTTAAAAGTATACAGAATTTTTTAAACCTTGACCTTAAAAAGTTTCACTTCTTTCAGGTTTTCTCTAAAGGTGAAAGGAAATGAAACTTTTAAGTAATAAACTTTGGTTTTGCTGGGGGCAAGAAAATTAGCACTGCGTGTTTTTAACGCGGGCATAACTTACCAGTAAGAATGCGAATATTTCACTTTTAGTTGAAGCAACTAAAAACTTAATTCTTAAAAATGAAAGGTAACAAAAATTAGCGGTAACGTCCTTGATTGGGAGTTTTTTAGTGAATTTTGTAGGATTTTATGTATTTCAATTTGTTTTGCTGTGAAAGCCATGCTTGATTTTATTTTTTAGAGAATGGGCTCGATCTTTTCACTTTTTTTTATTAATTTTGAATTAGTAAGAAGACGTGACCGAAGGCAAAGAATCGTTAAAACGATTTAATGCATAATTCAGCACCTTTAAAGACATTTACACACTTTTGTAATTCCTGAATTTTAAAACTTTATAATAAATCGTTTTAAATAATTTTAGTTTTACGCTGAAGATTTGCAAATGTGAAGTTTAAACGTAAAGTTTCTTTGATTCTGCAAATTAAAATATCTGAATCTATTTTTAGGGTTTGCGCAGTGGCGGCTCGTGGGTCAATAACACGGGGGGTCATTTTGGAATTTTGGCAATGGTATTAAAAATCAATAACTATCCTACATTGACCAAAATTAATAATGTTTCGGTTTCGCCTCGGTCTCGTTGAGAAACTCGTATTCATCAAAATTATAAAACCAATAAATTATCTTTTCCAAAACCATTCAGGTATTTTGGGTTTATTTTATGGGAGCCTTTTGGAAAAGATATTTTCAAAGCACTAAAAATTAATATTGATATTTAATGTGAGACCTTACCTTTACAGTGCTCATTTTGAAGAAAATATATTTTTTCAATTTTCTCAACTACAAACATACAAAACACTTCCTGTTCCTACTAAAGAATTAGAAAACTAAACCATTTTTGATCCCCATTCCCCTCGTATAGTTAATCCTGCTTGTAGTGCATTTTTCTCCGTACCAATATAATCAGCGATTGCTGATTAAAAAAACATAAATAAGAAACTGGAGAAACTGTGATTCATGCGGTCTGGCCGTCGACACTATTGCCGACATAGAAGCGAGAGGAGACTCTCGCTCTTACTCAATAAAATCGCTATATCTGTCACTGTTTCTCTTAACATGCATTTCTCCATATACCATAAGAGTTGTACATGGTCAATTTGAAATACGGCCGGCTTCCTATAAATATCTCGTGCGCTCGGGCGAATACAGAGATTTAAAATCAAAGTAGCCGTAAAATTTATAAAAGAATTATCGTTACGCAATTTAAAATATTATTTACAATTATTATATTATTTTTTAGATATTTTTAGAGGGTCATTGACCAATTGACCCTTAGGAGAAGCCGCCACTGGGTTTGCGTATTGATATGATATTTACTTTTGGATGTCGATTAGAGATTCTGTTAGTGTAATTTGTTAAAGAAGGTTAATTTTCATAAAGATTATTAATGCAGATTTTATTATAAAAATTGTAACATAAATTTTAAGTAGCTAGATTAAATTTAAGTTGTTAATCTAAATAAGTTATTGCTATAATCATTGTTAGAATATAATTAGCTAAATAAGTAGTCATAGAAATTTAAAATTAGTTGTCATAGAAACTTTGTAAATATGGTTGTTATAGTAAAACATTTTATCTAAAAAATCTCGGATATGGAGAAAAACAAATTGATAAATAAGAGATTATAATTTGTATTCGAAAGGGCAAGAACCAAGGAACCAAATAGGTTTGCTCCTCCCAAATTATTAAATCTCAACCAAATATTTAACTTGAAACAGTGTTAACGATAATTAGAATCAATTAATGATTCGATAAATAAGTAAAACAATAATTTAATTCTGGAAGTGAAAGTGTTTTGGATTTCAAAGAAAACTGAATTCGAAGCAGAGGAAATTTTAAACTGAATTCGAAGTAGAGGCAGATTGGATTTGGAGCTGTAGTAGTACTTATTGGAAAATAAGAGGACCTGCAACAAATTTTGAAACATTTATAGATAGTGAGTGTGAAACCATACTTTTAAGTTAGAGTTAAGCAGGGTTGATAGGGCTGAAAAATTAAATAAAAAATCTGCATTAAAAATTAGAGTGACTATTCAACTCATATGTCATCTGTCAAAAATTGACCAATCAAAATGCAAGATTTGACGTTTTTGAGCCAATCAAAACGAATTATATCGGCAATTTTTACTAGAAAAAATTTCACTAGTGATACGAAGCGACAATTTTTTGAAAACAGTGTATTGCTAGTTATATCCCACAGAGAACAATTTTCATGTAAACAAACTTGAATGTGGACTAATTTATGAAAAATGATTCGATGGAACTGATTTTTTTTTTCGTTGAATAGTCCCTCAAATACCATTCGTGGTCAAAGAATTGTAGATTATTTTTGCTGTAAAATCACGAATGTGCCTTGTGATTGCGAATATTCATATGCAAGCACAAGGAACATTCGTGATGTTACAGCAAAAAAATAATCGACAATTCTTTTACCACTCGTGGTATTGTAAGTGAAAATTTTATTTTGTGTCAAATTAATTCTAAACAACAACAACGAACCTTCGTAACGACCCGTTAGAGGTGAGATCTCAGGAATTCTAATTAATTAAAGGGCAAAGTAATTTTTTAAAAATTGTCGATCCAGCGTGAAGCTTTATAACGTAAGTTGCTAACAAAGCAAGGAACAGTACAGTATAAACAATTTATTTTTGAGGTTTTAGTAACAATTTTTGGGGCTCTTTTTGTCTCTTTTTTAAATCTTTAGAGGCGTTTAAAAACGACTGATTCAAAGACCCGGATTTTCATTTACGCTTTATATAATTTTTTCCGATGGTGATTTTCTTAAATTTCTCAAATTAATATTCAAAGTGAACTCGTCAGAACTTGGGTAGCTTAGATCATTGTTTTGGACCAACTTTATTCAATTCTTTTGCTGAAGATTTTCTGGGTGTTTTTGAGAGCCTCAAATTTAAGTTGTTTCTTTATTTCATGAGTTGTAACAAAGAGCTTTTATTAAAACTATCGTCAGTGACTTACAAATTTTATAAACATTTTCGTTAAAGGGGTTTTTATACATCGATTACGTAGAGCTTTGCAAAAATAATAAGGAGATAGTAGCAAACCCCTTGGTTCTTTTGGCATTGGAATTTCCTAGTTTTGTGCGTATTTTCGAATTGGAAACGTGTTTTCTATCTTGTTTAATATCAAAATCAAGCTGTAATACACTACTGAGATATTTTTAAAGCTTTTGTATTTTCGAACTAATGAATTTTTGTTTTAGTTTTTTACTTTGAAATTTATTTTCTATTTTTGAACTGAAATTTTAAATTTTTACTATTTATTCGGGACACTTCTTAAATACTCAAAAGCTTTCAAAGAGTCTTTGAGTTGAATTTCCTTAATTTATGACGACTGATTATTTAGGTTAAGTCTCAAGTAAATTTCGGTTTAATTCAGACGTAAAGATAATATCTGAAATGTACCTACGTAAAATTAGGCACCGACATAAAAGCAAAAAAGGTTAATAGTCTAAATCAAGTCTCCTGAATTTTTTTTAGGGTCTATAAGCGGCGTACTTGATCTTAAACGTAATAACCATGTACCATCTGGCTTGCTATCAACCTGCGCTTATTACGTTGGGCATCTAAATTTATTTTTGAAGCAACAGACCGGTACCGTTAAGAGTTTTCGACTAACTATAACTCTTCTTTGGCCATAAATAAGATTACAGAAGAAAAATGCGAGCATGGGCGTGTTTAATGGTTTTACATTGAATTTCAGGATTTTACTTCCTTTCGTACGCCGTACGAGTAAAATAACGCTGTGTTATAAAGTTTACGTATATGAAGCTTTATACGAGTATCGCAACGGTAACAATTATCAAGTTAGTTTCACTCAAGTCTCGAGTAAGAACTAACACGGAACTATAAACAACAGTTGCAAGAAACATCGCTAACTTCAACACAAATTCATATCTGGAGTTGCAGTTCAGATGCTGCATCTAGGTAACATATTACCTGTTTGTTTTTAATTAAACTTGCAAAAACACAGGAATTTTCGTGACTACCCCAAACCTTCCCAAATAGTTCCAGGAAAGCCTTAAACCCTAATTTTAGAGCAATAATTCATGTGGTTGTTGATCTGAATTCGCATGGGTCGAGCCGTGTTTGCGTGCTCTCCAGTATTTTATCTAAGGTTAACGTCGTGTTTTCCTAATCAAATAGTAGAAAATCTAACGTAATAAGTACTGAATAAAATATTAAAGGACGATTTTCTACGTGAATAAACGCGAGATGTATGTTTTGTCGGTTTTACTAATAAATTCAACGAAGAATAACTCATTCGTGTACATATTAACAAAATGGCTTTAATTCAAACTCGCTTATGTTAAAGCTTCGATGGTATGCACTGCTAATATCATTTGTCACCTAAAACAATTTTTCTTTCCCTTTTGTACGCTTATGAAAATTACCACCATATACACCAGTGATTTTCTTGTAACTATTACTTAAAAACACCGTAATTTGCTTATCTCATGCTATTTTTGCGCGAGGGTGGTGCTATTCGATTTTTTGAGGCCCACCTTTTTACTTCATTTAATTTTTGTACATTTTCGCACTTGTAGCATTAATAAGGCAATTTTAAATTCTAAAGTGCATGCAAAACAATATGTTCGTGCATTCGTACCATTTAGTGTTATCGGATCTACCCTTCGCACACTTATATCGTTTTGTAAAAGTTATTATTATTTTAATCCGGAATAATCTGTGTTTTTTAATGTATGGAAAAAATACATACATAAAGGTTATGTTGTTAAACTCATAAATTTGTAAGGTTGGTATCGTAATACTCGGGGATTGGAAGCGAACTTGAAGCTTATAACATTGCAATATAACTTCGAATTCGTACATAGTAATCGTAAGTACCTACCATGATCCCTCAGCTAAAAATCAGAGGCAACATTCTCAAAAGATTTTGTTAAAATGGTAGAATACTAATAATTAACAGCAATTTATTGAATTTGAGATTAAAACATTAAAAAAATAATTTTGAAATTAAAAAAGTATAAATCAATTACAACACCAAAACTAAAGTAACACCTACGTATTAAATCTAAAAGGTATTTTTTTTTATCAGGACTACAGCATCTGCTACTAAATATTTTGTTGTACGTTGAAAGGAAGCAGTATGAAGTACGGAAATTCAGAAAAGCAAGGACCAAGGATAGCGACATTCAAGGAAAATCAAAAAAATATATACGCAAATATATGTAAAACGAAAGAAGATATCGAATAGGTGCCTGTCAAACCAACAAATTTTAAATTATTTTTGCACTTTGCAATACACGATTTATGGGTAAACATTGAAATAATGAAGGAAAATGTAAGGAAAGTCAATGATATAGTCCAAAGAAACAAAGATAAAACGCAGGGCGACCGAAATAAAAAAGAACGAAGAAGTGTAGGTATATGAACTAGTTACATAAGTATATGTAGCTTTGACAGGCCTTCGGCCTATTGCCTTAAGATATCTCTCCACTGCTTGCTGCCTTCGTTTCCCAATCGGCGATTTCTTTTTCACGAAGGTGCTCCAAAACTGCATCTGTCCATCTCTTTTTGGGTCTGCCCTTCCTTCTTGGCCTATCTATCCCCTCGCTCAGCACCATTTTTGTTGTTCTTCCTTGCGGTAGCCTGAGAATGTGTCCCATCAATCTTAGCCGCTGTACCCGGATGAACTGTGTTATTTACAGTTCTCCATATACGTGCATTATACCTTCACTTCTTCTTCTTTGCCATACTCCTCCCACCTTCATACCCCCAAAGATTCGCCGTAGCATTCTTCTCTCCCATGCTGCGATCCCCCTTTGGTCTTCTATCACCATTACTCAAGTCTCACAAGCGTAAGTTGCTGTCGGTCTTATTACTATTTTATACAGTCCGTAGTTTGGCCGCACGAGGCACTAGGTACCTTTAAAATTTAGTTAACCGATCCCGCACACCTATCACCTTTTATTAGCCTTGCCCGAATTTCTTTATTATAATCCAAATCCTCTGTTGTCACTGTCCCCAGAAACACAAACTCTTTCACACTATTTATTTTAAGCTTTTGATCGTTTTCCAAATTTATATTAATTTTGATTTCTTCATTTCGTCCTCTTTTTCCTGCTAATTGCATTACTTTAGATTTGTCCCTATTTATTTGCAAACCTGCTTTTCTTGCCTCGTTTCCTAACTTTCTTGTTATTTCTTTTAACTCTTCCAGTGTTTTCGCAATCAGTGTAACGTCGTGTGCATATACTAGAAATTGGTGACTCTTCCTTATCACTTATCACATTTCCTGCTGTATTTATCTTACTGTTTCTTATTATTTTTTCTAAAGTTAAACTGAAAAGGATGGTTGACAATGGGTCTCCTTGTCGTAACCCTTTCGTTTTCGAAAAACTTTCCGATAAATAATTGTTAAATTTGATTTTGTTTGATGCTTCGTTCAGTGTTTCCTTGATTAAATTAATTAGTTTTCGCGAGATTTTGAATTCTTCTAAATACTGGAACAACACTTCTCTTGTTACACGGTCATATAAATAGGCTTGCTTGAAATCGATAAAGGCGACAAACAATGTCATTTGATGCTCATATCCCATCAACTGTACTTCTTTTATTGTACTTATGTGATCCGTGACCGATCCGCACTTACGGAAACCGTACCTACTGATATTCACTCACCTCGCTCTCTGCGACTTCTTCTAATCTGGATTTGATAATGTTTGCTATGCTCTTATATGCAACATCCATTAGTGCGTTTCCTCTATGGTTTTTACATTCTGATCTGTCTCCTTTTTTTGGGATTGGTATTATTAACGCACTTTACCATTCCTTAGGGATTTGTTATGTCTTCCATATTTCTTTTATTATGTCGTAGATCCTGCTAATAGGTTCTTCCCCTCCATATTTATAAACTCAGCTTGGATGTCGTTTTCACCTGCTGCCTTTCCATTTTTTAGGTTTTTAATAATTTTCCGCACTTCATCCTCTGTCGGTTCCGTAAGTGCTGGTACTTCCTGTTCTACTTCTACTCCTGCTTTCTGTTGTCCTATATTTTCTGCTTCTTCTGTCTCATCGTTTAATACCGCCTGGAAGTGCTCCCTCCATCTTTCTAACATTTTTCCTGGTTTGCCTACAAAATTACCGTCTTTATCTTTACAGAAAATCATCTTCTCTTGAAACCCCTGTTTTCTTCTTCTTACCTCTTGATAAAAGTTCTTTATTTCTTTGTTGAGGTAGTTTTCTTCTAGTTTTCTTAATTTTTTATCGTCAAAATTTCTCTTAGCTTCTCTTATAATATTTTTTGTCCTTCGTTTTTGTTCTCTGAATTTTTCTTCGTCTGCCTTCCGTAAACCATTCATTTTTCCTCTTGCGTCTTTTCCTCCAATACAAAAATTGAAAGCGAATTAACTCTAAAAAATAGAGAAATCCAGAAGAAAATTAGCGAAGTAGCGAAAGAACGACATCCAAGCTAAAGACTAAAAGGCAAAACGACGAAAATAGGTTATAGGAAGCTTTATGTTGAGAAGGATCGGTATGTGTGGAATGAGGCACAACACTCCCTTCAATTGTGTAAAGACATAGAAAATATTCAACGCACTACAAAAACTAGTAAGAGGAAGGGAGATGCTGGGTTTCTCACATCCATCAATCTCAAGAGAGGACAACAGGGAGGCTATGTTAAATCAAAGGCAAATTCAAAGGCTACAGAGTACAGGCAAACAGCTAATAATAGGAACATGGAATTAACGAGGAACGTATTACGAAGGTGCCATAAAAAAACTTAGAATTAGAGACGCAAATATACAACATACCAATCCTGGCAATGCAAGAAACAAAACAAAAATGAAACAGTATACAACAGCTTGGACGAGTATGTATGGTTTAACAGAGGAGGGGAAAACAGGATGCTGGGAACGAGAAGGGGAAAGAATATGCTATATATAGATAAAAAATGAGCCACGAAATATTAGTATCATAAATGTGCACGCACCCACAGAAGATAAAAGTGAGAACATGAAAGAGGAATTTTACGAAACCATAGAACAGATATAAGGCAGCATACCAGCAAATGAAAAAAAGATAGTGTCCGGAGATTGTAACGCAAAACTGAAAAAAAAAAGAAATTAATATTCCACCCAACAGTCGGAAAATTCAGCAAACATGATCAGACAAACGAAAACGGTCTAAGATTAATTAGTTTTGCAACTGAAAAAAAGTTGAAAATAATGAGTACGTATTTTAATCACAGGAATAATAAGGGAACGTGGAGGTTACCAGGAACGCACGAGTCAAACCAAATAGATTATTTTTTAATAGAAGAGGAACACGCAAAACATGTGATGGATATAAGAAGCTACAGGGGCGCGGATATGAATTCTCATCAGTTCCTTATAAGGGTAAGATGTAGAATACAAAACCAGAGACCATCTGAATTAAAAATAAAAAGGAAAAATTGGAAAAATGGTGCCAAACTAAATTCAGAGGAACTACAAGA
This sequence comes from Melanotus villosus, assembly GCA_963082815.1. NCBI lineage: Eukaryota > Metazoa > Arthropoda > Insecta > Coleoptera > Elateridae > Melanotus > Melanotus villosus. Next base: position 54,946,058 of record OY720418.1, on the reverse strand, counting down.
GACGAAAAAAAGAAACAATTTTCAAAAGAAAATTCAAGAATTAAGCAACAATTTTAGCAAAAAAGAATCAATTGAAAAATAATGGGAGGTTATTCAGAGGACAGTACAGCAGGCAACGTTAGAAGAAGAACTATAAGAAAACAAAATAAGTGGTCCATGTTGAGTGTACTCTATATCTTACATAAAGAAATTTTGAAAGAAAATTCAGGTAAAACGAATGTTATTTATAAACAATTATTAAGAACGGTGTAGCGGAGAAAGAACAGAAGAGGTGAGAAGAGTACATAACAAAACAAGATAAATAATAAACGAAGCAAGAGGAACAAAGCAAAGCCAATTAGGTTGAAAACGAATAAAAGCAGGAAAAAATGAAACGAAAAAACGAGAATTGAATCAACAAAAGAAATTAAGAAAAACAAATGATGAACATATCAGTCTTCAGCAAAACAAGGAAAGAAAAAATAAAAACAAAAAAAAGCTAAATTGTATTTTATAAATCTTGTTCAAAGCAAAAATGAAAGAAAGTGTAAGACTAATGGAAATTGCCAATAAACGGCCGAGGACACAAATAATGTAGACGCGAAAGAACAGAGAAGGTGTGGAAAGTAACGAACATATAACAACAAGATAAGTAAACGATTAAAAAAGCAAACCAAGAAAAACGAAGAAAACAAATAAAGGTAGAAAATCAATCCAAGAAAATATGGAAACGGGTGAAGTCAGCAAGTCTCACAGGAAGCAAGACGAACAAAATAGAGAAAGTAAACCAAGAACGAGAAGAAATGTTAAAATAAGCAAGAGGAGGCTAGACACCTAATAAACTTTAAGAGTATTCCACATTTTGTGTGAAGTAAGAATAAAGGATAAATAGCAAAGCAACAAAATGAACACAAAAAATTTTAAAAACAGAAAATATATTTAATAAACTATAAGAAAAAGCAAACACCGAAGAAGAAGAAATGAGGCGAGGAGAATGAACCAGAAAAGAAAAATCTTACCATCCCTAAAATAATCAAACAAAAGAGCAACAACTGATGAGATGAGAAGGACAAGAAGATGTCTAATAAACTATTGAGAAGAACAAGAACAGAAGAAAGGGTTCAACAAAGAAACAGGTTGGTGAGCAAAAGAGGAGAAAAACTACAGACAAATAAATAAGGAAGAAGACCAAAGAAACGAACAACAGGTAAAAAATAATCAAACTACCAAAAAGGAAATAAGCCAACAACTGATTTAATTTTACACGATTTTTAAATTAGAAAAAAATGCATGAAAACGTTTCAAAAGATAAGTAATAAAGAAAATTTCCAATAAAGTGTGTATATTTTTCATTGTCATTTGTTAATAATATTGCTTTAACTTAGAATATTTTAAAGACACGAATTTCATATTTTGAAACCATGGGTTCTCTTCTAATAATATTTACAAAAAACACAAGACGAGCATTCACATAATTCCTTCCAGCTAATGAGTTTAGAAATTGAGGAAAAGGGAATATGTAAACACAGCTGGTTATAAAGCTTATAGCCAAGAACGCTCGTTACCAAAAATATTTGCCATCGATGCTGATTTCTGACAGATGTTTTCAAGCCTCAAACAACCCAAATTGAGAGGAATTTGGAGGTTAAGAAATAACATTTTCTTTATAAACAAACGCAAGATCTCAATGTCTGTCATAAAAAGAATTAAACATAAAGGTTTCCGTAATAAAGTGAGATGTATTTATGTAACAGAGGAAATTAAACAAAACTGAAACACCCTAGATTTTGATTTTTCTGAATTTAAATCAGCATTATTACAGGCATTTTTAAGGAATCAATTAATTTAAAAACAATTTGCAAACTTAGATTTAGCCAAATAATACGTAAATTAAGTAAACAATTAATTAACAGTGTAAGTTAAAGAAACGAATTAATATTTAAAATAAATAATTTCTCTAGGTTTACTCCCGAGAATTAGTGATGAAAACATTGCAGATATTTTACGAAAAATGTAACAACTTTTAAGTATAATTTTGTTTTTCTATGTCTTTTAAATAATATACGCATATGCCTGTTAAATAATGGCATCAATAATTAACAGCCGGCGCCTTGGCTCGTGTCGTAATCTTGGGACTCGTTGAGTAATGGCTAGCATAACATGCTCGTTAAGTAATATACATACTATTGTTTTATCATTTTTTATTATTTATTTTAAAGGTTACGCTTCCGCAGGGCTGCTTTTTTAAGTAACTTTGTTAAACAAACTCCTAGCTAGGCCAAAGCTTCGTTAGATTTTTTAAAGTTAACTTCTAATCAAATACCTTCATCTAAATCGAAACCAACTGTTAAACAGCAAAAATATATTTAGTTGTCAGGGAATTCATTCATGTCCACCACAACTTTAACATACTATATTTATTGTTATTTTATTATCAGATAAAACCCACACAAATAAAATTAATTCTGCCTTTATACTAAATTAATAACGTAAATTACACAACATAAAACGTGCTGGATTTTTATGATAACACCAATAATGAATATTTCTATTACAACGCCTTTTGTTTACTTTGTGAAATAAAATTATCGGAAATAAAAATCTCGTATCGTAAAACATACATTTGCAGTTAATAGAATATAAAAGTGTGTTAGTTTGATGGACAGCTTTGTACACATCGTATTCAATAAAAACACGAAAGATTTATTGGACTGATATTTAAATCGGAAACAAAATGTAAAAATAGGCCGATCGTGAAAATAACGATATTTCCTTTTTAATTTAACTAAATTTATTTCCAATGTTTTTAACGGTCTATTGGATTATATCCTGCTATATTTTTTAAAAAGTAATTCCACTTCAAGAAAACATATTTTCCTGTTCATTTTGAATTAAATCCGCGAAAAAACTCCTTTCGGGAAATACTCATTTCTGAGTGTCTTATTTTTTCATTTCGTAAAGGCTTTCCTTCCAAATATCAAAAAAGCTGTGGTTATATAAATATTTTAAATCCCATTCGTTTCTTTTGATGTCATTACAAAGGCTCAATCTGTAACAGGTCATTCAAAATTTGTACATTTGAAATGTTTATGCCTGTGGGTATCACTTTGATGTTTGTTGTAAGAAGCCTTTAAAAATCGAATTCTGCGTATTCTGGATATACAGTTTTCCTTGGCTCCCTTTCAAGCTTAACTTAACTTAAAACAAAACTTAACAGTAGTAATAATTGTATGTGCTGAATTAGCGTTCTTATCCCAAAAGGAACTTGCAATTTTTATATTAATTATTTGATTTTGTCTTTACAGCAATATTGCTTTAAATGATTTAATGATTATTATTGCGGACCAATTTTATAAAACTCGATTCTTATTTCTTCAGGAGGTTTTTAGAATTAAAAATGAAATTCTTTGGTTCTATTTAGCTTAAAATTTCTTCCGCGTAAACTTTAAAAATGCTTTCTCCCATCTCAAATCTTAAACCTCGCACTTTTAATCTTTAGCAGCAAACCAGTCAATTCGAAACACAAATTTTAAATATCGACCACCACTCTTTAAAGTTCGGATTTATATGAATTATTTAGTTTGCCAATTTTTTTTCTCTGAAGCTGAAATTTTGCTTGTCCAAATTTTCCAAACTTGTAAATTTGTATCTTTTTAGCGGTAGGCATTGCTACGAAAGTAAATCGAGCTTATAAATTTAAAATTATGTTATAAGATTTAAAAATTTTATGGAACTTCAAAATATGTAAATTAAAACAAAATAAATTCATTAAATCTGATGAAATGTAAAATCGTAAAATTAAAGACCAAAATTAACCAAATTTTCATCACAATACGTAACGTGTAATTATTTTATGTTCCAAATAAAAATAGCTGGGGCTAATTAACAAAATTAATGTAGCCAGTGTGTTTAGATATGTATCTAAGTTTAAATTAAAATTCGTGCATCTACTTATTACAACCTATTCCAGCAAACGAAACGTTTATAAAACCTTTAAAATCCGTACGTTCGCCGAGCATATTTTAACATGCGTTGACAGATTGACTGTCTTTGTGGGTTAAAAACAGCATGTTTTTCCCTTACTTTTGAGCCCGTCGATTGAATTCTGTTCCACGAGAAGATCAAAGCGTAAAAACAAATCGGATTTTGTCCACTGTAGATTGACTTTTGTCTCTGAAATTTTTATGACTTTTAGGATAGCTTTTATACGTCGTTTTGACCTTGTTGAAAATTCTGCATTAAAAAAGCAATTTCCAATTAGGCACCTAATTTAATTTCAACTGTTTGTTCAGTAGAAACGTGTAAAAAGCCTTTTGACGAATCGATTTCGGTGTAATGATTGCACCTGGATTGGCCAATTTCGTAGCTTTTTTTTTTATTTCAGAAACCAAAGCCGAACTAATTTTTCAATACAGCGCGTTCAGAAATTAAGTAATTCTTCAAATACTTTTTCTTTTGATGAAAGTTAGCCTAACGTACATTAAAATTAAATACAAATTTTGACTTAAATCAAACTAAAAATTTCAACTCGTGTCGGGAAAATTCGAAGACAGTGTTATGTTTAAACTCAACCTTCAGTGGGTTATAATAACAATTTTGAAAACCTAACATCTATTTTTGGTTTTGTGCTTATTTGTACAAGGGATTATTTGATTTTACACACTTTCGGAAGCCAAAACTTAACGTGGTCCGTTCTGGACGTCGTCAATTTGCGTATGTATTTGTTATTTTAACGGATCTTAAGTATTCAAACGCTCTTGCAAACACGTTCGATTTTCAATCGAAAATAGAACCACCGGTATTTTGTTATCCAGAAAAATTGCGCTGACGCCCCGAACGGTTCTTAACCTCTTCGTTTTAGAACGTATTCCCACATGAATTTAAGAAATTTAAACTTAATACCCGTTTACCGACAAGGACGGAAGTTTGTTTATTAAAATAGTAGTGATGGAATATTTAAAGCCTTTAGCCTTTGTCTGAAAAATTCAACTTTACGTCATCGCTTTAAAAAGTTCAAGTAGCCTGTCGTTAGGTATTAAACTGAAATAGATGCCTTTTAACGAACACATTACATGCCACATATTATAATAACGATGTGTTTAGTCGGTAGACGCCTCGTTACAAACGAACCGTTCATGTTTTCCCTTTGGAACCTCAAAAGAATTATTGCGAAATTATTTTTAGAATCTCCTTGTGCAGGAAAGTTTAAGTTATATTCGACATTAACTACTGAAACACCTTTAAGTTTTGTTCGTCTAATCGTGCATTTTCAGCTGAAAACCCTAAAGGAAACCGTTAAAAGGCAACTCGATGGTGTTCTTATTATTAATAACCGTAATTCTGTTCCTGTTTATTCACATTTATCCTCTCAGCAAACAAAACCCTAATAAAACTGATTTGTTATTTAATTCATTATTTCCCGGATTTGTGCTTTTATTTTTGTCGAGCTAATTTATCTAATTTTCTTCCTAATAAATATTTTTTGTTTATATTTGGTCCGGATATTTCTTAGTGATCTTTGTTAATGATATTTACTACTTAATGGTATTTCTTAATGATAATTGTATTTTTTATAAATAGCTTTTGCGTGTCCAACACAAGTTCTAACTAAATTTCGTTAAGCTAATTTTGGTCGGTGAAAATTAAATAATTAATTCCGGAAAGAATATTATTTATGAACGGCACGTGAATATTTTTAAATCTCACTTGCATGGTCAACCCTAATTTGTATATTTTATTTGTAGGAGAGAATTACAAATAACGTTGACGCTTATTGCAATTTTTCGTGAAGGAAATTTGTGGCTGAATTTGGATTAAAAACGTTTGATATTAATTCACAACACCCAATTAAGTAATACTGAAAAACAGAGTAAAATTAAAGAAACGAAATTAATTAACAAATGCTTGATATTTATTGCTCCAAGTTATTATGTACGTAAGTTCTTGATTGTGAATCTTGGTTATTTACATAACCATGATTTTACGTACTTTTCAAAATAATGTTTACCTTATACAGGGTGTCCTTTGACAACCTTCATGACCATACTATTTATTTATTTATTTATTAGACGAAATCTAGGCTTGCGGGTACTATGGATCTCAACCCACGTCGACTACTTAGGTCGTTGGCACTACCTGATTATAGTTTCGACAAACCCAAGGGACTTGGGCTTGTGTTTTATTATAATAACAATTTAAAAATTAACATCGAAGCACGCACTGTGTGGCATTTAAGCAACGACAACCCTCTTATACCTTTATAGTGTCGAGGGGGCAGAACACACCGTGCCGCGGAGTGGTCACCCATTCAAGTTCTGGCCAAGCAGATCTTAATTTTCTATATTGCACTCCCACTCTGCTGTACTGCCGGCCTGGTAGTATTTCTTAAAGCATCAATTTAATACATAAATCCCCGAGGATTTATTTACCGATTGTACTGCAAAAAATTTTGTTCAAAAAATCTAAAAAATTTATATTTTAACCAATTTTCGGGCTAAATAATCAAAACAATGATAACCGCACATCGTTCCCATTTGTACAAAACCCCAAAGTCGCATAATATTATGTTTCATTCTAAAAACAACATAAAGCCACAGAACGTGCTGAAAGCCCCGAAGTAATTCATAAATTCTGGTTATTTAAAGAAATTGCCTAATTTGGTTACAAGAGCGTTCTGTTATATCTTGTGCTTCACACATTTACTTGTGTAACTCTTTCTGTTTGTCTAATAATTCCTAAAATATTTTTCTGAAGTGTAAATTGTATGATTATTTCATGTATTTCATATACTAGAAATATTTGTAAAAATAACCATAAACATCTTGAAGCATGAAAAGAAAAAATAACAGTAGCAAGTTTTTCTTCGGATCTTGAACATGATTTTTGAGAGTCAAAGCTTTTAAAGTTGGTTTTAGAAGCTTAACTCCCGGGATTTTGTAACGAATCACCTTAAGTTAGCTATGTTCCCTCCATATAAAGGCTAATAACTTCCACACAGTGTCCATTGAGGAAGATTTCCAACTTTCCATCTAAGTTTTGGGTTATGTTACGTTTCCCTTGTGATTTTACTGTCTTTGTCAGTCTGTTGGGACTTTACTGCGTGTGTGCCCCACTTTCTCGAGTTTCTTAACTTATTTACCCCTTGTCACTAATATCCTTCTCGAATATACGGACATTAATTAGAACCACCATATCGTATATTTTTGAAAGAGTTTTAAGCATAGTAACGATTGAAAAATTGTTAAACCTGTCGAAATTTCCCCGTTCATTTTTACAAGGAAGAATGAATTGCAAAGGAAACAATAAAAAAGTGTTCCTTGATGGGTTATTGCAGAGTTTAATGGAATTATGATGTATGTTATTCTGAGTTGGTGTAGTTATTCAAGAAAATGGTAATAAAATTACATCTTGTCCTTTTGGCTGAAGGCGAGAGAGAATTTAAGTGGAAGAGTTGGAAGTTTCAGAAATCTATTTCGTATGATTGAATGCCCATTGGGTTAGCACCCTCTTTTGCTCCCATAAACCACATCTGATTTTGGAAAATGTGCCTTTAATACGTGCTTAATGTTAGCGATTGGTGAAACATGTTAGAATTCCTGCTCATATTTTCAGCTAACTGTATGTTAGTAAAACGCCATTAAACTAGAATTTGGCAATTTGTTTCAATCGGCTCGTTTTGTTTCAGAATAGCTACATAAAAACGTTTCGAGGCTTCCATCTTTATGGCACCAATGCGTGTTTCTGCTATAAACACATACGCGACACAATAGTGTACTGTATCTCATAAATCTCAATAGGCCATGAGGAAGCGCCGGTGCGTTTCACGATTCGGCAGAGAATGGCAGGAATTCCCTCTGACTCTGATGTATAACAACGTTATTTTAGTTTCATTGCTTTGGCAGGCGCTACTGCGCCCCGCCAAACTTAAGTTATTATGCTTCAAATTTCAATTTACTGCATTTTGATTTCGATTATTCCTTGCAGGTTATTTTAGAATACGTCATGTTGTGGTCAGCGATTTTAGTTTGATTTTCATTTCCTTTACTCAGGCGAGATTCTATTCATTGTTGTCACCGCTGTCAACGTCGACAGGTGCGATAATGTCAATTGAATCGCAGGGCCGATTGATTCCTTTTGGGGTTTGATTGACACCAGGAATTTACATAAAGGCGCCTTGTGTTTGGTTAGATTTTAAATCGGGGAATTGTTCGAACATTTACTGCGTAGTACTGCTTTGTTGAAGGATGCGAAAATGTCCTAGTTAGCTTTTCTGAGTTTTCTGTTTACCAAATTGAAAGGTTTAAAACTTCAGAAAAATACTCTGGATAGTTTATATATTTTTATAGTATTTGTTGATTACTTTAGTACGGGCCCTTTCTGAAATATTTTAATGTATCTTTTTGAATCTTTGGCAATATCGTTGATCAGCAATTTTTATATTATGTTGATTGTAGCAAACAAACCTTGAACTTTATCGGTCTACCGTATTAGGTATGTGTTGTATATCCACGTTGAAGCCATATAATTTTCATCTGAGATTCAAATAATATGCAAATGGCAGAGAAATACCCTAATATGGTGATTTTTGCAAATAATGAGCCTTGCCTTGTTTGGAAAGGTAATACTTCAAAATTATTTATTTGCATTTTCTTTTAACCATTAAGAGTTTTGTACTTTTTTGTACCAACAGACAATTACTTTTAAACCTTCAAAGAAGTCTTTTCCTCTTCAGTATTAAGTAAACATTAATTGAAAATCAATTAGGTAACATCCTTGCGGTTTTCATTAAATTTGTAGTACCTAATCATAAGCTTAAGTTTGACAACTTTATGTCTTCTTAAACGACTATATTTTAATGGCGTTTTTTCATAGTAGGTGTAATGCAGAATATGCAAATGTAACAAAATGAGGCATCGGGTATAAATTACTGAACAAGTTCTGTTACCACTTTGTTCTAGTTTTCATATCATGAATGATTCATATAAGCTGCACAACAATTTATAAGACCGCTAACAAACAACCCCTAAATGTCTCATGACTCGCATAATAAATCCGCGCCCTTCGTTAATTCTAACGTTTTAAATAAAAGTATCCACGCCTCCTTGCAGCTTGCTAATTACCAAGACCAGAAATTACCGGAATTTTTTATTTGTTCGTGTTTTCCTTTTATTCATTTTTGTGTAAACTGAACAACCTTAGATTTGCAAAGCAAGAAAACGTCTTAATTAAAATATTTTTGGTTATAACTGTAAAGTACTGTGATACGGAATTCGTAATTCTCATTCTCTCAAGTCGTAAAAACACGAAAAGGAACCAAGGCCCCAAAACAAATTTACTTAAACCCTGTGGGGAAAAGGACAGGTTATGTCTTATGTCACGAAATTACTAACAAAGGACATACCCGTGATTATAAAATATGTTTCAGGAAACCGAAATCCTTGCTGTAAAGTTAGGAAAATTTTAAATTACGACCAATCAATACCACTTAAAATTTAGTGGAGTTAAATACGAATCAGAATAAGAAGTTTTGTAATTTAAAACGTGACATTTAAATTCATCAGTTTCCCAAGGACGTTAGTTACACTTGAATTAATTTCTCGTTAGCACTATTGCCTAAATGTAGGTTAGAATCGTAATAGTTTAAGTTAAATTAATTCGGTAATGCAATAAGTTACCGTTAAGTCAAGGAAAGAAAAACATGCAACTATTTTTTAATTTTTGAATATTTAGTTTTGTTTGTGTAATTTAACGGATAAACAGCTTAGTGTGGTTTAAGATTTTTCTTGTGGTTAATATGAATGAGACAAACGAATCAGTATCAATATAAGATTAAATATACTTTGGTTAGGATCTATTGAAGTGATAAGGATTTTTTATTTACTGTTCACTGTTCACTTAACCAACTAATATAAGATTGTTGTATTAGTATAAGACAAATATGTTCCTCAGTTACTTACGTATTAAGTTTCTATATGTTTTATATATGGATACCGATCAAGTCATTACAAAAGAAAACATTTGTTGTCCGATAATATTTATGGATTTTCCATAACCTTTTTGTGCGCGAGTTACGACGAAATAGTATTATTTTGTTGTAGTGAGTTCTACGATTTTCTGGTGTACTGCAATGCCATCAATATTTCATAACTGTCAATATTTAGGCGTCGCCAATAATTTAAAGGTCAGTGTCTTCCGTATGTAGGAATAAATGGAGCACAATCGAGACCGTAATAATCAATTTACGTATTTTTATTTCGGTCTATTCTGCATTTACATATTTGACAACTTAATAAAATTTCCATTTAGGCCGTGTTCGTTCTGTCTTACTTTTCTTTTTTAAATGGCTCCGTCGCCCTTGTTTCCGTGAAATTCACGACCTACGCCACTACGGGACTACCCATATCCGAAAAATCTATAAAAGAAAATTACGAGTGGATTTGTGTGCGTGATAATATTCATATATAGGGCTGTAAATTTTTTAAGCTTGGTAATAATGTGGTAAAATCGTTTTCGTTTCGAGTTCTCGAAACGTACATGTGTATTCGTTAATCGCTTAATCCCTTTAGTTACTTTTTATATCCTTTTACAGTCACGTTCGAATTATGGCTATGCTTTGCAATGACCCGCCCTATAATCCATTTTTAAACGAACGGACCAACCCAAGGCTGATGCATATTTATTTCCCTTTTGTGGGTTTAATTCGCGTTTTTATCGCGGGGTAGATGCGTCTATCGCGACTAGCATGCTGATTATAATCCGGCCACATACTATATTTCATTATTGTTTGTGTTGTACATAATCACAAACTGCGCCGGCAGCGAGGGCGGCTCGTTTGCACAAAAGTTGCTACCAAAGCGCCTGTTTGTTCTACTTTGCGCACCATCTGGGGAAATTGTTTTTAAATTAAATCTTATATCATCGTGCCTGTGAATACGGCCTGGGATTTCATCAATTATTTATTTAGAACACTGCGAGAAGTTGTATGAGGGCGCGAAATTAAAAGCTGTCGGGAAGATATAATTGCTCATCGGAGGCTGCCACTGATGGAGCTCCGGAGATGACGCCAAGTGGAAGCCGGCAGATTGCTTCGGATTGGAAAATTAGTGTGCGCGGCGCACCGCCTGAATGGACCGGGAATGTTAATTCCCTTCAACTTTAATAATTTTATTGCATTTTAGGATAATGCCCTTCATAGATTTTTTCTTTTTTGGGACACTAGGGCGGAAAACCCTACATATCTCCTCACCTATTCAATTAAAGTAGCAAATCTCCTTACCCAAATATAGAAATATTAAATTCTATGATTGACTTTAATTCCACTAATAGTTTGAGTTAGTGGGGTTTAAACCTGGCAATCAGGAGGTACATGAATTCAGTGTTTCGTCTACTTTGATAAGCGACTCTATCAAGAGGATTACACTTCTGGCAGAATTAAGTTACTTTGTTTTTTTTAATCGATTAATTGATCTCGTAATAAAAGTAGTCGAAACGTTGAGTTGTTTAATAATGACAGGCTTTTTGAAGTGTTATGAAACTTATCAAAATCATTTCTTCATTTTTTGTTTGTCAGACCTAAAGAAATATTTTTGCTTCTCCAAACACTTACTAAAATCCTTTTAAGAATAACAGTTTTGGATCTATTTTTGTGTAGAATAAAATGCATCATCTTGGAATAACATACCTGAATAGAAAAATAAAAGGGGAATCTTGGGTAAAATTACCAATAAAACAACATTATGACTTTTTCTGGCTCGCAGGTTAAATCCATGAAACCTGTACTACAAAGTAGTTTTACGAAACGTAAAAGGAGGGAATTGTATTCTGTGGGAAGCATTCGATTTTCATTTCCTAAACGACTTCAATAAAAAGTGAAGTGAATTTAAGGCTGTCAGTGGTGAAATATAAAACTCTGAACATTTTTTAACAAATATTAAGCATCGTTTAAGTAGATGAATTTAATCGTCGATGTACTAAAAACCTAATTTCAAATCAGACGTTAAATGATTTTATTAAACTTAGAAAGTCAAAATTATAATAAATATTGAAAATATTTATTCCAAATTTTACTACAGAAATAATAAATCAGTCGGATTTGGTTATCGAAAAGCTTCATTTTAATGTTTGTTTGAACAAAATTCTGTGATTCAAAACGGATTAAAATTTATTTTAATTTAAATTAGCTTTTAAAAATTATATTTTAAGCACTAAAATTGCAAAATAGAATCAGCATTGAAAATATTGATTCAAAATAATAATTTAATCGGATTTGGCTTTCACAAATCTTTAATTTAGCCTTTTCAGTCTAAATCGAATTAAACGAATTTTAAGTTCAAATGTTATTTAAAAATTAATTACTGTTAAAAGAATACTCAAACGTCAGAACGTAAGTCTAAACGACGTTTTAGCTCGGTTAGATATTCGAGGATTTTGACGAATGTTATTAACGTTGTTTTGCATTCATCCCGGCAGTTCATCCTGCTACTGGCCATAGTCTCGCCAAAATGAGCTGCATATCTACTTCCTCGTAATAGAAATGAACTACGTTAATTAAGTATGAAAGGCTTGCACTAAAATCTATTAATTTTCATTCGCCAACTGAAACCTATGCTAATTTTAATTTGGCCCTTTAAAACTTCTTTGTTTAGATGTTTTATTACGAATTTCTTTGTTTATATTGCCAGACAGATTTAATAGTATGGAAAGAAATGTTTGTTTGATGAGGATAGAAAAAGAATATATTCTACAAATCAGTAATCTAAACAATTTGTTTTTGTTTCAGGTAAGTCATCTGCTGAAATATTCCTAAAAAAGCGAGAATGGGGTAAGAAGTTATTCTAAGTCGTGGTAAACTTACTTATCTGTTTGCGTTAATCATTATCTGGGATGAATAAACGACGCGTTTTCTAAATTATTTTAATAGCATTTGAAGCTATTTAGAACACATCATAACATTGAGGTTAAATTTTTGGACTTTTTAAAACCAGACATTATTAAAAACTCTTTAGAAATAATAGTAGAAATAATAATTTCTTGGCAAAATGATTCTTCATAACGCAGAGTAAATGTTTGTAAATATACATTTCCCAGAGTTGTTATTAAATCATCTTTTAATTTTCATATCTCTGGTAAATTTTCATGAAAACGTAGCTTTTGTATGGTTGTAAATTATTATGAAAGGAATTCCCTAGCTGCACTATCTTTTGTTTTAGTGTAGGAGAATGTATGTAGATAACTACCTGTGAGATTCCTCAAATATTATAAATAACAAACGGTGTGTATTCGTTGCGAATAAATTGTAGTATTTTAGTATACAAACTGAAAGCAGTAATTAAATTTTCAGAACTACGTATTAAAATTTGGAAACTGAAAAACTTTCAGGATAACAAGGTTGAAATTATTTGTTCATGGACGTTCATTTTAAGGTTAGAATTTTAAATTATTTTGAAATATGTTTTAAAGCTTAGTTCTTAGGAACAAAAATGACTAAATTTTGGCTTTATTCTCATTCTTGTTACAGAGATTAAGGAGATGCTTTTTAAATTTTGTTTTTGAAGAGGTAGATCTAATTCGTGATTTCGTGCTCAAATTTCAGAAAAGAAAATAATTGTTAATATACAGAGCTTTAAAATCAGAATTTACAACTTCATGAAATCTGGAGTATCTGGATTTTTTTCCTAAAATCATTTTTCCTGCACCTTAATAAAATCGGCATAATGTTAGTGTCTGAAGCTCACTTCACTGAAAGAACCATGTTTCGAATACCATATTAAGTATAGGGTATAGGTACTACCTACACTACAATACATCCAGATGGCGCAGCTCATGCGTGAGCTGCAGTTATCATTCCGTTCCATTTCCCATCATGAACTAGATAAATATCAAACCAACTTCAGGCTACAAATGTTGTTAAATCAACACTTTCTGTTGGTCTTTTGTAGTCTCAGCCATTGATTGCTCTCCTAGACACCCATCTCCCAAATTCATCGCGAGTGGTGATTGTAACACCAAACACTTGAGGCTTCAGAAGGTCGAAATCTATTTCGTTCAATGCACAATAATTACAACTACCATTCGGTGAACCCACTTTTTGGTTGTCCAACCCAAATAAACTTCCCGACTTATTAGATTTCTTTATGTCTAACGGAATTATTACAACTCAATTATGTTAGAATCAAACTACGATTTGTCCTCCAATCATGTGCCTGTTATAGTAAACTTAAGTACCGCCGCTATTAAAGAAGAACTTAGTCATAAACTTGTCTAAAACAAACTGACTGGGATATATTCCCGAGGAACCCGAAGATTTAGGTGCGGCAAGTCATTAACTAACTACCCTAATTCTCGAGCCAGTATGGGAATCTACGCCCAACGAAACTAACCAAATGTATCCCACTGCTAGTATACTTCTCTCTCTGAGAAAATGAAGGTTAGAGGAAAATGGCAAAGACTTCACAACGCTGCTGATAAACCTATTTATAATCGTTCGTGTACATTGCTAATGCAGATACAAAATGATAACTTCACCGAATATATTACAAATCTAAAGCAAGGTGATCACACAATTTGGAGAGCTACGAAGAAATTCAAGAGATATCTAATTGTCAAACGAATGGGCAAGATCGAATGCAGAAAAAGCAGCAGATGCAGAGCATCCATCCAAGGTCTTTTAACCTCTTTGAAGCTGCAGCAGCTCAAACTGATGATGGAATTGAAGAATTCTTGGAAGCTCCATGGCAAATGTCACTACATATAAAACCTTTTTCCTCAGCTGAAGTTCAGTTTGAAATATAAAGGTTGAACCAATTCAAGGCAATAGGACACACTGCCGTTGTATTACTAACAACGATATACAACCATATGCTAAGCCTCTTATCTTATCCAGTTACATGGAAGTCTGCACCCAAATCTGGGAAAAAAGCAGAAAATGTGGCATCATACCGACCAATTGGTCTTCTGCCCATGATGAGTAAAGTATCTGAGAAGCTTTTCCTAAAAAGACTGCGGGGCAATATACATAGATATATCCACACAACATCAGTTAGGTTTTCTGAGTGCCATTCAACTATGCATCAGACACATAGGATTGTACGTGAAATATCAGAAAGCCTTGAGGAAAAGAAATTTTGCACTGCTGTGTTCCTAGACGTCTCCCAAGCATTTAATAAGGTATGGCACACAGGACTGCTCTTTCAATCAAACACGCTTTTACTAAACTTCTTAAATCCTATTTAACAGATCGACATTTCTCTGTCAAACACGATAGCGGGTTATCCAAATATCATCCTGTCAAATCCAGTATTCCTCAGGGCACTGTCTTGGGCCCACTTTTTTTATCTCATCTATACAACTGACTTGTCAGAAGCTGTGAACACTGTGATTGCCACGTTTGCAGATGATACCGCAATCTTGTCCACTCACGAAAACTCTGCCACTGCATCCGCAAACCTCCAACATCATCTCAACAGAATGGTTTGACAAATGGCGAATCAACCAATCAAAATCAGCTCAAGTGACGTTCACCATGAGAACTAGTGTCTGTTCACCAATTAACATTAATAACAATCTGTACCTGTGAAAACAGAAGTAAAGTACTTTGGACTACATCTCGATTAGCGACTGACGTGGAACAAACACATTAAAGTTTAGCGCAAGCAATTAAATCAGAAAAATCGTGAAATGTACTGGCTTCTTGGTAGGAAGTCAAAATTATCAATCATCAGCAATAAACTATTACTTTACAAGACAATACTAAAGCCAATTAGTACATTTGGAATACAACTGTGGGAATTCGCCAAACCAACAAGAATAAAAACATTCCAACAATATCGGTCTATTAGACACTCCGTGCACTCTAGTGGACGCACCTTGATTTGTCACTAATCAAATTGTTTGATTAGTGACACGAAGACCCCGGTATTCCATTCGTAGTTGACGAAGTTAAAATATTCTCAATGAATTATCACCAAAAGTTTAATGGACACAGCAATAAACTAATGCAAAACTGTCTACCGATCATCTACGGATAAGTCGTCTGAAAAAGACATGGCCTCGCGATTAGCTGTGATCAACCTGCTGTGAAAGGATCTCTATGGGAGTATCATCGACGGTTGTTCTTCCTAACAATACCTTTCCTACCATCACATTTACTACTTAATACTTCCTTGTAAAGTACATCGTAAATAAGCGTTTGACAATAAAAAGAAAACATTTTATTCTGAAATGATGCCAAAAATGTCAGAAAAGCTTCAAATTAAATATTGATGTAATTGCATTGTATCTGATTAAATTTTTCTCACCTCGAACTTCACAGAGAACGATACCAAAACATTCAGGCAAGCTGCAATTAATAATAAAAGTGATCATCTACCATTTTCATATAGTATTTAATTAACGTCGCGGTCATGGCTCAGTTGGTTCAGCGTGCGACTGACCACTGAGATTGCCCGGGTTCTATTCCCAGGGTCACATATATACCGAAAACACCCGACCGCTTCCTCCGGAAGGCAATGGCAAACCACCGAGGTATTTCTACCTAGTAAGTCCTCTCTGGAGTAGAAGTGCAAGCACTTCCGTGGTTCGGAGCCCACGTTAAGTTGTAGGTTCCCTATGTCTATACGTCTATAGGCTACTTGACACGCCCACCACAGACATATGGAGAGAAGATCGGCAACGCCACTTCTAAAAAAATTTAATTAAACCTTTTTAAACTTAAATTTAAATCTGTATCTTTTAAAAACAAAAATCCCCGTCCTCAGTACTGTATTTCATTAAAATGTAATTTCAACATTAAAATAATTAAAAAGTTTACCACAAACATTTGACAGAAAAGAAGAACTACCAAACAAGTTGGGCATAATTTATATGGGACTAGAACAAAGAAAAAAATTCCTTTCCTAAACAGACAAGGTCATTGTGTTGTTTCTTAAACATTTAGCATGGGCCAATTTTGAAAATTGTAGATCAGTTTAAGACTTAAACATGACATTATTTAAAATAAAATATTTAAAACAAGACACGGAAATTTCTGGTGGTTTAAATCTAAAGCTTAACATTTCCAAAACTGCCGGTGTAAACGACCCTCAAAGAATAAAGTTTCAATGTAACGCCGATGTTTTAAGGAATTACTAAGTTTGGATATTAATCATTTCAGGAAGCTTTGGACTTCTAACTGGAGGAGGATGTCAAACCATAGTTAATAATAGAAACAAATTTCAAAATCAGACCTTGCAAAATTAAATTATTAGTTTCTTTTTAAGTTAGTTTACATCAAAGTTACTTTTACCATAAGCCTTGAGTATTTAAAGCATATAAAAATGTGCTGCATCGCATATTCAAACTTTTCTTTGTTAAATTTAATATGAAAATACTGCCATGTAGTTAAAATTGAGAAGATCTCGAATTCCTAACTACGATACATAAACTTTAAAAATAGAATCTTTAATACTAAGATTAAAAATAGTTCGATTATCGCCCACGCAGAACTCTTTGAGCAGCAAATTGTACTTCAATATTCGCGAAACTAAATTTTTGGATGGCGTTTTCTGTAGCGGAATTAATCCAAATTCTTGTAAGTATAGCTCTTATTCGTAATCGACTGGTACTTGTAACCATGTTTTCAGTCTTGTACTCAGTGTTCCAAGAAATAATTAGCTCTGTCGTATTAGCAGAGCAAAACTTTGTAATACGTTTAGTCTTTGTAGGAATTAGCGGTGCATAAAATTCAAGAATATTCTGAAATTTTGTTCTAGTTATCCTAAGCTTAAGTTTATCAGTTTCTTTAATACGTTGTCTTAGGTGAGTTTGGGAAATTTTATTTGGGAACTGTCTATTGTAAGGAATTTTAGGAAAACTGTCAAATTTACTTGGAAACTAAATGAAGACTTTGTGTTGGCACCCATCTCTTCTGATGGAAAGTTAAAACCAAAAAAATAGAATGAAACTTGAAGTTAGCTAATTTTAAAACATTCGAGTTAATTTATTAGACCACGGGCATTCGTAAAATCGAAATGCACGAAATGGTATTCAAAATTTAGGCCGTGAAGGGGAGCTCACTTGACGGCGGCTGACGGCTTGTCTTCTGAATATTACAAAACCTGTCAGCCACGTTTGCCATTACAGTTGGTCATGAACGGTTTGACAAATGGAGGAGGAAACTGACGAATGCGTGTTTCTACCAAGTTCATAGTTGCTACGTGCCAACTTATCTCCTCGGGATAAATTCTTGATATTATCTCTCCATTCGCGAAACTCTTCCTGCATTTAACCCCCTTTCACGAGCTTGTTTAACTAACGTTACGCTAATGATGTATGTGCGGATTAATTCCGAGCCGTAATTCATTTTAAATTCCTTCCTCCGTGACAATTACGTTAAAATAAAGCATTATTAATAAAAATTGGTCATTTATGTTCCGTGGTAGACCGGAATGTTCAGCATAAATTATATTTAATAAGCAATAAACTCCCTTGCAGAACAAGAAAGTTTCGTGACTAAACGTATCTGTTGGAATTATTCTATTTTGTATATTTAGTAGCAACACAGGCTTAACGCTTTTACACCTGCAATTTATATGAATTACTACATTAGTTTTATGGTGCTACAGGTGTTTATGGAGATTAATTGTGTGCAGTTTTAATACGTGGTTTATAACGGTTACAACCTGATAGACTTAAATTGTTCGTTAGTCCGAAACATTTAAGGAAATTCCCGGTCGAAACGAATTCCTTGTTCCAAGCTGCTTAAACTAAAGACCGCATTATTGTCACAACCCTTACATCTCGACAGCTAATCAAGTTGTATTTTGATTTCTTTGCGTTAGTGTTAGTTTGTTCGTGACAAAGCAAAGTGCTTTTATGTCCAATTAACTATTTATTCACAGACTTTAAGTTTAGATGAGGCAAAGCCCATGTTTTCAACAAATTTGCATGTCTTTGATTTCCTTATCCTTATGCAAAACAGATTCATAGTTTGAAATTGTTCTTTTCTTAATTAACAAGAATTTCCAAGTATTTCCTGGTGCTATAGTGTTACTCCTATTTTTAACATTTCAATTAGTATATTTAGATTCAAGCAAAGTAAGTTGACACAATTATTTGCTTTTATTTGCAGCATAGAGTTTATTAAAATAATCTTTTGTTGAAGTCAAACAAAATGAATACTAATACCCATTTCTCTTTTTTCAGAAGTTCCTCTTTATGCCTTTAATTATTAATAGGTCCTAAAAGTATCGATCATAATTTATTTTTTACGTCTGTAGGAGTCCCTACACCTGCTTTTAAATTGCCTTTCTCGTTTTATTTTACGTACACTACTTTGCTCTTATAAAACCCTTGCATAATTTAGTTTGATACCCCTCTAGCGGCTTGTTTTCTTTTAGGGTATTGAAAACAACTTTGTTATCAGACACGTTTTCGGTGTGTATATTTCTACCTGAACCCATAAACATTCTTTATTCAATTTTGTCATTCCTGCCGTCATCCTTGACTCCTAAAATAACGCTTACCCTGTTAATAGGGCGTTCTAAAATTTCGAATAAATTGCGTTTAAAAATTTATATTCCAGTTATAAACTTAATATAGAAATTTAGAAGGGTTCGGAATTAAACTTGAAGTAATTTTGACACCGAGACCTTATTCCAAGCTATATTTGCATAATCTTCAACGTACGTGTTAGAAATTCTTAATTTCTTTCGTTTTGCAGAAATATCCCAGGCGTGTACAATACTCGTTATTCCGCGATGAGCAAAATAAGAAACAAATTTTAATTTGAATTAGTTTTCTGGAAAATTAAGTTTTATAGCGAGCAATAATGGTAACTACCTAGGATGAATTATTTCTCAGTTCTCATAAGCTCT
The DNA here is from genome assembly GCA_963082815.1 of Melanotus villosus. Taxonomy (NCBI): domain Eukaryota; kingdom Metazoa; phylum Arthropoda; class Insecta; order Coleoptera; family Elateridae; genus Melanotus; species Melanotus villosus. The sequence continues at coordinate 54,926,229 of OY720418.1, read as the reverse complement.
TTAGAGTCTGCATTAGAATATTTAGTAGCCCTTTCTCCTTGCGTAATGGGATTTATTTAATCATTACACAACCGCTTACTTACATGCTAAGTAGGCTAAGTGTCATTGTCTCTCAAAGCTCCAATTTGAAAGTCCCTATACATTAAATAGCGATTCTATTTATAACGCCAAAGCCCTTCCATTAGGACCCTACCGTAAGAGTACTCGACTGTCGAACCAGGATCTGTCAGAGGGTGCGGAGTGGGTTTTTGACATGACCCGAGTGAGAAGGAAAGTTATGAAATATGCAAAGCGTCACTCTCGGTTGTCAGGTTCTTTCTCATCATCCTCATTCCTCTTCCTTACACGGTTAATAATGTGTGGCTGCGCACGGTACGCGTTAACGATTGGTTTTACGTCTAAATTTCAACTTTACTTGAAAAATGTTCTAACACTGGCATCATCAAAACTTCGACATCGATCCAAACTCCATCTTTAAGTTCTTAGAACTAAAATTACCCCCGCTTATTGATTTCGATACTTTTATATCTAAAACCTTTTTCCATATAAAAAATTTAGCACGGGTTAAGTATCGGAAGTTTATTTATTTCATAGCGGAGTCAATTCTTTTGATGGTTCATTAGTTCAAAGTAACATCTCGACTCGGGAAATCCTTGTGGTATATGAAGGTACACGAACATTACGTAGATTTCTAAAAGGAGAAGCTTGAGAGCAATACACCAGTAAAACAGTTTCACGACCCAATAAAAGCTAAATAAGCTGCAAACATTCAAAACAACGGAAAAGCAGACTGTAATGAGACAAGATTGATTATGGAAGGAGGTGGAATGCTAATCCTCGACGTTTTACGGTTGATACTTGTTGTTTCTTATTTATGTTTATGATGGACTATCGAAGTTTCAATTATGAATTTTCTGTATATTAAAGGTTGTGATCACAGGCGTCGTTTCCATGAAGGAGCCCATATCTCTATGATTAATGTTTATGGTGCCCCCTCACCAAAAATGGTAATTTAAAATGAGCCCCTTTTTATATATAAGTTCAACTGTTGAGTATATTGAGATACCTCCGACATTCTTCCAATTTTTTGGTTATTTAATAGCGCCCTCATAATCATTCTGAAAATTTGGTGCCTATGGTTGAGCTTTCGAGATGTAAAGGGATGTTAAGACTTTAATACTGAGATTCTGTACCCTCAAGTTTAATCATAACTCATAACTTTTTTCCTTATTATATTTACCTAATTTTAGCTGAACCTCTTAAAATGAGAAACTAAGAAAAATAGAATCAAAATGTATTAACCTACTTACTTGCGTCCCTTCTTCAATCAAACCTCATGGTCTAGGGCTGTTGCACGTCGCATTAACCTATCTTCCAACTTGATCTTCCATTAGAACGTTCTTTTTCTAAGTTTTAATTTATTTCATTCACTTACACTTTGTACAGGCAATTGGCCAAAAGTCACATGGCCTCCTCTTCCTTTAACTCAGACTTTAGGTCCATCAAGATTAAGTCCTGTAAGAGTTTGGTTTCTCGAAGGATTATTAAAGTGTATCACAGCCTAAAATTACATTTGTTCCAAAACACCCATCATACTTTAGGTTGCTGTCCTAAACACAAAGGTCTCTCCATATCTGAATATAACCTTGATGGTCTGTGGGTGCTTATTATGTCCTATTTTCGGGACTTCCACTCACTCTTCTTAACTTTTCCTTTATTTCAAATTCTTTTGTTAAGTTTCTATTTTAGGTTTAGAGTTTTCTGACTGGGTTATACTTGCTATAGATAATTATCCCAAAGGTAGACGTTTTCTCTACCCCTATCTCATAAGTCTTAACTCCATGGGTGCTCACTATGGACAAGCGGAGCAATAATGTATTCAAGACTTCCATCAAGAGCAACGTTATGGTTTTGCTCTCTGAGAGTTGGATCTCTCAAAGGTTTAAGATATGCTAAAAGTATGTTTTTGCATAATCAATTTATTCAGATAAGTCAACTTGGAAAGCAAGGGAATAGTCAACTTGCCGATTAATCTTGGAAATGATAAAAACTCGTCAGTTAATGTCTGCGATAAAATTACATAAACTGGAGAAATAAAGGATAATTAGAAATAAGTGTGCCAGAAAACAAAACTCAGAAGAATAAGACAAAGAAAAAAGATAAAGAGAGGAAGAAGAACACGATAATGATGCTGATGGTGGTAATGAAACGTAAGCACATGAAGCAAAATCTGATTGAATTAGGAAGTATGTGTGGTGTTTACTAAATTGTGATGCCATCCGCATATGGTTGTATAATAGTTATTTTTGTAGTTATAAAGATCATAATGACGATCATTATGGTACTAGCCGTGAAGATTATCGAGGCGAGGCGTTAGCCGAGCCCGATAACACGGCGTCAAGTAGAAAGCGCTGTTAAACTTAATTTGCAATTTCACAAGTTGCAAATTGAATTTGTAGTAAAATTTAAGAAAATGAGTGATTCTGATAAAAGGTTACCTTCGGATTTGAAGGAAATTGCAGAAAATGTCGTGGACTGAATTTCATTATGGTACTGAGTACCATAATGGATTCATTATGGTCCTTGGACTGTAATGAACTGCCTTACGTCACTAAAATACAACGTTGTCATTATGATACGCCAGCATATAAGTAAATAAATATAAAATATAAATACATAGTGGCCCTAACAAGGTAAAATAAATCTGTAACACTTTCGACTTCAGAAGATTGAAGGATTTCTTCCAGCAGTAAGCAAGTCACAAAATTACGGAAAACAAGGGATTCGCTACCAACTTCTTCCTAACTCATCTTAATCTCATTTCTAATATCTAGCTGATCCATGGAGTACATAATGCGATAAATTGTTGAGGAAGGCTTGCAAATTAATAGAACTTAAAGAACCGATTTGTAGTTCAATGTTAAAAAACTTATAAATATGATAAACATGAATCTGTGCAGATTTAAATGTTGCACTTATAAGATGCCGAAATTTTCCAAGTAAAGGTATTTATCCCCGTCAGCTACGTGTTGATAGGGAAGGTAATGATCATTAATTTTATACATCACGCGAATTATGGTGCGAGTAGAAACTAAGTGATCAACTACTGGTTTCCTTATTGATTTCCTCTTTATTGTTTTATTGGTTCTGTTGAGTAATATTTTTTTAGATACCCTTATAACAAATATTTTCCTTTTCCCTTAAACTTTTTATCAATTTTTAGTTTTAATATTTCCTTCGCCATTTTCATTTATATATTTTTCTGTCAGCCTCAAGATCATCAGTTCAAATCCTGTGGATGTCATATTTTTTACATATACCAAAGTATCATAATTCATTAAAATACAATAAAAGCTTTGATAACTATGGAATAGTGGTTAGTACCTCAACTGAAAGTTCTAAAAGCAAAATTCTGTACTAGCTGATGTTTTTATATCGGCATAACATCTCCTTTAACTGGCACAAGCATTGATGAATAAAGCTTCAGTCTAAAGCACCAGCTGGCGATCATTAAAGTTGAAAGCTTTATTTGGATATTTTTTGTTGTTTTAAATTCTATTACAGTATAAAGTTCGTTACAGTTAGGGTAAACCCACACTTTGGTTTTAGTTTCAAATTCCCAGTAAAACACGATCTATCGGTTGTGCTAGGGTAGCCGAGTACGTTACATTGTTCGTGATATTTATCACTTTAAGGGTAATTGTTGTCGTCACCCTTATAAATGAAGCTCCATAAGTTAAGCTCACTTGTAGTACTTTTCGATTAAGCTTTGTGATGGCAATCGGGGCTTCATCAGATAAACCGAGTGACCCATTTATTTGCTACAGCTGCCTCGAGAATTTTTGAGGATTGCCATTGAAAAACTTAATGACGAAACGAGGGCGAAAGGAAAACCTTAAGGATTCATTTATCCTTATAATAGAGTCAGTTTATTTAGTTACTCTGATGGTTAAATTTTAAAATTATGTGATCTCGAGATACTTCCCTTAAACCTTTAGACGATTTAGTAAGATAGCACCAAAATAAAAAGGTTATAAACGTTGGTTTTCGCTTTACCAACAAAATACGTACGGCATCTATCAATACTGATACTTTATTTTATCAAAATCTATGGCATTGTGTAAGTTTGACACGTTTTGTTTGTACTGTTCACGTTTATAGAATTATTATTTACCGGGCACTGAAGCAGCTGAGGAAATAGATGAGTTACGGAAGTGACGTGTGCGTGCGTCACGTTATACAATGCTCTTTGGAAATTGGCGTGTGCTACTTCCTTTGACGTTCCTTCTTATTGCGCCGATGTTCGTAGCGACCGTCTCTGCTTTATTTCGTTCCACAATTTTATGACATACATTGAGATTTTCGCCGTAGATTGTGAATGTTCGGGTTGTTCGAGTCTTCCTGGACATTCTTATTAGGCAACCGGTTATAGAAATGATGTCCGAGTGAAAATGGGGAGATGTTTGTAGGACACATTTTAGTTTTTTATATCGACTGGATCAATTTTCTAATACGATTGTTTGACTATTTTAGGATATTAGTAAAGGCTAAATTAGAGATCCGATTATGTATTGCTTCGTGGGGTAAGGATTTTGCATCAAATGAGGTTCATGAAATTTTACGTTCTGCGGATATCTTGATGTTAATTATTTAGATCTAAGGTTATGTAAGGTTTCTTCCTTAGAACTGAAAGATTTTCTGTTCAGCAAGAAGGCAATTTTTTAATATTCAGTATACTAAAAATACTATTAGTCAAAAGGGAACTAACTTAATTACAACCTTTCACTCTCTGAGCTATCCAATACACCAAATTTCGGATAAGAGATAAAGACATTCGTACTAACAGTCGCTAAGGCAATATGGCCGGTAACACGGAGTAGTAAAGTTTTCTTGGTAACTTTCATCTCTTGCTTGTCTTGTGATATAGTAAGTATCACACCTTCGACGCCAGCACACGTTTCCAACTCCACCAATGTATATTTCGCTTCCCAATTATTTTCACTAGCTAGACAAGTGACTTGTCAAGACCATGGGCTTTGTAGTTAAGAGTCTTAATCACTTAACTACTCCAAACTTAAATATTATTTGAGCAGGAGGGGCCACTTTTATGAAAATGTATTTTCCAACTCTTCCATTTAAAAAGAATATTTCGTGTTGGCAAACTTCAGGAATGATGAACAGGTACGAAGCAGCTTTATGAGTTGTCATCGTTAGTCCTACTGAGTTAAGTTACTGTAGGTTTCGCCGTGTTTAGGTGTTCGTAGTTAAACCTGCTGAAAACATTTTTATCAGGACAAAATGCAAATATACGCTTCTGAAAAGAATAAAGAGAGCATAGGTACGTTTTTTAACGAACAGAAGTGGACAAAGAAGTGGAAGAACAAGAAAATAAAAGAAGAGGAAGAGAAAAAGAAGAAAACTAGGAATAAAAAGAATCGTAAATCCCCTGATGTAAATAGGCTTGCTATACTGCAAGCACCTCAGACATCTTGACTTATGGTGTTAATTCGACTGGTTTATTGTATTGGACGCTCCAAAATTTGAGACATGCGAATTCAGAGTTAACTGGACTGAAAATATGTTTAGTGTCCACTCACTTGTTACTCTTGTCCCTTGTTCAGCGTCCATTTTAGCAGCATGGCCTGCCTATTGCTTTGTGCTTTCCACCATTTCAGCTATAGATATTCGTTTTAAGATTTTGATTTCCCTGAAGCGGTTAAATATTTTATGGATGATTCGTCCAAAGAGAAAGCTATTCTCTGCCCCTATCTCAGGAAAACCTTATGTTCATGGGTGCTTATTGTAAATATTCGGAGCAACCTTATTTTCAAGACTTCCCCCATGTAAGTGTAGGGTCTCCCTCTCGAAAAGATGTACCAAAGGCTGAAATTATATTTTTAGTATAACGAATTTAATGTGATTAGTCAATTGCAAAGAAAGAAAAGGGAGCGAACTTGCGAAAGAAATTTTGAAGCGTTTGCTAGTTACTGTTTGAAGTAAAAGTACATAAACTGGACATATAAAGAATAATCGGAAATGGGTGTGTCTAAAAATGAAACTGATTAACAATAAAAGAAGAGACTGAAAGGAAGAAGAACATGGGGGCGACGGTTATAGAGGTGGTGATAATGATGGGTAAGAATATTAAAATCCACTAGTTTAGATGTGTGGATCGAGGCTAGCCAAACTGATGGAATAACGTTTTCAGATTTGAAGCGAGAGTAAGACCATAGAATAACTTATAAGTTAGTCTATGGTAAGACATTTCAGTGAAACGCTAGCCGATATATGAAATAGAAGTAAATAATGTTTACTCAACAGGAAATTTTAAGCAGTGGGATGTTCTTTTTAAGGCAGTTCTTTAAGCTGTGATGTTTGTCTTGAGATGAATATGTGGACGATGATTACAAATAGCCTATTTTGCTGTATGTATTTAAATTATTACCCACTGATTATTATCGATCAATAAAAAACGTTGTGTGGATCAATAGAACACCTAAAAATGCAAGTAGAAGTAGAAGTCCTAGGTCCACCAAACCTGTATGTAAGAATATCTAGTTTGTTCCCAAGATTTCAGAAAGCAATTCCGTGGTGCTGTGAATATCACATTTGTGATTCGGAATAATTTCAGTTCCAGTCCCAAGAGATTGCAGCTTACACGTCGTAGTTAATAGAGCTACCACCGCTAACAAGATCTAAATTCAAGAGGTGCTACATTATAACAGAAAATGCGGCAATACGATTATGGGAATTAATTAAGGTTAAATTAAAACGAACGAATTCTAGCAATTTAACCGAACTACCAACGGTCATTTCGTTATGGGAAATCGAATGGCGGTCATTAAATCGAGAACCGCACATTACTGCACTACCATCCAACTGCAGCGTAGTAATGTAGGCGGCTGCGTTTCTTGCATACATCAATCAACTAGTCCTATTTGGCATTGTTATTGCACAGAGGTGTACAAGAGCTGGGGGAGCTTTTGCTCGCTCGATACATCTGGGGTGTCACCTTGACTGCTCGGCAATGCATCACTTGCTCCTCGTCGTGCTCCACCACGATATATTGAATGGGCAGCGGGTCAAAGGTCACTGCTTATCGAATAATACTTCGCACATATGTGCCACCCTAGAATATTAAAACGGTTATATTAAGTGGAAATTTATGTTCTGCACGTACCATCGAATTTCGTGCCCCAAATTTATAGAAATTAACGAATTATGAGTGTTTCTATATCCCTACTTTCGGATATAACTTATTTAATAACAAATCCAAAGTCCCACTCTAAATTTCTAGTTTGAAAGAAGCTAAGTTTTCCAATGTCTTTTATTGTTTTTATTAACTACGGTTTGAGATCATCTTCCAAATAAAAATTGAGATTTCGCCAAATAAATAAGAATTACAAGAATTAGAGATATTTCCAAAGCTTGCTGAAAATATTAAATCCAAGTGGCCAACTTGTCTGTTAAATTGAAACTTCGAGGGTCATTTACACCGTTGTACCTTAACATTTTATAAATTAAATTATGTTTGTTTGGCATATTTTGGTTTAAACCATACTTATACTTTAAGTACCTTCGGTGCAAACAGCCCTTAATTTCTCATCTTTTTCCTGGAAAATATTTAAAGTTTCTGATTGAAAGTTAAACTCTTTTAGTCGAAACATTTAGGATCAAATTTTGCACTGACTTTGAAATAGTTTTTAAAATTCTAGACTTAAAAAATATTACTTTTGTAGGGATTTGCACCAGTTTCATAGAGTTTCGCTTTGAAATCTCAAATTTATTATTTTAAAAATACTTCGAGAGAAGACGTGTTACAAATCAGATTTTAAAGTCTAAAAACAGAACTTCTTAAACTGCAAAGCAAGCACATTTATGTACTTATTGGTATAACATAGGCTCTGTATATGATTTACTCACATTTGGTTGTTATGAAATATTAAGAAATTGTTTAAATTACCAGTAATACTAGTTCGTTCGTTAACACAACGATATGCGATTTTAATCTTAAAAGTTAATCCTCAATTTCACCTGAATTATTCTTCATAAATAAATTGTTTAAAATCGTTATATAAAAATTACAAACTTCACTTGTCTATAAATAACAAAACAAGCATGTCGGAGGTCTAATTAATAGTAAGGATGTTCATTATCCTTAGCTTGTGGCTGTTTATTAAAATTTCATAAAGGCCAACATAAGACAGAGCATGTCATGCTGGCAAAATTCTCTATTCCGGCATGCAATAACCATTTAAAGTTCATGTTCATGTGCATGCATTGTTTTGAATTATGTAATACCATTATCTTGTTAATAGATAAGAATTACCTGAGTTATCCCCCGGTAAATTTGGTGGGAGGGAAGAAATAAACACAAATTGTTTTTAAAAAATGCAAAGAACGTCGACAAGATAAATACTAACATTGTGTTTGTGATAAGAATAAAATAGGGCAATAGATCATTCTAAATAATTAAGTGCCTTTATCTTTAATTATTTATCATTGCCTGACTGTAGTTTCTTCAAGTTTCTTTATCAGTAAATACCGTTTTGTAAATGTACAGGGAAGAATTCCGGGGATAATGAATTGGCGTTTTATTGTAATTTTTTGTTTTTTTTTTTAAATTATTGAACGTTTTAAACACATTTCTTATTTGATAAAGTGGAAGTTTCTGGCTAATAAATGAAAATTTAACTGGAATGTTGTCAAACGAATTAATGATCCTGGCAGTAATGTTTTATGTGAAGCGATTGTTATGCTTTTGAAGGAAAATTTATAAAATTAGTTGATTATTTTTGTTCTGTTTGTATTGATTTAAGGTATTTGAATTTTAAATGTTTGCTCTAAAATTCAAATCAATAACAAAATTTAAGAAATTTTTTGAAATTTTTATAGATTATACCTGATTCTTCAAAACACCTTAAACCTGAAACTATCTTTTTGAAAATTGTTACTATTGTTGTTTATCCCGTGTGATAAGAATAAATATTTTTTTATCAAGAAACATGTTATTAATTAGTACTTTGTAACTTAATTAATTTTGTAGTTTTTTAGAATTAATTAATCTTTGAAGATAGTTGCATTTAAATATTCTCAAAGGAGTTAATTCTTAAAGACTTAATCTTTAAGTAATTTCTTTTAGAAGTCCTTATTGTTAAACTAAATATAGATGATCGTTTATGATTATTCATATCACTATAAAAACGAATTTTATGACATTATTAAATTTTATTTATGTTGTTACCGTTAAAACCCGAAATCAGTGAAAACTAGTTTTAACTAGTCAAAACTAGAAGTAACCGGTAGCGATTGTGGAATCTAACTGAAGGTACGAGGGGAGTTTTTTATGTTATCTACCTAGCTATGAAAACAACGAGTTAGAGAACAAACAAGATTTTATTTTTCAACGTAAGAACCATTAACACTAACACACTTATTCCAACGTTTTTCTAATAATGCTATGCCTTCGAAAAAAAAATTCTTTTGGTAATTCTGCAAAATACTCCACAACGTTTTCCAAATCGTCATTGGATTGAAAGCGACGCCCTCTCAAGTGTTTTTTGAGTTTTGGAAAGAGATAATAGTCACAGGGGGCGAGGTCGGGGCTATTTTCTCCAGACACTGCCACCATTCTCTCATGAATATTCTTCGAGCCACTGCCTTCTTTCGATAGAAATGTTGTGACGCTTCTATGTTCAAGTTTCAAATCACACATTTTCACTTCTTTAAATTGACATAAAAATGGCAAATGGTAAGCGATTGGAACCAAACTTTAAGATGACACCATAAAATGTCACAGAAACTTGTCATAAGAAAATTGTCCCGATAGCATATTGTTTTCATAGCTAGGTAGATAACATAAAAAACTCCCCTCGTATTTGTAAATACCCCAATAAACTGCATCTATATTAATTCGGGTTTTAACTTGAAATTTCAGTTAAAACTAGTTTCATCAACACGTTTATTTGATAGAACTAGTTTTAAACCCGAAACATATTAAGAACCAAAATAAATACAAATTAATTTTTACTGTTTATTGATTGAAATATAAAAAATAAGAAACTTAATAATATTATATATTAAACAAAAGTACAAGTCATACTTTGACAGGAATAAACTAAATAATTAATTTTTTATTTGTTTCTGCAAGGTCGACTATCATGGCATTTCGAGTTGCATAATAAATTGCTTTTCTTGCATTTGCACATGTTGGTTGCACATTGCTTCTAATTTAAAGCTGCGTATTCACTTGAGCATTTTTGCGCGCACAAACGGTTTGCGCGCAAAAATAATCATATGAGTACCGGCAGACAGGTGTGCGCGCAAGGTCTGAGCACGCACACACACGCTCCATCGGTTGTCGGTCTCGGGGACCACCTCAAAGGAATTTTGCGCGCAAGTGTTGCTCAGTTTGGACGAGATTTTTAATTTATGCAAACAGCTGCATTTATGTTGTGACGGCAAAACGTAAAAGCACAACTGGAGCGGATATTTGCGCGTACAAACAAAAACGTAAAAATAATTATGTGTAGATTTTAAAATTTTCGCAAACGAACGTGTGTGCGAGCAAACGTTTGTGTACGCAAAAATGCTCAAGTGAATACGCAGCTTTACAGGTGCAGCGCACGTAGCCCTGGGAAGATCCACTTGATGACGCACCCGAATTAATATAGAAGATGCAATTTATTCGGGTATTTACAAATACCTTCAGTTACTTCGCGTTTTGACTAGTCAAAACTAGATTCCACAATTAGTCCAGTAATTATGTGCTATAGATTGCCTTTAGCTGGAAAATTTTGCGGAAGTTTTGATATTTGGCGATTGTATGTATTTTGAACTGCTCTTTTCGATTTTTTATTTTGCCACCTCGTATCTTTGCCGCCGACGCCGCCATATTGTAATAAAGTGCGAAAAAAATATGGCGGCGTCGGCGGCAAAGATACGAGGTGGCAAAGTAAAAAATCGAAAAGAGCAGTTCAAAATACATAAAATCGCCAAATATCAAAACTACCGCTAATTTTTCTAGGTAAATTGACGTGGTTACTGGACTAAATCGCTACTGGTTACTTCTAGTTTTGACTAGTTAAAACTAGCCTTCACTGATTTCGGGTTTTAACGGTAACATACAGCGTGTCCCAGGATAGATGTTACAATAGGTGTGATGGACAAAAAATTTTTGAATTTTATCTTAAGATTGTGGAATTAAGCCCTGCTTGGTTTGAAGAGAATTTTAAGAATATTTTCAGTTTTTGAAAAACCAGTCGGCCTTGACATTGAAGCGAAAACTATTTTCTTTTCAGGTAAAGTACCCTTTTTGTTCATGATACAGCAAAATTTTACTAAGAAAAGTTGTTCATAATAAGAAATTATGGCCCTATGCAAAATTTCAGGAAGATCTACCTACTTTGATTAAACCGTCACATTTTAGATTAAACAAAATAAATTGTATTTATTCAAAAATTTCTTTGTAGAATATTGAACGAAACAAATAGCATTTACAAGAAATTTAATACGAAACATAATAATAACACTGATCTACAATAAATTATTTGTTCCACATAACTGCCAGGAGGCCATGAAAAAACTATCGTTGACTAATCTTCCTGAAATTTTGCATATGGCCATAATTTCTTATTACGAACAACTTTTCTTAGTAAAATTTTGCCGTATCATGAACAAAAAGGGTACTTTACCTGAAAAGTAAATAGTTTTCGCTTCAATTGTTTTTCAAAAACTGAAAATATTCTTAAAATTCTCTTCAAACCAAGCAGGGCTTAATTCCACAATCTTAAAATAAAATTCAAAAATTTTTTGTCCATTACACTTACACCTATTGTAACATCTATCCTGGGACACACTGTATATAGTGTAAGTTCCTTACTAACCAGTAAAATTAGTTAAATGAAACAAAATTTTTGTTACCATTTAGGCTTTAAATTTGACTACTGAATTCTGAATTAATTAGATTTCGTAGAAAATACACCAGTCGTTAATCGGTGAGAAAACGTTCCAATAATTTCCTTCTCGAGTCTTTGTCCCCGTATTGCATCCCAGCGAGAGGCATGTTGTATCCTGGTCCACGCCTCTATCGATGTCCGGATGCTTCGTTTGGGTATTCCGAATACACTCTGGTCCTATAAACGGGATGAATACTCCAGTTTGTGCGAGGATGTCTGATTTTTCATTGTCTTCCACACCTGTGTCCTGGGACCCATATGAGTCGAACCATGTTCTCCTCAGATAGGATTGCCAGGTGCAACAGGCATTCTCTTCTTAATTTACAATTAAATAATTCGAGGCGATTCAAGCGCTTTTAAGGCTACTTGACTGTCAGACAAATGCTTATGTGTTATCGAGTATACCCATGTTTTACATTCTCTTGTATACATTGCGTTATAGCAAAGGCTTCAGCTTGGAAGAATGTGACGTTGGTCCTAAGAAATACACTTATGTTCTCTTTTGGTTTTACGCCGTGTATATCTGCCACTATTAACTGCGCTGTGCGGGCTCCATCTGTAAACCAGACCTCTTCAGGTAGGGTGGGATTCCTTGAGCCCAATCATTGCGATCGCATCTCACAGTGAATGTGAGTCAGTGCTCATTCTAGTGATGGGTTCACCTTTAACTAGGTACTTCCTGTATTCGTTTGTGTCCACACTGCTCACTCTAAATGTGTCAATTGCAGATGGATTTTATGTGCTCCAATCCAGGCTTCCTCTTTCAGATAAATATCCAGAGGAGTTAATTCTAGAAGAGCTTCCATAGATGACGTTGGAGTGCTTCTCATTACTCCACATGCGCACAAGCAAGCCAGTCTTTGAATTGTTACTGCTTCGTGTCCTGTCTGTGGCCACCAGATTGGAGTGCCATAGGATATCATGGGTCTAACAATCTTGATGTAGTACCATTGAACTACCTTTGATTTCAATCCCCATGTTTACCCAAACATGCGTCTGCCCTCTATGAGGGCCATTTTTACTCTGTTTGCAATGTTGTTCAGCTATGCACTCCAGGTTAGTTTTACATCCAGGATAATTCCCAGAATATTGAATGACCCTTTCTGGTGAAGGGTATTAGTGATGGTACTTCAAGGTTTACCTTCGGGTTTCCTTTTCACACTACCTTTGCGTAATGTTTAACGGCCTTTACATGAGGGCTGCAATGACATTCGGGTTTTTGCCTGTGATTAAGCTGTCATCCGCATATCCTTAGGTGTAGAACCCTTCATCATTGACTCTATGTACAAGATCGTGCACTACCAGGTTTCTCAGTAAAGGGAATAAAACTCCTCGCTGTGAACTCTGGTAGCAGAGACCTTGCGGGATTCTCCCCCCAGGTCAGCCTGTATCTGGCGACACTTTCTATTTATCTTTTTATGGTATCTTCAACCCCATGTCTTAAACGTTAAGCTTAAAAAATCAGCCAGAGCTGTTTCCTTGTTAGTTATTGACACCTCTATACTACTAACTAGGTTGTGAAGTGCAGATTCACATAATTTTTCTAGCTGATAAGCATGTCGATTACGATGAACCAGTTCTGGCATAGTCTTTAAATAGAAGGACATAAGGCTAATTGATCTATATGACTTTGGCTGGGTGTACGATTGTCGCCCTGATTTGGGGATGAAAACTACCGTAGTAGATCTGCATGCCAGTAGCAAATAGTTACCTGCTAGGCATAAGCGAAAGATTTTAATAAGATATGGTACCAGAAGATCGATCCCTTCTGCAAAAAAGCTGAAAATATTTTATCTGGTGGGGTTGTGCTTTCAACATCTTAACGGAAATTTCTCCACGAATCTGTTTAAGCTTTTCTTAGAGCTTTATTGTAGTCAGTTAGAGCCTGGGTATGCTGGCCCCACTCTCCGGTCCTTTTTGCTCTGTTGAAAAGCCGCCTTTGCCTTCTTTTTCAGGTTTGTCAGGTTTTCGTCCCACCCGACTACCTTCCTGTTCTGCTTTGTGACTACTGGGCACTTATATTCATATGAGGCTAATATGGCGTCATTTATTTGTTTCACAATCAACAGAAATTTGTGTTTTGACGTGGATAACCTACCACGAAGATCTTATCTGTAATTCGCCCAGACAGTCTTTTTTGGGTTTCGATAGGTTACATTTTACTTTTCGAAACCTACTAGTAAATATCCAATGTGCCTGTGATCGGCCATTGATGGTTCGTTAGACACATGCCATTGTAAAGCTCTGTTTTGCACCGCAGCTGTAGCCAGATTTATATCAATGACTTCTTTCCGATGTTGAGTCTCAAAAGTAGGCTCATTACCTCGGTTAATTAATTATAGGTTCATTACTTACCAGATATTCTAGAAGATCGATGTCTCGCAGATTTGTATCCGTACCGTTCCATGTGTTGTTGTGCACGTTGGCGTCACAGATAGACATTACTTCCAATCGTTCTAGGCCTGGTGGCCTCCCTTTCTAATTACTGTAGTTTTATGATTGCCATATCCCTAAAACGCAGGCTGTACAAAGGTATGTATTTTATTCCTTTATTTACATATACAGTTAGCGGCTAAAGTATGGAATAATTTAATTGAAACTGAAACAAACCAGTTTTCGAATAAATTCTCGAACACGTCGATTTTATTTTATGAAAATGCACATTTTTTCATCAAATTCGATTTTTGACTGTATACATGACCTAGGTGTTTCAGCGGATTTGTTGTATATTGTTGGGACTCGGTCAAACCTCTGGTTTGACCGAGTCCCATTATTTGGCCCTTTGCTCTCCACGATTCCTGGATCAAGGCTACATCAATGTCCTATAATAAATATTAGACGACTGCATAGGACAGGTATGGGACTCTTACTATGTTGAATATTTGCTTGTAACAACCTCAGGACATTTGCCGGTGCTTGCGCCATCTTGTCCGGTAAGAGTGGGAGCAGACACACATCTGAAGCATGATCAGTGTCTTACCATTTGATTCCGAGACACTGTTGATGATTTACCAGTTCTCAGCCCCTTATTGTGAGCGTTCAGAAGTTCAAGAATTGCGGTTTAGTGCTAAAGGGTTGAGGGGCCCTCATTAATACCTTGGCCGCATTTAGGATTTCCTGGGCCGGCCCCACTCTGAGGCTTGAGCCCTCCCACATTTTGAGGTTAGATGTCGTGGTTATAAGCCATGCCTTCGTCTCCTCGTTCTTGCAAAACAGGATTACTGCACCTTTTTCAAAATACCAGCTGTTGATCTGAGGGCCCGTTCTTTCCTCACCAGGTTGAATCTGTCCCAATAGTTCCATTTGGATTTAATCGGCCTGTTCCTCCATCAATCTAACCTCTGGTAGTCCTGAGGAGTTATGACCATCTACATTCCCTTAAGGGCTTCCTCGAAGGTTTCCTTCCCTGCAGTTTCTTCAACTCTGCAGAGCTTCTTGGCAGTTTTTCTTTCTGCTACTGGAGCTTGGAGTGCTTCCATCCGACCTTTGCTTTTTCTTTGCAGGTGTTTTAGTGGGTTCGCCTGAGTCTCCAGCTACAACCTGCTTCTTCGGGTAATATTTTTTATGCTGTATTAGCTCGCCCAAACCTGTCGCCCGTTCGATGGTAGCCTTCCGTCGCTGAGCACCGGATAAACGCTTCGTCGTTTCCCATAGAATGAACAATTTCGAATATAATAAATAACACTGCCTCTGCCTCGGATTAGTCTTCAAAGGCTATTTTCAAAACTCAAATTGGTTTTAAAAGTTGGATATCAGCGTTAGAAATTAATTTTTGAAAAGGTTCGGCTCTTTATTTTCAATAAAGTTATAGGAATTTTGTAAAACTTCGCTATTTCACTTTATGGAGATTTTTCAAATCATTAAAATTCATCAAATAAATTCCATTTTGAACTTCAGAATTAAAATATCCGAAAGTAAATTCTCAGATTAACCTTATAAACTATTTTTTTAAAATTTATTTTCGGGGCCAACAAAACTTCATACGAAATATATGGAATTAAATGATTAAATCAAAGGATTTGCTCGAATAACTATAATAAATAAAACTCGGTCGTTCTTACAATACAACGTTGTTAAGTTATCGATTTTCGTTGTAAAACCAAAACGAACATTTTGTAATTTAAAACATGGGATACGAGTGTTTTACTCTACTTGCATAGTTCGTTTTAAAAGAAAAAGGCTTTAAAAGAATAACAACCACCTGAGCCCGTCAATGAAAAGATAGTAAAAGGAAGTTGCTGCTATTTAGACATAGTTATTTCACAAACCGAAGCAGTTCTCAAGTGCATTAGAAATGGTGGCATCCAAAGTAATTAGCATCGTAATTGTCTGCACCATTTGTACTAATATGGCCGGAACATTTTGCAAAGTGCATGTTGGTGCGTCTTAGCAGGACGGCGCCCCAATTCTACTCCTTCGCCGTTAATGTAAATCTCTCTAGATAGAGCACTTTGTAATTTTCCAACATATTTTTTCATCCATTATACCGCTTTAAGTGGAGCAAGCTTTGTCAAATTCAAACATGATGAATGATGAAATTATGTAAACGAGCCGTCAAGAAATCATTCGGGGTGATGAAAAATCACATTAAGGGTGTCGTAATTACTTTGAGTTGGCCTTTATGAAAATACCAACATCGGCATCAAAGAATTCGATACGAGTTGTATTAAGGGCACCTCCTTCAATAGAAAGAACTCAAAAAGGTTTTCGGTGCGGCGAAGACGACGACAGGAGATTTACTGATAATGGTATAGCCGGAAAACGAATTATTTTCTCATTTTTCATGCGCCCAAAGTCCAACACCATTTAAAAATCGGTTAGTTCCATCCATAACTTAATTATGTTATGTAGTATTCACGCAAGTATTCCGGCAAAAGAAAAAAAATCACACTTCTTAAATCCTTAAATAACCCGCTAGGAAAAGTAACGACTTAATTCTCACGAAATTAGTTGGCCCATTTATATAATTTCGTTGAGGGGGTCTCACGGTAAACTATTTAGTAGCCGAAACCTAGCAAACACAACAATTTCTAACGTTGCATTAATATTTACTGAAGGCATGCGGAGTGTACCTTATATAAACCCTTGCTGGGTATAATCAGAACAAATAACTTAGCACGGCTGGCATTTACATTAAGCACACGTGTTGCGAGCAATTTATTTTTTCTTTATCTAAAAGCTTAATCTCCGTTTTTGTTTTGGAAAACACCTTCGTAAAATGTGGGGCGGAAAATTCAAATTATGTTTTATAGTAAATTCCTGAATAATAAGTATATTTATTTGAAATGTTTCTTATCCGTACACAATCTATAATACCGGAACTGTATTCTGGCTTAAATACCGTTTAGTTGAATATCTGGTAATAAAGCAACGGACCGTGAAATGTTCGAAAAACAGTCGTATTTCTACGAGTAGAAAGCGTTTTTATTTCTCTATTGTAGACAAAACAACAGTAATGAGATATTTTACAATATTTTCAATCGAGAAAATAACGTACTTTTCAATAAATGAACATATTTTTTTTATTGATTACTTGAATAATAAAGTAGAGCAGAAAATATTTCCTCTGCGCTACGATTCAACTGTTTTCTGATACTTTTTGATGTAAACCCCCGAAGCTAAATTTTCAAATGTATTTATTTATTCCGTTTTTCATTTTCAAGTTTAAAAACCAAGCACCTGAGAGAGAATTCTGAAATTAATCTTAAAAGATGAAATTCATGATTCGCCTGATTTATAGGATTCATAAAACTTCTATTTAATTTCTAATATAGGTTTCGTCTGAAGTTTCAAATTCAAAAGCATCTGAGAGACAATTTTGAAATTAATCTTCAAAGCTTTTCAGGATTAAAATGCTATGCAGGAACTGAACTTTTTGAAATAAAAATTAGGTTCGACTTTCATCATCGAAATAGGGAAAAAAAAACTCTTAGATTATTAATCTTCAAATCTGATTTATATAATTCATTTTCAGGATCAAAGAGTAGTTCAAATTTGATACCAAATAGAGCATTAGAAAATAAATTTTTTGAGTTTCGCTTCTTGAAAATATTTTTAATGAATTTTGAAAATCTTCTTCAACAAATATAAATTGGCATTCCAAGATTAAAGTTAAAAACTGAGGCACTTGAAACACATTTAGAGATTACCCTTCAAAGCTGGTTTTCAGGATATAAATATAACTTTCGGGATTAAGGCTGTTTGGTACCTGTTCAATCAAAATAAATCCGCTACGGGGCGCTAGTTGTACTAGGTATTCCCCTATTCAGTTTACCTACCACCTCCCTTTTACTTTCGTCGCAGGTTTACCACCCCTAATTTGTACGAAAATACATATAAATTCATCTTTTAGGTATTTTATGCTCGGGCTCGGGATAGCATGAATGTGAATTGCCAAAACTTCATTGACATTTTTTTAATATAAATTAGGTAGTATATTTTCGGATGTCATTACTAATTGCATATTTCTGTTGATGGTCCAAAATTCCCTTTATATAAAATATATAATCTATTTGAGATGTTGGATTTTAAAATAAATAATAATAATTAATTATAATAAATTGTAGGATCTCAGTGGCATAGCAGAAAACTCCCTTGACTCGGAGACAGAATGATAATTCTGCCCCAGAACTAGGAAAGGTTGCCCATGCCTTGTTTAGAGGTTAAATTAACAAAGTTATGCAGAATTATGATCGAAATTTATTGAATTCTACAAAAAATTATCAATAAGAAAGTGTATTGGCATTAGCTATAAATTAAATGGTTATAAAAATAAATAAAATTGAAAACACTGGCAGTCCAATTAATTGTTCGTCAATGTCTTTAGGATGTGATAGATTCTCTCGATATCCAGATCTTCTAAAGGACTACTAATAATAAAGCTTGTTTGTAACTGATAAAGTCGTTAGTTATTATTTTGTTACCTTTCGGATTCAGTTTCACTAGGTGCAGGTGAAAAACCTATACGGAAAATCTGCAGTTCTTTCTTCTAAATTATCATTTTGTGTGTTAAAAAGGTAAGACTTCTAAAATGCTTAATAAAGAAAATATTTCGAACCAACTTAATTATTATATTATATTACTCAGCCTTTTTTCTTTCAAAATTCATCCTTGCAGATTTAAGATTTCATATACCTTTTAATCTGGGAGACTTTTCTCATTGCTTTCGACAGCTTACTTATTTTACCAGATTTAGACAAAACATACTTGTTCTTAGCCATGATCTAAAATATGTACTTTACAGAGTTATACAGTAGAAGGGCAAGCGTTGTAACTTAATATGACACTTTTCAAAATTATATTAAATTGTCATAATTTTAAATTTTTTTGACATTATAAGCTATCGCAGATGCCGAGTACTCCCCTACATCTATTACTAGGCGGGGGTAATTAAAGTGAATAAAAGCTAATGAAGGATGACAAGTGTTAATTGCAAGGTTCTACCATTTCGTAGCTTTCTCTATTACTACAACACCGATTTTGATGGAAAAAGGATTAAGAGCAAGTAGACACCTTGGACAAGAGGATGTATATAATTTTAATTCAATTAACGCCTTGATACTGACTTAAAAATAGTAATATTTATAGAGTAAACTTCGCTGCTGTTTTTAATTCTTCTAAAATAATTATTTTACGCTAAATGGTTTTCATAACGATAATTAAAATTATGTCATCCCAAAATAGACTATAAAAGCTATCATTTCCCAAATTAAACTTGCTAATCCGATATGTGGATGTTTCAAAAGCTAGGAAATAATATCGACTTTAAAAGACGTGATAACGGGTAAACTAACAAACTTTTTATATATTTTTATTCTACATATCTTAATCTGATACTGTGATCTAACAATTTTATAAAAATATTTTCCAAAAAATTACAAAAATTTGTATGTACCAAACAGCCTTAATATCAGATCTACTAAAACTTAAATTTGAAGTCAAACATAGCTTTATTTGTCATGCTCAAATTTGAAAAATGAAACATCTCAAAACGAATTTTCGAATTAGTTCTTAAAGCTGATTTTTCGTAGGTATCCAAATTTGATTTTCAGAATTGACTAATTTCAGAGTTGATATCAAGTAATACCTTAACAGTTAATTTTTTTTAAATTCCCATTATTTTGGAGATATTGTTTATGAATTTGAACGACTTTTATAAATCTTGAATATTTTTCTTTTTAAGATTTTTAAAATTTATCAAATATTTATATGCTAGAATTTCAAGCTTGGCGTTCAAAATTTAACGCCTGAAATAGAATTTTCCTTCGAAATTTTCAGGATTAATATTTACAAAAGCTGAATGTTGGCATAAAAAGGTAACTTAGATTTTCAAGTCTGAAGTTCAAATTTGAAACATCTAAATAGTTATTTTCATAACAAGTGCGGGAAGTTAGTCTTCGCGCACGTGTTATGAACAACGTTTTTCCTACAAACGTTTAGGAATCGTCCTAAACTATCATTTTGTAAGTTTTCAACTTGTCAAATTTGACATTTCCTTTTAAAGTAATAATCTAGTAAGGATGGTTGCTATGCGATTTTCTGATTTTTCAGAAATCGCTGTCTCTTTCCGGCACTCCGTGCGGGAAAGTGGACTTTCCCGCACGCAAAATGAGTGTGGGAAAGTAACATTCCTACACGTTTGTCGGAAAAGATAATTTGAGATTAATTTTCAAAAGTGGTTTTTAGGATTTTACCTGATATAGAAAATTCATATACCGGGTAAGACGGAACACCGATGTATATTTTGGAGAAGATCCGGGTTACCTTTGGTATGTGTACGGATTCGGCGCTCAACGTACGCTATTGGAGTTACACCGTGCTAGAGAAACAGATAGAAATACCACCCGAGCCTGTTACAGCGATATGTGATTATTTGATTGTTCGCTTTTTATAGTTGTCAACTTTGATAGCGACAAAACCTCAAATTGTTAAACTTGTTATATTTGTCAATACTGAAGAATCTACATCTACAAATACGAGTATCTATAGAACTACTAAAAAAGTGTTAATTTATTATAATACATATCCCAACCCCAAACCTCGCTGTCTAGCCGTTAATGGAGAACTCTTTGAACATTTAATGTAATTTATTGTTTAACTTTACCTTTTAATTTTACAGTCATGAAACTCTGTTTAGGGCTAAAAATAAAAACAAAAAGAATTTCTGACGTTGAGTGCTTACTGCAATAAAGTATTTATTTATAAAGCTATGATATTTTACAATTTCACACTTATTCCCATAAACCATTAAGATTTGTTAAGTTCCATCAATACTTCCGATAGAAACTTTAGTATAACTGACGGAACAAATTCTTATTTTAATATTTTCACTACATTTTAAGTTCGTGGTATCTGACTGATGACTCTTATGCTCTCTTTTGATAGGATTCAATACTGTTGTATATTTTTAGTGATAAAAGCTCGGCAGTTACGAATATTATTTGCCGGTAATCTGAAATATTGTAAACGTATTTTAATAAAATTTGTCTACGTTTTTTATATGTGCTACTTTAATAAGACGAATTCAGTTAAAATATGCAGAATGCAGAAACAGCGATATAAAAATACTGATTTTGGGTGTTTTTTATTGGAAGTGAAAGTTATGCTCGCTAAGTTTTAAATAATTAATAATAATTAAACATATGACCAATGACTAGCCGTTGAACTGCCCAAATAGGTTGAAACAGGCAGCAAATTGCTACATTTGAGAAAAGGAATTTGTATCCAAGTACAAGTTCAACAATTTGTCGTTTTGTCGTTGTCACAGTTGCAGAATATAAAAAACAATGAAATAATCGCATATTGCTCTAACAGACTTCGGTGCTATTTCTATCGCTTCCTAGCATTAACTAAGCCCAATAACGTACGTCGAACGCTGTGCACATATTCCCGGATCACCCGGATTTTTGCTAAAAAACACGTTGGTGTTTCCCTATGTTCCGTCTTACCTTGAACACACGGTATAGATACATACATATATGTTCGATTTTTAAACTTGATGTTCAAAATTTAGTAATTTCAAAGATAATATTTTGAGATTAGTCATGAAAGCTAGCTTTCAGGAGTCAAGTGTAATTTTCACATTTAACCTGTAAAATTCTAGTTTTAGATCAAATACTGATATTCATCCGTTCTAAGCCTTTAAATCGAGTTTCCAGGATTTAGTTGTGATTCTACAACATTCAAACTTGATGTCAAATATAAAGGCTAAAGTGTAAATTTGGAGCACATATAAAAGAATGCTGAGGTTAGTCCTTAGAATTATTTTTCAACAATCTTTTAATTACTTTCCCTCAAATTTCTCAACTCACTTCAGGCGATAATGTTTAGGCGTCACACAAACAGATTAGGGTTAAACTAGGATAATTCCGAAATAATTTCCTCATGCTTTTCGGAAAACTATTTTAAAGCAGTAATAAGCCAGTTTGGACAATTTCCTTTCTAGCAATCACATTTACGAAACAGTCTGCTTTAGTCGCCCCGTTAAAAGTACTTTTAACCACAAAAGAGATAGTAATATGAGCAAAAACGACCGTAAGAGTATCATTAAAGGAAGCCCTTCTACGCCTACGCGATCCGTTACAAGGATAAACGAAACGTTGTAGCAATAACGTCAGAAGGACGATACCTTGATCACCCTCACCACCTGGCGGATTATCGCGACCGTCTGTGCACGAGTGCTAATATCCTAGCTTAATATTGGGATGTAAACCGGGGCCTCATCACCATAACATTCTCATTATTCTTCAGAGGAGACGGCAACTCGCCGGATGAGCCGAAATCTACTTCGCTTTTCGAGTACATTTGTCTAAATGTCTGTATCTCTGTTCCAGCACGGAGAACATTAACTGCATTACAAAGATCGTAAATACTATCTGATACCATTTCATATTACAATGTCGGCGAAATAGTGGTCGCTAAACTGGCGTAAAACTGATATAAACAGTTGGCAAGAGGTTGCGGATGAAACAGCGGTACTTGCTGCTCTCTCGCTACCGGATAAGCCTTTATTAAAATAGTTATTTTTCTTAACGGAAGGAAATTTTACCCACATATAGATACGAAAATGACACTATCTTATGCGTATAACTCTTATTTAAATAAAAATCCTTTTTAAATCCTTCCTTGTTGAAAAACAAAACCCCTCAAGCGTTCCTAATATCGCTGAAATGATATCTTGCACACTCAAAACTACCTGAAAATGCTCGGAATGATTATGTATTTGATGAGAATTACCAAATAATTATAAATATTTAACTTAAAAATAGTAAGTACATTAGGCGTTTAAAAAGACAAAATGGTAACATTCGACAAACATTGATTGGAATCTTTTATGGGTGGATGAGGTAATCCCTAAATCTTAATTATTCAATTATCATTGGTTAGGAATTGCTGGATTTTTAAGTTAAAAAAATCCACATCTTACTGAAAATTATAAATGAGTAAAGCTAATCCCAAAATTAAAATTTCTAGGCCAAACCTTCAACTAGTGCAAATTCAGGTTTTCAAATTTGAAATCCAAAACTCAAGCCTTAGCCTTAAGCCATACCTTGGGGATTCATATCTCAATTGTAGCTGCGAATTCTACGTTTATCAGTTACTGTTTGAAAATTCGCTCGTTTTGAATAAAAATTCGTTGTTCTTAAATAATCAAACGTCGTTACGTCGTTAAACAGAGATTGTGATACCTTTATTGTATAAACGTTCAATCTTACTTTGAGGATTCAAATCTTAATTTTGATTTCAAATAATGAATTTGGATTTTGAGATTCAAGTCTTAGAGTTCCTATTGTTTGAAAATTCACTCGTGTTGTATGCAAATTTGTGAGTCGATAATCCTAAGGTTGAAATCAGATTTATTTATATTTTCTTATTAGCAAATTTCATGAAACTTTTTCCAATAGAGTAATTCAATTCAGAGCCTATAATATCACTTTAGGAATTCATATTTCAATTCTAGTTTCAAATTCAGAATCAGGTTTTGAGATCTTACAAGATGCTGTTTAAAAATTCACGTTAGTTTAAGATATGTAGAAATTAGCATTTCTTAAATCCTTAATTCAAAGGCAACTAAACACAGATTGATTTCTTTTCTTTTCCTGAAATTAATTCAAGTAGACTTTAAAACTCACAGCCCTCGATCTTTCTTTCGAACGTCAAATCTTAATTGTGGTTTCAAATTCCCAATTTGGATTTGGGGATTCATGCGTTACGAGTTGCTTTTTGAAAATTTACTTGTGCTGTATGCAAATTAGTCATTTTTAATCATTAATCCAAAGATAACGAAACACAGATTTCTTTATTTTTTCAAATCGTTAATTCCAAGACACATATCTATTTGTTTTTTATTATCTGAACATTTCCTGAATCTTTTTATTTAGTTTTCTAGAATTAATTCAAATAGGGTTTAGATTTCAAATATTAAAGCTTCCGATCTTATTTTCGGGATTCAAATACCAAATGTCAATTTGTATGTGGAGATTGAAGTCTTGCGAATTTTTAGCATAAAAAATTCATAATTTTTAAATAGTTAATTCAAAGATGAGCCTTTAGGCTTCAAAATTTAAGTTTACAATTTTACTTTGGGAATTCAAATCTCAAGTCTGGTTTTACATTTTCGATACGGATTTGGAGGCTCAAGTTTAGATTTGCTGTTGAGAAATTCATATGCGTTGCTAACAATTCTGAGTTTTTAAATCGTCGGTGCGAAGGTGGTCGATTAATTTTTTTTTATTTGAAAGTTTTGTGAAAATGACTGTAAATCACTTCTTTCAGAATGGCAAATCTTCGAATTCTAATAAAAATTCTAAATTTATATTCCTCCGCTAACATTTGTTTCTTATCTTTCCGAATTTTAAGAATTAAACTTGTCAAATATCATCTTGATCTCCAAACAAAAACCACTCAAAAACCCTATTTTCTTGGCAAAACTTAAATACTGACGTTTTCCGTTCTTTGAATAACTTCAACTAAAACAATAAGCAACCAAAGCGTTCTTTACAAACAAAACAATGGTATTACGTGCCTTGGTTATTTTAAGAAACATTTGTTTAGTAAAGTTGGAGAAGTTCTTAGGAAGTCGTTCAACCTCGTTCTCGTTAATTTAATCTAAAAGAAGTTTGCTGAAATTGAGCACCAATTTTTTACATATTAAGTCTTGGGTTTTATCGTAAATCAGTAAATATTAAGCAGTTAAGTGACGCTTCATACAAATAGTTTTATGTTTTCTGTTCTTTAGCTTGGAATATTTTGGACTAATTTGATATAAATGACTATGCTTTATACCAATCCCTGAATGTGCAGTATTTTTCAAGTTTTTATTGTTATAAAATCAAGTTTTCGTTGTAATGATTTTTGTTTGAGAACTTCGAGTTTATGAAAATAATTTTTTATGTTAAGAATTTTTCTTTTTGAATATTCTAGGCTTGCTTGTTTTTAAAATTTAAAAGGTAATTTAAATGAAGGACTTTTACTTACGTTAGAAAAAAGTAGGTTGGACAGAATGTTTGTTTCGATATTTTACAAGCAGCGATTACTGCTGTGGTAACTTTCGAAATGTGTGCTATTTGAGTGAAGATACTTTTTGTTTGTACGAATTTTAATAAAAGCAAAAGGAATGTATATAATAAACGTACACGCTCTGGAACTGCTGAAAAATGTCGAGTATTTCAAACTTCCAGAATAATGAGATATAAAAAGTTTTTATGCGAAACTGGAAGTATTTTTCCCCAGAGATGAGACGATACTTACAGCTGGCCGAACTGATTCTGTTTAGCGTGTGCAATCGATATTCGCTCCGGTCTCTGAAAACTCTGATTTCAGGAGTAGAAAACGTGACACATGGCAAACTCCCGCGATTCCTTCCTTTTTGGCATCTTCTCGTGTCTTTTTTTATTAGATTTTTATCTGTGCATGGAAATTTCGTAACCAATAATTACAAAGTATTGAAGTTTTGGAATAAAAGTCTTCGGGTATTCTCTTTGCTAAACTTCCCCGAAAACTAACAAAAAAAGAATAAATTATCGCATTTTTTGGTAAGTAAATTCCCAGCTCGTTCGACTTTTGTATTTAAACTTTCGAAGCTGAAGTTTTCTTTTTAATGATTGATGAAGACCAGTGGCGGACTGGCAAATTTAACCGGCCCGGGAAATTTGGTAGTGACCGGCCTCCTCTCACTATTATTAGGGTGGCCCATAAAAAATGTTTTTTTGTGGAAACCTTTATTTAATAATAAAACAACAAACATCAACTCTTATTCTATAGAATAGAGCAATAAACCATTATGAAGGAATGTCTTTCGCCATCTTTCTGCAATAAACTCCATGCCGCAACGGTATCATGCTGGATCTTTCGAGGTAAAGAATTCTCGGCATGCAGCTTCAACTTCTTCAACTCTTGTAAATTTCTTCGACGCAGAAAGTGTGCCATTGATCGGAATAAGTGGTAATCTGAAGGTGCAAGGTTTGAACTATAAGCTGGATGAGGTAGAAGCTCTAAATCTAACTCCCTAATTTTCTGCCGAGTTTCAATAGCAGTATGGGGTCTGGCGTTATCTTGCTGTTGTAGAATTGCACGCCCCCTATTTACCAATCCAGGGTAACACCGACGTAGAGCATCATGCATCCTGTCCAACTGCTGACTATAAAGGTTGGCGTCAATGATTCTTCCATCAGGAACCAACTCAAAGTGAATAACGCCTTGAAAATTCCACCATACACACAACATGACCTTTGTCTAAAACCTTTCTCGTTTTGGGACAGGTAACGCAGGTTTTCCGATGGTAATCCATTGATTTTCTTTGTTAGGATTATTAAAATATATCGATTTTTCGTCACAAGTAATGATCCCGTTTAAAAAAACATTTGTCCCAAGGATTTTAAAGCAGCCGATTGCAGACCTCGACTCGTCTTTCTGCAATTGCTGGCGTCAATTCATGTAGAACTTCTCTGCAGCGTCTGTTGGCCTTTCCAATTTGATGTAAATGACGCCGTATGGTTTCTTTGAAATAACCAAGTTCTGCTGACAACTTACGAGTACTTGTAGATGGATTAACTTCAACAGCGTCTCCCAGTTCGTTGTTACTCAACAAATTAAGCCGACCAGAACCTTGTTTCCTCTTGAGACTTGTATCTCCTTCATTAAATTTCTTGAACCAACGTTGTGCCGAGCGAATGTTTACTACTCCCTCTCCTTCCACTTCACATATTTTTTTAACTGCGGCGGTTGCAGAGACGTTTTGTTTCCAATAATGGCGCATAATTATCAAAATTTCGTACTTTTCGTCTGCCATTATGATGGTTGTTGTAGCTTAAAAACAAAAAAATAAAAGTAAATCGGGCAGAGATATTCGCCTACTTGACTAGTTTCTAATGGTGTATAGCAATAGCACATTTAATGTTTTTCAAACGAGAGTAAAAGAGCTCTATAAAAAATAATTAGGCTGTCAAAATATAACTAACAAACTGTGGAACAGGATAGAGCGCGCTGGGTCTACTTCGTAATACCACAGTATACTTCTGTAATACTATGTCAACGACAAAACCTTATAAAGAAAACTAATAAATAAATGCCCGACGCACCTTTAATATAGCAATTGTATTAAAGTTCTCAAACAAATAATATCAGCGGCATCGGCATAAAACATAATAAAGAGATAATTAGGGAAACAATAATAAATAAATACGGCGAAACGGTCTATGAAGTCGCCGGGTGCAGGTAAGTAAACGATTTACCTGCAGCCAAAACCATAGGAACAATTTCTGATAATATTGACCGGCCTCAGTACTACCGGCCCACCGGGAAAGTTCCCGGACTCCCGGCGGCCCAGTCCGCCCCTGATGAAGACTTTTTCCCGCACAACCTACTGGAATTATTTAATTTCCTGTTTTATTTATGTAATTTCTTTCTGTTGCAGGTGAGTAAGCCTTCATTCATGTTTGTGGTGGACGTAGATTGAGGGTGAGTTTGATTAACACATATAGATTAAGCCTCGAATAAATAATTTAGTAAACGATGTTAGTAAGACGCGATTTTGAGACCTTTCATTTGCATTTTACTGAGTACACAGGGAGAATTTGCAATTGAATTTTACCCAAAGGCTGCGCGGCCTAACGTCTACAAACTTTCCTCATATATAAACTGGACAAGTTCTAAGCCCCGTTGCTCGGATTAAACTTGAATTTACACCAACGCCGCCTTAGATATTCCGCGAAAGCAGCTGCGGGAATCAAATTATTCTGCTCATTCTTGTCAAAGAAATTCTGTACAATCATGTCAGGTTTACTTTCGAGATTTGAATTATCCTTCTGGAACATCGTAGGTTTTCATCTTTAAAGGTTTTCATCTTTAAACGTCAAGTTTAATATCGCTAGGTCTTCCTTTCTTTCTTCGGTTGTGGGTCAGATGCCATATTTTTGTAACACTTTTCGTCAATCTTTATACTCCGGATGGTAAATGTTGCTTGGGTTATTACACATGACAGAATTCAAGTGCTGCATTGCAGTTCAAACATTGACACCAAACGTCGAGCTTTTTGTCGCCTGTGGTTGTTAGAAAGGAAACTGCTTGATATTCAGTGGTGGAACAGCAGCGGGGTTGATTAAGACCCTGTAAAGCTTTAATTATGATAACAAAAAATGTCACATTGTTAAGTTTGACGAGGAAAGCAACAGGGATTACTGCAACCCGCGGTGACGTTGGTACGACCCACCTGTCTCGTTAACGAAGATACCCCATTATTATTTTGGAATTTTGTCGTCATCTGGGATATTTCTTAAAGAAAGAAACAGGAAATATATCTTGGCGTATCAATAACACCAGAATATATGTTTCAGCGATTGTAAAAATAAATCAGGATCGTAAACGTGCGCAGAAATACCGAATTTGAAATATAGCCGCGTTTAATCGAGCCGATGAATCATTTAAATCTGCTGTACAAAAGTTATAAATAAAACAGGAGCGTACAAGTGCGGTCTGCACATGCACGTGCAATAAGTTTAACATCTATCGAGCCGGCGTGCTCCTGCTGAACGATCCATATTTAGATTGCGCAATCGGTTTCTATTGTGCAATGGCACGGCTGCTTTTGCCCGAGTTAGATTATGATGGCGCGAGTGGTGTTCACGGATTCGAAAAACACATTAGTGTGTCCGCATATTTTATATCTTTCCGTTTAAAGCACTCTGAGAATGAAAAAGGAGACGAGCCCCCGTGCACGCTAGAAACAACGGCTGTGCTCTTAATGTGATTACATACTATCCTTTACATATCTGTCAGGACAGAAATTTTCCTCTTGTTCCCAGCCGCTGCTCCTTTCCTCCTTTATATTGCGTAACGTTTCCCAGTTACATCAAAAACGATACACTATTTGCCCATATCTGTTAAGTGTAATAATGCTCCAGTTGGCAATTTCATTAACTTGCTTTATCGCTTCTCGTTTAGGGGGCCTCAAAAGCATTCTATTAGTTAAGTACCACGTGAAATTGTTATATTTCTCCTCTTGGTTTTACTCTTTACAAGTGGGTGGAGTACAGTTATTCGCTGAAAATGTTACAACGAGATACACTTTCAAAGTATTGGATTTCTCTAACGTTTAAGCCTCCTGCTCTTTGTTGCGTGCTGTAATTATGATGCTTTTATAATGGTCCAAATGAAACTGTTCCCGTATTAAATTTAACTTTAAACCTAAACAATTTCTCGTTTCTTCCTGGAGTTCCGAGAAACATAAGTTGGATGGCATTATGTTCTCCATGCTTGTGCTGCTAGAACAGCAAACACCATCTTGCTAAACCGTATCTTCTATTATTTTATGAGGGCTGAAGAAATCGCTGAATTTTATAAATATTTCCTAGTTCATTAATTAAGACGCTATTGCGTTAACCTACCCTCAAGCTAAACCCTTAGTGGACTGACTGTATACACATATATTTTTAGTTTTCACGTGCACAGGCATCGCAAATGTTGCTCTTACCTTAATGTACAGCAGAATGCATAAAATTCTCGAAATTTACTAACTAATATTCAAATATTCATTCCAAATGTTTTTGGGTAAGGTTTGGCCTTGGAAAAATGACCGATTGAGTATTTTAAATAGAGCTGAATAATTTTTAAATTGGGGTTTTAAAATGTGATTGTCATTTTCTATACTTTAATCAACGGTTATGATTTGTATTAATAACGGAGTAGTATCCATAACACTAATAAATTATTATCTTTGAAGCTGAGCCAGGTGTGACAATTTTCAAAAAAATGTAAATGTTGAACCGGCAACTTAACAAAACATTATCCAAAAACATTTGAAATGATATTGAAAATAGGTGCAAATGCATTAATTTTTAACTATGCAAAATTATTCTTCTAGAAAAGGGTTTTGTCAGAAGTGAAAAAAGCTTGGTCGAACAACAATTAAATTGGCACTTACTATATGGAATATAGGTGTTTTACTTATGTATGCATAAAACATAGTTAATTAAAACGTTGCAGTACACGTAAGGTTTTTTTATCTTGGCAGATCGGAGTTGCATCATGCGCATATCATGCAAATATCATGCAAGTATCGCGTGTTTTACCATATAAATAAACAAGAGATTACATTATCTAAACACTTATTGGATGCGTATTCGAGGAAAACCTTTTAGGAAAATTGTTAGCACCTAGAAAGCAATAAGCTTCTACAAATAAAACATGAAACTGCTGGATGTTCCAAGGATAATAAAATATTTCAGGCGCCCAATAGGAAAACATGGAGTACTAAACATTTTTGATAGGGTTTAACTATTTCATCAGTTTTTTTATTCGCATCAAACTTTGATAAAATTTCAGATTTTGATATCCGTGTTTTTTATAAGGACACGGTTTGACCATGTTTATATTATAGGTTACATTTGTATGAAAAGTAGACAGATTCTAGTTGTGACATTTATCCAATTTTGGGTTGTGTTGAAGAGTGCTTTGTTGCTTTCGTTTACTATCAGAAAACCGACTCTTTCACAAAAACTAGAACTACATTTGGCAATCAAACATCCTTCTACTTAAAATGCCACAGTTACAGATATACTGAAGTCGCCCAATTTTAATTAATGTACTTTCCATTTTTAATGGTTTGCTGCTTTTAAAGACTTTGACAAATTTTATTTTAGTTGCTTTTTTTTCTTCTTTATATGCCTGCTTTTCTTCTTCTTTGCCCTTTGTTTCTTCTCTTTCTTCTTCTTTGATTTGTTTTCTGAAGTTCTTCAAAGTACCTTCTCTATTCATTTACATTTAGTTAATATCTGCATATTCAGAAATTCAAGAAGTTTTCTTTTTAACTGTCTGCCTCCTTTATATGATGTTTTGTTTCCTTACCAAATTATGAGTTTTGACTACAACCATAATATCACCAAGTGACACTTTTATTCACCATTTCTCCCTCTCATTTGCTGGATTGTAACTGCTTCTTAAAAGTTAATAACTTCTAGTTTCTTCTTCCACTTCTTGCCAATCTAAAACAATATTTTACGCTTTTTGTATGGTGCTTTACCATATACATATTTTATTTAATTGTATCAGATTTGATGGTTCCCCTTTTCTTCTGATTTTCTTCTTCTTCGACTATTCGATCTTTTCCTTCTCTTTCCCTTTCTTATTCTCCATTTTCTTCTCTCTCAATTCCATCTGCTTTTATTTTATTCTCTCAACTTCCCAATCTCTTTTTTTATTCGTTTTCTTATCTTCTGATGTTTTCAATCTTCCTTTCATGTATTAAGTTATTTCTTTATATCCTTCTTATGCTTGTAACATGAATCTTTTGTCTTCTGTATCTTCTACAGAGTACGTTTTTCCGTAGGAAATTAAATTGTGTAGCAAGTTTGTGGTTTAGAAGGGCTATTTAAAAATTTATTTTCGAAAATCTATAATTTCTGTTTAGTTTGAGTTCCTTAGTTTAGACCACGGTCGTGGTTTAGACATAAAAATTCAGAGCTTTCAATCAGACTTTGAGGAATTCATATATCAATTGTGGTTTCAATCTGAATTTTGAGAAGATTTAATATAAGTCTTACAACTGCGTTTTCTCGTCTTGTATACAAATTTTTAGTTCGTTAATTCAAATGTAGCTAAACACAAGGGTTTAGACAACAAAATTCAGAGCTTGCAATCTTACGGTCGGGCGTCAAACCTCAATCGTCGTTTCTCAACCTGGTATTGAGATTCAAATCCTGCGAATTGTTATTTAAAAATTTGCTTTTGTTTTATACAAATTCCTTGCTTTTAATTCCTTAATTCAGACATAGATTAATTTATTTTTTATTAGTTCAAAGCGTATTTGAACCTTCAGGTTTGAAATTCCCAATCCGGATTTTGAGATTCAAGTCTTACGAGTTAGGTACTGTTTGAAAATTTGCTATTCTTGTATATAAATTCGGAGTTTTTAAATCGTTGATTCAAAGGTCGCGAAACGCAGATTGTTTATTTTTTTGAGTCCTAGATGTCCAGAAACGTCTTTAACTTAAAATTTTTAACACAATTTGGTAGTATAGAATGGCTACTCAAACTTTTACCTTCGAAAATCAATAATTTCTGTTCTTTCTTCTTTTTTTTTTGGAATTTGGAATGCTTTACATTAATCTTTGAATTAAACAACGTTTTTCGGATTTTCATAATACCTTTTTCACATACCGTCATGTTTGTTATGTTTTACGGAGTTTTAACGCGTTTCCAGCATTTCTCTTTGTTTACGTTCTTCTATTTCTTCGGCCCCTTTACCTTCTTGCTCTTCCATTCCTACCTTCTTTTCCAGGTTTTCTATATTCTTTCTTGCCTGGCCAGCGAGTGGCCTACCCAGTAACTGGGTAATTGGGAACAGAAACACAGAGAAGGCGGTTGTCGAAGGCGTGGTGTTTATCACATCATCCCGTAAGCATAGCGTGCTAGGCAACCGAATATGAAAGCGACCTAGGCTCTGGCCATACTCCCTCGCATAGTGTAAGTGTTGATACTTTTACCAAGATTCCCATTATCGTTATCTGCTCCTCTTGAATTGTTATCTTCCAAGATTTACCAACTTCGAATCAAATGTATATTACCATGTTATATTGTTGCATATTCCTTAGAAAGTCTTCATAGTTAAACAAGACAAAATATTTAAAATGAGAACGAAACAATCTAAGGCCTATATTTTAATTGATGATTGCTTTGTTAAACTATAAAGGATAATCTTGTGTGAATTTAGCAGATTGTAAATGGCGTCTAGATAGTAAAAGTATATGGATAATTTAAAGTAGTTGGTGAACAATATCCACAAGTTATATGTACTTCACATTTAGCCTGTTAAATATTTCAAAGGCGATTTAAGGAGGAATTGCAACTGAAGCAGAATATTGCATGTTACAAAAATATAAGGAGTGCAAACACGCTCTGTTAACCAATATTTACAATGTTCACACCCCGCATATATAAGGTAGGTAAGTGCAAAGTGTGCTGGAAAATGCCGATAACCCATTTTCTTAAGTGAAAACATAAATTTGTTTGTTATGTACACATCGTAAATACGGAATTGCGGAATCAATTTGTTGTTCTTGGTCTTAAAGCCCCTACGCTTTCTCAAGTTCGAAGAAGTTATAACAAAAATATTAAATGTTTCTGGTTGTAAATCATATTCCTCGCCCGATGCTTTATTAAAATTATACGACTACCACAAGAAAAATGTAAATGCCCTTATAAATGTTTCCTTTTGTGCTAGGATGGTCTGCAATTTATGTTCTTTTTCCAGACTCGTATCTACATTTATAAAACTTTATTATTTGCAAAATTACGTGCCATATTTTACTTATATCTATAATTATTTTACTTCCAAGCATTCGAGTTTAAAATTTATAAAATGTCGTTTCGTATTCTGAATAAAATATTCTTGCCAAACCTTTTTTGGCTATTTCTCATTCTGAATTGAGGCTTTTTACACCGATTCGCGACACCAAAAATATTATATAAATATAACGTCGGACTTTTCAAATGTGATTTTGGGTCTTATTCTAAAGTCGAAATATACAGGGAGAATTACGTACACTAATAATGTGCCATGAAAAATACTAAAGACAGAAAAAACTGTGTCATAAAAATCAGATAATGAACTTCAACCTTTATAATTTGAAATATCAAAATTTGGAATGCAACAAACTTGAATCTCGCAGAGCACTGTTTCAAAATTGTTTTGTGAAAAGGAGTTAAGAGAGCTAGATTTTACAAGAAAATTTTATGAATTATTAAAAGTCCACATTAAATGCAGGAACTGGTATAATATTTCTGTTTTGATATTTTCAAAGATTTGATCAAAATGTTTAGAAAGTAAATTTTTAAAATCCTGATTGCTAAAGTGTCCCAATTTTATTGCTACTTAAGTATTTTCATGTATAATAATCTACCGAATTTTTCTTAAGGAAATGTATTTTACGTTTCCTATTTTTTCTGCGAGAGAGTTCTGGTTTTGCGTGTTGAAAATCACATTCTTTTATACGTCGTAGAAAATTTCCATGTGAATGGCATTTTATTCCGATTGTGAAAAATCGAAATAGATTGACAGTAGGAATAATAATATACAATTACGTTTAATACCGCATTTAGTTGTCAAACAGTCCAACCCCGAATGTAAACGGAAACTTAATTCTAAACGTTGACCATAATAAAGATTAACGATTCTCACAATGACAGTTCTATTGACGAGCTCGGCTTACGAACGCTCTTTTGTTGACAAGAATTCAATTTTTCCTCGCGAACACACCGTTATTTGAAGAAAATAACATCACTTTGCATGCATAATGTAAGTTGTGAAACTACCAACAAATCTAAAACACACAACGGAAAAGACCTTTTTATGAAACGAATTGCAAAGGCATTGTATTTACATAAATTTTAAGTTGGCTCGGTTAAATAGAACTTTTAGTTCTTTTAGTATTTCCCTCCTGCTTTTTTCCCGTTTAATTGCTTAATTCGGGAAAGTTTCGAAAGTTTATATTTTACTGTTATTTCTATGTACCACGAAATACTATCTGAAATTTCTGTGATGGTGTCGCAATGTCGAGCTGTTTAAATTTTAGAGCTGGCCATAAATAGGGGACGTCGTTTTCAGTTTTAGCTGTTTATGACACACGCACTTCATTTATTCAAGTTATATTTTGGTATGTTTTTGAATCGATTTATACCACGATGACACACTCGTTTTAATTAAATAACTTTCGAAACTTCACTTCTGAAGTTACTGAACTCGAATTTTGAAATAACAAAGTGTGAAACGTAAGCTACTGCGAGCTCTTCTAAAATGATTTATTTTCACATTATTTATTTAATTAGATGGGTTTTATGTTATTCGTTCCTAAATCAATTGTTATTAAATTGTTATTAACTAACAAAGAAATTCTTCTATGTTTAGTATTTATTTAGACGTCGATATAGCTTACCACATTCATTTTCTATCCATTGGATATAGGCCTAACTTGTATTAGTCCACTTATTTTAGGTAACGTGGTACCACCTCCAACTCTGTTTACACCATCGTACCTAATTTTTGTTGGAACCATTCCGTGCATGTTTTTTCGCTCCCGGTTTTCCTTATGGTGATGTACTCACTCCATTTCTCGATGTGGCTTGCGACATGTCTCCACGCTCTCCATCATTGTCACTTTAAGCGATTAATCCTTTCAAAGATGTTTTATATTTGCATTTTTAACTTATCCATCCGTGCTCCTTGTAGTGTCTTAAATCGTACGGGATATTTCTATCTATGGCTCTTTTATTTAAAACCCATGTTGCCACAACACAGATGGAAGCATACAGTCGATGTAAATTTTTGGCTTTAGTGTAATGGAGATTCTTAAGTTTGTAATGCGTTTTAGACTTTCTTAGACAGGCCCGCCCTTGTCTAATTCTTCTATTAACCTCTAAATCGTGCTTATACGAGTATATGTCCTAAATGTAGATTTGATGTGTTTCTTCTATTATTTATCCTTGAATTGCTGTTGTTTCTTCTTCTTCTGGCATGTTTATCATATATATATTTTATATTTGGATTGAAAACTTTTAACCCTACTTTCTAGCTCCTTCTTGTGGTTTTCCATCATAGACGTTCCTCTTTGTCTTTTCCAAATATCTCAGGCTATACAGATGTTCTCCGTGTATATTAACTGCTGTTCTCTCCCATTTGAGTTCCTTAAAGGCATTGTTTTTAATTTTGTACACACTTTTTGTCATGCATGCTTTGGTGTACGTTTTCTATTAGCTCCATGCATGTGTGATATTTATCTAATTATTGCGAAAAGTTCCATTGTTCGAGGTGTGACAATTTAATTCCCGGAATATACGATGTGATTTTTTAAAAACTCAATTGCAGCAGGCCGTATTCTGACTTAATACAGACAGTTCTACGGTTATTAAGACAGAATACCGCCTGCTGAAATTGAGTTTTTAATAAATCACATTGTATGTACTTATAAAAAATGTATTTTTTGAACTATACATTAGTGGTTAGTGTTGTTTTCGAAGTAGTTCCTTGCGCATCTTTACAGTGATTTACACAGTATTGCCACTTCTGGAACAGCAGCAGCAGTTCCCTTGTCACATTGCGTTGAATATCGTCGATGTTGGAAAATCTTCGTCCTTTCAGCGCAGTTTTTATTTTAGGGAACAGCCAGAAGTTACAGGAAGTCGGGTAAATACGCAGGATGGTCTAATTGTGTATTGTGTAATAGATTTTTTAGTCAGAAACTCTCTCACGAGGAGCGTATTGTCATGTAGTCCAGTCAATAGAGACAAAAAAATGGCTTTACCTTACAAAAGGTCGGGGAAAGTTTATACTTGGCAATTATGTTCATTTTGGGGCCCTAATGAAGTCCTGAAATTTGTAAACACGAAAAGTTGCCGCCGGCGCCGCCATCTTGGAAAATGGCGGCAAAATCGGATTCTTTAAAAATCTCTCGTTTCCGCTGTATTTAACAGTAAAAATAGCTATATACAAAGTTGTAGAGAATAAAATTTTCTACAACTTTTGTATAAAACAAATTTTTCTTAGGTCAATGGTTTTCAAGTTATGACAGAGGAAATCGGGGTAGCCATGACCGAACCATCGAAGGTGCGACACGACTGTAAACTACAGACACACTAAACTGTGTATTCCAGGCGTTCCAGGAAACATTCCGCCAAATTCTGATCCCTCACACAGGTAGCACATGTTTCCAAGTCTTCTTGTACAGAGTGTCCAAAATTCGACGTACATGTATGGGTAACTTTGTTATTTGTACAGATACGGCAAAACCGATTGCACGTTATTGGGCCAACTTTTTGCGAGTAATTCAATGGTCGAAACAGAAATGGGCGATCTTCTTTTGTTTTCGGGTTATTACGCTAAATTGAAACTTACTCCAATTCTACGAAGTCTTATAACTTCTTTATTTATAGAAATATCAGTATAGTAATGAGGTTATTTATAGATATTTTTACGTAAATTCCAGTGGCGTACATAGATTTAAGTTATAAAGACTTATTAGAATTGAAGTAATTTTCAATTTAGCGTAATAACCCGAAAACAAAAGAAGATCGCCAATTTCTGTTTCGACCATTGAATTAGTCGCAAAAAGTTGGCCCAATAACGTGCAATCGGTTTTGCCGTATCTGTACAAATAACAAAGTTACCCATACATGTACGTCGAATTTTGGACACTCTGTACAAGAAGACTTGGAAACATGTGCTACCTGTGTGAGGGATCAGAATTTGGCGGAATGTTTCCTGGAACGCCTGGAATACACAGTTTAGTGTGTCTGTAGTTTACAGTCGTGTCGCACCTTCGATGGTTCGGTCATGGCTACCCCGATTTCCTCTGTCATAACTTGAAAACCATTGACCTAAGAAAAATTTGTTTTATACAAAAGTTGTAGAAAATTTTATTCTCTAC
Source organism: Melanotus villosus (assembly GCA_963082815.1). Taxonomy (NCBI): domain Eukaryota; kingdom Metazoa; phylum Arthropoda; class Insecta; order Coleoptera; family Elateridae; genus Melanotus; species Melanotus villosus. The sequence continues at coordinate 54,888,359 of OY720418.1, read as the reverse complement.
AACTTTGTATATAGCTATTTTTACTGTTAAATACAGCGGAAACGAGAGATTTTTAAAGAATCCGATTTTGCCGCCATTTTCCAAGATGGCGGCGCCGGCGGCAACTTTTCGTGTTTACAAATTTCAGGATTTCATTAAGGCCCCAAAATAAACAAAACTGCCAAATATAAACTTTCCCCGACCTTTTGCAAGGTAAAACTACCTACTGACTGGACTAATGGTGGATGATCCACTTGTCAGGAAAAAATTTATATCGTTTTGGATAATTGTTTGTCCCTATACAATAAATTCATGATGGACTGATCAAAGGAACACACTAGAATGGTCTTGAACTGCTAACTCGACATGCGTGCTTGTTTCGGGCGTGAGGAGCTCGAAGATTTCCATTGTATGCTTTGGCGTTTTGTTTCGGAAACGTATTGGAAGCACCAAGTTTCCTCACCCGTAATTACTTCGATTCGCTGCTGCTTCTGTTGGTCCGTCAAGATCCGAGGAACAAACTTCGCGGAAACCTTTCGCATGTCCAATTCTTTAGCTAAAATTAGCCGGACTGTTTCTCGACTCATTTGCAATTCCTTAGCCATTAATCGAAATCTCGCATTCTGTTCACATTTGCGGCCATCATTGTTATGTTTGGTTGTCTACTTCTGAAGTCGTCGTTCATATCTTCTCGTTCCTCTTTGAACTTTTTATACCATTCAAACACGCTTGATTTTTTCAAAGCATTAATCCCATATGCCATTTTCAAGAGCTCCAATGTTTCAATGGCAGTTGTGCCGATTTTTACGAATAATTGGATGTTAGAGCGCTGCTCTAAACCTCGACAACTCATTGTTGTACCGCAGTACGCACGCCGACCTCTTCTATTGTTTTCATAATAACTAATTAAGAAATGATTCTGTTGGTATGAGATTTGTGTACGTATAAGTGAAAACATATAGAAACAAAACTACTTGTACACTTTCAACAAAATCACCTCACACGCGCCGCTACGCAGCCAGTAGTGGATTTAATTTGTCGCTTATCGGGTTTTCGATATGGTTTAGAATGATTTATTTCCAAAGGCGTTTAATAGACAAGGTACGAGGGCTGTTCTGTATATTGTTAGTAGCAGGCCATGGATGCGAAGAAAAACAAAAACATTTGCATCAATCGAAAGCTTATTCTTTTGACAGTTTCCAGTTGCAATTTTGCAAGGTTGAAGTTAAAGCATATAGAGATCCTAATTTTTGATTGTTATAATTCGTTTGATTATTACTAAGCATTATGGAAGTGCCGCGGAATGCTTTTCGGGCTATGATTTTCTACGATTATAAACGAGGCTTAACATACGACCAAAGTCACCAAAATTTAATGGCAGCTTTTGGCGACAATAGTCCATCATTATCTACAATTAGTTACTGGTTCCGTGAATTTAAACGTGGAAGGAGTACGTTAGAAGATGAACCAAGACCTGGACGACCTGCAGTAGCTGTTTGTGCTGAAAACATTATTGCAACCGAAAAGCTGATTAAGGAAAAACGGAGTATCACTCATAGAGAGATTCAAGACGAACTAGGCATTGGATCATCTGCAGTAGATATCATTTTACATAAACATCTGGGTGTAAGAAAGCTGGCAAGTCGGTGGATTCCACATTTGTTAATCGACGAACAAAAACAAGCACGGGTAGACTGGTGCAGGTTTATGTTAGAAAAGTTCGATGGAGGATCTTCAAAGCAGGTATTTAGTATCGTTACGGGGGATGAATCGTGGATATATAATTATGATCCCGTGACAAAACAACAATCAACTGTTTGGGTGTTTGAAAAGGAGGAAATGCCAACAAAAGTTATCCGCGGTAAAAGTGCAAACAAAAAAATGATTGCCGTTTTCTTCAGATACAGTGGTCTAGTTGCAGTAATTCCTCTTGAAGATCGTAAAACTGTAACTGCTGATTGGTATACAGAAGTTTGCCTTCCTCAAGTCTTCGAGAAATTGTGTAGTGATCGCCCAAGATCTGGTTTGCGTGAAATTTTGTTACACCACGATAACGCAACTCCGCATACGGCCGCAAAAACTTTAAATTTTTTACACGAATCCGGAGTCCAACTGGTCACTCATCCACCATACAGGCCAGATCTTGCCCCGAACGATTTCTTTTTGCTTCCGCTGATTAAAAAACTCATGCGTGGTAAGAGATTTCCTGACGCCAATGCGGCTTTTGCTGAATTTCAGCGAATTCTTGACGACCTTCCAAAAAAAGAGTTTTCAGCGTGTTTCGAGAAGTGGTTTCAAAGAATGAAGAAGTGTATTATGTCTAAGGGGGAATACTTTGAAAAACAATAAAATTATTTTCTTTACAAATTCCGTAGTTTTCTTCTAACTAACAATTTACAGAACAGCCCTCGTATTATTTAGTCTTAATGTCATAGTAAGCATTTCTGACAAAATTTGTTTCTTCTGACCGCTCTGCCGTTTTTCATTTCCTTTGGCACTTCCTTTAACTCTTAATTCTTCAATTTTTACCTATATACATAGCATGGTCCTTTTGTGTTGAGGGTATTTTTTCCATTTAATTTCTGCTCTTTCAGAGGTTGCCCCACGCCTTTCTATTTTCTATATTTTGTTTTACCTAATTTCATCGTGTTCTCCCTCCCTCTGTTATCCCCAATACTCTCAGGGGATTCTTCCGGGTTAACGTTTATTACTTTATTTTTTGTTTTGTTGGTTAGCTGCTTACTTAAATATCTTAGCGTAGTGTAGTTCTGCAAAAGGATGCTCTGACTTTCAATAACTTCGCTTAGTCGTCCACCTTATTAATTTCCATTTTATGATTTTATTATTTGTTTCTTCTTTATGTTCTGTCTTTGGAGCATTCTTAAAATTTTGTTATTCTTGATTAAGATTACTATTTCTTCTTTTCTTCTTCGGCGGTGCTAAGTAGCAGTACTCGGGCCCTAGGCCCATTGTGAATTCCCCAAAAATTAAAGGATCTTGTCGTCGGGCTTTAAGAGTCCCTCTCCAAGTAGTCGATGTCTCAGAAAAAGCAGTCTGGGGCACCGTAAAAGTAGATGATGGGGGGTCTCGTCTTCTTCGTTGCAGAATCTGCAAGTTGGGTCCTTGGAGAGGCCCATCAGAAGCAGGTGCCTTTTAAAGAGCATGTTTGATTTTTCTGTAGGTCTTGTTTTGGCATTTTATCGCTGTCTTGGTGATTTCTTCAAACGTTGTTGTGTTTTTTGCCCACCTTTTATAAAGTGTCATTTTTTGCAGTAGCTGTTTGTTTAATTTGACAGTTTATTTTTTTTGTCTGCGTTGTTAGGCTCCCCGCTGTGTCGTTTATAACTTGTTATTTTTCCATTGTTGTCATTCAGGTCGTCATTTGGTTCTCCTTGGCTTTTGCAGTAATTTTGTTTTAATTGACATATTTATAAACAACAAAATTTTAGGGCTCTGTGGTACCAATGTGCGGTAGTTTTGAACTTAGTGTTGGTATTTTATGTGTCTTCATTCTTTTCTTCGTCTTCATATTTTTCTAATTTTTCTTTTCTTCTTATTTTCTCTCTATTTTCTTCTTTTCCTTCTTCATACTTCATTCGCCCTTTTACTCCTTTTCTTCTTCCTCTTGTTTTTCCTTTTCTGCTTTCCCTTCTTCATACCCATCCTTCATACGTACGTCCTCTCTCCACCCATAATTATTAACATTTAGCTTAGTTTGAGGAACTCTTGACAGATTGCCATAACTTGATAAATGGAAAATAATTTTAGAAGTTAGTTTCTGATGCTTTTAGGGCAAAGCGAAGGAAAAGCATTATTTCGAAAAAATAATTCTAAACATTTAAAAGGAAAGTCACGCAAAGGTAATGCCTGTAGAACACTTCTTTTGAAACTAAGCATTCTGTTATTTTGATAATGTTTTGTTTTATCAAGTTTAACCAAACGTCACCCTGTAGCTATTTCAATCTTTGTTCAAAGAATTATCTTAACAATTCTAAATCTTTTTAAGTGACTGTGAGTTACTTTGAAGAGATGCTTCGGTCGAACCTTTAATTAGAACATAAAAAACCTGAGGTCAAATTGTTTCTCAATAATCATTTGTTGAGAAGTTTTCATTACAAAATTCATAATAATTAATTTAAAATACAAAACAATTTCATAGTCAACTTCATTATCTTAAAAAAATCCTTTATATTATAGGTATGCATGTGTGATAATTTTTCTATTATCATATACTGTTGTTTTCCAGACTAAAATTAATTAAAACATAATTATTTTTAAGAGCGTTGTATTAGGACAATGTAACGTGAACATAAGGGTAGATATAACATTCTGACGTCATTCTGCGACTCTGATATCACAACATTTAATTATTTCTCCTCACGAAATGTTTGGGTTAGTAAACCTTCCCCATAATAATTCCATTGTGCATTAGACAGCCGTTTTGGGATACAAAAGATGAGATCGTAAGAGAAAATTGAGTCCAGACTCCTTAATATACATTATACGTCCTGTACGTAAGATTCTTATTTTTGATATCATCGAGTGGTTCAAAGAATAAGCCAGGCAGTTATATTTGAGTAGAGCCCTTTTTTATAGCAACTGAACAGTTATTAGGGAACGGCGCTGTGAACGTCCAAATGGGGCAGCAAACTGCGTAGGAAACGTGATGGAGCAGGACAATCGCTGCCACGAGCGCATCTAATGGCTGCGGGGCTAGCACCACCTGCTTCCTATTATGGATTATTCTTACCCACCTGAGACCCACTACACTTGGGACTTCTGTATTATTTTTAGGCTCGTCCTGAAATTAAAGCACTCCTCTTATTTTAATGTATTTTAATGTACGAGAGGGATATTGGGAATTCAAGTGGCGTGAAGTCAAGTTTTTTCCACCTCGTTTTTACCGAATATTAAAGAGGACCTAACAAAATTGTTTTATTATACCTTTGATCCTTACACGAACGAATCGAAATTGATTTAATCCGAAATGTACGAAATTTAGTAGCTCTCTCTGGAAAAACGAACTACTTGATGGAAAATTAATTTATAGGAGCTTTTAGGAGAGCTTTCGCGACGAATTCGGGCTCTTCAAGGTCAGACGAAGTTAAGTTCACATTTTTATGGCTAACTCAATTTTCTTGAGTTATTTATGTTGAAATTTTCACTTCGCTCTCTGAAATTTTCAAGAGCTGGCTTTTGGCAAGATCAAAGATATAGTTTGGGGATGTTTTTCTTTACCAACGTGGGGAAGGTTTCTAAAAGTTGGACGAGTTCACCTTAACCTTGTTTTTGCTTTCTGTTTCGTTGGTGTTTTTGTTGAGGACTTGTAATTAATATTGATGGATATAACAGAAAAACTTTTTCTGGTTGTTTTCAGAATGAAGGTTTCCCTTATCAATAAAATTCGGGCTGAATTTGGGATTAAACTGGAATTTCGGTCATAATTCACTCAATGTTTTTGGGAAATTTGAAAATTTAGATCTTAACATGCAACTACGCGATTCTAAATCGTATCGGAGGGTTATATTAAGCTTTTAGGTTAATTTCATATTTTGAATAATGAACCTTAAGACTGAAGATCTGTGGGTTGCAAATGTTTTAAGTTTTAACAAGATTGACTGGTTGTTAATCAGGATGTATGGTGTTAATTTTGAAATCGGTGAATCGATTTTGAACTTTTGATTTAATTTCTAAATTGCAGTCTGACTTAAAAGCTTTGAAATTTCGATTACTAAATCTGGTTTGAACATTAAACTTTACTCAACATAAATTATTGGAATAAAAGTGAAAGTTTAGGACTAAGAATCCTGTTAGGTCGTTTCTCCATGATTACAGTTGAAGTTTGTTTAACTCGTTTTACCGTGTGAGTAAATTCAGGTTTAAAAAATTTACTTTAATAGCAGTCTCCGTATTTCAAGTTAAGAGTTTCGCTGGACCAAACATAATGTGAACTTCGTTGAAAGTTGGACTTCTGAGAATTAACGACGTTTAAATAAATACTTTTAACTCCTTGTCGGAAAGTTTCCATAAGGTCGCATTAACTCAAGTAGAAAGCAACCCTGTTATGGGAAACACAAACTGTTACCGAAAAGTTAAGCTTTTTAATTAAACGTTAAAGTATGGGGAATTAGTTAATTTACTTACCAACTTTCGGAATTAAGAGACTGTAGCCGTCTCTACTCGCCCACACAACGCGAGCATCATAACACCGAAAGTAATTTATGAAAGTGTTTCTGTGAGCTGGAAACTCGATATCCCACGGGACTACGATAACGGTCAGAAAACAAAACACATCGTAATCCACAGCGCGTCCTCCAGAAGGGGAAATCTTCGATTAAAAGTTTTCTGACGGGACAAAAACAACACCTTTTTGTAAATTTTCTTCTCCGTTTTTGTCGGTGTTCATGTGGAACGAAGAGGATAATACTCCTTGCGAGTCACAAACTTCTCGAGTTTTAATCATCTCTCCTTTTTATCGATTATCCTTTCAAAAAGCCCAAATAGTCAGCCCAGTGTTTTTTTCGATGGAAAAAAATTTGACGTGCACGAATACCAGGTAATTTAGAGAAATCATTTTTGTGATCACGTCATTAGCTGGAGTGTAGTTCATAATTTATGGAACGTTGTTTGCCGAAGAAAGCTCCGAGACAATTAATTTTCCTAGAAAAAATTTTACAAATAGTTTTTGCGAAGCTTCCACCCCTGGATTCATTTAAATTCTGCCCTTTTTGTCGTACACTAAACCTAATTAAAATGAAAAATTTTAGAAACGATCTACTTCGGATATTCGTTTACGTCCTTTATAACCGGTACAATCGAACTTAGACTTAACCACTTAACCGAGTTTACTTATTAGATCTGCTGTAACGTTTTAACGTTCCGATTTTAGTTCATTTATTCGAGGACCTTTTAGACTTGACATTTCCACCGAAGAGCTTTAATAATTGAAGGTTAAATGAGGATATTATAGACTTTTAGGCACGAAAAGGAGGGTGAGGTAACAGGATTTTGTGTTGATTCCTTCGGGAATATTCACATGTTGAGCGGCTACCAGACCATAAAGCTTTACTACGGATGGACGAACATTCAGGTCGTTTATAATGTAAAATGTAATTATGTCGAATAGATTTGACAAAATAATTGCCGTGTCTTTAGAACATCAACGTAATTTGGCAAACAGCCTGATTTTGAGTTACACCATGTATTCGATTAATGTTTCGTGTTTGTAAATTCATGATTTTATCTTTTAATTTGATTAATGTTTGACTTTTCTGACTTTGACTTAGGAATATTAGCTGTCCATATTTTAGTTTTAATTAGATAAAAGCTCAGAAATTGCAAAAGGTTCGGGTTTGTTATTGTAACGATTTTTACGAAATCGTTCTTGAATGAATTATTTTTGTTAAACTAAATAATTACAACAGTTATTTTATTTACTGATTTATGAATACCAAGGTTAACAAAACTAGATACTAATTCAGTCTAAACTATTTACACCACCAGTATTTATTTTAAACCTCGTTCAGTGTAGTCTTCATTGCTCGAGATTCGTGGTTGATTTGTTGACTCCCACCCTTACCGAGCTGTATTTTTATCATGTATATGCGGCCGCTGCTTCTCCTAGAACTAGAATACGGTATAGGGCTTAAAGTTGTTCTCAATGATCACTTCTGGATGACATGTCCCGCTACATTATTAATTGAGAAGATGGACTTGGTCTGCTTAGAATTTTGGATTTGATTTTGCGCTTATTTATTTTATTTTGTTTTCGTGTCCCCTTTGGCTTCTAACCAGATTTTGTAAATCAATTTTTAATACGTTTTATTATTTTTCATGGTTCCTGTAAACTTTCTTTTTCTTCATTATCTTTGTTCCTGCTGTTGCTCTTCTTCTGTTGATGAAACCGTTTCAGTGCTGTTCGATGTTAACTAACATAGAAAAATCATGTTACAATATACAGGCTTGGTCTTTATTTCAAATTCCAACAACTTTCCTTCTGTATGTTTCTGTTGTTTCTTTCTTTGTTGCATAGTTTTATTTTTGTTGTTAATTTTTTATCTTCTTTGCCACGCTGATGATAATTCAAATCATTTTATTTTTGTTTCTTTCGTTGTTGGGAATTTAACTAAACGTTCACACTTCTTTAAATTGGATTGAACACCTAGCTTAACAATGTATCTTCTTTCTGAAATATTTGAGTTATTGAATCAGCGAATACTTCATACCTCTCTTGAGGTCGTGGTTTACTAACATTTTAATAGCAGCCTCTTAGTAAAACTTAACACATCAGAAGACGGCTTTTATTTTACTATAGCCAAGTTTAATGCCCGTACTAAAAACAAGGCCAACATTTGGTTAGATAGTTACTTGGATAGTGCCTTTTAAGATTAGAGGTTATTAAGAAGTACATCACATACTTACATAAAGTTGGGTTGTAAGCAGAGGGTGGTAAAGTGTTTTCATAACGAAAGGTTTTATGTGTGTGTGGAGTTTTAAGACACTTAGTTCACTGATATATTTCTGATATTAAATTTCTGGTTTTAAATTTAGTTTGTGGACTGTTTAGGGCGATACATTTCTGTAACCTAATTTTTCAAAATATTTAGCATGTCGTTTATTGTAGTTTGCTGTGTTTAAATAATGTAAATAGCAGTATTGTCATTGCAAAAGCTTATTTTTTAAGTGTTTATGTAAACGCAAGGTATTAAGAATGAACCTCAGATCTTGTAGTGGTCGCCAAGAGAATACTCCACTGCCAATGGCACATCAACAATATTTATCCTAGTTTCTTCAGTACCTAAAATTTTTTTCTCAAGTTTTTGAAAGAACGCGTGCGTCAAACTTTCTGAAGTAATTTTAGATTTCGTTTCGGTCTGTAATCAATGAAATTCTAGAACTTCTAATTTCGTACAGAAACATACCTTAAATTCCTTCCCTTTGATCGCGAAATACTTTTTCGTATTCCTTTTGTTTTAAACGAATTGAAAAAGTACGAATTGCCGGAATAAAAGAGAAATTCACAAAGAAGCCATAAATTAATGCAGTTCAAACTGTTTTACTAATGCGATCACTGATGGTTTTCACGCACGGAATATGAATATTTTTGTGTGAATTTAACATTCCTTTGTTAAAAGGTCTGTGCCGGAAAGAAAAAAGTCCTAAGGGGTGATAAATCGTGGAAGTTCTTTTGTAACTAAATATTATTAAAAATTCTTATGGAGATTTTCTGTACCGATACGCATTTAGCGGGGTACACATACGGGATATGACGGAAAACGATTGCATTTTCAGTTGGATTCCATTTGTATGAGGCCACTCGCTCGAGTTCTACCCATATATCTGTCAGTGAGAGCTTATCCTGCTACGCAGGAAAAGTTTAATCACAATATAGAGCATCACTCCAATACCACATGAAAATAGGATATGTTCGCTTTTTCCTAAAAGCTTTAAAACGTTTCTCTCGAGGCGCGTTCTCGAATCACAGTGTAGAAACCTATCGATAGCACGTTTAATTTCCCAAATTGAATTAGCGTTGGCTATATTCTTTCGACGTGCTAGCTTTATATCGACAGCAACTGATTTATTTTATATCGGTGATGAATTTCTCATGATTTTCCGTTTAATCTGAAAAATATTGTTTTTACAATCCCGACTGGTTGATGGAGGGTCGTTCAGGTCAGTTTTTTGTTCGGTGTTTACTACATTTAACGTAGGCGTTTCATACCTTTTTAAAGATAGATTAAAATAGGACGGTTCATTTACAATTTTGTTCTATTGAAAACGCATGACTCCTTAAATACATTTAGCATTTTGTAGTGGCTCATTACGATTCTTTATAAATAAGTATTAGTAGATTTTTTCAGACATGTTCAGGTTTTCCGTAATTTTTTGATTGATGATGATTGAAAATAAAAAAGTTTACTCTGGTTGTAGGTTTGGGCATTTTTATAACTAGGAATTGGTTCCACATTATCGGCAAGGTATTGTTAACAATTTGCATTGAAAGATTTGATTTCAAAACAACTGAAGTAACTTTTTTTCTTCAACATAAACACTCAGAAAGTCCCAGTGGGGGTTGTATTTTTGTATACAGTGACCGGCAAAAAGTTGGCAACATATGGGAAAATTTTTTATTATTAGAGTATCGAAAAAACTTTTATGGAGGATGGGTTCTGCATGTCTGATAACCTAAAAATTGAATTTGAGGTATGTCACGTGACCACTGGTATGGCGGCAAATTAAAAAAAATTGCTGCGAAGCCGCAAAAAGTGGGATTAGATGACAAGATATCGAAGAAAATTATTAGAAAAAGTTGCTTAGAATTTAATTTTAGGCTCATATGCAAAATTTCAAGTACATATTTATTTAAAAAAATTAAAAATCGCAACTTTTTGTAAATATTTTTTATCAATTTACAAATACCCAATTTTTGCCTTTTAAATAGCTTGATTGAAGTGGAACCTATGTATTTGGATAACAGTGGAGGAACTTTCTCGTTTTTTCCATAATTGACAGGAATGATAGGTCTAAATCTAAGAAACAGGTTTTCGCTAGGACGCTCGCTGTTGCAATGGTTTGTATCTGACAGCTGTATACAAATTTTACGTTTTTTTTTTTATGCTAGAGCACTTAGAAAAGCCAAAATTTTCTTGGTTGTGGTGGTGTCAAAGTGCATCAATTTATAAAATAAAGAAGAATAAAATATCCAATAAACTAAAAACTACCTTTTTTATGTAATTTTCTTTTTCTTTTTCTTTCTATAATATTTCAGGGAGATGTATTCACGGTTAGCGATGAAACTTGATTATTACCGAGAAAATTGATCTTTTCTAAGTGCTTTAGCATAAAAATATTTCGAAAATTTTGAAGTAGCTGTTAGATACAAACCATTGCAACAGTGGGTGTCCTAGCGAAAACCTGTTATTTAGATTTAGGCCTGTCAATTACGGAAAAAACGAGAAAGTTCTGCCACTGTTATCCAAATACATAGGTTTCACTTCAATCAAGCCACTTAAAAGGAAAAAATTGGGTATTTGGAAATTAAGAAAAAAATAATTACGAAAAATTTCGATTTTAACTTTTTTTAAATAAATACTCGAAATTTTGCATATGGGCCTAAAATTACATTTTAAGCAAATTTTTCAAATGATTTTCTTTGATATTTTGTCATTTAGTCCCACTTTTTTGCGACTTCACGGTGATTTTTTAAAATTTGCCGCGATACCAGTGGTCACGTGATATATCTCAAATTCGATTTTTTGGTTATCGGACATGCAGAACCCATGCCCCATAAAAGTTCTTTCGATACTCTAATAATAAAAATAATTCCCATATGTTGCGAACTTTTTGCCGGTCACTGTATATAGAATTTTCATAATTCGTTTCTAAAAAAATCACATCTTTAGTTTTGTTTTTCAAAATTTTACGTAGGCAGATTTGTTTGGATTATTAATTTTTGGCTTCTGTATGACTTGGAATACTCAATCTTTAAGTTTACATTCAAAGATTTGATTCTAAATTTTGTGTAATGCCTCCTCTTCTTTGTAGTACTAACAGAACATTGACTTATTGAGGGCAAAATGTAAAGTAATAACTGTCAGTTTTCGATTATTTTTATTTTAATATAAAAGTTCATAATTTTAGTTTTTATATAAAAGCAATAATTTTCCCAGGCTGGAATGGTTGGATTATTTTTTGACTTTTTTTATGGCTTTGGATGTTTTGAAATTGCATGTAAATGCAAGTGAAAATGTACTGTCAGTCGCAGTATCATCGACATATGGCAAGATTTGATTCTAAGATACATGTTTCCTTGTTTTTCATTTCGATACAGTCTTTTAGACTGTTTTTCTAACAGAACAATGCCTCGTTCATTAATAATTGTAAATAAATTAAACCAAACTGACGGGGTTTTGCAGGAACTCTGTAATTTAAAAGTATGAAAGCTCTGAAATTTCAGTAATAACGTTTACCTTTAAAAATGATTTTTAATGCGTTTGAATTTATATGTTTTTCAAATATTTCCCAAATTTTTTTCGCTTTAACAATTCTCATTTCCCTTAAGCCTTCCACAAGTGTAAAATATTCATGTTTAGTTAACATCCTGAAAAGAGTGGTTGAAATATTAAACCTGGGATTTTTAAGTCTCAAACGTTTCAAAGGTTAGCAATTCCCGAAAGTATCAAAAAGATCCCAGTTTTATTTTCAACTGTGTAACACCATTACGTTGCAGAATGATAAAATATCCGGTTTTATTTATAACCGTAGTCATTTATCAAAATATACCGTATATTAATTACAGTATTTACGAACGATCGCAGTTACACATATGAGTTACAAAAGGATCAATTCCTAATAAATCATGCAAACTTGTTAAACATTTTGTTTTCATAGATTGGTACATATGTTCCATATTACTGATTGATGTGGGGTGTGTAGGCAATGTGTACCATGCACATGCACAAGTATTTATGTTCAAAGCTGCCAACAAAACAGATTGTATCTCTTTCCACTAATTTTCGTGTCGGTTTGCTATGTACACAGTGTTTTATTTTCGTCTTTCCCGTAAATCATATATAAGTAATCGCTTCTATACACGAAAAATAAAATTAAGATATTCGTTATGCTCGGAATTCAGTTTCTGGTTCGTTCGGGTGGATATTTAATCGAGTTTCTGACACACTAATTATGTCGAAATATCAAGGTGGCATGCCGAAAACGAAAACCGAGAGGAAAGTTACATTTTTATCGTAAAACGGCGATTTCCTCGTTCCTTTCTTACAGGAAGAGAAAAATAATAGGAATAGTAACGAGCTCGTTATCATTAAAAAAATATAAACTCCAGCCGACAAATTTGAATAACTCATAGTTTAATGTGTTCTTTATCGCGACGCTTTCCGTCAGTAGACCATGCCGTATCGAAAGACGAAACATGTCCGTATATTTTTCGGTTAAAAATCACATCCGGTTGTGGGGTTGTTCTAGTTTTTGGGGCGTTTCGAAAAGCTTTTTCCTTTTATTTATGCGCCTAAAATACTAATATCGTCGGACACGGTTTAATTATCCGAATAAACAAAGCATTAAAACGGCGAGAAATAGGGAAGGATCCTTGAATGAGGCGCAATTTTGTGAGTTATGTGATCAATGATTGGTTATAAGGGTGAGCCAGATATGTGCTAGGATGTTTACGAGGTCGCTATAAAACCCGGCGTCGTCTTGCCTCCTTGGTGTAACTGACCGTTAAAATCCGAGCCAATAAAAGTTGTCACCTTTATCTGCGCCGTTTTAAATCGTTTTCCTTGAAAAAGTCACTCATAAATATTGATTTATTCCTCAATAACCTCCAATAAAATCCATTACGGATTGCCGTCAAGATTAAAGTTTTGTTGTCCAGCGTACTACAAAGGACGCTATAAAAAACAGATTTTCCTCCGTACAGATTCTCAGGAAAAACAGAATAATCCCGGTTTCTGGATATTTCTATATCGGGTCTCTTTGTAACGTTGCCAAAAATTCTTCTAGGTAAACAAATTTTTATCATAAATACGAAACTTGTTTAGTATTTTTGGTTTTCCATATTTTTATCCTTGAACTTTTAAGTATCTTATATTAAACACCTTCTAAATTAAATTACTAGTTATTTGCAGTTTTTAGGAACACCAGAAATTCTGATCTTCATGTTTCTCAGCATATGGTCTAGGTATTCAGTTCCTAATAAGTATAGTACATGTTGCTGCAACGATTAAATTTTAGCGAATAATTTTTTAAGGATTCACAATGTTTGAGAAATGTTTTAAATATCTTTTTCTAACACTAATATCTTATACTGTTTCTATGGTGCATAAGAGCTCACTTGTTATGTTTCGTTTAAAATACGCTTTCTCTATAAAATACGTCGTCAATGACAACGTATTTTATAGGCCTTTAAATACATGGTTGCCTAGCAATCTTCGCATTTTGTGTATTATAATGCGCCGCAAATAATAATTTATTAAAATTTCTATTAATATGTTAGTGAAAGAAAATTTAAGATATTAGTGTTAGAAAAAATCTTGAAGACAACTCGTGTTTTATAGTTTAAAAATCTCGGTCTATCAAATCCTCGGCTCACTTCGTTCGCTCGGATTTGAACCACGACCTTGATTTTTAAACCTTCTATAAAACACTTGTTGTCTTAATAGTTATTAATAAATTATTAATATTTCATGTTAAAATTAGAGCTAAAGTTTTTAGCCTTTTACTACCTAACATCTTTGTTGAATCCGGGAGTTTCCCAAAAGTACCGCAGTAAAAAGCGAAACAGAAACAAAATTTCATTTAAAAACTTTCAACCTGGAAACTACATTTACAAAGTTGCATTTAAGTAAATTTTGTTTATCTCGATTTCATAACATCAGACTGTTATTTTTGTACAACTGAATGGTCCTGAAGATAGTGAGTTTGTGAAATTTACTGTTGCAGACGACAGTTCTGTGTGCTTAAATAAACAAAACTATAAACCTTTGGAATTCTAATTTTAAACTGAAAAAATCCAAAACCGTAGAAAGTTTGAAGGTTAGGAATGTCATTTTTTATTGAAGTTTTTGCATATACTATCATCTTCAAGAGAAAGATCAATCATTAAAGCTTAATTTTGCATCTTGAAACTAAAAACTTTAAAACCTCTATAAATAAAATTTAAATGTATAGTAAGTACTTCAACTTCTGTACGAAATTAACTGGCCATTTGGCCATTTCCTAACTAATAACGTAATAACATTTAAAGCTCGGTGGCTCCAGGAAAATTTCTACTACGACACAATCTGAAGCTACTGCCTGCCAAGACCCTCCAATTAAACTATTAGAAACGTAATTTAAATTAAAAGTCATTAGTTAGGAATTCAGATAAAACTTAATCAGTTTTGTCTATTTGCAATAAATTTTTGGCACTGTGGGTACTAATCTCGTTGGTGACATGAACATTTTTATTTGAATCCTGTTAGGACTTAGGTTTAGTTTGAAGATAAGTTTAATCAGGCTGTTTGTTTGTGTCATTAATTAAAAGAAAATTGTAGATCCAATATTTACACTTTTCGATTTTTGCAGTATTTTTACATTGCCAAGCTTTATGCAAAAAATTTGGAAGGAATATTATTTGTTTATATTCAAAGTCATTTTATACATGTCCTTAAAAATTATCAAAGAATCCTACCGTTTTTCGTTCGGTATAATTTCAGTGCCTTAAAACGGTGTTTTTCGTTATGAAACGTCAAAAATCATTATGTTAGGCTAAAAATCATGGAAGTTGGCATTTGGTATAAGCGTAAATGAAGCATAAGATTTACTAAATTTAAAGCAACACATTTAGAAAGTGAAAGAATTTGCACGAGTAATTAAAACTTCGAAATGGCCACGTCTCGAATGCAAATAACTCGCATTGTTAGAATACAACACGTATTGCTTATGTGTAGTTTTGTTGGGTTTATTTCGAACTAGCGGCAGCATTTGTACATTGCTACAATTAACCCCGGGTATACTAAAAACGTTATCGCTCGTATGGACTGCCGCTTCCAGTGAATTATTACGTATACAGTTGATTACACAAATGGCCGTGTCTCGAATTTCGCAATTACCGAATGTATTAATTAATATAATGGTATGTCGGAAATGAACGAAAAGTTGTTATGGATTTTCTAACGGGACACACTTCTAATTGATGGGCCACTAATTTAAAGTTTAGTTGTTTCGAAAACTCTTAAATAGCTTTATTCTGTAATTCTGGTGGAATTAGACTTAAAAACATAGATATTTACTTTTCAGTACAACATTATCTTTTGTAGTTTATAATTTGTTAGCAATTGTAAAAACAGCAGGTGTTAAAGCAATTGAGTATTTTACCTTAGTAAGTTGGCTACCCTTACGTTACCAAGGTTGGCTACGCCACCGCAATCTTAAGGTGCATTCAGACTCAGAAATTTTGTCCGGAAAGTTGACGGAGAAATTTAAACGAACCAATCAGGAGGTGTGTAGAATTTACCGCTTCTTACACACCTCCTGATTGGTTCGTTTAAATTTCTCCGTCAACTTTCCGAACAAAATTTTTGAGTCTGAATGCACCTTTACTAAGCCACCCTGTAGTTCCGCTTGGCGATAACTGTGTTGTACCTTGTACCAACCACCGCAGAAGTTTGTGCCGGTCCACGTGTTTTATATTTCTATTCGTTTTTAAGTTATTGTAATCCATACAAACAGTTTAATATACGTTTATTCAATTCAACTACGTGAATTTATTTATGTTCCCGGCGTCTCATGTGAGCTCTAACCCAGCATCTCACAGAGCCGGTCCTGCAAATAAGTTACAACGAACCAGCGTTCAAACTACACAATCTTCAACATTTGGTCTTACAAACCAGATAATCTTTTCAATTTGGTCCTCGAGCCGGGTAATTTTCTACAGCAGGAATATTTACAGTATCCACGATGTTAAAAACACTGTCAAATTGTGATGTTAAAGAATCCGAAGAAAGAATGCTAAGTCACGGTGTTTCTTACACTCTGTCCGTAAATTTAAAAAAATTAAAAATTTGTTTTAGGATTTAATATTTGAAACTTTAGCCTTTTCAGCACTTCAAGAGACTGCTTTTGTGGAACTTTAAAATTATAAACAATGTAAAATACTTTGAATTCACATTTTATTTTTAAAATTTGACCACTGCAGTACTTTTGAAAAGTGAATTTTTCAACGATTTAACTCTGTTGTGCTTGGACGTTAATAGCTAAAGCTGTTTGACTAATTTACATATCTAACAATTTGAAAGATAGAACTTTGCAGAAATTCTTAACAATTTTAGACAGTGAATCTGAGGCTGGAAATTTGACAAAAATGCAAGACATATATTTTGCTGTAATAGCTATAGTGTAGCTGTATTTATTTAACAACTTCAAGAACTCCAGATTTGAACAATTTTTCAGCCAGAAATCAACAGAAGGAACTTTGTGCTTCTAGGTTTCCCTATTATTATTTAATCTTTTTTACTTAAATTTGTATGCGAGTTAACTAGACCTTAGGAATTTTTATTGTTTTAAGAATTCCAGTTTTGCATAAATGAAAAGTATTTAAAAAATGTTACTGGAAAAAGAAAAGTATTTGGAAAATTGTATTCCAAAATATATTTTTTCAAACCGCTTTGATTTGATTTTGTGGCTGGCTTAGACCTTTTCGTGAAAGACTTTTAATGTTATCTTCTTAGAGTGGCACACCTTTTACAGGGCGTAGCCGATCCTCTCTCCATATGCTTGTGGTGTGCGTGTCAAGTAGCCTACATACATAGGGGACCTACAGCTTAACGTCGGTTCCGAAACACGGAAGTGCTTGCACTTCTACTCCAGAGAGGACTTCGTGACCTTGGGAACCGAACCCGGGCCATCTCAGTGGCCAGACGCAGATGGCCCGGGTTCGATTATGTTATAAGAAAGAAGAAGAAATTTCGAGGAAATGTGTTTTAGCTGAAAGGTTTTAAAAAACGAATATGAAAAATCCCTTATAATCCTTGTAACCTACTTAGGAAATTTCCAAAATGTAGCTTTTGCAAATGATTTTACTTTCCTACATTCTGATTTTTTTTTTAAATTGAACTTAGTGTTTTCTTCACACTGAAAAACTACAACTTCACCTAAAAGACCCAAGAAAAGTTGTCCACACAGTGTCTGTTTTTTGTATTTTGGGTTCTTTAAACTCTGAAATTGTTTTTAATTTTCAACAGAGTTTTGAAGGTTCTTTAAAGATGCTTCATGTATTTTACATAAATGTTGCGTCATAGTTAATGGTGCACCACAAGGGTTTAACTATAGGGCCTGTGCTGTTCAATTTCCAAGTAACCTTACATGGTACTTGTTCATGCGCAACTCTTCCGTTAATGGCAGTAAGTCTAGTTAAATGCCTATTATTGCCTAATTAACATGCCTACGACATAACAAACAAATTATGCATTAAATGACTAACTTGATGAAACAAATTTTTCAGAACTACATCAATATTTTTGTAATTTACAATAATTACTGAAAATAACTGAAACATTACAAAATTCTGGATTTTAAAAATGCTTTCTAATTTTATTATGAAAGAACATGTTTGGAGGATAGAAAGTTCTAAGAATTTTTTGAATAATACACTTCGGCTGTAAATTATGCAATAGTTTAGAAGTTTAAGTTACATCTTCTTGTTATGTTGAGAATCCAAAACTCTAAGAATTAATTTTTTTATAAATTGTCTTTCCGCCTTTCAATACACTATTTTCAGAAGCGCAACTTCATAACCTCATAACATTACAATTATGAAGTTCTAATTTAAATTACACGTACATGTTTAAAATGTTGTAAAATCAGAATTTGATTTTGAATCTGAGTACTGAAATGATAATACTTGTAATCTGAATTTTTAAATAAAAATTGTTTGGGTTGGCGAACTTTAAGAAGAGTTTTAAGATCAAGTCTATGAAGAACTTATATTTCTAATGATGATTTGGTGAGAATAAAGGTAAAAAATCGAAAATATAAGAAAAAGATAAATAGTAATCATGGTGTTTTTGCTTGCAATGTTTAATTTTCATTAATAAAGCTGCTGTTGTAAATTATAAAATAACTGTCAGAATCAACTAAGTCATTCTCTTTAAAGGCATTGTCAACTTAAGCAACATATTTAGTAAATATCAAAATACGTTAGTTAAAATACTCGTAAAAGTACCGGCATTAGTAGAATTTCAATATCTTTGATAATAACCACAATAAAACCAAAATAAAATTCAGATCCTACTTACGTGACGTCACGAGTGTCGACAACATAACCTAAATTTACCGTTGTACTTGTAGCTATGCTAGGTTTTAATTGTATTAAATGTCTGTGTTTGCCTGTTTAGACAATGTTTGCTTGTTTAATTGCATTTGCTTCTTTAAAGAGGCATCTCACGTTAGAGCTCTTACCGGCGACCGACGTAGTTGACGTCATAGCTTAAACTTTTAGCTCCCATAACACGGTAACGAATTAAAATTCGGCCAAAAAATTTTGCAAAGGTGCAATACTCAGTTTACTCAATCAAATTACAAAATAAAAAAAAATCGACTTTTCATAAGTTGACAATGCCTTTAATTTTATTTGAGTTGTACTTGTTTAATGATCTCAAAAACTAGAGTTGGCATTTAAAATCACCAAAAATTATTGTTATATGTACATCTACCTTGTTTTTGTTTTTAGAGCAACTCGAAAAAAAAAAACTTCTAATAATTTAACCTTTTCCACTTCAGTTTTCACAACTGAAGAAGTAACTTTTACTTTTCTGATTACGTACAAACTCCAGTTGTGCATAAATCTTACTTCATTCAAAAATGTTTTAAAAATAATATTTTAGTTTTATGGAGTATTTGAAATTTCTTTGTTTTAAAATAATTAGTACCAGTCTTTTCTTTGGTTCGATGTTTAGTTGAAAGGTTAAACAAAGTAAAAACGAATAACACTTCAAATTAAATTATTTAGGACAATTTTTTATGTCAGCCTTAGTTTTGCAAATAATTTAAATTTTATTTATTTATCGAATTTTATTAACTTCAGCTGAAAAACTGTAACTTTGGCTAAAACGTCCTAGAAAAGTTATCTTCAGATACTGTACAGCCGCTACAAAATGTTTTATCGGTTTTTCTGAAATTAACTTATATATTTTTTAAAGCTATTTATTTCGAGCATTATTTTTTAAAGTTTCTTTTTAACTAAAACAAATAGTTTAAAACGTTGTTGCTGACGTTATTAAACTTATTCTATTTTCGCTATTGCTAAAAGTAACTTATTTTAATTATTTTCTTGCAAGACTTTAGTGTTAATCTGAAAATTCTTCAAAATTAAGATTTACATTAACTTTCTGGTAAAAATTTCACGTGTTCTTTAAAATTAAGCTAGATCTGTAAACATTAGATTTTGTGTTTAAAAATATGATGTAAAGTAAACAAAAATTCCAAGTATAGTATAATAAAAATCAATTTCTCAGCCCGAGCCTTGGAAGATTCTATGTAGTTATATCGATTCATAGTTTCAATATAAGGTTATAAAGCATATGGCACGATAAAATGAAAATACAGCAGAATAAATTGCTGCATTTATTTCGTATTATATACGAACATGATATATGGGCAAGGTCTTAGAGTAATATAGGCTTTAGAAAATTTATAACCCTTTGGGACAAAGATCTGAAAATATTAAAGCAACTCCTTTTTCAGTTATTACTGTCTTAAACTATCACAGTTTTATCTAAATTTCAAACTTCTGCTGTAGTACACTGTTATGATATTACCTATTTGCTTAATTGAAGACAAATCCGTAAGAATAAAATTGTAGAAAATTTTATCGTAATTATATTTGTGTTTATTTCTGGATCCGAAAGGATTGCGTTTTTGTAATTTTTAAAAAATTGAAGTTCTTTTGAAAAATTCTTTGGACTTTTTTGCTTGTTTATTGTATGGATTGTTTTCTTGGTTATTGTTTAACTTGTGTTTATTGAAAGGCTTGTATGTCTATGAGTCTTGGAATCTTGGAGTTTGGAAGTTTTACGTAGGTCCATAAGTTTCTTTCAAGATTGTAATAAAAAAAATCAAAACCGCATGCGGTTATGTTTCGCGCTTTGTACAATTCGCATTATCTGAAATGCAAATTCTGTATACCACCGTCCCCAGACTGTACTACATCTACATAATTTTAACGTTCCTTATCCATTTTTTTTATACAAAAGACTAATTAGTGCTCCTGCAGGAGTCATTATCCTACATTTGTAACTTTTGCAGTAAAAAAGTTCCCGTTCTCTCTTAACTAGAATACATTAGCATTTAATCCAGTGATGTAGGTATTACAAAACTTCGCGATTTAAGTGGAATGCAACAATGGTGCCACTTATCGGGTGCAATTAAATAAATTAAAATAGTTTAGGGAAGGTAATTCGTTGCATTTCCATATTAATTGCGGTTTGTAATGCAAGTGGAACAGGTGAGACCCGTAAAGACCCTCTCTGATGTAGTCGATATATCAACAAGCTCGCTTTTGAAACAAGATCACTCGATAAATTCGTTCTATTTAATCTGAATTACGACCCGTTTACTTATAAAATAATAGGGCATTTGCATGAATTACTTTAAGTTATTGTTCAACCTTTCTGCATTAAATTAAGCTCGACTTTTGATAAATTATAACCTTTCTTGCTGCACGAATTTACTTTGCATTTACAATTTCATGAATTTAGAAAAGAAGTCATTACCAAGACGTATATGACTCGATAAAAATTGCGTGTAAAAAATGGAAAATTCTTAATATACATATAAGGGTGGTAGCATTGAAGAAACAGAATTTCAGTCTTGTAAAAGAAAATGAAAATCGACAAACCTCGGAAATAAATTTCTCTTCCGTCCTAAATTGATATCTTTTAAAATTTTGAAAAATTGGCCTACAATACAAGGCTTAGATTTCTTTTTTATTTTATCATAGTAGTCATTCTTTAAGCTAATATGATGTCTTCAGTAATGGCATGATGAGGTCCCCTCCAGTGATGGATCCTCTTTAGTGCGGACCAGTGCGCCAACGTCTCGTGAGTCCGTCTGACAACCTGGTGGTGTGGTAGCTCGTTCAGCAGGGGATTGTTGTGTGCCGTAATTTTGTCGACGTGTCTTGTTGTTCTATCATGACTTTTGTTATTAGCGAAATTCTAAGGTCTTCGTGTAGCATTTGGTTAGTTATGTACCACGGCGCGTTGGTTATTGTTCTTAAGATTTTTAGATTGACATCTTTGAATGATGGCTATGTTTGTTTTACTGGCGCAGCCCCATTGTTCCGCTCCCTAGGTCCATATGGGCTTGATGATGATTTTGTATATCAGTAGTTTGTTACCTAATGATAGGGGTGATTAGCCAGGGTAGTTTTTTAAGTTTTAGTTCTATGTGTTTCTTTTTTTTTTGTTGATGTATTTCCACCAGGTGAATTTGTTGTAGAGATGTAGTCTCAAGCATTTCATACTGGTGGACTGGGGTATCTCGATATTATTTAGATAAATTGGGGGGGGGGGGGCACTGCTCTTTTCGCAAGGTGAATGTCACATGACTTGATTTAGATTCATTAACTTTTGTTTTGCATTTCTTAAGCCAATCTTCAAGTTGATTGAGATGGTTTGCATCGTTGTGACAGGCGAGTATGATTGTGTCGTCGGCAAAAGTACCTATAGTATAATATAGGAAAGGCCCCAAGACGCTTCCCTGAGGTACTTCTGAGGGGATTGGGCGTAGTGCTGAGACTTCATCTTTGACTCGCCTTCTAAATTGCCGGTTGGTTAAGTAGGATTCTAATAGTTTATGAAATTGAAGTGATAAGATTTGCTGAATTTTGTGTATGAGTCCTTTGTGCCAGACCTTTATCGAAGGCATGGCTAACGTCTATCAGAATGGCGTTTCCATCTAAAGCAGTGTTTATTACATGAGTGATCCTATGGCACTGTTGGATTGTTAAGTGTGACCTACGGAAACCAAATTGGTAGTCTGGTATCCAGTTTGCTGCTAAGAATTCAGGGTCAAGGATTCGTAACACTAGGCTCTCAAGGAGTTTGGAAATCACTGATAACAAACTTATAGGGCTATATGATGTCACGTAGACAGGATGTTTACTCGGCTTGGGGTTGAGTATTATTTATGCTTTTTTGAATTCTGCAGGCCAGTACTGAAGTCTCAGTATAGCGTTAAATATGTAGGTTAATAGTACGATTCCCATTTTGGAAGTTCACGCAGCATTCTGGGTGTAATTTGATCCAGTCCTGGTGATATCTTGAGATTTAGTCGCTGTATTTCAACTTTAATGTCTTTAGAAGGTAGTGGTAGTGGTAGGGCGTGGGGGGTGTTTCGGATAGTGTTAGGATTTCTGGGACTGGATCATCGATCCGACTTGTTGTATCTGTATTTAGCCCACTCTAGTGATGGGGGTAGTTTACGTATGGCTGAAGATGTAATTTGAGGTTTTATGGAGAATTTAATGAGTCTCCAGATTGAGTTATCATATTTAGTTAGATTTGATACATAACCTTTGCATAAGTCGTCTGTTAGGTACTTAAGTTTTGCTTTTAGTTGGTTGCTTAGATTGTTGTCTCGTCTTGTCTGACGGATGATGAGTTCGTTGCCACTGACCTCTGGCTTTCCATTTTTGAGCGACTAGTTGTTTATCTTCTAAAGGGGTATTTTTCAAAATCCAACATTATTGAAACTTTAGTCTTATTCATTTTTACTGAAATTGATTTTCACTTCCTTTCTGGAACTTAAATCAAAATATCCAAGCAAATTTAGTTAAAAAAGTGACAACATTGGGATATTAAATTCTACCGCAGAAATTCTCTTAGATTGTGATGGTCGATTAAATATTCAGATTTTTTAGGGACATTTGTTTGGTAAAATAGCGTTTAAAAACCTTGCTTTACATTCATGTTTATGACTAAAACCGTTTGAATGAGATTTTATGTTTTTGAAGTTTGAAGAACAAAAACTTTGAGGAAATTCTGTCAGACTTTCACTGGGATTTTTATAGCTAAGGCATTTCCTTGTATTAGTTTATTAACTTCATTAACTGCAGGTTTTACTAATTTTCCTTCATATAGAAATCATCAGAAGGAATGATTATACTTTGGTTTTTTATTTCCTGGAAATATTTTGTGTAAATATGTATTTTCCATAATTTAATCTTTTTACCTACATTGTGATAGCCTTTAATTCGACTTTAATTGCTTGAATAAATTTAGGTAAGTCATATTTTATCTGAATCTTATTAAAAAAAATACACTAAAAAAAAGAAAATAAATATTTGTAATAATTTTGAATCTTTTTTATGGTTGACTGAAACTTCCTCGCGAATTTTTAATGTTTTATCTGCAGCGGGTTTTTAAAAAATTACCATTTTCTCCTCAGTCTTCTTAACGGTGGTTCGGCACTTCGTGACTCGACTGTTTCGTTAGGTTAAAATTCTAAGGTGTGGTGGTATTTTGTGGCAATATCTCCTTGGCGTATTGAATTTTGAAGTCAGTGTGCAGCGTCAAATTTGATGCGTATCATGGGATGACAAAACGTCTTCCGTATTGGGACCGTGTCATTGTTGAGACAGAAGAACTCAACGTTTCGTACACTTTCTTAAGGGGCTTCTTCAGGAGGAAAGGGAGCACTAAAAGAGAACGGTAACTTAACGTGCCAACAACGCCAGAGGCGAAACTCTTTTAGCAAGAGACAGAAGGGTAACGGTAACCCAACCTGTCAACCAAGCCAGAGGCGAAATCCTTCTTCGAATTCATGTTTCTTGGAGTTTTGGATTGAAAAAGTTGGATTATCTAGGTCCGGCCTACTTGCACATCCCCAAAGAACGGAAGATAGCTTTGTACGAGCATAATAGAAGTTTGTTTTCTATGGTCAGTGGAGACTTACTCCCGGTAGGTTTGTAACCTTCAGATCCATTTGTTGGCATTTCTTTGTTGCATGCAATTTCCATGTCAAACGTCTGTCGAGGTAGAATCCCAGGTACTTGACTTTATTCGCTTGTGGATTATTTGACAGCTGGTCATGATGACCGTTTCATAGTGAATGTGACCTGCCCGGATTTTTCGTCGTTGACCTTAATTCTCCATTTCAGTCACTTCTCCATAATATTTAAAGGCCTTCTAATCTTGTTGTTGGGTCGTCATTGCAGGCAAGAATTACTGTGTTGTCGGCGAAAGTTCCCACATCAGTTTGCTCGGTAGTTGGTAAGTCGAAAGTATAGAACATATACAACAAAGGCCCCAGAATGCTGCCCTGAGGAACTCCTGCTTTTACTTGTATAATTTCAGATGTTTCCTTGCCTAGTCGTGTTTGGAGGTAGCGATTAGCAAGATACGACTGGAAGATTAAATAGTAATGGTGCAGAAGTAGGTTTTTGATTTTGTATAGTAGTCATAGGTGCTAGACTTTTTTGAAAGCCTGTCTTACGTTGAGAAACACTACGGTACAATCTATTTTGGATTCGAGTGGTGTGCGGATGATGTTTGTTAACGATGACACTGTTGCGTTGTGGAGCGCTAACGCTAAAAACCGAACTGACGATTTGCTAGCCAGTCGGCTTGTAGAGCGTTATTATTTATTCGTTTTAGGAGTAGCCTTTCCAACAACTTCACAATTGTCGGCGGAAAACCGATGACGGTATGACTTTATTTTGTTGGAAGGTTTGCCAGGCTTAAGAATAAGGATAATTTGAGAAAATTTAAGCTGAAACGGCCAGTAAGTTAGACGTAGTATCTTATTGAAAAGAATTTGTATGAGTTGCAATCCTTTCTCTGGTAGTTGCTTCAGCACGACTGCAGTTACGAGATCTTGCCCTGGTGATGTTTTTGTTGTTTAACTTCATCTGTTATTTGCTTGCGTAGGTATATGAAGTGACATTTATAATGAAGTGTGCAAACTCTCTTCGATTTCTTCATCGATTTCTTCTGAATTGGGTGTGAATACTTGTGCTAAGTGCTGTGCAAAATGCTGTTGTTTTCTTTCTCTGATCTTGCCCAAATACCTGGACGCCTTTAGTGGTCTTCCAAATTGAGTGCTCTGTAGTTAGGATAGGTTTGAAAAGTTTCGTTGCGAATTTCTTTTAGTATGTTCCATAGTTTGTTGTTCAGCTGATTGTATCGTGTTCTGTCATTGATATTGTGACTACACTGTCATTTGGCTCTCGCTCGCCCTTTTTTCTTACTAATTCCATAACTTCTGTAGGGTAGTTTGAGGTGTGAGCTTTAATTTTATTAGTTTTCGGTATGGCCTACCATTCTGCTTTCTGTATTGTCGATATTAGGTAATATGTGGCGATTTTTAAGTGCTCTGACGATTTTAGTCTCAAATTTATGTCTAGATGTACTTTAATAATATCATTAAAAGTCTGCCATTTGGTCATTTTGTTACTGAGTGTGGGATTCGGTTCTTTGTACGAGGGAAAGTCAGTAATTAGGTCACAAAAGGCTATTAAAAAAATACTCAGAGAAATATGTAGCCGAAAACAAGTTTTATTTTTCAACAAGTCTTCACCAACATTAATGCACTTATCCCATCGCTTTATTAATGCCCCAATACCTGCTGCATAAAAAGCTTTGGACTGACGTCTCAGTCACATTTGCACCTCATGTTCAACATCGTTGTCAACCGCGAAACGCTTGCCGCCAAGATGCCTTTTTTGTAGACCAAACAGATGAAGCTCGCTTGGAGCTAGATCGAAACTATACGGCGGATATTCTAGAAGTTGCCACCCTAATTCGTCAATTCTCTCTTGGATTAATCGGGCCGAATTAGGCCTGGCATTATCGTGATGGAACAATATTCGCGTTCCTCTCGTCAGTAGGCCTGAACGTTTTCTTCGAATTGCATCCCAAAGCATCAACAAAACTCTACATTTATAGTATGATTCAGCATTCCCGTTCTTGCCTCTATTCTGGAAGTGGGCCAGGAAACTCATTTTGCCCATAAAAAAACGCTGCTCTTCCATAGTAGGCCTTCGAGCACGGTTGCCATTTTAACAGTGCCTGCGCACGCATGCTTTTGGAATACAGCAACTATTACTTGAATATCATCAAGCTGGATAGTGCTTATTTGAAAATAGCTCACTGCTATTTTCAGATATCCCACATCAGTTTGTGACCTAATTACTGCTTTTCCCTCGTATAGTACTGTTGCTTTTATGGTAGCTATAACACGGTGTGATCGGATGACAGGTCGTAATTGGGAACAATGTTCATGTAATTTGGTGAAAGACCTTTAACAACAAAAAAATTTAGTATGCCGGGGATTTTATTGTGGTCTGTTAGCCAAGATGTTGGGCTGCCTGTGGAGAGGAAGTTGTAGTTGTTATTTGTTATTAGTTGGTATTGTCTTCTGCATTTTGTTGTAGTTAGTCTTGAGTCTCAGTGGGTGTCTTTAGCATCAAAATCCCCGCCAACCAGAAAGCCCAGTCCCAGTGTATCAAAAAATGGTTGTAGCATTTGCTTTGTAATGTTGTATTTTGGTTGATAGTACATAGTTGAAATGTTTAAAGGTGCTGAAAGTTTATATACTTGGATTACTATCGGTTGTAGGTGGTCTGTTTTGTATGACGGCATTTGATGGTATAAAATTGAGTTTCTAATTATTATTGCCGTTCCTCCATGGGCTGTCATCTGAATGCTCCGAATTATAGATGGAATAATAAGGCATTTTGACATCTGTTCGTGTTGCATAGTGTGTTTCTGGTATTAACATTCTGTCAATGCTGTGCATATGCAAACATGCTTCGATTTCTAGCTTTCTTTGATGTAAGCCATTGGCGTTCCATAGCGCAATTCATAGAAATTGAGTCATTACGGAATTATTTTGTTGATGACGGTAGTCAACGTGTTTAGGGTTATGCTGTTTTGTTGAATTAATTGGTTGAACATATTTTTGAATTCATTTAGAACTTGGCTAATACTTACTTCTTGACTACTTCATTGACTGTGAGTTGATAGGATGTGCACATGGCGTACGCCATGGATGTGCATATGTTGGTAGCTTGCAGGAGAATTGGTTATTTTATTTCTTCAGAATTTCAGATAAGAAATTATGGAAAAGCTATTCAAGGGAGAAAAAATTTACTGAAAACACTGCAATTGTTTTTAATTTTTAACAGAGTTTCTAATATTCTTTAAAGATGCTATTTGTTTAGTAACTTCAAGAACTACATGTGTGAACTAAACATTCCCATTTCCTATTTTACTCTTCAAGAGAGCTCATTATTTAATCTTTTTGTTTTCGCAGCTTTTTCTGAATTTTAAGTTTTCGGAATTTTTTAAGGAAATTTGTTTTCTAAAACAGATTTTGCTCACCGGTTTGACCTTGTATTACCTCGATATGATTGTAATGTTTTGGCTTAGGTTTTATATTTTCAATAGTTTGCAGAATAAATATTCTTCACAAATTGTTTTTTCTGAAAATTCTGCAAAAATAAAAATTAATTCTGAATTTTCATTAATAAAGCTGCCAAGGCAATTGCTAAAAATGAATTTTCTTTCTTTCCTAAGTTTAAATCTTTAAAAATTCTGAAACTTTGACCTGCAACATTTAGTTTTGCTATAGAAAGCTAGGACATCCGTATTGAATATGAAATCTGTATGACGCAATGTAGTGAAACAAAACATGTTGTAAATAAGCTTAAAGCTGGCCCCTTTTAGCATGATTTGAAAATCCAGGATTGTATGGCTTAAATTTCAGTATGAAAACGGATTAAATTTGAAATTTGGCAACAAATTCAGTAGATTAGCTAAGGAAGTGTCTTCAAAAACGAAGTTAAATTTCTGATTTGGGTCTTTACATGTTACTTCAGTCTGATTTGGAAACCCATTCTGCAAGCTTTGGGTTTTTCAAAATTGAGCTGCCCTTCAAATATTTGGGGCTGAAAATAATTCTTGGCTAATTATGAAAAAAGTAAAACCTTTCTTGGGGTGAGTTTCTTGAAATTTTTCATTTTGTAATGCCTTTGGATTTCTTACAAAGTTTAACTAAGGCTTCAAAGATTGTGAATATTTTGGCCATACTGAAAATGTTGGATTACTATTTTTGCCTAGTTGAGAGAGTATTTTCCAGTATTCTTATCAAGTTATAAACGTGTTTATTAAATTTATTATCAAAATAGTGCATTTCAGACATCCATTTGCCAAATAAAGGAACCAGCCTTCCTGAAAAGGTTCCAATGTAATGGCATTGTACGTTTCAGAGCATTTCAATGAATATTTATCGGCAAGCCCAAATCAAATTCAGCCTGTATGAGAAGGGTTCCACTCCAAGTCCCACGCAAATTTCAGTTGTGTAATAAAATCAAGATTTCACCTTCGATTTCACGTTTGTTGTATCTAACAAATAATTATGTGGGCTTTTAAGGAATACGGGTGGAAGTAAATCTGATTAAAATGGAAAACAAAAGCCGTTTAAACGTTTCCTTTTTTCAAAGCGAATTATTTAATTATTTATCGTACGCGTCGCAAACGTAAATTTGCTTTATTTTGCAGTTTAAGTCGTTTTATATCCATTTTGATGTTGGACCGTCGTATTAACGACGGATCTCTGAAAAATCTCCTAAAAATAATGGACCTCGGGGATAATTTTGGTCCGCAACCGAGGGATGCCCCAGTAGATTCATGCGAACATTCCTGTTTAGACCGAGTCCCTACTTTTAACTCCATTAAATTTCCTCTGATGTAGGTCTGATTAATATTGAATTTCCAGGCAGCTGATGTTCCCAAACTATGGCCGTAACTTTAAACAAACTGAGAACTATGCGTACCTGGTTTTCCACGAAGAGGGAGAATTTGCGCCATTAACTCTTAGGTGGAAGGAAATAAATGTATGTCGTCATACTCAGCCGGCTTGATGACCCAATTAAATAAATGGTCTTGCTGAAACTTTCCATCGGATTGCATTTCTTGGATATCCTGAAACTGTACTTGAACGCGCTGAAAACTTTTAAACTTGTAGAAACTAAATTAGTTGGAATGTCTGGGCTTGGTATGAATATCTTCATCTCTACACCTTATTAATTCTGGTAGTTCCTGAATTCTACTTTAGAGCTTGTCTGAAGTTTGGAAAATTATTTGTTAGAGTGCAAGTCTTTTCAGTTTTCCATAACGTCCCCTAAACATTTCTTTTAATAAAACAAGAAACTGTTGCAGTCACAGTTCATTCAATTTTGAAGCGGTTTAAATTTTCAGGGCCACGTTCAGGATGTTCAAAATTCATAACCTTAGCCCCTCCAGGCGACAATTTTACATTCACTTGCTGCGGTGCTATCTTTACACGGTTTTAAAGCCGGAAAATAGATTTTTATATTTAAATAAAAAGTCGCGAATTTAATTCTCTCCGAAATGTATTCGCCGCTAATGAATTAATCGGAATTAAATTAGACCGGAACGTAAAGTAGGCTGTGCAAAAAGAGATTTGCGTATTCTAATTGAATTAAATTTAAATAAGATCGGGGTTTTCTTAAAATGTGCTGTGTAAACTGAAAATTCGGTTGCAAGTTAACTAAAATCCGCTGTGTCCGCACTCGAGTGGGATTCAAGCAAAAACTGCAGACTGTGCATCAAAATCTCAGCACGACTACAATTTAACTTACTGGAAAATTAGGAATTCTAATTAGTAGTGGATGGTCTAAACCACTTTTTACTTAATTGCTCGGTAATTTTAGGAAAGATATGTGCCGAGATTAAATTTTATTTTATAGCACCGCTGTCGGGAAATTTTCTTTGGGACGTTTGCGTGAAAAGTTACCGGTTTTTGTTGACGTTCGTGTGAGGCTTTATTACGGGTGCTTTACTTCAGTGGAATAGGACGAAACACGACAAGAGATGACAGATTAAATATAGATAATTCCGCGTAGTTGTCGGCACAAGCAGGCGTTTTTGTCGTTAGTTATAGTTTTACTGCAGAAATTCTTGTTTTAAACAAACTAAAGTTCATACCAATTAAGGAAAGTGCTTTATCTCAGTATATATACTCGAGTTTTGCGAAACTAAAGGAACTAAAATTGATTTTTCTTGTTACCGCACATTACTAAGTAAACACGGTTGTATCTTGCAGAACAAATTCCGCATGTGAGGCTGAGAAGTTTGTTTGTGTATTTAGACTGACGTAATGTGCTGTAAAACGCTGAATAATTCTAGCTCAGTTTATTCACTGCCGGTTTTAAAGAGTCCTTTATAATTTTATAATTCCGTCCTTTAAACATTTTTTTGGGTGGATTTTAACTTTTTATTAACACTTTGAAAAGTACCTTCAATTATTTCGTCGTTCAAAAGAACTTCCAATTTCTATTGATTCTTTCTGTTACAAATTAATTCCCCCGCATTATTTTTAGGGATTTTCTAAAATGTTGTATTTCATAATTAAACCATAAAGATTACGAAAAAGGCTAAACGAAAAAATTTAAAATGAATGTAAATAGTTGATTTCTTTTAAACTTGATGTGGTTTTTTTTATATCACCTTTTATTTATACAATCAGGCCTTTTATGGACTATCAGTATGCTTAAAACTAATAATCTACACTATAATCATGACATGATAAGATATGCCCCATTGGACATTCTTTAAATTTTACTAAACTTGGATATTTAGTACTAATTGATATACATAACGTTTATGTGAATCTGGTTGGTAGGTCAGATGGTTTGAACCATTTCAATCTTCTTGGTTCTTCTTCGTCTTGTAGCAGTATAGTTGCAAGCTCGTTTGGGTGTTGTGCCAGCTTTTCCCTGTTTTTGACGCTGAATTTGGTTATTTCGTCACGAACGGTTGGTATATTTAGATCAGCATGAATTATCGCATTTCGAATATACCAAGGGGCATTTACTATTGCTCGGAGGGCCTTATTTTGGAACTGCTGTATTATCTCTATATTGGAGGTAATGGCAGAGCCCCATAGGGGTATTTCATACGACCAGATTGGCTTCAGTATGGTTTTGTAGAGTAGCAGTTTATTTGTCGTTGATAATTCCTACTTTCGTCCAATTATCCAATTGTTTGAGTTTTGCTCCTAGCTGTTTTCTTTTAGCAAAGATGTGAGTTCGCCATGTTAGCCTTCTATCTAGGTAAATGCCTAGGTATTTGGCTGTGTCTGGTATCTGGTTTCCATACAGTGTGACAACAGGTCAAGTTTCTTTCCTCAGCGTAAATGTAACGTGGGTCGATTTATTTTCATTAGCCTTCATTCTCCAATTGTTAGCCACTGTTCGAGTTGGTTTAAATGATTTTTTAATTTCCTGGTTGCTGTATTAGGGTCGTGATGTGAAGCTAGGATCGTTGTGTCGTCTGCGTACGTTGCTATCATCGTTGAATTGGATTGTGGGAGGTCTGCTGTGTACAGTGTGTATAAGATCGGCCCCAGGACACTGCCCTGTGGTACTCCGGATTTGATAGGGTATAGGTCAGTGTATGATTCTTGATATTTTACTTGGAATGTCCGGTCGGAAAGATAAGATCTTAGAAAGGGGTAAAAGGGATGTGGAATTGAGTTTGTAATTTTATAGAATAGTCCTAAATGTCATATTTTGTCGAAAACTTGTTATATGTCAATGATAGCAGCTGAGCAATATCGTTTCTCTTCCATGTCCTTATTAATTACGGTGATAATTCTATGTACTTGCTGTATGGTTCCGTGTTCTTTTCTAAAACCAAACTAATGAGTGAGTATCAGCATGTTTTCATCTATGATGCTAGATAATCGTTTTAATATAATTTTCTCCAGTGCTTTAGATATAACTGGAAGGAGGCTTATGGGGCGATATGATGCGACGTCTCTTGGGTCTTTACTTGGTTTCGGTATCATTACGATTTGTGCTATTTTCCACTGGTACGGGTAGTATTCAATTCTTAAAATTGCATTAAAGATTTGTACTATTGCTTTAAAACCTTTTTCGGACAGTTCTTGAAGTATTTTACCCGTAATTAGGTCGTAACCCGGGGCCTTTTTTGTATTTATTTCTCTGCGTATTACTATTTCGAGTAGGTAAACTTGATGTGACATTAAAAGCTCCCGAGGCGTTTTTGCTTGGTAAAGCTATTGAAATCATAGACAGAACATTTAAAACCTTTTCGAATCAAGAAATCATAACAAAAAATTAAGAAGACTTGTTAATTTGTTTTCTCAAAATCCTTAAACTCTAAGGTTTTCAAAATTCTTTGTTTCGAGGAAGAGGACATTAAATTCGTTAATTTTTGTTGGGCAAAACTATTGAAACCAAAGAAAGGATCTTTAAAATTTTTTCAAATCAGCAAATGATTAACAAAGATTAAGAAAACTTATTAATTGGTTTTTTCAAAGCTCCCCTTGTTCACGGATTGCCGACTTTAAGAAAATTTATAAAAAGGAAAGTTGCAAAGAGGAGGGTTAAACAAGTAAGGAATTGATAAAATATTTATTTGATTTAAGCCGAGTACAAATACAAAGTACAATTTCCAAAGTGAAAACAAAATACGTTTATAAATTAATAATTACTGTGAACTCGCAGGGTGAATTAAAATTAATAAGCAAACTGGCGGAGCTCCAGAGTTTGTACCTCTAAGGAATTTTGAGCTTTTATTCCAATTCCCATCCCCTGCCTACCACAAGTTGGTTAAAAACTACTTGTCAGAAGTTCAACAGCTCACCTTTTGTGACCTTGCGCCTTCTGAAACTTTATGGACTCGTCTAATATTTATAGAAATGTTAGGAGACCGAATGCGGAATTTTCAAAGGAAAGGAAAAGAAGATTAAGTCATTTTAAACTGGGCTAATCCGCATTTTTGATGCGCGTTTGATTTTAAATTTATTACCGTAAAGAAGCTCTTTTCGAAAGTTTATTTGCTCAAAAAACAATATTAATAGTAAAAGCGTGTAAGCAAAATTACGAGGGATACCTAAATATTTAATAAGACCTAATGGAACAGCTCTTTCCTTTTTAAACAACAGTAAGTTAAGTATAAGGTATTATTATTTCTCAGGGCTCTTACGTAAAATTTTGCTATGAATATTTGAACGGTCGGATGCTTGGGAACCTGAAAAGTTCCTCGATTCGCTCGGAGAAAAAATGGGCTCCTTAACTTCTATACACAGCCGGAACTGCAGTAGCAATCGCTTCCGGATTTTCTCTCTGTTATTATCGTTGCATATTTTGATAGCTTCCCGTATAGAAAATTCATAAAGCGAGATGTGCTTTTTTGTTTTTACATTTACATGAAGCGTGTTTGCGCATTAAAACACATAAAAAGTGCTTTTCACTGCGGAACTGCACACATACTGCATGTTTGTACATGTTTTATAAATTCCACATAAGACACCTTGATCCTTTTATGTCCTGGACTTCACGTAACGACATCCACCGCTTATAATTTTACATAATTTATTACTGTCATTACTTACACTAAACAAGACGAAGATAGGGGCTTATTGTATTATTACCACAAAAGTGAGAACTCAACTTTTGTTAGTTTTAATGAATTTTGCTACTAGTTAAAGCCAAGGGCAATCTTCGTCCAAAGGCATTTTTACGGATAATTTGAGGCATTTGAGAGATATCGCTACCAAAAAAATATATACAAATTGTCATTCGAACCAACAAACTTTCATAAAATTACCTAAAGAGTTTATTCTGTGGTTTTTATGTTAAAACTTTAATTGACTTTTCTAGGATTTTTCAAGATCTTTCAATAAATTAGGTTTCAGTTAGTGACGTTTTACCAGTATTGTTGCTAATTAAAATGTCTTTTTATTCTTGGAAAATGTCATTCTCAAGATTTTCTACAAGACTAGTTAGTACCAAAATTTCCTGACATTTTATAGTTTAGTAAGTTCTATTGGTTTAAAATATTGAGGATATAAGGATATGATATTGTTTCAAAGATAATCCAATTCTAAAATTACAGTTTTTTGTTGGATTTAGGACCTGTTCTTTTCAGTAAGATACAAAAACTACACTACACAATTCTTGATTTTTCAAAATCTCCTTTAAAATTTTCCCTATTTGTTTTTTCTGATTTGGGACATATCAGCCACTTTAGAATTCTTGTTACTAATTGAAGCATCCGAAAAACTTTTTCGCAAATTTTGTTAAAACTTGTTTATTTCAATTTCAAAAGAATTTTTTAGTTTCCAATTACTTTTTCGGTAATTACTTCGCAGCTGGCATTAATTTCTTTTTCAGAAATTTCATTATTATCGAACGAAAGCATCATCTTTACGAAACTTAACGTTTTAGGTTCATGGATTAGAGATATTTTAGCACTTTCAGAGTTGTTAATACTAATTGAGGTATTCTAAAAAAAAATTATTTTCGGTACTACTCTAAAATTGACTGACAAGACAGCACAATTACGAATGAACCTTTTAAGTTTCCCAATTAACGACCGGTAATATTTGCTATACCTTTCACGATTCGGCTTTTTCCAACACGGATAATAGATTACTTAAGAACGGATGTTAGTTCGTCCTGTTTGCTTACCACCATACCACAGAAATGTTAAATAAGATGCTAAATCGAAAGTAAAAATTTTCAATGTAACATTTCTAATAATTAATAAGCTCAAAATGCAGTGGCGGCTCGTGAGTTTTTAGGGGTAAGGGCGGCAGAAAAAATAAAAAACTAATGGGAAAATCTTAATTTTATTAATGACGGAAAATAAAGTCCATGCGACGGTTTTTGTAACTCACAAACTTGTCTAATTATGTAGTAATTCTGTAATTGTATAGCAACGTGTTTGTTAAATAAATGTTTATGTTAGATATTATTATCACCACTACGTAAACACAGCTCACAGAAAGCATAACACTGTTCGAAACAAAACATTATCTCTAAACAGCGGCGAGTAACTAAATAAACCGGAACGGCAGCTCGGTGGAATCGTATATTTTAATGCTTTAAACTATCGGGTGATTCACAAAATTTGTCTTCAGAGTGTACCATGGAAGAAAGAGATAGGTATACAAGTCATGGCGCATATTGCTTCAGTCATACCTGTCAAACTTGAGAATGCCACCTGTCAGTTATAAATATTTTATGAGTACCAGAACTTGGATGGGTGACCGCTCTGCTGCTCGGTGTGCCTGGTGCCCAAGACACTGTAAAGGTTATAAGAGGGTAAAGGGGAAAGAAGAACAGGATTTAGCTACATTTTATTTTTAGTATGTAACACTAAAATTGCCATCTTTTGTTATACTCTGCGACCAGTAGTTCTAACAGTAAGTAGCTAAAAAAACAGTTATTTTAAGGCTACCCTCAGACATACATGATTTTTCTCATTGCACACTCTGAAGACAAATTTTGTGGATCAGTCGATATAATCGGGTATTTTCGCATGTTGTTCGGTAATTCAAACCGTGCTACAAGTCTCTCCGCCCGGAAAGCCTTGCATTCATGTACCTATTTATTGTATTATAATGCGCGCTGTATTTTCGGAAACGATTTAATTAATGTATAAGTTTAAAACATAATGTAATGCCGTTTTAGTTTCGGAAATTACTTTTTATTTTTGATTACTGCTAACAACTTTTGTAAAATTTAGGTCAGTTCTGCAGCTCAGCAGACCTTGTATACCAGCCGCCACTGTAATTTTAGAAGTTAATATTACGGTTTTAAACCTTTTATTCAACAGTTTCTGAACGTATGCCCTTGATTAATATTTCTAATTGCTATAAATTGTACATTTGGGGATATTAAAGTACAAAAACTCAAAAGTTTGCTTCTTTTTGGTTTAATTTTTGTAGTTTCTTATTCATAATGCTGGACTGTTAAATAAAGTTTCAAGAACACAGACGCACACATATTCATAGAAATAGTGAATCAAACGTTTAACCTTCAGATATGCAGTTTTAATTTTTGAATTTTGCAACTTTGATAATAATTTAAATTTCAAAATTCATCCTGAAACATCGACGTACCAATTCTGCAGCTGCGCAGCTGCGAATTCTTTCTAAAATTTAAGCGCCGCGTTCTACAATATATTCAATTTTGAATTTCATAAGTTATACTATTACTTAGCTTAAAACGTATCACAAGCGCACCGAAGCTTAATATTATTCGTTATTCTTTTGAAACGGCTGAAAGTAACCGAATTAAGATTTTCAAGTTTCGATACGTATTAATGGCAAGGTTTCACGTAGTAAAAATCAAAGTAAGTACGAATAGGTAAAGAACGTTCATCACTCTAAAAATTAAAATCAAATTTAACTCTCACTTTTTTGTCTCTTTTTAGGGAACTTTCAAAGAACAAGAAAATTATTGTTTCAAATGAATGAGATTAAGTTACATAAAAGCTCAAAAAGTTTAAAAATAAACATAAAAGTCTATGCTTATACTACTAAATTTTGTTAACTCTAGAAAATAAATTCTTTTTTAAGAGGGAATGATAAGTGGTTAGCCTAATCATGCGAAACTAAGTTATATGCTTTTAAAACGGTAGTTACCTCTCAACATAATCTCCTGCAATCCAACGATGTTCTAACGCTCTGATACCATCACGAAAGATGTTCCTCGAGGTCGGTAAAATAGGCGCCTACAGCAGACTTGACATCCTCGTCAGTTAAAAATCTGTGTCCTCTCAAGAAAATTTTAAGCTTAGAAAATAAATGGAAACCAAAGGGAGCTAAATACCGCGAATAAGCAAATCGTAGTTTACTTTCTTTTAGTCATTGCAGTAACACTAGAGTGGGGGCGTGAGTTGTTTAGATCAACTGATTTTTTTCATGCCAAACCTGGTCTTTTTTCTTGGACATTTTAGTGCAATCGTTCCAGAAGGTTAGCGCCTTTAAGGAGATAGTCTATCATCAGAGTCCCTTTGGCATCCCAGAAAACTGACGCCATCACGTTGCCAGCTGATTTTAGTATAGTAAGGAACACAGGTCTCGTCTGTAGTTAAAATCGACGCATAAAATCATTTGGATTTTTTTAAATAGTTCAAACACTCTTGAGAAACTTGTATTCGAAGACGTTGTTGATCAGGTGTAAGTAATCGCAGCCCCCACCTTCCTTTAAGTTTTTTCATACCCAGTTCTTCTGTTAAAATATTGTGCACTCGTTCTTTTGAGTTGTATGCAACATTAGCTATTTCGCTCAGTTTGAGCCGTCTGTCTTTTAACACCAGATCGTGAATTTTATTGACCAGTTCTGGCGTTGTGATACGT
Source organism: Melanotus villosus (assembly GCA_963082815.1). Classification (NCBI taxonomy): domain Eukaryota; kingdom Metazoa; phylum Arthropoda; class Insecta; order Coleoptera; family Elateridae; genus Melanotus; species Melanotus villosus. Next base: position 54,850,679 of record OY720418.1, on the reverse strand, counting down.
TTTGGGCGTCCAGAGCGATGTTCGCCTTGGATGATTGTAGGGCTAGGTTTAAACTCAGCCACCCAATTTTTACGGTCGTATATTCACGCAACACACTTTTCACCTCTTCGAAAATTTCTGCACCTTTTAAACCTTTTATATAAAAAAAATTAATAACGCGGGATGTTCAATAGCTTTCCATTGTAACACAAATATAAAATGCGTTTTCTTTGCAAAGTAACTAACACCAAACTAAAAGATCGAAGTTTCAAAACATGAATTAAAAATTTTACCTACCACCTATGTGAAGACTAACCATTTATCATCCGCCTTCCTAATTTATGATTACGTTTTATTTTACATTCGCGACGTCAGTTGTTAGATCATCAGCTATCTACCAGAACCTCACTGATATATATGTAACAGTATTATTAGGATCTCTTTTCTCATTCTCATCGATTTTAATGAATTCAGCAACGATTTTAACTTCTGTCTTGTAAACATTTGATCGACCATCACAAGAGACTCATATTTTATTTTTATGTGAGAAATATTAATATCAGACATTCATTTACAAATAATAATAGTATATTGCGTCATAAGGGAAGATATAGGCATATTTCATCCCGAAGATTTCTGCTGCACGAGCGAACGCAGTGAGCGAGGGCAGCAAAAGCCGAGGGATGAAATATGCCGTTAGATTCCCGTAGGGCACAAGTTATTTTTCCGCATCCATGAGAAGTTCGTATTAAATAAAAATAGTTATAATATACTACGTACCTACGTTTTTGACATATAACCTCAAATTACACATGTCAAATTTTCGTATTAAAAATAACTTATATTATGAATTTATGTAAAAAATAATCGTATTTGCTTGAATTTTAAAAAATAATTACACTTATCAATCACTTAAATGAAGATTTTTGTATAATCAAATAATAATTTTGATTCTAAATTCTATCGGTAGATGTCACGTCGATAGCATGCACGGTAAAAACCCGCAAATGTTCATATCGTCCCGCTTTTTCATATTTACCCGCTATCCGCCATTGTTAACCTCAAATGAGATAAATAATCTGTCAATTACATACCATGGATACGGAAAAAAATATTTTAATCGACTTTAATGTTCTTTAAAATATTTAATAAATTTCGAAAACTAGAATATAACTAAAATTCGGGTTTTTGTAATCTCTGATATTTACTGTTCATTGTTTAGTTATTTACGGGCCGTAATTTACAAATGAATAAATTTTGTTTGTAATCCAATTAATTTAATTCGGTGAATTCAACAGCAAAACATTTAAATGAACTAAACTCAAAATAAAATAACCGAAATGAGATTAGGTCCATGAATTGCTTTCACAATGTTTATAACAAACAGAACTTTACAACTGTTGTGTAATTGTGCCGTTACTTTGGATAACGGAATTAACTGCACATCTTATTTTCTGTGAAACTGCGCTCGCTCGCTACCGATCGCATCCGTAAAACAATAGCCAAACAAAACGTGCTTTGATGTATTGATGAACCCTTTTGCGATTTCGGAATGTTTACAGAGTTAATGCAGGTCCGGTATTATTCTAATTAGAGATAGAGAAAGGGACCTCTGATTTTCAACTATTGAATTTTCACGTAACATTCGATGCCATGAAAGCGGATGCGGCACTATGTACGCTCCTATTTCCTATCATTCCATCCACATTTCACTGTCACATAAAGACTTCCCGGACTTTTTCATTAAGTTTAATAAGTTTCAGTTTATTACTGCATAAATTTGTCACGCGGAATGTGAAGTTGGAATTTTCTAACTGAAAATGCATTTCCTCACTCTGAAAAACATAGAAATTTTTTAAATTATATTTACCCATTTTGTTTATTTTGAAAACCCGAAACATCCAAAAATGTTATCAGAACTAAACCAACTTTTAACAAAAATTATTTTCCACGAATGAGAAACCGTCTGCAAAATATTTTTAAAATTGAATAAAGAAGAATGTAATTAAATGTAAACTTTAAATCCACCCCTGATGTTTGTCAAAAATTATAGAACGAGGACACTGCAGTCAAGATAAAAGGAATTAGTTGACAAAACGAAAGAATTTTGGTAATGTTTTTCGTGTTTTTATCCACAATACAAGAAACAGTAAGCAAGATTGGATTAAAACAGGAACGTGCCGCGAATGAACATGGCTAAAAATTAGTTACATCGTCTGAATAACTTCAGAAAGGCCATATATCCTTGTTCTTAAGCTTAATTTCCATATTTGCATTTCGTATAAAATTAAACCGTGAACTACGATGTTTAAATAGAAGGAGGAAGAAGTGAGTTGTTAGGAATTTAGGAATGGCCATGTAAAGTGGTCATTATCGTTACGTAGCCGCATGTAGATTTCCGGAACACGACTCTCATTTTTTAAGTCCGAGTAAGGCGGGTGTAACAAGAAAAGCTCAAGTTTCAAAATTATTATGGCACCACAAGTAATTTGCTTAAATGTGTAGTTAAAATTTATGTTAGGCGCAGCAACTTCTTGCTCTGGCAAATAAATCCCCGTCCTAGTTTTTCTTGAGGCTTTTTCGCCTCGTTAATGATAATTGCAGTTGCATCCATCTGCTTTTTCTAACTAATTATATTAAAGTTCCCATTTAACCTAATTAAATTCCGAATCGTTTTGTTTTCATATCTAATTATCTACGAATTCGCCGTTGGATTCGAAAGAAATAACATTTTTCGGTCGTCTTTTTTCCACAGACGAATTCGATAGAACAAACCAATTAAGGAGAGAAAGCCGAAGTCTTGGGTGGAAGCCTAAGTTCAAAAGTAAATGCACTGTAAAAAGTTATAGAAGGTCGTGCCGTCGCATGTTGCCCGGATATAATGATTTTTTACCGAGTCAGATAGAAGGGGATTTTCTCTGAATTTCTGTTATACCTTTCTCTTGGGATGTAAAAAAAGGAAATACTACGAATTTAACTGAAAAACTGTTCCTTTTGATGAAAATTTCAAACCTCTGCCAACATAAAATATCCACTTCACTTTTCAGAAATGGCACTGAAGGCCAGAAGAATTCTAATCGCTAATGGAAATTAGGGCAAAGGCCCAGAGTTGTTTTCTTCAATTCTGTAACAGTCAGTTACTCCTTTTATCCCGTGGCAAAACATGGCTAGTCAGGGCTCGTAAAAACAGGATATGGGCTGTCCAGGTCTAACAATAAAGCGATTGTTATTCTCAGGACCCTTTATTCTGTGGGGCGCGTTGTTGCCTACAATCTGAATCGTGTTAATAGTAACGAAAGTGCTTTGTGGTGATGTAAATTATAGCACTTTTACTTTAATCAAGTAAAAAGCATGCTTGAAGTACATTAATTACAAGAATTGTTTTGTGGACGTATGATTTAAATAGGATTTTCGTATAATTAATTCCTATCCACTACTAAAAAGCCCTTATTATGAGTAATCTTTGAATATAAAATTTACTTTCAGAAGATGAGAATCAAGTTTTAGTTTTAAGAGTCCTATGCATGGATTTTTCAGAATTTTCAAAGTTAAAAACTCGATTACGAGGCGTAAGACATTAGAAGATAATGAGATCTAGAAGGCTGTATACCAATGAGCATAAGAACAAGAATTTTTTTTTGGAAACAATCCAAGTTTTACAGGATGTTGAGGGTGAATTTATAAAATAAAGGAATACTGAAAATAAATATAAGAGATTGCAAAAACCACAATCTTAGTTAGGTTTTAGTTTTGGAATTTAGATTTGCTACTACTAAATGTTTTTTACTGAATTTTCCAGAAAACGTAAGATGCTAATGTTAATTACGTAAAACTGAAATATAAGTCACTTGCTTTGTGGATTATATGTTTTGCGACCAATGGAACATAGGTTTAAATCCCAGTAGTTGCTAGATTTGTTAAAATCGGATCTAACTTATCGATCACAAAAGGTCCGAATCTTTGATAGATAAATTCTAATGACCTAACAGCACTCTTTGTGCTGATACGTGCTTCGCAAATCCGAGATAGCTACCGATAGGGCTAACGATTCCGCTTCTTAAAAAATAACATTCTTGTGAAGAATCGAAGGAAAATAGCCGCGAAAAATCGACAATAATAAATAAAATAATTACGAATGTATAATTGGAACGTGCATACCCGCTATAGAGCCGGATCCTTAAACAACTGATAGTAGATAAAATATATGGCAAACATAATAAGAACACAGGAAATTCGATGGATAGGCCAAGCCAAGGAATGATGGAAAGACGACACCACACTATTTTGTGTAGCTACCACCCAAAACAACACACTTTAGGCACGTATTTAATTCGTTGTAAATAAGAAACTCTGAAACACTGTAATTGATTTTGAAACCATAAGTGAAAGATCATGTCGAATCCGTCTAAGAACAAAGATGTTCAACTACTCAAGAATAAACGCTCATGCGCCTACAGAAGAGAAAGAAGATAATAAGATATGATAAATTAGAGGCAGTTTACAATAGTTCCCAAGCATTACATAAGATTATAATCAGTTATATGAACGCTCAAGTGAGCCAAGAAACTACATGCAGGCACCATCGGGAAATTTAATCCGCATTACAATGCAGTTTCATTAAATATGATAGTTGCAACAACATGTTTTGAACATAGAAGAATACACCTAATGACATGGAGATCACCAGACTTTTAATGCGATAGATCACACGCTAATAGATGCACGATTCGGATTAAATGTAATTATTACACGAACGTAAAGAGGCGCCAGTATTGATTCTTATCATTACCTACTGACTAAAAGAGTACGAAAAAGAATAGCTAACGCGAAGAAGGAAAGAGGAGCCCGCAGCAAGAGATATTATATGGAAAGTTTCGCAAAAGAAGTAAGAAAACACTCGAATCTGCTAACCGAGCAGCTACAAGAAGTTGAAGAAACCAACGAAGGAAATACAATATGGCAGCAAACAGTAGAAACAGGGGAAAAGAGTACTTGAAACAATCATTTCTTTGAAAACCTAAGTTCTGAAAGATTTGAAAATTTTAAAGTTGCTTTTTTTTAAATTTGGGGAAACCTTTCCGTGCAATTTCCTTATTTCTTCATATTTTTCTTCTTCCCTTTAGCTTGATTAAAACAAAGCGACAGATGTATTGAAAAACCTTTTTTAGACAACTATACATAATCTTAAAAAACAGACTTCAAGTTATTTTGAGAATAAACATAAATAGATGATACGAAGTTTCCGTGCTTGCAATGCGTTTAACATTATTCGTAATGGTACAAAACATGAAGTTCAAACATTAACCAAGATAATTTGTGATGTTAGAGAGAATTTGCAAATTCACATGCCGCAGGTGTTAAATTGTAAAATTCATTAATTCCTACTACATAACTGAAACTTCCAAATTTCGATTTTTGCTTACCGAAAAAGAAACCTAATGGGAAACTCCATCTTGAGTAATGATGAGTAAAACAAAATGTCTTTTCCACTTGTTATATTGAAAAATACAGTTGCGTAACCATTATCAAATGCTAAAATAATCTATAGTTACTAAAACTTAATCAGAGCAAAAGACTGTCGCAATCTTACCCAAACAAAAACTAACAGGTGAAACATAACGGGTTCAGACATTTAACCAACAAAGGTATTGGTTCCCTATAAAAAAACTAAGAAACCAATATTAAAAATGCCTGATCCCATTACGAGATAAATGGTCCAAACATCTGGAACCTTCAAAAGAGCAAACTCTCAATGGAAAAATTCTTATAAAGATATCATAATCAAAGCTGAAAGCAAAAAAGCGAGGTCAAAACTAATACAGTAAAAACTAAGAAACCAACAATGTTGGACTAAAAATAATACTTACTAGGAAAGAAAAAGGAGTTAACACACTATACTAACAAAGAAATGAATTATTTACTTAAGTGAATATGCAATACATAATAGATTGGGTAAGATTGCGACAGTCTTTAGCTCTGATTAAGTTTTAGTAACTATAGATTATTTTAGCATTTGATAATGTCTCTATGAGACGAAACCTGGTTATGCAACTGTATTTTTCAATATAACAAGTGGGAAAGACATTTTGTTTTACTTATCATTACTCATTATTCAACCCACTATAAGTATCCGCAATGGATGGTCTCAATACATTGGTTTAAAACTCCATCTTGCAAAATACGTTCGTTTCATATCATTTTTGAATTCCACATTATCTAGAAATATTTACAGCCTATAAAGATTTTCAAACGGTTGGAAATTCATTGTATTTTTAAGCTCAAAACCTTGGACAAAACATTCTAAAAATTTCACACAAAGCATTAATTTCAAAGTTTTAAAATTAAATTCTCGGATTTAACCTTAACGTACATAGAGATTCCTTCTTTTCTTGACTTAAAACCACAAGTTTATTTAAACTTATATAAAACTCTTCTGTTAATGTAATGCCATGGCAGAAACTAGAAATTATTTAAAAAGTTTCTAAAATTTTCTGAATTCTGTGAATCTGAAAAGGGGTCTAGTTTTAAATTTCACATTACCTAAACAATTAAGGCACGATGCTTTACGTCTCTTGTTTCAAAAGTAAGTGACACCGTATCACAATCAACTTCAATAATCAAAAGAATAAAATACTATTGTTTTCAAAATTTAAATAATTTATGAGCTTTGCAAGTATCTTATCCAAAATTTAATTACTTGTGACTAGTTATTATTTCTAACATCTTGCGTGAATGTTTTGCTCGTTTTTGTATTTTCTAGAAAATTGTCAAACTGAACAAAGGCTTTGGGTTACGGTTCTTAGATTTTTTTTTATAATTGGTCTTCTTCTTAATACTATTTTGTTTATACATTCAACTTTAGTTTTGCTAATTAGCATGTATGCACACACTTCCATACAAGCTTAGCAGAAAAATACAAGAGCGATGTTAGTTTACGTAAGCTTGAAAGTCCCAAGCGATTTAATTTTCGGTTTTAAGCAGATAATAATTAATACTTCCGTTTAGTGTAGAGGAAGAAAATAAAATGAAAATTTGCGAAACGAGAGCGCAATTAAGTTTGCATGCTTGCGTTTTTACATAGCACCGTTGATCACCGCATAGATGAAAGCAACCATCCATGCAAGTAAAATGCTTATCACCAGCATAATAGAGATTTTGATAGTATTTGTGGTTTAAATTTATCACTCTATCTCGCATTTAGGGGATAGGCTTAAGCTAAACGCCGACAAACACAGTTTATGGTTTACCCCCTTCTCCTCATAAAACGCTCCGCTCACGATTTTAATTAATTCCTGCAGAGCGTGATGAATAATGACTTAATCTTGCGGTCGTCATAAAAATACTGTTACCATCATTAAACTATCATTCGGTATATGAATTGATTTTGGGATTTACGTAAACGACCCCCATAATCCTAAACAAACAGGACGCTTTGTATTTTTAGGCGATCGCCAGTGGGTCTCTTTTTGTGCGTGTGTATCTTAGAAAAATCATAATGTATCTTCAAGATAGGTTATCAGCGGCAACAACGAACTAAAATGGGAAAATGTGCACAAAAACTTGATCTCCCTCGAGAGATCGTATCTCGCTACTTAACTGCGTCCTTTACGAAATTCTGATGCCGAAGTTTCCTGGACTTCTCTCATATTAGCATAGTCAGATAATTTTTCAGAGAATTTCAAAAGTTTACATTGCTTTTAATGTATTCCAGTTATCGTTGTAAACATTTCTGAATGAGTATTTTCTTTTTTTTTTTGAAACTATGTAGATTTAAGTTGGCGAGTGTATCGTTTCAACTTTTTACATTTGTAGCGACGCAGATAAACAGGGCCATCCCCACATACGGAACTTTCGGATTTTAGGTTTGTGAACTTAGAACTCAGGTATGAATATAAGTTATCAAAGTTTGTGGAAGTGATAAGAGCAAAAGCACATTTATTTGGAACTTTGAATATCTTCAGTTCTCTTGTGACGATATTTTAAGGCTTTTGAGAACGCCGGCGTCAAAACTTCTAGCTTATATAATAACGTAAAGAAATTTCTCACACATATACGCTGTGAAAATTGATAAATTTTCTATTATTTAACTTAAAAAAATTATTTACCGTGGTAATTTTCTAATTTTATATTTTTAGCTTCCATTACGGTTTTCAACATCGTGAAAACGCTATTTCAGCTTTATCTTTTGCACGCTAGTATGACGTAGCAATGTACTTGTATTGCACGGGAAATAAATCTTTGGGCAACGCCTTAACGGCGATCATATTGCTGACAAATTCATAAATAAGAAAAATAAGAATTCCCCGCAATAAAACGCCTTCCCTTCTACCTATAAGAAACCATAAATTATTGAGTGGAAAACCAACTTATCTCGATCGAAAAAATTAATGTTTCTCTTTGTATTTCGACGTTCAATATAAATACTTCTTTCAAAGATTAAATTTTACCGTCGAAATAAATAAATCAGCACTGCTAATACAGTTTGCTATTTTCTTTAGAAATTGAAACTTTAGATCAGTTTTATTGTTACTATATTGTTTCCGACTGACTGTTTTAAGCTTTCCTGTGTTTGGTTTTCTGGCGTATTAGAATTAGTAATTTTCTGATATTTGGTTTAGGTGATTTTTTTCTTTTAGTTTGTTTTTCTTAAATCGCGGCTGGCATATTATTTAGTTCATTTTATCTTCGCCGCCTTTTCTGTTTCATACTCTTTTTCTCTTCTTCTTCCTCATCTTATTTCTCTTCTTCGTCCTGTGTTTGCTTCTTCCCTTCTTTTTCTTCTTCCCACTTTTCCCATTTCATTTCTACTGTTCTTCTAACTTTTCTTGCTACATTTCCTTGTTCTTCTTAAAGACCTTCTCCGATTCAGAGGTTGGTTATCACTTGGTTAAACATCTCTCGATCTTCAGCTACCCGAAACAATTGTAAAGCCGTCATTCCTGTCCAATTTCGTATGTTACGGAGCCCAGATAGTCTTTTTCTTCCCATTCTTCTCTTTCCATGTATCCTTCCTTTAATTATTGTTTTTAGTAATTTATATTTTTCATTTCTTAGAATATGTCCGAAGTAGGCGGTTTTTCTTCTTTTAATCGTATTCATTAGCTCTTTTTCATTGCCTATTCTCCTTAATACCTCTTCATTGGTTAGTCGCTCTACCCAGAAGAGTTTCAGGATCCGCCTGTATATCCACATTTCGAAGGCATCGATCTTATTCATGATTGCTTTTTTCAGCGTCCAAGCCTCCATACCATACACTAATCTCGGCCATACGTAACACTTAAAAAAATTTATTTTTAGAGCGAGTTGCAGGTGATTGTTGCAAAGCATAGATTTATACTTTTAAGAATGTGTTTCTTGCCACCTCTATTCTAATTTTAATTTCGTCATCAGGATTTAGGTCGGTATTAATCCAGCAGCCCAAGTATTTAAATCTTATGACTTGATTTATTGCTGTTTGGTTGATCGTTATTTGTGCTCTATTTCCAGTCGGGTTGTTTATTATCATGAGTTTAGTTTTGTTGATATTTATTCTCAAGCCCATTTCTTCGCATGTTTCATTTATGTTGTTAATAAGGAACTGCAGATCCTTTAGACTTTCTGCTAGTATAGCGGTGTCGTCCGCATACCTTATGTTGTTTATAACTTCGCCGTTTATGTTTATGCCCTCCGTTCGTTCCCATAAGGCCTTTTGAAACATGCATTCAGAATATATGTTGAACAGGACCGTGGACAAGACACATCCATGTCTAACACCTCTTTTTATTGGACATTCTTGCGTTTGTTCGTCACCTATTTGTACCACAGCTGTTTGGTTCTAATATACATTCTTTATGAGCCTAATATCCTTTCCATCGAGTCCAATGTTTTCAAGAACCTTCATTAATTTCTCATGTCGAAGGCCTTTTCAAGGTCTAGAAAGCAGACAAATACCGTTTTTTGAAACTCTCTGCATTTTTGTAACATAACATTCATGCTGAAAAGTGCATCTCTTGTCCCCAAACCACTTCCGAATCCAAATCCTTTTCCACCACCTGTTAAAACAGTTAGGTATTTTTAATTTTTAAGGTTGGTAGTTATCACTAAGCTCAGTATTTTGCGAAGTCATGTGGCATATTCGCTTGGCGAAGTCTGTCTGTCTATAACTATCGTAGCAGCAACACACAAAATTTGTTATGATCTAAGTCAAGTTGCGTCGGTCTCCTTTCCTACTTTTTCTTATTTTATTTTTTAACTACAATGTAAAACTAAAATTTCCAGTAGATGTGTATTGTGTATTCAGTTTAATGACGTTTAGTCAAGCACCTCACAAAACCGATCTTGCCAATAACCTTTTGAAGCCAAGGTAACAAAAAAATGCATCATTTTCCCTTCTTTTTTACTTTTTTTTCCTTAACTACGTCCTCATCCTCCTTCTTCCTTGTAACTTTTTATAGCTTATTTCCTTCTGTTATATTTTTCTCACTATTTATTGCTAGATGTACTTGTTTCCTTTTTTAAATTATCTCAATTTTGAATTGCTTTCTGTTCCTTAGATTATCCTTTTATACTCTGTTCCTTCTAGAATAATATCTACAGGTTCCATTTGCTTTCTCCCTCTTTGTACATCCTTACGTTTCATGTTTAGTTTATTACGAAACATTTGAAAGATACTTTTTTCAGTTCTTTGGTGAGTTTAATGTCTGTTTAACTAACATTGTTATGTACTGCTTGGAACGATTATATCTCGTTAGTCTCATGTTTGTTAAGTATTTCCCTGTGTTATTCTTTGGCTTTCGTTGTTAAATAATTGCGTTTCGTGTTTGTTCAGCTTTTTGGTTTCTGATAAGTATTTCTTCTCTCTTTTCTTACTGCATCCTTTCTTCCTCCTCTTCTTCCCGCTCTTCGGCTTGCTTAAGCTTTTTCTCTTCCTTCAGTTCATCCTATTGTTTTTCGCTCTCTTACTTACTTAGTTATTTATTTCTTTATCTTTATATTATCCTAGGTTTCTAGTACCATAAAACTATTACTTTTTCTTATTATTTAGCCCATTTAAATCAAGTTTTGGATATAGGCCTTCCTTAAATGTTTCCAACGTTCACGATTTTGTGCTATTTGTATCCATAGGCCAGTTGTATTTTTGAAATCATCATACCAGCGCATGGGTCTCCATTCTATAATCTTACGATTCCATCTGTATGTGTTGAGTCTGGAAACATATCCCACATATATGTAACTCCATTTTCATTACGCTATCTTAATGCCTGCCAACGTCTGTTACTTTAGTGATTGATCTTATTCTTTCGTTTGTTATTTTGTCTTTGGTCATGATGTTTGATTAGCACGGTTCTTTCCACTGCTCTTTGAGCTATTCTGATGGTTTCTATATTGTGTTTTCTTGTTGCCCAGGTTTCTGCTCCGTATGTCATTGCTGGTAAGACATATTGCTCGAACTCTTTCGTTTTTAGGCGTTGAGCTACCTTATTGTTTCTCAGAATATACGCCATCCAAATGCGACCCATCCTGATTCTGATTATATTCATTTAATTTCTTCTTTTTCATTGCCTCTTCCTAATTTAATTCTATGTCCCAGGTAAGTGTATTTCTGTACTCTTCCAATTTGAATTTTTTCCACTCTTATGTCTATTTCTGGTCGAGAGTACATTATTTTGGTTATGGGTAGATTCGTTTTCAACTTTTGGAGACTCTGTGGAGGTTCTCTATCATTTCGTTCAGATCTTCCACGTTTTCTAATAAGATAATGATGTCGTCGGCATATCTTGTTAGTTCATCGTTCTCCGTTGACATTTATTCCTTTCCCCATCCAATATGTTTTCTGGAATATGTCTTCCAAAACTGTTACTTACAAGTTATTAATCAGTATGGTGTTATCACGATCCTAATAGTTTGTTACTATTGGTCTTGTAATCCTAAAAGTTATTGTGGCTGTCAAATTTCTTCTTTCATTGGTTCCGGCTCTTTTTTAAGTTGCTTAAAGGAATATAATTTTATTAGTATCCGGTTTTGATCAGATACTGTCTTGATCTTGTCCTTATTTATAATTGTAATATTTTTCTTCTCACATCTTATCTAATAAAACTTCCTATTCGGATTCTTTTCTTAGAAAAAGAAAATGATGTATTTATATATTTATTTAATTCTTTACCTATCTGTTTATCTACCCAGTTATCTATTCGGTTAATTATATGTGTGTTTTCCATGCTGATACTAACAGTTCAACGTAAAAACGCAAACATATAAACGTAATTACATTTTTATTCTACGTGTTTTTGTATTATCTTCAATTCTTGCCGGCATTACCGGAAGTATTATTTACTATCCATAAAATATTATTATCCGAGTGCAATATAAAAGTATATGTATCCGTTTTTAACGCCGAGACATTAAGATTCAGTCACAAATTATGAAGTTTAAACTCGTTATGTCATTATATACGAGCAAATAAATAATGCAGTTTCCCATATGCAAATGCAGATATGTGTATACGTAACGTCCGGCACTAACTCCTATAAAGGCAGTTAAACACAGCAATCTTGATTAAGGGAGGTTAACTCGAAAAATAAGCCGTTTTATTATCTGGAAGCCGTATATTTTATTGCATACACATTACTCCCTAATGCACAACGTTTTTATAATAATAAAATGTCATTATACCTCGTTGTTGCAGTTCATGAATATTTCCTTCTATGTCTACTTAGTCACATTTTTGTAGGCGTAGCACGTTATTTACGCATAAATATGGCTTTTGATGTAGATACTTTTGTGCAAGTTTAATGAATGGCTTCCACTTGAATTACGAGCCTAGTTTTTCTGCGAAATTTCGTTTCTAAATGGGAATTCCTTGGCGCTTAGCTCGCTGAACCTAATATCCATGTCTAGTTTTTTACTATACATTTTTAGTTTTGAAGCGCGAAAGGTTTTGAATTTTTAAAACCTGAAATTTCTGTACCAATTTGTTTAGCCCCTAATTTTATAATCGATAATGTATTTATCGTGTAGGTTGGCTAAATTTTAATTTAACATTTAGCTTATGTTTTATTTGCTGGCTGCTGTTTAAAATTCTTTTCTTTAATATATTAACATTTCGATTTGTTCCTTAATTTTGCAACATATCAGTTGCTGTTTTCATGTATTTTATACCCAATTAAACTTTTTTCTTAAGTCTGTGATTAACAGTAACCTTATGTTTTTTATCAAGCCTACTTCGGTGTTTCAGTTGGTTACCTTCTTCCCCAGTCGTTTATTAGCAAAATTTATTTATTTTTATAAACCCTTCGTTGCTTTAACTTTTTGGGGTATTTAATGCAACCGAGAAATATTTAAAATGTTCAACAAAACATTAAATTACTTTCAAGTATAAAAACATTCGTGAATTGGTAGATTTACATCTATTTCAGCCCTAATGGCATTTTTTTCTTCCAAAGAAACTTGTTGACTTAGCCATTAAGGAAATTTCATTCATGTTTTTTCGGGCCCAAGATATGTCATTTCAGGGGGCATTTTAAATTATTGTTCATGTACGTCCCAGTTCTTGACAAAATTTGATATTTAAGAAACAGAAATATCAAAATAGATTAATAGAAAAATTGTTAAATGTATGTGTTACTTGGAATTAGGTTTTTCAGTGTCCGAAGCGGGATTTATATTAAGTTGAAGTGCAGTTTCGTTTCAAGTTTAATAAAAACATCCTGCAGTAAAAAATAAATACGAATAATACATTTAATTTCAGCATGAAAACTTGAAAGTGACTTCATGAAAAACCTTAGGAATTTTTATTTATTTAATTGGAACCTTAGGTAAAATATATTTTGATGATTGTTTTGTTTAATTTAAAATATAATTTCCTTTCAACCTGAATCATGAGAAAAATATAAATTAATAAGAAAACGAAAGAGACTCTTTGATTGTGGCCTTAAAATCTGAAGCGAACTTCAAGAAAAAATCCCTAATAAGTATTTTTAAATTTATAATTTTAATAATGAAGGATTTCAGCCTCAAAATCTGAAAGTGGTCTCCAAAAACTTTCTAAGATTTTTTATTTATTTAATTAGAACCTTGGTAATTATAGAAAATACTAAAAGCGTTAACGAGCTGAAATACATGATTTTCATGATTTCTTTAAATTGAAAACGTAAATCCTTCTAAGCTTAACAACGAAAAAAAGTGGAAATGAAATTATTAACCCTGTAGTTTCAGTCTGAAAACCTAAAAGCTACGCCGAGAAAAAATCCTAATGATTTTTATTTATGTAATCAAAAACCTCCAAATAAATTAGTATGTAATTTAAATTATTAAGTCTGCACTTCCATAATATAAATAATAAAAATTAAACGAAAATATTAGTTCTAAAAAAGTCTGTTTATATTAATTTCGTATATTTGTTTAAACTTTTGATTGAGCTCCTCCACGTGCTTTGATAGACATGACTCATTGTAGTGCCAGTACTTCCACATGGTTCTCTTGAATGTATCTCTTGCTGAATTTAAGCTAATAGAAAAATAATGATAAACTATTTAACTGGTGTTGCAATTTCAGCTTCCCCATTTTAAGTTTTGTCAAAAAAGTGCCGCGATTAATGGAATTTTCACCTCCTTAAACAAGTAAGAGTTTCTGATGTCTCGTAGAAAGCTCAAAATTTCATTATAATTTTACGGTTCTTCGATTGTATTATAATTTATTAATTTTAGATCAGTATTGGTCACGTACGTGTAAGAGGTGTGGTTCGTTATGGTAATTGAGAGTAATGTAGCCGCTGTCCGCATAAATCAGCCTGTAATTATGGTCACAAACATGCTGGCCTAGCAATACGTATTGATGTTCATTACTCAGCTAGTGCATCGCATGTTAATACTGGGCCAGTGTCACAGAATACCTGAAATATAACCATAGGAAACACGAAAAATGCTCCCCAAACACACCAGTCCACCGTTACTAAATTACTCAAATGGCGGACACACCTTTTATTTGTATTCTGTCTGGACGTACCTCTATGCTAATTGTTTTTTTACCTGGAGTTACATTAATTTATTTCTCTGGTGTAAAATTAATGTTTTAAAATTGCCGGTGGAGCTTTAGTAATTGACTTTTGAACTAACAAAAAGAGACAGCCGGAGTCTGCATTAATTACCGCTTTTTTGATTGTTCGCATCAAGGCAATATCATACAAAACGTTAATCTAGAAAATGGGTCGACTTCATATGGCGTGTCAACTTTCATTCACCAATAATAAAACACAGATTTGACTTGACTAGCCGTACGTATTCACAGAGGCTTGATGTATCATAAATCTGAAAGCCATTTGCTGTTTCCTGTTAGTCGACGCAAAAATGCATTTTTTATTATTAAATTAGCACACCCAACACACTTCCCTAATGGCCATTACTTTATTTAAAACATAAAATTTGTATTAACAAATTAAATTTTTACCTGGTGGTAAGTTCATAAATAAACCGCAACAACGTCAAAATATCAAAGCCCGTTAATTATTCGGAAAATTTCAACCCTCTCGTAAAAAAAGTAATGATTATATCTAATGAAATGAAAGCAACACGTTATTTATGCAGGGAAATTAGAACGAAAACTGGAGAATCCAAATCCAGTGGCTAGAGTTGATTTATAGTTGAAGTCGCATCTATTTAAAGCGCCTCTAGAGGTTCGGTTTTCATTTACTAACAATATTTGGGCTTTCAGCTTAATTAACAATACGTAAACCTAATGCACATTATTACGTGTTGAATGCGATAATGGAGTAGACAGCATTCACTTGGGAAAGTAGTAGAATTTGCATGTTTAAAGATGCAAATGATAATGACGAACTTAGTTTCTACTGCTGGCTTTGTTATTTTGCAGATGAATAAAATTGTTAAGACCCTTGAAAAAAAGATAAACGTTTAATGAATGTAAATTCAAGTTTTTTCTGTTGTTATTCTAATTTTTCAGTTGAAGTTGCATTTATTATCATTTGGAAAATCTAATTATTTGTGTTGAACGCTTAAACTGGCAGTTTTAAAAATAAATAACAGTACAGAACTTCTGAAAATATTTTAAGTCCTCTAAACCTTTTTAAGAAGATTAAAAAAAAACTGTTTCTTTGTGAGTCAGCCCTATAGATTATTTGTGCTTTAAATAAGCTTGTTATTAATCAAAAATTGTTTAATAGTACCTACTTCAAGTGGTTGACTCGGCTACAACGGGAACGGTTTCGCGTTTTAACCGTAGATGGATGTCCAGCGGGTAGCCTACCGGTCTTTGAGAAATTTTTCAAAACACCGCGATGAAGCAGGAATGATAGAAGATCGTCGAAGGGTCGATGATTATCAATCGGATATGAAAGCGATTATTACGGTCTTAAATCTTCATGTTACCAGCCGTACTTTGAAACCTCTATATTTATTGTTTAATAAAAAAATCTCGAAGATATAATTTCTAAAAATGTAACGTCAGTAAAGTTTCTTAAATGGTTCAACACTTCAGAGACGAAACGTTTAGCCCGTCTACGTGATTTGATAAAGTTTTCAAGGGCCTAAAAATCAGAGACAATTCTAAGGAAATTGTTTAAAACGTTTCCAGTGTCTATGTTTCAAGCATATCAAGCTTTATATTATATCTAGTGCTTATGGTTTTCAACCAATGTTTCTCAACGAAAAAACTTAAGCATATTAAAAGTTGCTTGTTAAAATATTCAGCTTGGGGAGCTAGGTGGATGTAACTTCAGCTGCAGGAGCCATTCTGATATTAAATATCCAAATAAATTTCTAACTAACTGTAGAAAAACTGATGATATATGAAGAGGCTCACCATATCGTTACTAAATGTTAGACTGTGTTAACTGACTTTATAAAAGCATGCCTAAGTGTCAGATTAGAATTAACTGTCTTAAATATGTAAAACTGTATGAATTATTTATTAAAAATGTATGTTTATTATACAGATGATAGAGTAGAAGAATCGTCGGTGGTGTAAATTTCTAGGGTGAAAGTGAGTCCTTTAACCACCAACTGATTGGTTTTATCTGTTGCAGGGACTGACCGCAGCGCCAACTCGCTGGCGACTCGGGCCGGTCCTGTCCCAACACACCTCCTATCACAAATGGTGGTTTTGTGGTACGTTGGCTCCTGAGCTGGTCGCAAACATCTGTGTTATTTATTTTCTTTAAATGTTTTTTTATTCACTGTTGTCTTGTCGCTCACTGGTCACGTTGGTGTTGTCACTCGATGTTGTGTCTGCATCACCGCACAAAAGTTGCATTTTATTATATATGTGTAAATGAATGTGTTGCTAGTTTGCAGTAGTCCCCCGTGCCGGGTAAACCTGTTAGAGCTAACCAAGAAGTCCACTTAGACAACGGACCTGCTGTCCGTATTTGATTAGAGACCTGCCCGTCTGATACGCGATCCCTCACGTCATTAGACCCTCTCCCAGCTTCGGGCAAGTCCCCGGAGCCGGGATAAGCTCCTTCGCAACGAAGCTCTAACGCGAGGCTCTTTGCTAAAACCCTCCGTTGTGTTTAAAACCCACGTCAATATAAAAAGGGATCAGGGTTTTGGATAAAACGATGAGAGGCAGTCGAACATGTTATTTTTCTCTATATAAATGCTGGTGGAACATTCAATTCCGTACCTAAGTTCCTTTTGCATATTCTTTTTATTTTACATAAACCCTATGTCTTTGTGTGGTAATTTTCTAAAATTGGGTTAACAGTAGAAAAACTCAAATCTATAGGTGCAGTTGCGTAATTCTGTTCCCTAATCGGCGGTTTACAATAACAAAATTGCTCCTACTTGGATAATTACCCATTATATTACAAATACAAAGCATGTAAATTACGTTAATCAGTCCTCGCTGCGAATTTAATTAATATTTATCAGAATAATTAAAATAATTGTTTCGAATTTGTTCACCGTAACAAAGCAACTGTTCCATAAAACCTACCACGCAGTTACACAACCAAACTCGAATTGCTTTACATTGAATAAATCTACGTACAAGCGTTGAAATTTGTAATGGATACTGACTCCATTTTATATGCATCACAATCTATCTCAAATTTAGATAGTGATACAGACTCTGTATTTCCTGAAGTGCCAGTCATATTTGTGAAAATTAAATGAATTGTCTAAAAGCTTAAAAGCTGCGAAAGGTGCCAGTTTAATATTTTTCCCCAATCAAATAAATTAAGGCAGTGAAGGTGTTTTCTTTTTCAAGTAGAAGTAGCAGTACATTTCTGTAGTACCTGTTAATTACGTTAGATAAAAGCACGAACACTGTTGTTTTATTTATGTTTGCATGCATTTATCAAGTTTTACTTCGGTTAGCCAAGCAGCGTAAGAAAAAGAAACAGACAAGCAACTCCACAATACAAACAATCTTTTATTATGTTTTTGTTGTGGTATTTTTTTGGGTTCCTCCAAGCACATTCGTGAACATGTTTTACTCTTCTACTTCAGCATGATTTTTAGCCTTTTTCCCTTCCAAAACGTAGTTCAATTATTTATGTTTACTTTTTTTTTAGTTTTGTGGTCTGACACCGATTTTACACTTCGTGAACATTGAACAATGACCACCTACTTGGACATGCTGGAACCTTATTTTATATGTAACTTCTGATTAGTTTTTAATTTTTCACCGCCCTATTACATAATGGTTTCATATGACACAATAATAGGTGCAACAATAAAAATTACGTGCAATAACCGAATGTTTCTGAAAATATTCGAAATAATCGTGACATTTTGTTTAGTTATTAATTTTCTGTAAATCACAATTTAAGTATAGTTAAAATCCATTATTTTTTCTCCTGGGATAAGAATGGTTAAATTCAATAAAATTCTGGTCTAATCCACACTATTTTAATGTACTGATAATGATATCAATAAAACAATATTGTATTGTTTTATTGGTATCATTATCAGTACCTTAAAATAGTGTGGATTAGACCAGAATTTTATTGAATTTAACAGAATTTAAGTTTTTCATATTCGTATAAGGTGAATTTGGGGAAGGAAAGAATTTTGAAGTATTTGATTTATGTAAACGTAGAGGAAATAACAATCTGTTATGTTCAGAAAAAAATTCTTCGATCTAGAGCTACGACTTTAATTCTAATTTTCAAATCCTACCTCCAAAAAGCCAAAAAGATATTGCTTTTAATCGAAATCTAAAAAGGAAACAGACGAGTGTCCTCTGTTTCATTTTACAACTCCCAATAAATTGCTTTATTAATATTATTAACCAAACCCAAAATTTTAACGTCTTAAAACATTCCTTTATCACCATAAAGTAAATTCGAGAAGAACAAGAATATCAGTTGCAGTTTCAATTAATCTGTCGCTCTTTTTTTGTGGGTAGATATTGTTTTTCTTATTTTATTATTCAGAAAACGTCGGCTCGCTTTATCATTTAATGCGTAAAGTGGGAAAAATTCTTAGGATTAGGTTAAAAGACCGCCTTAAATTTGGTTTAATGTTAGGTTATTTTGACGCCTCCAATTGATATTACTTTTTTGTAAAACAAAACCATGGTCTGAGTATTGAATATTTTGAAATGTATTTGTATTGTCTATTGAATTGTAGTACGGACAAATGGGTATTAAAATCAGTTTGTTGTTTTAGTCAAAAGTCTTGGAAAATTTTCAAACTTATTGGAAGCTTTTGATCTTAATTCCCAATGTAAATTAGGAGAATTGGACCGGAATGGCGGCTTTTCTTTAATCAGAATTTGATGTAAATTCGTTTCTGCTTTGAGTTTTCATAAATACTCAAGTGTGTTGGGATTTTCCCAAGATGCAGGCAGGAGCTTCCAAAGTAATTCACTTGAAATTATTTCTATTTTGCTCTACCCAATTTAAGAGGCACTTTTTAGCGTAAATTCGGCTGTAAAAAAATCGTTATCACAAACGAAAACCAACAAAAATCTAAAAGGGTTTGAATAGAGAGTAGATCCAGTGGCGTAGTGCACGTTGCTTACCGAACACGTCTAGAAAGTTGCAGAAAAAATGAATAACTACATTTTCCCTTTCTTCGGTGATTCAGAATCGGAAAGCAATTCTGTCTAAAATTTATTTGGGATTATGTTACAGAGGAACGGGTCCGAATTCATTAACTTCAACTAAGATCTGTACTTTAACATGAGAACCTTTCAGAAATTTAATTCTGGGTAGATACAGTAGCATTCGCATTTTAAATAATTCAGACATAATTCCCTTTTGATCTTGAATTTCCAATTACGGAGGATCCTTTTTTATTTCTGTCTTTGTTAGAGATTGTTTTGGCGCTTTTATTCGTGAAGAAAGCCCGTTTCAGTTGTCAATGCTAAACTGAAGGATAGGCAATATAAATTACGTTCACACGATGAATACAACCATTAGTTTTTTGTGTGCCTTTTTCACAAAGTGTAGGCTGTAAAAAAAGTGGATGACATTGCGTCGAATGTCATATATACTATATGTGATGGATTTCTTTCTCTATACTTGGGACTGGCACAGAGCCAATCGCTGGTTCTCCGCCCCTGGGAAAACATCTCATCACGCACCCCGCTCTGAAGGTTCAGTTTTCCCTTCAGCCCCACACATCGCATCCGATATTCGCGAAAATAAATTTATATGTATATTTTGTTTTGCCATGCAAACACAACCCCGATTGAATCCGGAAAGACCGAATATTTAAACCTCATAAATGGAAAGTTCATTTCGGAGAGGAAACTACTTTTCCTTTGAATTTTATTTGGAAATTGTCTCGTTTGTGTTCTGCTCGCGAAGAATATCTGTAGCTACTAGTCTTAATCAAGAGGCGGATCTACTAAATTGTGTTGCTTAAAGGGGAATAAAAAGAACTGGAAAAGATTAAAAGTATGAATAGAATTTCTTTGTGTACACTGTCAAGTTTACGGCGTATTTCTTGCCAGAATGCACCACGAGCGCGAGTTTATGAACAAATTTTCCGATGGAATTGCATTACGGCTCTCTTTACCTTTAATCGATGTATAAAAGTCTATTTCCTGATCAAAAGCCGTTTCGCGTTTTTCAGAACGTTCGCGCAACACCGATATTTCAAACTGCGCACCGTAATACCTCCGCCAATTTCGCTCCGATAAAAGCACTCATTGAGGTATTAAAATCAAAACTTTTTACATGAAATGAAATAGTTGGTTTGACCAAAATTTAGAAAACCGCAGTTCATTCCTTCACGGTTATGTAGAAGCAGAAGTAGCCGAGTTGGAAAGTTAGAACTTCCAACTGCTGTTGTTACTCTTTTAGCGCTTTTCGACATATACTAGAAAGGGCGTTTATGGACTGACCCACTTTATCCCTCCGTTGAAGGTACGATAAATGTCCACGCTGAGTTATCCGATACGGTAGAAATTCCACGCAGGGGTAAACTATCATTATACTGGCTTTAGTTGAAATTGTCGAAAATTGAAAATTAATTTATTTAATCTTCGTAGGATCAGTATTTCAAGCTTAAGCACAAAGTTAGCGTAAACTAGCTTAGGTTAAGAGCTTAAACAAAGACTTTTAGGCCATAGTAAACTAAGATTTTTTTCAAATTTCCAACGAAATGTCAACCCTGAGATGAAATATTCGATACAGGCTTAAACAAAAACTTACAGTCTCTGATCAAATTATTAGCCCGGCATTTAATTTTTTTGCATTTTTCGTCGGAGTTAAATCGGATACCGTAAAGAAATAAAAAGCAAAAGCAATATGTGCAACATTTTAATGAGCATACAATAGTTTTTTTAAAATGTATTTAAAGAGTATTTACAAACTGTTACATTAATGTATAACATTCAGTAAATAGTATAACAAAGTAATTTGGCATGCAAGAATGCTTTCCAGCGATAGCACTTATTCCTAAGATAACTTATTTAGGTTGATTAAATATATTAACATGATTACTTAAGTAAGAATGTCACGAACCAAATCTGGTAGGAAGATCTAACGGATCGGTTTTTCTTAGTCTTTGATGGTTTGTTTTTTCTAATAGATTCGACGCCAGGTTGTTTTGATATTTTTTGTTGAAGGCTTGTATTTCATCTCTAACCGACGGCATATCAATATCTTGTTGAATTAGCCAGTTAGGGACATTCCATGGGACCTTGAATATGGGCTGGAGTTACTGGCCGACCCCCATAACTGGATACCATATGTCCATATAGGTTTTATGATACATTTATATAATAATAGCTTATTTTCAATGGATAGTTGAGAATTTCTGCCTATTAGCCAGTAGAGTTGACGAAATTTTAGTCCTAATTGTAGACTTTTTTTCCATATGTGCGTTTACCAGTTAAGCCTTCTATCTAAATGTATATGTATGCCAAGGTATTTGACGCTGTCTTTTTGTGGAATTATATTGTCGTTTAGGTTAACTGGGCTGCATGTTTCGTTTACGTGTATTCGCCAGGTCTTCAACCAGTCTTCTATTTCGTTCAGTTTTCGTTGGAGTATTTGTGAGGCAGTGTATCATCGGCGTAAGTAGCTACCATTGTCTGTCTCGTTGATGGAAGGTCTGCCGTATAGAGTAGATATAGCATTGGTCCGAGTATACTACCCTGTGGGACCCCTAACCGTAATAGATAGAATGGAGTCAGTTCTTCTTGATATTTGACTTGAAAGTGTCTCTCGTCTAGATATGATTTTAAGATTTTTTAGAAAACTGGTAGACCCGTTTTGATCGTATATAAAAGTTTAGGGTGCCAAACTTTGTCAAAAGCTTGTGACACGTCTAAAAAGACTGCAGAACAGTATCTTTTTAGCTGAAGATCGTTGGTAACTCTAGTGACAATCCTGTGGACTTCTTCTGTGGTTGCGTGTCCTTCCCTGAATCCAAATTGATGCTCAGGTATAAGATTCTTCTCTTCGAGGGTTGGTTTCATCCTTTTTAGAAGTAGTTTTTCGAAAGCCTTAGCTATAACTGGAAGGAGGCTAATGGGCCTAAATGATGTCGTTTCCTTTGGGTTCTTTCCGGGTTTTAGGATTAAGATAATTTGCGCAGTTTTCCATTGCTGCGGAAAGGAGCAACCTTAGGATGGCATTGAATATGTAGGTGATCACTTTCACTCCTTTTTCCGGAAGTTTCTTAAGGGATTTGGCAGTTAGTATGTCATATCCCGGGGCTTTATTTAATTTTAGGCTTGTTATAGTCCGTTTTGTTTCAGCAACTTTGATAGGTTTGATAATCTCTAATGGAGTGGGGTTCCTTGTAATAAATTCTTGGATTGTTCTGTCTTTCTCTGGAGAGCATGTCCGGGGGAAAGTCTGGAATACTTGCTTTAGGTGATTTGCAAAGATGTCTGCTTTCTCTTTGGGGCTTTTAGCCCATTTTCTATTTGGTAGCCTGATGGGTGGAATTGCTGATGGTGGTCGTTTCAGTTTTTTTTTTGTAGCTTTCCATAATGAGTACTGCATGTCTTCTGTAGCGGTAAGGTTCGATAAGTAGGTATTCTTGGATTGACCGATTTCTCGTTTTGAGAAGAAGATTTTTTAGTTCTTGAGTGGCTCTGTTAAGTTTTGTCTTATCTTGAGGATGTCGGGAAAATTTCCAAGTCTTCCCGAGTTTTCTTTTCTCAACTATCTTCTGTTTAATAATTAAATGACAGCCTTCTGAGTTTTCTTGCTTTTCATTATTCGGAGTAGAGGCACGAGCAGCAGTTTGATTGGTTTGGTTTAGATTGTAAGTTTAGTTGAATCTTATCATTAATTAGTTCTCGAAAGGTGTACCAGTTTGTGTAATGAATCTGGTTTTGCCGTTTTCAGCGTTTGGCTGCCATATTTGACAGTTACGGGGGAGTGATCTGACGATAGATCGAAACACGATGTTGCTTTTATGTTGTTTGCTCCTATCCCTTTCGTGATGCAAAAGTTCAGAAGGTCTGGGATTTTGTCCAGATCTGAGGGCCAGTGAGTAGGTTCACCAGTAGTTGTAGTAGTTGCAGTTTCAGAAATCAACAACCTTTGCTGCAGTATACTGCCCCCCGAAACAGAAGATCAAGCAAGAAAGCTTTGAACTCTTTTTTCATGTCTTCGGGGCCCGCTTTATTACTGGAGGTGACTTCAACGCAAAAAATCACACTGGGGATCCAGATTAACGTTACCCAGAGGTAGAGAGCTACTTAAAGCTATGAATGCCATGAAGCTAAACATAAAATAGTGGCCAACAAATCCTAAGTCAATGTTTGATCTGGCCTCCCTTACTTTTTAGTAAAGTCTACAATCTCCATGACATACTACTAATGCACATTAAATTTCATTTCTTTCAGACGTTGGTTGTAATTCCAGTGCCAATCGACTTTTGGTATTAGTTGACCTTTATTTGCAAAATTTACCTTCGCTATTTCTCTTTTAAGCAATTTCCATAAATTTTCAATAGGGCTTCGATCGGGCGAGATGTCCGGTCAGTCTGGAACAAATATTCCACTATGTAACAGTAACTTTGTTACTGATTTGGCAGTATGACAAGGAGCATAATTTGCAGAAAAATTATATTCTCATTTTTACCAAACCATTGCCCGACCTTTTGGTTTGCCGTGATCTTTTAGTTTTTTTGTAAAGATGGTAAGTTAGGCTAATAATTTGATCAGGGACTGTGGCTTAAGCTGGGTTAGAGTAAAACTGAAGAAAAGCTCACCAGGACTTAGGTTTGAGTTTCAGCCTGTTTTGCACCGCTTTTCCTTAAAATTTTCTTGGTTTAAACTACAATTTTCTTTGGTTACCATTGTGTTTCTATTACATGCCTTAACTCCAATCGTGCTTAAGGTTTAAGTTCTGTGTAAATGGCACAGCTTTAATTAAGTATCTACTGAAACTTATACTGATATACCAGCTCTTATTTAATCGTCTCATCTCAACACCGATATAAACTTCAAACAGAAAAGAAATTAAAATTGCTCTACCATTTCCTTCGATTTTGGAAATTTGAAAAATGTTCACCTTTTTCTAATCTTTTATCAACATTTTCGAAATTGTATTCCAAGACGAATCTAAAGCCTTTTAATAATTAAAACCTCGCGCATATCTAAGTTTGAATTTTGGCTTTTCATTCAAATTTAAACCTTTACAAATTAAATTTGAAACTGGTAGAATTTTCGATTTTTATTATAAACACAAAATTCGCAAATTTTGCACTCCTATAATGCATACAATTCGAGTTTCACACACAATTTTTGAGTATAAATTCATTATGTATGGGCGGGAATTATACTATGAATTTTTTTCGAGTTTAATTTGGTTTGATTAAGCCTGCAGATATTTAATCGAAGCATTTTGCTTATTAGACCAATAAGCTAAAAGTTCTAATTTATATAACATATAAAAGTTTTTGGAAATTGCTTAATTACATTCGAAACTTCCTGTTGTTTTATTAATTTAAATCTAGGAATATTTATTAATTATGGAGTTTGGATTTTTGTCAGTTTAAATTTATTCTTCATTGTTACGAAAGAAAAACATCTAAGAAATTCGTAGGTCTCGCCCATTCAACACTTTGAAAATCCAACAGCAGCAATTAAAGGAAACCACCGTCACAATTTCGGTGCTTTTTAAATCCAAGTACAACTGAATCGGATTTCTCATTCCATGTGTGGTTAACCGAAGAATTTTATCCAGCTCAGTTGTTTTTAGCCACGAGTAACCACGAAAAGCTGTTTAGTATACGCACAATTAAATTTATGTTTCTGCCTTTTTTCATGGGATACGTTAAAAATTTTGACTTATGACTTATTTTTAAATTTTATAAATTATTTTAGCGGATAAATTGTTAAGGATTCAACCCTATAGGGAAATATTTAATATTAAATGAACTTAAATTATTAATTTAGCCTTTAAATGTTTAATAACGCACTCGTTTTGAGAAATATTTTGAACTAAAAAAACATTAAATATTTAAAGATTCACTCCTTTGCAATAATAACAATATCTTAAATGAAAAATTCAAAAATAAAAAAAAATACTGTTTTAGAAATTAAATTACATTAAATCTCCTAAAATCTCCAAGTAATAATTAAGTGCTCGGATTAGAAAGGTTAAACTTAGATTAAGTTGATAACGAATATAAATGAAAAGACCTTTAATCACCTACTTGATGTAATGTTCATTATTCATAAATGCGACGGAAACAGTGTTACGAATCGTTCTTAAATCTGAAGTTATTTAAATTTATATGACCACTGTTAATAAATCTACAATCACAAAGTTTACTTGACCTGATTTGAAGTGTTTATCGTGACAACATCTACACCACCTTGCATAAATTCTAATTGAAGGAACTCAAATACCCTGGAGCTCTTTATTCATTTATTTTAGTGAATAGAGGGATATGTTTCTCATATTGGAAAGATTAATGTTGTTCCCTAAAATTAATTCGCAAAAAAAACAAAAGCTTTTCTCCATTTCTTTCCTTATACCCTTCATGATCTAGTGTCCTTACCATTTCGTTCCTTTTTCTTACATCATTTCAAAGTTGAAGTTGATTGAAAAGCAGGACGGACACGTTTAGGGCGTCCTTGTATTATTTGACTAAGAAAATTTAAAAAAATGCTCAATGAGACAGTAGAAAAGATTGATTTTTGAAAAATATTAATTAAAATTGAAGAATGGCAACTCTGACTGTCAAGAGATGTTTCTGTTGCTTTTAGAAAAGATATGGTTAGTAATTAGTGTCAGTGTGTAACGATGGTGCATGTAATTTTAAAATGTTTCCCGAACAAGTATCGATTAACTGTTCTTTTGTTTCAGGTAAGTGTTCGAGTGAGATTTTTGCAAAGTCCGGCGTAGTCGGTGAGTAAAGTCCATCAATTTAAATTTTGAGATAATAAAGTATTCAGCCAGCATAGCCGGCCATAAATAGCCAGATAAAACTATAACGAATGGTAAAAGGGTTGTTAAATTGTACGCGGGGCCCGACAGAGTTGTAGTAAAATTATCTACCTTAAAATATGAGGGGTTTAAAGGCGATGAGGTCGCTCCTGATCTCGCGAGCGCCTGCTATTACCGATCCTGTCGTTTAAAGTCTTTTAATGTGTGGTGCTGGATTCACAGCACGTCCTCGCACGCGCCCTCGTCAGCGACCCTCTCTCTTCGAGCTGTCGCCCGACGCGCATCCCTTGACGACCCATCAATATCAGGACGCTTATAATGAAATTGTAAATATCACTATTCGCCATAGGCATCGACCTAGGTCATCCTGCCCTTCTATCCTAATCAATTTCTACGTTTGCTCTAAGGTTATTTATTGATAATATAAATTGTTTACGTCTGTTTCCGTTCGGAATACGAATGCGGGTACGCTTTGAAAAATGTTCCAAAATAATTTACACCCGTCACATGCCGGCATCAACCGTATTAATTTGATTTTTATCCAACGAATACAACTGTGATAAAGGGCGATGGAGTGACTATGCTTTTGACTCGACTGCTAAACCTAATTAACATGCAAATATGCCCTACAGATCTCCTAGCACGATCCTTTCCTACAAAAAAAAAAAATTATTCCACTTTCCCTAAATTCTGACACTCTCATCTATTTAAAACCGAAACACGTAACATAGATGCTCCTCGAAATTGCCATTAATTATTCCGAGGTTAAATCGACCAATGTCTAAAATTTCCTCGTACAACTTACTCTGCACAAATTACTTTAACTTCGATTTCCTTTTCTCTATTTTAACCACTTACTTCTTCAAGCTTCCACGACTATAAAGTATAAATCAGAATTTTATGACTTTTTGGCATACTAATCTATATGAGGTTCCTTTCTTGCTGGTACTCAGCAACAAGATGCAAATGTGATAGTTTAAAGTGATGACTTCATTGAAACCATCCAATACTATTACAGTATTGGAGCTATAACAAATCTTTAAGCTATGCTGTCTTTCTAGAGTTTAAAGTCTTCATTGTTAAACTGCATTCGCAAGATTTATTTTACAGATGCTCCTCGAAATCCTTTTAAATATATTTGAAACGAAGATTTCAGAAAAATCTCTAAAAATCGACCTCGTAACAATCAATAATTTGAGTCACTATCTTACAGTTCATATTGAAGCTAAAATAAATTTTAAGTTATGACTACTTTTTGAAATTTAAGGCCTTCATTTTTGAAATCACGAAAATTTGCAAGTTTGTTTTAATTCAAGGACAATACTAAAAATTCGCATTGAGCCATCAGTATTCAACTGCTTTTAAAAGATGCAAGACAAGAAAAATACATTTACAGTAAAATAAAATTGAAAGCCCCCTTTCAACTACGCAATTATTTTTAATTTTAGCTTAATTGCGTTCCTTTATTAAACTTGATATTTTTAACTATATTTAATCACAGTAACCTCGCTTTTATATATTTTACAACGTTCTGAAAACTATATGTTTGCTTTACAAAGTGCGTGTTAAACATTGTAGATTATCATTACGCATTTATCAGCAATTTAACACCTTAATTTATTCGTGCCTAAAACCCTAAATGTGAAATATTTTAAACTGAGACACCGTTTCACTATTTCATAAGGAGGTGCAAGGGAAACTTATAAATTTCCCCTAATTACCTATAACATCCAGCGTAAAGATTTACATTGGTAATAATGAAGTATTAACCCGAAAACAGTAAGTGCCCATTTAATCATTTAATCCGGAATATTTATTACCCAATTAATTAAAGAGCAACAACATCCGACATCAGCCGACAAGACTAATTAAGGTTATCCGATCTTTAATAAAATAAATTTTGGTGGAAAATCTGAATATTCGTC
This sequence comes from Melanotus villosus, assembly GCA_963082815.1. Classification (NCBI taxonomy): domain Eukaryota; kingdom Metazoa; phylum Arthropoda; class Insecta; order Coleoptera; family Elateridae; genus Melanotus; species Melanotus villosus. The sequence continues at coordinate 54,821,966 of OY720418.1, read as the reverse complement.
GAATAAAATACAAAAAACCGATTTAGAATTACATTTCAAATTAGTGGCAAGAAAATAGTAAGGAATTTTACAGTTATTAGACCAAAATTGCTTGCGGTACGTAAAGCCATTGCTTTTCTGTTATAAGTTGGCTCCGTGACAACAACCTGATTGAACACCCCAACCCCTTATGAGGGTACGAGGTAAACGATCCTTCAGTGTAATATATTACTCTAATTTTGCGAGATCTACGGAACATTTATACGTAGGTGGCCCTGTAAGGTAGTCATGTTTATAAAACTGGGGATAATGAATGATCCTATCAGGAATCTTGCCAAATTCAAAAACGCGCTACAAATATAATCATTACTTGAACGGATAAAAATGTACCTGATCTTTTGTACAAAAACATCACGAGAGCTGCGGAATGGGGCTCTTCTGGAAAATGGCTACTAAAAATTTACAATTATTGTTATTGCTTCTGCATTCATACTTCCCACTTGCGTTCCTAGCATTATGATTATTATTATTATGACTGTGACATTTGAGTAATTCCCTTTCTCGTGTTACTTACACTCAATTTTCATTGTTGCCTAACAAAGTTATTTCTTAGCACGATCGACAATAAGAACCCTCTTTTTCTTTGTAAATAATTAAAGTTATAGTTGAAGGGGAGAAGCTTAGCCTTTCTCTTTCAGTTGTTCCAGTAGGAGTTTTTAAAACGGAAAGTTTTAAAATTGATAGCTTATATAAATCAGTACAAACCACAATATCAATAAAGTTTATGGATTTATTAACATCAACCAGATAATACAGGTATCATCATTTAAAAAAAAATTAATTGAAGACCAGTGTTTCCCCTTAATTTCTAATTATGTGATTGTTCCAATGTTTCCAAATTTATGCCTAAACCTTTATTTACCAAACGTTACATGTTACCTAATTGTCAGTTATAAACGAAAGTTTAGATACAATCGTGACATCCACTATCATTAACATTTAATGAACGAAACCAGGAATTGCCTATTCTGTTATAGCAATAATTAATAAATAATTTACTGATAAACTTTAATGTTACGAATTAATTAGCGTGCATTAGCGCATTATTAAACTTTAAATACAAACTTGCGTGCTTTGAAATTATAAAAAGGAAATTAATTATTGAACATGCTCATATGTAGTCGAAAGAATGGCAAAGATTACGTGATAACAAAGTTTTTGCATTTAAAGAGGTCACTGTAACGATATTTCAACGGGTGGACAGTCGAAATTTATTAAACTCGTTTTAGCTTACATAATGTACACGTAGTCAGGTTTTATCCAATTTGTTTTTCGTGTCTAGCACGTTTGCATTGCCATTTGTATATAAAATCGGTGGTGACCGCTTCGTAATTCAAAATTAGAAAAACATTAACAAATTCCTGAAAATTATTATTTTCATACAGTTAATAATTAACATAAATATACTTAATAAGTATTTTCATATAGTTAATAATCAGAAACTGGAAAATATGCACCAAAAAATCAGAAAATATGTATGCAAATATGCGCTGAAAATTACTAAAGTATGCAGAATTATATGCAAAATTAAATTGTCATTAATCAATGATTTCGCTCATTAAATAAACAAACAAACGAACATTATTTATTATGCACTTTAATTACTACTTAATCATTAAATTACGCCAAGTAAATTATATGAATAAATAACCAAACATTTTTCAATATTTTCCATTGTTAAATTATGTCTGCGGTCATTAAACATGTGCTTGTACATAGAAAATGTACGCTCAACTTCGTACGAGTTAATAGTTGCCTACTTGAAATGATCTATAAATTGGGATCTACATTAAGTAGAGCTTCATAAAAATCAACACCACTCAAAACCCTGTTAATTGCATTTAATTTTGTAAACCCTTCATTTTTATTTAATACCAAAGTTCAACTTTTCATTTATCTTTTTGCCTACATGGCATTAGCACTGCCGATTTTGAATACTTTCTTGAAGTTTTGCTATTGTAAATGCAATGCAGGCAAAGGTTGATTTGATGTATGTTAGCTGATTTACAACAGACGATATCTTAAAAATATCTTTAAATTTTTCAACTGCGATTGAACTGTCTGAATCAAATTCTGAGTTTACATTTTTTATACCATTAAAATGGCCGACAAGAAATATTACATAATTCAACTAGGTTCCCCATCTGGTCAAGACTGGTTTTGGTGGCAGAGGAACCCAAAATATGCATCAAGTTGACTGAAAAGAGGCGTTTTGCTAATGCATTATGCAATATAATGGTAATACATAATAATATATATGCAAATATGCACTAATAAACTAATTAAAAATCGCATTAACATGATGTGAAACGCATAGAAACGAAGCTTCAAAAAGATATGTTATAAAATAGAGATATGCACTGGGCATATTTTCCAGTCTTTGTTAATAATTAACATAGCTGTAAATAAGAATCGAAGTACAATTTATGAGATTAACAGCGAAAAAGGTTTCAGCTTAATAAGTGAAAGTTATTGGTAAATAGACTGATCGGTATTACATCAAAATTTAGTTTTCTGTCTTAGTCCTAGATTTAAAAGTTAGTAAAAGCCGAACCTCGATTGTTTAAAGTGAAAATATAAATTGGTGAGCTTTTGCATAACAGTGCTTTAATTCTACCCAATATTAAATTAAAATTAAAATGAAGTATCGAAAATTTCAAAACTTTTATGTTCGATGAAATAAACAAAGGTATCAGTAATGTAGATAAATAATTTCCCTCGGAATGGGTTTATTTATTGAGTTATTTATTTTTCATTAGGGAGGTTCGGCTCGTTGACTGATTTTTACTCCGAATAAGCATTAACTGTTCATGTTAATCTTCGAAAGTGAAAGTGATTAAATTTTGGTGCAAATAAATTGCGAACGTGAACAAATGCGGCACTAATCGATTCATTTCCAATTTGGTGGAACATGTTTATTCCATTAGTACTTCCAATTGCATTTTCCAATTTTCACTTTTCCGAATAATTTAGGAGGGCATGCATTCGGAGAATAAATTAGTAAGGTTTTTAGATGGAAGCGCATGATCTGCATTACGTTGCAGATATATTTTAAAAGGCTTATATCTTTCGTGTTGCGCTAGTCTCCTCTTGCAGCAATAGAACCAGCCGGACTGTGTTATCACGTCTTATCATCATCAGTCTTCATTACCCCCGCAATGTGGGGCTCGTTCGCCCTCGGTGTTCGTAGATGATACTATCCCTGTCGCTTCTCTTCTCTCATGCTATTGTTGCAACGCGATGGCTCGCATAAAGGGGGTGATCGTTGCCTTTGTTTCCTCCATACCCTCGACAAAACTAATTCCGACTATTTTAACTTAAATTGCTTTAATTCTCTGTTCAGAGCCGTCTACCTAAAACATTCAGTTTAGATTGAAACCTGATATTTCGCCGAAATAATTTTGTAAAGTTGCAAATGTAAATTCAGTTGTCTGTGCATGCTGATAATCCACTGTATTTCGTGTTGGATTTTATCTAGTCTTAACTCCCTTGGCAACTCGCTTAAGTGGATTAAAAGGTTGCGCAACTGTTTCCTTTTGCGACCCTCCCACGGGGCTGAACCGATATGTCATGGGGTCACGTGATAAAACCTTGCGAAATTTCTTCGTGGCGAGGTCTTGTACAATTTGTTTTGCTTTTATTTAATTACATAAAAAAATCGTCCTTATTGTTTGTGTTTTCGTTTTCGTTATCATGGCTTATCGATTTAGCAATAGCGCCACGTTATTGTTCGTCGTATATCAGGTAACAACCAAGCTTAAATTATAACTTATTTCAGGGCGATCCCCCAATAAAAACCTAGATCAGTATGCATAAACTATTTGGTTTCTCAGTTTAAGATACCTTCTATTAATTTTTCAGATGGAATTTAAATATAACATATCTTTCTCTTCACTCCGGTGTAAATTATCGTTTTGCTCCACATCAGATGAATTCTCCAATTAAGCCTGCGAGATCTGAAATTTAAATGTTCTGTATTGAGTTGGGTTACATTTAATGACAAGCCTTATTACTCTGAAAGAAGCCCATGATTTGATTCAACGAAGGCAGTTGGAAAAACAAAAATGTATTTCAATTGCCATCCTCAGTGGATATGTCCTGTCGAATTGGTTGCAGTATTTGAAATTATTCTTTCCACCAAATTATTAAGTTCGTTTGATAATCTGATGAAGGGCATATCTTTCAAAATTCTATTCTAACAAACATGTTTGTAATTTGATGAAGAGGCTGCCTTCAAATCCTAAGCATTCAGTCCTTTTGGTCAGAAAATACGTTAATGACGTAGCTAAAATACGTGTCTATTCGAATACCGTTGTCGCTTTTATAGTTATTAAGGTACCAAGGGCATCATGAGCAAAATAAGCGCCCAAGATTGTTAGTGTACAACCCGAGGGCCTTTGACCCAAGGGGTGTACAACAATCGCGGGCGCTTAGCTCATAATGCCGGTGGTGCCTTCAACGTTTTATGTCCTACCAGTTTTCTTATCTAATTCACATTTATTTTGTAATTTAGATTTGTGACATTAACTGAGCTGTCATTAATTTTCACTGTGACAGTGGCGCATAATAAAGTTGTATCCATGGAAACAAATAGTATTTATTTTTCATAATGGGCCCTAGGAGGATCATTATAAAAAAATAATTGCCCCAGGGCGTTATTTTGTATATAACATACCTCAAAATAGAGTAGTTATTGTCAATTAATATACTGGTAAGACACAAAGAATGTTTATTCGTTGATTTTAACAGCATACCTTACATGTATTTAATGGTGAAAGTTGAAATTAATTGTTTAATGTAATATGACGTTCTATGTAACATAATGAAAACTCATAGATGTGACCGTATCAAAATAAAACCTGCGATGTGGAAGATTCAACAAGCAGCAGTTTTTGGTTGATTTTTTTGGAGGTGAACATAATCCCTCAAGAAGGGAGGTTTTTAAAAAATGTATGTGTGAAATCCCGTCTAATTTCTGAAAATGAATCTGATTATCAGGTGCTTGCACTTCACTTTGAAAACACACCCTCACGGCATACTAATTTCTGTTTATATTTCAGAATGTTTCTTATTTATGAAGCTTTCGATTTTATTCGCTATCGTTGGATAATTTTTCACTTGCATAGTAAACAAATTGCGCTCTGAAACCTTGTTAGCATGTATTAAATAAAATCGAAATCGATGCGAAAAGCTTTCTATTTCTTTATATGAAACGCAACTTCACGAAATACCATAAAAAAGTCATTAAACATTAATGTATTCAGCCGCTTACAAAATAAGTGTCGCCATTCATACGAAATGAATTTCAGATAATATTCGATTTAATGGAACGTAATTTATTCAATTCTCTCAAGTTCGAACTATAACCACTTATTTCGACAACTGGTTGCTTTCAGGAGTACGTTTTTATTTATACTGCGGCCGCTCAGCCTGAACAGTAAGTAAAAAGGACAGAATAAAAAGCTCGCTCATAATTTCAGACTTAAAAAGGTCACCGGTGAGTTTATTTCAAAGAATACAAAACCGCCCTTACCGACACACGTGATGTGCCTGCATAAAAAAGGAAAAGGGGGACGGGATAAAACTATACACCGAAATAACCTAATAAAACTAAATGTAGTACTAGCTGAAGTGCATATTAAAAACTTAATTAAAAATGTAATAGAGTCAGCTGTTTCATATATTTTTTGCCTGTCTGATATTACACGGATGTAATTTAAGCCAGTCTCGCTAACGCGCCTGACTTTGGTGGTTTGGCGGTTATACATTGACATCGAGAGGTTCATTTTAATTAAAAACACCTGAGCATGGGGTCGCGTGTTTAAAACTGTTCTCTCAAGCAGCAATTACTTGCGAACTCCACTATTAAACTCCTCCCAGTACGCCAAACTGATATTTAACTTACGATATCTTTAATATTAAATAATTTCTGTCATGCGAGTTGTATATTATTTTACTGAGGGGGCAGTTACCCTAATCGCTAAATAGAAAAATATTGAACTCGAAGTATAATCGTGTGTTTTATAAAACTAAACAACACCTAAACGACATAAACTTCAGTCTATTTCTTTTGCGTATTTGTTTTGTAGTAATCGAATTTATTTATTAATTAAAATTGCTAATTTAAAGTCAGAATTTGTAAAGACACAGAAACTGAGAGAGAGAGTAATTGAGATAACCATTTTGGCCATATAATTTATCCAGACCTTTTTTAAATAGAAGGTGGCTATGATTTCATATTTTGCTCTGAACTTTTAATTTAAGTTTTGGGCTTATTTTGCTTTTATTATTAGTTATTATTTTTTTGTTATTATTATATTACCAAGAGTATTTACAATCTATTACAAGAGTAACATTCAGTAAATGATTTAACAAAGGTGTAATGGCATGCAAGAGAGCTTTCCAATGAAAACACTCTTTCCAAAAGTTAGTTAATATTACTTAATTTTCTAACTCTAACTCTAACTAATATACTAAATATACTAATATACTAAATACGTACAATATGCAAAATAACGTGTAAAAATTACTAATTGAATCTGGGTGGAAGATCTTCTTAGACGTGACATGTTTGATCGTACTAGCAGGTTTGCTGCTAGTTGATTGGTGTGCACTCGAAGTCTGTCGTTGTATCTTGTGCTGAAGGTTTTAATTTCTTCTTTGACGGCAAGTCAAAATCTTGTTGGATTAGCCAGTTTGGTACGTACCAAGGTGCGTTGATAACTGTTCTTAAGACTTTATTTTGAAATCTCTGAAGAATCTCGAGATTGGAATTGCTGACCGTCCCACAGGACTGGATACCGTACGTCCAAATAGGTTTAATGATGCACTTATTATTATGGTACAAAAGTAATTTATGTTATGAAGAAGTACCAGGCATTTATTTAATTGGAAACCTGTCGCCTCTTCATTTTTCATAACCTTAACTTTAAAGTGCCAAAATATCTTTACAAAAAGTCGAAATCCTACAAAAACATGTTTGGTTTACTTCAAACTACGTCTAAGTTAAAAGTTTAAAGGCTATTATGAATAGGTTATGCAGGTATCTTGTAATGGTATTCTTTATTGTTATTCTCATTCACCACGTATCTGATCCATCGTCCCCTTTTTCTTTTACCTTAGCCTTACAGCTCTAGTTTCCTTAATTTTTTTCATGGATTTTTCGATTTATAACTTTAATATTCCTTATCATTTCATCATTTTTTTTACAAGCGCCTGTCTGCTTTGCTTCTTTAGCAAAGTAATTTTTGTAATCATTTCTGTCGCCATTTTCCACTTTTTCTTAAAGAACTCGTCTGTACAGCTCCGACAAACCAAGCCTCTGAGACTTACTATTATTTTCTGTAGAACCCATTTCATAACGTCTGGGTCAATGATTATCCTAATAAATCAATACAAATCCCCCAACGAATGTGTCCGAAGCGATCTCATATATGCTGTACCCTCTGCTTGCCAATGCCTTTCATATACTGATAATAAGTTTTATATGCCGTTTATAAATGTATCAATAGCGCCAATAAATGATAACTTAAAAATATAAAACATCAAGAAACAAATTTGGTAATCAAAACAAAAAATAAAATACAGAAATATGATATGGTAGGTAACTAGCAAACCTTAATTATTACAAGAATATTCTGTAACACACATTTATCAATTAGGTATAATTTCAGCCTACACTTAAATTTTGTTGGTTTGTGAAATCTTTTATGTCTGTGGGAAGATAATTTAAAGGTTTTGATTTCCAATGAGTTTCAAGCATATTTTGTTAAATTTTAAAATTGAGTTTTCCTGCTAAGTATACGCCCATTCTGTACAGATGCTTCTTTACAGCAAAATGTCCCGTCAGTACCTATCCCTATTACAGAACTGTTCATGGTTATCATTTCGTCTATTTAACTTTCTGTACTCTAATATTGGATCCAAGCTTCTTATATCTTTTTATCTGCGTCTTGTTTTGTTTGTGTCGGTCATAGACTTGTAACTCTTATCGTCGTTGATTTGCCATTTCTGATGCATTTATTTGCTCTTTTACCTTTCCATGGTTCCTATTCGTCAATTTTCCGATTCCATTAGTTATCAAATAGTCTTCACAGTGCTCCACCCACTTCCATTTTAGTCTGTCCGTTTGTTCAACCACTGTATCTTTTGCCTGCATTCTAATGCATTCAATGGCCTTGTCGTCTTTTTGGCTTGTTTCAAACATTGCTTGCTCCATTAATCGTGCCTCTTTTTTTGTGCCTAGATTAAATTGTTTGATACATTTTCCAATGTAAATAACTTAGGTACATGACATCCTCTTGTACATTTCATTTTATTAATGTAGAATCTTAATCTTTTAGCAATCTTATGGTAGAAGCCGTTTATATGTGTTATGCAACAGCTAGTCGTATCTACTCGTATAATAAATTCGTTCGTTTTTCAGTGATATATTCCTATTCCATTGAAGGTTTCTAAAAGCAGCTGACTTTTCAACTAATATTTTTGTTTTGTGCAGATGATCGCAGATACTAAAGTTAAACCTGAATTCTCCAGGCTGTTTAATGCAGGTGCCTTAATTAATTTATTCCTGTAAAAACTTCTTGGGCTGTTCAGCCAGTACTGGTTATACACATATGTTATTGTTGCTTCCTGAAGAATTATTTTGCTAAACTTATCGCTTCATAAGGCCTTTGCCTTTTTATTGCCACGGACCCCCGAATACTATTGGGTCCACAGTAGTTTTATTTTGTTCTGATCATTCAAGACTTTCAATTCGTTTAGGCGTTCTCATACCATTTCAGATGTCGTCTTCGAATCTTAAATAAACTATAGGTCAGTATGGAAATCAAACCTTTGGGTACATCTATGTTTCTTTGGTCATTTCGGTCTTGGATTTTGATCTTTTTCCATAAGTTGGGAGTTGTAGTTGTTTATTAGACTTGGTTTAACATTTAGAATTAAGAAGCTGCGATTAACTAATTCTGACCAGATATTTGCTTGCCGTTTTGCAATTTAAAATGTATATATTCAATACAACTATTTTGAAAATCTACATGTTTGTAGTTTTAGTTTCAAATTTTTAAGTTTGTATTAAGTCTAATGATGAATGGTTTGCCGTGCGCTTGCAATTATCAAATTATCATAATAACCCAAGACATGTAAAAACAATCAGTCTGTGGATTCGCCACATGAAAGTGTCAATCTTTTTATGTAAATTGTGAAGTCTGCAGGAATTCCTTGATTTTTGGAAAACGTATAGAAGTTGTAATCTAATCCACTGCAAATTTTAAACAAAACTGTTTGAATTCTAGTATTACAAATAAATTATATTATCATGAAGAATTGATCTTTCAATTGAAGTTTTGGTAGACTTAGAAGTCTTTCTCCTTTTTCTTGGTACTAGTAAAGCTTCTTGGGAATCTCTACTGCTGCCTTTCTTATAGATTAAGGACCTGTCTATCAATTTCCTAATATATTTATTTTTTAGTTATTTGCTTGCTAACCTTTGTTAATACAATTCTGCAAACCTTATGAGAAAGTTTATTAGGAGCTGGAAACACTGGCACTTATTCTGGTAATCACTTAACAAATGACGATATCAATTGTATACGGCGGCATGTTTAATTCTTTTTCTTGTGACGAGCGATTGCAATTGGGAAGTGCTCTAAAAACTCTGATTTCTGCAAAATTACTTCAATTTTTTATAATATGTTAATAGGTTGCGCATTTTGGGATCGGCAAGCAAAAAGGAAGAAATTTACTTAATATTTATCTGTGAAGAGGAATTGATTAGTTTATCGACTTCTAAATATCTTGCTGATATTTTTTAAATTTTGCTAATGTACATAGAAAATCGTGGCATTTTGGTTTCGAAAACCTTGAAAACTACATGCTTTTAAGTTTTCGTGAAAATTGTAGAAGTTTAACGATTTGTTTCAAACTATTGTGTCATGTATTACATTCTGTAATTTTATTTCTTAAAAATTGTTTGCGTATAGGTAGTCTTAACTCTTAAACGTCAATACAATCAGGGACAATTGTAAGCAAAATTCATACAAGTCATTTATATGAACGAACGAATATTACTTATTTAATAATATCATCTGTCTGCAGAAAATAATTTTCATTGATCTATCTAAATTAAGAAAGAAAAATTAAAACAGTTCACTAAGGGTATAATGAATATTTTTTAATTACAATCGTAGATTAAATTAATCTACGTTCTAATCCTGATGGTGTTAATTTATGCAGTAGCTGATGTAGTAAATTTAAAATTTTAGACTTATTAAAATTCAAACAGCACTTTAACAACGTGTTATCTTTGAAATATCCGCCGTAAATTTAGTAAATAATGAATAACCTGACCTTTCACTGTAATTTATTTTTGGCTTTTATCTTATGACACATATATTTTTTATCAAAGTTTCCGTAGTTGTAATCAAACTGTTTACGTCCCTATAAAGGTCTTACCCAAATAGGCCACGCTTAAAACTTTACGGCCCCAATTTCAAAAGATACAACGTCTATATCAACTACCCTTCTATAACGGCAATTGCCGATAAACAATTGTAATAAAAGCAAACGTTCCCGTGAAATTTTCATAATACTTACCCGGAGAAACAGACGGTAAACCGTTTGAATTCAAATCGCACGTATTCGTTTTCAAATATTTGCGGACAGCATTGCACCACATGCTTTTCATCCTCATATACGTTCCCGAGCTTTGCAGTCAAGGTAGTATTACGTTGTTAGGATAGAATGCGGGGTACAATGAACAGGAACAACGGCAAGTGTCGCGACGTCAGGGACGCCAATTCAGACGCCAGACGCGAGTTTATGACTGGAGCATTAAACTCGCCTGCCTTTCTTGATGGCCACTTTCATATTTTCACCTCTTCGTTCTTATAATGCAGCTGGTTATAGTACAAATTCATTCAAGTTAGAGGCGAACGTAAAAGTCCAGAAAACGCCGTGATTTTTATGAGGGTAACTAAATTTTCGACTTAAATTTAGAGTCCAAAGTTTTACTCTCCAGAACGTTCACGCTGATTTACTAAAGTTATAAACTTTTTCTGAATTATAAATCTTGACGTTTTTCTAGTAATTCGTCTTCATTTAATAGAAATATGTCATGAGGAGTAATCAATAAATACGGAGACATCCTACGTGTACGTAGAGGGAATCGGAGATTATTTTCTTGTGGAAAATTCTAGTCGAGGTGGTTTGATTTCAGTTTGTACACGCAAACTGTTTAATATGTAATCCTAAAACCTTGGCACTTCGTAGTTCATTGGAAAATAACGAGTTTTAAATTGACTAATTGAATGGTTTGCTTTGTTATTTTCTTTCTCGTTCAATTTTCTTCGGTGGAATAAATGGACGTCCCGCTTTCTACAAATTATGCACCTTTTGCATACCTTTAATCAAGCTTTATTTTTCGTAAAGAGAAGATTGCAGCTGTGTTTGGTTTAACCTTTTTTTTGCACAGACGTCTAGTTTGTAGATGTACACTTCTGAGAATTAATGCCTAATTTTGACGGAATTGTGTTGTTCGAATGAGTTCCGACGTGAAATCCTTATTTACTTATCAGCTGGTTTGATGCCGGGGGATTATAAAAGAACGGAGTGCAATTGAGGGAGGAAGACAACTTATTGTCTTTAGTATTTTTTTTAATGATCAATAAAAGGGAAAGTGTTGACGAAATGGAACTTTTTAGAACAATCACTACTACTAAAAATTTATTAATAGAATGGAGTTAAATGATAAAATCGATCCATTAAAAGAAAAGATGGGCCTCTTAGCAAATAAGTCTAACGACTATAACAAAAAGGAATGCAATGTACCTAACAGTCTTAGTAAAACTGCTTTAAAAAATTTAAAGTTGGTCCAGAGTAAAGACGGATAGAAGTAAAGAACAAGTGTTATCGAGCACGGCTAACGCCTCGCCTCGATAATATTCACGCCTACACGGCTAGTACCATAATGATCGTCATTATGATCCTTATTACATAAATAACTATTTAGAAAAGAAGATACTGTAAATGTGCGTTCCATAAGTAAATCACCGTGGATTACATCCGTTATTCTACGCATGAGACAAGAGTTTATAAATCAGTTTTATTATACGAAACTGATAACTCGGCAGAAGCTGGATATACGTATTTAATTATTTCGAAAAGAAGACGATGTACAAGTCATTGATAATAAAAGTTAAAAAAAAGATTATTATTCCAGTTTAATCGACAATAGCAGTAAGGAACACTAAGGAAGCTCGTGGACGAATTCGAGGAAAAAATGCGAAGCTAAAAGTCTATTTTTACGAAACGAAGGACAAGAGCTTGCCGATGCTTTATAGCTGGCAAATATCTTCGCAAGTTATTTTTCAACAATTTCCGATAAGTTATACGATAAATATTTCGGAGAAAATCACATTATCAATAATTCTACCTTACCAATTTCATCTAGAACCATGTACTCCAAGCCAGTTAACCTGTACACAAAAAGGTGGCACTTGTGCAGGTGATTACCGTCCAATATCGCTTCTGAATGTGTTTTCCAAAACGTTGGAAGAAGTATTGTATATACGACTTATGTCGTTCCTTAGTAAATATAACATCATAGTCGACTCGCAGCATGGTTTTCAACCTGGGAGGTCCACGGAGACAGATTAGTGCGACTTTTTGACCACATACACAAGAAAATAGATAAGAACAATAATTACGGCTCTATTTTATGATTTACGACGGGCATTTGACACCGTTGATAATTCCATAGCCTCTAACTTGTACGATATATGTAGGTGTAAGGGATCCATTGCGATCGCGACTTGTTAGTTTTTTAAGTGGTAGACAACTACGGGTTAAAATTGTTAATCAGTACTCTCTGAGAAAAGATATCAACTTGGGAATAGCTCAAGGTTCAATCTTGGGATCCTTGATTTTCATTTTATTTGTTAATGATTTACCATTACATATCAAATTCGGTTTTGCAATCAACTTTGCAGATGACCCTATCGTTGTTAGTACCGATAGATCTAATCAGGTACTATCTATCATCAAGAGGGTTTCGGATGAAGTCAAAGCGTGGTATGCCAATGATAAATTAATTATAATAGTAGCAAAAAGTAATTTTATACAAAACATAAAAAATAAATGTACAGTTAGCACATTTTTAAGTTGTGACGTAGTTCCCGATCTCACTTGAGATATACAAGTTACCAATGTATCTAATAGGTTAAATAGTACCATTGAATAAGAAGATATAGTACATATTACCTGTTACTTAGATTACATACCCATATTAAGTATTGATAATTCTTCTTCTGTTAGTACTGATCCGTTAACGGATATTTGCGATCATCCTGGCTATTTGTAACTTATTTGCCGCAGCTCTAAAAAGTCCAGTTGTTGTGCCATTGATCCATGGTCTTAAATTTTTGAGCCACAATATCCTTCTCGTTCCTGGAGCTCTCCTTCCTAATACATTTCCGCCCAAAACCTGCTGAAGCAATCGATATCTCTCTCCATTTCTCATTATGTGGCCTAAGTATTTAAGTTTCCTGATTTTTATGACTTCTCTCTCTTTCTTCATCCTTTGTAAAACAATGGTGTTGGTAATATGTTGTGTCCAGAAAATTTTCAATATACGCCTACAGGACCATATTTCAAATGCTTCCAGCTTTTTTGTTGTTGTTTCGATGAGGGTCCATGATTCTGTGCCATATATTAAAACAGGAAAGATGTAACAGCGCAATAGTTTTATTTTGATGTACATGTCCAAATCATCACTTAGGAACAAGGTTTTCATTTTTACAAATGCAGCTCGGGCTTTTGCCATTCTACATTTTATTTCGATGGAATGGTCCCAATTGCTATTTATAGTACTTCCTAGATAATTGTATGTGTGCACCCTCTCTATGGGTTTGTTTTTAATTATCAGTTGACACGGAGGTATCCCATCTTTTGAGATTACCATATATTTTGTTTTATTTGTGTTAAGTGCTAAACCATATCTTTCGCTTATTTGTGCTATTTTAGCCATTAGTTTCTGTACACTTTCCATATTATTTGCGAATATCACCGTGTCATCGGCATATCTAAAGTTATTTAAACACTCTCCATTTATAATTATTAGGCCATCTTCTGAATTTTCCAAAGCTTCATTGAAGATAACCTCGGAATATATGTGTACATTGAAAAGTATGGGTGGCAGGACACATCCTTGTCGTACACGTCTTTGGATAAGTATATCTTCCGTGATGCTTCCTTCCACCCGCATATCCGCTGTTTGGCCCCAGTACAGATTTGTTATTATCCTTATATCTCGGTCATCTATTCCAACCTTTTTAAGTACTGCTACCAACTTCATGTTGCACTGTATCAAACACTTTGTGATAGTCTATGAAACAAACGTAGACATCGGCATCTTTGAAACAGCACCTGTATGCAAAAAAGAGCTTCTCTTGTTTCTGTTGCATTCCTGAACCCAAATTGAGTCTGGCGTAGGTATTCTTCACAATGTTTATATATGCACTGATGAATGATTTTTAGAAAGACTTTCAGCAGTTGGCTCATGAAACTAATGGTACGATAATCTGAACACTGTCTAGCACTTTGCTTTTTAGGAAGAGTTATGAACGTATATTTATTTAGCCATGTTTTAGGTAATTGTCATATGTTATGTATGTAGTTCAAGATTTTTCTAAGCCATTTTATTCTCTCCTCGTCAAAACGTATCAGCATTTCTGAATGGATATTATCAGGACCAGTTACTTTTCCATCTTTCATTTGCATAATTGCTTTTGTTATTGCATCTACCGTTATCTCTGGGCCCGAGTTACAGACGATAAGGGCGGGGAGGTCTATCATCGTCTCTGAAAAGGTCAGTTATATAATTTTTCCATGTATCCATCTTCTTGTCTTTAACAATGATTACATTATTGTTGTTACTATCTGCGAGTCTCTACTGTGTTAGTTTTAGTTAGGCCAGCAGCTTCTTTTACTTTCTTATGCATGTTAAAGTGGTCATGCTTCTTTTCGAATATTTCAATTTCTTCACACTTTAACCTATACCATTCTTGTTTTTCTTTCCTGATATCTCTTCTGATTTGTTTCTGTATGTTTTTGTATTATGTTGGATTCTTTTTTACTATTCTTCTATGTTTCATTAGCTCTAGGATTTCTTTCGTCATCCATGATTTGTTTTCGTTTTTTTTTTCTGGTTTTAAGAGTTCATCGCTAATATCATGCATAATATTCTGCATAATATCCAGCTGTTCTTTGGTTTTTTCTATTGTACAGATATTTCTAATTTCTGTATTCATCTATGCTTTTATCTTCTCCTTTATAGGAATATCTTTCAATTTTTTGATGTCCGACCTTTTCTTGTTTGTTGTTTTTGTAACTTTTGTAACTAGTGGGTTATGATCTGATCCCACATCTGCTCCTGGGTACGCTTTAACCGATTTGTAGCTATTTCGGAATCTTTTATTTACTAACATACAGTCAATTTGATTCCTGACTATGTTTTCCGGGTGATCCCTGGGTAAGCGTCTTACATAGAGTCTGCGAGGTGGAAGTGTGAAGAATGTATTAAGGACTACGAATTGATGTTCAGTAAAAAAGGTATTCGGACGTTCTCCTCTTGGATTCCTTTTTCCTAAACCGAAAGAGCCAACGAATTCCCCATTTCTTCCTTTCCCTATCTTGGCGTTAAAATCGCCCATGATAATAGTCATGTTATTTTTGGGAATCTGTTTCAAAACTGTTGCTAATGAATGATAGAATTCTTCAATGTCTTTCTCAATTTTGTCAGCCGTGTAGGTGTATAAACTTGTAAGATATTAAGTTTTATTGGTGTAGTTCCAAGCTGTAGTACAGCTATTCGTTCCGACACTGGGGTAAAGTTTGTTACATACTTTGCTATGGATTTATTAACAATGAAGCCAACTCCGTTTTCGTGTTGTCCATTTTCATTGTCCGAGTAGTATACTTGTTGCTGTTCCTGGCCAGCGCATCTCACTAATGCCCACAATTTCAATACTGGGCCGGTTCATTTCTTGGATAGTGTTTTGAATTATGCCTTCTTGGTAAATTGTACGCACGTTCCATGTACTTATCTTAATGGCCGGCCCGGATATTCCTAGCAGCCTCTGACCATCTAAGGTCCGCCGGGGACTGAGGCCCATATTTATATTGTTTCCAACCATGTCTGATTGTACTAGGGAACACTAATGATGATAAATTAATGCAAATAATGAGGTGGTTTTCCCTTGCCTTCCTCGTCGTAGTATCGGAACCAGGTTAATCTATATGCGCTGGCCGCTCCTGATTCTCTAGTATTTAGCTGTACCGAAGCCCTCCTTCTCCACTTAAATCTAGTACTGACATTGCTGCTGCCCGATGTCAGCTAGTTTTGGTCCGCCCCGGGTATTTTATTTCCCCGATACCCACCATATCTGGCGAGCTTTCCCCGATCCGCCACCTGGGAAGGCGCCTGATGTGGGACTAGCAACCCCACACGGGTAAATAGGGTAAGTCCGGGAGAGATGCCGTGCCGGGTGAGATGCCACTTGTTAATATCTCGAAGGTTTGTTGGCGTACGTCTATTATTATGCGACTAGTTTTGTGTGCTACTGAGTTAGTAAAGTTGATGTTCCTAATTTAGCCGTTGTATATTGATATTTTAGGTAAGATTTTTGCGATAACAATTTTTAATTACACCCAAAGTTTCCGTGACGATTACAAAAAGATGTGCCAACAACAAATTACTTGATATTTTGAATCTAAAGTAATTAAGCAGCGAAGTAAGACTCTAAGAGGTTGTGTTAATAGCAATTTGGATGTGTTTAGACGTACGTAGGCGGTACAGTAGGAAGTGGCATCTCACCCATACCTTTGGTAGAGATGCCACTTTAATAATCGGGTGAGATGCCGACATGCATTTGGGTATCATTTTTTATTTTTTTGTAGCTATGCCTACGGAATACAAGAGAAAAAATAATTTGCGTGGAGAATGGACTCAAGGTTGAGATGCAAAAATTGGATTCATGAAGGATGTAGCAAATTTGAAAATTTGTGTGAAATGTGTGCCAAAATTTTGCCGACATTGAAAAAATGAATTGTGCCTACCACATAATATTATTTTGTTCAATAAAATATGTTTTGTATCATTTACTGGTTCATACTAATAGCAACTACCAAATGACATCTGTCCTAGCATGATTTGGCATCTCACCCATAGATCCTGGGAGAGATGCCAAAAGCAGTATCTCTGCTGAAATGTAAATTTATTTTTTGAAAATAATCTTAGCTTAGATTTACTTTAAATATTCTACCCCACATTGTAGTGGCTACTTCTGAGTGAATTTGGAGCTGTCTATCTCTTTACACAAGCTTGCAAACTTAATTTTAAAAAAGGTGTGGCGTCTCTCCCGGACTTACCCTAATTAATAAATAATAAATAAATTAAATATTGAAAATCTAACGATAGTTTATTTTGCTTTGGTATATCCATACTTAACATATAATGTCATAATTTGGGGAGCCGCTTCGGCTGGCAAGCGTATATTTATATTTCAGAAACGTAATAATTGTTCGATTCAATTTGTTCTAGGGATTCTTATAAACCCGTAGTTGTTAGCAGAAATATCGTGACTTTTCCTTCAATTCAGGTTTACATATCAGCAGTATATGATTTTAATAATTGTAATTCTTTTATAAAGAACGATGCTTATATTCAATTAGAAGTGCTGGTTTCTTAGCAGTCCCACATCACCGTACCGGATTTTTTTTTTAAATCACCATCTTACCTTTATAATGCACGTCTACCTGAACTAAAGAAAACTAAACTGCTTTCTAATTTTAAAACAAACCTAAAGTTTTGCTTCTCATTAACAAGTGCTACTGTGACGTAGAGGAACTGCTTAACGACGCGTCTATATCATGTAAAGTGATCCATAAACAAATAAAATTATTGTTATTATTATTATAAAGATCATCTTGGTGTTGCAACTACGTTAATAAATAAAGAAAGAAGGGCCCTTGCTTTGGAACGAAAATAATAAAACTTCAGATACAAAATAGGTTTAGGGAAAAGAAAGTTCTAGACGTAAAACAAAAAATACTCCCAATGTAGAAATTATATAAAATGCATATCGTTCCAACTTTTGTACGAAATGTTGTTTTTCGAGATTACTACCTGTTCTTAAAATTCAAATCCATAACATTTACAAAGCTTAAAAACATCCCCGCAAATTATGTGTACGAATCGAAAGCCAAATTTATAATTCTTCGTTGAAACTTTTATAAAACGTTTATAAAAAAGTTAAATTATTGCTAAAACAGCTTTGAACATGTAATTTGAAGCATTGTCTTTCAGATTTGTTTTTCTTTATTTTTGTTCCTAACTATAAACTCTCTCAAAACTTCTCCTTAAAATTCGCATTTAAAACAATGCCTGGAAACCTTTCTATAATAAGGAAGAGGTTGTCTTTTGCCATTCTTTTCCTTTATTATGATACCACATTTGGAAGTATTAAAAACACAAAAGTTTTTGCATACATACATTTTATGAAACGAAGTGAATTTCAGTTTTTAACAAAGGGTGTATAAAATAAATTGTGTGAGTTAAAGCTGTTGTGGCGATTTTAGTCTCTTTTGGTCTAATAACGTTTTCGTGATAAAGTGCGAGATAAATCTCATTAAATTCAACAAAGACAACTTTATGAAAGTTGTGTAAAGCGAAAATAGAAAAGCTCCGTCCAATAATAAAAACTAATATTAACAACTGTCAAGCGCAATGTTGGATGAACTTTGTTTGTGGCTAGATGCGAAACGGAAAATATTTTTCAGCAGTTTTGAAGTGCTTTTAAAGAAAAGCTCGAAGCGAAGAAAAGAATTTCGCTATCGTCAGTTAGCATCAGCTTCAGGAAGTGGATTCGGGCGAGAACGAAGGCTATCAGGGGGCGAGGTGTGTGTATCGAACAGGGAAAGCATAGCAGAAATTTTCTCTTCTTTACTTTCAACCCGACGTGCATAAATGTCGGCGAGTGCATCGTGCGCATATCTTTCAAAACTTCCTAATCGAAATTTAGACTTCACCATTAAACTCTCGTTTTAAACTTTTGATACTTGAGAACGTGTGCGGTTTCGAAAGCGCATTAATAAGAAGAAGTTGTAATAATCTGGCGGTTTCGCTAAACTTAGCTTCTAAATATCAGAATATTGCAAGGTAATTAAGTTCCTAGCGTGCATTTCAGTCGATAATTTCGTTTGGACTAAGAATACAACCACTGTACAATTTTCGGTAATTTCCCTTTGCATTTCCACAATTTCGTGTAATTTAGATCTGCATCAAGTTAATGGCCTATTTAAAGCACTCTGTATAATAGTGCCGAATAATTTAGAATTCTGAAATTCGAATGCTCGAGAGATAATTGTCATATTGGTTATAGCCCTGCATGGAAAAAGGCTGACGATATGAAATTTAAATTTTGCCACATTTTATTGAAAGGTAAAGAGTTTTTTCGGTGCTTTAGAGACAATTATTTTCAGTAATTTGCTACTTTTAGACATAAATATTGTTGTAGTTTCCAGGTTCTTTTCGGTTACTTTCAGTGAGGCGTAAATTAAAACGCCGAGCGAAGTTTTAAATTACATCGTTCGAAGCTTGATGGAATTTTTTTGGTCGTTTAACAGTTTGTGTTGAATAGTTATGTCACTAAAATACGTAAAATTGTTTTTGAATGTAGGAAATATCAAAATTGACTTTAAAAGGAATTTGCTGCCTTATCAGGCATCGAAGTTTTCCAAAACGTAATTTAATAAATACTTAACCAAATCCTTTCTTCTAATCATGGGGCTTTTTCTTATGGTTTTCTCGTATTTTTGGACACATAAGTCTATGTTAAAGCCTTTTATTTACTTGTGTACTTATGTTACATATTACATACGGCCATTTGGATATCAGGTCAAGGTTTTACTGAATTTGATTACGCGTACGCATCATTCTTCTGTTACAGCAATTCGATTTCTTCCAAACAAAAGTTTTGTTGCAGATTTTACAATATTAGCCACTTTACAAATACAATCTCATCATTCAAATTTAAAAAATCTAAAATTTTTATTTTTTTTATCTTTAAAATCTATTGAGCAAGTTTTTATTTTTAACACTATGCTGTACTCTTTTAATCGATCTCATATTCATACGAGAAGTTATTGAAACTATCGGAGAAGGGGACACTAAGCTATTATTTTATTAGTTATTGATAAAATTAGATTATCAACTCGGAATCGAAGTATTCAAATATGAGGAAGGTAGTCTCGATTTTTAAGTCTTAATACTTTTTAATTCAACAGCATATTCTCGATTGTGAACCAAAGAAGAAAGACTCGAATTTAAGTCGGAAAACTTTGAATCCAAAAGCAGGTTTTCACGTTAATTCCGAGGTTGTCAGTTTTAAACTAGAGATATAAATTTTGATTTCAGAACCAAAATGATAATCTAGATTTAAATCGGTTCTTCATATTTAAATCTTAGAGTAAGATACGGATTTAGGCCCAGTTTCTCCACCTTCTGGTAACTTTAACTTCCAGTTATTTTTCCGGGTTGTTTCAGAGTATTAGAAAGTATTTAAATTTATCAGGTGAAAACCTGTCATTGTAATTGTAATAAGTGACATGAAGTCTGGGTTAATTAACCACAAATTGTAGTTTCAGTAAGTCATAATCTTTATTCCTTACTTACCCGAAGGTCGAGATTAATACAAAATTATTAATAATCAGTCACTGTAAATTTAGTCCTTAAAAGTTTTTAGAAAATACCTCTATATTTTTTTGTCCCTTGCCATTTTCCTGGATTGTTCCCAGCGAATTCCTTTCGCTTCTAATACTCTTCCCACGTTATCGTTCTATGGTGTTCTCGGTCTTCCTCTTCTCTTTTTCCTTTCAGCTCTAATCTCCCAGATTTTATTCGTTTGTTTTTGGCCGTCATTCTAATTAGTTGTCCAAGCCATCGAAGTTTCTTCCTTCTTAGTTACTTTCTCTTTAAACGATTTTACAGCTAGCGCGTCGTTTTGTACTCTTATCTTATCTTTTGATGTTTTAATATCTCCGTTGCATGTAGTCTAGATTGTTGTCTTTCTGGTAACACCTAGTTCTCCCTTCTATGGTTTTATAAATATACTGTTCAAAAACTTCCTGCTTAACGTCTGATAGGTAAACCTTTACTGCAGCAGCAATTCTGTTATTTATGTCTTCTTCAGGCCAAGACGTAAGACTTATAATAGTTCCTAGATATTTAAAACTTTCAATGTGTTCTACATTGTCACTGTCCATTATTAGATTCATCCTCTCGTCGCTGTTAGATATACTACCAACACTTTTGTTTGGTTCATACTAATTTGGAATTTGTGCACATTCTCACATTCAATTCAGTATTACAGATGAGTGAAATGAAGAAATATAAAGATGGTGGCGAACTATCCATGAAAAATAAAAAATCTCAAAATAAAGTTGGTATTTTCTCTGTTGATTTTGTAACCTCCGTTTGTTTTATAAAATTGCTGATTGTTCTATGTTACATTTGTATAAAAAAAGTCTGAAGACGCTGAATTCCGATGAAATACAGTTTGTCTTCCAAAGAAATCTGCCTTTAATGTTGTACTTCATGGAAGTTCAAATAAAAAAATCGATCAGCAGATTTTGTTGTTGCTAAAACGTTTTAATGCGTTATTACGATGAGTATCGGTTTTGAAGTACGGTGTTTATGTCGGTTGAGATGGGTTTTGAAGAGGAGATTTAGCAAACCATCGTCGGGTTCGATGAAAGACTTGCATAACCAAAATACGTTTATAGGTTTCATAAAACGGTATCGCAGAAGTATAAAAATAACCGCAATGCAGTGTCGGAGTCGCGGTTGCGATGTCAATAGATTTCACATTTCCATAACGTCTCGCGCGTATCGGTTTATTATGTATAATTTCACGGTTATATCCCTTTGCGCATCCGTATTTTCCGGTATATTCTTGTTTTATTCGGCACTTGTGCGTCTCGCTCCGGGGATTGTTTGTATGCAACGTTGTATCAACCCCGTGCATTCTCGTCTGCAGATTATGCAAGTTGAAATTTCTCAAGGGAACGACGAGAAGCAGACGTTGCTCCTCCTTCACGGACTTTCTTGCCTCCGTCACTGTTAGCTCTGATACGGTTTATAAATTCACACTTTGATGCTGGTTGTAGACGAATCCCGCTTCCGGAGTTGGTCGGCAAAATGCAATTCATGTGAAGTAGCCGAAGCGGGCCCAACCCTCACTTTAAACCCTTTGCTGCCGTCGAAGTATTCTCAGAATGTTCCGCGCATTAAGTGCAGCTATCTGTGCTCGACTCGAGCAATGACCACATCACTAACACAGAACAAACATCATTAGGTCGAGTTTTTGCCCGTGACTGTAACGTTTCCTTAGTAGACCGGCAGTCGCGTGGAACTAATACAGCAGTCCTGCTTCCTTCGTAGAACATCTTTCACTTTTTCTAACCGATCTCGAGCACTTCTTGCGAATACTCCATGCATTTTCTCAAAAGCATTAAAATACTCACTTCGCGAAGATGGACCAATGAAAAAATAAACAAACCCCCGTTATCTTATGCAATTCGATGAATTTATATCCGTGTTATTTGATTCTGAAAGGGCGGAACGCATATTAATTTTGTTACAACGACAGTCATTAGCAATTCTGTTGGTAAACGACTTTTGTTCTAAAGTACTAATGTCTACTTGAAAATCAGAGGGGAACTCGCGGTAATTTACTTACAGAGGGGGAGCCGATATTCGTTGAAAAATATCAAAGATCCGCGGATAATCTCATCAAATCGGTCATTCTCCAACGAATAGATACTATAGTATATTATTATATGAGCGATTATGACAGCCATTATTCACGAAGATGACGTTTGAGCCCACGAGCCGTCAGGCGAGTGGCACAAATCATCTGAGCGAATAATGGCCATAATCGCGAATGTAATACGATACTTTTTCTACACCTATTAAACAAATATATTAGACTCAAATTAGTCAAATTTGATAACTTTGTAAACAAGCAATATGACAACACACTTGGGCGTGTCGATTGTCAGTCGCAGAAGGAGTTGATTGCGGGCGATTTAAAATATGATTGGATTAGCGAAATATTGATTTTTGGATTTGTATTTGTGATTGGCCGAAATCATAATTCACTGCAGTGAATTATGAATCCATAATTCACTGCAGTGAATTATAGGTACTATTTTTCACACAAAAAATGCTAATAATTGCAATATAATTAAATAGGTGTAGAAAAAATTTTTTATTTTTTACATTCAGTTGAATTCGACATCATAGTTATTCTCTTGTTCTATAGGTTTTACAGTTATACATTTTGGAAGATGCACTTTTTAATCTTAAAGTCTCAGTCTGAACCTTTACGTTACACTCATGCCTAAGGAAATGAGATTAGTTTTGTCACTTCACAATTTGATAAGTAACCCATGTAATGTAGTTACTAGTAATCTCTTGGTGTAGCTGGTAATGGTTGGAATTGTTTGAAATAGGCAATTGTATTGCTATTTCAAGCCTACAGGCCCTGGTGCTTTCTAGACTATTACTTTCCACTGGTCATTCATAGTTCCTCCGTGTCTTCTCTTACTGCATCTTGACATCATCTTCTAGATCTTCTCCTTTTTCTTGTTTCAGTCAATTCACCCCACAGTATCCTCTTAGCTGATCTTTCCTGTGCCGTTATATTTATGTGCCCCAACCATCTCATACATTGTGCTCTAGCTACCTTTGTGATGGTTGACTCATTGTAAGAACTAATCGTTTGTCCTTCTTTCCCATCTTTAGATTTCTCTTAGTACATTTATTTCCCACGTCTTAATACTACTTAGATCGGTTTTGTTAAGTACCCACGTTTCACAACGGTATAAAACTGTTGATCGTATTAACGATTTGTAAATTCCGATTTTTGTTCTTTGTGACACTTCTTTTGTATTTAGCACTTCACTTAGAGCACCCGCGCACCTGTCATCTTTTATTAACCTTGCTTTTATCCTTCGACACCATCACTGGCTGCAGGGCGCCGCCCTCCCTAGAAAAACAGGTACCCTCTTACTTACTCATCTAACATACAAAATAATGACCGCTCTGTTGTATTCCCATAATTTCACTCAAATGGAGCTGACAAACTCAGCCCAATATTTTTTAAGCGCGTGGGTATGTACCGTGAGTTCAAAAAGTTTTTATATTAGGGTTGGCCATGAGACACAAAAATAATGTCAATTGCAAGATTTAGAATTTATTAACTGCCATCATTGTGTTGCTGGCATAAAACTGTTGTGCAAATTTCAATAAAACTGTGAAAACAAAGGTTCTAAATCTTGCAGTAGACATTTTTTGTGTTTCATGGCCAACCCTTATGTAAAAACTTTTTGAACTCACGGTATAAGGATATGCCCGGAGCCTCGTGCCGTTTCCTTGGCAAACGCACGCGCTTAAACTGGCCTTGCGGGCGTTAAATCTTCAGCCCTGAACGTTCTCTGCACTGCATAGATATGACATGAAAATTGTAGAAATCCAACACTTCTTTAACATCAGCGAAAACAATTAGCATTAAAAACAATAACCAATGACTACAGCAGAAACGGAAAGATGCCTTTCTGCTCTTACTAAATTGATTAAAACTTATCTAAAAATGCCATGACCAAAGAGAGATTGACGGCATTGCTTAAAAATGTGCTGGTCACTGTAAAATTTATTAGTGATAAAAATAGGCGAATGGAATTTAATTTGAAGAAATAATGCTTTGGAAACGTCTCAAATTTTGACATATTTTTCTACTCAGCCATCCCCACGAGCCGCCACTGTTCATAACATAAATATTTCGTAATGAATGCACCTATATCCACGCCGATTCCGTGGGTGAGCCCATCCGTATAATTAAATTTTTATGGCGATGTAGACCCTATAAAACAAGTTTAGAAAAATAGCAGAATGTGATAACTAAACAGTGATTTTTAGAGTTATGTCAAATAGCAGTATAATACTGCTCTTTGATATGAGTCTTGCCTAACACGTTATATTTTAGTCTTGAATTAAAAATAGTGGTTAATTATATCCCCATAACGATTATGAAAACTTCGCTTCTGGGATTATAGGGATGTGGATGTGGATATAGAGCGCTCCTCTTGCTAAGGGCTGGTAATTGAGTTCAGGTTTAAGCTAAAAGTTGACTTGAAAGTACATAAAAAAGGATTTAAGCCAAGCGTTGCTGTACTTAAGTTCAGTACGATAGGATAGTAACAAAATAAAATGTAATATGAGGAAAAATGTAAAATGAAGTGAGATTGACGATTTCAAAGCAAAGAATTATGTAAACAAGTAAATACATTAAGTAAAGATAATTTTTGTTAAATAAGTATTTTGTAACAATACAATACAAACTGAAAAATTACTTGTATTTAAGGTTGTATAATTTATATTATAAATGAAAACAGACCTTCCAGTAAAATTTCTAATAAGCCATTGAAAAGGTGGAAGCGGAAAACTTGAGTCATCCAGGTTGCAACGTTATTTCATGACACTGACATTTCCAAATCGAACTTCTACCAAAAAGCAGGCCGCACTCACTTGGTCCTCACGTTGCTTTTTAGTAATGTGCTAACTCCACTGTTATATAGTTAAAGTAGGTGCCATAGTAAATTAATTAAGTTTTAAATGTTTTTAAAAGTAGACTAAATGTCTTTTTGGAAAGGATTTGGAAATAAAAAAGCATTTGAAAAGAAATCTTTTTCCAAGAAATAATTTTATGGAAAATAATGAAAACTACCTAATCGAGCGAAACAAATAACTTTTATATTTAGTTAAATATAAAAGTTATTTGCAGAAAATCATATATATCTCATGTCATTAACATTTTTGATAAAATATGCGAAATATGCTACGATATAGTACTTATGTACATCGAAGAAAATAACGTCACTTTGAGGAAGATGTTATTATTACATACCCAGTGCTACACCAACACTAGATGAAAGATATCAAATGTTATCCGGAGGTGATAACGCTAAATAAACCCGCTACTCGGTTGCGTGGGCGTGAGGTTCCTATAAGAAAAATAGTAGTGCTCACTAAATAACTAAACTAACGATGTTCCAGATCCTTTCTTAAGTAACAGTCTTCAGTCGGATCTCCTGAAGAATAAACCTCAAAGTGAATTGACTTGATAGTAAAACGCAAGGCTTTGTAATTAACGAGTTAGGATATATTAACTTGTAAGCAAACACACATACACAATTGAAATTTAAAATTAATAATGAAGTTATCGTTCAGATAAAATAAATAAATAAATAACTAAGTTCGTAACCAAACGTAAGTCTAAATGTAATGTTTCAAACAACAAGATCTAATTAAACAAACAAAAAAACTATAGGGAATGTTCAAAGACAATATCGTAACTAAACAAAAGAAAAATTTAATGTTCAAACTAAAGCATTATCGTAATTAAGCGAACGTAGACCCTCTGAGGGTTCGCAAGGATAATTCTTAAACTAAATTATTAAATACGCATACGTAGAATTGAGCTCAGTTCGTCGCTTTGCGGTTATAGATAACAATAATCAATAGTACATAATAATAATGTGTTGCAAAACCTGTCGGCACCAATCCAATTACGATATAATATATATTAAAAGAAATAATAAATGACTAAGTTTAAACGCGTAAATTTGAATATTCCTCTACAAAAATAAAATTACAAGTTAATAGTACGTTGCTATAAACGCATTCACTTTTATTTAATCGTACTGGAGTACGATTTACTAAATGACAATTGAAAATTTTACTAATACTTTAAATTACAATGCAAATTACAATTACGGGTAATATTTCTAATGAATGCTTCTAATGAAATTTCTAATAACACAACTACTAAAATGATTTAATATTAACTAATATAATAAGATAACCTCAAAATCAAATCAAGTTTATCTGACCTTAAACCTTGAGTTTAAAAAAACTTGCAGAATACGAAGTTGAACTCAGGAAAATTCCAGTTAATTCCAGGGTAATTGTCTTCTAAAGCACGGGTACTACTTCTTCGGATTAGCGAATTCCAAACCAAACGTGGTGTCGAACAACAACACGTGGAATACAGATGTCGAACTAACAGGTGGTTTTTACGAACACGTGGTTCTTACACGAAAATCAGCAACACAAGAAGTACATGAAGTACTAAAAAGCACTATAACGTTCTAGAAAGTACTAGAAGGGCTGAAATACAACGAATACCGTAAAAAATCTTCACATAAAACCAATGCATTACATACCAACAGATGTAAAAAGCCCCTTTGAAAATTCTGCAAGTAAAATGGTCGACGAACAGATTAAATCCAAATTAATGTATGAAAATGGCAATCTAATATAAAACTCACTAACGTTTCAATTTTCTAAAGGTCTAAA
This sequence comes from Melanotus villosus, assembly GCA_963082815.1. Classification (NCBI taxonomy): domain Eukaryota; kingdom Metazoa; phylum Arthropoda; class Insecta; order Coleoptera; family Elateridae; genus Melanotus; species Melanotus villosus. The sequence continues at coordinate 54,794,455 of OY720418.1, read as the reverse complement.
AGGCTAACAAATACCATTTTCTAAATCTCGTACCTTAGGATGATCTAAATAATCTTTGGAAACCAAACTGAAACCCAGGTTACGACGATCTGTTCACCACGATACTTAAGTACAGAAGAAGGTTAACTAAAAATTTGCCAACAGAATTTCCCAAAGAAAGCCAACCTAAAGATTTACGGATTCCCTAAAGATTCTAAATCCACTAGTGACTAAACTCAGAGTAAGAAGAGGCAGTAAGAAGAAGCGCCTATGACGTATACATTGTATGCAACCATGCAAGCTTAGATGTAACTGGGAAGTCTAAATATATAACCAGACTAACGTAAATTCGATAATTTACGTAGATACATCAAGCGAGTGATTTCTACTGTAACACGAGAACCATACAAAAATGTAATTTTTTGGACGAGGACGGGGGCGGTTTGGAAAACCGACAAAATGCTGGGTTTTCTTAGATGAGAACGTAGTTTGGAAACCTAAAAGGACACTGCAATTTTCTAAACATTAAGAGCGCATTTTGAAAAACTGCGAAAAAGCCTATAGTTTACTAAGCATTTGGAGTAAAGGTTCCAGTTTAAAAACCAAGAAAAAACGACACTTTTTATACATTTGAAGCATACTTACGACATTTTGTATTTATGTCAAAAGTGTGGTTTAAAAAAAAGCGTTGGTACATAAACAGATTACTTAAATATTACTTACGGGCTGGGCCATCTTCAGTAAGTAAACTTTTGTGACCCTCATACATTCTTAGGAACTAAAATGGAGTCACAATTTCATATATAAATTAATTCAAATAATTTGAACTTAATTCACGAAAAGATTTGTACATTTCAAATAATCCTGTCGATGGAAACCTATGAGTGCCCGATTGCATGTTTATTTTTTTGTAGGTCATCCAGGTTGTTTTTTTTTTGTTTAATGTTGTTTATTGGTAAACGGGAATTACATTTCATTTTGTTAAATTTACCTGTTGATTATATTAACTTAACTAAATTAATTAACTATAGTATTATTTTAAATATTTCATTTGCAATTGTAAATCTTATCATAAAAACTTATATGTTTCTTATTTATGTGATTTGACTAACTACTTAATTTGTTTGCTAACTCAACTAAATTATACATTATTTACTTCATCTTCCATGCTGGCTACGATAGACTATTTCAAAACTGAAACATTTGATTTTATTTTAAAGTATTCTAAACTTAATAATGCCTTTAACTTATTCCTTATAAACTTTATAACATACAAGTAGTAAATAACGTTAGAACGGAATACTTTGTTATTAGCACATGCCGTAAAAACTTAATTATGTTATATCATTCTTAAGAATGTTATTTTGCTATTTTATCAGAATATGCCAACTCATTTACGTTTCTGACCTCGGTATATGAGCGGTTATCCAACTAGGTCGGTCTGCATTTTTAGATGGGTTTAACAAATCAAAAGTCAATAATGGCAAACAATTCATTATCGTACAAATTTAGTCTCGACTAAACTTAGGTTATCAACAGTTAGTCTTGCAATTTGAAAAATGAGAATTTTGCTCATAATAAGTTACTAGAAAATAAATGGCTTGTTAAGAAAGTTTAAAGGAATATTATAAATAAAAATATGTTAGATTACGATAACAGAAAGAGTAAGAAAGTTCATTAACTGAATTAGGAATGAAGAACAATTAAACTGATTGTTATTAACTTGAGTTATTTTTTGCAAATTTCATATTCAGCCGAAAAAACTGGCACTCGCCAGCCTAAAATTAGGAAGTATAATAAGAATAAATATCTAAAATTAATGCATATAAACATTCGATCAATTTTTAATAAAAGTAACGACTTAGAAGTGTTTTTATCATTAAGAAATCCGGACATTCTTTGTGTGACTGAGCATTGGATACCTGAAGCTGCCCAAAATTGCATAAACATCCCGGACTATAATTGTTCTGCGTTCTTTGGTAGGAGCACAAAACTTCACGGTGGAGTTGCCATATATACTAGAAAAAATTTCCAAACACAGGAGCTCACTAGCCTAAGAGACTACAACGTAGAACTGCACTTTGAGTGTGTTGGCATAAGTTTTTTAGTGCAAAAATATCGTTATTGTGTGTTAGCTGTGTATCGCTCCCCAAATGGGAACTTTGAAATGTTTGTAGAAAATCTGATTCATGTTTTATCTGTTGTGTTTAAAAGTCACAGGTATGTAATATTAGTAGGTGATTTAAACGTAGATTCTATGAAAGGTACAATAAACAAAAAAATCCTGTTTGATGTATTTGAAGGCTTCGAATTAAGTTCGTTCATTAATGATATGCCAACGCGTATTATGAAAGAAAGCGCTACGTCTATTGATTACATTATAGGAAATGTTAACGTAACAACAGAAATTCTTGATTTCGACCTCTCTGATCATACAGTCCAATAGGGAGTGATTACAATAATCAATCCCGAAGATAATAATTCAGGAATAAATAATACAGCAAAAACATAAATTGTACGTAAGAAAAATTTAACTGAATTTAAAACCTTGCTAGCAAATCATAGTTGGTGTGACATATTATCAGAGACCCGAATAAACGTAGCCTTCGATAAATTTTTAAATGTATTGACAGAAATGTTCGATATTGCTTGTACAAAACGCGAAATAAAAATAGGACCAAACAAAAAATTACCAAAGAGCTGGGTAACACCAGAAATTCAAGCGTGGCGACTTCGATTAAAGGACCTGTATGTATTACAAAACCAAAGTCTGGCAGAAAAACTAACTATTCTATATAAAGTGGAAAAAAGGGCATATAGTAAAGTAATATTATAAACTAAATGTAATTATTACGGAAAAAAAATTAAATTCGGATAATAAAGCTAAAGAAGTTTGGAAAATCGTAAAAGAGCAATTAAATGGACCCCCAAAACCCATAAACGATTTTATAATTATCGAAAATTTAACGGTATGCGATCCTCTTCAGATAGCAAATGAGTTTGGAAATTATTTTTCTTGTTTAACAGCAAATAAGTTAAATTCACATTTTAATCAGCAGCCTAAAAAGGGTACTTCATCCTCAGCAAATCTAAACACATTATTTATGAAGCCAGTTAATGAACGTGAAATAAAAAGCATTATTGCCAATTTAGTAAATAAGACATTTGTTGGCATTGATGAACTTTCAGTGTCATCATTAAAACAAACAGCAGACGAAATTATACAGCCTTTAACTTATTTATGTAATCTTTGTTTTGAAAAAGGTGAAGTGCCCGCTTGTTTAAAAATTGCTTGTGTAACTCCACTTTTGAAAAAGGGAAATCCTGTAGATGTAACCAATTATAGGCCCATTTCTGTATTATCCCCTATTTCAAAAGTTATTGAAAAAACAATAGCATCAAGATTAATCGAATTTATTGAAAAACAGAAATTACTAACTGAAGCCCAAACATGGATTCAGAAAAGGTTGGTCGACCGAAACTGCCTGTTTTGATTTTACTGAATTTATCTACAAATCCTTAGACAGTAACTTATACGTCGTAGGTGTATTCTTCGACCTGTCTTGCGCGTTCGATTCCCTGAATCACGAATTTATAAAACACAAAATCGAAACTATGGGCATTAGGGGAGTTGCAAACAATTTAATTTTTTCGTATTTAGAAAATAGGTGACAAGTTGTAAAAGTAAATGGTTTTCTTTCAAAACCCTTTGACCTAAAATTAGGAATACCTCAAGGATCTGTTCTAGGTCCTCTAATCTTTTTGTTATTTATTAATGATATTACTTATCACATAATGTCATCGCAGTGCCAAATATTTTTTGCAGACGATATCTCATTTGTTATCACGACACAAAACGTTGGCGAATTACAGCACAAAGTTACCTTGTTACTGACCGATTTTAAAACATGGCGTGACAAAAACAATCTTATTGTAAATATGGATAAAACAGCTTGTATGTATTTTCACAAAAAAAGAAGAAAAGAATTACTCTTCAAGTTCAACCCAAGTCACAGAATCACACAATCTAAAAATGTTAAATTGCTAGGAATAATGTTGGATGAAAAGCTCAGATGGTCAGATCAAATAGAAATGGTCTGTAAAAAATTAAATAATGCATACTTTGCATTACTTAACCTAAAACAAACTTTATCCGGCAAACAATTGGTATCTGTGTATTACGCTATGGTACACTCTATAATTTCGTACAACATAATTATTTGGGGTAGTGCAGCAGAAGTAAGCAGGGTTTTTATAGTTCAAAAGAAAATTATGCGTCTTATTTTCAATATAAAACCAAGGGAATCTTGCCGTAACATATTTAAAATTAACAAAATTCTAACAGTCATAGATGTCTTTATTTATAAATGTATATTATTTGTAAGAAACAATATACAAAAGTTTTTGCTAACAAAACACGTTCATCAACATGAAACAAGGAACAAAGATGATATTTTTATAAACAATTACTCTATGTCCCTTTACACTAACTCGCCAGCATATTGCTGTAGTGTAATATTTAATAAATTACCACTAGAATTACGGAACGATATTCAATTTAAGAAAGAATTAAAAAACTATTTAAACTGTAACACATTTTACAATTTAAAAGAATACCTGACATGTTAGTTTGTCATTTAATGTATTTTTATTTTATTATTATGTTACGTTATAATATTAATGTTAGTTACTGTTTGTTATTTTATCATGACTTATTACTATACAATATATGTTTGTGTACTAGTAATCAATAAAAATCTAATCTAATAATTTAATAATCATGTAGCTGGTTTAGAACCTTTATGTTTTTTCGGGTTTGAAAGAATCAATCACCGGACGTGTTATCGAAAAACCATTTATTATTAAGGCAAATGACTCTTGAGGAATTTTATTTAGTATTTGAATTCCAACAATTACGGTTATATTGTCAGTGGGTTTTTCCAATAATTCACGTGTTTCAGTAGTGAAAACAGTTAATTCAAACGTACGTTTTTTAAGCATAAAATATCGAAGATTTTTTAACGTATTGCGGTGCACATAAAGTACTGTCTAAATCAAAAAAAGTAGAAATCTCGGAACATACAGTATTTGTCTGATGTTAGCGATGATTTACAACATCCAAACACGAGCTTTTTGCAGTAGCGGTTCGATTAACTTCAGCTGACCTAACAAAACGAACAAAGAGCCGAATGAACATTCTGTCGAACGAATATTCGACCGATTGCTGACCACTGGCAATTTAAATTCCTCCCGGACCAGTGAAAATTCGAATGTATATTGGATTGGATGAGTAAAACGAGAGACACGGCCATCTACAGATGGTTAAGGACCACTCAACTATTCGACCCCATTTGAATTTTATGCGAGGGGTAAAGTCTAAAAAAGTCAATTTACGACATTTTATTTATTCTGCTATCTTACAGCATTAAACTTATTTTTATTTTCGTAGTTTTGGATCTTCTCTATGGGCTCCTTTTGCATAGACTTGATGGTAACGTGTATTTCAAACGAGCTTAGGATTCAAACTGACGTTTTGCTTAATACAATCGTTTATTTAATACATACTATCTTTCGTCAATCGAAACCTAGCAAATTAGTTTGGTTAGTTAGCTTAAATTTCGTAGAGTTATATAAAAACTCATTTATTCTATCCTTACTGTTAAAACTGTATTTTATCTACTCTTTGCTTCATGTTAAAATGAAATTTTATCGTCTAGAAGGAAATAATTACATATTCACTTTTTTTAAGCAAGCCTTACATCCATGGCAACAGTGACTGTAAGTGGCTAATAACATTCGGGCTCTAGTTACCCTTGACGACGGAACTTAATAGTATCACTTACGTTCCTAGGAAAATAATGAACAGATAACAGAACTGTACGTTTACTGTTGTCATTGTTACCACTGTTATTATATTGATTTATTTACGTTGCCAAGTATTATAGGACGCATAGTTACCACAAAAACTGTCACAAAATAATTCATACTTTGCAAATAATATTTTCTTGTTCTTTTAAACTACTTGCTAAGCGAAAAAAATATAATAAGCAACACGGAATGTATGGACTATTAACATTTTCGGAGGGCGACGATCCTTGGCTTCGCCTCGGCTCGTATTCGCCTACCTCAAAAAATATTAATACGTCCTTACATTCCTTGTAGCTTAAATAACTATTGTATTATACACGACGATAAAATTGTTTATTATCTTCTCTCTGACGCCTCAACGCTAAACTCGCTCTCGGAGATAAAGTAAAATTTTATCGTCTTGTATAATAAATAACTATTACTTAACTCGTGACACATCGAATTTTACAAAAAAAGATTCACAGTTATTTAGTCGATATTTATTGCATTAACACAACGTACATAATAACATTCTGTTATAAATAAAGAAACATAGCGAGTATGTTTCTGATAATTTTATCAACGATTAAACTCGCTCTTCATTAACCCTAAACCTCTCTAATACAGTTCACGCTGGCATTCCTATTTACAGTTATGTCGTTGTTTGTAAGCTTGAAACACAAATATAGCCAACATTGCGACCATTACAAATAGTTTCTGTCCAAAAGGCTCTTCTAGAAATTTGACCTCCACCATTGTTGCAACAAAAAGCGCAATTTGCTTGCAATCCCAGTGCCGCGTGCTTTACCTTCACTCCGACGCTTTTTGTTCCGCCTCACTTACACTGTCTGTGGATTTGCTTTGGGAGTCGTTTTCTTAAAACGAAATGAAATTTTCAGTCTTGAGGTTATTAACATTGATTTGATTATTTTCTCACTGGGGATTTGGCTTTGTACGTTTTCAGTTGACGTTTCGAAAATATTCAAATGAACACTGTTTTTTAATGGAAACAATTGCCCTGAACAAATTTGAGAAAATAGTTATTGCGGTCGAAGTAAGCTTATTTTTTAGAAAACTCCTTTCTTGCGGTTTGTTAAAAGGCTCTTTTGATGATAGCAAATTCGCTTAAATTGTGGACAATTACATTTAAGAAGCTTGAAAAATACACCACTGCATCTAGACGATAAAAAAATTCCCGTAAAAAGGAACTTCAGCTCGCTACTCATGAAAGTGGATGAACTACGCAAAAACAATGCAGCTGGAAATTGTGTTATTTGCTGCAATTTCCACGATGAACTGACCACGAACACGTGCTGCAAAAAACCGGCCTGTTTTAAGGTTTCTTAAACTTTAAGAGTTTCTTACGTTTTAATATAGTCTCAACTGTTGTTCTCTTTTTAAGTTCCCAAAAGTCTTTTCTTATGTAGAGAAAAGTCTTTGTTAACGTTTAATAATTAAAAAAATACCCATTGTTTAGTGCATCAAAAAACAGAACTTCCCAATTAAATAGTGGTAAGAACTGTGGGTGGTTAACAGAAAGAAAAGTAAAATCCCAATTCAAAAGACCTCACTACGGTAAACAGTCGTTCCCTACTTTTGAATTTTGAAGCGGGTGGAATATAAACAATCAATTTGATGTAAAACCCAAATAAAACCTAAACAAACAGGAATGGAACACGTTGATCTGTTGACTTTTCCATGTAGCCCTGAGCTCCTTGACGAATTCATAAAGCTCACATAATTTGGCCCTAACTTATATTTAAAAAGAAACGCATTTCGTTTGTTAAATCGCTTTAAAAGTTTTCACGCTGTAATCAGTAATGTTTTTATGAAGTGTTGATTTAAAATGAAATTTTATTGCACTGACGTCGGTTGTCTTTGGGATTAATTTATGTCATCCTTGGAGAACTATAAATCATGTTTTACTTAAACTATATGGCACTTACTTAACATTAGGAAGATTAAAAGCTTGAATTAATTAACAGTTATATTACTTTAATGAATTATTGCACTTACTTAGTCCATTAATCTTCTAACGTATAACCTTTCAAATTTGCTTATTGTTGTGACTAATTAACATACGTGAGTTAAGTTAAAACAAATTCGATAAAAATAAAAATGAAGGCTTTTTAATAAACTTTTCAAGCTTAGAAATCGATCCTGCATCCTTCTGTGGTTACTTAGACCACCGAATTTTAATTTTTTTACATTTGATTTGCAGATTGCAAGAGCTTCAAATGACTTCCGGCGGTATTTATATTCAAAGAAATAATGCTTAAACTAATATTTCTCTCCAGTTCTTTGCAGAAAATTTCAAACAAACTGCACGAAAATGCCAATTTGTTTTTTAGAAAACTTTAGTTAGGTAGCGTACCCTTGTCCTGTGACTACTTTGAAGATACCAAATCCGGTCCTTTACTATTTTTTTTAAAATACAGATATTTTGAAAAGCTTTAATTCTTGTTTCAGTTCAGGAAAATAACGCTGAAGGCTGCTTTTTCGTTTTACTTTTTACTTGCTAAAAATCAATTTTGCAATTTACAATAGAAATCAGAAAGTTTTTCTTGGTATTAAATCTGCCAGAAAATCCAACCTAAGAAAAATGCGCAATAAATTCGTTTTCTATTCATTAAATTCCGCCCAACATTTAACTTGAAGGTTTCGACTCACACGCACGCAATTCAGTTTTAGTTAATTTGCAGACTTGTTCTTTAGTCGTTAATGCTCATCACTTACTACTTGTTGTCTTGTCTCATCCTTATCTCCGTAGAAACGACTCATTAACCTCTTATTCACTTCATCTACATCTACTTCTTAGTTCAGACTTGGTATATTCGCTCTCATTAAAAGCTCTGTAACTATTTATCCTCGGTTTCATGTTTATTCCTTTTCTAAAATTACCGAATTCGTTTCTCTTTCTTTAATTCCCCTTTTTTTGTTTAAGTGAGGCAGTAAATACTTCATATTGGTTTTCATTTCATCAAGTTTTCCTCATGGGTGTTGTAAAAGAACGGATAATCAATCAAGTTGAGTGATAACGTTCCTGGATAATTCTTCCTTTTACAATTAGGGCCTTTTTTCTGGGTTATCAGAGCTTTAACGCCGTGTTTTCGATTTATAACCTACCAACAACAGAATTAAGTTTAAAATAAGCTAGATTCCAATTTTTATTTTGTTTTACATTTAAAAACGTTACTTACTAACTTTGAACTTTAAATGAAAAATTAATTAAAAACCCTTTGTGACGTAAATATATCTTTAAAATATATCACCTTCCCAAATTTTTCAAAATTAATTCAGATTAATTAAAGATTTTTCCTTAAAAGAGTTAACCCTTAATTCAACCTCTAAATTGATAAAGGTTATTGCAAATTTCGGCTTAGTAATTGAGATTAATTAAAGATATTTCCCGAAAAGAGTGTACTCTTAATTCAACCTCTAAAATTGATGAAGGTTATTGCAAATTTCGGCTTAGATTAAATTAGAATACAAAGTGGCCGAATTTCAAGTAGAATAACCATAAACCAAATGCATAATTGCCTCTAAGTTTACAAGATCTGAGGCTAAGGTAGATATAACAATCAGCTAACAAACCCAACTAACTTTATGTAGAACTTCGAAGTGATGTATTATTCAGCTTGTTTGATCCAAGTTAAATGTGTAATAATGTATAGATGTTTCAGTTTACATTTTCAATGGTCCACTTAAATTAATTTCTAGATTTGTTTCTTTCAATCTTTTAATTAGGCGGAAAGGAGCTTAAATTTGACTTTTGTGATAATACAAATGTGGAATGAGGATATTATTTTTATAATTAACTTAAATTCAAAATTTGACAAAAATGTTATAGGGCTAGTTTTGGACTTAGAATAGTAAGTGAAGCGTTTAAGAGCTAAAAATAGGGGATTCAACGATAGAAATCTGAAAGATGCTGAAAATAAGAAGAAATGTATTAATAAAAATGCGAACTTTGATTATTTTCAACTGCTCTGACATTTCTTGTTTTTTATTTTTTAAATTGAATTTTGGTACTAACAATAATAACAATAACAATAATATAAAAACGGATTGTTTTGGAAAGACATCCTCGAAATCAGTTTAAGACCGGATAAATATCTGCGAAAAAATAAGAAAAAAACAATTAGATGAGTTGGGGTATATAGCCTCCTATTGGAATATGATTAGACTAGGCGACACCAAGCAGTTAAGCATATCCGCCCCCCTGACATCTGAAGGATGTCAGGGACGTCAGGGGTATATAGCCTACCTTTTTCTTTCTGGTATAGTGGGTGCTCCTTCAGGGGGTTAGCTCAGCAATTGACCAGCAGGAACTACCCTGACTCGGAACCGCCGAGCATAACTTCAAGTCAGGGCTGTCTTTTTTTTCCTATAAGTGCCGGTCTTTCAATCTCCTAATAAACCTCTTAATAAGCTATTTGGCAAATATTTTCTATGGAAACTATAATTGTATTAACAAAGGTTTCCATAGAAAATAATAGTGGGATAAATTTATTAGGAGATTGAAAGACATCGACAAGTTTATTGTTAATGCTTTCCCACTTTTCTTTTGTTTCTAACATGTGTGTTATGAGATTGTGTTTCGTTATCTCTTCTCCTACGATTAAGTTCATTTCCATTCTGGGTATAGTCCATCTAGGACAGAAGAATACGGTATGACTTACCGTATCCTCTTCCTGACAGTATACACATGTATCTTGGTTCTGTATTTTCATTCGGTTTAGGTATCGCCCAAAACACCGTGTCCTGTGAGCACTTGGGCCAGGTAATAGTTTACATTGCCGTGTTTCCTGGTGGTCCATGTCTTAAGGTCCGGTATTATTTCCTTGGTCCATGCGGCGTTGTCCTTTAGATTGATTATTCCATCGGCTCTACCACTTAAGTAAAGTGTCCTTTTTAGATTCCTTCTTTGTAATATTTCTATTTATGTCCAGTATCCTCATTTCCTCGGCCAGCAGATCTATAGGCGGCATGTTGGCTATTACTTCCAGCGCTTCGATGGAAACTGTTCTATATGCTGAAAATATTCCGATGTTAAGCTTTTTTTTAATAACTCTCGGTAGTGTTTCTTTTTTATAGCATGTATCCATATTGGTGCTCCATATAAAATTATGGAATTCACCACTGTGGCTAACAATCGCCTCTTGTTACAGATAATCTGGTATGTATTTCTTAGTAACTTGGATAAGGCTATCGCTGATGACTCGGCCTTTTTCACTACTTTGGTTATGTGTGTCGTCATTGTCATGTTTCTGTTAAATTCTAGTCCTAGATATCTCATTGACTCTACCTGTTTAATTTGTTTACCTTCCAGTTCAATATTGATTTCTTTTAGCGTTCGTCGTCCAATGAGTATGACGTCCTTTTTTCAGGAGCAACTTCGAGTTTCATTTCCTTCATTTTGTTATTTATAGTTCTTAATGCATTCGTCATCTTGTTTTCTAATTAAGGTCCCTTTTTTGCAATCCCTATCACAGCCAGGTCATCTGGGAATGTTACAAGTGTTATTCCAGTTGATACCTGCACTTTTAGTATTTGGTCGTAGAATATGTTCCACAGGGGTGGCCCTGTCTTGCAGATAGCTTTGTATTATATTTATTGTATATCGGCTTATTTGTCTCTTTTCCATTTCCTTCACAATTCCCTTCCATTTCGCCGTTCCGAAGGTATTTTTTATGTCCATCAATGCCATGGGCCAACATTTTTTCGTTCTAAAGGTAGTTGTATTGGCAACCTCTGCTATAACTTTTATCGTTTACATCGCGTGCAACGGACTTCTTCCCTTTCGAAACCCATTTTCTGCCAATACAGCCTACCTAACTTAGACACAATTAACGGGATTCATAATTCGAAGCCACATGAAAAATGTTCACCCTATCTACATTACGGACAAGATTCGAACCTTGTATGAGCTAGTCAGGAAACGGGCTCTGGTATCGTTGTACCCTCTCATTTTGATATTAAAAACAACGACAAGTTGATGTTGAAATTATGGAGAGTAGCAATACATGAACACAGTTAGAAATGTCTCTTGGATAAAGGTCACAAGACAAAACAATAATTATACTTTGTGAAGAATCCAGTTCCGCTCTTTTTAGGCAAAAAGATATTTTTTATGTTTATGTAAGTATCCGTCTTTGAAAACTTGCCAGTGATTAATTAACCCTCGCAATACCAAGCAATAGCGCGCAGTACCAAGCGGGGCATTTTATTCCCAGCTGTTTTCGTGATTAAAGAGATTTAATAAAGTACAGTACAGTAATATTTTTGTGTTTGTTTATGTCTAGAAACATTTTACAAAAAGGAAAAACAGGAAAACAAGTAATACAAAACAGGATAGAACATATTTCAAAACATATACTGGTACTATACCTATACAAAATCAATGTTATAGAATAAGCTTTTGTCTATTCATTCTTTTCTGAACTGTGTTATAACACATGCCACAAACAATTATCTTCTAGAAATGTTTACCACGTACATATTTTTGACACAACAGTTTTTATTTTTTTGATTTATTAGGATATCAACAATCAGAAGTAATTACAATAATTTATGTTCTATGAGTTAATGGCATGACTGTAATAATATGAAGGGAATCCACCCAGCGATGTTGTCCCACACCTTGGAGCTAACCTCCTTTTAGATCAATCGGCCATTTCTTCTTTTTTAGTAGTTTGATGGGAGGATCATGCTGTAGGTTGCACGCGAGATTGTTTTGATGAGTTTGTAGTCGCAGGAAGTGACTGGTACTTCTTTTGGTACATTCTTCTTGAACTGTTGGTATTCCGAGATCCGTGTGTAGTGTTAGATTACTAACATGGCATGGGACATTTGCGCGCATTCTTAGTGTTTTTAATTGTAGACGTTGTATGATGTTGAGGTTTAATTTGCAAGAGCAGCCCCAGAGTTCAATGCCATACGTCCAGATTGGCTTAACTGGCACCTTGTAGAGGAGGATCTTGTTCTCTAGAGAACGAGTTTTTTCCGAGCACTCAGTACATTTTTTTAATTCGTAAGTCGATCTCCTTCATTTTCTTTAATATGTGTTGTTTTCATGTAAGTTTTTTGTCTACGGTGTGCCCATTTTAAATCGTGACTCCTTACTGGCTCTGAGTATGCAACCACCCATACTTCGGCCATAGCGTTTACTACCTACGGGGTGCAATGTGTGTTGCATATTCAGAGCCAGTAAGGGGTCACGATTTAAAATGGGCACACGGTATATGAAGCCCCAGATAGCGTGCTTCATTTGATTGAATGATTGGTAACTATGTAGATGTACTGCCGGGCATTCCGTGCGGTTTAAGTGAAGTTGACCTGAGTACTTTTTGCCTCATTAACTTTAATGCGCCACTTAGTTAGCCATGTTTCTAGGAGGGATAAGTGATTTTGAAGGTTTGATGAGACCATGTGAGGATCGGTATGTTTTGAGAGGACAGTGTCATCCGGAAAAGTACCTATATACGTGTCAGCTATTGTAGGTATGTCTGCGGTATATATTGTGTATGATAGGGGTCCCAGAACACTTCCCTATGGCACTTCAGAAGTAATTGGATTAATATCGGAATAACATTGTCCATGTTTTATCTGGAAGTACCTGTCAGACAAATACGACTTGATAAGTAGATAAAATTCGCTTGGGAGAGATGTCTTAATCTTGCGTAACAGGCCATCGTGCCAGACATTGTCAAAGGCCTGCTTAATATCTATGTGCGCTGCTGGACAGTAGGACTTGTTCTCGAAAGCCGCGGTAATTATATTTACGACACGATGAGACTGCTGTATGGTGGAATGATACTCCCTGAATCCGAATTGATGGTCCGGGATGCAGTTCTCTGGTGAGTCAGTTTCATTTAATCTTTTAATTAGTAGCTTCTCTAGTAGTTTTGCGATTTGGGGCAATAGACTTATTGGGCGGTAAGATGCGATTTCTTCAGCGGGTTTCCCTGGTTTTAATATTAGTATTGTTATGCTCTTCCACTTAAAAGAATTACATACAATTTTTAATTATTCTTCCGGCTAGCTCAATAATAATATTTAATTTAATTTCTTTCAAAATCTCCTAAATCAAGGTCATTTAAGGGTTCCCTTTGACGAATTTCAAAATTTATAAATATTCACCAAGATAAAATTTTTAAAAAAATAACACCTTTCAAAATTATGATAAACTTTTATAAATTATAACAACTAAATTCTAATAACTAACGAACACTTTCTAAAATTAAAATTTACAAATTACCTTTTTCAAAACAATTCGTATAATTTCACTTCCCGTTTCTTTCTTCAACTCACTAAAAACAGTTCCAATCTTCCCAAACCAATACACCTTTCAATCCAACTCCAATTTCACCAAAATCTCCCTTATATTCCAACTAACAATATACTTTCCTTCTCTATCAAATTAATATTCTACCAATTTCCAAATTTATAATAACTTCTTCAAAATAAATTCCATTTTATAAACATTTTTATTTATTGAACATCCTGAACTATATTTTTATATAACAACACTCTTCTTAATATTACAATGCTTCAATTAATTATATTTTATTTCAGTTTTTTTAATATTATTTAAGATTTTACAGTAAGTTTTTTAAGAACTTTTCAAAAACTCAACTGTATTTTTTGAAAATACTATTCAACTGTTTGTTTTTTATTTTGTTACCCTAGTTTCTTAAATTTTAACACTCTACAAAATTATTTTATGACATATTTACAAAATTACTATCTAGATTCTATCCTACTTATTTACAATATTCATTTTCTAACTTATAACTATTTACAATTTTATTTACACTAAATTTTCATACTTTCAAAAGGTGTTCATTTACTTTATCCAAATTCAATTAAAACAATATCACCTCAAAACCCTACCTTGTTTTTGTGAAATTTTTGTTTTCAAACACATTTTCTCAATTTTAATTTCGTTAAGTTAACAACCCTATTTGTCATTTTAACATATAAAATCAGGTTAAGTTAAATTTTGACTTTTCTTTAGATCTGTCATTATTGACATTTAAGTCATTTTTGACTTTTAATAAATTTGACGTTTGACATTTGACATAATGTTTCTATCTTAATTTTTTTAATTTTCAAATCGATATAACATTGATATATGAAAAATTAGAGGAATTTTTCATGTATTAATTTCAATTAATTATCAAACAAATTGCAGTTTTAAATTTTAAAATTTAACTAATCATTTAAATAAATTTCAATTAAAAATTTTCGTTTGAAGCATGTAAATAATATTTAACAATAAACAATTAACAATTAACATTTTTACAAATATACTAAATTATAACACATTTTAAAATTCTGGTGGACCTTTTAGTTCTTTTATACGTAATTTTGAATTAGTTTTAAAACTGTATTTATTGAATTCGTTTGAATTAAAATACCTATTTTTAAATTTTAAAAACCTATTTATCTTATTTGAATGCAAATTATCATTTTTCTTATATTCATTATTAATTAATTTTTGAAATTGATAATTCAATGAGTTTCTTTGTATTTTATTACCATTTTTCATACGATTATTATTCAATTTATTCTTAACCATTTTAGCTTTATTTAGTTTTGAAAATCTCTTTTTAATCTGTTTAGTCAATTTCATTTCATATTTTAATTTTCCAGTTTTGATAAATAATTTAATATTTTGTTTAATTAAATTCCTCTTATTTGTCCTTACATAATTCTTTGAAGTACCATCTTTGATTACCCCTGAATTTTCTTTTTCACCATCCTTTATCAGTTTAACATTTTCATCCATTACCATTTCATCTTGCATATCATTTATGTACATTTTATTTTTATTTAATTCAATAACTTCAGGATTATTAACATTATTAATATTTTCCTGAACTTCTATTTCATCTTCCACGCCTTCATATTCTTTAATTATTTCTTCATATTCTAAAATAACCATTTCTTCCTCATATTTAACATTTCTAAATATTTCTTTAATTTCTTTGCATAAATCTTGTTTATTTTTCACCAATTCTTCTTTCAATTCATTAAATTGCTTCTTATTTTCTTGTTTCTGTTGTCTATTCTCTTCTTTAAATTCTTCAAATCGTTTGTTATTTTGTTGAATTTCTTCTTTCAACTCTTCATGTCGCTTCTTTGATTCTTCCTTAATTTCATTTAATTTTTCATCTAACTTATTATCCAATCCACTTAACTGATTCTTCGTATCTTCTTTCATTTCTGTAAACTGCTTCTTGGTATCTTCTTTCATTTCTGTAAACTGCTTATTTGAATCTTCTTTGATTTCATCTTTCATTTCTTTTAATTGTTGCATCATTATTTGTATGAAATTCCCGTCAAATTGAACTGGATTTGTAATAATTTGAGAAGTTTGAACTTGTAATTGATCTCCAACACTTTGAGGTTCCTCTTCTGACTGTTCATCTGCATTTTCATGCTCCTCTTCGATTTCAACCACCTCCATTTCATTTTCCTCCTCTTGTTGTTCCATTTCCTGTTCTTTATCTTTCCTAGAACTTCTTAAATTTCTTCTGCCCTCACTCATATTATCAATTTCTAAACTTTGTCAAAATATCTGTATCTCGTTTTATTGAATTTTATTATTTGAATATTTAAGCAAAAATTTCACACAAAACAATGAACAATCAAGTTTGTCAATTTTATCAATTTGTCAAATTTAATAAACTTCAAACTGACTTTTATTATTAAACAATTCAATATTTATGGAAATATCTTCTACAATTAAATTCGTTATACTTTTCTTTATTGATTCAAATCTGTATTATTTCAATTACTAAATAACTTTTATTCAAAACTGTGAATGACCCTACCAAGTTTTTATTACTTCTGTTTTCTGTTAATAATTTATTAAACTAATCTTTACCCTACCAAGTTTTATAACTCCTTCAAAATTATTAATAACAACTAATATTAAACCTCACTTTTCTGGCATCAATTATTATTAAAATAATTTGACGTTCTACTTTGGATTGTCAAATTATTTAATTTATAAATGTCAAATTTAAAATAGCCTCATTAATTATATAAATAACCACTTTTCAAAGCCCCAGGTTTCTGGTGCCAATTATTATTAAGATAATTGATGTGACAAAGCAACCACGTTGGGCGCCATTTATTGTTATGCTCTTCCACTTAAAAGAATTACATACAATTTTTAATTATTCTTCCGGCTAGCTCAATAATAATATTTAATTTAATTTCTTTCAAAATCTCCTAAATCAAGGTCATTTAAGGGTTCCCTTTGACGAATTTCAAAATTTATAAATATTCACCAAGATAAAATTTTTAAAAAAATAACACCTTTCAAAATTATGATAAACTTTTATAAATTATAACAACTAAATTCTAATAACTAACGAACACTTTCTAAAATTAAAATTTACAAATTACCTTTTTCAAAACAATTCGTATAATTTCACTTCCCGTTTCTTTCTTCAACTCACTAAAAACAGTTCCAATCTTCCCAAACCAATACACCTTTCAATCCAACTCCAATTTCACCAAAATCTCCCTTATATTCCAACTAACAATATACTTTCCTTCTCTATCAAATTAATATTCTACCAATTTCCAAATTTATAATAACTTCTTCAAAATAAATTCCATTTTATAAACATTTTTATTTATTGAACATCCTGAACTATATTTTTATATAACAACACTCTTCTTAATATTACAATGCTTCAATTAATTATATTTTATTTCAGTTTTTTTTAATATTATTTAAGATTTTACAGTAAGTTTTTTAAGAACTTTTCAAAAACTCAACTGTATTTTTTCAAAATACTATTCAACTGTTTGTTTTTTATTTTGTTACCCTAGTTTCTTAAATTTTAACACTCTACAAAATTATTTTATGACATATTTACAAAATTACTATCTAGATTCTATCCTACTTATTTACAATATTCATTTTCTAACTTATAACTATTTACAATTTTATTTACACTAAATTTTCATACTTTCAAAAGGTGTTCATTTACTTTATCCAAATTCAATTAAAACAATATCACCTCAGTATATTGTCTGCGGAAATTTCAATGGTGATGGCCAGTATTTAATACGTAATATAGAGTTGAAAAGATTTCTTAAGAATAGTATACCATTTCTTGGCAATTCTGCGAGCACCTTCCGCGTTATTAAGTCGTATCCAAGAGCCTTTTTCTTGTTGGGATGTTGAATTTCTGTATATATCTTCGTATTGCTAAAGTTTTTAATGACAGTTGTAGAGGTGCCTCTAGGAAACGATTTACTTCATCATCTGGTGCGCTGGAGTGTGGGGTAAATATTTGAGCGAAGTGTTGAGCAAACAGCTCAGCTTTTTCTTGGTCCGTTCTGGTCCATTCAGTATTTGGTTTCCTTAGTGGAGGATTTGTTGCTTGCGGGCTCTTATTTGTTTCGGCAATTTTCCAGAGAGTATATTATCTGTTCGTGATAGTATAGTTAAATAGTGATTAAAAGTTTCTTGCTTTAACATTTTATTTTATTCTTTATACTATTTGCTAATCTATTACATACAGTCTTGTCGGCTGGATTGCGTGTTCTATGCCATTTTGTTCTTGCTCTACGCTTTTGTCGTACTAAGTAGATCAAGTACTTCGTTGGGAACATTTACATATATATCTTGCCGTACCTCTTTAGTGGCCGCAGGTGTAGTGCACATGCCGCATGTTGAACGGTAGTGTAAGCCTAAGTACTCCCCATGAGTTAGAGGAAGCTACTTACAATAAATGATTGTTGTTTTGCTCATCCTAGCACACTAATTCTTCCAAGATATGTCTTCACAGCAAAGGTGACAGTACCCATGTCCCCCAGCCGCTAAAACACAGACTCTTGTAGATCTTTTAACTGAATATTTTCTGGCCATTTAGCCGAAACATCAACTCCCCCTTATGTCTAGTTGTAATAGGTATATATTTATTTCAGTTTTCCTTTTACCTTTCTTTGATACTGCATTATCGTAATGTCGTGCGGAGAGCATTAGTAAATTGGGTTTTTCGCGGGGAATATACGAAACTAAGTAATTTGGGGTTTGCTAACTTCAGATTTAGAGAAAGCAAACTTACTAGAATATAATTCTCGATTTGAAACATCCTTCAACTCTTGAGGTTCTATTTGTTTGTAGAGTACCTACTACGGTTAATTTGTTTTCGTTCCATAGATCTTCAGTTAGTTCAACAGACGTGTAATAAGGTCCATAATGGCATTGCGACCTGAATTGTTAACAGGTTCGACTAATCGCTTCACAACGTCCTTTGCTGAATTTAACTGACTTGATGTTTTGCTAGCATAAGTTTACATTTTGATTATGGAGTGCGTCTTTGCGTCAGTTAAGATTCGAATTAATATTCCATACTTGTCGGGTTCCTCTTTCATAAAAACCTTAAATGGGCATCTTCCTCTAAAAAGGCTCAACATTTCGGCTATGTAGACATCCGATCCGACAGTATATCAGTTTGGAAGGCATTCGTTCACTTTTTGGAATAATTCCCTAATGGGAGCGAACTTATCATTTTCCTGACGTACTGATCTCGTATTTGAATCATCCAAACGGATAATTTTGTTTATTTCCAAAATTTAGGTGTCTACTCATAGTGCCTGTATAAATAGCTCTTCCAAAAAATGCTGTCCATAAATCAGATATTGAAGTGGAACTATCGTTGTAAACCCCCATCAAAAGCAACAATCCAATGTATGCTTTCAATTAAATTTCAGATATTTTGGGAACATCCATTTCCGTGGCGTTTTTATTTGAATACAGTAAAATTATTTAAAAAATTTCATGAGGAAAAAATTTTTCACGGACTAAATCGTGATCAAAACAAATCATCTTCACTTTCACTAATAATCTCGTCGGATTCGTTTAAATCAAAATCAACATTTTCTTCATAATCATCTAAATTCACGTTTTCTGCTTCTTCCTCTAACTCTTTTTAGGTAAACGGTCTTTTTCGATCACGATCACACATGTTTATAAATGGCGCAAATGGCGCCGTCGTCCTTTCTAAATTGCGTTTTGGCTAAATGAAGTGGGCAGGCCTTAATATGCAATATTTAATTCAGCGGGCCTTGCTACTGAGGTACACTAACTTTTGCATGCGCCATCTCACAAAACTCAAGCAAAGCGGACTAATTGTAGCAAGGCCAGCTAAATTAAATATTGGCGCTACCGTTGTTTCTAATTGCGTCTTGGCTAAATAAAGTGGTAAGGCCTTAATATGTAATATTTAATTTAGCTGGCCTTGACTGTGGCAATCAATTTTTGTTTACTAATGTGGTATGGATGAATTTGGATTTTGATTCGATTTTGTTTATTTTGACAAATAATTAATTTAAGTGAGCTGTTAAATTATGTACACAAACTCGCCCATAGAATATCGCTTGAGATTTCAACGCTCGATTAAGAAAGTAAATCCAGGTACTTTTGTTTTAACTCACAGGATTTGTTCTGACATCTGCTTGATTTAAGTTTATACACACATCACAAAAGTCTAGGGATATATTTTTTTTTATGCAAAACTGTCAAGTATTTTGATTTTTTTTAGGTGGTCTGCATATAATAAATTAACACAATACTTTTACAACATTCTAAATTAGAAATTTAATTTAAAACAAAAGAAGACAAGTTGAAAAAGCTTTAATGAAACTTATTAGCAAAAAGTTGATTTTATACAATCATAAGAAATTGAAGTGGCAGCACTTAAAGTATTCATTAATTAAATTTAGTAGAGAGTATTTCCTCCTCTTTGGTTCAAAACGGCTCTGCATCTTCTAGGCATTGATAAAATTAAATTATCTATTGCATCTTGCGGTAACTGTTGCCAGTGTCTTACAAGGGTATCACGAAGCTGAATCCGAGTATGAATTTCATCCAATTCACTTTCAATGCTTCTTCCCAACATGTCCCACACGTGCTCAATAACGTTTAAGTCTGGGGACTGCGCAGGCCATGGTAAAACAGAAATGTTTTCATCTTCAAGCCACTCGGTAACAGTACCTGCAACGTGTGGGGTGGCATTATCATGCATTAGAATGAACTCAGGTCCAACAGCACCTGCGAATGGAAGCACTATAGGCCGCAGTACCCTATTTAGATACCCATCGGCATTTAAAAACCTCTCAAGAAAACAGAGATCTGTTTTTCCGCCAATGCAGATACCACCCCACATCATTACGGTACCTCCTTTATAAGAATGGACATCTTGAACACATCTGAGCCTTTCCAAGTTACCAGGTCGTCTCCACACTCTAACTCTTCGGCTGTCAGGGTGTATTCCAAAACGAGATTCATCTGTGAACAAAACCCTAGACCATTGCTCTTCTGTCCACAGAATATGCTCTTCAGCCCATTCTACTCTACGTGCTCGATTACCATGTCGAATTGGTGGGGCTCTTATTGGACGTCGGGCGTGGAGATTAGCTTCATGCAATCGATTTCTGATTGTTTGAGAACATACAGTTACATTATGAGTAGTCTGAAGCTGTGAAAGCAATTGTTTAGCCGTAATTATTGGTCGTCGTCTAGCTTCCAATGTTAAGTAGCGATCTTGAACTGCGGTAGTAATGCGTCCACGACCTGGATGTTGTTCGCTAGGATCTCCGGATGTCCTATATCTACGCCACAGTCTGCTGATAACACTTTGAGAGGTGTTTAAAGCTGCTGCAACGTCAACTTGTCTTCGACCAGCTTCTAGCATACCTACAGCTCTGTTCATTTCAGCTAAACTTAAATGTTGTCGTTGTTGATTACCTTCCATAATAACAGCACCAATAAAACTTAAATCACCCCAATATAAACGTAAATTAACTGTAAATGATGATTAAATTATTCCCTAACAACACTGAAATTGCTTTACTTTTAGTTGAATTGACAATTAAGCATTTGCATTTGTTTGTTTATTATTGAAACAATTGCTATCGCTAGCCCAAAGACTAGCACTAGCATACTTGATCAATGGTAGAGATATTTAATAACAAAATTGATTTATATCGATAAAAAAATATATATCCCTAGACTTTTGTGATGTGTGTATTATTCCCACTTCAGTTAATATAAAATGCAACGGTATTTATTTAGAAATTTGTGATATTAAAATGGTAAGATAAAGCTACCTTAATTTATTAAAAAAATATTAGGTAACTATCATGTTCAAAATTGATTACAAATTTCCTTTAAAATTGGGCATTCCCTCTGGTAATACCCTGATTGTTCTCTTGTTAACATAAATTAACAGTTACACTTTCAAAAATTCTGTCAAAAATTACTTCAAAAACAACTTGTATCTACAAATATCGCAAGAAATTTCAATGCTCGATCAAGCTAGTAACCCGGTTAGTTTTTCTTAAATCTTAGGATTCTGCTATGATCTCTGCGTGATTTATGTTTATATTACCCTCAACTAACAAATATAAAATACTAACAATATTTATTGGGAATTCTTTGATATTTACCTTAATTTACAAAAAAAGATGTTTATGTGCATAATTAATTAGAAATTTTGTTAAAAGGGCACAGCTTTGATTGAAAATGCGCTTCAACATTCGATTTCCAACTTTGTTATATAAACCATTTCAAAAACAGTTTTTATCTAAGATTACCACAAGAAACTTCAGTACTCGATTACACAAGTACCGCAGCTGATCGTTTTAAGTACGAGAATTCTATTTACATTACTCCAAAACAGCCAATATCAAATACAAACTGTATTTATTGCGAATACCATGACTATACATTATAAGGCTGTGCTCTCTTTAACTTATGCAAACATTCTTATGAAAAATTACTGGTAAAATTGCGTTAAAGTTTGGTATTTCCAATTAAATTATTTTCTTATTAATGCAAATAAACAATTAAACTCCCAAAATCGTTTTAAAAGCGGTTCTATTTAAGGTTTCCGAAGGAGACTTTAATGCTCGATCAAGACAGCAACCGGCTTGATTTTTTTTTTAAATTACAGAATTCTTTTGTATAATGTTTGCTTGGTTGATGTTTGTATTACTTCCAAATGACTAATATAAAAGATGAGTATCTAAAACAAGCATATAGTTTAAGAGTCACAAGTTGTTGTTTAGATCCTGCACTGAAAATTAAAAATTTTCTAACATGAAGGCTCTTGACGTTTAAAAGCTTATACTTTGTAAACGTAGTACGTCTAAAATATGAGATTAGGAAGGCGTCATAGTAAAATATAGTTTTTAAACGTTGTGTTTGTATAAGGACACAACTTAACTCTTTCAATTTAATATTTTATGATCAGAATTTGTTTCTGTTAGCTGTTCTGTTGTTAATAATTGAATAAGAGTTCGAGTAAGTCGAAGGTTGAGCTGACGTTTCCGGTTGTCATTCTAACAGTTTTAGTTGTTAACCCTGTGCCATTTGTGTTCTTCTGCGCAGCTTGTAACTAACTAATTAACAGACAATTGACTTACTATAAAAATCAGAAGAAACATCGCAGTTAATATTCTTTCGTTTACATGTAGGAAATATTGGAAAATAATTTTAAACTGTATTTTCTATTGATTTTTTACTAATATCTCATAAAACAAACTAAAGTCAATTAATTTCGGGTAACTACTTTTATTTAATTTAAAAATCTTCTTAATGGATTCATTCTCTTTTCTTCTTCATGACGTCTTAACTAAATGTTTTCTTAAGGTCAAATTCACTTCATTTTTCATGGATAATTTCAGCTCAGTGTTAATTTACCCTTACTAATTTAAATTTTTTAAGTGAGAACTGTGTGCCAATCATCCTGTATTAATTTAAATTTTTGAAAATTGATTTGTTTTTATTTGGAATGTCCAGAATTCTGTTGTTTTATTAATTTTAAACTAATAATGTAAATTACAATAAACAAATAATTGTATGCAAGACTGCTTATTGGACCGATAAGCGATAACTAAAAAATTAATTAATTTTTCATTTAAATATTTAAGTAAGGTCACCTACTGAAATATTAGAAATTATTCCACTAAAGAAATATCATTCAAAAATATTCTTATCCACATCTGCTACAAACTGTTCGGCAAACGACCGAGTGCCCATTTTCGGCCTTAATCACATAAAGAACAACCAGATATCATCTACGTCTCATAATGGCCCAAATTTCATGGCGGCTGTAATTAACTTAGAGATCGTGAAAAAGTTGAGCGGGCCTGGTAGGCACAGGCCATACGGTTCGTCCTAAGATAAAATGACTCCAAGTTTCCTAACAGATTTTTGCCTTCTAAATTATTGTTTAATTTGGATTATTTTTAGGACACACTCGTAAAATATGAAGCTTAATTTTAACTTGTTTCTTCTTTTCTTTAAAGTTGACTGCGATTGTTATAGTTCTTGGCTGATATTTAAATGCTTACGAACAACAAAAATGTTTAATAATAATCAAAATCTATAAATAACCCAATACGTAGTTAAATAAACAAACAGTAAAATTTAAATCGTAAAACTGGAAGTTTCTAAATTTAGCAAATCTCATTTAACATTATACACATGTTATCAAATTTCAGGACTTTAATTTTGCAGAAAATTTAACTTTAAATACCAGAAAACTACTCTTAGATTTACCTGCAAACAGCTAAGTAAATAAACTGCAATTCCTTTGTTGACGAAGCGTGATATAGCACCAATTTACTTCGGAATTTCTTAATTTAAATTTTCTTAACTCGCGAATTTCCAAGACAATTTTAAAACAATCCATTCATTATGGCCTGCGACTTAATAATCTGACATGTGTTTCTTTTGCTTGTATAATTATGTATTTGTTTGTTTATTGGGCGAGATCTAATAAAAAAGACATTTTAATTAAAATATATCTCTAATCACATAGTTATTAGTAGTAGAAAAACATCTTGAAACTAAATTATGAGAATGTAAAATTGAAAATGTAAGATAAAATATTACACAATAAGAAGCAGACACTTGTAGACGGCTAATTGAACAAGCGCCAAGACTGAAATACAAGCCTTGTTAAATCTGTACTGGCTCATTTAACCTGCTCACATGCAAAAGTAAGACCTGAGCGAGATAAATTATAAGAAAGCAGTTCCTATACGAAACTTTGGACAGTAAGGATGTAAATAGAGTTTCCCAAACTTAGTTACAAATCAGATAAGTGTAGAAAACGAGGACTTTTGGGTAGTTTTTTACTTTTCAGGTTGTTATTGGACCATAAATTCCAAGTCCAATGAACTCGAATTAATTCAAAAGAAACGAATTCAATTTTAGCTTAAAAGTGCAATAAATATATTTAACGATAGCTAAGACTGAAAACTTATTTCAGGTAAGCATTATGTAATTCATAAAGGCTTTCTTTGTGTTCTTGCCATCTTAATCAACCTTAGTACCATTATTGCGTCGGGTGTTGGTATAAGGACTAATAACTAAATATACAAATAAATACCTAAATAATAAATTAATGATTATTAATGTTAGTCTTTTGTTTAAAATATTTTCTTGGACAATAGATTAAAATAAGAAGCAAAAGCTTAGATGATTTCCAAAAATGCCTGTAAAAAGTTGTGATTAAATAAATTCAGAAATCTTCCTAAAATTCTATAAAGTAAGTTCATTGGCTGATAAAACAATTGCCCAAGATTTAATATTTATGGTAGTTTTCTTTGAAAAAAGGATTACAGCTTATAACACGAGCAAATAAAAGAAAGCCTTTAACCCAATGATTCATCCCTCTAGCGAGTTTTATTACACCTAATTTATTTTAGTGCCACTTTATGTTTAAGCTGATCTTTTTTTTTGGTAATGAAACCGGAAAAATTGTTATTTATAAGTTGAGTTTTAAAGGCATTTTGTTTTTAGTCATCTTCGTGTGGATAACCCTTACGTTACATTGCATTAAAACTTGTCATTTATTGCATAGTTGGAACGAAATTTATGAAGCAACCTGCAAGGCGAACGTTCGTACAACTGCAAACGTAAAATTCGATACACTCTTTTATACAGTTTATTCAGGAGTTGTGCTTGGTCGTATAATGGCGGAATAAACGTGGCACATTTGTCATTCTATGGCTTTCCAATGACAGTTTAGTTATCTGTTTCAACAGCAAGACAACGTCGGTATTTTGCCTGGAAGAGTTCCAATTTGTATATTGCTCTACTTGTAGTTTCTACTTATTTGGCAATATTAAACTGCTATCTGTGTAAGCTTTATTATAAATGTTCTTCTTAAACTATACTCGCTGGCAATAGAATACGTGCATGAATCAAGTTATTTATCTGTAAGAAGTGGTATTTTAATATAAGATGCTTCTTCTGTATTTTAGTTTGCTATTTTTATTGATTTTTATTTTTAGATTCGTTTCTACGATTCATTCTATAAGCCAGTTTTACAACTTTCAGTGGGAAATTAAATCTTGATTAGTTTTTTAAATTCCGCAATTTTATTTAGCTAATCTAAATGTAACTCGAGGATATCTCAAATTTATACTGAAAACTTTCCAGATAATATTTTGAGAAGTTTGTTTTGTAAAGGAAAATCTTCGATTTTTGAAATTACTTTCTAAAAAGTGTAAAATGTTTACTGTTGGGGTTAAATCACTTATGCTGCTGCTCGAATATTACGCTGTCTGTTCACAATTTTCTTTTTATGTATTAAATTAGATTAAATATTGGTGGAGGATTTTGGTCAATAACCTGTTTTCTTCACCTTTTCCGATTTATTGGCCATTATTTTGTTCTTACTAGTTGGCATTTATTTTTTTTTGTGTTAGCAGTTGCTAGACAAGTTGTAAATATGAATTTTGTGAGGGTTAATTATTTCCAAGAGAAGGGTTTCAGCTCTTTGTACTTGGCTTTAAGAAACGAACCTTCGGGTCTGTTGAAACCCTTACAAGTTGTTGTTTTAATGGTTAAAAGTACGAAGATTGTGAAAGTAAAATTGTTTCAGTAGTAGGATTTTTCAGAAGCAAGAAAGAGGGCCTCCAAAGCTGTTGGGAGCCCTACGTTGATTGTTAAGTTAGTAGTTGCTGATAGAGTTTAAAGTATGAAATTTGTGAAGCTCAGGCAGTTCGAAAATGAAGGTTTCTCCTTACTTGGCTGCAAAGAAGAGAACTTTTCCGGGCTTAAGAAAGCCGTATACTG
Organism: Melanotus villosus; assembly: GCA_963082815.1. Classification (NCBI taxonomy): domain Eukaryota; kingdom Metazoa; phylum Arthropoda; class Insecta; order Coleoptera; family Elateridae; genus Melanotus; species Melanotus villosus. The sequence goes on along the minus strand of OY720418.1, from coordinate 54,767,502 downwards.
TCTCTTGTGTTGATAAATATTCATGAATGAGTTGAAAAAGTATCTCTAGTCTTTATACTTGACATCAAAAATGAAGACTCCGCAGCTAAAGGAGACCTTAAATCATCTTTTGCATTGATAGCTGGTGATAGGAATACAAATACAAAATGGTAAAATAATTCAAAGACGTATTTGGCATGAAAAAAGGGAGCCTACGAAGCTGATACAAAAGCTCCAGAGTTGAGCACCATCTTTTATGCTGATAGTTGCTGATGAAGTTGCAAGTACAAAGGATGTAGAGGTAAACTTAGTACTGAGAGGTCTTCGTATTTGGTGTCGTGGAAAGGGGCTTTCCAAGACTGAAGGACCTACACTGCCTCTTGTGTTAACAGTAATTTCAGACAGAGATTGTTTTGTTCTTCGTATTTGACATATTTCTCATTGTTGAACGAGGCCCCTACACTATTCGAAAAGATTAACTAATATTCCGCAATCTTACGCAATTCAAAAATTTCGCTGATTCAGTGCGAAAAAGTTGAGAGCTTTTGTGGTCTTCGTGGATGAACGCTTGAGGTTTTTCAGAAATGAAGTCATGAAAATGTGAAATTCGTTTTTCTTTTTTGGTGTTACATTTACTGTTAAGGCTCTGTCGTGCGCTAAGCGTAGGAGAAAATCGGGTATGAAAGTGTTAGAAGGCTTTAACTCTCCATGTTGTTGGTAACCTTTATATTTTGAAAACTGATTAGAAAGTTAGACAAATTTTAGGCTAATTCTGAAATTTTAATTCTCACATTTACTACGGAATGCATCTAAAGTAACATTTGAATATCAGTTTAAAGATGATCAAATCGACAACAGTTGATATACTTATTTGTAATTTCAGGTATCGTGCTAAATATTCAAATTATTTATGAAGATTGATACGGTTTGAGATATCAACATTTCAGAAAGCTATTCAAAGAATCAGAAAATCTAATTGATCTGCCAAAATTGAAATATTTTAGAAATTTCAGAGGTTTTAGAAAATCTTATGAAAGTTATGAATAATTTTAAGGACGTTTTGAAAGTTTTCATATTTGTTACTGAATCTTTCGAAATTTTTGGTATGGTTCTAAATTTTTGTGCAATGCGTTTGGTTTTTCTTTTTCAGGAGATACACCATGTCTAAACAGTCGATTGCATAGGTACCTTTTGATGAGCCTGAAATGACCTTAAAAGTAACACAAAGTAATTTGGAAGAAAATATAAAATTTCTAGTGTGTTAAACGCGTTTCAAAAATTGTACCGGTTGAGTTATTTTGAAAATTTCGAATTTCACATTTCATTGAATTTCCATGAAGCTGCACAGTCGAAAAGAGAAATATTTCTGTCTTCTCACATTACGACTAAAATTAATTTGAACGGAAGTTTTCTGTATACTTTATGTAAACAAGTGGCGGTGCCTGAGTGATTTTGAAGTATCTACATAGTCATCTTCATTTCGAAGTCTGCTCGTTATTATTCACACCGGGGTTATGCACTCGTGACCACGGAAGCTCCCTAGAACGTGGAGAGAACTTTGATGAACTCGTATTTAGGTTATGCGTGATATTACTTGACGATACGAACCAAAAATACCCCTTGTTAACTACACCCTTGTGTATATGATAATGCATTCCAGGCGTAAGAGACTAATTTAATGTACTCGCTAATGTGCTTTATTAGCCTCTTTACAAATTAATCTATATACGGGCTGGTTAATTTTAACTGGCTTCTGTGGGACTTGGTCCTTGGTACGAATTTAATTGTAAGTTGTTACTGAGTTTTCATTTTTTTTTGATAACCTTTGCACTTGTTAAGGAAAAGTTTTCAGGTGCCTTTTTGAGCGTTTCGATTACACTTTTTCTTAGTTTTCCCTGCTATCAGTTGATAAATATTTAAAATGACTTGGCAATAATTGAAAATGCTAAAAATAAAATGTTTCTTGCTCTTGTTGAATAAATGTAGGTAAAAGTATTATTTATTTATTTATTTTAATTTTAGGTTTAAACTAATTTCATTATTTTCTTTTCAGGTGAGTATCTTTAAATTTCCTTCCATCTGTACGGAGCAATATGATGGGTGAGTTCAAAAATTCTGGTTTAGGCCTGGATTGTTTCTCTACAAAATACTTTATTTTTGGTTTGCTATTATTTATGTCAGTGCCAACCGTAAAATTCGTGTAACTTTTTCACAACGCATTCTTAATTATTTCAACAAGTATTTTGGATCCACTTAATTATGTAAATTTAATTAAATTTTGAGGCATACAACCCATATTAATTTTACTAAACAAACATGTAAAACTAAACTTAAATACATAAATACCACCTGATAATTTTCTCAGGCAATTTATAAAAAGCTTGATCGTTGAATGTTTTAATTAATGTACTTTTTAATTAAAATTGTGGGAAATTAAGTGTTATTACAGTAGGCAGTAATTTCTGAAAATTTTCAGCAGTATGTGGAATTTCCCTCGACGTGCCATAAATAATCTTTTATGTTTTAATATTTATCTCTTTATTTATGATTCATAAACACGAAACATTAGTGGAATGTATGAAACGTTCGAATGAAAAGAATATTTCACTTTGTTTATTTATAATTGCTTTTTCTTTTGGGTAAACTCTCTTCTAGTGGTTTTTCTGGCAATTTAAATCTCGGTTCTTGTTAGGAGTGGTTGTTGGGCTTTCCTTTTAATTAATTTAAATTAAAGCTTTGGAAGTGTTCAAACAGTATCTAAACATAAAATGAAGGGAGTGAATAAATACGTCGTAAGGTTAAGTAGATTTTTGTGTTTCACGCCCTAAATCTCCTTTACAAAAATCTCTTCTGGTAGTGACGACACAGCAATTCTGTGACCTTAGTTCTAGACGGCGTACCGATTCATCACTGACCCTCATCCCCCGTTTGAGTAAAGATCCGTATGGGTAGGATACGTACGTTAGCTTCCCCCGACACGTCAGACGGGTTCATAGTCATCCGTCTCTGACACCTACAACTACCCAATGAATTCACGCGGAAGGGGATCTAACCTTTCCCATGCTAGCTGTTTTCGGTGAAGTGCAATTATTTCTCAACATAATGTAATGGTCTTCCTCTTACTTTTCCTTTTACGAATTGCGTATGCTGGAAGAGGAGGAGTGCGTTCGGTGAGGATTTTAATTTGTTTTGGTGGTATTATTAGTGACGGTTTGGTACCTTGGCAACTACTTCGAGTATATCATCGAGCTCCCGTTTTAATTGCCCCTCATTTACAATAAATCCCTTTAATGATGCATGAACAGCCCTAAAAACGGCATTCTACAACGTAGAGCTGCGCTAAGTGCTTGATTATCAATTATACCGAAGCAGAGATTGCGTAATTGCTTGTCAGGTGATCCTCTGGGATGAAAGCAATCGATATAACATCGTCCTGTTTAGCCCCAACCCATCCATTTAATTAAACACAGTTCACCGTTCCCCTCTTCCCACTTTCGGTATACATATTCGCGTAGAACCGACAAACGCCCTAAGTCTACACGGTTTTGTGTTGGTTTAGGCCGTTTACAACGGGCATAAAGGTGTCTCAGACGAAGATGTGTGCATGTTTTATGTAATGGTCAACGCGTTCAATGATAAAACTTAGTTAGGCGAGATGCGTTCGAACGTCCTACAAATCCCCGATATATGGGCAATGCAAGATTATTTTTTTATGAGATCGCTCGTGGTTAGTATTTTCTGTTTGCTCTTTCGCGATCCCTTTAATATAGGTTTTGGTCTTGTTGCGTGCTCAACTTGAAAATACGATAGTGCCAATAAATGTTAAAGGATGTGCATTGTAATGTAGAATAACAGCCGTTGATGGGGTTTTCCCTCACGATCGATTTCCGGAGTTTCGGATCAGTAGTTTATTTCGGTTGTTTGCTTTCAATGTTTTCACTTACCCGAGTGCACATACCGAGAATTATTACGTCTTCCTTACCCTTTTTCCCTTTCTTTTTCTCTGTCTTCCTTTTTCTCTATTTCACTGTGCTCGGGCACACGTCTTTTGATTATATTTTAATGCTTCCTTCCTCGAGGATACCTCCTATAAAAGCCGTTGTTTTATTCGATTAATTCAGCTTTACTGAAGTATAATAATTTATCTCGGAGATGCTCGATAAAAGCGGAGTTTGTTCTTTTGTAACTCATTACCAGTACGATACATTTAATTAAAAACTTCGGAAGAGCGAATTGAATATTAATTAAAGCGGTTATTAAAACAGCGCTCCGCAAGCCTTTACATTCTTGAGAAAAATCACGATTTCGAATTTAATATTAATTAATGCCTTTGTAAAACTCTTATCTTAAAAACTTCTAGGTTTTATAGCCGCTGTATATTTGTAGCTTTGGTTTTCCTTTTTACAGTTTCAACTAAGATCTTTTTCTAAATTTTTTTCCCTCTTATTGCATGCGAATAGGCGTTACAACATTACATGTTAGGGATTAACTTTTTAGGGTATAGGAATAACCAAATATAGTGTATTAAACAAACCAAAAGTATTTTTGATAACGTGTCACTCTTGTTGGTTGAATTAAACAATCCACTTGATTATTATTATTATTTTCTTATTTTCGAAAACCAAGCAAGATTGTTTACAATCTAGCTGAAAAGTTTTAAAAAAGGGTCTCTAACTGGATTTTTAATACGGTGTCTGCTTAAAATTGGCTTCCTCACCTTTACGCGAAGATTATCTAAGGCTAAACATTATAATTAACTCATTTAACAACTGGTACAAGTTTTGAATCGCAGAATTTTTAATTTCTACCGATCTGAAGTTTACCTTAGTTTTAGTTAATCATAATTACATAAAAGCTGATAATTTTTAATAGTGCTCTGTTTTTATAGCCAAAATCGTAAAAAGCAACAGTTTTGGCTTTACTTGTCTCTCAATGAATATAAAAGTAATTCTAAAAAAGAAGATAATATTACCTCCGCCGGGGTTTGAACCACCGACCTTTGACTGTAATTCAGATTCATTCAAAATTAGATTTCTAAACAATTTCGTCTTTATTCTGACTTGGTTTTGTAACAGTCAAACTGGTGGTAGCTTCTCCATTTAATTAATCGTCAGGTAAGGAACACGAAAATTTAGTAATATGGTTTAAGAAGTGATCAGCTGATCAGTTAGTAAAAGGACCTTTATTTCCAATCCATCCCTCGCGTTTCTCGTCAGGAGTAAAGCATCCTACTGATCCTTGCGATATTCTAGGTTAAACTATTAATAAAAGCGTAGACGCCGTCGGTGTTAAATAATGGGGGTAAAATCGTTGATACATGTTCTGAATTTTTTTCAAAATGTACGCGACATTAAGATTTTTCCTGTTCTCTAGTTTATTAATTTATTTTTTACATATTTTTAAATTTAAAATGTGGGAACGCTAGATCTCGCCCAATTAATAAACAAATAAGCAGACAAGAATAAATAAAACTGCAAACTTAAGAATGTGCCGTACATGAGAAACAAAACGTAAATTTATTATTTCAACCTTCCATTTAGCTTTTCATTATTGTGAATTTTAAAACGCAGCATGTGTTTTACTTTAAATACATCAATAATTTTAAATTTGTTTAAATTACGATAACATAAAACTGAAAATTAATAATCGTTACATAAGGAACTGTTTATCTTCCCTGCGTTTACACCAAAACAAATATTTGTGAAATGTTTATAAATTCCCACAGAAATAGATTAGGTATCACGCTTTAATTTTAAACCTAACACGAAAAGATCTGGAATTTGTATATGATGCTTGAAATAATTTCTTGACATAAGCCAGCTGGAGTTTTAGATTATATGAGTGTAACATTTACGGGTCCGTAAAGATACAAAAATATTACAAAGTTCTCTATTTGTTAAACTCAATATAAAATTAGCGTAGGTGGGATTTGTATCAGAAGAAAGTTGCTGTAGATTAATCATATAATTTTACAATTAAATTATAGGATTTAAGATCCTGAAAAGATAAGCTTTTAAAGCCAGGTAACTATACGTTTATACTTGGGTATAATAATACAGGGTCGCTATTATTTTTGATTGTTTACCGAATTATAATCTCACAGCTAAATTTTATTAATTATTATTATTATTAATTCATTAATTTTCTAACTAACTTGTAACCTGTTTACATTTTATTAAATTGATTTAGTTTTAGGTTTAGGGAGGCATGTGTAATTATTTAAATTTCGATAGGATGCTGTGAAACCCACGTTAATTTCTTCAAATTATGATTATTCAACTTATTTAGTATTTTATAGATACTTAAAATGTTGATATGATAATATCTACGGTTTTTGTTTATTAGGGGTTGCTAGAGAGATTTATCTGCTTTTCCTGAAATAATTTGTCTAGTACCAAACGTTGCTTCTTCGATGAAGACCCAAATTTTTAAAAAACAATTTAGTGAAAATAACTGTTAATTAGCTAATTTCCCAAATTTTTTCCAGTATTTATAAGGAATCCGATCGCGTAGTGAAGCATATTAATTAGAATTCCTGTAAATATTTACGAGGCCGCAGAATTTTAATCGAATAACTTTTTTCTGAGATTCCTGAAAATTAATTACGTCGAAAATAGGACCCGCGTAATTTTAGATTAGGGTTGTTGAACGTAGGTTGTGTATATTTAAATGTGTTTTTATGCATAGTGGACGGACTCTGAAGTGGTTTAGTCGCTGATAAATGTCCATTAATTGAAGTTGAAGCTGAAAAGCCATTAAAACCGCGCACATCGCAAACCGCAACATTAAATTAGATTAGATTGGTATAATAAATTACAGAGGCCATGATTCAAGGCACCGGAATAACCTAATCAGCTAACCACAAGGATGATTACACATTACACTTGATAAATACTCGGCCATTATAATCAGCGCACGGTGCCAGGACGAGTCTCACAGGATCCGCTTCCTGCCATTCCTGCTACTGATTACTGTTATCGGCCGCCGGATTATCATCCTTTTGTTTCTGAAACCTTTCTGATGGTAATAGAAAGGGTAATGGAGGATTACATGAGTGTAGCTCGAGTACGTGCTTTTATTTTAGTATTAGAGTTATTAGGGATTATGGACTTTGAGATTGAATTACTTTTTGATGGGTTTTGTATTATGGGATTTACGAAATACATTTCTGTTTCTTAGATGGATCAAATTGGAAAACTTGTATCCTTTTTAATGGTTTTCTAATAATATCACTTCGAAAATCCCACTTTTACTCAACAAACCCAAATACTTCCCAAGGAACATAACATTAAGACGAATTTAAATGAGGATAATTAACATTTACACGAAGGAAAGAAGCACAGGATGTCTTTGCAAATTTCAACCACATTTGGTGCGAACTTCGGCAGCCCCTTTCAGTTTCAGTAAACCTTCTTGTCAACTGTTGTGAAAATTAGTTCTATAAAAAGGATGTTTAATCACTCAGATTTCCCTAAAGTAAAAGAGAAAGGTATACAAAAACTATAGCAGAAGAAAGATAATTTTTAAAAGCATTTCCATAAAGACAATCACTATTTTGACCTTGAACCACTCAAATTTCGTGTAAAATAAAGCATGTATGCTTTAACGTAAGCAACTTAAACGAAGAAGAGGTAAAAGGCTTCGTTTAAATGTAGCAGTTAATCATAGTGAAATATCAAAAGCCCCTTCTGTGAAATCTAATAATTCATTTATCTAAAAGCTCATTTGGTATATATAAGCAAGAACGTGGCGCAGGTGGTGAAATTAAGTTGTAGAAATGAGAATTACTAGCCTATACTAGCCCTTCCCATGTACCCAAATTTAGGGAAGATAAATTAATACTCGAGGGTGCGTAACCGCCCATCTGATTCATTTGATTCTTCGCATCCGCAGTGATAACGTTCTCACTACACATTAAATTAAGTTCCACGAATTTGCCTGTGACAAGTAACAATATATAAACATCTGAGTAAATTTCTTTCGAAAATCATCCCTCTTTATTGATTTTATGTCAGAAGAGAGTATCACAAACCCCGCTGATAATTTGAGCAAGAAAAATGGGGTAATTAATACCGAGTGAATTATTAAAGTCAACTTGAATTGTACCTTGGTAAACCAAAATACCGTCTCTGGAATACCGGAATAATACCTAAAGTTCTGGAATATTTAAGTGAAGTCCTCTGGAAGTTTAAATTATAGATAAACCTTTTGATATGGGGTTGACGTTTTTGCTTTTCCCTTGTTTTAATTAATTATGTCTCGTTTGTAAAATTGTCAAGTTTGTTCCTTTTTGAGTTATTAACTTTGTTTTTTCTTATGATTTAAAAATTAATTACGATAAGAGTAATCTAAAAGCTCGTTTAGATTTCTGTTAAAAAATCTGTTTGGTCATAAAACTTACTTGGAAAAGGTTAATTATTTTAATCATTCGAGAAATTTCGGAAAATTCCAAGTTATTCCAGTTAAACTGTAAAACTGTAAACATTTTTAGAAACTGCTAGAAACTTTTGATTTCTTATGGCTTCCCCTATTCGTGTCAACTTTTACCTTGAAGAATTTGTATATTTAGCCTTTCTATGTAAAGATCGAAAAGGTTTGCTGCAGTTGCTTTAAACAGTTTCCTTGATTGATCACGTTGCGCTTAAGTCAAAGATTCCTTCATTAACGTTGCCTTTAGGTTATTGATTTAGTTGAATGCTACTACTTAGAAATATTTACCTAAAAATAATTATCACTGCCTTTCATCTTTGCTGAAACATAAAACAGAGACTCATTAATGTATACTTTATTCCGCATATGAAACATTAAATATTCAATTATCCTAAATTCATCGAAAATCTCCTATTTAAGTAAAACGATATCGTTAAAATTCTTTCCCAATTTGCGAGGTTTATCGAGTAGGGTTTTCGCTAAATACGTAAAATGCGAAGAGTGAGGCTTGATAGTCCGGTCCATTTTTTTGTTCCCCCATATAATTCCGAACACGCTCATAAACCTTCTAGTTCATTAAATTGTCTGTATCATTCCCATCTTGCGTACGAAGGTAGAGTTTATATTCGAGTTTATGTGCTAATAAAATATTGAAGATAAATCTGACGTATTGATAGACCCTTACGTACACCATATATCGTGTCTCTTCCGTATTAGCGTAAAGTTATGCGCGTTGTCTTTCGCATAACATTTTAAATTATTGCATAGCGAACCTCGTTTATTATTAACCTATATCCTCTTGAATTATTTTAAAGTGCCCCTCGTAAGAGAGACAGTTTATTTTCTATATTTACCTTGAGGCTCACACGATGTTTGCACTGTTGCGTGCTGGCGTTAACCATCGGTGTGGTGGTGCGATGATACATGGGCCGCCATATTGATAACAAGTGGTACTTCCTCGCACCTCCAACTTCCTTTTCTTTATACCCGCTCGCTATATAAGAATAGCAGCTATAAATTGATTGTGTGGACAGGAGGAGTTGATGTAATGTCCAGGCTAACGCTGGAATAAATCAACCGTGCATTGCAGCCTGGGGAACACGCTGCACTGGAAGCAGAGCTGGGCAAGTTACTTTAAAAAGTAGCTAGTTACTAACTACTAACTACTTTTTAAAAGTGTAACTAAGTTACTAAGTAACTAAGTTACCTGAAACAAAAAGTAGCTTAACTACTAACTCCTTTTGTAGCTGTATTCATATTAATAAGCTACTTTTTCAACTACTGTGTAAAAACTGTGCCATATTAATATAATGTAGGTACCTAATAATAATATATTATAACATTATAATAAATAATAACATTTTTATATTTATAAGGTATTTACGAACATTTATTAAAGGATAATATTATACTTACACTTACAGATAAAGTAAGAAATGAAAATTACTAATACAAATACATTTAACATTATTACAAATTACAATATCTCTATACATTTTGGAATTCTAGGGTTACTTTAAAGCTTATTAACATGAACTACTTGCAAATACATAGCTGGTAAAAATATTTTTATTGTTGCATTCTGTTTCCTTTAAGCAACACTAATTTTTGGAATAAATCATCCGAAAGCGCATTCCTTCTTGGGGAGTTGATGTGTGTTGCGAAAGAAAATAATCTTTCCACAGGAGCAGATGATGTCAAACATGTATTGTACCTTATAAATATATTCTTAATTATTGGATAGTCTTTTAACATTTGTATGTTTCTTCTTTTATCTTCTAAATATTTTAGAAGTTCCAATTCAACTTTATTTTTTATTATGTTACTTTTTTTGCCATCTTGCGCAACTAATGGGTCTTCTGATGTACTTGCCGTTGGCTCGTTGAATTCAAAGAAATCGTTCTCGATATACTCTTTTTTTTCCGAGTCATCAGAAATACTTAAACTCTCTGGAGAAATAATGTGCTTCGAAGTGTTTATAATTATATTATTTATAGTTGTCGAATCAGCTGTGAAATCTGTCTCTTTTAAAATATTTAGCCAACGTTTTTTAATGCTAGGTATTGTAACAGCAGCTATTATCGCTTCCTTAGAATTTTCACTAATCGAAAAATAAGTTGCAAATCTCCGTTGTAGTCCATCAATAACTTTATCCAAAATTATACTTGTATTTTTAAGGTTCACATCTTCCTTAAGTTTCTGCAATTTTACTTTTAAGGAGAGTATACTAGGCAATAAATAACCGAAGTACGTATTATCCTCACCTTGCAGAAAATCCAAGGTATTTGCGAGTGGCTTCAAAATTAAGCAATATTCTTCTAAATATTGTATTTCATTATCCTTAAAAGTATCTTTAATTTCTAATTTTTCGAATAATTCTTTAAATTTTTCTTTTGCAGCTAATATTTGATTAATAGAATCAAAAAATGAATTCCATCTTGTAATTGATGGATAACTAAGTGTGTGTCCCAATACACTTTGTATTATTTCGGCACTTTTTGGCCTTCCTGCCTTATTCCACAGGATGCTGCACTTTCGCAAAACCTTCTCGTGACGGAATTTTAGAGAAAGATTTGTATTGATGGCATTATTTACATCTGTAGTTGCTATTAAATTCAGAGTGTGACTAGCACACCTGAAATGCTTAGGCAAATGTAAGTTTTTAATATTATCGTAATCTGCAACGTTATCGGAAAAATTTAAAGTAACAAAAGTTAGAGAGTTATCATCCAAATCTGAATCAGAACCTGACGAGTCTTGTTCTTCTTTTAGTTTAAGTCCATATTCTTGAAAGGCTTTAACAAAGTTGCTGCCGTTGTCTGTAATAGTAGCTACGACTTTCTGGTTATTTAAATTGTACTGAAGTTGTATATTTTCCAACATGTCAGCAATTTTGTCGTATGAATGTTTTCCAGAAAATCTACGGCAAGCTAAAGCAGCCGAATGACGTCTTAAGCCATCGTCTAACCAGTGACAAGTTACCCCAAGAAAACTTCTTCTCTTCGCCGACCAAATATCAGCTGTAGTGCACACATATGTAGCTTCATGTACTTGCTTTCTGATAAAACTTACAGTTTTCAGGTATTCTTCTCCAATTCGTCTAACTAGAGATCTCCTGCTCATAATTTTTAAATTTAAATTAGTAAATAAGTCTTTAAAACTTTCATTTTCAATGATAGAAGTTGGGGACATTGTATCGACAATAAATTTTACTATTTTCAAATCAAATTCATTTTGTCTTTGTTGTGAGCTTCTTGGAAATGACAACGTAGTTTGTTTAAAACTGCTTCCTGTTACTACACATTCTCGTTTATTACTGTCCTGTCTCTTTTTTTCTAACTTATATGCTTGGTATAATTCAACACTTCCGGTATGCTTCTTTTTCAGGTGTTTTAAAAAGTTTGACGTACTAGTTGACGGACCTTTTATGCGAACATTACTTGGTGTACACAATTCACATTTAGCTTCTATATTCTTACCACATGCAGTTACTACAGAGAAGAATTTTCCATCAAATAGAGCAGAATCCTTAAATTTTTTAACCTTATAACCATAACCAGTTGAATTTTCCAAAGATTCAGATACTTTTTCTGTTAAACTAAAAATAACAAAAAATTCAAATAACAGTCTTTACTAGGTAGGTACTACTGCGTATATTTCGAACCTGATTTCATTAGTGGACGTTGACATTCCTGGATCTGGATCATCATGGTTTTTAGTTTTTTGCTTCTTTTTAGAATGGACATTAGAGGTGAAATAGGATTTTATGGAGGTTTTTCTTTTAGGTTTGGAATTTTCTGGGGAATAGTCGGGGTCACCATCACTATCGCATTGATAAGGATCTTGCACTTCATCCGAATCAATTTTAAGCTGCCAAGAAAACAAGAAATACTAATGAATAATGATTCGTTTAAATTTTTTGTATTGTCATCATTTGTGCCATTAGTGGGCGTGGGGATGTGACGAATCCCGTTTTCCTCTCACCAAACTCGAGTCAGACACCAAAACAGGCCTCAAAACTCGACACTTTATAACCAAAATGGTCAAATACTCAAATAGCAATTTAAAAAAAAAGATTTCGGTTTTTATAAATAAAATAGAATAGAATACAGCCTCATAATTATTACAACTCAAAATAAAAACAATAAAATACTTATTATGTACCACGTAGGTACAGCTATTAAAATTAAATTGACAATTTTGAAATAACATGATAGCAAAGGAAAAAAAAGTGTACTGACTTACCGTTACCTCAGACATTTTCATGTATGCAGGAACAGGAATACACAACCGCACAATACACTAAAATTACTTGAATTATTAGTTATCAGCAGACCACCACCACCAGTGACCACTGACAGTGAGTATCAGAAATTAATGAACATTCAGAATTCATAAATGGAATATGCAATAATGCAATATAAAATAACTGCTTATTTTTGTTCATTGATGATGCCCACTCCTGGTTTAGACTAAACAAAAAGTGCTGACTACAGTCTACACTTCTCCAGTGCATCAGTGCTATGTAATTGTAGAATTTTTATTTCATGTATACAGTAACTTCTCCACTTTCAAAGTAGCTAAGCTACCGAAAAAGTAATTGAATTACCAGTAGTTTAACTAAAACCTAGACCTAGAACCAAAAACTTTGAATACTTCATATAAAATTCACGAATACAAGCTACAGCTACCTTGATTTAAAAAGTAATTCGAATACAGTTACTTTTCACAGAAAAGTAGTTAAGTTAGTAACTAAGCTACTTTGTAGTTAACTACTGCCCAGCTCTGACTGGAAGGAGCAATAGGGTTATCATTTTCCGCTGATTTGGTAAAGAAGACGTATGGTTCTTACCCTAAGGCCGATTTTTCTAAATGAAAATTGTAGTCTTCAGTTTCAATCCTGAAAGCTTCCACGAACTTAATAGAAAAACAAAATCAGCTTATTGCTTTCTTTGTTCGATGTTTAATGGACCATCCGGGAGTTCGAAAGACATTGGCGTTCGCTTGAGAAATTTGAAATCTACAGCCTTATTTACGAACTTTCCAGATGGCGTTAAGGACATCTCTCAAATGTTTAAATAGTTACAATTGTATGAATTCTGAAAAAAAGGAAAAAGCCTTTTTAAATTTTATTCTGTTTAGATGACATTTATTTATTTTTTATGTATTTATTATTTCCAAATAGATGTAATAGATTTTAACGAATTATGAATACATATATACTAGGGTGGCCCTTAATTTTGGTTGAAACAAATTTTGACCGGGTCACCCCTCAAATCGATTCTAAAAAAATAAAAAGTAATTTTAAGATTTACCGGACCTCTCAATTCCATCGTTAAGGGGTGCCCCAAGGAGCCGGTTTTTTGCCATTTAAATAACATAGGTTTTCAGCACACTTCTGGTTTTTATTTTTTTACAAAAATACGTGTGCCTTAAAAAATCCGGCGAGTGCTCCGATTCATTGCTCACTGATGCCCCTTTCATGGAAAAATTATGGGAGCCAAGTGTCATATCTTAAGCAAATAAATGGGGGGTGAAGAAAGGGGTAATTTTAAAATATTGTCGTTTTTCTCGGTTGCAACGAGTTGTTAAGATATAACACCTGGCTCCCATGAGTTTTTCCGTGAAAGGGGCATCAGTGAGCAATGAATCGCAGGACTCGCCGGATTTTTTCAGGCACACATACTTTTGTAAAAAAATAAAAACCAGAAGTGTGCTGAAAACCTATGCTATTTAAATGGGGAAATGCAGGCTCCTTGGGGCACCCCTTAACGTTGGAATTTAGAGGTCTGGTAAATCTTAAAATTACTTTTTATTTTTTTAGAATCGATTTGGGGGGTGACCCGGTCAAAATTTGTTTCAACCATAATTAAGGGCCACCCTAATATATACATATATACATAGATAGATATAACCTCCGCAGGAATTTGAACCACAGACCTTAGGCTTTATACTGGGTGATTCACATAAGACGCCGCTCTTAATAATTGGAATATGTAACTCAATTTACAAATTCATAAATAACGTTTATTAATCCTCAATGAAATTTATAGAACCAATGGTAGTTGAATTGATAATACATAATTAAATGTCATGTCAAGGTTATATTCCAAACTGAAAACTTTCATAACCTATAACTATAAAAGTAAGAAAAAGATTAGCAATCACAAATTTTATATCAATTATCAGTGCAAAAACATTGAAAAGGCATAAATAAAAATTTTGTGCACAAGCAGAAATCACTTAAATGAAAAGTTATTTTTACAGCTAGAACTTTCTCTGTCGCTTTTAATAATTATGTAAACAATAAGTATTTGTAAAGATATCTACTAGATCAAATTTCGATTTCCAGATGTTTCTTATAGCTTTGCGAACATGTATGTTGGGTTGCATTTGGAGATTTTAAGGGGCGCGTCCTGTGTGAATCAAGTAGTATTATACTGCGCGATTCTCATTGGACTCGCCCCATAATAATTGGAATAGGCAACCCAACTTAAAAATTCATAAATAACGTTGATCTATGTTAATCCTCAAGTAAATTTATACAATCAGAGGTGGTTTACTTCAGAATGACGTATATAATTAAATGTCATGTCAAGGTTATATTCCAAATTGAAAACTTCCATAACTTGTGGGTGTGTGTGTGGTCATCAGCTCTTAGAGCTGGTTGGTCGCAGGTCGGCCTCGTAGGACAAATTTTATTACAATTATTTATTTATTTTCATATCAAAAATTGCTTCAAATTAATTTTTGAGTTTGTATATAAATTTATCGGAATTTTCGTTCACGTTAGCCACTTGTCGAAGCAGTTCGGCTGCTTTTACTAGGGAAATGTGTTCTCTGCAGTGGTTTCCCGTTGCCTTCTGTGGAGTTTGTGAACGTGTGTTAAAGTGTATAGTACGTGTATTTTGTTGCTATCCGAAGGCGACCAACCCGCAGATAGAATCGTTAATTGTAACCAAACGATTAAATATGATTACGTGATTAGAAAGGGTGGTGACTTGGCAAACGCACCACAGAGATTTCAATGCTAATTTTTTAAAGTTCTATTATTGTCTCCCCTAATTATTTTAGAGCTAAACCTAAGTATTTTTCGACGGAGAAAAAACCCTGTATTCGTTGCATTGTTTATAAATTTTTATCATCCTGAACCGGAAAAATTATGAAAATTTTTAATGCTATTTTTGCAAAAATCACTAATACCATGGAATTACTAAAATTAGTGTATATTAATCAAGGCCCGCTGAATTAAATATTGCATATTAAGGCCTGCCCACTTCATTTAGCCAAGACGCAATTTAGAATGGACGATGGCGCCATTTCCGGTGAACTATACATTTTTTAAGGGAGAAATGTATAGTTCACCTCAAATGGCGTCATCGTCCTTTCAAATTGCGTCTTGGCTAAATAAAGTGGCAGGCCTTATATGTAATATTAATTCAGCGGGCCTTGCTTTAAAATTTATAGTACGCCCTAAATGGCGCCATCGTCCTTTCTAAAGCGTCTTGGCTAAATGGAGTGGGCAGGCCTTAATATGCAATATTTAATTCAGCGGACTTTGATATTAATAGCGGATTAATAATGGCTAGCCATGGTGACAAAACTGAGAGTTAGGTATGTATATTTTTCCCTTTTCAGCCAGTTTATTGGTATTTTTGTTTGATGGTTTAGCTTCTTTAGAATATGATAGTTTTAAACATTTTTATAGTTAAATTTACTCTACTGCGAGAATTGTCACAAATGATTACAGAGAAATAAACAACAATAAACACAGTTTTATTTGACACAGCAGAATAAAATAAATAAAATAATGTGCTACAGTAAATGTACATCACCATTAACCGCTAAACAATGCCCTAACCTAACCTATCGTAAAATTCCCGTCTAACCTTTACTAACTGATATCTTGATATTTTATCATATTCAACACTAATGGAATTTTTTAATTCTTCCACATTTTGTAGTCTTCGCCCAGACTATATTTTTGATTTTAGATGACCCCATAGAAACGAGTCATTTGGTGAAAGATCTGGGGATCTGGCCGGCCATATCATCTAAAAATTCTTGCACAATGAAACTATTATGTGGTGGACAACCGTCCATCTGGAACCAGATTTCTTGATCCCTAGCAACATCCGTTACTGCAGCTGGTGTTACGTCCTCTTGCAGCAATTGTAGGTACCGTCAAGCAGTTAAATTTTTCTTTTCAAAAATGGCCCTATAATACGCTGTCCCAAAATTTCAGCCCTAACATTTATCTTTTTTGGATACTGTGTTCTAGTCTGTAAAATATTATGTAGATTTTCGGTGGCCCACACTCTCTAGTTTTGTACATTTGGCGCATTATTAAGAGTAAAAGTGCACTCATTGATGAAACAAATGTTACTTAAAAATTCTCTGTCTTGATTCCCATTTTCCATAATTTCACACCAAAATTCACTTCGTTTTTCTTTGTCATCTCCAAGTAATTCTTGGTTAAACTGATATTTGTATTACTTTAAAATCTTTAGTACTGTTGACGAATACCGATGTTGCTTGCTAATTTCCTTAAACTTATATTAGGATTTTAAGCTACAGATAGATGTCAGTACCTACATTAAACGTGTTTTCATTCTCGATTGATATGTTGAAAGTTGTTTTTGCACTTACAATTATTTAATAGTGTTCCCATATTTTCGTATTTTCGAATTATTCCGTCAACTAGAGTGTAACATGGCATGGGCCTATATGAATATCTCACACTAAATAATGCAGACACTTGACAGGAACTATTTCCAGCATAAAACCACTTCACCATCTATCCTTTTTCTTGAACAGAATACATTTTTAATAGTAATCACAATTACGTATTCAGCAGTTATACTTGCTCTGTGGCCACTTCCTGTGATGAATTGGTTTAATATGCTGACGTCACAAACTATTTGCCTGTCTGTCGATAAAATATAATCTATTTCATTTTGGTATAAGCCATTTGGACTAATCCACGTCCATCTCCTATTAGATTTCTTTTCAAAGAATGAATTCATATTGTATAATCTATTCTGCACTAAGAAGTCCACTAGCATATCGCCTCTAGGGTTTCTTTGATCAATTTCAAATGGTCCTACATATATTTCATCATTATTTTCTCTAGGGCCAACTTTGGCATTGAAATCTATGATTATTGTATTGGACGCTCTGTTCTCCAGTTCTCCTCCATACTCTTAAAAATATCTTCATAGAAGCTCTTTACCTCTTTGTCATCGTATGCACTGGTTGGAGCATATACTTGCACTATCTTTAGGGTGTATGATCGTGTTATGCTAAGAACTATAATTACTCTCATATCTGTAACTCTGTTAGCTATCCTCGTATTAATTAAAATCCTAATTCCCCCAATCTTCTTATCTGAACTTTGTTGATGGAATAACATATTTCCTGCTCTTAGTTTCCTGTATTCATTCCCTACTCTTTTTGTTTCGCACAATCCTAGGATATCCTATTTAATTTTCCCTAATTCATATTCCAATTCTTCCATCTTTTTTTCTGATGCGACTGGCGAGTGTCCGTATGTTGTAACATGCGATCCATAATATAGGGTTGGTAGCCTGATTTCTTCCAGTGATTTTACCAGCCTCTGCTGTTCTACTAATTCTCCCGCTGCCTTAGTCGGTAGTTTTTTTTAAATGTATCTCTATCAATTGACTCATAATTTGCAATTGATTTACTGAAACCACTCTGCTATTCTTCTCGAATTTGTTCCAAAGTAGTAATAGCCATTCTTGATTTGGTAATTGTAGCAAAATGTTATACATCGATAACACTAGACTTATCGGCCGGTAGTTTATGTTTACGTCATTAATTTAATATACCTTTTTTATGAGGAGGTATAATCAAAGATTGCTTCCAAGTTTCTCGGATTTCTTCTGATTTTATTACTTTATTATAAAGTTATTAGTTGCTCTGTTATCTCATCTTCCGCAAGCGATTTTGCTTTTAGTAGTTTCCATGTACATAGCTGTATAATTTTATACCTTTATTTTTGAATTCTATTGTTTCTATCGCTTAATTGGGATATTCTGTTTGGAACTTTTTTTATTGATCCTGTTTCACGTATTGTTTCAATTATAATATCGTTTTCGGAATTCCTCAGATTCTTTCTAAGTTTTCTTTCAGTTAATGTATTTAAGTCGAGGAAATCGATTCTTTTTATAGAATTCGAAGTATTCTTTAAATATTCTTTTTTTTCTGTTAATTCTTTCCTTCTGTCTGTTGTCTTTACAATGTTCTCCTTTTTCTTTTGCTTCGATGATATTGCGGCTTGAGTCATAACTGTTCTATTTTGTTGTTTAGTTCTGGCACTTCCATCTTTCTTGCCTGCTCTTCCATCCATCTTAAGTTTTAATATTGTTCTTATTTGCATCTTTTATGTCCATTTTTGTCGGTAGTTAACCGTTTGCTTTGTTGCATTTTAGTTCTTTGTCAGAAAAACGTATTTGTAAGTAGGTAATTACCAATGTACTACTAATAGCACAATTGAATAGCTGCTCGTCTCGTTTATTCTTTTATTTTTATATTTGTTGTAGCTATATTAACTGAGAAGCAATTCTGCTTATCATTTTTAAGGGGGGTTTGACCCCTTGCTCCTTTAGTGCTCAGCTTTCTGAGGAGTTTTTAATAAAAATATGTTTCTCTAAAATCGTTTTTGCTGTTTGCTTTTTTTGGATCCCCTGCATAAGGGTGGGTTTTAGTTAAAATATTTTTCGTTTTTAAGTATTTTGGGTTGCCTGACTTAAAACCAGCCAAGAAAACATTGGATCTTCTAGTATTGCTTCTACCGGCTTCTACCTAACAAAACTTAAAAATTCAGTATAAGTATTTGCGAATACCGATTTTTAATCTCTTAAACCTCTTTGTAAACATTGACAGAGTCGGTGAATGTTGGGTTGCCTATCTTTAATCAGTTTTTAAAAATTTATACGCAATTTTTTCTAAAGTTAAATAAAGATCACGCCAAAATTATACAAATTTGCAAAAGGGTCGATACATGCATAGGATGGTAACATTGAAACCTACCCCGCTACATGCGAAAATCAATACATTGTTGATCGATGTCTTGTGCAAGTCCCTTTTCGTAAGTTTTTCATAATAGGCCATAATTTAATTACTATATTAAAATTGGTCGTTCTGGCCTTGTAGCGTATGAAGGAAAGGTCTAAAAATTTTAATTCATACTTGTCCTTCTTTTCAACTGTCATTATTTAACCGTACCGTTATTTTAAAATTACACAATTTTCAGCGCGTAAACATGCTACTAAAACCCCCCTTAAGGTGGATATCAAAATAGTTTCTGTCTGATTTTCTATTACTCTTTTCCACTTCCTGCTTATTTTCGCCTTCTGATTGATTGACTTTCTTGTTCATCTTCTTTTGATCTAATCATTTTGCTTCTTATCGGTTGTTCTTTTATTTTATTTCCACCAATAATCAAAATGTTGTATTTAATTGTGTTCTTTTACTTTTTTTTTCTATCCTACCATAGCTTTGATGATACGTATTTTTGTTGGATATTCTTCTCCAATATATCTGTTTGAACCCTTAAGCTTTTTCTTAGCTTGCATAACTTCAACTTTTATTCTACATGGCATCTTATGGCAATTGGTGTTTTTCTTGTTCATTTCCCTTCTTTCTTACTGCGTTTTTGTCTTTTATGACAATATCTATTTGTGTATTTGTCCTTAGAAACCCTATAATACATACAGTCAAAGTACTTACCAGGCTAGGGCTTAAGCCGAAGCGCATATTTTAATACTCAGCATACTAAGCCTACGTGATTTTATGTGTCTAAATAAATGAAAGAGTTGACATACGTTTTTGACTTACGCAAACATTTAACATTTAAAGTGTCCCCAAGTGATGACTGAAATACCGGCCCTTACAGTAATTTCTTTCCAAATTATTTTGAATTTCTTTAATCCATGGGTCTAATGATTAGACTCTATATTCAACTGATCTTTAATGCATTGTAAAGGGTGAAGACCGTTTGTAAGAAGAGTTTGTATCTTAACTAGGCGTACCTCAAGGATGCATTCTCGGCCCCTTGTACTTAAATGTATAGTAAATATCAAAACACTTTAAAAAATATTCTTCCTTTCTAGAAAATTTGGACTATTGTTGGGGCCACGTTATTTCTGAAAATTGCTTCTTTCTTATCACAAATTCGATTGAGTTTGAAATAATTATAGGAGGTTGATTTTAAGCCAGATCAGAAAAATCTCTACGCCATTGGATGATTAACTAAGAAAAGCAAAATATATTCACCAAAAATTATTCGCAATGAATGCCTAAAAAGTTTCTTAAGTTTCTAAGAAATTTGCCTTTAAGCCTTTAACCGAAACACATTTTTCTGGGAAATTTGAGCAAAACCGAACTTCCCACGCTTGTTTCACTAAGAACAATAAATTCGTTAAGGACTATTGTAGTGTATTTTATATCCTTAGAATGTTCGAGAGCCAAAAAAGGAAACCCTATCAGTGGGTAGTTAATATTTAAATTGCCCTCTCGAATTCGTTAAAATTAAGTCGGGTTGTAAAATGTGGGTGGTTAAAGCTACGCTTATTGGTTAACAGCGGTACGTTGAGTTAACGGCGTGTTCCGAGCTTTGATGGCTCCTGCAGGACTCGTGCAGAAGCGTCCTATTCGTAAACTGCTCTATAAAACCAATTGTACCGGTGATAATATTGGTTGTATTGCTGGGGGGTTCTTTATTACGCACCAAAATTTATGGTTGAATTTTTTTAACTCGACCGCTTAATTGGTAATTTCTTATGCCGGTTTTAAATGTATTTAGCTGATCTGAAACTGGAAAAATTACGGCCCTTAGAGTGGGAAATAAACATGCATACAGCTTGAATTAGGAACGATGGAACTACATCATGTTTTTAGTTAAAACCAACATGATTTCGAGTTGGTAATAGGAAAAATAATTCGTAAGAATAGCATGGTAACCAAAGTGTCTTTAGACGGAAAATTTGAAAGTCAGTAGTGCTTAATAAAATTACACGATTACTAAAGAAAAACAAATGTAAAAATGTGTCGAGATTATGATCTTGAACAAAGACTTGATTTTATTAGGAAAGTGTATGTCACGCAACTTGGAAACTTAATGGCCCTAATTATGTTCCTGAACTAACCTTTGTAAAATATTTTGCTTGAATGCTTTTAAAAGTTTCAACTGTTCTATTTTAAGACCATTACAGCTTAAAAGTTTCAATTTTTTTGGTTCTTTTTAGCTTCATTTCTTGAACTACACATTATTTTACATAATAAATAAAAAATGTATATGACAGGCCCTTTAAAAAATTTACTATGAGATTTTCAGTGAATGACACCTAAATATAAAGAAAAAAATTCAGCTGTCCAGAAGAAAATTTACATTATTTTAGAAAGAGGGTTTCAACAATTTGAATTTATGTAGCAGGAATTTTATCGTCCTGGCATTGACCTAACTAAAAATATCCATGATTTAAAGGTGATATAAAACGAAACGTTCCGTAATTAAATACTTTAACTTGCTTAAAGCTTATCACCAAATGTGTGTGTTGTTTGTTGTTAAACGACGTTGATAATATGCTTTAAAGATAAGCTTAACTACGTTCTTAAAATTCAATCACAACTTTCCACGTAAAAGCGGTTCCGGGGGTCCTTTATAATTAATTCTTTGAAGTTGGTTACTGAAGGTCAGAGACACACTGGAGTTCTTTGTTAATTATTCAATTTTTTATGCAATTGGGTTTATTTATTACTAAAAAAAAGCAATTAGAATTTTTTCCAAATAATTTTTCTTTGTAAAAATTAATTTACGATTAGGCAGTTATCCAGGATGTTAGTTAAATAGTTTTTGCAGAACTAGGAATCTAATTTTCGACTTGGAAATTCGGACACTTAGTCTGTTAGAATTGAGGTGCTTTCACAACCGTCAAAGTTTCCCAACGGATCCAAGAGTTTTAGATGCAAACATAAACAAGCACTTCTCAAGTTCGTATCTGGGATATTTTTTTTAAATATTTTTAAAAAATCATTTTTTCAGAACCAAAGCTTAGTGTTTTGTAAACAAATGCGCAAGTTCATATTTCAATCAATTTTGAAAACATTTTCAAAATATCACCTTTTCAGGACCAAACACGTCCCAAACTGCAGTATTAGGTTCATCACTTTCTGAGGGAAAAACAACGCTAAAACTAAAAAATTTTATATTTTAAGTTTAACCCGAACATTGTGTTTAACGAGTTTTCTCTGTGTTATCGAGGCAATTTTTGTAGAGAAACACGTTGGAAATTATTATAACCCTCTTGATATAACCCTGTAAGCACATTAAACTTTACCGCTTCACGTCCCCCATCATTATAGACAATGAAAAGCCTATAACGAGCAGGAAAATTGCTCCCTGAACATTTTCAAATCGTAGACACCTTTACGTATATTAATACCGATGGTAATGTATTGTGGCTGTTATTATTCACGCCCGAATTATTTTTATAACACGTTAGACTCGTTTAATGTCCGCAACCCTTTGGGGAAAACAATCCGATGAAAAAGGAAAAACGTGGAAAGCTCGCGCGAGTTAAGTGCTACGTTGTGTCATTGACTCTCGCCAAACATATGGCACGTAGTAAAACCCAATGTTTACATTGTGATACGAATTGGCGGTGGACGAAAATAATGGAAATCCGACGATTATTTAACCATTTAGAAAATTGAATTTCACCGTTCCACCTACCGTGACGTTTTCGTTTTTGTACGGACGATCGAGACACCCAAATTTTACCCCAAATACGTAATACTATTGTGGTAGTCTACAATATTTTTGAGAGTAAAATAGGCGTGACCGACGCTATCGATCGTTGATGGAAAATGCGCTCGCAGAGCCCTCTCTCGACTACGTCGGTCAGGGAAAACTCGGATGCTTTATAGTTCGGCGTCGCGACGTGTTGTGGCGCCAAATACCTATTCGGTGATTTATGTGTTAGTTTCGTTGTTACTTCAAATTGGCGTCGTGATCTCACTGTTAATGGACTTAAACTTATTTCCAACTTCTAACCACGGATTGTTTTGAATATAAATCGTTAATAACTTTTTCTCGTTTTCTCTAAAAACAGTGAAAACCTTCATTAGCCGTAAATGTGTTTACTTATTTTTGTCTTACCTACTTTTAAATTTTCGCTTTTCAGAAACTTTTACTTTTTTATACCTTTTTAATGAAGTTGCCAGTAACTACCCAGCTCTTCTATAATTCAGGTTTTAAGTAATAAGTAATAAAATAATGCAACTAAAAGTAATATAATAAGGTACTATAATTATTGAATGAAATTCGGATGTCAGGAAGTCAAAAAGGCGTCTTTTGATGTTGACATTTTTGGAAAACTATTGCTAAAAAACAACAAAGTATTTACTAACAAAATTATGATGTTCAAGGATCTAAATTTTTATTTTCTTCTGTATTTACACAGCATCGATAAATTCGTTTAAAAAAAAACTAAATTCTCAGAAATTCTCGTTTTTCACATTGAAAATATTCAATATTTTATCTGCATTGCAAGAATTTATCAGGTAAAATATTCCTAAAAAAATATCACTTCCGAGCCTTCTCCTATTTGTTTATGGCTGGATATCTGTTTTAAATGGAATTAAACCGGAATATTTTCCAAAACAATTCAATTAAATTGTTGGTTATTATACAACTCGATGGTTTTGTAAAAAGCAAAACCGAAATTTAGCAGGGACTTTGTGAGTTTATAAAAAGTGCCATTTTCTTCATGTGAAAATTTGTTTAAAGTTTGCAATAATTCCATGTTAGCGAATCAAAATGTACTACTCTAAGAGCTCAGTAGATCGCGGTTCGATTCCCATGGAAAAACACCCGATCGCTTCCCTCGGAAGGCAATGACAGACCACCAAAGTATTCTGCCTAGTAAATTTTCTCTGGAATAGGAGTGCAAGCACTTCCGTGGTTCGGAACACGCGTAAAGCTGTAGGTCCCCTATGACTGTCAGGCGTATGAAGAGAAGACGGTAACGCTCCGTAAGGGTATACGACTCCTCGAAGAGGAAGAAAAGCTCAATAAGGTGTTTAGGTTCTGCATGTTCGTATCTTAATTGTACATTTACAACAACTTTGTAAGTGTCTCGTAGGAACTGTGGAAACTCACTCTAACAGGCGGAAAGTTAATTTTCAAGCTTCTGTAATAAATTGGCAGGTTTGGGATATAGTTTTTTACTTTCGCTTGAGGTAAGCAAAACACACTTTTATTAATAAGCATAAAGCTTAGTAATAGTGAAACGTAGAAACAACAGTAATTTGATTCAGTGAATACTAGTAGTTTTTGATTTTTCACCAAATTTCTGATGACAAATACTACAAAATAGCATGCAAAATGCAAACCAATCAAGACAATAAATAATTCACCTAATTTCTAGTACTATGCATCAAACATAACGGTGGAAAGTGTTATCAAAACTTAATCCTAAATTTTTGAATTTGTCACAAGTTGAACTTTATTGGAGATTTTAGATTTTCCACTTTGTCTTTATTGCCCGCATACAAATGGGACGGACCGCGATGAATACCTTAAAAAGAACTTTGCCAGACAGACAAATTTCAAAGAACACAAAGCTGGACAATCAAAGAAGTCGATAGAAAAAGAATTGAATCTATTAAGATGTGGTGCTGGTGAAAACTACCGAGAATTCCATGGACAGCACGCAGGACGGATAACTCGAAGAACTCCAAGAAATAGGAACCAAAGAACGATTCTCAACAACATGAAGACGAGGAATCGTCCAGTACTAATACGGGCACAGAAGAAAAACTAATGGTACATAGCAAGATAGAAAGACAAAGGCCACGAGGTCGTTCTCCTACCGGATGAGGGGATCAAGTAAAAAAATCGCTGGACAACCTCTGCAGAACACCACAAGAAACACCGAAGACCGAGAACGTTGGAAAGGAGTCATTAAAACACCAACTCATACATAAGAGTACGACCAAGAGAGAGATGCTTATTACCCAAAAAGTGTTACCATCACGTACTTAATCCCATTACACCTTTCCGTATATATGGCTGATTGGAGTTGACTGGACTTCGTGATGTTTTTGTGCATATAGTTCTACGCTTCTCTAATCTCCTCAACTACCTTTACTTTTTCTCTCCTTGATGTTCTTGTCCTTCCTCTCTTCATTTTAACCTCTTTTGCCCCATACAATTCCTTTGTTAGTTTGCCTTACTTGTTTATTTGTCTTTCTGTTGTATTCTATTTATGTTTCGCGTCTAAAGGTCGGTGTGGGTTTTACTATCCTTTCGTTTTTCATGGCCTTGGATACCTTTTGGTTTTTATTGAATTAAATAATTTTCCTGACTTTTGTATTCTTTCATTTGTAGTATCCTCAGAATTTCCTTTAATATTAATGAGTCCACCTAGGTATTTACATTTATACTTCTTCTACTCTATGGCTTTATATTCTTAAGCTGGTCTCAAACAATGCACTAACAGTAATACAAGCTTAGTATATGTAGCTTTTGCGCTTTATTATGTTACCAGTTAAGCACAATAACTATTACACTAATTTAACATTAAAAATGGCGAATATAAGAAAAGCCATTGTTAAAACTTTTACAGTAATTGTTATTTATGCTTTAAAATGGAAAAAGGAGGAATAAGATTTTAAAACAGATGAAGGGCGCGATACTTCCGCATTTTTGGGTCAATATATTCCTGTTAGGTAGCGGTTTATAGCGTTTTGAAAATAAATTATAAAATTAATCAAAGTTTCATTATTAAAAATAATCTTCTGTGAACCGCACATTGACTTCTTTCAGCTGCCACCATTTTATTATTACCACACATAGAACTGCCATAATAATTAAACTCTTATAAAGTACTCGTATATGAGTGAATAGTATTAGTAGTGTGTATTGTGTGATGCCACCTTTATGTGTTGTAGTATCGCTCATTTCCCAATTTTCGTTTTTTAGGCTGATTATTGAATATGTTCACATTGTGTGTTGTAGGTGTTTTTCAGTGGTTTCGATAATTGCCATGTCGCCTACGCCCTAGAAATATAAATTTAATATTTCTGCGAAAATAATTGTCAGATTTTTCTTGTATTATTTTTGGATCTGTGATTTGACCTTTTGAATTTAATAGACGTCGCCCAATAAACAACAACAACAATAACAAACAATAATAATTATTAAACAGTATCGTAATGAAATTCCAAACACTAAAATTCAAATCGATTTGAGTATCATTTAAGGCTTGTATAAATGCATGAGTTAGATTAATAACACAACTGTGTTTTATGCATGGCGGACGTTTTAATTACTACATAAAAACTTAGGTAAAGATGATAAACAACACAGTGCCAAGTATACATTCCTGGGCTGCATTTCAGCCCATAGATTTACATCTGAAGTTAGATGATTGAAGTGTTGATTTCACTCATACCATGATAATGACAAACTATTGATTATGTTTACCTCAGTATCTAGAAGACTGGGTAACTTGTGCAGTACTAATAAAATATTTACAAATCGAATTGTTAATCATTCACTCCTTTGACAATATTCAATAACTAATATTTAGGCTAACTATTAGAGGCTCAATTTTTCAGTGTGCAACTGTGCATTCAAAATTAATAAAAATAATACTTAAATCTCTGCTGTTATTATTAGAGAATTGAATCATTATCGATAACGAAGTTCTGAAATTTCTTGAGAATTATAAATTAATAGTAAGTAGTCCTTAAAGCTATGGAGGTTTCAAATTTGCAAGGAAATATGGAAAGCTGCATTTTATTCCGGGGTTAAATTGAACTTTGCCTAATTATTAAAAATACCTAGTTTAATCATCATGCTTTTGTTATGTTGAATCTTAGAATTTCAAATCAGTTTTCGATCTTCTTCAGGCAGAAATTCCAGAAATCCCAGAAAACAGAAGCAGGCAAATTATGAACAAAGTTAGAACAATGCTGTGTATCTATCAAGGGTTGTTTACTTAAAACTAAATTGTTAACTTGCCTCTTGTTAACAGTTTTCGTACTAAATTTTAGTATTTGGAAAATAAGCTTAATAATCTAACCGATATCCCGACTAACTCAGCTCAAGTCCTGCTTAACAAGCCCTCGAGTTACTTTTTTTAAGGAATTCACAAAATTCTTGAACTTCTTTGTTCGTGAAGCTTTATAACCTTACGCTAATTAGTATTATTCTTCAACTTTCATCTTTATCCCTAAAAAAATAAGATTTGTTTCCTTAAAAAAATAATAAAAACCAATTAAATTTGTCACAATAAGAGGATTTGTCGAAGCAAAGCTGATTGGGGATATCTACAAGGATAATAATTCCAAAAAAGATAACAATGTTCGTTAGTTAGTTAGTTTCGCAATTAAAAACTAAAGCATCCTGTTGATAGAAACGATGCAACTGGGTTTCTTTGTCCCTGGTCCACTCATCCGGTACTTTATTACGTCCAAATGGTTATGACAAAAAGAATTATTTGGCTTCAAGTCAAGCGAACTTTTGTCAGAAAATTAATTGGACGAAATGTACTTAGTTCTCGTCCCGTTTTAGAGCGCGGATACATTTGACATTTGTTGAGTTCGCCTTTGTGTGGGGAGTTGTCAGCACCGCACCCTTTTAATAAGACATGATTACTAGCTGCCCTGGGCATTGTGTCATCGGAAGACAAAAGGCCCCACGAGGAATAGAAGCTCTGGAATCGGGGACAAGGATTGTAAATAACTTCACATGTACTAGGTTGATCTATGTGCTAGTTAATAAATAGGTTAACGATCGATTTACTCCCGTTGTTCCTGTTTCAAACGGACACCTAGAAATCATCTTCCTTCGGAGGAAATTCCACCCAACGAAACGTCGTAATATTGGAATAACTTTCAGGTCTAATATCTTTCAATTTATGAAACTTCTTTTTGGTTGGAAAAACCTCTCGTGGCATCGTATTCAATTAATTAAGAGGGACGAAAGAAAGTATGTTTATATTCTTTCGAAATGAATTTCTCCAATATAAGAATGTTTTCATCATAGAAAAGTTGACAAGTGTGTACGTTATTAAGACAACATCCGTTGGAGTGGATACTGTTACCAGAAACTCCTACAAAAATTATTTCTACTCGTGAGTTGTTCGGTTTCGTTCGTAAAACGTTAACATTTTTGAAATAAATATTAAAGCTTCTTTATAGACTGCGAATCAATAAAAATATCTCAGTATTTTTAAAAAGGTTTATAAAAATTCAGTAAATTCAGTAAAAACACGAAAAGATTGGATTCACTTATCAGGAAATCCCAGAAGCTTTTACTAAATGAATTGCGTGAACCATTCTGCTTTACATTTTTGTTATATTAATGAATCAAAAATATTTCCCAAAGAATCAATACAAAAGCTTAAAAAAATACATTGGTTCCCCAATATTAATTTTAAAATAAAACAAAAATTTTGATTTCACGTACGCCAAGAAGTGTTACAGACTGCTCTTGTTTTTAAGTTCCAAACGAATGTTTTTTAATGAAGAATATTCTCAAAGAAGCGCAAAATTCATTTGTTATTATTATGTTTTTGTTAAACGAGTAACGCAAAAGTTTAAATTAAACTGATCCTTCGTTGTTTAATTTAGAAACCCTGCTCAGCAAAACTTAATTTCATATCTAGAAACGTTTCGAAGATTTACAAAAAATAAAGTTGATATTTAGAAACCGTTGGTAACTAAATAATTTGAATTCCAATTTAAATTCCAAATATTTCAAATAAAACGGATTCAAATAGGAAACATAAATCTGCTAAATTGTAGTGATTTGTTTTAAACAACTAAAATAATTTAAGTACATTAATATTTATGACACTAATAATACATATGCAAGAAATTTCAAGGTACATAAGTACTAAAATTAAGGCAACTAAAATTACTGAAAAATTATCGCCTCTCAAAAGAACCTAATTTTTTTTTAAATTAAGATGCCCGAAAAAAAATTCAAGGCTTTTTCGTTGCTTTTAAAAGTGACTATAAATTGAATCAGCTATCGAACAGACTTTTTGAACAATTTCGTAGTGATTGCTAAGTTCCCTTTTTTTATTACAAATTTAAGAAAAATCTAACAGCTGGTAATCACTTCTTTGAAATGAATTTTTGACAAACTTTAAGAATCAGTATTTATTTATTTGTGAAATGAACAATTTCAGGATACATGCCCAAATTATGGCAGAATAGCTGAAATACATGTATCCTAAAATCCTATTTGAAGGTTGCTTTTAAAAGCTGAAAAATGTCTGAAGGCCTTTTAAAAATGCATTGTTTTCAATAAATTATTTTCTGGAATAACCTTTAAATTGGTTTTAGTGTTCTTAAATGTTTCGTTTCTTTGCAAAAAATCAAGGTATTTAATTGATAATTAAAAACCATTTACCTAAAATGACTCTTCTTCCATTTTAGAAATTAAATTTCCAAGAATTCCACCCTTTGGTGGGGGGAGGGTAATATTTTTCTATGTAGAGAACGACATAAGGTGTTAAACATTGTTCTCTTGTTTTTAAAGTTTTCCAAACCAAATTTTAACAATTTAATTTCCGATTTTTTAAACCTTGCCAGAGTTACTAAATTGTTAGGTTTTATGGAAATATTTTTTACCAAACTGCCATTTGAAACTTGACTTACTTACTGCCTTAAAGGTAAATTTATCAGAACATGGAAAAATCGGCTTCTAACCAAAATTCATTTAAAGAAGAATTTCGATGATCAGCCTTAATTATGTTAAAACTTATAAGTTCATGATACTTTTGAACACTTGTGAACATTTCAAATTTCATCTTTAAATGTTTTTGCTAAATTGTGTTTTGATTACAGCTTAATTTACGTTGTTTTTTTTTACTTTGAGAAGCTGTTTAATTGGAGATTTAACTTAAGTTTTACTCGCGAAATGTTCGATTTTATTGTTTCCTGAAAAGGTTCGGTTTGTAAAGCACTAGAAAAGTAGTGGACCCATCGGGTTACCAAAAGGGATACAATATGAAGCCCCGAAGTCACGGTGATAATATAAGTTATAGGCATACGAGAGATAAGGCAAGGAAACTTGCGGTCCAATTACCGAAGATTCAGGTAGCTAACTAATGAATGTGTTATACATGGCCCGAAGTTCTACTTTCGGAACGTCGCTATTACTTTGCCGAACCCGTTTAACAGAACCAGCAATAATAGGATTAGACGTGGAAGCAGACACGGCCAACCCGAAAGACTCACGAAGGAGTCGTATAAACAGGATGAGGATCTTGCATGCGCACGGAAGTCGTTCAAAAACTTCCTGCAACTTGCTGCACGCGAACGTTTCTGGACATTATTTTCTAAAGGCTTCATTTTAGAAGTCGTTTCAAGTAAAATACTTTGCCCCTTTTAATATTGCCATTAAATTACTATTGTTTAAAAAAAGCAACTTCTTAAGTTCGAATTTTTTAATTTGTTTTTGTTAACCGTTCTTTGAAATTCTTCAGGGAAGAATAATTAGTGTTGTGTTGGCTTTATTTAAAATCTTCAATTTTCACATTAATCTAAAATGAATTAAAAATAGTTCGCCTTTGGTAGGAAAATTTATAATTAAAAAGAATTTTGAACTTGATTCTTTTGTCCTTGTCCTGTAAAACCCGACTGACTTCGATTCTTCCTCGGAACTTTGAGTATAAAACTAAAAGTTGGTTATGAAATATGACACCAATAAAAGGAGGAATTTGTGTTAATACAGTGTTGGTCTTTTAGTTAATTAATGTAAAACGACAGGAAATAGATAGAATAATAACGAAGTCCGGGAGGGTTATAGTTGAAGTCATTACATTAAGCGACTGAAACTTTGCCATCACTGCGACGAGGAAGTTTTGGATTTTGTTTTAGTACTATTAGAAGTGTTAAGACGAGAATGCTAGCTAGTTTAAGTTAATTAATGTCTGCAAGACTGGAATTGGTATAGACAAGTTATTAAAGAGCGATCGATTTTCATAAATTTTCAACAGTTTGCGGCGTAATCTCGGACGCTGATTATAATTTAACCTAATTCAATTCGGAACGTGAAAAAAGCAACAACTGCGATATACAACGGAGGCTTTTCATGCAGGCAGGAAAAGTAGGACGAATACTTCGGGGCGAATAAAAGTTTTCGGCGTCTACAGACGAATTAGGATCACTTTCAAACTTAGTGAAACTCAACTGAAATCTGAAATTGAATCTTATACGACTCAATTCAAATGCCGTTTGACAAAAATGCATGCTTTGCAAATTCCATTGGGGTTCTACATCCATTCAGGGCGATTGCGTGGACAATGTTTCTGCGAATCTCATTTCTCTAGTGAATTGCTTTTATGTGGGTGGTTCAGATTTGTGGTCTCTTGATTAATCCGGACGGAGGCCACCATCCGGAGCAGCTCCGGATGCCATCTCCCGCTATTTCGCTCCGGGCCGAATCATGAACTCTCGCCGTTAGTATTCCGGGACGTCTTGCAAAAGCTCTACTAACACACCAATACATTTTAGAATTTAACCACCTGATTTATTCCTCCCAATTTCCAGATGGCTTTAGTTTTAGTTGACCTTTATCAACTCCCTGTCAAGGCAACGCCGACCTTGTTTCAAATACGTGCACGATCCTTTTTATCCTTCTTTTTCTAAATATTCAAAACCAACAGATCGAGGACGAGTTTGTGTTTTAAAATGCCCATTTAAATATTCAAAAAATCCAGGACTTTAAAGATATTTTCAAATATTTAAACCGAACGTTCCATCCTTAATAGATTTTAGAGCGTATTAAAAAAAAGCAATTTTAAACCAGTCATATTCAACTGTTCATAAAATAATAAACAGAAATAGAAAAAGTAATCAGGACTAGCAAAAGGTTGCAGCGAAAAAATTCATCGAGTTCAACAATCTGAACCTGTCAGAAGAGAAAACGGTTAGGTACACTATTAAATAATTTAAAGGAAAATCAAGGTTGTAGAAGAGTCGTAAAACTGACGTTCTTCACACGTACGGGTCAGGTGATTATAAATAATTTTTAGGCTTAAAGGAGCAAGTTACAATATTTTGCAAAGCTAAAATTCAGAGTAAATAAAGAGTTTGTATTCATGTTTGTATTGAAATATGTTGCTTTTGGTAGGTTAATATTTTAAAAAGCAGTTCAAAATTTGGATTTGGTCCCTTTTGTGTTGTTTTCTGCTAGGGCTAAAGATAAACAAATCCGTCGATGGTAAATATTTCAACATTTTTCTTTTTTTAACTTCAGAAAGCTCCTCGTACAACTTCCAAAAATAATACCTTTTTCGGCACCTTATATTATACTTATTTACAACTTATTCAATCCCGCCAGATAAATAAACATAAACATCTACCATAAATTCTTGTAACGACAATAGGTAAATTATACTATGTTAAACTGCAGCTCAGTAAATCAGAATATTCTGTCATGTCCTACTTCAGTGAGTAGTTTTTTTTTAACAGTGTAACTTAAAGCTAATATTTGCTTATATTAACCGTTTTAGACTTCACTAAAAATGTTAAATAATTCTCTATCAAGCACATTTCGGTATACACTAATCCTATATTTGTTTTTCTAACCAAAGTCGCTAAATATTTTCCGTGTACTGTAGTCACTATTGTTAATCTAATATGTCGGTAGATTCGCTGTGGTTATTAAGTATAGTACTGGCCCCAGAATACCACCTTGTGATATTCCAGTCTTAATGTCATGCCGGTCAGAATAGGCTGTTTGATGTTTTACTAAAAAACTAAGTATCAATAAATAAGATTCGACTATTTTATAAAACTGACTTGTCAATGATTTTTTTATACCTTTTAACGTAAATCTACCAGCAAAACTTTGTCAAACGCTTAATTATATCACAGCTTATGGTTTAATTTGTAATTTAATTTTCACTTACAATACCACGAGTGGCCAAAGAATTGTCGATTATTTTTTTTGCTGTAACATCACGAATGTTCCTTGTGCTTGCATATGAATATCACGAGTGCACAGCACGAGTGGTTTTCGCAATCACAAGGAACATGATTTTACAGCAAAAATAATCTACAATTCTTTGACCACGAGTGGTATTAGGGGGACTATTCAACGGAAAAAAAATCATTTCCATCGAATCATTTTTCATAAATTAGTCCACATTCAAGTTTGTTTACATGAAAATTTTTCTCTGTGGGATATAACTAGAAATAAACTGTTTTCAAAAAATTGTCGCTTCGTATCACTAGTGAAATTTTATCGGCAATTTTTTCTAGTGGAAATTGTCGATACAATTCGTTGTGATTGGCTCAAAAACGTCAAATCTTGCATTTTGATTGGTCGATTTTTGACAGATGACATATGAGTTGAATAGTCCATTTTATATATCGTTTACTAATTGTGCTCAATCTCTTGTTTGTAGTTCTTGCAGATCCCACTCCATATACTTCATCTACTATCTTTTTGGTTATCTCTTATTGCTACCCTCTGGCTGCTTCATCCATTCTATTGCTCTTGTCATTTTGTCATTACCTTTTCGTAGAAAATATCCTAATCATCTTTGATGGCTGTCTTACATTGTTTATAATTCCTGGCTCGCTGTACGAATTCATCAGTTCTTCTCTATTTATCAACATCTTTTGCTCTTCCATATATTATTCACAAAATTGCCATTTCTTTTCTGTGCTGCGAGCTTGCTCCAATTATTTTATCTTGGCACCCATATCTTGGCGGAGTAAATCCTAACGCATCTTATAATAAAGAATGTGCAAAAATTATTTTCATCTAATGTCTAAATCTAAAAATAAAAATTATGCACGCAGGTGTATTATTTATTCTAAATTTAACGTGTAACGTATCTTCATGTTATCAAAATGTGACAGTTGTTAACAATTTTGAAGTAAATACGTGTGAGCCAATTTTAAAGGCATTTGCTGCTGTACTGAGACCTGTGACTATCCTGAGGTACCTCCAGCTAATCCTAAAGAGCTATTGGGACCTAGCTTTTTAAGATCTGTGGTTGAGTTACTTCGTTTGTCCCAGCCTATGACGCGAAACCCAGTATGATATGAACACTGAGAGTGTGTCCAGTATCTAACTGCGTGCCGAACGCTTGTTTAGGTAGGCTGAGGACCGATTCAGGGCATAGAAAGGGTTCCAAGGACCCTCCCTGGCTAGGCGATCGGCCTTCTTGTTGCCTAGAACGTTAGTGTGTCCGAGCACACAGATTAGTTCGAGCTGAGCTTTTCCAGGGTCCATAGACATTCCTAGATCAGAAGATCCGACGCGACCTCTGAGCAGTAATGAGCATTTTTCGCTTGCAGGGAAAGTTACCTCAGGGTGATACTGTATAGCTGCGAGTACTAAGCAGCGAGTTCGATTCTATCAAACGATACAGAATCTGAACTTGTCCCTTCAGCCTCCCATCACCTATCCAAGCTCTGTAGGCCGATTATTGCGCTTCCGTCTCAATCACAAATTGAAGGAGTGTTAGGTTAAGAACGGCTTCCAGAGCTATCGAAGATGTGATGATACAACCTGCTAGCCTTTGCAACTGGATAAGAACCGCCCGTAGCCGTAGCCTTGCAGTTGCGAGCCACCATACCAGTGAACCATAAAAGATGTCTGGTCTAATCACTGTAGTGTAGATCCACATCAACATTTGAGGGGACAGGCCCCATGTGATACCGAAGGTCCGACTGCATGTCCAAACGCTATTGGGCTATGTGATTGTTAAACCCAGGTATTTTGCTATGCCTGAGAGCCTCACAACTGACCCAAATATTATTGGTTTCACGAAGGCCACTATCAGAATCATTCTATTTATCTCATTATTGCATTCTCATCTTCTGTGGATTTCAACAGGTTGATTGGTTGGTTGCAGTCGATTTTCTCCGTCTTTTAACTCTTATCAATCTATCACTGCCCTTCATTCCACTTTATGGTATTTGCATATTGCATTTCAACCAAGGTTGATCCTTATATTTCTACCTTGTATTTTCGATTGTTGTGACAAATCCTTCTCTTCTTAATGTGAAAAATGCTTCTTCTTTTCTATACTTCTTTCAAAAGTAATTTTCTTATGCTAGCGTCTCTAGGACCCTTTCATTATTAATTCCTTTCTCCCTATTTATCTTCAGTACTTTTTTATAGTAGCTTATATGCTTCTGATTTATTATTCATTTGCTGTCTCTGTTGGCCAAGAGTATTGCTTTCATTACTTGTTATTTTCACGCCTAAAGCAACCATGCTCTGTGTGTGATGAAATTTATTTTCTTTTATCTTGTTTAACCTTAGTTATTACTGGATATTTCTCTCCCTGCTGAAGTTTACCTGCCAAGATCACATTTTTATTTCAATAGGTTTGTTCCTGCAAGAGTCACAAACGGTTGCAAACTGTTAGACACATGCGCATATATAAATGAACGTTCCAGTAGCAAAAAGTTTCCAGATTGACTGATAGTTTGGTGTTTCAGCAGCTAACATAACTTTTTGCAAATAGTTTGGAAACCGTTTGTAAAATTCCCTGATTTTTTTAAAACTTTTCTGGTTGACATTCGCATACGATTTACTAAGAAGGCGTGTCGAGTGTTAGGTTATGTTGGTTATGTTGCAGTGTTGTTTTCGAGGTTAATTATTATTATTGAAAAGACTTGCAGTTTTTATATTTCAAGAAATTTTTAAAAATGTATTCCATCAGGAAATAATCGCCAACTATAGTTACCAACTTTTAACAGTTTGCTACCAGTTGATATAAAATCACCAAACCGTTTGTGATTTGCTGCAGGAACAAACCTATTTAATTTTCTTGTCGAACTGGAGCAGCATTTAAATAAAGTGTTTCCGAATAGATGGATTGGCAGACTAGGCTCCAAAAAATGGCGAACTAGACCCACGGATTTGTCTTCAGTTAATGTTTTTTCTTTCTTTAGGGTTGCTCGAAAAGGTTTACGTAAGTACACCATCAAAACTGAAGATTTAAAAGAACAAATTTGACAAAAAGTTTTCTCCATTCCTCGCGAATGTCGTTTGCTCTTTTATGTCCCCTACCCCCATTTTATATAAATACCCAGCTTCCCTCAAAAGCAGACTTGCATCTGTAATAAGTCCAGTGGCACCTAACATTCAGTTTTTCTTCATCTAGAAACGAGGCTGCAAAGAATCGTCATCATTTTCCTGCCGGAGTCTTACGCTAACCTTTTATATCAGAGAAGTTTCATCCTTTATTTTTCACTGGTCAGATGATAAAACCAGGCGATTCCTTTTACCTGGAAAAAAAATTTTACCTTAAATTTATTTTCCTCAACACTTGAAGAGTCCATGAAGAATATTTGTAATTCATGGTTTAAAAAGGGTATTTCTTTCAAATTAGAATAACCAATTTTTGAGTCACAGCATGCTTAAACAACACCCTACAATTTACAAACAAACAAGTATTCTGGAGTATCTCAGATATAGATTTGATAAACACGTTAGGAAGACAAAATATCCCTGTTTACCTAAAGACATATTATTGACGAAGCTAACTTTCTACCTTGTTGCTGTTTGTACGTATTCCAAAGAAAAAATACAAGTAAGGAAGAATTGGGTAAGATTTTCCTTCTGAGATAGGGCAAAACAATAAACAACCTAAGGTCTTGTAGAAATTCTGCGAAAATGCGATGGTCTATATTATTTAATTTTGAAACAAAGACGAGTTCTTGATTAGACCTTCTAATTTATTTTGTGCTTCCAAAATTTTTAGATGTATTTATTGGTATTCCGAATTTAGTAGTAATAATTAATTGCATAATTAAACCACGCCAAAACTAATTAGATTTTATCAGCGAAGTGCAATAATGAATTATTTATTTAATTAGTAATAATATCGGCCCAACGTTTTAGTTCCCCTAAATACAAATAAAATAAACAAACACGCTGCAGGATTATTGAAAATTTCGGATTCGGAATTTGCTAAAACGGAATAGCTCGGAACAAACACGGGATATATACTGCCAAAAAGAAATATTTGATTATTAATTAATTACCTTCAATACTGACCCGCCATGTTTCACGATAAGCTCACTGCGTACATCAATTTTAGTAATACATTAACAATCACATGAAGTGATCAAACGAATGCAGTTTTGATAATTAATCGAAACGAAATAGCGACAAATCCCGTTGTAGATAGAATTATTAAATTTGCTAATTAATTTCCGGCTTAACAAAATATAAAAAAAACGAGAGAAAACTCGGGATGTCTAGTGTTGAACAAAAGGACGTGTGTAAGCGGATTCGTAGAGAATTAAAGCACAGATTTAAGTGTAGCTCTTTGTCTACAGAGGACACTAACGGAAACTAAGCCGACCCGGGCTATTCATTATCGGAAATTAATTTTGATTAGCTGTTCCAAACGGGTCAAAGTTTGGTTCACTGATAAGTAAATCTTTTAAGGTAATAAATCTAGGATAATTGGTGTAAGCTGCTACCGGCAATTTATTTGCTATTAGAGATAATCACATCAAACTTCGTGCTCAGTCAAAAGACACACATCATTAAAATTTTACCACGTTTATAATTCTTTTAGGGTACGTTCCATTAATTTTATTAAAAATTCAAAGTGCTTAGACTTATTATGGTTTGGGAAGAACCTCAGAAGAACTGAAGAAAAATGTTTGGATTTTGGGTTCATAGTGGAAAAATAAACCAAAAAGCAGCGAAAGTTCTGGAAGGGATGTCAATTGCAAAGGAATGGATCCATCACACTCTCTGTTTATTTTCATGATTTGGCATTTCCTCCCCACAATACATTTTTAAAAACATTAAGGTTCAAATTAATCTGTGTAATATCACAACTTCCTGTTTGCGTACAAATTTTAAAGCCCGTCATTCATTAAAGTCGAGCTCCCCTCTGGTTGTTCAAACTTCAGTATCTCATCGACATATTTTTCTATATTTGCGTTGCTTAATTAATATGAAGCAAAATCAAATTTTCATAGTCAAATAGGCAATAAAAATTAAAAAGGGCAATAATAAGAACGAAACTAACACATACGTAAGTATATCCATCAGAATTCATTCAAAGCTCTTAGTTTATAACATTTATTTCAGGAATTATAAACTGTAGGGTTCCATACGTAGTTTGGCATTAAAAAGCACTCACAAGCTTTCCATGTATAAAACCACAAACATAAAATTACACGGAAAGCAATTTTACATTCACGATTCCTCTTAGCCTAGAGCAAATTTTTGTTTTCTGTGTTATTCTATTTCAGACGTACCATTATGTAATTATAAAACAAAAAGTCATTCGCTTTTGTGCTCTAAAAGGCAGTTTTAAAAATTTAGAATTAATTTAGTTTCTGAAATTCTCTATTATTTACTCGATAATGGAATCGTTCTTTTAAGAAAAACAAGCTTGATTTTATTAAGGACTTGCTAATTAATTAAAACCTAATTATCCATGAGTTTGAAAATTTCAAAAGTCTTCTAAATTTAATTTTGACAGATTTCCTAAATTTGATTTGTCGAAATAAAGCTACAATTTTTAGGAGTTTCTTAATTGAATTCCAGAACTGTATTTCGAAGAAAAATTCGGTTGAATTCATGAACTGCCATTGCGTTCAAAATTATTTGCGAAAAGGTAATCAAAAACCTGAGCGTAAACAGCAAACAAATTCATTCAGGTAGGTTAGATTGATTTCAGAAAAAAGCGTGGGTCGATTTTATTATCGCTGACATTTGATTTCGTTCTTTTGACACTGTCCACTTACATACAAATCACTTTAGGACAATCATTTGGAAAAGAAGACTCCCAAAACGTCGTTGTGAATTTGTTTCGTTTCTGAAAATAGACATGTATGACGTCAAAATTGTTTACCTTTGTTTTTTTAGAGAGAATATAAGGAAAAGCGAGGCGAGTGGATTATTAATCTGTTATATGAGTCACAAGCGAAATTGATATAGATTATTGTTGAAATTCGAAATGGAAAGAATGAAAGAAGCAAGCTTAATATGTTAGGTAGGATATAAACTTGAAATGAAAATGTACGTTTTATTTTTGTTTAGATTAGGAAATGAAACAGTTTTAACCGAGCTATAATAACTAGAGTACGGATTTATAAACACAAAAGAATTAGAAAAAAGCGCTTAAAAAAGCTTAAAAACCCGAAGAAATAAGCCCAAAAATGGTACGAAAATCTTACTATAAGCATAAAAAAGCCAATTAAAAATATGCCTTTATTTAAAAAAGTTAAACATAATTTTTTAAACAAAACATTTAGATGTACATAATACCGGGCATAATACCTATTATTTACCGAGTATTTATTATAAACAAAAACCCTACTAATTATCTATGTAACTAAGCTGTTAATTATTCTGAATTAGGTATGATTTCAATCTTCCTTACGATAACAACTAATAATTAAATGTTTTTCTAAATTGTCAGCCGTAAAATTTCTTCTTTTATTAGTTAAAAATTTTTGAATAAAGAAAAGCTTTTTCAATCTTAATGCTTAATGTTTTCTTTTTAACGATTAATTATGGCGATGTTGTTTTTATATAAAAATTATAAGAGAAACACTAAACTTTCTAAGACGAGATAAGTACATATTTAAAAATGTATGAATATAATATGTTTTCGAATGTTTAATAAAATTAAACAAATTAAAAAGCAACTGAAATAGTCATGCAGCAACAAAAATAATATAAATAAGTGTCTGTGTGAACATAGCATAATAATCTTAAATTGATACTGATATTCTAATCAATACAGCATAATAAATGAAATGATTTGATCATGTCTGGCAACTCCACCAGTACTTCACAAGTGTCTTATGTTAAGTGAGAGCAGCATAGATCGAAGTTACTCTGACTGGTTGAACTGACATTACTCAAGCCAGTAGAGTCGAACCTCTTGGGCAAAACGGTCTTCCTACTTTCTAATCGTAAAAATGCACGCGTCCTTTGCATATCTGAAGCAGGGAAAATGTTTACGCCTTGTAAACCAGTTGCTAAATTTCGGATTTGTTTTAATTTCGTGGATACAACATTCGGTGGTATTAATGCAGATACATTGGTGCATTCGCTGTGCTTTTTCTTAGAATTTTGGCAGTAGTTTTGTTAGCAAAATTTGTTAAAATGGAATTGATCGGCTCATAAAAATAAGTGATGTTCGAAGTTGGGACTCGCGTTCAAGTTATAGAATCGTAAATATTAAAGACTTTATGGCTCGATTAACAAATTTTACATAAAAAGGTTGTCTAGTTGCTTAGAATTTCATGTTTTATTTGATGGGCAGCAAATTATTTTGGAGGGACTTCTAACCCCAGTACCCCAGGATATCTACAAAATTTTGCGAAAGTTTCAAATTTTTTTAGCCTTTGATTCAGGGCAGAACTGTAGCCAAACCTTTCGAGATTAAAGCGATTAAATTTGGATTTTCCGCAGTTTCAACAGAGCTTTCAAAGAAAATTTTGATACTGTAACTTATTTTTATATTTCGAAGAATTTTCTTATTTCAGCTGATCTCACCTAATCAACTTGTGCTTTCATAACAAAAAATCTAAAACAATTATTTGGTATTTAATAATAACCATTATGATGCTGGAGTTTTTGAGTGTTATTAATTAAAATGATCTTTGAACATGAAAATCAAGAATTTTAAGCAGTTTTCAATTCTATATTTTTTAGCAAAAATGTAAGCACGCACATCAACTTATTGTATTAAGTTTTTTTTAATCTGCTGTTTGATAATGAATTTAATAATAATGAACCATGACTTACGAATATTTTCAGATGTGCTTCGAGGGTGTGTTTTTCAATTTTAAAATTCTTTCATTAATGTTTAAGGTTTATCAACAAAACAAGGAAATTTTGAAAATTAGTTAATTTTAAACATGGCAACCCACGTACTGCATTTCAGGATTGCAGTTCTTTACTTCTTCTCATCTTTTCCCTGAATTTACTATTAAATAATTTCGTTGGTTTATTAGTATCTACAGAAATTTAGTGTTCATATATTAAATATATCCCCGGGTTTCTAGCTAGTTTGAAAATTCTAGCTTTCTGTCGTGAAAAGCAAATAGTTTTCTGTCCTGCCAGGTCTTTACTTCAGGTAGGTCTTGTTTCCTAAATTTTCGTGCCCTTTAATTTCAAAAAGCTTTCGGAAATGTGATTGATTTATTTGCATTTCTTCACAGTTATAATTCAGGCGTCCCCTTGAATTTAAATCTCTTAGTTTGAAAAGTTCAACTTTATTTCCAAATTTTCAGAACAACAATTTTTCTGTACTATCAGGTTTTAAATCCCTTACAACATTACAATTTATTAAAGTAATAAGTAATTGGCTCAACCCGAAAATTATAAAAATAGCTTGCGCTTTTGCCATTTTGATCCTAAATTTAATTAAACTAGAGGAAAATAACAAGGAAATTAAATTTAAACGGTTCAGTCATTACCAATTTAAAATTTCTTTTTATTGTGTTAACACATCTGACATTTCTTGCCTCATCAAGTTATTGGTCAAATTGCATTTTTTTTCTAAATTTAAGTATGTTGTTACAAAGTTGAATCATGCAAAGATGAGATATTGAAGTTTGCCTTTTCACAGGCTTCTTTCAATTTTTATCAACCACCCTTCGGTTTTGCTTTTTATTTTCTTTTGCCTTTATTATTTTTCGACTATGTTTATCTTTAATATGAATGCTTTCCTTCTACTTTTATTACCTTACTGTTAGTTTTTTTCTTTGTTAACCTTTAATTAATTAATTTGTATTATTTGTGTTGTTATATTTGCAATCCCAAAACAGGAGTTTATTGTTTGATGTACTTAGACCTTTGAAAGTATTTTTTTCAACTGAAAATTCTTTCCAGTCTACCGAACGTGAAGAATACGTCACAATCTGTCGATTACTTTTCTCGATGTATTTACAAGTAAATGTGTTTAATTAAATATTAAAACAGGAAAAGTGTTTTGAAATTTTAAACTCCTTAAATATCCTTAAAAATATTGTTTATTTGGTGTTTCTGAGAGATTTCTAAATTTCTTTCCATTCTTTAGAAACTACATAAATTTAATGAACAATTGAAAGGTGTTAATTATTGCTGCCGTAGGTCTAAGAACTAACCAGTTAAAGTAGATTTTTTTTAAATCTCTTGTCACATTTCACTTTTTTTTAAATAAATAAGTTTAAAAGGCAAGAACAGTTTGACAATTAGCAGTAAATTAAAAAAAAACATGTATAACTTCTCAAGGATTTGAACCACTAACCTTTGGCTGTTCTTGTCAATTCTACTAATTGAACTGCACTAAGCATATAATATTCATCTCTATACATGCATTCCCGAAATAAGTGAATCCTTAATAAAAGTTTAATCTATGATCCACGAGGATCTGCTCCACGTCAATTGATGATGATGATGATGAAACTTTTAATTTATATTGTACTTAACCTAAAACTAAATAAAATTCTTTTATTTCAGGTGAGTACCTCCTATTATTTCGTGGAATTGCTTGCGATTCGTACAGAAAATCACGGTAAGTTTTAGTCATTATTCCTTGTTAGAGGACATCTTTTCAAAAGCGCTCTACCTTTTTAATTAAATTTTTACTGATTTTTCTAATTAATTTCTTTTGATCCTGCATTTGACGTTTTCTATTAACTTTCTGAAATTATTTAATATTAAAAGTTATTACAAATCAACGTAGTCCAGATACTTTCTTGTGACTTTTCATTTCTTCAAACATCCTAAGCATTTATAAAAGAGATGGGGATTAAAATATTCCCATTGTAGTTTCAACCCCGAAAATTTACGATAAAACGTCAACATTGTTTGTAAATACAAGCCCCCTTTGTAAGATTTTGTTTTATAATTCGAAGACTAAACAGAACGTTATACAGAAGGAGGATGTTTAAGTTTGCTAGTTGATTATTAATGTTAATTAAACTTGCCTTGTTATATACTTGAGATTTCGGGTACGTGCTGTATTAAATTCCTCTTCCGATATGTATGGAAACTCGATTAGAGATCGCTGATCTAGCTTAACGTTAGTGGTCGGATTATGCAACTATATTCAGGTACCTGCATGAATGCCTCATTATAGAAGATCACTGATCAGTACGGATTTTCGTAAATCCTTTTACTGATAGTTGGATTGGTCATTATTTCCTTTTTTTGTTCTATAAACCTCTGTTAACTAATATAACTGTTTTAACTTCAGTTAATATTGCTTTTTATATGTACAAACTTAGCTTAATAATTCAGTATTTCTTAAACATAGATAAACTTTTTTACTTGCATAACAAATATCTAAAAGTTAAAATTTAGAAGATTAAGAAATCAATTCTAACTGTAAAATTATAACAACAATGCTTCTAGTTAGAATATTAATAAACATCCTTCTCATTCTATAACGACCCTTTTTTAATAATCCCAGCTAGAGAACCACGTACTACGCTTAATAAAAATTTCAGAAGGGGTTGTTTTGATCGTAGGTAGCAAAATGGGTAATAAAATAACATTTCGTTCGTGACACTAATATGGAATTCAATACATGGGGACACATGTGGTCAAAGGTGAAATTTACTTGTGCTTTATTCTAATTATAAACCACATGGGCACCTGAAATAGACTTTTGGTGTATTTTAAGCAAACTTGCTACTGTATTGCTCTTGCACTTTTTACTGTTTAAATTATAAATAAATTCTATTGCAACAGTTATCAATAATGTGTATAATAAAATAATATACTTAATCATTTAAATATTTTAAATGTATTTCTTTACTGGTACAATATAACTTAATTTTTGGTTTTAAAATTTAATTTAAAGATTGTTAATTAAAATAATAAAATAAAAAGGATAAGATTCAGGAATTATGTTGAATAGTATAGAAACAGCAGTAAATTATCTTTAGCAAATAAAAAATACA
Organism: Melanotus villosus; assembly: GCA_963082815.1. Taxonomy (NCBI): domain Eukaryota; kingdom Metazoa; phylum Arthropoda; class Insecta; order Coleoptera; family Elateridae; genus Melanotus; species Melanotus villosus. The sequence continues at coordinate 54,723,141 of OY720418.1, read as the reverse complement.
ATAATAATTAAATTAAGTTACTTGATAATAAATTTAATGATTATTAACGAAGGTTTATTATCAAAATCTAAGAGATATATTTTTCGGTTTACAAAATTACTGCCTCATAAATGTTTCCAGTAAAATACAAGAGCAAGAAAGTTGTTAACTAACCCTAAAGAAATTTTAAAAGCTGTAGAATATAAAAATTGCATTGTAACTCAGTTTTACTTTTCAGAATTTCAATTCTTCTTCATCTTTCAGAATTTTTGTTCCTTAATTTACTACAAAATAGTTTGTGGAAATCATTTTGATTTCTTAGCATTTTTCTAATTTCAGAAATCCAGATTTCTAGCCCTCAGTTTAAAAATTTTGATTTTGTGCTGTAAAATTTTCAAATTATTAGAACAATTTTCTACTCTGCAGGGTTTTATATTCTTAACAAAAAACCGATTGCCTTATTGCTTATTTTATGTATTTAAATGTTTGTCGTTTACAAATAGACAGGTAAATATGAAATTATTTAACCTTAAATATTATTAAAATACTTGAAAATTGCAGAATATTAAAAATTACACTGCATTTTACCGGGTGATCAACGGAATTTATAATTAGAGCAGGCTGTGATATTTACCATAAAGTTGGCAACACAGGCTTGCAGTTTGAAATTAAAAATTTTAAGTGTCAGAATTGTGACATTTATTTTTAAAAATGTTTGATATTCAACATAAAATTTTTCTCACTGAAAGTAATTTCAATTTTTTCTTCAAACTTATTTTATTTCTGCGTTTCAGCAAAATAATGTTTACTATATGATCAAATATCGTACAAAGCACGAGTATAACCTCAAATATAACAATTGTCAATTTATTATTAATTTCTCAGTGTGTCCAACCACACAGCATAAAATAGCACCAATCACAGCCTCCTCTAATTATAAATTCCGATGATCACCCGGTAAGTTCAGCCTTTCAAAATTTCAGTTCTTTACTTGTCCGTTTTGTTTTCTGAATTTTCGTCACTAGATTTACAGTCATTTACTATTGCTTTTCCTCTTTTGTCAATTGTGTTTCAATGTGTGTCTAATGGTTTTCCAATGATTCTATATTAGTAGGCTTGTTTTGTCAATGAAATTCCCTTTGTGTCAAATGTGTTTCCGTATTTGTCAGTTGACTTTCACAAACATTTTGCATGTTTAATAATGGTCACAGGAGAAGAAACGCCAAAATAAGCAACGAAGTACGCATCTTAATCATTAATTCTTTGAATAATGGTTCCACGGTGAAAAATGTAGCAACACAATTTTCAGTTTTACCTGATACCGTATGCAACTTATAGGAGGACTAATAATGTTGCAAAGGTAAGTGCTGGGCATCGACAGCCAAAATTATCTTTAGCTCAGAAAGAACAAATTTGTGACTGGGTTGATGTAGACTGCTCCTTGACTCTGCGCCAGTTGAAAGAAAAATGTTTAAACGAATGGCCACTTCTTCAACAAATATCAGTGTCTACGATTGATAGGGCTCTTAGGAACTTTCACTACTCTTTTAAAAGAACGTCATTTGTACCTGAAAGAAGAAATACACCTGAAATAATTCAAACTCGTTTTGATTACGCCGTGCAGTATAATAGAATTATGCTGGAAAGAGAAAAAATTTATTTTATTGATGAGTATGGCATTCAAGTTAACTCGAGAGTTTCCTACGGAAGGTATATGAAAAATACCCGTGCATCAAAAATAAAAGCCCAATTAAGAGGACGCAATTATTCTGTTGCTGCGGCCATGAACACAAATTCCGTGTATGTGTTTCAAATTCAAGATATTCCCTACAATGCAGTTCACTTTTCTGAATTTCTCACAACGTTAATTAACCATTTACATCAGGACGGTGTAGAAGGAGCGCATATTGTTATGGATAATGTTAGATTCCATAAAAATGAAGAAGTATTGGCTCTCATTAGAGCCCATGGTCATTTTCCAGTGTTTTTACCTGCTTATAGCCCTTTTTTAAATCCCATAGAAGAATTATTCAGTCAGTGGAAACAGATAATAAAAAGAGCTCAGCCGGCGAATGAAAACGAATTATATGAGGCAGTTCATAATGCATCTGAGCATATTAGTCCAGAAAATTGTTTGCATTATGTTCAACATATGGAATCATATTTACACGACTGTTTACAAAGAAATGAAATTTTGAATTAGGTTTAGGTTACGTGTATAATATGTATGTATACAATAGTGTTGTTACTATGTGTTTCTGTGAATAAAAATAAAGTAAATCTGTGACTTTTCTGTATATGTAGAACATATTTCAATTTTGAAATGTAGAAGGTAAGTATGTAATGTAATAAAAAAAGTGGGAAAAGCATTATCTAAAAACGGAAAGAGATTTGACAAATAGGGAATGTCATTTGCAACATAACTTTGACGTTTCATAATCTGGAAAGTCATTTGCTAAACAGGGAAACGCAATTGACAAAAGAGGAAAAGCAAAAGAAAAACACTGTATTATCAAAGAATTTGTAGAAATTTGTGTGATTTCTTAACATTTATTGAAACATAGAACTCACAAATAGGCTCAGCTTCAAACTCTTGAAAATTTCTGCTAGAAAGTAATTTTCAAAATTTCTAGACATACTCGTATTTTCTGTTTTACAATGTCTTATTTAGATTTTTATTATTATTACTATTATTAGCCCACACATTTCTACACAGAGCAAAGCCCTCCCTCTTTCTCTCATCTTTTGTATTTTTTTAAAAGGTCTCACTTTTGTGAGGGGCTTTGGTCTACTGCCTACTCTCCCATAGTGACTGATCCTTGTGGGGGAGAGGTTCCGCGGTAACGGAGCAATCGAGCCACCGATTCCAGCGCTGACTGGAGACAACTTTCTTGCCTCCATACTTCTTTCCCTCCCATATTTCCAGTGCTGCTTTGTCTCTTTGATTTAACTTCCATATCTCACCAGTCACCTCTGTATATATAACTACCGGTCGTATAACTGTATGGTAAATTCTTATCTTTGTGTTTCTTGAGTCATTTTTTGATTTGAACATTTGAATGTTTGTTGCCTTTAGCGATCCTCTGCTTTATTTCTGTTTTCTCTTTACTTGTACTTGCTACCGTCACTCCGAAATAATTGAATGTTTCCACTTTGTCAAAACTGCATTCCGTTATAAATTCCAGCTTCTTTTCTTGACTTCTATTTTGCCTTTCTTCCACTAGTTATAAGATATTTAGCTTTCCTTTCGTTTACTTTTGGACTCTTTTTCTATGTTTTTGATCGGTTCTACCAAATTATTCTTTGTACTTGTCAAAATTATGATGTCATTCGCATAGGCCATAATTTGCACCATCTCTGCCTGAATATTGTCGCTTTTGTTTTTATCCCACTCGCTCTTACCGCTTTAGCGGCCTTTACACGGGAAGTTTTAACCGCGCGAATTTAGAAAAGTCCGTTCAATCGCGCGCGCATAACCCTTCGTATAATTATGATTTTTAATACAGGTTTGAACGAGTGATCAGTGGCGCGATTGCAGCGAAGAAAGCGCGTGAAGTTAATTTTTCTAGCGAATTTTCGTTTCGCGTGCGCAATTTTGGTAAGTATAAATAAATATAATTTTATTTTTTTTATATGTATAGGCATAACATTTCTTAGTGAAGCTCTCTACTCTAATATGAATCGCTATACGAACGCCGAGATGACTGATATGCATTTTATATATGGACTTGCCAATTGGAATTCGTTAGAGGCTAGTAACAACGGTAGAATTGGAAGAAAATGTGCTAAACGTGGTAAAGGATGATCCCAGGTACTTCTACCAGAAAAATGGCAAATGCGTTCAATGTGTCAGTAATAGGACTGTGTGAAAAATTTTGAAGCAGTAGTGCTTGTATCCATACCATATTCAGCGCGTTCAGGCACTTAATCCTGCTGATTTTCCTCCACGTATTGCATTTTGTCAATGGCTTCTGCATATCTGCATACATTGGTTCAAATCCCTCAACTACTGGCGCTGATTCTTTTTACCGATGATGCAAATTTCTCCAGAAATGCAATTAGGAACTTCCATAATAACCTTGTGTGGGCTGATGAAAACCCACATGCGGTAGGTACTTGAAGATCGTTTCCAACATCAATTTTCATTAAACATTTTGGTTGGAATTGTAGGTGACTGGCTAATTGGACCGGTATTTCTACCGGGAATACTTACCGCTGAGGTGTATCGAAATTTTTTGGAATAATCACTACCTGGGTTTCTAGAGGATGTACCTACCATTGACAACGAGAAATGTAATGTGGTTCATGCACGATAGCGCACCAACACATTTTAGTGTGGTTGCTCGTGAGTTTTTAAACGCAAAATATGAAGATCGTCGGATTGGACGAGGTGGACCTCACTTATGGCCAGCCTTGAATCCCTTGGATTTTTTCCTATGGAGCCATTTGAAGACATTAGTTTACACTATTCCAGTGGAAAATGAAAAACATTTGAGAAATAGGATAATTGATAGGTGTGATGCAATAAGAAACAAGCCTGGTGTTCGGCAGTCAATGAGGAGAAGATTGGATGCATGCATCCTAGCTGGTGGTAGTCATTTTCAGCAGTTTTTGTAATTAAGAATCTTGAAAGTAATAAAGTACTGTTTCTTTTCGAAAAGCTCTTATCGCCCTGTATCTTCGCAACAAAGCGTCTTTCCGAAAATCATTCAATGGCACAAAAATCTTAAAATAGCCCAAGCAATAACCCCCTTAATTTTTGCTGCGTGTTTAGTAAACACCCTATATATTATTTATCTAAAAATAGAAAACTAACCGATAGTTTTTTTTTTTGGCATCGTTAAACCTGCTGCAATTATTGCAAGAACATAACGATTTTGTAAAAAAATCTAACATTTTATTTAATCTTGATGTTTCTTGATAAGTAAAAGTGTGTAAATTTCACAAATTCTACGCGCCAAGCCGATCGCGAGCGATTGAATACAGTTTTGCATTTACACGGGCACTTTTGCTCGCTCGATAAATGTTTACACATTCTTAACCGCACGACCGAGCAAGACGTAAATTTTCAAGTTTTTCGGCGCGGCGGTTTTACGCGTCCAAATTTGCGCGCGTTCATTCGCACGCATTATCGCGCGTCCCTAATAACGCGGGTAATCTCTCCCGTGTAAAGGCCGCTATTAATGCATCTCCATGTCTTAAACCTTTTCTTACTGGAAACATTTCTAATACATGTCTATTGTTCATTCACCGGTACTTTATATTCTGTTTTGTAACCTGTCATTTTAACTAGATGTATATAAGCTTGTTCTTTATTTCTAGTTCCCTCATAGAACGATATATCATTTCCCGTTGTATAGTATCGTAGGCCTGTTTAAAGTCTACTAATACCATAAACACCAGTAGGTTCTGATCTATGCTGTTATCCATTATCTGCTTTAATATGAAAACTTGGTCTATCACTGATCGATTTGTCTTGAATCACCACCACTGTTACTCTCCTATCTCTGGTTCTGTTACTTCATATCTACCACACATTTAAAACTTTTCACAATTGCTATAATCTCCATTTTTATGTAAGGGCTTCCTTCCGTGAGTTTGGCATCTTTTCTTTCCCATACTTATTTTATAATCTTATGCAAATCTTTCTCCAGCTTCTATGCTTATACCGTTTTCCCCTAATTCCTTGTTGTTCTGAAATGTCTTCGACACTTACTGCTTCAGTCTTCTCTCCTGCATCCTCTTGTTCCATATTTATTTGTTCCTGTATATCTTCATTTCCCTATTCATATAAATGTCTAAAATATTCGGCCCATCTATTTAAACTTTCAATTATTCCGCCTACCAGTTGTCCATTATTATCTCTACAAAATAACGTTTTATTTTTTGTCCCTGTCTGAGATTTTTTTACTTCTTGGTAAAACTCTCTTGGCTGTTTCGCAACATAGTTTCTCTAGAAAATTTTCATTTGTTTCTCCAAATACCCTAGGTTCTTTGCCTCCTTTCTGCATGTTTCATAGTATTTCCTGTTGTCCATGGTATTCGTTGCAATGATTTGCACCCCTTCGTTCTTTTTGTTAAGATTTCTTTACATTCCTCATCAAACCATGGTTTCTTAGCTCGGTATTCCTTGCATTTTAGTATTCGCGCTTCCCTTCTAGTATTGCTTACTAACAAAAAAAAGTTGTATCTTTTCGAATTTTATTTTCCTCGTGGTAATCTTTCGTTGAACTTCGCGTAATATTTGACATATCAAAAATATTTTTGATTTATTAACAATTAAAAATTTAGAATTCATAAAAACACTTATGATAAAAAGCTGTATTTGGAGTATTGCCCTTTACGGTTCAGAAACGTGGACCATAGGGAAGAATGAAGAAAGAACTATAAATGCGTTTGAGACACGGTGTTAGAGAAGAATGCTGAAAATAAAATGGACAGATAGAACAACAACCGATGAGCTATTTGAAAAAGCGGAAAAAGAAAGGGCACTACTAAAAAGTTTGAAAAGTTGATGACATTCATGGGTCGGACATATAATTAGACACAATGAGTTTGTAACGAACATTATTGAAGGAATAATACCGGGAAAAAGGGCTATAGGACGGCCACGTCTACAATATTTAAAGCAAGTCCTACGAAATACAGGAGCTGACAGTTATGCAGCCATGAAAAGAACGGCTTGCAATAACAACAGATGGAGAGTTGCCAACAAATCTGAGGATTGAGGATTGAGAAGAAGAAGAAACACTTAGATTTAAAGCATTTAGTTTTCAGCAAGTTTGCAAAAGGTTTGGTGTGCCGAATATAAATGAAAATAAAGGCGACCTTCAAAATGTTTCAAAATGTCTCTCACTTAGCTAGAATTGTTTGAAGATGCGAATGGTTTAATTGCCTTCAATTAGTAGTAGACGCGGTCGTGGCTCACTGAGATGGCCCGGGTTCGATTCCCAGGGTCACATGTACACCGAAAATACCCGACCGCTTCCCACGGAAGGCAATGGCAAACCACCGAGGTATTTCTGCCTAGTAAGTCTTCACTGGAGTAGCACTTCTATGGTTCGGAGCCCACGTTAAGCTGTAGGTCCCCTATATGTGTAGGTTACTTGACACGCAAACCACAAATATATGGAGAGAAGATCGGCAACGGCCTGTAAAGGGCACGCCACTTCTAGAAGAAATACGAAAATTAGAAAGTGGCTAGCAGCTACAGGACAAAACACTTTGTGAATTCTTTAGAAAACATATCTTCCGAAATCAATTTTTGCTTGACTTTCAATTGTTAATCGAAAACTATATTAAAATTTTATTTTCTTTGTAGCAATCTTTCTCTATTCTTGCGTGATGCTTGGGGTTTTAGAAATGTGTCTGATTTCTTAGTAATCAAAGATTTAGGATTAATACTAGGCAAAAGATCAAAATTTCCTGTTAATCTTGCCCGAATGTTAAATGGAAGGAAAATCTATTTGTAAAAAATGTTAAATCAGTTGCGTGCCATTCCCGAACTTCATAATTATTAATAAGTATAGTCAAACAATATTCAGTTTCCAAAAGCAGGAAAGTTAATAAATAAGATGAAAGAATTCAAAACTTTAAAAAAATCTAGTCACAAAGCAAATTACTTTATGAAATCTTTTTTGAAAATATCTTATAAAATCAGTTTTTGTTTAAGAAATTTCCCATCTTCGACTTTCAGCCAATTTTTCTGAAGCTGTTAGAAGCCAACGTAATTGTAAAACAAAAATATTTTAGAACAAAAAGGGGGTCCCTAACTTGATCTATTGGAATCAAGTGAAAAGATCTGAAAACATCAATGCTATTTAATAGCGAAATACGTATTTAAACTAAGTTGCTTTGCAAATTGAGCGAAGACTATTTTCAAGGGTTCCCGCTCAGACTTAGCAATTTGACAAAGAGAACTTCTTCAGAAACTAAAGTCAGTCAAATGCGTCGGGAAATGTTACACTACGAATTGACAATTTAGTTGCTGAAATAGCATTTCTGAATTTCTTTTTTTGAAAACTGGGCAAAAATCCTCTTCAAATGTTCTCTCTCAGAGCTTAATTCATCAATTTGGTGAAGAGAATATCTTCAGAAATTGAACTCATCTAAGTTCCTCAGAAAGCGTTCCACTGAGAATGGCAACTTCGTGGTCCAAATAGAAATTTGGTTATTGAATAAGGTATTGTTCTGACGTTTCAAGGGTTTTCTTTGGAATATCTTTTGCCAGGCTTTAATGTAATGATCCGTAATTTGTTTATTCGATAGTTTTGCTGTTATTTATGATTAGGTCACCTTTAGGTCAGAAGAAGTAAAACGATGATAAAAAGTAAAAAACCTAAACGAGATATTTTAATGGCAATTGTTGGTGGTTTCTTTATGGAATTATTTTGTTTCATGTAAAGCTTGCATCTTGTCTTTACGTTGGGTTTAATCAAGTATTTAAATAACGTGTTAAAGAACATGGGCTTCATCATTACAGTTTCTGGTTTTTTAAGTGAAAACTCATATTATGAATTTGTATCATTAGGTTCGTAAGTGAGAACGTTGTATGGTTTAATGTAAAGTTCCAACAGTTGGTAATGTGTTAACATTTGTACTTGGAAATGAGTTATGGTGAACCACTGATGATCGTGATGTTATCTGAGTTACTTTAATAACGATCTCGCCCTAACAGTGTCGCTGCAATGTAGTAATCATCGCGTCATCTCACGGGAGCCCATACCTTGGTCGACCCAGTCGAGCCCCAAAACGGGGGAGTCCGTAATTAAAAATCGCTATTCAAGCAACCCTCGCACTGCGAATATCTGAACAAAATGAGAGCTTTTACACGCAGAGCTTTCAATAAATTTGACAAACTTTAATATATTTCGGGGACTTTGTGTATTTGTATGGAGCTTTTTGTGCATAGTCTACCCGAGCATTGCTTATGTTGACGCGATTTCTAATTAATTTTTATCGTGAATGCAAATCTAATATTCCTCATAATTGGTTCCGAAATGAAAATAATTTAGATTTTAAATTAGAAATCTTTAAATGAAGGAACGCGCCATGAAAGGGTTTGAATTTAAGTCGAAATTAAAAATAACTGTTTATGAAGGGAACTTTTCAGCGCTTTTCTTTTGAATAACGAAATTTTATAACTAACTACTAAACACGCGAATGCCGGCGTCCTCAAATTAGTATTTTAAATTTCCAATTTCTGTCCTGCCGTTAATTTATTTTCAAAACGTCGCGTTAACCTTTCGGTTTTCGGATTCGTGTGAGCATAAACTTAGAACTTCAGGTTTTCCTCTCCAAGTTGGAGTTTCTAGCTGAAATTAAAGCGAATGTCGGCGGCAATTAAAACGAGAACTGGCGTAGGTTTTTTTTAGAAAACGTTCGGTATGGAAAATGTAAAACAAGCAACCCTTAGGTGCGTGATAGGCTTAGTTTGAAATTTTACCACAACGTGGCGTAATTAACGCTTGCACGCACACCGCACAGCCACAAACACCGGCCGCGTTCTTCCGCTCACTGACCACCCTAAACTACCCCAAATCCACCTCCATAGCCCAGCGCGTTCGTAAATACATATACACAAGTATTTACCCGAGTGGAAGGAATTTGCTAATATTTTATATCTTTTATAAAATATTGTTAACTGGGGCGATACGCTCTCGTTTTATGGATTTTTACGTTACTTTCCCTTTTATTTACATTCCAAACAGGAATAATAATTGTATTTAGGAATTTCAATTCGGATTTTTATGTTGCAAACGGAAAACACTACACATATATTGGATTTTGTTTTATTTGCTTCATTTTTGAATAAAATAATAAAAGCACCCTTTGGTATTTTAATAATCACATAATTTGAGCAACAGGCACGTTGGATTTTTGTTTTTTACTAAGAAAATGAAAGTATTTTAAGTTCTGTATGATACAACGTCGTACTTACCACAAACAATATTTTAGGTCTTGTTCCATATACCTAGATTTCAATAATTATAATAACTACAAAGAATGTTTATTACAAACAATAACTCTATAAAACATGTGAGTAATTATAATAAACGCCACAATATAAAATTAGTCACTGAAGTAGATAAGTTTAATCTTTTTCTTTTTATTCGTCATCTTCTTCTCTTCATTCTCATCTCCTTTCTGTTTTCAGTATGCTAAACGCATATACACCGACTTTTGGGACATCTTCCAATTCAATAGTCGTTACACATATTAACCTTGAAGTGCGAGCAATTAAAATCTATAAGTAAATATTGTAAACTTTTAAGCTTTAGATCAGGGGTGCCCAAAGTGCGGCCCGCGGGCTAAATGCGGCCCGCAAACCCTAGAAATGCGGCCCGCGATGTCAGATCATCCGCGATCTTGAATTTGTAGAGATAATTTGCAATTTACATTTTTACAAAAAAATAAATAAATGTTAATCATATTATAATTAAAAATTGTTCATTTAAAAAAATACTAAATTTTATATGTAATATATCTTGTTATTATACAGGGTGGTCGTGAAAGTTTAGGAAGTACGTTAACTGCGTTAACTACATGAACAATAGTGAAGATTGTTTTCCTAAACAGCAAATTAAAAAGTTACGGCCCTGTACTTGAAAACTATTGGAGGTTTATTTTTAATTTTTGCAGGGTAAATTAGGGTCTACCAAAGTCATAATTTGATAGTAATAAGTAATAAGAAAGCCTTAATTTGTTCAGTGGCATAGTTAGAGGGAATTAAGGACATTTTTAATTAAAAAAAACTTGAAGGCCACGTTTTTTTAAATACCCTGTGTGGCATTATGAAAGAAAAATTAATTTTACGTAAAAACGTTCTTTTGATATTTTTAGCCCAACAAATTCGTTTTTGAGATATACGCAAAAATATCTTCCAGTGTGGTGTTGCAAAATTGCTTTTGTGCAACAAATAACAACTTTATGTCAAAAACGAGAAAAGAGAACTTTTTTACGTAAAATTAATTTTTCTTTCATAATACGGCACAGGATGTTTAAAAAACGCGACTTTCATATTTCTTCTTAATTAAAAATGTCCTTAATACTCCCTAATTACGCCACTGGTCAAATTAGGAAAAATGTTTATTTGAAAAATCTTCACTATTTTTCATGTAGTTAACGTACTTCCTAAACTTTCACGACCACCCTGTATAGATTGAATATATTTTATTGTCTTAACGACCCCCCTATTATTAAAAGAAAACAAAAACTGCACAAGTCAGACACTTCAGATTGATGAATTTATTATTTTTTCTTTTTATATTTGAAATTATTTACTTATTTTTGTTTAATTATTTTTGAAATGTGTTAATAAACAGTTTGTAATAAAAAGTAATTATTGTCGTAAATAAACACCGATTATGTTACCTCTACAAAATGAGTATAAATCTTTCCCTTGTATCTAACTTTTTATCGATTTAAACATATTTTTCCATAACACTTTTTTTGGCCCGCCAAATACTTTGGAATTTACAATTTGGCCCACCTAGGGAAAACTTTGGGAACCCCTGCTTTAAATGTTCAGATATGTTGAAACTAGACCCGTATACGGACTAGTTAGGCCAGTCTGATGGCCTTTGGCTGAGCCTGGCCCTTTGGGCGGGCTGGGTGAGGTTTCTGTATTCTAATTAAATTACAAAGTTTCTCCGGCGGGACCATGTTCTTTACCAAAACTGGATAATCAAGTTTTTCTTTTGTCTTAAAATTTGGATTATCCCAAAAAGGTTAACAACTGATATCATAAATCATACATTCACAAATAGGATGTCGCCTATGATCTTCAGTTCTTTCGTGAAAGGATCCTACGCGTCTTAACTGTAAAATTTCTTAAGCTTTATTCTGGTATAACATAACTGTTACAGTAGGGTTTATTATTTTAACAAAAAAATTTGAAAATTTTATTGATATTTTGTATTATTTGCCGATCCCCCATGTTTTGGCAATTTCGGCGAATTTTCTATGAGAAACTCGAGATAAAAATATTACCTCAAGTTGTAATAATGTTGGAAAGCAATAGCTGTTTCAAAAACGGACTGCGTAGATACACTTTTTTTTAATTTTAGATGAAAGGCACTGTTTCGTAAATAGACCGAGCGGACCCGTCGGATCAGTCGGGTGGTTCCATCATTTGAATAAATTTCAGGAATTTCGTCGTCTGTTAATTGTTAATTGGGCAATTTTTCACTCTTCTGGAATTCATTTTTCAGTTATTCGTGTAAAAATTCTTTTAAGCTTTTCAGCACTAACTGAAACGATATTTAAAAATTTAAACACTGAACTGCTATGAAAATAGCAATTTATAGTATCCTTTTTAATGCTTTAAACCTTAGAGTCTTAAAATCTTAAATGAAGAGTTGTGAGCTTTTATTATGTTTCTTTATTTAGATCCTTGCATGAACTGAAAACAAACTGGACTAAATCTAAACCAAACTAGAATTTCCGGATGTCAAAAACAGATTCTTAAATTCTGAAAACGTTTTGTTTTCCTATTTGCAATTCAAATATTCGTAATTTATCTTACCTTTAAATAATTCCAATATTATTTTGACTTAAAATTGAAAACAATATATTCAGAAATTATATTTTTGATACTAACGACCCTGAAATTCTTTCTGCGAAGTCTAACATTTTTGAATTTCAGAAGTACTGACAATTTCCGGGTCTTTTAAATGCTGAAAAGTTTTTGCTACTTGTAATTTAGATTTTTATTATATTATGTTAGAGTAACTCTAAGATTTTTATTTCTAATTTAAAGGTACATATTAAAAAATTCTATTTTTGATGTTATACGGGGCGATGAATCGTTTCACCCACCATATTCCAATGCTAAATCTTTAATATGTAAATATTTGCTTCCCTAATTTTATTTTGGGCCAGAAGTGCAAGTAAGTTTTTTGTATAGAAAATATACTGCATCCATTGATGCTATTTTGCATAATTTTAGATTTCGTGTTCAGTAAAACTATGAACATCAATTCGTGGGCTTTGACACATGAAATTTTTGAAACAAAATTACATAGTTTTCATTGTACATTTGGCATTATGTACTAAAAACGAACTAAGCAGTAAAATGATGAAAAGCAATTTGTCCATCGACCTATTTTCATATGAAAAATTTAACTTTTTGGGCTTGGTATACAAATAACTATTACCCAACAAATTCAGCAGGAAAGAAAATCATTTGATTCGACATATTCAACAGGAAGAAATATTTTATAAAACAAACTCAACAAGAAATAGAATTATTTTACATAATAATTTTTAGAGAAGAAATACAAAAGTTCAGCAACAAATACCATGATAAACTTCATGTCCACACCAACATACCAACAACCTGGCTACGAACCTGCTAGAGAGGCCTAACATTGCAAGGTTAAAAAGAATCGATCCGCTAGATCTCCCAAACAGATTTGCGTAGTTTTTATTCATAATTCTAAATTTTACATTACCTATAATATTTATTATTATTAAAAATACGATATCTTAGGAAAAAGAGCTTTCGCTGGAAAGCCCTCCTGCGTGTTGTAATCTATTTCCATTCTATTTACTGAATGTATTTTGTAAGTACAGAGTGTACATTTTCTTGGGCGTTAATAAAAAAATGTAACAATTTTAATAGGTGTAACCCGGTGTAACTAAGCCAGACTGTTTCAGTAATTCCAAGGCATCGGTGATTTTTATCAAAGTACAAGAATTAATTTCTACAGTTTTTCCTTTACGAGAAAGTCGAAAAACTGTAAAATAGCATCAACAGCGGTATTGCTTTCACTCCAATAATCTTTATTGCACTTTTGGTCTAAATAATTAGGGAAACAAATTAACATATTAAAAATTTACCATTGGAATTTATATGGTGCGTGAAGAAATTCACCGCCATTAAACAGCTTCTGTCCTGCATGTTTCTAATACTTATAAGAAATTGGGCTCTAACTTGTTTTTAGTCTGAAAAAGTTATTTTATAGCATTGGTGCGTGGAATTGAAGGTCAGTGGTTCAAAGCCTTGCGGAGGTGATCTTTTCCATACATTTCAAAATTAAAAAACTATCTAGTTTAGAATTTTTAATTTTTTTAATTTAGATCGAAGTTTGCCTAAATATGATTGAGTTTTTTCTTTCTGCCCTTGTTAAAAATTGTCAAAATTTGGAAAATTTTTATTTAAAAATTAAGTAAAAGTGATGGAAGAATATCTTTAAAAGTCCCGTTTAAAAAATTTCAAACTGTAATTAAAATTTAAAGTTTTTATCTTTTTATAAATGTTAAAAAAGCTTTTTCTTTACTTTTATCCCAGTCATCACTATCTCCCTACCGTTGGTCTGTTATGCGTATTATTTTTTTGTGAAAAATGTTTTAAATTTATTAAACAATGTAACTTAAAACAAGAAAGTAGACGATAAACGATGGAAACATTAGAACAAATCTGTTATAGTAAAAACTATCAGGTTTTTCCTTGAGCACTAAATTTTCTAAATTTCGGAAATTGCAACAATTTTAACCATTCTTAAATAGCTTTACATTCAGACCTTTATTATCTTACTAGAGTAATTCTATTTCTAATAGTGTGATTTGAAATTTAAAAAAATGGTTTTAATATTAAGGATCTTCTGTATGAGGAATTTTTAAATTTTAGGAATTCCAACAGCTTCGGCTTCTAAATTTTGAAAATGTTTTACTGTGTGTAGTTCAGATCTTCACCAGCACCTTAACTTAGGATACTTGTAATATATTGATTTAAAATTAAAAAGATATTCAAAAATTCTATTCTGGTTATCACAAGCCGCCGAGATTTTTTTTCTGTGAATTAAGTCTTTTAAATTTCAGGAGTTCCAACAATTCCAGAGGTTTTTAACTTCTAAAAGGTTTTATTGCTTGTAATTCAAATCTTCAGTGTGTCACCTTAGAATAATTCTTTTGATATTAAGGATTATTAAGTTTTTTCTGTTAGAGGACTAAAATATTGTGAATTTTGGAAGTTCGAATAATTTCAAACACTTAAATTCTAAAAACGCAGTAGTAAATTAGATCTTGAGCATTTTAAAATAATTCTAATACTTTGATAAGAAATTTAAAACAATATTTTTCCTTCGAGGACTAAAATTCCTGAATTTCAGTAGTTCGATTTCAGAAACTTGAAGTTCCAATTTGGACTGTTTTTCACTCTTTTGGAATTCGATTTTTTGTTTGCATAGAAATTTTTTTTTGGAAGTTCCTGAAACAATGATTATTTGTGACTTAGGGGTTCGTAATTAAAGTTTCAGCAGAAACTCAGTTTAAACTACGGCTTAAGTCCATTCGTATTTTACTTACCTACATCGCAATCTTAGGCCAACTTAAGTTAATCTTCTACTTAAACCTGCTTAAATCCGCATTTTTGTACAGTAAGTCTTCTGTTGCCGTTTGGATAACGAAGAATGACTGAGGTTTGAATTTTTGAAAAGCTAAATAATTCCGTAAAAACCGCAATTTGTATTACTTTCTTTAATAAATTTCGTAAATTAATTGTCGTTTGAAACACCCGGATTCAGTGTAGTTGAATTCCAAAATAGGTGTCATTTTGAACATAAGATAACATGTAGGTACAGTAGTTACGTTGATAGGTTATACGATTACACGAAATCAAAACCGCAAACAGATTGTTAGTAGTAAAACCCAAAGTGCTTTTGGTAGGTGAGAACATGGCAACTTAATATCCGGAGACAGCTATCATAACCGGGACATGTGGTCATTTGCAAGGTTTATTATGCCTGAAAGTGCACCCGTTGTAATGGTGCAGTAAGAGATCAATTTCAGAGATGTAATAGAGTGTCATAAGTAGGTAATTAATGAGGGTCTGCGTGTAGTCGTGCAGTAGTAGTAGGTATTGCTGTCAGTGCAGGTCAGGTTGAGGTGGCGTCACCTCTCCTGATTAATGAACTTCACTTCGTGTTAAACACGCCGGGTTTTGTTGCTTAAACACCTTACAACAACTGTGACAGGAAGGTATCTTATGGCCCGACAGTTGACACTTCCACACAGAGCCATTAGTTTTCCTTGCTCTGCTCTTTGCTAACACTTTCTGCTTACCAAGTCTGTTACACAAACTCCTCTCCGTTCCTACCTTTTGACCCACGTTTAACTTTAATGCCTAACGTATATCTTTGATTTCACTTTCATGTGATTCCCTAATTTTACCACCGCTTTTATGCTATTGTTTTATTTGCTCCTGGCGTACTATTTCAACTATTCTTACATTTATAATTGCTTTCCAAACAAACACAAAACTTATTTATTTTCTTAATTTATAAATTAATTTTTCCATGTTTTTAAGAATTATATTATAAACGAATCCTGAAAGTTAGATAAACGTTTAAAAATGTATGCGAATTTTAAAAGAATTTTATGGGGATTTATAACGATCGGTTCTGTTCTTAGGCTTTAGTTCCTTTTGTAAATAATTTTCAGAATTTTTTAGTAAACGATAATAAACAGACCAGCAGCCTAAAGTTTTGAAGAACGAGAAAGCAGAAGAAAAAATACAGCAATAACTGCAACCGAGTAAATGAAATTAATGAAACACTTTAAATAATTTTGAGGCATTTAAAATCTTTCCTGGTGGATTTTCAATCTAAATCGAAATTTAGAATTAAAAATGCTGAAGATCTAAATTACTAGCAGTAAAACCTTTTCACAATTTAAAACTTCGGAAATTGTTAAAACTCCTGAAATTCAGAAAATTTAGCCTTGAAAAAAAAACTCAAAATATTAGAATTATCGTAAGGTAAGCTACTGAAGATCTGAGTTACAATTAAGCGCCAAACTTTTTTAGAAGTTAAAGAATTCTGAAATCGTTAGAGCTGTTGAAATTCAGAAATTGTATCCATCCTAGAAGAAAGTTCGATGGTATGTAATAGCAGAAATAGAACTTTTAAATATTCTTTTATCTCAAAACAAAATATTATAATTATTCCAAAATGCTGAAGATCTGAATTATAAGCAATAATCTATTTTCAAAAATTAAAAGCTTCTAAAACGGTCGAAATTTCTAAAATACAAAGATGTTAATCTTCATGGAAAAAACTTTCCTGGTCTTCGCTATCAAAAACTTGTTCTGGCAATTCTGGGGTTTATTTTCTATTCTTTGGTTCTAAGTTATATTTTAAATAATATTCACTTACAATACCACAAGTGGTCAAAGTTATATAGATTATTTTTTTGCCGTAACATCACAAATGTTCCTTGTGCTTGCATATGAATATCACGAGTGCATAGCACGAGTGGTATTCGCAACCACAAGGAACATGAGTGATTTTACAGCAAAAATAATCACTTACAATACCACGAGTGGTCAAAGAATTGTCGATTATTTTTTTGCTGTAACACCACGAATGTTCCTTGTGCTTGCATATGAATATCACGAGTGCACAGCAGGAGCGGTATTCGCAGTCACAAGGAACATGAGTGATTTAACAGCAAAAATAATCTACAATTCTTTGACCACGAGTGGTATTTGAGGGACTATTCAACGAAAAAAAAAATCATTTCCATCGAATCATTTTTCATAAATTAGTCCACATTCAAGTTTGTTTATCTGAAAATTGTTCTCTGTGGGATAGAACTAGCAATAAACCGTTTTCAAAAAATTGTCGCTTCGTATCACTAGTGAAATTTTATCGACTATATGTCATCTGTCAAAAATCGACCAATCAAAATGCAAGATTTGATGTTTTTGAGCCAATCAAAATTGTATCGACAATTTTCACTGGTGATACGAAGCGACAATTTTTTGAAAACAGTTTATTGCTAGTTATATCCCACAGAGAACAATTTTCATGTAAAGAAACTTGAGTGTGGACTAATTTATGAAAAATGATTCGATGGAAATGATTTTTTTTTTCGTTGAATAGTCCCTGAAATACCATTCGTGATCAAAGAATTGTAGATTATTTTTGCTGTAAAATCACTCATGTTCCTTGTGATTGCAAGCAACCTTCTGAGCTCAGCACAAAAAGTGGGCTTTCTACTCCTTGTGACGTAATATACTATTTTTTATTTCTAAAAGCATTGTAGAAAGTTCGATCATATTTAGATAAATTTCCAAATTATAGAATTTAAAATTCTAAAAATTGTAGTCAGGAATATGAAGATTCTGTATTTAAAACAGATGTCTACTTACTGCTAATTTTTTGACATGAAAGGTAGTAAAGCTTAACTTTTATTTGAAATACATAGCTCAAAGTCTGAAGTCCTTAATTTGTCATGAAATAAAAAGAAAAAATAGTACAAATCGTACAACCTTCAACTGACAAACAATCGAAGAAAAAGGTTACATTTTATTATTTATATTTATCGATTGTGGAAACAAAAATCCACAATATCCTTTGTTCACAAACATGAAAATTTTAGATCATTTAACGATGTTCTCTTACGGTTCATTCGTAAAATTGCTCCTGTCTCCTGTCGTACCCAGCTATAATCAGCAGGGAATATAGGTATTCATTCTCGATTTCCATAGAGACAACTGCGTTAGTAATTGCTTCCGTACATAATTTCCTGAATAAATTTAGTCAGGATGAGAAAAAGCGACAGAAACCTTTTGGTATGCTTAATAGAAAACCCTTTAACATCGAATATATTAAGAGCCATCCTGTTACTTTTCTTTTTCAGTTGATTTCAGACGATTTTCAGCTAAGCAAGACATGCACATGCTGTGAAATTTATTTTATCTTTTTTAATAACTCTCTTTAAGGTTCAATTTTTTGGAACAATTTCCTGATATCACTTTTTCTGAAAGCTGTAGTTTGTTTGAAAACATAATTCTAAACTGCGAGGAGACTGCAGGAGTGCTCGATTGAAGCAGGTTTTGAAGTAAAATTGTTACTTTTAAAGCGAGAATTCTTGAGGATTTTCTAGTTTTAATGTAGTTTGAGATGGAATAACCTAACAGATTGCTAAAATAACAAACCAGATGCGAAAATCTATATTTTCAATTTTTAAGGTTTTATCACGATTTCTCGGGTTAAATTCAGTGGTAACTTGTGATTTCCGAGATTTAAAATTTTTATTGTGTTTACTCGTAGAAAAATCGGAAAATCCGTTTTCCAATTATACTCGAGTGCCCCCTTCTTACACACGAAATGCAGTAGCTTGCTGTTATGGTCCTTGTTGCAGGATCGATTTCACTTTCCAATATCCTTAAGCCAAATCCTCGGGGGTCCTGAATTTGTCGGAGCTTTTGATTGCCGTTGTTGCTGTTTACGTTCCGTAGTGTAGTTTCGCATTGCATGCTCGACGGATGACTGCCAACTGGAAAATTTCTTCCAAAGAATTTTCACATATGGAAAAATATTATAATTTGGCTGATTGGGTGCCTAAATATCCAATGACCGGTTGCGGGCGGTTCTTTACCAGAAACGGATGTTTCGTTGGGTTGCGAATCCTGACCCGCTTTTGATATTGACCTGTTGGCACTGCGAGGCGGAGCCCTAGTTGCCTTGCGGCACCAAGCAACCAAGTCCTTGCAGTTTTCGCTTGGTCGTTATAGGAGCTTGTTATGTAAACAACTAACTTGCTGAAAATCGAGTTTTGAACCTTTAGGTATCGATAGGTATCCTTTCGATATTATATTTGGAGAAGAGTTCTGTAATTCTGTATCAAAAGGCAAATTTGAAAATGTTCGAAAGGGCTCAGGACCCTTTTACTAGCATTAATGAGTTGGCTAGGCAATTTCCTTCGACAAATACTCCTCATGTTAGTAATTTCAATTAGTTAAAAGGACTAAGACGTTCCCATAACGCAATCCAGCTAATTTTCAGTAGGTCAGCTAAGTCCCGTTAACTTTCCTTTATTTCATCTTTACGAAAGTTCAGAATAAGATAAATTTAAGAGCAACAACTAAAAGTTTTATGAAACTTAAAATTTCGTTCATAATATAAACACAAGCGAGCTTATTCATTAACAAGAAAACCACAGAAACGCAATCGAAATTTAGGTCTTTCGGAAATATCTGTTGGAAAAGACCCGTTAAGAAGAGAGATTCAGGTTTAAATCTTACCAACAAAACTCAATCAATATTTTTATAAAGAAATCCTAGTTTTTCAGTTAATTTTTCGGTGAAATTTTAAAGAAGAGGGTGATAAGTGATTCCATTTTTTACATCTTGTGCCGACTGTCCTGCTTTATAATTTTTGACTGGTTAATAAATCTAACTTTTGAATTTTTTAGCCTTTTTGTACGTATCAAGCACTATTTCTTTTAAGATCCACCTGTTTACGTACAATATTTTCCATTTCAAATCGTATATTATCAACTCTCATATTTTTAAAACATTGTATTAAAACTTTATCCAATTTGCATTTATACTAGTTAACGCTTTGACGGTCTGATATGAATTTTAATGACTACGATTAGTACAAATTTTTACGAGTTCGCAATTCCAATAAAACATTCCCGATTCGAATACCCTATTTTTCCAACTTCCAGGTCTGACCATAAACATTAAATTTTCTTTGTTATCTCCCCTGGAGTACAACCAACTCGGATGTTTATTACATATTGACCCGAACTTGTCTGATTTAATACAGTTTTTTGTAAAAATTAATTGTTAGGTAAGCGGTCTAGAGAGTACCCCAAAGATGTAATCTGTACGGTTTTATTAGATCCTTAAAAACGTATATTTTATGTTAGGAAACACTCGGCACGATTATCCTTTCATCGTTGGCGACAGAACGATTTGTTGGTTTAGATACATGAGTTGATAGCTGGTGTTACTTGTTAGCGTGATGTCACGCAAGGATTTTGAGAGAACATACGAGTATTTCGTTTGTGGTTTAATCAAACCTACGTTTGTTACTAAATTTAGATTACCTTCAACGATAGTCCCTCGGTATCTATTTTTAAATATTTGGTCTATTGTTTTTGCTAACACTTCCGGGTGTGTTTTTATTACTTTACTTGACAGTCCTTTTCTCCTTATTGCTTTTTTTTTAAATTTTCATGAACATATTTAACTATTCCCTAAATGTTTATTTGTTTAAATACCTACTTCAAATTAATTAATATAAAAATATCTTTAAAAATATAAATTGTAAATATTGTATTACAAATTCATTTGCTTTTTTAACTTTAATATTATACAAGGGTCTGTGAAATAAACTGATAACAATAATAATAAAATTTTGTTAGAAACCTCGTGGTATTCCTAACGACCCTGATTAGATTAGGCGAGATTGTTTAAGATTTAATACTATTATTCGCATTACCGGAATTGCTCAGGATTACACAGTTGAGTGGAAGTTAGTTACTTGGGGCCATGTAGATTTCAGCGTTAGGGTTGCTGTTAAATTTGTCATGTGAATTGTGGGTATAAATATTGGCTAGATGATCTGCTAAATCTTGCAATTATATTAATCTGTAGGTCTTTTACACATAAGCTTGCTTAAATTTTTGTTTAGATTTGCCTCGTACGCATTTTTTGATAATATTTTGAAGGATAAGTCAGCTTGTTGCTGTAGAAATGCATACTATATTGAAGTGTTGATTTTTTAAACTATAACTTGTAAGGAAACTTTTTAAAGCTCCCTTGTAATGTTTGAAAATTTTCATTTTCATGTTTTAAAAGGAGCCTTATGGTTTTTATGTTAATTAATTTAATTGCTACAAACTATTATTTGAGAATTTTTGTTGGTTTTTGCCTTCTACACTGATTGGCATTTCCAGGTATAACTTCAGGTTTTACCTTTTCAGCTTCAGTTACTTTAGACAGGTTTACAAGTTTGAAAATTCTTGATGTTTAAGTTCAGGACAATCAAATCTGGCTTTAATTAATTTTTTTTAATAAATGGGGAGCAATCCACTCCAATAAAAGAATCTTAAAAGTTCCAGAAAGAAAGGTAAATTTCCAGTGGAATGAAACGCTATTATTATTTTATACTGTATTTAAAATTAATTAAAATTATAACAAATATTTCAAAGACTTTCATTTTCTGTCAATCCTCGAAGGTCAAAATTTTCAGTTAGTTTCATATCTAGGTACTTATGTTACCAGTTTAACAGACAGGGTTTTCCTTCTCTTATTTCAGGCTGAAAGTAGCTGTTTTTACTTGAAATTCTGATTGTTTTAACCAGCCTAAAGATGAAGTAAATTGATTATTCAACTAAAGCATGTCTGATAAGTAGAGGAACTGTGTTAAACTGATTGAAGAGTTCAAAATATGTGTGACTTTCCAGTGCAAATATTTTCGTAGGATATTCTAAGGTACACATACACTTAAAAAAAAAACAAACCCAGGAGTCATCATTTGAATTCTGACCTGTAAATTTTAGGATTCAAATACATAGGTATACATACTTACATTTGTCCTAGAATGTTCAAGCTTCTTTCAATTTTTCACTTTGAAATGTGATATGGCGCCTCTCTTCCGCAATCATATACGAAAAAAATCCCACAAAAGTATTCAATAAGCACTCAAAAAGCAGGAAAAATAATCAGGTGGGTAAAAAAACAAACTTAATTATCGTTTTATTCGTTTGATGTCCGAAGGGCACGGTCATGTTAAACGTGCGACTTTGTTTATCGAGTCCTGAAATTGATCGGGGCTTTTTGAAAAGTTTCAAGTAAATAATCGGTTTGGGGTGTTGCAACAGTGGCGAGCGCATCTGTTTTCGACACGAACTTGGTGGGCCAGGTGAAATGGGCCCACCACATTCGCTCTATCACAAAAGCTTTGTGGTGACTGCGTCCATAGCAACAGCCGCATAAAGAGAGGACGTGTCACCCTCGACCGCACCCGCTCTTGGTAACCGTATACATTTCTAAAATTTCACTTTTCCAAACAAAACTGCTTTGAACCATGTAGACGAGAGGAATCCAAAGGTATTTGCTTTATATATGTATACTACTCCCGGATTTTACTCTGAACAAACATGTGTTATCTAAATACATGTGTTGGAAAGTTCAGTTTATTTTCGTTTGATTTTAGGAATTTTTGGGCCAAAATTGTTCTTTCACTGGGTTTGCTACTATTTCTAGAGGCTTGAAGTTAATGATTTAAATTTACAAAACTTTATATAAAGCCCATGACCTGAAAAAATGAGCTTATTTGTTCGGTTTTTAAAATTTTTCCTTGGGGGAAATACTTTTAATGTTTTGCAATACACTATGAATCAGTGCTAACTGATATTGTTCTGTATGCAAAATATTCAGAATTCATTAAAGAATATTGAAGCTTTCAGCTGATTTTCGAATACTTATTAACCTCAGCTGTTATATATCTGAACACTTTGTCTGTTTTTGGGAACTTTCAGTCTTCCTAAAAGAAGATTCTGATTTCTGTATTATTTGTTAATTAGTTTTTTGCATGTTTGTGGAAAAATTTAAATTACTCTCTAAAGCTTTTATATGATTTTTTACTGTCCGACTTTTCTTCCAAATAAAGGTACCATCTTGTTTAGCGTTTGAAGCATTGTTTCAATGTCATAGTTAAAACAAAAGGTTTAAACATTCTTCTAAATTAGGTCAAAATGATTTACGGGGCGTTTAAAATTCTTTAGAAAAGCATTGGTTTATATTTGAAAAGTGTTGCACAAGAAAATGTAACGTAATATCACTTAAACCAACATATTGTACCTCTCCGTGTTTGTAAGCATAACTATCAAAACAGAATGCATTTATGTGATTGAATATCGATTTCTTAAGGTAAACAAAGATCCCGAAATGGCATGCCAGCTTGTAGAAAAGCTTTTATGTCGATTTCACTTAGAATAGAAAACACAGTAAACCGTGAAAATGGCGTACTTGAAGTCTATACTCGAAAAAGAAACAAGACAGGTATTCTCGTCATTCCAAGGCGGAATATTTAAGACCGCAAAAACAATAACGAGTTATGTGACGGCGCATTTATTTACTTTACTGTCTACGAGCGAGCAATTTTGCAAAACTAAAATATTAAATTCCTTCCCAAATGCAATTTATTGGAAATTCATTTAAAAATTCCTGCAGAAACGTTCCTGCCAGGACCTTAATTCCTGCCACACGACCGTCTTTCAGGAAATTATTAAGAAAATTTTGTTACAAACTACGGTGAACGGAGGAAGCTTTCGAACGCCAATACATGCAGAAATATTATTGGATTTCACGAGAGATCTATATTTCTTAAAAAGTAAGACGTAGTTGGCGTAACAAGTTTTAAATATTAATTAATTTGGGGAAAGAGCAAACACGAACAAAAACCCGAAGAGAGCGAACTTTTTATTTAGTTAAAGAGAGAAAAATATTAACACCGGCGGCATCGATGTTATTTTAAATGTTGAATTTCAAATCAGCCGAAATGAAATACAAACAGACATCGATTCGAAAAGGAAAGAACTTAAAACTAATACTCTCGACTCAAAAATATTTACATTATATCGTCGGGCTCACCGAAAATTTTGCCTGGTTTAAAATTAAAAGAAGTCGATAATGCAATTTCCACCTCGTTTATGGATTTACAAAGCCCCCGGTAACCCTACTTCTCAAACGAAAAGGAGTCCATTAGTATTTTATTAGTTAAAAGAAATGTTGCGGTCTAAAAGCTCTGAAAAGTGTCCCGAGCTTCTTGGCGTGTGCGGCACGGCGAACAAACAAAGGCACCGAGAATAACGGCTCAGTGTGCAGCTGCCGGACACTCTTGCCCGTCGACCTGGGGCCACCACTCAGCCTGATTACATGGCAACAATACACGGGTTCGGGTCACCCGTACACCACATATTGTGCCCGGTTGGTTTCCACATACTCACTCCCTGGTTTTCCTAAGTCTTCCATGTTGCGCAATACATTAATTAAATTTCTCCGATACCTGATATATTTATTTATGAGTGGGACGCACGTGGTACCTACGCTTCTGTTAGTCAGATTTTCATTAGTTAACACGTTTTAAATGCCTAAAAGCTTGGGATATAAGTATGACGAGATCGTCCCAACGGATGAGTTTGCATAGGTTAGAACAACGTACGTTTATTGTACTAAAGGTTACTTTAATGTCACTATTATATACCCTTTTAAGTTTACGATAGCTTAAATTTGTACGTTATTCAAATGTGTATGACTTAATGAGGTAACGACTCAGAATCGATTTAAATATTTGTAGAAATTGCTAGATTAAGTGAAAATATTTGCAAAGGTTTTGAATATTTTTTTGGAGAACCAAACCTGCAACGATTTTTATTAATTCTTTGGGGAGTTATTAAAGTCCATTTTAGAGTTTCTGATAAGGTCGGAATTATTTCAGCTTCTTTGGAAACGGATTTCAAAAAGTTGTTTCGAGATTTCCACCAAGCTCTGGAGCAGTTTTAGCATTTCAGATAATTTAGAAATCGAGGCTCTTCCAAAACTTTATGTAATTTTCAAAAAGCTCAAAAATTTTCGGATAGGAATATGTTGTCCTTCATCTTTCACAATGTGGTGTTTACAAAATATTGTATCTGCATGAACTTCAGAAGACCTGAAATTAGGTTTTGTTTCCAGTGTCTTTCGCCAAACTGACTTTGAAGTTAGAAGACTTGATTAATTTTGTACTTGTACAAATAAGCAGTAATCTCTTGGATTTTTCGGGAAAATTTTTAAAAATAATAATTTCAGGAAATCAAGGAACAGCATGGATTTCCATTTCATTTTAAAAAACGTAACACACTAGTTTTAGGAAAGCTAAATTATAGGGAAGAGTTATGGTGTACAACTAAATGGAATTCTATGGAATTTTCCGAAATTTACAAGAAATTTCCGTATACTTCCTTAGCATTTATGAAACGTTCTTTCGTTTTTGTGAAATTTCTGAGGATTCCGTTCATCTGTATCTGTATTTGGGACCAAAGTTAAATAAATAACATAGAAATAAAATGGAATTTTAATTGTATTTAGTACAATTAGAAGAGAGATCAAAAATAAAATTAAATTTCCAAAAAGCACTAGTTTTTCCTTTTTACAATCAGTGGTGAAGAGGGGACGCTAACTTCTACAGCGGGGACGCGCGCCCACCCTGAAATGGTCTAGTTTCGCCCCTGCTACATACTGCACCAAGGTTATAGTGTAAGTGTATGTACGTGTAAAACCTTACTCTACCTTTTAGACCTGTATTCGGAGGAGAGCGTCGTTAATTTGATGCCCAACGACGAATGAATCCTGCCCATCCGGAGATTCGAACCAAGGACTAACGTAACGCTAACCTGGCGCTCTATCAATGTGTCACTCTGGCATTCCGTTCATACTAATAGATAAATCGTAAAGGAATTATTGATTATAACTGAATATCAAGCAATTAGCATGGAATTTCCGTAAACTTTCTATGAAATTATTTAGAATTGCCTTTGGATTAAGAAAACTAGGAAATTACATGAAATCTTTTGAATTTCCATCCATGTCAAGGAATAAACCATAGCGAAAATTTGGCATGCAACTGAATAGAATTCAGTTGAATTTCCCGGAATCTACGTGGGAATTATCTTGGAATTAATTAAACTCCCTTGGACTTAACGTAAAACCTTTTGGGATTTCTATTCTTATCAATCAATAAATCGTAGATGAGTTATGAGGTACAACCGATTGGAATTTAAATGAATTTCCTTGAGAATTGCCCTTGAATGTTTTATTTATAAACCTTAGAAATTAAATTTAGGCTTTAACACATTTACGGGTTTGAAATTTACAATATTTTATGTTTATGTTTGGTAAATTTAATTTGATTTAAATGACCTTTCATTTATTTGTAAAAATTCATGTTTTTCCTAACTGAAGCAATTAAAGTGTTTATGAAAGATTTCCAGTAATTTTGGAAAAAATCAAGATTTTTCAGCAAATCCTTTGAGAACTTGGCACTTTTTCAACTTTTGTTTGCGAATTTTGGTGATTTTTGAGCTGTATGTTTAGGCATACTTTTATTTTTTACGGTTTCAAGCAGTTTTCGTAAATGATCTGAATTTTTTGTATTAAGCTCTCGAAGTCATCTTTTTGACGTAGTTTTTTTTAAACATCTTGATCGAATTTTTAAAAGGATGTATTTGTAAGTACTTATAAAATTTCTGAATTTCCGCATCACAATGTCCATGTCAAATTTTGAAACATTCACACATTTCTCAGGTTAGAAATTCCACATTTTATCAATTTATAAAAGCCGTAAATTTAAGTTTGTTTTATTGTGTAAAAGATTAATGATTGAAATATAACGTCCTAGCAAAGAACAACAATAGAATAATTTTGCCTTAAAGCACTTAAACTACAACCACAATAAGCTTTATTTACCTTAAAACACTATTCCACAAAATTTATTTTCATTTCTATTTTGAATTGAAAATAATCAAAATGATCCTTGAAATATTTAAACGTTTCACGGATTAAGACATGTCAAAATTCGAAAGTATTTCATGAATACTTCACATTTTAAGAATTAAAATAAGTCTCTTAAAGAGCCATTTTTATTATGGAATGAAGCTAATTAGAATTACATGTGAAAGTCCGGTAGCAGTTTATTTGAAAATTTCACTAAGGAAATAGGACATTTCTTGTTTTAGGAGAAAATGTGAAATTATCACTTATTATCTCACAAGAGCATTAATTCTTTCCGAAAATTTTTAGGTGTGCATTTCAACAACGTATTAATCGGCCCAAGCGGTACGAGAGGGCCGATTACGTTGTTGAAATGCACTACTAAAAAATTCCCGGACATGAATTAATGCTCGAGTGTAGATTCGGTAATAAAATCGTAACGGCATCACCACTAAAAGTCTAAAAGCAATAATAATTCAGCTACATATTTAAATTTTAGAAACGTAACCATAGCAACTTGTACGTCAGCTGTCACATTTGACATAAAAATTCCCGCTTATTAATTTCACCTAGCTTGGTCAACAAAAAATTTCCGAGAAATATTGGTGTGGCCGTGGTAACCATGCTCAATATTAACGTTTCTATTGGTCGTTAATAATTAGTGTCGCACGATTTTCTCCTAAATATTCAACATTTTTGCGGTGTATAAAACCCTTAAATCTGTGTACGTTTTATTTTATTATTAAAATGATCAAATTCTTGAAATGTGACATTCTAACGAAAAACAATAAAGTCCGGCGTCGCGAAAATTTTAAACTTCAATATCAAATTGAATGAGCCTTTCTAAATGTTTCATTTTTTCAGAAGTCGCCTTGCCATTTCGCATAGATCCTTCAGTATTTCCCCTCTAGTTTCAACATTTTAAGCACTCAAACTGTGACAAATACTT
Organism: Melanotus villosus; assembly: GCA_963082815.1. NCBI lineage: Eukaryota > Metazoa > Arthropoda > Insecta > Coleoptera > Elateridae > Melanotus > Melanotus villosus. Next base: position 54,694,939 of record OY720418.1, on the reverse strand, counting down.
ACTTTTCACCTTAAAACACATATTTTCAAACTATTCTTGGTTTGAGACCTTCCCGTGAAAATTTCAAATTGAAATAAATAATAAAGGCTCTTCGGAGTGGCTTGCTTTTTATTCTTGAAATGCAAGAAGCACTTTTCGTTACTTAAAATACAAGTTTCCCGGTTTCCCCAAATATATTTTGATTAGTGTTTTAATTTCAAAAAATTCGAAATTATCTTTCGATCTGAGATTTACCAGTGGCACCTCCAAATTATTTCAGACATATATAAATTGTTTTAAAATTAAAAGAGCCCTATTTTTATTCTAGAGCTACTGTGGTAGCAGTTGTGACTTCTGTCTGTGGCCTTAAAAAGGTTTTTTCGAATCTTCTTAAGAAATCTAATTAGTTAGAATTAAATGTGGTATTTCTACGAAGGTGTATCTGTGAAGAAACTTGCGTTTACGAAAGTTCTAAGTTTGTTTTACTTAAAAAAAAATTGGAAAGGCATTAATCTTTGCTGCAACATTATAAAGAACAATCAGTTATAGTTTCGTTCTTACCACAAACAACGAGTTTTCAAGGTCGTGAAATCCATAGTTTCGAAAATTTCCATAGGGCTTTACTTTTAAGGATTCTGAGAGGTTTGTTTCTCTTTTTAATTGTCTATTAACTTATTGTAAACCTTTTGAATCGAAGTAAACCTAATTTTAAAAATTTAATCGTATTTATTTTCACGGTTTTCATTTTTAAATTTGAAAGTCTTCATCTTGGAACTGCCAACTTCAGTTATTTCACCTTGACTGAATTTTCCAGGAGTATTACTGTTAGATTTGTAATTTCCGTTAAAAAATCTGCCTTAAATTGAAATTATTTTTTAAAATTGACATTTTCCCAAGAATAGGTTCTTTTTTTACATACCCAAAATGAATCGTTTCAAGCTTATGGCTTTTATTTACAAATTAAATAGTAATTATTGTAATCATTAAAATGTTGAAGTTTTAAAGTTTATTTCGATTAGTCCACAACCCTTCGTTTGGTTTTATCTTTACGTTTTGGTTTTTCGTAAAAGTCTGATGTGTTTCTAACCATCTGAAATTTTGTATTTTTCAAAAAACTAATTAATTAAATCAATAAAACGAGCACTAAAGTGAAGAAAAAACTGTAATGGCAACGATTTTAAATGTAAATCGTTATAATTGTTTGAATGTTTTTCAGAAGTTTAGAGCCAATTACGTTTTCGTTTCCGCTAAATTTAGTTGGCGTATGTTTGTTGTTTATAGTGATGCCGCGAGACGAGATCGAGACGAGAGTAGGCTTACTCTCGATCTCGTCTCGAAATTCGAGACGAGACTTGAGCTTTACTCTCGATCTCGACTATGAACTCTCGTCTCGATCTCGATCTCGAGTCGAGATTTCTCGATTTTCGAGACTCTCGAAAGTCTCCATGCGATTCAAATTGCTAAAGTCCTGAACATACTGGCGCCTGGCGCGATCACTTCTTCAATCGCGATCTAGTGTGTGCTGTTTCATTTAATTTATAAGGGCCGCGTTTAATCGCGGTCGTGGTCGCGAAACAAATGAAATAGCACACACCCGAACGTGGGAAGATCGTGGTCGCAGAAGTGATTGCGGTCGAGATCGCGCCAGTATGTTCAGGGCCTAATTCAGTAACAGTCAAATGCCTAAAATTCGGCAATACCTACATGTAAAGTACACCAAACGTTATATGAGCCAATCCTGGTAAGAGTGGTAAGCTTATCTATAATCTTTTCACTCCCAGATTATTTGCGAATGACACTTCTGAATAATAGAAACACAAGCCTAAATATTGCAGATAGTTAAAATTTAGTAATTCAGAATTAGCAATAGTAATTGAGAAAGCATCAGATGTAAATAAAAGAAGTCAGATATAATTCAAAAAGTATCAGATTTAATTCAAGGCACGGTTTGCTGGTTTTTAAGTTTTTAAGTTTTTAAAACAAAATACAAAATGCGCAACTTAATCAAAGGCTTCAATACCTTCTGAATTAATTTTTATTCTTTCTGAATTACAGCTGGAAAAGGTGTAGATAAATACAATGTGATTTTTTAAAAACTCAATTGCATCAGGCCGTATTCTGACTTAATACAGACAGTTCTAAGGTTATTAAGACAGAATACGGCCTGCTGCAATTGAGTTTTTAAAAAATGCCATTGTATGTACACAATATAATTACCTACTAATTTAACATCATTGGTCATTAAAATCTCATGTTCTGTTTACCCCATTTAAAGAACAATGTTACAGAATATTCGTATTTGAAGGACACATGAATCATACTGAAAATATGCATCCCTGGATTTAAGTTAAAAATGTTAAGCTATCTTGACTTTGTTAAAGGATTTTGCATAAAGCGACTTTACGTCTACAAACGGGAAAAAAAAATATTTTCCAAACCTAGCTGTGACGTCATAAAATGTCTGATAGTTTGGTCTCTTTAAAAGCTGTGGTTACTGTTGGATACTTTAACATTTAGTTGGATGTTTTGTTATTTTTGTATTTTACTTATATTTGTTTCCTTAGATAATAATATTTCATTTTTGTTAACCATTTTCAATAGGATGTTTAGCTTGTCACTGAAAACGTAAGATTTATGATTTCTTTGTATAATATTTGAGTAAGGGTTAAATAAAACATGCACTTTCACACCAAATATAATCCAGATGGGGTGCCATGCAGTAAAAACAACGATCTTTGTTTCACGTCCCTGCTGTCAGGTTTTTGTCTAAAGAAAAGGGATTTATAAAGGGATATGTTTTGTGAAATAATACATTATTTGTTTAAGGATACTAAATTTAAACCAATACTTTTAATTACGGAACGAATAATTCTTCGAACGGAGGATGAGATATTACAGGTACTTAAAGATAAGCATGATTCGAAATTAGCCGGTCATTCTGGGTTTATAAGAACATATAAAAGAATAAAACAATTCTATAAATGGGAGTCTATGAAAAAGGAAATCAAAAATTATATTAAAGAATGTCCATCTTGCCAAGTTAATAAAACTAATTTCAAACCTTCCAAGGCACCAATGGAAATTACTTCAACTTCTACGGTACCTTTTGAGAAATTAGCTATAGATATAGTTGGTCCACTACCACAGACTTTAAATAATAATAGATTTATATTAACGATGCAGGATGATCTCACAAAGTTTTCTTACGCAGTAGCATTTCAAAATCACGAAGCTCAGACAGTTGGACAGGAATTAGCAAAATTTATTACTTTGTTTGGAATTCCTAAAATAATACTATCAGACCAAGGTACTGATTTCACTTCAAAATTAATTAAAGATCTGATGAAATTATTTCAAACAAAACACATTCTGTCTTCTCCCTATCACCCTCAGAGTAATGGAGCTTTAGAAAGATCACATTTAACTTTAAAAGATTACTTAAAACATTACATAAATGACAACCAAAATAATTGGGATGAATTTTTACCATTTGCAATGTTTTCATATAATACTCATATTCATAAATCCACAGGCTTTTCACCTCATGAAATTTTATTTGTTTACGTATTTTTTGCAAAAGGCAGTTGTCAATTTAAAGGAAAAAATATTTCTTTAAAAGAGAACTTTAACTTAAAAATAGATTTTCGGTAAAAATCAAATGACTGGGTATTAAAAAACGTAAATTATTTTGCATGTTCATATATGTTATTTCAAGTTTACATAAATAACTTATTTTCCATACGTAAGTATTTGCTTCTGCTTCTGAGTTTTAAGCTGAATGTTATATGTTTACTTTCGTATATGCATCATAAATCTTACGTATTGTCGTCACAGTAATCATGCAAATTGCCAAAATAGTAATAATAGACAAAAAATTGGGTACATAGGTATTAGGCGTTGTTTCTTAAACGAAAAACCACTGTTTTCCACAAAAACGAAAATGTATGTATCTATTTGTTTTCTTAAGATGTGTATTAAAGAAATAGTAGTTTTGTAAATTGTAATTCGAGACTCTCGAAAAGTCGAGAAATCTCGACTCGAGATCGAGACGAGAGTAAGGCAAGTCTCGATCTCGTCTCGAAAAGTCGAGACGAGAGTGAGTTCAAGTCTCGTCTCGAAATTCGAGACGAGATCGAGACGAGAATCGAGAGTCTCGGTCTCGACCGGCATCACTAGTTGTTTAGCGAGTCGACGACAAACGATTTCAAAAGAAGTAAATAAATTCGGCAATTTCAAGCATAATTGCACTCTAATGGTTGTTTATATCTGTAAATACAAAGTGTAGAGGAAATTGCGTGCCTCCATAGCCGAGGAGATGGGAAAATATAAGGCAGGCCAGGCCGTACGCAACTCCACAAGGGGCACAGCAGGAACTCGTCTGTTCGCGACAGATCTCATATTGCAGATTTAACTTTACAACGTATATTTTGTACCAACCAGCAACAAGGCTTTTGTATATTAGGGATATTGCATTAGGTGCCTGTTTTTATAATCCGGGTATTCGGCAACGTGAATTTACCTACACACGCGTATTTTCTAGATGTTTTATTGTTGCTTTTGACAGAAACGTGAAACCGGTATTTTTTGCTGATTATTCGGATTACCGTGTAAAAACCTACAAAGCGTTCTGTGTGTGTTGCCGTTTTTATTATTTTTTTTGATACGTAAGAGTCCCGTTTAAAGGGGGCTTAATTAAAAAAATTACGTAATGTACCTACCTGCTTGTTTACGCTCGGTTTTGTTAGATGAATTTCATTAATTAGTTCGTAACGTGAACGCGTAAATCGACCAAATAAAAATTTTGTCCTGTTTGGTTCGTCTTTTTTGATAAAACGCTTTTGTTTTAATAAAAGCACCTTCTTAATATTTAATTAGCGATTTTAAGGCATTCAGGTATAAAAGCAAAGTATTTGTCTAAAGAAGGGGGCACAACATGCTTCATTGATCTTTCAGATAGGAACTCAAAGTTAATTACATGGAAATTTCTCAGTTTATTAGATGCAAGTATGTGAGCGAGAATTTCCAATTCAAACTAAGGAAGGCGCGTAGCCCAAGAAGCGCAGCGAACGCATCGCTCTCGATCTTAAACTCCCCCGTTCCCCAGTTAACTTCAATATTCGAAGCTAAGTGGAATTCATTATTAAGAAACAAGTTATTCAATATCACAGTTTTCTTTGATGTTTAATGCTGGCTAACACAGCTTTTAGGTTCAATTTTCAAACACCGAAATATCCCAACAACTAGATCAAAGCTCGGAATAAACACGTAGCAGAAACACGCCTTTACATTCTCCGAACAATTCGCCGGCAATTACGGAATTTTCAATTTTTATATTTTATCCTGCTTTATTTTATTAAAATGGCAATTTAAAATACTGACAAATGCAAAATTGCTTTTTCAATTCTCTAACGCAAGGAAAAATATTAACTTGATAAAACGTGGAAATATTTTTAAAGTAAGAAATAATAGTGAACAAACCAACTATAAAGGAACAGATAATATCGAACTTCTAACTAATGCACTAATTTCACACGCCTATCCCTTAATTAATTTCAAGATTCAATATCTAAACCATTTATTTTGCCTCATAATTTCTATAAATTAATTCTGAAATTTCAATGGTATCAAATTTCATCTCCAAATATTTTATTATCAGATTTAAGACAAAAGCATATAAAAGGTAAGGTTATCAATGCAGAATTATACTTCTTACTCTGCATTTGTTGACATCCGAACCAGCTATTATAATTATGATTACACATATGAATGCAAGTAGCACTGAGATTTTATTCTGAACAGAATGAAGACATAGAAGAAGAATGGAAGAAATGAAATATACCATAACACAAATGGCTCAAAAATTACCGCAAAAAAAGGGTATTAGGTACTACATATAAAAAAGGGTGCTTCGATAGTGAATGCAAAGAAATCTTTAACGAAAAGAAAAAGCAAAGAGCAAATGGATATATACAGGAACAATAAATGATCGGCTACAAAAGTTACAAGAACATGTAAGAGTAAAAGGAATACTTGGGTATATGACATGATGAGGGAAGTAGACATGACAACAGAAAGCTTTTTAACTTTGTAGAAAAACAGACACGAAATAAGAAAGTAGTAGTCAAAATTGAAAGAAGTGAATGGGAAAATTATTGGGGAATTACATATAACAAACTGAATGGAGTAGAAAATAAATAAGTGAGGAAGAAGGAAAAAGAGTAGAGCAGAATATAGAAAAGGAAGATAAAGTGACACAGTGGCAATAAAAGAGTTCACCGAAGTCGTGGGAAAACTAAAAACAAATAAAGCAGCAGGACCAGATAAGCTTGGTAGTGAGTTAATCAGACATAAAGAAGGAGAATTTATAGACTGGATATTCACATTGGTATCTAAAATATGCAGGAGAGAAAGGATGCTTGTAGACGGGAGGCCAGAATTTAGAATTCAAATATTAAAAAAAGGCAACCCAGCAGTATGTAATAATTATATGGGAATTATACTGTTAAAAACCATAAACAAAGTCTTTACGCTGATACAAGACCGACTTAAAACACATGTTGAAAAGAACTGCCTATATATGGGTTCAGAGGTGGAAAATCGACAGTCGATGCTATACATATTATGACGCAAACAGTAGTGAAGTGTTATGAATATGGCATCGAACTGCACATATTGTATATTGATTTTATGAAGGCCTTCGACAGTCTTATAACAGGTGAGATAAACGAAGAAGCGAAGAATTTAGGAGTACCTAAAGCTAATAAACTTTATCCAAATAACCATGTATAAACCCAAGCTGCTGTAATAAAATATGGTGGGAGGACGGAAGAGTTTGAAATAAAAGCAGGAATACGACAGGGAGATGCGCTATCAGCGACGCCTTTTAACATATCTCTAAATTGTGTAATAAAGGCTTTGGCTGTAGGTGAAGTAACTATAAAATCTGTACAAATAATAGCATATCCGGATGACATTGCAGTAATAGCAAGAGCCAAAATTAGTTTGAGATAGAGAAAATTAGTGAACAAGCTTAGAAATTAACCAGGAGAAAACGAAAGACATAAGATGCAACCGAAAAAAGAATATAAAGTGGAAGGTGGAGAAATTGGTAGCTGTCCATTTAAAGGGGTTACGTGCTTTAAGTATTTACGAACATTAATAAGTATTGCAAACAACAGAAACAGAGAAATAGAACAACGAATATACAAGCTGGGTATAGGGACTGCTGAGGAACAATGCCATATCCAGAAAGACAAAAGTATAGGTATATAAAATAGCAATATGCTCAATACTGAGCAGAAGCAAAAAAAGACGAGCAAAAATTGACAATTTTTGAACGGAAAATACTAAGGAAAATTTATAGAGTGAAAAAATGGTCAAAGTAGAACACCGGAAATTAATGAATCACGAGAGGAAACATTGCAAAGAGAAAATATAGTTAATAGTATATTACACACGACGCTATAATGTATGCTATTATTACCGAGGTCAATGTTTTCAACACGAGCGAGTTTTGCAATTATCCGAGGTAATAGTAGCCATTATAGCGAGTCGTGTACTATACTTTATCCACGAACACAAATACGAAGAGTTTTTAATTAAAATTTATCCACGACTTGTCAATAATCTGTCAATTAGGATTAGAAACATAACCTATTCCTTTCATTATACACCGTAGACAATGATGTTACCATGACACCGTGCATAATGATTTCAGTGTATAATGGATAGCATTATGTCTGACCAAACACATGAATAATTGACAGATTATTGACTAGTCGTGGATAAAGTAATTAAAGCAAGAGAATAAGGAATTAATAGAAAGAAGAAAAAACAGAAAGAAGGAATAATATCAAAGTAACAGGAATCGTATGCGACAAATGAAAAGAAAAGAAATAAATAAAGTCTTTATTAATAAACTAAACATTACAGTAAAATCAAGAAAGGTACGTCAAGTAACAACTAAATGGAACAAAAAGCAGAAATAATGGCAAACAAAGAGAAGCTAAAAGGCTCAGTATCTACATAGACTTCACAAAAGAGGATATGAGTAACAACCAAGTAAGCTATCGAAAAATGACTAATAATGGAGAAGAATGGACTTGGGATCCAGCCGCGAATAAGCTGTTTAGAAACCAAAGAAAAGGGGGACGGATATGTTAGAATGACTGCGGAGAAGAGTGAAAAAGAGAAAGGAATATTTAATAATAAGAACCTAGAATGGGAGAGGTGTGTTTACAGAGGAAGCCCTAAAACATCTAGAGAAAGAACTGAAGAAATATAGAATAAATATCCTTGAACTTTAGCAGACAAAACCGAGAGGATGTGGTATATTGGAAATGGAGGAATAGTGAATTGAACAGTGGGAGCGACCTAAGAATACCAGGAACGGGATTCTTGATATGTAAGGATACGAAAGAAGTAATAACAAATTTTCATCCAGTATCGGATGTTGTGTAGTATGAGAATAAAACGGAAGTACAAGAATCTCTGTAAAGTGGACATATACGCACCCTTCTGAGGACAAGAACGAAGAAGAGAAAAACGAGTGTTATGGGAAGATACAGCGGCTATATAAAAAGATGACGTAAAAATAGCTCTAAGAAATAGTAATTCTAAGGTGGGGAAAGAAGGCATGCATAAACACCAACCATAGGTAATAATAATAAGTACGTTGAGTGTAATGAAAACGAAAATAAATTGCGATGGAAAGAAATTTGAGAATAGTAGCGACAAATTTTTAACATCGGGATATATTGGACTCGTACATAAAAAAACATGGGTATTACCAAACGGTACCACAGTAAGTCAAATGGATCGTGTGTTAAATTAAGATAAGTTTACGAAGAATATTAAAGATGTGAAGAACTATAGGGGACGCTGTCGACTCGGACCATTTACTAGTAAGAATGAAAATGGGACAAATAAAACTTAAAGGAAACATTGTGAAACCAAAAAAAGCATACAAGTACAACAGCAACATATTTAATGAGGAAAGGCTAATACAAGTATATAGGACCCGCATAGATCAAGAAATTAGAGATGAGAGGGCATAAAATATGGAAACAGTGGTGTTAAAAGCATGAAGATAATGTTAGAAGAGGACAGATGCTAGTCTCGCACCAAATGGTTTGATGATGAATGCAGAGCGATATTGATAAACAGAAACGCAGCAAGGATTGCAGTGTTAAAAAAAACACAAGAAAGTAAAGTAAAATAATATGAAGAGGTTAAAAGAAAAATCAAGCAAATTTGCAAAATCAGAAAAAGGAACAAGAACTGCAAAAGATCCAAAACCGTTTTAAATCTAAAGAACTAAGGAATTTCTATGAATAAGTTAAAAAGGAAAAGAGGGGACTACAAAGGATAACCTAGTTTTTGCAAAGACAAGAAGGGGAACATGGTCGGAGGAGTTAAAAAAGCCTAGATAGATGGACGAACACTTTAATGCAACATTAAATAACAATAATAATAATAATAACAGTGAAAGAGAATCGAAAATAAGAGAAAACGATGGAAGATGTAGAATTGAACGAGAGATGTAAGTGAATTAGACGAAGAATCTAGTTTGGAAGAGACATTAATAGCAATAAGGAAAATGAAGAGCAATAAAAGTGCTAGCGAAAACGGGATAGTTGCGGAGTTACTAAAAATCGGAGATTAGAATTTAATAAACAGAGTGCATGAACTTTTGCGAGGAGTATGGCGTAAGAAATAAATGCCAGGAAGATGGTCGGAGGTTAAAATATGTCCGATATATAAAAAGGGAGATAGTACACTCTGTGAAAATTACAGAGCACTAATCGATGTAACTTATAAAATCCTAGCAAACATAATGACAAATAGACTGAACGAAGTAATAGAATGAGTCATTGGTGAATACCAATGCGCTTTACGGAGGAATAGATCGGTTACCGACCGATATTCGTTATGAAGCAGCTAATTGGAAGTACGAGTAGTTGCGAGCACAACCTAGCACTGCATATGGTATTCGCTGATTTTAAGCAGGCTCATGACTCGGTATTTCGAAACAAATTAGATGCAGTTGTGGAAAAGATGAAAATTCCCGCCAAATTAACCAATTAACAAAAATGACATTCAAAGGAGCTAAATGTAAGGTAAATGTATTCAATAGACATATGTATATCAGAACTTTTTACAATTAATCAAGGTAAAGGCGACCCGTTTGCACCTAGCCTATTTAACATAGTCCTTGAGAAGATATATCAAATAGCCAGTTCCGTACCAAAAGTAGGATATATAACCACAAGTACCAGTATGTTGCTTATACGCTTATACCGACGATCTGACACTTATTACGAGAACAAGAACAGAATTACAGGAAGACGAAGACAAAACGGCAAGAGAATATAAATAGACTACAGTTCAACGAAGAAAAATCCAAGTATTTGAAGATAAGCAATGCTGAGGGAAGAAGAAAGTGTGTTCTATTCCAGGTAACACGGACCTTTTCTAAAGAAATACATATTCCGTCTTATCGTAGACATACAGTATACATTCTGACCCTAAATGAAATCTGAAAGGAAGATATGTGTAATATTGCTATATTATGTCGATTTCAGCTAGTGTTATGATCTTTGTGTTTTTCAGAACTTTGGGACTTCAATTTTGACTTTCATAGCTGTAGTTTAGAATTTTGTAAAGAAATATTCCGTTTACAAAAATTTAGTGCAAAGAAAACATATCTGTAGTAGTACAATCTAAACTCAAAATTTTAAACTTTATTATTTATTATTTACCGGTAATTTATAAATCCAGTATTGTCCTTTCCAATAACATGTACAATCTGAAATGCCGCCTTAAGGTCATTTAAGATCTTATGAAAAATACTCACCTATTGTTTACCTACAATATGTTTCAAAAAAGCTGTAAATAATATTTATGAGCTTAGCCCTTGATCGTTTAAATCGAATTTGAAATTTTATTCTGATTCTAAATTAGATCTGAATACAATCTGCTTTATACCGGGTGTCAACGAAATCTGGGGCACCCCTATAAATTTTTTATTTTCTAAGATATCAAAATGAAATTTGGTATATGTAATATACTCTTTAAATGGCATTTTTTGAGATAGGAAACAAGTTTCTGTCACTTCCGGTTTCACCGGAATTGACATCAACTTTGTTACTTTAAATAGAACACCCTGTATATTTATACATTTTTGGAATTTCCATTTCATTCTACGTATGTTATATTAAGTTTGAAACATTTTGATAACAAAGTAAATACTTGCAGAAGAGTTTATTTATTAATCTAGGATGCCATGACCTGCGTAAAATGGAAGGGTGCTACGGCACTCAAAACAAATTATTTTAGCACTTCAACTGTAGCAAGTCTGTCATTTTTTTTGTGCATTTCATTTGTTTCACTTGTTTTGAAACCCAGTGTCTAGATTTAAATGTCCAAAATACGGGTTTTTTGAACGGAGATTGTTATTCCGAATTAAATTTTCATATTAATCCCACGTTATTGGTATCAATAAAATCCTTGAAAAACGCGCGTTTTTAATATCCTAGTGTCCCACCCTAGTGCCATTTGAAAAAATAGAGTTATTCTCGAAAAAGAATTTTTGCCAACTTTAGGTCATTCTACGTAATTGCGTAAGTCATTGCACGCTAGATTAATATCTGCAAAAATTTACTTTGTCATCAAAATGTTTCGAACTTGATACTACCATACGTAAAATTTAATGGAGATTCCAAAAATGTATAGATATACAGGGTGTTCCATTTAAAATAATAAAGTTGATGTCAATTTCAGCGAAACCGGAAGTGACAGAAACTTGTTTCCTATGGTAACAAATGCCATTTAAAGAGTATATTACATATACCAAATTTAATTTGATATCTTAAAAAATAAAAAATTGATAGGGGTGCCCCAGGTTTCGTTGACACCCGGTATAGTCGATATTTAAATTCGATGAGCAACTCAAATTGTTATTGTTACAAGAATTATTTATACTAATTTTAATTAGATCTTTTAATTGGAAGTTAAATATAATTTTTTAATATTACTCTTGTTCTTTCTCGAACTCCAAGGAGTTTCTACTATTTAAAAACCTGTAGGATCGGAAAAGATTCGATGAAATTTCGAATGCAACGGATTCGAACCTCACAGAATTTCCGAATCCAGACATTGAGATTCATATCTTCGATTCTTGATTTAAGAAAAAAAAATCTTGGTAAATATTTTAACTAAATTCAATTAAGTTATTCAAATCAGCTTCCTGCTTGCTTATGAATGCAAGTAATTCTTGAAGGTTTAGGTTGAATTCGAAGTTTTAATCTGATTCTTGATTAAATCAGAATTTGCTTGGCTTTCTATAAGGTTTCAAGGTTAATATTTCGATGTAACTTTGGATTTTTGCGCACTTCAACATCCAATCATTTACAAAGGCCGAGTTGTTCTCGGATTTAAAATTCAAATCCCAGAAGTTTGACGACTAAATTTCGAACTCGAATTTGAACTCAATCCTCAATCCAGAGTTGAGACCTATTTCAGTACCTATGGATTCCCAGTTTATTTGATAAACTTCGAATTCTATTTGAAAAGGTTCGAATTTTGTTTAAAACGCCTTTTAATTTTATTTGAAAAAATCAAATCTAATATTTAAACAACTTCCAATTTAAGCTGAACAACTGCTAGGCTTTGAACATAACTGCCGTAGTTTTTTAATTTTAATTTCAGAATTTGAAAACATTTGCTTGTTTCATTCAAAACTAACGAATTTTTTATACTGTAGCTTAAAAACTAAAACATGCAAACTAAGTTGTGCGAATTAGTTCTAATTAATGTGATTATTTTTGAAAAAACCACTAAGTTTTGATATCACATAATACTTTAACTTTGTACGTCTGCTTGTTCTACTGAATACGAAAATTTAAGCATCTTTCATCGTGAGGCCCTTGTGTTAGACGTAAACTATCCACTGCTCTTGAAATTTTTTAAATATTTCTTTTAAACTGTACAACTCATAAAAATGAAATACAAAACGCAAATAATTTTCACTGCAAAATACGGCCATGGGCCCTGGGTTATCATTTAAAATTGTAAAACTCCAAGGTTTAAACTAGTTTTCTTACTTAATCTTTGAACTGGAATTTTGAAACCCAAATGATCCTTTGCTGTTGTTGATTATAAAGTAAAGTTCGAGGGTTTTTCCATTTGATTTGGAAATCTTCGCAGATTCTTTGAGCTGAAAACGCAATTTTTATATTTAGTTTTACCTTTCATTTCGGGGGTAGTTTTGATGCCTATTCTTTTGGTACTAGATTTTCATAATTTTTGGCCATAAACTCTGAAATTCTCATGTAAGAACTGAAATAAAAACTGAGATAGATTTCTATTTTGTGATGTCATACTCAAAAACATAAACCTTCAGGCTCTTGCGCAGCTTCTTGTTAAATGTTGCAGATGAACAACTAAAATTTCAGCTGGTAATTTCTATTATGGTTTTAAATCCTAATAAGTCTCCAGAGTGTCTTGCTTTTATTATTAACGATAATTTAAGTAACGTAGATTTCGAGCAATAGGGGTTACCTTGACATAAATGTGGAATAAGACGAGGGTGTAAGTTGGTGTTGCGTTCCCCAGACCCCATATCCCTGTCACATCGAGAGCTTGTTGACAGAGCTTGATTCGATGCGTGCACGAGCTTATTAAACATGCATGGATCACACACACGCTTCGCAGTAGGGGTTGATGCGATGGTAGTTGCTCAGGAAGGTTCTATGTTAAGAACTCTCATCTTCGAACAGCCCTCGGCGATGTGCTTGAGATAACTTTGTCAGTAAGTTAACATTGCGTATTCTGAATTACTACGTCACGATTCGAGTACACAGTAAATAATTACACAGACGGGCGAAAATGTACCCGTTGTTTACTAAACTGAAATAAGAAAGCATAAATAAAAAATTAATGCATCCGTCTAAATTTATAGCCAGGGAAACTTTCTCGGGCTACGATTTCTTAGCCTCAACTTTTTATTGAATTTAAAAACGACTAACGTGTAACTTTTCAGCGAAAAAAATAGGTTTGACCCGATCTGCTTGACTTTGTTATGAAATTATTTAGAGAATTGTTACACTCACCGACCGGGAATTTCCATCAAAAAACTCGATAAATAATCGACCTTTAACAAAATTCTGACTCCTTTTAATGCTTTTAACGGATTTTCATCGTATTTTTTGTTGCAAATATTTACAGTGATTTTCTTTCATTCAGTTATTAAAGATTGACGCCTTTGAGAATATAATTTAATGAACTTTAACGGCTCCCTATTATCGTGACAAGTTTTTTTCAATAATATTTTAAAAATATGTATCGAAAAAATTAACTGTCTACCCTACCTTCGATTACTGTAAACTTTTATAAAACTTGCTTTCAAATTTGTTAAAAAGTATATTAAAGAATTTTAGCAGCCTTCGTAAATTAAACTTAAAGATACTTCAAGCAACATAAAAAGATAGCTTCATAAAATCTTCCTTAGTTATGAAATCTAGCAGAAACTCCAGAATCAGGGGTATCTGCTTTATTTTACATATCAAAATGTTCGAAATTTTGAGGTTTTATGCTTCAAAAGTTCTCTTCAAAGGTAAAACCCAATGTTGAAATGTGGATTTGAAAATAAAAATTAAAGTTTTCTATATACATTTTTTATACTCAAAACTATACATGAACTTAGAATTAAAATTAAAATAACAAACGCTTTAAATCTAAAACTTTTAATGGATAGAAAATTCGAAATAGTATTACTCGTAGAACATTCAAACATTGTACACAAAATTAAAATTTGCATTGAGGAGCTACAATTTAAACTTCAAGTCATGCCAAAAAAAATCTTAAAGAAATGAAGTGGAATTTAAAACCTGCTTTTCAAGGATTTTTGCTTATAATTATAAGTAATTGTTATAGATGCTAGTTCTACGATCAAAAAATAAAAATCTACACTAAAAATTTGTTAAATTAAGGCGAATAAAGAAAAATTAAAGTAAATAAAATTTTCAATCTGAAACTGACTTATGAAAATGATCAGCAAAAAATTTCAAAAGTTCCAACAATTGTGAACAAAATTAAATTCTAAAGTGAAGGAGAGCTGCAATTTCAAATTCTGAAAATCAAAGTCTTAAAGAAAAATAGTTTCAGAATCTATATTCAAGGTTGCTTTATGCTGAAAAATAAATTGTTGGCGAAATTAATTCTTTAGATTCTAATCTGAAAATTAATTTACTAATTTACTCCACAGAAAAGAAATATAATAATAGTTGTTTCAATTTTAGTATTCTTTGATTGTTTGGAATAGAAATTATGCGTCTTTTTCTTCTTACAATCGCTAAAAATAGTAAAAATTGTATCAATTCTTTTGTAAAATTTATTTACTGATTATAAATGACAACTTTTTCTTTACAACAAGTTGGCAAGAATTTTCCGAATTGCGTTTCGATACGAACGAAGCTTTCTGAAAACAAGTAAATTTAAAACCTTTTGCAACAGAATTAGGAAATATTTTTACTAAAGCCTGGATTTGCATATCCAAACTCAAACTCTAACCAGGGCTTTTGCAAAAATTTCTGAATTTTAACGTAAATATTCATTTAGGCGTCCAAAATCGGTTTCAAAACATTGGAATTCAATATTCATCAGCAAAAATTGCAAGAATATATTCTTAAATTCACGGAACTGTTTGAAAATGTTTACAATTTCTGGATTTTTTCGTTAAACTTTAGAGTAGTTTCTTAGTTTAAAAAGCTTTTAGTCAGAAATTAAACAATTTCTTAAAAATTCCCAAAATATGTTTTAAATAAATCTAAAACTCTGGGCTGGCTTTAGATCCTGGAAATGAATCTTTTAGAAAAACGTCGAAATTGTTTACCTTTTCTGAATTTTTCAGACTAGTACACTCAGCAGTTAATGATTCCAATTTCAATTTTGTGTTGTCTTTTTAAAAAAGAACAGATATTCATTCTAATGTTTAATTAAAAAATAATGACTTATTACAAAAATTTGTTTACGTATTTAAAAAAAAAGGAAATCCCTTTAAAGGAGCTAGGTTCGTTGCAAAAAACCCGGAAATTTGGTTACACTTTGTTGCTTGTTAACACAGATAAAGTAAACGTGAATAAAATTTCCTTGGAAAAACCCTGATAATCGTGATAAGAAGAAACAACTCGACGCTTTGTATGTAAACGTTTCTCCTCTTACGCAAAAACTCCACCGTTGTTTCTACACAGAGACGGAACAAAATGATTTTCATATAAAATGTGCTGAAAGCTGACGTAATTTGCTGAGGTGTACAGGCTTTAAATTTTACAAAAGTGTTGTTTAGTTTCACGTCTACGTATTAAAGTGTGCCTTTTTCCTTTGGTAAAATTTTGATTAGAAATTCAAGAATTTATTTCGGTAATATACGGAAAACTATTATAATTACTTGTTAATGGCTTTTACTATACTTTGTGAGAAGTTAATTGGATTTATATACGGTTTTTGAAAAAATTAGGTTACTCTGAGTATAATAATTGAATTGAATTATGAAAAGGACTGTGTGTGTACTCGACTGTATGCATAACAAAAAATTAATTAAGTTATAACTTTATAACCTGTGTTGAATTAACTTGCTTTTCTTTTTTACTTTGTACTAAATTCGGTTTTTAGGTAGTTTTATAAACAGATCGAAATACATATGTTTCTGAATCACCTCACTTAACTTTGTTCTTTTAGAATTAAATTTAATATTTAGCTTTTAACTACAAAGTAAATCTCAAAAACCCAAAAATTGGTAGCGTCCATACTAACATTTGTTTGGGGCTAAGTTTTGGTGAAATATCGATTTTTTAAAATTACATGTTTGACGAACCCATTAATTGCAAAATTTTCTAAACATATTTGAATAGTTTTGAAATATCAGAATTTAACATAAAGCACCTGATTGAAAAATTACATTTTGGCAAGCCTTAAAACGTTAATTGTAAGAAATTACAACCCTTTTAGATATTTTTAAGGTTGCTTTTAATTAAAATTCTTGGTTTTTCTTTTTCACTGTAAAAATAAAAATTTTCTCCTTTGTTTCGTTCTTCCTTTCTTTCGTTAACTGGAGTTTTATTAAAAAGAAAAGACATTGGTTATGTAGTAATTAATAATTAACACGGATATTTTAAGAAACAGGTAATTTATTTAGTTACTTACATAAATAACAACCTGTACAAAGCTAGTTTGGCACTAAAAATCCACAGAGTTTGTTGGAATTTCTTAGTTCACTTTAATTAATTCTTTAATATATAATAGGGCCGTTCTGTAAGAGAAACGAAATAAATCAGTATCGATGTAAATATCTCGTTGTAATGAATCTTTTGCCGGTGAAGTGGTTCGAAATTGTGCCTTCGTTCATTGTGAGGCTTCGCTTCTCAAGTGGCATCAGCAGGTAAATTAAATTGAAGCCGGGAGAATTGCAATATACGAATTTTCCAGTTTTTGATGTAGACAGGCAGGTAGGCGCATTGTATATTAAGAGAGAGTGGCTTTGTTTCGTTGCGTATCCATTTAGAAAACGTCTTTTTTACCTTAAATTCAATAAATGTCAATTTCGGATCATTTCGCTTTTGGATGAGAAAGTGATACTTTTTTATTCTGACAAGTTTTGATCTCAAATCTTATAAAACGTCTATTTTTAGCAGGATGTGTATCGCTGTTTTATTATTAAGTTATGTGTGTTTGTATTTTATTTTTTTTTATGTTTAAGGCAAGAAACGTTACAGGTCACATTGAGGGCTCAACGGTGCCTTGTTATTCACTTCGCTGTACCGATAGTAATTAAACTCTTGAATGTTATAATTACAGTGCGTCGGATGGTTATCATCCACCACACAAATAGGACGTACGCCACTGTAATAATCCCTGTCGCACAGTTGTTGCACACCATAATCACCTAACCATCTCAGAATTGTATCCAAACAAGGACACTGCCAAGGATTTCCACCTATCCGAATATATTTCAATTTAGTTAACCTTCCCAACACTGTGTTGGTTAAAAACGACAACCTATTATTATCGATATGTAATTTATACAAGTTAGGCATTCCATTGTCCGGAAAAGAAGCGTGGTGCAATTGCAGTAATTTATTATTAGATAAATACAAGCGCTCCAGGTTGAGCGAATTTTCAAAAGTGTAACTGAAGATTTTCGAAATTTTATTATTATTCAAATTCAACTCCCTTAAATTACTGAAATTTCTTAAGAAATTCGGATCGACTTCTTCTAGAGAGTTGTTGTTTAACCATAGGATTTCTACTTGAGCTCTGTGCGTCATCAAATTTTCAGGTTGAAACTCCGTAAGATGATTTCCATCCAAATACAAAGCCTTTAAATTTTTCATGTTTGTAAACGCATTTCTTTCGATGAATCCAATCTCGTTGTTAGCCAAAGACAGGATTTCAACAGGTAAATTGTTAAAAACTCCGGTAGAAATCGACATTAATTTACCTTTAACCAGACGTAGTTTTTCTAGGGACTTCAGATTCGAAAAAGCTCCAGTTTCGATTTTGTTTACAAGCGTGTCTTCCAGCTCAAACGATTTTATTGGCATATTACCCAAAAAATTGGTCGGTATTGCAGCCACATAATGGACTTTGAAAAGGTCAACTAAATTATTTAAAGTGTTAATCGTATTAGGTCCGAAGCCTTCGTCGGAATTTTCAAGTAGAGTCACCTTAAGGTTAGGTTGTTTCTTAGCGGATCCAAGTCGGTCTGTAAGCGAATCTCCGTGAACTATCGACACATTAAGAAAATCAGGATTTTGTAAGGTTTGTAGTTCTTGTATGGAGTTGCACTGATAATTTGGCACACCAGGTGAAACTTCAACCACACGACATGTTTGTAAACTTAAACGTACTTGAAGAAATAACACGAAGGTCACTAATGCACTAAGTAAACGCACATTCTCCATGTTGGAGTTCGACTAAATCACTATAATGTGTTTGTATGCGAGTAAAGGTCAGGTTTGTACTGTTTAACTCCGCGTAAAGACCAGTTTTGCTACTTTGTGGCTTCGTTGTGGTATTCCCATATAACGCGGCAGACTGTTCATAATTGCTAGAATTTAAATTTTGTAAATCTTCAATTCAACCGGGAAATTATGTTGTATTTATAAATTAAAGTTAATGACTATGGAGTTTGGTTTATCCTAAAACAAAATTCCATTTGCGATAATTCACTAAATACAGATCATTATGTTAAGTGACCGAGGTTATTTTCGTTAATCGTGTTCGTATTGATAACTACTTTGAACGTGTTCAGTTTAAAAAGAAAGACGCTAAATGACGATTATTATGCAATCCTAATTTGTTTACTCGAACTCCTCATAAACATATTCCAATATATTATTCAATCTAATCATAGTTCTGTACTGTGAAGATTGTTATATATGTCTTATTTTGTTTTTAAAAATCCTTGATAATAAAATTTATTAAGACAGATATATTTCAATTGTTTTTAAATTTAACACTAGAAATAGTTTGTCATTGGAAGTTAAAAAATAGAAAAATATGAGACATAAAAGTCTAGTTTGGCGCTTCCAATTTGGTTTTTATTATATAAATTTGGAAAACATATTCTCTAACTAACTTTTTTTAAATTAATACAAAGGAACCCCATTATTTAATGTTGGTGTAAACAAGAAAATATCCGATATAAACCAGTCCTGTCAATGATAAAATCATCAATTAATCATAAGGTTATGAGTTATGATTAACGACAGAAGAGTACATTTTATACAAAAATGTGATTTAAATAATCTGTAAATCCATAAACAGTTATAGCAACAATAATCGTTTCCAAAAATAGACGGTTTCTATGATAAATAATGAAATAACAAAAAAGTAAAATAAATAATAAAGTAAACAAAAATTAAATAATAAAATAAATAAAAATAAGAACTTCGCAATACGGTATGGAATTCTATTGCAAATTTCACTTTTTTTGCAAAATAATCCATCCGACAATTGTTAAAATTTCTACCTAATTTGCTTAAATTTTCTTCTGAAACAAAATATATAAAAATATATAAAATCTTTCAACCTTGAACCAGCACTTGAGTTCCACTTCATTATAACCATAAAAGTCTGTTGAAATCATAATAAATTGTTTTCGAAAATATTTACGTCTAATCGTTTCGAAAATTCATTGTGATCTGTATTTTTTATAAAATCACATATTAAGTTATTTTCATGTCTGTGTTTTCTAAGAATCGCTGTGAAACTGACAAATATTATTTCATGCAAATGGTGTGGAAATTCCAACTGTTAGGTGCTGTTGCTACATTTAGGGAAATTTTTTAAGCAAAAATGCACGACGAATGTTTACATCTGCTAAAGCATTGAGATACTTCGCACTCGCAAGCCTAGATGTCGGGTCAGTACAGAAATAAAGAAAGAAACCAGTTTAAATTCCTTATTCCAGCTTGATTATTTCATCAGTAAAATCAGAATTAATATCGCGTTTTTGATTGAGCTGTATATTTCTATATCGATTAATGAAAGAATGTCGTTCTTCAATTTTCCATATTCTTCTTTCACTCATCCAAGAATAAGTTTTCCTTATTACTGCGACATCAAAACTAAATGGATACGGTATTTCCGCCTCGACTACAAACAATTTGTGTAGTTGTTGTAGTAAGTTTTACATCCTCATATCATTTCAGTCAATATACCGTATGATTCAAAAAGATCGAAATCGGGCTTAGCCATGGAAGTGCAAACCAGTGCCTTTTATATTGACGACTTAAAGCTTAACTGTTTAATACCTACATACATACTACATCATCAGACGGGCCGGGTTATGCATTGCAGGCGTATAGCTTCATACACTAACGTACCAGCCTCGACACCGAAAGGTATAAGAGGTTACAGATAATACAATGCATGCATATGTACATATTGTACAGTTGTGGACAGAAAAAAATAGGACAGTGTTTTTTTTCTAGTTTAAAATGGCCCCTGTGTTGTAATTTGATTGCAAGTCAATGTGACAAATATCATAATTATAAAGCCAAAATCAAGTAACTAAATTTTATAGAAAAAAGTTTACTTGATTTTTCGAGTTGTCCTATTTTTTTCTGTCCACAACTGTACATACATACTAAATTATATTATGTATAGTGCAAGTGGGTGTATGTGTGGGACCCTACTACTCTGCCTCTTAGGCCTGTACTCGGAGGAGAGCGTCGTTTTGGTGCCCAACAACGAATGGTCACCACAACTCGATACCGACCTCCAGACTGCAGAAAATCCTTCCCATCGGGAAATTCGAATCAAGGACTAACGTTATCCTAGCCTGACGCTCTACCACTGCACCACCCTGGCATCAATTACTACATGTACGAGCTATAATAGTTATTTATGTACCAAGGGCGTAAAGATGCTTTTATGGCTTGAGACGTGATTTTGAGCCCGAGACGCTAGTCGAGGGCTAAAGACACGTCGTAGGCCATAAAAGCAAGTTACGCCAGTGGTACATACATAATTTTATGCACGATCGAAGATTTTAAAACTGAAATAAAAAATAAATTAATCTTCTCCCCACATCGAGTAGTTAGTTGCTCAATTATTTTAAT
This sequence comes from Melanotus villosus, assembly GCA_963082815.1. Classification (NCBI taxonomy): domain Eukaryota; kingdom Metazoa; phylum Arthropoda; class Insecta; order Coleoptera; family Elateridae; genus Melanotus; species Melanotus villosus. Next base: position 54,673,337 of record OY720418.1, on the reverse strand, counting down.
TTTTTACTGACAACTGTCAATTGCTTGAAGCATTTATGCCTAGGAATATTCACATAAATAATTGTGTTAACTGTGTTGTTAATACAAATTACCCTAAATAGAGTTCTAATAAAGAGCATACATTCAATTTTAATTTAAAAAAATTCTTTATAAGACTGTTAAACTGTTTATCAATTTTTGACGTTTCATTATAGACCGGCGGCCTATAAAGACACCCACGGGCTATAAATAGACGTTTATGTCAAACAAATTCAGACATAATTGACACATTATAATGCGATCGTGCATAAAAGGCTTAATGTTTCGTTTTCAGAGCCACACCTGATTTCGATCTTTTTTGATCATAAGATATTTGCAATGCTATGGCGCTATTTCTTCTTCTTCCAAACTATCATCAGTTAGGTACATCAAATTTGTTAAATTTAATCTAAAAGATTTTATCAAATTCTAAAACTGCTTCTCCACTTTTCGGCAGTCAATCTCTATATTTTGTGTACCATCTTGTATTTAATTTTTCTCATAAAACAATGTAGGACTGCGCCTAAATATAACCAGAACTCCAAAACAAGGAAGGCTGCGCCCTCCGTAAGTTTTGTAGCAACTAGGCTACAATTTAACCAATGTAAAAAGTAAAGAAGATTAAAAATATTCTGATTCTTACGCCCTTTTAAATACTTGCACCCCGTTTGCAGATTTACTATTTAAGCCACTGCAAAAATGAGCTAAAGATACTACTAATTTTTTTAAAAATTTGGGGTTCATTGCTTTTTATCGTTATTCCGTGAATTAAGCAATATTTAACAACCTTCCAACAAGCTACAATGGGTTCCAATCTATAAAACTATAGATGCTTCTCTTTATTATTAATTTTTGAATTCTTTCTGAACGAAGTTCATATACAGGGTGTTCATTTTAAAAGTGAACGCCTATCAGCTTCTGAATAGGCAACACACATTGCATTCCAGAGATAACTCTGTAGTATAATAAATTTCAAAAACGTTAAAAACATAGTAGTCTTAAACCTATATTTTATGTCAGTGTCAAAATCGCAAATCGCTAAAAAGTCAAGATGTTCAACGATTCAGAACGAACAGACATGTTACTTCTTTTAGGCGAATGTCATAAGAATTACAATGCTGCGGCGATATTGTACCACCAGCGATATCCAAAGCGAATTACTGAATCGTGTAGGAAAATTATTCCTCAGATGTTAATTGCCGTTAGAAGTAATTTTGAACCAAGACTTAGATTATGTATTGAAAATAATGGTCAACAATTTGAACAGTTCCTTTAGTACTGGATTACGGTTATGTTGTTAAAGATTCTTATTATTATCATCTAATTTGTACTTGACTTTTATATTATGTAATTAAAAAAGTTCAAAGGCTACTGTGGTGCATAATACTTTTGAAATTCATCAAACAGAGAAGTGATCTTTGGAATGCAATGTGTGCTGCCTATTCAGAAGCTGGTAGGCGTTCACTTTTAAAATGAACACCCTGTACCAACCGACGGACAAAGGAACGGAAGTTCATCAAATCGTAGAATGCTGTTCTCTTTGATTTAACTGTAGATGTCAGAAGTAAATTTATTTAATCGCAAGGATCTTGTTAAAATTTTATTTTGGTTGTACCTAATATGTAACTTTTAACTAACTAAATAGGATATGGAGCTAAATGCTCTGAATATTGAAGGGTTATGAAGAGTATCTCTAAACATAAATTGCGATAATAATTAGTAACAAATAAACCCCAATGAAGAATAAAAGAAAAGATGGCAGCATTAGAGGGTGAAAAAACAAAAAGATATTGAACATTTTTAGTTCTTGAAAACGGTCATGAGTAGCGACAGAAAAATCAAGCCAGATATGGAGAACATAATATTAATGAATTAGATTCTCTAGTTTACACTTAAAAAGTAGTTTACAGTTAATAAACAATAATAGGAAGAAATTAAGTAAAACAGAAATACTAAAACTTGAATTTTGGACGCTATATTTATAATGGATGATAATTTCAATTTGTAGTATAGTTTTCTTTCAAATTTTTCAACTAGCGTCAGGTATTAAATCAAATGACCGAATACGTTTAACCCCACATTTTTAATTTGATATTTACTTGAAAAAATTAACAGAAATTATTAATAATGCTAGGTTATTATTTTGATGTTTTACTAAAATAAATTTAAAAAAAAAATAAAAATTAGTTCTAATAACTATAAGAACAACAACTTTCCATTATCAACAGTTGGAACAACTGTCAAATTCAAAATATTAAATGGGAGGTCAAGTGTCAAGCCATATGATTTAATCCGCTCGAACACTTCCAATGGAAATCAACCCACAAATTCAAATAAACTATTACTAGTTTTATCATGTCAAAGAACAACAAACATTATGACTGTAGATATTAAATATTTACTAAGAGCAACACAGGCAGAGGGGACTAAGTTATAATCGTCACGTAATTAGACAACAAAAGCAGGCAAACATGTTAATTACTAGGATTGGAAATTAGAAACAGAAGTGGTAGACATGCATCTATCGAATGAGCGCAGACAGAGACAGAGTGACTATGCAGAAGAGGTTGTCATAAAGTGGGGAAAGATAAAAAAGCGTTGGAAATGAATTGAAGAGCTTTAAAAAGGATAACCTGATGTTCCAGGGGTAGAATGATTGCCGTAAAAGAAGAAGCGAAATACGAGATAGAAAAAAAGAAAGGGAGGAGGAGTAAAAGAAAAAATAAGGAAGAAAAGAAAAAGAAGAAGAATGATAATTTCTCCTTCGTAATATTGTTCATATCGCTGCTTGTGACACCAGTAATTAGAAAAGAAAGGTAGACTTAGACTTAATCCTGCCTATCTACCTTTCGGTGTAAGACATAGTGGGCTTAGTTCGTGCTTGGTATCCTCTTCCATACTTCTCCCCATTTCACTCTGTCCTCCGTTAACTGCCTGATATTTCTCCAGACTGCACCTCTCTCTTATGTCGCTTTTCTCACTTCCTCATGCTAGGTCTTTCTCGGTCTGCCTATTTTTCTTTTCCCTATCTCTCTTGCTTCATAAGTTCTTCTGGGTATTCTGTCTTCTCCCATCCTGTTCACATGTCCTAACCACCTTAGTTGTCCTTCGTGTATTTTGTGACTTATCACTTGTATTTTCAGTGTTTCCCTGTACGTTTCGTTTCTTGTTCTATCTAACTTTGTCTTTCCCTCGATTCTTCTCAGCAACCGCATTTCCATACTGCCCATTCTGCTTTTTTGTCGTTCTGTTGTTGTCCGAGACTCCCTCCCATATTATATCTGGATCGGTACCAACACTTTTTTGTAGATTTCTAAGAAAAGAAAGGTAATCGTGGAAAGTCATGATTCATGAATAACCATTTAGCAGAGTAGGTAACCCCTTCGTAGTTTTTTGTTCATAAATATTAAAATTTTTCACGATACCGCTATTCAAGAATCTAATATTATCCCCACAATTTATTTATAAATGATAGCTGTAAATTATGTAAAGTTTTAACTAACCAAATTGAAGTATAAAAATTACTTAAGCAACATCTCTGGATTGCTATTTTTGAGGTTAAGTGATACTAAAAAGGCCTGAAAGGCTCCAGGCGTGATATCAATCAATTTTCTTATTTAGAACCTTATAGTCATTAAACAGCATTTTTAATTTGAAATTCAATTCTAAGTGATTTTTTTTTAATTTCCAACTCTTTGGCACTGAATTGTACATATAAAATTGTTAAAAGAAACTGTTTTAAATTAATGTAATTCAGGCGACAAATGACCGAAATATTGAAGTTGCGCCCAAAAAAAGAAGTAATCTAACAAACTGGCGGATATCATCTACACAACCTAATGTTCTCAACTAAATTTAATACGAATCAATATCAGAAACTGAAATCATGAATTGTTTTGATATAAAAATATAGTCGTTAGTGCATGCTGGAAAAATATCTGAATAGAAATTGTTAATAAAACAAATCTCGCTACTGTTCCTACTACTATGTTGACTCATTATGGTTTTTTGTAAGCCAATACTTCGAATGTGGGTCAAAGATGTACGTCAACAAAATTCCAGTGTACTTTGACTGCTAGCTTCTTAAATGTTTTCTACTAGTCGAGTAACTTACTTCTATTGGTATTAATTTCTTAAATTAATATTAGAAATTAGTTTGATATACATATTGTGCTACAACGCTTTCTACACTCATTCATAATTTTCTGCTATAAGTATATTGTTTTTAAATATTTAATCTCTTAGAGAAAAGTTAAACTTCGGTCGTTGGCCTTTAAAACGACCCAAAAAAAATTACTGACAATAAAAAATCTTAGATAACGCTCTGATTGTGTTTATAATGCGAAACATGTCAGTACTCCATGTTTATTACAATATTACTTATAGTGCGGATTTTCCAACAGAATTATCAAAATTAATCTTCAGAAATATTATTAACGATGTGGCTATAACGTGTTCATAAATTTCAAGCAAAAGCACTACAAATGCTTTAATTGCGAAATTGTAAATCCTTGATGGATTCATTACGTTTTTGCTATTTATAACTACTGTTTGGCTGATGTTAACATAATTATTCTGATAACTGATAATTAACTAACTGAATCAACAATCAAATAAATGGATTCCTAAGTTTATCATTTCTTGATACGAATACTTGTATAATACGGAAATTATGAAAGATTCGTCCATTTGGAGATATAATTTATATTCCATAAAAAAATTATTTGTTTTCAAAATACCATAATTACTAACAATTTTTTACAAAAATAGTAATGTACCTCTCAAAATTATGAAATACTTGTCTACTTCAACATTTTATGGAAGAGAGTTGAAAAATTTGAGTAATCTAAAACCATGGCGATTTCTAGTATTGTGGTTTTATGCCTATCCGGAAATTTGTTCGAAAGAAATTTGTTCGACGGTAATTTGTTCGAGGTAATTTATTGGAAAGGTAACTTGTTCGAACGGTAATTTGTTCGAACGGTAATTTGTTCGAACGGTAATTTGTTCGAACGGTAATTTGTTTGAATGGAAAAATGTTCTAAAGAAAAAATATTCGAAATAATATCACATCCCGCTACATATCTATTTACAACATTTAATAACCGCGCCGCGCTGTCCTTATACTTCTTTCTTCCAGGTGAGGTGAGGAGTGTCTCGGATTTGAACGGCTGCTTCCTTCATGTCACTGTAGGCCGCTTTTGCGGCAATCTCTGCAGCTTGGCCAGCGTGATTATGCTCGCCGGTTTCCTTAATACCTTCTTGATTTTTTGTAATTGCGCGTCCTTTACACGAGAATTTCTTAAAATGCTCACACTTCCAGTACACTTTACCATCACAACAACTTCTGTCACGTACGTATAAATAACCATTAAAAGACAGCATATCTTTGCCTTTCGAACTCTTAATAAAATTCATAGCCATTTTAAGAAAAGTATACTTTACTATCACAACTTCTGTCACGTACTTATAAATAACCCTATCCGGAAACTTGTTCGACGGTAATTTGTTCGAGGTCATTTGTTCGAACGGTAATTTGATCTTCTCTTTCGAATATTTTTCCTTTAGAACATTTTTTCATTCAAACAAATTACCGTTCGAACAAATTACCGTTCGAACAAGATACCGTTCGAACAAATTACCTCGAACAAATTACCGTTGAACAAATTTCTTTGGAACAAATTTCCGGGATTCGTGGTTATGAACATCAGAATTCAGTAGGTACTACATTACGATACATGAATATTAGAAGTAACCGATTCACTGCTGTATACCTATACTAAAATGAGAGTATTGAAATAAATGCGTTGCTGAACACCTAACCGTTGTAGAATATCTGACATCGCAGTTACGCTTTAAAACACTAGAAAATAATCCTTATAATTCTATTTTGCTGCTTTTGCAATCTTTGGTATTCTGTTTCCTGACGTAGAAATAAAATGTTGCTACAGTAATCGAAATGTGGTGCTGCAGTTATTTTCTATATTAATGTTTTTACTGAAATACCGAGTTTGTTAGATGTACTACCGAAAAGACTAATTTCACTTCCTAATTTTTTAATAGATAGGTAATCTACGTGATTCAAAAAATTTAAATATTTCTCTATAACTACTCCTGAATAATTAATCTGTGATACTTGTTCTACTTGTAGATCATCTATTTTCAATTTACTGGATTAGCATTCTCGTGGGATACAATCTAATTGCACTTTTGTATACATTTAATTTTAAATTATATACTTGTAACCAGCAAGCTATAGTAAATCTAAATTAATTTTATTAACAACGTCAGATTAGACCACACTTCATTCTAGGTTTTAAGATCCAACTAAATAATAGCTCGTATAAATAAGTAAAAAGCAATTGAATACAAATAACCTTATGTACGAGTGTCCTTTGGAATTAAATAAGTTTTGTATTTGAAAAATAACATATTTGTCGTGGCAGTGAAGATGTAAGCATCACACAAAACGTCTTATATTATAATTTCAGTGAAGGTCGTGTATTTTAAGAAGTCATTAGAGTCTGTTCCACGCTCATCTAAATAAAATGATCGTATATTATGTAGATGAGTCTCGATTTTCGTTTCGCTAAACCAATAAAGCTTTTTGATAAAAAGAATCTGATATCCGAAGTTCTTAAAGGTTGGAAGGCAAAGGGAAAGCAAAGCAACCCTTGCATCTTACTGTACCTGCCGCTCCCTTAATTCGAATCCGGTATTTATTTCTCGGCCGGAGTTTAATTTCATCCTACACTTTGTTTAACATCCTTCTTGGGAATTTTAATTACTTTTCCGTTTCTGTTCTATATTTGTATGGGAGCTGTTTTATGTTAGATTCCGTTAATTGAGTTTTTGCGAGTTTTTATTTAACTCATTTGCATCACTCCCGAAAAATCAAACACCGTCCTCAAACAACCCCGTTGATTATTATTTCCGGCTGCTTTGGTCACCAACTAATATAATTATCGGCAGGAAAACGCAATAAGGGTAAAATGACCACTCGATCATATGCATCGAATACATCATGTCCTCCGGCTGTATTATTATCATCATCATCATCATCCCCTAGGAGTCCTTTTATTAAGGCAATATTTACTGAAAACGCGGTTCTAAAATCGAACTCGGAATACTCTGTAATTAATGTTTCGGAAAGGGATGCTGGCCAACCAAACTCCCGCACTATCGATATGTGTCACGTGCTTTTAATCGTTAATTTTGACCTTGTTTGACCATATTATTTGATGGTAGTAGTAAGCAAGAATAATAATAACATATACATACATTGTTACTTGTACGTATGTTAATGGCAGGTTCTAGAGTTCTTTATTATTTTTGCCAGTCAGAAATACTCGAAAGTCTGAAAATATCTGAAATGAATGTTTTGCTCACCGTTACTAAGTATCTATCCATTTAATTCGGTGTTTTCGGGTGCTTCCTTTTATGATTTCATAATTCAGAGTAATTTTTTTCAGAAAAATGTTTTTAGAAACAAAACGTTATTTCACAAAGTAAATAAGTTCGGAGAAGGTCTGTTTTTTACAATTATCATGAGGTATACCATGGCCCTGGACGTTAAATAATAGTATTTGCTATCTGTCACGATTCATAGCTTCAATGTTTAAAACGTGTCCGGAAAATTAATTATTTTAAAAATGTATTGCTTTCTTATAAAGATTATAAACTTCTATTTTTATTTATGTACTTTCGCCATTATGATTTGTGTGGGCGTGTAATGATTAATTAAATTTTAGTTGTGCGAATAACACTTTAGATCAAAAATAATAAATAAATTGATTAAAATTGTAATTTGTTGCCTTGATTTACCTGAATATTTGATAATAACGGCAGGATAAACACGTGGGTTGAGACTAAAGTGTGTAAACGAAACTGCGTGATGCCCGAGTACTCTTAATAACCAATCGTAAGCGAATGGGATGAGAAAGAAGAATTTAGGAAAAAGAAGGACTGCATAAGCGGAAAGAAGGGTAGGGGTTGAAGACCAAGGCAACCAAATATATAAAATAAAAAGACACTAGTTATTGGTTCCCCTAGCGAATAAAATTATACTAAAATTATTGACTACTTAATTGCGTTAATATTAAATAATTATAAATAGTTATAAACACAATGAAATAATAATAGGGATAATTCCACTACTATATAAAAAACGACATTTAAAAACGTCAAAATCGCAGTTTGCTATCGATAAAATAGGAAGGAAGGCAAAATGCAAGTGGATAAATTGGATATTTTTTTATTTACCTTCTCCATGGTAACGCATTGTTTTCAATATTTTTGATATGTCAAATAAATAAATTTATTTTCAATTCTCAGTTTATTACTTGAAGAAGAAATGAATTCTAGATTTGGGCATATTTCTAAAGACAAAATATTAAGTGAAATAGAAAATACAGTTCTGACAAACACCAGGAAAAGCAAAAATTCTATTTGGAATCAATTTACAGATTTTTGTAAGGAACGAAATTTTAATTTAAATTCTGCACAACCGGTCAAAAACGTGGAAATTTTTTGGATTGGGCTTTTCATAATATGAAAAAAGAAACGGAGAAGAATACAAAGAGTTAGTTACAAAATTTGGCGCCAAATTCAAATATAGTGATTTCAAATAATAATGGTAATGTCAATGTTTGTGATACGTTTATCGTTCCTTTTTATGTTTCAAAATTCAAATAATTACGAAGACTGATTTGCAGTGAAAAACGGCCCATTTAGTAATTTAATTTGTAAAATCGATCTATTTTCCAAAATAAATGTAAAATTAGAATATGATTATTAATACTAATATTTAACAATAATAATAATGATGTATGAAATGCGTAAAGTATAAATAAACACATTTTCATAACAATAAGTGTTCATTTGTATGATTTCCATGTGCTAAAAAAATAAAAATGTAAATTATTTGATTACAACAATGCAAATCCTTTCTCTTCTCCACACTGAATTCTTAAAAAACGAAGTATAACAAATAATGACGTTCAAATGCTATTTACTCGTGGAATTATCTTGACAAATACCACTCGATGTTTGATTTTTAGCACGGAATATTTTTTTATTTATAAATATTCACACTTGGTTTCTTGATGGCAATTTGTTTCAAAGATTTGTCCTGTCAAAATCACTCGAGCTTACGCTCTCGTGATTTTGCCGTACAAATCTTTTCAACAAATTGCCAAGCAACCAAGTGTTCATATAAATAAAAAAATATCCGGCCAAATCAAACCTCTAGTGGTATTACTATCGATAATCTAACAATTTGATTCATAGGCTGTTCTATTTCGAATCTAGAGAGGACTCTAATCGTCAGATGTTTGGTTATGGAAAGTTAGATTTCTATAGCATCTTTTTACACACTCCTCTCCACTGTTATCTATTTTGTACAAGTCGAAATATATGTACATATGTATGTGTCCTTGCCTTTCGCCTGCTTTCTGTTACTTTTATTGCCACTTTTTCCATTTTCTCATAATCTGTTCTTTTGGCGTTTCTTCCAGCTTTGTTCTTCTTCGTTTTGCCAGCTCTTTATCCCTATATACTTTCTGAACCAATCGTTTTCCCCCAGTCCTTCGTACATAGCTCAACCATCTTAGATAGTTTTGTTGTATATTGACGTCTGTCTATAGCAAATTCAGGTCCTTTCTATAACTGTCCGTCTGTCTGTAACTGTTTTTCTTAGAAACCTCTTTTCTGTACCTATCAGTTTCTTATAACGTGTGTTCACAAACAGTCGTCATCTCGGTTGCTTTGAAAAACAAATTACAAGTCTTAGATTAAATCATAGACAATGACATTTTACAAATCTTGACATTTAGTTTTGTGTTCTGAATCAAATTACGAAATATGTTTATGAAATCACAACCTACTGGGATGACGACTGTTTATGAACACCCGTTATTTTAACTAGTTTCTAAGCATGTTTTCCAAAATTCTTCTATATATCTGACCTACCGTTGAAAGTAGAGAAGAATATAAAACTAGATAGGGACGTTAGAAGAATAAAGCAGGAAAAAACAAATTTTGGGAACAGAAATCCGCCCAAATCAAATTAGGCCAGTCAAATAAGGTGAAATAAGGGGTAAACCTCGGAATGAAAGTAAAGAAGCTGGATATTTGCATGAACCTTTATTTCGGCGTTCTGAAGACTGGTTGAAAAGTCTCATATAATCTGGTGTCTGCGTCACAAGATATTAAAGGTCAAAGGTCACGAAAATCGGTTTTTCGCAATTATCTCGTTTGCTATGCGTCATATGGCATTTAACGTTATTATAAAACTTGTAGATCATCAAATTATCTACAATTTTTATTTGATGCATTTTGTCGTATGCTCAATCGTTCTCGAGATATAGCGCGGAGAGTAGCACGCACGCATCCGTATATAGTTTTTTCGAAATAATAAAAAAAGTTGATGGCATATGTCAAATTTGAAAATGGCCTGAGATTTTGCTTGTAATTCTGCCCAACTTTCCCCATTTAACGGATCCTCTATCTTTTATATTAAGAAAGTTACCCATGTAATGAGATAGATTATGGCACGCTGTATACCTGGCTCCACAGTTTACATAGCGTTATCCTATACATATAATATAGGGATGCGCGCGTGCCACTCTCCGCGCTATATCTCGAGAGCGGTTGATCATACGACAAAATGCATAGAATAAAAATTGTAGATAATTTGATGATCTACAAGTTTTATAATAACGTTAAATGCCATATGACGCATAGCAAACGAGATAATTGCGAAAAACCGATTTTCGTGACCTTTGACCTTTAATATCTTGTGACGCAGACACCAGATTATATGAGACTTTTCAACCAGTCTTCAGAACGTCGAAATAAAGGTTCATGCAAATATCCAGCTTCTTTACTTTCATTCCGAGGTTGAATCCTTATTTGACTGGCCTAAATGTTTAATTGGCGGTTTAAGATCTACTGAGTCATAGAAGAGCATTAAAACTGCGAAAACTAACAATACAGGAACAATTAACAACTTTATTAGAGTAACTGAATGAAAGAAATATTATGAAGGCCTTCTTGTAGAATTTCGACCAGAATCCTTAGAAAATGAATATTTGGAGCAGGAAGAAAACAGTAAAGACCGAATGGAAGAGCTTAAAACTAATGTAATGCGAATGAAAAACGGACGATAACCTAATCCAGGCGAAGTCTCCGTAGGATTAATTAAATATGGAGGGGACGTACTACGGAAAAGAATTGCACACCTAATGGAAGCTTGCTGGAATAAGAACCAAATCCCTAAGCAGTGGAAAACGCGATCGCACATTGTATCTTTATTTAAGTAAGGGAATAAAAAATACTCTGGAAACTGTACTTTCAGTATACTGTTTGGGAAAATATTACAGAAGAGACTAAGAGCGGACATTGGAGAAGAGAAAAGTGCATTTATCCCGGGTCGATCGTGGGTGGATATCTAATTTATATTGCAGCAAGTATTAGAAAAGAAAATTTCAAGGGGGGAAGAGGTCCACCTTGCATTATTTGGCTTGGAAAAACCTTATGATTCCGTACCACCATATACCGATACTCTATAGGAAGACAATGTCTCCTACGTGAGAATTGGAAAATAGCTCTCCAGTTCCATACAGAGCAGTAGAGGGCTCAAACAAGGCTGTAGCTTCTCTCCGTTATTATTCAACATTTATGTAGAAGTCAGGCTGCATAACTGGAAGAGGCATGTTGGGGAATGGGTATTCCCATAAACGAGGAGCAGCTTTTCATACTGAGTTTTGCTGACGATCAGGTGTTGTTAGCACAGGACGCGTATGATCTAAAATTCATGGAAAAAAGATTATACAACGAATATAAAATATGGGGACTGCAAGTAAGCCTGCAGAAGACGGAGTATTTGGTAGTAAATTCAGCCACCAATTTTGAGGTAAAATGATAAACGACGATGTACAAGTAAAACAAGTGACTAGTCACGGATATATCTCGTTGATTCTTCTCCAACATTTTGTAGGTTGCTTGGTTTCGCTATCCTTTAATTTATATGACCTTATTCTTTTAACTTATCCACTTTCCGTTTTCTTTCTTCTTAATTTCCTTTATTCCCATCCTCACCATGTATTTAGTAATCACTTCGTACGTTTGTACTTCTTTTTATCTTTTATCACATTCCATTCCAACTTTTCTATTTTTCTGTGTTCTTGTTTGTATATCCTTATTCTTAAATTTTATATTTATTTTGACAATTTCAGAATTGTCGAAATCTTAAAGTAGATTGTTTTTATCATGTCATTTTCTTTGCTTGGATATATTATTCTTCCTACATTATTTATTCTCCTTCGTTATCTTTGTTGTGTTTTGGTATCATATAATCTGCTATTTAGTTAGGTCTCCCGTTCTATTATATCATTGTGTTCTGCGTTATTTATTTATACAATGTATCTTATAGAATTATCATTTTCTTTCTTTTGTGCACTTATTTTTCTGTTTTATTAGAGACCCATATGTAATCTTTCATTTTTAACTTTGTGATCAAAACTCTTAAATAAAGGTCCTAACATTTATTGTTTCAAGAATTTTTTGAAAATTCCAACAGGTCCGTTTTAAAACTCGACTATTTTCAAATTTGTCCTTTTCTCGCTCAACGAATTGTGTTAACTGTTAAATATAATTTTTGCACTACGGGGCGTAAAATGCCCCTTTTGATGCTTCAAGATAAGGCTCAAAGTGCGTCTTTTTCACCCTAGGGCGCACTTTACACCCTGAACATTTTAATACAGTGGCAATGCTTGGTTTTACTCTCGTTACCTTAGTTATGGTGCATTTTTAAATATCAGCCTTATCATAATATGCTGTCATTTGTTTTGAAAAATTGCAAATTCAAAATAATTAAAACGAAATAATGTAAGGTTTTCCTTCGTGCAAAAATATTTATGGGTACCTCAGGCGTAACATGCTATTTTTGGCCCTCTGGTATTATGGCACTCGGTGCTTCGCGCTTGATGCAATAATCTTTACGCTGCAGGCCAAAACAGATTATTTACGACCTTGATAGATTAATAACTATTTTTTTCTGTGAATGCTTGATTTAAACATTTAAGGATCTAAAATGTCGGCGCGCTGTACTTTTACATTTTCAAAATATGAAAGAAAATTGTATTAATATTAGGCCTGTGAAAGCTCAGAAATATCAGTTTGAATACTAGTTTATGTTATAATTATCGAAACTGCTAGTAAGTTAGTGAAATTATCTGGTAACTGTTTTGCAATTCCAAAGGATAATTAATCAAGCGCTTTCTCGAAATTTAGAAAAACTTTTAGTTTAAATTTGGAATAATAACAAATAAACGAATCAAAACCTTCGAAAATATCTGTTGATCTTTTACTTGCTTTATACAAATTTTCAGAATTTTAGGGTTTTCAAACGTATCTAGAGCTCAATGTAACATTTCAGTATTTAAGTATTTTAAACCTCTTTGAAATATTCGAAATAGTGTCTTAGGAAAGCAGCCAGTGAGTTACTCACTTGCTATTTCTCAAAAATACCAAAATCATGCTGTAGCTATGCAAGTAACATCATTTGCTCGTAAGATAAAATAAAATTTTATATTTTCATACAAAACGTTCTTCTAATGCCAATCTACAAGTTTTGGTATGAAAGCCTTTAGGATGTAATGGAATCCGAAAAGAACGTAGGAATTCCTTTATGGATTGAAATTCCTTTTAAAATTAAACTTTGATAAACCGCATGATTTTGCATGAACGGAATTCGTCTATATGCCGAAAACAATATTGAAACTTCGACATTGTCTAAAAAACGTTTCGAAACAAACAGATCCTTAATAAAATTCACGAAGGAGCTTTATTAATTCTTTTCAGTAATACAAAAAATTAAAAATATAACCACTTCGGCAGCTCCTTAATTAATTGAAATTCGGGCAATTTAGTTAAGAGGTCGTGTTTTTAGTGACAAATTTAGAAATTAAAACGTATTTGTTTGTTTGCTGTGTAATTTTTGGGGATTAAATGGAAAAGTAAAAAGGCGTTTCAAGGGGGTTTCACTTGTTGTAGATTAAAATCAGTATTTTTTTCAAGGTAGCACAGTAGACAGTAGCGATTAATCTAAATTCAAATTCGCATCCGAAATGCATTCGGGAATTGATGCAAATGAACGCAAGTTTTGCAAAGAGTCAATACATATTAATGAAACATTGGTCGTATACGAGCTCTATTCATATTCGTAATAATTAGTATGCGTTAGCAGAAACATAGGCAGAGGGATAAAACCCCACTAAACAATTCTTTATGGGTCAGCAAGTAACTCGAGGCTAACCTCTTTTTTTTTCGGTGGCAAAGGAAACATAATGACGGTTCGTGAAGAGAATTAAATGACGCTTTTGTGCAATTAAGAAGCGAAAAATGTTTCGCATTTAATTAAAATTTGACCTTAACTTTAAGTGTTAAATCTCCGGCTTTGTTCGCAAAAGTCACTGCTAACACGGTGCAAGCAGAAGTAATTGGAAGACGCCCGACTCAGAATTCAATGGAATCTTGCAATTCCAAGATGTAAGTATTTATTTTCAGCGAAATTCCCCGGGGCTTTAACGTAAACAATGCGGCATCAAGAAAAGCTCGCGCTTAATATCCACTCGGAAATAATTTAAACGATGAAAAATAAACTATTAACTTAAATTATTCCGGTTCTTGTCTCTTACAACAGAAATCTAAGAAGTTAGGTGGCATTGTCGGGTATGTTATTGTAGGAAAAAAGTCCATCTAGGAGAGACGGCGAGGGGGAGATCTTATATACGACACTTGTCTCGAACAAACTGAAGCTCAAAGATGAACTTGAGTTTTGCGAAAAGAAAGGAGTCGGAAATTGTCTTCATTCGTCACCGGATGATCTCTGCCACCCAGTAGATTCGTCTTGAAAAACTTGAGAACTAGTATAGAATGTGTAGATAATGGCTAGAGGGAGATGGAATACAACGCCCCCTGAAAATCGAGAAAAACTGTAGCGCATCGAGTTTGAAACCAAAATTTTAGTTTAGAATTTCCCCGAATTAACCTAAACTGAGGAATTTTCTCCTTTTATATAGGCAATAGGTTTTCTAATAAATTCAATGCCTGCTAAAGCCAGTGTTCTATTATTTGTGAATATTTGTAAATAACAGTAAAATTCATATTCCGCCATTTTCTAAACGTGTGCCAAGGGCAAAATTTAACCTTTCACCTTTCACGGCCTACTGTCTGCTCTTGCTAACGTTAAATGTAGCGTTTCCAATAATAATTCCTTTATTTAGTAGGGTACTAATTAATATTTGCTGCTCGCTAATGTAAATAGATTTAAAGGCAAAATGTTGCACATTTAAGAATGATTCGATAATTTATAGTTTGTCCCCCTGTTTATGCAGATATATCACAATAATTGCAACAATAACAAACAACAGTAATTTCATGCTTGTTTAAATTTTAAAATTAGTTAAATCTAGAAGATGTCTGAGTTAAATAGAATATTTAACAATCCTAACATTTATAATCATCGAAATGTGAATTAAGATTTTTGTGCATAACGAATAAAAGACTTGACTAATAAAGGGTGTCGAAAAAATGTTTTAGACTTGAGGGACTATTGATGGTAAGACGCGTAAGGTACATATATTTCTTTAGTTTAGTAAAGATTTTATTTATTTTAAACAAACAAAACACACAACTGTCAAACCAATTGTCACTATTAAACGAAAGCATCTATTTATTCAGTAAAAAGGTCTTCCAAACATGGAAAGGCAAACTACGTAATTTATGTTAAATGTGTTTTGTAACATTATGCGTATATAATTATACCTAGTTTGGACGTTAGGATAACTAATAACTAGTAATAAGTGAAATATAATATGTACAGCATGGTCAAAAAATACTATTTTAGTTGGCTATAAAAAAATTCATTTAAAATTGGTAGCAGTGTTAACCTCTACTAACCTAACCATTCTCTTAATGATCTAATCTAACTTATTCTAAATCTGACCACCTTCGATACTTTTAAATTTAAACAAACCTAACTTCAGCTCTTTTAATCTAACCTTACTAACATTTTTGTCTGTCTTTTTTTCATGAATATTCGCCAGTAGTTAAAATTAAAAGTTAAACTCATAAAATTAGTTATCAATTTTCGATTGTATACATACATTCAGCTCTAGGTTCACTTCTTCGTCTATTTATTATTAGTTTAAATATTTATTCTAATAGTTCTAGTAGCTTACGTTTTTAATTCAATTACATTCAGCTGTATTTAGTTGTTCCCCTGGCCATTTATTTAATTCATTCGTTATTTGGACGTGTGTTTAATCTACTTAACCTTATTTCTTTCACCATTGGTTCTTTCACGTTCATTATTATTTTATTATTTACAAATATGTATTGACCAAAACACACTTGTTTGATCTTTTTATGAGACTACTTAGTTTGTCCAAATAACTATTAACTTTTGGAAATGTATGTTGTTTTTACGCTTACGTTTTATATCATATCTCACATACTGATTGAATCGCTAATTTGCCCTATAACCTTTATTTGAATAACCTACCGATGCCGTGATTAACTTTTCTGTCTATTTATTTCGATATTAGTTATCATTTGGCTCTTTGATCCTACTATTCGTCGATTTATCTAATAGCTTAGTAGAATATTTGTTGATTATTTGTTTGTTTTGCTGAATATTCATTATTTACTGTATTTCACTAAATTGTTTGGTTGTTTATTTATGTTGTTTATATCGGGTGGAATTTAGGCTTGTATTTATTTATTCCTCACTGAAATTGTTTATTAATGCACATTGCGAATTTTTCACTGCTATACTTCACTCTTTACTCTAAACGGGATAAGGATTTTCAAAAAAGTTTTTGCAGTCTGTTTCTGTTCTTCTTCTTTCTCTTCGTTCGCTCTTCTTCTCCTTTTTGTTCTTGCTGGTCTCTTTGATTCCGGATTTTCTGTGGAAAGCATTTCAAAGGTTTAAAAGCCTTTTCTCCTTTTTCCCAATTTACACTATCTATTACGTTTAATGCCCTAAAACAACCATAAGAAAATTAGAACCAAAAATGTCCTTAAAATATTATCACAGCTACGGAAGGAGGCCGTTTTAAAAAATGCGATGGTTCTCATACGTTATATTAACTACTTTAAAATAAAACAACTTAGCAACGATTTTTAAGCTTAACATCTTATTATCACTGGTCACAATAATAAAATTTTGCGGTTAAGAATGTTTCGCTTTACCTAATCCCAATTTCCTGCACGTCATTGGAAATTTCGTATGATATAAAAGTGGTTTATTGAAACTTTAGACCTGTATTCTCACTCTTCAGTCGTTAATATTTTTATTTTGTTTGATTCTTTAAGCTGACTTTGGTTTTTAATGATTAATTTTCGAAGCTCTGTTCATTCTTTTCTTCTTCTTTTTCAAATTTCATCATAATTTTACTGATTTAGTTTTGTTATTATATTTTATTAGATGCCTAGGTGACGCAAGGATAAAGCGTCAGGCTAGCCTTACGTTAGTCCTTGGTTCGAATCTCCCAATGAGCAGGATTTTTTCCTGCAGTCTGGAGGTCGGTATCGAGTCCTGGTGACCATTCGTCGTTGGGCACCAAATTAACGACGCTCTCCTCAGAATACAGGCCTAATATGCAGAGTAACAAATTCCTACACTTTCACACACCTACACTATACATGGCGCAGTATGTAGGTAAAACGGTGCATTGACCACGTAACTCCCAGAGACAGGAAGCCGGGTTGTGCATTGCACCCGTAAAAACCACATACAGTAACGCAGCAGCCACCGAAAGGTAAAAGAGGTTGCAGACAAATACAAATACAGATATATTATATTATATTTATTTTATATTTGCATTACATAGGCATGTGAAATCAAGATGTTACATGCCAAGAACAAAATTACATTAAAAGGATTGGTGTCATTGATTCCGAAAGGAATTTTCTGAATTAAAATGACATTTTTTCTATTTTGCGTTTAGAATAACTCTATTCTAGCACCCAAATGACGTCATTTGAGTGTTAGAATAAGTCGTTGGTGTGCTAGAATAGACTACTAAAATTTACTGTATTGATGTTGGTAGCGTTGCACTGTCAACTGACATACGTCAAAAATTCTTTTTCATACTGGAATTTGGACTTGTTCGGCAATAAATTTTCTAACGTTATTTTGTGCAATTTGCCTAATTTTCGGCGGCGTTAGTGATAAACTTTCTTCTGCATTCATTTTCAAACATTAAACGCGAAAATAAAAAAAAACTGACGTTTCAAATTAAGTTTTTCACAGCGGCCTAAAATTACGCCACATAAACGTCACCAACCACCGCAAAATTCCCTAGATTTAAAATTTTTATTTTTTAATTTATAAAATGGTATAAAGCGGCAAAATAGAAAAAATAGTATAAAACACTCGTGGCAGAAGGTCCTTCAAGCACTCATTTGTTCCTCAACTCGCCGCTATGCGGCTCGTTTCGGAATTTCAAATTCATGCTTGAATAGATGCCTTGTGCAACTTGTATTTTAATATACTATTTGTCGTCTACTTACTTATTTATGTAAGTACAAAAATTGCGTTGGCCGAATAAAATTTCGTGCAGTTTTTTTCTTGTTCTATGGGGGCATCTAGGCGTGCTAGCTTTACTAAATTTAAGTTGCTTTTATGGTTTGATTTTACTAGTAAAACAGTTTAGTTAATACGAGTGATGCCATTTCTAAAACAAAACTTTTTTTGATTAATTTGATGTTTTGTTTGGGGGTCATATAGGACCACATGTTGTCTCCTAAAAGATACAAAATGTGTATGTTGTCATTTGAGAGTTAATGGTCAAGATCTGAGTTTGTGGATGCCAAGTACGTAACAGTTTCCTATACCAGATGAGAGATGACTGTAAGGCCGGCTGTAGACATTTTCAATAGACTATATATAAGACTCTTTTAAATCAATATGCCAAGTTTATTAAATATGCAACTATCTAACTGAAAAAATCCTGGTATTTTAACAAAGTCAGTACATTCCTGCTTCTACAACCACTATTAACAAAGTATTTCACAAAAATCAATTATGTAGCTTAATAAAAGAGGTAATTCTTTTGCTTCAGTAAACTATATATAAATTCCCGTGAAAAATGTTGTAAGTTGATACTGAAACTCTTTTTTGCTAAACCTGACAAGGAGGCTATGGGCTAACTGAATGCTGTAGAAGCCTGAAACGACAATATTTGTTTTGTAGTTTTGGGGGTTCCACAGGGTTCCTCCTTCTTTGATGGCTTGTGGCACATCAGCGCTGATTTTAATTATTTTGTGGGTTAAGAGTTTTCGCTGTTCAAATTGTAGTGTGATTTAAAGCTGACTGTTAATACCAACAGTGAGTTGCACTGTTAAGACCGAAAGCGTCGAAAAGCAAGCAGAGAGATAAATTGGCGAATCCTTTGCATGTTGTGTTTCAATAATTTATTGTTGTAAACCTAATTTAAAAATTGTTGTGGGAATGACTAGTAAATTTTATCCTATTGCCCTGACTTATCACCTTGTGAATTTCACGTCGCTGGCTTCTGGAAAAGACGCTGAAAGGGCATCGTTTTAAATTGATCTCCGAGGTGAGCAAGCTCTTAGAAAACGTTGTCAGTAACAACTTTCAAAATATTTTCATTCCAGAATAATTCGCTGCAACTGAGAGCTATACAGTACCTACTGTTAATAGAATTTTTGTTTAAATCTGTTTTCAATACATTATCTTTTTTTTATAAATAAGTTTCGAACGTGTTTTTCAATGTTTCAACTGAATCATCCTCGTACATGAAGAAACTCGCGTATTCCTATAGATGAAGGTACGGTACGTTTCGCAAAGGAAAGGATTAGCGAGACTTTAATAAGTGCGGTTTATTCGTGTCCGAAAAGAGACATCCTTCGTTGCGAGCATATAAAATCCCCTCGGTCCCCGTTATATAATATAGATGGAAAATGTTGAAAAGCGAAGTTCTAATTCAGGTTCTCTATCGCGTACCTGGCAGCTTTTCCACGGTGTTGAACGGCGTAAGAAATACGAAGGGACAAGTATAAAATACGAGTAGGGTGTATAACGCGTTTACGATGACAGCTCATAAGAAACGTTTCAGTGCCTGTAATTATTACGGGAGTAGTCTAGTGTGTGGCAGCTTTGTGATTAAAATTTAGAATTCGTAGTGAGAAAATTAACCGTTGTGCTCCGGACGGGCGAGTGGAGTGCGATGATGGATGCTCCCAAAGTTATGTGTAAAAGTCGTTAATAATACTCAAAACCGGCGCTTACCTTAGTAGTTATAATAATTCTCCGCATCTTTGGGGAGTTCAAAGTTCTTGGTGTAACGAGATAGCGAGAAATAGATACCGGGGGAAATTTGTCTTAAGAGCGGGACGGAGGTACGGCACGGCGGCATCGAGAAGTAGCTGAGTATATGAGGGCACCCGCCTTGCAAATATCCCCAAAACAAACTCATCGCAACAAAGTTTGGGGAAATTGTGTGCTTTATTCACCTTCCGCCGTCACCGGCCTGTGCGTCTGACAAACGACCGACGCCTAACACCGCATTTGTTATACCTGCCGTAATATAGGACTGTATCAGAAATTGCACGAATAGAGATTTGTCTTCGCATGACGTTGCTGAATTTGCCGCCATCACAACTCGTTCTTATCGTAATATCACGCAAATTTGGACGCGTTAACCATAACTCCACGTTTCTGACAGTATATAGGTATGTACCTAACCTTAACTTGTCATAAATTTTGAATTCCTGAATTGAAACTGAAATGGAGATCGGAACGTTGACAAGTTTCCTCATATAATGAATCTTTGTCGTAGTTATCGTCATCTGCTCTAATTTCTAACATTTCATGTTAAACGTTTTGTAAACAAAAGCATCTCTTACATCGGATTATTTAATATTAATTTTTTGTCGAAGGAGTTAGTAAACATTCTTCCAAGTTTCTCGTACTTTCAGTGCTACCTGAATATTGGGAAAGGACATAAATCACAAACATACTGATTAAAGAAAGGATAAAATTGATACTGACAGGATTGGTTACTGCATAAATACCACTTATAGAACGAGTTGCTTAAACACCAGCTAAAATTTCAACCTGGTGGAAGGAAGCCGGCTGTTTAATTCCATTAAACATAATTTTTATTTTAAATAATATTAGTTTAAATTCCTTAAAATACATTAAAATCAACTACACATTAATTGCAAGTGCAAATACTTTAGCTGCGCATTAGTAGGTCACAAAGTGTGTGCAGTAGATTTCAAAGCGCATAACTGCAAATTTGCAGTTTTGCACTTCTTTATTTCGTAAATAACTAAAAGTTGTTAAAAATGTACTTTAGTTTAGGAAATTCAGCATGATTTTTGTATAAATACAAGACACTGTTATAATGAAGATTAATATTAAAACCAATTAATAATCAATAAATAATCTTTCAGTTGGCATTGTAATATTTTACTTGAAATATTCTACAATATTTTATTTAAAATTGGTAACAGTATTAACCTCTGCTTCCTGTTCTTTTCTTCTGACATTTGAAAAACATGGAGCACAACTCGAGCAACACCTATAGATTTTAGCCTTTTTCTAAATTTTTTATATTTACATCGTTGTTTTACCCACCTGCATCCTTGGCAGTCATTGCATAACCTACAAGTAGTACAAGTGCCTTTCTGTCAAATTAAATAACACAACCAGTTAGTAAGTTGTGCCAATTATTATTATTATAACTCTAAATGCCCCTAGAATTTCAGTGTATTTTTTATTGTAATAGAAAAATATAAAAAAGAGCTTATCCTTGAAGATATCTTCGTCATCGACTTACAAAATTGTATTTTTTCTACTGCTATACTTTTCATACGCCAAGTTATTCTAATAAGTAATAACACGGAAAGGGACAGTTAGGCGCGCACCTTTAGGCGCGCATTTTTAGACGCGAGTTTTTAGGCGCTGCACCATTAGGCGCGGACGTCATTGGCCGCAGAGACGTTTAGACGCGAACACTTTAGACGCCGAACCTTTAGGCGCTAGAAACTTTTATACTGATATTTACCATTTGGTTTAAAAAAAAATAGTAATCAGGGATAGTTACCTTGCATCAAGAAGCATAATTAAATCATACTTAAAACCATCTTTACCTGTAACTTCTATGTATATATTTTTTATTTAATTTTCAAGCAGCTTGATTGATAAGAAGTTTGTGTATCCTTTGAAATTTAAAAAATTCGTAAAATTTAAATTGATAAGAGTAAACTATCTTTATCTTTCAAAACTGAAAAATATTCTAGTACTGGTTTAATCTATTTAGAATATAGACTCTAAAATCAGGTTATATTAATTTTTAATTTTAATAATAAATATCGTAATTCGAATAATAATTTACTTAATTTTTTTATACTTAATTTTTTTGCCCGATGTGACATGTTTGGTTCTATGGAACATATTTGTAACTAGTTAAATTTAAATCAGTTTTTATACCTTTATAATTAAGAAGAGAATCTCTTATTATAAAGCAATTTAGTTTCAAATACGCTTCCAACGTTCAGAAGGTACAATTTAAAACAGATCGTATAGCTTTTAATGCCTGGCGTCTAACCGTCCCCGCGCCAAAAAACGCCGGCGTCTAAACGTCCCCGCGCCTAAAGGTTCCTGCGCCTAAAATGCCGGCGGTTAATAGCTCGCGCCGTATGGTGCGCGCCTAAAGGTGCGCGCCTAAACGTCCTAGACCGGTAATAACATGATCTACAAATGTGTTTGGCATTCCTCATCTTATTAACATCATTTAATCAATTCAAATGGATACCTGCAAATTGCACAGTTCTATATTTCTTAATATTTTGTCAATGATAAAAGTTTTAAAATGTGATTTATAATATAGGCAACGTAATCATAAATTTGGCATGTATTTAGTATTAAAACTCAATTAATACTCCTAGCTTGGCAATACCGTTATGAAGTCCTTTTTTTTGCTAATACCCTCAACAAATCTTTATGGTAAATTTTTATTTTGTAAATTCTGTAAAGCTGAAGATCAGTGGTTTACCGAGTTAATATTTTTCTATACATGAAATGTTCATAATTCTCTAAAATTCACAAAGAAATTATTGCAGAAAATCCCCTCGAATATACAACTGCAGCATGTTCCATGATTAAAAATAACGCTGAACAAAACATAAAGCACAAGCTGCAGACTGGATTCAAAGGAAAAGTTTCCCTAAAACATGCAGGAATCTGAAATAAACAAAATTCTATCAAAATTAAAAATGCACCCGAAGCTCAAGGCTTCAAAGGTAAAATAATTTACAAACCAACTTCAAGTTTTAAAGGCGTTTGATTCAAAGGTCAATCCGGGAAGGAATTTTAAACTTGGAAATACTTACAATACCAAATCCGCAAAATTAGATATATTATTGAAACTTGAGCTTTGAAAAGTTTTAAAATATGCGGGCCAAAGGATTAAATATTAAATCAAGAAATTTATAAATAACTGTAGGCGATGCGTTAAATGTTAATTAGGAAAACTTTCAGAAAGATACTTCAATAATGTTGCTGAAAGACTTTCAGAGTAAATGTATGCCCTTAAATCACTCATTAAATTACAAAAAGCTTTACCAATTTTTTAATTTAATTTGTTTAAAAACGGAGGGAGAATTATCTTCGAAAGTTGTGCTTAGTGTTTAAATAGTTTTTCTAATTTCATATTTATTTTAGCAACTGGCAGGGAAATATCCAGAAAAGTATTATTAATTATAATTATCTTTGAATTACGTGCTAAAAGCTAGGAAGAATTAATCCAAATCAAAATTTAAGTCATTATAACTTCAAAATCAAGCTGCGAAAACGAAGTTAAGATTTGAACGAAGTCTTGTCGGATTTATAAACTTTAGTTACCAGTTAGAAAATGGTACTCACTTGAAACAAACAGATTTTTCTTATTTACCGTTACTCACTAAATATATTTATTTAATGTAAAAGTAATAATAGAACTGCAGAAGGGATTAAAACATAAATAAGCTTAGGGCTAAAAAGGAATGGTCGAACACGTAACATCAAGATAACTAAATTTATAACCAGCACATGTGGTTTAGAGAGTAATTTTTTGAAAGATTCGCTCCTGATGAAATATTTTTAATGAAGTAATAAAAATTGATCGAGTGATTTAAGCAACTACATAAGTTGTTTGGCACCAACCACCAACCCTAATTTTTTGTAAATGTTTTAAACCTTTGGATAACATTTTCATTGTATTCAAGATTTGCTGACTAAAATAATAATGCTAAATATATTTTTTCTTGTTTCAGGTAAGTTCCAGTTAATATTTTCCGGCAATGAGTGGGTGGTAAGTTTAATTTGCGAATGTTTTCGGTTCCAAACAAAACAACAAAAAACATCGATCTATACCAGTAAATATATATGATACCTTCTAATTAATCTCTGAATTGCGAATATTTACCTCTTGTTTAATATTAACTACAAACGATGCTAAAAAAATTATTGTGAAACTTCCGAGTCTTTAAAAAGGCAAAAGATAACATTGCAGTAAAACTCAATTGTTACTTTATTATCCGTTGTTTATGTTTACCGTCGATGGTTATTAAAAGTACTGCTTAAAGTTTTTTTACGAACAGTTTTTCATGCTTGAAAATTCTGTTATTTTTTTTATGTAAGCATGAAATGTGAAAGTATCCATTTTGTTTATTATTCAGAAGCCAGTTAAGACCAGACATGCGTTGGATTTGTTTTGATGTTTTTTCGAGTTGTATTTTTAAATTCTTAAATGTTAAAGTTTTACTATGGCCAGTTAACAGGAAATTCTGATATTAATATATAAACTTATGAGTTTTTTTAAATAAGTCAATTAATTGACCATTAAGGTGTTTATTTGCAACACTGGGTGAAATTAAAATATTAAAAAATTCAGGTTTGCTCTTTTACTCGTATAATTTTTACAACGGACAACAAATTAATGATTCTTTTATAATTTATTGCTCTGAAATAGCACAAAATAACATAGGTACTGATTATGAGGAGTTTTTCGATAATAACGATTTACTCCGAAGACAGTCCTCAAATTTGATAAGATTTTAAAGAAAATTTAAAATTCATTTTTGCCTTGGTATGCTTGATCTTAGCATGCGTTTTCTTACATTCTCTTCCTGTTTACGTATTTTCTCCTTGATCTTGTTTGGCTTCCCATGTTGTTTCTCTTCTAGTAATAAAAATAAATTTCAGATTCTTTTAGATTTATATTTTCCCGTCAATGTTTTCTTATTGTCTTTTGTGTATACATAATAAAATTCTTTTGAGAAAACTGCGAAAAATTTTGGTGCGGTGGTTTTCTGGCGTATGAAGCAAATTTTTTGCAAAACTCAGTATGCACGGAGTAATGTGTCCTGGTACTATATATATAAAATCAAAGGTTAAACGTTCTTAATGGAAGTATTTTTAAAATTCAAGGTCAAGGGTTGATTATTCTAGGTCGTTGATTTTTTTTCAGTACCGTTGACTGATTTATTTCAAAGGATTTTTAAGCACCTTTCATCTTTTCTTCTGCTTAACTGGATTGTAGAATGGAAATCAGCCTACTTGATAGAAATGCTTATTTCGTTTGATGCGTTATCTATGCATGGAGAAACTTATATTTAGTTTAATTGTGAAAGTGATTCTTGGGACTAACAATAAATAACGTCGTCTAATAAATATAACGGGAAAAAATGACGGAGGTACGAGTATATTGAATCAAATATTAAATTTACTACAATTTTTTATTTGTTTCATGTGGGTGGGAATATGGCAAGTTATACCTTTTGGCTGACGTCGGTGGCCTTAATATTTCGGGGGCGTTCTGTCTTTAATAAATCCGAAATTTTATTTACATTTGATGCCTAAGAATTTAAAATAAAGACATTATTAATTTGTTGAGCTACAAAATAGTCGGTGCGGTGCCTCAGAAGAAGTAATCCGGGGCATCGCAAAAGGAGATGAAGGGAGGTTTCAACTGCTTCGTTGCAGGATCTGCAACTTGATGCAGATGTATACTAGTGGACTTAATTCTGGACACTTTTTGTGCCGTATAAATGGTTATTGATGTGCTGTCGCATGTAGATTATTACACATTTCACTGAAGAAATAAGCAACATCATGAAATAAAAACTATATAAGTTTATTTAAAGAAAGTCTTATAATCTAAAATCTAAAGTGGCGAGAATTTGTATTTTAAAGACGCCATGGCCCGTAAGGAGACCTATGACTATCCTAAGGTGCTTCGTACCGAACCTTAGAAGCTGTTGGGACCTAACCTTTGAAGGTTGGTGAATGAGTTGCTTCACTTATCCCAGCCCAGGGTGCAAAGCCCAATATGAGATGAACTGAAAATGAGTCAAATCTCTACTTTCTTTCTGATTGCTTACTTTAGGTAGACCTAAAAAGGATTCCAGGGAGCCCTCTTTGGTCAGGCGGCCTGCCTCCTCGTTGCTTGGAATGTTACTGTGACCGCACACCCAGATTAGTCAAACCCAGTTGATTGAGCAGGGCCCTTCCAGAACATTCCGTAACCAGTTTTGACTTGGTTTTCACAGAGCTCAAGGCTTTGAGTGCTACTTGACTCTCGGAGCATATATGTCTGTTTTGGTAGCCTCTGGCGACGTTTTCCTGGGCGCAGACTAAGATTGCAAAGACCTCGGTCTTCCATTACTACATTCTGTGCTTGTTATTAGTTTGGTTGATACACGTTTTCGAAATAGTTTGTCTTCTGTTTGTTATCTTTTGCCCTTTCATGTTTAATTCATTTGGTTTCTTTCCATATAAAATAGTTAGTGTTTTTGTCGTTTAGTACATTTTTCAAGAAGTTATTCGGAGACTTGTTTTGTATCTCTTCCATTTTCTTTCTCAATTATTGCGTGAGATGAATTTTATCTACTGCGATCAACTATGTACCTCCATGATTATCTTGCGGCAAGTCTTACTTATTATTTTCAGTTTGATTTTCGGAGTGATTTTTCAGACAGAGGAAAGTGTCGATGTGTCCTCTGTTAACCTTTCTGTTGCGTGGCGTACTTGCTGTTGATTATTAGCGGTACTTCTCTTTAAACTCTTCCCAATTTACGTTATTAAGTTATCTTCTATTTTAATTGAATTTTGGTGATACTTTCTTGGATATAAAGAGATCAATCAAGTGCGATGCATTCATTTGGTCTGTAGACTAGCAGGTGAGCTTCATTGTAAAATGGTAATTGCAACCATTTTACGGTCTTTGCAGTTTTTTTTCAATTAAATTTGATGTGATTTTTAGGGGTGCTTTTTCTCCTAAAGAGACTGGAACTATAGTATCTTCCAAAGTATTTTCTAAAGTTTTGTAATCAGTTCGAGAAATCATTTTTCAGTCGAGTTGCTTAATTAAGTTGAAGTTTCGACATTTTCGCATTACGTTTTTTCTTTCTACCTTCTCTCCTTTTTTCGTCCCTTCTGTGGTTTTACAACCCGAGAGATAAACCCAGTAGAAAGTGGAGAAGAATTTTTGAAGAGGCCAAAGCCTACCCAGGGTGGTAGCGCCACAGGAAGTAAGTAAGTAAGTAAGTACAACCCGCACCCACTGAACGGCTTTCTTCAATTTCTTCATACCATGGACAATGGATATCTATCAGCCTAACAGAAAGTCGCTCTTTCATTGCCTCCGTCTTCTTCTACTGGTCCCTCTTGTCCGAGACTCTTGATTTTTTAGATTTTCCCCAGGAGTAGCTAACACATCCGCAACTCTACGTTTTTTTATTCTGGTTTAGGACTAACAAGGTAGTCTATTCAATTGATCAAATGAAGCGGAGTGGGAGTTCATATTCTAATTCTCTTGTGTCCATAATTTCTTCTTAGGAGCAAGATTCGTGATATTCCTTTGAGACTCCATTCATCATTGAGAGTTCTTTGGGCTTCTTAATGATTTATCCAAAACTTCTTCTCCGCCTTTGTACTTTTAACATTGCTGGAAATGCTTCGAGATTCTGTGTGCATGATGGTTTATTTTCAGATTTTTACATTTTGTTGCAGTGGCATATCTTAGTTTGGTTATTTTCTAAATTTTACTTAAATTTTTCGAACACATTTCAAACATTTTGCTTTTCTGTTGCTAAACTATTGAGTTTGCCCATAAATTTGGCAATTTTTGCATTAAGCAGATATTTTTAATTTTCAGTTTTGATCTTCAAACTTAACATCATTTTTCTGTCGTATATTCTCCTTTGGTTCTAAAGACTAACTTAACTGACAGAAGTTTTTTAATGATTTTAACGACTACACAAATCGTCTACAAAATTCTCCCAGGTAGGTACTAATACGAATGACTTTGACATCTTTGTGAAATTCAAGATAAAATTACCGTGATCATTAAATATTTTCAAATTGAAAATTAAAAGAGTAAAGACTGGGACTGAAAATACTACCTGGAAAATCTCTGACGCAAATTAAAGTTTACGATTTTCAAAAGGATATTTCCAGGTATTTTTATTACATTGCAGCTCTTTCAGTGTAAATAAAAATGTAAAAAACGGCGCTTGTTATGTCGTGCTACCTTATACAACTGCGATATGATTTTTATACAAAAGTCTTGCATATGCACAAATTCCAGGTACTCGCTCTGATCCTTAACACGTGCATTTCTTTTTGTAACAATTCTAAAATCGGATTGCAGCAGGAATAGTTCGATAACTCCAAACTGCAAATGGGATTTTCTAAAGTGAATAACGTCAAGAGAGAATCTATATTATTAATTCACGGGTTTAATATACGAAAATTGGAATAAAAATCGAAAGCGTTAATATTCCCGAGTACTGCAACGATTAATAACAGTTCGGGAATATGTTTAAAGCACTTACAGATGCGAAGGTATAAGTAGTTTAACACGCTTCGGTAAAGCTCAACGCAATTAGGTTTAATCTGCGAAAAACACATTAAGCGCTATAAAAATATTGATTTAAATTTGCGGTATACATGTAGTTAGTGAGATTTTATGTGCAAATAATTTCGAACGGTTATTTACGCCCAGGTTGTTTTATTTAATCCAGCTTACGGTTTTTGTTCCTGATTTTCATTCGCCGTTATTAACATTACATTTATGAGTTTATTTTAATACCCTCTTGTTTGAATTAAATTTTATAGTTTAGCACCTGAATATTTTTAATATTTTCATTAAATTCCGGCGGAAACGAGGGTGCAGTGAAATAGATTTTCATATGAAAACCTTCCCCTTCCTCTAACACACCATAATTACCATCCTGCAACCTACGGAATGACCAAAATTGCAGGTTAACCTAAACAGTATTTACTATTAAAGATGTCGTTACCCGACCTATTAGCGAAGTTGCAAGGAAGTTTGCTTGTCAGGTGCTTTATGACCAATTAAGGCTAGATTGCTAAAACGGCATCCACTAATTATTTTATGTAATGTTTCTTCTAGATTGTCTCGAGATATTTCCGTTTTAACGAAGTTATAGTCTTGTAAAGTTATTAGCTACTTCAGTTTTAGTTCGGTGTATTAAGTAATAATATTATTATGGACTGAAATTATTGCCGCTAATTTTGTTGAATCTTTATACTAATATTAAAAGACATTTCTTGTAAAATTTGTAATTACGTATAATGCAATCTTAGCTAATATATTTCGGATTACTAAATGGAGACCAAAAATTCGGTTATTCTGTATTTGTAATGTAATGTATGTATTATCTACAACTTCTTATAGCTTTCGGTGTCGAGGCTGCTGCGTTAACGTATGAGGCTCTACGCGTGCTTACGAAGTTGGTTTATACCTACATACTACAAAATGTGTAGAGTGTAATGTGTATGTATGTGTAAGACGTAGTTACTCTATCTCCTAGGCCTGTACTCGGAGGAAAGCGTCGTTAATTAGATGCCCAACGACGAATGGTCACCGGGGGGATTCGAACCAGGGACTAGCGGAACGTTAGCCTGACGCTCTACCACGGCTCTGAAAGGGATCGTAGAATCTAACGTCAAAGTTATTCTAGTATATTCAAAATACTGTAAAATAATTCTCATAATTACGAGGCATACCCACAAATTAAGTTCCGATCGTGAATATGTTATAACGTTATAAGCATTTACCAAGCAAATTGTGCTATTTAGGCAAATCTGGTCAGAAAAGCTTCAGTATTAAAATAAGAAGCCCTTGGAAGACAAATTATTCATATATCGCTGACAGCAGACTTGTCACGTTGGTTGTGTTAAAATGAGCGCAGTTATAGCAAATCCGTCCTGTTGTGAAATACGGCCTGTGATTGAATTTTTAAATGTAAAAAAAATTCGGTCCGCTGAAGAGGCCAGGTCTTCTCAGTTCGGGAATTGTTTTGCAGCATGACAATGGCCGATCTTACGCAGCCGCTTCGACACGAGAACTGCTGACAAAATTTAATTGGGAAATCTTTGATCATCCGCCCTATAGCCCCGATCTTGCACCCAGTGATTTTTATCTATTTCTTCACCTTAAGCAGTGTTTAGCAGGGCAGCGATGCAATACTGATGAAGAAGTAAAAACTCTGGTTCAGGATTGGATGAAAAATGTTGGACTCAAATTTCACAGATACTGGCATACAAAAGGTTGTGCCACTGCCACGCTATGATAAATGTTTAAATTTAAACGGTGATTATGTAGAGAACTAGTTTAATATACATTTAAGCAAATACTAATTTAAAAAAATGAAAGAAAAAAATTCTTGTAATTTTTATGACCGATCGGAACTTAATTTGTGGATATGCCTCGTATGTTTTGCTATGTTTGCAATTTTTGGAATTCTGTTTCCTGGCAGAAATAAATACTGCTATAGTGACAGTAGTCCAGACCACAAACCAAAAAACGAAATAGATTACATTATACGGTACTTAACAGATGTACAATAGGAAGCGATGATAGAACCGTCACATCTACGCCATATATTAACTTGAACACTGAAAAAAGAAAGAGATATGGAGGTAAAATTATATCAGTTGATAATTCAAAACTAATAATAATAAATATCAACAAGAAATAAAATTACAAAAATACCATATACAAACGAAGGACTTGAACAAACACGAAGAAAGTTTAGAAACGGTATTAGTTACAGTAGCGAAAGAGGTTAAAACAAAAGGAACATCAAGAAACTAAGCAACAAATGGAGAAAAGAAGAAATATGAAAGCAAATGAGAAATAACTTCGGAAGGATATGAGAAAGTATAGATCCCAAAAGGTATTAGAAGTGACAGAACAAAACAAAGGTCCCAAAGCTATTAAAAAGGAATTAAACATCCATCAGAAATAAATCTTAAAAATCAAAAATAAAAATGGGGACATCCTAACAGAAAGGAACAAAATTGTGGAAGAAATAGAGCTCCATTACACGGAACTATACGTATTAAAAATACCACCTAGTGCCAGTCAAATAGAAGAAGAAAGACGAAAAATACAAAACATAGATTTAGAAGAAATCCCAGAAATAATAGGAGAACTAAATAATGCATTGAATAAAACAAAAAGAAATACAGCTTCAGGACCGGACAATGCATTAACTGAAATGGTCGGGAGAAGAACTAAAACAAAAAATAGTAAAACTGTATAACAAATGCTTAGAAGAGAAGAAATACCAAAATCATAGTGTACAGCTGAACTAATTCTAATACATAAAAAGGTAGACATAGCCAGATTGGATAACTATAGACCCATGAGTTTGCTGTCATATGTACAAACTGTATACTCACATTATAACTAATAGAACAACAAATCAAATAGAATTCTGCCAGCCAGTCGAACAAGCAAGTTTTCGCTCAAATTACAATATATGTGACCACCTGCAAACTATGAGATCGCCGATAGAAAAAACCAATGAATACAACCAAGAGTTACTCGTATTTATATGTGTATATGTTACTGTAAAAGCTCGAATAGTGGTAAATGTTAGGTTTTACGTATAAATCTTAAGATTTACCAATATGAGTTAGTAAATGTTAGGACTGAAAGAAAAGAAGCAGATTTTTCGGGGTTTTACCACTTGAGTGTGGTACAAGCTAGGATTTACCAATGGCGATTGGTAAAAGTTGTTTTTGTGAATAAAACATGGTAAAAATGGAAAATATTTATTAAAAATAATTATAAAATGAGATCACATCAATAATAAACAGGAAATAAAGTAAGCAATTATAAAAAATAAGTAAAATCTACTTGTTAGACATCGGAAGTACAATGCAATGTTTTTGGACTAAAATGCTTAAAACATAAGTAATTTTTATACTTATGTAACCTATATAAAATCAGCGTCTATAATACGAAATAATTTTCATATCAGACTAGTAAGCAAGTCATTAATTACTTACTCACTCAGCACTTACCATGTCTCTGAGGCAAAACCTAAGATTTACCAGTGAATGCTGGTAAAAGTACGAAATAAACAACTATTTTATAATATTTCGAGGTTTTGCCATTACTACTTGGCCAATCTTATGTTTTACTGGGAAATTTTAGGATTTACCATTGTTCGGGCTTTTACAGTAACATATATAACATTCGTGGATTATAAGAAGGCATTCAACTCGATGGAAACCTGGGCTGTTCTCAATGAGAAGATGCCAAATAGATAGCAGAGGTTAACTAGTAACACTCAAAAGAATTTCGGTTTTACTTCAAGGCTAAAAGTAGGTATACAAAATAAGGAAAAATACTAACTTTACTTCATCCCCATGTTAAACAACTTGTAAATTAAAAAATTCCTAAACTCGCCGCTTTCGACATGAAAATAATACAAACACCTACATGGCTTACATTCTGACTTTGACCTTTGAAATTTTTCAACCCTTGTAGGTGTCATTACCAGTGACTTATTTAAACTTGCAGAACAAATAACTAAAAGTGAAATTTTATATTAAGCGGATTTAATTTTCGAAAGGTAAAAAACGATCGATATCTCATGATTGAAAATACCCACCGACTATTTTACGAATATTTTCCAATAACAAAGCTGATATTATTGGAATATATGGAGTTTTTTTTACAAAGCAACAAGTTTTTAATTGAGCTTTATGCGTATTTATTAATTAATTGTGAGCATTTATGTAAAAGGTTTTATTAAATATGAGTAAATCGGATAAATGAACTAAAATAAATGATAAATTCTGAAAATATAAAACAGATTTTTTTATATAAAGAGACTAGTTATCAGTTTATTATTAAATTTACAAATTTATCCACAATTTTCGTTTGGCTGTTTTATATATATTTTTTAGATCTTTCCATCCTTGCGACAAAAGTTCTGCGATAATCTTTATTGAGAAGTGAGTGACTGTAGTTTATTTTTGTTTGTAAAATAAATTGGGGGTTTTGAGAACCTCGATGGCTATTTGATGTAATTGTAAATGTTGGAAAATAACCCACAAATTTGAGTCTTTACAGTCAAAACTAAGTTCTGAAAAATTGGATCTTCCCCAGCCTTCGATTAATTGAAGTAAATCATTGCTGATACAATTCTTTTCTTTTTAACTGGTCTAAATGTTGATGTTCTCTAGATTAAGTATTTACTAAATTCAAAGTCGTTATCAGCAAAACATTACGGTTGTAGTTTGTTGGTTTGAGGGGTGGAGGGCGTTCATTATTGTTTTCCAGTAAAATGGGTTAGCAGCTTTTATATAAAAATTTTCTGGCACAATAATTAATGCAATTATCAAAATAAATTAATGCGGGATGTATTCTGCACAGAGCTAAATGTAAATGCGGCAAACGTTCACCAATAATTAGATATATGCGAGGACATAAATTTGATATGTGCAGTATGAAATAAATACGTGTCGATACTTATCAAAACGATACAAACGAGACTTTCAGTCACTTAATAATGGATATTTCGGTTATTTTGCACCGATTTTAAATTTAATCATTCACCACCACACCCGCTAAAACATGTATCATTCGCAATTTGAATATCGGCGCATTGATGGCATCTAATTTGGTCGCATATCGATCATACAGCGAAACAGAATATGCTTGCGCATATACAATTTAATTAAAATGTAATTTAATACGTGAGCTTAAATTTGAGTGTATTCAAACACACAGTGGAAGCTCTAAAATTATTAGTTTTTGTTTACGCATACGCTGCACGATTATTTAAATTATGTTCGACTACCCCGTCAACACACCATAACAACTACGTGACGGTTTTCTAGGGAAATTATGAGGATGCATCCGTCGCGTTCCACGACGTTCCGTAAAAAGTTAAAGATCATTAATTTCAGCTGATGAAACAAAGCAGTCGTTTGGGTCGCAGTAGACAAGAGCGGTGTTTGTAAGACGAATCAATAGCTTGTAGAAGAGCGGGTGTTTGCGTTTAGATCCTGCTCTATCTTTCATTGCGATCACTAATAGACTAACTTTGTTACTATCTGCCCTACACTGCGAAAATACCTCGGGCTCTCTCTCGGTCGCATTATCTTTACAACCAGAAAGTCGCTGCAGGAATGTATGGTTCTTGGAAATCTTTCTCATTCGGGCTCATTAGGTTTCAGAGCAAATTTGTCGGATCTGTTTCAAGGTAAACAGACGACAAGTTCCGTTTTAAAAATATAACGAATTGTCTCCACTTTTGAAGTTCAAGGAAACTTTTTTTATAATATTAAACGGGATTCCAATTTCAGCGACGTTTTCAGCCGCTGATTTTCTAAAGGGCCACTTAACTTAAATTCTGTATGCATTCTAATCATACCAACTTTAAATAATTCACTACAGATTAGAATAATATACAGTTTACTCCTGAAATCTCCGAAATTTATTATAAGATTTGGCAGATTTATATATTCGTTTGTTCAGCTTTACTTTACCCAAAGAATGTTTTCGAAGCTGAACTAAGATTTTGCCGTTTTTGATTAAAGCTAGGTTTCAGCATTTACAAGGTTTAGAATATTATTCTGAAACATGAAAGCAAACATTTTAATGGTGAACTAAAACTCTGAAAAATAAAAATGTTTTTAGTTTTGAGAACTCTCTTAGCTATATACGAAAATAATGTAAATGAAGTATGAAAAGCAAGTCTGAAAAGCACCAAATTCGTTAAACTTTTCTGTCTTCAAAGAACTTTAGAAATTGATATCCAAACGAAAATTCAGTTTATTCAATTCATTAACTTCTATAAATATTTCTGGAAAGTAAACCAATTCCTTTTATGCTTTTTGTTTTTTACCTTATTTGCAGATCCTCTAAAATTTTTAAAATTTAGAGGATCCTAAAAAAAGGATTAAAAGTGTGCCTGAAATGCTATTGAAACTATTTTTCCTGAAATGTTTTCTAATTAAAATATCTTTCCTGAAAATTTTTACAAGTTAAAAGCAAGCAAAAGTACGTTTACATATTTTTGTATCACTTTGTCATTTTATGTATTAAACAAAGACAGAGCAACTTTTCAAAGCCTATACTAAATTCAATTGTTTTGATAATTTTGAGATTTCTTAGATTGTGCAACAGAACTATTTTGCAGAAAGTTAAGTTTAAATTTCCATTAAGTATCAAAGTTCAAACAAAACATGATAATTTCAACAATTAAGCTCAAAAAATGTTTCATAGCCTGTTCGCTAATGAATGTGAAATTCAGTACCTAGTTCTTTAACGATGTTTATTAAGTAAAAATCAGAAAAAGGCAGCTTTTTACAAAATGTTAATAGATTAAATGTATTTACTGACTCTTACTAATATTCCCATTCAACTGAAAAATTCAGCACTAAGGTACGACCTTAAAATTTCTGAAAGATAATTAATTTGCAAAAAAAAATTGAACGAAAC
This sequence comes from Melanotus villosus, assembly GCA_963082815.1. Classification (NCBI taxonomy): domain Eukaryota; kingdom Metazoa; phylum Arthropoda; class Insecta; order Coleoptera; family Elateridae; genus Melanotus; species Melanotus villosus. Next base: position 54,637,467 of record OY720418.1, on the reverse strand, counting down.
GAAGTTTTAATAAAACATTTGAAAATTGAAATTATTGTAGAACTATCAGAAATCTATATAAAAGATTTTCTTATCTGAAAACTAGCAGTTTTTTATAATTTTCAATAAAATATAAGTGAAGTCTGATATCCACTGTTTTTATCTTCATAGGTTTAGGGGCTACATGTAATAAGAAACTAATAAAGCTAAAAACAGCTTAGATATTCGACCAAACTGTACAACTTTTTTGTTCATCGGTAGGCTTTAGGAAATATTACTTTGAGGTTCCAGAAAAACGAGTTGTTTATATTCTTAAAATCAAAAATTCTGATTACAAACGTGCTATCCAAAAGTCAACATTCTGAAAAATTTTCTGATTATGAAAATCCGCAACTAGAAATTCTCTAACCTCTAACTAAAACTATTAAAAACTAGTTTGAATGTGTAAAATTTCGTCAGATTTGTACATCTTTATTTGTATATTTATCACGCGTTTCTAAAACCAGCTATCCTCCTATAAAAATATTCCAGGGGAATTTTCAAGTTTGATATGTTAATTGAAAATTTAAGTTTTCCAAAGAGTGTCTTTTACAAGAAGAAAGTTGTCGTTTTATAGTCTTAAGATGTATGTAAATGTCAGGTGTCAAAGAGTTGGTAGATCCAGTTCAATTAAAAGTTTGTTATATTGTTCTAAAATCAATTGCCTGGAAAGACAGGTAAGGTAAGAGACAAAGTTTCCTTCGTTGTTTGTATGCGTGGGAAAGTTGCAGCCAAGTAGGGGAGTTTAGTCAACTTAAAAGTCTATCGAAGAAGCGATTTGTTTTGAATATTTTTTAAGAGTTTTAGATAGCGTCGTCAGGTTTGCTATTATAAAACGTTTAGCGCACCTAATTTCAATAATGACATGAGTTGATATAGTTCCGCTGATGTATTTCTGCAACAGTTGAACGTTCGTTTCCAGAATCCGAATGTAATGTGTTATCCGTGACCGGGGTACACGATTACTCCTATCGGGATTCAAGACGACGAGCGTAACTTGCTGGTGACTATACAGAAAATAAAAATTCTCCGCTATTGCCGATCGTAGTATTTTAGACTGCTATCTGGGAGCTTGAATAAGCAAATAGCTCTTTGTGGAGGTTTCATTCTGTTGCCGGTCATCCCTTTTGCCAACGGCCATGTGGTGTGCGATGCACTTTGCTCTCACGGCTATCCCGCACATGTCCACTTTCTAATGGGATTTCTCCAACGGGAAATGATATCTAAACACAAGAACTCTGATCTTATGTTTTTCTTCTGTTTCTTTTTCATTCTACGCTCAACTTTAACAACTGTCGATGAAACTGAGACAAGGGTATCAAATTTATTTGATTAGGTTTTCCGAACGCGATCGGCTAATATTATTATTATTTGTCATATTTTTGTCCTCAAACACTTTTCAAGATTTATTTAGTTACGTATTTATTATCCACTCAGAAAAACTTCGATTACCATTTTTATCATTTATTCTCAACTCGATGTGAGCTATTTTTCAGGTTCTTAATATTTTGAGCAAGTATTTATCACAACAACTTGAATTAATTCAGGCATAATCTCAAGATCTCAAATACATACTTTAAGATAAGAGTGGGTCGAAGATGGATCTGGGTGAAATAATTGTAGTAATGTAACTGACGAAGGCAGATGAAACTTTAAATTTGTTTTATTTTTAAGCAAATGCGTTTGCGAACTGCTGCATTTGACCATATTTGAAGGGAGATTTTACCGCTTATTTATCGGTTGTCAGTAAGGAGTAAGTAGGAATTTACCTACCTAGGAAAGTAATTGGTTTAGTGATCAAATTCTTATATCGCAAATTATTTAATTGTAACAGGAGTTTATATGGGCAGTGGAAAAATATTGTTCACACCATGACAATGATTTTCCCTGTGTTTTCTGCTCAACAAAGTAAATTGTTTAATAAAACTAAAAATTTGCAAAGATTTGGTTTCGTTGCAGTTTTGCAAAGATATAGCTTTTAATTTCAGTAACAAATTTCGATGTAATTCATCATATTTTGAGAGTATAACTAGCATGTGTCAAACGTATACTGAAGGGGAAATGAATTACCATACGAAAACAGATTCGCGGTAACGTCGTTCTATTTGTCTATTTACTTATGCGAAGTTGTCTATTTTTCTTTGCATAACTTTACAAGTGCTCTCTTAAAAGTTTTATTTTATCCATCCAGGACGCGATCAGTAAGGAAGGTATATAAACAGGGCGGAGAGGGCATTTACAGCAAAAGTAACTCATAAAACACAAACAAAAAGCTTATATTCAATTAAACACTTTAAAGTTCCTTTAGCATGAGGGTTTTATATTTATATTGTGTTGTAGAGTTCGGGGAGTAACTATGTTTTAAAATGCCATTAAGAGAGAGTCTGCTGGGATTCACGCGATGAAGTTTTGTGAATTGGCGAGCGCTGGCGTGATGAGATATTGACGTAGACAATACGGTTTAAACGAAGGTGGCGAACTGAATTTTCGAGGGTGCGTATATATTCGAAAGCGAAAGTGTTATTTCACCGAAGCGACTAAGTCTACTACGGCATAAAGGCGTCATATCTTAGGATTTTCCCTTAAATGGCATAAAGAATGTTCGACACGTAATGTTGAATAACACCTCTGATCTTCCTTACTTAACTTCTCGACTCTATATTTCCATGGCTTTTAGTACTTGGGCTTTGTAAAAAGAGATTGTGGAATACTTTTCTTGATTACTCGACGATTCCACTCGTTAACGGAATAGAAATGCAAATTATTGTTAAAGCTCTTCGTGGCTCTTTCTGTCCTCTTCTATTACCTCTTGTTAAAAATAAATTATCGCCTTTCAGGTCAGGACCGTATTTAGCCACTTTTGCTTTCAAGTTAACCACTCATATTCTCTGTTCTTTTTTTAAATATTTTCCCTAGTTTTCCTTTCCTAAGGTAAAAACATTTTTACAACAAAATGATATATTTCATCGAAACAATTATTAACAATTTCCTTTTGGACACGTTTTTCCAACCGGTACAACTAACACTAGGGAGTTTTAGAGAGTTGACGCGTAAACTTCTTTAAATGATTTAAATTGTTAAACCTGTTTAATTGAATTTTGGTTTCTACTAAATTTTTAAACATAACTCTTACAACCTTTCGTTTTTTACCAGTTTTCTAGTAAAAATTAAAGTTCATGAAAAATTCAAATGAAATCTGCAATTTTGTGATTAGGTACAGTCTGTGAGTTATAAATAATTATTCAAGGTTGTAAATTATGGAAGCTACTATTTAACAGGGAACAGGAATATACGTATAATGGACATATTATATAATATTCATAGAAAAAAATTATTATGTAAGGAATATCCTTTATTAAAACTTTCAATTTCTACTGCATTTGTGTTTTCTCTTCACTTCTATATTACGTTCTGATTCCCTCTTGGTAAATCTGATCTCTAGCTTTTTGAAGTACCATATATATTGAAGCTTAAAGCATATATGTTCTTTTAATATGTGACTTTTATCAAATTTTTTAACTTTACAAATTCTTCACTGAAGAGAGACAAACGCTTTTTCTTCCTGTAAATTATGAGTATTTTACCTTAAAACTTTCTTGGTGTTACACTTACTTAAACAAGGTAAAGAACAAGCTAAAAGCGGTTTTACCAACTGGAAGATACAAATATTTTACATTTTTACACTAATAAAATAACGATGTGCCTAATCGTAGTATCACCTATTCAGACTTCAAGGATTGCATTGGCGAATTTGTAATTTGGATTTCACATATTCAGTGTGTCTATTACAGATGCGCTAATAGGTACAGTGACCGGCAAAAAGTTCACAACATAATATATGGGAAAATTTTTTATTATTAGAGTATTGAAAAAACTTTTACGGGGGGTGGGTTCTGCATGTCCGATAACCTAAACATCGAATTTGAGGTATGTCACATGACCACTGGTATGGAGGCAAATTTAAAAAAATCAATCGGAAGAAGTGGGGTTAGATGACAAGATATCCAAGAAGATTATTAGAAAAAGTTGCTTAGAATTTAATTTTAGATACATATGCAAAATTTCAAACATTTATTTAAACAAATTGAAAATGGCAATTTTTTGCAAATGTTTCTCAATTAATTTACAAATACCCATTTTTTTCCTTTTAAATAGCTTGATTGAAGTGGAATCTATGTATTTACCTGTCTTGTGCTTATCTATCTAACTGCCTTTCTTTTTTTTCAGCATGCCGCATTGTTACAACAATATTACGTGCATTTCATTTCAACTCAATAATTTTCGTAACAAATGACATTAGTTACACAATATGTTAACAAAGTAGAATAAGTGCTCTAACAAAAGATAATATTAACATAAAGAATACATTTTTCTTTTCTTGACGATCTTGTCTTTGTAATTAGCATTACTAGAGGTTTTTCTTCGTGAAACTAAATATATTTTGTTACTTTTACCCCAGGAAACGATTTTTTGTAATTCTAGATTTGCTATATTCTTGGTTTTTAGTACGCTTTTCCCTTTAACTAGTATTATGAAGTCGCCCGCAGATGGTAAAGCTTTAGAATGTGTCGTGTAGTCCAGATTCAGAAATTAGTTGTACTAGACATTCCGATATTCTGGACCACATTCCCTATTAACCGATTTTTCAACTTTTAAACCGTTGACTTCTAAAGCTACCTTTCTATCCATAAATATGATTAAATTATACAGATTCTTTGGGCATTGAAAATGTCTTAAGGTACTTATAATAGCTAGCCACCATGCTGCATTGAATAATCCTTTAATGTCTAAGCTAATGGCGATTATAACGTCTTTCTCTTAAAAACCTTTATCAACGAACTTTTTCACCTCCTACCTTTTCGCGTTGTAAATCCGAACTGATTATTGTTCATTAAATTTTGCGAATAACGAAATTTCATTATTCTGTTTAGCAGGAGTTTTTCTAATATTTTCGCACTAACACTAATTAAACTAATAAATAGGACGAAGCTTCAACTACATCTCCTTTTCCGCGTTTTATCGTAGGGACTTACCATTTAGCGTGGGTAAAAGTTGGTTTATTTTTCCCTTGCTGCTAATTTATGTGCCATATTCCATGTGTTAGAACCCTCTGCCATTTCACAATACTGACATTTTCTTTTCAATCTTTATTTTCCTTATTTTTTCATTCTTCGTAATATTTTATTTTTTCTTTCTTCCCTTGGAAGTTTCGTTATTTCGTGTCTGCTGATATAGTGTTCTGCTTGCTTTGTCCCCTTTTAGCATTGCACTTGTTTTATAGACCACCAAGGGACAGTTTTGTGTTTATCACTATTCTTTTTCGTTTTTGTTATTTGAAATGATCGGGAGCAACCTGTATCTACTGCATTAATATACCTTTCCATAATTGTTTCAAAGTCCAGTTTTTGTTTTATTTTCTCTGTAATTAATGTCTTCATAATTATCATCTGTACTATGTTCACAATTAAGCACTTTCAAGTTTATGTTGGATGCTTTGTTCAAAGGTTATATAACGTTCCGCTTGATTCAATTGTTGTATTGTAACAGCTAAGTGAAATGTTATTATGTGATCAGAACAAGTTTCAGTATCTTTTATGTATTTTCCATTTCACATTCTTCATTCAAAATTCGTTCATTACTGAAAAGTCTTCCATTATTCATCCTCTCGTGTTAGTTAATAAGTCATACCACATTACAGATCTTGCGTTGCTACCTGGCAAAACCAAGCGAGTTCTAGAACTCTACTAATTTTTTCTAAGTCCTGCTGTATATCTTTATTCAATCCCAAGTAAGCACTTACTACGAAGTAGTGCAAATTTTTATATTTAATTCCTGCAGTTACCACATCTTCATCTGACATTTGACGTAGTAGTGTGACATTTATTATTTTGTTTGGTACTATTATTGTGGCTCTCTGCCTTGAGTACACATACCTATATTCTAAAATAGCATACGGTTCTTGAATGAACGTTACGTCTATATGTTATTAGTTATTACTAATAAATTGTATCAAATTATGGGTATCCACTTGAATATTCTAGATTTATTTAGACACAATTTAGTTTTAATGCATCATCTCTGCTATCATTATCGTTTATTGAATTTTCTCTGCTGTTTTGCTTATGATTGTTCCTTATTTTATCATTATTAATCATTATATTAATAATTAATATGTTGTTTGTACTTGTTTATCGCATTTTGATAGCAGGTACACGCTTTGTCAAATGAAGAGTGATTTGTATTAATCTTTTTATTTTTATTGTAAGCATTCCAACTAGCGCATTCACAGTATTTTATCGAATTTGTTGCACTGCAAATAGGACAAGTTAATCAGTCCTTACATACTGTGCCTGCATGATTATATTTACTTCATTTGTAGCATCGATGAATCATGATCTAATCCTCACAGGAGCAGATCTGCGTTTCTACATATACTCGTATATCTTTCTGCCTATCTGTCTGTCTCCATTATCTTTCCACCATTCTTGATTTTTAAAAATAAATTTCAATAGCAAAACGTACAATAAATGCAGTTTTATTTAAGCATAAAAGTTTATCATTTTTGATGCAAAAGCAAACGACCTCTAAAACCTATTCCCAGACCAAACAAGTACAAGATGTCATTTCCTGCAGGTGTAGAAGCAACCCTTTCAATCACTTTTGTTAATGAAAAATAAGAATATAATTATTTCCTCTCAGAGATAATATAAGTTGGTAATAATAAAGTGCATTTTAAAATAACATAATCTTACAATACATACATTATGAATACATTAAGCGTTCATTACACAATATTGTGGCCAAAATTCCCCGGTCCCTGTGACCTTATTATAGGTGAGTGTACAATATACAACTGAATAAAAATAGTAAAGATAAAAAAAATAATAGTGATAACAATTAGAAGAAGTATATTACATTCAGTTAAAGATAAACTGAAAGAATAAACCGAATAAAGACCGAAAAAGCTTAAATATCAACATTATATAAACAGAAATGATTATACGATCGCTTTATTTTCGAAACAAGGGCATTGGACACGATGATATTATCCACAAATAAAGTACATATCTGTGTATTTACACCCTACGTATTGGATATTTGTCATGTAGAATGATGTAATTTGCACAAGTTTGCAGTGACACATTGACACTTGTTACATTGGCAATAAAACCATTTCACTTGCAGCCGACTACCTGTAACGATTGCTATTTTTAATTAAATTTTCTTAGTTTACATATTTCATCGTTTTGTTTTCTCTAATCTGTAAGTTTTAAGAGAAAAACATTTGAAAATAAACAATCTTACAACGGAATGTATTAAAATTGCACATCATCTTTCGACTTTAGTATTGGTTCCTTTTATAAGTTATTTCAAGCATGCTTTAACACTTTGCAGAAAACCAGAAAAAGTTCTTCTTTATTGGTACACTGAAGAATACTGAAAACTTGCAGCAAAGCACTTTTTTGTAGTTCTCAGGATACTTCAGCATTATTTTTTGGTGATATTTAGGGTTCCATTGCATCAGACTGTAAGCTCTCGTAAATCTAAAAATAGGTGCTGAGAAACTCGCATTGTAAGAACTTTGGGAAATTTTTCAATGCAAGATAGGCAAAAGGGCTTCACCAGGACCACCTAGAAGTAGGTGGTCCTGGCTGCACCCAAAAGTATTAACAGTTAAGCATAAGCGTAAAGCTTTCCCTTGATAAATTTCGGACATCACCTAGCGTAAACCCGAGCGCTACAGAAAAGTATTTATCTCAAAGAGTAAAATCCAAAAAGCATACAAAAACCATGAACGGACAAGTTTGATAATTTTAGTCCTGGACATAAGAATTCTTTGTTCGTTCAACATGAAAGTGACAATGTGCGTCAAAAGTAAACAGGACGGTAAGCGGCAGGCTGTTGTTATCGCACGTACTTCGTCTTTGCAGAAATCCATCGCAGGAAAGCGGGCGCACGATCGGGTGGGTGCTTGCATATTCGTCCATCATTTCGCTATGGTCAGGGCTTATGTTCTAAAATACAGCGTGCAGCACTATGCCAGAAAAATTCTGCGGGACAGGGTATATTTTTGAATACGGTTTATTTCGGGGCACGTTTTACGTCTTTTTTAAGAATTATATGGAAAAGTTTTAAAATAGATTCTTGAAGACGAAATTTTACGCTGTTGAAGGGTAAAATAAACCTTTTAGGCTTTTGATTTCGATCAAATGTTTACGAAATTGAAAAGGATTAGAATTCTTAAAAGCCGTTTTAATTACTGAAATAATAGAAAGCAGAAAATTACACTTACCAAACAAATACGTATTTCGGCCATTATTATTAAGATCCTTGCTGATGTAGCAAAAGTAAAGCAGGCAGTTAAAAAAGTACCAGCTAACAATAAAGTTAGCAATAACAATATCTTCCCCAAATTGCTAAGTACTTTTTACCTTACTTTTACTTTGCCTGGTAATAACCTACTGAAGATTTGCTTTGCTTGCCAGAATTCCTATTTGATTATTGCATTCTGTTGTGGTTTTCAGATTTAGTTTTAAATAAAAGACTACGTGAATACGCTTCTTTCCAATAATGTATAATATTTTATTCGATTTACACTTTGTTATCCTCAAAGAAATTCTATTAAATTTCATTTAAAGAAACTTAATTTTCAGTAAAAGTTGTTAAATTAATTCTTTACTAAAGATTTCTCCAAGTGAAATTAGTAGTTTCGAACAAATTAATTTGCAATAATCCGAATACTCTCCAACATTATATAGAAATACTTCAGGTTTCACGATAAGAGTATCTGAGCTTCTAAAATACAGGCTGATAATAACATAAAGGATGCTTCTATCGTAATTTCAGAGTCGTCTAAATGAGCGACTTCAAGTACCGTTTTAGACACGCCTTAGTACAGAAGGTTTTGCTAAATATTCTGAGTTTCACATATTATATGCAAGTGCTTTGAACTGAATCGAAGCACTCATTATAATTCTAGCATATTAATTTGGATTGAAGAGCTTGAACGCTTGTACAAGGACTATTGATACTTTTTCTGATTTTAAAACGTAGGAAATTTTAGCTTTTGAATTATTTCTTTGCAAAATGTACAAAAATTTTAGTTTCTGAACGGAAGAAGGGGGTGACGAATTATTCATTTGATACTTTGTGTTTACATTGACATAATTATTTAGTTTTAACTTTTCTTTTATTATTAATGTAATAATTTTACTATACCATACTTGGGTTCCATGGGGTTCTTCTTATTAAATTAAACATTAGCGCAATCTAATTTATTTACAACAAATGTTTATTTATATCACTAGTATTTATTTTAAACTGCTCTTACCAGGATGCATTTTTATATATGCCGCCGCTGCTTTTTCTGGAATATTATAGAAGCTTCGGGGTATTCTAGGCTCTTCGTAATAGCCTTCCTAATGAGGTGTTCAGCTATATTAATTTTTTTTTTAATATTCTAGTCTTATTCATAAATCTTAAATTTTTATTTATTTATTTATTTATTAGTAATTTGTCTGTCTCTATCTACTGATTAATTCAATAATTCATTTTTTAAGTTATTATCTACGCCTGCGAACATAAGAATTGTTTAATGATAATTTACAAATAAGGATTTAAAATTAAAAAAGAAAATAAAATAGCTTTTACTAAATGAGAATACAGGTTGGTAACGGAAGTCCGACTACTTACAGAAATATTGCACTTTTCTCTAAATGTAGATGTAGAGTGTAAATATCAGGTTTCCTTCGTAGTGCATTGTAAATGTAGCCTTGTGTATGTGCAAGTGGCAATTTCTATGCATCAAATCGAAGTATTTCGATACCTTTATTGAAACTTTAGCATATGCTGTTGTAGAAGTTGGGGAATAATTCTTTTTAAAGACATCTTTAAATAAAATTCTGTTGAGAATGTTTTTGAATCGCAAAAGTTTTAATAACTTTTTCTTGTTAAGCTTTGAGGCTTATTTTGGAGATTAATTTTAGAAATTAAGTACTGTACGTAACAATTAAATTTGAGGTTGTTTTCATCGATTGAAGGTTTTGAGATATTTTATAAATGATTTAACTTTGGTTGTTTTGCATAAAGTGTGATACTTTTGGATGCTGTTGCTTTTCGAAAGTCGTTACAAAACATTTTAAAGCATTGTCGGTGAAGATTTTTCTCTAAATAAGTATATATTTATGAATTTTGGTAATATTAATAAAATTTTTTGCTTTTCTTTGAAAGAAAATTCTGATGTTTTACCCTCCTTTACAAAATATATTTTAAAAGGGCATTGTTTGGAAATCGCAACAATTTTGGATTCAAAATGGCCATGGCTTTACCCTTAAAATAGGTATTTTAAAAAGTAAAACAAAGATGCGACCCATTTAAAAGTATTGCAATATTAATGCTGGCGTTTACTGTTTTCTGATACGTTTAGGATTGCTCGGACAAAGGGAATACTACATGCAGATATCAAATAAACCGGATCGGAGGCCTAAAGGGCTACACGGTAGAGTGGCCACGCGGTTTACATCTGCATTTCCCCAATGTATTTGCAATGCCTGTGTAAACCGATTTAAAGTTTGCGGTAGAACAGAGACACCGAATGAAATGTTTATTTCAACTGCGTGTAGGAAAAGGGATTAAGCCTTATTTTACACAAAAAAAATATAACCGGCCCACCGCCTCAACGGAAATAATTTAATTTCTTTTAAACAGAAAGATTTTTCTAGTTGGAGTTCTGTATATGTATGGAGATGAATTAGTTGTGTTACAAGTCGCTGTATGCATTTCGTTCACTACCCCCGAGCCAACTTCGGACATAATGGATATTGTTTTTGCCTCGTAAATAAGTTTAGTTCGTATGAAAAAGATTATGTTCTGCTGAAATTAAATTACGTAATGGAATAATGGAACGCAAAACCTTATTTTAACGTTGTTGCACAGCCATGTACTGTTTGACCAGGCAAAAATTATGTCTGAAGTTTTAGTGAAAGTTTCTATAAAGAAAACATCTGTATGTAAAAGTAAGGCCACAATGAGGATTAAATTCTGATACTTTATTAGTGCACAATTCAATGAATTCTTCAATCGCTTTCTAATGAATTCCCTTTTGTTTAATTAACACAACTGTGATTTTATTTTTTCAGTAGAATTCTTCGCATCAGTCTATTAGTAATTACAAATGGAGATCAAAGATGAAGATGAAGACACGTAGAAATTAGGCTTAAAAATTATAGTTTTTTCAAATTAAATTGGTTGAGCGATAGTCAAGTTGGGAAATTTATAAATATAATCCATTAATACGCGGGACGGGAGCCTCCTTAAGAATCCTGTTAGTGGTAATCGAACAATTACAACCTTAACAATCATAAGCAAAGATTAGACAGAAACATTTTTAAAGTTAAATTATCATCTGAGTTTGACAATCAATTATTAATTTTGTTAATAAGGAAGAATAATCCAAACTGTGTTGTGTGTTATTTACAATTCTTCTTCTTCTTTTGTTTGTTTTTGAAATGAATACCTGTGATTTTCCGGGAGGAAAAAAATTGTTAGCTGTCCGTCCACCTTTTGAGAAGTCTTCCTAATGATTTCTACTTCTAGCGCAGTATGGGCATTTTGGATTTTATCCATGTTTTCAACCTGCTGGAACCAATATCCTCTTAATTGTTGTTCATGCATTCAACTCCGATAACTTCTTTTTATTTTCTAACGCGAAAACCTATTTATTTTTGATATCAATATTCGTGTTTTTCCTGGGGGATGGATTACCAGTTGCCCCTTCACCTTTCGGGAAGTCTGCCTAAGATTTGCTTAGCTATTGGTTTCCCACCTTTGTTACTCTTCTGCTATTTCTAAAGTTCTTAACAATCTTATTACATTATTGTATTTGCCAGTATTCTGTTTTAATAGTTAGAATTTTCACTTGAATTCTGTATCTTACTACCACAATTTATCTTACTTTCACAAATCTGTAACGTTGTTATTGAAATGGTGAACTTCTGTAGTTGAAGTACTTTTGTGACTTGTCTGTTAAAGCATGCTTTGAAATAAGTTGGTGCCTTGAAAACAAAAGCATAACAAGCAAATATAAAAAAGAAATTTCACTTAATACCAGAAAGGTCTTTTGGACGAGACGTTGGCTTTGTAATTGGTAGCACCCAAATGTGATTAGCGCAACTTATATCTGAGCCTTTTATGTTATTGTTTGTTGACTTTATAACTTTAAATCTAATTAGTTTAATTTCAGAGATATTTTTAATCAGCAAAGCAGGGTTAAAATTTTGAAAAATATCGAATGTGGTAAAAGGAAAAAAATTGCTTTTGTTTTGATTTATTCTTTTGTTCGGCAGGATAATTTGTGAATATTTTAACATATTTAATACACACAACCAAACTTATATGCAATCGCCCAGTATTTCCGATTTTGTTAAGTAGGTATTTCTGAAAAATTTCTAATGGAAAATGAAAAGCACTTTATACTAAACCAGTTTAATGATTAACAATAAAAAAATGTAACAAATGCTTGAAATTAATAGAGACTCCCAAAAATGTAAAAATTAAAGATTTGAAGTGGTTGGCCAAAGAAAAATAAAAATTGGTTTTTCACTTTAATAGTCAGTGTTGCCACCTCTACCCCTAATACAAGCTTCAATCCTGCGGGGAAAGCTTCTAATCAAACTGTCAACTTGTTCTTGAGGTAAGTTTGCCCATTCCTCTTGAGCGGCTTGAATGAGCTGTTCCACATCTCCTACACCTCTAATCTTTCTTTTAATGAAGTCCCACACTCAATCAGATTAATATCGGGTGAGCAGGAAGGCCATCCCAGACCAGCGACCACAGCTTGTGTTTCAAGAAATTTTATAGCAACTCTGTTGGTATTATCGGTATGCGGTATGCGGCATTATCGTGCATTAAAACGCAATTGTTTCCCATAGCACCCACCAGCTTTCAGTCTGACCTGTCTACCTCCACCTCTTAAAACCCAAATTCGGCGGTCACCTGACCTCAGATCAATTCTGGTTTCATCTGAAAAAAAGGACATTTTGCCAATTTTCAATTGTCCAGTTTTGGTGTTCCAGACACCATTAGCCGATCAATTTTGTTCTGCCTGGATACACTCGGGAACCCTTAACTGTCTCCTGCTAAACAGATTTCGGGCACGAAGTCCCTTTCGTATTATTTCAACAGAAACATTAACACCTGTAACCTGCAAAAGTTATGCTTTGATGCCTTCTGGATGAGAAGAGGTTGGATTTCTTCTAGCTATTTGAGTTAAAAACCGGTTTTGTCAATTAGTAGTTACTCTGCAACGACTTCTTAAGAGTTTTCAATTCAAAAAATCATGCATAGGTTTTTGAAACAACTCTCTGAGAGATGCCCCCTGTTGCTACAATTTATCTTTGCGACATTCTCTGCTCAACAAGAGTAACAATTCTTCCCCTCTGAACTTACGACAAACCTGATGCGCAGGGCATACTTAGCTTTTTTGAACACAAAGTTAAGTTTACTCTGTCACCTCGGATTTACAACTGTATCAATGTACATGTGGTCATCTGTTAAGGAAAACCTATCTAATTTTCAACAAAAACCTTTATCTCGTATCCGCATAAAACGTTTTCATACATTTCTTATGACTAGTAAAAGATACTAGGTGATTCCATATAAGCTTGTGTACATTTTTGCAGAGTTGCCTACTTGTTTTTCAATACCTTGGTAGTTTCTTGTTCTTGTTTCTTCTTACAGCCTGTTTTCAATGTACAATGTAAGAAACTGTTTACCTTTGTCTTTTGTTTAAAGGGAATGTGAGAAAAATTGAGGAAAGTTATCCGTTATATCGATTTAAAATATAAAATGAATCAAATAATTTCAATTAATACGAAATAAATATTTTGATAATCTGGCCAAATAGTCGCCTGCTTTGTAATTAGCAAGACATAAGTTCGAATACAAAACATAGCCGGCTTTTCAAGAGCCGAATCCCTCTTTGATTCAAATTAAATTAAAACCTTAGTAAGATTTAAAAACATATCAGAATATATACACTGATTTTAGTTGAAAAAGTAACACCCAGTATTTTAACAGATATTTAATTTTTTAATGTGGCAAAATAAACAAGATAGACTAAATAACAAATGATTAAATATTCATGCATTTGACTTTAACAGTTAACAGAAAATCTTAATAATGAGTCATCGCACCATTGCGTCTTACACATTAATGTACTCTTCTCGGCATGCTTAGAATGATATGGTCTATTGTCTGCTGAGGTATCTCACCCCAAGCTACTTGCACCTCACCCCGAAGTTCGGCTAATGTAAAGGGGGCTGTTCTAGGTTAAATCCTCTCCTAGCAATCAAATCCCACATATGCTGAAAGATCAGGAGAACGAGCAGGCCATGGAAGTAGGTGTATGTCAACATTCTCTAGGTACTGCAAACTTACCCTTGCTACATGTGGTCGAGCGTTATCTTGTTGCAATATAGCGTTTTCTATACCACGAACGTATGGTACAAGAATCGGTTCTAGTACTTTGTGGATGTAATCCACAGCTACCATATTACCCTCTATGAACACGAGAGGAGACCTACTTCCATAAGATATAGCCCCCCACACCATTAAACCTGGTGCTCGGCCTACATCTCTTTCCAATTGAAATTCCAAATTTCTTCTCTGACCATGCTCTCGCCGCACTCTTTTACGTTCATCACTCGCGCCTAAACAAAATCTGGACTCATTACTGAAAACGACTTTGTTCCATTCCACATTCCATTGCATTCTTGCGTTACATCATTCCAGTCTACGACGTTATGTTCTGCGGTTAATGGAATCTTTTTAACAAGTCGATGAGATCTGAGTCCCATTAACCGAATTCGTCGGTATACTGCTGCCATTGTAATTCTTCGACCTACTGCTCTAAACCATTCATCTCCGACAGACCTGGTTGTAGCAAAAGGGTTTCTTCTTGCCAGAATTCGAAGAAGTCGCTCTTCACGGTCTGTTGTTTTTCTGGCCGCACCAGGTCCTCTGCGGCGTTGATTCTGACCTTCCGCAGACCAAGCATGCCAACAACGAAACACAGTTGTTGCTGCAAAATTGATGCAAGTGGCGATTTCTCGAAATGAAAAACCACCCTCTCGCATACCAATTATCCGACCTCTCTGAAAGCCACTCGGATAATGAAATTCTGCACGTCTTCGCACACGAGGCATTTCTTTGGTTCAATGTGATTACAAAAAACTGACTTGACAAGGTTTAGACAAACAACTGAAAGCGCTATTAACAAAAACATGTTTCCATGGGTAACCAAAGAATTAACAATATCTCCAAGAAAGTTGAAGATTTTTGTCTCAAATTTTTATAATACGACAATGAACACATGGCGAAGAAATATAGTAAATAAGAACTTTAAATGAATACATATACTGGGTGTTACTTTTTCGACTAAAAGCAGTGTAAATTAATTTTTTGAAAAAAGGGTTGCAAATTTCTCTTTTCCTATAGTAAATATATAAAATGGAAAGCTTCTAAATTCGTTCCAAAACTATGATAAATAAATGTTTGAGTGTCTCACATTACTTCGGTTGACTGAATATATTGCTTTTAAAGAGAAACATTTATTTAAAGTAATTTAGTCGCAGAGGTATTTTGCATTGGCAAATTAGGCTGGAAATTTAGAAAAATCTGAGTATTAGTAAAAGAAAAAATTTCAATAAAATCTCCACTCCAGTTTTTCTAATAATTCTAGAACATCTTCGAAATATAAATGTCTCATGAAATCCATGAACTTTTTTATTTAATTCTAAGCTCAGATTTTGGGATAATTCGAAGAAAATAATTAAGAAATTAAAGTTTTTCTTAAGTGCTAATTTGTAAGTGGGACTGGTTTTCAATGAATTTGAAGAAATTTTTATAAAATTGCCTTTTCAGAGTCGATTGTATCTACCATTAGTTTGCTAAAGTTAACTCTAATTTAACCTGACGCTAATCGTTTAAGTTTTAACCTGCATATGGTTGGATCTCAACCGCGGACCTCTTGGTGTCACCCATTATACCATTGAGACATACATTGGGATTGTTCTGTAAAACAGCAACCTTACACATAAATATTTTTTGGTTAGAACTTTCTTTTTTATAACTCTTAGTGAGTTCGGGAATCTGAAATGAGTGTTCTATTTGACAAAGAGTATCACTCCAGTGAGTGTTTTCGTTTAAAATTCGACCTAAATCTAGAGTTTATACGTTTAATTGTCTTAAATTAATGGCTTATCTGGCACCCGTTATTAAGCCGGAGGGCGGCAGACGTTTCAACATATGCACTTCACTGTTATTGGGCACATTTAACTGGTTAGCTGAGACATTAGGATACACAAACATTCATTCAGTGTTGTTCACACTAAAGCGATGTCTGACTTCTTTGAGGGTATGCTGAATGATTTTGTTGTGAACAGAATAAGGCACGTCGATGATGGCACGCAATACCCTATTTTAGAATCTCTGTAGAATGATAATAGTGGAGTGGTGTTACAAATTGCTGCAGGCCCATGCTGGATCAATGTGAGATGCCATATCTGCTGTGTCGTCAGCAAATGCCGCTACGGTGGTACATCGCGGAGTTGACAGATCAGTGGTATACAGGGCGTATAAAATTGGTCCTAGCACGATATCTTGAGGAACACCGGAATGTCTAGGATTCCAATCAGTGTATTCGCTGCCTTGTTTAACCAGGAAGTAGTTGAAAGTGGAGGTAGGAGAGAAACTTCTTTAGTATAACTTGCAGCCGCCTGTGCCACATCTTGTCGAAAGCTTGAAATATGTCAAGGAAGACATCTCAGGAATATCGTTTGTTATTCAAGTCGTTATTAAATTTTTTAACCCGCCGATATACTTCTTCTATTATTCCGTGTTCATTACGGCACCCAAAGTGATGCTCTGGGCTTATTTTCTTTTGCTCTATTATTCTTTTGAGCCTGTTGACATACAATTTCTCAAAAACTTTGGAACGCATAAGGTAATAAGCTTATGGGCCTGTAATAGGAAATATCTTCAGGTTTTTCCCGGGTTTGAAGATTTAGGTTACTTACGCCGAATAGCATTGAATAACTATGAAGGTTATCAGTTTTATGCATTTTTCAGATTATTCTTGTAAGATTTTGCCTGTACCCCTGGTACAGAATTGAATTTCTCCTTTTCATTTGTTTAACATAAATATAACGAACTTTTCGAAACCAACAGACATATACTAGAAAACTAAATTTTTTACTATTTGGCCTTCAACTCAAAATATAAGTTTGAGTTTTTTAAGTGATAAAACGTCGATCAGTTTCCTTTTAAATTCGAAATTATTTATTTCCCTTTAATCGTTGAAGTCAGGTATTTATTTTAAATGATTCAGATTTTTTGTCTTTATGAAGTTGCGTGCATTGGGCAGGAGAAAACATATTAGCAACTGAATTATCTTCCTAAGCGAAGTTGAAGATGTAACTTCCCTCTCGACACTGTAAAGGTATAAGAGTGAAAAAGGAAGAAAGAAAGAAAGAAAGAAAGAAAGAAAGAAAGAAAGAAAGAAAGAAAGAAAGAAAGAAAGAAAGAAAGAAGATGTAACTTAGAGAAGATTAATTATGTCTTTAATGACACCAGACGTGTATTTAATTCTGCGAGCTGTCAAGGATTTTAAATCTTTGAAATTAGTTAGAAACGTACATACCCTCCATTGCGTTTACTCTACCCTGATTTTTATGTTCGCAGGATATAAAGGATGAGCTCTTGAAACGAATGGAAACTGTAAAATTTCGTATGAAGGTTTTTTTTTAATAACAAAAATGCGGGTCGACAGTAAAGTTGATTGTTTAACGATATCGATGATCTTTAAAAATATCGATGTGTGCCGATTACACGCTGCAGTGGTGCATCCGAGTGTGAATTATTCAAGCCATTCAATTTCGAGAACGTTGATTGCTTGTGACCGCACAATCATGTGTGCGTGCTAACCAACGGTTTCCGGATATCCGCTTCTCGAACAATCCGAACCGATTACTCCTAGAAACTGTCATTGCCAGATGTCGAAAGCGGCGCCTCCACCATTTCTACACGATTATGTTCGGCCTTTTGTTCCTATCTCTTACACAACATAACAGTTTGATGATAGCTCTCTCTGCATGTCGCTATCGCTCGTGATCGTAAAAAAAGGAGAGGAAAAAGGAGACACTTGAAAACACTCCATGCATATTTTCACGTTAAACACTGTTGCATTTGACACATTGTTTCTTTTTTAGCGTAGATAATCCGAGGGACCGGATTTTATTTGCTTTAAGAGGAGAGAGGGCTATTGTTTTCCTATTAGCTTACAGAAAGGTGTATTCCAATTACGGAATTAACTCAGTCGTTACTGCTTGGAAGTTTAAACGAAACAATATAAAGTTCATCCCGCTGTCATTCGCTTAAGTACTAATTACATTAAAACAAAGTGATTTAGACTTAATGCATGATTGAATTTAATTAGTTAAATGACAGTGCACGGAACACGGCACTTCAACGGCTACACTAAAAAGAGATAAGAGCTGCATCCTGTATAGCAAGCACACTTATCTCCTGACACTTTTAATGGATTTTTACTTCGTTTACGAAACTAATTAACTTAATATCATATACCGCCAATTTATTTTCCGAGTGAGCTTTTACTGATTTTGTACTATAAATATACTTAACTCTTAAGTGGCTTCTTTAAAATCCTTGATTGGACTTCCTGCCAGTTTAGAATTTTCTAGTTTTTTAAATTGAAGCCTTAACTTAGCTTCTGGTGAAACTTGATAGGATTTTCGTTTTTCCAGTTTATCTTAATAAACCATTCGAATTTTTAATTTTATTTGTCTGCTGCTTTCTTCTTATTTGTTTCTCTGTAAAACCATTTTAGTGTAATTAGGTTACAGATTGCCTGTTGATCTTCAGTAGATAAAGCTGACATTTTCTGGAGCATTTCAAACAATGTAGAAGGCATTTTTATGCCAATTGCATTCTTCAGTTTCTTGATCTGGTCGTTTTCCGTCCATTTCACCTTCTTCTTTTATATCCTCTTATTTTTCTTCCTAGTTGTGCATCCTCTTCTTTGTCTTATTCTCTTATTCCTTCGCATGTTCTTCCTCGTTTTACTCTTTCTTCTTTTTCTTTTCTTGGTTCTTCCTTCTTCTTCTTCCTCGTCTTTTTGTCTGTCCTTGTTTTCTTGTTACATTTAATTAAGCTTTGTAGAATTCTCGTTGGGATTATAGTTTTTAAAAAATTGTGCTGTTATTTCAAGATTGATATTTTATTAAAAATCTCTATAAACTGCTCTTCCTTATTCGTGAGGTTAGCCTAAAAATATTTGTACGAACTACGAAAATGCTAACCTAAAAAAAATATTTAGATTTCTAAACGTATTTTTCCTTTTTTTATTTAAGGTAAATCTGTTTAGGTCTCTTTCAGTGTCTTACATGACCATTCTTACTCATTTCCTTAGAAAAGGAACGTTATCTTTTTAAGAGCTGTTATCTTTCAGTCTTTCGAAATTTTGATCTCCCCGTGTCTTTTTTAAGGTCATAACTTAAGTCAAGCGTTTTTTGTTAAGGCATTAAATACGCTAAAACTTTGTACTTGTACATTTGTACCTAAACTAAAGGTTGAGATACCTTGAAACTAATTTTGTTTATTTCAATTTCTGTGAGTGTTTGTTGCTTTTTATTTTTCTGCGTTTACTGTCAGTATCTCTTCCGTTTAGTTTTTTTCAATGTATTACTGAACTATACAAATTTCCCAAGGGAAATAGTTTAAACTATCTTTCAAGCAACTTTACTTTTTCTCGTACTATTTTTAATGCCAGAACTTAACTGAAACATTTTGAATCGAGGCCGAATACGCTAAATTTTGAATTTCCACTAACTGTAAACTGTTACCTTTCATTACTTTTTTTTAAGTTGTTTTTCGACCTGATGTAAACACTTTCATGTATTCACTATTCCTGCGTCAGTCAGTACGCTTCCATTTTCTTATTATTGTGTCTCCCTCTAGTCTATTTTTAACGTGTTGTTTTTAATGTGGGGAGAAATATAAATAGATGCAAAGACAATAGTAGCTGGTTGAGTATTAATGTGTTATATCCGCTACTAAAGCACTAAATTGATGAAATTCAAAATCTAGAAAATGCTACAAACAAACTTAATGAGTCTTGTAGATGTAAATTTTTAAATTCTTCCCACCGTAGACCCTAATGACCTGCTTTGACGTTACGTCTCTGTTCACCAAGCGATTATCAAACAGTTACTAGTTCAAGACGGCAAACCTGCCAGTTTAGCCGTTCTCGTTGAAAAGTGCCTTTCCTCCACATATTTTCTGTTTAACATCCGATTCTATAAGCAAGTAACAGGCGCTGCTATGGGTTCTCCCCTTTCTCCAGTGGTTGCAAATATCGACAGGAAAATCCGCGAGGCCATGGAAATCATCAAGACCTCTAACAACTTGAATCGTGACACTGGATATCGTCTATCAGACATATGGAATTCTGTATTGCCTACTGACTCCACCCGCTCTACTTCTAGTCAATCGTTGTCTTCGTCCGATACGCTTGACCGGTTACAGCCGGTATAAAGTCGCCTTTGGCTGACACTGACCGTGGAAGTCTTCGAATTCATTATGTATTACGAATTATCATTTATTTCTATGGATTTTTAAATGTGGAAAAATCCTGAATAAGTTAACTTATTTTCTATAAAAGAAACTGCTTTGTAAGTGACATGGAGTTTCTATTAAACAATTATTATTTGTAATTTTTTAAATATGTATTTTCACATCTAGAAAGCTTTTAACTATAACCAAAAAGCAATAACAACAGAAACAACTAATATAAATGTAAATTTAAAATTTAGCGCCATTTATAATCTAGTTAGTTAAACTGTAAAGTGACATTAAGATAAACTAAGATTAGAGAAGAGGGATAAATGGACTATTATTTTAACAACTGATAATTGTCCATATTATTTCAAGATTACAAATTAAATAAGTGTCAAAAAAAAATGTTGTCACAGAAGAAATTACATGTGCACATTATTAAGAGAGAGGAAGACAGGTATGAATTGGCCGCAATATCTATTGATAAGGTTGTATGGTTTGGTATACCAAATGAACTAAAAGATTTAAATTTGCACAAAGAATTATCAGCAATCAAGACTATTACAAGTACTATGAAGTAGCATGTAATAAAAAACGTAAAGAAGCAAACTTATTCCATAGCTGCAAGTTAGTGCCTTACTCTTTTTTACCTGGAAAAAAGAGTCTCCGACCACCGGAAGTGTAAATTTAAAATTTAGCGCCATTTATAATCTAGTTAGTTAAACTGTAAAGTGACATTAAGATAAACTAAGATTAGAGAAGAGGGATAAATGGACTATTATTTTAGCAACTGATAATTGTCCATATTATTTCAAGATTACATAAATTAAAAAATAAAATTAAAAGGAAACACTTGTGCGTCAACCAAAATATAAAATGTCTGGGTGAACATAACACAATAAAAGTAAAGTAAAGTTATTTCTTATATTGTAATAGACGCTTCACAAACTATGTCAAATAGTTTTAAGTATTCTAATCTTATCTACCAATTCACACCTGCACTTGGCAAGAGTGTTAATTAAGTTAAATGAGAACGGCAGAGATGGAAGTTATTCTGACAGGTGGAATTGGTTCACTTAAACCAGTAAAGTCGATCTATTCAAGAATCTGTTCTTACTTCGTAACTCTAAAAATGTACACGTCCTTTGCATATTTGCTACTACGAAAGATGCTTCGATGTTTTACCTCTGCTTTTTTTTAGAATTTCGGCAGTAGTTTTGTTAATAAACTCTGGTAAAATTAAACCAATCGGTTTTTCACGAGGTAAAATATGTTCAATTGGACTTATGTTCAGAAAATTGATCGAATTTGTCTTAATTTTAAAGGTATTTGATAGCTTTTTATTTAGAAATTTCCAAAATTCGTCATGTTTCGTTAGTAACAGTAGCAAAATCTGACTATCTGGCGTTTATTTAGTTGTGTAGGACTTCACGTTTCCCTTTTGTATACAATAAATTAACTTGAAAGGAGTTACAGGCTTAAACGTTTGAACAATGTTTAAATTTTTATTGAACATTCTATTTACAGCTGAACTAAAGCGAAACAGAACTATTAAATATAGAATTTCCAAAAAATCTCAAAGGTTTATTTTGAAAATGCAACTAATTTATATATTTTAATTTTTTATTTCATCTCTCCTCACTTTGTCAACTGAATAAAATAATAAGGGACTACTTGTCTAACGTTTACATTCGCGAAATTTTAAGTTTATTGAAAATACTAATTAATTTAAATATTTTCAAAGTGACTTCTGTTATTTTATTCTTAAATGAAATGAAATTGAAAGCTTCCCAAAGGGTAAATAAAGCTAAGAATTTAGCATTAAATATTGCATTATATTTAACCTAAAACTAATCGTATTTTGTTTATTTTGAGTCATTTACGCTTTAGTATTTTAATTATACAGATTTACTCAATTACTGCAAAAATGTACTTATTTCCTTTAATTGAAGGTTTTTAACCTTGTTTACCTAATTCTCTTAAAGGTTCCCTCCTAACCTGATTATAACCGAATCAGTACCAAAGATAAATCACAAACTGTTATTGAGAACTACATAGATTTGTACTTACGAGCTGAAGTTCCCTTAGGAGTCTACTAATTTATGCGTAAGTCCCCTAAAACATATTTCATTGTTTGTCGGTAACGTCTCAAGGTTACATTTGGGTTAATTTATATGTGTTAACTTCCAACTAAGAGCTCTAGTTAGAAAACTGTTTAACTCCTGTTAAAATTAGTTTATGAAAATTGCCCAGAACGTGTCTTAGACTTTCACTAGAATGCTTTGTACCTATTCAATAATTTTGCCTCTATTTACCTACTCAAAACAATAACTTTAATTTTCTGCAAATTTTTAAGTGAAAGTTACTTCTGCTTTTAAATGTGATTTTTTTTAAATTTCCAAAGTGGTTTTAGGCAGTAAAACATCTTACAAAATGTTAATAGTTTGTTTGTTTTTTTAAATTGCTTATAACAGCAAAATTTAACGAAAAGTATTCCCAAAAAGATGTTAGAACCAACGCAAGCGAGCCTTAATTTTAATTGTTCTCCAGGAGTTGAAACCGTAACATGGAAGATTTATGAACTTGTCTACGATGTTTAAAGATCATTAAATGCGAGTTCTAACAACCAACCTAACAAAATAGAAATAAATAATACAAAGTTTAGCAATCGATGCTTACTTGGATTTTTACTTAAATCTGATAAAAATCCTCAAGTCATCAAAATTGTTTGCATGGAAATGACTGTTTTCTAATAATCTTGGTGAAAAACATTATCTAAAAGCTTCTGCGAAACGATGCTCGCTTAGTGCTTCTCTTTTTTGCTTTTTTTGTAATAAATAGACCAACATGAATTGATTTTTTAGTAACTTTTAGATTTCTGTGGTGTGTAATTTTCTGTAAACCATTAAAGTACTGTTATTTATACAATACTAAAAGGAATTTCCGAAATTAAAAGGCAATTCAAAGATTACTCTTTTTTTTTACTTGGACGAACCTTTTCTGCAAACCGTTTTAATTTCTTAAAAACGTTGATAAAGCCGCTCAGTTTTCTATATATTTTTTTTGTTTAGATGAAGTTTGCCTGTTATTATCTAAAAATTGTTGAGGAAGCCTACTCAACTCCTCAAAATATTCCATCTTTAAATTATGTATTTGTTTTTATTACTTGATAAATCAAGTATAAATCCAAATTGATAAGACAAAAATTAAATAAAAATACGTTCGGATCTAATTAAACACGCGAAGCCATGTTTACATATAAATTTCGTTTATTATCGTGTTGCTTTATTTAATTAAGGCTCCGGTTTTAACAATCTTGCATCGGAATTATATTGTACTCGTATTATTCCTCTTCCGCTATAAGTGTCAAATTTCCCATCGTGATTATTTGCCAATTCAAGCAGTATTTTTTACGGTTCACCTGGTACTGTAATAGTAATTGTATTTTATTTCATACTGTACACACTTTTTCAATAACGTCAACATGTGACAGGCCGGAAAGTGTTGCTAGGTAACACTTTCCGGCTCTGATACCGTAATAGTTCACTTTCCGGACTCAAAATGGCGTCGGAAAGCTGAATTTACCAGACAGTATGAAATAAATAAAATATCTCGACATGTGCGTGCACTTACGTAATGTAAAACCTAATCCTAAATGTAAATAGAATAAATCGAGTTACTGGCTTCTAGGTTAAATGTTGATTTTAACTTGTGCTATACAACAAGTTTACTTTTAGCGTTATTTTAATGATATTTTTTTGGATATGCAAGCTTAATGCTTTGGGAAGGCGTATGGTTTTTATTTCAAACTAAGTTAAAAAAATTTACCCAAATCTAATTGTTACCAACTGGTTTACTTTGTCATTAACTTATTATATTTTAATCCCTTTTACAGTTATGTTATTACTTTTAAGTATATTAAATAAGCATATTTAGTGAGCAGCAAAAACTAACAAAATTTATTTGTTTCAGGTGAGTACCTTTCGATTCTTTAATGGACAGTAAAAATACCGGTGGATTTGGAAAATGGGAGAGTAGGTTTATAAATTTGGCCCTCATTAAGGTATTCGTTCAAATTAAAATTTTTTTTTATTTTTCACAGTGTGATTTGGAATTATCTGTGATTTCAGTTTTTAATCAGATTATTTTCTACTCAGTTTTTAATGTATAACTTAGAAGGTTATTAAACAAAAATAAGTTTGTCGAAGGGTTGTATCAGATTTTAAGATTTTTATCAAGATTTTAGAATATATTTTTTTTAATTTATAATGATAATATGGCAGCAGCAAAGCTGATAACATGTCTCGTAAATGTAGTGTATAAATAAATACAATGCCATCAAAAAGATTACCAAAATAATAATTGTAGATACAGTGATGTAGAGTGAGGTAAATATCAAAAATTACCTAAACATTCATAAAATTTGGCATAGATATTATTGTTTGATACTGGTTAGGGCATGCTGTTGCCATTAGCCAGAATTATAACATGTTCGGTAGTGAGTCTATGCTTCTCTTGAACGAAGGCAGTGTGGGAGTGTTCACACAATCTAGTGGAAGGGAGTTCCAGAGATTTACCACTATGTTCGAAAGAAAGTGTGAGCGAGATCCCTGTCTTGTCCTTTCTTTCCTGAGTTTAATAAGATGGGGACCTCTCAGCCTCTGATGTAAGCCGCGCAAGAACATATCGTCTAGGCCAGAGATATTATAATATCCATGGAGGATCTTACACGTTTCAATGAGATCTGCTCTGTCTCTTCTGTCAGCCAGGCTGGAGAGGGAAAGACTGTGGCATCTATCTTGATATCCTTGATTTCTAAGTTCCTGTGGAATACGAGTGATTTTTCTTTGTATCTTTTCTAGGAGTTCTCTATCCTTGGGGTATATAATGCTATATATATCTATGCTAATCGTAGTTTGGTTCAGCTTGTAGAATGCCTTCTGAGTTAGATACAAGATGGTGTTGGCTCGTATGCAGTTACTGACGACATGTGGGCCTCCCATTTAATATTTTCAGTTATTATAACTCCAAGGTCATTTTGTGCAGATATCTGTTGTAAGTTGATATTCTCGATCCGATACAGAAGCCTCGGGTTTTTCTCGCCCATATGAAGCACAGAGCATTTGGAGTTGTTAAGTGTGAGAAGCCTGAGTTTTGACCAATCTACCAGTCTATCAAGATCACCTTGAAGATCCTGCATCCAATGTCTTGGTCCATATATTTAAGGATTGTATCAAATTGGTAACGGTGGATCTTCCTTGTACAAATCCATGCTGCTGGTCAGGAAAAAGCTTATTCCGTAGAGCATGTTCCATGATTTTCTTGACAATGATCCGCTCCATAACTTTACCAATTGCGCTGGTCGGGCTGACAGGCCTGTAATTTTTTGGAACTAGTTTGTTATCTTTTTTGAAAAATTATCCCATAGTCTAAAGACTTTTTAAAGATTTTATTGAGAATCGGAGCCAGCTGAAATGCGCAGTTAATCAAGAAAACCGTACCTGAAAATTTGATGTTGTCTATTATGGAGATGTTTTTCTCTCTCACTCTTGTGGTTTGGTTGTTTGTGTCTTGAAATACGTCAGTAAAAGTTTCTGCGATTTTCAGCTTGTCAGAGATCGTTTCACCCATACCGTTAATGATATATCGCGGAATACCACATTTCGATGAAATCTGATATCGGACATGAGAATAGAATCTCTTACCACCATCAGACACAACTTTCCCTTCATATTTTTGTCTCAGGTTTCTAGTCAGATTCGCAAGATTGTTGGAAATGGCTCTGAAGTGGTAAGCCTGGTTCTTCTGTACCTGTCCCAGGCTCTGCGCTTCGCTCTGGCCATTCTCTTCGCTTAGTAGTTGATCCAGGGTTTGTCTCTATGCCGGGTACTCGTACTAAAATGCGGAGAGTATTCCAAGAGCAGCTGTTGACATTCAGTCATCAGATTCTCGTAGGCGGTATCTGTGTCACGATTATCGTTGTTCCACAGTGAATGCAGAAAGGCTTCCAGGTGATTCTTGATTGCTTCGAAGTCAGCCTTAAAGTAGTTTATTCGGTAGCTGGTGAGTTTTCTTTCTTGATCTGTAGCTGCAGCGAGGTTACAATGAAGAGGTGATCACTGCGGCCAATTCCGGGTCCCAGGGTGAAAGGAGTAATGATATTTTCATCATTAGTGAAAACGAGATCCAATATTGCGGGAGTCTGGCCAGCTCGATACCTGGTGGGTTCAAAGATCATTTGTGATAGGTTGGAGTTGGTGTAATGTTGTAAGAACTCTCGTTATACTTCGGATCTTGCAGTTACTTCGTTTTCATTCCAGGCCTTCTTTGGGAAGTTGAAGTCTCCAAAAATCAGTACTGGTTCTTGAAAATCGCCAACTTTATCGATCAGGTTAAACAGCCAGCAGATATCAGAATCACGAGTTCGGGGGTCGGAGGAGGGTGGTCTATAAATACCACCAATATAATCAGTTTGCTGTTCTTTATTCATATGCGAAGCCATAAACATTCAATATTAGGAACTATAAGTTCAGTCAGAGGTTCAGTGAAAATATTTGTTGGTTCGATTGAATGGGCCACATATACAAGAACACCTCCTCCACATCGTTCGAATCTGTTATTGCGATAAATGGAAAATCCGGGGACTTCCACAAATGAGTTGGTAATATTGGAGTTAAGCCAAGTTTCTGTTATAACTTATAACAATGATGTGCGGTTGAATCTCCTGTGTTTCAACCAAAAATTGGTCGAATTTTGCGAGAAGTGGGGAGATGTTGGTGTATAATATTTTTGGTCGGTTTAGATGAATATTTAGTGCTGCTGCCTGTTGCCGTTTCCCTGGTTACTGACAATACGAGGGAAGCCTCTAATATATTTAGTTGTAACATTTGTTTTATAGTGCTGCAGATAGGTGAAATAAATGTGCCTTTAATGATAGAAGCATACAACTTGGGGCACATATACTACATATATGCAGATTTAATTTTGGATATGAGGCCATCTCAGATTTCGCCTATTGCAGTAATGGCGGACATTCAAAATGGCGGCTTCTGAATATTTTTTATGTGCTCCTTTTAAATATTATTTGATGATGTTAAATGACAGCTATTAAAGCAATGACGAGTAATTGTTGTTTTGTGCATGTAGTTTGCTATTTTTAATAATATATACCATATTTTATTTATAGTATATTTATTTATATTCTATTTATAACAAATGTTGATGGATTATTTAATGAAAATACTAATACTGCATTGTTTGTATTGTATAGAATTTATAGATAAACACATAATAGATTAGATCCAAAATCTGATATCACTGAGTACAAAGAGAAGCACAAGCACAAAGAGCGGTACACTGAAGGGCAGCCTTCCTACATTGACACTGTCGTGTGCAGCCTTTCTTGCAGCCACATCGTATGAGTTCCCTACATGCTTGCGAAGCCTCTGCTAGGGTTGTCCATATCTTTCGACGACACTTGGTGGTCAACAATTTTTTCTTGTACAAAGGACAGTCAGTTCTAATAGCAGCAACAGGGGCAACACTTGTGTAGCTTTCAGGAAGTTTAAATATGGGTGCGATTTCATTGTCATTACGAGCATCATCGAAGTATGATATAAGTTCAGCAAATGCAATACCATGGTTAGTTTGTTCTATTTCAGTTTCTTGTGTGTTTTTTATGTCTTGCTTCGTTATATAATGATACGAGGCATTGAACATGATACATGGCATTTAATGCAATTAGATCACCGGCACTCAGTTTCGCAAGCAGAGGCGTGTCCTCCAGTTTAAGGGCACAGTGACGAACACGAGCATCTAGGCCGATTGTAGATGCAGTATATAACGAACTTTCAGCTTCATCAGGCTGTTCACAAAAAAAAAACAAATTGCTTTTGAATTCACTATTCCCTACAACATTCTGGCGGGTGAATTTCGTATAACTATTTGCATTATCCGCAGGTTGTATCTTCCTTTTCTGAGCTCTTTGAAGTTTTGTTTTATTGAACTTCAATCTGCATGATTCGTGAAACCGAGCTTTATGTCGTACCAATGTTGCCTCGACACCTCCTGCATATTCGAGACGTGCCAGATTTATTGTCCATGGTAAACACCCTGCATTACTAAACCCCACAAGTAAATCAGAAATTGTCTTATAACCAGTTCCCTTTTCTTCACGTTTACTGTCTGCTGGACACCGAATAACCCCAGACTTGTCTTATTGACAGATAAAACACTTGTTCCACTCTGTTTCTTTGAATTGTCCAGATGTATCAGTATTGAACGGATTCATCAGCTTATGCACTACATCCATTTTTTTTTATCTTACTTTTCTTCTTATCCCGTCACCTGACAAAAATTTTAATATGCAAATATAATGATGACATGCACACATATTTATCGCATCAATTCATGTAAAATCACATATAATACGCTATTAACATTATCAAATAATAATAAGCAGCACATAAAATATAATATTCAGAGGCCGCCATTTTGAATGTCCGCCATTACTGCAATAGGCGAAATCTGAGATGGCCTCATATCTAAAATTAAACCTTTATATATTTAGTATATGTGTCCCAAGTTGAATGCTTCTATCATTAAAGGCACAATTCTTACAATTATTTCACCTATCTGCTGCACTATTACGTTTTTCGGCAAGAGTAGCCCGAGGTTCCTGCAGTTCACGACGTTGTAAAGGGGTTGGGTCATTATTGGCGGTAATTTCATTTGGCAGATCTTGTTTTGATTTTAGTATTTTCTTAACAGAATCGCTGCTTGCCATAACCACTTTCAGGGGCCTGGGTTGAGCCGTCTTTAAAGTTTTCCTGCTAATTCTGGAGGCATGCATTATCTCCAGTATTTCTATGTTGATCACACTCAGTGTTTGCCTGACTGATTCCAAGTCGTTCACCAATCTGTTAGTCGGGTTTGGAGCATGAGATTCCGGGATTCCATATAAGATTACATTTTTCTCACGCAGTTTTTTATCCTCTATCTCCCTAATAATTTACGGTGTTGCCATTTCTCTTTAATTCTGAAGTTCATGGGTCTGTGTTTCAAGCTCAGTAATCTTGTCCAAAAATTCCCTTTGTTTGTTCTCCAGAAGTTCACAACACTCTGAGAGATTTAATTGATCTACTTTGCATTGACTAATATCAGTTTTCATAGCATCAATGGATTTATTTATCGCCAAAATGTATGTTCTAATGTCGTTAAGACCTTTAGTATACGTTTTATTCATGTTTAATTCTATATTTTTAAGTTTGCTCTCAATGATTTTACTGGATTTAGCAATTTCTTCCTTGATGATGTTAGCTATTGAGTCGTCTGTCGGCATTTCTGGGTTTATCAGATCTCTCACTTCGTTCTGTGATACTATGGGAGGAGAGATACTCGAGTCGGAATGGTCTGGCGTAGAAATGTTACTATTCACAATTTTCTCTAATTCACAGCACCAAAATTCGCGGGATCTCGTGTTTGGATTCAGATTTCTTCTTTTACCGCAGCTCTTATGAAAAACAGTGGGGCAGTTCGAGCAAGTAAAAGTTCTAGTCACAGCTCTCCGTTTGCAGTACTTGCAGTAAACCTTCGCCGATGAATCGTCAGTTGCTATGCAAAACCTTATACCGTTGCATTATATTACTCGTTAGTTAAATAGTTCCCCAATCTTTTGTAGAAAGCGGAAGCAGATTTTTTTAAAAACAGAAATTGTTTTAAATTTTAAACATTTTACGACTAAACCAAATTTAAAATTAATGTTTGTTTGATAGCTTAAAAATTCTAACATTAATAAATAGCCAACTCTGTATTTTCCAACTTTAAATTCTTGAGTTTTATGATTAACGTGTGTTAAACGGTTTCCTCTTGCTTTACTTCAAACTATAAAACGTAAGAAACTATGAGCATTCTATTGCTTTAAAAGTCTGTCAGATTCAGCAATAGCTGACATATCCTTCTGGAGGTCTTCCTCACTAACTTTTCACTCATTGCCTACTCTTATTAGTAATTTTCTTGATTTAATATTTAACCCTTTAGCCTGCATACCTTCAGACTTTTCAAAGCAAGTTTCAATAATACAACGAATTTTGCGGATTTGGCATTGTAAGTATTTGCAAGTTTAAAATCGTTCCCGAATTCACCGCTGAATCAAACCCCTTGCCTTTTATCTTTGAAGCCTTCCTTGCGTTTCGGGTGCATTTTTAATTTTCAGTAGAATTTTGTTTACTTCGGATTCCTGCATATTTTAGGTTAAACTTTTCTTTGAATTAAATCCCACTTTATAATTTGTTCGGCGTATTTTTAACTCAGTTTTATAAATTTATTGTTCCATGCTTTGATTTTACATTTGTAAGCAAAAACGACGGATAATTTCTTGGTGTAACGTAATGCATTTGGAAAAGTCCGTGCCTAGAAATATATCACCTCCGTGATTTGAACCGCTGACCTTTAGATTTATAGAATTTTCAAAATTAATAAAAAAACTGGTAATAATAACTGATGATGCAAGATTTTAAACATTTAATATCTTGGTGTTTCCTTTATACTACTTAAATTTATCTTTTCAAAATTTTAGTGATATTTCTAGAATATTGTCAATGTTCTTGTAGAAATTTCTAAGATCGAGCTGTAAATAAATAAAACATGTCACGTATTTATTAAAAGAGGAAAGGTAAGAAGCGGTTGTTTATGTGATATTTCCGGAAACTTTTATTCTTCCTTGTGATTACAAGTCTATAGTTGTAATTGAGTTTAAAACGCAATGGACATCGAACACGTGCTCGAAAATATTTCCATCCTTGTATTATATTGGGCTGTTGTAGAAGCCGAGCAGAGTTTCTTTGACCTACTTTTTACACGAGCATACAGCTTAACTTTTTGCGCTTTTAGTATGAATTTCGCACAAAGCGAAATAAAATTCAATATTTTTTGGTATATGAATGTGAAGCAGCACAAAAACATATTTTTTACAACCGGGAACATAGATTTGTGTCGTTCTCCGCTCCCCTCTCTGTGCTCCGTCGCGGCGGCGTTTTATATTTCGTATGGCCAGCATTTTTATTTAGTATAGAAAAGGGTTGGTCATAGAATTTATGGACGAATAATTCTTTTTCGCTATCTCGTGGTGTTCGGGCGTTTCATACTCCAGCACTTTGCGCTCCAAAACGTGAAACAATTCATAAATGGAACGGTTTTATAAAAGCGTATTATTGGTCCGGAGAGTTTTATTGTTTGGACTGTTTCGGTACTTATTGTTTCTTTTTACTGGAAACCCCGACTTTTCTCATTCACTCACAGTAAAAAGTTAAACAAATGGCCGAAGCAATTTTAAAATGTGCTAAGTATCTTAATGCCTTACTCGTTAAGTATTATCTTGTTAATTTGCTTTAAAAAGGGGAGCCGTTTATTTTTGGAGCGTCTTTCAAAGGTTGTCATTAGTTTGAGGGGCCATCAATAAGATTCGACCCCCCATCCCTCGTTTGTTTTGTTTCTAATGAGCCCAGCGAAGTAGACTTGTCCCGCAAGGTATGCCGGAAACGGGTATAATGTTATATGGAGCGAAAGTAAAGTTGTTTGGAAGAGCGCTTCGTCGATCGCTTGCAATAAACCTGCTCTGTTCATGCAGAAACAACTTCTCCTGTAAAACAAGGCAACGGACCAACTGCAATCTACTTTGTTGTTTAATTGGAAGTTTGACTTGTTTTTCTAACTTCTATATTGGTATATTGAGATTGCGAGCTTAACGTTCTTCCTGTTGATATTACCGGCAAAAAAGGTCGTCGTTTAAAAAAACCTTAAGTAAACAACTGAAATTAAGGCCAAGAAAAATTCTAACGTACACATCTTCCTCTTCGGTCGATATTTTCAGCACAAAGAACTTGTAACAACACTTCAGATATATCAAAAATACTAACCGAGTTCTGTAAAATAAATATTGGAAGCGGCAAAGCATATTGCTGCCAACTAGTTTTCTATGTGATTTTTTAAGCCGAAGCAACGTTCGTAGGCTTTTTGACTATAAATAAATCGATCAGAACATCCTAATTAACTCATAATTCAAAAGTTAGACCTGGACAATTAATTTTAGCCAAAAGTAATTTATGGCTTACATTAGACCTAAGCGTTATCCTCCTTTTAGGCTTTCAGTTTTACTTTAAGCACCCCAGATCACAGCAAATATAAAATTTCAGTTTGTCAACGTCATGTGCAGGCTGTAAGAAATTATTCGCCGTGTGTACGTTCTTTACCAAAATTCATTTTGCATTTCCAAATTTTTCCTGAAAGCTTGCTTTATAACACCTTAAAGAAGCTCACGCTAAAAATAATTAACCATTTTTACATTCGAAGATGATATTTAAGTTTTTATATAAATTTTGAGATCTTAGTTTTTTACTTAACTTGATATCACAGAACAAAAACGAATTTTGAAAATCTAAATTGATTGTAAATTGAGGATTTTCATTCATTTTTAAAAGCTTTTTTCGCCGATATGTACTTAAAAAAAAAATTTCTAACTAAATCTACTATACAAATACATTATTCTATAAACTTTTATTTAATTATATAAAAATGAAAATCGACATTTCAAAATTAATTTACCGCCGAATAATCAACCCAAACTAGGAAAGCCACTTGTTGCGCTGATTAAATGGCAAAAAACTCACCCTTCCACCTTTAGCCATGTTATACATATATGAGTTAACGAAATCAGAGTAGTTTGATGTTAGTTAAAATTAATTTCGTGTAACTACTTAATTGTTACGTTATGCTACAGGAAAATCCGTATATGATTTAATTAAATTTGGTAATTTTAACCAAATTTATAAAATTTACTGTATTTTGATTAAATTTCCCTTTAACGTAGCACATCGAATATTGGAGTTAAATTTGAAAATTTATAAATATTTAGAATTTGCGGAAATGCTTTTACTTCTCACTCGAAATTCGCGATTCGAATTTTTAAAAGATTTTTAAATTTCCCAATTCAAATGAGAGATTTTGTATTGCGATTCGAATTTTCAGTTTTGAGATTTTGTTTTATAAAAACAAAGGCCAAAGTTAAGTTCCCAAATCCATCAGAGATGGTTTGAATTCAGGCTCGAACCAAAATTTGAATTTGTTAATACAGAAGAGAGATGTTATACACAGATTCGAATTTTGAGCCGGAAAGTTTTGTTTTACAATCCGAACTTTCAATTAAAATCAGAAGTAATGTTTGACTTTCCACATCCTGAACAAATACTCGAATTTACGCTCGAATTTTCAAGTTTATGGCTTCCTGTTATAGTCCAATTTTGAGGCTGGAATTTACATGGGGCATTTAAATTTTTGAATACCGAGGAAAGATTTTGTACTCGAATTTGTTAGCCTCGAAGTTGTGTTTTAAGTTTCGAATAACATCAGAAGCCAGATTCAACTTTCCAATTTCAAGCCGGATGTTTTGAATTCAGATACGCATCATCAGTTTTACAATTTCCTTTACGAATTCCTAGTTTGAGATTCCTGAGCGAAATTTGAATTTTTGAATCCACTTTCTGCTCGGATATAATTTTCGAAATTTAGTTTTACAATTCGGACTTTATTCAAACTAGAAGCAATATTTAGCTTTTCAAATCTAGGATAAAAGTCTCAGATTTTCAATTCTTCAGCTTTCCTTTACACTCCAAGCTCGAGATTCGAATTCCTAAATGGATTTTATTCTAAATACAAAAGCGTTCCGTTTTGTACATGAATATGATTTTTCAACCTCCAAATTTTGTACAGTTGTAGCCTTTTGTTTGGCAGTATTTCGCGCTAATCGATTATATGAACAAGGCTTTATTCCACAAATTATAAAACAGAAATCTTTCACGTATTCAAAATCAATTAATTTGGTTGGAAAGGTTCGAATCGCTATGGAAAGTAATGTTTTTCTATAGTGTATCCATTTGCTCTCATGACCCCCTTACTGACTCTGAGTAGACAACACACATTACATGTCACAGGAAAGCCTTATGGAAGCTGTATGGCTGGTTGACTATTCGAATGAATAAGGGACCATGAAACAAAATGGGCATATACTGCTTTTAAAAATTAGTTCGAATTCATAAAATTTTCAGAGTAGCGAAGCTTAACTTAAAATTTGATCTCTACACAAATTTGTTTGCTTTATGGTCGATATCTAACCTAGAAGCTTTTATCAGTGTTTTTGTAGACTTATCAATACTAATCTGAAGGAACTCGATATTTAGAGTGACTCTTGCATACTTATGCTTGTTTGAATGCTTGTTGTGCCGATATTCTTGACATTTTTATACCTGTTGCCAAAAATTCAATTTTACCTAACTGATTTCATTTTTAACAACTGATGGTGAAGGGGTGAGTACCTACTAAAATATTTAATTTAAAAGAAGTAAAGTCACAGGTCCCGTTTCAATGTTTGTCTTTATGAAGTCCTTTGATCATAGTACGATCGTTAAAATCTTGCATGTGCAAGTTTAGATCTTTCCCAATAAACAAACAATTTGTAGTATATACGAGTACATACTTATGTAAGTGTGGCTTGCATTTTAACGGGATTAATAAAAAGAACATACGTTTAACGAATAATCCCATTAGACTCAATGGTCCTAAACTCCCTTCTTACCAAAACGGTTCCACTAATCAAGTTCTTTGCTCTTCTACATCTTTATTAAAATTATATATAATAAACTTCATATGTATGAACACTTGCCAAGGTAACAATTTTTTAAGCAAAACATTATTAAATTGGTATTTAAAAATTATTGTTAATGTTGCAATAATTGATATTGTTAAGACATACAAGTGCCTTCCCGATTTAGCCAGAAACCCTCTTGATATTTAAGTTAATGTAAAATTACAGCAAAGGTAACACTCTAAGATTATTAAATATACTGTATATTTCGATGGCCACCCATCTACAAGGCGAAGTTAAAACAACTGAAAACATCACGTTTAAATAAAAAATTTGGAAATAATTTAAAATGTATTTTAAACTAATTTATAGCAAAAAAAATATTTAGATAGAGATCAATGTTCAAAATCAAGTAGTTCTTGTAATGCATTTAGTAGTTGATTTAACCCTCAACAACACAGCAAACCATAATCTAACTTGGGTGGCACTGGACACTAAAATTCGAGAGGAAAGCAATATTAGTGTTATTATTTTTCAATTTTATTTTCAAGTAAAACTTACTCGGAGTTGACTTCTCGTCCATCACAAGCTTGGCTGGACATACATTTGCATGGTTTTCTTACAGCTGGAGCAATTGCTTGTGCAAAATGCATCATTCTTAGGGCAGCAACGCCTTCAAATGAATATGGCTTCAGAATATGCGATGCGGGCCACAGCGACCACGGCAATGATAATTGCTACCTTCATTGTTGGTTTTTGATTTTTTAATTACACTCAGTAAATTTTATTAAGAAGAAAACAACAAACCCAATAAAGAAATTTGAGTGATATTAAAGCATAATATCATCGAACATTTTTACTTGTAGTATATTATTCAATGATGATGCATGATTTTAACATTCGCTAAAACTGATATGTAGATAATATGTAGGTGATAATTAAAAACGTTATAGAAGTCGCGATATATTTAAAAAATAATAACGAAAAGAACGAAAAACTTCCAAAACATAAAAGCTCTACTTACTCTCCTTCGGAGTTAAGAACACAAAGTAACTAGCAAGCCTTATTGATCGATATTTATACCAATCTCTTCTTTGTTATCTAGGAATTATACTCATATATTGTCTTTTTTATCTGTACTGGACATTTATGAATAATCAAAGTTCACGTTTTGGAAAGAACTTAAATTAAATCACAAGTTATAGATATCTACGCCACTTCAGTTTTATTTTAATAAAATTAATAGAATTGTATGACTCGAATCATCAATTTTCATCACATAAATTACAAAGTATAAGTAGTTA
Organism: Melanotus villosus; assembly: GCA_963082815.1. Taxonomy (NCBI): domain Eukaryota; kingdom Metazoa; phylum Arthropoda; class Insecta; order Coleoptera; family Elateridae; genus Melanotus; species Melanotus villosus. The sequence goes on along the minus strand of OY720418.1, from coordinate 54,600,879 downwards.
CAGATGAAAAATTAATTACATATTATATATCTCAAGGATATCTATTAATATAATTTAGCATAAGTATATTATTAATGATTTTGTTTATTTTAATATAGAACATTATTATGCATTTTTTAGGGGATTTGTCTCTGTATCTTCTATCTCTTGTACACTCTTATAGATGTCGATGTGATTTTGCCTCTTTCACTAATTCTCTCCATTGATTTCTATTTACTACCTTTCTTCTCCATTCCATTACCTGCATCTTTCTCAGGTCCTCCATCACCTCATCCCACCATCTCATCTTCGGTCTTCCTCTACTTCTTGATTCTGTGGGTCTCCACTCCATTATTATTTTATTGCTCTGTCTTCTTAGGTTTTAATGATATGTCAATTGATGATGATGATGATGATTATGATGTTGTACAGGCCATTGTATTCTCTGTGAATTTCTAGCTTTTACTATATCCTCTCCACCTGTTTCTTCAAGAATACTGCTCATGAACAAAGGCATAAATGAAATACATCAAAATTTAATTGCATATTTTATAAAAACGGGTTTTTTCATTTTTATTCTTATGCAACTTAGTGCTAGGTACTTGAATGAAATAGCTTCTTGAAGGTTTTAAATGTACGAGATAAAAGTAAATCGTTATCAAAAACGTATTTTTTAAAAGTGTAACAGTACCTACCCAAACAACATCGTTATAAAAATGTTTCTAAGTTCTGAAAACTACACCAAGAATCTTAAAAAAAATCAGTTAGCGATTTAGAAAGTGGTAACCACGTTTTCTTATCATAAAATAACGATTTATTTAAGTTAACATTTTAACAGTCCGTTTAAACGACAATCAAATCAACAAATAATCGTGTCCTAGTAAATTTGGCAATTAAAATAGCTATTTATGCAACGAGTTGCAAAATGATGGACTTTTTATCACTAGGCGTGAAATTGTTCGTCGAGGCGAAGCCGAGATGAACAACACGCCATGTGATAAAAAGACATGTTTTGCAACGTGTTTCATACAAGAGTTTATCCAATTCAGGTAACAAAATGTAAATGCCACATCTTCTTAAAAAAGGAGTTGGGTCATCGTGATAAAATGGGAGTGATAAAATGGGAGCATATTTTGTAACTAGTTACAAAATGAACCACTTTTCGCAACTAAAATCATCTTTTTGTAACTAGTTATTAAATGGGAGCATATTTTGTAACTAGTTACAAAATGAACCACTTTTCACAACTAAAATCAATGTCGAAATGTTGACATTTCGTAACTGAATTGGATAAACTTGTTTTATTCTACTTTTATATTGCTTCTAATAAATTCAAACACCCGACCTGCAATAATGCAAGTATTATCGAAAGATCTAACCAAATTTGTTGGCATTTATAAATGGTTAATAACGTGCAAGTGTAAAAACATGTAGAAAATACTTTTTTTTATGGTAAAAGTGGACATTTACAATCTACTCGCTTATAAGAGTATTAGGTAAATGGTACGTTGTTGTAGCTTGAATGGAAAAGTCACCCATCGGTGACGCTCCTGCTCCTTATTGAAGTACTTAGGCTTCTTCTTCTGTCGGAACGAGGTCTCTAGGCCATTGCCGGCTAAGTCTTCTGATGAACAGGGTTCTTCTGATAGTTGTCGTGCAAGGCTGTTCTCGTGACTAGGTAGTTTGACGTGATAACTATTCGCAAATCTTTTTATTTCATCTGTGATTAATGGAATTTGCAGACGTGATGAAGAGTTAAGTTGGTCACGTACCAGGGAGCATCGACAATTATCCAGAAACTTTGGAGTATTTTGGTGTTAGTCGATTTGGTACAACCCCATAGTTAGATACCGTACCTCCAGATTGGCTTTAAAATTACACCTTGTAGAGATTTTCTGCCCAATAAGAAATACGTTTGTTTTAGTTTTAAGTTTAACTGCGTTTTTTCGCTTTGATATGTGGTTTCCACGTCAGACTCTTATCTAAGTGAAGTCTCACGTATTTGGCTACATTTTTATTTGGAATTGGGGAGTTGCTTAATGTAACTTGTGGACAATACCTAGGTTTTAGTGTGAATGTGATTTGCGTCGACTCATCTTCATTGACTTCTATTCTCTACTTGGATAACCAATTCTGTAACATGTTCAGGTGTTGTTTGTTGTAAACTATTCGCTGCTGTAGCTGGGTTGTCACTTAAGGATAATAGAGCAGTGTCGTCTGCAAATGTGGAGATTCTTGTATTTTCGGTTGTCGGAACATTATCTGTATAACACAGGGAGAGGAAGGGGCCCAGTACGCTTGCCTGGGGCACTCCTTTATTGGGTGATAGCTAGATGTAGTATTATTGTATTTTGTTTGAAAATATTTCTCTGCCAAGTATGATTTAAGGAGAAGCTAGTAAGGTGCTGGGAGGAAGAGCTTTGTTTTATAAAGTAGACCTATGTGCCATACTTTGTCAAATGAATGAATAGAAATGTTTTTTTTTTAATATCACGAAATTGTAATTTGATTTTAAATTCTGTTTTAAGAATTATATCTACCACTTGTAACGAATTACATGTTCATAAGGTAATCATAAAGAACTATGTGTATTTGTGTTAATTGAAACTTATACTTCTACTAGGTATTGTCATCAAAGTATTAGCGATACCAGTAACGATTTAATCTAGACTGTCCTAATTCTTCTATCAACCGATCACCTGTAATACAAATTACTATTTGTTTTAAAAGAGCTAAGAAAAATAATCTCCAGGTTGCTTTTTGACCGTTTATTTTGTCTTAATTTTAGTTAGTATAATTTGGGCAATATTAATTGGTGCGTTAATCCTAATTTACCACGTTGTTTTAGTTTAGAATATAGTATACTCTTTTTCGTTTAGTAAAAATTGTAATAAGCTAAACATCAGTTGCATTCATGTATGTAAACTAAACAATACGCAAATTTAGTACGTAAACAGACTATTATTAACGTTCATTTTTATAAAACGGTATGCTTCTTCATTAAAATAAAAATAATAATAGTAATAATAAGTACAATTTCTACCAATATTATCCTACCATTTTGTGTTCATAAAAAAGGATCAAAAAAATTCATGAACTTTTTCTTGAAATCAAAAGCAACATTTAGTTAGATTTTCAAATCCAGGTCCGATATTTCAATTTTAGGCTTAAATTCTAAAATAACAAAATACACTCCAAGTTCAAGATTCGAATTCATAAAAAATATTTGAATTTCTGGATATAGGAAGGAGATGTATTCGGACTACTAGTTTTACAACCCGAACTTTTGAGTGAAACCAGAAGCAATTCGCTTTCCAAATCTAGACAACATATTTGGAATTCAGCCTCAATTTTTCAGTTTTATAGTTTTTTGAATGAATTGTGAATTTTTAAATTCTAACGAGTCTTAGATTAAAAATTCTGGTTTATCACCTAATGCAAAAGAACTATCCTTTCCAAAAATATGATAGTAATTTATTAACACAAATTTATAACTTTAAGATAGTAGTTATTTTAATTATTGTTAGTTGGTTTTTACCTGCCTAATCAGCGAGGTTCTAGATAGGTCTCATCTGGTATAAATTTGCAGCAGCCCGAACAATAAAGATATCTAAAATTTCAGCTTAGAAAACCTGCCATAAATTGTGATTACCTCCAACAAAATAAATTTGCGCCTTGGTAATGTCCTTGCACCTGTGTAAATGAATAGTCGAGGAAATACCTGTAATTTTTCCTCCTTAGCTGAGCTTTAAAAGCGTGCTCTTTATTTTTTGAAATTACAAGTCAGACATCTTCATTTTTTTCTTTATTTTACGTCGTACGTTGGAAATTTTCCAATCTAAATTCCTTTCAGTTATGTAAAATCCACGTTAAAGGAATCAGAAGTATCCTAAAACAGAAATTATCAAAGAATTTTCATTCGGTTTAGGTTTATATTCGATATGCTTACAAAAATGCTCTAAATTTTTTATGTCAGATTATTAGTAGAAGCTACAAATAAACAAGTTGCTCTCCAGGTATACTTTTTATAGATCTCGTGTACTAAAAATGGATGCCCAAATATATATTTATTGGTTAAAATTCATAGCATTTTGTGAAGGCAAGCCGCGAGCTGACCCTCTTCAATATTTTTATAGATGGTCAATGAAATTTTATGGGCACTATTTTTTATTTCCCATCGTTATCACATAAATGACCCTTTCACGGTATAGAATCCTTGAGCATTTCTCTTACGACTTTGTTGCGAATTTATGAAGGTGTAAGTTTGATACTGCCTTTTTATAAAGGCACTGTTTTGTCGCGTTTTGTTTTTCTGCAGCACGTTAACCCACTTGGAAGCAAACAAGTGTTGCCTATGTTTATTTACATTCTTGGAATAATAATTTTAGGGTGATTGGTTGAAGAGCAGTGAAGCCTTGATTAACTTTTTGTAGATTGGCTTCTTCTTAGAACTTCCTTTAATCTTTCCATAAAACAAATCCAAATTTGTAACTGAATCGAACTATTCTTAAAAATTATTTTGATATAGACTACCTTCATCCTAAAAAATCTAAAGTGCGCCACATGACTTCAAAGAAAATTGATTTAAAAATTATCCAAGATGAAAATGACCATAAAACTAAAATATGTGATTGGAAAAAAGAAATAAAAGGGACCACTTCGACACATAAAATTGATACCAGAGTTAGAAATGGCCGGTATCCGGTAACACAGAAATAGAAGAGAAGAGAGAAGAATTGGAAATAACCACGTGGCAATATCGTAAGCATTAGAAGGTAAAGACATCAGGGAAACGGAAGTTATAGTGTGATAACTCCACGGAAAAATAAAAAAAGGGCGAAATTATATTTTACCGCGTATTTATTTCTGGAACTGACTTTGAGGGGGTGGAATCTATTATTGGATTCGTGTGATAACCAATTCTAAAAGTGAACACGTTGAATACATTGCCAAAAAGTAGGTAATTAATTTGTCACGTGGCTGATAATCAAATCGGGGTGATAATTTACTTCTGTGGTTTCATTTTCAAGTCACGTAAGGGAAAATAAGCACTTGGAGGTTAGCTTTGATGATTTTAGTACCTTAAACTGTTGAAATTTGGGTTAAATTTCTTTGGGTTTTAATCAGTTTCCTTCTTAGCATAAATTAGCATTACTTATTTAAATAAATTGAATTAAATACTTAAAAATAAAAATGAGTTAATTGTAATTTACTAATTTAAAATTCTTTTCAGTTAAATTAAAGTAATTATAGTTATAATAAAATTATAATAATTACAATGTCATTATAATATCAATTAATTAAACTTCAAACTAATGAGTTCAATCTACGTTCCCACGTTTTGAAATTATTGTATCAAAATATGGTAATACAAAGATCCTTGCATATTTTCAAATTCTAAATTCGAAATTGTATTTCGATTCCTATTTTTCCATTCCATTTAATTTAGTTTCCTTTTCGTCTTCAATTCTTTTTGCAGTAACTATTCGCAATAAAATTCAAGATTTTCGATTATTTTTTATTTTGGTTCATTATTTGTAGTTTAACTTTGAACCAAGCCCCAAGTTTTGAAAATATATATTTTAAACAATTTTACAGTTCCTTTCTGAAATTATGAAATTGAACAGTTTTGCTTTGCTTTTAGTTAGTCTTACACTTTTGTGTTTCAGTACTCTACGCCTTCAGTATTTCCTCAAACATTTGAGTTTTATAAAGTAATATTATAGCTTTTTCCAAATTTCCGAAATTGAAACCCCAGAAAACGTTAACTACAGTAGCAAAATGAGCTTAAATGTAAATTTCTGGATTGGAAATTTTAGTTTTCAATTTACATTCAAAAATTTTTGAAATTTAAAAATCGCTGTATTGTCTTTAATAAAATAAAGCTGATATGTAGCATTGATGTTTAATCTTGCTTTTACTCAAATTAAGGTATTATTGGGGTTTTCACTATTTAAAACCTGTAGGATTCGAATCTCTAATCTAAACAGAATTGGATTCTCTAGATTCGAATCTCTAAATTCCCACATGCTCGTCTAATGCTTAACTAAACTAAATTTAAGTTATTTGAAGCAGCTTATGAGATCAGCCTTTTGATGGTATAGGTCTAATTTGAGATTTTATTTTCTGATTCAAAATTTAATTTGTAGCCAAGTGCCTCTTCAAACTGCAGCTTTTAGATTTAATTTTTCCCTTTCTCCAACTCTAAGGCCTTTTTCTTGGAATAGTCTATTAGATTCGAGTCTCCAATTTAAATAGGCTCGAATTTTTCGAAACTAACAGATTCAAATTCCCCAAATTCTAATTTTATTTAAAAAATTCCGTTTATCCTTAAACTAAAATAAGGTTTTTCAAAACAATAATTTCGTGGCAAAAGTAAGAACATTAAAATAAAACTTTCAAAGAAGTATATTGCTGGGTATTTCCCTCGTTTGTTTTCAGTATATTTGCCATTTTATTTTTATTTTTATGTACATTTTATTGACAATTCCGCTCGTAATCTGGCATCCAATGAAATCACAGTATTTTGGTGAATTGAACCAATCACAATCGAATTACACTGGCAATTTCGCTACTAGTGAAATTTCCGCTGAAATTTAACGACTAGCAGCGTTGCTTAGAGACAACGTCTGTCAAAATTTTTTGAGTGACAAGTATTTCAGTAATTTCATTATAATTCGAGGAATTGTCATTCCGAATACCATTCGTGACTAGAATTTTACAGGCAATTTTTGCCGTCATGATCACTCTTACTTGTTGCTTTAGAAAATCGTCACTCGTGCTGTCGCACTCGTGAAGATTTTCGTCGCAACAAGCAGTTAGGACGGCAAAAAAATTGCCGGTAAAATTCTAGTCACTTGTGGTATTACTTATGAAAATATAAGTGCAGACCGTTCACTCCTGATCTGTATAATTATAGTTGGCCATTATTCACCTATAATTCTGCGCTTAGTCAAATTGTAGGTTGGCGAATGAATACCTTCCGGTTAAATTAATAAGGTTATGATTAGGTTGTGATTTTTGCTGCACAGCTGTAAACAGTGAAATACAAGTTTCAAACAGTCAACATGAAGCATTTCAGTTGTTAGGTTTTAGGTTAGGTTTAGGGTTTGGTTCAAATTTAACAATTTAATGTATCAACGAACCAGCAGTTAATATTACCAACGATGTAACAAAAATCAAAGCTAATTTTAAATTTATTTGTTCTCGTGCTATCCCTTTAACTATTAGGAAAACATTAGATTCTCGCTAAACAATATTTAAGTACTTTGACAGAGTTTATTATACGTAATTAACAACACCGGTTTTAGAAGTTATTTTTTTATGAGTTTACTTCTTTGGGAAATGCATTTGAAAATTATTAATAAATTTATTAACTTAACGTGGTCCACTATGGCCTACAAAAATGTGAATGCATTATACAAAGGATTATAAATGTAGTGATTTCACGTAAAATAATTGTGAAATATTTTGAGCTTCAAGCGTCGTACGAATTAAAATTGCGATTTTGTACATAATGCTAAGGTCATACAAGGTAGTTTGTAAAGTTTTGTTATTAAACCTGAAATTTACTTTTTAGATTTTCGGCGTTAGATGTTTTTCAGAGTTTTCGCTTTTAACATTATTTAAAAAATTAAGCCTCAGATTTTATAAAAGAACTTTTGCGCAGATTACTTAATTTGTTTACAAAATTAACTGGAGCAAGAAATTTAGGTTAACACATGAAAGTAAACAAATATCTGTATTTGAGTGCTCAGCATTCAAAGTTGGTTTATTGTAAAATAAAACAGCCACTTGCAGAAGTATTCCAAAGCGTCTGAAATTGCCAACGGGATAAATTTGCGTGAGTGATGTTAATTAAGATTAACAAAGAATAAAATACAACTTGTTAATCCTAATACGATTGAAATTTTAAAAGGGACGTCGACATCGGAAAACCACATAAAATACATGAATACAGTATAACTACCGCAAAAGTAAGTTCAAACCCAAAACACGTGACCCGAGGCTTGCAGGGGGAATATCCGACTCTTTTATTCAATCCGAGTATGTGGCCCTACAGCAACCCGGATTCAGTCAACAATGGAACAATTCCCACCCCGGACTGTACCCCTATCCCCGGAGTTTTAACAGCGCTTGGCGGCGGTGGCCTGCTGCTGCCAGCTCATTAAACTTTGTTTGATAAAACTTGATCTGATCGTTAAGTTTGTTCCGATAACGATGTGTGTGTCCTTAAAGCTGCTTAGGTTATACTCAAAATGCAGAAAACTTTCTGTTCCGTTTCGTTCCGTTCCGTTCAAACATCTTCCCCCGGTGGTGAAATATTTGCAACAAGCAAAGGTAACGAAGTTTGCCTTCGATCTTGAAATTTTCGAGTGCTTTTATAAATAGTAGGTATGTGCGGTTTTAAATTAATTTATTTCGACGTTCATGTTTTATTAAGGAGCAACCGCGGCATGAAAACTTCGAAGCCCGTAAACTTCGATGAGAGATTGGTGACGGCATTACAAAAACGTCAGAAGGCGATACCTAGTTTAAGGAAAGTTTTCTGAATAATAAACTAGAGTTTCCCTATAGTTACTTCGTTCCGGTTATATGAGTCCCAAACCAAGGTTTTACAGCTTTTTTCGAGATTCGCTTCCTAAACAAAGACTAACAGAAAAAAACAGTCTTTCGATGAAAACGCCACGCCGGCTTTAAACATTTACGTTCTATTCTTTCAGAATTTTCAGCTATCGTAATTTAAAATATGAACAAAGGAATGCAGAATAAAATCCGGATAATAACGAAATAAAAAAGGGGGTCTGGATGCGCCATCATTTAGTCTTACGCATTCTAAAAATGCAGTGGAACGATCGACGATGAAAATCGCCCCCTATTATTGTTATTGTTATCAGGATACGATCATTGATTTTATGTGCGAGAATGTGCCATTTAGTTCTGTTACTATAAAGGTGGGTAAGTACTGAAAGGGAATGGAATTTATTGATTGCTACCCCAAAATGAGGGTGGGTGCGAATCTGGGGTCAGGTGAGACATTCTTGTTCCCTTGTAACACTGTCGCTCGCTTCTCCGCAACACTTACTAAGTATGTCACATGTTCTGCACCAACATTGTCGCCTCTTACGTTCCACAGCGTTACATTCAGATACGTACCCTCGATGCAAACTGGAAACTACTTATTTTTATATACCTGTTCGATATAATTTGCATTACATTTCATTTCCTTCAGACGTTCATGAATACGTATTGTTATTGCAGGTTACTTTTCCAAGTTGAACTTCGTTTCAAAAATTGTTCGGGCGACCTTTTATTTTATTTTATTCTGTGCAAATTTGTTAGGTTCGCTATCTATTGTTATAGCTTTTGTAAAGTAGTTGGATATTTATCTAGTATGGCTTGTTCCCTATCGGTTTTCTAACGTTAAATTTTCTCCTTAAAAACTATTTATGCTTAACCCGACTGCTTCTCATATCCATGGCCTAATTTTTCTTCGTTCCATGTCTTCTTTAGTGGTGCCTGTAATCTTTCATCTTATTTCAGGATTTTTCTGGTATCTAATTCTCTCCCGAAACTTTTCTTTTTCAGTTCAGTTTCATTATTTATTCTAACGTTTGTTCCCTTACAGTCTCTCTGATGCTTCACTTTCCTCTTAACTCCTGAAACTTTCTTGTTCTTGCGAGTTATTTGCTACTTCTTTTCCTTGCTTGTTACAGCGCCCTAAAATCTGTTTTGCCCAATCCTTTTAACTTGGTATCATGACATGACTTTATCACTACGATGTAGTTTCTATATGTATATGCTCAGCATTTTATTGGTCTTTTCTCATTTTGCTCTTCTTGCCAATTTGTATTCCTTTTTTCTTATTTCTTAGTGCTGTTATTTTATTTGGTTTCTCTTATAATCCTTCTTTCCTGTTAGGTTTCTTTAATATACATTTACACCCTTTTTCATTTTCCTTTCTCCGTTCTCCGACTCTCACTTTCTCCCTCAATCGCCCTCAATCTTCTTCTCCTTCTGCCTTTTTTTTAATTAAGTTCTCTGATTCCAAAATTCTGCATTTGAGTTTAGTTAAATGTTTCATCTTCATGTAATTTGGTGTTCATTGGTCTTGTTAGTATTTGGCCCAACATTTTCTTTTCCAAAATTGATGTTTCCTATTTTTTTCATTATTTGTCTCCTATATTTCTTTATGTTGATTAACCTTTATGTAGGTTTAATCTTCTGTAACATTTATCAATGAGAATAAGTAAAGGCACCAAGTGCTCCGCGAACAAGTAAGGAATCCTGTGTAATGAGCCTTGATTTTGGATATTTTCGTCTGGTGAGGCTCATGCCAGTTAATGGAATCTAATGTGTGAGAGTATGGGGAATATGTATCAGCCACTTTTTGAAAACCAGAACACGATCAGTAAATTTTGGAATTGCACACAGCAAATGAAAGTGGTCTTACCCCGAGTTTAACTTGCTGTATTCAGTTTATACGTTTTTTTTTTTATTTTGTGAACTTATTCAATGTTATTACAAATCTGTTCTCAGTTATCATTTACATTTCGTTGTCTTAACATTTCGACCTTCGCAACTTTTTTTATATCTACGCATGTCTTCAATCACTAACACCATATCACGCTTGTAACTTTTTTCGAAATTTGTTTCTGAGTATCTTTCATTCTTTGATTACAAAACAATCATGCATTGCCTTGCTCATTCTTTTAGTTAAAATAAAGGTTCTTCCCAGTCGATATGTCAGATTCCACTACCTATTCAATTTAATTGCCATAACTTACATATCCTTGCATAATTTTGAAATATACACATGTAGTTAGTACATTTCATATGATCATTTTGTTCAGTAACTGTTTTGGTGATCAGCTAACAGACAAAATTTCCGAAAAAATCCTGTTGTTCAACACTGGATTTCTATATTCTTCTGATAACCAGTAACAAAGGTTACCAACGAATTATTTGAAAGTTAAAGTTATCAAGAGATTGCAAAACCTCCCTTAAAATCCATTTTCTCAAAATTTGAGCTTGGTTTAAGTTGTAAGTATTCTTGGGTAGAATTGTGGTACTTTGTCATCTTTTAATTTGAGCTGTGTTTAAATTTAAGTCCAAAACATATTTAAGCAGAACTGCAGTTAATATCAAAATAGATTGAAGAAGACAAGGTAAGCAGAGGCCTATGTTCAGGGATGGACAAGCAAAGTCTGTTAGAGAAGCAGTATAATGAGAGCAAGTAGAAGATTTGTCAGAATAAAGCTTCATGGTTAGGTAAAACTATATTAATGTAGAAAACATCAGCGAGACAGAATAACATTCTGAAGCATCTTCTTCTTGAAAACATTTCAAAGCAGCTTTTTAGCGACATGTTAGAAACAAAAAAAAATAGAAAGAAGATCGGTCAAAACAATAATAAAGAACATTTTAGTATAATAAAAACTACGAAAACTTAGTCGGATAAATATGATAATTTAGAAGTGTCAACATCGATAGTTTTTCTTCTTAGTAAATTTTCTAAATAGTTTTATTTGAAAGTACAACGACAGCAATTTCATCAAGCAATTTATTTTCACGATAAACTTTTGATTCATATCATGAAAACGCATCATTAATCTGATATGTAAACCCAATTTTAGTTTTTTCCAAAGCTAATCTAATGAAACCTTCAATATCAATCATTCTGTTTTCCAAAACTTTTGATTATTACCTTGCTAATTTTGACATTAATCTATTTTACATTTACGTTAAAATATTGGGTTTCGGATAAAATGCATTTTTAAAACAGCTTGACAGATTTTTTTCATGAATTTAAATTAATTTTGAAAGTTTCATATATAGAAAAATATCACTTTCATAGAAAAACTATCAAAACATTTCGAAATTTTACATTTTAATATTAATTAGTAATAAAAATCCGCTACCTAATTCTTGGATTTGTTAGAATTATAGGGTATGTCCATTTCAGCAGTTTAATCCAGTAATGGCTACAATAAAAAAGATATCAGGCCGAAAATTTGATTCAGCCTTTTAAGTAGAGTAGGCTCTCGGGGATTTGGTATTTGGTCATTTATCATTATAACTCAACAACAGTAAAAGCTTATGCCCCGACACCGTATAGCGCTTGTATATCCTAGCACATCGATCTTTTCGGCTTTGATCTCTAAATATAGTCGTTGTATTGTTATGTCATTATTGCGGTTTCATTATAAAATTAGTTCGTTTCTCTTATGATAGGCCATTGAATGGGTTGATCGATTTAAATAACAATTAATCGTTTATATTGGAAATTCAAATACAAAATCCTGAATTGTGCGGGAGAAGACCATTAGAAAATAACAAAATTTGTGTGTCCATGAAATTGATGAACATGTCTCTCTGCAGCATAAAACCTAATCAGTTCGGTTTTTGTTTCAACGTAACGCATTGTGCGGTTTCATTAAACTACGGTTCGGTATCACAAATATTCGGAATTATTAGCGTTTTCGAGTAGGGCGATTTAATGAACCAGCATTGAAGGGAATGTTTCCAACTTAACTAGATATTAAAAGGTACTTCAATATATGACAAAATAATTGCACAGAAATTTAATATTACTTGAATTGTACATACAGATTGCCAATTATAGGTAATAATTTATATTGCAGTTATTTATAATTGGCAAGCATTTATTTCCAGTTTCAATATATTATTCTCGCAACATAGATGAAGTAGAATTTCATGCAGTTTATTATTGTCGAAACGAATTCAACAACGTTCGTAATTAAATTTTGTTCGGTCTAGAATTTTCTCCTCGTATATTTGAAACAATACGAAACCTTAATAATTACAGCGACCCTATATCACCATAGATTTTATAAAAATCACTTATTGCGTTGAACTGATAACCGTTCCCATTTTACTGATATTCAAATGAATAGAAAAATAATATGCACGAAAATATCAGAATACAGCCTTCATGAATACACCAATATTAAATTATTCACTTGGCATTGTCTGTTTTATTGCGTGAGTCATAAACATAATGTAACACAACAAATTAGTTTCTACTAATAATTTGAAATTCTACAACCTTGGTTTTTTGTATTTCCATAAATTGAATTTCTTGTAGGTTTGTGTGATTGTCACAAACATTAATCGACATACACCTTATATAAATAAACCAAACAAGCAGAAAACATTTGTGAACCGGTTAATATATTTATAGGATTTCCTGTTTGTCGTTTATTAAAAATTGCTAAAATGATTCGATTGCTACAAAAGTAATGGCACTAAATATAAATAATTTCCTGTTGTCAAGTTCATGATTTATATTATATACACATATCTCACATATTACAACTATTATTGAAGCAGAATTTCGAGGTGTGAGCCATGCAGCTCAATCTTTAAGAATCTCTTGCCATTAAGACTGATTCAACTTTTCCAGAATGCTTTCGCGAAACTATGAGATTATTATTACTAATTAGCAGACATCATTAAATTGTTCTGAACTGCCTTACAATATCTCAGATTACCTTCGAATACCAAAAACAACCCATTAGTATACCTTTGAAGTACCTCAAAATTGCTTCAAACAGGTCCTTAGAATACCCTTAAACTGCTTAAGTCATCCCCTCGCAGAATTCCAAAACTACAGTAGAAACATTGGTACCTTAAGTTTTTCAAGAAAGCTGGAACATAAAGTTACCAATAATAAATAAAACAAAAATTTGCGGATGGTGACAGGTTTGTAAATAGTAGAATTCCATCATGCAAACCTTCCAGGAGTGTTAATAAATTCGATCTTCAGGAATGATTTTCAACTGAAGTATATACGTTATACATATATATTTTTTAATGCCACCTATTTATTTAGAAATCTGTCTTATGATAATAAGTTTTTGATATGGTAGTAAGAGCGTGTGCAAGTTCGTTCGACTAAATCTCTCTATGTATCAAATCAGAATCAACACACTATTATCGTTTCTTAAAGTTGATAAGTGTATTATATTTTACCGTTATTATGTAGAGCAGAATCTGTATTTGGTATACCAAAATGAAGCATCTGAACACCAATACAGTTATGGAGCAAGTTTCGCTAAACATCTGGCTAGTAGAACTCCGAAGTTGAAATCCGTGGATCTAAATGGGCTTCAGAATATCTTTGTATATTCATATTTTGTTGCCTGAGAATAACTTCGACTTTCAACCAATGCTCTAAAATTTTTGGTTCAATTTAGCTTTGACTCCAACTATAGCTTTGGCTTTAATGCTTTGTAAAGATATGTTTTTCCAAGTAATCTACCTATTCAAGGGGTGTAGGTCAAAGTATTTAACACCATGAACTTGTGGGAGATGTAGATTCGTAATCTCCACAGGCCGACATGTTCGTTATCTTTGATTCGCTATTTCTTTAGCCAGCGCTTAACCTTAATGCCATTGGTCTGAGGTGATGATATTGGGTCCCTAGCTATGGTATATGTTAGTGTTGTCATTGGTAAGTCTGCTGTGTAAATTAGATATATGTAGGTAGCACCAGAGACTGAGCGTAATTTTGTTAGTTTACTACCCTGTTTGATAAAAAAGTCACTATCAGTCAGGTATAACTTAACAAGTTGTAAATGTGAATATGGCAGTCTTTTCAATTTGTATTAGAATCCTATGAGCCATGTCTTGTCGAAGACCTGCTTGGCATTTAAAAATACTACTGAACAGTCTGTGTCTTTTTCCATCTATTTTTGTTTTATTTTCTAGCTTACGGACCTTTCATGCTTGTTACAGAATCCAAACTGATGTTGTTCTGGTTTGAGTTTTATTTCACCCAAATATACATTTCAATCCCTGAATACTGTATATGTTATACACATTGAAAAAGGAATTTTACAAAACGTAATATGTATTTACATCGAAAAATAAATTCAAACAAAAAGTATGTCATTTTAGGCACAATTCCCATACTGCATATTACAGTTGTTTATGTAAACTTTTTAATTTTTATCTCTGTCGTTCAGAAGAAAAATTTTTTAACCATTATGCTCCTAACTAAATAATTTGTTAATTAAAAGAAATTTCCTGTTTCCATTTTAAAAATAGTGCAGCTATAGTATTCAAAGTAGAAGAGATATTTTAATAACAAATTTTTGAGTACTTGAAAGTAGGTCAAAATTTCACGCCGAAATCAAAAATAAAACTCCGACAACTTCTGGAAATTTAAACGTTCTTATTAATAACTATAATAACATTTTACCAAATATTTATTTAAAAACCGATGTGATTGTCAACTTTTTGTCAACTTGAAGGTTCTTTAAGAACTAGAGAGAAATAATTCTAGTATTCCTTAATATATACAGCAGTTAAACATTACCAATCCCAAAAATACCAATTCTCACCAAGATAGTTAAGCGATAATTACAACAGATTACTTGCTTATTAGGCTTTTTTTATTCTTTGTAAAGGAAAGTTTATAACGGGTATAAACTGTCAACATCTCAGTTGCTGTGGGAAATAGAGCGTAGGAGCGCAGGTCTTATACTACCCACTACCCAGTAAATGACAAATAAGAAATTTTTAAAGCTAAATTATATTAAACGTCATATTATGTTAGAGTTTTTAAACTTTGAAATGTTGTTTTCTCTGCAGCAAAACGCATTTTTGCTGCAGAGTAACGGAAGATTGGTGAGTGGCAGTATTCGACACAGTCCTGTACGCTAAAGTTTCCAAATATTGCTTTTAATAACAATCAATTTGCAATGCAGTTGAGAAAGTTGTTTGTAAATTTTCGGGAAACGCTTCTGGTGATAAAAAGCGGGGAGGCAGAAGACCAAAGATTTACTGAAAAGTTATAAATATGGTAAAAAATGTAATTGAAGAGCAACCTATCTCGTCAATCTATTATCAACTTAAAAGATAATATTCAACGGCAATGTGACCAAATAAACGCTGGCATGTTTTTTGAGAACATAAAGCGATGAATTAACTTTCAACAATTTTGGCAACACATTCAACACTTTTTATAATTTTGTTTATGTTCTGAAAATATGACAGATATTCCACAAAATTTAATTTGTCAAATCATGACGTTGTTAGTTTTTGCTGAATGTAATAGCGAAATAACCTTTAGAAGCCATAACCCACTGGGACGTTAATAGTTTATAAACAACCGTTAGATATTTAAGGATATTTTTGGTATGTAAATATTCTGAGGATCTCAAACTTAGAAAAAAATTAAAATTATATAATCCACACCAGAACTAAGTTTGATTAATTAAATATTTCAGTCAAAGTAAAAATTTCATTTTTCGGTAGAATACAGAAGTTTATTTTGGATTTTAATATTCAATCTACCACTTCAGCATATTTAGTGTAATTTGGAAAATTCTTGGCTATTTTCCTTTCGCTGTGTACTCATTAAAATGCTTTACATTTAAATCTTGAAGGTTCTTTTGCATCGTCTTTTCTTGAAGTTGCAAATTTGCTTTAACCTAGAAATTTCCTTTTTAATTTCGAAAATTTACCTTTGAGAAATGCACCATTCTTGAAATGGTGATCCGTCGAGTTACACGGTAACTCCAAATATAATGTGTAAAAATTCAGTTCAAGTCTGCTCTACGAATAAAAAGAAACAGGAAGGACACTAAGGTATTATGGTGCATAACTACAATTGCAACGGAAATACGTCACACACGCCATATTGAAACACCAACCGGCACGAATTTTTATTGGTAGACTAACTGTTTGGTTACGTTTTTGTCTTTGACAGTTGACGTATTTAGTGTTCTCAGCCAATGAGCTTCTAAAATCCGCCATATTGATACACCATCTAAATTGCATACTGTTGGTGTTATGCTACTTCCTGTCTTTTTTTATTCGTAGAGTCTGCTTTTCTTGCTTTTATTAATAAAGACTACGAAAATATTTAAAAACTTCGGAAAAAATACTGTTTCTATCTGAAAGCCGATAAGTAAGATCGTCATTGTGTTTAATTGACATTTCTTGATTTAAACCTTGCATAGCTTTTAAGTAAATTCGGTGCAAAAAGCCCTAATACTTTCAGTTTTACAATATCTGCACCATTTCGATTTTTTACTGATCGCTTCTTACCTTTCTCTCGGAGCGAAACCTAAGTGAACGGCGAGCATAAAACTACCTATAATACTAATTAGTTAAAATTAAAATTAAAGTGCATCTTTATCTAAACAGCTATTGAAGGGCATTAGCCTCCTGTAGAGTTGCAAAATCCCAGATTTTTACAGGAAACAGTGGCTACCTACTTATCCAACCCTCTTTGAAGAATTTCAGAGGGCTTTCTGTAATTAAAATACCTCTGTAAAATCTGGTAAATTATACACTGAAAAGATTCAAGTTTAAAACGGACAGAAGATACAAAACGTCTAACTAACTTAACAGTGACGGAGTTGTGTCACTTTTTAGAGAGGTAACACCATTCTCAGATACCTGATGAATTTTAACTAAAGGAATTTCTTATACTCAGTTACAAATTCTAATTTGATCATGTGATACCGTTTTACGGTGTTACTAATATGTAGGTCTACAGTGATTAATCAAAGAATTATCTTGTCTTAATTTTTTTCTTTCTGTCGTACACAGTTTATCCTTAATTTTTCTTTTAGTAATATTTAAAAGTAGTTCCAGGTATGTTTTCAGACACTACACAATATGTAACACAAACGAATATTTAAGAATATTCTCACAAAGGCACAGTATTTTTCATTTTACGCAGGTGAAGTTCAAGGTCAATGTTTAAAAAGATGTTCTGTACGCACAGATTTATCTGATTGTTGCTCCAAGATATATTAAGGATTATTGTACCTATATAGCATCAATGCTTCCACTAAGTCTGACTAATTTTACGGTGTACGCCTTCATCAATTCATCAGGCAGAGAATCTCATCTAAGCGATTCATCGCTGCACCAAAATGAACCTTATTCCGGAAAGGTACAGATTGCGTGTAATCTGTCCGCATTTATATTCGCCTCTTCCGCTGTTGCACTTAATACGTCTTCAAGACATCAAAGCTGAATCATTTAATGCATGCAGATTTATCCTCATTTTAAAAATAGTGAACGGATTTACCCAAAAGCTTAACCGTTAAACGGCTTAATCCGTTCGCTCTCTTCTAGTTGGAAAAATTAAATTTTCTACGTGCCGTAATAAAATAATTAAAATTATTTCGAAATCCCCATGATTGCCTAAAGGGTTGGCGATGTCTGAGCGAATATGAAGTAGGTACGACCGTGTAGCATAAATAAAGAAGGGTCTGTAATAGTCTTTCGGTGACCCCGACCGTCCTCTGTACTCCCGCGAACAACGCGCTTTCCCTGCAGGCGATGCTACTACAAGTTCGGTTCCAGCCTGAAACTTCCGACCACATATGGAGCGGATATGTTTACTAATGAACCCGAGACCGGATCCATTAATATTTTGCGAATTGTGTTTGACTATCCTTTTTATTAAAATTCGCAAATATGCGTTCCCATTTGTAATATAACCGCATTCGATTTTTTTTTCTTCCTCCTCCGTCCCATCGTCATCCGTTCGGAAATCTTTCGCGTTTTCATTAAATCGGCGCATTTAACATAATATCACCCGGGGCTGTTCGTTGTTAGTTTTAAATTCGCATTTGTTAAATGCTGGTCATGTACGTATCTAACACACAGACCAAGTTTTGCAATTAGGGATGATGAAATTAATTATTTCGAGAACTACACTGTAATTTATGCTGGGGGGTTAAATTGCGTTAGTTAGGCGTTCTTAAGATTACTTCGTTGAATTTATAATGGACTTAACCATTTGGAAGAAATTCAAAATAGGCGGAATGTAATCGAAATTGTACGTTTTATTGGAAATTCCCGAGAGTTATGCACTATCTAATTTTAAAACCTCTCCTTCAACGTAACATGTCAGTGGTTCCAGAAACTAGCGAATAATTGTTAATAAGCGTCGTTTATGTACCTAATCCATATTTGATTGCATATCTAAAAGGTCAGAAAAACGTCATTTTAAAAGCCTCATACTGTGAACTTTCTTGATATCATTTAAATTGTTACTTCAGGCTTAATTGGTCTTCAAGGTTCATTTTGTTACTTTCCTCTTAAGTTGTTTGTGTTCAGGTTACGTTATCTCTTTCTCTGGAGGACCACTCGTCTTTTTAGAACCCTGTTAAACCTGAAAACCACATAAATCTGAAACAGCTTGCTTGGCATAGTTGGATGAAATTAATTTCTGATTCCTTCACCAAATAACAAAAGTAAATCTGGTTAAGGCAGCACTCCAAAAGATGCTCTTTGCCAATTTTTATTTGAGGTAGTTTATTGTGGTGTTCATTTCGGATTTAATTTATTTTCAGTTTCGATTATTTTCAATTGCCTCTTGGGTTTACTGTATGGTTAGTAAATCACCAATTGTCCCTGCCCCTACACCTGTACTTTCTAATTCTACTATTCTCTCTTAAGAAGATATAAGAATATAATTTCTGAAGCTTTTTGCTGTTCAGAATAACTTAGTAACCTAACGTAGTTTCAGATTAGGTTGATCTTGAAATTTTGTATAAGTTTTTTTCTGTTAGTTATTTTGTTCTTGTTCAGACCTCTCCTAGTCTCCTCCTTAGCTTGTCCGGCTTTCTTTTTCATGTTATTATTCTAACATATATTTCAATATTCAATTATCCACCATTTAGTTTGCATGTTTGTTTCAGTTGTCGATCTTATTATTATCCCAATTAGTCAGCTTGTAACACGTCTTAAGACTTATTTTAATGTTTTATTATCGAATCTCCCCCCCCCCCCCCCTTTCCAGGTGTTCTTCTTTTCAGATTTGATTGAAGTCAGTTGTCCTTTGTATTATATTAGTATTAATAAGTTCCCGAATTGCAGATTCCCTGATTTTAGTTACTTTTGTGTGTGTTTTATTTCCTTGTTTTATTCCTTTTACTTTTAGTTCTTCTTTTGCTCTTCTTCGGATTTCATAATCTCTTCCACAATCTGCTAACGTTTGTTTTTCTCTGGATTATTACTTCAAAAGTTGATGCACCTTTTAGTTCTACAGGATTTTTTAGTTTTAATAAATTTAAGTGACCTGTTTTGTATTGATTGTATTGTTGATATACTGTGATTAAAAATCATGGGAAATGGTTCATTTAAATTGCGCACGTGCGGTTTGACGCTGTTGCCATTTTTTCCCAGTTTGGTACAAATTCAACGACTTCTAGCAGCAATCCGTATGACATTGAAGATGAACCACGCTCTTCCACTTCAACTGATGAATAACACGTCGCTCAAGTAAAAGATTTGATACTCATAGATCGTCGTTTAACAATTAGGGATATTATTGAACATCATTTGGATCTTGTCAAGCAATTTTAAAAGAACGTTTGGGCTTGCGTCTCGAGTCGTTCCAAAAACGCTAAATTTTTTCCAAAAACAAGAACGTGTTAAAGTGGCCGAGGAGATGCTTTCTCAAGACAAATCCCTCTTGAAACGCATTATTACAGGTAGGAAACCTGGATTTACGCATTTGACACCAGAACAGCTCAACAATCAAGTGAATGGCGCCCAAAAAATGAAGCAAGACCGAAAATACCACGTCAAAGTCAGTCAGAAATCAAGGTAATCATGACGCTTTTCTTCGATTACCGGTGGTGATTGTAGAAAACGATCTGGTCTGTGGCGAGCTAACTCATTGATAATTTACCTACTCACAATGCTTTTGTTGCACGTGAATGGCCAAAAAACACGATTTCGAGAGCTCTCTATTCACTGACATGGCACCGTGTGACTTTCTCCTATTCCCTCGGATAAATTTCCTCTTCATGGTCACTGTTTTGAGTCGCGCCATCAAAAGCAATTCGCTGCGACTTTTGAAGGGATTTCAGGAAAACGACTTTAAAGTATGTTTCGAGGATTGTAAAAAACGTTGGCTTAAGTGTATTGCAGTGGGAGGGAATTACTTTGAAAGGGACAAAATAAGTTGTGATGAATAAATACAAACTTTGCATTTTATTGAACCATTCCCAATACGGTCGTATATTCCTCCTTTAGTTAAATCCAGGTTTTTCTTATGTTCCTCACTTTTAAACAACCCTTAACGGATTTTAAGCATTTCATTAAATTTACTTCCACTATAGTTGAACGTTCGCGATGCATGATAGTCTCTATTATTTAATTAGATTTAACATGCATTTCTGTTAATGTTTTTCCCTTTATTAATCTGCTTGGTGTTTTACAAATTCTTTGGTAGTGGTTGAGTTTATTGTTCATATATTATGTTTTTAAATTGTCCCAAGGTTTTTGTTTAACATCAAAATGAACATTAAGTAAAATGTTTGCATTGCTACATAGCAAAAGTTTGCACACGGATACGTTTCCTTTACAATTAATCTTCAGTGTAAGTTGTATTCTGCAATACGACATTAATTGGGGGATGATGTTACCCCTTTGGCGCACGGCTAGACTAAACAGTAGAGATGGGTGGTTCGAAGCGGTAGAACTCTTTAATTAAGGGTTGGTTGTAATAGGGATGGAAATAGTTGAGCGCCACCATGATATGTCACCCTAAGGTCTAAAAGAGAGGAAACCCATCATAGAAGATTTCCAAGGGCTCGGAGAAAGGGGTCGTCGTAGCTGCTTTCTGCTGCGCAAGAAGTAACTTACCTTGCTTAACTGAATTAAACTTTACTTTACTGCAATGCTCAAACTCGTAGGCAGGCTAACACTTTACATAAATCTTTAACAGAACACTGAAACACAAATAAAATCGGGAAACACTGAACGCAATAACAAGACCAAACTGAATTGAGAATGAAATATTTAATGAATCAAAAGCAAACATAAATACAAGAAATTGCACAACGGACAATCAAAAATATTACGTTAAAACAAATTATAAATACGAGACTTACTTTACGGGAAAGAGAATTGGGGGCACTATATTTACGTTACTTACTGCAAATATATTCTCAAGCTTAGTCCCTCAATTCCAAACAAAAGATGGGAAACACAAATAATAATACATTAAAGAACAAATTCAATAAGCACCAATAAATTTTACACACGTGCAACATAACACAAAATAATATCCTGAACTTGACTTAAACTACAATCTGAAGACAAAAGAACGTTACTTGGACACAAAAGTTTCTACAAATTAGTGAACTGATTTGCCAGGGGCCCTCAATTTTGCAATGTGAACATTAGATCCGCCTAAAGCGAGGTTCACAAAACCTGCACCACATACCACTAGACAAAACAGATAAACTAGATATCGGCTATTACTTTACAAGTTGCAAACAAAACACAAAAATACTAAATACAAAAGGCGGTACTTATTAACTTCAAAACGACTAAATAAACTTGATGAAGGCTTGTCGGCAAGAGGAAATTGTAGAAATCAAACTGACGTTAAAACACAGACACAAACGAAGAAAGCAGGAGCAGCATAAAGGGAATGGTTTTTAGATGGCGACTTAAACGATAAGCCAGGGAGTGACGTGAGACTGGACGGGCTAGATGTTCTTCCTTCTAAGATGGGAGCAAAACAAACGAAGAATAATCCCTAAAGGGGCGGGTTTTCTGAATCCCTCCACGAGGAAATTGTGTAGAACGGCACTTGACAACATTGTCACTAAACTTCTCACACAAGTCTATTTCTTTCCGGAATTTTAATGGCGTTCTTTTAGTGAATCCGACTATGTCGTTAATTGTAACTTTCCACGAAAGATTACCGATATAGAAGCCTTTCCGGTAATTATAATGACCCACCCTTGGAACGGTAAACGATAAATTCGCACCACATCTTACAAGACGTCCGATGGGATCCAGATGTTGTCACGCACTTCCGAGGGGAACGGAAAAAGAATCGAAGGAACACCACAGAACCTGACGAGCCCAATGTACAGGGGGGATTCCCCCGCACGGCGTCACGGGACGTTGCAACAACGGAAGCAAGATGACATCATGTCTTGATGAAACACGCGTGAATTTATGTCACCTTGTGATTTTCAACAAAGGAACCTTTTACAAAAATGAAACACACTGAAATGACTAAGAATTCGTAGAACTGCAAGAGAAAAACGTGCCAATTTAGGCTTAACCTTTCGTGTCCTCCAGATTAAATAAATTTAACTGTAGCAGAAATAAAATAATTGACACGAAATCAAACTTAGAGGACAGGACCATTCTGAAAAATCTTAACAATAATTTAAAATGACTTAAAAATTGCAAAATAACACGGGATTGCAAAATCACGTGACAAATTACACATATTGAAAATCTTATGTTAGTACTTAAAATCAATTACCTATCATCAATCCACTGTTGGATGAAGGCCTTGTTTAAATCAATTTTTGTCTATCACTGACTGCCGTTATCAAGTCTGATCTTATTGTTTGCCTTATATCGTCCTTCCTTCTTTTGATATTGAGTCTGCCCGCACTTTTTCATCTTTTTCAAATGTTCTTGTTATTCTTTAAATGCGTCTATTTGTTCAGTTTTACATAATGTTTAGGACCTATTTCTAAATAGCGGAAAATGCATTAGCAATATAAGTTGGTGATAATTATGGGCCAAAGGAGTTTTGATAGGTCTAACGTTTTCATGTTTTTTTCTATTTCTTCCTTAGTTATGATACTGTTAGTATATCTGAATGATTTTCTTCATCGTGGGCTTTCTAAGACCTCGGTAGATTACGTGATTGAGCACAAACATGAACTACTATTATTAGTCTTACTATTTTTAACTGAAGGTGTTATATTTAACTCCCGCTATCTATTTCTTCTTATTGTACTACATAGATTCAAATGGTTTTAATTAATAATTTATACACGAATGTCACATTTTGGGAAGATAACCATTAGTTGCTTCCAATTCACCAATGATACCTTCTGATTGTTCTGCCTTTTTCTAGTCTCCATGTATTAATTACCCATATCAGCCGTTTCTCTAAATGGATCCCCGAGTGTTTAACTTGATCTTTTTTCCGTACTTGGTTTCCATTAAAATAAACCGGGAATTCTTTTAATGATTTAATAGTCATTGAATTGAAGTTTGGAAAGGTGGTTTGGTTTGGAGGGTTTCAAGTATTGGGCTCTTCTGAAAGGAAGTTTGAAGTAAATCGTAGAATTTCGTCCTTGTAAATGGACTTATATAAAAGAATACATATGCCAGTCAGTCAAGTCAGGTATTTGTTTATGATTCTTAATCAAATTGTCATTTTAAGTCCCACAACGGAAGAAGTTTATCGTTTATCTGTAGATGTTTTATCGTACCTGTTTGTAGCCCACCATCGTGGGCAGTGTTACGGTTTAGGTACCAATAAGCTGTATAGGTAGTTCTCTTAATTGCGGTTGCTTATGATTAAGTTCTTTAAAACGGCCCTATGAAACGTTATTTTATTGCTAAAGTTTCCCTTTTTCTAACACAAAATACTCAATAAACTAGAAAATACGTTACCCTTTTAATTATTTTTTTCATGAAGACTTGATTAATTCACATAGGTACTTTAAGGTTTTATATTTTTTCGCAGAAACGGAAATATATTATGGTACTTCCGAAATTTAACTATGACTTTTAAGTTACGTTACATAAACATAGTAATTATCCCATTACAATTAGCTTTAGATGTACCTTTCTACTTTACTCCCTTATCAAATTAGGACAGTTACGTCAGACCGGAACATTAATTGGAATATAAGGAAGTTTTCCTTTATGAAAGTCGATAATTACAGAGCACGTTAACTTTGTAAAACACTTGAAGCAGTCATAACTGCAACAGCTTGTGCAGTTTGAGACAGTTTTAGTAATCTTCGCCGGGGGGTATTTCCAAATGAAACTTTTAAGACTTGCAGTTGCAGTCTTGAACATGGATAAATTTATAGAAGGAGCCGAGTTTCTTTATAGTAATTAATTTTTTTATTTTTTTGATAAACTTTCAGTAAAGTAATTTGATCAGAAGTTGTGTACAAATAACGTTTTACCATGTCATCAAAATTATTTTCTAATCGTTATTGCTAATTGGTGACCTCCATGAAATCAGGGATAAAATCCTAAGCTGCTTCATTACTTAGAAAATTTATAGCAACATAAAGGGCACAACAATTCTAAAAATTTGTTTCTCTTCATCAAGCGACAGAAAGTTGACAAAGGAAATATTTTACGCAGCTTTTTTATTGGCTGTTCTTCTTTTCCGATTTATTATTTCATGTGGCACGTGGAGAAGCATGATACTCATACAATATCAAATAAAGAAAATACCTTTTCATCTTTAAAGATTGTTTATTTGTTTGAATATTCCAAGCTTCTCAGATTAAATTCATGCATCCAAACTGATTTGTAAGTATTTAAATATTTTGGTTGAACCATGTAATTTCTTTTATATTCAAAGATTTTTACATTTTCTTAGTATCTTTTTATTTCCCATATTTACCCAAAAGACAAAAATATATACGTTGAATATTGTCTCCTCACATTAATAAATAAAACTCGAAATGTTTCCTAATAATATTGAAGGTTAAGTGGATTCTCTTTTCTGCCGCATTTCATTTATTAGTTATTTACATTACGGCTTTCTTGTTTGTTTTTTGTAATTAAGCCAGCGAAAACATAAGGTTAATCAAGTTTATCCACGTGTTCACCGCTAGGCAAGCTAAAAGTTCACCGCTAGGCAAGTTAAAAATACTTCCTTCATTTCCCATCAATTAATTGAGATGCATTTATTCACTTTTGAGTAAAATCAATCGAAAAACAATTTAATCCCGATTTGTGAATAAAATTTGTGTCACATAAATTTGCATACATTGATTGCGATTGGATTCGCGTAAGGTTTCGTTCAACAAGGACGGAAGAGTTATATAAACTTACATACGGGCAGCGTAAACAAAGCTATAAAGACTATCTCACATAGCGGACTCTCTTTTCCCATTGTGATGAACGAGCAAACTTTCGTAATCATCCTTAAGGTCGTATCTAAAATGCAGGTGGACTTTTTTTTATTGGCAGCCTAATTCTTTTATCTTTAAAACACATTGAAGGATTTAACTTTGCTGACTGAGTTAGAACTTCGTACTAGTTTTCACTACTTGTCCATTATTATTTTTATTTTTAAATTAATTTTTTGTAGTTTAGTTTTGGAAAGGGCTGGCCGTTTGGAACTTATTTTTCGGCCGTTGCTTTTTCTTCTTCTTTATTGTTTTCACTTATTCTCTCCATTTTATTATTTCAACCTTATGCTTCACTATCTCTCTCATACGCTTTTTCTTCTTCTTATTTATTAATTATTATTGAAAATGTTACCGTGGTGAATGCCTCAAGGCTGATCTGATTCCTCCTTTCTTCCTTTTTTCTCTAAAATTCTTTAATTTTCCTATCCTGCATCAAACATCAAGCTTGGCATTTAACAGACGTTCTACAACAATGTTTTTAGTGTTCTCTTTACCTTAAGCACATTATCGGGTCTACGCATACCGTTAATTAAATTTATGTGCAGATACATTTCCTCTTTGATCTTGCGGAAATGCGCGGTTCTATTTCTACATTGCTGCCATGAATGACCTACCATATCGAAACTCTAATAAAGATAGTTATTACCCACTGCTCTATCATATTATTTCCATGTATTTAGTTTGTTTGATGTTTGCACTTCCTCATTATATTACATCAGGTTTAATATACAGTAGCGTTTGGTAAAAGCTTCGAGTTCAAGGTTTTTGATTTGGTTGGGAAAATAGTTAGTTCAATAATAAGTATTTCTCTTCGAGAAATTTTGTACAGTGGACTAACACAAAGGTAAATTAAAATCAGAGTATTCGGTCCTTCAAATACATCAAATGAATCGATATGTTATCGACACCTTTTTTGGAACAGCTCCTAAGGAAATATTGTGATATTCTGATAATAAATCTAAATATTTAAAACTTTTAATTTTAGTTAAAACTCTTACTATAATATTAGATGTAGGTAATTATTTTTACGGTCTCATATATGTATACATTGTTAGGATTATATATGAAGACTAAATTAGATATGTACGGAAAATACAGATTGAAAATGTCACATCTGTGTGTACGTAAAATTTAGACGTGACTTAAATTGAAATTGAAACAGTTTCACCAATCTAGTTTATAAAATATACGCACGTAGACGCAAGTTACGACGTAGTTTTATTAAATCAGACTGAAGTATGTTATTTTCTTCATATTACTGGCTTCACAAACTTTGCGGAAAATTAAATAACATCTGAAAGATGGTACAATGTTGAATAATTTAGCTTCTAAAACAACTTAAATTGGAGCTAATTTATTTAATTATCCTAATTCTGTGGTATTTTAATAAATAAACCTAGAGAAAATACAGATAGCAAAACTAACATAAAAAATCTTTGTTTTAGGTGAGTGCTTTCAATTTTAAAACTAGTTAAAATTAGTTGATAACCGTAAACTAGATTAAAGGGGTTCAACATCGTTTAGGAGTTGGTAAGTCTGTGCAAATTATTTCTTTATATTTACTCTTGCTCTTCTTTTCTAAATCAGAAGTATTTCGGTTATATACTAACTACAACTGTTATTATTATTTGCCTGAGGATTCCAGTAGCTAAGCAACCAGATTCTTACCAAAAACCTTTATAAACCTATTTCCCTCATAAAAATTAAGATAAGGGATTAGAACTAAAAGCCCATGAGATTATTTTGTGATTTCGTGATTTCTGCTATTCATTTCGTACAGACGTAAACAAAGTTGTTAAAGCCGATCTGATATCTGTTGCTCCTAAACAGAATAGTGCTGAATTAAGGCACATTCATTAAAAGTGAAAATTGGAAACTTCATTTTCTTAATTTCTCAAACTCTCAGGGTTCATATCTCGGCGGTTCGTTAAAATTCTGGTTTTAACAAACACCAATGCAAAAACCTTGATTCATAACTATTAATGTCAATAATTCTTTAACGTTTCCTAGCTTGAGGGTATGTTTAGTAGAAATGATGTTAACGGATAGTGTTTGCGAATTCGCCAAAACTTGAAAGATAATAATCGAACTCGAACGCTTGCTAGTCATTCAATGGTTCGTACATTAATAATGTAGAGAAGTATAGTTTCGTTAACAATTCAGGAGATATGTTCGATAAATAATTCAAAAATGGCCGAAGTTCATGTATACACCCAAACGAAAGGAGTTTTGGTGTTTTTTTTAGCGGTGGTTAACAAAAAAAAACGTGAAACAGATGAGACGTTTATGACATTAGTTATTTACTTTCATTGCAGCACTGCAGTTCCTTTTGTAACAAGGACAAACGACATACCGTAGACGTATAACGGTCTCATTAAGGTAGACGTATGAGCTTAAATGAATTTCCTGCTTGCCATCTAATTAGGTTCAGATTCATTATATTTCGTTGTCATGACATCTGCAAAGTTTTCCGCTAGACTGCCATTTTCAGCTTATTGAAAGCGGTATCAATAGCAAACGTTCGTCTCCGGTGTCATAACAAGCCGGATAGCACAAAGCCCTGGTTACCAGGGATACCCTCCTGCTGCGACATCAAGGGACGATGTTTTTGAGGTGCTCACCAGCTCAAGTGGCTTTACAACGCACTGTATTGTCAATTAATATGATGGAAGAGAAAGATACAAATATACACTCCTCGCTGCAAACAAGACTTCAAAAGGCCGGCGACGATCGAGTTCTCAACCTCATAACGTGCATTCATGCCAAGGTCCTTTTTTCAAGCCGCGTCGTAGAGGTTACCACGGACGACGACGCTTTCGACAGCTCGGTGTTGACGCGCGGGCGGCGGCATCGCCATGGTAACCGAAGCAAGCGACCCCTAGTGCGCATCCGTGTACCGCCTCCAACCCCCGTGACGTCAGGGCCGCAGGACGCCTCCCTGCCAGGACGTCTGCCGCGAGGACGCCTGTTGCTAGTCCTCCAGCTCACTGCACGCGGGTTCCAGTGCGTCCAGACGCAGCGTGTTTCACGCGCCAAATATCATTCGCTACGGACGCCTCGTGTCTTCTATGTGCCTGGGAGATTCAGGTATTTTCACTTTCTGAAATGTTGTACCCTACTACTACATCCATCCGTTCAGGCTGATCACGCCGTTTTTCCCTCCTTGTCGAAGTACTAAACGAGGGCACGGTCAGATCTCTGATTGTCTTGGGTATAATAACCCATTAACTCGAATGCCTAATAAAAGCCAAACTGTGAATGTCAAGTGCTCGAAACCCGCCCAGTAGCGACGTTAACCTTCGTCTAAGCCCTTCGTAATTATAGTCCCGAGATGGTCTCTAACCGCTTAACATTTTCCAATAAATAAATCTTCCTCTTACAATTAATGGTCAAGACTTTCTCTTCCATCTGAGGCTTACATAAATTTAAAATTTAAAATATCAATTTGGCTTGCAAATACCGCTCCTGTAGGCTGCGTCAGACGGCAGACGCCGAAAGTTTGCTCCAATCCTCAAATTTTACTTCGTCGTGTTCGAAAAGCCTTTAGGGAGAACAGACATCTGAATTTCATGTTTCTTGATATTCTTGCATCACGTGTTTAGACTTCGATGATGAGAGAATTTCGCAAGAACCGAGATGAAATTGGACTTCCGTTGTATTCCCAAACAGACATAGAATTTATTTTTCATCATCTATTTTTTGCTGAATATCCAATCACGTACGAAAATTCGAACGTCAGAAATATGCACAAAGAACCCCTTTTTTTTAGAAAAAGGAGTACGTGCATGCGTTCGCAAAGGGTAACTTAATTGTAGTACAAGCCGTAAAATCATAAATCACGGCCCACAAAATTTTAACCACTTCTTGATGCGCAGCTTGAATTAATGTCACATATGTCCGCCCTTTCTCAACGAATATAAATTTTAGGATCCGTCGTGACGGCCAATTTTCCGCAAGTTCGTTTCTTCGACAAGTTTGGTTCCGTTGTTCGGTTGCCCCATATTAAATACTAATTAAAATTCAAGCCGTTCTCCCTTCTCCCCGGAGGTTCCGGAATATTATAGGGAATATGGCGACCAAGTCGGTAAATCAAATTTTGCTTCTCGCTAACCCATTTCCAGGCTACACAGAGCCTTTTATAATAGCGCGGTAGATGTTGCAGTTATCTATTTGAATTAGGAAGAGCAATTTTGTTGCTAATCTACCGCAATTTATATATCACGTGGACTAATCTTATTTTATGTATTTAATCGGGTAAACTCTACACTAGAAATTAAATATACCACGTGGCAAATTTCTTGTTTTTATTTTGATATCATAAATAATTCGATTGTTACTAAAAGCTTACGAGCCTGTTAAGCTGACGTCGATCATTTTTAGAAGTTAATTTTCAGCGGCAAAACTCTTTAGAAAAAGAGCGCTTACTGCTCAGTTTAATCATAAGCTCTTAAAAATCAG
This sequence comes from Melanotus villosus, assembly GCA_963082815.1. Lineage (NCBI taxonomy): Eukaryota > Metazoa > Arthropoda > Insecta > Coleoptera > Elateridae > Melanotus > Melanotus villosus. The sequence continues at coordinate 54,570,511 of OY720418.1, read as the reverse complement.
TCATTTAGGATACCACTCATGCGTTACATAACAAACAAGCAAGTCCAGAAAGTCTATAAAAATTGAATTGGTGACCTATAGAAATCCCTAAACATGCATGCCGCTTTCAAAATGTATCAAAATTGCTTGCTTACTTCTTGAAGCTGTACGTGTTGTTTGTCTAAGTAGGTATTTTAGACGTTGATCTTCCGTATGTAGTCTAAAATTCATTTACTTTTCTTCGGAATGGGAAGTTTCTCAAAACACAAGAAAAGCGTACAGTTTCCCTATTAAAAAATCTCTGAAATTCGCTATATTGAAATACCAAAAACCTTTGACCCCTCTCTCTTCAAAAATTTTTAAAAATCGGTCATTAAACATCCTATATTTCCCAAGTTCCCTTAGTAACAACGCATCGTTAAATAAACCTATCTAAAATAATTAAGGAGGATCTCGAAGGTACCATAAAAGTTTTTCCTAACCACTCCATAAACATTGTTTATACCAGGGTAATTTATACTTTATAGTAATCGGCACGGTTTAAAAGAAGATGAAAATGTAAAACCGGCAACTTGAATGAATCCATTCGGCGATCCTCAAGCATGTAAGGCGATGTTACGTTTTCCTTCATAATTCTTTTTACGTACTCTATCAGGTGGTTTATCTTTGCCATGATCGTTTATTTCCCCTTTTCGGAAACATCTATGCTTCTTCTGAAAATATTGCCTGCGTAAATTGTAAGACGTTTGCTTTTTTCTCTCTTTTTTTGGGACAGTGACCCATAATTCTAGATTGCTGTGCGGTAGTTTTGTCTCTGTTTTGTTTTAAAGTGTAAGGGACTTAAAGGTTTTTTTATCACTTTTTCTTTAAAAATGTTTTCCTTTTTCTAGCTTTTAAATGTTTGGCCTGTTTTTAGTGTTTAGGGAGATTGGAAAATTAATCAACTGCTTTTCCGTTGCTCAAAATGGGTGTCCAAATTTTACAACGATGGCAAAACATTCACTCAAAAAATAATTTCTTAAATAGTCATTTTGAGGCACGTGAATATGTGAATTTTACTTAACCTTTCGGCCTTTAATTATCAGGCGGTGTTCTTTAACGGTCAGGGTTTTTGGGTTACCAGAGTGTGTCAATAGGACCTGTTCGTTTTAAACTAACATGACAGGTTTTTGACCACTTTATAACCACTTGATGAGGAAAACGACAACAACAGACTGTTCATTATATTACATGATATGTTTCGATTGAAATTACGTGATTAATTTCGTGGTTTTGCACTTTGACTTTCTTCGTACTTTGAACAAACATACTTTGTAATTGATTTTAAAACTGCTTGAATTTAATTCGATTTTTTCTATTGGTTAACGAATTACTATAGATTCTAACTTATTTGTTTATTTTTCCAGTGAGATCTTGCAAGTTTCTGAACTGACTGATAATTTAATTTTTAGCAAAATAACCACATTAGATGATGATTAAACACATTAAATTAATTAAATAAAGTAAAATTGGAATACTTTGGTCTTTAAAACAAATTCCTAGTTTGAAATCCTGAAAGTGTGAATTATCAAGATTTTTTTAAGTGTGCTTTAAATTTTAACCCATAATTTTGAACAATGTTTATAATAACAAACTGAAACCTGAAACTGAACAAGCCATTTGAAGCTGTATGTTTTAATATAGACATACCAATATTTCATTACTTTCAGGACTCACATTCAAAAACTTGTTGAGATGGTAATGTCGATTACGTTAAAGACATTGTAAATGTTTGTCACCCAAATGTGAATTTTTGTGTTGAAATGTGTTTAACAAAATAATTCTGCTTCGATTTAAAAAGAAACCATGTTTCTACCTCTGAACTTTGAAAATTCCAGGTATTTTATAAACGTAGGTATCGAAAATTGCTACAAGTAAATGAAATAATTGTCATGAGCCTGAAGTTATAACCTAGCTTCTTAAACATATTCTGGATTTAGTTTAGCTGCAAATTTTTAAGTAAAATATTTATCCCAAATAACAGAACCAGGATATGAATTTCAAAGAACATAAATTTGTATTTTCAGGAAAATTAAAAGTTGCAAAATTGCAAAGTTGCATAAACGCTGTTAACTTCCATCTTGAGTTCACAGCAATTACTAAACATTTTCAAAACAGTTTTGTAATCTGCAGTTTAAAGTACATCCCTGAATTTTGGGTAAGGTTAAATTTAGAATTATAGAAAAATTATTAAACTAAAGAATTTATTCTCAGGAATTTCCAAAAGCGTGTAAGTGATGTGTAAGCGTGTAAATGATGATAAATATTGAACGCAAATTAACTCAGAAAAGTTATTCACAAGGATGTGTCAAAAACTTTTTCACATGGTAATGTCGGTTACGTTAAAAACATTGACATTGTAATATTGTTTGTCCCCACAAACGTGAATTTTTTTGTTAAAATGTGATTAAAAAAATATTTCCTTGATTTAGAAAAAAAAACATGTTTCTACTTCTGGACTTTTGAAAATTTCATGTATTTTATAAATGTATTGAGAGTCATACAAGTAACATCTGATCTTCCTGATCCTGAAGTTTTAATCTAGCTTCTTAAATATGTTCTTTTTAATAATATCCTAGATTTATCTTAGCTTAGCTGGCATTTGTTATATAAAATATTTATCCCAAATAACAGAATATGAATTTCAAAGAACATAAATTTGTATTTTCAGGTAAATTAAGAGTTACAAAATTGAAAAGTCGCATAAACGCTATTAATTTCTATCTTGAGTTTACAGCAATTACTAAATATTTTCACAGCAGTTCTGCAATCTGCAGTTTAAGGTACCTGAATTTTATGTAACGTTAAATTTTGAATGCAGAGAAATTATTAAACTAAAGAATTTATTCTCAGAAATTTCCAAAACCGTTTAAGTAATTTTAAATTTTCAGTACAAATTAACTCTAAGAAGCTAGCAACTAGCACTGGGATGTGCTTTAGAAATGCAGCGATTGCTAAAAAAAATCGTTTTCAGTTGAGAATTGATTTTAGGGAAAATTCTGTGAAGACTGACTTTAAATTATAAGAAAATTATTAAACTGATGACCTATTTTCAGTCATTTTCATCTTCAAATCTTCAAAAGTCGCATAGACGCCGAGTTAATTTAAAATATTTTAGTGCAGTTTTACTAGGAAAATTTGTCCATACAAACGTAATTTACCTAATTTAAAATTTTCTGAAAACTGTAAATTACACAAGGGCTTAAATTACTTGAATTTTTTTCTCTAGTTTTAATGTAAAATTTTTCAAGTAAGAATGCACTTGATAATAAATTATCTGTTACACTGTCTTCAAACCTCTCAAAGAAACTATCAAAGACCTCGGTTTTGGTTCAGGTCACAATTCTAATTACTCTCATATGTGAGTCTATCCTGATTACGAAAAGCAAGTCGTGGTTTGTTGAGAAACCGAACTTATAATATAGTGTTAATTTACTAAAACGCTAATAAAACAACAAAGCTCACTGAAACAGCAATAGGAAAAAGTTGTAAGCCCTTAATATTTTGTCTTTTCCGGCATATAACTTTTTATTATTAATGCTATGTAAAATAGTTATTAATAATAGATAATAGATAATAGGATTCTCTACAGAAAAGCTTTAAACAAACGTTTTGTAAGATTCACGACTACAGAGATATAGCCGAAAAACGAATTAACACTTCTTTTCAAGATGGCGGCCGAATGGAGAGGGTTACCACCCCGAAAACCCTGATTTAGACTCACCACTGACCCCTCTATACACTGATAAAAAAAAATCGCTGCCTACCCAAAATGCAAAGTCGAATTACCATTTGACTGGACTAAATGGCGAAAGTGAAATAAAATCTTTGTGGCATATTCAGAAAACAAAAAAATGAAGCTACTATAAAGGTAAACGTATAAAATAAGATATTTAATAAAACGCAATAAAATTAAGACACTCTGAGAGTTAAGTCCACTTTATAGGGAATTTTGACATTTTGTCTTTATTATGTAGGGCCGCATTGAGTGCAAAACCCACATAGCTCGCTATATTAACATACATTGGCTAATTAATCAATTTAAATTACACAATAAGACGGTTTCTACAATTTTTCTCAAAACTATGAAAAATTGATTTAGGGTGTTTTTGTAATCAGCAATACAATTATTCTTTTACAGACAAAATCTACATGTTCTAGCTAGATCACACTAAATTTTTACATAAGGAAAATACTTTGGATACTTTAGTTAGTTAAAACAAAACTTAGATTAGATTAACGGTTTTGCCAGATCTATAATTAATTATTACATCTACCTTAAAAGAAATCCAAAAAATGTCGCACTGATATTTCAGTTTCTTTTCTTTTATTCGGAAATAATTAATTAAATTCTTGGACATTTTAACTTTAACACAATTTAATACATCTCGCGTTGTGCTATCAAGAAAAACGTGCAATAAGTTAAGACTACACCGTGTCAATGTGATGATTATTAATAATCGTCCTTGATTGGAATGTAACTCGACTTATTTACCTTCATGGTTCACGATGCAGATCAACATATCCGCTACAATTTTAGATCGATTAAAACGCAGTTTTATTTCGTCAAATGCGTCTTATAATATTCTCTGCTACTGATAATTTTTTCTATAATAAATTTGTACTTATTTAGTAAAGTTTTTAATGACTGAAATACTGAAGTTAAATAAAACATAGCAACTCATAATTAGTAAGCGTCTAATTGAGTTAGATTTAAAAAAAAGGATTTTAATATTCAGGAATTTCTATATAACTCTTATGAAATAAATCCCTGTAAATTTTAAAGTTGCATAATAAGCACTTACATGATTTTTATTTTCAGCATAATATTCACGAGGGTTCAAAAATTCCTGCACAATTTTCTGAAATTTTTCAGTACTGCAGATGTCAGTTACAAATCAAAGTTGATTTCCAAACAAGCGTACTCAAAGCAATAATAAGAAATATTTGAATGCCGAAAACTAATTTAACCTGCATTTTAACCATCTATATTTTTCGGTACAATGTAAATATCAGATATTTTTTCAAAATATCAATTTTCGTACTGAAATATTCGCAGGTGTTAATCTTTATACAAATGAAAGACGTCGCATTTTTTGCTTCTAAATTATTCTCGACCTTTTCCATTGAACATAAGGAAATGCTGATGATTCATATTTCGAGCATTCAAACTATACAGAAATATGTCTTCTGTTCGAAAATTGAATTTAAATATTGTATCTCACTATTCATAAAACTCATTTCCCAAATCCACTTCCTTTCATAAATAATAAAATATTTTTCATTACAGCGTTGGTAAATTAGATTGGTATTTTCATGATAAATATAACAAACACAACCTCTTAAATATTCAACAGTCAAACAATAACTTTAGTTACATGAATTAGCTTTGATTGATTGACGCTTGTAATATTTGTATAGCACGGAAACTATCAGATCTTTTGTGTAGGTCTTAATCGTCTTGATTTTATTCGAGCTGCTTATTTACATTTCTAAATGGTTTTCGAGAAAATTACAGTTCACTTATTAGTGCATTCTGCTACAAATTTCCTTTTTATTGGAGGTTTTGATTTTAATTACTATTCAAGAAGTATTTTCTTGAAGCTGTAAGTAGTAGGTAGAGTCGAAGGTTTAAAATTGTGAAAAATTTAGGATGTTATTTACAACGTTTATAAGTTAATTTTTAAAGTGGAAGGGCAGATTTCCCAACAGGTGTTCCAAAATGTTCTCTCCCTTGTTTATATTAAATTGAAATCCGATGTTGTTATTAAAATTAATTATTAAACCCCCAATAAACCCAGTTAAGGCATAAAATTAGCGTGTAATATAATTTAACGGGAAATAAGCGATAATCTATTTAAATTATTATTTAATAAACATCCCCGATCAATTAACCGCAAAACTGCGTAATTTTTATGTATATTACATGAAACATTTTGCCGAGAATGTCTGACCTTATGTATGGGGTGGTTAATGACGTGTAAAACCGTGAAAATTCAAATTTCATCCGGTGCTTTTCCATTCGTTACAGTAAATTGCCAGCACAGATACGTAACGCACGCCTTAATTCGTAATTTAGCAGAAACATTTCCGCTTTATTTATATTCAAATATTAATATTAAATTAATAATGAGATGTTTTCGTTTTCGCGTGAGCTACTTTCGAATAAAAACGTTCCACGTAAAATAATCCTACGGGCATTAAGTCTTAATCCTATTCTGACAAGATTAAATTTTAAACTCGAATTCGATACGGTAATCGTATTTATATTAGTTTTAGGAGCTATTTGAATGGTTGCACTATTTTTACGACGGCGTAAATTCATCATATTCCCTAGCTGTGTATCCATCATGGATGTAACAGAAAAGTTCTCACTGAAATTACGCCGCGAAATGACGGTTTTTAGTTTGTTTTGGCAGATCCGGAGGGATTACGTCCATTGTGTCCGTGCTTTGGTTCGGTGTTCGGCCGGTATTACAGACACAGGATTAACCAAGCCAGAAGGGAAACTTACTCGAAGGATTAGTCCATTCCCTAGATCCTGGATTATAGATAGATTCTAATGTCGAATCTCAAGTAGACCAGTAACACTGTTTCTCCAGAGTTCACCGGTTATTGCTTGCTTGAGACCGCCTCTAATTAACAAAATACCCCCGCAAATATTTCAAATTGAATAAATTGAAAGATCAACCCCTAGCGACTCGATTTAAATGTTATATTTTCTTAATTTGGTCTCATTACTTTTAAAAAGGGGTTTCCTTTCCTCTATTAAGGTTTTTATAAATCACTTCTTTAAATTTGTAGAGAGCAAATCGACCCGTATCGTTATAAAAAAAGCGCAGTAATTCGCTTTCTACAGTACATTCTAAAGTGGGGGCCTTGTTCGGTTGATTTAACGATTCTTCTTTGTGAGAAATCATGCCTGATTTTTCCTTTCGGAACACATTTAGTTAACAAAATATACAGTGAGCACCTCATTAGCAAATTCTCCCAAAACATCACCATTGCCTCCAGCTCCGAAGAGTGCTTCTTGAATATTCTATTTTTTTAATCACCTTAATGGTTTCGCCCCGGATGAAACTTTCACTTTCACTGTTATCGTTCATCCCCTTTGCTGTTAGTCAATGTCCCAGTTTTTGCTTCGGAAAGATCGCCTTTTTTTCGCGTGTTTAACTAATGCATCGAGAGGTGTGCGAATTTGTTAATATTACAAGAATTCACAGGTTTTGTTGAGCTCTTTTTGTTATTTTTTCAGTTTAATTATAACCAGTAATATCCGTTCTTCCAAAGATTTACTCTAGTTTGACGAAAATAATTTTACTTCTGAACTTTCCGAAGTCTTCCCATCAATGTAATTTTATACTTTAATTAAAGTTCCAACAGACTTGGCTCCATAAGCTGCACATTGGAAAAGAATTAAGCTCAGGATTATAGTTCGGAAGCCGACGGGTATTTCGAACCCGCCAATGACTTACCACTCTTAATACTATTTGCGTTATCGACTTCATTCTAAAGCCTAATTTACTAAAGTTAATTTAATTTTTACTCATTTATTAAGAGTTCCATTAAATTCAATTAATTCTTAAAACCGTCCAACTCTACAAACATATCCTTTCGAATCAGTTTCCAAAAACGCTTTTGAAATCAATTTACAAGCTGAAGTAGCTGATAAGTAATTCTGGTTTACGGCATCAGCAGCTCAAACAAAAATGAACAGTATAATCATAAAAAGGAGATTAAATTAGGAGAAGAGCAAAACTGTTACTTAAGTGTAACTCTTATAACCTGCTCAGGATCGACTACCACAATAGCAAAAATATTTTGTTTCAAAACTGTTCCAAATACCTGTTAGTTTAGAAATATGTAACTACTCGTTCCTGGCCCAATAAGCAAACGTGACAAAATAACAGATTTGTAACAAATAACAACAATAAAAACCCTCCCTTTCTCCTTAAAATAAGTAAAGAATCCGAACAAAAACATTAATTAGATAAAGAAAAAAACACACCGAAAAAATAGGTTATTTGTAGCAAAAGATTTCTCCTTGAATAGGTTATGTGAGAAAACTAATTACGCAGTTTTTTCCTTTCATACAGTAGAAGCAAAACGGTTATTTTTCAAAGCAGTAAACCAAAATTAATCTATTAAAACGTTATAATTTATTTAAGTCTTATTTTTTATAAAACTTCGAGAAGATAAAGGTTTTTCCTCAACTTTTGGAATATTAATCCAGAAAACTGAAAGTTAGAATGTCACTGTTATAATATTGTCATCGCGTAACGATGAAAGGGGATTCTGCTATTTTAGGTCGTATACCCTTTTTGAGTGACACCTTATTGACCTTCATAATCATTTCAGTGTGACCCACATTCTGTTGTATAATACAAATGCCCGTAAACCAAAGTTTTCCATCCTTTCTGTTCGATTGATTCGATAACATCATTTCACCTGTCACATCATTTTTTTTGTTAATGCATTGTTGCACAGATCTAAAAGACGTTACTATGGTATAGGATTCATTTTTATTTTTGATCGATTTGGACTGTTTTAGGAATTCTTCTTCTCTAAGGGCGGGTTGCATAAACATGATTTAACAGCTTGGTCAAATTAGTCATTCGTTAAAGTGAACAAAATCGAATCACAATTCGAATGCATATGACAAATAACACATTAGTAAACAAAACATGATTTCTCTTTTGTCAACTTTGATCATTCATTAATTTAACAAAAACTTTGTGCAACCGGCCCTAACTAGTGAAGATATACATACCCATTTCAGGCAACGTATAAGAAAGTTTGTGCCCTGAAATTAAGAAAAATTACAGAATTTGTATGTTGTCATAATAGTCTTCCCCCAAAGAAGTGAGTCCTTAAATATATCTTTGAATATATTTAGACTTCATCTTTATCAAACCCTAAAACCTTTAGATAAATCGTTAAGATTTTATAGTTTTTAAAGTTTAACTTCTGATATCATTTTCCTCTCCCTTTCCTTACAGTAATTTACAACAGATTGAAATTTGCTTCTGCTAATTATCTCTATTATTTTTTTATGTTCCCTAAACCCTTGGAATTGATTGGAAAACTTGTAAAATTAACATCAAAATAATAATAAAGAAATTAAGGCGGAAGTAGCTTGACCGATGCAAATTTGATAAGACTAGGTTTTTTGACATAAAATTTATCTGGGTATAGACGGCCCAAAAAACAAATGATTTTTGAATTCCTATTTGTGCATTTGTGTAACACTCCGCTTTCTATTGGTCAGCTTCACCACGCTTATGTTGGAATATAAAATTTTTGGAAAAGCTAGAAATTTCTTTTTTTTACCGTTTATAGTCAGATAAATTCTACGTCAAAAAACCTTTTCTTCTGAGAGTGGCGTACCTTTTACAAGGCGTTGCCGGTCTTCTCTCCATATGTCTGTAGTGTGCGTGTCAAGTAGCCTACAGACATAGGGGGCCTACAGTTTTACGTGGGCCCCGAACAACGGAAATGCTTGCACTTCTACTCCAAAGAGGACTTTACTAAGCAGAATATCTCAGTAGTTTGCAATGGCCTTCCGAGGGCAGCGGTCGGGTGTTTTCGGTGTTTGTGTGGCCCTGGGAATCGAACCCGGGCCAGTCTTAAGTCTTTTAAAACCTAATTTGTAAAATTGCAAATTATCAAAGTAAGATTTTCACTTTGAAATGAAGATTTTGTGACATCAGCCTTCAAGTTTTTCCTTGTCGTATTCTCTTCAATCTGTGATCTCATGGATGCCATTAAAATATTCTTTTGATTCATGTATCTCTAATTATTCAGTCGGATCAGAGAACGTAGGTACTCATTCCCACTTGAAACTTTCAGTGCTTTCAGCTACGTAGTATGACACTTTTATTTTCTTCCTGATCCATACGATAAAGATATACTTCTATAATTTTTCCATCGGCTAGAGAAATACCCAACATTTTTCTCTCCGTTGCTCGTTTTTATTAATTTCCGTAGGTAGAATTCCAATTTTTACATCCGTAGATCGACAGAGTTTGGATATTCCTATCTAAACACACTGTCTGTCCTAAATGAATGTAGTTGATTGGCAAACCATTTACGCCCTCTCAAGAGCTTTTATGGAGATAATTCCTAAAATGCTTTCGTTTAAGTTCCTGAATTTTGCTGGTCATCCAGAATCATCTTGGGCCTTTTTCTTCTACGTTTTTGTGTCCCGTCCAATGGCAGCACATTTCTTAAGTGGGGAGATATCGGACTGGCATCTGACAGCGTATATCTTTTCAGCTAGCTCGATTAGTGTTGTTTAATAATGGCGACTCCTAAATCACCTCTGATGGTTTTATCTCGGATGAACCACGGAACTCCGGTGATCCGGTTTAGGGCAATGGACTAAACCGCTTCCAGTTTGTCCAGTTCTATGTATGTTAACTATCTAAGTTCTTCTTGTTGTTGCTCCCGAGTATCACGTAGTAGTCCATCCGGAATATCTGTAGGTCCCTAATCTACTTCTTGACAAGGCGATAGCTACTACCTTTTCCGAATTTAACATAAATTCCATCAATCGTACTGCGGTGTTGACTTTCCATTGCTGCTGTCCGTCATCTGCAGCTTCCTGGCTTTGAGCTGGAGCATCCTAAACCGTCTGGTATTTGCTTTGGACATGTACTACACCATTCAGCTAACTAAGACTGTGCCAACGCTAGGATTATTAGCTATTCACATCTTGCTACTCGTCAAACATCTGCCCATCTATGTGATACTTAAGTACCTCATGGAGTTGTCCCAGGATAGGAAAAAATAATAACTTTCGTCCTGTACGGGTTTAGCTTCAGACTTCATCTACAAACTGAAATTAAGAATTAGGGATGAAAATACTTTATTTTCTAATTGAATTTAGATTCAGGGAGTTACAGCTATTCTTCCTAGTAACAGCCTTTTTGATTTTTTCAGCATAACAATACAGTTTATTCATTGATATTTTTGAGGAACGCCAGTTTCAATGTTATCAAAATATACAGCAATGGTATTCATGTAGATTCTCTAAAATTTGTTGAATCTTTTTAGTATTAATATTGTTGGGAATTACCATCTTTGCATTACATTATTCCTTCTTTAAGGTAAAATCACTACAAAATAACTGCTGTAAGAATATATTTTACTTCCTACTACGTTTCAGAAATTTAAGACTGTCTGTAGAGGAATATTGTTTCCCTAGTGATTTGTCTCTGAAAGAGCACTGACGCCAAAAACCAAAAGGAGAGTGATTGAAAGCTCTACCAGAGGTATACATCTTTTTGTATGCACTTTCGAATTCATAATAATATCAATTTCTGAAGCTAGTATGTTTAACCAAAAATATATTTCTAAACTCAAGCAGTTAACTGTTAATAAACTTGACAATAGCATTTTCCTTTCTAAATTAAAAAAAATCGACTCGTAAATAAAATAAATAAAAAGAGGAAAACAACCCAAATGATGTTAATAACATTGATAGGGAGACATTAATAGTGCCACGACGTTCGTAATTATCATTCCAACATGCGAGTGTCGAAGCGTAACGGAAACCTTCGGAGTTCGTGACGGATATGGCGAGCTTGGTATATTTCGAGTACAATAAAACAACACAGTTCATTCAACAGATCACTATGCAAATTTTCGCGGACGATGAAACATTTGCACAAAGAGGAATTGGCGAAAAAGATGCCTTTTGTTTGACGGGGTGAATGTGAGACAAATTGAGTTTTAAGAAGGCGAAACTAAAAATATCTATAGCAAAATGGATTTCAAAACAAACACATTTTTCTATAGTCCGAAATTTGGAAAAATTTATTAAAAGATTCTTGTTAGGTTGGGATATTTAAAATACCCCTCAGCAATTAAGTTTAAGACTTGATGTTCAAAATTCGAAACAAACCTGTAAGGAATACATCAAGCAGCTCATCTTTTGTCGGGTGTCCACGTCGTGAAATGTGAGGTTATTGAGAATGATTGATCTGCGCCTTCTCATAAAAATGTATCGACAATTTATATTTTTTGAGAGTCTTGGCACGACTGTGTTCTTATTTTATTCAAGTGCGTCTCTGATTTAGTGTCCATTTTTCTTTTTCATCAAAGATTTTTTCCTCGCGGGTTTACTTTCAGCTTGATAGTTTCAAGCTTTTGAAGAGAAGAAATCCCAGAATTTTTAGCAACGTTTCGGTGATTATTTTTTGTCTGCTTCGGGGGCCAATTATAAGAATAAATTTAGCAAAATGAAAAATTGTAACATATTTCTCTTTCTTTTAGTTAAAGCTTAGCACGCACAACAAAACACTTTCCCTAATTTCTCGAATCAATTTCTAAATTAAGCATTAAAACTTTAATTACAAAAAAACTATAGAACGCTCGCAATTGAAGTCAAACTATTACAGAAAGGTATTTTTAGAACAATCCAAAGGGTAAATTTGATTAAATTAATGGTCATTTAACTCTGTAGAACGGCGGAAGGGTTTGATAAAAGGGATGTTGGTTAAATTCTGAAATGATTTAGAAAATATGGAACTGTCAGAGTGTTTTATTGGATGAAAGGAAATTATGAGTGGAATTTAATTATCTGGAAAATCTGTGAATTACAGGGAGATTAATTGTAGTTAAGGGTTCAGAGTTATATATAGGCTACCCTATGTTTTTCAAAGAACTTTAAACTTTCCGATCTTGATAATTGCATTACAAAAAATGCATTTGTTATATTTCGTAGTGAAATCTTACAAAAGTATTAGGAATTATTTCGAAGTTAAATTTATTGTTTTAACGGCAAGAATTTACTTACGAAGAATTTTGTTTTGAATTATTGCCAACATTAGAGTAGACTGTACTAATTAAAGTCAAGAAACTATGCAGAACATTATTTTGCAAAAACGTTTGTTTATGTAGAAGAATTCTGGTAATACTTTACTGAATTGAGATAAAGTTTATTTTATTTTAATTAGTTTAGAGCCTACTGAGACGAATGACATCTTATTGGAGGAAATTCCACTGCAAATATTTAGAATCTGTTTTGAAAAAATCAGTTTGTGATTAAAGGAGTTAAAACATTAAAACATTGGTTGCCGGTTTTAAAAACGCGTTTAAGACTAAAAGGTCTACAACTTTGAGGTTCTGGAAATTTTGATAGATTTTTCAAACTGATTTGGTCTCTAAAAGAAGGGACATATTAACCTTCTGGATTTTTTTAAGGGTTTTTTTATTAGTTTTTCTTTAATATTTTGAAATCCTCGAGGTTTTATTTTCTTTCCAGTGCTGTACAGATTGCTAAATGCAAGACTAATTGGCCGTCTGTATTTTTGAAAGATGTTTCATTAATTTTTATCCAAAATTTGAAGCTGTTCAACTTTGTTTTTAATGAATTGATTTAAAGTCTATAAAATAAAATACTGAAGTTTCCTTCGGGATTTTTCTCTCTTATAGAAGGTTCAACAGTTATTTAAGTTTAAGACCAAAAACCCTATGTAACTCTCAATGTTAAGAAACATTATTTGTCAAAATAGAGTACTGTAAAGCCTGCAAAATAAGAAACTATTTGTCATTTTCTAAAAAGAGGTGTTCGTTAATTTCGTTTCAGAATTTGCAACTTGGTTGAAAAAAACTTATTTAACATCAAAAGGGCCATGATATTGAAGGTTTCAAGGTTTCGGAAGATTTTTTTAAGTGGATTTCTCTTCACGATTTCTTAAAGATTTGTAATTTTCTTCTTTGAAGATTGGTTTGTCAAAAATTTATATAAAACCAAAAGGGCTACGACTTTGAAGCTCTCGAAGTTTTGAAATATATATTTTTTTCAAAGTAGGATGTATTAAAACATGTACAACAAAAGACCGCCGGATTTTTTTAAAGGTTTGTCATTAATTTTTCTTCAACATTTGAAAGTTAGCTTTAAAAGAGTCAGTTTAATGCCAACAGGGCTATGACATTGAAGTTCTCGAGGTTTTAGAATATTTTTTCAAAGATTCGCAAGATTTCAAGGTTGGTTTAAAAAGGTTAGTTTAAGACCAGAAAAGCAACCATGTTAAAGCTCACAAAGCTTTGAGATTTTTTTTTAAATGGATTGGTAAACTGTAAAATAAAGAACTGTTAGCTCCCTAGACTTTTTAAAGACTTTCTTTGATATTTTTTCGACATTTGAAACTGAAAATCGGTTTAATATCAAAAGGTGAAGCTCTAAGGTTTTCAAAGATCAGATTAATCTAAAGTCTGTAAAACAAGGTATTGCTTTTCTCAGGATTTTCCTTTATGTTTTTTTTATTATTGTTTCTTCCTCGTTTGTTTGTTCTGAAAGTATTTATAAGTTGTTTCTTTTAATAGTGGTGTAATCAGAAGAAAGTCTTTGTCGTTAATCATAAATTTTGCACACTCACGTCTAATAATAATTTAGAAAGCAATGTTCATGTGAAGTTAACGACTGCGAAGAAAAGCTTTTAGTACCTGTCTGTAATGTTTTATTAGGGATTGGAGTAATTATTTACGGCTCTTGCTAAGACTTCGCCCGAGCAAGTATGGGCATATCGCGCGATTAAGCCGGTTGCAGCTCTAGAAATAATTATATTTGTATTCGAGTCTAAGACAGTAAGAGATGTGCAGGAATAAAGCAGGTAATGACTAATGACAAATGAGCCACGGTTCTTCCCTTGCAGGAACCAGGTGTAAGTTGCAGTAGCTGTTTCGCTAGAGGGGGTGGCCGTAATTAAAATGTCTACCGGCGAACTTCCAGTCAAGCCGACAAATTTATTGTTCGTACATTGTGTTGGAAATTTGTTTTGGGGTTATGAGTTTAATACTAAATCTCTCTGAAATTTTGTTACCAAGTGATTTATTGAATTTTTTTAATTGAATTTATTCTGTACAAGTAAATAATGTGAGAAGTTTTCTTCTCTAATTTAAATATCCGAAACAAGCTTTAACTTAAAATGTATTTGGCATTATTTCAAATTTGTCAAATTTATTAAATTTATAATCCTGAAGATACTAAAATGTGTATATCGAATACTACCATGCCATTCGAATGTTACAAAGCGTTTCCTTAAACTTGTTTAACACAGCCACAGTCATCAAAAAATCGTTTTTAGAAAACGTCAGTATTTATCTAGCAAAAGCTTGCTAAAATAATTTATTGATAAGATTGGGATAAATTAAGACTAGGCTTTCAGTTATTTATTTTACTTTTCCAGTTTTCCCAAATGAAAAATCGAACAACTAAAATATTTCGTGCAAATCATCCACCCTCATCAGCCAACTTGACACTTAACAAAAATAAAATTTATTTTAAATAAATAGAACTACATAAACTTTGCTTAACATGCAAATGAGTTCCAGTTTCATCGTTACAAATTCCTTTCAACTTCTAAAATTTACATGTTTTACAATTTGTCAAAGCCCAAGTTGTTCTTATTTAGTAACAATTTGACTAATTCAACTAAGGTTGTCGAAATTTAACAAATTTGGGTAAATTTGCGTTTTACCTTCTCACCCTGGTTGTTCGTTTGTCAAATTTTGGAAATCATTTCTGGTTTAGTCTAAATTACAGATTTTTATGTTTTTATTAATTACAAAATTTAATGCTTTTATAAATCATTAATTTTACTTGGTTAATTAATTTTTCAATCATCCCAAACGTTGACAAAACATTAATCAGTTATCGTAAAAATGCAACGTAATTAAAGTACGTATTGATGAAACAACTGTTTTTGAATTTTATGGGAGATATCAGCTTTATTAATCATAAAAAGAGAATTTAACTTCATAGATTGTTCTTTATTAGATGATGTAATTAACTGAGGCTGTAACGTTATACTTTTGCAATCAAAACGTATTTAAAGGGGGTGTTTTTCCTGCTTTTAATAACGAAATATCAGTAAAAAATATTGAAGTTACAGGAATAAAACACAACCGTGGAATTATTTTTTTTTATGGCTGACTGAAACTTTAAGCATTTTCTGTTTCAGTTTCAGCTTAGCATTAATAAAAATACTGAAAAAACTAAGGATTTTCTTACAAATCTTTCATTAATTTTCCTTTAAATTTTAAAGTTTTAGCGTCAAAATTAGTGTAAAATAAAAACAGCAATTTTAAAGCTTTCAAGGTTTTAGAATATTTTGTAAATGGATTAATTTAAAGCCTGAAAAAATAAATGACGTTATGGCTTCCAGAATTTTGTTAAGAGACTTTTAACTGATTAAATAGTAAACTGAAACTTTTATCATTTTCTGTACAAATTTTAACTTCACATTCAGAAATATATTGAAACGGCTTCTGGGAAGTTTTATTTAAAAGCCAAAAAAGGAGAAAACTCAATCTTTTGAATTTTACTTTTCTTGTTTTTATGTTAAAAGCAATAGTTTTGTAGATTGAAAGGAGTATTAAAAATCTTTTTTAGTTCATTATATTGGCACTAAATTTGTTTAAAAATCGATTTTTGATTAAGTCGTAAACATGTTAGGTAATGTGAGATTCCCCTGTTGCAACATATGGCTCGTTAGATTTGAAGTTTATAACTGAGAACGCTGGGCCTGTCATAGCCTTACAATTAGTTGTACAAAACGTTCGTGAATTCTCCTTCTTCTTCTTTCCCTCTTCCTCTTCTTTTTTTCTTTCGTTATATATCCGCAATTGATTAGTTAAATAACAGAAATTTAAAAATTTTACATCTTATCTTCTCAATTTTGAACACACAAATATGTTTAACAACAAATTACATCCATTTACAGTACAAAAGCCAAAATTAAAAGCCTAAAGGATTTAGAATACATGTATTAATATGGCAATCCATCAATGATTCCGTTCGGTACCTATGCATATACGAATTTTTAGCTCACCTCATCCATTATTGCGCGGTATATTTTTAAATATAAAACGGTCCCGCTTAAAGCATGCAAAAATGGGTCACGAACGCGCAACGAAAATACTATTAAAGCTATATTTAGGAAAGATTATCTATGTCAGTAAGCATCGCTTTAATGTTCAAGCAATACTTTTTTTGATAACCTGCTTTGAA
This sequence comes from Melanotus villosus, assembly GCA_963082815.1. Lineage (NCBI taxonomy): Eukaryota > Metazoa > Arthropoda > Insecta > Coleoptera > Elateridae > Melanotus > Melanotus villosus. Next base: position 54,553,476 of record OY720418.1, on the reverse strand, counting down.
ATTTTAGGAAACCTGCAACATCTGAACCGCCTTGTTTTCTAACAATAGAATTATACTGGAACATCCTTGGGGAACGTTTTTAGAAATTCCCTATCCGTCGCTGAGTAGATTGTAATTCTTCACCTTTTTTATTCGATTAAGTTTAATTCCCTTTTGAATATCTATGGTGATAAAAGATAAACAAAATACATTTGCTGTAACTAACTTCTTTTAGAATAAAATTCTGGGTTCATAGTTATCGATTCTTGTTTATAGATATAATTTTTCATAAGCAGAAATACACATAACAAAGCAAATTTAATCAAAAAATACTTTTTAATGAATCGTTTGAACTCGAAAGCAAATAAAAAATTATCAATTACCTCATTCAGTCTGTTTTAATTAAATGTTAACACGAGTTTTATTGACTCCCGTTTCAATTATTTTTAGTGACGTTTTAAGTGCTTTATTAAAAATGTATCACTTTGTTTTAATTATAATTCGAGGAGGGGCTTGACGTTCGCACAAACAAGGAGAATTAGTGTTGTACTTGTCTCTTAAACATAACCCGGGGGTGTCTTAAACTTTAGTTGTGCAGATAGGGGGAAAAAGTCGCAGTTCACTTAACTTGCACCTGAGGATTAATTCGGCACTTTGTAACTATATTTGCTAGTGTGTAATGCATGCTTGACAGCGTCTAAGCCGAGTTTAATATAAACTAGATATGGGGTGGATAAACGCAGTGAACTAAGTTCTAAAGCTCGCTAATGAGTAACGAGGCGCTTGTTAAGGTGATGGAAAATAACATTATAAACTATATCATCGCATTGTAAAAACCGACACGTTCATATTTCATCCACTCTTTTTATTATTTTTTTTTTCCTTTTCAGCAAATAAACCAATCTGGGAGGATTCTTGAAAATTTGAAATATGCAAAATGCCTTGGGCTTTTCTCCAAAAATTTTCTTGGAATTTTGGGTCCTACACAAAAATTCTTAATTGCTGATAATTTAATTCTAATTCTTTTAAAATTAACAAAACTTCAAACAAACCCAGAATTTAGGATTTTCATGATAAAACCTAAAATCCCAAACACTTTGGAAAATAAATATTTTGGAATTAAAAATACTGAAGTAAAGAAAACACAAACAACAGGAATAAAAAATAAAGATTCCCGTTTTTCCCTTTTAGTAAATCCGTTAAAATAGAAATGAATTTTTAAAATGTAAAGTGTCGAAAGTTAAAAGTAAGTATAAAACAAAAAGCTGAAGGACTTAGCTATTTGAAACTTTGTTGCTTCAGCTTGATTAAGTTAACAGTTGTTATTGGGATCGAAAGGTCGAATTATCTTCTTGAAAAAAGTTTCCTGTGTGCTTTACTCATCTTTCTTTAGGAGACAATTCGTTGCGAAGTCTTTTCTACTCGTACGAGTTTTCTCATTCTATTGTTCACCTTGATACTAAGAAAGGTAGAGTGTTTAACTTGGGGAGTAATTTTCTTGTTATTTCTTTTTCTTAATATTACCACAACTATTTATTAATCAAAATGCTAAAGAAGATTTTGTTATATGAACAGCGTTTATTGTTATTTTTATTATTCGACATTATTTACAACACTTTTATTAAGAAATTCGATCCTTAAATACTCTCCAATTAGGATTTAATTATAAACTAAAACCAAACGTTGAAATTCTGACCTTATTTATCAGCGTAGAAAAACCTTGAATTTGAGTAGTTTTCGCCCAATTTATTTATTTATATTTTAAATTAAATAAACAAACAATTTCCACCAATTTTACTGTATTTTTCCTAACTCAATATTTAGCAATCTTTAACTTTTGTATTTCTGTTTCAGGTGAGTCATCTGAAATAATTAAAACTATTAATTAGTCGCTCTGGTAAGTAGTGCTTGAAAATTAGTATTTACACGCCTCTGTTTGTTTTATCTCGTTTCTAATTTTCCACCGAATGGATTATACAAGGAAAAGTGTATTCTCTCGGTATTTAATTTGTATCCGTGTTGAAAAATACTAGAAAAAACTAGAACGTGATGATTCAAATAACATTTACTCACTTTATAACGCTACAGTTTAAATACCTATATCTTCATTTTAGAAAAACTTGTGGATTTCGCGTTGAATTCTATTTTAAATTGCTTGGTCTCTGAAAACCATAATTTACAATCGTTAATATTTCATTTCCTTCAGATATTGTTGATTATTTCCAATTATGTTTTTTAAGTTCTGTAAGGTCTCCTTCATTACAATGCTGCAAAATGTGTTTTAGTTTAAACTGACGATATCATCGTAAATATGATATCTGAACAGAAAGTTTAATGTTTTAGTTTTTCACAGAAATATTCTAGATATGTTAAGAACTAACAGAGAAGTAAAATCAAATTTCGTTTTGTGCTTTTTCCCAAAACCAATTTTCATAAGAATCTAGCGAAATTAATTTTCTGTACCGGTAACGAAGCTACAGCTCGAATTTTTCCGCTTCTTGGAAACCAATTTTCCCTTAGCTAGAATTTCAGGTCACATTTTTAGAAGTATATTTTTATGTCCTTAAAAACTTGAATACAACTGTAACTAAAAAAATTTTTTCAGGCTTTGTTTTCAAATTTTCGAATTGCAAATACACTTTTAAATACGAAGACTCGAGCCTCACTTACTTAAAATATATTTTAAACATTTTGATTGATTTTATTTAGTAAAATTTGGATAATTTTGCCAATCTAAAATATACGTAAAAAGCTAGTATAAGCACCAAGAGAAAAGTAATTTAAGACCTTGGATGTTCCATATACTCAACAAAACTTGAGCATTAGCTTCGGTCGGCGGTCAGGAATAATCGGATTTGCTGTACTTTAAATCCTATTAAATATTAATGGACTGAAAAACTAGAATGCATTTATGTCCTGGCATTTCTGAGGAAAACTTATACGGGGAGATTTTTAAATGTTATCTATTTTACTAATCTCTTTGTAATATGCAGTTCTGTACGTAAATATACCTATACCTAAATAGAGAAACTGTCCGAAATGTTCGTTTGTATCGATACCTGTTAGAATTTTAATTGCCTGTAACAATCATATTATATTTAATCTAAAGATTTTCGTAATGACTTTGAAATAATGTTGTAATATTAATTAGTTAATCGGTGTTTCATTATTCCCAAATTGAATGCATCGTTCATCGGTGTTCTATAGCATCAGGTTTCCGGTGTAGTAATTGGAGCACAATTAGTAAATGAAAAGGGTATCAACAAGCGAGTAAAATTATGGAAAAGAACACTCCATAAAGTACATATTGTGATTATTCAAAGCAGAAAAGGGAAAGTGTTAAATTGTCTGATCTAAAGGATAATGTTGCCACTTCACTAACAAAGCAAGCACCATTAATCCAAGCATTCTTTATTATTTCTGTGTCGTTGCTTTTTTCCTGTCACATTGTCTTTTATGTTCTAATTGCAGTGGGTGCCTCAAAGGCCTCCTCAGCTAGTTTGCATTCAGCTCTCGTTCGCTAATTGCAGCTATGGTAATGAGTGAACCCCAAGTTATGCAAACTTTAAAAGGGCGGTGAAAGTTCTAGCGCGTTTAAAATAAAGCCGTGAATAGGTGAAGTTAAAGAGTGAATCGCTCGATGAAGGTTATTCGGATAGTGATTCTCGCCTAAGTTTTCTTTACATTCAGATTTTCTTTTAATTACTCGAGTTACTTTGGCGCTTTGGTTGCGTTTGCTTTCTTATTTTAATTGATTTTTAGAAGGGATTTTGTTCCTTTTTCGGTCGGTATTCCCTCCTTTTTATAGGTAAATTGGGAAATAATAAAAAAAGTAATAAATTTCAATCATGATTACTTTTTAATGACCGTACACTTTAAAAAAAGGAAGACTTTATTACGAGTTCTTCCATAAATATTGACCCTTTAGAAAATATCCTGTAAAGAGAAGGAAAAAACTCTTCATAACGACGAAAGATTAAATATTGCTTTAATAATTCAGACATAAAAAATTTGCTTACAGTTTACGTCTCCCTCTCCATCAATTTATAACCTGTTTAAGTGATATCGATCCTTCCTATTATTTTCATTTTTAACCAGTAATATAAGTTTTATTCGGCTTCAATTCGATTGCTACAAATGATGTGGAGGTTGAATGTGGAATATAAAGATTGCAAGCTTATTTTCTGAAAGCTGTTTACTTACGGTTTTAAAACTGAACTTTTCTTGTTATCTTGCCACTTCATTTGTACCTACACGTTTAGATAGGGTACTTTGTGCATCGGCTTCATACTGTATCTTGAAATGCATTGAAGATGATTCCACTCAGGCTCAGTTTGTCGATGCAAAACCGTTATGTAAGACATCTTTGTATACATATCCTCGCAAACGTTTCGGATAAAATAAATTTGCTGGAAGATTTTAGTTTAGAGCAATATTTTTCTTGTTGTTTTTCCAAATATTATATCTGCCTTTGGTATGGATTTAAGATTTTCAATTTTGTGCTTGACATTCTACCATAAAAATAAGCTTGAATGTTCTGCGTTTGTTAAATAACTCACGATCTCTTGTTGAATTTGTTGAATTACCATTGTTTTTTGTGCAAACTTTCGTCTTTGTTACTGGAACTAGAAAATTATCTTTAGTAGTTAGTAATAAAAAAAACTTCAGGCAAGTAAAAGAGACGGGAACACCATCAAAAACAATTTTGGGGAAGCCTCCGTTTAATATACCTCCTCCCTTTAAAATCATTGATTAAACTCTCTTTTCATATATGGTAAAACTAACTAACTAACTTGTTTGTTATTTTAGTGCTTGCATTTTTAAATAAACTGCTGAGTAAATTATAAAACTATCAAGAACGTTATCCTTGATTTAGTATCAAGCTTTAACTCGAAAATAGAAGATATGGGCCTGATTTTTAGGAATAAAGTCTTTCGAAATCTAAAGCTATTTACAAGTACATAAGATAAGGTGCTAGTTAGTACTTAAGAATATTGATACCTCAAGGGTTTTCACCACCGTCCATGCCCTAAAGGCAGAAATTCACACAGATTTAAACGTGAACAAAGTTATAGTTTTAAAATTCTTATTTTATTATCGAAAAAGTTCTATTAAACATCATTCATTTGACTAATTCAAACAGGAATATCCACGAGCCGCCAGTTGAAAACTAGACAGATATGTTAACCATCTCAGCGGTCTATTTCCATCAAGATACACAGTAATACAGCAACAATCTGAACAGTAATATAGATCTCGAAATAAGCATCGCATATTACAGAGGGAGACAACGCCAAAAATATACATTATGGCATGGCTTAAGATTAATTATGCCCACAGATAGTGCTACCAAAAGCTATCTTTATCGGCTGTCTATAGGAGAAGCAACCTATGACACAAATGATAAAAATAAAATTCCCAATTTCATCGATTTCTGCATAGTTAGAGGCGTTGTCGTAAAGCCGAGTAGTGCTTTCATATCCTTACTCCAGATTTGGCAGGCAAATACCAACCAAGCAAAGTCTTCTTGCATCAACAAGACAACAAGACAACAAACTGGGCAGCTTTCACAAACAAGGTAGACGAACAACAATCTTCAAATATTTAATTATAAACCGAACAAGGTATAAGGAATGAAATTGAACTTCTTAACATAGCCATTCAAGAAGGTAATTATAAAATAACCACAGAATACAACAAGCATGGCATGGCGAATATTCCCAAATGAAAAACAGCACGATAATTGCGAAAGACAGCCAAAAATATATCGTCGAAGAGTCTAAGAAGAGACTACAATAAGGCAAAGATCCAAAAGATAAACATAGATTTAACCAAACAACCAAACAGTTTAAAGGTTTCTCAAAGAACCATAAGAGCCAGTCTCTTTTAAGATCATCTGGAAAATCTGTCAACCACAAAAGGATCGTAAACTGGCCAAGCATTTTAGCATTCTCATTTAGGTATTTCACGCATACGACTTGCAAACAATGGGCAACAAGTAAACAACCAAGGCTTATTAGTCCAGTCAACGAACGCTCAATAGGGGGGTGTAGAATGCATGGAGGGTGTCACAATTTTTGACTTCAGGGCTTTGTTTGGAGTCGTTAGGAGGTAAACATACTAAAAGTCCCCGGACATAGGAGGTGAGTGGGGTGCAGGGGGGGACCGAGAAGATCCCTTTTTTAGGTTTTTTGCTTATATCTTGAATAAGGTGCGTCTTAGCGAAAAAGTTATTATACAGGGTGAATGAGACCACCCGTATCAGTATTTTTTTTAAAGAACGGTGAGTCGTAGAGAGTTGGGATAAAAAAATTTATTATAAAAGTCATACTAAAGAATCGAATGGTGATATTATTATTTCTCGAAAAAGTCAGCATCACGAGTAGTTTTGTCCACAATGTCCAGAACTCCAAAATTTTAAATGGCACCATAAGTCGAAAAACGTATTGTTGAAAAGATCGTTAAAAAAGAAGAAAGTTTTGTAGGAAAAATTATTTTACTACTACCACCCCTTTTAAGTAATATTCGATTAAAGTTATTAAATTTGAAATTCGTTGTTAACAAACAAAATTGAAAAGTCGGCTTTTAAAATCTAGTTACCGAAGTAAACAATGTTACCTCGAACTTAATTAATTACTTCTGAATTTGGAAACAAGATCTTCAAAGAATTAACCTTCATTATATTAAAACTTTCTGTATATAAACCCTCAAAATCTAGTAAAGAGCTTCCTGATTTATATTTTTAAATTTTAAACCTTGCGGAGACAAACTGCTTTTTAATTAATAATATCAAGTCGGATTGACATTACGTGTACGAGGATTGTTATCAATGCAAACACGTTCAGAGGCCGTAAAACAATTTTTCTTCAATGAATTTAAAAGAAATCTCCATTAACATTAAGGCAAGAGTTCCTGCGGCTGTTTGCGGAACCATTCATTCTCTAACAGCAAACTCTACCTCAGAGTCCGAATTAAATCGCCACCCTTTAAGCGATTGTTCTAATGGGCCAAACACATGAAAATAGCTCAGGGACATATCGGGACTGTAAGATGGATGTTGTAAGATTTCCCAACGCATAAAAACACATTAAATTGTTGTTGGTATCAAACGCTGCAGTGATAAAGCCGAACGCAAATTCTTCAGCTCATCAGTAAGTTGTAGTGGAATCCACCGAGCAGCAACTTTGTGATAGCCAATACTATCAATAATGGAATGAAAAGTTGCCACACTGATGCTCAACATTTCAGAAAGTTCTCTAACTTCAATGCGCCTATTTACACGTTAAGCAATTTCCACCTGTCTCACATTTCACATTTTCATTTGATGCTGCAACACGAGCATGTTCTGTACGGGGGCCAAATTTTTAGTGGATTCTCTTCCTTGTCGAAATTTATTGCACCATTCAACCAATGCCGTATGAGGCAATATACGGCTTTCATTCTCGTTTAAATTTCCATTGAATAACAGCACGCAGATTATCTTTGGACGAATTTTCTACCATAAATATCATTTTGCAACTTATCACAACGCTTAGAAGGAAGCAAACAGCAATTTGATGGACGCGTCACTAGGACTTAAACAATCAATATAAACAACTGAATTCCGTTGTCGTGGCAATAAGGTCGTGGCAATAAGGTCGTGGCTACGCAGTCCAAACGTGTTTCTATTGAACAATGCTCGTACATTCTTATATTGTTAATAATATTTCAGTTCATTCTCCTATAAATTTCCATTGAATAACAGCAGGCAGATTATCTTTGCACGAATTTTCCACCATAAATACCATTTTGCAACTTATCACAATGCTTAGAAGCAAACAAACAGCAAATACTTTTGATGGACGGGTCACTAGTACTTTAACAATCAATATAAACAACTAAATTCCGTTGTCGCGGCAAATATGCAGTCCAAACGTGTTTCTGTTGAATAATCCTCGTACATTCTTATATTGTTAATAATATTTCAGTTTAGGGCAAAAAAGTTAGTTTAATAAGATATTTTGTAATTTTTTTAGGCGGGGGATAACCTTCAGCTTTATACTGTATAAAATTTGTTTATAATTTTATGCCTTTTTCACAAACTCCTAATAATTAAAATTGTTAATGAACTTACAGTTTAGGACGAAAAATTTCTAATTTATTTCGGCCTCAGCAAATTGATTAGGTTGAGAGTTAAAATAAGCTTTATTATTATAATTTTATTCCTGTTCAGATATTTTATAAGCATAAAGAATATTTTTAGAAAGTCGTTAGGTAGGTATATAATAAAAGCAAAACGAGGATATTAGAAAATTTTAAATTGGCGATCGGCTACAAAAAAGGAACCCCAATTTTATTATTACTTCCCTAGATATAAGTTATTAAAAACAAAATCTTCAACTTAGCTTGAATACCCTTCGCCAATATTTACAAAGTTTTTTTTCTAAAGTATCTACGATAATTAAAATAAATACCAGCTTGTAGACTGTGCTGAACAAATATTCTGAAAATTTTTTTAGGGTTCATAAACGAATATGATTTTTTCCTTTAACTTTTTAGCATATGTTTTTAAAGGTTTTTAAATCTATACCTGAATCACTGTCCCAATAGAGTGATAACGTGCTATGGTAAGGAGACTGCGGAAAAATTCCATTTACATGAGAATTGCATTTGCAATTGCATTCTATGTAAAGTTTTATTATGTACATCTACATCACTTTTGGAGCAGGGCAGTGTGGATAAGCATAAACAGCACGTGCTTACTCCGTTGGTTCGATATTACAAGTATCGCAAGAACAGTTAGAAGCCTTGATGTATAGAAATTTTTAGGAAATTTTTTTCGCTTAGTTTAAATGATAGATTCTAATTGACCTCACGAAAGAAATATATGGTTAATTCAGGCTTTTGTCCCCAAAAATCGAGTTACTTGAGGATAACGGAATTTGATATGAAATTATATGATCCGTGTATCGAGTGTTTAACGTCGATCGATAATTAAACCCTTCATTGGTTTATATTGACATACAGGAATCACGAGTTCACGAGTAATTGTTAATATAAAAATATTAATGTAAATATGACGAATTCTCTAAACTTAATTCGTTTCAACATTTAAATATGTTCCCTCTAATTTCAAAGACGTCTGATTATAACATTTATAAAAGAAAGCGTGAAAGTATGGAAGGTTAATTTAAAAATTTGGCAGTTTTCAAGAAAAGAACCAAAGACAAATTGAAGCCCATTCGAGTCCATCATTAGATCTTGTCTGTGTCATCGATTCTTGACAACGGTTCGTTAAAAAAGTGCGTCGTTACCGTCAGTTTTCGATATCGATTCTGATAATTGGCGAGCAAAAACAAACTCTTACGAAAAGGGCGTCGTCACGTACTGTTTAAGGTTCTTTGTGGTTTGAATAGTCCGTGATTACGTCATGACATACTCCGGATGGTGTTATGATGGTATTCTGGGTGAATTGAGAACAAATGCTCTTAATGAACGCCACAAAATATCATTAAGCCCTAACTAGAATTTAGTGCTGTGTAAAGACAACATTTAAATGAAAATTTACATTCGCGCTTATTGATTTGCGTGCTTATTGAATAAATTTAAATTCCAACCCGCTAGAAAAAACCGGAATAATTTTTCCCGAAGTCTCTTTAATCTGTCAAAATATACAAACTGTTACTTTGGCTTATTAAGATCAGCAGCCATGTAATTCATTCTGACCAGTCTAGTCCGTTATATTTGAAGGCGTATTTTTGGCAGAGGCTCGGGAATGCTTGCTGCCCTTTTATAAGACACACGCCTGTTGTATTTCGTAATATGCCGACAGCTTGCGTACCACTAAATGCCTTTTAATTGCTCGGAGGGGCTTTACTAATCCGTATTTTGGGTTTTTGTTTCCAAATAGCAATTTATTCCTCCCCTACCCTTTTGTCTGCCAAATCAGAGAAGATCGCAACGCAAGATTACATCCAGTTTATTTCAATTAAAAAGACTCTAATAATCAAGTAGTTACTTTAATGAAATGCTTAACGGACTTTCCCTTTCTTATTGAATTCTAATTTTAAATGTTTTCTATAAGATAAATGACACTGGTGATTTTTCCACAGTTTCTATTATTAAGAATCGCTCACTGTAGTGCTAAATTTTATTAGGAAACCCCACCATAACCCAGTTGATCATTAGATACCAATTTAATTTTACCGATTCATAAGTTACTCGGATGAACCTTACAGTTTGAATAAATCCTAAAAACGTTTTCTCCGACGATTATTTCTTTCAAATATCAGTTTTGTATTAATAAACAGGATGTTTTTATAGATTTATTCTTAGATAGACAAGGTAAATCCTTGTGTTATCTAAAAACCGTTTCGTAGAAGTGTTCTGAAAATGTTAAAAGTAAAGAAATAGTACCTAGGGTTTGGCTGTGCAGCTCAAAGTTAAAGCGTTGACACGTGAAGCTAGACGTCATCAGCGGTTCGAAGCAATGCGAAGACAATATTTTTCTATACGCTTACTTACTTAATCCAGACGCCTTTTGTACCTTTCGGTGTAGGCATGTTAAGCTAAGTGTCTCAGGCGTTTTTCCCCATACTTCTTTCCATTTTTTTCTGTCCATGGCTATCTGGTTCGCGTTTTTCGAAATCTCTCCCCTGTCTTGCACTACTTTTTTCACTTCTTCACGCCACTCTTTTATCAGTCTTCCTTGTTTTTTTTTTCCTATTCTGGCCTCGTATGCTTTCTTGAGTACTCTCCATTCTTTTTCCCCCGAGACTGAAGAAGACAATCTACACAACGATAGTCGGAAGAACGGCTAAAAACCAGCACAATGACAAAGGGAAATACAGTGGCACTGCGAAGAATGGAGAACAAAATCCTAAAACTCTTCAGGATAAGTTTAAAAGAAGACGAAGGAGCGACCACATACGAAGTACTAGAAGGGAAAACAATAACTAAAAAGCTGACAGCAGCGTGGTTAAAATATTGAGCAGACATATTAAGATGAGAAGAATATCATATACTGAAGAAGGCATATAATCTAACAGCAGACGAAATGAAGGTGGGAAACAGCACTGGAACTAGATATACTCGTGGAGGATCGGGTATACCACAACAAACTTGGGAAGAGTGGGCAAGGAACAAAACTAGGATGATGAGGGAAACGAATCACATATATATGACTCAAAAGAAGAGTCTGGCAACGAGGAAGTAGAAGTAGAGGAAGAAGCTATAAATATCGAAGAATAATGCAGAAGAACGGTGAAAGAACTTATACCACAATAATAATGAAAACAGAAACAAAGGAACAAGGAATACGTTTATAAAATAATGATTAGACTTAGCTAGAATAAAGTAACATGTAAAAGGGCAGGCATGTATGCGCTAAAGCGTTTCATACCATAGACCTAGGAAACTAGCGGTAATACTAGAAATAGTGTTAGTAACGGGTGTCCGAAAAGGTTTTTGCGATTTAAAAAAATCATAACTCATTAAGTTTTAGCTTTATTAACAATTTTGTATTTTTAAAATTAACTATAAACTATGGAAATTTATTGGTGAAATTAGTGAACACGCGGCGACAGAGCTCTTGTGGAATTGCTCGAATTTCATTGCGAATTCTTTGCTCAATTGATTAAAGTTTGCAGGAATTTGGACGTAGATCTTTGATTTAAGGTAACCCCATAGAAAAAATCCATTGGGGTTAAATCGGGGCTTCTGGGGGGATAATTGACGTCTCCATTCGTCGATATGACCTTTCCTGTAAAGGCGACGGATTTGGGGTAAGAATGGTTGTTCTCATAAAACGCTTTTACACAAAAAGCGCGTTGTGGTCCCACGTATCCCTCCATGGCTACTGAAATGCCAAGAGGCGCGCTCTCGAATGCAATCGATCCGATCCTCCCACTCCTAACGGTTCTCGAAAAATCGCAAAAACCTTTTCGGACACCCTGTATAAGATGGAAAAAACTTGTTTCATCTCGGTCATATATTCAACTCCGATTGAATACATGATCTACTAACTACCTTGCACTGTAGAAGCGGTGTCTAGCAGCTAGCGTCACGTGCATGTTAACGTTATACAGTGCTCCCAATCCCCACCTATCATAACAAATCCCTCCACACCCTATTGGCATGGGGTGGGCCTAATGTAATCCAGTATTGATCCACGGGGATCTGCTCCATGTCAATTGATGATGATGATTTTTAAGTTGTGTCTCGTTTATTTTGTACTTATGATCATAGTTTTGCTTTTTTCTTTGTTGATTTTCACTATATCATTATTCTGTTCACTCGAGTCAAGTATTGTCATATCGTCGGTGTGAAGGCTAGTTCTGTTATTTGCACGTTTTGCATTTTCCAGTAACCTTGCATTCCTTAATTACTTCATTCAGCACTACCCCAAATAGTAAGGGACTCAGCACACACCGCTATCTTAGCTATGTTTTAGTATCCACCATTTCCTACGCTTGATTGTTACGTCTTACATAACTTTTACAGCATTGATACAAACTCTTGACTGCTTCTACTCATGTTTTCTCTACTCCTCTTCTTTCCAGACACCTCCAAACGTCTTCCCTTTTCACTTTATCAAACGCCTTTTCCAGGTCTATTTAACATAAGTATCTGTACTTTGTCTGCTGCTATTGCTTTTTCGCTTATCTGTCACAGGGTGAATATCAGTGAATATTAAGTCTTGGGTGCCTCTTTACGTCCTGAATCCACATTGGGCTTCTTCCAGAGTTGTTTCTAGCTTTTCTGTTAGTTTCTATGATTCTAGCGTATATTTTTCCAGGTATACTCGGAGTGATATTTCTCTAAAATTGTCACATTCTCTTACGTCTCGTTTTTTGTGGAAGGGTGCTATTATTCCGATTTGCCAATCTATAGCTGTATATCCTTCTTTAAAGCACATGTTTATTACATTCAGTAATTCTTCTTTCGCCTGTTCTGCTGCGTACATTTTCCCAGTTTCATTTTTTGCTATTGCGTTGTCTAACGCCTTGCGCGTCGTCGATGGTATTACAGTTACATTTTCTGCATTTCTTGGTTCTCTTTCATTTGTATTGCCACTTTTTGTTTCTTCTGCGTTTAAATTCATAAAATATCTTCTCCAACTTTCCATTATTTCTTCCTCCTCATTTAGCACTTTTTCCTTGTTCATACTTAATATTCTTTATTAGTACTTCCTTTTTCTCTCCCATCTGTTTGATTACTCCGTAGAATAGTTTCTGATTTTCTATATACTTATGCATCTTTCATAGTACCATGAGATCGAAAAAAAGATGATTCTGAGCAGGCCTTGACTAGTACAACACGATTGGCAAGACTGATTTCAAAATGTGGCAGTAGGTTAGAGGTTAATAAATGTCAAATAAATTAAAATACAAAACAGTATTTATTTAGGGAACAAACTGAAAACTAAGATGAATACATGTTAGAGTAGGTGTTCAAAATGTGATCCTTCACTAGTATTACAACGATAAACTTAAATAATTCTGGAAACAAGATTGCAAAACTGACTTACATTTGAAATGTCACTGTCACATTATAATTCATAGGCATTCTAGAACCAGTGTAGCCAATCGTGTTGTACTAGTCAAGGCCTGCTCAGAATCATTTTTTTTCGATCTCATGGTATTTCCAAACTTTATCCATGCATTTTTCTTGGCTCTCTTGATTCTTTCTTTGACCACTGTTCTGATGCTTTTGTATGCTTCGCAGTCTTCGTACCTTCCTGTCTTGTTTTCTACATATAATTTTCTTAAATCTATTCAAATTCATTAAGTACTTTTCAGTAGGAGGAAATGCTTAATACTTGAACTTTAAAACATATCCTTGGAGAATATTTGAGTATCCGATGATCCGATTAATTTTTACTTCGAAAAGTTGATTTGGTATATGGAATATTAATTTATTTACTTTAGGATCAGACTTTGCTTTTAGAAGTTGTTCTTTTATAAATTTTATAAATATTTTCTTGTGTTTGAGGTTTTATTTTTAGTAACTTTTCTCTTTACAGCAAATCTAAAACGCCGTTCTTTTCCTCTGAATATTTAGCTTTAAATATTAATAGGTAACTAATTTTTGTTATCAGGAAGTTTTCTGGTGTCTCAAATTGCATTTTTCTACTCCCACCATGGAAAGTGGGATTTTTAGACTTCGTCTCCATAGATACGAGTATTGAAAATGAGTGTTTGCCGAACAAGTGAAATTAGCGTGCGGAAAATTTACTTTCCGCACGCACATGCATGATTTTCGGTGCGGCAAAGTATAATTTTGCCGCACCGAAATCAAAATGTCATAAATGACATTTGATGAATGTCAGATTTGATTTTGCAGAAATATTTAAATTTTTTTATGGAAATGTGGTTGTAGAAAAAATAGTGTGTAATACATGTGTTAAAAGCTTGTATTTGCCACTCTCATGTGACTGCAGCACTCACTATCGTTCGTGCTGCAAACTTCACATTCGTGTGGCAAACGCAAGCTTTCAACACTTGTATTACAAATTACTATTATTTCGTTGTTGCTCAATAAGTATTTCACATATTTCTTTTAAGCTCACTTTATTTGATGACTCTTGATTCCATCGTACACAATCAATAATGGCACTTTTAGAGGTTATTTTCATGTTTCGTTCTGTTCCTATTTTCTTGAGTCCAGTCCTAATTTTAGTATTTTTATTTTCAGAATGATTTCAGTACAATTTTATTCATAGCTCTTTATGTATTTATATTTTAGTTGAAGAACGGATTTAGTAAAGAAAAGTTTCTCGTCTTATAAATGATTGTAATTGGTGGGGGAAATTGAAAAAACATGTTTCGGATGGTCATTAGTTTAAATGTGATAAATATTTGTTTTCGCTTTAATTTAATATTCATTAAAATCAATTCGATTACAACACGTAACAAAATAATTAAAATAAAATAGCGTTATTCGGGCTGATGAAAATTAAACGGATTAAGCGTACTTTTATAGGCAATGCAATAATGTACGTACTATTTTGAAAATCAAGTTGTAAGAGAGAGCAATAAATTAGTTCGAAAATCAAACCGGGGTAATATCTAGAAACGATTCGTGAAATAGCTGTGTAATTAGCGTTCCTATTCAGAGCACATATTTCGATCATGTCCGGTTAATTCTGAATTCGAGTTTTCAACATCCTAATAAATTGCAGTTTGTACGTAGTTTGAAACCACGTAGCTTTGAGTACATGAGAACCAATATCCATGTCTGGCGAATGTAATGTTGAAAATGTCAACATATATTTCAGAGTTTGAATAATATAGAACATTCTCTTATACGTGCACATGTCAAGTACAAAAATAAGAAGTTCCCATTCGCTGTTCTACGTACTAAGAGATATTGCTGCTCCGTGAATGAGTGTAGTTCTTCACGAAACATAATTATATAGAAAAAAGCTTCCCTTTACGTTTTTATTTTGCTGTCTTTTGTTCTCATGCATGAGATGGCCAAATAATGAGAAATAGTATTACTTTAACCAAATTCTAAGTTATTATATACATTATACGTTTGCAACGCACAAATACTATGGAATTTATTCATTAATCCTTCCTTCCTTCAATTAAAAAAATGTGAAATGAAATTAATAAAATTCAAATGAAACTATTCTGAAAATAAAAATATCATACTTATAACAAATAGAAAAGAATTCAGAAACATGAAAATAAAGACGCAAAATACAACCGTATGCCTTAAACTGAAAAAGGTGTAAGCGTGAAAAGGAAATGGCGCCATTATCGATTATGGGGATAGAATCAAAAGTGGTCAAATAAAATGAGCTAAAAAGAAATATATGAAACACTTAACTGAGGAATAACGAAATAAATAGATGGGAAAAAGCATGCAATCTAAGACCACATAAAAAGGTTTTTGATAATACAAATTAATTATTAATTCTACTGAAGACTAAAGCTTAAAATCAGAGGAAAAATCGGCGCTTTCAATTTGCCGTAAAAAAATATTTCAAAAAACTGAACCTCAGGCAAAGGAGAATATTTATAAAATTTATCAAAGAACTTCTAAAAGCAAAGTTGCCTGATTTTAACATAAATTAATACAACATATACCAAATAAACTTTTCAAAGTAGCTTTCAGGTAAAAATCTGAAAGGTGAAGACGTCTTAGGTCATGCTCTAACAAAAAACTAAAAACACAAACAATATCTTTCAGTTATGAAAATTTATTAACGAGATTTTTAGAAGATATTTTAAAACGTGAAAACAATTTGGTTGCAAAAACTGGGACAAAAAATTCATTGAAAAGCAATGGGTGCTTAAAGGCAGTGTCAACTTATGAAAAGTCGATTTGTTTTTATTTTGTAATTTGATTGAGTAAACTGAGTATTGAGTTTGAATTTTAATTTTAATTCGTTACGTGTTATGGGAGCTAAACGTTTAAGCTATGACATCACTGATGTCGGTTGCCGGTAAGAGCTCTAGCATAGCTAGCGTAGTTATGTATGCAGTATAGTTGTATAATAATGCAGTACTCGTTATCTAGTAGCCTCCGGAGGCCGACATCTGTGACGTCACGTATCGGGAATCTGTGAATTCTCTCTACCCGTTTATTGTGGTTATTATCAAAGATATTGAAATTCTACCACTGCGGGTACTTTTACGAGTATTTTGATATTCAATAATGAATAAATATCTTGCATAAGTTGATAATGCCTTTAATGTCTGTTAAATTCGTCAAAACTTCCTGTGCATTACCACAAAGCTCATATTTAGAAGAAACAATCGTACGACAAGGTATTCTGGAGATTTTCGCGAATTTATAAAATTATAAAAATTAAGTTGCTGCATGATCAACTGCAGTAATGTTCCATTTATTCTAACACTTATCCTATACTACTAGATATAAGTGCCTGAAAAACGCACTTGGCTGTCCGAGTCTGTTATTAACTTCTTATATTATTGTGTTCTTCGAAACAGTGAATCCTAAATACTTATTTGAATTTATGTTCTAATAATTGCTAGATACTCTATAATTTCATTTTCTGTCTAGCTCTTCTGCATCCTTCCTGGAGTTTCCTTCTTATATGTATAGCTGAGATCCTCTTCATCATGGGCCGATGATATTCAATGCTTTAGCGAAAACCATTGTTTGGTTGTTTTGTATTTAAATTTTTTGTAGGTTTTCCCTTCAGCTTAAATGCTTGTTTACAGTTCTCTAGCATTTAAATTCTGTTTTGTTGAGATTTCAAGATTTTGTTTGTAATTGTTAAGAACTTTATTTTCCCCTTTACCATTTGGGCATAATTTCTAGTTTTAGCCTTAGGTTACGGAAATTTCATACCTGTTTTGAAATTTTAGGTTTGATTTTGAACATTTGCTGATTTAATTTTTGAAGTAAGCTTAACTTGGCTGTAAAAAACTTTCTTAAAAGTTCGCAGGTGCTAAAGAAATGCGCAGTTTTTTTTGCATTCGACTTCAAAAAAGCACACTCGATGTAAATTTTACCCTTCGCAGACAAGAAGGATTTCCGCCATTAAAATTTAGGTTTGCATTTCAGAAACTCAGTGTTGCCTGCAAAAATATCCGTCATTTTCAACTTCAACATATATGTTATATAAATCAATCTGCTTCCAAATTCATTTTCTGTCAATCTGGAACATATCTGGCAAAGAAAATTCTGATTCTATAAAATGGTTGCTTCTTCGAGATAACCTTCAGTTATGCTCACGTGATTTATTATGTTTTATATATATATTTTTTTTGTTTTTAGTCGCTTCTTCCGGGAATTGGATGAAAATGTATAGACACGGGCCTGGGTTTACATTTCCTAAAAGTCTAGATCTCGTACAGTGAATAAACAACAAAGGTTACAAAAAAAATTAAAACTTACAAAGAGATAGAAAGGCCCGTATAACAGTATTATTTCTACAATCATGTGATATGATTACTGTTTAAATTAAAATAAATTATAAGATTTTTAGAGAGGTGTAACTATTCCTGTTTAAATGAAATTTTACCCTTCGAAGTTATGATTAGTAATGTTTATTCTATCAATATCAGATATGTATTTATTCGCTTGAAGAGTACAAACTGTTCTTTAATAGAAACACCCGAAACTAATAACAAAATTAATACCAGATATTATTGGCATAAATTGGTTGTGGTATTTAGTAATAGTGCGATATTAAATTTTGTTGCCAAACATTTAATTAGTTATATGAAACACGAACGTAGGGCTCATTAAAATCAAATTTCGACTTCAAACGCAGTTCATTTTTCCTACTGTTTGTTGTAATTACATTCCGTTTTAAATTTTATAACTTGGAGTTTATTACAACAATTTTTTGCGAATGTTAATTAGGTTTGTTCGCGAGCGTTAAAGAAGGTCTTTCATCAAAAAGGGCGGTAATTTGTTTTATACGAAACGGACTCGCACATTAAGAAAAGTAATATGAAATATTTTGATTAGTTCGGTAGGGTTGCTATCTAATAACGTTCGTTGGAAAGCGGGCCGCGTATGGAATTTAAAAACTCCCACACAGAAGCACCGCTTCACCTGATATATTCATACAAAAGCAAAATGTAATTCCCTGACAGATTTGAAAACTGGAAAACAATAAATTTGACATGGCAATCTTCAATTTGTGCACACCTGACTGATTTGGACGATGAAAGCTCGCGGTGGGTACAGATATCGGTCTCACCTCGTCCACATTATGCGGTTGCCATGACAATAAGCACGCAATTGTGAAAGTGTCAACAGAAAGCGTTAACCAGGCGCTCTTGGCAAAACCCAGTTGCCCTAAATGCTTAGTGGACCGTGTTGGGATGCAAAATTTCCTTCGAAACAGAACCGTACCGTTTGCTTCGTGTATTTCTAAGTTCGTAATGAAACGAATTTTTCGGTGTAAACGCCACCACCACAAAGAAGTGAAAACTCTTTGTTCTTCCGGAGATATAGCTGCCTGCATGGCAAAATATCTTGACGAAACATTACTTTTGAATTTCATATCCTGCATTCCTAAGATTTCATCTTCTCTATAATGCGAGATATGGCTGGAATGTCTCTGACGTCCGGCCAATTCATGTGTGATCTGCTATATTATCTCAACGTGGTATTCATATCAAGTCCTTTCTCTTGAAAACTTTCAAAATTCTTATGTGCATTATCATCCTGGCTCGAAATTTAAAATGAAGCTCAGCCTTAGTACCCAATTACTTCTACATTCTGAATTACTTTATACGTGCTTGCGACTTCTTTCAAATATTTCTGAAAATCTCTAACGAAGCGGAGAAAAATAGGTACTACATAATAAAATTAGAATTAAGTTCGTCAAAAATTTCACCCTGATTTATTTATCTTTCGGATTTTCATGGCATTCGTTTGTCACTTAGTATTAATGAATAAAAATGAAAAATAATCAAAAATCGCCTTGAATTGTGGAATGCGACGTGATCATTTTTCGTACATTTGGTGGAGGCGCCGCGCATCTAAATAAAGAAATTTTGTAGCACTATGTATTTTCTAAAATTGGGAAATCAGAACTTATTAAAAACAATTTAAAAGTTACATCCTCAACATCATTCGTTCAACACTAAAAAATCACCAACTGCAGTCACTCAAGCTTCGAGAAACTAAAATTAAATTAGAAGATAAATACGTGCATTTTAAATCCCGAACGCGAATAAAATATCAAAGATTCTCCCTTACTTGTTAAAAGCTCTCCAAAGACTTCGAGATTATTTCATTTACAACAAGCACTACAGACATAAAAGCACTTGTAATTTATTAATTGTTGCCTATTCGAGTTCTTGTCTCGTTCATAAACTTTTAGTTAGCTAAACTATAAAATCCCACTGGTGAAAATTAAGAATTTCGTATCGGACTCTGCATTATTATTTTTGAAATTTCTAGATTGAGACAGCTTTAAGTTGTTGAGAATCTCTTGCGCCGAGGTTATTTTCAGTTTTGTCTCTTTAGGAGCATGGCGCAATTTTGGAAAAAGACGCATCTTTCCCATCCTTCAGTTTCAAATCCAACCATGATAAATAAAAAGTAATAAAATAAACTTTGTTTTTTGAATGTATACATAATAATTGCATAAACAGAGTAAAACTAAAACAATAAAAGACAGGAAAAATATAATTACCTGTGTGTGTACTACAAAAACAAATAAAATAGGAGAAACAGCAATGAAGACTTTGAAAATTAAACCATTTAGGTACGGTAGGACCTAACAAACATTTTAATTTGCGGGTTTTCTGGTCCTGAATCGAAAATTAACTCCTTCTTTGTATTTTTTGGTATTATTCTATGTAAGTTATATTTACAATATGCAGAATTTGTAAAACCACGCGAAAAACTTTAGAACCCTAAAAGTATCAAAAACTTCATTTACGGTAATCGTAATTTTTTCGCTTTTATAATTGTTTTAAAATTATTTAATTATTTTAACATTGAAAATGTTTAACAAATTGGAAGTGTGACGGTAGACGGGGGTCCGAATCAAGATTTGTGTGACGCTTGGAAATTTCGCACTGTTTTCCATATTGTGACAGTTCTACGACTGCTAGGTGCATGCTTGTGGTGTCATTTTGAAGATTGCGTTAATTGCAAACTTTTAAGAGAGGTGTAGAAAATGTAAGATTCGAAAAAGCGACAGTACGGGGGTTAAAACGATGTTTACACGCCAATGCGTTCGATGCTGTTACATCGCATACTTTATGGAAGGTATAGGTGTGATTTTTAGCTTGTTGGAAAGAGGATGAACCAGCGCTTATAGTACAAGCTGGTTTTGGGTCTGCAATGCAAAGGGGCGCTACAGCGAGGACTTTTCAAAGACCCATTTATCAAGAAATCGGCCGCGGTATATTAACATTATTAACAGATCGCCTCCGATGAAACATTGCTTCGGGCTTCGGCAGCATTCGGCATCTAAAAATAGCCAATTGCTTTAGTCAGTCACTTAGGAATTCACAATATTTTTGTATGGCATTTTAGTGGTTGTTAATTACTCTACAAATCATTAAACTACCAATTTTCGTATAAAAAGCCGCCAACATTATTTCCGCTTTCTGCTTACTAACGCGTATGGGTTGACGGCAGTGGCGGCTGCTCCATAGTGGCTAAAGGGCTCGAGGCTCCCAAAACCCTTCTTAGGAAAGAGCAAAAGTAATTTACTTATTTAATTATAACATACAATTTATTGTTAATTATTACAATACAAATTTTGCATATCTATATAAAGCATTACTAATGTATAACACATATTATTATCCGCCTGCGAAGCGACGGCTACCTATATTTTAAATCGTTAGGCCTCAGCCTTCGTCCGCATAAGAAATATATGTAAGAACTAACCGTGAACGGAAATGTCGGAAATTGCCGATTTGGGTAGGCAGCTATTTTATTTTATCGGTGCGTAGAGGGGCCAGCGATGAGCCGAAATCAGGGTTTTCGGGGTGGTAACCCCCTCCATTCGGTCGCGATTTTGAAAAGATGGGTTAATTGGTTTTTGGGCTATATCTCTGTAGTCGGGAATCTTACAAAAATTAGTGTAAATCTATTTTGTAGAGAATCCTTGTATGTGCAATTTTTGTTAATAACTTTTTTACATAGCATTTAATAAAAAAGTTATAAGCCAGAAAAGACAAAAACTTAAGGGCTTATAACTTTTTTATTATTAATGCTACGTAAAAAAAGTTATTAATAGAAATTTTAGAGATGTGATTCTCTACAAAAAAATTTCAAATAAACTTTTTGTAAGACTCACGACTACAGAGATATAGCCGAAAGGCTAATTAACCCTTCTTTTCAAGATGGCGGCCGAATGGAGGAGTGGGGTTATATTAATAAAAGTTGTAGATAATGCGATTCTCTACAAAAAAGCCTTGTACAAACTTTTTGTAAGGCTCACAGCTACAGAGCTACAGCCGAAAAAGTAATTAACCCTTCTTTTCAAGATGGCGGCCGAATGGAGGGGATTACCACCCCCAAAATCCTGATTTAGACTCACCACTGACCCCCATACATCGCTGCCTACCCAAAATGTAAATTGAATTACCATTTGACTGGACTAGTATAATCAATATAAAGTATTTACAAGAATTATTAGTAATAGTCTCGAAGGGAAATTTGACTTCATGCCAACCCATGGAGCAAGCCGGTTTTCTAAAAGGTGTTAGCACGGTTGACCACCTACAAACAATACGCACGGTAATAGAAAAATGCACCGAATACAATCTACAGTTACATATAGCATTCGTAGACTTTCATAAAGCATTTGACTCGATTGCAACTGAGTCATTCCTGCTAGGCATGGATAACGCTAGAATTGACGGAAGATATTACACAATTATAAAGAATATATACGACGCATCACTGCAGGTAAAAATAGGCGAAGAAACCAAAACAAACAAAATTCCCATACAGCGAGGCGTGCGTCAAGGAGACACAATTTCACCAAAACTGTTTACCTTGGCGCTGGAAGATGTTTTTAAAAAACTGACATAGGACCACAAAGGTCTTAAAGTTGATGGCTCATACCTAAGCAACCTACGATTTGCAGATGACATTGCTCTGTTTTCCAGTGATCCAAAAGAACTTCAAGAAATGCTTCAAGAACTAAACGAAGCATCAAATAAAATTGGTCTTAAAATGAATCTGAACAAAACAAAATTTTTGAGTCAGAGCGACATACAAATAAAAATAGACAACTGT
Source organism: Melanotus villosus (assembly GCA_963082815.1). Classification (NCBI taxonomy): domain Eukaryota; kingdom Metazoa; phylum Arthropoda; class Insecta; order Coleoptera; family Elateridae; genus Melanotus; species Melanotus villosus. The sequence continues at coordinate 54,530,814 of OY720418.1, read as the reverse complement.
GATATCGAAAAAGTTAACGAATACATTTATCTCGGACACACTATAACATTAGGCAACGAAAATCAAGCCAAAGAACTAACAAGACGAATAAAACTCTCATGGGCAGCCGTTGAAAACCTCGGACACGTTTTAAAAACAAAGATATTCCAATTAACTTAAAACTTAAAGTTTACGAAACATGTATCTTGCCAGTAACTACGGATGGTTTAGAAACAATGGCCATTACTATACACAACGCAAACAAACTTAGAATGTCGCAGAGAGCAATGGAAGGGACGATGCTTGGAATATCACTGAGAGACAAAATAAAAAACGAAGATATCAGAAGGAAAACCAAGATAATAGATATCATTAAACGAATAGCGGAATCCAAGTGGCGCTGGGTTTGTCATGTAGCGAGACAAAATAGGAATAAATGGACAGCAAAAATCACCCACTGGCGACCAAGAGAGACGAAGAGAGGTGTGGGAAGACCAAAACGCAGGTGGATAGACGACATCAAACAAACAGCGGGAAAACATTGGTTCCATAAAGCACAAAGCAGAGAAGAATGTAAAGGGCTGGGAGAGACCTATGTCCAGGAGTGGATTAATATGGGTTCAGGAAGAAGAAGAAGAAGACGTATAATCAAATGGTCGAAATAAAAAGGCAAACTTGGCATTTTGGGTAGGCAGCGATTTTTGACGGGGTGTAGAGGGGTCAGTGGTGAGCTTAAGTCAGGGTTTTCGGGCTGGTAACCCCCTCCATTCGGCCGCCATCTTGAAAAGAAGGGTTATTAATAATAAAAAAGTTGTACGCCCTTAACTTTTTGTCTTTTCCGGCTTATAACTTTTTTATTATAAATGCTAGGTAAAAAAGTTATTAATAATAGATAATAGATAATACGATTCTCTACCTAAACCCTTTGTACAAACTTTTTGTAAGATTCACGACTACAGAGATATCGCCAAAAAATGAATTAACCCTTCTTTTCAAGATGGCGGCCGAATGGAGGGGGTTACCACCCCGAAAACCCTGACTTAAACTCACCACTGACCCCTCTACACACCGGTAAAAATAAATCCCTGCCTACCCAAAATGCAAAGTAAAATTACCATTTGACTGGACTAATCGGGCATCTCGCTGGACATGTCACTTGAAAGCTTCGCATATTCTCAAATCGAATTTGTCCGTGTGGATCGTTGTTTGGATGCCGCTACGGCGATGCAACGTCCCTGCAAATTGTTTAATACTACAGTAGAGTCTCCTTCCTCGGATGATGAAAACGATGGCAAAAAAACAGTCATTCCGCAAAAAAATAATACGGTGGCCTTAGCGGTGTCCCCACGATTCACACAGACAATTGGTAATTTCACGTATATTGCCATGCTTGTCGAAAAGAAACTTGCTTGTCTTTTTTGTATTGAGTGATGTTTTTGTTTGTATCATTTTATGTTTTTTTGTTCGTGACATTTTAAGTCACCTTTTTAATATCTACTACATCCTAGATTATAAACAGCAATTTAAAACACGTAGCATTTTAAAACATGTTTCCCATAACAACGTGTTTTAAAAGGCATTTAAAACACATATGCAATAGCAACAATAATTTATTGTCTATATTACGCCAATGGCAGAAATTTGAATAAACGTTCTCGCAAGCAGCTTTAGATATGCTCATGACCAACATAGTAGTTGACCAACAAAAAAATTTTTGAATAACACTCTTGCGAAAACGCTTAAAGTATCTCGGTTGTAAATGCAACTCGACTTCGTCTCGTTCCATAGCAACAACCTCGAACTTTAAGCGTGTGTTTTCGCACTTGTATTATTAATAGCTATTTAGCTTTAAGTTTATTTTATTTCACTATGTCGTTTATCATGTCGCAGAAAAAAAGGCAACCTTAACGTGTCCGCACGTTGTGCACAGACGGTTGGTCATTTCACGTCATGCTGTTATGCTTGTCGAAATGTTAAGAAAATAGATTGTTTTTACATTGAGTGATGTTTTTGTTTACATCATTGTATCATTTTATATGTTTTAGATTTAAGTGTATTTTATATCATCCTATAACGTTATCATGCTAATAACTCCTTAGCAACGAGTTATGTTAAGATACCTTTAACAGCACTAGTGCTGTAAACCTTAATAACAGTACAATATGACAGATTTGCGTTACACTTTATGAATTGTCATTGAACTGTCATTGAAAATAATTTTTTATTTTTTGAAAACAATATTATAGGATGATATAAACCCTGTTATGGCACACGTAACGTTATTTGCTGGTTACATTACTCGAGAATTAAAAGAACTCGCTCCTTCGTCGCTCGCTCGTTCTTTCAAACTTTTCTCTCGTAATGTAAAATGCTTCATAACGTTACTATCTAGTATCGCAAATTACTATTATTCACTATATGGCCTAGTATTACCGTAATTAAACTAATAAGTTGTGCAGTTTTGACAATGATTTGTATACGATTATTTTATACTTTTGTACTTACTTTTCTATCTTTTGCAATTTAATAAAAGTGTGAAAATGTTTAAAACTTTTCTTTATTTCTATTCCTTGTAAATTTTTCAGATTTTGTAAATTACATGTCAGACTTGGAAGTTACCCAAGCTCATTTTCAATGCCTTAATGAAGGTTGCTAAATTGCAACTTCTGTAAATTTTTTGTTAACTTTTGAATGACATTATTATTAAGAACCATTTAAAATATATTTACCTAAACGAATAAATCCTAAAAATTTCATTTCTGATATATTAATTTTTAATTAACGTTACTCTTCAATATTGTTAATTTATTTAATCTCCTTTTAATTTATAAATAATCCCTTTAACTTACGTGAGACTTCCAACTTTGATATTTCGCTTAAAACTATTCACAACCCGTACATAAACGACGCCAGTAACGATTTTCCAAACCATTTGTATATTGTCTTTAGTTGAGTTGTTGTTCAAATTACAAATCTACGAATAATGCTCCTCGTTACAGGAAGGAAGTAAGGAATATGATGATCCTGTTGAGGAAGTTTTGTGGTAATCCTTCATAACTTTCAAGCCTTACAGTTTGCCATATGCTGGAAGGCTCTCGTAAGGACGCAACGAAAAGGTTGTTTATGTATGTAATCGAAACTTTTGTTAAGCAGAAGTATCGAGGTTTACAAATTATACACGTTCAAGGCATTTAATAAATTTAGTTTTTGTTGACTTCCGTTCTAGAGGAAATTTGATGAAGAAAAAGAATTTTTAATTGGGAAAGTTGTTTATGTTTTCTGTTGGGTGTAACGAAATTAATTTTGGTGGCTTAAATAAGTCCGTGAAAATATGTATATTTGGGGGATTTTGTAAAGTTTCAGTATTTTTGAGACCTAACAGAAATAGTAGAGGAAGTGAGGGATTTATTCTATGAGCAACTAGTTAATGAATATGAGCAGCTACCGAAGCATGATATAAAAATAGTATTGGGAGACTGTAACGCGAAGGTGGGAAAAGAAGATATGTACATAGCAGCAGTAGGTAGACATAGCAAGCACGAAGAAACAAACTACAATGGCCAAATGGGGAAAAACATGGGGGTGAGGGGCACGCAATTGAATTGGAAAGACATACATAATAAAGGAACGTGGACGTCGCCAGACAGAAAGACAATAAACCAAATAGACCATATATTAATAAAAAAAAGCCTATGAACTTCATTACAAATGTCAGAAGTAGGGGGCAGCATGTGACTCAGAGCACTTCCTGGTAAGAATAAATTGTAAGAAGACTTAAACCAACAAGGTAATCAAAGCTGAAAACAAAAAATGGAAAAAAACAGTATGATATAGACAAACTGAAGGGTATGGAAGTTAAAAATAGGTATGAAGAAGAAATCAATAAGAAAATGTAACTGTATGAAGATTGGATACAAATAGAGCTAATATGGGGACACGCAAAAGATGTAATAACAAAAGCAAACAAGAAAATCATATTCATAATAACTAGGGATACAAGATCCAAGGAGTGGTTCGACGAAGAATGTATTAAATTAGCTGAAATCAAAATAAATTTAAGACAACAGGCATTAACAAATATGAATGAGGCCATTGCTCAGAAAGTAAAAGAAATAAGAAAGAAAATGAAAAGAACATTGTAGGCGAAATAAGAGGCAATACAATGAAAATAAATTACAAGAAATCGAAGAAAGATTTAAAAGTAAAAGATCTTTCTACCAGGAAATGCAAAGAATAGGGAACGGGTATCAAGCCAGTAGCAATTAGTCATGCTAAAACAGAGGAAAGAACACTACTGTATGAACCAGAAAGAACTATGCAAAAATGGAAAACCACTTCGAGAAACTACTAAATGGACATCAAAATGTGGTTGTAATAGAAGCAGCTAGTGAGAGAGAAGTTAAGAGTACTTATATTAAAAAATATTAAAAATAATAATAAACTGAAATTGTGGTAGAAATGTCAAAGGTAGGTGGGGAGACGTTGCAGAAGAAGCTGTATAATCTTATTCTAAAGGTATGGGAAGAAGAAGAAATGCCAAGCAAACTACGAGCTGTCCTATGATAGAATAGGCAGAGAAAAATGTATCAGGCATTGAGCTATTTGGGGATTCCTGCAAAGTTAGTTAGATTAATGAAAATGGCTCTTGACAAAACGAAAAACGTAATAGTGTGGAAAGGATACAAATCTGAAGAGTTTGAAGTACATAGGATACTCAGACAGGGAGACTCTCTATCAACGGTGCTCTTCAACCTGGTTTTGGAAACAGTTATAAGAAACAATAGAATAAAAACGCAGGGGACAATTTTCAACAATGAACGTCAAGTTTTAGCCTTTGCGGACGATCTCACCCTATTAAATGAAACACGAAAGAAAATGCAGAGGAATAGAGGCAGAAGCAGGATTGATAATAAACCAAAATAAAACAAAATACATGGTAATGGGAGACACACAGCAGAATTTAGAAAACCAACTACGAGTGACATCACATGTAGTGAAGGAAAATAAGGTCGAGAAAGTTAGTAAATTTGTATACTTGGGGGTAATAATAGAAGAAAAAGGTAGAGATAAGAGAAGAGCCAGAACCGAGGACCAGAATAGCAAAAGGGAACCAAAGATGTGGTCGCCTAGTAACAACGCTGAAATCAAACTACGTATCTAGAAAAACAAAAAGGATTTCTAAGACGGTTATAAAACCCACGGTAACGTATGCCTGAGAAACGTGGATACTAAAAAACGCGGATGAAGAAATGCTCCAGAAATGGGAAAGGAAGATACTAAGAGCAATCTACGGAGGGATACAGACAGAAGAGGTTTGGAGGACGAGGACAAACAGGAAGCCTTCTAGCTACTGTATAAGGAACCAAAAATAAACGACTTTGTTAAGGCCCAAAGATTAAGGTGGTTGGGGCATGTGTGGAGGATGGGCAGAGAAAGGATGCCCAAAATGTCGCTAACAAGAACTCCGATTGGCGGAAGAAAAAAGGGGAGGCCGAGAAAAAGATGATATGACAGCGTACAGGAAGACCTTAGAAGTATAAAAGTTAGGGTAAAAGCTTTGAATAGAGGGGAATGGAGAAGAATAATACAAATATTTAATTAAGATTAATGTTTTATATATTATATTGCTGTGGATGTAAATGTAATCCCTATGCCTCCAAGGCCTGTCGAGCATTTAAATATATATATTTTTTGTAACGACACTTACACTCCGCGAGGGAGTATGGCCGGCAACAATGAGAGTTAAGACCTCCTAAGTTGCTTTCATGCCCGGTTGTCTCGCACGCTTATGTGTACAGGGTGATGTGGTAAGCACCACGCCTTCCACAACAGTCTACCTTCCCTACTTCACCACTGTGTTTCGGTTTCGGTTTTCAGTGACTGGGTAAGCCACCCGCCGAGCATTCGGCTCGAGTTTGACCCCGAAACCGTTCGTGCTGTAGTCGAATGCCTTAACCACTCGGCCACACTGGCGATATTTAAATAATAAACAAAAAAATATTTTTTTAACTTGATTTAAAAGTAGAAACGTCAGAGCAGTAAATTAAATTTGTCTATAAATATTAAATAATACGTCTATTATAGATATATGCGTTTCCTATTAACTAATGACCTTCATTATTACCGCACCATTGAATTATGATCTATAACTCACAGGCTGTGCCCAATTACAAAATTGCAGATCCCATTCCTCAGAGTTTTTCGCCAATCGTGAACTTACAAATCCTTATTTTGCGGTAGCTAAGTACGGGTATGTCATGTGATGCAGCTGTTGCATTCGTAAAAAATTGTTGCCAACTATCAGAAACTGAGCTAATTCGCAATTTTATACTTTTTAACTTGCAAAAAAAACAACTCCATCGGATGAATTCGCCCTCGCTCAGTAATAAAATGGTATGTTAATGCATCTATAAGATATTAGAAATTCATTCACATATAAAAAATAAAATTATAATAAATAAAATAAAATAAATTCTACCAAAAATTGCCTAAAATAATAAACACAAACAAAGGCATTTAGGATCCATTAAGAGGTTTTATAACTATAGCGGGAAGCACTAAAATAAAATTTTTAAATGTTTTTGGTGGGTTTTATAAGTACCTATTATCAAAAGAATTTTAAGAATTCTCTTCAGCTCGTTACATTTTTTAACAAACAATGAAATATTGTTATATTAATTCAAATAAAGCTTTCTATGTTGAGTTTTGTAGACTCTTTGTTTTATAAATATAACTTTCACGACGTAAAACCAAAAATACAAAGAAAGAGTTAATTCTTAATTTAGGGCCAACAAACCCACAAATTAAAACGTCTGTTAGGTTCTACATGGTTCTACCGTACTTAAATTGTTTACTTTTCAAGGTCCTCATTGCCGTTTCTACCTTTTTATTTGCGTTTGTAGAATAAACATAGGCAATTATAATTTTTGCTTGCCTTTTATTGTTTTATTTCTACTTCATTTGTGATATTCTAATGTATAAATTTAAGCAGCAAAATTTGTTTTATTCATTTTTGGTTTACTATTGTTTTAAGTTTTAATGTTAAACCATGAGACGAAAAAAGGTCCGTCCCTTTTCAAAATTTTAATTTGACTGCCCGAAAATAATATACTTCTGGTTTCTTCAAAATTTTATAGTTTTAAACAAAAGTTGTGATAAACGTCTACCGTCTTCATCAAATGTAACATAGAACTTTCGGTTTTTTTATACTGTGCTATTCGAAATCTCAAGCCTATACTAAGGCTTAGGATGTGACTTAAATGAACGGCTAAAATTCAGGCTTTCCTTAACACGTTTCGCCATAGTTTTGTGTGTGAGTCTTTGAAATTAATCTGAACATGTCTTGGATTATTATGAACAGCATACAAAGTGCTAGAAATAAACTTCGTGACAGTATGCCGTCGTTTAAACAACTAATTCATAGAATTTCGCAGTAGTTGGTAAAGTTTATTGCGTAGAGCTCTTCATGCGGGGTAGTTTAGTTCAGTGTTGGGTAAGATCCGTTAATTAGGAATCTAGATACAGATCCAGATACATTTAAAAAATAGAATCTAGATCCAGATCAAAGATCCAAACCTAAAAATGGATCTAGATCAAGATCCAAGATCCTTAAAAAAGTATCTAGATCCTTTATAGATCCTTTCGCATTTTGTAATTTATGATAAATTAGTTTGCAAAACGGTAGATCTTAAATATCGGTCTCTTTTATTTATCCACGCTATGAGTGTATAGAGAAATTCTACAATGTATCGCTTTTTTATTTTATTTTAATTTTTATAGATTCCAAAGATATGTACACTGGACAGTAACATAAGAAAACAGAAAACAGCAATTCAAATAAATATACAGTTAAGAGAACAAAACTTTATTGCAATGAGTTCTAAGTATTTTAAAGAGAGACCAAGTTAGTTTTTCTGCAGGTGCCGATCGTAAATCTTAATCCTAATCCCTAAACTAAGTTGCCTATGGCTATGAAGTATTAACGATAATGACTACCTACTACCTGTTTTCTATTTTCTGCTATTATATGCACCGTTTTTCTTATTTTCGAAGGCTTTACACATTCCCAACGTTGGGCAGTCGCTAAGTGAATCACCCTGTGTACTTTAAATAGAAATTATTAGTCAATGAATTTTTAAAATTTCAGAAAAAAATTGTTAATTGAATAGCGGATCTTTTGATCTAAAGATGAAAGATCCATAAAAATATGATCTAGATACAGATACAAGATCCTCTTGTAAAAAAGATCTAGATCCAGATACTAGATCCATCTAGTGGATCTAGATCCTGGAACTAGATCCACTGGATCTAGATACTACCCAACACTGGTTTAGTTCCGTTCGAAGTGTTATGTTAATGTAAGGATAGCATTTACAATAAGAGCTAGCGAATGCGTAACTCTTTAAGCTTTTATTCGATAATTTAAATGCAACTAAAGTGTTCTCTTTTTATAGTCCTTTTGCGTTTTATTTGGTCGGATATAACAAGGATTAGTGTTTTTTTACTGTCCCGTTCCATTCCGGAAGGACTGCCACGAGTCAACCGCAAAACGCTTATGAGTTTAGGTCAAGTGGCTTCATGTCTCGTTCTGTTTTACCATTTTAGAACCCGCTGCAATATCAGAACGATAAAACTTCCACTTTGTCCATCTTGCCTGTGTAAAATAATTTTACGATCGGTACAGATATACGAGGTTTACTCGCGCCTACGATGGGGGCTTATCGACCTTTTATTTTTAGACAAAAATCCGTTCCGGTTTCGTGACACCATCAACTCTCGTTGATGTTCTACGGATCCTCTTGTCTTTATTCAATTTACATGCAAATGCTCGAACCCAGTAGCGTTCCTTTACACGTACCGTTGTAACTTCTGAATCAGTTAGTCAGATTTCGTATTGCATTGCTGAGACTCCTTCCTACCTTTGGTATGTGTTTTATTTCTCTAATAAACAGGGCGGCAGAATCCTTTTTAATACGCAATTAAACTTTCCACGGTTAGAATGGGGGCGGTTTTTTAAATTTATGATAACTTTTCTGCTTGTTGCTTACTCCCTTTTGTTAACTATGTGGAAAAGTTCATCATGCTTGCTTTGATCTTAACGCTTTTAGCGTGATATGTTCTCTGCCTAAACGCATTTGTTAGTTACGAGTTAAGATAAACTTAGTTATCGAAGGATGCATTAGGGAATATCCTTCCACCAGAATCGTTCCTAAGCAATCCGGCCAGATATTTATTTAAAACGACGTTCCAACGTTCCGAATCGAATGGTAATTGACTAAATTTGTTTTACAACGTGTAAAAATAGCATCACCTCGGCCACCCTTAAACGTTTGCTGATTTTGTCAACCCTTGAACTTAGCCTCGTTTGTCTTCTCCCTTCTCCCTAAAGTACAATTCGAAATGGTAATTGCTTTCTTCCGTTCGTGAGGAAACTACAGTGCACAAGAAATTTCGTCACGGTACTCCAATGTTGGCCTTCTAATGAGCTTGTCTTTAGTATGTTAAAAAATCGTTATAGGTTTTACATTAATCATATGTTTTAAAGCGTCCTCTCAAGTGATTCTACTCTTGATAAATAAATATAACTAATGACACGACAAATTAATCTCCCCGAAGTAATGACGCAAATTACGGTTTATCTGCACCGGCAGTATTTACTTCATCTTTCAATCTACACTTATTTGAATTAGGATGCTTTTTCCTTGCAGGTTCTAAACACGTTTATCTTAACGAAATTCGGAAAACGTTTTTTAGGTTTTTGACCACATGTTTAACGTTTGAGGATTTCTACATGATGTAGTTTTTTTACCAGGTTGAAACTTTTTTCTAAGGTTAGCAACATTTTTCAGATCTAAAAATTGTGTTTCATGAAAGATGAAACTAGTCAAAAGTAATAATCAGATATGGACAAAGGTTTTTACCAAAGGTCTGCTCGTGTCTGTTAGATTGTTATCTCCCATTCTAATTACAGCGAGCGCAATTTGCTACCATTGTATATAAATGCTGCTATAGCTTAGGGTTGCCATATTTCCACAGATGTATTAGCCTTCTGACAGATAACAGGAAATTTATTTCTGTCTATATTTGAAATAATTTTGTACGAAGTCAAAGCAGAAGCTTTCAATAATTCCCAATCTAACTTTTCCTCTCTCGGGATAAAATTAGCTTCTAACATTTGTTTCCTTAATTTTGTAGCTGTTTATGTACATCTTCATGAAACTAAAATTATAAATCATAATCTAGCCTGAATATTTCAGTGTTTGAGGAGGGTTTTATGTGTTTTATTAGGTTGGAAACGCTAATGGTTTTTATTATGTCGATTGTTAGTGTTACTTTTTTCGGCTGTCAGTAGCTGAAATGCCAACGTTTGTTATAACGTTATAATTATAAATAAATGTAAAACCACACAAATCAGAATAATATTATTGTGCATTGTACCTAAAACAATTCCATAAAGAAATATACAATTGCACATTGTCAGTCACATAAAGTTCGTATAACTTGTAACAGCCAAAATAATTGACTTAACAATTTTATTTCTTTAACTTTGGAGAATTTTCAAATATATTGGTAATACTGTAAGTAGAATGAGTAAACATTATACTACTACTACTGCTTTTCGACTATTCTGATTACTGAATTTTTAAAGACTTACTCCTTTGGGGAAAATTCATTAAATTGGTTAGTTTTAAAAGTTCCAAAGCAAACTTTGCAAATATAACGTCATTTTATGTTTGTCGTGGCAACAGATGTAAATTTTTTGATAGTCTACCTTATTACAAAAACATCTGGAATACATTATACATAGGTCTCCCAATGGCCATGAACGAATCTTGACTAAAGGGTTGAATTGGTCGCTTGATCCCTTGAGCTTAGGCTATTTTGCCAGCAGTACTAATCAAGGTCCTTTGATGACTGCTTGATTTAATATTTTATACAAATCGTAGGCTCATCAAAGGGTCCCGGTAATAGGAAATTCAACGTACCATAACTAGCTTTGTCGCGACATATATATTCTGCCAAGTTTGCATTTCTTTAAAGGATCGTGATTGACATGACATAATACTCGAGCAAAGTTCTTTCTTGTGTTAATATAAGGGCGACTGATATGTTTTCATTTTCTGCAAATATATCTTGCAATATCTCACGAAATGCCAGTTTTTATTTACAGTCGACGATCAGTCGCTTTTTACTCGTATTTATTTGAAGAAAATACTGCTGTCGGTGTGCTTATCTTTTCTCCTTATTTTTCTAAAGTCTCGATCGGTCGTGCCCGTTTAGTTTAAACACCTGGAGTTATCAGGTACAAGTGGGAGCAATGAAACGCATATTGACGGATCGGACAGTGGACAGGGAATTTAGACGTCGGACGTTCAATCAATACCGCAACGTGCTGCTCTCCTCCGTCCACTTCTACCCGTTCTTATTTGTTGATGAATTGCTTCGGGCGTCGCAAGCCTTTATATTGCTGTCCGTTGCTGTATCTGTTCTTATATTTTACACTGGGGGCGCAGAACTGAACTCGGCTTGTGTTTATCTTACCAGGACGCTGGTCGCATTATCCACTCTCCGTCTCAACCCAAAGGAACCGTCCCCAAGTGCGGAACAATTATACTTTCCGGTACAATTTACTCGGTAGTTGGCCGCTATCACTTTACCCACTTGGTGAACTGTACCCGGCGTAAGTGTGTAAAGTGTTGCGACTCGGCTCGGTGGTCAAGCGGTTTCATCGTCTAACAGGCCGAGCTTTCGGTACTCTAACGACATGTAGATAGATATACTACGAGTCTGGAACTCGTCTGCTAATTATACGGTATTACAGTTTCTGATTTCCCGCAGGAAATGCTATATGTATTTACTGTTTTGAGATATTGCCGCGCTCAACCAAAATGAAAGCACGTATAATGAAATCCTTCCGCCTGTTGTAGAGCAGAGCTTAGGTGATGCAATCGCATTTGTCTCATTACAGGGTTATTTTAATGCACAAATGCTTCGACGCCCCTCTTTTCAAGATAATAGAAAATGACACCAGCACAGAAACGAGGAAACGTAAAATTCACTTTAGAACCTAAAGGGATAAACCCTTATAAATGCTTCTTATTAATTTTTAAACAAGTAACTACGATTTTAGACAGGATTATGTCTAAACGATTTAAACCCTTTTTGTCATCAAAGAGGCCATGGGTTTCTGTTGTTGAATTGATAAAATATTGCAATTCTTAAATAAATTGTCAGATTATCAACACCACTGAGTAGTTGCTGTTACATGTATGTAAGGATTGTTTTTTAACTGGCATTAGTACTTCATACTTTTAGTAAAGGTAGAGGCATCGGCGTTGACACTTCTCCGTAAAGTTAAGGCCTCGTAAGTTACTTCCATGTTCGATATGTCTCCATATATGCATCACGCCCTTTGACAACCGCTACCTTTGCTCCTCCACTATTGTGGCTTAGTTCGCACTAACTGGGTAAGCCGCCCGCCAAGCATCTGACTTGTGGTCAAAGCATTGTAGTTAAATGCCTTAACCATTCAATCACTCCAACAACTCATGCCCTTGGAAATAAACTAAAAAAGAAAACCAAATCTACCTGGTTACGTTGGCCTACTTCATGGCAAAAATAATGCGAATGCTTTATATTTCGCTTTTCGAAATGTTAATAAGTACAAATATAACCCTAAAATAATTCTAAATCCCAACCTATTAGGTTCTTTGAGTTAATTCGATCTTCCTTCCTTTAAAGTGTGACTGCATTTTTAACATTATTATTATTAACGTCATTAGAACTTTACTTTGACAAAATAAAAATATAACCATACTATTTACTCATATTAAAGCTTTATTTCTCCGGAAATAATTCAAAATAAAAGACTTAGAAATCACGATTCGCTTTGCCATCAAGCCCGGGTTGCTTCATCCTCCTTTAATGACATTCTGTCTATATAGAGGTACACCCCATATAAGTGCTTTCAGGTAGCGAATTACATACACTGAACTAACTTTGATCGTAGATGCACTACTATTAGTATAAAATTATGGATTACAACCTATCAAATCCTTCCTGAAATTTTGAATATCACCACAGTTGATCAGGGCTTCACAACTGAAAGCTTTGAAAACTGAAAGCTTTTAATGGATTTGCGTTTAATTAAATAAGCCAAATGCGAATTTTATTGTAATTCGAGCTTTATGAGGATCACTGCATGCACTTTTAATTTGTACTTTGTTGTATAACCCATTCATAATGCGTTTGGACGAAGCTTGGCCAAGGAATCGAAGACTCGAACAGTTTTGAGCGAATTTATTAAAATGAATTATTTTTTTAGGTTTGGGAGTACCAAAGTTGTGACAAACGTGTAAAACTAATACTGATAGGAGTTTTCCATTTTTAACCGATTTACAAGCAATAAAAGATGAAGCCATTAAAAATTGTAGCTTCATGCGTTGTGTGGATATTTAAAAAATAGGCACGAGTTGATCGATTCCGTCAAAACTTTTCAGTAGCTACGAAATTGGTACTGAAGTTGATGTACTGGTGTTATCCTTAGGCCTTGTAAGATGTATGTCTTATACAGGATGAATTTCAGGTCTTACTAGGAGGCCCAAAGCAATTATTAGATACGGATAATTAGCTTCTGCTTAGCTTTGAGCAAATTTTGCGAGGCCGATTCACATCGTGTCGAACCAGAAAATGCACGTGTACGATTAAGGTCTACCTTGTGACGTCATAATCGGATTGTATCTTAATTAATTTCTGCGTAACTAACTAGGGATTTAACAAATATATTTTTGGGATCGGGATCAAAAGAATTTTTTCTCTGTCTTGATTTTCTCGGTGTTTGTGGAAACTCAATTAAGTTTTCTTTTGTGTGTTTTATTGTTAACCTGATCTGATACGCGAATGTTGCGATAAGTTTCGCTGTTTATACTTGGTATTCGATTGCAATAAACGGTAAGGCCCACGCCTTGCTGTACTTTGAGTTGTTATCAGCAGTTACACTAGTTTGTATTATCTGAAGATAAACCACAGACAGTTCTGTATTATAAGCAAGCTTTATGTTGATTAATAATAATTCCACTACAGATAATTATCCAATAATTTGAAATTTCATGCGCCCTAAACATTATCAGAAATTACAGTCGTATAACTACCGCTAATCCTTTGAAGGATTAAGCAAGTACAACAATGTATTAAATTATTCAATGCAAACAACTGTCGTGTCCTGATCCCTGCGATAGACTGCAAAGTTGGCTACCATCTTATTCTGCAGTTTGTCTTAGTTTATGGTTGCCCGGCGCTGCCACCATTTATACCCCGCAGAGCTATTGCTAAACATGAAATTGAGACCTATTGCGGCTATCCAACTTCCAGACGGGTTGCCTTATATGGCGGTATTACACCAATGTTATATTTGGAAATGCCGGAGTTCCACTGTGCTTACTGCAATAAAATAGAAAAAGAAGTAATATCCAGGAAAATACGGACTTTGTTCCCGAGCTTAAAATCAGATTTTATCCGACTGCGTTTCGTAAATAATCCTCGCATCCACACCTATAGGTTATTTAACGTGCAAAGTTGATTTTTCAGTTGTGTAGGAAATTCCGTAACATGGATAGTATTGATTTCTGTAGGATGATGATGTGGGGTGTAGATCTGTGATAGCCCGAAGCACATGCTCTGATTTATCCCAAATCAAATGTAGCGCTTCGTTGATTTTGCGGGTTCAGGTGATTTAAATTCGTGAGAACGAACGAAATGTGTATTCCTTTTTAGATTTGAGTCGTTGCCTCTTTTGTTCTTTTATATTCTATTTTCTAAATATGCTTTATAGGCAGATAGACTACATCAGTTGGGCATTATATTTATAAGATGAATATTTCTGCTCCACCTTTTCTTGCAGATATTTACGATTTCACGTCTTTCAATCTGCTTTGTTGTGCAAAAAACCTACAAATATGGTTCTTCTGTAGAGATTTATTCGCTTAGATTTTTGTTCTTTTAGTATGCTTACAGATTTCTTTACATTTTACTTGTAACGATTTTAAAAAGGCTGTGGTTTGACTTAGTTCTTCCAATCTGCAGAGCTACTATAACAGAATTTTAACCAAATTACGCGTACAAGCATTGTTATGTCTGATGCAAATCCCAAGGAGTTGAAGCCCAGACTGAAAACGATCACCAAAACTAATAGTTTATTTCATTAAGGTCACCGAACGATTGTAAGAATATCTACAAAAAATGATGAAAACATCTAAAAAAATAAAAAAATCCACGTAACGTAACTTTTATATTTGGGCATATTTAGGACTACAAAGGAAGAAGAGATGCCGAAAAAAGATATATAAATTGGACAATAAATCTATACATTCATCAGGGACCCCGGATTCCATTAAAAGAGTCGGCTTTGCTGGAGTAGTAAACGTTTTCAATTAGGTGGGCTTTTAGTGCTTTCCGAAAACGTTTATATTGGAAATGGTTCGTATGTCTTCCGGTAGATTATTGCAATAACACCGTAATTGAGGTGTGATCTAAATTGAATTAAATCCTACAGCAGAAGTTCGTAATTTACAGGATAAAAGATACACAATGACTTTTTACTAAGAAATTAATTTTAGTCGAAATACGTTTTATTTTCAGGTTTCAAATGACAAGACTAGAGAAGAGTTTTGCGAAATTGTATTAGTTATACGTAGGTACATGTGTATATTCCGATAATTACAGACCAACACGATTTTAAGCCAATTTTGGGGTTAAGTGTTAATTTTGGTGGAGGCACCAGGCAAAAATTTACAATTAATGAAAAACTTCCTTTAGACATAATTTTATAGCAAGTTTAAAGTAACTAAAAAAATCTGAGGTGATCTTAAGGTTTCCTGTTCTGTATATTTTCTTGATTTTTCTTTTGGGAAATTTCTTTTTAAACAAAAAATTAATCAAACTAAATCCAAAACATTGTGTATGGTTATTTAAAGATGGAATGGTTAAATAAAATTTCAGATTAAGTATTTCCAAAGGAAAATTTTATTCGGGTTTTTTAATTTTGAAATCCAATAGATCTAAATCCAACAAGAAATTTACTTTCTTTAAAAAAAAAAGTAAATCGTTTTGTTCAGAAAATTTATTTTCTTCTTCTTTTTCTTCTTCTTCTTCTTCTTCAACTGCTTCATTTTGCTCTATAAGAGCGTCGGAGTATTTTCTAATTTTAAAATTAAGAAAAAATTAATTTTAAAATTGTAAAATTCTTTCAGAACAAAAATTCATTTTTTTATAAAATTTCTAGTTTCACAATTTATTTTTTCCAGTAATTGTCTCCAACTTCAAAATGTTTACAAAATATTTTAGTTTTTCTTTTATAGGGGTTTCCGATCTGTTCATAAAGAAAATTTGTTTTTTTCAAAAACCTTTCCAATTACGGAGGTATTTCTAAAATAATAATAATTATATACACCGTGATCATAAAGTTTGGAACAAAATTCATAATTGCGTTATTTAATGTTTTCAAGAAAAACGTGCGGACAGGTCAATTTTATAATTGAAAAGGTCAGCTTATGACGTAAAAAGTTTATTTATGACGTCACATATTTTTGAGCGATGACGTCATCATCAGTTTTTTTTTAAATGACAACCCCAATGTTTTTCTTCCTGTTTTTTCATAGACCTTTTTACTACTTAAATGGTGAAGTAAAAAAATTGGTCCCTTACATAGCAATTTTTTTTGAGAAAATAACACAAATGGTTCTCCCCCCACCATTTGGCACTGAATTTTGTTTGTTTTTTGGGCGTAATAATAATTTTTTTCCATTAAAGATAAATTTTTATTTTTTTTAAAGTGTGTTATTTTCTCAAAAAAATTGCTAATTTTTTTACGTCACCATTTAAGTAGTTAGAAGGTCTATGAAAAACAGCAGAAAAACATTGGAGTTGTCATTTAAAAAAACTGATGATGACGTCATCGCCCAAAAATATGTGACGTATAAATAAAATTTTTACGTCATAAGCTGGCTTTTTCAAAAATAAATTGACCTGTCCCAGCGTTTTTCTTGAAAACATTAAATAACGCAATTATGAATTTTGTTCCAAACTTTATGATCACGCTGTATAATATATTGTTGTGGTATTGTTTGTTTAATAATTTATTTATATTTATTTATTTATTTTAGCCTCACAATCAATATTTGAAATTATACTTTGCTTTGCTCTTTAATTTAATTAACTGCTTGCACTGCTCTTATCTCAAGGTCGTTAAGTAGGTTCGTTGTTTGTTATTATTATTTTTTTAACCAAATAAAACTTTACTCAAATATTTATAATGCAGATCTTTTTATTATCAGTTTTCCCTATCAACCCTGCTTAAAATTAACTTAAAATTATTCTTTACACTCACTATCTAGTCTTGACTCCCCTTTCTTTTCCAAAAATTCCAATCTCCCCCAAATTCCAATCTTCCCCAATAACCAAAATTCTAATCTTCCCCTGCTCTTCTTGTCCCCGCTCTAAAGTGTCCCCCTTTTGAATTACTCGCTCTCGAACTCCTTCCGTTGAATTTCTTTTGCTGATTTTCTCCTACTAGAACTGCTCTCTCACTTAACTGCTTGAAGCTCAATCTTTATTTTACTTTTCTTCAAAATTCACCCTCCTTTTACTGGACACTGGTTCCTTTTGATTTTACTTCTCTTCAAAATTCACCCTCCTTTTACTGGACACTGGTTCCTTTTGATTTTACTTCTCTTCAAAATTCACCCTCCTTTTACTGGACACTGGTTTCTTTTGATATCACCTTTTATAATTGAGTATTTCTCCAATATTTACTCGTTTTATAGGAGCAAACCAACTTTGTTGTTGCTTCGTCGATTACCAATTTACAACTAACTATTTAATTTGTTTTTCTTGTATCCTGGATATTTTACTCCACATTTGTTTTTCACTTTAAAATTATTTACAACGTTTCTAAAGTAACTTATTTTACGTTTCTACAACTGCAAATTTAGCTAATTATTTACTAACAAAAATCATAACAATAACTTATTTACATTACTAGGTAACTTAAATCTAATCTAGCTATCTTAAAATTATATTACAATTTTTTAATAATTTAAAAATCTGCATTACTTTGCAAAATAATATTTTCGTTTATAAATTAAACAAACAACATAACCTTTAATTATATACATCCAATTAAATATCATCTCAATATGTACAGTATTTGATAATTAGGAAAAAATCATTATGTAAACCTAAGTTTTAGGTTAGGAATTTACCAGAATTAATAGAAAAAATTTTGTAGAAGCACCGGTCCAAGATTTTTCATTCATTCTTATTTGGTTGTATATATACATTTTTATTTATTTTTATAGTAATAAATTTTAACTTCCACAAGCTTCGAATTCATAGATAATCTTGAAGATTTCCATTCTGCATTTTTATTCTCATTTTTTTTATGTAGTAGACTTCCTTTCAGACCACAAAACAATAAGAAAGACCGAAGCAGATCATCCCTGTGCTTGCAAATAAACCGTTTCTAGTATCCCATATTCCATTTTAGACTTCTCAATCCAGACGGCAAATGCAATAAAAATCTGCAGCCCTTCTCAGATATCCCCTGACCAATGGCCCGGCTCAAACTCTATTTTGACGGCGAGTTGCATTACAGTTTCAAATTCATATGAGAGGGGACTCATTTAAGCTTATTGCTGCTTGATTTTGTGCGGTAGCCGGTGCTCCCTGGCTTTTCCATTGCATGTTGTGGAGTTTCGGTCCTTTGTTTAATTAGAGATTGAATTGCGGTAGCGAAAATGAATTTTTGCGAAAGTAGAATTTGTTTCTACTTTTCTGCGTCAGTTAATTCATTGAATGAGGTATGAAGTTTGGATGATTAATGCTATTCATGGTGTGCTCTCGTAAAATATATTAATTTAACGTTACATTTGCTAGTCATAGCGGTGTTAATGTTCTGTCTATATGTTCAACGTGCTGCTCGTAGTAATAATCTTGGATCTTAGAGCTCATAATCTATGGTTGTATGGTTTAATGATATTTTAGGGCAAACACCTAACTGTTGTAAGTATCGATGTTTCTTTTACTCGCCGGAGTGTAATGGTCCAGAATTTTTTGTAACTTATTTAGATGCTTGAAGGCAGGCTTGAGGTTTTCAGCATAGTCTAATCTGGTTAATTGCTATGTAAACCTAAACCTAATTAAAATTAAAATCGCATCATGCGGCGACAACGAAGTTCATGGTAGACACCACCATTAGTCTCTGTCTTGTTAGGACGGTCTCATTTCCTCACACGTATTATGACATTGATTAACATCGTAGGCGGTTGGGGGTGGCGCGGGGGTTTCTAACGGGATCGTACGTGCGTGCTACTGGTTCCGTGCACGCGAGCTCCAGCTAATCGGGTTATCTGCTACGTTTCCTCTCTGGAAGTGACTTTTGTATCTGTTTCACCTCTATGACCTCATAAGCTAAGTTTTTTTAGGACTTTTTAGAAAGCACGAGTGCTTTTACACTTTCTGTTTTAAACGCTTTCGAAAACCGCCACGCAGGAGAACGCGAGTGTTCTACTCGTTTGTGGCGCTCGGCCCCTTTTCTATTCTTCCATTTGAAGTTGTATTGGACATCCTGTTTCGAAGTGAAACTCGCTTTCTTGTATTGACATTGACAGGATTCTTAAGGATGTTCAGACGTGCAATGAACCACTACCTCACATTGTGGTGAATGTGCTTTATTTCGAAGTTTTCAGGTTTAGACAGTCATTCTCCAAATATATTAACGTTAATGGCATTCTTTACTGCACTCTTTGGTAATCTATCTTTTTATTGTTTCGATAAAAACAACTTACTGAAACATCTTTCCAAAAAAACATCACGTATTTCCCTTCGACTTGTATTCAGTTTATTCAGTACCATTTCATTACGGAAGGTACGAAATTTTTTCCTAGAACTTTGCATGGTAAGTTAACGAAATATCCGAACGGAAAGTAAATCAATACCCACTTAAATAATTAACAAAAACACTTATAAAAATAGCATCCTTGGAAAAGTCCTACGTCAGAAACCCAAATTTAGCACCTGCAATTTTTAACACAAGTTCGAATATCTTACTGGTCCGCAAAAGATCGCCGTGCTACCCAAATTTAGGGACTGACGTCATCAAAGCGCCCTTAATTTGCATATTCAAATATTGATGTTCCTTGACCGTAACCCAGAGAAATATTCTAACTTATTATATTACGTTGATGAATTTTTGTATAAGTTCGAATTTTTGTACAAATTCGAGAACTTTCGCATTTAATTTATTAAAATAGAGGTATTTCTCTATAGCACAAATATTTAAACAGTAGTGGGCGAAGTTTAACATCCACTCAAAGTTGTACAGTGTTATTGGGAAGGAAATTGTACCGGCATCAATAATTCTCTAGAGTGTGGTTATTTTTAAACATTTTATGTTTTCAGTGGGACTTGTTTGCCCTTTTTCCAAAATTGCATGGTCGTTGGAAATGCTTGCGAAACTGAAAAGTTTAGTGTGACATGCAACGGTTTGTTAGCATTAAAAACCATTATTTCTTTAGTTTGTTAACTGGAAAATAGTCTGTCTAAAATTCAGAAAAGGCTTAAAAATTTTGCTAAATTTGAGTTTTCGTCGGCTGAAGTTTAAAAAACTGTAAGTAAAAGTTTTATCAAATTATTATTTAACTGAAATATATTTTTTTAAAAAAAAACTAAAAAAAACGCCCAAATGTTTATTAAACGATATGTATTTAAAAATTCGTTTAGATCCATAACGTTTCGCTAATATCGATTAACCGTGTATCTTTAACAATGTACCTAACAGCTTTTAATCAATTGACACCGATTTTACATCAAGCCGGATAATAGAAACATAAACCCTGCATAACTCCAACAGAAAATTTTATTGGGTCGAATCTGTGACGTCACTTTATATCATTATTCGATTAACTTTAGTTTGACAGTTTGACTGTTAATGTGACATGGGTTTAATTTAAGACCAACAAACTAAATTGCTAGGTTTGGGAAAGATGTTCCTCTGTGACGTCATTGACTTACTTTGATTAGTTTTGATTGCGTTTGATTCACACTCCACAGATTTCACTCTCGTACTCATAAATTTTCGTTTTAGAATTCATGATATTATGTTACAGATGATTTTAAACAGGTACCTAATGGATAATGAATAAAAATAAAGCCAAAAGGTTTTCAGTTAACAAAATTTTAAATTTTCAATTGCTTTAGGTGCCTTCACAGAACTGACTGAAAAGTTTGGAAATTTTTCGTTTAAATGACCCGTTTTGGGGATTAATAATTGGATATAGTTTGGTGGAGGCGCCGGACTTAAATTAAAAGGTTTCGCAAAATTACAAACAGGAATATTACGAACTCATAACTAACGGTTTAAAATCTGCCATTGTTGTGATAAACATCAGTACATTAAAAGCAGTTTTCGTGTAGCTTCATTATGCATGGATTACGTACTTTTCTTGAAGGACCTTTTCTGGAAAAGGCTTTCTTAATGAGAACTGAAAATTTTAAAGAGAATTGTCTATTTTCTGATGATTTTTGCGACATTTTCAATGCATTTTCTCACTGTAAAAGGTTATTGAAGTAGAAGAAGTTATTTTAAAATACAAACAGTGAGCATTAATGCATTTCTGATCGTATATTTTCTGCCAATCGTTACACTTGTAGAGCGAACATATTTAATAGCCAAGTCTTAGAGTGCTTTTCCTCAACCATTTGTCTTAAGTCTCTCGGGCCATTGCGTTTTCAATCAATTTTGTTGTTTTTTCTTCGTACGCGTCAGTCCGAGAGCTTGCGGGGAAACAGCGAAGATACTTAGTTTTAATTATAGCCAGACACGACTTCGGAGTAGTCTGACGTTTATTGGCCACTTCTTCGTTGTTCTTCTGTTGCGTGTTTGCCAGCAAAATTTCCCCAGTGGTTGACTATCAAATATATTTCATAAAATTTACTCCTGTAATATCTTTAAATTGTACCTAGTTGTATCGTACAGCGAGCTATCTGTAACGTAATGTGGAGCAGTTTGAGTTACAAGTTCGACGGTATTCCATTTCTCGCGGTTTTACGTTAAAAATTAAACGTGGGAATTTCTAAAAGCACTCTTGTCAATACGGACGTTTTCACTTACTAATTCAATCCGTTTTAAAGAACTTGAAGATATAAAATTTTTTATTGCCGACTGTTTTAACTTAATTTCCTTTTTAAATGTCCTTTCTGCATCAAAAGGAATTTCAATGAATATTGAACCGCCATTAAAGTTTATTGAGATTTAAGAATTAGAAGAAGAAATTTACTCAAGCGAATTAACAATTACCTGTTTGCATGTGGTTTACAGTTTAAAATTCAAAGATTAATTCCTAAATAAATTGCAAATACTCAAAACTTCTAAAGGATATTCGAGCATTTGAGAGAACAGCAATTAATTTTCTTAAAGCATCCTAATTGTTTTTTCGAACCCTGCATTTGATACTAAAATTTTCAAAAGTCTTTTAGTTGATATTCGATTTAATAAAATCAGTGCCATAATTGCACCAGGAAGTAATAATTGATAAACAAAATAAGAAACAAATCAAGAACCTAAAAGGCAATCATCAAACATCAAAGATTAGAAAATTAGAATTTCAAAGAGCAAGGTCTAATTTTTCTGTAATTTTTAATTAATGGCCAAAATCTAGCTACTTTAAATTCAAGGCTGGTAATGTTGAATAGCAGTAAAAATTAACCATGAGCGAATTTAAAATGAACCAATTAATAATGGACAAAGTTAAACTATAAAATTAACTTTTGGTTCTTGAATTTCTGAATGGTTGCAGTCAGTAACCTGATACGTTATGTAAATCTTATTAATTATTAACAAACGAGGTAACTGCGCTGGAATGCACTTCCATTTATGAACTTCGTTGTAGTAACCGTATAATATACAGTGCTCATAATTTATGTTTGCACATGTTATTAAAGCGTTAGCGAGTGAGAAAGGCGAGAAAGCAAGAAAGGTTGAATGAGTCCCAGGAAGGTCTAGCTAGACTTACGGTCATTAAAAACTACTCGAAGCAGACTCGGCTAGCAGTTATGAGACCCACATAGTTAAAATATTCAATGACGTCACGTCCCCATCTCATACAGGGATTACCTTAAGGCTTGTATTCAGTAGGGCAGTCTTCTACCGTAAAATAGCGAAACTGGAACTTAAATATTTCGCTTCACAGGAGCATGATCAAGAAACTAATTACAGCAGCATTTTCAGTATTCTTTTCTCTAGCGCGCTATAAGACAAAAATTTTGTTTTTTTGAAAGATGTGGATGTGAGCACGTTGCACATAAAAAAATGTAAATTAATTATTATAGGTAACATAATTCAAATTTACATATTTTCTTCATTTACCGCGCTAGCTATAAGTATTTCATCGACATATATGAATCGATCTAGTTGTAGATGTTTCGCGGCGACGAATTATTCACACTCCAGTTAAAAAAATTTTACCTTATTTTCGCGAACTTTGGCAAAGTTTGCCGTGAAAATAGGCAACACCTTAACCAACACAAAATGCACTAGGATTACAAGCAAAGCTGATAAAGGGATTAAAAACCCTTCTGTAAACTGCAGGTAGAAAGATATTTTCAAGCTGTAGGTATACATACATCGGCGAAGTTAGGTGATTCAATTTAGAATTCAGGGTATGTTTGATTTAAATCGCGATTTAAATTACATGATTTATTTAAAAAAAATCATGATTTAAATCAAGGTAAGTGATTTTCAGTTTATGGATCTTGGTTTAAACTTTAAGGTCGCCAAAAGTACCGCCTTCAAGATGTTTTGTATTGGGAATTACCGCAATATAGGATTACACCCAAACAAACTAACCAAAGCATTATTCACTTTTGATTACTCAAAAATTCTGAGAAAAGTACATTATTAACTCTTAAGAGAGTTTACAAAACGTGACATATTTAAAGTTTAAAGATTGCATGCATAGTCCTCTCCAGTTAAATATTTTGGAACTTATTCCATAAACTAACCGTTTGAGTAAAAAATCTATTTAAATCAAAAAATCGATTTTTTTTTAAATAAATCGATTTTTTTCATACCCTGATTAGATACATTTGGTGTAGGTAAGTGTAAGAATTTTATCACTTTTTTTAAGGTTATTCATCTGTGTAAAATAATTTCTAAATTGCAATTTTTGTGGTTGGTAAGGGCTTTTCCCTGACTGAAAGCGTGATGAGTTCATATTATTTAATAATAATAAATTCTGTATTCCCGTATCTTTTTAATATGCTACTACATTTTTAATTAGAAGGGAGCATTAATTAAAAACAGTACTAAAAATCATATTTACGTAGGTATATACAGGGTGTTCGGTACATCGATAGAAAGTTTTTAAGGGTAGATATAATACGTAATTTTGAATCTATGTAACCCTATATACCTATACCTATACTTTTTTTTATTAATTTATAATGTCCAATCTTTCTAAAAAAACATGATAACAATAGTCTGATTACATCTGGATTATTTTAAAAATGAGATTAATTAGGAAAAAAATTAAAGTCCTCGAAGCATTTACGTGCCCACAAATTAATTTTATTTTAAACAGTCACCTACTTATTTTGCAAAATATCTAAAACGGTCGATATCTGGAAAACGGCAACACTTAGTAGACAGGGTGTATACAAATTGGTGCAAAAACTCCAGGTAGCGATATTAATTGTACAATTCTGAGTCGAAAACCTTAATACTAGAATGATGTGTTATCGTAAAAAAACTACTTAAATGCGTTTGAATAATACGTGGGGTACTTCTAAGGACCGTCTTCTGTACTCGTTTCCTCACCACCTAGCGGTAGAGTACCCGGCGCGTTTTTTTTTAAAGTGGTTTCCCCCCAGTTAAATTACATAAGATAAAAACCCATTTAATTACATCCATATTTACAACCTACTTATACTACTATAGACTCTAACGCGCACGTTAAGTTTTCCCCTAATTTTTGTTTGAGTAATATTCCATAAATATTACCGAATAAAAGCAGTTATGAGTTAATGACTTAATGTGTCATTAGTCATTACCTATTAGTAACAAATTATTTAAAAACAAAATATGCCGTTATTTGTGTGGCGTTTTACTAATTGATAATTACGCCGTTGTTGTGAATCAATTAATTCCTTTAATAAAAACGTCTATACCGGTATACACCACAAAATAGCACACTTTTTTAGGTATATGCATTTGTTCTTTGTCAATAACTTAAATTTATGATCTCTAGCAAAATGACAAAAAATTGCATGTTTATTTACAGGCTTCCCTTAGAAATGTAGAAAATAAATATCCCATTTGACCAACCTAGTCATTAACTCTACTAACAATAAAGATTACAAGTTGAGATAAGAGGATTTACTATTCGACCAAAACATCTTTAAATAATACCTGCTTTTGAAAGTAGACAACACGTTCTACATAAACTAAAAATTTATTTTAACTAAATACAAGCCTTAAGCTGAAATGAAGCAAGTTAGGATAAACCTGAAACTTAAATTGCACGAGGCTGTGCGTACTTATGTGCAAAATTAGACACGATCTAAATCTTGGGCCCCCAACTTTCCTGAAGATGCGTGTGTGTGTTTGCAAGGTTTTCTCGTTCTCCGTGTGCAATTCCGATGTGAAACGTAAAGCTCAGCTTTATGCGATGCGCGCGGCCAGTGAAAGGTTTATGTTGGGTCTGTGCTTTTATGGGACATTTCTACTATTCTGAAGACGTGCGAATGTTCGTCTGTCTCGTCCCAACAATGGCGCGAATAAGCCACAGCAACTCCGGATGATTAATTCATGAACGCTGAGTGGTTTATGCGGCAGGACCGCAAATCCAGAATTAGGATGGAAACGGTCCTTATTGTTTTGATTTAGGTACAAATCAAATACATCTGCGTAAAGATTTAAGGAGCTTCGATAACCGCAAAATACACAACCTTAAGAACTTGATAATACAGATGCAAATTGCTATTTCGTACGACTGTCGTAAATTCAAACCCGCCGCGTATAAATTTATTATTCCCAACGTGAAAAAAGTTCTCTTTCGCCTTTGAATTAATTTTGAAATACGCACTTCCTATTTGGTTGTTACAGATGGAAAAACCACTCAGTAAATCAAATCCTTTCCTTTACTGAAGGATACCTTTAAATAACATTTTGTAATTAAGCAATTTCAACCAATACTTAAACTTGTGGTATTCCTTTAACTTCTTTGACATTAAAATAAAATCACAAACAACTGTGATTTTTCACTATTGAAAGCCCGTTTATTGTGGTTGTTACCTGTTGAAAACCTCCAGCGCTGCACACGTATGAAAAATACTAATCCCATATTACTTGACTTTTCTTCAGTTATTTCCTTGAATTAATAAATTTAACGTAGAGTAACTCAAGCTTACCTTAGAATATTTGTCAGTACAGATTTAAGTCAAGGTTCACCTAAGTCGCTTTAAACTGCTACTTAACTCGTGGCTTAAAAACCGTAGTTTAAACCAATCTAAGTTAAACTTCAGCTTGTATTGAAAACTTAAATAAAATTGATTAGTTTAAAACAAATAAAAATCGAGTTTATTATATAAATAGAGTATTGTTGGTTAATTAGGCTTATAGGGTCGATATTTAACAGCTTAACTTAAGTATTGGCTAAATGTGTGTGGATTTCTATTAGATGTATTAATTGGGCTTTTCGCACACTCTGATGCATCGATGGAATGAAAAAGCATACCACCTCTAATAGAAATTCACACTCACAAACATTTAGAGAATACTTAAGCATACGGTATGGGCTTCAGAGGGCTTGAGAATACCAGAAACAAGCTTGCATAGGAATAAAACCATCTAACCTCTCTGTGCAAATTCCGGGAAAAAGAAGATAATCCCGAAAGGTTTACGCCAGAAGGCTCCAGTTACGAGTCATCGTTTCATCGAAATAATGCGTAGAGCTAATGAGGCACTGTTAAGAGAACGAATTAACCACCACCGGTTCTCGAAACAGAAATGCCAAACAAATTGTGATCAAGTAACATACAAAATCAAAGGTGAGGTGACCGAAGAAGATTACGCTAGGATGGGATCGGCTGTAACCAGAGGTTACCAGAAAACCAAAGACAAACACAAAGATGTTCAGAAACAAAAACTTGATAAGCTGATAATGAACAACAACACACCATCAGCTAACAAATACACAAAGAACATAGTAGTGAACTTGTCTAGTAAAGAACTGAGTGACACCGAAAAATCAGTTCTAAACTACGCGGTGGCACCTAGGTATATTCCGAAGGTAAACATAACTACTGTAGTGGAAGAAACAGCTAACAAACTAGAACCTGAGAAAAAAAGCATTCCATCAATGCAACAGAGTATGCAAAAAGCCCAATTAACACCTCTAATAAGCTAAGCTTAAGCCACAACCAATCTTCAAACCGAGCCTGTACGTAAACTGAGGCTTAAGTATAACGAAGGTCTATTTAGGTCATAGTTTAAGCCAGATTAAGTCAAATTGCTGTTAAGACTTACTTACACCGCGATTTAAATCTATTGAACGTTATTTTTATCAAGTTTAAACTAGCAGTTCTTCTGCTTACATTTGTGTGTAAACTGTTGATAAATACAGTGCATATCGCTTGTTTAAGTTAAAGTTTTGTTAAGACTAATTTAAACTTCCATTTATGTCAAGTTTATATCGTTACTTACGGTATAAGTATAGTGTAAGTCGACTTGAGCCTTTTTGATAATTGGTTCAAGCTAGGTGTCTGTACTTAAACTGCTTACTAAATCTAATGCAATTCGACGCGAGCTATAGTCTATATCTGTTGAAGTTAGGCTACTGTAAAGCTCTCCTTAAACCGTGTCTTAAATGTAAATTGACTTGACCTTTATACGGTTTAAGCTAAACTTCTGTTTAAGCTTGTATTTAAATTACGGATTGAATCTAGTACAAGTGTGAGCCACAATAGACCAGTTTAAGCCAAATTTCTCTGAAGGCTAATTATATTTAAACTTCGGCTTAAATCAAGTGTGTGGACTCGAGCCATATTTTGATTAAGCTTAAGCTAAGGCTCTGCTCAGACTTAGAATTATAGTATAAGTCGACATGAGCTATAATTTAGGTCTGTTTAAGCGATGTTTTCTTTAAGACTTTAAACTCAGGCTTAAGTCTAGCGTAAGTCGACCTGGGCTATATTTTCCGGCAGCTTAAGCTACGTTTCTGCTTAAACTTAAACCTAAGCTACCCATTAAATGTAGAAACCATGACTTAGGTCATTTTAACTTAAGCTTCTGTGAGACTCAAGTGGTTTAAGTGACATGGTAGCCTAACCTATATTTTTATCCGGTTGTGTGAACCATAGTAACTTATGTCAAGCTTCAGCCTAAACCCTGGCGTAAATATAAGCCCTCAACTATATAGGCTTAAACTAAGCTTTTTGCCTAAGCTTATACTCAAATACTCCTAAAAAAACACGAGAATTAAAAATGTAGCCTATCTAAGAAAATATTCATTTTAGACAAAGGAAATTGCATTTTGAACAAAAACATTTATTCAAGATTCAGGATTATAAAATAATATTGTAACAAATAGTTACTACCTGTTGTATCGTAATTAGTTTTTGTGGTGTTGTGAATAACTCTCGGTCGCATTGGTATGATGAAGTATTTTCTACTACAAAATCATCGAAATAAATTTCGGACATGAGACAAGAGAAAGAAGTAGAAACGCATTAGTATGGGCGTTACGAAACTCAACAGGATAATTATTTCTTATGCCCCTTGGGCTCACTGGAAATGAACAAGAACCTGTTAATCATATTTACTTTGTGTCAGTAGCTCATCCACTTAAGAACATGAGAAATTCCTCCGATTTTAATATACCTTTACCGGTTCATGGGGAGTAATTAGATACGGTATCCTTATTAGCTGCGGTGTGTGTGCTGAAGGTGAGCTTTTGCATTGATCTCGAAGCGTTTTGGTTTAAAATAGGTAATTAGTTTGTCTGCTTACGAAAGCTCAGTAAATTATATCAAAGCTAAGTCTGGAATGCTGTGGTTTTAATTAAAACGCAGTTAGCTAATCCTGACTAGCGGCAAGTTTGAGTGAGTGTAATACACTTTAATGTTACTCGTATTAGTTGCCAACTTACTCTCTATTGATAACTATGTCGATATTTATTGCTCCTTTGATTTCATATTTCGTTAGCCACTTGGAAACGAATGATACAACGCACATTGGGGAATTGAGGATAGAATTTTCTTTTCTTCTTATTCTTAGGGAGGGCATATTATTTAAGACGATTACAAAGAACCTGTTCCACCCAGAAGTTTTCATGGATATTTTCCAACTCGCCCGGTAAAGTCCGAGTATTTCCGAAATTCTATAAGAAAGAACCCCATCCACATTTGTTGAGACAGGTAACGAAAGTAATGAATTATTTGTGACGTTTTATGAAAGAAATGCTCCAATAGAACGTCAAAATGCATTTTAGTTATGTAGGTTATGATTTAGATGTAGTTATTTATTCTGTATGGGGGTTAAATTAAGGATTTTATCGTAAAAGTTTTATAGGTTATGTCATTATTCAATGTTAAGTTTGGCGCTCTCGGAAATCATCTCAGGTATAAAATACGTCGACAGACAAAGGCAATAGTCGAGATATATGTGCCGAGATACAGCAACAACTAACAATTTGTTGGCGGCCATACATATTATGTGAGTTGGCAAGGAATATCCGAAACTTCGGTTCTGAAATCCAATTTGATTTATAAACAGTAGAAAAAGCCAGGCTTGAACGAGGTTGTTTGCGAAACGCAGAAATTATTCTGGTTTGGGTTTGATGCATGGATGCTATAAATACATACATCATCGGTACGGTATACGGTGTTAAGGGTATAAGGGTAAGGGTAATCTGGTTGCAGCTCGCCCTCGTCGACAAATATTTGTGCCCATTCGACGCATACGAAATATGTTTAAAAGGAACGTACGTGATCAACGAGGTGGCGCGAGATTTCACACCGGCTTTTAGACCAGACAGACTATTACAAT
This sequence comes from Melanotus villosus, assembly GCA_963082815.1. Taxonomy (NCBI): domain Eukaryota; kingdom Metazoa; phylum Arthropoda; class Insecta; order Coleoptera; family Elateridae; genus Melanotus; species Melanotus villosus. The sequence goes on along the minus strand of OY720418.1, from coordinate 54,500,738 downwards.
GATCATCTTTCCGCATTGGGCAATAAAATCAAAGTTGTTGAAGCTGCCGTAACAAAAAGGAGCAAACTTAATACTACAAAGTAAAACTACAATAAACCCACGGTGATAGATTGTACGCTCGCGATTTTATTGAGGTTTGCGGTAGATATTTATTGCGAGGTATACCAATTCGGGCAGCGTAAAACTTCGAATTTCAAAAAGTTTCGTACAGTATGCTCATCAAAGAGCACTGTTCTATTTATTACTAGACGTTTCCTTTATATGCCGAACCTAAAGCTCAACTAAGTGTGCCGTAAATCTACAAATAAATCTCACCTTCACAATGGTATCAATTTTCAAAAGTTACAATTTTATAACAATGCCTAAGCGAACCAGCTTTTGATACCAAACCAACCCCCCCGGAATACGTATATAACTTATCCTCAACAGGTTGCAGCTTTAACTTATGGCTCATTTTTTGTAGAACACCTTCTACAGGCCTTGCCAAATTTTATTTTTTCTGAAACTCTATACCTGTTTTCGAATATTCCCTAAATTTCATAAAATTGGAATCTTTCTTAAAACTTTTCAAGAATTCTTGTTATAACCACATACAGGTCATTTAGTTAAAGTTCAACTTAACGACATAAGCTAGAGTTTCGAAGTGTTTCAATTCCCAAATTTTTAATATTCCACTATAGCATTCAAAACTATTACTAAATTTTTCTGACACCGTTTACGACTTTTTCGACCTATTTTGAAAAATTGAGTCACTTTAGAAAGCCTACAGGCTTTACCTTTGAACATAAAATACCTAGAAAATTTTAAACATCACATTTCGTAACGTAAAATTGCTTTTTTTAAGTGTAACTTTTAATTAAAGATATGCATTACTTTTCGTTACAATTATTGGGGATTTATGAATTTGTATATTAGCTTTCAATTTTCTTGATTTGATTCTTAATGTGATTTCAAAAGAAAATTTTTAAGTCAGACGCAAATAAACCTTTTAAGGTTATTAAATATGAAAATCTTTTAATATGAATCTTTTATCAATAATAAGTAAAAAGTCTTCTGGATGTTTTTATTCCTCTTCCATAATTCTTGTGTATGGGGCTTTTTAAATTCAAATCCGTTTCAGAAATTGTAAAAGTATTTCGAAGCAAACATACACACGAAATGTCATTTAATCACTGTTAAGTAATTATTAAATTGATAACCAGCAATCAAGGTCTTCAAAAATTTAACTTTTCGCAATGAAAATCAATTGATGACCTAAGAAATAAATAGTTACTAACGACTAATCAATGAAAATAAGTAAATCGGCAGATTTAAACATTGAAAGATAAACCAAGCATCTGTAGAAGAATTATTATTATTTTTTATAATTTCACAACTTAAACAATGACAAAATTCTTACAATTTTGCCATTGTATTTTCAGAACATTAGCCTGGCTACTTTCCAGAAATATTTGGTATCCTAGTAATGGTAATTGTATGTAAATTCACAATATTTTGGAATAAACCAAAGAGTTTCATCAAAATGTTCCCGAAAAAGGAAAGTAATCCAGATTTAAATTGTTATTTTCGAATATTTGTCGTCTGTTTGGTTGCTTGTGATAAAATCTATTGTTAATTTTTCTGTGCTTTTTTAAATTCCAAAGCCACAAACGAGTTTCCTATGATTTGAAAAATGATGAACATAATTCTAGGGTATCAAATAATAAGTGTGTAATGTTTTTGTGGGGAAACTGTGAAACAACTGTTAAAAAATACGTCACATAAGCACTGTTATAATACTAAACCCGGACATTAATGATCGATGGTGACGTTAATCATGTCACGACTGGACGTTTGTATTATAAGTCTGTATACGACATACATTTATGGTTCTGAAAGATAAATTTTGCGATTTTCGGGGTTTCTTTCTTTTAATTTCACCTCTTTATACTCTCTAAGGTCGTGAAATACGTAATTTTACTTTACGTCTCACGAGAAAGTTATTAGATGTTTAATTAATTTTTGAAATTCAAATTCAGCAATCTACCATTTTTCTACTTAAAATCTCTAGGTCTTCACACTTTGGTTAGAGTTCGAGTAATTCGAGCAATTAATATATTGGTATCTGGTTTCTAATACACAGGACATATTCCTCACTTAAAGATTAAAGGTCACATTGTCAGTGAGCTGAATTTAGACTTAAGCCAGCTTAAACTAGTGTAGTGAAGCTTGGATTAAATCTTAAATTCAATTAACTTAAGTTGAGCTTCATCTTAAACCTGTACTTCATTGCGGCCGAACCTAATTTTTTAAACTTGCTCACTTCGTCTTCGTAATTCATTAAAAATAATTAATAATTATTTCAGTTTCACCTACTTATCTTAAATATTTGTTACTTAACAGCTCGAAGTACAAAAATACGTTCTGCAAAAAACCTGATTTGATAAACCCCTTAAGGAAAATTTAGCCTTCTTATAAATGGCCGCCTTCAGTATGGTTATCTTTATAAAAACTTGTCGCTTATCTCTGTCAAGAGATTTAATTTACTTTTCTAAAACCGTATTTACCCTTATCGTCATATTTTCCCTAGTTTTTAGTTTAGTTTTAGTTGATTCTGTCGAGTATTGTTTTTCAGATTTGTGTTTACTTAACATTTGTTCTTTAGGAAAAGTACTTGGTTAAATTGCATTAATATTTTCCTGTAAGCAATGTTGTTTAATTAAGGCGAAACCAAAAGAAATTCATTTTCTTTCTTTTATAACTGTAGTTGCTTTACAATGATTATTATTAATGATAATTATGAAGTTGATGTAAATATAATTAAGAAGTCATGTGTAAGTGTAAGTCAAGAAAAATAAACAAAAATGCAACTTGTGACATCATGAATGTTCCCAACTCGACATCGTTTATAATATTTCAAACACATCTAACTTGTGAGTAAACAAAGATAAGGGAAATGGAAGCATATTGTAAATTACGATGTAAACACCCCGAAATAGAAATATTGACCCTAATAATAGATAAACACGGGATTGTTTCCATCATGTCACGAAAATAACACAAGAGTTCGGTAATAATTTATGACAAATTCTCTTTTATTTATTTATTTAGCGATTTTTAGTCTGTGCACTCACTGAAATTAATGATGAAGTTAATTTGAACGGAAGCTTCAATATTTTTGTGTCATCGATAAATATTTTAGTAAGTATGTTATATTTATTGATTGTATAAATATTTTTAGCATTTATTTTTAAAACATCTTGATTTTCCAACGACTATGGATAAGCTTTTGATTATGAGAAGTTTTGAAATTTTTAATGATTAAGCAAGTGGAAATTGTGAATGCTTATGAACATCGCTTTAAACAAGTTTTCTTTTTGCGCCCATCAAGTTTAGTATTGAAGCACAAATCATAATAATAAAAGATGAACTTGGTTTTGTAAATCATCTATTAAAAAGGGAGGGCACTGACTCGCTAAAAGTATAGTTGCAGGTACCACGTAAACAAACAATAAATTCTTTCAGGACAATTAATACATCACGTCGAAAAATGCTATCGTACAGAATTTTTACTTCCTTAAACTTTTAACTTCATATCTTTTCCCGTAATGACCTTTTTATTATGATTTGTTCCCTGGGAAAGACATGAAAGAAGAAACGTAATTCGATTTCTATTTTTATGAAATTTTATGGGACTTAATAAGGCGTAAAGAACATTTTATGCACGTCCATTATGTGGAATGGTATAAAAAGAGAACGTTCGATATGTGTTTCCGAGTGCATTAGTGCACTAATTCCCTGGAATTTCCTTTTAAAAAATCGGGTATTTATGCGTTATTAGTTAGGATGAATTGATTTCCAAGGCGTTAGTTATCGAATAAATTACCTACACTTATGGAAATCGCAATCAGTCCCTATTTTACACTTGGATGACCAGGCATAGATTGCATATTTATGATGTACGCACCCAGCACGTTGTTGTACGCCTGCTAAATCCGAATTACCATACATCACATCATCCTGCTCCTCATTAAGTGTTGCCTTCAAAACAACTCCACAAGCGACATCCAATCAAGGGCTCGATGATGCGGTTCCGACAGCTTGTCGTTCAGGTTATGGATTTTTTCCACTGAGGACAAGCATTTAAAAGGCAATTTACGGAATTAGTTGGATCGCGGTATCTTAAAATCAATTTGCGTGCTCCGTGCGTAGAAACGGTACTTGCTGTTGCCGGGGAACAGACTCCAACTTCAATTACTCCGTAGGGATCCGCCGGATGTAGATTTCAACCTACTAAAGCTCGGATAAATGCTACTTTGAAATATTTTAATGGAATTTCACTACCGAGTTTTCCGTATTGAAAAGACCGTGTACAAGCCAGTTAAATAATCATTTGAATTCGCGACCGCTTTATGTATTATCTGTTTAAAGGTCGGAAAGGTACCACGAGAGCGTTTGTTTCTCTTATTGTACGTTGTACGACTTGACTGCCAGATATACGTACGTAGAACGTTGTACAAAGCGAAGTGCACGAAATGTTAAATGAATTAATGCATCACACTGCATGAGGGTATATTATCACTACTTGAATTAGCGGATTACAACTACCTAAAGTGAAGTTAACGTCAAAAGTTGTAAAATCTGAAACGTAATTTTATAGCGCTGACGTGCATCACAACTACAAGAAAACTTTTAATAATTCTGCTCAATTTCATTTCGTCGTAATTACTCCTTGTTTTATGCACTCAAAACCATACCATTTTTTGTATTTCAGTAGGATAGTTTTACAACCTGCAGGGCCCATTTTGTAATTACATTTGCAAGAAGTGCAGTATTTTGTTAAGTTGCGTATTTACCTCCAGGATGCACCGGAAATATTTAGACAGGGAAAGTTTATAATTAACAATTTCAACCATAACGCTTGGTTTATATTAATTAAACGAAAGCTAACGGAAACACCGATCTCTGACCGCTTGGATAGGGACTCATTACATCACATTAGTGTCACAAGGAACTAACCTAACTCAGATTATTTACACAGGGGAAAGTAAAGCTATAAAATTACACTTGAAAATAATACAAACGTAATATTCATTGTAAATATTAATTAGACATTTTTTGTGTTTCTTCAAATTGATACCGGATACGATAAGTTGATGCTTGTTAAAGCTTCCACAAACAATCTTCGACAACTTCTTTCGACCTCCAACCACCATTTTTGCAGTTAAAATGTCCGCCCCTGAGTTTGCAATTAGTGATGTCCTGTTCATCAAAAGTTGATAATTTAAAAAACGAAGCAACAATTTCTGGCATCTTCCCAGATGCCTTTATACCAGCAACTGTACATTTCTGTATCTGCCACATTATTGTGTAATTAAGCCTACAAGATATTTTCCAATTATTTCAATTATATAGTATGATCAAAAAGTCGTGGGCTCACGGTTGCTGTGGATGTTACATTTTATGCATCCTAAACATTTTATATTCTTGTTTCTGTTGGTGACATTTTAAGTCACCTATTTATTATCTACGTCCTAGATTATAAACAGCATTTTAAAACACGTTTCCCATCCTAGATTATAAACAGTATTTTAAAACACGTTTCCCATAACAACGTGTTTTAAAAAACATTTAAAACGCGAAGGAAACAGCAACAATAATTGTCTATATTACGCCAATGGCAGAAACTTGAATAAATCTTCTCGTACGCTTTATTTAAACATGCTCATGAGTCATGACCAACATAGTAGTTGACCAACAAAAAAAATTTGAATAACACTCTTGCGAAAACGCTTAAAGTATCGCGCTTGTAAATGCAACTCGACTTCGTCTCGTTGCATAGCAACAACCTCGAACTTTAAGCTTGTGTCTTCGCACTTGTATTATTAATAGTTATTGAAGCCTTTATAATTATTACAATCTACTTACTTTTAAAGGATGCCAAGTAAACGTCAATGACACAAAAATAATAACATATAATTTAAAAAAAATTACTTAAATTCCACAGCAACCGCGATCCAACGACTTTTTGATCATACTATATTTAACCCGTCTCGAGAAATTCTTGGTTTAGTATTTAGTATTACTACATGAGAAGCCTGCTCTTCATCTTTGACGTTTTCCAAAAGCAAATTTCTAAGTTTTACTGTCCTACTAGCTCTACCAAGTCCAATAAACAATGCAACGTTGATATAAAAATAATAATTATGTGGAGATGCGTGGAAACATAAGTATCCTTCGTGGACAGTTTTTGTTGACAAGAACTTAAAGACAATCCCGCCTCTCTTAGGTTTGCATCCTTCTGCTTTCAAATAACTATATTTGTTAATGTACATATTTTTCTTTTTCTACTCCCATACTTTAATTGATTTATTAAGCATTTACTACCTGTACTTTAATGAGATTCATTAAGTTACAGATTTTTCATTAAGATACAAGTTTATAACCAATAGCAGCAAAGTATTTTATTTGGTAACCATAGTTACGCGAGTTGCTGATGTTTCTTAATTGAGATAACCAATAGCAGCAAAGTACTTTGTTGTCAAAAATAAGGTTAGCAGCTTTTCAGAAGGTGCATATTTTTTCATTATTATGACTGATCGCAGAAAAAATAGTGTATGCAACTCGCATTTAATGGCTATTAAGACACTCGTATTCATAAAGACACCCGCCTGCGGCTCGTGTCTTAATTCTCATACTCGTGTCTTAATTCTCATACTCGTGTCTTAATAGCTATCATTAAATGCTCATTGCATAATATACTACTATAGATTTTATTGACCCCATCACTAGATAATAAGCCCAAAGGCTAAGATTTCTAATATTTCGATTAATGCTCGAAATAAGATTTTCCATTCGCGGCCTTCTTGATTTTCTTTACTTCGCACCATTTCTAGGTCTACCTTCTAACTGAGTTTCCTTCTGTTAATTTCTTTAAAATTATTTCACGTTTTATCTTTATAATGTGCCCAAACCAACTTAAGCTCAACGAAGTGCTTAAATATGGGCGTCCCTTATTTTCATATCCATCAACCTTCTTTCAACATTCTTCTTCTTCAATTTCCACGCTAGTATAGCCCTAATGATTTTCTTTTCCATTATTCTAAACCATTCTTCGTCTTTAGGCAAATTGTTTCGATTGCATATAATTATAACCTTCAGACTGATGTTGTTATCTATTAGTAGATTTCAGTGGACAGTTTATAACGCATTAAATTTGTGGCTGGATGCCATATTTACAAACCGTCACTTAACTTAGGAGCTGTTACAACAAAATCATTTCTAAGCTAAATTATCTCGCACAAAAATCATAAAATAGTGAAAGAATAAAAACTAGGGAAAAAATACAAAATAGGCTTCTGAAAGAAACACATGAGCATCTTAAACCTAAAGCTATGTTGACTAATTTGAGCTTAAGTATATAATAATAAAATAATAATAATACTCGCAAATAAAAGGGATAACCTCCTAACCACAAGTAACGACGAAAAGCCAAAGGATCAGATAATATCCTCTATTTCAGGTTTCATAAGCATGAGAAATATTGTAAGGTGTTTCGTGAAAGTGGCATTTGCTAATTTTATTACTTATTATTCTTATTAATTATGAATTTTTCTGAAATTATATCGGACAACCTTCTAATTTTGCATTTTTGTTTCAGGTAAGCTTTCTGAATGATTATGAAGTTAATCTTGGTGAGTAAATTTAAAACCTGTTGGTCGGTAATCTTTGCACTACTTGAAATTTGCTGAAATATCACCCAGAAGACGTAATTTTGGCATAAAAAGGCCTGCTAAAAATGTTACATACGTTTTCTAGCTGACATAGCTTTTAGTAGTTTTAATAGTGTATTATTTATTTCCTGTTTTGTCATAATATTCAAATATTCAAAATATTCAAATTGTGATTTTCTTGTTCTGCTTTCTTATCGTCTTCTTCTTCATCTCCTTCTTCTTTTCTGTCTCCTCCTTTTTATCTTCTTCCTACTCCTTCTTCTTCCTAGCTTTATGTTTCATATTTGTCGTCGGTTTCTTCTTCTGTTCTCTTTCAGTGTTTCTGATTTTTCGATTATCGTAATTTTGGAATTTTAATAAAAAATTTTAGATTTTAAAATTATGTAGGATTTTCGATTTTCAGATTAAAGTTAGTGATTTTAGATTTTCAGTCCATAATTTGTGATTTTTAGATTTCCAGTTTCAAAAGTAGGTTGATCTTCATTTTTTGACTTAAAACTTGAAATTAATTTTCAATTTAAAATTTTAAGCTTTAAGTTAAAAATTTTCAATTTAGAAATTTACCATTTTAAATTTGTGATTTTAGATTCATCATCATCATAAGCGTTATATGTGAGTTTTAGCCCATGTCTTTCTATCGTTTACATTTATTTTTCCAATCTGTTATATTCATTATTCATAGATCTTCTCTTGTTGCTTCTATCCACTTTTTTGGGCGTTTTCCTTTTTGTTCTTGATCTTTGAGGTATCCATTCTGTTATTCTCTATACTACGTGTTCCTTGCTGTTTTTTTTTTTGCATTTTTTCGTATTATTTGGTATAAATTTCTTAGCAGAGAAGCTTTGCTTTATGGAATAGCTTTACCACTTCTACTCCAGCCAGAGCTTTTATCTACAATTGCTATATTTGTTGTGATGTGGCATCCTTTAGTTGATGCTGTGTTTATCCTTCTTTAGTATTCTTGATTACATTTCATTTGATTATATACAGGGTGTGTATAAATTGGCGAAAGACCTACACGTGACGATGTTGGTCATAAAATTCTGAGTCGAAAATCTTAATACTAAAATGTTGGACAATGTTTCCTCTGTCCTCAGCAACCATTTTAAAGAAACGTACATTTGACAACATTGGATCCACACACCACGGGTGTTTTGTTATAGCACGGTGTAACTAAGGATGTCCGTTACATCCCAATACTCCGTGAATGTTGCCATATGTATTTTTTACAATAATAAGTTAACGAAGAAATGTTTAAAACACGCCTGAAAAACAACATCTATGAAAAAATAATTTTTACAATTCTTCTTTCTTCTAATTTACAGCTCTTTCTATCATTCTATCAACAGATAATGAATTAAAATACTTATTAAAAGACTTCATTTTCAAACTTTTGAGATCCTGTGCATACCCAGGAAGCATGGTACAATATGTTGGTATTAAGATTTTCGATTCAGAATTTTATGACCAACATCGCCACGTGTAGTTCTTTCGCCAATTTATACACACCCTGTATATTTCAGCAGTTTAAGCCTTGCAGGCCTATAGCTTGTATTTTCTTCCTCCATTGCTTCATATCTTGTACCAACACAATCCAGTTTCTTATTCTCGTTTCTTAGAAGATTCCCTCGATATTTCGCCACCATGTCTTGTTTGGGCGTCCTCTTCGATTTCTTCCTCCCATATTTGTCTTGAAAATTTGCTTTGTTAAGTGTGTTTCTTTGCTTCAAATTAAGTGTCCAACCCATTGTAGTTGGTTTTGTTGAACGATTGTACTTATTTTTGGCTCCTTGTATAGCTCATCCAGCTCAATGTTCGTTCTACGTCTCCATCCTTCTTCTTCCTGTATTCCACCGTATACATTCCTTAAGATTCTCCTTTCCCAGATGTTTGTTGTTTTCTTTAGTCAAAACCCACGTCTCGCTCACGTATGTTATAATTAAGGCCAGCTAAATTAAATATTACACATTAAGGCCTTTCCACTTTATTTAGCCAAGACGCAATTAGTTCTTATATGATGGCACCATCGTTATTTCTAACTGCGCCTTGGTTAAATATAGTGGAAAGGCCTTAATGTGTAATACTTAATTTAGCTGGCCTTGGTTATAATAGGCCTAATTACACTTTTATTTTTAACGATCGCGAGATGCTATTGTTTAGGATGTTTCTTAAAGAACCCGCACAGCTGGACCTTGCCGCCAAACGCCTTTCTATTTCTGATGTTATGTCCCATGTCGCCTTTGCTATTTATCTCTACCCCCAAATACGCTGTGCTTTCTATTATCTTGAACTTATACTTCTTATTTCTTTCTTTGTTTGATTCTGCTGTTTGATCCTGAAATGCTTCTTTTGATCATTTGTCTAACACCATGTATTTTGATTTCTCCTCATTTATTATTAATCCTGCTTTCCCTGCTCCGTCTTCTAAGTTCATTATTAACACCTTTAGCTCTTCTTGTGTTTTTGCCATTATCGAAAGATCATCAGCGTATGCCAAACATTGATACGATTTTTTTTAAGTTCTAATAATTTGTGTTTATGTGGCCTTTCCTGATAATATTTTCTAGCGCAACATTGAATAAAATTGGGGATAAAGGGTCCCCTTGTTTTAAACTTCGGTTCACGTTAAAACTTTTGGATAGACCCTCTTGTACTTTAACTTAGCTTTTTGTGTTTGTCACTGTCATGTCGACTAACTCCCTGGTTTCTTTTTTTACTTTTTTAGTTCTGGCAGTGCTTCTAGAATTTTCTTTCTTTTAATTCTATCATATGCTTTTTTCTTTACTTTTTTCTTGTATCTGCCGTACTAATGAAGATATTATCCACTATTGACGTTCCCTTCTTAAACCCCGCCTTATATTTTCCTATTTTTCCTCGCACTCTTCTTGCACCATTTTGTTTTAGTACGTTAGCTATAATTTTGTACACCACATTTAATAAGGAAATGGATTTCGTTTGATTGGTGTTAATAATTGTTGAAACGTTTTTTAGGTGTATTTTGATTTCTATTGTTCTAGAAGTTTGCTTTCTGTTGTATTTATCACTTACAGTTCTCTTGGCCGAAGTTATTGGCTTGTTATCTTCTACCTCCTTATTTTTTAACTCGTTTATTGTATATACTTCATTGTTGATTATTAACTTATTTCTTCTCATTTTTGAGTTTAGGCCTTTACTTCCAGGTTCTTTTAAATGTTCTATGAATTCATTTCTTGCTGTTCTAGCTTCGTATATTCTTCCTCGGCCCAATGTTATCTTTTTTTTTTAGTTGATATTTGTTTTTCAATATTTCTTTTTATTCTTGTTAATATTAATTTCATTGGTTTGTCTTTGTATTTGGGATATTTTCCCATTCGCGTAATCGATGTAATTTTCATTAGTTTTATTTTCATTTCACTGCACATATTCTTTATTTTATTAACTCTTGATTGTTGCGTTTCATTCTTTTCATCTTATACCATTATAATATTAGGTTCGTTCGTGAATTTTCTTTATACGGCCATTCTATTTATTCCCTTTGTTGTTTTATTGTCTTTTTCAGTTTTTCGTTCTCTAGTTCTATTTTTTCGATTTTTGCTAATGTTTTATCCATTTTTGTTTACATTCAATCTAATCTGTTTTGTATAGATTTAAACATTTCCCGTGTTTCTTTCATCTTATCTTCGCCCATTTTCTTCTTCCTTCTTGTTGTAAGTTTTATATTAGTTGGAACTAATTTCGATGTTGTTGAATTCTTCGATGAAATATTGCTGATTTTTGAGGTTATGGTTAAAGTTTTATATTTTGTGCAATATTAACGTGTTTCCTACGTTATCTTCCACTTTTTATTATTTCTCCGTTTTATTTGGACTGTTGTTTGATTTTTTGTTCTTTTAAATTAGTCTTGCTTTAGGAAATTTTTGTCCTTGAGGTTACATCAAGAAGAAGTAATATACTGATATGATATTTACCTATGGATGCTGGTTAGAGATTCTGTTACTGTAATTTGTTAAAGAAGGTTAATTTTCATAAAGATTATCAATGCAGATTTTAGTATAAAAATTGTAATATAAATTTTAAGTAGCTAGATTAAATTTAAGTTAATGTAAATAAGTTATTGTTATAATCATTGTTAGAATATAATTAGCTAAATTAGTAGGTAGTCATAGAAATTTAAAATTGGTTATCATAAAAACTTTGTAAATATAGTTGTTGTAGTGAAACAGTTTGTGTAAAAAATCTTGGATACGAAAAAAAATTGATAAATAGGAGATTATAATTTGCATTCGAAAGGGCAAGAACCAAATAGGTTTGCTCCTCTCAAATTATTAAACTTCAACGAAATATTTAACTTGAAACAGTGTTAACGATAATAAGAATCAATTAATGATTCGATAAACAACTAAAGCAATAATTTAATTCTGGAAGTGAAAGTGTTTTGGATTTCAAAGAAAACTGAATTCGAAGCACAGGCAATTTGAAGCTGGATTCGAAGTAGAGGCAAACTGGATTTGGAGCTGTAGCAGTACTTATTGGAAAAGAAGAGGACTTAAAACAAATTTTGAAACCCTTGTAGATAAAGTAGGGGCACGAAATCAGACGACAGACGTCATCAAGAGTGATGACGTCATAAAACATAGTATGTTTCTATTATATCCCAAGAACGATTATAATTTCCAATTTCCTGATAGTATAGGCAACCAACGACACAGTATAGTATAGGCAACCAACGACACGGTGCTAGAATTTTTCACAAGTTTAATGGAAATTGTATATTCAGAGTTAAAATAATAAAATGCCGTTTTCTTTTTTTAATATTTACTTGTACGGTGTACAGTAAGTTCACAATAACAATACTACACTGTGATAAACATGCTATGAATTACTTAATTTTACAAATATAATTTTTATTTATTTTTCGTATGGGAAGCGTACAATATTTGTACAGTAATGCTTATCAATATAACATGCAGTGTATACAACGTATGATCATAATCTACATATCTAACCACAACGTACAAACTACATAATTTACTACAATATAGACTACATTATGACTATATAAAACAAGGAATTAATATAACCATGCACTGTAAAATACAAGATAAATATAAATATATAGACAAATATAAAAATAATAATTAAAGAATTTTAAGATTCATCGTCACTACTAACATCACTATCGCTACTGCTATCTTCATTTAAATTTATTATTAGGGGACATATTTCTTCCCTATCAAACCCAATTTCTCTTTCCCACCATCTTTTGATTTCCTTTTCTGTATGCTCTATGGTATTTGACCATATTTGTGGTGTTACCGTTTCTAATGCTTCTTTCCACATTAGTAAAGCTTTCTCGGTACCATAGCCATCTCTACCGATGTGGTTACTATAGTACGACTTTGTGATTCCCCAAATATTTTCAATTGCATTAAATATGCAATGATATGGCGGAAGTCGTAAGATTTTATGGCCATATTTTTCAGCCAATTGGTCAGCAACATATAACTTCGGAGGCTTATTTCTAAAAATGTATACCAAGATAAATATAATTATAACAAGTTATTTTCTTAGTCGCATACCGTGATACTAGGTCTAATAATTGAATTTTCAATAAAGTATCTTCAAATTCAATACCACGGCTTTGCAGCCACTCCTTTATTTGAGGTTTTGTCCAACCGGTGTTTGGTATTTTTTCCACCAGAGTGTTATGGTAGGGCGCATTGTCCATCACTATAATAGAAGGTTCTTCTAAATTTTTTAGTAGTTGTTCTTCTAACCAAGTTAAAAAGTTTTCATGGTTCATTTCCCCATGATAATCAGGATTTTTCGTTTTTGACGAAAATACTAAAGAGGCTCCAGGAATAAACCCTCTTCTGTTTCCTGCGTGTAACACAATGTACCTGAAAAGGCATAGCTGTAAGCAAATACTACACTTTAATAAATCTAAAATGTTTACCTATGTCCATCGACCTTTATCCTTTTGACGCTTTTCTTATTATCATCCTGCCAGGATCTTAAAACCGTTCCATTTTCAAACACCCATGTCTCATCAATAAACACAAATTCTAATGGACGATCTGAATTTAAGTTTCTAACATATGATTGCAGAAACTTTGCTCTTGCAAATGCAACGTGGGCTAGTTCCATTAAGCCCCTACGAGGGTCATCCTTCTTCCACCGAAATCCTATGTCCCTTAAACCGTAACCTAAGGATGACTTGCCGCCTTGAAAAATGTCGCGTTCTTTTAATTTTTGCAACAGTGTCTGCCTTGTTACGTGTTGTTCTAAAAAATGACAATAATTTACAGTTAATAAAAGAAAACCACCTAATGATAATATAATCGTTTATTAGATTAGGGTGACGATATTTTATATTTTGCAAACACTTTTATCCAAACAGCATAACAGCATACAAATTAATTGCTGATATTTGCAGATTTTTTCAATATAGTGATACTTACTGGTTTCATACATTTCATAAATAACATTCCGTATCGCAGTTGAGTGAAAATCATCAATATCTCTCACAGGTTTGCGGCGAGGTCTCTTTTTCTTTGGGCTGCGAAGAACTTCGTTGCTTTTAACAGCTTGTGAAACTGATGAAACAGCAGATCTGCTCAGTTGTAATGCATCTGCAACCCTCTGAAATTACAAATTACATGTTATGCTTAAAATTTCTACTAAATCTTTTATTCGCATACCTCTCTAACTGCAGTAACTGGAAGCAACGGCCCTCCATTATTTCGTTCACGTTCGAAGTAGCCTATCAACTTGGCAACAAGTTGCTTGGATTGGCTACTCAATGGTTTAGGCATGTTAAACACTAAGAACTCGACACTAAAACGCAGGTTTTGTTCTTAAAAGAACAGTTTTTCAAACACAAAAACAGACTTAACCTCGAAGTCAAAACACGTGCGGCAGGTTCGATAATAAATCGATACAATAGAAACGTAAACGTTGTGTTAGTGATTTTTACTACCAACACTGAAGCGTGAAAGTCTCTGGCACATTTATGTTTTTTATTTATTATTCTTCATAAAAGCTAAATGTACATTAAATTGTTAATTTTTCCTTGATAATTGATTAAGCTTAAACCAAACGCATGATTTAAAATGAGCTGGAAATAAGAAAATAAATATCGGTTTTGTAAATCTAATGGTGGTATTTATGACGTCACTAAAATTTACTTGGTGACGTCTGTCGTCTGATTTCGTGCCCCTACTTTAGTGAGTGTGAAACCATAATTTTAAGATAGAGTTAAGCAGGGTTGATAGGGCTGAGAAATGAAATAAAAAATCTGCATTAAAAATTAGAGTGACTATTCAACTCATATGTCATCTGTCAAAAATCGACCAATCAAAATACAAGATTTGACGTTTCTGGGCCAATCAAAGCGAATTGTATCAACAATTTCC
This sequence comes from Melanotus villosus, assembly GCA_963082815.1. Classification (NCBI taxonomy): domain Eukaryota; kingdom Metazoa; phylum Arthropoda; class Insecta; order Coleoptera; family Elateridae; genus Melanotus; species Melanotus villosus. Next base: position 54,485,632 of record OY720418.1, on the reverse strand, counting down.
ACTAGAACAAATTGTCGATAAAATTTCACTAGTGATACGAAGCGACAATTTTTTGAAAACAGTTTATTGCTAGTTATATCCCACAGTGAACAATTTTCATGTAAACAAACTTGAATGTGGACTAATTTATGAAAAATGATTCGATGGAACTGATTTTTTTTCGTTGAATAGTCCCAATCCAAGAAGTTTCTTAATTTTTTGGTTTTCGATTTTGGATTCAAAACTTTTGATTTTCAAACTTTCACCTTTAATCATTGCGTTTTTGAGTTAGAAATCCTTGTTTTTGTATCATCAAGCGTTTAAGCAGAACCCTAGCGTAAGTCAGCTTACACTATGGCTTAAGATCATGCGCGATCGATCTTTTAAGCTCTAAAATATCTCGTTTAAGCTCTGGTTTAAACCAACAAAGCTAGGCTTCCTCTTAAACCTATACCAAAACACCGGATATAGTTATAGATCCACAAAATTAGTACCTTTACAAATCAAAATACCATTTAATAGCGATGCTTTCAGCTTTAAACGCTGATCTCGATAAATAAAGTTTCAGACTAAAAATATCCGAAGATGTCCCGTTAGATTTACTTCAAAAATCCAAAAAAGATCTAAAGCAGATGTCTAATTAAATATCTAATTAAGTGTGAACAACTGGAAATTGTACAATGCAAAATTGAATAAACCAAATTTTGGTAAACCGCAGCTGCTAAGTTAGGACGTGGGAATCTGAAAATTAAAGTTATCGTTTGAAAAAAGTATTTGACAGCTTCTGGAATTGTAATCTACGAACAATCTTGCCATGTTATTACTCGTTTGTCAGGATTGGAATTTTTCTGCATCACTGTGCATTCTTCTCATCAATTTTCTGTCGCTTAAACCATTAAACACTTAAGGATGAAAATAGTATAGGGTTATGCTTTATATGATTTTCCAGTTAAATGTTTTTAATACCAACCTTATTTGTGCATCATTAGGTTCTTCGTATTTTGTTCTGCTAATTTGGTACACATTTTGTTTTATTTTTGGATATCGTTATCAATAGTTTATTTTAAGCTTTAATAACAGTAATGATAATAGTTTTATTCTCTATTAATAAATTATATAAAGTCTCATTCGCGGTGCGATGTTAAATTGGTTGAAAGGGCATTTTTGTCCTTTCTTTGGTGTGTTAATTTGATTTCTTATAATAACTTCTTGTGATGAGTTGTTATGGTGCTTTTTGGTCCAAAAATGTTAGTTTTATTATTTGCAAATCGTGTAGTCTCAGAGTAAATCATAAAATTCTAAAATCAATGCAAATTTAATTTTCTGTAATACGAGTAGTCAAGGTTATTTTTATACACTATTTGACCTAATTTTAACGTGTTTACATCGTTCTTAAGGAGCTCTTTCAACCTGTGTTTTACCTGTGTTTTTAATAAGATTTAATTAAAGAGATAGAACGGAATAATGAAATAAAATTGAATAATGTTTTAAATACACTAGGAATATGAACCTTTTTGTTTATGCAGTAGAAGTAATTAAATTAAAATCTAATAAAAGTGTGTTATTTATTAGCAATTAAAAAGTAAATTGTAATTATAGAGGGCGGAACAAAATGCGGGACATATAAAAATGGGGTAATATTAATTTGTTAACTGCGCTTCATGCATTTCAGTAATTAAAGTGACATGAGCATAAAATTAGCAAACTCGTCCTCTAATGAAGATTAATACACTACCGTGAAATTAAAAAACTCTGTAACATTTCACTCAGAAGTTTGTCGGGAGAGCGACACGAAGTTGTAAATTGATATTGCTTGAGAGTGAAATTGATTACTCTAGTTAGGTTTTTGTATAATTTATGTCGTAATAATTAGTAAGTTGTTGGACATGTTGTAAATGCCAACCGAGACGCACCTGCTACCGACACTTGGTGGAGCGTCTGTAATAAAACCGCCTGATACTCGGGGGCTGCTTGCTGCTTGGACATATAACATTCATTACTTACCACATAAATCTTCTTTATTGCCTCAAATGTGTAAAATAGTATTTAACCGAACCTACATTTTACGTGTGTGAAGGCGTTAAGGACAAATTTTATGATATTTTCAGATCGGACCGGGGTTATTGATCAAACTGCAAATTGCACTTGTGATTTAAAACCGACGACTGAAACCTCCGTATCAGTTCAGAGAATCGAATTGAAAACAATCGCTTTCTATTTAAGTGGAATTTTTAATCTAATAAATTCCCACCATATTTCTAAACCCAAATATTTCCCAATAAACAACTAAACTTCAATCTTTTAAGTTGCACATCACATCCAGTTTCATCATGTATGGTAAACAACCATTGACTTAACTTAACACAAAGAGAAAGAAGAAGAAACTACACATCGAAATCTATACCCTAAAAAACATCCAATAACTCTTTTAGCAACAATTAAAAGTCCTGGTAACCCTAAACATCGCCTAATAAACAAACATAAAAGAAGCGTAACTTTTCCATACAGATCAAAGAAACTAAATAAAATTTGGCAACAAAATGCCGTTGACATAGCTTAAAATGGAACCAAAGTGTCTAATTTTTCTTACCAACAGTACAAACAGAAACAATAGCCAACCACTGTCCAAATAACTTGTAAAAAATGTATGTCTTCAAATCAATGAAATGCAAAAGTTTTTATGTAGTTTAATGCCTCGAACACCGCCCCCGCCCCACCTTTCCAATTTTGCATCAATATGGGAACTCGGAACTCTAATTTCTGACTGTGTAGTGTGTAGTTGCTCCACTACGAAAATACACTGAATATACTTAAAAAACTTATCTTGTTACCGGCCTTTAACAACTTTCAAGCATGCAAATTTAAGCAATAAAGGACAATGAACACGTACAACAACCAAAAGTTTTCTCGGCGCATTTGCCACGTTACTCGGAAATTTAGGAAAAAACAAATGACTCGAATCCTCCAAAAATGTTACTGGATTAGAATAATAAAATCTGGGTTAAATGTAAAACTAAAGTAAGAAAATCAGTTTTTGAGGTTTTCATTAAATTGTTAAAAGAACTCGTTTTTAACATACCGTCCTACTGCAATAATTTAATAAAAGAATATGAATCCGCTAGAAAGAGTTTGAAATTTTTATGAGAAAAATGAAATTTTCGTTAAAGCTTCGATTGTAACTTGGTATTTGGGAAAATTACACAAAAGATTTGAAGAAATACTTCATTAAGAATCCAACCTTAATAATATTAAACTGAAGTGTGAAAACCTAAAACTGAAAATTATTCAACAGAGGCTAAATTTGTAGTAGCACAAGAAAAGAAAACTGGGATAAATTCAGAAACAACAGAAACTAAACTAAGAACGAAATATTAGCAAACAGTCAGAAATTGTGCTGTGCCAGAAAATTTGTCAGTATTTTTAGTATAATTTGAAACTCAAATCGAAACTTTATACATTTTCAAAATACTTGAAGCTTTGAATTTTAACTTTTTGAGATTTTAATAGAGATTTTTTATTTTATTACAAAATTTTCAGTAGCCAGAGTGGCACAGTGGTAGCGCGTCAGGCTAGCGTTGCGCTAGTCCCCGGTTCGAATCTCTTGATGGGCAGCAGGTCGGTATCGAGTCCTGGTGACCATTTGTCGTTGGGCACCTAATTAACGACACTCTCCTCAGAATGCAGGCCTAAGAGGTAGAGTAACAAGGTCCTACACTACCCACACTTACACTTTACACATCGTGCAGTATGTAGGTATTAAACGGCGCACCAATCACGTAACTCGCAGAGTCGGGGCAGATTGTGCACTACACCCGTAGAACCTCATACATTAACGCACCAGGCTCGACACCGAAAGGTATAAAAGGTTACAGACAATACATACACACATTACAAAATTTTCCAAAATCTCAATTTTCAATCCGAACAACAACAAATGTTACTGTTGTTTTATGCTCATTATATCGGAGCTGTCTTACACCTGAAGTGTTTGATGACTAGTTTGTGTATCTTTCGCTCACTGTTTGAACCCAAGTACTTCCTTTCGGTGGAACTATTCTCACCGTTTCTTCATTCTAAATTTGTTTTGTCTTTTTTGAGTTCCTTGAAAGTTATCACACTTGGTGTTCTTCTTCTTAGCATCTTTTAGTCTGTTTGCAGACATTGGCCTCTTTAACATCATTCTACCTCGATCTGTCTTGTGTCGTTTCTGACCATTCTAAATCTGCTCTTCGCGTTACATCATCAGCCTGTCGTGTTTATAGTATTTTAGACGTTCTTCTGAGTCCCATAGCCATTTGCTTAACACCCATCTTCATCACAATATTACTCTAGACAACAAGGAGGCCGACCGCCTGGCCAAGGAGGGCTCCTTGGAACGCTTTTTAGGCTCTGAACCGGCCCTCGGCCTACCTAAGAGGCTGAGACAAGCAAAGCAACTCATCCACAGGCCTTCAAAAGCTAGATCCGAACAGCTTCTTAGGTTTAGTAAGAAGCACCTCAGCATAGTCACATGCCTTATTACGTGTCATGGCCTCTTTAAAAGGCATCTGCATCTGATGAGCCTCTCCGAGAACTCAAGTTGCAGATTCTGCAACAGAGCAAATTAAACCTCCCTTTAACTCCATTTGCGATGCCCCAGACTACTTCTAAGGCACTGCCTATTTGGTACCAGTCTTCTAGAGCCCAATGATACACGGAGCGCTTGTATGAACAAGATCTTGGCCTTTGGACTAGGTGCCGCTCTGTACGAAGGCATCCCTTAATTTGTGGCACAAAGGGGCTTGGACTTGAGTGCTGCTACTTCACACTGCCGAAAGAAGAAGAAGAACACCAATATTTTTAATAATGGACTTGTTGGAGACGCAAATGGGAAGACAAATTAAACTGCAGCTCCCTTAAGTTTGCTTCCCCCCAAATCTGTTAGTCTCTGCAACTTCCAATGTTTGCTCTCTTCATTCTTCGAAAGGCTCCTTATATTTCCTCTTTAGTGATTTACAGGATCTCTTCAGAGTTAACGTACTACAGCACGTGTTGTTGTTTCCATCATCGGGATTGGATATTTCGTATTGTAGAGATCCCCATAATATGTATTCGACATTTAATAATAATAATTGCAATAATAAATAGTCTTTATTTCTTTTTATACAAGAAAGAAACAATATCAGACAAGAATTTTATAAAAAAATATTTTATAGTTTATATTTCCCATATTGATATATATTTTTCACAGTACATTACTAAGGAATTTCATTTTCTTTTGCCTGCTTTTTGTTTCTACAGTCCACCAGGCAGTAATTTTTTCATTAAGAGGTTTTAATACCCTGCACGTTTTGCAAAACGTTTTTCAGTAAAATGCATTTTTCGAGAACCAAAACGACCAAATTTGGATAAACTAATTTTATCTTCCGTTAAATTCTGTAAATTCCTTGTCAAGCATTCGGCAGAACTTTAAAATCCGGATTTCAGCTAAATTATTTTTATAAAATCTTCAAATTAATGAGGATCTTATTTAAAACTTTTTAAGTTTACTTAGGGCTGTCCTTTCCTCCTCTTAATAAATTTACCTCCCATTTATTTTACTTTGTTAATAAAAACGTTAGTTAGATAATTAGTTAGAAAATGTGTGACATAATATTTAAGCAAATGTTTAATTTAAAGTTTAAGTCAGGTTTTCAAGAGCATAAGTCGTAGTTTGAGCTGACTTAAGCTTGAACATTACTTAAACCTGTACCGAAATACTAACTATAGGAGAGCGGAACACCAACCCTTAGGACATGTTTATCAGTCGTGGTTTAAACTGAATTCAGAGCTTGAACTTAGTTCTATATCATAATAAGTTGTGTTTCAATGCTCGTTCAACACCTGATCCTTGCATAAAAATTTGCTGGTTTGAACTTAGATCAGCTTCTGCACTCGATTCAATTGAATTTAAGCTTAAACTGTGATTGGAAAACCTGCTAATTTACTTTTCAAAATTCAGGATTTTAGATCTAAGTCAATGCATACGAATTTAAAAGGTAACGAAGCAAATGGAGGAGCGCTTCAGTGAGTAAACAATTTGATTTTTAACCTGCACTTTTTCAAAATAGTTAATTGATATTAAAATTAAATTTAATTTAATTTAATTAAAATTAATAGCAATAAAGGTTCTGGTTTTCAAAATTGTTCAGCAACAATACATTCTGAATTACATCTCGCAATTGCATACACGTTGTTCCCTGAAATTTTGAATATGAGTAATATAATGTGTTTGTTAATTATTTCCCGTTGCTTAGTAAATTAAAATATTTGACTCAGCTATCTAAAAAACGAGCGTGGTAACTAAGCACCAAGTAATGCATTCAAATGCCCGTATTCAAAATTTCAGGGGACAACGTGTATGTTTCTATAGATTAGTAAATAAACTAAACTAAACTAAATGAAATTGTACTTTTTTGGATGTAACTAATAAACTTTAACTGAATTTTCATAAATAAAAACTAAAAATATGTAATAAAACCTGCATTGTTAGAGTACAATGAAATTATTGCTTTTGTTTTGGTATGAATGCTATTTTTGATGTGAAAATCAACTTTTGATTGTATTCCCCCCATTCCTGTCGAAACATTTCTACTATTTTCGTGTTATTTTTGGTAAATTAATATTAAATTCCATTCTGTTCCGTAGATGTTAATAAAGCATACGAGTTTATTTGAAAAATTAATTTGTTTTTTAATAAATTAACCACAAATGTAGCATCCCCAGTTTTACCTTTTGTTTCCCTCATTTAAACTCCTTTTGAATTTGTTTGGTAATTGTTAAAATGAAGTTGCTTGTTATAGAATAACAAGCCTTTTGTTTTTGTTTGAAGCTGTGTGCGCCCTTTTGAACTAAGTTTTGTCAGTTCTGCTACGCTGTCAATATTCTAATGAGTAGAGTAGACGTTCTGTTTGTACGAGACTTTATTAATATTAACTGTAACTTGATTAGTTGGGGCGGGCGTCAAAGGGAAACTCGACGTTAACAAAAAAATGCTAACCATTTATGTCGAGGGGGCTTGTCGCTTTAGCGATTCAAATAGCTTAATGCGCCCCATAAAAAATTCAAACGAAAATACAGCGATAACTATTCGTTAACGGCGGGAAACCGAATTATTTATTCCCCGACTTACAAACTGCTAAATAATGAATTAAGTGAATTGTTTCGTTTTCCGCAGTCGGAATAATTTAATTATTCAAGGTGTTTGTGAAAAATGAAGCGCCGCTAAACTTTCCTCGTTGTCCATAAGTTTTTTGGTAGTTGATTTTGTTTCTTAAAACTCTTCTGTATTCCGCATCTTAAACTCACGCTGTTAATCTCTTTTTGTCGAATCGGAAATTAATCAAAGTCCTAACCACTCTACGTATTAATTTTAAACTTGATACAACTCTGATGTACTTAAAAGCAGAGTGACTTTTTAGTTCCTCTAACTTTTTTTGTCGCTAACTTAATCTGGTTTAAAAGCTTATCATTTAATATTCTGAACCTTCAGGTTTTTAAATCAACCCCACTTAGTTCAAAAATTATTTGAAATCCGTAATTAAATAATTCGTATCAAATATACTTAAGGAATTTCAGTCGTTATACATTTTGTATGGCATTTCTTAGCCAACTTTGAAATGCTGAAAAATGTTTTAGTATTTTTCATTTAACTTTAGTTGTATGCATAGATTACCGAACAAATCTTTACACAATAAAATAATGATGGTTGGTTTGCACTCTTAAAAATACTGAGTGTTCGCTCATTTTGTTTTGTGTAAATCGGACTCTCTCGCGTGCAGGTTGTGGGTAAGTGTAAGTACGTTTAAAATTTAAAACTTTAAATTTAGAAAAATAAAAAATTAAAACTTAATGTGCTAAAAGTTTTCAAACCAAAAGATCAACTAATTGCAGTAATTTAATGCCTCAGGCTTTAGACTTAATTCACAATTTGATCACCGTGGTCTTCTACCGAATGAAGTAGTAGGCTTATACTTCAATCATACGTAGGCTTTGCAGGGTCATAAAAATTGATACCTTCAAGATCATAAATATCTCATAAACAAGGGTGTAAAAAGTTTCAGGCAACGTCATCTAAATTTCATAAATTTCAGCAATTAAACTCCCTTAATTTCTCCTTCCAGATATAAATCCAAAAATAAAATTCTAAAATATTTCTAACCAAAACCGCGACCAAACTTGTTTGCAGGAAGCAAATATAACATGCTTCTTATTACAGTTAGTTTGTACTAGAGATTTGAAATTCATAACCAGGAAGTTTAAAATTTTACATAATTTTAAGATTTCAATCTTCAAGCGTTTCCTGTTTGCTCAACTTTTATTGAAACGACTCTTACATGCATAACTTATTGATCTCAAGGCGATTTTCAGCTCGGGGATTATTTATCAGAAGTTCATGGTGTAGACGTTTGAATTTTCTCGTTCAGATACTTCACTCATGTTAAATATATCACTTAATAAGCCAAGGTAATCATGTTAACATGTAAGCTTGAAATTGGTTAAAAAGCCGAAAATTATTATTGAAAATGTTTAAAAGTATCGATTATTTGCATACATGTGGGCCATTTTACTACATCCAAATACAGCATTCTGAAAATTTGATTCTTATACAATATACATACAGGTTGTCCGAAATCTAATCTAAACATACAAAAATTAATGAGTCCAACAAGGAAGACATAGACAATATGGGTACCACAACAAAGATATAATGAAATCATGGGGGTAGGTAAATTTTTAAACTAAAGATATCTCGCCAGTAACAAGCAAACAAGCAAAAACATCTGTCATAGATATTGTTTGTTATTGGCGCGAGATCTTTAGTTTAAAAATTTACCTAGCCATGATTTCATTCTATCTTTGTTGTGCTACCGATATTGTTTATGTATTCCTTGTTGCATTCATTAATTTTTGTATGTTTAGATTGGATTTCGGACAATCTGTATATTATCATTTCCTTATTTACCGTTAGGTGTTCACTACATTTTACTTAAACATAAAATTAAGATTAAATATATAATTAATTAAAAATAACTTAAATGCAAATTGTCTATTTATTCCACACTGTAATTTTTTCTGTCACATTCTTTTTTGTTCCTTGCTATTCTTTTCCTCTCATTTCAAGTAATTTTTTTATCATGCAGTATGTCTTGTATTTGTCTGTTCCACGTGTTTTTCGGTCTCCCTTTTGTTCTTTTATGTTGTGTTCTGCTTGCCATATTTTCTTAGTAGTCCTTCCCTCTCCCGTTCTCACTTTAATTGCTGGTGTCGGGTCTTTTCACTTAGTGGCTCTACCTCCAGTTCTTCTCTTCTTCTCTCTAACAAGATGTTATTTCTTATTTTGTCTCTCCTTGTTATCCCTATTACTCATTACTCCTTTCAAGTATGTCATTTCAACTTTCCATTTGTTTGGTTAATGCCCAGCTTTCACTTCCATACATTAGTGAGAATTTAAACATGGTATTGTAAACCGTGATCTTTGTTTTCGTTGTTACTTCTCCTTTTCTTATAAACGCATTATTTAAAGCATAGTAGTTAGTTTAACTGCCCCATTCAATCTATTAATTCCGCCACATTTTTCCATCCTTTTGTATTTTTACATCTGCTCGACTTCTTTCCCATTCAGTTTCATTGTTATATCTTCGTCCCCATTTCCTATCACTGTCACTTTTGTCTTTCCTGTAAATATCTTTAAATTTCTAACCCGCAATGCCTTGTTCCATAGTTCTAAATTGTATTGAAGATCTTGTTTATTCTTGACGTATATTACTAGATCGTTGGCAAATGCACTTACTGCTATTTCCACCATTTCCATGTTTATGTAACCCACCTTTAGTTTCTTTACTTTCGTATTCACTTCCTTCATTATATCGTCCATTATGATATTAAATAAGAACATCTTTTCGATATCAATGAAGATCACATATATCTTTTTATGATCGTGATTCTCAATTAGCTGTTTTAACGAGAATATGTGATCTTGTACACCTCTTCCCTTCCTAAACCCACATTGTGCGTCTTCTAGTTGTATTTCCGCTATCTCTTCTAATCTTTTGCCCAGTATTCTTTCATATATCTTGGCTACTATGCTTAGCAGAGGGATCCCTCTATACATTTGAACAGTCCCTTTTGTCTCCGTTTTAATATATCGGTAATACGATTCCTATCTCAAAATCTTTCGGTATTTGCTCA